>JAUPFR010000015.1:3800000-6300000 GCA_036925125.1 Oreortyx pictus
GGTTTAAATTTGTATACATGGGTGGAATTACATTAGCATTACGAACTGATTTAGTTCTTTATTCCAAACTGATAAATGAGTCCCCAGACTGTGCCAGAACCCATCTCCACAGAGCTGCCTGCATTGGGCATGTTGGCCTCCTTGCACACATTTCACAGCCAGCTGCTCTGTGAAATGCCACCTCCATCTCTCCTCTACATCACAACAATGCCCTCAGATGACCATTTGCTTTCGCAGATTCGATTTTAGTCTTTCCTTATCATCCTTCTGACACTTTTGCCCTCAGTTTATTCCAGCCTCTTTACCCTCCTCTGCTGCTGCATGCTTTCTCTCAAGCCATGCATTTAAAATTCCAGACGAATGAGATTTCCCTCTTTTCAGTTCTTTTCTGTCTCCTTCTCCAGCTTGCCTGTGGGCTAATCCATCCTGTCCTCTAAACACTTCAAGTTTGCCTTCCCCATTTCTACCAAGAACTTCAGTCCAGTCAGAACTGTCCAGTTCTTTTGAATTCTGGCTTTGCAGAGGGCTGTTTTATTCATCTCCCACATCTGGTGGCAGTCAGTAACGAACCCAGTGGAGCCAAAGCCATACTCTTTCCTCCTAAACCTTTCTCATGAACACTCAGCTCTGGAGCCAGAACACCAAAGTCCTTCTGAACCAGGTTTTCATCCCTCTTCCTCTTTCACTAAACTCTTGCCAAATGCCCAAATTCTTGAAATCCTACACCAAATTATTGTCTTCAATACTTCATGCACCCAGGACCACAAATCTCCAAGTAAAAACAGCCTTTCCTTCACAAGCTCTAAATAGAAATGCAGGTAAGTGAGCAACCACCACAAAACAGAGCAATGTGAAGACTTCATAGCAAGACTTCAGGCAATAGAGTACAAGTTGCATACAGCTGAAATGTCAGATCTAAAAACCATCTCAGCATGGTGCAAATGGCCTGGTTTTCCTTTTTTGATTCTTACTGTTTTAGTTTTGTTTATTCTTATGTAACCTGTCAGCAAAACTTACCCTGCTCCTGAAGTGTTTGTGGTACCCTGATATCGAGAAGGACAGCTTTGCTTCTGCTCCTGCCTGGTGCGGTTATCACATCAACCTTCATTTACAGGGCTGTAATCCTGTGGCTGTCTGTGTGAGTGGCACTAGTCACATTCAATAACACTTTCCTTTTGCAGTTAGCCCTCGGTTCCACACAGCCTTTACATACATGTTTACGTGCCTCTGACTGGGGGGATTTAGGTGGGTGCTGTTAGATCTGCACCTAATGTGTTCGTGCAGGAGGTGGGAAGAGCTAGAGAAGACAGATGTGGGAATGGCTGTGGCTGTAACCCACACTGAGGGCTACAAATCCTTAGAGAATCTTAATTGAAGGTCATAGCAAATGTACAGCAGGTGGCTGGGACCATAAAGGTAAAGAAAAATCAGCTCTGCCAGGAGCCAGTAAACTGCACAGCTGCCCCTTTGGAAATCGGGGGTCATTGTAGGGTGGGTTTTGGGATTGCTGAATTAGAGTCTCGCAGGTCTTTGGTTGGGAGATGGTGACTGGGTGGCCAAACCACACTCAGAAGTGACTCAACACCTCTGCCTTTTCATCATCTAGTCTTCGTTTTTGAAGATAAAAGGGCTGTGGGGGGACGGAAGGGTGGCCATACACACCAATGGGTTTGACATGATTCAGTGCTGTGGTTGACCTCAGGGTGTGTTCCTACTCTAAAAGCAAAACTACAAAGTGGCCTCCTTACATAGAGCAATCTCAGAGTCCCTCCCCATTGCATACTCATTCCATCAGCTAGATCTCCTCTCAATGCTCTTTTCCTCCTGAAGCTTTCCTTCCACCGTTCCTGAGATTTTTTCTTAAACAAAAAAAAAAAAAAAAAACAAGCTTTCAAGTACACAATGAGCACATCAGATATAAGATCTTCCCTATCCTTTTACGCACATATGCACACTCTTTTCTCTAAAAACTGCTTTGTTATTTGGGCACAATTTTACCTTATGGAGCTGTTACTTTTGTCTCCTCTGTGTTACCCCCCTTCTAACACAAATACACCACTACGCCACCTTTCCCAAGGATTGTACAAGTTCACGGAATTCAAGCACTGTGAGATTTTCTGAATCTGAAACCACCACAACATGGAGTAGAGGAAATTACTCAGGAAGATGCCTTTTTTTGTTTCTCTGCAGCTTTCCCACTGAGGCAGATGAGACAGTTTTTGCTCATAGCATCCATAGATGGCACGGTGCTCCTCACCCCCTCCTGTCTCCCCACGCCTGCCTGGGTGCTCTAAGCAAGGGCATACAAGTCACACTTCACAGGCCAACAACATTTTCCTTAACATTGCACTTACAGCATCTTCTGTGCCTTCCTAACGTGTCAGATCCCTGCTAGAAGTATTTGTAAACAAAGCTGAAGACAACTACCTTTGCCTCAAGCAGTGCACCGTGGATATCAAAATCACGGCTATAGGAGAGCACTGATGCTTGGGTAAACCTACCCTACAGCACCAAGCTGTGCAGAGCAAGGGGAGCAGCAGCAATCAGCTGCTCTATGTGTGCACATTGCACCTCACTTTCTCTTTCTCAGTGTCTAATTAAATTTCAGTCTACCTGATGAAAAAGAGTAGGGTGTGTCAGAAAACGAGTGTATAAGAGCACTAGCCACAGGTTTGAGAAATAAATACAGGGTAGCCGAGTAATCAGAAAACCCTCATGTGCCAATTAGATAGCAAACAAATTTAATAATGATGCTTCAAATTACAGACCCTAGTGATGACATCAAGGTGTTATTTTCCAACACAAAATTAATCCAAAAGTAGTCCAGTCAGTATTTTCTCTATACACGCTATCCCAATGGATAGCACAGGGTTATGTTAATATTGCTTTTTTTAAAATGCGTCCTTTGCTAGCTTGCAAAGTCCCCTGGAAATATATGCATGTAAGAATACATTCTTGATAGGAAACAGCTATATCTTTGATTGGAAATTTATGCAGGAAAACAATGCTTCCTAAACCTGACCATCTTATCAAACGACTGTGCCTTTTGCACCCACTACTACAGTGCAGTTCTGTCTGTGTGTCACTGGGATAGTTTTTAATCAGTTTGATTACAACTAGTCACGTAACTTAAAAACATAATGAGAAAGATTTTCATCAATGCCTTGGTGTTGCCAATGCTACCCTGCTCCAGATGAATAATTCTAATTTGGTGAAATACAAAGTTCTATTTCTTCATGGAACAAACCAAGGTGCCTGAAGTTACAGATAGGGTTTTCTGAGCACTTTCTGGTGTCTACCATCCTTTTAGACCTGATACCTCCATTCAACAGCATGAGCCCATCTCACCTCCCTGCTGCCCCTAGGAGTGAGGGCACAACAAGGGTGTGAAGCTCCCAGCACGAGGTGAGGCTGCACACAGCCACCTCGCATGCATCCCCTGCGGCCACCTGCCGGGTAATAGCCAGAGCTGGGCCATTCAGGATGCGGCTCTGGGACCTGACACACTTATCACCACCACCAGAAGTGCCCATGGAGAGCAGTAAGTGCAGAGTGCAGCATAATCCACTCTTCACCTCGGCAAGTGTGGCAGGATCAGGCTGCCACTCTGAGATAATAACCATTTCATGTATGCAGTTACAAGGCCTATTTATAGGGATTATTTTAGCTGCCATCTTTACACTTAAGAGGAAAGGACTGGTGCTTTGGACAGGTGGCAATTTTACACTACTCACCCACCTCCATATCCTTCTGTTTGGGTGTGCACTGTGTCGTTACATTTCCATTTGGATGACTTTCATGTTCTTTAGACAGTGAATGTTCTTGGAAAAAAAAAAATGATGGAGCAAAAGAAAAAGTTCAGGTAGACTCTGAAACGAAGCCAAGTTGGAATTGTTTGACTAATGACCCACTCAGGCCTTGTTTGCCTGCTCCCGGAAATTTGGGAGAGGTGTTTACGATTCGCTGTTTGTGTACCCGAGCTATGCAAACTAGTAAAAACAAGACATATGAGAGAGAAGGAACATTGCCTGCTTTGACAACTGCTTTGCCATTGCTAGGGAAACTGCTCCCTTGGTAACCATGGTCAGTACATCTGCCTTATTTTATCACCAATCCTCACATAGACACCATCTTGGAAAGAATATTAACACAACAAAAAACACCCAACATTTCAGAAAAGGAAAAACTATCAAAAGCACAAGGTTTCTATTCATTTGTTTACTAAAAAATTCAGCGAGGTTCTGCTTTGATGTCAATTATGGCTTTGCTATGCCTGCCTGGTATGCACTCCTTAAATATTAGTTCGTGTACAGAAACAATTTATTGTTTTGTCCTACTTTAAAATATGTGAGACTTATTTTCTGTTAACAGCCCTAATTTAACTAATGCAATTGGACTTGATACTAGGAAAGCCTGAAGGCTGAGAAAGCTTTTGCATCTGCCAAAGTAAGAGTTTATGTTCTTTTGCTCAGGAAAAAGCTCTCTTACTGACTTAAAAAAAAATAATAATAATAAAAAAGTCTCCCTTACAGAGTAAAAAACTGAAGTTCTGATCTGAAGAACAACAACTAACTTCAGAGAGGCTTTGGTGTTAGGGCCATGTAACATCAGCTTTCTTAGTCATCCTAGTCCTTCTCGAACCTGTTAGCAAGTATAAAAACCAGAACCAGAGGGAAATCTGTGAAGAAACTATGAATACAGTTTTTGTCCCTCCTCAGGTGGATCAGGATATCCACCCACATCTACCAATAAACGTGACGTGGAATATTGATGGAGGTACAACTTCATCCAAAAGAATAACAGCTGTGCCCTCAAAAACCACAAATTTAATGAAGGAAAAGAAATATATCCGATGCAGTGGATCTAAGTACACTCTGAAGATTTTCATCCATAAAGTCAGGCACAATGAACATACTTTGGATAACATTTTACCTCTTTTTAAAGATATTTTATTACCCTGCTATGTTAGCAACAATGGAGATTTCTAAGTACCTTCACAACAGCATTTTCTTATTTTTATAAAGGTGCACATACATGTGGCAGAACATGTGTGATGGTGAAAGATAAGCTAAGGTCAGATATCTCAAGCAAACTTGAAAATGTCTATTCTCAAGGTAGACCACGGTAACAACATGATACATGGACTTCATGTCATACAAACACATAAAAGAACATTTGTTCAGAAGTGACCAATCTGACACCTTACCTGTCAGGGCTGTGGTTCATGGATTTACTGTGACTGCACGTATAGCCATAGCAAACACCTGTTGGATAAGAGAAACAGCTGTATCAGTTCAGACTGAGCACTTCTTCAGCTTTGTGTCTGCTGTTTAATTGCCCGCAGCAGACCCCTACAGAAGACCACAGTTGGGGTGGGTACACAGAGAGATACCACTCTATGTCCTAGCAATAGGGAAGGAAGGCATGTCTTTGGCAGAATCTATCAGGGATCATGGGAATTTTCAGGGATTTCAGCAACTGACTCTGATGGACAATATTAGACTGATATGCCAGTTTTGAGAACAGCACAGAAACAGTAAAACACAGTTCCTCATGGTGGTGTGAGGAGGAGGGCATCCCACTGGGACTGTGTCACACAGTTTGTGCTGGGAATAAACAGATTAAAGAGTTACTCATAGAAGCACCTCATGGCTTCTACCTCTTGAGTTACCTTATTGGTGACCTTGTAACATAGTAACGACTCAGCTTCAAGTGACACAAGCAACCCTGCATTCATTTCTTTAGCATATATGCTTCAGTTGCATCACTACCAAATTTTGCCTCCTCGCCGACTACACATGCATGAAACATCTCTCCTTCATATCACCTTTTGAAAAACTTTGTTCAATAGGAGCTATTCACACTAGCATTCACATTCCAACTGTAAAAGTTTTGAGACACTACTAACACACCCTTTTATTGCTCTATCATGTTGGCCGGCCTTCATTTTTTATGGATGATTTTTGCAATGGCTTTGTTTACCCAACCCATTTACTACAAACAACAGAGCAATTAGCACTCAAGTGGTGTTCGGTTTAAATTTCTCTAGAAGGCAGAAACAGTTGTGGCAGCAAGGTCTGGCCGCTCCTTGGGGGTCACAAAGCCAATGGGGACATCACAGTACACCTGTAAAGCAGGGATGTTCACAGCCCCATCCCACAGTACCTGAACAATGCAAGCAGGCAGTCCCGGAGATGGTAGCCGGGTCCTACCCGGAGCCTGGAAGGCAAGACAATGCTATGGTGAAATTGAGTTGAGAAATTGGTCAGGGAGCTAGGATCAGTAGGTCTATTACAAAACTACAGTCTGGCAGACCGTAACACAGCTCAGGAAAGGAGATAAGGACCTCCTGCAGTAGTTAAATTGGCTCCTGGTCCCATGGGTGTGGTTGGAGGCACCAGGTGGGGCTGGTTAAGGTAACAAATGCTGGCAGTATCCTAGCTAGAAAGTAGGTATTTTCTGTGTGCTACTAAAGCCTAAACATCCAGGTCAAGTATTAAATAAAATTCTACTGATAACTTTTTTCAACTACTTTAGAAAGCAAGGCCAAAATACTACTGTGAAGGTAGTGGTTTTTTTTTTCTACCTATGTTAAAAAAGTGAAGCATTTCAGAAGAGAAATAGAAAAGTAATTACCAGTAAGTGGTATGAAGGTCCACGTGCACGAATACAACATAGATTTTATAGAAGACTATGCTTGTTCCTAGTCTGCCTTCACAGTTTATCATATGTGTGAGGCCTTTCAGCTTTAGATCCAGGCAGTGTAACTCAGATAAGCAAAACACATGGTGTAGCAGCACATGCCTCAAAGTGTGCTATCCACTGCACTTGCAAGATGCTGAACCTTTCCAGCAGTCACTTGCTATGGAATAACTCTAAGATTAGGCAGGCTAAGGCTGACATATGAAATCTGTGCCACTTACTTAACCACTCCATCAAAGTGAATCAGGCTGCTCTTGATGCATTAGCCCTGAGAAAAAACACAGTGAGGCCTTGGCTGGCATATGCCCGTGGAGTGGTGAGATTGTCCCTCACAAGGCAGGATGATGAAGCTGCTGGAGGCTCTGCTGTGATCTCCTCGTGTCAGACAGGGATCTTCTCAAGCTGGTCTCTGAAGGGTGATGCTCCCACTCAGTGCGGTAGGCAGGAGCCCTTGGGTAGTATGTTGCCAAGGCTGCTTTGACAGCAGTTGGTCTGGTTCTGAGGCTGCCAGAATGATGATCAAGATGGCAAGCTTGCTGGACAAGGGCTAGCAAGAAAGTAGGTCACCAAAAGTTTCTCGTTAAAATAAAAATGTTGTCTTTGTGGTGATGGAGAGCAGTGGCACTCAAAACCTAAATGTCTGTCCAAAGAATGAGCAAGAAAGAGCTTTCTTAAATCACAGCTGCACCTTTCTCCCCACAGATCACAGCCGGGTGCCAAAGAGCTCCTGCTACTTCCAGTATTCAATCCTCATCTGAAAGGGAAAAACATCAACATCAAAAGTGAAGTCAGCTGTAGCCCTGCTAAGAAAGTGCTTATTCCCAAATCTCTGCCCTGGACCCAAAGACAATCCTTCTCAAGCCGTTGCTAGACCTGAGGAGCTGCAACCTGCCTGGGGCCAGGCAGCTGCCTGAGCTGGGAAAGGAAAGGTCTCTGAGCATGGTGGAGAGCAGAAGTGGCCTGATCAACTTCTAAAGATGGAGAAAAAAAGAGCACAAAACAAGTTTGGAAAAAACATGGAGATCATGCTTAATTTCAAAAATGAAGGAGTTTGCCCTTGAGACCCATGAAGAGCACATCATCTGGCTCCAGCTAGTATGTTTTCTCCAGGACTCTAGAAAAAAAAGATCCAAAGTACAGTATGTACTCATCTGCTGAGACATTTAGATTGGCTACTGATATTCTGCAAATGTTTATAAAGAAAACAAAATGTGGATGATAGCCATTTTAATTAAAACATGCAGATTCAGTTCACCCCAAGTCACACGGCCTCTGAGCCGTGTTCTCGCCCTTTTGGAGATGAGCTCTGCACAACACTGAGGCTGTGTGGTTCTTGCTGCTGTTTGTTTTCTTAATAGTTCTGGTACATGCACTGGTGGGTGAAGGCATTGCCAGGGCCAGGTATCTGCTCAGAATCTACAAGGTGAAGGTTAATATCCCTTGGCCCTGCCACCTCAGTTTGATTTTAATCAACTCAAAGACAAGAGAGGAAAAAAGACAGAATTAAAACTTCCAGACTTACCTGCCCAGGGCAGAGTTCCCTCCTGTGTACCGTGTAAACTGTCAACAAATGCACTGGCTTGTTCCTTGGGTGCAGGGATGCTTCCTTTGGGCCATGCATCTCTCAAAATTAGGAGCACAGATTTTTTTTTGTGGTGTTCTGGGGATGTTTCCTAGATGCTGTCAGTTGCTGCACCTCATCAGCTGTGTAGGTTTATGCCTGTAAAGCATGAGAATCTCATATATACCGTATCCATAGCTGAGCCTCCAAAACCATGGGAACTCAGGTTTTCGAACCATCCTTCTTTGTAGCTGTCCCCCACCTCCAACATGGGTGACTTTGCCAACCTTGCAGTAAGGGAAGTGACAACCCCAATGAAAACTGAGACATAATTTCACATCCTGCTCAGTGAATCAATTCAGTAAAATGCTGTAACCTCAGGGATTAATTTGGCTTGCTGTGGGAGGGTGCTGTCTACATCTTCCCACTCAACTGTTAGCTGAGGATGTGAGCCTGCAAAGCCTGACACGTGCTGGCACCTGGGTCAAAATATCCTAGTGAACTGAGAGACAGAAGAAGATGCCTGTGGGAATGACTGGGGCAGTGGGGAGACCTTCAGCTCTCAACAGCATCCTTTCATCCAGAAATCGGGCTTGGCCATGGCTTTGGCCATAAAGGGCCCAATTTTCCCATGCCACCTTTTTGCTTCGGTGACCTGACTTTCACAGATATTCACCAGCTAATCCCATTTTGCTTCTGCCTCCTTGCCATTTTTCTTTCTTCTCCTATGTGGACATGTTCCACATGCCAAAAGCCCAACTCAGAGCCAAAACCAGCACTGTCTAGCTCTCATGGAGTCCCAGGCCGCCTCATGTCCCACCCTCTATGCTGACTGCCAGCCAAAAAGTTTGCTTCCCTTTCCATGCCGCAGTGCCTTTGGATGTCAGGACCAGCATCAGCTCTCTTCGGAGACTTGAACAACTGCTGTGAATTTAAAACAAATATTTTTCATCTTAAATTCCATGGCAGGTCAGCTAAACAGAAAAGAATAGCTGGTAACAGGCTGGAAGTGACGGCAGGGTGGAGTGTTTACAGCTCCATCAACAGCTCGGTGTTAATGAGCTGAGTCCGAAAATTACCTCTCTATTGATGAAGGCTGGGATGGAGCGCACAGATGAGCAAGACAGTGATTGCCTCCAGCTGCAGGAAGAACTTGGAGAGTGTTTATTTTTCACTTTCTGTTTAACTATTTTCTTGGAGAGGGCAGTACAGTTCTGCTCATGCGTGTATTCTAACCAGAAGTGCCAGGCAACAAAACTCTACCCTCTTTGTACTGAGTAGAGGCATCAGGGCTGCAAACACATTGAACATACATATATCTCCTGTGCTGGGCTGTTAGTTTTGTCCCTATTTTTTTCTCTTTTCTTTGGTTTCTGTATGAGTGGTATCAGTGAGGAATAGAGGCAAGATGTCTCTGAAGGATGATCCGTTTGAACTTCCAATTTATCAGTGATGCAGGCAGGTTTTTCAAGATAGCTTTGTTCGAGATAGCTTCTTTTTGTTAATTCTGATTTTGAGGAGTTTCTCTAAAACAGCTTGTTCTGTTCGGGGCAGCCACTGTTTCTGAGGGACTTTTAGCACAGCATCTCTGTAGAAGAGTCTTAATTGTGTTGCATGGTGCTGCAAGTAAGGGCTGATGCGTTCACATCGAATGGCACAGTGCCACACAAACAGTTCAAGCACATCAGCACTCAGCATTGCCCTTTAGGTCCCTGCTTATGATTTCTGAGGGTAATTTTCTGTGGCTGAGGCATTTCCATAGGTCAAGAGAGGGGACACCTCAAGAAATACCGCTCTTCAGCTGTGAGTGAAATTCGTTTCTATTTTCTGCCATAAATTTTGTTTAGTAAATGAATGATTTTGTAAGTGTTTGTTTTGAGGGAGAAGGGCTGCAGCAGCCAACAGTATTTTCCCTGAAGAAAAAGTGTTTATTATTTTAAACTGTGCTTTCTACTTATATGAGAAAATTCAAAGTATCTTTTTTCTTTTTTTTCTTTTTTCAATACAGACGAGAAATAGTCCCGAAACAGATGCTTTTAAACAATCTAGCAATACAGAGAAAGTATACCCTGTTGAAGGCAGGCTGCAGGAATGTTAACATCCTCTCAAGGTAAATCAAGTAATGGACTGTTGGCCTATTTTTCAAACTGCTTCTCCTCAGTAACTTGACATTTGATAGGATTATCTATTACTGTTGGATTTTGGTTGACTCTCTGGTATGCCTGAGAAGATTGTCATCTTGTGATTTAAAGATAATAGAGCCAAGCATGTGAAACTGCACACAGAGAATAAACCTTTGACTCAGAACTGACTATTTTGTTAAAAAAAAAAAAAAAAAACGGGGCGACATTGACTTGAGCTCGGTTTGATATACTCACAGTTAATGAAATTACCCAGCGATAACTTTCCATTCTAAAATATTGCTGTGCTATTTATAAATGGCTCCTGTGGTATTCTGTATCTAGCAGCCCAAGTGCTGCCAATGCCGTAACAATACAAAAAATCTGAAGAGGGTGAGCTTGATTAAAGCCTTGTGACAATAGCTAATGTAAGCTCTAACTAAAAATGTCAACTCCATTTGTTTTCAGCTTAAGGAGTTCCTGGATCAGAATGCGCAGGTAGGAGTTGTAACAATCTCAGGATTACACTTGACCTAGTAGAAAAAATGATGGTGTAAAAAGTGACATCAGCTGGGACTTGTGGGGGATCGTGCCTCTACATAAATATAGAATAATAGAATCATTAAGATTGGAAAAGATCTTGAAGATCAGCCAGTCCAAACATCCACCTACCACTGCCCACTAAACCATCTCCCTTAGAACCACAGCTACACGTTCCTTGATCACCTGCAGGGACAGTGACTCCAACACCCCCCTTGGCAGCCCATTCCAGTGCCTGACCCTCTTTCTGAGAAGAAATTCTTCATAATATGTAAACACTGGCCAAAAAATAAATAAATAAAAAATCACCGTTACTGTTTTCCGAAATAAGCAACATCTATTTTTACTGTTAAGCTTCACAACTGGCAATTTGAAAAAAAAAAAAAAAAAAAAAGAAAAGAAATGAGTGAGAGTGGGCTTTTTATTATGCATGGTTTTATTTCTTTGAATTTCAAAATTACCTAGCATGCATTTTAAACTTTGGTACAATTTGCAGGCTGTTTTCATTTCTATTTAAAAAGGCTAAACACTAAGAATGTGCCTCTGCTTTGCATTCTAATTGCATGTAACTGATTTGCACAGCAGAACAAAAACCTAATTTTCAGATTATGAATCATGCGCTAAGAAATAATTATTGTTTTACAAGTGAAAAAATGTTTTCTTCATTTCCCCCTTCTTGGCCAATTGATGAGAACTTCTTGCCAGTTTCTATGTTGCCAGCCCTTGCAGAATGGCATCTATTACTCTTTAGGGACTTAGAAAGGTAGACAGAAACTCGAGGCATACAACTGTTTTGACTGCATTCTTTTGCTTGCAACGTAACACTTGCCTTTTATTATTTTATCTTCAACAATCAAGGGGTGACTAAATGGTTGCAGGTGGTGATGAAAATAAAAGCCATCCATCATTATTTATTAGGCATGAAAAAGATACACAATAATGTAATTTAATCCCGGAGCAGACAATTATTTCCACATATTGATAATACAATGTGAAAACTGTCATGAATCCTAATGTGATGTTCGCCTTTATTGGTGAACCACTAGTAGCAATGCAAATAATGAAATTGTATCAAAAAGAAAAAAAGTAATTATTTGCGTATACCAACAGCGCTGTAGAAAAACACATCATTACTAACTTTGGAAAATACAATAATCCTGGCTCGTGAGTGACTTTGGTTTTGAAGTTTGCAAATGCAGAAGCAAAATGTTCCTCTAAGTAAATATTTTATTGATTTCGGTATCGTCAAAATAATGCCAGTAGTTTTGATGAGGGAAATTCAAATCCAGCTGTATATTCAGCACCAGCTTGCAGGGGTTTGCAGATCTCTCTGCTCATCCATTCACACATTTGTGCACGACACTTTCTCCATTAAAAATAATTTAACAAATATCTTTGTTCCATCTGGGCCTGGTTCAAGGCCCATTTCAGTCATCAGAAAGACTCGCATTGATTTTGGTGGGCGTTAGACAGAAACCCTTTGTTGCAGCAAAGTTGAGCTCCAGTTTGGGCAGAGTGGCTCACACATCTATATTCATCCAGCTGACATTCACCTCTGGGCAGATGGAAGCATGTGCCACTTAAGGTCCACTTATGTCTCATTTTGAGGGGGGGTAAAAGGGCCTTTTGGATGGACAAAAATATACATTTTTATAAATAGGCAACTGTATATGCAAAGAATATCTGCAAATGCACAGCTAATTTACATTTGAATTACCATGTCTGGGCATGCAAATCAGGTAATTACTTGCTCACATATAACCGGCCATTTGCATGCACAAATACCTATTATATGCATTCAGTCACAGTAATGTGTCTGCAGCATTTAGCTGTATCTCAAGAGGAACTACAGCAAGGAAGAGGTTTACATTATCTCTTATGGACTCGTCTTCTAGAGTAATGGAAGTGATATTTGAAATCATTAGGAGATCTATAAACTTGCTGCGTGTCTTATCCCTTAAACTGAAGTCCCTTAAACTCAGGTCTTCAAGAGGTTATTCCTGAAGCACTTGTGTCAGAAAAACATTGAAAACAATAGGTTACAAACACAGAGACTCCTTCCCATTGTAAAGATGTGAACCATGATATGGTATAATGCATCCCAAGAGCACTTCTGAACCTAAGATGGCACTCCCAGAAGCCGCCTTTGGTGAATCTGCTGAGCATGATGGGCAAATCACAAGCACTGGCGTTAGACAGAGCTACTGCAGACATTGGGGCATCCCTGCTCAGCCTCTCCTGGCCTTGACAGCAGCTGCTTTATGTCACCACCACACTTCCCAGCCATCTCCACTCCTACCTCCCTACTTTCAAGGAGGACGGGAGAAGTCAAGTGTGGTTTTCCAAAATACATGACCCATTTCTCTACAAAAATGTGACAGGCACAAGGTGTTCAGAGCATTGCCTGGGATGCAGCAGCTGGGAGGAAAATGCACATCTGAGCAGAAGGACCCAGGCAGGGTGCTGCCAGGAGCAGTGGACCAGTTGCACTTTCACTTTTGCCTTGTGTCTAGGCTGTTGGTAGAAGAACAAGTGGGCCTGAAAAGAATCATGATACAAATTGTTTTTCTCCATTAATCAGTGCATTTTTTTTTTCAGCTGCCTGGCTTCATTGCATTTGTTTGTCTTTCCCTCTCCAACTGAGCAGGGGAATCTGATTTTTTTTCCTGAATTTGGCTTGAGAGACAAATTAAACTTTTCTTTGTTTATAATCAAAGCAGTAGTGATTATTTGAACATTTTGAGGGAATCACATAGCATTTTAAAAGCCTGTAAAAAGACAAGAAAGGTGGTGGGAAGTCATACGACACTATTTTCCTTAAAAATGAACGTGGATGGTTTTTACAAAGTGACTCCACGCCGTCTGTAGAGTTTCACCAAATGGCCTGGGAACGGATGGCAAATTTGTGAAAACATGCTGGAAATGTTTTGTTGATATTCCTGCTGACACTAGGGGCAGATCCTGCATGTCACCACAAATATTTGGCAGTGGAGAAAACCAGAGATTTTGTTCAGCTCTGTTTGGAATCAGATAGCAAATTGATCTTGGAGGCTCTCCCTGGAACTCTTCGTATTTTTGGAAAACAAAAGATTTTCAGAGGAAGCCCTGTTTTTATTATGCATGAGATTGTTATGGGAGGAGAAAGGGGAGTCTGTGACTTACACAAAAGAAGAGGGGAATAGGAGCTTTTGCTGGAATTGGACAGATTATTTCTGGCCTTGGCTTTGTGTACTTTTCCCCAGGAACACGGATTTTTATGTGAGAAAAGGTTATTTCTAAATTATTTATTATTTATTTATTTATTATTCCACCTTCAGGGCCTCATACAACAGAAGATCAGTTACCTGCAGGGTCAGTAAATGATCCCAGTGGGAGCTGAGGGAAGGGAGGATGCCTGGAGCACACTGCAGGGCTGGAAGCTCCCTGCAGTGGGATGGGACTCCTAGTTGGCCACCCTTGTCTCCCTGTTGTTGCTCTTGCTCTAAGTGGATGATTAGGCTCAGAGAGTCCTGACTGCTCCTTTTCCTCCATCGTCTCTGTGATGAAATTCCAGACCCAGGAGTTTTTCCCTTAACTCCAGCCAACATTTCACCTCGCCTTCCAGTAAGTGACAATGAGTCTGTTGCAGCAGCAAGCTTAGTGCTGTTGCTCACCACAGTATCAACTCCCAACCTCTGAGGCTTCTTCTGTTGTTTGTTGGGAAGAGGCCAGGAGAACACTGAGAGGAAATAACTCAGCATCATTTTCCCTCCCTGGCCTACAGAGAAACCTGGGAAGGCTGGGAGCCTGAGTTCAGCTACGTGACCTGCCCTTCCCTGCAGCACTGAATGGCTCCATGTAAGACAGCTCAACTATAAAGTAGTAAAATTTCCCAGAGGTGACAAGGGAGGACCTTTTGAGGGGCCATGCTGTGTACACTTGTATGGGTTGGTGGATTCCAGATGAAGCAAAGACAAACTCTCCCTGGGAAGCTTCTGACTTCACAGATTGCTTAAACACTCACCATGTTTGGCACAGGGATGGATGTGATAAACTGGATTCATACAGCGACCCAAGGAAAAAACAACAGGGGAATGTGGCAGGCAGTCAGCTTTGTGGTCTGAACCCCACAGGAAGGACATGTTTTCAGATCAGACCCTGGCTGTAACAATGAGGCTGAAGTAGAAAGAGGAGCACGAGAGGCTTCTTCTTGCAATGTCTTTGAGTTATTTCAAGACTGCCACTTCTGATCTCAGACAGGAGTCTGACAGTAAGGAGAGCCTGAACTGTTAGTCCCACTGCAATTCAAAGCAGCTCTCTGTCCCTGCATACACAACACCTAGATTCTGTTGTCTGATGGTGATTGACCCTATTTTGGTGGATGTCAGTAATGTTAAAAT
Source organism: Oreortyx pictus (assembly GCA_036925125.1). Taxonomy (NCBI): domain Eukaryota; kingdom Metazoa; phylum Chordata; class Aves; order Galliformes; family Odontophoridae; genus Oreortyx; species Oreortyx pictus. The sequence goes on from JAUPFR010000015.1 coordinate 3,815,303, forward strand.
CATTAATGACTTGGATAGTGGAAAAAGTGGCATGCTGGATTTGTGGATGAGACCAACCTGGAGTGTAGTTATGTTCAGTTATCAGACAGGAATATAAATAAAACAGAGCACTACTCAGTAAGGTACCCCCAGAACAGTACAGGGCACAGGAATGATGGGAGGTGGAGAAATGTCAAATATCCACAACACTGTTGTGGAGAGGCAGAAAATAGACTTCTCCCCGACAATGGGAAGCATGAGAAGTCATTGCAGACTTCAGTTTCCATAAGTGAGACTAAATAAATAAATTAATAATATATAGAATCTTTTATAATAACTTCTCATAGTGGAAATGTCAACAGATTGCTTATGGATGCAGGAGTAATCTATTAGTATCAATAAACTTGTTTACTAACTGAAAATATGTTAGAAAGTTTTTTTTTGTTTGTTTGTTTTTTAAGTTCTTTTTGTAACTAACAGCAAATCTTCCTCAAGTAAACATCCCTTCCAATCTTCATGTATCTGCTGAGTCTTCTACCTCTCCTCCCAGGCAGGGATGAATGTAACAAAATAGTGCGTGGGAGGAAATACAGATAAATATTTTGTAAGCAGAGTACTATATATATTGGGCACAGATAGAAATAGCATTGTGCTCATTCTGTTTTCATTCTCACCAGCACAATTCAAGAATAAATCCAGTCACCAAGCTCTTGCTAGATGTAAAAATGGAGAAAGTGAGTGGTGAATGAATTTATCACAAACAGTTGAATGTGAGACTTTTGGTAAGTTAGCATCTTTGTTTTATTATCTGGTCATGCTTCTGTGCAATGCTATGTCTGGACATTACATGTACCTTTTTTCAAAAGCCAACACTGTTATGGGATATACTGGAGACAGTGTGGGTGGAGCACAACATTATTGAAAAATAAGGAAATGTCTACTTTTTTGTTTTTCTGTATAAGAAGAAATCACTTATTCCCCTCTGGATTTCATGAGTGTGTTATTTACCACTGTTTACTGTAACTAGCTTCCTATTATTACAAAAGTTGGCAAAGTCATTGTGGGTCTGTTGCTTGCCCAGTTGCATTCCAATTCCTTTATGCCAAAAATTAAAAAATGGGTTTTCCATGCACCTATCACATGTAGGAATACGTGTGACCACATTTCTTATTCCTACTGTTGCCAATGACTTTATCAGAAAGCGGTCAGGAGGGTGCATAACCCTCCCTGTCCAACAAGCACATTCTTACCAGCACACAATCACAGAGCTGCAGTGCTGTTGCACAACACCCAGCCTGTCTTTAACCTGGTTAGTTTGGCTGCTGTACACAACAGCACTAGGCCTGAACTAATTCATCCCAAGGAGTAGACAACCAGGTCTTTCTGAGTAACACTCAGTGACCTCTTCATGAATGCCCTTTGCAGGGTGTCAGAGTCAGCCTGCTGCTCCCAGCCTTCCCCTGCTACAAAGGTGTGCTGAGCAGTGTGAAAAACATCATATGGATCAGTACCACGTGCTCGTACTTCCTCAAGTACACAAAGACAGGGACTATGCCTGATCATGGCATGGCCAAACATGGCCATGGAGGAAAATGTGAAAGATGGGCCACTTTGGAGGAAACAGTCCCAAACAGCATTAGCCTTGGGGCAGCACACACCGCACACAGGATTAATTTGGGTCCAAGGACTTCTTTGGATGCCACTGGAGCTACACAAGCACAGTGCAGGAAGGGATTCAATGGAGGGGTCAGATCACTTCCCCATGAAGGATGAATAAAAATGGTCTCATCAGAGTTTGCATGGGAGAATCTGCTCTGGGTTTCTGCTTTCCATTTCTATTGAGGCCTGTGTCCTTTGCAAATAGAGGGGCTGAGTTAGACACAGGAAGATATGCTTATAAAAGTACTGGCCCAGTAAACAATCAATGGAATATATTTGAATCTCTGCTCGGTGTTATTTTCTCTTTCCTTGGGAAAACAGTATTCTGACTGGAGCCTAGTCCTAATCAAACTGCAGGGTTCTAATAAAACAAATCCAAACTAATAAAGCACATTTTGTCAGCATTAATCCTCTTAAAGTTATCGGGTTTTCACATCCCTAGATAGGGGTGGTACTGTCTGACATAAAGTTGGGAGATAAAAGTAGGATAAAAGAACCATTACCATACAACTGCACTAAGACAAGAATATAATTGCAAAGGCTGAACTTGATTATTATTTAAAACATGTGTTGGGTGGAGGCACCAGCCAGCAGGAAGCATCTGATGCTGATGAACCCACACAACCTCAGCATGAGTGACTTTTGAGTATGAATGTAAAAGATTTATTAATTTCAGTTTTTAAGATGTTCTATTTGTTTTGAAAACATTCAGGGTTGCAAAACACATGAATCCTGTAACTATTTCCATAAAGCCTGGAAGAGTGAAACATTAGAGGTGGTGGGGGCAGGGAACATGGGTATATTTTTTTTTCTAGGAAGAATTTCCATTAAAATTAAATCTAGTTTAATTATAGCTCCTCAGCAGTGAGTATGTGATTTCTGATTATGTCCCTGGTGGATGCTCAGGTTGGTACTGCTGTGGTTGGTTGGATTGAGGTCTGCTCCATTTCATTACTTTTTCCTTGAAGAGAAACCTCACTGGTATTCGTGGAAACCATGTGTCGGTTTGTGCAGTATGTCATTATGCATTATCATATCATACAGTTTAAAAAACATTGCATTGTTGCTTCTGGTTGGATTCTCTTTATGTGTAATACAGATGGCATGATTCTAGGTAATTCTCTTTTTCAATTCCAGCCCTCAAGCCACTCAAACAAAGAGAAAATTGTGGATGGATATGAACTAATTTCTTGGTATATGTCCAAAACCCACAAATAATTAGGGATGGGAGAAACTCAAAAGCTCTGCAGATTTGATTTGGACACACGCTCAAGTCTGACTCTTGTACAAAGTTGTAGGGGAACCTCCATAACTGGGGCTGTGCTCCATTACACTGGTGTAAACAAATCCAGTGGTGGCTCCAGGGGGAGAGTTCAGAAAATGACCCCTATGGCTGAAGATCTCAGGAGAAAAGATTTTGCGTGAGATTTCTATTACTTCCTGTTTCTCGTCAGGTTCAGGTCAAGAACCGCTTTTCTCACAGTGCAGGGGCACTGGTGTTCTCATCTGCAATGGGCTGAGAAGCGCTGGGGAGCATGGAAATAAAGCTGAGAGGGGCTTTCATAGCACAAGAAAGCTCTGCTTTGGGCTAGGTCAAAGCAGCGGGCAAAGGTCGATTTTTATTTTGTCTGAACTGGTTCCTGCATTCAAAGTGGCAGCATGGAAATATCAGCCCGAGAGTTGAGAATATGGTAGCGAGTCTGTGTTGCCTCACCTGCGTGGGGTGACTTGGAAGCTTGTGATCAGAAATTTGTGTCTGCACACGACATTAACAACACCTCTTTCCTATTTGCAGAGCACCCCTGAGAGCAAGGACAGCTATCTGTTTTCCCACAGTTGTATGGTTATTCCAACTTGGGAGTAGTTGGAGTTTCATTAATAGTAGCAGTTTCATTAATGACCTCCCCTTGCTTTTGAGGACTTCACAGCAAAGACAAGAGACATCAGCTACAGAGAAGTGCAAAAGAGCTTTAGCAGAAGGCCCAGTACTTTCTATATGTCTGTTTCACAGTGGCATTCTCTATCTTCTGGACACTTTTCAGATGTGTTGTCACTAGTTCTGAGGCCCTATTCAATAAGGGCTGGAATTTATGTATTAGCAAGAATATTTTACTGCTTGCAAGGTGAGAATGCAGAACGAGTGTTGGTTTTTTTATATGGATTCAGCTGCTCTGCTCAGACTCACAGTCAGGATAACTTGGCAAGGAATGGTTTTCTGTTCAGCATTGCAGAAGCCTGGAAGAAATACTGTTTGAAAGGGGTGCTTTCATCTAAGGAAATAACCTAGACCACAGATGATCTGTCTGTATGAATCTCTCTGTCTGAGTAAGATATAGCATCAGCCCCTGACATTGATGTGGTAGTGGCCCTAGAAAAAAGAAAGAGACAACAACAACAACAAAAAAATAGAAACAGCATTGTAAAACAAAGACAGCTGGATTGACAGCAACCTACACAGACAGCTGTGTCCAGCAGTGACATTGATTGAGGCAGACTTCTCTAAACTGGCAACAGACTATGAATGCCACATCCCACAGTCAGTCCTAAGTGACACAACTTCATCTGGCTGCTGTGATTTGGGTGCTCCCTCTTGCACTGTGAACCTATGCAAATGTTCTGCATTGTTGGACTCCAAAGATTTTATCTTGGTGAGTCCTCAGACAGAGATTTGGTGAAAAGATATCTGTCTGTAAATGGGAAATACCTTCACAAAACTCTCCAGGAAAAGTTTGCACTTAAGGAGCAGTCATCCAGCTCCAAATGCTGGGGAAAATGCATCCACTATCCAAGCAGCATTCCCACACTGAGGTTGTCTTTGGAAGGTTCCATAGCAATCTGACTGCTGTGTTCACTTTCATTTTATGCATATTCATTGCACATCATTTCTAGTTCTTTTTTATAATGAAAAAGAAGAAAACAGATCTTTCATCCCATTGGGGTTTCTGCCTCACAAGTGGCAATGGGAATGATCCAAAAGCTTTCTTCTGGCTAAAATATCGGACTCCCATGTTTCAGAGAATCCTGGGGACCTCTGTGTCCAAATCCAAGACTTTGGGCTTATTTCTAACTTCTTAATCCAAGAGAATCACAAGGTATGGTGCAGTTGCTCTTGGAGTGCTTGGCCACAATTATTTCACTGAAGCTTGTATCATGCAAAAGTCTTTGGGATAAGCTCCCTCAGGGAAGTCTCTCTGCTCCACACACCTCTGTGGCCCAAGCAGAGTGACTTTCACCATCTCCCAAAGCTGCTTAATGTTGTGAGGTGACCCTGGGTACTGGTTACCAACAACTCTCTCCTTTTTTTCCTAAAAACCTCATTCAAGCAACCTGGAATGGAGTGATAAAAAATACAGCTATGGGAACTATCCTCTCTGAAAACAACCCTGAGTCCCTCAGGCAGGCTATAAATGATCTGCTATTTAAGGAAGCTGTATTGATGGGTTCTTCCTGCCTGAAAGAGGCATCAGAAGTACAACCGCATTAGGACCAGACGCATCAGCCACAGTGCCACTGGGAGCAATGCCCATCCAGCTCACCAGAAATGTCTTTCTTTTATTTCTCTTTCTTTTATTTCTTCTTTTTCTTTCTTTTTCCTTCTTCTATTTCTCAACTTCCACTTAATTTGTTCAACTTTTATTTTGGAGATTTGCCTCTTCTCCCAGGTGAATAGTGATAGCACAATAGGTAATGGCCTCAAGTTGTGCCAGGGGAGGTTCAGCTTGGATATCAAGAAAAAATTATTCTCAGAAAGAGTGATGAGGTTGCCCAGGGAGGTAATGAACTCACCATCCCAGGAGTTGCTCAAGAAAAGAGTGGACATCACACTGAATAGTGTGATCTGGAGAGGTCACTAGTGAGGGCTGATGGGTGGACTAGTTGTTCTTAGAGATCCTTCCAACCTTTATGGTTCTATGATTCTATGATCAATCCACTAATTTACCCCTTTCTCATTCTTTTTTCTTCACCCAGAAGACCCATTCTGAACCACTTTTATCTGCTACAGGACAGAGCTGCTTCAACTTATAATGGCACAGCTCAGCTCTCCCTATAGAGTCCGGACGTGATGATACATAACGGGCAAAATGATGAGTATCCTTAAATGTGAGTGATATTGTCAGCACTTCAAGGAAATTGTATATACAGATCTACTTAGTTAATAATGAGACGTGCACACCTTCTGTGCACCTCACTGAGCACACATTTAAACATATGGCTGCTGAGATAGAATATATCCTGCCAGCCTTTTTACTTAATTAAAGTTATGCGAGTTATGAAATACTTTCCTTTATATTAAGCTCTTATGCCTGTGGAGAAATTTCTATTTGTTTTTATCTCATTTGAGCTTCAAGGTTAATCTTAGTTTAAGAATCTTGCTCGCTGTGCTAGCAATGCTTCATTCTGATCTGTGTGCATGGGTGTGCGCATCCTTTTGTTCCATGCTGGGGCTGGATGCTGCTGGCTGAGTACCCTCCGTGTACTGGTTTGTCCTGTAGACATTAGCAATAGGTGTAGGTGGCTGGGAAAATGGTACATGAAGACTTCTTTACAGATAGTATTTAGGATCATAAAAATAAAACCAAGAGATCAGATGAAGAATTTGTGTCTTGTTTTGCAAGACAACGCAAATGTGAGGTGTTTCACCCTCTGACCCATTGGAGGTGGGAATTCAGGAATCATTGATCTATATTTCCTTATTTTATTCTATGACACCAGCAAGTTATAACTTAGTCCAGCACGGAAGGAGGAATTTATAAAGGAGAAAGTAAAAAGAGCAAGGCATTTAGATCAAATTAACACACCAGAAATAAAATAATAAAACCACCTGCTTTGTTCTCAAATAAACTTCTTTATATGGCGATCTTCATGTCATATCTTATGCACGTACTGAACAAATGTAGCAGCAGTACTAAAAAAGAACCCATCACAGTTATAGGTACTAAAATGAGTGTCTGAATTATTTACATAAGTCCATCTTTCCTTGGACCTTGGGATCTGCAGTAATGGCTCAGCTCTTTCCACTAGTTCATCAGTATTATGTCTTTGCAATTCGGAAAAACAGGTTCTCTTTCCTTTTTTCTTCAGGATATGTAACAAATGATATCTTAAGGAAGGATAAAACACATCATTTTTAGTATATTATTTTTGCTGCCACCGCTGGCTATTACCTTTTCCTTCAGTTTTTGAAAGTACTGTGGTATTTCTCACTCACTGTATCTGCTCTTAAACTCTTTCTTTTCTTTTCATATTCCTCTTGACTTCTATCTCAACCTCTCATTTGGCTTTTCTTTTTCTTTTCTAATCCCTGTGCTGTCTCTCACGATAATCCCTCGCCTACACATACTTGCTTCAGCTCTCTCCTCATTTATTCCATTAGGTCTTAAATGATTGGCCACCAAGTGCTTGTTATATAGTTCAGTTCCATGCTAAAATCATCTTTGTGTAATGTTCTCGGTAGGAAAAGTCCTGATACTATGCACTGCCATATGGGCTCTGTCTTACAAAAATCATCACTCTCGCAGTGGGCTCAATAGCAAAGTGGAACTCTTGTAAAATTCCTCTGGACTTCTGTGTGCGACCCAACATGAGGATACCACTCTACTTGCAACATACAGAGGGATAAGGGACTTGTAGAGAAAGCCACTGCATGGCAAGAGCGCAGCATTTTAACACTGACAGGTGTTGTTTTCTTTTTTTCCTTAAAGAATTTGGGGGACAAAGCGTGACCTCTCTGTTACGTAGGAAAGGGCTTTTTCAGCCTTTTTAGGGAGGGTGTGATTTGGCGTGTCCATTCTGTAACTCCATTTAACCAACAAAAACGTTGCCGAGAACTAAAAGATGAAATATAGATCTACTGTTCGTTTCTTCCCCCACTTGATCTTTTGTGTTTGATCATAAATGCACATTGTGAAAAGATGTCTTATACCTCCAAGCTAAACAGTGTTTGCTACTCATTAGTGATTTATAAATGATATTTTCTCCCTGGTGACATATCTTTTGATATGATTCTCTAATAATAACATCCACCAATATTAAAATAAGAACATTCCCATGTATTGTGATCACCTTCAACCACATTTCCTCACTAAAATTAAATTTTAGCACACCAACTGATATTGTATGCATATATTTGTCTACCATCATTATAAATCTCCTAAGGGTCTCTATAAAATGATAGTTTTGCCTCTTTGCAGTAATTCTACCTAATGCTCCAAAGCAAGAAACTAATTACATGCTGACTTTTCACTAACTTTGATCTTTCAAAACCCATACTCTGAAGTTTCTATAGGTAATCATATAATTACAGTACACTAAGTAGGATGAAATTAGCCATCAACTTTTTTTTTCTCTAAATAGCATCAACTTCTTTTACAAATAGGCATTCAATTTAAAAAAAAATAATTATTAAGTATCTTGCCTTTTAGGATATCCCAATTCGTGTTTGCTTATCGAAGATTTCAAAACAAAATCTAATTATTTACATTGATGTCTGTAGCAAATGTCTTATTCTGACACAAAGAGTTTCAGTGGAAGGGGATATGCTAAGAATTCCTGAAAAATATCTTCAAGGAAGGCCGAGGATAAACGATAGTGGTGTTAGGAAATTACTGAGATTTCCCAAGGGAATCTTTGAGCCTGTCAAAAAAAATGACCTCATTTGTATTTTCCCAATGAATTGGTATGATATTTCCTGTAAAAAAAAATTGAAAACAATTGTTGCTTTCAGTTGAATTCTATTGCTGTGGAAAAAATATCTTGGATTTCCTCTTTGAAAAATGAAAGCTTAGCTTACTTTTATTTTCAAGCACAATTGTAAGAAAGTCTGATTTTTAGAGAAAACAAACTATCCCAGCCTTCCTAGACAACAAAGAACTAACTGTGCGGCTCGATGTTTTTTCCCTTTACACTTTCAACCTGCTATTTCAGCTCAGCAGTAAAACCATAAAATCCCCCCATCCAAAATGCCCGGCAGCTTCCCTGCACTTCTCGCACACAAATGAAGACAAATACAAATTCAAACATGCACAGTGACAACATGCCTCTGCCTCCCATCGGGGTCTGCGCTTCCATTTCCTCCCACATCAGTGCCCCATTGGCTGCAGCCACACAGACCTGGCTTCCAGCCCCAAGGAGGCAAAGCAGAACGGAATTACCTGGTTTTCATGCCTCCATTTATTTTATACCCCAGTGCAAGGAAGGACTACGCACATGAGAAGGGTCGGCAAAACATAACCCTGTGCGAGAAACCTTTCTCCTGGACGAGCGCTTGAAATTAAAGGAGTGGTCCAAAATGGTGCTGCATTTACACACTGTGAGGAGAAGACTGGTGTTCAGCAAATGGTAAAATGCAATGCTGGTGCTGGTTTGAGTGGCAGCCATAGGGCCATGGTGTGGGGCAGACAGGGTCACTGCTGGCCTGCACCAGTGGATGCTGCAATGCTCACTGCAAGGTGAGCGAATGAGAGATGCAACTCTGTTCACGCTGAGGTGTCAGGGACTGCTGTGCTGCTGCACACTGCCCATCCTGAGCGGCCGTGCAGATGACTCAGCAGCGCAGAAAGGAAACGCGCTGCTTGTGAAGCAGGCCCCTACCTTTACTACATCCCATATGTGCACCTTGTTTGTCTAATAACATTCAAAACCACAGAAAAATCTGAACACCACATTCACTTTAAAGCTGAACAAACAAAATTTGTTTTGACTTATCATCAATCATGCCATGTGATCAGAGGGCATATTGTGTGCAAACGGCAGTTGTTTTATCTGGAGCTTCAACCTTTAAAAAATTCAAAACAGTAAAGTTGTTTATTTGACACCAGTCCTGACCCCCAGACTTTAGCGCTGCATTCTGACGAAGTGAAAGAAAGAAAACACATTTTGCTTCTTCACTGCTGTGGCATAAAGGAAACCTGACTTCTCGGGAGAGTTTTGACACATTCCTTGCATTTGAAATGTATCAATAGGAACTTTATCTCATTCCTTTTTATTTTTCTAGAAACCAGAGGAAGAAAGGTGTTTACATGGTATTGCACGTGGTAGCAACTCTCATTACGGGGATCTGCAGACACACAGTATGTGCATTTAGCTTTGGGAATTGCATTACTTAAGAGCCCTGTGGTTAGAAAGATGAATTCGGGCAGACAATAAGGAATAACAGTTTGAAAGCCATGCTCATAAGCCATTTGCACAGATCCAGTAAACAAGTGATACGCTTACAAATATTTCTTTTGTGAACCAACTTGAAAACTCACTCTCAACTATTTTTGAAAAAAAAAAAACCAACAACAAAACACCACAATCTTCTCTCTCCCTTTCTTTCTTCTATCAATAAATAGAAGTGAAGAAATTATAACTTAGCTGCATCTCACTTTGTGTTTATGTGTGTATCTGTCTATTTGGAAGAGAGAGTGCATTCTTGTCTTCAGACAGGAGGGATGACAGAGCACCTACAGAGGCTGCAGATTGCTGAATAATACGTGGCCATTAGATATGATAATTAAACTTTCCTTCTTTTTTTAAACCTCTAAAATTAACATCATAATTTTCATCTAAGAATGAAGACCAATTATACATCAGGAACAACTGAAGCTTTCACTCCGTTCTGTACGTGCATTTTTGTGCTATTTTAACTTCACCATGCTGAGGACAAACTTTCAAATTCATCATATGGCCCTGAAAAAAACTAAATGCATTTTGCTGCACAAAGGGAAAATGGTGTGTGAAGAGACTTTTGCCTTATTCCTCCATGTGGCAGGACTGTGGCTGAGGAGAGGGCAAGGACTGATTTCATCTCCAGACTTCCTATTTTATCTTGGATAAGTCTATTCAATTCTGTTTCCTCACATTTTAAAGATGATAAAAAATAATAATTAACTTCCAAATAAAGATGATGTGATACTATCTAGAGTAATGTTTTTAAAGTGGCTTGAAGTCCCCAGCAACAGTAATATAAGAGCTATCATAAACAGTCCCAAGGAAAGGCTTGCTGGCAGAAGTAATGCCTTTTATTAGATCAAGACATATATTTGGAAAAAAAAATGGATTCACTTTTGGGCACATGCAGATTTGCTGCTTCCGTTTCAGCTCTGAAGAAGAACTGCATAACCACTTCTGCTGGACTAACGAAGGATATTACTGCCTTCCAAGTCTGGACCGTGTAAACTTCAAGAAACATGTTTCTGCCACATAAATTATTTGTGCTAGGGTCTGGGCAATCTCATGGACTGTCTCTGAGAGCTGCCAGTGCTGGGCACTTGAAAGGCAGAAAGGAGAAAGAGTTCTTATGTTGCATTCAATGCGGAACAACTGGCTCTTCGGTGCTTTCTATTTCACATTCCCAGTGAATGTTCTAACCAGTTCCTTTCTACTTGATTTTCCCCTTCACTTTTCGAAGTTGATGCCTGCTTGCTTTTCAAATTCTTATGCATGTTTCCATCTCAGATTTCATTTACCATGGTTTACATGTAGGCCCTGGGGATTAAGCCTTAATGTCAACCAGTTGGCACAAATAACCTCTTGAACCCATCAGTCTAATCCCACTGAGTTGTTTTTATCTTCCTGCTCGCTCTCTCTTCAATGCATCACCCTGTTACTATATTGAGTGACTGCCTCAGAAACACATCCCATCTGCAGCAAGTGTATTGATGGAACTTCATCCAACTGGGCAAGGAATGAAGTCGCTTATAAAACAGAATAAGGGAAAAAAGAAGGAAAAAGAAAACAGTCCCCATTCCCTCAAGACCAAGAGTCCTAATGTTCTACTTTCCATGGGAGGAGGGGGAGAAAGAAGGCTGCGAAGATGACATATTTTTGCTGTTAGTTGCAGGTAGCTCTATTCAAGGTAACAGCACACTGTTGGTGTAAGCTGGGTCAGAATCAGGTCAGCCTCACAGAGTGCATCCATTCCTCCTCCCCACAGATCGGTGTGCAGCTAATTGTATTTAGGGGACTAATCTAATAAAGATGTGACCTTTAATGCCAATTGGTGGTTTTAATTCTGATTCATAATCAGTCACCTCGGTGTGATCCCTTCTCATGTACGAGCAGCGGTGAGGCCACTGTGAGTATTTACACACAAAAAAACAAATATGGGCACAGGAGGCATCCCATGGGGTGAATGCATATATTGCAGATCTTAAAAAGAGATTTGTACATTACTGGATTCTGAAGTGAATAAAAGTGAATAAATTCCTAGGAATCAAAGATAAGTCAAAGGGAAAAAAGGCATTCACAAGTAGAAAGCAACCCCCATAGCTCATGAATAGCCTAATTATGAGAGAGCCCCACAGGCAAATGCAGAGTTACCAACACAATTGCCTTTGGAGCTCACAGAGGGGTCAGATGCTACCCTTAGAATATTATCTTCAGTAACGCAGCACCTGGGTCCTGTACTTTACAGTGCCATTCAAAAAATCACAACAAGGGACAGTCCAAGGAGGTAAAACCTGATGGAAACTCAACATGAACATTATCATAATGCTCATACATTTGAGGATAAGTTGCCTTTTCTCGGTGTAAAGCTTTTTCTCTCAACACAAACATTCTCAAAATCGATACAACTTCTCTTCTCAAAACTCTCTACTACATTTATAGGTAAAAGGCCACTTGAGGTCTTCAGCTCATGGTAATGGTGAGAGGTGCAATGCAGATAGCATCGTATGGCAGAAAAATTTTGGGATGCTGGAGGCACCACCTTCCTGCCAAGATACAGAATCTTGGTTTCCTCGATTTTATGAAAGGAAAACAGCTTTTCTCAACCACCTGCCACACAGTAGAAGGCACTCATTCATCCTGGAGTTAAGAGTATGCTTGGAATAGTGACAGCAATAGCATGTCTTGGCCAAGCATGTTTCCACCAAGTTTGTGATGTGCTTCTAAACTGTCTGGAGCCAATGATATGCAAGAAATAGCAACAGAAGTGAAAGGTATTGAAGAAAGGTGCTCAGACACGCTCAGAATGAGCCTCAACTTTCTTTGCAAATACAAACCAATCTGATAATGGCTGCTCTCCACCCTCCTCATTTGCTCCAACCAGTGGCAATTTTGCTCTCAATCACACCCCTATCTCTTCTTTAACCTCCCTTTCCACAGGTCCTTACAGTTTGCTTTACTAAATTTGGTCCTTTAATTCCACGTCAGTACCAGCCAGTCTGGGAGCACTGGCACTGCTGATAACACTGTGCAGAATAAATCTCTGTGAAGATTTTTGCTGGTTTTACTGCTCTTCTCTTTATAGAAGTGTCCTTCATAACCTGAGTGTTAAAGTCACTGTGCTTGTCTCCAGATTGCTCACCAGGACATCTCCTGTACATCTTCTGTACAATGCTAAGAAGTACCAGCCTGCTAATTAACAGTGCAATATGGTCTCTTTAAATCCTTCTTACAATACTATCACATGTATATTAATGTGCTTGAAGGATAAACATACACTTGCATTTCTGTGTATTTCTTCCTTTCTTTAGACACTGCTTTCCACTTGAGATTATGAACATCTAACTGATGCCCTGGGTTACATTTGTAAATGAAAGGAGAGTAGAGAAAATACTCTCCATACCTGCATTCCCTGTGTGTTTCTGCTGACAGGAACTCTCTGACACAAGAGTGGATAGAGATCAAAACTATTTTTTGATCCGCCTTAGTAGTGTGCAATGTACCAATCACAGTGCTTTGAGCTTGCTGAAAGTGGCAGTTACTTCATCCAGCTAAATACACCTAACATTACCAGAAGCTCAATGGTCGGTTCATCCTGATGTACTCCTGGGGAAAGGAGTAGTAAGTACACTGTCATTGGTTTGCAATCACTGAAAACACACAGAGCTGTGCGTGCTTATCTGGTATCCAGTTCAGGGCTGGTCAGGTCTCTTGTATACTGCAGTAGATCCGTTGTTCTGAATTACTTAGGAGAGTTCAGGATGAGGGGAGGTGAAAAGGCAGAAGAAAACTTATCAGTTGCAAATGGAGCTTGCAAAGCTTCTGAGAAAAATAATGTAACGTATTTTTCTGCAGTAGAGGGCAAGGGATCTCTGTTCCACGGTCCAAGAATTCCTAAACATAAGTATAAGGTTATCTCCCTCTTTTTCCTTAATAAAGAAGCCACGTTTTCCCCATTAAATGGGGGAAATATGAAGGCCTGATTTCATATTTGCTGCAGTGAGATCCAGAAGAGCCATATAGTTTCAAAAGAGTCAGTTTAACCAGATTCAGAATTCATTTCTCTCAGAGAGAATCTAGACTGAGTCAGCATATGTGGTTTTAACTAAAATAATATTTTGTTAGACTCTAATACGATGTTAATACCCATGCGAGACGGGGTAATACCATTCAGTGTTCATCTTAATTAACTAACATTAACCATCATTAGACTTCTATATGGTACAATGCACATTACTCCATAACTTCAACACATACCACATACAACTAAATTATAACACATAATATTAATCAAAGTTTTCTCCAGGCTTTCCTAGCACCTAGTTTTGATTTTTAAAGTTAAGGTCAGTGTTAAGTGTTACACTTCAGCTGAAGAAGTTAAAATCGATGTTAATTAACAATGTTAATTAAATGTTAATCGGTTAAATGAAAGCATTTTTCATCCATTTCCCCTATAAACTGTGGTCAGGTAATCTTGCATACATTGTTTCAGATGTCGTCTGAGTATGTCATCACCCTTGGGATGACTAGGAGGGAAGTTCAACACAACCACTCTTGCAAAGACAAAACAAATTGCTAATCTGAGTGCAAAGGCAACTAAATTGCACAAGAAACCCAGACTCTGGAATAGGAATTTAAAGGCACAGTGAGACAGCACTAGTCTGGATGGTCACTAAATCTGAATGTTAAAAGGGTTTTGGGCAGCCCCGAGCCTTTGACTCTTCACCCAGATGTATGACAGTGGAGTCCCTGTGCCTGGGTGTATCAGAAGCAAGAACTGGGAGACTCACATCCATGTTCACTGAGAACCTGCCTGGTCACATCAACAGCCACACATCCACTACACATTGGTAGTCAGAAACATACATGACTCAAGCAAGCTTTCATAGCAATGCAAGGATATGGGAATAAGCTCCTCAGCTCACCCTAAAACTGTGTATAAATCATCCACTTGCTAAAAAGATGAGCCCTTTTCTCTCCATCTAGTCATAAATCTGCCACATTCCTAGACCATTTGATGTCTACACATTAAACAATAATGTAGATAATGAATAATAGCAATTCAATTTGTCTTGTTCTAATGTTCTCCTCATGTTTCCAGGGGGTGGACATTAATTTTCTTGTGTTTTAGTTCTAAGAGCAGTGGCTGACTCCTGGGAAAACAAGAATTTAGGGCTTTAGTAAGAGAACCAACAGCTTTTGTTGCTACAGGCCTTCTCTTTGAGGCCGTGGAATTCACAACTGCATGAGGCAACAGTTAGTAGCTTATGGGCCAGTGTGGATGGACATGGTTAGCCCTGAATTATCTCAGATTGGATATAACTTCAACCCCATAATTGCATGCTTTACACAAGTTATTATAAAATACTGAACGATTGTGAGTCGTAGAGTACATGAATTCTACAATGCCGCATCATGAGTTTATCATGTGAATGTGTACAGTCAGTACACACTCCTAAACCCCACAATTATTTTCATTCAAGTTCCAAAATATTGTATATAGTACTGTACCTGGTGTATATATATACACATATATATGTATATAGTGTGTATATATAAATACGCACTATTGTATATAATAGATATGTATTACAGACTGGGAAATTTTAAACAAGACATAGTTCTTCAAATGCCTTTGAGATATTGCTTACAATTAATTGGATTTGAAATTTATGCTCCAGCTGGATTTCAGTCAAACCCACAGTTCCTTGCACGTTACAGAGATGGTTCTTTTGGCTGAGAACTGAGGGATCTACGCTGTCATGTAGCAAATCCATTGAAAAAAATAAAATAATAAAGCAATGACATTATTGACTGTGAGTATCAGCATTTTGAATGCCAGTGGAAATCAATATTTACAGTGTGGTTCCACTTTGAAGTAGGTTCATATAAATGTGCTGCACTTTCCTCTTCAGATCTGTCTGGCCATGTGTTCAGGTAGACAGTTTCTGCTTGTGCTGACCATGTATTACCAATTTCCTTTGTCTTTTCCTTCAGTCAGTACTAAAAAGCAAGTGCAAATAAAAGAAATCTAGTGCTTCTACCAGTCACCCATGGGTGCTGGCTGTCTGGATTTGAACATCAAAGTAAGCATGAAACCAGGTTATGATGGTCGTATTTTCCACTGGAGTAAGTGAAACTTGTACTCCAGTCCTTCTGCTAAATATCTAATTGGTTTAGGTTATATTTTCAAGGGATCAGATGATCTTTGTAACACAGCAGTGGAACAGGCATTTAAGTCCTAGATTTTTGTTCATCTTGGCTCTCATTTCTCTTCTTAACAAATATTAACCCCAGCAACAGCTTCACAAGGGCAAGAAAAGCCCTCTATAGTCCCTGAAGCCTTCTATGATGCCAGCAGATGCTCTCCTGGGAGTAAGGAAATAAAGGTTGAGCTACATAATTAATTGAAGCTGTGAAAAAGGTGTTGTGATGGACATGGGTACAATCATTATCTCCCTTCCCTTTACCTGTCTCCATCAGCCATGGTCTGAGAATTCATACTTGCTCCACAGGCCAAACGAGCAGGAAGAATGTGACTTGTGGAAACAGCAAGGCTTGGCACAAGGCACACACTGGACTGCCAAACACCGTGAAAACTGACAAGCTTTGGAGCATGCCAAACTCTGAGAGTCCAAATGCAGTCTCCTCTGAATTTCAGCATTTCCTCTGTTAGACAACAGCATATTGGGATCTTAGAGAAGAAAGTGTTGGACTAAGTGATGAGAGAGGCAGGTAAGAGTGTAAATCCTATTTGAATTTGCTGCTTTGCAGCCTTAGCAAAAAGCCCACACCCCTTTCTCCTCATCTGCGTAGTGTCAGAGATGGACTGCTCATTTCTCCTTTCCACTTCTCTGCCTCAGACACAGTGCCACCTTCCTTGTATGTCTGAGAAGCAGGAGACATCTCCATTCCTACTCCTCCCATTCCTAAGTGCCGAAGTTACCAATTAGGATGTTCCTGTAGCCGTGTCTAATGGATATTTTCGGGAATGACCCCAGGATGTTTTTCCTTTTCTCTAGCTAAGGAAACTATCTGAGGGAGAGAGCAGTTCCTAGCGGGCTGAAGAGTTTGTTCCATGCTGCTTTGGCTGATTAAGATAATTCTGGGAAGAGATCTTTGGCAGACTCTGCCTGGGACAAGGACGTCAGCAGAGTCATCATTCCAGTGTGGTCATAGAAGAATGCAATAGAAAACTCTGAAAGTGTAAGAAAAAAACGAATCACCTAGAATGTCCTTAATATACCAGTTGAATATAAATAGTTGGCTGAACATCATGGAAGAATGTAAGAAAGCATTTGTAACCCGTTTAATTATTTCTAAACAGCAGGCACATGACAGAACACCAGGAGGTACAAAACAAGAGGCAGGAACATACTCAACAGCTCCAGCACTGCTGAAACCAGGGAAATGCCAGAGCAATTCTGTCTCAAGATTTCACAATGATGTAGAGAGACTCCTGGCTGAAAAGAATAGTGATGTGGATAGAGGTAAAGATCACCCGTGCTGAAGGCCAGCATGATCCCATGGCTCTGCACAAGTCAAATTTGTTTAAGTTTGATAAAATACCAGTGTTTTTAGCAACACTACCTATGTGCTTATTGTTTTGGATCCAAAGTTTTTCTATCACATTACTTCTGTATGTGTAATGCTTTCTCCCAGTTGTATCCTGCCCAGTACTGCAGAGGTGCAAACACAGGCTGCATCTGCAACGTATAAACTTGTCTTGTAGCGCTGTAACTGGAATAGCTCTGTTGTGCCATCAGGCTAAGGGGATTTCATGAGGCACAGTGGAACTGGGCACACCCTTTGTCAATGCAGGCCATCTCTATTTAGGCAGAATGAGAGAGGCTCTGACTTATCTCCTTGCTGAATGTGCGTAGGAGATGCTCAGGAAGGGACAGCAGCACATGGGTGGCAGCTCCTCCCAGCACGTGGAAACATTTCTCATTCCCAACCACTCAGCACATGGGAACTGCCATGAGATTTTGCTTTGGGAAGAAAGTAGGGCTGAGGACAAACAGGAATGGTATTTTTTAAGTACCTTGGCTACTTAGAGATGACTTTGGGAAAGTAGGGCATAGGTAAGCACAAGAGCTTTTGGGGTCAGTCAACAAGGAGATGGAAGACCAGAAGGAAAAGAGGCTTTGGTTAAGATCCTTGGTTTTTTGATATGCCTGTCCCATGACTTCTTTGGTCCTTGTTGTGAGAATAATTTTTGAATAGAGCGTATCATGCTGCTGTTGTATTTGGGAACAAATCACTGCTTTAAAGACTAGATGACAAATTGAAAGAAAAGGCTGTCCACAGTGGGGTCTGGAGAGGTGGTCACAGCTCTGTTTCATGTCCCTACAAACTAATGGGATACGTAAAGGTGTGTTAAGATTGTCCTTTCTTACTGCACTGAAAAATCTCCATTCTGTCTGATATGGAAAGATTTCTTTTCTTTTTTTTTTGTTTGCTTCCAAGAGAATAGTGTAGTAACAAGCTGCCAAGAAAAGAAATGGGGGTGAGTCACTGAGAGGAAATTTAGTAGAAATGATAACACTTTACAAAAATGAAAATTATTACATTTACTGTACATGGGAACAGTAAAAAGTCCTTTTTTTTGTTACACTTGGAGCTAAATAGGAAAGGACTGACATTTCCATGCTGGTATATAATGTAATTTGTTTGCCAGAAGCTTTTTGGTGTGTTTATTTATTTCTTTTTTCTTGTTCTCTTTTTTCCTCTTTAAATGCAAGTTGTTTTGACAAATTTCTTAGCAATACAAGACTTTTGTCAGAACCGGTGCGTGGCCACTGCAACTATGTAGGAGTCTATTTTTCTGGCCTTGTTAATTGTAGTAATCCAATATCTTATTTCTCAAATGAAACTTGTGAGCTTCCTGCCCAGCAGCATCTGGCAGTTTCTGTTTTGCAATAGTAATAATAACAAACAAAAAAAAAAAAAAAAAAGAAAAGAAAAAAGAAAGAAAAAAACCCATGGAAAATACACGTAAAGATTCTCTTACATCTTTTATGGCTGAGGATAAACATTTTTTTTTCCATTCATCTATTCAAGCAAACATACCTGAATAATATTCCTGTAGAAGACATCAAAGTTTAGTATGTTAAATATAGGATTTCCCAATCCTAATCTCAGTGGAACGTACGAGGATGATGCATAGCATAAGAAATGTTGTTACCTTATTTTTCATCTGTGGATTTGGTTTACTTTCCTAACTGTTTTTGTTATTTATAGGACATGCATTATGATGAAGCCTGTTTTCCAGCTACCACGAATAGGACTTTCTGCTGCTTTTCAGTCTGGTATCATAAACTTGGCTGAATAATAGTGATATTCTAATACTTTTGGTCAGTGATCTGAAGATTCATTTATATGAGGCTCCTTGGGTAAAATAAACTTACTTATGGAGGACCTGTGCAGACTTGTATGGAGAACTAGGTCTTCTAGATAAACCAATTGTTTTAAGAAATTAGGTGCAAAAGACTTCCAGTCTATGGTATTAGAGCTGGTAAGCTTGGTAAGACATTAGCGGCTCGTGAGTGACTTTTAGGCCTTAAGTAGACAATGTGTATAGGTGAGAAATTTACACTGAGTCTTGGACTGGAACATGGATAAATACAAATCAACTTCTCTTGGATGGAGAGAGAAGCTCTTCTATATGCAGCACAGAAATACCTTCCTTTGATCAACATAAACTACAAGTCCAAGCTGGTAAGTTCGTTAAAATGGGATTATGGAAAAACGTAGCTCTGTAAAACAAATTAGCCTGTCTCAACTGAAGCTTTTTTCCTCATCTGTGCCCAGATGGGATTTTTCTCTTTTAATTTTCTGAGGTGACTTCCAACAGCCAAACTCCTGGAGCCAGCATGCTCGTAGCAGGAACTGAGGGACATGGAGCATCGGGGCTCAGAGAGATAAGAAAAGCTCCAAATAATACACACAGAGTTTCTTTTGGAGACAACACCTATACCATGAGGAACATTTGGAGAAGTGGACTTCTTCCTGAATAAACAGAGCCCTAAGAAAGGCCCATTGACTGAGCTCTGCTAGTCAGACATGTTTAAGTTACACTGCCTGACTTCAGAAAGAAGAGAAACCAAGACAGGCAGGGAGCTCTGATACAAGGTAGTAGTTAATCAATCCCAAATATACATCTAGATTTCTCATTCCTCCATTTGTTTTTCCTTTGCAAAGCTTTTGCAGCATTTTCTTTCCCATAAGTGAGTTCCCCAAGCTTTAATTTTCTAATGACATAAACCAAATATATAGTTAGTTTTACTGTAAAGAAGAACTACCTCTGGTATGAGAGGTACATTACAAAATGTGAGAAAGGAGTGTTTGTTTTTGTACGGTTTAAAATATTGTTTCTTTATTTTCCTCCCTGACTCTAAGAACTTTGGCATTTGACTAATTTACCGTGCGTTTAAGGCTGGTAGCAATATTGGAAAAGAAATATGATAATCACATGCTGCCACAAAGCATTCTATACCTCGCTCTCTTTTCCAGCTCTAGTTTCACATGTGTTGGTTCAATGGAATATTCAATAGACATTTATAGGAAATAAATTGAGAGATGAATGTAAACCATATGGCATCTGGAGGTTTATTTGTAAAGCCCCTGCATCAAAGCTTTCTCCAGATCACACTATATTAGCTATGTTTTTCCAGTCCAGCAGAATCAGGAAGGTAACCACAGACTTCCTTGATGGAAAACACATGAAAAACAGAGCAAATCTCAATATGTAGCTACAGCAACTGTTTAAGTAGCATCATTTAGAATAATTTTATTACAAATGTGTAAGGAGTATTGTTTAGTGATGGATTCCAAGCCAGAAACCAAATAGAAGCTCATTTGCTAAGCTCCCTGACTGTTAATTTGTAGAACTCACAGACCATTAAAATGTATCAAACCATACATAATTGCTGTTTGTACTTTTAAAGCACTTAGGACAATCAGATACTTTCTTGCAACAGAAACGCTACACAGGATTTATATAAAGGGATTTTCTCCACAGAAAGCACTTCATAGCCAATAGCATCCTTGTAAGTAATAAAAATCATTGATTCGACTGAGGAAAAGTTAGTTTTCAATCTTATTTATTTTTGTAGCAAAAGAAAATTCAAGCCTCTCTCGATCTGAAATGCTTACTGTTTGCCGGAGTTCAGCAACAGCTGGCATTGCATCTGAAATCAAATTAAATTGTATTCTCATGCAGTATGTTATATAAATCATTAGGAAATGTCAAGAGCTTGTATATAGTTGTGTTTTGTGCTCTTTTTTTTTTTAAGTTTCCACTTACTTTCCAAAATAGTTTTCATTTTTCAATGTCAACCTCTTTTCAGCTGCTTAGGCCAGCTATAATGATTTGTGTGCTAAACTTGCTTGTCACATGAATATTTTTAATAAACCATTTAATATTTAATATGCTGCACATATTTGCTGGGCAAGGAAGTTACAAGGTACAATGCCAACTCCATGCTAGAACTCCCAGTGGTGCCAGCATTCACCTTGTGCATGAGAACAACACACTCTGAAGGCAAAGTGAAGAAGACAGAAGAGTTTGTAGGGCAGCTGATTTGCCTTGTTTTATGAAACCTCATTCAGGAAGCATTTTTCTCCAGGATGAGACAAAGGACCAGGGCCTGTTTCAGTACTTAACTTCTGGTAGACACTTAAGTCTCTTTGACTTTAATATTAAGCATGTGCTTAAAGACAGACATAAAATGCACTAGCATCTGTAGGAATCTTTCCATTGACTTTAATGGGCTTTGGATTGCACCCTGATATCACAGCTCAAAATAGCTGTTATTACAGTAATAAATGATTTGTAAAGCCATTCTTTTGAATAGGTACATTTATACTATGAAATCATAATGACTTCTTTAAAAACTCTTACACTGCAGATTCATACATTTGGGATAATTGCTCTCCTCTTCATTAGGGCTTCACACTTCTGTAGAGATTTCTAGTCCGATAGTTTGAAATCTCATTACAGATTTAGATAAGTATTTCTATTCCCATTTTACAGATGGGCTAAAGTATGTGGAGAGAGACAATGGGCTTCATCCAACATGGGAAGATTCTGATTCACTCAGATGGGTGCCAGACCATAAGGTCCAGCCTTCTAGAAGATATATAGGTACCTATTCCACAGAAAATCCTATGGAATTAAGTATCTAAAATCTTTAGCAAATTAAGCCCCCCCCCCCCAAATGCATACTCCATCAAAGCACAAGTCAGAGAATGGTTTATTCGCAAATCTTGATCTCCAGTGATCTGTCAACAAAGTAATTCTTCTTTTTAGTAATTCTGGCACAGAGTGGTGAGACTAGTACTTAAAGATCCTAGTTAATGTCAAACATGAATCAGTGAATGACATTTGGATCCCAATCTGAACTGCTCCCTAGTCAGGGAAGACCAAGGACATTTGTTGGATCAGAGGCCTCTAAGGAAAGAATGATGTCCCCATGATGCAGAGTGATTAGCTACTTTCTAGGCAAATCTTTTGATGGGGAGAATTTCTAATTGGAGAAAAATGGCAATCAAAAAAAAAGGGGTGGGATGTGTTAGACTTCCTATCTATGTATTTTAATTCTTGCACAAGACCCAAAGTTTTATGTAAACAGCAGTAAAGTCAGAAATGAAATAAACCTTTGTGAAATCCAGCCTTGGTTGTTTGAATTTCAAATACCTTCAGAGTTAAGGTAAAATATGGACCTAGCATTTTAGTCGGAACCCATCTCTAGCTAAAACTCTCTTCTCCTCATCAATCTCATTCATTCATCAGCATACAGGTTAGCTTTTAAACATATGGCAGTCAATGAATGCCACTCACAAACCTTCAAAAATAAGTATGCAAGAAACATCAGTTTAAAAATATGCAGCTAACTGCTGGAAGCTATTAAAACCCAAATAAACAAAAGAGATTATACTTCAAAGAAATGTCAACAGTTTTTCCTCTCCTAGAACAGAGCAGTTTTCTTTGCTTCTATCCCCATCCACATCTGGAAAGTGCTTACTGCTTTACACATCTCTAACGATAAAATTAGTTTATTGATTTTTCAGAATTTCCTGATGGATTTATGCAATTTCCAAAACAAAGGTAAATTCACATCCTGTGATGTGTTTAAAACAACAACAACAACAAAAACAAAACCTGGTGGTAAGTACAAGGAATTCATGAAATAATAAAAAACACAAATTACGTGAAGAAACAATAGCGCTCGCTTTCTAAATAATGCTGTACTTTTGAGGCTACCATTAGATAGCAAGAGATTGTAACTTAAATGAAACCAAAATTGTTATCTGATGGTTATTTATGGGTGGCAGAAAGTTGAAGCGAATGTTCATTTCTAAGTAAATAGGCATTTTAAAATGAAACTTGCGTATTTTGTGGAAAGAATTAAAGAAGAACAAGGAAACACAAAACATGACTGTGAATTCTGGCCAATAGAAATGTTCAGTTTATTAAATATATCTGCCATTCTGACTAACTGGAAATTAAATCTCTAATTTCCATGATAGCAAATCATCTCGTTTTAGGTGGTCCAAATGTTGGATTCTTAATTTGCTTAAAATCCGCATTTCTAGCAGCCAAAATCTGTAAAGACTGCTAATTTGATTTTGGTTTACAATTAACTAAGCAGTAGCAACTTAGTCTATACAGAAGGCTGCCAAGAAAAATGATGTCTTTGGTAAATTACCAAGGATCAAAATGTGGACAACAGATTTTTTCCCCCTCTGCTACAGACTATTTTTAACTAACAATGATGTTTTTGATAGAGTAGAAGTATTTAATAGAAAATAAAATGACAAGGTGCAAATTTTGCAAAACAGTCCAGAATTTCAAAAGTAGCAGTGTATGTTTGGAGCAGACAAAAAGAAACCCCAAACAATTTAAGCATTAAGCATACAGTAAGTGCTCTGTAGTCAAATGAAAAGAAAATAAACTCTAACAAGACTGCTGCAGAATGGGAAAAAGCAGGTCTAGTTTGTTTATTTATAATTTGGTAACAAGTAGATTCTTTCGCACTAACTAAACCAGACAGTAATTATAAACACAGATTGGTTAAATTCCCTGCACCCTATCAAAGGAAATGAGCTCCTCTCTTTTCCAAACATTGTCATTTGTTTATTGAGCCTCTTTTGGGCTTGATTTCATTAAAAACGATGTAAAGTCCACATCTGCAACCTCCCAAACAATGTTAACCTTGTTAAGCTGATCCAGAGTCCTCATTACAAAAAAATTTGCAGGCAACATAACCAAGCACTTTAAAAGGGAGCCACTGGAATACAGAGCAAAGAATTTGGATTATTTTTGTTCCATTGCAGAAAACTTATATCACTATGCAATAGGACAGGAAGCAAACAGTAACCGCCTCAGTAGTTCTGGATAATTAGTTACCTAAATTCACTGAGGTGAACAAAATGTACTTAGATGGGAGAACATTACTGCTCGTATGCTGAAATAACAGAGCCATCCTGGATAAAATGAAACTCACAAATACAGGAGGAAAAAGTCATGTTTGAAATCATTAGTCTTTATCAGTAAAGTACAACGGAGTTCCTCATTAAAGTAACAGTTTTATTAAAAAGGGGATGATACTGCCAATATTAGCTAGTGGCAGATATCAGATTTCAACAAACTTCAACACTGTGGACGCTATTAAAACATCATTATTAGAGTTGCCACGCTTGAATGATTTGGACTAAAGTGAATTTTGTGTGTTTGTTGGAAGGCAGTAATAATAAATCCTGGAGCTCAAGCTAGTAAGAACTGATCTGAAGTTTGCAGACATGCAGGTAAGAAGTTTTGCACTGGCATAGGTGAGAGCAGGGTTGGTGAGACTAACCCTGGACATTTACCAACCCCTTCTATACAAGCCTGAAGATGTGCTTGGGAGATGCTATACATCTGGTGGAGTTCCCTCTGAGACATCTGCGTGATGGCACAGCTGAAACAGAAGTACACTAATGGGAATTACCCCTTCTTGGGGCAGACTCCCCCACCCCACAGGTTGGGTGCCACTACTGCTGTGTGCCAAAAGGTGTGCTCGATTAAGTTCTCTTCAGTGACTGAAGAGAAAAACAGACACTGGTGCAGCACGATCAAAGACAGAGCAACATGCATCACCTACAGCTCCCGGAGCAATTAGACTGACAAAGTACAGATGTCTTTGCAGAACACATTATATTTATTTACTGATTTGTGGCAGTGCTGAGCAATTTGCTATCACATGGCTGCATCCCCCAGTAAGGTAAATGCTGAGCATCCCTCACCTGTGGTGAAGGCCAATTGAGAGAAAACAAACAGGCCCTCAGAAGGCAAAGAATCTCTCTGACACTGTTCTGTCCTACTGATGTTACCACTGCCTAGGATCATCTCCCTGACAATATTTTTCTACCCGTGAAATACTTTCCCATGCCATCTACTTAGAAGTCTCACTTAAGACAGACTTGCTCCTACTCTTAACACAGGTACTCAGACATGGCAAGCACTTTGAGGAAATGAAGATGGTGTTTGCTGCTATTGCACTCTACCACTATTTTATGACACCAAATAAAGCTTCTTTTTATTTTTCAATATTGTAAGTAGGATTAAAATATGTATGAAATTTCTGTTTAAAATAGAAAAAACAAGGACCATTGAGAAGATGGGGGAATGTTAACAACTCATTTTGGTTTCTTACAGTACACCCTTCCATCTCAGCCCTTCTGTATAACTTTAAGTCTGATCCAATACTGAGATTTCCAGCTCAGCTTGTCACAGGGAATTTGGGGCAGTTAATGTCTTGAAATTTTAGAATAATCATGTCAGGAACTTTGTCTTTCTAAATGCTCTGCTGTTTCTCAGGAATATCTGTGGATCCCTGAAATAATAAGTTACACTGGGCCAGATCCTCAGCTGGTGCAAAGTTAGATTTCTTCATTAACTTCAAAGGAACTATGCTGATTTACACCAGCTGAGGGAAGATGTGGCCCACAGTGTCCAGGTGGATTTAAATCATACACATGAGAAATACCTCAGTACAACCAGGTTTGTGCTGAGGTTGAACATAAAAGGCCCGGGTAGTGGGAAATCCATCCCTTTTTATTTTTAAATGCTCAAATGTTTACCAGCTGACCTTCCCTTTTACTGCAGATCTGGGAATCAAGGTGCATACAATAAAGTTCAAGCCAATCAACTGCTTTCAGCTGTTCCTGTGCAATGAATTTTTAAACATTTGATCATTAAGACCAATCTATATGCAGGTCAGTTTTCTGAACAGGATGGGAACAGTTTGGGAACAGATGCCAGGGCACTGACTCATGAAGAGGGACAGGTAAAGAAACAGGGAAAGCATTTATCTTGGCCCACCCATTGGGTGAACACTACCAAGGCCATCTCTTTGCTAGATGGATGTACAGATCAAAACAGTCAATCTCTACTGTAGTACCTTCATTAGTTGAACTGAGGCACAATCACAGTGTCACCAGCAGCATTAAGACAATTTTCTTTTAAGTTGCAAACAAACATCTCTATGGTTATTGGTTTTTTCTTCAGATTATCTCTTATTGTTTCTCTCATCAGTGATCTCAGCAGCAGGTCCTGAAAAGTGTTACAGACCAAGAGCCATTCCTTATGTTATACACACAGTTCATTGATTGAATTCCACTTTTTTCCAGGTAAGAAAACTGCAAGAAACTGTTGCTTTTGTACCTACATCTTCGCCTATGTACTTTTTTTTTTTTTGCATTTGAATAAAAGCACCTAACCATGATGCATCTGAAGTTGCCACACTGATGTCTCTGGAAACAACAACAAAAATATCAGAAAGATAAAAAAATTGTTAAATTTGATTAGAAAATGCAAGTTGCAAATCACAACTATTTTTTTTAATTGCTTACCTTTATCCCAGTTTTTCTGGTACTTGAGTCAAGACTTATAGACAACAAATTACTGAAATTCCTGGGCAAATGTCTCTGACCCTGCAGAGGGGCTGGACCACCTGATCTCCTGATGTCCCTTCCAACCTCAACCATTCTGTGAAATATGTAACCAAACCTCACTTCCTTGCACTGAGTGCCAGACTTGAGCCATTGGTAATGCCGAGGCTAGACTTGGACCAACTGGAAAAACCTCAACAGAAAGATTTTTTGGAGAATATTTAGAGGTGCTGAAACCTGCCAAGGCTTTTGTATTGTACCTATGTACCATGATCTTCTGATGGCTGAAGTAGAGAATCGTTTGACCCCCATGCTAGCATCTGAGTCAAAGAGCAGGCTGAAGGATATGATGTGTTACCACAGGATGACTGAAAGCCCACTTGCAACTGTACAAAGCAATGAGGAATAAGAAACAGAAAGCTGAAGGTGCAAGTCTAGTTCTAACACTCATCAAACACATCATCTTGGCAAGTCAGCCAACTTGCCTGTACCTCAGTTACACTGAGATAATAATAATATTTAATCACCATTGAGAAGTAGTGGGAGATCCTCTAACAAAAGCAGCAGTAAGTGTGAAGTATTCATTATAATATTAAAGAACAGATGGCAGAAGCAGAGATCCAGTTAAAAGGACTGCACAGAGTTATAAGAAACCTCTTGCTATGACGTATGCACTTTATGATGTGCATTCCCTCAGACAATGCACGATGAGTCGGCTGCAGCAGTTTATGTTCTGGATTAGAGCATATGCATAAATAAAGCTACATTTTTATGTGATCCCAACAAATAAATGGGAAGCACGGACAGGAATGTCTAGCTGATGGAAAAATGAGACACCACAAACAAACCACAGCTTGATGATAAAAAAAAAAGTCTAAGATTTATATGGCACAGCTGGCTATGTGTAGTGCTTTTGTAAGCCTGCAGCATCTGGTCACTTGTTTTAAATGTCTGAATAGATAGAGGCCCGAATCTTGCCCAACTGTGGAAAGAGAGGCAATGTTTCATAGCAAACTGCACTGCTACACATTGCACAATACCTTGTGCACATGGAGACCTACCTGACTTCAAACACTCAAGTGAGAAGTAGTGTGGTTGTCTGTCTGCATGGCCCTGGGTCTGGCTGCAGCCCTGGCATGACTCTGAGAGCACAAACTGCGTGCAGGTGGAAATGGTGGCAAGCTGCCTGGCATTTAACGTATACGGTGCATGTTCTTGTGACCATCTAACATCTTTGTGGTTGTAAAGATGGCCTTGAAATCAACTCAATAGTAATGCTAAGGAAGAACCATGTACATAGACGTGGGACGAGCTGCAGTCAGATCTGCACATTGAATCTGCTTTCTGGTCAGAGCATCACAGAGACACTCATGTACCTACATCTTTCTTAAGCTGTGCTGGAACTGAAGCATGTCTTCTAGAAGGACATCCAAGCACAACTACAATTAACAAGAGCTTTACCTTCTCATGACAGTATCTTCACTGTTTTCCATGGAGATATGTTAAAGTACAGCACCAGAGAATCTTGTCCACTCTTTTTTAAAAGCTATAAGAATCCACCCCAAACTACCCTAGATCTCACTTCAAGAAAGAGCCCAAATAGTGCTTCTTCATCAGTAAAAAATAAGGTCTGATGAAAAAGTCTGTTGTAAAGAGAGAAGGAACATGGCTATCTTCATGATTTAATTGCAGAATGCTTGAGCTTTCAATTTCTAACAGATGATATTTTTACCCAAATGTTCAGAAGAGATATTGCACAGCAAACTGTGGGAAAAGCAGATTCTCAGGCACAGAGTGAATCACTCAGCAGAAGGAGTGAGCAGAGCATGTCCAGGAACACCTTGGAGACATGGGGATGGCCGAAGAGTGGTGATGAGGGAAGAAGGCAGGTACCTTTTTGGGCTGCATTTAAAAAAATAGCATGGAAATCCAAGAAACTGAACAAGAAGATTAAATTAGGATCCTCAATGTTCTAGATCAAAGATCAGCCCTTTCCCAACAGTAGGAACATAATGAACACAAGCTAAATTCCTGAATTTGTGCAGGCTGCTTCAGTCATGGGAGGACGTGTTTAAGAACCTAAATATTTCTACATTTAAACCCACCATGCTCTCACTGGAAAGGTAAGATCTCTCACAAGTGAGACAACCTCTCACAAAAACCCAAAGGTTTGTGCTCCCTCTGTTGGTTTTGGAAGAGGTGGTTTTTTTTTCTTGGTTTTTTTTTTGTTTTTTTTTCCCCCACAAATATCATCCTTCATTTTGTTCTGACATCAGTAGAAGGACAAAAATGCATTTGTGTGATGAGATGTTATTTACACTGAAGTTTCTCTTGTTTAAACAAGAAAATGGACGTGCTAATTTCAGCTCCATCCCAAATGCAAAGAAAATGAATAAACATTTAATAAACCAACTGCCAAACTGGAGGAAGATTAAAGTATTTCAGTTCCGCTGAAGGAAATATCATAAGCAAATGGGGGATAACACCAGACACACACACACACACACACACACACACTTATGTCACAGGTATCCATCTGAGTCAGACTCTGTGCCACTGTTCACCAGCATACAGATGCCTAAATATCCCAAATCATGCATTACTCATGTCACTTGCTACTGCACCTACTTTCCCTTTGGAATTGGCAAAAGAAGAATAATTGGTTAAGATGAAAAAGTCGAGTTGCAAAAATGAATTAGATGAGCATGAATCTGTAAAGATATGGAAGATGGGTGATAAAGAAGTACGACAGAAGGGTGGATGAAATTACTGCTTTTTTTTTTTTGCTGTTAATTATTTACAATATATATTTATTATCTAAAATCTGTTTTTCACTGTATCTTTGTTCAGTGCAAGGAGCCCTATCCTTGTGGGGTTTTAAGCTGCTACTGCAACATGGATACTAAAATATAATATCAGATACACTTGTTTAATTATTAAGAACAGAATGTGAAGCCCTTATTTGTGGAATATGAAACCTTCAGGCTTAAATGGGGCTAATGACTTTGGAGATGCTTATTGGAACAACATGTCTACACCCAGGCCCTGAGAGTGGGTCTGAATCCAAGGTCCCTGGGGACTAACCCATGGCTTTATCCAGCACTCCCAATTTAAGAGGGTGAAAATTGATGGGTGCAAGCGAGACATGAGGCAAGGCTGCATGTCAGACACACTATTTGCTCTGGCAGCTTTGAAAGTAAAAGATGGCTTCCCAGCCTGCGCCTATAACTGCGGACTGAGGCAATGTATTAAGGACAAACTACCAGGTTATGCAGCTATTATTTAATGCAGCTGTGCAGAGGGTGGCTGGCCGACCCACAGCTTTAACGTATCTGACAGCAGTGCTGGTTTGGCATGCACACTTGGAACTGCTGGCTCTGTGTACGTCCCCTCCCTGCCTGGCTGAACTTGTTTGTCTCTGGCTCCCAGCCCAAAACTTGTGACACTGCAATTACACCAGGGTGGCATGCAGAGTCTGTAGGTATTTTAGTCACTCTGTCAAAGCTAGAAAAATCCTGACTGAACTGGAGCAGGAAAACAATTTGCTGAAATATCACCTGGAGCAGGAAGTTATTAGATGCTTGAGTGACTTCTAGAACAGAAAACTATGTATGAATATGTACACGAGGCAAAACAGATGTTGTCTTGACCTCTGTGCACTGGAATCTTATAGCTGCTCTGTTTACTCTCTGTTGTCCATAATGCATCTTTAAGCCAGGTGCTGCCACTTATCAGGTATCCACATCTCTTGTTTAAACAAATGTTAACTGAACTTGACAGCAAAGGGGACCCCTGCAGCAAAAATGGCAGAAGACAGCTTTAAAGCTTACCTTCACTTCTTACTCCTGAAATAATTGAAGTTTTGTGTGACTAGGTAAGGAGTGAGGGTAGGAAGTTAAACTCTTGACCCCATCTCCACAGGATTTCATATGCTGGCTGGCTGGTTGTCTGCTGAGCACAAGGCTCAGCTCTGCGGGCAGGAAGAGAACTGGTCTTCAGGAGCTGTGGGGCCCATTGCATGGGATGTCTCCTCTGCCCTCAGCCTCCCAAAGTCCTCTAGAACTAGTCCCTTCTCTGGCTACCTCTGCAGCTACTGTTTGCATCATGACTCTTGCTAACAACTCTCTCCAGGGCCATTCCTTGAGAGAAAGCTGCAAGAGCAAACCGTTTGGTGTTGCTGCAAGTCTGGGAACTGAACTCTGACTCCCTGCTTTCCCAACCTGGCAGCAGGATGTCCACTTTTTGTTTTTAATTTTTTTGTTATATCACCGACAACATACACAAAAGCACTAGGACAAGACAAGGCCAGAGAGCCCTGGTGGCTGCTGCAGTCCCATTGATGTCTTGCACCATGCTCATCACCATTACCATGCTAGCAGAGCATCTCCACCAAGGGGGTACAGGTTTCACTGTCACATGGAAGATGAGTTCTAGAACTCGTTTGTTCCCAAGGTTCGTTCCTTAACACCTTGTGAAAAGGAGATCTGGTATAATAAGATCTCCTCCTCCGCAACATCTTTCATGAAAGGCAGATGCATACAAAGCAAAATCACACTCCAAGTATGTAACTGAATCTCTGTCAGTAGTGATAGACTCAGCATATTGCCCTAAACTTATTCAATTACTGCTGAAGCTGTGGGTATACACTATATGCATGTACTGCACATATAAATTCCTTCCTGTCTTTAGCTTAATAAGCACCCCTTTGTTCTGATGCAGCTGATTTATGCTGGGGGTTTCTACTGATGTATGCTCAGATGGGCCAAACATTCCTATTTAGGCTGGACTGCCTGAACCTTTTTCTTCAAAGGCGGCACCAAATTTCTTGGACAAATAATCTTTCAGTAGCACTGGGAGGACTGGCAAAGTGCTAAAAGATTTAATCTTATTTAACCTTCTGTTGTACACATAGCTAGAAGGGCAGCAAGGGGGACTGTTTTAAAGTTCTGAAGTAATCCTGATCTCTGTGACCACAAATTTTTGGCAAACACCTTTGCGGAAGATTATGCTGCTCATCTCAAAACATCCACAGACTGTACAGAATTAGCAGCTATGTACACAAAACCCTTCAGTTTGTATTTCTTTGCTTTGAAACAATGGCAGTGAAGAGTTAAATATATGCCAAAGTCTGGATGACATTGGTCTGGTTAACAGATAGAGATGTCTTTCCCACTGAAGCCCCCAGACTGATATTAGGGAGAGCAGGGATGTGTTGTAGAAAATCTACTGTGCTATCTGAACATCAGAGGATGGAGATCAGCTGATGAAATGAAGTCTCATACCGTTCCTGTTGGCACACTGTCCATTTAATGCTGGGAGAAGGAAAAAGGGTGGTGAGAGTTTACTCACCCCCCAACCACCAGATCAGACTGTGGGATGTGGCTTGCATTTCCATCAATGAGAACAAGAAAGATCTGGAACTGACAATATTTTATATAATAATGCCTCAAAACAGAGGCTAGCTATAGGCTGGATACAATAAAATACTATGCAGCTGAAATGGGATGGTTGTGAGGATGTGTGGACTTCAAACATGGCAGTCTAATTCCTTATGTGACAAACTCTGCAATCGGCAGAACAGCAGTCTGCCAGAAACACAGCACCACTAACAGTCAGGAGGATTTTAGAGCAGGACAGTCTATTCCTACTGCAAGATGTGTGAAGACTAAACGAGCTCAGTAATTTCTGAGACTCTAAACCTGCCGCTACCTGTCCTGCTGCTGATAGTGCAGTTATCTTGTTACTTCTGCATGCGTACTTCCTCCAAGGATTTTAGTGTTATGGCTCTGAAAGCATACTGGGTTTGCTTCAACACCAGGAGACTAAAAGCTACACTGAAACAAAAGACACACCTACAAGGAGATGAAAAGAACCATGCATATCAAGGAAAAGACGATATACATACTCTGTGTAAACCTGCTAATAGTTACAGAGCAGCTGAGAAGAGCACTGGATCCACCAAAACTGTATAATTTACCCACCATTGACGCTTTGTTAATATTCCCCTTTTACAGGTGGCTTTTTTTTTTTTTTTTCCACTGGCTGATTAGCTAATTAAAGATGTAGGCTGTTTCCTTTCAATCAGAACTGTGAGTGTGTACCAGATGCCAAGCTTCATGACATGCAGACAGTCAGATGAGTGCGGAGAGATGCTGGGGTATAAAAGAGGCCAGCTCCAGCAGAATGTCCCACTGGCAAAGGGCTAATGTACTGGGTTTGCCCATTCATCCCATCCTGGAATGAGTTTCACTGTAATTCACTGTGAAAATCACTCAACCACCATGAAAAACCAGTGCAGTGTTAGGTGTGATGGTCAGGAAAACAAAGATACCACTGAACGACTTGGACCAGCTTTGTGCAAGCATGGTTGCAGCAGACAAGAGGAACAATGACCTCTAGATTAGCAAAACCATCTCCAATGAGGTCTTGTGGGATGTACTGGCATGTAGCAAAGAACTGATCCCTGTTCAGCTGAGCACAGTACCTTCCAATCTGAAAATCCTTACTGACACTTTCACCTGGAACTGTTCAAAACATTCATGGCAAAAAAGTAAGTTTTCATTGTTAGCAAGAAGCATCCAAAGAAGAGCTCATCCAATACTCTCCATAGAACAAAAGGAGCACCTAAATTGGTGTTGTTTCCTGAGGCTGTATGCTACTGCCAACTGCACAGGAGAAGGAAAAACCTGGGAGCTCTTTGGGATCAGCTGAGTCAATACTTTCCTTGCTGTGTTACCAAGCAAAGAAAGCAAGTGCCTCTCAAACTCAGTGAAGCTAATCTTTGGTCTGAAGATGATTAGAAGGTCCTTGGATGGTCTATTATTTTGTTAAGATTTCTGTGGAAAATGTGTTTTCATAATCAGAGTTCTCTCAGTGGACT
Source organism: Oreortyx pictus (assembly GCA_036925125.1). Classification (NCBI taxonomy): domain Eukaryota; kingdom Metazoa; phylum Chordata; class Aves; order Galliformes; family Odontophoridae; genus Oreortyx; species Oreortyx pictus. The sequence goes on from JAUPFR010000015.1 coordinate 3,848,904, forward strand.
TTTACGTCTCTGATCTAAAAAAAGGGTTTATAAGCTAAAAAATAACAGCACCTTCAAAATGCATTTGGCTGACTAGCAGAATACAGCTGGGACATGATCTGTAACGGGGTTAGTCGAGGTAAACATTTCCTACTCCTCTTCTAAAAAGGCTGGAAATTGTTGTTTAAGTGGAAATTGCCAGAATTACCAATTAAAACAATCTGGACTTGAAAAAGGCAGTGTGATATAAAACTTTGGATCCCCTGTAAGGTGACCAAAGTACAAGATAACAGGGAGGAAAAGATCAAGGCAATCTAAAAGTTCACAATTCAAGGGTAAGCTGCAAGATGCTTTACCAGTGGGATGAAGGAACCTTTAAATTTTTAAAGATGGTGGTTCTAAATGCAGATTGGACTCTTTTCTTGGCATTGCAAATTTTTTTTCCATTTCAAGGCTAGCAAACCTCCTGGAATTTTACCAGTATCCATGAAAGATTCAAAAATTGAGTAACTGTGGTAGGAATGTGCATAGCTGGTAAACAGGAAGAAAACACTTGGACTCTCTTACAGTCAGTCCCAGTGGCTCACAAATTTCTTTATCTAAAATTATGGTGAACTGAAAACCTAAGCTAACATTCAGATGTTTAGCTCAGAGTACAGATACACACATTTTATATGGAGGTAGCAATATTTCTTTGGCCCAGTGGAGCTCACAGTGTTAGTCTGCTTACAACCAGAGGGATCCAAAAAGAAGTAATGCCAACACGCTAGGCATATTTCTAAAATATTTTTTCCGCTAAAACATGCGTCATTCCAAAAACGTGTCTGAGTGGTTATATTTTGGGTGAGGAACAGAATCATTGACAAAGTGTCAAATATATCTTCATATTACAAAGTTATTGCCTATTATATATGTAAAATGGTTATTTACAGGAACAGAAGCATAATATACACAAAAGGGGGAACAAGCTTATATTTAGAGTTTGACAGCGACACATAGTAAAGCTGCAGGCAGACCACATAAGTCAGTTAGGTCAAACTGGGTCACTGGGAAGGCTAAATCCTAAGGCAGCATCACACCAGCACGAGTCCTCTGTTTTTTTACAGAGCCTTCCACTTCTGCCGGACAGACGTATTTAGCTTTGTGCACCAGTTGAGTTTGTTGCTTCTGATTTCTAATCAAGGCATTGGACACACGCAATGCCACTGCTCTCTCCACAGCGCCTGTAGGGCCTTTTGCTTTGATTGCATCAATCACACTCCTGAACTATTCGCTGCTCTCAGGCGGAGCTCAAGCCTGTGCACCCCAGGGGATCCATTCGCTTTTCCTGCCCCTCCTGGAGGCTGGTGACCTGCGTTGGGTTGCCTCTCACTTCACCTTCAGGGAGCAAGGCTTTGCAGATCCATAGCTAGCTGTGCCCAAACCCCACCATCACTCCCTGCCCTGTGAGGGCTCTCATCCCATTGACAGATTCCCAGTTCCTGACTTGCCCGAGGAGCTGAGCAATTCCTATGACCAGAAGTTTCTGTGGCTGAAGATATTAACAAAGCTCAATAGGTAACACGTGACTGCAGGAATTTTGGCAAGAGATTTAGGAGTTAACACAGTAGGGAGCATAGGGAAAAGGTTACAAAGGCTAATCTAAAGCGACGCTAAAGGTTTTACAGAGCTATGACTAAAAAGGAACCTGTAAATAATGGTTTGATAGTCTTTTCTGAGGTTTATAAAATGACATTTCCCCACCGCAATAATAGCACACATTTGATATGCTACATTTTTCTGGAAATCTCGCAGGACACTGAAAGCTGAGTGTATCCTATTCATCTTTCTGCATGCAGAAAAAGTATGATCTTGAACTTTTCAGAGTTTTCCATTTGGGGGAGTAGAAATTTCTCCTCTAAGAATCAATTAATCATTGCATGCTGTGAGGCACCTCAAATGTACGGATTTAACGAGACAAGCCTTCCTGCTCTAGTTTTTTCCACCTTTGAATAAGTACTCCTTTACACACAAAAATCAAATATAAACAGTGCGAGGACCAAAACCCATGTTCTTGGAACTGCACCTAATTTAGAACTGTAAGAACTTGGGAATGTTTATATTTCATCCCTAAAGTCTTCATCTGTTTATATCTAAACTGCAATCTGAACATAGACACAACTACAAGGCTCAGTGAAATAGGAGAGTGTTCCCTTGAGCCATAGTCCTGGAAATCCACCATCTTTTTTCTTCATTAATATCTAATCCCCATTTAGTAAGAATTTAGCTACTTTTATCCTGATGTAAAACTTCAGGGCTGCCTGCTTCACTCTGCTGCCTGCTGCTTCTAAATACAGCAGTGCTGGTGGCGGAGGTGGTGACTGTGAGTCATAAACACTCTGTCATTGTAACATGTCAGATTTGTCCAAAAGAAACATATTTTTATATCTTAGATTATTTTATTATTAGTTTAAGAAGGTTCGTTTAGCTCCTAGCAAAGCCATAAGGAAGAATTATGCACTTAAGCAGTTCTGTCTCTGATGTGTAGTGCCTTGCAGACATTTAACATGCTGAGACAAACAAGAGAATCCCCAGAGTGCTCATCTACTACGGGACTTATTTCATACTGCATCAATAATGTAAATTGAGATGTGAAGATAGCTCCTTGTTTTTGTAAGGTATGATTACACTAGTGCAGACAACATCCACTCAGCTTCTCTGGAAACACTGAAGTCAGCTCCCTGATAAAAACCTGGCTTGTTCTTTATCTAACAGAAGAAAAAACTATACTATCTACAGGAAACTGTTGGGAGCAGACCCATGTTGGATGATCGGTTGTTTGCTGTGACACTTTCCAAAGACCAGGAGAAGTGTTGAAAAGCTCAATGCAGTGGGTAATATTTCTAGCCGAAATAACTTCTGATATTAGTTTGGGTAGGCCTGAGTGAACTACCCTGGCCTACATTTAATCACCGTGGTGAATGCTTATCATGATAAGGAGACCTCATGCTACTTCAGCCAGATTTTTTTCTCTGTAGAGGCTCACCCACTGAAAACTTTCACCATCTAACTTGCTGTTTGTAGTGGACCATAGAAGTCACCAAAACCCACATTTTTTTCTTAATTGGACCTCTCATCTGCCCTAGTAATACACATAGCATTATGCCGAGTTAACGCACTGGTGCAGTGCCCATATCTACTATTATACAATACATAGAACAAACATAAAAGACATCAATCAAAATCCTCAAAATGTCTTTTTCTGCCAACGTTTCCTATCTCCCATCAAATTATTTTAATTACAGCTGCTGAGCTTCATAATTATTTTTAGCCAGGCTGCCTGTTCTGCTGTTATTAAACGTATGATATGCAATGTATTGTGCTTCTACTTATTACTGGATTTAGTTACAGCAGAGCGACTCCTGTCGCTGAGGCAGAGATGTGTATCACTATATAACCATTTATACTTCCGCTGGAAATCATCCATCTTTGCTATCTGACTAGGACATGGTTGGGGAGGAGGACCCTTCTTCCCCTCAAGATATTTCAAACTGATGAGTTATTAGAAAGATTCATAGAGCTCTAAAAAAAATGAAATAGAAGCATGATATAGTTCTTACCAGCAAGGGAATCTAAATTTCTTTCTTTTTTTTTTTTTTTTCCTCTCATGACTTGTTATAATCAAGACCTTTATAATTTTACGATCTTTGTTTTCAACTACAGATCCTTAACTTGACTTCAATCTAGGGTCTCTCCCTGCAGGTAATGAAGCGTAAGGTAATTACTGAAAGAAATACATTAAAAAAGTAAGCTTGGCTTTGGCTGAGCAGAAACAATTGGGTTTCAAACACACACCAGCAAGAAGCCTGTATGTTTGAGTGCTACTGAAACACCTGCCATTTATAACACGACAATAGCGAGACTTTTCTGAAAGACACTGGTAAATGTGCAAGTCACTTACACAGGAAGAATTTTTATTGCGTTTCTGAAAGCAAAATTACAATAGCTGACAAAACATGAAAGTTTCATCATGGTGGATTAGAATGCACACAAGGCATTCAAAGGAATTTATCGTTACTCAACATTTCAGCTAGCGCTCCTTTAACACGTCTTTGGGGAACAGATTTGTCTCTGCACTCTATAGAAAACCCATGCACATAAAAAGGTTAGATTACAGAACTCTAGTAAATAATATAACAAACAGCTAGTTAGACTATACTGCCAGACGAGCAAACATGTGTTGCTTCTACACTACTGATCCCCAAAGAAAACATGGATTTCTTTGCCTCTAATACAATTGTTTCTTTGCTCAGTAACTTCCATGACTTGAGGGACTGGCAGCAGATTTTAAGATGCCTCATCCCTCTTTACTTGACACGGACTGTGCCTGAGCAGGTTTCTTTACATTTCAAGTAACAGAGTGCTTGCAGATACAAAACTTGATGCCACCTCTCACTGTCAAGGAATGCTGTCAGCTTTTGTGATCACCAAAGATCTGTCCAAAGAAAGGACAAGGAAGGTAAAGAGCTGATACTGCTCAGACATAAAAGGTTTAGGATAAATAAACAAACCAAAAATATATCATTCTACTGGCAGAGTGGAAACAGAAGGCTATTTGTTTTTGGATAAGATCAAGAAAATATTTAGCAACCTTACTTTATTATAAAGACTACAGAGAAAGAAGAGGAGAGAGAGGACATTCAGTTCTCAGTCAAGTAAGTACTAGTCAAGAGTACAGCAAAACAATCCTCCATGGTAGCTACAGAATCACAGGATACAGACCTAAACTGTGGAAAACCAAATGGGTGTAAAGCTCTGAGCTCTATCTTGCTGCATATGTTATCTGTTAGAAAGCTCAGAAACAGGCACACTTCATACTGCAGCGCAGAGGTGCCATTGATAATCTGACTATTAATATCTTTATTTTTTTTTCTCATTACTCTAAGAAATTTTGATCAATAAATGAGAAAACATGGCAGCATTTAGTGACATCTTGGAGGAAATCATTCTTGGCCTTATGCTGTGTAACATTTGTACACATCCGGAGATAATCAATGATTGACACAGTTTGTTCCACAAGTGAAACAAAGTTTGAAACAGGAGTAAATAAATTTGCTGAAGAACTATTGAAATTGACAAAGATTGACTGTAAACTTTCTGAAGGCAAAAAATTGGGTATAACTTTACACGAAGTTACGCATCTAGAAATTAAACCATGAAGATTGCACTCTGACTGTGGGGCTCAATTTAGGGAACAAATGGCTCTGATGAAGGCGTGAGGATGATCCACTCAACATTCTATTCAAGTGTTAAGCTGCAAACTAAAGAACAAACTCATTGTGAGATGCTTAAATGGGAGTATATTTAGCAGGAGTATTTCTGTACTTCAGTGTGCTGTTCTGGATCCACACTTTGAAAAGTACATTGAAAAATTAGGCAATAATAGAAGACAGTCATATGGAAACATTAAAGAAATTGAAAAAGATGCTGCATCATGGAAAAACTCATTTAGCAGAACTCTAATGGGATCACAGAGTAACTTTATCACAGTCGGTAAGAATTAGACAGAAGCTCTGAAAGAAGGGGGCTGGAAAGCTCCCTGACAGCAAAACTGCTCACCAGCCTCACCTCCAGCTGCTGCAGGTTCTTTGTCAGTGGAAGTTTTTATACTGTGATTTCAAAAATCCCTCAAAAAAAAGTTCCCGCATTTTCGCCTTCTAGTCCGGGCTGCCCAGAATGACACAGAGGTGGTCACATTTGCTCCTCCTGCCTAAGATTCAATGCCAGCATCCACAACTGACAGTGATGATCATGAGCATATTTTAACTTGCAAGAACCCCATTAAAAGGTCATGGACTACTGCAGCAACTCACAGGTGTCAGCTGGGTCAGGTAACTGCCCACAGCATCTACAAACACTGCACTGTGACATTATTCTGGAGCTGGTGTTACCACTCTGCGCACAGTCACCTTATTTCGCTCCCAGTGGCAGGTGTCACTTCCACTGCCCGGAATGCTTTTGTGCTAAGACAGACTTCATGTTTTTCTTAAATCAGAGAAATCCCTCCATTGATTGCTAACTCTCCTGTCCCAGCGAGAACATCCCCCATTCCATCTCTAGGAAGGATCTCTCCCTGCACACCCTCTCATCCACCTCCTGGGAAAAGAAATGAATGAGGACGTGGCCACACACCCTAATACTGAATATAACACTTTTAATCATCTTACCTATGAAAGCTGCTGCGTAAGCTTTTTTTTGTCTCCTGGCAAGTTTTGTATTAATATATTATCTCCCTGCAACTCATGACTACTTCCAGCTGGCGCCAGAGAAATAGGAAACTGTTTAGATGCTTTCTCCTGTTCCTATGGCAAAAATCAAAGAAAGAAAAGGGGAAAGTATATCACAGAGAATTGAAAACAGGTACCTTTTATTAGCGTAGCTGATAGTGCTATACAGGTCGCTGTTCCTGTTTAATTGGGCTACATATTGATTTGATTGTTGCAGTGAAAATAGATGAATGTTCCTTAATTACATTTTAAATTCAGCTTTCTGAGGTTGTGAAGGTGTTTTTGAAAATCACACACTGCTGCCAGCCTCACTGCAACATGGGTTGTCTTAAAGTTGGGCTAATGCTGAATGGCTATTTCCAATGCTGAACCAGTGCAAAGCCTTCGTTAAAATAAAAAGTAGCTCTATAATGATATTTACATGACATTCAAAGTGCTCTTTGTTCCTACAATAAAACATATTCCAGATAATTCCATGCTACTATCCACAGTGCCTATCTTTCAGTTTAGTGATTTTTCTTGCATAAGTGAAGTTTTTCCCATAACATGTTCACTAATTATTACTTTTATAACGAATAGTTCAGAAGTATTTAGGCTTCTAGGGGAGTGAAGACAAACGCATTAGAGAAATAATTCATTTAGCCTCCAGGAGTAACCCTCAACTCACTCATAAAAGCTCTTGCCAGTCAAATCTACAGAATGTGATTTGATTCAACTCTAGGGGAGGAAAGAGAAACACTTGCCTGCCTCCAAAGTTCAAGCGAAAAAGCCTGAATTGCAGCTGCCAAGATGGGAGGTGGCAGAAAATGGAGGATTTGAATCTAGGGGGAGACTGAGTAAAAAAATATTTATACATTCTGTCGTTCAGTTCTAATTGCTTCAAAGATTATTTATTTTTCATTTTTTTTGGAAAATAGCTTGCAGCTTCTTAACATATTTTTCAAAGAAGGAGCTGGAAGGCATAATAAAAAGCAAGCAGGGATATGCTTTCTGAATAGACTGAAATAATTAATGTGAGAATGCTTCCGCTTGAGCATTTTTTATGAACAAAAAATACATTATTTTTGCTTTTAAATTGGAGATAATTTGTTACACGGAAGTGGTGGTTTCTTTAATCTTGCAATAATGCTAATTACGACGGTCTTTGGAATCTCAGTTTTTGCAAAGCTGTTCCATTGTTTATTGCTGACATAACAAGGCTACTGAAGAACTTCATGGGCTCATGGCCCAGTCCCTTTTGTCTGCCCACTGTCCTTCCTAGATTTCCCAGTCCCAGGTCTTGTTACCTGCTTGATTTGGACCTGTGTGGGTTTTATCTACTCTTGTTTACAGCCTCTCCATGAGCAGCTGGTTAGCACAATCTGTGGTCCAAAGACAATTGTCTCACGCTTCCTTCATTAATAGCTCTTTCCAGACACTGTCCAAAGCTCACAGTCACAGCTAAACCTAAAGAGGGAGAAATATCTTCCCACATTACACACTAAAGTCCATTTTTAAAGAGGAGCCAGAAGGTTTTGTACATTTTTTTTCCTACTGAAATGAAGCTTTTGCTTATTTTTGTTTTGCGTACACCAGAACTGCCAGGGAGCCCAGTCATGGAGCTGCACTAGATACCTGCACAAACACAGACAAAAAGCAAAATCCTCATCCTAAAAGGCCTAGAACCCAAACCCATCTTTGATCAGGCACATGGATGTACAGTACACTTGTTTAGCATCCATCTCATCTCGAATCAAAGTCAATTTGCCTTAGCACAGAGCCAGGTCCTTGCACAAGGTCCTGGCTGAGACCCAGAGCCCCACACATTCTTTTCCCATTGGAGACAGCAGCACACGGCCTCAGTGCATTGCCAGGGCGTTGCACATGGTGCTGGACGGGGCCGAGAACCGCCTCATTTCCATCACAGAAGACAGCACATGGATCTCCCAGAGGTTTTTGCGGCCCGGCGGGAATTCAGTGGGTGTATTTACCTTCTGAAAAGCACGTGTGGACACTGTTTTGCAGCCACAGAGTTTCGTTTGGCAGAGGAACTGGTGCTTATCCACCGGGCAAGCCTGACACTCCCTCGTCTCTAATCAGGGTTGTGTACACAAACAGGAACAACACGCTGTAAGTACATGTACGCACCATGTTCCTTTCTCCAGGCATCTTTCATTATTCAGCATGTTTTCAGTGCTGAACAACAAATTGTTAGTGGTGTAACAAGGCAGGAACATGTGTTCAGGTACGGCGTGCTACCTGCAAAGCCTGGCACGCAGTGCCAAGCTGCATTGCTCTCTGTTCTGCCTCAGTCAGAGAAGCAGCTGAAGCAGCAATGAAACCTACAGCGGTCTTGTGAATGGGTAAGGTGGGAAAGCCTGTATTTATCAAGCCTGGAGGATAAGAAGATGATGACGAGGGGCCATATTTTTGAGTCATTTATCTGAGGAGATATTTCCTCTCCCTGACAAAATACAAATGTAGTGTGGAATATGAGACCAAGTGAGGTTACCAGCTGGAAATGATGCGCAGGTTCTAGACCTGAGTTAACAGTGGGTTGACAGTGTTACTCAGTGTGATCAAAGAAACAGAAGACGACATAGGGAATTGATTATAATGGGATTTTTTTTATCTGTGTTGAAATTGGCAAAGAGTGAAACATCTGCAGTGATACCTGAGGAAGGCAGGCTGAGCTTTTATTTTGAAGTATGAGAACCAAGTCTGGAGTAGGGAGATGGATGGATTTGTGAATCATCAGCATAGAGGTAGTACTTAAATTTGATTTTTCAGATGAAAGTGGATAAGGACAAGCCTCTAAATGAAAAGTAGAAATACATCTGTGAAAGAGATGAACCAGCAAAAAAAGAGACATAAGACCAAGAAATAAGTTTTAGGAAGGGTACAAATGAAGGGTATGCACAGTTCAAACCAGAGAAGTCACAGGGTTCTCTGGAGGTCACCTGGTGCATCCCTGTGCCCTAAGGCAGGATCAGTTATCCTCTTTCTTTCCTTTCAGAAGTCTGTCTGCTCTGTTCTGGAAGGCCTCCAATGGTGGAGATCCCACAACCTCCGCAGGCGTCTACCTTAGTTCTTTATTATCCTGATTGTTATGAAAGTTTCCTGATGTCTAACCGGAATTCTTTGCTGTAATTGAAGCCCATTATGTCATGTCCTTTCTATTAAGCACAGATTGTTTCTGTCTTTTCTACCACTGTTTCTTCTGTAATTGCTTTCATGTCCTCTCTCAAGTGCTTATTATTTAGGCTAAACAACCTCTCTCATTCCATCTGTATGGCTAGGTTGGGATTTCTAGACTTCGCATTCAATATTCTTTCCAAACAGGCTGCATCTTTGTGTTTTTTTTTTTCAAATAAGGAACCTAAGCCAGGAAAAAAAAAGTGCTCTGCCTAGCTGAGGTCTGTGGCAGCGTTGGGAGAAGGGATCTCTTCCTGCATTTCACAGACAACAGATCTGTTGGAACATCGCGACTTTGCGACTGCCTTTATCACAGCAGGATGCTGCAGCTGACTCCCAGCCAGGTTGTGATCAGCACTGATCCCAAATCAGTCTGCTTGATCTCTGTGTATCTGGGTAGCTTCTTGTGCTTAAATGCCATCTATTTGTAGCTGTAAGACTTTCTTTTTTGTACCCAGCTGCAGCCTGATAAGAAGAATCATTTAGGTGAGGATACAGTGTTTCTGCCCACTGTATTTTTTAGACATTGATTTTTATATTACTCCTTTGGAGAAAATTCCAAAAAAAAAAAAAAAAAAAAAAACCAAACAATCAATCTGAATTGAAACTACTTTTTCATCAGACTTTAATACCTATTGCATCAGGGTCAAAAAAAAACATTTAACATTTCTGTTATCTACTGACTCTGAAAGTCCATGAATGATTGAGAATAATGTTTTTTAAAAATATGTTTTTCTGCAAACTTCTTTTATAAAATAAGAAAATCCTCTATTTTATGTATTAAAACGTGTTCAGATATATTTATTACAAAAGCTAAGCCTGTGGTAATTTGAATCTATCTGTCTTTGGGAAAATATTTTCCATGATTAAAACTGAATATGCATGCTTTCTTGTATAAAACTTCTTTTCACAGAACATCTACTGAAAGTATAGATTTCTGACTCACGCAATGGCCCAGCATGACTCTATATCTTCCCCAAAGTACTTGTCCCATCAGACACTTGGAACAGCAGCTTACTCTACTTGAGCAATACAGCACACACTTACAGTTCTCCTTTTTTCCAAGCTATTAGCCCTAGAAGTCTACCTCCATTGGCAACTCTTAGTGCTATGCAATAATTTACCAGCTACCAGCACCCTGGTGTGACATGATGGTGTGGCAGCACAATCATTAGTTTCTATTCTGCAGTGGCAGGATATGACAGGGATTCTACAATTTTGGATGATTCTGGTGTCAACTAACTGTGACACTCCACCAAACCCTGCATCCTTAATGTCATAGAGAGTTACATCCTTTCATGGGTGATAAAGCATGGGCATTCTGACAACCCCAGTTTAACTGTCCTCGTTGGCCTCACTAGGCTCATGTCACTTCATTGTTTTATAACTTAAATCGTCTCATATTGAAAATGAGGATTCAATTTGAGATTTTTATTGTTAACCTTTAAGGGCCTTGGAGCTCAAAGTCTACTCTATCTACTAGAGGTAAGTGAAGTTTATGTTCTAGTTCTTAATCTACTTTCAGTTACAGATTTCTGCACACATACTCCACAGCTTCCTGATAGCTATCTGAAAACTTAGTTTTCAGTAGCAAGAAAAGAGAATAAACATACATCTTTGGCAGTTTTCAGGGCTGTTTTTAAATAGAGATTCATTTTTCTTCTTTTGTTTGAATCTTTCCACTTGTTTCACCTTAAAATTTGATGTTACAGCTGGAAAAAATAGTTCTTGCACAGCCTTCTCTTTGAGGAAACTGCTGTTAAAAAACAAAAATTCAATGAAGCTTACAAAGGGCAAATGCTAACTTATACATTGAAAATGCTTTAAATTCTAGTTTATAACACAATTCTTCTTTGTTCTCCAAGTGGTCACTTTTCTTTTAATAAAACCAGTTATTACCACAGAAAGCACATTCCTTGTGAAGTGGCATTTGAGTAGACAAAACCCCAATTTTCCATAAGGAAATATTTCAAGGGGAAACTTTTTACACGCCCTACTAAGCACCAAGTCTTTCCATTTAAACACCTCCACAAGTGGCCAAAGTTTCAAAAGAGATGCTCTTCTGCTTAGGCACCTGAAGGAAGTGTTTGAATTCTCAGCAGCTTTTGAAGTGTCAGGCCACGTTGTTTGAGGCGTGTAAGAGAAAGATGTGCCCTTTTCAAGATGAAGCTCCAATGAGAGGTCCTTAAGAACTTTTGAAAAACTCCTCTTTAAGAAGAGGATTAGATCAAGATGAGAATATTACAGGCATAAATACTGATTTAATTCTGAAATCCATCTCAATTGTGTGTATTTTGTGCTATTACTGCGCGCTTTCTCTTTGTGTTTTCATTGCAAGTATTTTACACATGGAATTGAATGGATTACAAATCAGCTATCTTCAGAACAACATGATAATTATTGCTGTTGAGAAAGATGTTTTTGTTGTACAGAAACACACCTAATTTCTGTTTGTGCAGTTGAGATTTCTGGAGGCCAGGGCTGACATCCAGCATGCCATTAGGTATGGAAAGAAGGCCATTGTGCTTCAAACTGGCAGAGAGCTTGCAAAAACTAAGCTTAAACAGAGGTGGATTCAAGCCAATCCCACTGTCAGCTCTCAGATCTCTACTCCCCTGTTCTTTCCCTGGAACAAGTAACCTTTTGCCCTTCCATTTTGTAAGGCATAAAGTAACTCTTCTTAATTAGGATTATTTTTTCCCCTGCTGGAAAATGTATTAACAAAGATTATTCTCATAGCACAAAACTGCTTCCTCTTTATCTGGCACAACACTGCTGTAGAACAACCAGAAGGTTCACAGACCTCTAAGTCATGACTCTGTACAGTACAGTATCTGCAATAATAGCTCCAACAAAACCATGAAATTTGGGGCTTTCAATCACATTAAAGGGTACTCCTCCCTCTTTCTTTATACCACCCCTCCATCCCACATAAACCCATAAAGCTCCATCATTTTTCCTGAAAGAATAGGAACCACAAACCAACCTGTTGCTGAGAATATTAATTTGGAGGTGCTTCATGGGATGCTAAGAAAATATTAAACTTGAGGAAGGTCTCCTTCCACTTTCACAAGGCTCTGCAGGCAAGTCAACAAAACCTCATTGTCAATAACATCAAGGACTGTTGACAGATCTAATAAAATCAACATAGATTTATTTTCTGTGGCCCTTGCCAAGTAAAGATCAGCAAGAGATAACTACCCTTATATTAAACACACATCTAAAGACAACACAGTAGGGATGAAGGATGCTTGCGAAAGACACAAACAGGCTTCTTCTGTTTGCATCATCCCAGAGATACTACAGAGATTAAAAATTTCTGTCAATATAAGGGCTAAAATCACCTGCTGTGAACAAACTCGTGAATTACAAAGGACTGGTCATAGCATCAACAAAACAGAAGATACTATCATCAGAGCACTCTGCTGACTTCTCTCTGCTGTAAACTCTTGCCACACCAACTGCAATGAGGGCAATCGCATCAAACCCAAATGTAACAAGGACACATGTGAAACTGGGAGGGAGATTTTCCCATACATCCCGCTAGGAAGACAAAGGAGTTGTTTTTGTGTCACACATCAGAAGGACGATCTGATAAAATGCTTTGCTAAAAGCTCTTCTGGAAAGATAAGGCCATCTGCTCTGGTAACAATACACAAGGAAAACAACAACAAACCCCAAACAAACAAACAGCCCCTCACACAGCACAATGCATCCAGTGAGGAACTGAACAGACTTCAGCTGTATTTACTATGATAACCAGAACTACTTCCCTCTAATAAATAAATGAATATATATAATTTATGTATTTATATGTGCATGCATATGGTTATTTTCAGATGGCCATTGCAGACAAGATACTGGACACAAAGTTTCACTGATTTTCCTGGTGTTCCTGGGTGCCCTGTTTAATAGTGGCATTCCGTTGACTTCTTTCCAAACTTCACAGGTCGTTCTGAACTAATAACCTACCCTATGTGGAGAAGATAAGTCTGGTGATGACAAGGGAGAGCCCTGACACATCCACTTTGATTCTGAGTAGATCAGAGCAGACAGAACTCAGCTGACTTTTTGGGATTGGGAGTGTAAGGGCAGAGATGCTGCCGTTTGGGCTCAGGGACATTTTTTCTTACAAGTAGAGCAATCTTCTTTTAGGACTGCAAGGAAACCTCTAGTAATACATCTACCACTGTCCTCCGCTGAACCATTGTGAAGCAGGGAATCTGAAATTATTTCCCCTAAAGTGCAAACAAATCTGAATTGTGCTCACATATGTCTTGACTGAAGATGAAACAAAACAAAACAAAACAAAAAATTAAAAACAATAGAAAAAAAAAGTACATTTTGTAGTTTGGCTGCTACAAAGCTCTGCATGAGAATGGAAATAACGGCCATTTGTAGTGATCTTCATCTGCTTAGGAGAAGCCACTGTAGCATCTCTGGACCAAATCATTGAGCACCCAATGGGACTCTGCGCACTGTCTCATTGGCAACACTGCAAGACCAAATATGTTGCTGATTACTTCTATCCAGATGATCAGCTCCTGGAAAATGACGTTCAAACAGGGGACATTAAAGGGCACACATAACATTTTTTTCCCTTTAAGTGACAAAGCTGCTTTAAAATTGCAAACGGAATTTAAAAACAGCAAAACCAGACTTGTGTTAAGCAATAACGTTAAGTCCATATCAGATGGTGGTAAAGATCTTTCCAGCCAGATACCTCATGGGCTTAGAGGGGAGGCCTTAGTGAGAAGTACATGAACAGGGCTATCACACTGCTCCTACCTGACATGTTGTAGACGTTGTCTTGAACCACTTCTGACACTTAGTTTCACTTAAAATTGCTCTGAGTAACAAATATGAACACACATACGATTTATAAAATGAACTAGTTTGCTATGCAACATCATCTGCCTTCTGGTTAAAAGCATAAAGAAATTCTTGATGTCTCCACCTAAGCTTTAATTTTGTCCATGAATTCATTTTAATTTCCTTTGCACTTCTGGATTGCATATATTACAAGAAACAAAAATCCCATTTCCAATCTGGCAGCAGTCCAGGAGCTCCTAGAGCTTGCAGCTAGGGATTTCACACCTGATCTCCATCTCCTCTCAAGCCACAGAAGAATGAGTACTCATGGAAGCACAGGCAATCCCCTGGATGGCTCCAAAACAAGGGCTGATCAGTGATTTTGAGGCCCATCAGCCATTGAAATGCACTCCAGCTACTACTGGCCCCTTTCTCCTTCTTGTGCAGGCATCAGAAGAAGGAAACAGATCAAAAACAGTTTTCCTTTGAGAAAAGCCCTACAAAGACATCTAAAATTGGAGAGTAAAAATTGCAGTAAAGCACTTCTCCAATGAAGCCAGATTCTCCACTTGAAGGCAGTCGCTCAGAAGCATTGCAGGTGTAACGGCACGGGCACCTTGTGCATTACCCTGCCTTGCAGCTATTTTCTGTTCTGCCTGTGGGATGTTTCTGGGCCGGATACTATCAGCTCTTTGAGATAAGGACAAGGATCTGATTGCAGAGCAGTTTTTGAGGTGGCCGGGGCAGGGAATGTCCTTCCTGCAAGGCTTGCAAGCCCTCGAGCACTACCCAAACAGTAAATAGGGGACTGCAAAGAGTGATGCTAACACACTAGCCTTTTGCTCCACAAGTTGTCTGCTACTATTTGTGTATGGCTGGGACATAAAAGTTGCAGCTTTTTGATGTTCATGGACATAAAATTGCAGACATTATTTTTCAGAATAAGGGTTGTTTATCTGGAAAAGTTTTGCAGAGACAAACAGAAAAGTGCAAGGATCACAGCCATCCCTGCTGACAAAAAGGGTCTTAAACACAGTAAGAGCACAGATGAGATGTGATTCCCTTCCACCCTTACATTTTATTGCTACCAGGAGGACTGGGAAGTCTCTATCGCACCACTTTGCAGGTACTCCTCGTGAAAAATCAGGCATGAGATAATGAAACAATGCTTTGTGAGATCACAGATTTCTTTTTGGACCATCTCCATGCCCCATGTTTGTGCCACACAGAATTTGGTGTAGGATATGCAGCTGATTCACTTAGCCTAAGACACTTGAGAGCATCAAAGCTGTAAGCTGCTGTTGTCCTACAGTCAGTGATGTACCTAGAGTGGTCAAAGAGGACTTCAGCTTCCAGTAAGCTTAATCCCTCCATGAGTGTAAATTGATCACTTTACATTAAAAAAAGAAAAAGTCAATTTTGCATCCGACCCGTTCACCTTCACATGACGACATGACATCTTAAACTCACAGTAAGTATTAGAAAAATTATGTTTTAAATATGGGCCTTTGTATCTTTTACCACATTCTCTCCTGCAGTGGTTATTACCTAATAATTTTTGACACTGGTGATTAAATAGAAAAGTTTTAAGTTTTATGATTCTATTTAAAATACACAATTGCATATATATCAAGGCAAAAATTACGCCCTTCCTAGAGAGTCCGTAATTATATTTATGCATTAAAGTGTCAACTGCATGAAGTGAATGATTTCAAACAATATTTTTATGTAATTGTTTCAAAAATCAAACTGTTAATCAGACTTTGTCATCAATCTCAACTAACTGTTTCGCTTCAGTTTTTTAAACCATTCAGAACATCTAATAATTTGAGAAGTCCTAGTTAACCTGCCACACCTAAACCAGTGAGCACACCTGGTCAATAAAAGCTGCTCCACAGCAGAACTCATGTTAGAGCTACAGAAAAAACCATCACTGAGAAAGCATTTCATTACACACAAACCCTGCAACACTCAAAATATAAGAGGAAGGAAAAATGAAACCTTTATTGAGGAGTCCAGGAGCAGGAAACTTAAATTTTTATTTCAACAGTGATAGATTTTTCTGGCCTCTGTTTCCTAGATCTTTTTATATGCTTGCTTAGGAGGCAGATCTGTCAGTCAATAGTACATATGCAAAAGAGCCAAGTTCTGTTCTTCACTAAAGCGGTGTTGCTGTTCTCACCCAGTGTAAGCCGTAGAGCAAAACTGGGGCCCTGCATTGCTGAAATTGCTGATCACCCAGCTGTGGAGTGTACAGATCACATCTGAAGTCACGGGTATTTTTCATATCTGTTTCCTAGATGATGAGCTCACATTGCATAATAATTTCAGGCCAGCAGCAGACCCTAAAGAATTTCGGACATAGCAACAACTGGACTGACTGGAACACCCAGAGAAGAATGATTTAAAATAAAAGCTCATGTATAAGCTTATAAATAATGTGCCAAGGAAAAAATTAGACTTCTGTACATCTGCCTACATTTTTTTTTTTAGATCAGATTTCAGTCACTGAATTATAAAACAAAATGAAACAAAACTGAAAAAAAAAAAAGCTCAAAAGAAAACAAACACACCTCAACATTAAACGAGTGAGTAGATTTGCATGGGAGATGATTTATTCTCTACTTTGCCCGCCAGAAAAAACAGAGCAATATTGCAATTTGATAAGTATTCTCAAAAAACACATCTAGCTCAATCACAGACAGAGATTTCTGTATTGTAACAACAGCTTTTAATTTCACTTTGACAAATTGATGTAAATAAAGAGACTTGGAACGGACAATCACTAGAAGTCTAAATCTCTTTTAAACAACCTTTGTCTGAGCTTCACTACTGGAGGCTGTTAACTGGATGCAAATTAATCCTCCTTTCCCTCCACAACCAGTGTGCAGGTGAAGGCAGCGAGAGACGGCCACCACCATTTCTGAAGTCCCTCCACTCCTTACAGTGACCCTTATCGATGGAAGTGGTCTTTGCTTGGGAGCACCTCTGCCAATAGGGAATGCAATACTTGAATTTTTCCTTCAGGTTTGGATTAAAAATACCCTAAAAAAAGTAAACGGTGACTTAGTCTGCCATGTTCCTCTTGATTTCACATCATTTTCACCCAAAATTATAACTCAATCTGTATTTGTTCATACTTGGCCTGAAATCACTTGACACAGAGCCCATTTTTGCCAAAACCTCACTCAACCTGACTTACAGCTCTGGATCTGTAACAAAAGCTCAAACAAAACAAGTTTCACCTTGTAGCAAGTTTTATTAAGGAAACCTTAGCACCACTCAAGGAATAGCACTCTACTTGTTTAGAGGTTAAGAAAAAGTTATTAAAATAATAAGATTGGAACTCACAGTCCAAATTAATCTGCGCAGGACTGCAAGATTGTTGGATGAAACTAAAGACTGTTGCAAATAATGTATTTTACAGCCTTTACACTGGACACTGAGGATGACACTTCAGGCTGGATCACGAAGACTTCAACAGAAATTTGTAGTGGCCCCAAGAAGGATATCCAAGGAAAAAGAAATATACAGGATTTTAAATATATAGATCTGTCATGCTGCAAAGTTTGATAGTCTTGATGAATTTGGCTCAGATACTAGAAGCATAGCCCCAGGTAAAAATTAACACCCTTTCATGTTCCACATTTTGATGCTTTTTGGTGCAGGAGCACTGCAGTGAATGGAAGGGCCTCTCACAGTCAAACTCCACGGCACCAAAACTGAAAACAGCATGAGGATGAAACCAGCAATAAGGAAAGTATCACCAGATCTCCTTACATTACTTATTGCAGGACGAAATTGTTTAAGCAGTAATACTTTCAGGACCTTTTGATTCACCGGGCAGGTAATTTTGCTCAAACTGAACTTCATCTCCTGTTTACTCATAAATGTGGAGTACACCAGGAAAGGAGACTCGTGAATAACCATCTGAAATGTCAATGGCTCCCTTGCCTATTGCTAAGCCGGGTTTGCTTCAAACTGTGATGAGGAGTGTATTCTTTTTTTGTCCCAACAGTCATGGTAAAGCATTTGGTCTATACTGCAAACGTCACTGCTTACCAAAGGTGCAGACAGTCGGCTTTACTAGGCGATTTCCTGGCTTTTAAGACTGCATTCTTCTAGCCAATCTTGCTGTATTTTAAACTGCATTGTATGAGTTTCCCTTTCCTTTTTGGAATAGTATAATTTGCTTCATAAATTACATATGGTGGAAGCCTGTTGAATGAATAACCTTGTTGCACAGAAAATTAATTCTTTTGACAGGTTTATTCCTTTAACAGATATTTGGTGGGGGATTTTACTGCATTATTGTATATATTGTGGCTTGCTGCGCAGAAAATGTTTCACAGCATTTCAGCAGATTTATTCCTTTAACAGAAATAACTGTTCCCATCCGTTTACCATTTGTTACCTATGAAATAAATTTCTTAGTTACAGATTCTTAAAAGAAGCTAACTTGTTTTGCTCCTGTGTTTCATTTGAGTGCAAAGAAAATGCATTTTTCCTTCAATCACTATTCATTTAAATGCATGATAATATATACGGTTGTAATGAACCATATTTTGTTTGATTATGTTAATCTGTAACAGTGTTAATTTCCTTATATATATGTTTATGTGATTTTTTTTTTTAAATTAACATTTTACCACGTCTTACTAGAATATCCTGGATTATTTAAGGCTCTGTACACTATCTTGGCATGAGAATTACATAGCACAGATAGCACTACGACAGCAAAGGAAGTCAGATTGAATGCCACATGACCTGATTTGAGCAAGGCTAATTATGTAATTAAGATATTGAAACAGGAGCCAGAATCTCTGAGTGCTGTGCTAGTTTCGCCAAGAACCTCCGGTGGGATATTCAGCATTTGGCTTTTCTGTATGCTACTCTTCCCTGCTGCAGAAGAGGGTACTGACTTTCAAAAAGGCGAATAAAGCTGCTCTGGTTGCGTGGCTCACAGCACACCCTGGCTCAGATGTGCAAAGTGTTTGTAAAATCACTCCAGCATCTTGCATGGCTCTCAACTTGATGTATAGTTTACACACACAGCAGGAAGTGTGGTGCTTACTGCTTGTTCATTCAATTTAGAGAAGAATTTGTAGGTTGTGTTGTTTTGGAGATGGATCATTCTAAAATGCTTTTAATTACTTAGCATTAGACTATTTTTATGGCTCTGATGTGAGAAAAACTGCAAAATAGTGTGATGAATGTAAAATTAAGGATATTCAAGGATGACATGAGTATGGTGGTAGAGAGGTAGAAGACAAGGTGTAGGCACACACCATAGCATTCCAAAGAATATACAGTCACACTGATTTCCATGTTGGAGCATTTCAGAAAGCCTGCTCAGACCACTCTGTGCTCTGACCACCAAATGATGAACACAGCTTGCTTCTGATGCCCAAGTCTCCCAAGACAATGACGTCAACGCTGTGCTCTGACCACCAAATGATGCACACAGCTTGCTTCTGATGCCCAAGTCTCCCAAGACAATGACGTCAACGCTTAACCCAAGTGCACGAAGAAAAGGAAGTTTTAGTAGGTCACATAAAGACTTCGCAGGTGGGTGAGTGAGAATGCACAAACCACAGTGAACACTTTGAATGAGATCCCTACCAACCTACCTAATTTATCAGCGTTCAGACTCATGTATACCAAGACCATGGCCTTTCTAAGTAGATCACAGAGCTCTCAAGTAGTACTCATGGTAAACCAGAAATGGCCTTCACACTATTGAGTAAACCTGCTCCCTTGTAGGGATCTCTAATGTGATAATTGTCCACAGATACAGCAAAAAGAATATTCTTGTAGTTAATTACCTCTTAGATCAACACACCTTTGGAACTCCTACCAAACACATAATTCTGATATGGCAGAAATTTTTCAGAAAAGAAAAGCTGTACCAGCACAAACACCTCAGCAGCAATTCAAAGTTAGGTCACATTAAAAAATGTAGTGTGACTGATTACTGTTTTTTAAATACAGAAAACAGGAGTTATATGCCAAGGAAATCAGCGGAGATCTGGACGAGGAAAAATTCAGAGTGAGTTATTCCTAGAGGTGTAGGCTCATGTGGCACAGGGTCATGTGGCCACAGCTCAAGCAAGCGTCTAGGGGCTGGGGGCAACAGCACAGACTAATGTGGTTTGATTCAACTGCAGAGAAGCACTTCAAGTTCATTCCTTGTATAAAACCTAAATCTGCTAAATGCATATGAAAAGAGATAGTGTTTTACTGTGCCATCCCTCCCCACCTGACATGATTTCTCCATACCTGTACTGACTGCACTCACTGAATTTCCTTGAGATTAATGGCAAAGTCTGCAAGGGACCATGGCACGCTCCTCACCTTTCAATTTCTGGGGAATTCCCTGTCTCAGTTGCTGTTGTTTAATTGCAGTCTAGTAAAAAATAATTCCAAAGTTCTCTGAGAGAGAGGCCAGCAGATATATGGAAAACACATGAATATGTAATTTTAACAGCTAGAGTTATATATATCTGGCAGGCCTTACCTAATGGTTGCACTGAATCCCTTGGCAAGCTTATACTAATGTTATTTTTACTGTTCCATTGGTTTGTTATATATGCAGAAAGCACAGTATTTTATCCAAGTTGCAAGGAAGCCAGTCCATTCATGATAGGTCCAAAAGAGATCTTTGAAATGGAAAAGGACAAATACGAACTGTTTTCTACAGAGTAGTCAAGTGTCTACTCAGATTCATGGCTCGAATGTGTAGCCTTGAACAATCAAACAAATTTCCAATCAAGAAGTTACCCACATCTGGAATTTGAGATGGTAAATTATATTTCTCTAACAGACCCTGGATTTCACAGTAAGATGAATTTTTTTTTCTTCTTTTCACAGAGACCAATCCAAAACATATAATGCCAGGGAAAATATAGAGTTATACTCTGAGGGATTTGGAAAAGACTGTTTAGCAATCACAGCAGCACTTTGGCACTTGTGTGAGAGCATTGCACGCCTGTGCGAGCACAACCTCACATCTCTTCCGTTGGACTTGACTTCGTCTGTATTTGCATCCAGCTGTCTTCCTGCACAATAACCAGAACACCGGAAATTTGCTGAGGATGACACACACAATCAGTGAGGAGATTTTAGTCATTGCATCAAATTAGCAAATTCTCAATCCTGACTAAGATACAGCTAGAAAACAAGCTGCCAGCAACACCCTCTGAAGCAGATGGTTCCCACCACTTGGAATGCTCCTTTCTGTGCACTTCAGCAGCTCCTGAAATAACAGAATGCTGCAGAGTGGAGAAAGAAGATGAATAGAAAGTCAGACATGGTGCTGAGCTCCACTCAGCAGCCTCTTAGTGGTGGTTTGGTCAATGCTCCTCTGCCCTCTTGAGAAAATTCTCTGGCAAGTCACTACTAACAACACATCTACATCTTGCAAGGTGATGCTTACCTTTTTTTTTTTTTTTTTTAATTTTCTATTGGGCATTTTTCACCTTGTTTATCTGGAAGTCAAAAAAAAGGATGTCATAAAGCACAGGCTACCTGCAGATCGTGGAATAATTGGAGTACTAGCTGGAAAAGAATATATTCTACGAATTGTCCAATAAAGTAAATTACTTCTATAAGGCACCTCAAAACATGCTAGAAAGTTAGGAATTATGGGCCATATCACACTGTGAATTGAGAGTATGTTTTTAATAGTTCAGATAATTAACAAAGGGCACGATCTGCCAAGAATGGCTATCGGTCATGTGTTGTTTTAAAAATTAAGATCTCATGTCTTTCTAAAATTAGGTTTCCTTTAAGTCGTGAGCTATTTAGATTGGTGCAGGAATAGTGAAATGAAATGCTAGGGATTTTGCTCTGCAGGATGTCAAATTAGATTATCCATCCTTTAAAGCTATAAATACATGAATTATTACACTTTTTTTACAAATGAGAAAACTGAGGCATAGACAATATCACAGGGCTTTATAAATGTGAATGACTCAATAACATTCTGCTATTGTTTATTATCCATATTTCTGTTTTTAAATGACAGAACGGAGGCACATAGAAATGAAATGACTATCTAAAGTCACACCAGTCTCCTTCTTTAACCTGGCAAATGGGTAAGTAGGCATGCCATTTTGACATACTAATATATGTGTTAAGGTATTAATTTCCCATACTTCTTGAATATATGGATCATTGGGGAGCAGTTTCTGTTGAAAACAGCAACAGTCGTATTTTTCTCACTTCGAACTTTTTTCGTACTGTGAGACTTCTATTTAACTGGAAAAAGTTCTTCATTTTGTCTTAGCTTGGCAAGAACAAAGCATAAGAAAATGGAGTAATTTGGATGACAGAAAAACAGTGATTTACTGTTGGAAAACACAGAAACCAGAGCTCAGGGAGTGGGATGCCATTCACAGACACACTGGACTACAGAATATCAGTGGCAAATTCCTCCCAGTCCATTCAGGGTGGACTATTTCGGGTGAAAAATTAATCAACAGTGTTTCAAGGTATTTAGGAGGGCAAAGAAGCAATGTCTTTCCTTTATGGCTACACTGCAGTGATCAGTGCCTCTGCAGGTGTGTAATTTAAAGAGGTGCTAGGAAAAAGATGAACATAAACAGAAAGGATACAGGGTGTACGCGAAGGTTACTGTAGAGGTTGCAGCTGAATGACTGCAGGGCTACATAACCCAGCCTCAGATAATGCTCAAGTTTATTTGCCTTGATCTGAACTCTCTGCTTAGAGCCAGGACAGAATGATGAGAGGTTAGCAGGGCGATGCCACACAGAACAAAATAACCTGCAGAGAGAAGTTTCTTACAGAATGAGACATGACAGTCTAGGTCCCTACCACTGTGGATCAGTGCAACACCGCATGTATTTGTAGAAACTCCATGCATTTCACCATGCTGCCCAGGGCTGCAATACAGCTGAATACTGCAGCTCTTAGACCAACCCCAGTAGCACCAAACTCATGTCTCACGTCCCAGTAACCGCACAGACACTTGGTCAGTCTGGCTCAGAAATAATTAAAAAAGAAATTTTCTTAATGACATTGACCCCTGGCAGAAAGCAAAGTCTTCCTTCATCCACTTGTCTCTCTACTACTACTAATAGTCAGAGATACACCAAAAAAGAAAAGTGGCTGACTTATCAACATTATTTTCCTTGTTCTTGATCTAGGTCATCAAGTAGATTAATATGTAGTTGCAAGCTGTTCATTCATTGTAGAGGAGCATGTACATAGCAGGAAATATCTCCCATGGCGCTGATAAACTCTCAGAGGCTATAGGCCAAGGTGTTTATGCTCCAATGGAGACATTTGTGCCAAGTACCTGCTCCCAGTGATATAGTTATAAGCATTAAACTCGAAATGTAACTTTAAAAATCTATTACGGTATATGGCTTTTATTATTTCCAAGACGGACAACTGTGTTGGTTATTATCAATATGTTGTGAAAGAAGCTTTGACGCCTGGGATTTGAGGCAGGGGGATGGGGGAGAGGCATGCAGGAACATTTAGGCAAAATATTAACAAACTGATAAAGCGTTACAAAAATGTTTGAAATGTTTCCCTTTTCTTTCCAGCCTCAGCTTTCAGAATGCACCCAGAAGGAAGAGTGCCAGATAACCTTTCAACTGATAGCATCTAACCACTTGCTTGCCAGGCTCCCTCTTTCCCAGTCTCTCCATTTCTAGGATCTTCCCAGTATTCCTAAAATGCTCCTGATCTATTTATCTCTTGTCCATGTGATCTCCCACAGTGGAAAGGACTTTCTGATTTACCTCAACCATCACTCTCACTGAATTGACATTACCTACTATCGAATTGTGCCTTTTTTCCTCTTTCCTCTGTGCTCAACTTTGTCATCTCCTGCAAGAACAAGCATCTTCCTTCCTTCATTAGCAGGTTCTGTCTGAAAGACAAAGCTGTCCCTTGTCTGGTAGGTCCTCCTCTTTGCAGCCCAGCTCGGCTTTCTGCTGGGAGCATCTCTCATTAACTCAGACTCCCTCTTTCCTTCCTCCGATTTTCCCTTCTGGCTCCTGACCTCCTGCTCAGCTGTAGTGGCTTAACAGCCCTCTCCATGTGACAGAGGGGCAAGGGCTACTTCTGGATGGTGGTTCCCTGTCAGGACACTTAACGTCTTCTTCCAGCATAATGACAGGGAGGGGGAAGGAGAGGTAGCAAATATGAAGTTACAAAAATTCCCACAGTGCCTACAAAAACAAAGAAACAGTGCTTAGAAACAGCACTGAAATGGTAGATTGCGAAGTCAGATCACCTTAAGAAAAGCATTTCCAACACAATAAGACACAGGAAGCCAGAATATGCTTAGAAATCTCTTCAGCTTAATTTACGTCTGAACTGCTTTGAAGGACAAGGACCCAAAATACATATTCCAATAAGTACTTACATTTTTGGTTCTATAAAAATGTGGAATGTAAACAGCAGTGGGTGTTTCAGGCTGTTTACCAGTAAAATTGCTATTGCACCCGTTGTCATGTAGCATTACACCACTTAAAATGTAGTTAGCTCTTCGATGTGAATTCCGGAGCAGTAGTACCCACATATGGCAACAGAGTACTTAGCCTTCAGCATTTTGGAGACATAACACAGAACCAAGCCCAAGAAGACTGTGATTTCTTGTCCTGAATTACGAGTTTTAATAGTTTCACGAGAAAAGCTGTAGCTCACTTCCCCTAAGGAAGAAAATGGGCAGCCTCAAAGCTACGTATGTGGATTAGAAAAACATTTACACGCGTGACCCTGTTATTGCCCAAAGCTTTTAAGAAAGTAAATCTATGCTGCTAAGTCCACTAGCATCACTTCATTTGCAACGATGGCAAAAAGCAGATCCAGTCAAGAAAACATTTGGTTTCTGTACAAACCCAGCCAGGTTACTTGTGGCCATATGAAAGTTTTCCTCTATTAACTGACGTAACGAAGATTTTCTAATTTCTTATGTTTAAATTATGTAATACTCCTCATCTATCAAATGAAGTTTCTGATTCCTTTTCTTCCCTGGATGATACAGCAGGAAAGAAGTAAGCATTTACATAGGTACAGTGCAACGGACCAGCCAGAGTTAAACTTGAGAAATCCACCAAGGAAAATGAATCAAGAATAAAGCACCAACTGTTTAAAAAACATAGACGTCAGCAAAATTATTTTCTTACCTTGTTGTGACATTATGAAGAAAACAAAAACGAGAATGCAAGTTTTGATTAAAAAATCTGTCAGTCAACATGTAATTTAATATGAAGTGACATATACTGCTAAAAGGTACATTTTAGCATTAAAGACCAAAACTCCAATGATTAATATTACAGTGATGACAGGATGGGAGTGCCTTATTTTAATCCACTGTTTATCTCAGCAGAGTAATTTATAGATCACTCGACATGTTTTAATAGCAGGCATAAAAAGGTACCCTCTAATATACACTTGCTTGCAAGATCTGACATTTGGAGTTACACGTTCAGAAAATATCAGCAAACTGCATTTGTTGGACATATATACAAATAACCAGTCATCCTACACACAGTTTATAAAAAGTGATCTATTAATAACAAAACAGCTCCAGAGACATATGGGCTCTCAATATTCAGGTGGAATATCAAGTGTTTAAGTTAAAATAAGGGCAGGAGCACAAAGAGTGGTCAGCGCATTGACTTGGCTGCCAAATATAGTTTTTACCATCATAAATCTCCGGCTGACAACTGTACAAAGGCTGCTTTACCTAAACCCTGCCAAGGAAGGGTGTTTGCTGCCGGATTGCCTGATAGTCACTATGACAACTGATGCCACAATTAGACAAGTACAATCCCACTTTCAAACAGGCACACAAGTCATTAATTCAGCAGGACTTTTGTTGACAATATGTTATGAGGGAAATATTTAATACAATTCCAAGGCTGATATATTCTCCTGTTATCTATAGTAAAATAAATGGTAAGAACTGATGAAAACAACCATTTAATTAGTTTAAAGTGAGCCGGGGAATCTATCCCGTACATTTTGGCTTAATAAACTCACAGGTGCACAAAGATACTTAGAGTTGCTGTGTACAATTTGAAGAGCTCACTATAAAAGGGATTGCATTTAGGGTGAGGGTAGCAAAGGAGAAAGATAATAAAATCCTCTGAAAAGTGAGCAAATAAATGTTGTGCCCCAGTCTCTAATGCTAGGAAGATATCTATAAGCCTCTTTTTCCTCACGGGAAAGAAATTCTCATAAGGACTCAGCAAGCTGATCTGAGCAACTGGAAATGAGTAAGACTTTAAGATGACCACCATTAAAATGACATTTCCCCACCTGGGAGAAGTTTTCAAGACTTTTTTTCCTATTTATTTGCTGTTAGAAGCCTTTGGGAATTTCAAGAGGAAAGCTAAATAGCTGTAAAGGAATGAAAATGCAGAACAGAAGGAGTCTCATGCGACTATGATTAAACTAAAAGAAAAACCATGGAGAAGTGAGCAAACAAACATAGATCAGTAAAATACTGATTTGAATATTCACAGCAATGACACGGAGAGCTCCAAGACCCCTTGCCACTAAGGCACCATGAAAGGTCCTTGTGCACAATCCTTATACTGCTATAAAGCAATTGCTCAGGGCAGAGTGATGCCAAGGCAAGGAGCATTAGTGGCCATGGCTGGCAGGAAGAGGGGAGCTGACCCTGGCTTGGACAGAAGTATGTATGTGCTGGAAGATCTCTTAGGGTCATTCCAACCTACAAAAGTTCTATCTGCAAGCACTAAGGCTGGGTCTGAGCTGATAGAGATTAACTCAGTGGCTGGAGCTGCTGAAGGCCTTGGAGTCTAAGCTGAATTCAATCCATTTCAGCCCCACATGAGCCAAACTTCGTGAGGTCCCTGCTTTCCTCCCTGTCCTGGTCCCAGCACATTCAAAAGCTGCATTCAGCACTGCTGGTGAGACTGGGCATGGGGTCAGACCAAAGCATGTAGGTGGTATTAATGCAGGCAGTGTGAAGCATTACACCTTCTCAGAAGCAGACCTGGACAGCTTCCCAGGCAATCCATCCCTGCATCTCATTTCAGCAGCTGGAGCAGAACAACGAGGCAGTGAAGCCAACCTGGTGTGGTGGCCCCTTTCCCCATCCCTGCAGTAAGTGGGCACTTTCCAAGCACTCCTCACCCAAATGGCCTTGGGCAGTGCAGCCAGGAGAAGGACAACGAGGCCATTTTGCACAGGGCATCAATGCCCTTATTTCTGAAGTTGCTGAAAGGAAAAAATCTCCAGTGCTGTTGACTTGGGTAAGCTCTTCTGCTGGCTTCAATTAGTTATTTCCCCAATAAACATTGACTGCAGCTTACTGGTTATTGAGAAAACTGTAGAAAATAGTGCTGTTCTCCATTGTAGTCATAAATAGGCAGATGGGTCTGCAGGTTTTTGGTTCCCCTGGACCTTGTATATGAGTACAAGGACATGCATAGTTACCAAAAGATAGGTTTTCTGGCCTAAGTGTAATTTAATCACTCAAGAAATTGGACTCCACGGGACAGACTGTACCGTGGTGTGTGGTATATGGGTGTGTGGATGTGCCTGGAGATGCACCTATGTGATGGCTGCCCCAGTCCTGCTCTGCAACCTTCTGCATCCCTGTTATGGGAGCATGGAACATTCCTGATTTCAGTTTCTAGTTGTCACATAGAGATAGGAAATGAAGCTTTTTTTTAACCTTAATAACCAGAAACCTTAGGGCATCCCACCCTAAGAAAGGTAGTATCAAAATTTACTTGACAGATAAATGTCACCTATGATCCTTCTAATAGCTGAGTTTCTAATCAACAGAGAAATCTCCATTTGCAGCTGCCATGGAGGATGGTCACAAGGCCGTGGAAAACCCTGTTGTACAGCTTAAGCTGAAATCATGAATATCTTCAGAAAGTGAGAAATATATTAAAAAAATCAGTAATTTAGTGCATTACAAAGTTAGAATATTTTTGGACTTCATTTATCTATACCAATACAGGCCATCTAGATACTCGCTGCTGCTTCTGCAGTTCAGGATTGCACTAGTGTGTGTTTTATAAAGAAGATCAAATAGACGCACACTGATAAATTACATTAGTCATGCTACTTTCTTCTTCTCATCCCGTTGCTTTTAAAAATCAGGCTAGTTTACATCATTTTCATGTAACACACACACAAGTACACAGAAGTTAAATGCTTTACCCAAGATCAAGATGTAAATCAATGCTCATCTGTAACATTCTACAGGTGTGCTTCTTCCCAAACCCCCAGCTCACTGGCAATGAGTGATGTGTCCTCTGAAGCACAGATTAGAGCCTGAGTAACTGATTCAGTCCATTAACAACAACCAGAGATGTACAAGCAGTTTAAGAACACAAGTGACAGATGGCTCACCAACAATCCACAGTTACATGGAAACTCTGACTTTCCTTCCACATAAAATTCCCCACATGCCATTACCTTCAGGGAAATCTACTGAGGGCTTAGTCCAACTACACTACACTCAATCAGGCTTCTGTTTGCTTAAAATCATTTTCTGCCCATGCCTCCCTTGATCACTTCACACTGAAGGCTACAAATAATTCAACTTCCATTGGAAGAGGAAACACAAAGATGCAGCTATGGCACTCAAATTCCTGCTTTCAGACACCTTGCACCACTAATGCACGTCTGACTGCAGATTTGTTGAGTTTAGTCTTTTTTTTCCTCTAGTAGTTTTAACTTTAAGAACTACCTCTGTAATGTGCCTGTTTTCTTCACTCAGTTTTTCACCCCCACTCATTGCACTTGGCTTACATCATGCCTTCTTCCTAAGAAATCTTCTGGAAGGCCTCATCTCCACAGCACCACTTTCTGATAAAGGCTCTGATTTTCCATCATGTTTCTCATGTTTCATTACATCATCCTCTTCTAGAGAATTGTGTTAGCACAATGCTATTACTGCCCAATTGTAGCAAAGCAATTAAGGATGCATTTTATTTGAAAGCTCTCAGTTGTTCTATTGTCTGTAATTAGGTATATTAACACCAGTGGCATTAGTAAATGCTAATAAATCTTTCAGAGGGATATACAGACAACAGAGGCACATACTCCTATTTTACAAATTCAGCATGATTTTGATGTTGTTAGGGTCACTCCTATAATCACAAGGTAGACAGGATCCTGCATTACAGCAACAGACTGGGTTTTCATTGCACAACAATGTGGTTCCAGAAAGCACATACTTAGTTTGCATGGAAACTTCTTGCTTCTACTAGGAAATATTAAATAATCAGTCTGCTGTGATTGAATCAATAAAAATGCCTGCACAATACACTGCTAAGTGGCAATACCCACATTTTTCTTTTCCAGGAGAGAAGTTTACTGCTTTTTCAAATGAATGCATTATGGCATTGTTAGTGCCAAGTTCTTATGTAAGAGTTATTAGATATTTAAACAACAGTGTTTGGAAGTCAGTTGCACACTTAAAATAGATGGCTGTCAGATCTTGTAAACCCCCAAGCAAAGATGGAATGTTTATCTGATCTGAAAGCCATTTATTGGAACTGTATTTTGTGACTTTAAAATGGTACTGCTATTATATAAGAGGAAAGCTGGAACTAACACTGCAAAACCCTAATGATCCTCGCCTGCCTTGCAGGAGTCCAGTGGACCAGATCCAGAATTCATCGGAAGTGACAGGCGCCTGTCAATGCCAACACCCGTGGTCCTGGGCAGGGAGGAGGGTAAATGACAGTGATAAGGGAATTGCAAATGGATTAGTGGTCCCAGACATGGCTTGATGATGGAAGGAGTGATAGGAGTGACAAGTAGGTCTCCCTCCCCACTCCCTTGGGTGATTGCCCCATCACCTGCATTTTAGGGTTGTTATAATATGAATTTGGTAGGGAGGGGATTTTGGGGGGAACAATAGCAGGCTTTTCTTGATGCTGGTTGTTCAGTGGCTGCTTATGCCATTAAAGTTCAGAGAACCAAGCTAAGGCATGCTTCTGATAGAGTCCCATGGTCTCAGGTGATCTATCAGTCAACATCATTGTTTAATGCTGTAAGAGCTCTACTTCTAACATTTGGGTACTTGAGACTTCCTCAAGGCACTGATCACTGTAGATTCCAGTATTTACTGAAGGAATACATCAGTGTCTCTGAACAGCCACCCAACAAGCAGCGCTATTAAAAAATAATGTTCATGCTGCTTTTATTTTGGTCTATGAATAAATATACTCTGCAACTTCTTTCCAAAACAAATGTCTTTTCTCGCAAGGCCTGCCATGTTATGTTGCATCTCTGCACATTAAAAGTTAAAAAATTATTTAGCTTGAATTGTTAAAATTTTCATTAATGGCAATTTATGTCACTCAAAAAAGGCTCCTTGGGAAGAACATGGCATACTTGTACAGACCTATTATGAGAGTTGTCAGAAACATTTGTCCTTATGAAATATAAATAGACAGTATGTTAGATGATTTAGTGAGGGATCTGTTATTTATTTAAAAACAAACATGTTTTTTTCATTTCCCCTTTCAAGAAACCAGGTCATGTCGCTTCGGTGAGGAGGGTCTTGGGATAAGGATAACCCATATGTGAACACCATGGGTCCACCCCTTTGAGGCAGGAGGCACCCGAGGGCACAGCGGGTGGGTGCCCAGCACTGACATCACCTTTGTCATCCACCCTTTGCCCATGAGGATGGTTCAGTAGCCCTGTTTTTCCCTGGCTGTTCCAACACCCTCTGCTATAGCCTGGCAACATTTGCAGCCAGCATCCCATTGTTCCAACACAATGCTCCTGCTGCCTCTAAACTTAACTCTGCAAAAAAAGACGGAAAAAAAAAAAAAGGGTTTGATAGTCTCTGAATTAGACCTGGATGCCTAAACAGAGGTAATCTCTTTGTTCTCACTGACAACAGCTTAAGAAATCCTCGTGCAGAGCTCCACAGTGACACAAAACTTATTTGCTACCACTGCTGAGGTTTAGAACCAGAATCCATTTCAGGTGGACATAAAAATCCAGCCCAATATTTACTTGCCACTGGATACAAACGTTACCTAGTGAAGTCTGCACCAGTGTCAGAGAGGTGGATAAATCCTTCAACTTTGTTAAATGTGGAATAAAGGAGAGAATAACTTGAATTAAATTCCTGTGCCCACTTGAAATGATGTCTGGCTGTGCCTCTGTACCTGTGCCTGATTTTTGCATGAAAATATTCTCTTTGTCCCTATCTGGTGTTCTCCTTCAAAAAGGAATTGAGTTAAAAAAGAAGGCAATAATGTAAGATTTTTAAGCAAACAGTTCAATATTTCCTTTAAAATGTTCTCTGTATTCAAGAGCACTTTGATTTCTATCTTTTTTTTTTTCCTCCAGGCTTTGAAACTGCACCTCTTTTAAAAAAAGACCATCCCTGATTTTAGTCTTTTGTTCCTTTATGAGCTTTGTCCCCGACTTTTAAATGTGGAGAGAGTTGAGAGACATGTTGTGAGAGAAGGGAAAATAAAAAAAAAAAAAAGTAAAAAAAAAAAAAGAAAAAAAAGAAAAAAAAGAAAAAACTTGCAAACTGTGTTAAATACACCTTTTGTTCATTACGTTTAATATAACGTTCGCTATGAGGATTGATATTGAATTATACATTAATTTCAATGCTAAATAACTCCTCTATTTAAAAAACCCTTAGTTTTCTTATAATGTACAGTAATTAAAAAGTGAACCAAAAGAGGCAGCAATAAATCAGGGTGCACAATGCAGTAAAAATATTATAATTAATATTTAACATACGTTTTGATTACTTTTAGAATAAGTACAAGAAATATCAATTAGAATATATATTCAAACTTTGCTGCCTTTTCCCCATTATACTCTGGAAAGGGGCTATTTTTAATTCTGGATATTGCATACAAAATAATACATAGTCCCTAATTAAATATAAGGCTGCAATTCAATCGAGAGTTTCTGCTGATGTCATAAATAATAAGAGCACAGCTCGAGGTATCAATGAATGGCAGCCAAAGCCTGAGATTGAATTACAACTTCAGCATTCAGTCTGTGGATCCGTATTGTTATTTGTAATAGATGGAAAATGATTATTATTATTTTTTAAATACAGACAAAAAGAAGGAAATTTGAATTCAAAATCTGTGACGGGGCGGTAGAAGATTAGAAGCCTTGTGATTACAGACCGCGGCTTATTGGAAATTGAAATGTACAAACGTGCCAGGCAGAATTCTGAAGACCATGCTCTGTTCTGCCCTTTTGTGCTGTTTTTGGGGGCCTGGGAGGGCAAGATTTTTTCTCATGGGCATCGTTCATCTCTAGCAAACCAGCTGTGGGTGCTGACCCAAGAGCTTCAGTGACACTCACCCAAAGTGTGCCCAAAGGCCTCGCTGCCAGGGTGATGTTGGTGAGACCAATCCTGCAGCCCAACCCCACGCACGCATGGAGATTTCCACCCCTAAAACCTTTTGGGTTTTCCACATAGAACCCGATTATTTATCATTTCCATTCAGGATGAACGAGGACTATATGCTCATGTGGACATTTTCCCCAAATAAATGACCTCTTAATAACCAGAGGGATTTTTATTTATGTAACATATTGTATTTCAGTTATGTTATGGAAGCAGAGAGAAGGTAGTTAATCAGAATGAAGGCTTGCTTTCAACAGATCACACAGCACTCAGCATGACAAGATCCCCTTTTGCTGCTCCATGGGTCGCTCGTTTGTATTTTAGGGCCATTTTTACTTGCTGACCACATCCATCTAGCCATGGAGATGTACATCTCTCCATCTGACTTTGGCATGCAAAAAGTAAACACCTTAAAGGTGCTAAATTTCTGTGAGTCCTGAGCAAGCAGGGATAGACGGATGTAATGCCATAAAGAAAAGCTCTTTTTATATATATATATATATCCTTCAAATGTATTTATCACTCAGTTTCTCTCTAAACCCATGTTCCAGTCCCCCTGTCCTGTCCTGGCTCAGTCTGTGGTTATCCCAGGAAGAAAAGGAATTTCATTAGCGAGCAAGCACACTGCTGTCTAAGAACAAATACTCTGTCTCATTTACGCTAACAAGAACAAAGAGCCAAGCAATCCTGAACACGAACACTGCAGTTTCTTGAAACACAGTGATTTCT
The DNA here is from genome assembly GCA_036925125.1 of Oreortyx pictus. Lineage (NCBI taxonomy): Eukaryota > Metazoa > Chordata > Aves > Galliformes > Odontophoridae > Oreortyx > Oreortyx pictus. Next base: position 3,882,243 of record JAUPFR010000015.1, read on the forward strand.
TTTCACAGAGTGGTTTTTTTTTTTTTTTCTCAATAGTTTAAATGATATCCTATTGTTCTTAAGCACATCATTTTTATTGTCTTTTCCCTGAAAAGAACCATTTCCTTACCATCTTACACCTCATGATAATGACTGTCACGATAATGTGTTTATGCCTTTCACATGATTTTTTGAAGGGCAAAACATGTTTTTTCTTCCAAGTATTTGCAGACAATTTCTGTAGAAGTTTAGATGGATCACCACCGCATTGCCTGGAGAAGTGTTGGATGTAGCAGTGTGCTTGGAACTGACCAGTGAGACCTGGGCCCAGAATTTTCCAAAGAACCTTCTAGGTAGCAAGGAAAAGCCACAAGAGATCTTGTGAAAGTAGACATGGGAGCAGGGCAAACAAGGTGCAAAATCCTGAGATGATCTTTCCTATCACAGAACAAATCTCAATGCTTTTCAGCATGAGCAATGCATGCAACACAATTTACTGCTGAAATATGCCTGACAAACGCAGATACTTCAATACTGCTGATAAAGAGGTATTTCAGTTTGTAAAATATATGCTTACATTGGTAAGGGAAGATGTTACTCCCAAAGTGATATTCAGAAAATGCAAACAGCTGCCTCCATCCCCAGGTACACATAACGTTGTAATAATAATCTTCCTCCATGATAAGCTGCGACAGGTGCCTAAGGTACCTCTTTCCTATGTCTGACTTTACTCTGGATTTACTGACATTGCTTTTTAATTTTTTTATCTTTTTGTCAAAGGAGAATCTTTCCTATAGGTTAAGAAGGCTGAGCTCTAGAAGAACAGCCTGCCAGGTCCACGCTGAGCTCCTGGGGTTGTGATGTGTTTCTCTTTTACTATTGACTGTTGTCACCAAAATACATCTGCTGCTTTATGCAACTGAGGCTTCCTATGAAATGCATATATAGGCTCAGTGATTCTTATAATTACAGGCTAAAAAGAACTTTGCATATTCATGACTATCACACTATTTGTCACAGCTGCAGACCTCCAGCAAGCAACGCCTGTGATTAGGGCTTTGTTCTTCCCAAGTATATATTTTTCCATGAGCCCTTATTGGTTCTGAGAAGTTATGATCTTAACTCTCTACTCCTGTCAAACACAATTTGCTTTCTTTTTACTGCCAGCAACATGAATGAATTCCTGCCTCTGCAGCCAACAACCGGCCTAGCCGGAACTGGAATGCACATTGATGAGGCAGTATTTTATTTAACTAATGTAACAACCCACAAAAATCTATAGTTGAAGTGACAATAATTTCATTACCCCGAGTAAAGAGCTACCCATTCATTTTCTCCTGCGTGATTTAAGGCTACTAACCTCCAGACTGTATTGCTCATAAACAAACAGGTTTTGTGGACCTTCCTAGGTTCACAAATGAGGTCAAACGAAATAATAAAGATCTGGTCTGTTACAGGATGTACTAACCATTAAGCAGCAGATTAAAGATTGAAAGTTTCTGAAAGCTAGACAGTTATGTATGAAATCTAACCCACCCTATGGACATTTCAACATAAAATGGCACTAGAAGTGAGAAAAGTAGACTTTTTTCCTTCTGAAGCTATATTTTTCTAACACAGAAGACAGAGAAGTGTAATCAGTCATGGTCAAAACCCTGCCAGTGAGTATTACTTATTTAGCCTCATATTCCAGGTGACTCACAACTTGTCTACCTGCCAACATCTGAAAATAATAAGTTATAGTAAAGTTATTAACTAGAACTATGTGAACTTTGAAGTAGCTAAACCTAAATTAAATATAAACATACAAAACAGCCTGGGGCTAATTAATCTAATTTGGGCTCAGCCACCTCACTCCCTTTCTGTTTGTTTGCAGTTGTTTTCCCCCTTCCTCCTCATATGTGGTCCACAGAGAAGGACGATCTAGAAGCTAGATGCAAAGACTGCATCCTTCCGTTCTTTTGATCAGAAATATGCGGTTGCTTTTCCAAGAAACCACTCTCAGGAAAGGGCAGTTTTGCAATGAGCCTTGCACACTCCTCACTCCTGATGAGGATCAGAGCTGTACCAAGCCACATGTGTGCCATTGCTGGGAAGCCTCATGCCCATGTAATAGAGTAGCAGGAAGGAGAGTCTGTCCTCCCCCTGGCTATCAGATATACGTGGCATGGTGGAGGCTTTGATGACAACACGGTGCTCCCTCCAGGAGCTGCCTCAGCACTTCGAGACAGCTCATAAGCTGAGCCTGAAAGCGGCACCAAGGGGATCACCTCCTTCTTGTCTATTAAAACACGTTATGCTTATTTTCCACTGAAAGAGCTGTTCTTCCATCCTATGTAGGCTGACAATATACCCCCAAATTACACAGTACTTCCATGAATCTGTTTAGAGAGACTATGTTGGCCAGACTGCTTTTAGTATTTCAGAGATCTGAACTTTCTAAGAGCTTAAAAAGTGGAGGAAAAACCAAGCTAAAAATAAGCACCTGATTAGGTGCAGGAAAAGTGAAGATTTGAGGGGATCTCAGGGCTGCAGCCCAGCACCAGCTAACAATGGACTCCAAACAGAAAAAAGTGTCAGTGCAGTTAGCTTGTAAAGAGAGGGAAACACACAATAGCACAACGGTGAGTTCACCTATTATATAATTGGGGGCTGTGTGTACATGTGCAGACAAGAAGACAGAATAAAAAGCCTCCTCTAGGAAATCCAAAACTTGGCAGGTTTGGCCAGGTAGAGTATGAGGCGGGCAGTGTCTAACAACAAAAAGAAACAGTCTGTAACTAAGGTTTGAATCAAGCTGCAGCTCTCCTTGCTAAACAGCAGACGGTTTTGCTGCTGCAAAACCCATAAAAACAAAAGGCAAATAAGTCTGGCAGGAGAAATAAGGCACACGGAGAGTGAGGCAGAAAGAGACGCAGAATTAAATACACCACGTCGGGGTTTCTGATCTGATTTCATATGAGGATCATTTGGAGAGCTATACAAAATTAAGGGAGATTTCATTCATCCTGAGCCTCCACAGAGTCCAAAAGGGCTAGCAGAGGCTTTCCACTGCATCCTACTTGGTTTAGCTGTTCATGAGTGGATCTGATATAAGGAAGGGTAGCAAGAGCCATTGAGATTGGAACCCAAAGCATGTGGAAAAGGGAGAGGTAAAGCCTGCTGCCACATTTGTGGACAGAAGAATGTGTGATCTCTGATATTGAGCAGGTCAGGGATATTCCCTGTTTCCAGGGTGCTGCTGAGAGAATGTTTTGCAAACTTACCTTGCAGAGGTAGCAACTTTTCTGTGGTAACAAAAAACAAAAACAAATCAGCAGTAATATGCAAGCAGGAATGTTGCATGACTGTTAAAAGAAAGCAGTGAGTACCTATGCACAGAAACACTGATGGAGGGGAGAAGCCACCTCTTTGCTGTAACACTAGCTATCTGCAGGCCTGAACGCATAACAGCCTGGAGTTTGCTGCATCTGGTCTGGGCAATGGGGATAGACACTCCTTTCCTCTGAAGAACTGCATTACCAAGAGGAATCACATCTTTTGTACCAGAAGTCATCAGAAAGTACAACTCATGGTTTCTGATCATCACAACCGAGCTTCCAGGAGATACCCATCTGAGTTCTGGTCCCACAGATATTTCCAACCTGATTCCCAATGTTCCACATACGTACAAGCTGACTATAAGAAAACTACAACCAAAGCCATCATCTTCCTTCTGTTCCATTTTCATATCCATAATATGAACCACATCCTTCTGTCCAAAAGTTTCATCTTTTTTGACTGGATTCTTTTGGGGAATACCTCTTAGGTGTTTATAACTTTGCATGTGAAAAACACACTAAAAATACACTAATAGGAAAAAAAGAAACGCTAGTGTTGTTATTTTTGGTTTGGCGCATTTAATAATACTCCCTTATCTGTGGGAGTTACCAGTTTGTCTGACAAGTATAGCTGTGCTATTGTGATTCAGACCCTGATCCTGCAATTAAGTCAATGGGGAACTGGTCAGCACAGTGCATGTTCGCTCCTCATGCAGGCTTTGTTTTGCAGTTACCAGATCGTCTTAATGTTTGTTTTGATGTAACAGAATATTAACTCTCAGATTATTAAGGTACAGAGACAAGTGTATCTGTTAGCACCATCAAGATTAAAACGTACTTGAAAGCTCATAATACCTTATTTTCATTTTAAAGCACATAATGCAGTAAATACCTTACAAATGATGATGTATGTGCTCATAATTGACTCATTAGGAATTTGTCCAAACTAAAGACAGAGTCATAAACAACAAGCTTTAAATATTCAGTATTTTGTGGAACGCGGACTGCATTTGTGTACGCAAATGATTCCAAAACTTTCCTTCCTTCCTTTCCCCCTTAAATCCAAATTTTGTCACACTGCTGACTTAGACTTACTAGCTGAGGAGTATTGTTTGTTTGTTCAAAGTAGATGACAAGCACGTGGATACAGGAAAGAACTCTGAAACTGCAGAAGGCAGTTCCTAGCCAGGCTTCTTTTCTTCTCATTCCCTAACTGTGCATTATTTCCCATCTTTCACTTGAGCAGAAGGCTTTGTAGCCACCAGTGCAGAGACAGACTCTCGGGAGTACACAGGTAAGGCTGTAAAGGAGAAGAAAAGAAAAAAGGATTCTCTTTTTGAAGAGACAGGTTCCAAGCAGGAAGACTGAACTTTCTGCAAGGTCAGACCAAATCCTAAGTAGGATTTTGCTGTAGACTTTCGGCACCACTAGCAGGAAACCAGCCACCTCTGAAGTTTGGTCATGTTTAAACTCACAGACTCAAAGATGGACCTTTAGACCTACTCTGTAATGTTTACCATTGCAGGCCAGCTCCTATAGATATGCAAATGCATTACTCATGTGAGCAATCCCACTGGGTACTATTTGCACGCATAAAGCTAAGCCCACGTAGGGTTGTTTGCAGAGTAAGAGTATGATTGACAAAGTGCTTATGACCCTAAAAACACATTAATGTTCCAAAGGGCACAGACCGGAACAGCAGCTAGGCAGCTGCCTTGCATAGCTTTTATCAATATGAATAGTCATGTATTATTCTAATTTTTAATTGCATAAATACATTTGTAAAACTATCCATTAATAACTGAAGCTTAAGCTTCAGGGGCATATTCTCAAGAATGACTTTCTTTAGATCTCTCTGCAAAGCTCCTGCTGTTGTACTTATGGTAAAGTCACCTGGCAGGTGCAGAATACAAATTTATCCTGGTGAGGAATAGATGTCTTTTCATTCCTATTCATGAACTGTGTATTATTTATACAATGTTTGTGGGCTCAGCAATGCTGTGGATATTTTTAAAATAAATGTTTATGTTCAAATAACTTTGCTAGTCTTATCTAATCTACCTTCATCATCTTAAGCACTGCAGGTGATTTTTTAAGTTTGCAAAACATTCTCTCATCAGCTTTTACTATTTGGTTTTGGCAAAACCCGGTGATATTGTTGGAATATTTAGCAATCCTGACACAAAACATTATCATAATACCATCAAGTATTTTAAATTGTACGCAGAGCAGCATTGGTAATCTATGGGCAGGAGAGATTTTCTTTCCTTCTATTTTTACTCATCCCAAACTCATTCAACTCCACTCAGCCTCTATCAGGCTTGCACGCCCCAGAACTGAGCAGGACAGGTAGATGTGAGACACTTCAAAGGAGAGATGGGCAGCACAGGCTAAGGCCCCATCATCAAGAATCACTTGAGGTTTCCAGCAACTACTGAGAGTTGAACCCATAAATAGCTCTGAAAGTCTAAGTCTGCTCTGCATCCCCACAACCACAGGGAGACTTTATGGTCTGGGGTTGGATTTTCTACCTGCATCCTGTCTACCAGAGTATCCTTTCTCTCTTGTATCAGGTCTTGAACAACTCTCCTGTGAAGAAAATCTATTTCTAAGCCTTACAAATAAAAGTCTCTTTCCCTTCCAGAAAGCTTTGTTGCACATCTTAACAACGTAATATAGGATATTTACCTTAATTTTGATCCAAGTTCCTATCTTTTTTTTTTTCCTTTGATTCTGTTACATTATTGATTTCAGCAATCCCTGCTGGTTGCAATGAGCTCTGCAGGTCTGTGGCTCATTGGCTGTGTACGCACTCAGAGCACTTTGGCAAAATGCTCTGCCTGTGTATCCACAGATGCTCTGCCAAAATTGAGCTTGTTACAGTGGGGTTTACTACAGCCTTGCTCAGGGCTTAGATCCCATTTTGTAAGAGAGGTGGCGTGTTTGGGTGTCAATTCACAGGAGAAATTTCACTTGCCATTGTCTGATGTGGTTGAAGTACTCAACCCCAACAGTTGGGGTCCGTAATAGAAATGCCCACTCAACCTTAACTCTGTCGGGCACAAATGTTGCACTGTAATGCACCCTCACTGGACCTACTCAAGCTGCAATCTGATGATTTAGCTTGCCCTTAACATGCAGTCTCCAGCAACTGCCAACCATCAGGTCTCTCCTGATCGCTAAAGTGTTTTGTCTGAGCACATCTCAGACTTGCTCATCTTGTGAATGCCCTCTTGAGGGCTACTTGGGGACGAAAAAAAGGGAGATCTTTACTATTTAAAGTGACAATAGACAGGAAAATAAACATACACTTTTGAAATAGCTGCACTGATTGTAGTGTTCTTTTGCCTTACAAATGGCACAGGTGAAAATTGCCTTCCTTGCAGGAAGCCTTTTCTATGCCTCTTGGACCCTCCAAGCTCTGCACTGGCACTTCCCAGCTACAGAGCAGAAAGTTGTTACTCGGTGCTCATTGTGGGTTGGAAGGGGGCTGTGGAAGGAGGGAAACAGGCCTCTATGGTCTTTGGAAGCTGGCCAGGGATGAGGCCATTGGATCTATATTTAGGAGGGGTTTCACTTAATAGGGCTTGCAGCTGTGCATAGGTTGGGGTGTGAATTCCATTTCTTCCCGCATACAAAACCAAGCCTTTATTAAAGAAGCAGTGACTTTGAGCCATTCTGAAGTACCCTATCATTTTCACTACCCTGTGCATCTGTTAAGGCATTTATATGACACATATAGGAAATAAAAGCTATCAATAAATCTTGTGTTTTGATTATAGTGGTACAATGACCAATAGTGTTAATAATCTGAAACAATGTGAAAAGAAACAATGCTTTGTACAAATATGGTTTTTCGAAATTGGTTGTACCAGAAGTATCAATCCCTAACCACTAGTGTCGGAACTGGAAATATTATTATCTCCATTTTATACAGAAAGGCTTTGTGATTAGCCAGTCATGCACAGCCATACCATATCTTTATGTCCAGATCGCTGCATATAACATCTACTGCTAGGGCAGTATCTGTTGCTATGCATCTGCATATAGCTTAATTCAGTCAGCACATCCTGGGGCTGTCCAATTCTTCCATAGAATCCTACAGATGGCCCAATTTAGAGATGTTCCCATCTTAACACCATTCACAGAGATTCTTCCATGCTGGTCAAGCATAACTCAGTGCCTGAGTAAAACCAGGCACCTCCCTACCTTGTATCAAACAACCTCATCGAGAGAGAACTTGACCAAATGCAGAGCCTTTATTTTGTAGCCTTTCTCTAAATACAGCTTCAGAATTTATTTTTATTTTTTTGTACCATGGATTGTTTTGCATTCCACATTTTTTGCAAGACCATGTTTAAAAGTAAGAACTTGTGCTCCATCTTTAATGGAAATTTTTCTCTAAATCTTTACATATGGCCCAGTCTTGCAAACCATGTCTGCGTAACAGCTCTCAGTCATGGCCTTTTCCATTAAGCCACAAGAACACAACTGTGCATTGCGATGCCCAGCGCCCTATGTCCTGTTTCTTATTTCTTCAAGCATCTCTCTTTTTTTTTCTTTTTGGCCTGGATGAACATGCTTTTATTTGTGATAGTGCTGCAGAGATTGTTGCTCTAACACAAATCTTAATCACTTCTCTCTTTGAATTCTTCCTTCTGATCGCCACTTCTCTTCTAAATTAAAAGTTGTTTTCATTCACTACAGCCCTTTATAGCTCTAGCTTCTTTTTCCCATTGTCTCTAGTTTGCCATTAAAATGTACAAAGTGCTTTTAGACCATGACGCAGTCTCCTTTGCTCTAGTTAAATTTTCCAGCATGCATATTCTGCTTTTCCTTAGTCTATCCCCACATGGAGAGAAGCTCCTCATAAATGCCTAAAGAGCAAACTCCTCCACTTAGTTGTTATTCCTCTTCACCAGCTCTGCATTGACAACAGGTCCAAATGAAACCTTTTTTCTCCTTCTGTGTTTGTGGTCTAATAATGGCCGTATGTTTGACCATGACTCATTGGATACCTATGTATTCTCCCTGGCAACGAGCAGAATTGCTCCGTTTTTGAGACCAGACTAGATTGGGTTTACCAAGGACAACACAGAAACAGACCAGACTTTATCCTTCTTAAAACGTCTTGCTGCTCTAACTAAAAACAAGAATTGTAAGCACTTTGGGACAAAGACCATCATTCTGTTTGGCATTTCATAACACTGAGCACAGAAGAGCCCTGGCCCTTGCCTAGGACTCCTAGCAATAGAAATTAAAAGAAGAAAGTTTCAGCTGTGTGGCTGGAGTCTGTGTAATAAATATCTTGTCTTTACATGTACAACTGGAGAAACAGCAAATTGCCCCCATATGTATCTTACAGACATGCACACAGTACAGCAAAGTCACAAACACACAATGATAACCATTGAAAGCTTTTCAATATTCCACTATTCAGGGTAGTTCTATAAGGAAACAAAAGTGATGAAAAAAATGAAGATAGTTATTCAAGAGGCGCCTCTTACAGTATCGTCTAACTTAACTTGCTCATATTACCCTGCTGTAACTGATTTTTTCTCAAGTTGACTAAAATATCTCTTGTGATATTTAGCCACGAACAAAGTGCAGAAATGAAGGGCTTTGAATTGTTTCAAATTAGTGGCTATAAAGTGTGACTTAAATGCTTTTATTCAAAACTAATTATTTGAGTGCAGGTATCCTTATACTTCTTTAACAGCAGGATGCAGCATTTTTAGCATTATGAAAAAGGAGCTTTTGCCATGTAAACTCATGGGGTGAAATCTCATCCTTGATCTTCAAAGTGTGACAAAGAGCTATTGATTGGGAGCATATTGTCATTTAAATTACAATTAGGGATGGGTGAAAGGTGGTTATTCAACAATTCAAATCTTTTTAAAAAATGCTGTCAAGGGCAACTTAACCTTAACCTAAACACACACTTTTTAAAACTTCTGAGAGTTTCAAGAGTATCAGATAGCAATATGTTTAAAGCAACAAATCTGTCAATTCCTAGAGCAACATACAGAGTACTGTATTAATGCTGTAATTAAAAAAGCCCTCGTGGAACACTTTCATTCTTAGTTCCCACAAAGCAAACATTTCCTTCGAAACTGAGGGAGGGGGGCAGAAAGGGAGGTCTGTGCAATTTTTAATCAAATCGTGTCGCTCGGTTCATCTTGCTAGAAGAGCTAAGAACATGATTTAAAGCCTAATCCCAATTTGTATCATCATCCATGCAAGTCTTAATCTTAGGAAAAAATTCAGTTTTGATCTCGAGAGTAGAGAAGAGCACCAGGATCAGGACTCGGGGAAGTCAATGCAACTTGCAGTTGCTGTTGACCAGCTGGCAACCTGCAACAAGCCCCCATATTTCTGTCCTCTCTGGGACCCCAGGACCCAGCCCAGAGTCCGTGTGAACCACAAGACTCTCTGAAGGCATATGCAGTTGCTGCAAATTTCAGTCACTCCTGAGGCTGCCAGGGAGAGGAGACTGTGCTCTTTACTGAAGCATGCAACTTGCTCAGTAAGACTTTGCCCAGAGGCCAAGAAAAGCTAAGAACTTCCCATATAAACCACAAGCCCTAGGGTACAACCTGCCACTCATCAACATTCTGGGCCCCTGCTAGGCTCCAGGGCCATGGTCTGCCTTCCACCACAACACCAACACGAGCCACACGAGAGCACCCAGCACCACGTCATCTGGTGGCACATTGGCAAGGTGAGGGCAGGACAGTGCCAGCTTCTGATGGGCTTCTCTTCAATCCCATTAGTCAGTTTGAGTTCAAGCAGCTCTCCCCTTTCAGAGAGGATTATGCTGCCCTGCCAAGTTAGGAAGAGCATTCCTAGCCCCGCAGGACAAACAGCTTTACAGACCTGTGTTTATTTTCTTGGATGGCATACGTAGCCCGTTGTGTGATTAGGTAGCACAGCAGGGTTTGGAAAGTGGTATTTCCCAGGGTGCTCTGGGCTCTGGACCATCGCCAGCATCAGGATCAGGGAGGAATGTTTTCTTTCACTCTGCCCTGGTGAATGCAGTAGAGTTTGAAAGAGGTTTTGCCTTTCCCCTCAGCACACAGGAGGTGAAGATTCCTTTTCACCACATCCACATGCATACAGTGGAAAGCTTTTCCTCACCGATTCATTACAAATGGAGGTTCTCCTCCAAAATTGCAACAAAACCTGTGGGTTTTGCAATCATCAAATAATTTTGCATTGGATTCCCACTGGGTTACTATTCCCTTGTTAAGTCACTGGTGTGGTAGGAAGGGCTGAACCCAGAAGTCTCCACTGGACAGCCCTTCCTATCCACACTTCCTGGTAGGTTCAGGATATGTGGCACATGGGTAAGAACTGCAGATAAGGTCAAGCTTCCCGTATTTTGAATTTGCTGGCACAGACTAACTGCAAGAAGAGGAGGAATTATTTTGAACAGAAAAAAAACAACCACTGATCTGTTTTGGGAGTGGTGATAATCAGAACATCCTATTTAACTTTTGACCACAGAACAAGGGAGAAGAGACAGTTAGGTTTGAGGAGCAACAGCTTTTATAAGTGTGTTTCTTCTGATCTGTGTTCAGGCTGCTAAGTAATAGAAAGGGAATTTTGGTTAAGGCTCAGTAATTGAAACATTTGCAGCTTTTGAGGCAGTACGAAGTGTGGTGGATATATTCTATATTTTTGGTTTTCAAAGGCATTTTGACAAGTAGCGTCATCAACAGAAAAAAATATTGCATAGGTCTCATTCTCAAGTTTAATAAGATTTTTCTCCGAACCCTGTGAAGCTAAAATTTCTCACTGAAATAGCCCTGCTTTCTTGGGAATAGGCATAGCTTATGGAGGGAGTCCTGGTCATGGGGCCAACACTGAAAGAGGCTGCTGTAAAACTGGTTCTTTAGCTGCAGTTTACTGCATGAGTTGGTGAAATCAGGAAACTTATCCTCCTTATTGATAGCATCAAACCTATCCGTGCTAATGACATCAGGACAATCACTTTTATTTTTTTTTAACGTATCCAGTTGTTTCCTCTCCATTTTTGCTGTTTATTGATACAATTCAGCATGCATTGAAAGAGGCTGAACTCAGTGGGCTCTAAATCTTGGTTGGCTGGGTTTCCCACGTGTTCATAGAACACAAAGCCAGTAATATCACCGAGTGACTATACCCAGAGGCAATTTCTACCTCAGTGTGCACTGAAACGTTTGAAAAGTCTCTTGTAACAATACCCTTCCCCCCACATAGTGCATGGGGAAGATTTAAAGCTGCCTCATGAGTACAGGATATGCCTACCTCCTGCACCCACTAGAGGAAACCAATGGCAAAGATGTCCTGTAGGTGCCACCAAGTGCAGGTGAATGGGTCCCCACATTGCATCACTGTCTCATGTGCATTCCTGCCACTGACTGAGAAAAATGCAACGTGACGTGCACAACTTTGCAAAGACCGGAGATAACTTCATCACAGCAACTGTGGAAGAGAGAGGAGTTGAGCATGCATCAGTTAACCCAAAGAAATAAAATCAAACCAACTCTTGCAACTTTTCCTACGCATTACCAAGACCAGGAAAGAGTCTGTAACAACTGGGTATCTATCACAAAATTCGCAAGTCACTGAAATGCTGGAAAAAAGTACTGCAAGAACACTGTTTGCCACAGCAAATAGGCAATTTACATTATCACTGCTTTAAAGCTCCCAGAACGCACAGTATCTATTGTATAGGCAATTACCGACGGCTCTTATCAAGGTTAACTCCTCTTTTGTTAACCCGGCCCTAGGCAGCGCAACGCGAAAACGCAGAGGCAGAGCAGGTTTGGAGATGGAAGAGCACAAATAGCGCTGGGGAGCGCGGGGAGCCGGAGCCGGAGCCGGGCAGGCAGCGGGGATGCGAGATGCGTTGGTGCCGCCTGGTGGACGCCGCGCTGCCCCGGCAGGACCCTGTTTACCCAAACTAATGGCTCACGTACGGAAAAACTCCCCGACGCTGGTGCCTTTCGTAACATTCGCACAAAGCAGTTCGACGGGTAATAAATTAGGAGAAGGAGAAGGCAAAGCTGGATTTAATTCAGGAGATAATCCTGATTAGAGCGCACAGATACTTTGAGCCAGGTTTTTTTGTTTTGGTTTTTTTTTTTTCCATTATGTTTCCGGTTGCTAGAATTAAAAAAAAAAAAAAAATCCAAAACATCAACAGGACAAACAGAAGTGAGGATTCAGTAGCTTCACTCCCCATCAGCGCACAGAGCGGTGCCTTTGTCGCAGGGCAGTGAGTGCTTAACCCAGGCGTGTCCCCGTGCCAGCTCTCCCACCATCAGTTCGGGTCAGCTTAGCAGCCTCTCAGCTCATTTTTAACTCCCCCAGCTAAAACCAGTTCAGGCAGGTGAATAAGATTTTGCTTTTAAGAAATAGTTGGAATTTGAATGATCGAAGGAAATATACATAGCATTTTTCAGTCTCCGACAAGTTCTGATTTCGGAGAAGTTCTATTAATTGATTTTAACAGGTATCCTGCCTGATCTTGAGTTTACCTGAAATCCCTGTTTTTAGTTCTACAGATACATTAAGTCACTTTTTAAATACTGGTTACTTAGAAGAAAATACCTTGTGGCACATTTGCCTTAGATTGGGCTCAGTGCCCCTTTCATCTGGCTCCTTTCTGATGGGTATCTTTTGGCCAGATGAGTCAGGCTGCCACCGGAAAATGAAGGTTTTTACAGCCCCCGAGAGCTTTGATTCCTCTTCATAAATATGGCAGCAGCAACATTTAACGTTTTCAATCACTCATTTCTTGGGAGCTAGGAAGCATTTATGTATTAAGCACTGCCGGCCCATTCAAGATTTTTCACAACATGAAGCATTCTCAGGGGACAAGTAGCTGGATAAGTGGCCATGAGGTTTCTGAGTGATCATCCCATGCACAATACATTTTGTTTAAATTATAACCACATAATTTAAAAGCCTCACTTAAATTATAAAATATTCCCAACTCCAAACCCAATGCATTTACATGAAGTAACATTAACACAGGACTGGCATACACGTTCCAAGTTTCTGTGGTTTGCCAATTAATTTTCCAGTAACAGTATCACATTATGATAATTTTAAGGTGTTACAAATAAGATATCCAAATTAGAGATCAAATTCCCCCGTATTATATCTTCGTTCCTTGAGGGCTTACCGACCAGGCACAGACTCAACAAAGAGGGAGATGTGATAAAAATGCTTGTTCTTCATATTCAGCCCCTAGTTTTGTGGTAGCAAAGAGTGACTACAAGAAAGGCAGGTTATGAATAGCCCTTATACGAGTACTTCGCAAGGTTATTCCCAAAGAGTGGGGGAACCTCTAGAAATGGTCTTTAATTACCAGAAGTTCTCAAGTGGTAAATTTTCAATAATTTCACTAACATCAGCTTATACAACTGAGACTTGCTCAAATTCATTACTAGCTTACATATGATACTTATTTCACGTGCAAACTAACCCCCAGTGCAAAGCCTAAGTCAATGGAAACTGTAGAGTTTCATTTTACTCTTGCACTGGAAATGCAATGCTGCGATGGAGCCATACAAGGAAGCCTTCTTCACCTCAAGATTGGAGAATATTATTGAAACTTTCATCAAACGGAATAATGATTTCCATCTGTAACCTAATGTGTATAGTGCCTCTCCCAGTTCCTGGTAACTTGCTTTCAAGACACAGAATACTGTAAATGTTTGGATTTTTTGGCTGTCCAAACTTTAAAAGGAAGGGAGAAGGGCTTGAGTTACAGCGTTAGCCTGAAAATAGGAGAGGCTAGAGTTCTGAAAAGATATTTAACAAATCACTGAAATGAAGTAGCATACTGCTCTATGCTAGAAAAACAGACAAATCTTTTCTGCTTAAAAGCTCAAACAACAATTCAAGAAGCACTCATGGCAGTGGCACTCCCAAAATATCTCCAGTCGTACTCTGACATGTACATACAACACAGCTGAAAAAAGTAAATTATGTTCGTTTTTACAAAACCATCTTCCATTTCTGCAGCAAGATGCCTTTTACACTGATAACAGAGATTTATCCAGCTCTAAATTTGAGCTAGTAAAAATGCTTTCACTGTACCCAAACACCAAGCTGCTTCATCTGTGTACTCCTTGCTTGCAGCAAAACTGTTAAGTAACCAGTACCAGCCTCATCTGACAATCTTTAATCAAACTTGGCATTGGTTTAAAGATTGATTAGGTATGTAGGACATCAAAGAATAAACCTCAGGGAAAGAAAATGAACAATGGCATTATTTTCTTACAGTTGACTTACGAATGAGTTGTATTTAGAGAATCTGTATTGGTCTTACAGAGCCACCTATTTTACTAACACCTCAAAATATCCCAGAATTATTAATGGACTGATATTAAAGATTATTAGAATGATTATTTTCTTCAATGGAAGCATGGAAAATCCCCTAGATTTTTCGAAGGGCATCCAAACCCAGCAATTTTTGTCCTTTGCCTAATTAAGAAATGATAAATCTTATAACAAGACAGAATTCAGCTGCAGAAATGGGATTTTAAGTAATTCTTGAAATTACACGTGTGATTTACAAACAACCCCATATTTCCCTACGTTAACATTTTCAGACTAGCTGAAGAAAAATACACATCAAAGATTAACAAACGAAGGCAGTAATTTAGAGGATGTTCATCTTTCTCTCCGTCAGAAAAAGAGGGCTCACCCCAACAGATTAGTGAGTTCAGGATCACAGAGGCTCCTGCAGCTCACTGGAGCATTAATAACAACAGCTTCAAACAGTCTGGCACAAATAAACGATATTTTTAAGATGACACTGCTTTACGGGGAGGGGGAGGACTTTGCAGAAGTGCTGGCATCTGAGAAATATGCCATCGCTTTCCAGTGATATGTGAGTTTACAAGTTGTCAAAATACAGTTCCTATTAGAAAACCATCTTTTTGATGGTTTGCCTGCCAAGTTCCTACAAGACGGTTTGAACTGGTCATTTCGAGAAACCTACTCTAGACTTCGCCCTTGTGGAATCTCCAACACACTTTTTCAATTCAGCAAGCAGATGGAGAGAAAAAAAAAAAAAAGAAAAGAAATATACTGTGGAAGGTGTTTTTTAGACCTCTTGCTCTTTTCCCTTTCTTATGCATTAATATTATCATTAAAGATCAATCATTCGGGCTATCCTGTGCATTGCAAGAGGTTAACAAAGATTTGAAATGTCAGTCAACAAATGGCATGGCTAACACCACAAAAACCTTACAGCCAACTCCTTACAAAGCTCTCTCCTTTCTTTGCTTTTGGGTGACACATTTCCACAGCCAAACCCTGCCAAAGTTACCAGATTTCTATTAGGGGAATCCACCTTTACCACCGTCTTGACGGAAGCAGTGTTGATGGCAGCCCCCAGCTCCATCAGCAGGAACACAGCCACAGCCCACAGACCCTCTCTCTGCTACTGGTTAAGTGTAATCCTGACTAAATATATTCCCCTGCTTTCCTATCTGCACCAGGACTAAAGATGACTCCTGTGGGAAACTCAGCAGCTGAAGGGCCAGGTGCTCACTGCTTGGATAATTATTTTGTAGCTGTCACAACTGGCTGTTAACACTTCTCTCCTGGCCTCCCAGCCCTGTGTACAGTTGACTGCACTATTTTATTCTCTTAGATGTGATTTTTTTTCTTCCCTTTTTCACTTGATTCCTAGCGTACAGTTCTCCATAGTGGGAAATACCTCTTCTTGGAGGGCTGTATATACAATGCTCTTTTAAGATTCAGAAGCCTTCCCCAATGGCCACATGATATTTGAAGATTGTATGAAAATACATACGAGATGAAAAACAGCATTTGGTTTACCTCAAGGTCAGGGAAATGTTGCAGGGGATTTGCTTTTGGAGAACCTTTTCATCAGTCTGCACGCCTCAGTGAGGGACCTTAAACATTTGGCCCCAAACTTCTAACACTACTCTCTGTGCAATCAGTAGTACTGCTAATAGCGAGGTGATCACTTGTGTATTTAATATTGCTCTCAGGGTTAATTATTTTGCCAGGTAGCAGACTGAATGACATGGTAGTCATTAGCCAGCCCTGAAAGTGAATTATAGGCATGAAAAAAAAAAGATATAAAAGGAATATTTAGAAAACTAATGAATCTGAACAAAATTAACATCAGCCAGCCCACAAAATATAGAATATTTACTTTGCTTTTCTACTAGCTTTTTCCACATAGATTAGCATGATTAAGCACAACTGACAGTCACAGCTGAAAAGCAGAAAGGGAGTCATCAACTTTGGATAGATCCTTCTGTAAGCAACAGGTTTGGGGTGGTTTTTATGAACACGAAGAATTATTGGCTCCATTTCCTTTCCAATATAACTTGAGCTTCATTCAGTCCGGTAGCTTGAAAAGGTTTAGCAAATGCAAGACTCAGGCAGCGAGGGCTTCTGCAGTGCCCCAACATAATGTCATTAAGTGCTCAACAATGACTTTAAATAAGTAGCTTTTGGAAGTTATATGTCTTTGAAGTTTCATTAATTAGTCATATCATCGGGAATGTATGGCTAAAGTAAATTACAGTGTTTAAAATATCTACTCTTTCAATGTGAAAAATGAAAGGATCCAGCTACCTTGTCTTTATACTAATGAAGATATTATTAATTGGTTTAGCAAAAACATAGATCTAACCATAATGTGCAACAGTTATTAAAGATAATTAACTACAGATCATTGGTTTGAAACATCTAGTCCAAAATGATTTCTGAAGGGCACATTATTCTATGAGATAAAATAATTAAATTTCTAACAGCTGCATAAGACAACTGTGGCATATCTAGCTTTTTAATTTCTTTTGTTCTATCCTCATGGTACTCCTCTGTTGTAGATCTCGAAAACGCTCCTGGTGCTTCACCGTGAACAGTCGGTGCAGAGCGTTAGACTGAAATATTTCATGTCTGAGGAAAAATGATGATTGAAAGAAAAGGATTAAAACTGACAGCACAGCTAATAATACACACACGCACGTGTGCACGTGCACACACACGGTCGGCTCCTTCTCCTCGCAGGAGAAAAGGAGGCGATAGGAATCAAACTAAGCAGAGGGTTAAATGCTTTGCTGTTCTAACATTAGCGACACAAGTCCTGCTCAGACAAAAACAGCACATTTGCAAATTAAAGAAAACCTCGAAGAGGAAGCAATGCCAAATACTTGTAGATTAATTAATAAAGGAATCGCACGCAGCCACATAAAATTAAGCTGGTACAGTAAGACGAAAAAAAAAGTAAGAAAGGAAAAAAAAAGCGACTGAGGAGCTGGAACAGAAGTCTGTTTATTGAAACCCATATGTTCCAGGTCCAGAATTTCTGAGCTCATGGCTGCTCTGGTATCATTCCCAAAAAAGTCAGTGGTCAGTATCTTCTATATATACTAGTACTGGGTTCATCATTGTCAATCTCTCGGTCTGATTTTTTTTGTTTTTAATAGCAGTAACCTACAAATGCTTTTGATAGCCTGGATCTGTACTAATTAGGGAGTTATTTGCTTACAGCATTAGTTTTCTCCCATGTTTTTTAAGAAAATTCATGTCCCAAAATATTCCTCATTTGCAGCAAATTTAGCTGTTTCAGCAGAGAGCGAGACTTAAGCAGGAAAGGCAGGGAGGCAGGAAATAACACAGATTAGGTGTATTGCTAAAGACTGAAAAAAAGCATTACCCTGTGCTCCAGAACTCACACCGTGTCAATGCCAATGATATCACTCTGTATTGATACAGCCTGATATTTTTTTATTATTTTTTTTAACTTTGATTGTAAGAATATTATTTATTGCTGTCAGCTGGTTCCTCTGTGACTTGAGAAGGGAGGAATGTTATGCGAGCACCCCTCAGGCTTTGAAAATAATTTCACAAAAGAATATCTCCAAAACACGGAAAAAGCAGTGGCATCACCTAGCTCAGCTCCAATATATTACCAATATAAGGAGCTGAAATACATCTGAAAACATAATCTAGGGTAAAACAGGCTTAGAAGCACCACCAGAGGACTAAAAGAAAGCTCAGACCGTCACATGGGTGTGAGGGAGCAGCTTGCACTTTGCTGGGACGGTGCAGGGACCTGCACTGCTCCTGCCTCCTCTCCAGAAATTCACTCCTAGAATGTGTTTTGATTTTATTCGGTTTTAATTAACAATTCCCAGACTAACGTTTCCCAGCAATCCCAGTTAAAAAGCCTGAAGAGGATTTTGAAGAGAAGAAAATTGTTACTGTTACGAGGAAGAAGACTTCTCTTGGCAGGACTCTGGCTCTCGTAAAGGCTCTGTGATGTGAGGCATGTCTCTGCAATCTGAGCTGACCTATTTGTTGATGTATTTCAGGTAGCCAGATGTCTCGGTACTTTAGGAATTCAGAAGAAAATGATATTCAAGTGTTTGCCCTGGTTTTGTTGCAGTCAGCCAGCTGGCTATCCGCAGCTCCCTTCTCATCCTCCCCCCCAAAAGCCCCCAGGTCACTTGCTGACCCACAGCACATCCCTCCCTACCTTCAGAGACGAACCTGAGGTCCAGCTACATCTGTGCTGGGGCCTCTCATTGTGTGTCTGGCACACAACGGACGCGAGGCTCTCCAAATGTCAGAGCATGCCAGCTGATGCACATTGAGATTTAGAGCATCACAGATTTCACTGCACAAACAAATGCTCAAGAACTTGACAGGGGAGTTACCGTCTTTACAAGGGAAGGAAAACTTGCCAAGGGTGATTTAGCCACAGGTTATAAGAGGAGTAATGGGGAAGGCTGACTGGGCACAGGGAAACAGGAACACAAACAAGCAGCCTACAGCCTCGTAGATCTCCTCCTGTACCCTCTAGAGGATCAAGCCTTCTGGCATTGCTGTTCTCAGAGGAAGAAGTGTCCCAGACCCACTCTCAGCTGCCAAAGCAATCTTCTACCAATGTGAGTTCACCCAGCTATGGAGGCACAGTGCCCTGTAAGCACAGACATCTCATCTGCAGCTAATCATCCCGGCAGAATTCAAGCAAAAAATCCTCCTTTAAAATTATTTGCTTCATCTGGAAAACGATTTTCTTGGCTTAAATGACTCACGTCCCAAAATGAGCTACCAGCCCAACACATCCCAACACAATTCATGCTGTTCTTTGTTTGCTCTCAGACGATCCATCCTCTCCATTACTGTCCTTCAGACCACTCCTGGTGCACAGATCCCTCTGCTGTCCTGCTCGTAGTCTGGCTGCAGAGGCCTGCAGTCCCAGGGCTTCTGCCTGAGGGACACTGCCTCCCAGTGCCCAGGGTGATGGGTGAGCACAGCCAACAAGGCACTGCATGCTGCAGAGTGGTCAGGGCTTCAAGCAGGGCTGAGCCCCTCTGGTCTCTTCCATTACTTCCTCTGCCAGGGGGTTAAAGTAAGGAAAATATGGCCTGGCAAGAGCAAAGCCCTGTGTTCCACAAAGGAGAGGAACAGCTGCCGAATACCTGGGACAGCAAATGTCAACGGGGCTCTGTTAATGTTAGTTCAGCTCAAGGGCTGGGTTTCCCCTCCCCCCGGTTGTAGAAGTCTAATTTCACTGACTACAGTGATTCCACCAGTCTAATTAGGCCCCCAGATAATAGTCAAAGTACTTATTATGTTATCTTTTCACTGATTTTATATTATACACATTTGTCTGTTAAATATAATGATCTGATTTCCCAGATTTACAAACTTTGGTTGGCAGTCCACTCAAAAATCACAAGCTACCTGCCTCTGGTCTGGTATGTTCTCTATTTACGGCAAGCCCAAATGTTTGCTTTATGCTGTCAACCAAGAGAAACTGTTTGAAAAAAAAATAATAAAAATAATTGAACATCAGCCACTGAACCAGCAGGAACGCAAAATATTTCCATGAAAGGGAATCCAAAAAGACCAGCGATCTGTATGGTAACTATTCTCAGTGTGAGGAGCAGTGAGCCAAGTGCAGAAGCCAGGCTTGTTTCCTCTCTCCCCATAGCGTGTCCTATCCAAGCAGTTTCTGAAAGAAGGGTACACTAAGTTCCTAGGCACGGCCATACTATTCCACCCCCTACAGGGAAGCTATTTATTTTAACAGCCACAAAATCTTTTCATTGTGTTCTTGGTCTAAACATTTGGCCGTGCACGTGAGAGGTACAGCTGCTCTTTTACTGGGAACTGTGGGAGCAGGAGAGGAGGTGTCAGGAAGGAGCAACGTGCTCCAGCACTCTGCCCTCCTCCCCTCGCCTCCGACAACCAGATATAAACAAAGTTACTAAAACAAAAGAACAACATTGAATTCCTGGGTTGAAAATAGCCCTGTACTCATTCAGGAAACATTCCCTTTCTAAGTCAGCAGCAGTGCTCCAACACTGATGGATGTCACTGCTGGGGGGCTATTCTTCCCCAGCTCAGCCATGCATCTCCCCCTGACCCACAGCCCCAAATACCACACAGAGACCCTCTCTTTCCAAATCAGGGGAAGTTCCCAATATCACTGGTTCCCACACTATTTCTGGAGTGCTTTCCATCAAAGAAAAATACCTGAGAGGTAGAGACATGGAGCTGTGGCAGTATGAGAATCGGTTATGGCTGGAAAAAGAATTAACAAAAGGTAGCAGCAGGGTTCTCCATGGGAAAATCAACACCCTCGCTCTCTTTGGCCACCGATGCTACACCGCTTGCCAGCACACCTGTAGTCATCATTACACCTCTTGATTAAAGCAAGGACACCACAGTCCTATTGCTCAAACTTAAAATTTAGATTGCGAATCCTACACTGTTTAGGGCTGAAAAAATTAAGTACAGACTCCCAGAGATTTCCAAGATATTTTTCTTCCCCTTGTGCTTAAGACAAGCTCAGATGGAAGGACATCTTTCTCACATATCTGTCTTTCAGTGGCTTATTACTTGGTACAGTTTTAATGAATACTGATCATTAACTCACATAACTGGTGGCACACTTGTTTCCAAAACAGAATGTTATAATAACATCATGAAGGTTAGAAAAGACCACTAAGACCATCAAGTCCAGCCATCAACCCATCACCACCGTGCCCACTAAACCACATCTTTCAGTGCCATCCTAACACAGGTGGGTTTTGTTTTCAGGAAAACTGGGGCTAACAGGGCCCAGATGTGAGGGGTGGCTGCATCCCACAGCATCAGTGGGTGCAGACCCCAGCCCTAACCCTGTCCCCTGTGCCACCCTCACATCCCCACTGTGAATGAGCCATGTGGGGGGCCAATCTGGTCAGTTGCCCACTGCTCATGAGGGAGGAGAAAGAAATCTTTGCCTACGTGTGGCATGATCTCAGCCTGCCATAAAAAGTGTTATTTAAAAGACGGAAAGATATTTATTTTAAATTGAAAGCAAAACAAAGCAAGCATTACTTAATGGTGTCTATTTTAGTGGTATCCCTCCAGGCTTGCTGAGAGAACCTGCAACTGCAGCAGGCTTTTTATCTTTCCCTCTTCTAAATAGCAAGCTAAAATTTAACTGCTTCATCTTCACATTGCTCACTCCTTAAGTAGTTTAAACTTACTTTTAACTGTTACATGCCAACAAAACAGGTTGCTTAATTGATTTGACCTTTCACAGTATTTTTTAATTTTCAATCTTAGTTTCATTGTTCCATCTGGCACTTTAAAACGGCATCTGGTTAACTGTACTTAACCAGCTGATCACTGTACAGTTATTTTTAAATGTAATGTATGCTTAAACAGATGTTATTTTTATAGATGTAGATCTAAACTGCACTTGTATACGTGCTATGTCTGCATAAGCTCTTTCTGCAATTCAAATGTTGACACCAAAAATTACAAGCCAGAATGCTTATGAACTTCACTATTATGTTACTGCACTTTTTTGCAGCTTGTTAGGTAAACATCAATTCAGTTCTTTTTTCTCTGTTCATTACACATAAATAAAACATTAGCGTTTAGTTTATAAAGTGATGAACATTTTGCTGTGTTGGATTTAGCTTTATAAATACAACTGCTGTCAGCAAGAAAAAAGGATTTATTGAATAAATAATAAGAAAGCTAAAGGAAAATGAAAGTATATATGTTATGCAAAACATGGTGTCAGTCCACAGGTCACATGAGGGTCTTCCAACACATAGACATCCCGTGTGAGAATATTTAATGACAGTGTATTTGTGCAAGATGCTGTTAGTCTCCTGAAGCAAGAGCAGGCTGGTAAAATGCAGCCCAACACTGATAGCTGTAATTGTTAGCAGTAACTGGGGGCTCCGGTTTTAACGTTGCGCAGTGAAAAGCTTGAGTTCAAAGGTCCTCTGGAGGCAAGAGTTTGACAGAAGTGATAAAAATGGAAAACAAGATAGGACTGGTTTAGTAGAAATAGCCCAGACAATCTGTGAAATATATACATGTATTTAATCATTAGAAAATTTTACAGAATATTGCCTTATTTTACAGTCTCGAGTAAATTCATCTGTACCACTAAGATTGAGACCTCATTCTTTCAAACATGTTGCAGAAATTCGTGCTAATTGCCAAGGCTGGGACAAAGTATAACCCAGAATATATGATTTTCCTTTCATTTAATGTTTATAGGTTGCTTAACAAATTACGATTTTTGAATACATGTATTCATTCAGTGTTTCTGGGAAGCTCTAAATGTAGCAGACAAGCATACAATTCTGATAACCCAGTTGGTTTGGGGAAAAGTAAAAAGAAAAAGTTTTTGAGCAGGGGTTAAGGAGCCCTACAATATATGGTACCTTTTCTAAGAAGAACATAAAATGCAATATTAAAAAAAAAATAATTGTGCAGTCTGCAAGAGCATATGCTACTTCACACAAAGGAAGTGGTCACGGCACTGAATATTTCACAGAGAACTTTAAAGTATCATTCTCAAGGTTAAAAATTGCTGTTATACATAATACCTCAGTAATTGATAGACATTTTCTCTCTCCAGAGCCCATTTTCTGTGAAAAACACCACGTAACATCTGTTCATAAACAGTCCTTCTGTGAGAACACTGACACAGGTCTTGAGCTTCTACTGGCTCAATTCCCCTGCCATACACAGATGGCACGAGGTATTTATACAGCTGAATTCTCTGTAATACAAGCTCAACTATATCTTCAGGTAAGACTGTGGGCAAATGCGCTTGTTCTGTTCTGGTGACTTACCTCAAGTCATTGAAACCCTTCCCTCTGACACAAAGACAAACTGTACCTCACCGTTACACAAGTGTTTTCTCTCAAAATCACCTTCAGCAATCAGCACAGAATTCTACAGAGATAAGGACATTTTGGGACACACAAAAATGCCGAGTTCGATGTTAATGAATGAAGTTACGTTAAGATTCAGGACTTAGGGCTGTTCTCTGTGATGGGGATGTATGGACTTTTTGTCTTTTATTGAAAATATTTGTTTTAATGGTATAATTCCTTGCTCTCTTGCATGCAGAATGTTGAGGAAAGAGATGAAGCCTGGCACTCAGCTTTCACACACACAGTAACAGAGAGAGTAGGTTAACCACAGCTTTCTATCATATAGTGTTGGTTATTCCCTGTGAGAAATTCTATTGAATAAACCTTATAAAGCATTCAGAATTTGCTTTCCTATTTATCTGCATGAAAATACGAAAGGCTTCGTCTGACTTCTGAAGAAATGTAGGTACCATGATACCATCTGCCACAACACATCCGAGTCCTACGCACACATATGCCTATACTTCGCCTATGGTCTGCACACTTAAGAAATAAAGCACATACATAGAGATTTGCAAGGTGAGAGACTTGCAAACTAGAAGCTTCAGAAACAAAGACAGCTGGTAGGTGTTTTGAAGTGTGTGTGGGGGTAAACTTTGGCCAAAATTTCAAGTGTTCTTAATTGAATCTCCTTCAGTTGAACTTTCCTTCCGTTCCTCAGCAAGTTACCCTAGCAAGTTACTGAAGTTCGTGACAGTGATTTAGGAGAATATCATCTACATAAAGACATGGGAAAAAAAAAATCAGGATTCCTGACAAAAGAACAGTTTAATGAGGATACATACTGACAAAACTTTGGAAAAAAAGAGCCCTATTTTAGGTCATTCTTTCAAGAAGAATACATACATACCTGCAGGGGGCTGGCAACCAACAGCTTAAACTGTACATCAATTCTTATTTTACTTATGGAACATTTAGTGAAAAGGTTTCTCTGGGAACTACTCATCCTGCAGACTAAATGAAAATGCACTGTCTCCTTTCAAGGAAAGTACAAGACAGGTTTCACATAACCTAACTCAGTGCACTGGTTGGGTGACTCCATGAAGGTGTACTAGACCACGGAAAAGTCTTTGTTCACTATGAAATTATCAGAAAGTGAAAGGTAAAACAACTGTCCTAGTGGCAAAGCTCCTGTTGTACGCATGGGGCTGGGAAATGCACCAACTAGCACAACACAACGTTGCTAACCCCAGAGCTATACCAGAGATTTTCCTCCCCTGATATCCTTAAATACCAGAGAGGAGGCTGTGTTTGGCACTCACAACTCCTGTGTCTAGATGAAAAGACAGTTTTAATGGAGAAGCAGTTGTCCACTGAGAGGGGACAAAAACCAATAATAAGTTTTAAGACTGGTAGTAAAAACAGTATAAAAAATCTGGTTGCATTTCAGCTGCAGCACAAGCTCCCCATGAAGCACAGGCATGGCACCATGGTACACGTGTTTCTTTGGTGGCTGTCTCTAAACGTGACTGTTACTCATGCCTCCTGGTCTCAGGAAGAAGTTGTGAAATAAGCCCATTTACACTTGCGATGTGCTTACCATTATGACCATCCAAGAGCCAATAAATAGCGTGTGCTCAGTAAACATCTCTGCAGTTTGTTTTTAAAATTTTTGGCTTCTCAGTAATACTTGCCTTTTTTTAAGATGAGAAAAATACGGTTAAATACAAATAAAGTTTAAGGGAGATTATGTGGATGCTACTTGCTTTTTTAAAAACACTTTATTATATAAGAATTAATTCAGAATGACACGAAATGCATCATTCAATTCAAATATCATGCTTGCTTATGGCCTGTAATGGGATCCAGTGTATTGTAAGCAATGTCTCGAAGCAGCATATGTGATGAATACAACTGAGTGTATCAAACACCAACTGTACTAAATCCACAGCAATGCTTCCTTTCTGTAAGTTCTTTATGCTCCAGTAGTTTTCATTTTTCTGATAAGTATGAGCCAAGCCAACACAGAATAAGTTCCACTGAGTGCTTTTCTTTTGCAAGAATCAATCACTTAATACTTATCAATTAAGAGTGGTAGAAAAAATGATATAGAGAATTATTTCATAGCACTGATAATACGAAAAAAGCTTTATACTCCAATGTAACTGGACCTGCTCCTCTTAACACTGCCTTGTTTTAATTTTTCCTCCCTCCAAATTATCCTCCCTGCTAGCAAACATTGTTTTGCTCAAACGGTGTTTTAACTGCATTTAGTGCACATTGTAATGAACAAATCTTTAGCTTTTTTCCTTTGAAGTTCTTATTAATTAACAAATAATATCCTGTTTGAAAAACACTGCTTTGATATCAACCTTTGCTTTATTAATTACAAATATGTTCTCATTATCAATATAATTTACATGTTGTTTTGTTGTTATTATTATTATTACCATTATTATTATTTTTATAATTGTGTTTTTTTTAAGAACAGGAAACACACTTCGGGTGACAAGAGGTTTTGGTTGCAGATCATATTCCCTTTCCATAGCCCTGATGCCCACAGTCAGGACTTAGTAGTCTGCAAACATTATCAAAAGCTCGGACCACATGAGAGGGAGAGAGAGAGAAAAGGAGGGAGGGAGAGAGGGAGATGTGCTCAGTTGCAGCACTGTAAGCGTGGAACTCAAGAAATCCAGCCAGCCCACAAGCTCCACTTCATCAACCTATTGCCTGCATTGCACTGTAACTATCCACGTGAAAACCCAGCAAGACTTATCCACAGCTAAAGCAAAAATTAACAAAAAAGACTCATTTACATCCCTCTCTCAGCATATGAGAGGAAATTGGCAATCTCTAAGCCTCATATGTCCAAAAACGAGTTCTAAGTTATTCCCGTTTGCTAGCATCTTTGAGACTTCTGAAAAAAAAAAAAAAGATGTTTCACAAATGAAAGATATTATGACATTCAACAACACGCAACAAAACATACGTGTTTAGGCAATGCAAGTCAAAAGAACTGCCACATTTGTACTGATATCTGCTGAATAGTTTTACTGAGAAGTGAAGTTATCTGCTTTTATCTTCTGATAATTTCACCACAGATAGCAAAATGCCAGCTCCTGCTCTGCTAGACATCAGCATCACCACCACAAACAGTGATACTCTGCAAGATCTTCTTGAGATGCTGGAAGCAAGCACACAAACGAAGAAGGATTAAACAAATGAGATCTTAGGGAGGTCTGGGCAAAACTTATTTTAGTTTGGATGTAGACCAGAATTTACCATCTGAATAACCCTAACATACACATGACAAAGTATAATGTATGTCCTTTTTTCTGAGCTGGTTTACGTAACTGCCTCTGTAGACTGTGGTCCAACAGCAATGCCTTTCGGGAATTTTACTGTAGTCAGTAAGATCTTTGTTTTAATGAAACTGTAAAACAAAATACAGCTTTTACTGACTGTAAAAAATTAAGTGGGAAATACAGCGTAGGGAAATAAGAGGCACATACTGAATAGGGGTGGCATTTTTTAAATAAAACTTCCATATAACCATAAAACACTAGAGGAGTTGGATCCTTTCCCCATTATGTGTGCACACAAATGATGGAGATTAAGAATGTTAAGTTTAATTAGTGCTGCAGACCCTGTAGGAATGCCTTGTGCCTAAGAAAAAAATCACTTAAGTATGTGAGCAAGAAAGGGATTTCATGCGTGCATAGTAAGTCATATAGCTAAGTGTTTGCAAGATCACCCCGGAGATTGAAGCCACTCCAGGACAAGGACCTCATCTTCACACTGGCGTCTAATGCACCTAGCACGCTGTTAGTGCTATAATAAATAATAATAATATGTTAGCATTAGGTGAGCATCTCTCTCATGATCAATTTCCTGCTGTTGCAGAAGGGGGAATATTGGTGGACTTTGATCCTTCCGAGATTTTATGTTTCTATCATAAGAGAATCATAGCACATAAGCACATTTTTTACTAATGCAGTAAGTAAGGTGGCAATATATATTGCACTGACATTAAATGAATATTAAAAGGGATTGAAACCATTTCCACATCACGAGGGGAAAAAAAAAAAAAAAAACCCTCCAAGAAATAGATATACAGCAGCTACTCAACAAAGATAGCACTTTTAACCTTCTTCATAGATTAAAAAATTGAACCCATTACAAAGAGAACCTGACGTTAAAAGTATTCACTGAAGTATTTGAAAATGCAATTTCTGTTGTTGTACCTACATTTGTTTTGCCTACTGCCTAATCTCCATCTTACACACAAACACCCCTTCACACACACTGCTTCACACTGCTTTCCTCTTTCCCACTCTCCCATGTCATTGTATTATCTCAAGAAAGTAGTACAGTGCCAATCCAAAATGCACAAGGGTTCAGTCTGAAGAAAGAAGCAACATACAGCGCTTGCAAATAATAAAGGCAGATGTTTCAGAGAAATATAATACTGCAAAATATCTTATTTTTGGAGGGCATCAGGTTTGTATGCGTTGAACTCTCTTATTTTACATTAGATTCTCCCTTCTCTAACATCCCTACGCAACCGTATATTAAATTAGAGATTTCAAACCAGACTGAACAGTCCTCTTCTTACCCCTATTTTGTTGCATCTTGCCAATTCAATGTTTTATTATGTTTTCTGTCATAATATTACTCTTGTCCTTAGAAAACATGTATTTATTCCTACTTGGAATACAGTGTAACTACTGTAAAGCAGTGCTGAAAAGATGACTGCAGATTCTGTCTGAGAATAGAAAACTTGAACTCTTCTATTATCCAAATATTTTTCAAAGACTTTGCTTTTGTGTGTGTGGCAATTGACGCATAATGAGATCATGGGAAAAGCCACACAGCTGACCTGAACTTCTGGATATAAAAGTATAAAACTATGAGATCTAATAAACCCAGTACATGACCCCACGCAGTTTTTGAGCTTACTGAGTGCTATGGTGAAAGGAATACAAGCCGACATACTTTTCCTGCAGCATGGCAGTGTTTAGACTTATTATATTTACAGTTGTCTATAAATGTAATGATACAGCACGAAGTACACAGACATCTCTGGAACCCATCCTCACCAAAGGAACCTTCCCGACACCTTCCTGTCGCACACGATGCAGATATTATTTCTTTGCACCAAGCAGTAGGCAGGATGCAGCAACAGCCTGACTCTGCTACCACGGCGTGTCTGAGAGCCTGTCAGCACGTACATCGTCTGCTTTCAAATAATGTAAAAATACTTTGGGCTTGGATTTTCCACCTAGCTCTTGCGATGCCAGGTGGGTAAACAGAGAGCCAAAGTTCAGTGCACGGTTTGAAAAACAGCTTCTATAGGGAAATGCAGCTCTAAGAGATAGTGGTTGTGCATGTCAGCTGTTGAGCTCAGCTTATGAGCCTGATTCCTTTATTTAATGGAAAATTTCACATTTCCTAACGATTATAGATTACTCTTAATTAACCTCTCAGATTCCATCAGCACTGGATGGGCACGGCTGAATGAAAGGCATTGCCGTACATAAGCTGGAAGCTGTGGAAATCAGAACTTCAGGAGATGAGTTTATAGGATCAGCTATGCCCTCTGGCACTTAAGGAGTATTTTGGTATTTGGGTGAAACCTTCAGAAGATTATTAACTCATAAGGGAAATGCAGGAGCTTATTACTGCTTAAGAACTGTTTTCTTTCAAACATACACAAGCTAACACAAATCCTCTTCCCCAACAACACAGATCTTAACTTGAAAGGGGCATACTCTTATTGTAAGAATAAAATCAAGCATGAAAACATAGCATAAATGGCAACAATCTATTGCTTGATTGTTCCAGTAATACTCAAAGTGAGTTTTTATTGCATCAATACTTTAAGTTTTTTTTAAACATTTTGCTCATCTTTCAGTTTTTATATTCCATTAGCTTCCTATTTAACTATAAATAAATGGTGAGTTAATGGTTGGTAATGCAAACATGTTACAGTATAATCAAAGTGTTTATTTCTTTTAAAGTCTTACCCTGTATACCTTGCTTCAGTTAAACAAATATTGGAGTGTGAGATAACAAAATATAAATACCTGTCTAAATCATAAGTTACATATTCATTTTAAATTATGGAAAATTCTCCTCAGCCCTGTGTTAGCTGGTAGCTGTCCTCAACAGTTGAACACTGTTTACTCTTTACTAACTAATCATCCTTTCCAAAGTTCCTGGCATTTCACTCGTTTACACATTGATTGAATACTGTTCCCAGAACTGCTTGTGGCACCGTGCCAAATGCTGTGATAATCAGCTGGAAGATTTATTCCAGTTGAGGAGTGTTATAAACATAAGGATTCATAAGGCTCAGCATTGAAAATGAATACCGATGCTTTCTTTGAGATGGCTGAAAACTTTCTGTGAGCCTTCAATACAAAGCAGTGATAGTCTTTGCAATCTCCTTCTATACACAGGCTTTGATTTGAAAAACATATTCATTAAATTTGATTTGATATAAATATTAATAACTATCAGAGGTTTTAACAAATTAAAATATAATTTTACAGTGTCATGTGCAGAGCAAATTGTACATGAAAAAACCTTGAGGAAATTCATGGATTAACTACTGTGCATGGGATCAGACACATTTGCTGCAACAGGATATATTATTATACTGGTAGATGGGTGGAGAACGAATACAAAGGAAGCTGAAAAAATTCAAAGGGAAGCAGCTGGCAGGTAAATGCACTGAGCCAGAAAGAAATAATAAGGAGAAAGGCAGTGAGTGGAAAATGGAAAGGAGAGTAATTTCTTAAATAAAGAAACAAGAAGCAAAGAGATATGCAAGCTAAAGATAGGAACACTGGAAAAAACCAAAAACCCAAACCCCGAACAGCGGAACAGCAAACATTTCCAGTTAGAAGGAGGGAAATCGAGTTTGCTTACTGGACTAACTGTAAACCAACATTACAAAATCTGAAAAGACTATACTGAAGCACTACAGGCTTAATTAAGAGCCAATTAAACTATATAGCATGGCTGAATTACATGTTTAATGTCTATAGGGTTAGAATATGTTTACAAAGAATCTAAATGTGGCAGCAAAGCAAAAGGAACTTCATTGCTTTGCACTGTGGCTGTGCACTCTGAAATGATACTGGCATCAGTTTAGGTCACTGACAAAACCAAAAGATTCCAAACTACAGTTCTGGCTGTCCATTTGGATGGATCCAAGAAGTACCTTCTGGTCTTTCAATTTTCTTTGCCAAATAAAACACATCACTTTTCTTCAAACTGCATGCAGTTGCAATAAACTACACCTTAATGACCAATTCCTCAATGTCATCACCAAAACTCTTTTAAGATGCGTGCTCCTGAGCAACGGCCCGTCTTTCTTCACCTTACAAAAGCTTTGCCTCTTGCAAACATGTTCACAGACATGTTCAAATAACAGCACACCAAATTAAACCGTCAAGCAGTCATTGGGGTCCTCTGCACTACCAGCATCTTTAAATATTTGGTCATACAAAGTTTATTGGAATGACTCTAGGATAACAACTACCTAATAAGGACTTTGGAGTCTTAGATGAGCATACCAAGATACTGCTTTCAGAAAAAAGATAACGTAATTATTCTAAATCTTCCACTATATTGAATATAGGAAATGCAATAAGTTGAGCTTCACAAGTGCTACCTTTATTTCAGAAATAATTTGGCAGTGGGAAATGTTTCAGAAATCTGTTTTTGAAAAGGTATTTTTTCCTCAATGCTTTGTCTCAGAAACAGTTAACAATTAAGGATGTGACAGATTGCTAGACTGGAGATTTCACTAGTAACTAAAAATTCCAGAAGAAACATGCCACAACACAACCTCTACAGCAAAAACTTCTGGTATGTATTGTACTTCTTCACTCAAAAAAAAAAAAAAAATCAGGAAAAATATCCAGGATAAAAGCTTCCTATGGAAACTTACAGTTTTTCTTCTGATACAAAGGACAGATTGCCAGCATGGCAATTCCAGGCTGTGGCTCTCTGCTGCAATCCTGGAGATAAAAATCAGGTGTGTACCTGTTTGTGTACCATAGGCAAAGATGGTCATTTCTCAGGATTTGTTCATGTTAAACAAAGAAGAAAATGCACTCAGTAATTTCCACAAGTGCTAGCTGAAGTTTGCATGTTGAATACTGCTGAACATTACACAACAATAGAAAAAAAAGAAAAAATGCCCACAGGCAGCTGCTATCTACCAACGGCCTTTGCCGACTGAATTGTTTTATAAAGTGGTAATTATTGGTAAGTTTACCAAAAACCTTGGAAAAGCAATCCTTCAGAACAGAGATCTTGATAAAAATAGCCATGAAGCAAATAGAGGACCTCAGTATTTTAAAAGAGTTGTTTGAAGAAATAATACGTAAGAGCAAAGACTTGCTCGTTGTGGCCAAGTCCTGCTGCCTGGACTAGATGTTTGCAGCAAGAAGAGGAACTGAAGAGGGAATGAAGAGACATGAACTGCAATGTTTATCATCCAATAATTTTTTGGCAATACTTTATCTTTTTAGCTTGATGGATATAAGAATGTTTCTGTATCATGCCTTTCAGAAAAGGGTGAAACATTTTGAAAAGCAAAAACAAAGCCTTCTCAGTCCACTTTGCAAAAGAGGTTTGAATGCAGACCTCTCTTTCCTTCTAAGTATTCCTGAACCACTGGCATTCCGAGATATTATTCTTATGACAGAGACTCTTACGAGAACAGGAAATGGCAAACCAATAAGTCCATTCCTCGCCAGTGATTAAAAGAGAAAGAGAAACAGTGAGAACACAAATAATTTGCATAGGAATCTAAAAGTGCAATATTGTGGATTTGTTCATTTGCCAAAGAAAGGCTTTTCAGAATTATTAGAATTTAAGGGAGCAGAACAAAAGTGTTCTGATGACAGCATGGCGTTCTCTAAGCATCATTAATACTGTGCTCCACAGACAAGTACTGACAACTGACAATACATGACTGAAAAAATAGTCTATTTTTACTGGAGTTACCATAAGCAGGTCAAAAAAAAAAAAAAAAAAAAAAGGAAGAAGAAAAAAAATTAGGATGAAGATTAGATATGTTTCTGTGACCAGAAGAATGACAACTGTGTAGCTGCATTTTGATGGGCAGATGAAAACCTGTTCTGGATTGAAAATGCTACAGACATACACACGTGGCCAAAAATGTGGGCAAGAATAAGTTGGACCACTTCAGCTTGGAATTCTCTCTCCATCCTCTTTGAGGTATGGTCTCAGAAGGGTGTAGCCATGTTAGTGTTTCTGATGTTTCAAACGGTGCAAGACCACTTCACCACTACTAATTCACATTCCTCTCGCTCTCTTTTATTTTTAGCTTTGCTTTTCTTTTTTGGTCCACATTGTCTTCGCATGCTTTCTGGAAAGCACTGCTGAAAACTGATGCCTGGGTTATTAATGTAATATATATACATTAAAATAGAGAGGAATTAATACGATTTTTTATTCTTACATAACAAAGATCAGGCTCTCTGGATTAGTGGCCACCTGGGGAGGATAGAGAGGAGAGAAGAAATCCCTTCCACGGTGACCTCCTCAGCACAAAGGAACCATTACACAAGACAAGGATTTAAATCACTCATGGTCACACAATGTATAGAGTCATTATGATACAAATTAAAAATCAACTCATGTTTTAAGCAGCACTGTGGTGATTTGTTTGAATGGCAAGAGCTTCAACAGCAGCTCCAAGTTGTGTTAAGAGGTAACCACTTGGTAAAGGAGAGCTTTTGATCCCCAGACCCTATCTATCATTTGCAGTCAGAGGCCATAAAGACACAAGGCAGATCCATTTTGCCCTCCTTTGTTACCAAACCTCTTATAGAAATAAAATTTTTAACCTTAAACTCATGCCATTAAAATGTGTAATTATGCAGATACTCAGATACTGGTTACCCATAGTTATGCTTTATGAGTCAAAGAGCCTTCAAACTGAAATGAATAACACTCAGTCATATAGACAAAGTTATAAATGCCTAAGATTCCCAGCGTGCATTGAGTTTCACATTTAAAATATTGATTCTATCAAAGAGAGAGGAACTGTCAAGTCAACAAGATCATTCAGCAAATGGGAACTCCAGAAAGGAACAATACAAACACATTTATATGTTTTTTTGATGCCAGAGGAGGGGTATCAGATACTATCTATGCTGCTAACCAATCAATATAACTTATTAATCTAATTCTGTTGTAGTACAGCAGAGCGCATATATTGATGTTATTCAGTGCTTTGTTAGGAAATACATCAGAAACTATTTGAAGACCCTTAGCAAACGTTCACAGGTTGCTATACTTGAAGAAGATAGATAATTTTTTCCAATACTGTTTATTTGAAGTATGGAAAACTAGAGTACCAAGTCCATCAATATGCCCTTAATTTAAAAGGTAAGTTAATGCTCTCTGTGGACAGTGTCCCACAGTAAGAACAGTCCATAAAGACATATTCTCCAGTTCTCCCACTGCAATTGCACTTGAAAGCAACTGAAATCAAATAGTTTAAAATATATAACTAATGGGCCTTCTTACTATCCATTATAAATTCATGAAATGTGACATTCTAACTTAAAGACTAAGACTAGTTTTGTTTCTAAACAAGAGACTACAACTATCCTTCAAAACAGCTCCCAGCCAACAGGTATTGGAGAAGATGTAGCTGTATGGGGTAGATGACTTAACTGTGCTTCACCCCATTGCACAACATTACGTCCTGAGACGATGAATCAGGCAGAGATTCATCTTTAATTTCACCCCTTCCTGTGCCCAAAGCATCCCTGGCAGGATGAAATAGCCAGTTGTTTAGCTATCTAGAATCAAAGGAGAGATCAGTTAGATTTTTCTGGCTTTGTGGTATTTTGAAAGAGAAGACCTGGGACCTCCGTCAAAACCAAAACCACAACCACACAGAGGACAACGTCGGACTTATCTGCAAGGTGCTGTCCTTCGCTTCTAATAATACTCCCATATTTTCCAAACTGACGTTTAGCTAAATAATCCTGTCTATGCACCAGAACAGCAGTTTTCACAGAAGGTGAAGGACGTGTATAGCTGAGAGCAATTGTGAGTTGCTAGCCTACAAGGACTTTGCATCTGACAATCAATCCATAAACACTGGAGAGAGAGCACAAAATTGGACCCTCTAAGTTATTTCCCCACATTTCAAATCTACTTGACAACAAATATGAAAGTCAACTGTAATTTTAATCATCCAGTTATGTTTTATGTTAGCCAATTACAGTGCTCCAAGAGATTAGCTGAATGTTTCATGCCTGATAAATATGTGACTGGGACTAATTCACTGGACCTTCCCTAGCCTGAGTTAAGTATAAATGAGTAGAGCTTCACTGAAATCAATCGAGCTGCAACCAGTTATAATGTCACAGAAATTGGTGCTAGAGTCTTAGGATAATTTTCCTAATAAAAATAAATTTTAACCAGTAGATTTTTGACTCACACTTGTAATCTAATATTTCAGCAGTATACAGACATACTAAATCATCTGCTTTCCCTGCACGCATTCCAGATGAGCTTTGGTTTTCACATCTTTACCTACTACCCGGAATGCTCATGAAATACCCCGTAATTCAATTACAAGTACCTTTAGGAAGCTTCTAATTAAACATTAGGCAGGTCAGAAATGAAATAGCCATGCTACCCTTTAGTTGTGAAACGGTGAAAGGAAAAGTTCATCTTTTCATGAGGAGGCCAATTGTACTGCAGTTAAGGGCTGCAGTAAGCTGTTTTGTTGAGGTCTGAATATCCATGAAACAAACCCCTCCAAAGCTGGAAGTGCAGAGCCTTGTCTTACAGCTGCCATGCGGAGCAAGGAGTGGGCAGCTGCCTGAGGAGAAGGTTCTGATCACTAGTCATTTGTTTTCTCTTAGAGCAAATTCTGTTGTAGGAATATGCAGGATTGGACTGATAAACAACAACAGGTACTTAAGGATGCTATTCTTTTCTTATAAATTCTTTCACTGGCCTCAGTTAAATCCCCTGTAGGATGACAGGGCTTTAAAAAAAAAAATGATACAAAACAAGAACGTGTCCATCGGGCAGGTTTTTCTAAGCTTTGACAGCTCTAAATGCAGGCAGCTGCAATACAAGCTTGTCCTCAAATCCTTGACAATGACCTTAACCTTGGGGTGAAAGATAATGTAGTTGCTATGCTCATTCTGTGCAGCATGTCTACTGATCAGAGGCTTGTGGCAAAATATGTATATTTTTTCTTATGATATAGACTATTGTTCACTGGCAACTCAAGTGATACCACAACATTATCTCAATGACAGGTTGATTTTTTTTTTTCCCCACATGTTAAAGAACGGCACAAATTCAGTCAGACTTCCACTTCAACAGCTAAACAATTGACTTTGCAATGCCTTCTGAATTAACCTCTCCATAGCCACATGGCTGAAGATAAAAAGAAAAATTAAGCTAACTAACAACCTGATCAGTTACCCTTTCAAGGTACTTCACATAGAGATGGACACCAAGGACAGGGAGGTTTACCAGAGTGGTTCCTATTACACTTAGCACAGTGGTGTTTAAAAGCAGTATCATCCAGTGGGGAAAATTGCCACTTAGTTGACTTCCTGGGTGTCATGACAATTTACATCCTAAGGATCTGCCTCACACTGAGAATCCGCCTTTACTATTTAAAGCAGATAAATTTTCAACTCCTAAGAAGAAAGACAGTCATGTAGGAACACTATAATCCAAGCTGCCTGCCACAAGCTTCAAAGACAAAAGAAAATGCCTACAATAAAACTTCAATATTAATGTTATTATTAACATTACATTATTATTCCTTCAAAATTATTATTGAGATTTCAGTGCAAAACAGATAATTTGGGAATGGTAAAGCAGTGAGGACACATTCTGATGTAATTTTGGAGCACCATCTCCCCAGTGCAGTTAAGTGGGGGAGCTGCTGCTGAAGGGTGTGCTTGGCTGCTCAGTGTGCTGCTCTGCAGAGAGGCTTGGGTCTACTCTGTGGTGACAGAACACGTGGTAATTTTAGCTGCTAAATATCAAAGTCTTTGTCATCCAAGGGCAAGCTGCAATTTCAATCAGTGAACAATCCGGCTCGATTTTGAAGGTTTTCACAGTTAAAAGGAACATCATGACATAAAGGCTGCACCCTCACCAATTTTTGAGTCCGTGCTCTGAAGAATGGGCATAGCAGATCAGTTCAAAAAGAGCAGCACTACAGCAGTAGTTGTAAATATTTCTTACAGGAGTATACAGAAATAAGGGCAAGAGACACTTGTTAAGACAGACGTTCCTCAGAAAGGGGAAAATCTTTTTTCCAGAGGCATGCAGAACAATAATAGGAAGAGACGTGTGTAGCACAGAATGCTCTTATGCCATGCATACCTTTCGGTGGGTGTGTGTGCTGAACAAGTCTCTTCTTATTCAAAGAGCTGTTTTTTTTACATCACATTAGTCAGCAAAGAAATTAAGTAAAAAAGCATTTTCACATGGGAGCCAAAACGCAACAATTTAATACTTGAGTGAAAACGGAAAAATAGATTTTATTTTAATTTAATCTAGTATTTTATTGCATTAAGGTTTGATTCGGGCATGGGAATCTTTAGAAATACTTAAATGTAAATAAAATGAATTTGTCTTAGAAAAAATGTAGAATTTTCTAAAATACATAGTGGCACCAATGAATTTAGAGATTTAATCCCTTTGTTGCAGTAGAATACATTGCCCCAAATCAATCCAACCTGACTTCAGGACCAGCGACATTCTTATGATCAACCACACATGCGGCCATAACCTTAGAACTGATTTTGCACATAGTCTCAGACCTACAGAGTAGCTGATCAGACTCAGTGTCACAAGCCTGGTTTTGCATGTATTGTGTGCTCGTAGGTGTTGTTGCTACTTTTTCTTACGAAGATGGAGGTGCAGTTGGGGTGTGCATGGGGGAACTGCAGAAATGCATTCAACATTTTTTGGAAAATATAGCCTGATAAAAAAACCTCTATCTATAACTACAAACACTAGTGAATAATTATTAATTATCCCGAGCTCTTATGTTCTCTGGGTTATCAGTACCCAGTGAAAAGAGAAGAGTCCTTCTCAACTTGATGAGAAAATATAGGAGATACAGACCTGGTATTCAGTTATTTCCCACCTATACCCATTCAAGAAGAATAACTTCATACAAATCAGTCATCTCTGTCTGTGAGATCTGACCCACATATTTAAAGAATCCTGAAGAAATCTACAGCTCCTATTTTTTGTTATTTATTTTATTATTTATTTATTTATTATTTTTTTTTGTTGTTTTGGCATGCTATCTTTTCACTGCAAGACTACTTCTGCTTTTGCCACCAAGAACTCTTTGATAGCCATTTCTGTTTTGCGGATTTTTGATGATGTATCGATAATGTGGTGCTCTAGTTCCCACCAGAGTATTTTCTTATTCCATTAAATTCAGTCTATCAACGTTTTACTTTTTAATTGTTGTTGTGTTTTTTTTTTCTTTTCCTATTCCTATAAAAACTCAAATTAAAATAAGGGGGAAA
This sequence comes from Oreortyx pictus, assembly GCA_036925125.1. Classification (NCBI taxonomy): domain Eukaryota; kingdom Metazoa; phylum Chordata; class Aves; order Galliformes; family Odontophoridae; genus Oreortyx; species Oreortyx pictus. The sequence continues at coordinate 3,920,298 of JAUPFR010000015.1, forward strand.
TAGAATAAGAACAGATCTCAGTTTATAGCCAGGAAGGTGCACTGAGGATGTGCTAACATGCTATTGTCAGACATTTATAAACTTCTTCCAGTGAACTTTGAATTACCCTGCTCCTTTCATATTTTCCAGTTAACATACATACATCTGCTCTGCCATGTAATCAACTGATTGTTACACAAGCATTTGCTAAAGCTATGACAAACTCAGATTTATGAGGTCAAAAAGTTCAAACTTAATCCATTCAATAGCTGCAATTTATCGTCTGATGATAATTGTATACACAAACATTGTAATGATTTAGATGACATAGTGTAAAGATGAAATCCGTTTATTTTAAAAGGGTTTCTAACCCCTAAAATACGTTGCCACGAACACCTTTCTAGGTCCGCTTTTAACAACATAGTTATTATTGTTTTATTGATCAGGATTTTATTACTTCTTTGACACTTATATTTCACACTAATCGAAAAAGGTGTAATTTTTCTACAAGAATAAGGCTGTAATTAATTATATCATTATTGTGTTTTCAATTCCTTCTCTTTAAAGTGGTCTAGAGAAGAGTGCTTAATTTATCATACATGTATTATAAGGAATATGTAAACCTCTTTAAACAGACAGAGAGCATGATCCTTTTGTAGATGATGGGATATGACATAGGAGCTATATTTATAGATCCTTACCTCTGTAGTGACCTGATTTTATAGTGACAGCTATTTTGGAAGGGGATAAATTAGCAACTTAGAAAGCCTGGGTATCTCCAACTATTACTATTCATTATTTTTATAACACTCATTAGTGTCCAGTCTCTAATACTTTCAACAGATAAGGAAACAATCTGTAGAGAGCGTGTAATGCTATAGGAGAATAACAGTTATGCATACGATATGTGTAATTTTATTTATGTATTTGTAGACACGTACCCTCCTCAGTTCACAAATTTAGAAAACAATTGCTACAAATGGACAGCAGCTGTATTCATCTATTTCTTCTAAACATAAACCATGTTACTGGCTGTAAATTTCACAGAGGCTCTGAAACAAGTAGCTAAATGTGAAATTTAAATTGATCTTTGGTTTATTGCCATTGATTTTGTCAATTTTCTAAATGTAACAGTGTTCACCACTGGGAACAGAAACCTGTGTATATATCAGTGAAATTTATGCTTTCAACCAACATAAACTTCACAGGAGGAACGACTGTCCTTGCTTTATAGAATAAAATGCACGTGAAGAATTTTCTTCTCTAACCACATGCTGTATATTTTTTAACATCATGTTAGTAAATTTGCCACATAAATCGAAATGCCATCAGCAATATTGCTTGCCCATATTCAGTTTGGCTTCCGTACTATAAATTTTCACAAGTACTTTGTGATAATGGCATTAATCCATAGGTCTAATTCACACATACAATAAAACATCATCAGTGCTCATAGGAACGTTCCTCAAAAGGGTTTTTATAAAAACCTCAGCAGAACTGCAACCTAAGCTGGCAGATATTTGTAAAACACAAAAGTTGGTTATTGTTTTCCTAATTAAAACACAGTAGGTTTACATTTTCATACTTCATTTAGATTATGACTCCCTAAAGGCTATATGCCTGTGTGTGATTTTATTTGCAAGCAGGAGTTGCTGAAACTACTGTAAGAGAGTATTTGCGTTTGCCAGGCTGCTCTTTGGAGTGGCAAGTTGAAGGGTTTTGCTCTGTGGTGTACGAAGTACCGCTTCAGTTACCAACAGGAACCCCCCTCACCAAGCCCAGCTTGATCAGCTGGGGAACACAGCACAACTGCCACAGAGTGGCATTCTCAGTGCTTTTGTTTTCTTAGAATTCAAACCAAACCACTTGCTAAGTTTCCTCAGGAACCTGTACGTACATCTGTGGAGTTGGGGGGGATATACCAAACGTAGAGCCTGTTTTGGAAATGCAAGAGAAATGAAATCACTAGTCGAGCTCGTTTTGCTCCTATAGTCTCCAAATGAAATCCACCTAGAAGTGCTCCAGGACCACGCACCTCACACGGTGCATTAGCACTCCTGGACGAGGGAATTGTGTTTCCCCCAGGTGAAGGAGACATGTCCTGGGTGTAGCTTGAGAGCACAGAGGGGTTCTGCTAGTGCCAGCTTGTGTCGTGACTCACTGCTCCTTGCTCCTGCAAACTGCAGCCCTGAGTCCACAGAACGATTTGCAAACACATGCTTACAAGTACAACAATACACTGAATGCAATCCCGACACCTGCATAGCAAAGAGAGACTTTCTAGTTGTGGCATCTACAGTGCCTGACCCTCTGGCCATGTGACACTCACCCTGGGAGCTGCACAGAGGGGTTTGTACTGCTGAGGCTGTCAGCTCCTGGCATTTGCAAAGTCAAAACTCACTCTTCACAGCCACCAGCAGTAGGTAGGTGAGTTCAGTATTCAGGGTTACACGTCTTTGAATTCCTGCTGCTGTTGCACTTAAGCAGTTGATCTAATTACCAGTTGCAACTCCCAAATTGTTCCTCAAAGGATTTTCACATCTCTGCCCATGCACCAAAGGCAAACAGCAGTTTATCCACCCCAGCTTTCGGATGAGTGTTGGCTTCACCCAGCACTTGCTACCAGAACGTGACTGTCTTGAGGTTCCTCCAGCCTCTGTTTTTCAGTAGGGACAATTACAATGCAACAAGAAGATAAACAAGCTATCACATCTTGCTTTTGCTACTGAGCTCATGTTATCAGCAGTGACTGACATTTGGTTGGAGCTCTCGTTTTCATACGCTCCACTTCTATTGTGCTTTTTCTGATAAGAAACCTCAGTAACAGAAGCGTACATCCGAGCATGACAAGAAATAACTCCCATTCACAACAGCTGTCTGTGCCCCTATTTCTGCCCACACTACAGCAGCTCAGGAGCTGCTTTCAGGTTGTACATGGAACTAGGAGGAACAAAGCCAGTCTCCCAGTTACCTGCCTAAATTTATTGGAAATAAGTCACTAGGCAGAAACAACAATAAGGTTTTCTTCCTTCTAGTGGAAAATGGGCCTACCTGACTTGTTTTCTTAAGATAAATGCAGAATATATCTGATTAGATAAAATCTTTTCCTATCAAAATAAGTGAGACAAGCCAGAGCTGTAGCGCTCAGCAGTAAAGGAGGCAAAGGAGTTTTCTTCCTGCCACTTCACTGCACTGAGACAGTAGTGATGGTCACATCCCTGGGTGCAAGATTCATCCCAAACCTGGGCGCAGGTGCTAATGCACTTGGGGAAGGATGCAATACTACCCAGGAGCGCTGAAGGGGTGAGATGAGAGCTGTTCTCAGAGCTGTCCGGGGAGGGGTTTGCTAGAAGCATACAGCTTCCAGGTCTACCTGGTCTCCCCCTGAAGGGGCTAGACCACTCACACTGGGCATGTCAAGATGGAGGTGGGATGCAGCGTGGGGCTCAGACACACCTGACATGCATCCTGATTCACCACTACAAATCACAGCAGCTTGGGCCCTTATATATATTTTTATAAAAATCCTCTCCTCCCTGGAGGGTTATATGATGAGGTCAGTTTGAGCTGTGCTTACCTGGAACCTATTAGTAGAGGGAAGAAATGCCAATTACTTGTATTTAAAAATAGACAGAGAGAACATGCTTTTTTCTGTTTTTTTTTTTTTTTTTTTTCTCCCCTCCTTGCTGATTGCCTGGTGGTACTCACAGCTGAGAGGCAAATCAAAACACCATCAGTGATTAGGCATTCAAGGCTTGTTTTTGTTTGGGCAGCAATCTACACTCAGAGTGAGATGTTACCTGGTGATGAAGGGAAGAGTATACCCTATTTCATTCTGAGGCTTGCTGCTCCTTTCCAAGAGCATTAAATGGTACAGAACCCCCAGAATATTAATCCTTTAACTTCCCTGCATGCCTTCTGAAGATGTTTGTGCTCTGCCTGTTATCTGTATGCACAGGGTATGGAAGAAAATAGAGCCAAAGGATGTGCTCTTGCCTTTGTGACTAAGGAAATACTTAATAGCTGTACTTAAGTACTGAACTGACATCTCAAAACACTGCTTTAGAACTTGGGAGTATCTACATAGGTTGGGTTTTGTTGCATGTTTTTTTTTCCCCTCAATTTTTTATTCCTGGAAACACAACATAAACACAGGAACAAATAATTTTGTAGAGCATAAAACAGTTACAATAAATGTGTTTTCAAAGTGGCTGATACGGATGTTGTTTCATTAGTAATGATACAAGACATTAATAAAATTATGCTTTATTTTTCCAGATGCTTGCAGTGTGACTGTAAAGTTAAACAATAAGTAATCTACTCAGAATGCATTATGGAGTGCCTAACCACCAAGCAGAACTGACAGCTGCATGTGTACTCTGGATGATTTCAAGAGATAAAAGCACATGTTTTGGGGTTTGGTTTGAGGCATACTTTCCACAGGATGAGATCTCTGATATCCACTATTTGTTTTGCTCTTGCCAAGCTAGAGAGGATTCAAGCATGATAAGATTTGTTAGGGCTTACTTTCTTAAAACACTTAATGTTAACAAGAGTGCTACTTGTAGCAGGTTCCTAACACAAAAGCAGTATACCTCTTGTAGGAAATATGTTTCATTTGGCTCTTAAGACAAACAAATCTAAAACTAGTTATTTAGTTGGTCATCTAACCATCAAGTCAGTACTGCTATTGCAGGTCAGTGCATTTAGGTCCAATCTACACACAGACCTGAGCTGGTTTGGTTTGAAGACCAGTTCAGTACTTTGTGAGACCGGGTCTCAGCTGCAGAGTACAACCTGCACTGCAAACAATCCCCAAGCAGAAGTCACTCAACTCATAATAACCTAGTATTCACTTTGTTACCTTTCCAGTCATAACAGATCTGGTTCCACTGAACCAGGTGTTTTTCTATTTTAGGGTTTTTACTTTCATCTTTAACTAGTTACCTTTAAAAATAATCTATGGATTTTATTAGTTGTTTTAGCAGTGGTACATTAGAAATCAAATGAAATATTCATCAGAATGACAGAATTAGGGTCTGGAATAAACAACAGTAGAGATAGCGTGCCACTAATATGGCTTATTTGAAGTAACAGTACTGTATCAATTAAACTGGGACTAAGCTGTGCGTTCTTACTGTGCTACTTAGCTGATGCTTGGGGAAAGGAGACTTTACAGTGTATGCCAGGGGAAAACTACTGGACTTGCTGTGCTAATGAGTCACTGGAATTTACCATTTTCTTAAGTACACACACACACTTTCTTATCTAGTGTTGTATCCTACTCAATCTGGAAATGCGAATAGTGTTTCTGTGCCTCCCATAGCAACAGCATTATGAGAGAATAAAAGAGAGAAATAGATTAAGTAGTTTGTGGAGTAAATACATTTTTGACTTAACTTGAGATAAGCTGAAGTCACAGCATTCTAATGTGGGGGCATCAAACTCAAAGGAAAGGCTTGAGCCACAGACATGCAGACCATTTATGAAATGGTCTTGCTTTAAGATTCCTGGTCCCAGCACATTTGGTGCTGCCTATAATCAAGAATTTGTTATAGAGTGATTCTGACTAAGGGAGACTGAAAGAGAAATTCAACTCTGCAAAGAGAAAACAAAGGCCAGTACAGCCCTCTTTCGGAGGGACTTAGCTGGTGTATTAATCTTGGCACAGATCTTCAGGGAGGAATTAATTCCATCTCTAGTATGGGACATAAATATCTCCATAAAGATCATCACAAACAATTCATAGATGCTTCTAACCCTTCTCACTCATCAAAGTCAATGGACAAACTCAACCCCCTGGAGTTGGAAAAACCACACTCATGAGGTGACAAACACAGAAAGTCCTTTTTAAGGTAACAAGCATATGCAAAATACAGCATGCTGGTGAAACTCATCTGTACAGCAGTGCATTCTCTTAATGCCTGTGTGTCACAGAACAGAGACTTCAGGTAAAGCCTCCCAACCCAGGAGGCCTTCATACTCTTAAGTTCACTGAGTCCTCACATAGAGCAAGAGGGCCCGAGGAAAAAAAGATTAAGCTCTGCTGAGTAGGAACACAGTGCCCAGGATTCCCTCTTATCCACAGTCCCTGTTCTTCAGCCACATTGCAAAGACTTTATCTGCACTTCTGCTGCATGACAGGCGGGTCTGGCAGTGTAAGTCACATCTGCAGAAGTGCACATTTCAGTGAAAGTCCCACTTCTCCTGAATTTTAACCCTCAGTCCTAGGGAGTGAAGGTATATGTGTGACCCATATCCTTATTCTAGTATGCTATCTTAGATGACTCTGACAGATGTTGACATGAGATGCACTTAGATATGACAGCACCAAGGCTCTTATCTGCTGCCAGAAGAAAACAGCTTTTACTTGCAAAATGCTGCTTTTTATTTGTCATAACAGGTTGCAGCTAGGTCTTCTGAAGGAACACATTTTAAAAATATAATCGGAATCAGAAATCAGCGGTTAGCAAGAAGACCCGTGTATATATCACAAGAGACTCTTGCCCATAGCTATGGCTAAAAAAAAAAAAATAAATCACAATTCTGTGCACAATTGTATTTCATCCAGTACTAGGAAAATGTATATTTCATTTAGATTATGTTATACACAGCCAATTTTCCATAGAGCTGCATTTACAGTATGATGTAGTCACTGTATTCAACCATGATACCATATAGAAACCTTTAATAAACCACCATAACTTTTGTGTCCAAGCACAAGGAATGTGCTGCCAGGAGATATCATATTTACAATATAAAAAGGGGACGTATTTTAGATTTGTCCCAATTAACCTTGTAACAAGATGTATTGGAGTGCTTATTAATGACAGTAATGAGATGCAGACAAGACAATGTATAAAACATCATTGGCATATAAATTAAATTCACATACAAGGATACCTTTATGCACTGGACATGAAGGGAAATTATTAAGAGGCAATTTTGTAAGAAAAAAAAAGGCTAATTAGAAAAAAACTCAACAGTATTCCTAGCTTGTAGCCATCAATGTTAGAAAATCTGTTTGACCACTGATGGAGGAATTGTTCCCACTGCTTTTACTGTGTAAGTTACAAAACTAGTTTTATGATGGTTCTCTTGAAAGTATTTGCTACAAGAAGCTACATAGCCATTATCCTTTGACTTCTTATTGCTCTGTTGTTTAATTTGCTTTAGTATGAATGCATGATTTAGAATGAAAACATCTTTCCTATCATTTGAAAGCTACTCCAGATAGTTTATTTCCCATTGACACAAATTACAATAACCCTATATACAAAGATCCCCCCCAAAGGCTAGGTTTTCTAAGGGAGCACAAAAGCCTCAAGCCAAGCATAAACTTTAACATATACATTTAAATGTGTAAGTAAAAGTTGTCCACTGTAAGCCTGTAGATCTACTCATATGAGAGAATTTATTCACACACTCAGGTTTTTTGCTGAACTATGGCCTAGTTTTCCTGTTCTATCATCACACATCTTCAGTACAGTCATGGCTAAATCCCATCCAATTTGGAAAATTTAAGGTGTACCATTAGCAAAACTGAGACTTTAAAATGATTGCCATGACCAGCAATAACAACAAACTGATTACCATGCTGAGCTTTATAATAGCATTTCACTTTCTTTTCATTATTAGAATTATAATAAACAGATAAATTACATCCACACATACACAAACAGCTATGTAAGCATGGCTGAAATAGTCAGAAAATCACTTTGTCAGAGGTGTGATTGGATCTCAAAAGGATACTAGAAATTATATACAGTAAAAGTAATAGCTCATGCATGACTTATAGTGATCAGGAGAGGCGGGAGGCCAAGGAATAAAGCTTCAGATACCTGAGAGTTGTTCATATTATTGCAATTGTATCCTACCGCGTAACTTATTACTTCTTTAAAAATACTAAATGAAGAGAGAGTACTTTTTTTTCCCCAGTGTTGCTTAACTCTGAAAACCACCCAAATAACTTAAATGCCCCCAATTTTTTAAATTAGTTGTGGAGAGGTGAGGAATCGTTGAGGGGAAAAGTGGATGAAGAGGAACATGAAGGGTGAGGAGGAGGGAAAGGAAACAGAAGCCTGAGGAGGAATGAAAGCAGCATGGAAGCTGAAGAGGTGGGGAAGGATGGCCTTCCAAAATATCAGAGCCCCTGCACTGCTCTTTTCTCTCTGTCATTACGCAGAAGGAGAAGGCACTGTGACCCCCTGCCCAGTAACATGCCATCACTCCTGCCAAAATCAGAGGGGAAGTGTTGAGCCAGCATTTGAGGTGAGGATTGGGATTGCTCAGCTCCCCATGGTAAAAGATTTATGCTTCCACTAAAACAAATCTGAGAAAACTCGCACAAGAAGACTTTTTCCCAATGCATCAGCCCCTGAACAACACAATTTTGGAAATCAGTGCTGTGAAGGGAGGTGAGTCAGTTCCCAGTAACTCGTCTCAGACTCATGCCTTTTCCCTACGCTGCTGTGGATTTTTTCAAGTCCACAAAACTTAGCATGTGATCATGAGAGGTTCAGTATTGCACTACGCACTGCTTATTTCAGGTTTACCATTTGAGTCAGCACAGACAGGTTTAGGGAAAGCTGTCTGGGTTTTACACTCCTAGAATTTTACTGCTCATTCACTCTGGGCTTTAAATACAGGCTGATGTCTGCTGCGTGCAGAATGTTCTCTGTTTTATTATGCAGTATTGTATTGGTGAAGTGATAAATGCAAAGCAAGGAATGGATGAATGACCTATGCGCTAGGCTGGGACTACCACAGCTGCCAGGAGCCACAGGATTGAAACTCAGCAGGGTCAAGTCAGCTCTTCCCTTTCAACTTATATAAATTAAACCCGACACATTCTACTCTGCAAGGTCTTTTACACAAAGCTGTAGAAAGAACTTGTGCAGACGTTCAAATCTTCTAGCACTATTCTTATTTCAAATGACACGGCCATATGTTATTTTGCAGAAAGTTGTGGGTTTCCCTTTATCTGGACTACTGCACGCCTACACTTGACACCTTGACATACAGCAGTCAGCTTGACCTCAAACTGAGAATCAGACAGGCACCGCCATTTACTGATATTTCCCTAGCTGTACACTTTGGGTTTGAAAAAGTTTCACCCAGTTTCAACTCATTTAGTAAAACAGAAAGCTCTATCATCACCACCTCCCCCTAATATGTAGTTATGACTGAAAACAGGAGGTGAGATCCTGTAAAGCAATTAACAAGCAATCTACTTGCAACAGATTTACAAGATGCCAGGAGATGGGTGGCACCAAAAACCAAAATAAGTGTTTCATAAGTTTTAATTTATAATTCAGGATTTTGTTTGTTCTTTACTTTTGAAAATCACTGCTACTAGGTGAACCAAGAAGAAAAATTGTACTACTGAACAAAAAAGCTAAATCAGTTACTGAGCACCCATTGCCAAGGGCAACACGTTCAACAGAGGATATGACAATGACAGACGAATTCTCACTAAATCCTCTCTCTGCAAAATAAGTGCACAATGTCTTAGATATTTTCACTCATGCTCGAGTCATCTTCCTTCCACAGCAGCTGCTTGCAGCTCTGTCAATGAAAGCTAATAGAGATATGGTTTCCTGTCATTAATATGACAGAATCTCCCCAATTTTCAGCTGACAGCACCAGACTTTTATGGCTTCTCATACCTTTTTCATTCCTACTCCTCCTTTCTATTTATTTTTTTTCTCTTGGAATTTTGTTCTCTTCCTCTCTTTGTTTCCCCTATTACAGTCCCTTGAGCCAACAGACTCCTACACCTTGCACGTTCCATTTTCCCCTTTAGTAGAGGTTGTCTTTTTGTTCTAGTCAACAATAGAGATGAAGCAATAACAACATAAAGTGACTTCATCTAGTCCAGTGTCTTCCAAACAGTTCCAAAACACAATCTAGTGATGCATAACAGTCTCCACACTAAATAATATTATCAGATTGCTCCAGCATGGGTAAGGCTTATTCCTGACTACACAGAAGTCAAACTGGAGGACAAGTTTGAGGACTGTGCAGCAATGGGACCTTTAGGAAGAGCTAAACTTCCATGAAGGAGAAAGCTCAGGCAACACAAACACACAAACTGCAGCCCCAGAAGGAGATTCCTGTTGTCAGACTCTGCTAACAGGGAATAACCACAAAGCCAAGAGGCTGCTGTTGCTAGAACCACCCAAGGCCAAGGGCAGGAACTAGGTCCTCACTCATTCAGGCACAGCCTTCTGCCTTTCTCATGGGCACAGCCCAAACCACAGCTTTTGGCTACACATAGCCACTGCTCACAGAGTAATGACACAAACCAATGTTTCCCTTTACGTTAAGATGCAAGCATGTTCTTACCATAACCATCAAACCCATCAGAATAGCTACATATTGTTAGGAAATAAAAACTTTATCCGTGCCCTTGGATTTCTGAAATTCCCAGAGGGCAAGCATCATCTAGCAGGAAATGCATAAAAGTACTTTTGTTGATGTTCTTTGTATTCCTTCATCAAACTCGTTTTGTTTAGAAAGAGTATTTCTCCTTATTTTCTTTTGCCAGATAAGCCCAGAGCTGGGGAGCTTTTGTAACATGGGCTAGCAAACAATGTAGAGCGTTGGAAAGAAACCATGTTTAGACAGGCACACCACGGATAACAGTGATATTGTGTGTCAGGAAAGAGAAAGGAGGGACTGCAAACTAATAATGACAGAGCTATTTATTACTGAATAACTAGCCTCTAATTTTAGAAACATAAGATCTCCTATTTTCTATTGTTCATTTTAATTAGTATTTTCCCTAAATAGTCTCCCTCTTCCTATATGTTATTTATACAATTGCAAAGAAAATATAAAGTACATGCAACGTTAGCAGAACAGCAACAAAACCTGCTGTAAGCATATAACTTGCTGTGCATTGTCTGGAGCAGGGACAATCTGTGGAATGATTTGGCCTTTCACAACAGGACATTCTTTCTCCCTTCTAAAGAAAATATTCTACTGTTACTATCTGACCACATCACCTCATCCCACAGTCACAGGGTTGCAAGCAGTACATCAAACTCTGTAAACAGAGTGAAACAGGTAAATATTTCAGTGAAGAGCAGCTGTTCGCAGCTGCAGGAATCAAGCCCTGGATTGTTTTCTCTCCCTTTAAAATCTCATATTATTTTCCTTATGAAGTCAACAGAACGCTTAGCAATAGCTCAAAAGCTGGTGCACTGAAAGATACCCTGACTTGCTGTTTCCTTCATCTGTTACAAACAAGAACATGCAACCAACGTGTGGTTTACTTTGCAGAGCCACTTAACTACACCCTTATCTACAAGCAACAAAGAATATTTGGGAATAGTGATTTTTCCATCACGTGCATGCAGGGTTTATTCATTCTTGGAGTACCTGAATATGCTATTAAGGATGGTTCTGCATTAATCCTTCCTTTTCTTGGAAAAATGGCAGAAAACTTTCTGCAAGAAAGTGAAAAATAAAAAAGTCATGTGAATGATTGTACTGGGCCACAGCAGACATCCATCTCAGCCTGGGCCCTGCCTCCACCACCAGACACAAGCAGGTTCCTGGGCAGGGGCATGATGATGGATTAAGCCTATAGAAAACTTCCTCTTTTCAGCACTGTTTTCCTTAGCCAACTGTAAATTTAATTTAATAGCAATCACAGGATAGCTATCCCATGAACTTGTCCCATCTCCACGCAAACCAAACCTCATCATTAATAAATATCTTCATAAGTGAAATACATAAATCAGCATTCCTCTGCAAGGAGTTTCTCACACATGGAACATCAACATTTTAGTGCGTTTGAAAACAGCCCTGCTAAATTCATTTTCTATTCACCTACCATCCACTTGCATAAAGTGTTTAGAGAGTGCGTTTGCATTTGACTACAACAGCATATTTGCTATGAAACTTCCCCAAAGTATCCACGTCCTCACTGTATTAGCATAAGCAAACTTCAAGCCAAAATAAAGGAAAATAAAGAAAGCAAAGCTGTCAAGTGTAAAGGTGAACAGAAATAAGTGCAATCTGGACTCTTCCTTCTTTTTGAGACCATCCTATACTGCTCTGACCCGCAGGTCCCCTCCTCCTGTGCTTCCTGGCTGTGCAGGAGAGTGGTTCCCACCGCCAGGACCAACTGCAGCTGCTGCTCTGCTCGAGGCAGCAGGAACAGAGAGAAAGGCAAAGCGTTGTGGGGTGTTCTCCCCCTGGGCAGGGCTGGAACTTGTGTAAGTACTCAGGCATCTTCCTCCATTGACAGACTTGCTTTGGTGCTTGCCAATGCTGCACTGCTTCTCTGTGAGAGCTGGCAAAAACCAGCAGAATATTCCATTTCTGTTGTGTTCAGCCATGTTCCTCTACAGACTATCAGTGCCAAGTTTTTAAGCAGCTCCATGTGCAGCGATTTGTAAATCACTTCCAGATATGCAAATAGCATCATTAAAACATTTGCATATACCCTTAAGTTTCTATTTCAGGTCCATATGCCCAGGATGCAGAAGAGGGCAGAAAATAATGCCTCAGTGTGGTGTGAGGCAGCTCTGAGAGAAGGGAATGGAGCAGAGGGAGCAGGGCAGCGAAGGCCTTGCTGACAGCATCGTAGCACTTGCTGCAGGAGCACTGGTATGTGATAGTTATATTGCATTTCAGCAAAATGCAGTCTTTTTGCTCAGTACAAGGTGCAACTGACAAGAAGGAAGGGAATATGATGCTCCCAATGATGGAGGGAAACGAACACAAAGGCTCACTCAGCTTTTCTCCCACTCACTTTACCACTCCCTTGCAGACCTTCTCCACTACATAAAATACGTTATCCAAGTTCCCCTCCCATATTACTTGAAAGATGCAGGTCATCAGCCTGCAATCCAGACCTGGAGACCACGAAGACCTCTGAGGAAGTGTACCAGCTGGGGTGGCTTAGCTTTAAGATTGGTCATAGGACAGCAGCCTTCAAACACAAGAAAGGAAGAATCTATTTTCCATGCCCACGGCAGATATGAGAGGCAGTAATGGGATTAAATTGCAGGAAGAAAGATTAAGGTTAAACATTAGGGAAAATTACTGAACAATGAGGCTAGCAAAGCACTAGAATAGATTGCTTGGGGAGGATGGAAAGTCTCTGTCATTGGAGGTCTTGAAGAATAGATTAGTCAAGCGTCCATCAAATATGACAGGTACAGTGGTCTTGGCTTAAGGCGGAGAGATGGGCAAGTGGAAACAGGCAATGACATAAAAACCTTACATGTCTTTGCAGCCTGTGAGCATGAACATATTTAATAACATTTTAAAGTTCTCAAAAATACAATAAAAATTATAGACCTCTTGGAATAAAAATGGCATGCACTTTTACTTGCAGTGTTTATTCCACTGTCTGCTCTACTAATCATTTCAAAGCCCTGATTTCAGCTCTTGACCACAGCTGGTTTAGACTTTTGTACAATCAGTTGTTCTCTATGATGTGTTCAAAGAAACAAGAGTCATAAAAAGTGAATTTTGAAAGATTACAGTTTTTAGCAGGAAAATTTTAATTACCATTTTTCCTAAAAGGAAAAACATTGGGAAATTAAATTATTTCAGTGATTGGATATAACAGGGAAAACTTGTGATTTTTCTCTTTTTCCCAGTCATCTTCAATAAGTGCTAGAGTTACATACATCATTCACTGGAGTCATAAAACAGACAAAAGAGAGGCTAAAGCTGTCAAATTACTTGTTGAAAGATTATTTCTTTGCCCAGCTCTACAGCAAATTGTATATATTGCTACTGTAAACTCTTCAAAACGTGCCTAAGTTCATAAGAACCTTGACTAATTGGTCCTAATCCATCTGAAATTATTATATAGACTATGACATGCAGATTTGGTAACTAACACGGACAGCATCCCTACCCAGAAAAGGCAGAACAAATAGCACTGCACACTTCAATAGAAAAATAAATGAAACACTTTTTCAGCTTCTTAGTCTCTCAGGATCCAGAGCTACTACAGAACTGAGTCCTACTAGTCATATTTCTGAAGAATGCTAGACCAAGACTGAGCAGCTCACCTCATCCCAAGCAAGGAATCAGAGCCTGGAGAAGAAGCTGTCAGAGATTTTGGATGTGTTCAATTCAATGAGAATTTTCCATCCACTCCCATGAAGCCAAGTTTTCTCCCCAGATCTGCTGTTGCTCCAACAAGCGAGGCGTGCTATCATGTGGCTTCCCTTACTCAGATGTACAGATCCAACAGAGTTGAGTCTATTTACGGACGATTAGAAATAAGTCTACAGAACAGAGGCCTCGAGAAAATAACCAAAAATACTCTCCAGTGCAGTCAGATGCATACTATAACCTGGATGGGAACCTCTGGTACAAAATTATGCACTTTACAGGACAGCTTTTCAAACGAGCAAAACTTGCAGACCAATAACCAAAGAAAACTAAGCAGGCAAAGGGAGCTAATTGGTGGCTTGGACATTCACGTGGAAAGGACTGTGTCAGGTTTACTGCAATATTCCTGAAATGAATAGTGACAAGCATAGCTTCTGCAGACCATATCTCTGCCTCTGTAGAGAGGACTGAACATACTTTAGGTCCTTTACACAAAACCACACACTTTCAGTGTTCAATTATACCACCTGAACTAGTAAGACATAACAGTTCCAAAATTCACAGCCAATTTTATGAACAAATCTTCAAGCCTCAGCCACAAAGCACCCAAGAAGAAACACACTTGCCTTACATTAATTCATCATAAACTGGTCCTTTGAATAAAATGCAGTAAAGAATGCTTGCTTCATATATCTTCAACAACTCACAAACCAGCCTCTGCCCTCAGAATACTATGCCCACATCTGCCAGGATGAAGATACCAACTCAGTACCTCGTGGCAGTACTTCTACCATAAAACCTCACTTTGTAGACTGGAAGACTTCTCTTGTTTTAAGACTCTGAAATAATGGGAAGGCAGGCAGGTGACAATGAGCCTAAAAAGATGAGGCTGAACTCTGGAAGAAGGGACTTCAGAGAGATGAGCCTTTCTGTGGAATTAGGGAGAGGGACAGATCTCTACAGCTGACCTGCATTCATTCCATTTTTACAGGTCTATCCAAGATTCCTGATGCCCTGAACTCTTTGAGAGCTATATCCTGTGGGAGAGATTCAATATGACACATTCTACAGGTTAGCACACTCTTCTGCCTGTGCTAACAAGCCCAGTGGATAGCAATAGGGATTTCAAATTGGCCTTTCAAAAGGAACACGATTGAGATTACTCATGTAAGAACACTCATCATGCAAGTTACTGTGTCAAAAGTGTTTCTGGAAAAAAAGTGATCTGAAAAAACATTATAATTTGTTCTCCAATTAAAGTAACTGTAGGAGTAAGCATGTTTTCTAAGAACTGAGCTGTGGTAGGAAAGCTGGTCAACTAACACAAGATTTGGCCATTGAGTTGATAAAAAGCAAATGGAATCTATCAGTAAAGAGGACATAGAAGAAGACAGTATAATGTGTTGTCATCTAGAGCTATGGAAAGATTAGTTTCCAAGGTGGTAAAAAGTGCTAAAAGTGTTAATACATGAGACAAATTAGTTACTAGTAACAATTTATTTTGAACACCCAAATTTTAAAAAGCTGTTTTAAACAACACTCAAAGGACCTCAAAAGTTAAAAAAAAAAAAAAAAAATAAAGATTTACCTTATTTTCTTCATTCATATATTACCATGTCATTCTGCACGGAATAAAGATTCAGTTTAATTATACAGCTAAAAACAGGTGGCTGTTGTTTTGTTTGATGATGATGCAGTGTAACAATAAACAGGCCCATTATTTTTAAATTAGCATATGCGCTCTTTTTTTTGATGATACAACACCTGTGGTTAGAATGTATGTTGAACCAGAGAAAATACTTCCTTGAGACATCTCCCCAGACCTAAAATTTCAAATTTAAAACAACAAAAGCTCCACTTGAACCTCCTGTTGCTGGAAGGAACAGCAATTAATTATTAAAAAAGGAGCCAAAACATTACCATCAATCCTGCTGACAGGGGGTGCTCAGTGGTTGGAGTGGACAGGGACAATTATACCATATCGCAGGGCTACAGACCACTTCTGAATTACAATTACAGCAAGAAACTCACTACAAATATCACAGATGAATACCACTGAAAAACATTATCAGGACTGGCTTGAAACATATGTTACATTAGGGCTGGGAGGAAAATAATGCATATGCCAACTTCAGAAGAGATGTCTGCTCAGGTGATCCTTTTAAGTTAAAAGAAATTTTGCAGTTCTGGAACCTCAGCAAAGAAATCACCAAATTCACATACCTACACATATATACTTATTTACATCTTGTGCTGCAATATCTATTCTCTACAATGATAATGAAGTGTCCACATGGGAGATGCTCCAGTTCTCAGTAGAAAAAAAGAAAAAGGAGTCTTGTGTTTGCTTTTGTTTGTTGTTTTTTTTTTCCTGATGAAAGTCACAGCCACATTGATGAGTGCATCCAAAGAGGAGCAAAATTACCTCACAAAATGCACTGCAAACTGAGCAAATACTACTACTCCAGATGAGCTGCCGTGGCCTGACCATCACCTGCAGTCTCATCATCTCACTGACAATACCATCTGCAAAATATATTCTTCATTTGAGTCCTTCACAAAAGAGGGATAAAGAAGAGCAACGAGGAGAAAAAACAATCAAAGCAGAGAAATTATAAATGAGCAGCAGAAATAAAAGAAAAAAAAGTCTCCTTTCAGAGTCAGCCTCAAAGGATGCACTGTTAGATATTTAGCATCAGGCAGGAAGAAGGTCTATCTTCTTTAATGGTTTAAATTGTCTTCAGAGAAAGAGAGAGAGGAAGTAGTAAACTCAAACTGAGCATATCTGCAAGACCGATTGGAAGTGACCTGCCTCTTCTTTGTGTTAGCAAAACCTTGGGTGAACAGAAAAATGACTAAAGTACCATCTGTACAGAGAAAATGGGGGAGAAAGATAGAGGAATAAAATTGGAAGGTGATAATTAAGGAGATGTGAAGAAATGCTATAAATATAGATTCAAAGATGGAAAATTCAGCAAACAAACTTCAATAGTTGGCATTTCTTATTCTCAGTCCAGGTTTCTTTCCATCAGTGGATCTCAAAGCAGTTTACAAATATTAGCTGATGAAATTTGTTCTTCTGCCAAGCTCCCATTGACAAAAATCACATCTGTTAATGTAACCAAGTACTAGAATAGAGTTTAGTCATGAAGATTTTAAAAGCTTTTGACTACTCAGTTTCAAAACACTGTCTCCAAACTTCCCCAGAGTAACTGACCCAGGAAAGGAAGACTTGCAGACAGTTCTTAGAAAGTACGAATTTTCTGCGGGGAGTTTGCATCAACTCTGACTGGTACCGATTTCAACACAGCACTTTATTCAAGTTGAAGATAATGGCTAATATCACTTACAGGTGTCTCCAACTACAGAGTTTTGGTCTCAGTCCACAGAATTTAAGACTGACACCTCTACAAAACTGGTTTAGATAGCCTGTGTTAAAGAAAAATAAATAGATTATAGCCTGTAGTGGAATAACCGTATTCTGTGATTGTTATCTTGACACCATTTGCCACCTTTAATACAACCTCTTTTTGCCATGTTCCCATTCTTCCAGAAAATAAAATCTATAATATGTAATAATTTAGAATTAATATCTTGATTCCCTAGATCCTTTAATGAATTCAAATGCACCTAGGGAATCTAACCAAAGACATCTGTTCATGAATAGTGAGAATTATTACCAAGTCCTGGTGGAGACGGCAAGATGCCATCTCTTCCTGAAGTACCTCCCAGCTGAGAAATCAACTGTCTCCTGGCTGAATATGCTTGTGTCAAGGTTTTACCGTGCTATGTCTCTTGGGGCTTCTTACTAGCAAGAGCTCCCTTCCAAACTTTTACAACACCCTGGAAAAAGGAAGATGAGCTTAGCATGTTTTTGTTGTCCAACTACATATGCCTGCTACCTTTATCATATAAAATAACGATGGCCTCCATTAATACTAATTACTACTCCAAAGTTTCACAAATCCCTTTTTAATCATCTTTGGGTTTAACTGATTTGCCCTAAACCTCCCTGTCTGCCAAAAAATTAACATTTCATTAGACAAATCATAACCTACTCCCTATTCTCCAAAATCCAACCCATCTGGAAATATTCTACCTCAACAAATGTCAGACCTGCACAGGCTAATGGAACGTTATTTTTATTTAAAGCCACACATATTTGGGCACACTGAGTATGATATATATCTATAGTTATAGCTGAAGATCTAGAAATGCCACCACACCCACATCTCTTCCACCATTCACTACACTCCAGAAGACGTCCGGTGCCTTTATCAGTTAACATTTTCCTATTTTCTGTTTTCATTTTCCTATTTTCTGTTTTGCAAATCTTTTTCCCTACTTCCAAACATCCATCACAGATTAATTTACCTCCACTGTCAGAAATGTAAACCATCAGCAGCTTGTTATATTGAAGAGGTTAAATGAAACTTTTGACATGACTCGTATTTAAAAACCCATCTTTAGCTGATGGCATGTCATCAGCTAGAAAATGTGTAATCAGGAGAGCAGACCTGAAGATCTGAAGACAGAATGTAGAAAAACCTCCAAGAGAACTTTTTCTCCACTCTTTTTTTTCTTTTTAAATTTAGCAAGTTTGAAAATATATTTTCTATTTTTGGCTTCAAGTGTAGCTATGGTCTGAACAGCAACTGTATAAAAATGGATCCCACCCAAAGGATCTTCTCTGCGTGCGCATTCTGAGGAAAAAATATCCTGCTTCAGAAAAATTTTGGACTAGATCTCCACCTGCTTATTCAAGGTACAGAATTTCAACATCAGTTTAAGACCTATCTGTTGCTTTTTCTGCCTTGTATTTTTGTTAGGCACATATAAATAGATTAAAACATACATTCCTAAGTATGTACTTTCTCTAAATTGTCATTTTATTGTTTTCTTTACATACAAGGTTTTGTTGCACAGGTGCCAGCAATGCATCTGGTAATACAAGGCAGGATGGGACAATTACAGCACAGGTCCATGTCTCTCTCCTACATACATACACAACATTAAATGCAAGTGTAAGGAGTAACTCCTGAAGCTTTCCAGTGCCCACCACGTTTAGGCTCATGCAGATACAGGGATTTTGCCTACATTTTGCCTGAGGTCTCACTACCTAAACATGCTGTGCCTTAACATCCCAAGCATCTATCTTAGCTCGATCTCATATACCTGAAATTGAAATAAACTTCTCTTTACCTTCAGATTTTGGTTCAGACTCTAAATCAGGATCACCCAATTCCTTGTCCTACCCCTAGAAAACCTTTCTGCCTTCCTCACACTGATAATATCATACAAGAAAAGGGAATTTATCCAGGGCATCACAAGTCCACGGAGGTTAATGTATCTGTTTCAGCCTTAGTGCACAAACGCCAATTTTTTTTTAGCTCAGCCTACAGTGACTCCTTAAGTACTAAGGACCTCCCTTTAGCCTCCACACCCAGAAACAAACATACCGACTCACAGTTAGAAGATACCAGTCCCACAGGCATCTCTGAAGCTCTCCCTGCAGGTTTGGTAAGCAATCAGTGCTGAACCACAAAAGATCAATTCCCCATTGATTCCTGAATTATAGCTTTATTGGATTCTTGAAGAACTTTCACCTCTGGCACCTTGGTCCTTGACTGATCACCTCCAAATCATCGCTTTACTCATAAAGTGCAGTTTAAGGATGTTCAACCATTGTCTGATGTTGCACACATGTTCTGATACATTTGTTGTTTTTCATGCTTTCTGACTCACTATTACCCGTAGTACTTACATTCACCACTAAATTATCCCAACCTATTTCATTAAAATATCTCATCATCAGGTGTATTATTCTCCCCTTTCTACCTTCTTTTACTGCATGAGGACTGATTAAATCAGCATGATGGTAGCTAAGTAGTGTTTAGGACTCAGTGTGACCACATCTGATTTGTTCATAAAGAATTTTCCTTTCTTCGGATATCAGAGGGGTGCAACTTGATGTTCAGTTATTAGTGCTTTTTCTATTTAGCAAATCAGCTACTGAAATCATTCCAGATTAGTTTGTTTAATCAAAAGCACCAGATAAAATGAATACAATATTGACAGAAAAAGAACTTTAAACTGTGCCACTATTAGGTGCTCCAAGGTAATTCTTACAGTTTTTTTTTTTTTTTTTTGCAACTTGTGGCAAACTTAAAATAATAATACCTTAATAATAATACCTTAAATTTATATGGTAGTTGTTCTCCAGAATGATCCAAAGGCACATTAGTGACTATATATAGTCATTACTTCACCTACCATCAAGCAGCAGCTACCTCAGGGATGGAACAAAATACTTGCTTTAAGCTCTCTGCATCTTTTTTGGGTGAGAACAGCACAGCCACATCCTAGTCAGATTCTCAACATCTTTTTACACATCCCAAGTGCCTGGGATTATTCAGCTATCAATGCACAGAAAGCAACGTTTTTTCTCTTAGTGGACATGTCTCAACCTGCATTAAATTCATGATACTGCCCAGAGGGTTAAATTGCACCACATCCTTACAAAGGATGCATCTTTCCCATCTTGTCAGTCCACAAATTCTTGGCTTCCTGATTTTTTGCAACTCCAGATTTTGTGTGTTCAGCTATTTTCATGAAAATTTGCACCAGAATTTGAGCCTTTCACCACGTGCTTGTCACTAACTGACTTTCTGATAGAAGTGGGAAATTTTTATCCTGTTTCTAAGTCCCTACTTGCAAAAATACCTCTTTTCTGCATGCAAACAGCAGAAATTTGTTGAGTGAGAAGCCTCATTTCTGCATGTGCTCTCTCTCCCGCCCGCCAAAGTCCCTACATGGCTACTCAGTTTCTTGGCTACAGCAGACACCAGCAAGTTAACAACATGTCCCTCTACATTCTTGGCGAGAATCCACAACATATCTGCTGGCCCATTCCCTTGCTAGAGAAATGCTAAATAGCATCGCTGGCATTTACATGTCTCTCATCACTCGCAATGCCATCGGTCCAAACATTCCTCTTTCCTTCCCATCGCTTACTGAAGCAGCTGTAGTATCTAAGGATCACTGTGCCCCCCGTCCTCATGGTAGTTCAAGCAGCAGGTTTGAATGGGCACCTCTGTCCACAGCCCTTTTCTAGGACAGAGAACTGCACAGTGGCTTTTAGTGAGGGGACCACCAGAGATCCAAGGTAAAAAATTGGACACATCATGATTTGCAGCCTTCCTAATGAGTGATCTACAGCAAGGAGCTGTCTCAGCCTCCAAAACTCAATGCATAATACTAAATATTGTTTGTAGGTACAACGGAAGCATTAATCCCCTTGCAAGATGCAATGTGCTTTAAGATAAGGCAAGAAGCATGGAATCAGATGCTCCTATCAGGTACTGGCTATCACTCTGAGAATGTCCTTGTAAAGTCTCCAGTTTCTTTCATCTTCCCACAACCAAAAGGTCTTGCTGAGTTAACCACAAACTATCTTGGATGCACACAACCAAAGCAGTTGGTTATACTTGGCCATAACCAGAGAATAACACAGTCAAGGCATCAATCCCTACCATCAAGGCTCATGCAATTAGATGACTGCAAGAATATAACGGCAGTGGGAAAGCACTGCATAGCTCTTGTACCTGTTAGAACAAATCCTCTGTGGGATTTTTATGAATGGTTTGGCAAAACAGAGCCCTAAGCGTGTACGTAGCACCCTTTGGAGACACTGCTCAACAACAATCTTTATGCTCTGTATTCAGTTGAGGGCGTGAGGTGGCACCAGACACGGGTGGTATTCAGTCCCACAGAGATGCTAAAAACACTCCAGGGCACCTGGCTGGTGCTCCGTGAGCTAAGAGCTTCAAGTGTCACTGGAGGACCAGTGCTTCCTCCTAATCACATAGGTCTTGCTCTGTTAACTCTTACAGGAAGGCTGCATTGTGCTGGGAGGTAATTTTGCACTGGCATTGATTTGAGGTGCAATTTGAAATTCATGACAATCTATGTAAATGCGCTTGTGACACTGAAGAGACACACAGTGCGGATTATGCGTGACATCTTAAGAGCACACAGACTTTTTCATAAATACTCATACATCTGCCTTTTAGACATCCTGGATGTACTCCGCTCTCAGGTTACATCCATCACATTCAAAATAGCTCCCATGATTATATCAATACAAAAGAATTTAGTTTGGTCTCTAATGCTATCTGCAGATTTCTCAGTTCTCCATGTAAAAGTAACAGAGGATAAGGAATTTAAGGGTCACAGGTACTGATTATCCATCTTTCATATTAGGAAATAAGAGGAAACAGTGAGGAGAAGAAAGGTTGGAGTAAGAAGGGAGGGAGTGGCAGCCCCTCCTCTTTCCAGTACTGCTTTCCTTATACTTTTTTCTGCATTGTTGATGAGGACGCTTGACCACAAGTGTCACTGATAAGATTGCTCGACCACAGACAAGACAGTAGTAATATTCAGGTTTTTTTTGTTTATTTTTTTTTCTTGAATTTACATTTATTCCCTAACACCATAAGGCCATCTAAATGCCAAGAAAACATCCATTAAGAGTTAGGGATAGCTGCTGACATCAGATATCAGACAGTGTGCTGACACCATGGATAACCTTAAAGGGACTGAATCCTAAGAAAGTTACAGAAAGGCTTTCTCATGAGTGAGATAAATATGACTAATGTACTTTTGCTAGAGACTGTTAAAAATAAAACCTTAAAAAGAAGAAAAACACGCATTTATTTTACACGACAGACACTATTATTTCTACGTATTTCAGATTCATTTGCAAGTTAAGAAAACTGTGGTTGAAAAAAAATGTTAGCAATCACATTTACAAGCAGAAATTCTACAGAGTTGAGTCATAAACTGCCCTCTTGCCTCAGCTACATTACGCTCCAGAGTTAAATCTATTCTTGAGCTTTTTCTTCACCTCATTTAGCAGTGGGTATATCTTTTGGATTAATTAGAGCAATCCTCTCATTCAATAATAGTCAATTGTTTTCTGTTCAACCATTATGCATAATTGTTTTCTTTGATCCATACAAATGCTGGCTATTTTTCATGCCTAATTAACCGCCCCCCTCCCCCCCCGCGGGGCCGGATCCGGATCGGTACCGCTCTGTACCGAGCGGCGGTGCCGGCAGAGGGCAGCCAAGCAAGAATAATCCCGGCTGGGGAGCGAGATGCTCACCGCAGATATTCGCCTGATCAAACAATTGTCCTCGCAAGCTCTTTTTTTTTTTTTTTTTTAACTTATTTTATTTTTCCTCCCTCTTTTCCCTCCTCCCTTCTTTCTGAGGAGCGTCTCCTTGGCAGGCCGGCTCACTGCTCTCTTAGCCGGCTTTCTACACCTGAACAGGAGGCACTGCATTTCTGAGATAACTGATAAGATAGTTAAGAGACACGTCCGCAGGAAGAGGGGAAAAAAAAAAAAAGAAATAACCAAAACAAACAGTAAAGACCACAAATCAACGGCAATCCGTGTTTGCACAAGCTTCCAGTCTTACCATGTGATCTAGTTCTAATAAATGGTGGAAATAAGGTCATGCTCTTTATCTCCAAATTATAACCGCAAACAAAGCAAAGGGGAATGTACGTATTGCAGTGGAAGACCTCCTGGTTAAATCCTCATGGGAAGAGGAAGAGCTAAGATCCTTGAAAGCACTCACTCAAGACGACTGATGCTTCTATGACTAGAACATTACGCATGTTTCCATGTGTATTTATACATACAAACAAATCTGTAAAACTACATACACACATACAAAGAATCTTTATCCTACTAAACAGACATTCCCAACTACTTAATCTGTGCATGTTTATACGTGCTTGTATTTTTACGTTATTCCAGGGAAAAACTATCTTAAAAAACAGATTTCAGCCATCAGAACTGAATGCCATATGCACAGCAGCAAGACAACACTGAAGTATCATCTTAGAGAATAGAAAACAAAAGAAAAGCAGAAGTTAGAGATCAAACTGCAAAGCTCTCTAAACTGCTGTGGTTGATGAGCAGAGTTCAGGTATGTCTATCATCCAAACTATTTACTTTGATGTGCTGCCTGCTGCTTTAAGTATCTTACTCCTCAGTACAGAACTAAGAATATGTGTATATATATAATATATAAATACTGGCTTGAGCAACCTTATTCTCTGATTAACACTGCTCAGCTTGACCAAAGTGACCTCCTGAGATGTCAGGGTTCACCCCCTCCCCCCATCATCTGCTCTACAGGTCTGGGTCCTTCCCTACTTGAGCACCCAGTGCCATCCACTCCACCGCTCCCCTCCAGCACCTTCAGAGGCAGAGAAGGATGGCACATCATTACCACAACCATGGCCTTGCTCTCACAATACCACCAAGTTATTCCAGATCGCATTCAGTTTTGTAGGGGAATGCTGCTGACTCCAAGATTACTTCACAGGTCCGTGCTGCTAACACTAGATCTGCCACTCTATATCAACGCATAAAGGATGGTTGTTTTCTTTTCTCCTTTCTGTAGAATTCTCTGTGTAGCAGACAAAGCTACTGACTTAAGAATGTTTCTACAGCAGTGGAAATAATCAGTGCAAGGCTAGTTTTTAAAACCTGCTCCTAAAGTGCTTGGAACATTAAACAATTATTTATGAACACTTGAAACATTAGCTGTTCCACTTGAAACCATTGGCAGGGCTTTAATACAGCTCATGCAATGCTCTGGAAGCAACACCAAGGTCTCTCACTAGTCACAAACCCTTTATTTCATTTTTAAAGTTGCTGTGCACCAAAATTAAAAGGTTTATCACTGTGATTAAAACAAAATCTCATCACCAGTATGAGCATCTATTCCCTTCAATGCTCCACTGAGACATTCCCTCACTCTGACTATTAGGCATGGCTTTGCTCTCACTCGGCTTCTTTCTAAAAAGAGTTATTCCTGCAGAAATCTCAAGTGGGGCACTGCCTGCCCTCTCTCCCAGGACTTGGGCGGATTTTCACATCAAGGAGGCTAATTGACACCAGGTTAAATAGATTTCCTAATCAGGACTGCAAGTTCTTTGATAATGCAAGTACCCTAAACTTGTTTTATTTACTGAAAAAGAAAAATCTTTTTCATAGGAAAGGGGAATTCAATGACATGTTGCTCAATGACAAGGAAGACTGCATTTACTCAAGCTTGTGCTTCTTTTTCCAGCAATCCTCCTTTCCCAGGGAGATCCAGAAAGGTCCGTTTTTATTGTTATTGACATGAGGACTCCCTCATCCTAATGAAGAAACCCATCACAAAGGGTGCAACAAAAGCATATAGTCCTGTTCCAGGGATGGTATGTTTGAAGAGATGGAAAAGAAAGAGGCTCAACCAATTACAGTACAGAAAGCATAGTACAGAGAGGCTGCGAATCAGGTATGGAGATAGGTGTCCATCTGCAGGAAGGGAAACTGGATCCTTCACCAGTCTTGCTCTGGTACTTCCATCAAAATGAAATCCTACATCCAGCCCTTACAACACCCAGAAGCCTAAACTTGCTATCCACAAAGACCTGAGGAAGGAGAGGTTTCACAGCCCTATATCAATCTAACAGGCTTTCAATTACACATCTTTTAACCAGCATATTGAAAAGCTCTCACCCTACTCCTGGTTTAGCGAAGCATGCCCAGGCTGCACAGCGACAAAGCAGGGAACATATGCCACTCTTCCCCCTGTGGTTATGTCAGGGTCCATTAGTAGGTTTTCTTTTGTACTACTACTTTTTTTCTCCTTGAATTAGAACAGAGGAAAACAGAGCAGAGAAAGATTTCCCCCCTTGACAGTAGTTCCTGGTGGCTCTGCAGTGAGAGAGCCAAGCAGTGGTCACTCAGCCACGTGTGCTGCAAACAAGGCTAACAGAAAAGGTCACGTTCAGCTGTGACTATGGAAAAGCAGGCAGTATGGTGTTCAGAAATAACCGAGGCAGAAAAAGCATAAAAAGTCTGAAAGACATGAATGCCTGAGGAAATGCAGATTTTGGGGAATCTGTGAGTAAACAGGCATATGACTGACTGAGCCAAAATATATACAGGATTTCACAATATTGAAATCATGTATCTTTGTGTTCTTAAAAATAAATTAAAACTATACCAAGACTTGCACATGGGGAGCTGACGCACGCTGGGTGCTACTCATCCCGCAGCCAACGGCCTCATCCTGCAGCCCCCTCTCAGGCAGCCCCCAGGAAGCTTACCCACAGCCACCAACAAGAGCAGAGGTAAGTCAGCTGTGAGCTTCAAGCTCCTGCATGAAGAGCCCTGGGGAGTCACACAACAAAACACGCATTATCTGTTGTGGACCCCGTGCCCTCTTTTTAAGATGGCTGTTAACTTGCAAGAGTTACAGTGGCAGAGGAGTGTAAAAATGATTTGATCATACTCGGAGATATTGCTAAGAGCAACAGGGAAAGACACATTTGAAAAAGTGGCTTGCAGTCATTTATATACCTCCTTCCACACGTTAACCATTTTTACTTGCAATAACCACGCATCAGTGCTCTTGCTGCATTATCTTATAACTCCTTTTCTTCTTTATGGTCCTTTGTGGACACATTTTTACCTGCTTAAATCTCTACATATCTAGTAGAAAAAGAATGTGAGATACATACACTCACTCTGTCCTAAATTATAAATATATTAGGGACATACAAATGTCACCACAACCCTCAAATGTGGCTTCACTGGCTCCTGCTACAGAAGGACAGAGTTTTGCTAGAAGCACACCAGATAGAACCTGGGAATGTTTCTAGGCCTGGTGGTCTTCTTTCAGCCAGGTAATTTGTAACTCCAAGTTTGTTGATCTTAATAAAAGAACAAACTGCTCTTTTAAATCTGTTCATTGCTATGTTAGCTTTCCCTGGAGAGGTATAAAGCCCACTTTGCTCCTACTGGCAGCTCTGGAGTTGAAACTCTGGACTTATAAGGCTGCCAAAAGCCACATAAAATGAATCAAGCTTCACCAGAATAAAGATTGGTCGTGTAGATCCAGACCCATGTTTTTATGAGCCATGAATCAACAATCTAAAGACAAGCAGATGTTTGTGTTTCATCCTCTTTTCTGGTTTAAGTCAATTCACTCCTTTCCTCTGAACTCCTCTCTCATCTCTTGAATGTGTTAGTCCCAACTTATTTTGCTCTTTTCTGGCATAATTAAAGAGATAACAGAAGTCATTGCAACACCTCTTAGACTGGAGATGCTGGCCTCAATCCTTGTGAAATTCCCTACCCCAGCTTTTGGATGGAGTAAAGAAAATTGATAAACCTGAAATAGGCTCAGGCTGAAAAGGCAGCTTACAGCTCTTCTAGGACTCTTCTCAGGTGCCTCTAAGCTACCCAGCACATAAATCTTACACGAGGCACTTCTGAGCTGAAGGATGCTCCTTTCAGGATGGCAAGCAGTGTTCAGTGACACGGTGGTTTTTCATGAGCTCTCTACAGTGGTGGTACTCACGTCTACTAACACTGTGTAGAAACACTGATTCAAATTTCAGCAGGATTTTGGGGAAACACATTGCGACAAGAGGCTGAACACTTTTCCTGTATGCTTTCTGATGAAGTTCTTGACAGCAGATGAAGCAGGGAAATCATTACACCTATGAGCAGTCCACTAAGGACAGAGATCTATGCAGATGTGTCAGAAAATGTCATGTAAAGCACTTGCAGAGCAGCCAGAACTTCCTTCTGCCTATGTGCATTGCATGTCCATAAGGACTGCCTCCTGCAGGAGGTTTCCCTGAAAAGATGGACTGAAAATGTGTGAGCGGCTGCACAGCAAATTTCATTTGCAGACCAGAAATATCAGAAGGCTTTGCAATTCAAAATGTTAACACAGAAGCACAGAGAACTTATAATCTAGGACTGAAGGTACACAGAAAGTAAAAAGAGTGAAACATACTTCGGGTGAAGAAATACAGAACAAATTAAAATTAACCTAACCTAGTTTGGGGCACTGAATTCTAGCTATGGTTCTTTCCCAGTGATTGAGTTGTAACTCACAGGTTCATTACGAAGAAGGCAAGATCACCATATTACTGTGTATGCTTGAGAAATCAAAATAGCAGCAGCATATGAAGTAGCTGGATTTCCAGTTATGAAACACACATTTGACTCTTGAGAATGCTGGAGGCTGAATAAAGGTTAAAAACTCAGGAATAATATTGTTCCTGCAACTTTTGCAGAAATCTTTGAGAGATGAATTTAGCAATATGTGGCTTTTAATGGTGTTACATTAAACAGCAGGATTTCCATATGGCGTGAATCTGCTGAATTGTATTGAAGATGGAGATTTTGTTCCAAATTTCTATGGCATTCTGTGATTGTGTCATTAGATACTCGCAAGCCTTTGCTACAATGAAGAATACAGAATGTGCCAAGTAAAACAATCTTGAGCATGCCTTCCAAGGGAAAATACTGAGGCTAAGATTTAAAATTTCCTAGCCCCATTTTCTTTGTAAAACAGTGAGTTCATTTTGCTAGAAAAGGGTTAAATGGAAATGTGTCATTTTCATAATAATAATGTGTTTTATATTGAAATTTGTTCTTTGCGTCTTCTCTTTTCAGTATAAGTGTTGGTGTGTATGAGTGATATGAGGATAAGTTTGTGAGGGCAATTACCCATTATTGTTGAGTAGCTGAGTAGTCCCCTGAGCAAACTCATGCATAATTTGTTTGTTCATAAGATACTGTAGAGCTGAGGCTGCAGTATCTTCTATGCCCCAGCTTATGGGAAAATGGAAGCTTTTTCCCACTACTCTGCATTTCTTACCCTATTGTTTGAACTCTGATCATCCGTCTCGCCCTTCTATTATGGGCACCTTCACTGAATAGGAATCGCATATCAAGTGGGTGAAGGTCAGAAATACATCATATAAAAGGGGAAACAGTGAATTCATTTTACAAGATTCATTATGATAATAATGTCCAAATACATTATTAACAGCATTAAAGAAATCCTTTTCTAATTTATTTTTGTGCCTCTTCCTATCTGCATATCCTTGTTATCTAGGAGAAACAGCGTGGTCTGCAAAGTTGGGGTTACATACGTGTGGTGGTCTCAGGAAAGTAAGAACTGGTTTGAGATACAATTTCAGCATTAAATAATTTCCCACTTTCTAAAAAATCTCTAATCTTTCCTTACATGGTTTCCTCCCCTTACAGCTCTCTCTTCCCTTATCTGTAAGAGGACTTGCCCTTCTCCTCAGGTAGCAGCATCCCTATTACCACTTCCCCTGACACACACAAGAGTAGTCATTTCTTTCTTTACCAATCAGCTCTTCTGCAGCTTCACCCTGAAGAAGCCCCACAATTTAAATGTTGCTGTCTGCAGCCCTTCTCCTCCAAAGACCTGCACGGACAATGTATTTTGTTATTAAAAAACTGCAATGGGAACATGAGCAGTTCAACATGATCCAAAAGCACCAAGACAAGCGTGTGACCAGATTTTTAAGTTCCCCCAGTCAACACCTCTTACTTTTAAGCCAAGATAGACCTATGTTGTATTGCAAAGAGAGGCAGACCGAGGTCCAGCAAAATTCCAACATGGCACTTTCAAACTATCTTTTGTCTGATAAAGTTTCAGAATAAATACATTAGGGTTTCAGGCTGATTCAAATGACAAAGTCAGTTATTAATTTTTGTACAAACTTCAGATGAGCCCTCCAAGATGTTATGACACCTTCCTTCACACGTGGAACTCTGCCACCAGTGCTTTTATCTCCTCTTTCACTCTGGCTGATGTTATTAGAATCAGAAATGCCGTTTGGATAAAAAGAGGAAATGGAGATGTAGCTAATCTCTTAAGAGGTGGGAGCATTAATCCTGACAGAGGAATATTTGGATCTGAAGGAAGTAGATGTTCTCAAGTGGTAACTGTCTCCAAAGCCAACACCATCACTGCAATGCACTCAGGTGAGAGGTGAAGGCACCATCTTTGAGGGAAAGAGAAACCCATATCCTGGGAATACAAGGCACACCTAGTACTGGTGTAAGAGCAGCCTATGCTGAGGCTTTTGAACACTGTAAACGTGGAGAGAACTGGTTAAGAAGAAGCTACAAGGTTTAAAAATATGATATATTTGATTTGAAGGGAGAAGGGGCAGTGCCTGCACTATTTCTCAGGTGTTGTACTGAGAGACTAATAATGGGTGATTAAGGCAAGACGGCATGCATTCCACAGGGTTCTGGGCAATCCTTATGTTTGGTCCAAAGAGGAACTGAACTGCTCGTGAAGAACTGGCTTCTATTTGAAGTCTGCTTCACTGGCTGAAGACAAGTAGCCAACATCAAAAGTGAACTTAACCATGACTGAACAAATATTTGTATGATATTTTTGTTACTCCATTGAGATAACAAGGAAGCAGGAAGGCAGTGGGACAAACAGGCCAAACTGGCAGAAAACAAGCTTTAAATGGATAATAGGGTACTGCAAAGATTGACAGTTTTGCTCAGCATCCCCTTACAGATGAGGAAAATAAAGGATTTACCCTGCTCTCTCACTGTGCAAATGGAAGGAGGAGGAGGAAACAACCCTGTATTTTCAGAGTCCCTAGCTGGTCATTGGCACTTGCAGTATCATTTCATAGCACTAAATCACTATTACTTACTATAATATTTTATTGTATTTTAGTGTATTAGTGTATAATTATTACAGCAAATCACAAAGAGTGAAAGGAAGAATGCTCCAAATGAAATGCCAGGAACATTTGATAATTGGGAAGGGGAAAAGAAAAATATTTAAAGAACCGTACAATGGTTTTAGTTGGAAAGGACTTTTAAGGTTATCTATTTTCAGCCCCCCTTCTAAAGGCAATGGAACAAGTTGCTCAAAGCTCCATCCAGTCTGTATTACTCCATACCAAGTCATCTGTAAATACCAGAAATTTCTTTGCAACAGATATTCAAGCTAAACAGCAACAGAAATATCCTGACATCTAAGGTACTATATCTGAAAACTTAAAAGTAGTTCTTGATGTTCAAGACAGTTCAGCAAAGAACTCATAAGAGCAGAGACGACACTGGGGAATCACTTGGAAAATATGACTTGCAGTTAAGCCCTTGATCAATCAGTGTAGTGAAAGGAGCAGTATCACTCTTCGGAAGTTAATTAGACACTAAGAGTAATACTCTAGAAAGCTTTGAGAGCAGATTGTGTAAAGACAGCTCCCCATATAAATCATTACTATACCTCAACTCTGAATATCCATTAATTATTAAAGCTTTCTAGGCAAGCTAAGCAGATATTCTAAGATGCATATTTCAGAAATTTCCACATGTTAAAAATTAAGTACTGTCAAACAAGCTGGGCCAGGCAGTGAGAGGGATCCTTCAGAGGCCTCAGTGCAATGTTCTCCTGTCACTCACCACCATCAGCAGATGTGTCAGGCCCAGGCCCCAACCTCGTCACTGTGCACATCACTTCCCTATCCCACAGTGTGTTTTGGTTTCTTTTCCACATTTTTAGGGCAGACCTGGAGACACAAACCCTCCTGGCATTCTCTCAAGTCAAGAGAAGTCAGACTTCACTGACCCTTTGCTTTGTTTTGCAGTTTAATTAGAAGCAGAAGTCAACTAAAATGGTCTCATTTGGGATGACTGCACTAAGCCCCCTCTATGTCGAGCTTCCCAATAAACTACTGGGAGCAGAAGTCTTCCTGCCGTCTTTAATTAGATTAATTATTTTCAGTATTTTCAGCTAATGCTAAGAAAAAAAATGCAGCTTCAAAGACTGAGAGATAGGCATCAAGTGCCAAAGGTAGATACTTCTCACGTTCCTGCAGCAGAGCAAAACTAAGAAGAAATCTAGGGACCTCATTTAGACATAGCAAAAAAACACAAGATCATGGTCCTTCTGTTCTGCGGGTCATTTTTTTTAATATTAAATACAGGCGTTATCTTTATTTTTGAATAATACATAGGCATGTTATTTTGCTGGAACAGACAACAGAAAAAAAGTGTCGGCGATGAAAATGTTCAAAAGAATGGAAGAGAATAGCAGGCTTTAGATTTGCATGCAAAGTTCTTCATGTGTGAAATGTACCCAAATAAAGTGTTTCAATTTTCGATTATTCAAATCAAGATACTGCAATGTTTTTGGACACTAAAGACTTTGAGCTGTTTATTTGTTCATTTTCTTTCTTTACTGCTTTTGTCCCCTGAGAAACCTAACAAGTGAAATATAGTAACACTGAGGAATATTTACTAGAGAAAACAACCACTTTGCAGGATTACAAAATTCCAGGTTCTCAAGAAGAAAAAACAACAGGTATTTAAACAAAAGCTGTATATGGTGTACTAGTTTCTGGTGCTCCAGATAAAAGAGATTTTTGCTTTTAAGAAGAAAACTAAGTATACTCAAGTAAGACTGTGCTTTTCATTCAAACTATGCTGCAAAGAGGCCTTTCCAGATGCACAGAGTAAGGAGGAGGAGTAGTCCCTCACAATTAAACAAAGGTAAAGACTGAGAGATGACCATCTCCAAAAGCGTTGGAGGTGATAAAATAGTGCAAAAAACCCAGGTGGATTAAAAGCCTGATATTTCCAAATGTGAAACATCAGAACAGGATGGACACTGCTTGCTAATCAAGAGGAAGAAGGACCAGGATAACATCGTAGAGAAGTCAGAGCTGAGAATTTAAATAGGACTGGTGCAAAAAATGAGAAGTCTATAGCAGTGGGTAGATAGCTTAAGAGAGATACTGCCCAAGGTGAAAACCACATCAAAATACATCAAAACACACATATGTGGGGCCATGAGTAGAGTCTGGGCTGCTTAGGCTGCTCTTGCAAGGCAGAGACAGCAGAGGGTGTTGTCCTAACAGGGCAGAGGTTCTCCATTCCGGGGGGGGGGTCTCACAGCTAAGCAATTGTCCTCAGTTGAAATTTCATTCCAGTTTGGAAGATTTTTCAGAATGGCCACCCCCTCCCCCCTCCCTCCCCCAGTCCCTCACATTTTCATCAAAACATGCACAGTGCCTGGAAAATTCTGCAAAAACCTTTCTCTATGCTTTCTGTGATAGGAGAAACCATCTCGCACAAATCTTTGCCTAAACCCAAGATACTAAACTGAACTGAAAATTAGTAGCTACAATTATATGATCACCTACTATGTTAATGAATGAGGGAGCAGAAATAAGGTTGCCTGAGCAACCTCAGTTCTGGCATTACTTAACATGAGAGAACTTGACTAAGCAGTGGGTACAATTTTCTTTTAATATCAAGCGAGTTTCTTAGCCAGATCTAGAGAGCTCCCTGCCATCATATGCGTTTAGGATACAAGCATATGTATCTCCTCTCCATTACATCAGTAGATTTTGAAAGGATCTGATGTTGCCCATGGTGCAAAGAAGCA
Source organism: Oreortyx pictus (assembly GCA_036925125.1). Lineage (NCBI taxonomy): Eukaryota > Metazoa > Chordata > Aves > Galliformes > Odontophoridae > Oreortyx > Oreortyx pictus. The sequence goes on from JAUPFR010000015.1 coordinate 3,953,693, forward strand.
CATCCAAAGTGCTGCTTGATCTTGCACCAGGGCAAGTCACCTCCCAGAGTAATCCTAAAGCACGGTTCTCCTCTGCTCTAGCTCCTCTCTGGTTTCTCTCTACCAACGAACCTCAATGAGCATTGAAGCAGCCTTGCCCTATGGCATATTAGCTGAAACTCAACAACAAATTTTAGTCACTTTTGTCTCACAGTCTCGTGCTATTAGAATTGATGGCAATTTATTATTTAATGTTCAGGTCTAGGCTGATTGCAGATATAATTTTCCTCTATTCTCAGCTGCATGCTTTCTATATATAGCACTACTAGTTGTTATTTTTTTCTTTCCCTTATAGCATCTTTGACAAATGCTTTTCAAGTTCAGAAAAGAAAGAAGTACACTTTGGAAAACAAAACAGGAACACCTGTGACACACCTTCCCCACACTCCTCAGCTTGTTACTATTTGAAAGAATTTGATGCTTAAATATCAGTGAATACATACAAATATCTTTAATCCTTACAATTGTTTTTGAAGTATCACGCTACATCAAGTCAGACAATTCTCCTCTTTCATCTACACTCCAGAGAACTGCACTTTTGTTTCCTGAAATTCTATAGCATTTGAAAAGAAATGTTCCCAGTTTAGGATGATAGCGCTCCAAACTGTTCTTGTGTTTTCCATCACTATTTGGTTGTATTGGTATTCTGTTCCAATTAGTCTCTGTTAATGCTTCAAAGATCTCTCTTATCTGTAGATAACATCAAAGATGAGAGCTTCCAGTTTTAAATTTGGTTTGTAGTTATTTTAAAGATACAAAGGCATCATTTGTGAATAGCTGATCAAATACAAAAAAATACTTTTTTGTTTTGGCTCCATAAGGGCTAGAAAACTACTTTTCATTTTGAAGCTGGATTTCATTTAGACATCAGGCCTCAATTTCAGGGTGCTGCACTCCCAGAGTGCGTGTTGACTTCAGTTATGGTTGTATGTGCTCAGACAGAGAGCAGATTTTCTCTTCTACAAGGCTTTGAGACTCCTCAGTTTTTCTCACTCCTCTTGTTTAAATCACAGGCAATACAAAGCATCTTACAGACATGATAGCAAAAAAGATTCCAAATAACTCCCACAACCATTGAGCTACCACTTCCTTTAGACAGCAAGTTCTTAATCTCTCCTTCTGGGACTGTTTTACCCTAGATAGAAATGAATATAATCATTCAAAAGGAGCTTGAACTGAGGTTTCTTCTACCCCAGGAAGATTCTTAGTATTCACAACGTTGCTGTTTTCTCTCTACTGCTGCCTTCTCTCTGGCCTAACAAAGATTTAAACAAACAAACTTACAACAGAAAAAACTAATTGCATCAGTGGTTAGCTGAAGAAGTTCCCCTGACATCTTTCTGAAATAAGCTAGCTGTTTAATTTAGCCTTTCTGATAAGAGTAATTTTAACCAAAAAAAAAAAGTCCTTCCCATCTGTACTCGGCGCCTCCGAGAAGCTGACCACATTTTGATACTGTTGGGAAGAGGCTTACATAAAGCCTGAAAGGAAAACACTCAAGTCAGTTTTCTGTCTGAGAAGCACAGTGCTTTCACTGACATCTCATCTGGGATAGTGCTGTTTAGGGAGGTGCTCTCAAGCTTGGCTTATCAGCTGTAAGTGCTTGGATTTCTCTTCATTGCAAATATTTGCCACTGACTTCTTGCATATGATGGTTCACGCACCAAATCACTGTGGCGCCTAACTGGCTTATGATAAGATTGGTGTGAGCTCACTGTCAGCAATCCCACTAAGCACTGCAATTGTCTCCAAAAAGTAGAACCCAAGATGGTCACATTCCAGTCTCCCTTACACCAGTGTACACTAAGACAAATGGAATATTGTAATTACTGCCTTATTTTCTATCCTATCTGATCCAGTCTTTCCTAATTTTTGCTGTAATGCTCAAACATCCACCCATAAAGGCCTGCTGTAACATATCTCCCTTCTCCTGTAGGGGCCGAGGGATCAGTATTACCAACTTTCTTACCAAAAAAATATCAAAACCAATCATTTTAAAAGAGCAAGATATCCCCTAATGCACTATACATTATTTTATTCTTCAGTGAGGCCACTGTCCACTCAAACACAGCCATTTAACTGCACACCAGTGCAGAACCATCTCTAAAGCCAGCATGCACACAGGTAATAGGGAATCAAAAACCAAACAGCTCAGGAGAATGTCGTGCTTGCAGACAGGGTTCACAAAGGTTCACGTACCTCACATTAGAATTAACAGCATAAAGCCTAGGCCTTCAGTTTAACTGCAGAGTTTACATCTGTTAGGTAGTGAAGCACCCAAAGCACATTGGAGCATCCATAGCTCCTTTTCAGCTTAGATGGTGTTTTCTTGGCTCTGAGGAGAGTACCTGGACCTTCTCTAGGTCTCTTCTACTCTAGCACCCCATCAACTTTATTTCACACCTGACGTCCATCTGCTTCTCCTGATACCATTTCCTTCATCATGTCTAATAGTCCCTCAGTCCCTCCTGACCTCTAGGAAAGGCAAAACCCAGAAGCGGGCTGCCTTCACACTTCATATACCCACTTTGGGGCATGAAGTGATTTTGTTGATACGAAATACCTCCTTTTCTTTCCTGCTCAGTCTGAAGTATTTCTAATCTAACTGGCTTATGCTTCCTCTACATTACTAGTGACCTGTGTACTAACTTGCCTTTGCCATCCTTTTCATAGTTTTATTTCTTCCTTCCATCTAAACATACTTCCATCCACCAATTTAGAAAGGCATAGAGTGGCAAAGTGAAATAATGACCCATGTCTCTCTCTTGCAGGGCACTGAGTTATTGAAAAATTATCCAGTGTCTATTAGACAGAGAGATAAGGAGTGAAGTCTGTCTTTGTACCGCTCAGAGCCTCTGCAGCATGTAGATCATTTGTCAGTGCCAGTTTGAGGTAATCTATATAAACAGGCTGCTTTGCATTTGAAGTACTCACAGGACATGATGGTTCGGCTAAAAAACCATGCATTTTACATGTAACCACCAGGATAATTTGGCTGTAAACCATGTTCCCACAACTTAATATTCTACCTACAGATGCGTGATCAAGAAGAGATTCCTTAACTTTGACAGGGCACGTCACATTATACTTACTTTATTATTGGAAATGATCACCCCAGGGTGTAGAAGGGAGCAAAGACTGCTTCATCACACATTTTTTTCCCCCACATTTACTACGGCATAGGGCATTCCAAAGCTACAGAGCGCCACTTGCCAGTGGACAAGTGCTTACATATTATCTGGGTTACACAAAAGAGAAGTAACTGCTTAATTTTATGTTAGGAGGTTGAAATTTCATGTGATTCTATTTCCTGGAAACAAAACTTCAAGGCACACAGCTCAAGTCCTCACTTAAAAAGCCCCATTTGGTAGTGAAAAATAACTTCGGTCCCATGGATGTAACCAAAGCCTCTCCCAGCTATAGGCACACGTACTCCTTTAGACTCAGAACAACATCTTATTCTGGACTCCTGCCTAACACCGTCCACACAAGAAAATCTTGTAGGTTCTGATCATATCTAGGACCAACAGCAACTTCTATTCCTCTGCTTTGATGGTTATTACAATCTATTAAAGTTTCCTGTTTTCCATCTCTATAAAGACTTGAATGCACACCTAGTTGAGCAGGCCAGAAAAATATTCAGTCCAGTCCCAAGAGCACTTGATACAGTACATTTATCTAGCAATTGATATTTTATTTATTTTTGCATTATGCTTTAACAAAAAACAGGAAACAAAACCTCCATACGAATGCCTTACTTCACAATATGGAAGGAAAAGGTTCTAGTGATGGCCCATAGCTATTTAATGGCTATAAAGTAAAAACTATAAAATAAAAGTGAAATTAATAATCAAACCATAAAATCCATAAACTAAAGTTTGGCACTAGAACGGGTTGTGGCTTTAAAAATTCAATTACAGCTTTAATAGAAACAAGTTTACTGAATATTTTAATGACCTGCTTGCATAACATTTAATTCATTCCTCCTTTTCAAAGATCAGCATTATTCAGAACACAAGCATAATAGTACAATGGCAACAGGACCAGCACAATAAGATGCTAAAGAAAGAAAAAAAATGGAAGGCTTACCTGTCTCTGAAGATCAAAGCTCACAGGAAGAAACTCCACAGATGAGGAATCTCTGACAAAAGATCCTTCCTTAGTGGCAGTCAGCCCTTAAATGGGGTCTAAGAGGGGTTGAGCCTGGCTCCAACCCTTCCAGTCATACAGGTGAATTGCCTTCACCTGTGCTCACAGGGCTGACTTCATCTTTTCTCCAGGTGCTTAATCAGTGGTTCAGGCTGTGACTCAGCAGTTGCCACACAGCAAGGCAAGCCGTCCTTTCTTCTAAATGCTTTAAGATTGATTAGGAAATAGAAATATTGTTATGTTTATCTGAAATAATTAAATGAGTCCAAAAAAATAAGTAAATAGTACACAGGAACATGCCTCAGTAGAAAACTAGAGTTGACTGAGATTAAGGAACAATGCATTACACATCTTTCTGGATTAGAAACTCTAAGACCTGTAGTTGAATGTCAGTGATGGATAATACTCCAAGGTTCAGGTCAGGTAACTTCTGAAGGTTTTCATGTTGCCAGCAGGTAAAGGGATCCTACAGGCACCACGTTTGGGAATGGCAGATGGATAGGTCATCTCAGAACGGGGACCTGCGTTATCCTTGCAGAAGAGCAAATTTAAAGCCAGGTTTGCATTTGGTAGATTTTGTCATATCAGTATTGTTGTGGTTTCTGGAAGATGTTTAGCAATGGGCCATCAGCAGCTTCCAGCAGTGCTGGTTTATTGGACTCCTGGAGGCTGGCTGGACTCAGTTCTAGTTCCTGCTGGTTTCAAGGAGACCTTAAATCAGCAAAAAGCCTCAAAGATGAGGCTTTAGGGGTTGTGATTTCAAAGAACAGCAGTTCTCATGGCCATGGTTTTGGAGGTGGTTTTCTTGTCTCTTTTACTTTGTTTGAGAGACATCAGGATGCTGACAAACCTCTAGAAAAACATGATGATGTTGAGAAAATGCACAAAGTGAATTTTCTCTCTAGTTTGCTTTGGAAACTACCTACATCGTCATTTTAAATGGTGTTTCTTAAATGGCTGTTAACATCAGGTCCAAGTTGCAATCAGATAGGTCTTGGCTGTACCACATGGAGACCAGTTGATTTTATTAGGGCTGAACAAGAGCTCTGTAGCCTGTCCTACCAAATCCAGCTGAAGAATCAGCACCACTGATTAATTTGAAGTATTACAGGTGCAACAACTTTGAAAAAATAGGTAAGTGTTTCTGTGAGAAACAGGGGAGCTGCAATTGAAAGTAGATGACTCTCAAAGCTGCATCCAAGGGGAATGGAACAAAGATCTTAAAATATTACCCCTAGATGCTTTCCCCCTGTGGTTGCAATTATTCCCAAAGTACCCTGCTTAAAATAGGTTCTCAAACCATGCAAGACTAATCATTGCAATTTGGAGATGTAAGTAGGCACTTACCATGCAATTCACAATTAGTTAAAGATGGTAGAAGAATCTCAGGCATGTTGGCACAGGAGATTTAAAGAAAAAGAAAAAAAAAACATTTTTTCTTGCAAGAATGACATGTGATGGGAGAGTAGAGGAAGATAATTGTCATAACAAAGGAAATATGTTATTATTTATTGGCCACACTTAAGCACTGAGATCTTGGATTACAGTATCTGGTGACAAACACTGCTTGAAATTTTATAAATATTGCCTAAAAGGTAAAATAACTAGGTAATTCTGCATGTACTCTGCAACTAACACTTAATAAAATTCAGTTTGGGAAGCAGAGTGCCATTTGCTTTTTGTCCTATAGAAAAAGTAGGGAGTGACCTCTGAGCACCCTGAAGTCTTCTCCTCTTTGCTCCCAGCAGCATCTGAGAAGTGTTGCTGGTAAAGATGGCCAGGGCGTTTTTAGAAGCCAACTAACAACCTTTAAGTTTTAATGCCTCAAAGGTAGAGGGCAGTCCAGTCCACCATGCTGACACCCTACCCTGTGTTGCCCACCAGCACAAGGACTGCCCCAACTTGAGCTCCCTCATTCCTGCCAATGCTCGCCATGCCCACAGCTCTTCGGGGTCTCACAGCACCCAGCTCCCCACAGGATTGAACCTTCTCATTGCCAAAGTGACAGCTGTAAATAAACACCTGGGGACTGATTCCTACAGCTTTCATTATTGCGACTTACATTTAGCCAAAACTTTGACTCATTTGTCTGATTTGTCCCTATTAATCTCCTGGTTGACTTTTTCTTCCTCCTCTTGCAGATCCACTCCACAATCTGCAGTAATAACCTTTACAAAACAATTTTTCTTTCACAAAGCTGTTGATTTTCCACCACTCCAATAGTGCTGGGATGCTGATTATCCCCTGCTTCCATACCCTGACTGGCTCTAGAAGTGCATACAAACAAAAAGGGGAAAAAAAAAAAAGAAAAAAAAACCCTCGGCAATAAGTTGGCTGATTCTGGCAGCAAGACAAATCTAGCACCACACAGCAGGCAGGAAGAGAGTGCACTGCTCATCCTTTCGGTTTTGTCAGTGTATGGGAATGCTGGACATCAACACACGGCGAGGGATTCGGCCGAAAGCACACCTCCTCGGCTTCTGAGCCCTGCTGCCTTCATCCCCGTTTGGAAGATACAGGTAAAAATAGAGTAATGCTTTTGCTAAATGGATTCAGTGAAAATAGAAAGCAGAAGAAGCCCGGACAGACTAATCTTATTGCTAGCAGGCGATGGAAGTAAACCACAGTGCACGGGCTGATAGCTCCTGTATATATAATACCCCCAGGTACTGTAACTTGCATGTGATTCTTCTCGTTACAGTAAATAAATAGTCGCAAGTGGCACTAAAGGATTTTTTAGATACAATTTGTTTGAGTTGCCTTTATAAATATTTATCATTATTTACATAATTATACCTCTCTGACAGCAGGCTTTACAGCTACTTTGAACCATGATAAGCAGGCTGGATGCTCCTCTGCAGCCAGACCGTGCCTGTTCCATGTATTGTATGTACCTCTTTTAGCAGCCTGCTATGATTGTCTCACTCATTCATTTCATCATGTAATTTATAGTAACATTACAAAAGAAACCATCTATATTCAGCAACTACGTAATATTGATAAAGCATTAAGGAACAGAACATAAATTTAATGACAGATATAATATAGTAACAATAATCTGCAGAGAGAAAGTGTGTCTGTGCAAGTGAACAATTCCTTAGAACAGAAACCTAAACAGAGAACATATTTATCTGACAGAAATATTAAGAGAATTCCTGATGTCCCAAAATTCCTTTTTTTTTTTTTCCTCTAGATGTCAGAAGCCAAGACAGACAAGGCAAAAGTCAAACCAGCAGAAAGTTTTGAAAATGACAAGCAAAATGTTTCTTGGCTGAAAAAAGGTAAGCTGCATTGCTGAGTGATTAGTTAACTGGTTATTCTCAGAAAAGAAAACACATGAGAAATCTTACAGGTCTGAATAGGGCCAGGATTTTCCACCACAGTATCCATAAATTGACACCTATGGAATATACATGTTCATTTTATTTTGGTGCACAAATGGCCCAAATTGTCAAAATTCTGAGTAACCTGAAAGTTTGTTTCCCAACATGCTTGCATTCCTTGGGAAGCTTTGATTAACTTCAACTACAACACAAAGAAGGATGAAGCATCCTCTTAATTCCCAAGGAAAAGATTTTATTAACTCAAACTTTTACTGAAATGGATTCATGTGTGTTGGGTTTCCTCAAACATGTGAAAAACCAACCCAAATCTTCAGACTTGGCAGCATGTTATCTCAGAATAAAGTAGTATCTGTTGTCAGCAGTTCATGAAGTATAGACTCCCAGAATTGACAGCTATCTTGTAGATCTTTTGCTGCAAACAATTGTCAAATGTGGGTATTTCAAGTAATATGCTGAACTATTTTAGAAAACAAATACATGATTATAAAAGTTTTTTTACTGCTTATCCCTATACCCATTAAAAGTATGGCCTTGCTGGAAAAAAAGTATTTTTAAGTTAACACATAGCTTATTCTAAGGCCCTCTTTGTGTAGGTTAGTCCATCATATCAGAGTAACTTCACTGTATTTCACAGACACACATGTATAAGAAGCATATGAATTAAAGTGAGTCTTAGGGCAAAGGCTTCCAAGATAAGCCTTGATGCAAACTACATTAGGTGCAAATTAGGGCTTTTAAATGAAAACAGATATATTCTAATCCTGATGAATGTCTTGGGAAGACTCAACAAGTGACTTCATATTTTGAAAACATTAGCTAGGTGGGTCCTGAGGAAAAGACAGTTCACAGCAATTATTATTATGTCATCTGTAAAACACGTCTCGCTATTTTAAGCTCATCTAGATAATTTTGTTAGATTTTTAAGTTGCCATAGAGGTTGCATTAAAGTAAACCTAAATTGAAGTCTCTGCCCTGTGTTTCTGATTGTTTCACTGGCTAAGATGCAGGACTTGTTTGTCTGGACAACAAAAATCCTCTGCTTTCAAGGTATCAACTACATCAGTGGGAACTCTGCAGATTTGCAGGTCGAGCATCACAAAGAACAGTATAGATGAGTGAGATCTGGGCCCGGTTCTACAAGATAGCATTGCACTTTAGGTCATAAACAGCAAGCACATTGGTGAAATATATATTTATCCCAACAGAATACAGTATAGCACAAGAGACTGCAACTTTACAAAAGGAGTACAGGGGACTTTAACTGGTCCTTGGTAAGAAAGAGACTCTGAGCAGGGTTAGACCACTGGCACAGGCCCTCAGAGCCCCATATAGTTATCTGTCCTCTGGCCTAGGCATACTCCAGGAGCAAACCTGAGCTGGTTTAACTTCACTGATGTTCATCCTCAGTGTTTTAGTAGTTGTCACCCTCCTAAGGAGATCCACAGTCCTGAGTTTCCAGGTCATTAGCAATGTTTTAATTGTTTTGTTCATGGAGGAGGTGATCTCCTTCAGAAAGAGAGCAAATGCTGTTTGTTTGCACCTCTTCTCTAAAATGCAACAGAGGAGAAGTGGGCCTTGAAGGTCTCTTACTGCAGCTGAGTCAATAAATAGATGAAGTGTCTCAGAAGAGACGGAAATTTTCCTTGAGATATTGATATGGACATTATTTAATATTACACTGAAATTTGCTTATTAAGAAACCGTTATTGTTTCTTTGCTTACAGCAAACATCACATTTTAGAGTATGCTAAAACAAACTGTCTGGAGCAGAAGCTCAACTTCTATGTTTAAATGCTTTAAAAATACATTACATATAGATTTCAGGCATTCTAATAAGCAATGAATTGTGGAAAACAGACTTGTACTGTTTCCGTCAAGCACGGTAAGAAGACTATATGTTCTTTTAACATCACGCTTTAAAGAAAAGTTATTTTTATTCATGGTTTTGTATTGATTATTTGTTCCTTCTAAAAGAAACAATCATGAACCACATAGTATCAGAAATAAACATAAAATACAGACTAGGCTGTGGCTTTAGTATCTCCTGTAGATGTTTGTTTCTCCATAACGGTTTGCAGACTAACAGCCCGTAGACTAGTAGCGCAGCGGGTCAACATGGAAATAAAGTACCTATTATTTGTTTGTTGGCTGTCAGCATTAGGAGCTGCTTAATCTGGGCTGGAAGACAATGTTTTAATACGGCAGCTACTTATTTTGCTTCTATTTTTTTGGAAGAAGATATTTTGTTTCTATCCCTCAGCCCCTAAAAGCTGAAATCAAAGCCTCATTTTCAAGACAGTCTTCCACAAAACAAAACAGAAACCAAAACAGTCAAATAAAAAGTATTATAGAAAAACATTAAGTTTTGCTTATTGAAATGTATCAAAAGGCTCCTACTTACACCTCTACCTTGAGGCCATTCGTACCCACTGCTACATTCATTTATCCCTGCCACAAGTGCACCAGAAGTTTGTTGGAAGCTAAAGATGATGCAGGGAAAAAATAATATGCTACACTAGCCAGCACAGTGTTGGAGAGGAATGTCTATAAAACCACTGCTCTAGAATGTGTTTTTAAGAGCAACGGCAAAATATTTGCTCCCTCCTTTAGTTTCTTCCTTATCCATAAAAGTCATTATTTGATGAAGGGCCTGAGGTCCTCCACAGCAGCTAGGAAAACGTGGAACTATAGAGAAATAATAAAAATATGGCTACTGAATCAGACTGGCAGATGTGCTGTCTGGTTTTGCTAGACTATCCAGAAGTCCTGAACAAGCTCTGTACCTCCTAAGTCACACAGCCCCAAAGCCTGGCTCTGAACATCAGCAGGAGAAGGGTTCTGGTTTGAGGGACTCAGTGAAGATGGAAAAGTGGTCACAGTCTGATCCCAAGAAGTCTTGAGATCAAGAATTTGTACTGGTTACCTTTTTACAAAAATATGGAGTGTTCCTTAGGGTTATTATTTCTGAGGATCACACAAAAGTTGAGAAAATTAATATGGAGAGTATGCAGCAGGCTACCAACACAGTTCTTAGAGAGTCTTCTGCAATCTGGAAGCCGCACAAGATACGGCTTCAGAAACGCAGCTCTCGAGGCGTAACATTTGCAGGGACTGCAAGAGGGATGCTCCCACCTTGAGCAACACCCTCGTGGCCAGAGGTGCTCTCTCCATGTGGACCAGGGCTTTTTTCACCACGGCAGTGATAGAGGGTCTGAATAGCATGCATCTGGGAAGGGAGGTCAAAGCAGAGCTAAATTCACACCCAACTTCAGCATGTGGATTTTGGAATTCCTTACAAACATGTAATCTCTTGGTATCAGCTGATGATTACAGCCATATGGATACATGGGAGCAAGCAGGAGCTTATCTGACTGACATCGGACTTTAAAAGGTGACACTGATCTTGCACAGGGGGAGAAGTGGTTTCTTCACTATTTCTGCATCCGTTGCAAAAGACAGAATACGAGGGAAAACGTGCGAGGGCTTAACACTGCCCTCCTATGGTTTCATCCCAAACTGACCCTGGCAGCCCAGGAATGCAAATCCAAGTTGCACAGAAACAAAATTTCGTTTCAGGATATTCTCACACAAAGCCCTCCTGTTTTATGCTGCGCAGCTGTGTACACAAATGCCCTCGATATATAACTTCCAGGGAAAAGTTAATGAAATGGCTTCCTTGCCATTCTCCTGCCAAAAATATAGCTGAAAGGCTAATTCCAAGACTTTCTCCAGAAGAGCCCCTTTCTGCACTAAAATTTTCATAGGTCAGAAACATTTTGTCAAAAATAAGCCTGGTTTCATTGTCTTGCAGAGAGTAAGAAGTCGAGCCCTGATTTCTTTAATCGGCTGCTCTAGCCAGCAGATTTTCGCTGTAGGCTAAAATTCAGCCCTGTACTGAGGGTCAGTGCAAGGTCAGCACTTAAACCATAAAACAGGGCTTAAGTGGTAAAAAGAGCCTCTGTTCAGGATTGTATTTCACCCCTCCAAGGACCACGGTTCATATGAAAAGGGGGGATTTACTCATATCGTAGACCCGGCTGTAGCGACATTATTCATGTTATTCAAATAATACCTCATTCCAGGAGTTATCCCATTGGGTGAGATTGTGCCATACTCCTTAGTGGTACATCGCAGAACTCTGATGTGTGAGCTAGGCTACTCCCAACTGCACCTCCCCATAACATCTCACAGCCCGCCTGGGGAAGTGCCCCAGCAGGAATAGCAAAAACCTCATTTTTGCAGCGCTTTAACACCTTTCCCCCAGCATACCTCTCTCCCTGGATACTCAAAGATTTTGGAGATTTTTTTTGGAAAAGTAACGAAGCAGGAAGGACGTACTGCCCTGAGATTTTCTTCTTGCATGCAGAAGTCAGTAAATATAACAGTAAATAAATACAAACAACTTCATGCACACTTGGACACTTGTTTCCTACATTTTGCTGACGTGGGCCCAGCAGCTTTTTCCCTTCTCTTCTTCTAGCCTGAATTAAATCATCGGATTGAAAAGCTTTATAGAATACTGATAGCAAAGAAAAACCTCTCCGTTTCACATAACAGAAAATGCCAAATGCTTCTAAGATGAATGCTGTAATCTAAGCAGACTGCTTCCAGATAAGAACCACACATGCAAAAAAAGCACATTTAAAAACTGATGACAAGGATCCCAGTGGGCTCAAATTCCTGGAAGATGCCTTGTCAGCTTCAGGACTATGACCACATGAATTAATTGAGACAACCCTTCCTTTAAAGTTGTAAAACAGTAGATTTAAGGACTCTCTTCCAATGGGGAGGGAGTATATGAAGCCTGCAATGGTCCCAGCTCACCACTCCTAATTATAGTTTTATAAACTGAGTGGTCCTTGATCTTTGAACCAGAGGATCCTAGGAGATGTAAGGCTTCAAGTACTGACACAAAGGTGGAATGAATGTACAGTGGTGCTTCTCTGAATGAGAGGGTTATCTTAAAGTCAGGCTCCAATGCTGAACAGGGTTTATTTAGGTTCGTCTGAATTCTTAAATGAATGTTCCTCAGATGAACTAAATACATTGTGTTCAACTGCCAATGCTAGGCAAGACCTAAAGATGTTTTGTATCATTAACCCCTGGAAATTTTCCAGAGCAATTCTATTCTTCATTGTACTGGTGGAAAATTTTCCCCTTAGTTGCATGAGTGCAGAGAAAAAATAAAAAGTAAAGTTAAAATCTAACTTCATGTAATAACGCAAACAGCCATTAGCTGTTGATTATTATTTCACAGTACACGTTAGAGCAGAATCCTCGTTACCAAGGACCTCCATAAATCTTCCTACATAAGATAGGCTGTATCAAAGCAATCAGCAATGCCACTAAAGTAGTGGAGTTACATTGATTTGCAAAAATTTTATTGAACCAGAATGTTTAAAGCATACCTGTAATCATCTTAGGGCATAAATGAGTGAAGAGAGATTAAACAACATTCATACATGTCTTGTTTTTACCATTTCAATTAGTAGAAGGAAGGGTCAAATACAAAACTGGTTTCCAAGTTCTAAGGCAGTACAAACAAGAAAGATGCCTGTAGTAAAGCTTGGCTGATAAAGAAAATTCTGTGTTAATAGGAACAGTATGTATTTTAGAAACTTCATAATTCTTAATGCTTTTGACTGAATACCTACTCCAAATTAGGGATGCTGTTGATGTTAGTCTCCAATACATACATCACTGTCATAAAATGGTTTGTTTCTTCTCAGCAATAGTCCAATCTGTTTCTTTAATCAACTTCAGCAATACCAAAAAATATATTATTTTTATTTCTCCTTGTCTGAAATAATTGAAAAGTCATTGGTGTTATTCTCAGTTTCTTCTGAAGGGTGACTGAGAGATCTTGGAATCTAAATGTGCATCAGATGTCTGAAAACTCTGAAAATATTATTATTAGTGGGATTCTAGATTATTGCACAGAAGCAAAATTCTTAATTACCCTAAGCTTAAAGGCAGGTAATTGTGGATGTAAACAACTCAGTGCCAGTTGTCAGAAGGAGCTCTGTAGGCCTGCAAGTTTATACACAGATACGTAGAGCCAGACTGTCACACAGAGATACAGCAAAATCCTTACTACTGGGGGAAGGGGAGGGAAACAATCAGATATTTAAGGTAAAGATAATTACATCATTAAAAAAAATGAGCTTTTCCTCCTTGCAGATTTGCAATACTTTACCAAAATACAGCTGCTTCTAAGTACTCAAACCGAATTGCAGTAAGTGGGCTAAATCCTGGGCATGCTGTTTTTCTATTTGCCTCTGGTGTTATATCTATTGCTTCTGAAATATGCTGCATGAAAATTAAAAAAAAAAATTATTTTTCCATCCATTTAAAATAATTATTTAGAACTAAATCCAAATGGAAAGACACTTAGGCAATAAGTGTCTGCTCTAAATGTCCAATAATAAAATATTGGACATAATAAAACCCTTATCAGAAGAGCTTAGTGATAAGTGACTTCTTCTGGGACACTTCAGATCTGTGCTGAGAGCACGTGATTGGGTGAAAGGACTTAGATTCACATCTTCCAGAGGAAGCTCCCTAGCTCTCAGCTAACAGGTGCTCTAATAGCATGGTGAAAAAGTTCCCAAGTACATATGTTCGGGTGGACTGCTTAAAGCTCATCGCTCCAGAAAGCGCAGGAAGGACAACAAAGCCCAGCAGATAGGACACCTCCATGGAGGGCAATAGATGGGCTCTAGTCTCACTGAGAGTGTATTTACCTATCCATCTAGAAGTGGAAAGCTATTAACAGGCTGTCTCAACACATCACTAAGATGTACGTGTGCTTTAAGGAGGGATGAATCCAGGAAAAGCGTAAGCAAAGAGCTAAAGCCCCCAGTTCAGTTTCACAAGTTTCACAGTTCACAAGTTTCCCTATGGCACGTATCATAACTGAGATTTGTCTCTTAGAAGAGAATTGCACAAAGATTCTTCATCTCCTAAGTGATACTTGAGTGGCAGAGATCTTTGCCTTCCCACTAAACTAGACTAATTTTTATTTTATAGGATTGAAACAGTCTCTTAGGGTCTCCTGATTATATATAGTCTCATTTTAATTTCAGCCTTTGAATAAACACGTTAGAAAAACACAGACACAATTAACTTAATCATAAATTCAGATGGATTGTTTATTATCTGTCTACTTAATGTGCTTATGATTGCAGCAGTTAAAGACGATAATGTTTTCTCTCACACATAAATGAATATACACAGAGTAGAAATACGTGCAGGAAGAAAAAACTTATCCCTGAATATGTCAGTAGGCTTCAGAGATAAAGTAGATGCACTGCTCACTGTTGTGCTCTGCAGAAAAACACAAACATTGTCTTGATGGTGTTGAGACATCTGAGAACTGATTACTGACAAATTACATTCCTGCATATCTCTGCTTAAATATGCCTATGTGTAGTCTCAAAAGAAAGTGTTACTGCAGTATCGAAGATGCAGATAGCAACACTTTTCTACAATGCTACTGCACCTGTGTTTGAAAAGCAGAGCTGTAGTTTTGGGTAAGTAAAGTCACGTGAGTTCTTCAGAGAAGAGCATAAGTTAAAGCAATATCTTCCTAGCAAAGCAAGCATCAGATTGAAAGACAATGGTTATCTTATATAATCACCTCCTCAATTACTTAGATGCCAAAATAATAGTTGGAATTTGATTCACCTTCCTGTTCTCACAGAATACTGAAAGTAAACAGTTATTTCAAGCATGACTTCAGTTAAATTAGTGATTATTACTCAGGCTATTCTGTCATTAGGATAATTTTTTTTAAACAGGCTTACAGTACAACAAGATGAAATTAAATCTGGCTTTGAAACAGTCACTTTTTTAAAACACCACAATTCTTTTGCCCAAGAATCATTCATCTTCATTGTCTCTTGATTTTCAGATAAAACTGCACTAATGTATATATATATATACATACATACACACACACACACGTATATAAATAAACAAACAAGCAAATAAATAAATATATACATGCATACATGCACACACGTATTTCAATCACCAAAGCCAAATTCAGACTGGTATTTCCTAAGCCTAACAACTCTAGGGTTTCTGACCTGTGTACTGACAGTTGAGAAAAATTCATTCATAGAATCATTAAGGTTGGAAAAGACCACTAAAATCATCTAGCCCAACTGTCAGTCCAGCACCACCATGCTCACTAAGCCATGTCCTATATTCAGGTTAACTCTGACCCGTGTTTTGTACTGGCCATTTGCAGTGTTCACTTAAGTCACATAAAGCTTAGAATTAAGTTCAGAGGAATCTTTGAAAAAATAGAGCACATCCTCAGGTATTTGCAATTTTGTAGTACTGCTTTGTGTAACATACTTTTATCAAGTGCACTTCTTTTAGCTATAAGCTTCAGAGAGATAGTCACTTTTGGGGTAAAAAGTTTAAATATCTCATTTCCAGCAGAACAATCTGAGCTGTAATGACTTTGGGTTTTACTCACTGCCACTCTACCTAAAAAAATAATCTCTCAGGCTCCCTAAGAGAGTCAGGGACTTTGCAAAGAACCCAGAAACTCTGCAGAAACCCTACAAACTCAAGGAAGCCAGGCGGCTTTGGATCAGTCTGTGGCTGTACCAAAAATAGTCAATCCAGTGTAGCATGTAAAGTAAAGGCTAAGGAAGCAACAAGGCAGGTGCTGTGAGAAATGTTCCAATTTTGAAGATAGATTGTTATTTTCAAAAATGTTCTAACCTTATATAAATACTCTGATCCTGTCTTCACCAAAGGTTCTCTGGAAGCTCCTTTGACAAATGACATCCTGAATTCAGGATGATTTTCCTCGACTCGTCCTCTGTCCCTATCTTTAGGATCAACACTGTCCCAGCATAACTCTATGTAAAGAAAATCTAAAATGCAGTGGAAGCTCCCCCAGCCCTTACTTGGAGGGAATCACCAACAGTCGTAGAAGGGTAGTATAGTCTCCATGTCATAAAAAAAAAAATCATGAAAAATAAATAAAATATAAAACTAAGCAGTGGTTTTTACAGTATGACACAGCAGTATTACTTGCATTAGGCCAATTTACCACTTATGATAGCAGTAATAGCACTAAAAGCCAATAAAAGCGGTCTGTTCGTTCAGAGATTGGCTTTTATGGCTTATTCTAAATATTATCAAGTGAATCAAAAGCTGTCATTATAGTGTCTAAAAAGCCTTCGTACCTTGTAAGCAAACAGTGTGACTTTGACAAATAATCATTTATATGCCTGTGTGAGACCAGGGCTAAAAGAGAAAGAAAAAGGAAAACCCAGTATTTCTCTTTACAGAAGTCATTAAGATCATTTCAGTTAAATTTTATACAAAACAAAACAGTTTTATACATAAAACACCATTGTTTCTTTAATAAAGCAAACTTATCAGATAACTGAGCAAGGAGTGGTTGAACTATAACGATGCATCACAATCAACTTTGGGAAAACAGATGATGTGCATGTCTAGGTAACACCTCTGGGCCACCAGACAGGTGTATAACCCTCTAAACCTGCCTAGCAAAAGCTCTGATGAGCACAGCACTCTTCTTGCCACAAAAGAAAAGAGATATTCCCATCCCTCTGGCAGCACTTAAGTTGTGTCTTTAATCTCTTGAAGAGCATCTACGGCAAGAGCATGGAACAAACTGATTGCCTTGGGCATGACCCATCAGGGCTCATGCATCAAGTGCAATTCTTGGGGAGCTAGCTCAAAAATTCAAGTTCAAATGTTGTATTTCAGGGAGTTTTCTTGCCCATTGCTATTTACAGTTTCAGAGGCCCTTCTAGAATGGCAAGACAGTGTGCTTGCAGTTGACGGTGCTATGAGATATGCTCTGTAACTGCACTGAGCACACAGGCTACACATCACGCTGTGCTGCCTGAGGAATTGTTCCTCCTAATGCAGTCTGTAAGGGCCACACATGTTTTGCAGAGAATTTACATGAGCAGAAAACCAACAGACCTCCCTTTCCAAGCTTCCAATTTTGTTAATTTATTTCTCCTGCAAATTAGGGATCTCTCCAGAAACACCACATTAACAGTATGATGCAGAGATTCTGGGTGGAATCTAATGCATCATACTAAGAACAGTAGGAAACCATAAAAATCCTCAACATACTTGCAGTTATTCAAATCAAAATAGATGCAACTCTATAGATCTATAACAAATAGCATTTCTTCCCTTAAAATAAACACAACTTGTTACAGATTTTATAATTCAGCCAAAAGAGCAGGTAAAAGCAGTTTGCTAATAACTTAAGAATTGGGCTTTAGTCCTTTTGGACCACTTTCAAGCAGCATCCCGTAGCTCTCAAGCTCCCTTTCAGACCCATTGCACAAACTGTGCATCTCACACATAAACCAGTACAACAGACCTAAAGAGCAGAAGCTGCTCATAGAAATAATACCAAAGTCACTCTCCTGCCACCAATAGCATTTTGCAATAATGATATCAGTTTCAAGCATTTCTATAAAATGGCAAGAAAAGATTTTATACACACTAAATTAGCATGAGTGGTTTGGCCTGTGTGTTTTTCAAGTTGTGGTTCTGGAACGTAGGTATTCATCATGTACAATTCTCCTGAATTACTTTCCCCCAGGGTTCAATCCCCCCCCATACTTGAACCCCACTTTCAGCTCTGTCACATACAAGTTCTGCATTATTGCTAAAGAAAATCAGGGCTGAGGACTCCACATGTTGCTGTGCAGTCTGAAACAACCTGTGCAGTACTGCCACAGGGTTAAACAAACACTGGATACGATTCTTTTATCCAGGATTTTAGGAGCAAAGTCACTGAAATTACTTCTATGATGAGACTTAGGCTCGTGCTCTGGCATTTTTCTGAACCTACTTCTTATAGCAGAGGAAGATGAGCATGCCTTGTCTAGATAAGAGGTCACTTCTAGGGTATGGCGTTGACCTGTTTCTAACTGCTTGCATAGCCAAGAAACTGTATCCTTCCTTCCACTCCAGAGACCACCTGCAGAAATATCCCCTCAAACTCTGCTCAAGAGCCCCAAACTTGGCTTTAAAGCAATACATATTTTCCATTTTTTCTCCCTCTAATGAGACACATTGATATTTTTATCTGCCTGTACTGTGTTTTGTTAATGGGAAATTTTTCAAGCACTATGTGGTAATGGACTGTGGGATATGGGATTATGCATTTATTATTCTCAGGAGCACTATGTACACTATACCAGTAAGTTACAAGCAGGCTGGCAGAATGGGGTTTGAATTCTGGCAGAAGACCTCTTCCAAGTTTGCTGCAATTTGCCTGTGAGGCTGCATTTGGCTCTGCTTTAAAACCATATGTTGATAGAGCTACAGTTGCTCTGGTCAAGCAGGCTGCACTGAGCTCTCGGTTCTGGATTGGTCATGTCCAAACTAGGTGGCCAAGGACAGCAAAAGAACGAATGTTGCAAGTAACTGTCAGTTCTGGGTTGTTGCATAGTAGAGTAGGAGATGTCAAGTCTAGAGATAAGAATTGTGATAATGTCTAAATCTGGGTTTACATAAGCATGTGTCAGTAACATAGACCCTCAGTTTCTCCCTGCCACAATAGGGCAGCCAAGGTTTTTCCACGTGGTGGCTTTTACAGAAATGAAATGTATTTTTGTGAAACAGATAAAAAACCTGCTTTACCCCCTGAGGAAATTTGGAGAAAAACCTTCATGGATTTGCCCTTTATAATATTCCAGTTTGTCTGGAGAAAGAAGAGGAAATAAAAGCTAATAGAAAGAGACATTATTTCTTGGATCTAAACTGAATACTTGGAAGAACATTTTCTCAGACTGCTCATAAATGTTTAGAAGGAAAAAAAGCCTTTTAGGTCAAATGATTCATAAGGTCCAGCTTTACGAAGGCACTTTATATTTACACTTCCTAATGAGGCAAAGGTTAAAAAAAAGTACTGCAGATTTTTCCTTTTGGTCTAAGAAAGTTAAATCCTTTCCACATTGGTGTCCCACTGAAACACATTTGCTTGAAAACCAAGTAGTAAAATTAGAAATGGATTCTGAGAGTAACTTCAAACTCCTTTGGCTGCTAAGAAATCAGCAGCAGTTGCCATGAGCCAGGTACAGCATTGCAGATGACCTGTAACTTGCCTTGTAATACGCATATATGTACCCTACCGATGCTACTTAGTCAGATTTCAAGTACTGCATGTATACTGTCCATAATGTACACCATAAAGTCTATATTTGCTTTATGGTGAAGACTACCTAAACTTCAGCTAGATAAGAAGCCTATTTTCTTTGTCTAAACAGAGCAAGCTCTTCCATATCCCATGACTACTGGTAACATAAGTGTGATCTTTTAGCTTCTGATACATATTAATTTGTAACACACAAAACCATTCAAATAAATAATTGTGCAGACTGAATAAAAAAGCAATTTAAACTTTTTTTTCCCTAGCTGGAGACACTTTTTACAAATAGTTCTTTTAAGTAGTCTTAATAGTATCTCTTTAATACTGCCATTAAAATTCACCAGAGTTCAAGAGCAGAGCAAATTTACATCTGTTAAAATAATGGAATTGACACTGATATTACATCATTGCTATTTTAAATAATCATTCTTCATAATTCTTACATACTTGCTTTAAGTTGCAAATAAAGAGCTTGCTCCCCTCCTTTCAAAGTCAATGGCAAACCTCCCTTTGGCTTTCAGGGAGCAGCACCTAGCTTTGAAGAAAGGGGCCTTTCGTTATATGTGGTGGGATCTGACTGTGTTCACTTATGTGCAGAAGAATAATTCACTCCAAAGTAAAAATTATTGGGAAAAGTTCTACAAGCTCTATTCAGCCCCGGTGAGATGAGGTATTGTGTAGCCTGCTCCCAAAACTCATGAAACTATAGAACACTACAAATTTCAAGGGAGGTACTGTTCTGTTCAGTTTCACAAGAAAGTAATGTTTTACACAGGTGTTTTTTTTGTTTTGTTTTGTTTTTGTTATTTAAGTGCAATTTTGTGGTTTTCCTTCCTTAATACCGTAGGAGAGCTTGTTTTAAGAGAAGAATAACAGGAACCCTCACAAAATCAGCTTCTCCTGGGAGAACATTAGTAGCTTCACTAAAATTACATAAATGCTCTATGAATGTTTCAAACCAAACCAAACCTAAAGGAATTAAAACAATGTACCATACAGAGATGGAAAGCCAACTTTGAAAACAAATCCACATAGTCCTCTCTCTGATTACAGAACAAAGCTACGTAAGTCCTTTTAATAGGGTGAAGTTTATTACCAATTTGAAGAGTATTTAAAACTGGAGAAAAAAACTGTGCTTTTCTGCTACCCACCTAACACTCAAAAGAAAGCTTTGTGCCTGGATATTCCTAGGCTACCTGTGTGATCTTCAGGGAAAAATAGTCCATGCTACATCCTATCATCTGTAAATCATCACAGCTCACTTCCCCAATGTGGATCTCAAGTTTTCAGAACCAGGAGCTTCCAACTGCACCTGATCCAAGCCCCTGGTTTGACAGAATTTGGCCATGGCAGAAATCATCAGTTACTACAGTTAACTTTTGACTGCCATGCTGCTGAAATGTCTTTGATGTTGACTGGAAAACCACCACATGCTGAACCTTAACGTTGTACTGCAGTATACAGTCTGTTGGCTGTTTTCACGGAGCCAGAGAACTTTATTAGCACTATCATAAAAACTGAAAGGGGATCAATTGCTTGTTTTATTTATAATAGGCAGTGCCAGTGACAATAAAATATCTCTCCAACCTCAGTAAATTTAGGGTTGAAATAACAATTGTCTTGGTGTCCTTAAGAGCTATGTGTTTGAAAAAGAGACATATGACAAAAGTAAAAAGTGACCTTTTAGAGTGAAAAACATGAACTACAGCAGCACCAGGAACAGGGAGGAAACAAGAAATTATTCCAGAAAAAAAAAAAAGGAAAAAAATCAAGTTGAATAACCTGCAACGTTAAGGGCCTTATTCCAAGTTATTTACCATGTTAGATTTCTTTCCACTTCCACAGCAGGATACATTTAGGAGCAGAGAAAATAATAGTTGGGATGGTAGGAAAATGTCTGACAAACAGGGAAGATTTGGCTAAGTTCTGCCTTAGGACGTGTTTCAGGCATTGTCACTTCATGGTGTCGGAGAAGAAATGGGGAAGAAAACACCTCAGGGGTTATTCTACAGAGATTTTCATGCCATGTGGGCCAGGGCTAGCTGAGCCAGGAAGACCTTCTCAGGTCCATCATCTGTCATGCTTTTTGGCATCATTCCTTGCCTTTAAACTACAGCTCCTTCCCCTCTGCCTTTGGCAGTAATGCAACACAGTGTCCAGCACAACCCAGCCTTAAAGAATAACCCTGAATTCCACAGTAAACCAGGGCTGTTGTCAACAAAACCAGTGGCCATTTATTTCTCTGTAGCTTCCCAGCTACAGCGCTGAATGCTGATAGAGGAAGAGATGTACACCTGATGTGGGCAGGTTGTCAGCAGAACCCTCATCACTGGGGAAAGGAGGAATGTACAGATAAAACATTCTATCCCTATCTACTCAAACGTATATAGAATACAGAGACTATTTTTGCATTACTCTCTAGGTTCCTCATTCTGAAACTATTTTTTCTATCACCGAAACCTGCTAATCCAAAGATTTCGTATAACTCCATGGCAGGAAAGATGCTCGTGTCATCTATTTTTGGCTTCCCATGCCATGACAGTGAAGGTTGGCCTGGGGTTGCTATATATGCATGCTGCTCAGGTAGCAGAACAGCTACAGCAGATTGCCTGGCACCTGCTCGAGGATGAGGTGAACAGAAAGTATTTTTGCTCCATTGAGAACATCCTGGCCAAACCAAATTTGTAGCACAGAAACTGGAAAAGTATAAACTGATGGGGAATGGAATCTTTTAATATTTCGGGATCGTGAAAGGGTGAGATCAGAGATCTGAACCTGAACAAGTTTAAAATGGAGGAATGGAATTAAAATGGAAGGTGTTGGGGGAGATATATCCTTCTTGGAAGAAGTATTTGCAAAACCTGGTAGTCACATTTTGTTAGTTCTAATCTGCTTTTAATGAAACAACTTCTGAAAAGAAGATAAAAAAAAAACTTGGAGCCTGAATGCCAATAAAAACATATTGTAAGTATGATATGTTATCAACAGTTCTACTGCTGCTAGGTTAAGAAAAGAAAAAACTAATGCACTTAAAATCATCCTCTTTTGCTTTCTAATATATTTTTAGAAATATCTGATTTTTTTATAATTTATTTTTAAGTAGAGCAGCTATTAAGAGAGAAATTAATTACAGTTTGATTTTTAAGGGCCTGGATTTCCTCCTGCATGTATGAGTCCAACTCAGGAATAAGCCCATTCAAGCAAATGAGATGAGGTTGGTGTGAACGAATTTAAATGTGATCTGAAGCAGGCCCTAAGATATTTATGGACAGAGTGAGTCATTCTTCTTCTGGTTGGATGATTACATCAGTGGAGAATTAGTCTATCATCATGCAAGGTCTGAGTCGCCTTTCTCTTATATCACCATACTTCAGAAACATTGTGTGAACTTCAACGATATTTCACTCCTAAAACCAACAAGATGAAAGAGCTGAGCCACAGCTCCAGTCTCCTATGCTAGATGTACACTGACTGCAAAGAAGCTGCCCCCAGTTAAATCAGTGGATCATCTGATCCTTCTTCTCTGGTCTCTTTACCCACTAAAACTTTCATATAAATCATTTTAAGACCTTTTTCTTGTTTAAAACATTAAGTATTTTGGTTATAAAACAGTATATATCCTTTGCTCAGCATCACACACAGTAAGTAACTTTGCTTCCAGCTGTCTTCCGTGACATGGCTACACAGATATCAGGGAGAAACTGAAACAGCACGATAAACTTGAATACTCCAACTTCCTCCTCATCAAACTCAGATCTGTGATAAATCTTCAGCAGTTCAAACCCCTGAGCATTTTATGACAATTTGAGTCAAGATAAAAACAACTCCACGCCAGACCTGACAGTCTCATTCCCTTCTTTTAGACATATACCAGGTTTGGTGGTGCTGGCACCACGTGTGATCCTCCCACGTTGTCTCTGAGAATAGGCAATAGCAGCTATTCAAGAAGCCACCTTAGGAAATGTTTTGATGCACGGCTGTTAGTATCTTAACTAGATTATAGAAGAAGAAAATGGCTGGAAAATCTCCAGTCATCATTGGAGTCCCTGAAAAGTTTCTCCCTCATGGCAATGACTTTGTGGCTAACTAGAGGCAGAAAACGTGGCAGCGCACAAACTCCCCACATACCAAGTGTTTACCAAGGAATCTGTTCCCCAGCCTCATCCCATCTCTACTTCTCTACACTTTCCGTGGGCCTATCCCCCCACCAGGAGCCAGACAGGCTGCCTTCCAGACATCTGTGCTCTTCTCACTTTTGGGAAATGGGGAGGACTAACACCACCTTCCAAGCGAAGAAGGCTGAGAACAGTTAATTCCTGGATACACCTCAGCAACTCCAGAAATAGTCTTAGAAGCACGACAGTGTTTTGTATCAGCTTTTTCATAGAGAAACTCCAGGAGCATCCTATTTCTCTGCCATCCCTTCACTGCCCATTCAGTGGCCCAGCAGGTACACAGTGCTGGAGAACAATTGATTTAAGATGCTTCCACTGAACAGATTTTACCTGCTACCATTACACCTTCTCAAGATATTCAAGCATCAAAGATTGTGGGAATGGAACTTGATGATCCTTGGGATCTCTGCCAACCCAAAACATTCTATGACTGTAGGCCTCAAGTTTTCACACTCATCTTACACTTCATTAATACTTTCTAGAATTTCTCTGCATTAAGTGGTATATTTTATCTTCTCTAGCAAGGAAGATTTCTGTACCATAATGTATCCTATAGTCAACTCTTTTAATATCTAAATCCAAGGATGTTTTGGGAAAAAAAGATTATATTTATTCAGAAATTAAATGAGATTAATACTTTTAAAAGTAATGTACAAATAGCAATCAGCCTCTGCTATGAAGGTCAAAAGAAAAAGGACACATTAGCAATTGAATATCTTCTGTCTCTTTAAAGTTTTAATACCTTGTACCTGTTAATAATAGGAAATATCCTTCTTCAAGAGTAGCATTTTCAAAAATTGGTAGAATCCTTTTGCTAATTCTAATCTTCTTTTAATAAAATAATTTACTAAAAAGGATTATAAAAAAGCATGAAAATGGAAGGCCAATAGAAATGTACGGCCTATACAATAAATAGTTAATGTATTTTCTAAATGAATGATTTAAAATAGCTATTAAAGTAAAGAGAATGAGCTTATGTTTCTAGTAATGACTTCTCTGCCTCAGAATGAAATCTGTAAATCCCCGATTGCAATTTCACATCCCAAAAGAACAAGCAGTCCTGGGACTGATGCTTATTGCCTTCATCATTAATACTAGCATAGTACACGGGACTTCTACATCACTGGTTTGAACATTCAGACTTATGTATGCTTTTTATTTTAAATCTCATACAGTTATTTTCTGTCACAAAAATAAAGCCCTCCTTCAACAAGGCTTTTTTGTATGTACATGCATACACGTATACACAGACATTCAGTATAAGTACAATTTTATTCATAAGAGTGCATAATGATTCAGGCTGTGATTGTTAATAAAAATGCATTTCTAACCATCAAATTTGAGTCTATTATTCTAAGTTAATTGCATTTGCCCTAAAGAGACTTGCGACTGGCTGTCAGCCTATTTGTGTCAGTTCCATTTTATTCATCAGTCAATCTTGTCTCCTCTTTTTTCACATCCCATATATTGATCAAATAGATTTGTTAGCATGCCTCTGCAGCTTTAAAAAAAAGTTTTTGTTATTCGTCAGGTTTATTTGATTACTATATTAGTTTGTCTGTTATCTTAATTGTTATTTCAATGGAAAATAAATGCCCTTTGATAGTCCCACAAGATTCCCATTAAATATAATCCATACAAGTTAGTGGATGGAGTGAGTGTGGTACGAAAATAAACACATTAAACCCATTTTAGAAGGTGGCATTTATCTGCAGCTATACCACAGTTGATCCAAAAGACAGGAATAGAAATAACTACAGTGTGAAACAATTTTGATAAACATCAGTGCCGTATCATTGCATATTATGCTACATATAAAATACTTTAAGAAAAAGATGTGATATAAAATAAACTGAGGTCATATCTGGAAGAGTGGCTTTTGTGGTTAAGTGTGAAATGGAACAATGTTATATATGACTTTAGTTACTAGAAATTGGGCTGGAAAGGCTGTAAGCAAATGCAGGTGGAAATACTGTGTTACATGGTAAACACTTTTGACTGGGAGAAATAGCAGCTTCATAGGAAAATGTTTCATGGAGTAAAAGAAGGAAAAAGCTTTACACATTGTGTAAAGAAATGAGAGTTTAGCTATATTAAAAATAAATAAATCAGCAAAACAGCCCTTAGTGCACACCCAGTGAGTGATGGCTTTCATAGTGACATCCCAAACACTTCTTGTGGCCTTTTCCAAGAGGATGGAAATGCAACTGTTTCTCAGAAACCTGCCTCTCGTACCCTCACTATAACACAGCCCTGGCTCCCTGCTTAGCACTGAGTCCCCAGCTGGTACGTAAGCTTTCATAGTGTCCGAAATAAGCACTGTGTTAAGATCACCAATAACAGGCACATACTGTTTCATTTAAGAAAGGTTCAAGAGTCCACGTGTGTTAAGACAGTTGTTCAATGCGTAGAAACGCTGTTTTCATAAGAAAAAAATAATCAGGAAGCAGTCTTTTGCTTTACCTACAAACAGAAGAACGCTGACAAAGCCTATAGCTTTCTGAAAGTGAAATAAACCAAGTTTTCCAATCTTCTTACTGAAAGCTGAAGAAATTCCTTAATTTCTTTGAACAACATTAGTCTTTTCATTATATAACTTCAGTCAGATATAAATATAGTTTCTAGTCTAAGTTATTATTTTTACGGTTATTTATAGCCAACCACTATGGGGCAGAGGGTGAGGAATGTGGACAAAACATTTCTTCCTAAGAGCAATTCATTCCTGGCTTAAACTCTCCTATCAAGAGGGGCCGCCATGACAGCAGGACACTCATCTCTCCCTTTGATTATTGCAGGAGTTTAGGCCAGATAGCTGTTGCGATGAACACCACTCTGAGGAGGACCAACCTTATTACAGCAGGAGAGGTTTTAATACCGGTACCTATCTGGCGATGCTCAAAATGCCCAACTCTGAGATTATTATTTTTCATCTGGAATGTTTTTTAAACAGTATCTCATAGCAAACAACCATGCTAAATCTTCTGATGACTGAAAATAACACATTTGCAACTGCCACAGACCAGTTAGCAATACCGTGTGATTCAGAAGCACAGAGCGTGATGATAGTTTCAAGCCAAAATGTTGTGACCAGATAGTATGGCATATAAACAGGAACAGAGAAGAATACAGCCTCAACATTTGAGACAACAAAGAAAGAGTGAAATGATTGCTACATAAAAGATATTTCAAAGACCTCCCAGAAAAGCAGGCATAAAAATCCCCAATAAAAAGGCTCAGCAAGAAAACTGTCACACCCCCTAATCCTCAGCAGACTTTAACAAGATGTTTGCATGAGCCAGAGATTGTCTCCTTCCCCAGAAGACAAAAGACACAGAAAACAATACCATCTAGCATAGGATTAGGAGGCAAGTGATAGATAAAAAGGATTCCTTAACCTTACAATTAGAAACTCCAACTCTACAGCCAAAGGATAATCAGAAACAGACTGCAAACCTGTGTCACCATGATTGCTGCAACTATTTTTACCCTTTGAAAGTTGATATATTTTCTGATTTTTTATTATTATTATTTATTGCCTCCTCAAGAAGGGTTTTGATGGCCACTTAACTACAAGACAACTGCTGCTAACAAACCACAATTCAGCACACATGGCAATAACGTTTTATTTCCCAGTCCTTGAATTCCCACCACCACCAACCAGGCAAAAATTAGATTACCAGTGCTCATAGAAGCTTTCCAGTAAACGTGTAAGTAAAATCAAAATTACATGCACTGCACTGGTCTTCTAACAAATGGTTGGCTGGCTTACTGTGCCCTAAGCCAGAAGCACACACAGGTTCCTCATGGCATAAGCATTTACTCTGGTGGAAAAGGAAACAACTCAGTTGATATAATGAGCATCTTTAGCTTTATTTGGTATTAGGAATGCCTTTCAACAGAATGCGGAGTACTGGCAAGTGTAGAAAACAGACTTGGAGGAGGAGGAATTCTGCTGTCTGGAAAGAAACTAGAGTCTGCAAAATTTGACTCTCCTGCAGTAGTTAACTGGTGACCATAAACTGTAACAGCCACAGAAGTTAACTGCATAAAAGTTTAAGACTCTCTCTGAAGCTGAACAAGGCAACCACAAGACATTGACAACCACATTTACAGGGCATATATTAACTTACAGCCACGACTTCAGTGCCAAAACAATCATGTATGATTGGGAAGTGTACATGTTCCCTCTTTATAGGAGGTGATTTGAGGCACACAGGAATTAAGTGCTTTGTTTGAGCACTTGGTGAGGGACAGTCAGGATTTAAGCCGTCACCAACTCCAGTGGGCAGCTCATATTGCTGAAATTTCCCAGTCTTCCTGGTGCCCTCAGGAATGGACATGTACAGCACACCTGCAGACTCTCACTTTGTGCTCTTCTGATTCTGTCTGTCTGCCTATGAGGCCTGAAATTTCTTGCCTTAAGTTCAGTGGTCCTGTTCCCTGAAAGCTAGACACCAACATAGAGCTGGAACGTATTCTGGAGAAGATGAAAGCAAGATACATGAAAGCATGTAGAGCTTGGCAAGGATGCCACCTTAAACACTGTCATTTGCTACACAAATGTGTAAACAGATCACATTTCCTAGAAGAGTCACAAAATTGAATGCATGGAATGCGTATGTTTCCAGTTTATTTATTTTCGAGAATTTTAGAGCATATAATGTTTGGTTTACATGTAATTCTTAGAAGAAAAGCAAGTAACATCATCTAGTCTTATAAGTAAGATTTCTGGACCACAGACTAAGCAAAAACAACTAACCATATACATCCCCGAGACAGCTAGTACCAGCATACGAGGCAAAGCAACAGAGAATCTCAATCAGCATAGGGAGCAGCAGAGGGTAGTAGCATGGTTTGTGTGGTGGCATGAGTAAATTAACTTCCTCAGCAGCAGAGCATCCCAGGGACTCCAGGTCTTGTTTGTGGGGTGGTGCAAGTGACCCGCAAAACCTGACCCACAGTGCACATTCCCACACCACCAGGACCTTCACTGCTGTCCTGCAGAGAGGCCAGCTCTGCTCTCATTAGGAGTCTGGGAACAGGGCTGTGGCACCCTGTCTATTGTCACAAAATCATTTCCAGCTCAAGTTTTCCTCAATTTACAAGCAAGCTTCTGGTTGCCCCTATTACAAGCCCTACCTCAGATTTTACTAGTTAGGTTAGGTTTTTCCTAGTTCACACATGCAGCTCCAGATCTACCAAATAAATAAAGATCTGAAATTTTTATGAGTGACACCTGCACAGCACAAAATCCCATATACTACACTGCATCTATGCCACCCAAGTATACAGTCCTTCACTCAGGCAGGGCCTATGTTTTCCCCTCCAAGAGAAGAAATATGTATTGCTCCAGACACCATTACATTTCTGCTTTGTCATCATTATTGATTTTATGATACTCAGATACTATGGTGATGAAGACAGTGCAAAGCTCTAATATAGCTAAAAACCTGAAGAACTTTATCGCATTGAAGCAGAAAAATAAAGATAAGTGTTCTGAATTTGAACTCCCCACTGTATCACAAAACCTCAGTTCAGAAAATGGAAAGGTATGAATTGAAATGTTTAAATATTGAAGTAAGCAGAGTAAGCCATTAACTGAAAGCCCAGCATCTACATATTTACCACAGATAAAGGGTTGTGATGATGCACACAGTGATGAGGTCTATATTCAGGTTCATTACTAGCATTTTCTTCAGTAGCAATTATTTTAATGAAGATTTTGCCTAATTAAGATTTTCATGATTTGGCGTAGGAAACAGATACAACACCTGATACAGTATGTCCTGAAGCTAAACACTTTTAATCAGCTTTAATGGGCATTAGCTTGGTCCTTTACACAGCAAGGCAGAGCCTGATCAAGTGAAAACAACTCAGACATCAGCCAACAAAAATACGTAGCAAAGATGGTAAGGATTACTCACTCGTTTTCAGGGATGAGCACTGCACCAAGGAGCTGGGGTCCTCAGGGAGTTGCTGCTCCTCTGACTGAGCTGTCTGTGTGGAAACTGACTGTGTCCCCTGGGGAAACACTAAATTTCAGTCTGAGAGGCCAGAGGACACAGGGTCCTTGAGGGACTGAGTTATCTCCCAGTTTCTATCTAGAGAGCTTTTTATCCTTTCTTGTGAAGTCAATTAGGGAACTAGGCCTCCAGCCCCACCAGCTTGACTTCTCACTTTCCTCTGATAACAATACAGCTTTGTTTACACAGGACAGCAACCCCACCTCACGAGCTAAATTTTCCTGCTTAGTGAGATCTTCCTTTCCCATTCTTGTTTTCCAGAACTGGACAAGCCTATCCTCCAGCCCCATGGAGAGTCAGGTAAAACCCCCACCTCCTCATCTCCTTTTTGACACATGTAATTATAACTACTGAAACAGTCCCTTTCCTGTAAGAAAAGAGGATAAGCAATTCTAACTACATGGGCAATACAAGCAAAGTATTGTTTCCTCATTAAGCTAAAACATGATGAGTCAATATCTTTAACAGAAAGAATATTTTTATTTAGTGAAATATTTCAAGGGTTACTCCAAAATAGCAACACAAAGAAAGAGATGATGTGCAGTTAACTTAATCTATAAGCTCTGGAATACAAGGAGTCTTCTTCTGAAAACTGAGAAAGAACCTCAAAGGACCAGCCTATAAGCCACATCTGTTTGCTCCAAGTTGCTGTATCTCAGACAAAACATACACTGCCACTGAGCTCCTGAAAGCTGCTAGCTGCACACCTTACCTGGAGAACAGCCACAACCTTATTATGCCTTCATCCTACCTTTATTTATCTGCTGAAGAAGTAACAGCCACAGCCTCCTCCCTTCCTCCCTTCCTCCCTTCCTCCCTTCCTCCCTTCCCAGCTGATAAAATTTTCCTGACTGATAGGGGTGTAACCCATCACAACCACCTCAAAACCCTCAGAGCAAGGGAATATCAGTCATTTTAACCCCTTCCACCACAGCAGAGTTCATATGTCTGCCTGTTCTCTTCTACTGATGACCTTATCGAGTCCCAGTCAGAGCCAACCTGAGCTTCTCAGATTCTGGAATTGGCTCTCAACAGTCCTTTACTCTGATTGTTAATTGGGCTGTTGCTAATCAGAGCATAAACATACCGGGCCGGGCCCTACGAGTAACAATGAATTGGCTGTATTAAAGTCCACATCATTCAAAAATGTTCAAAAAGCACCTTGCCTCCATAAGGGTGATTCTGAATGCAGTGTCATTCAATGATGCAAGCAAGCAGCCCACGCCCAACAGCTCTATGACTATTTGTATCGCACACACGCAGGATGCAAAGTTTCTCTGGTAGTTAGAGGACACTTCTGGGGTTTGGTGGGCAAGGTCAAGACAATGTTAGTCTGCTCTGATAAAGCATGAGGAGGTATATCATTCTGTGCAACTCAGAAGTCACTCAGATGGTACTTTTGGCATTTCCCCCCCACCCCCCTGCTTTTGTTCTGTCAGTCTGAAGAGAACAGCTCGTGTGATGTAATTTAGAATGGAGCTTTTTTAAAGCTTTCACTCAGGAAAAGCTTCAGGAGCTCTGGGGGTATAGCTTAGCTCTGAGAAACAGAAAGAAAGCAAGTTTGCATTGACAGCTTGATCCCAGAGAGAGGTGGCTGCCTGCTTGTCTAACAGGTCCTCTGGGTCTGGATGAGGCAGAGACAGAGGAGCAGTCATATTAAGTGAACGTGCGCTGCCAATGTTAAAGGAACAATTACCATTATTCTGCATAGTTCACTGTTTGCTACTGCGATTTCCTTCAATAAAACCTCTTTTCACTTGCCAATTGGAGCTTGTCATGTAACAATATTTCTTATGCACAATACACATACTAAAATGCCCCTGTGTTTTTAATACATTTATAGTTGTTAACAATAGCGGTATAGTGACAGAAAAAATGTACTTGCTTTGAATACAGAATAGACTGAAAAAAAGAACAAACCAGAGACCCTGTTCTTAAGGATTAATGGGGTTAAGTTTTGCCTAAACTGAGTGTTAAAGCAGGGACACCTCTTCCATTTCATTCATTCAGCACCTGGGCTGTGACCTCCTTGCTTAAAAGGGGGTGTCCACCTGTGCCTTCCTGAAACTTTTGACTTGAGGAAGCACTGAGTAAGGGGATGAGCTCCTCCAATGGTTCTTCTCACCTGTCCTCACGTTCATGCAAACCCCCAAGGGTGCTGCTCCTAGGTTTTGGCAAACTTGGTGTTCAGTCCCCTATCAGTCCCCTGTCCCTGTGCACGGCCCTCATCAGGCACCAGCAAAGCTCTTCGGGAGTACAGTTACGTGGACACAGAACAAACAGCTGGTGTTAGGGAGAGTGGCATTTCACTGAGATCTCAGGAAATCTGCAGCTCTGCTCTGAAAGCCTGTCTGCACAATGAAGACATTGTGCTTGTACGACACATGCCAATGCTACAAACCAAGGCAGAAAAATACCACAGTGAAGGTGCCACTGTGAGAAGAAATTAAGTGTTTGCTGGTGGCCAGGCTGAACCTAATATTTCATGTCCTCAAATGATCAAGCAGCTGTTTGGAAACATTTGGAGCATAGTCATGAAGGCAACTTTGTTCTGCCATAAGCTTCGTGGTTTCATGGAACACCGTGTTGTTCCAAACAAGTAAATCTACACAGGGAGGGACATCTTGAGTTTCACTGGTCTCTCCTACACCATCCAGGAATAGCGAGCGGTTGGCTGCATTTTTCAGTATACTTTAAGAAATCATGCTGGTTTAATGGTGTTTTCCCCCACCAAATTCAAGTGCTGACAGCCTCAGAGCTCCTCTGGCATTAATACTGTGTGAGGATATCTCTGTGGCCATAACTGCCAGAGACCACGAGGTGCAAAAAGATAACACTGTACTATCTTCTCAAGCTCACAAATTCTGACTGGAGCTGCTTTAAAACTTTCACTTCTCAACAAACAGAGATTACCAAATAAAAAACCTTTCAAAAATTAATGACTGAGTTTTTGGTGGAAAAAAAAACAAACACCTTTGTAATAAATTCAGTAGTGGTTCATCTGTATATTTACCAAACTAAAGAGTAAACTACTACACAGGCATGTCCATCCATGTGATACTTACCCTTAGTTACTGTCCCAACACATTAAAGAAACCCCTGTCCACTTCTTGGCTCTCTATTCTGGTTGGGTTTGGTTTTTGAAACTTGATCACATTGACAGACAGTCTTAACCTCACCAATAGGGTGAGCAATTAACCCTGAGAAGAATGAAGGGAGACTGAATTAATGCAAAACAAGGATACAACAGTAATAAGGTTTGAGTTTTTCTTCACTTATCTTCATATCACTTCATGCTGAAGTGAGGAATAAAGAGATTTTAGGAGTTTTGAGATATCTCTGAAACAGAAAGCAAAAGGCTATGGAAAGACTTCATTTCTCTTTACTACAGCTTTCTAGCGCTGCTTTAGGTGATATAGTTGTCACATGACCTACATGACCCAAAAGTCCAAATCAGCATCAGAAACTGCTGCTCATTCAATGAATGAGGGAGTGTATGAAGCATCATGAGGTCCTGCTGCTCTGTCCACCAGCCGCTGTTACCATCATGGATGCATTTCATACCGTCACAGCAGCCAGGACACAAATAGAGACATGAAGAAGAACTTGGCAGGAAAGGAAACAGGGCCTGAGGCACAATGTGGAAGATTAAATCTGGAAACAAACCCTGGGGGCTCTGGCACGTCTCTCCCAGAGGACACACGGCTGTGTCCTGTACTCGAGCCCACAGGTTTCTGTGACTTGCTGACCAGCCGAGGTTACTTCTCTGCTGCAGTTTCACACTTAATACCAAAGCTGTGAAGCTGCCGTGAAAACCCAGTGATTTATCCGGGCTGCATCAGCTGAGGGCCCTGAGGACGTGGCGCCAAGTTGTGTCGCGGAGCAGCGGCAGTGCACGGCTCTGGGCACACACCTGCAGACCATCCTGGGAATGCGCCACAAAAGCAGTTGTGAATTTTGCTATTGTGCTCCTTGGGGGCATGAATTATGTCTGGTGTCTAATGCAGATGATGATGTCTGATGCAATAGGCACTTTTGAATTAGCACATAAAAACCTTTACATAAAGTGTTTGGTCGCCTTTTTTTTCCAAAGTCCATTGCGACTGTAAAGTATAAGCGAACAACATAAAATTCACACTGATCCTTTCAATTCTTTTTTAAGCATCCTTAAATCCAGCCACTTTTTTTTTCTTTTTCTTTTTTTTTTTTTTTCCTGGCTGTTCGTCCTTACTTTTTATAGTTAAAAGTAATTTTAAAGCAAAAAAAGAACATAAACAATATACACTGACTCTTGACACTCCATTGCTTTTTTAAACTAGAATAATAAAAATTTGCAAATGAACAAAAGAGTGGGAGGAAGATATCTGATTTACAATGTTTTTGAGATAAAGAACACTATAAAAAAAGATCAATGCGAATAATAAAGCATTGTTAACTGAGTCATGACATTTCTATTCTCAGTGAAGATTTGAACAGTAGAGCTCTGCAAATGAGCACCTTGTGCCATTTTCAAAGTGGGAGGAAGACATATAATTATAATTTTTAAAGTGAAGAGAATTTTTTAAAAATCTCTGTTAAGAAGTTTATTGAAAAACATATCGACATATCAATATGACATAAATTACTTTAATTTTATTAAACTAGAAGAGGGGAAAACCTCTTTTTGAAGACTGGCTGCAGAAAGCAATCCTTGAAAAGAATTTTCTTTATTAAAAACTCTTTTCCTAAGATGAAACAGCACTGAATGTCAGCACTACCGTATATTTATTCTGTAACTCTTCCAGCAGCTGAGATCTATAAAAGAAACATATTTTCAAAACAGTTTTAACCTCCATTGTCTTGATCGTTCATATTAACGTTTTTCATGTCACCTATTGAAATCCCTTAAAGGAACATTTTATTCAGTCAAAATTAATGAAGCCGTTTTCTTAAACAGCCTCCAGAAAGTAAAAAAGGATGTAACGTTATGCCTTTTATTTGACACACGTTCTCTGCCATTTCACTTATTTGTGTGACGAGAGCAAAGCATCATATATGTGTTATCAATTCTGCAGAGAAAAGTGATTTTGAAAGAGAAGAAAACAAGCTCTGCTCTTGCTGTGTGTGCAATTTAGATTCAGAGCAAAAATACAGCATTGATCAGATTACCCCAATTGAGTCATTTAGTGTTTTAGCATTCCTCAAGTTAAGGCCCAGCTGTGAAATCATAGTTGGAGCCAAACTTTGCTGCTAGGTGTGTGCACATGGCTCCCATTTTCTTCAAAGGGAATGGCACACATGGCCAATATTTAACTTTCACCCCTTCCATTTTTCAGCTAGCAGAGCCAGAACCAATGCAAGCAATTTAATAGAATTAAGAATATGGTCAAGATTTCCAGGACTTACAAGTGATTTGGGCTATATAATTCAATACACCTCAAAGCACAGATGCTGAGCATATTCTAAAAATCAGGCCATCTCAAATGTCCAATTTTAAGCAAGTAAAATCATAAATCACTCAGAGTATTTTGGCCATCAGATTCTAACAGCCAACAAGGTGCTGGATATATCTTCAAAATTGTGAGTTCCAATTTCTGGGTTGGCTGGGATGCCTGGGTGACTTACCACTTTCTATCCCATTTTGGGTACTGCACTTGCTCTTACTTCACCCCTCTGCCATTACCTACGGGGCTTGAACACTGCACATATGCCCATCTGCAGCATCTGCCCCCTCAAGAAAATGTAGGGTACAGTGTAGTGAATCCTTTGGGATGAACCACATGACTTCAAGGTGCAAGTGCCTCAAAGGTGGAAAGCTACACATCCCAAAGCAATGTCTAAACGCCCCAAAGTATATGCAGATCTTCATTTCAGCTCAAGATCAGGTGGAAAACTTTCCTACCATCCTTCCTGACTCTTCCCTTCATTTTCCCCCAACTCCATCTGTTCCTCACCCATCTCCTTCTCTCCACACTCGCCTCCCTCTTCTTCCTGTGTCCATCTGTTCCCTCCTTCCTCAATGCAGGCAGGGGAAGGGAAGTGAATTCAGTCATTCACTGAACAGATTTCAAGACGAACACCCTCCCTTTCCCGTTCTAACTTCATTCATCATGGTAAAAATTATAATGAACAGAAATGCTGGAGGTGAAAATTTATTAGGGATTGTGTTGCCTTCTTATATCAAAAGCAGTTAAAGCTACATATAAACATTGGCTTCATTCATTTCTTTAATATATGGTATAATTAGTGAGAAATATTAGTGGAAGTGCTTGGTATGCAGTCCATCAACACATGCCTGTCAGAGTTTAGGATCTGGGCCAAAATTTTTTGCTAGTCCTCTGATAGATTTATAATAAGCCTATAGAAGGTTTTACAGTCAGCTGGGTCACTAATTCATAAAGTTAAAATGTATGCAATGAGGTCAAAAATTCACTATTGATAAAATACCCCCTCCAGGGATTGCACCATTAACTTTGTTACTACAACAGCAAAAAAAGTAAACCCAAAGCTTCTGTGAATTACCAGTCCATCATCATAAATCAGAAGAGAAGCACTTGCAAGAGTTCATGATGTCATACAAATATTTATAGCATTGTGTACTATTTCTTGTTGCCCTGTTACAAAAATAAACAATCTCTAGATCCCTTGTATCCTCATGCCTCAGCTAAGCAAAATGCAATGGGCATGAGACCATGAGAGCGCCCATGATATACTACTCTGGATCTGCCTGGGTTTGTTGTAAGGGACAAGCCCCCATCCTGCTTTGCCCCTCTGACTCTGGATAAAGAAGGGAGACTGAATGCTCTAAGTACTGAATGGGAAGCAGCAGATGGATGGGCAAAGGCAAGAGAGGTGGAGGAACTCGTCACTCACATGAGGACCTTGGGCCTCTTGCTCACCAGGACTAAGCTATGGAGTCCGGGGCTTGGAGTCTTCCTCATTCCTCCTTTACTGATCTTTCGGGCACCTCATCTAAGGTCTCTTGGGTGCCTGGGAATGAATGATAACCCACAGTCAATAACAAATATCCCACTCCCAGAACTTTCTGTAACAAATCAAAATAAGAAATATTGTACCCGTGTTGATGCCTTTGTCCTGGCACCTCAGAGAAAACTTTCTCTCAAGGAACTAGATGACATTTAAGGTCTCTTCTAACCCAAGTCATTCCGTGACTCTACAGAGGAAGAATGCCCGGCTACCCTAAATGACTGGTGGTTGGAGCAATTTCTGCGCTGAGCCACATCTACTTACAGTGTTTCTCTGTAACGTTGTGTTGTTTTTCCACCAAGACAGCTGCGCCAGCTCCCTGCCTCTCCCAGTTCTCCATGGGGTGACTCTGAGCAGTGAGGACCACCCAGGTAAGCTGCTGGCCCTATGCACGTGTCTCAGAACACCATGCAGCTGCACATCCAGCCACCCCTCACAATGCTGCTGCAAATAATTGTTTAAAGAACAAATTATTGTGTTCTTTAAACTATTGACTACAGGTCTTTTTCTTGCTTCCTTTTCTGTCTCTCTCTCTCTCTTTTTTTTTTTTTTCCTTTTTCTTTTTTTTTTTTTTTTAAATACAGATACCCAAACCTGGGGTTTGGGTTTCATTTTTCTGTGAGTCTTTTCAGACCAACTGAATTCAGTTCAAGTCTTTAAACTTACAAGTTATCCTCCGTCAGGTCTGATGTAGCTCTGCTGGCTCCAGCTCAGGACTGAATGGACATGGCACTCTGTTCCTCGAGTGATAAGCACGTGCTATATTAAATAGACAGGCAGTGACAGCAGTGCATTGGATAGGGAATGGCAGGGAAATCAGCGAGGCATTCCTTCCGTGTTTTTTCTGCGCTGATATACAAAGATGCCTCACGGTGAAATTAAGAAGTTACACATCCTACTGCCAGAGTTTTCCATAGAATTCACTGTTAACCCTTGGGACTCCTTGCCCCAGGAACATGAGGCCAGGGGCTGCAGCCAGAGTGGGTTGGGAGCAAGTATCATTGGTGAGCAGAGTCACACACCCACTTGTACCTTGTTTTAAGATGTGCATGAGCCCTGCATGGCTGTTCAGCATTGCCCATAGGGCTTCATCCCTGTCCAGTAGAGCCCAGCCATCTTATTCCCACAGTCCCTTGCCAAAAAAAAGAAAAAAAAGAAAGAAAGAAAACAACCAGACTTAAAGCCCTTATATGCCATTGTATAAAAACTAATTTCCAGAGTGTGCTAGGAAATTCTACCTCCTGTTCTCCAGGGCTGCAAGACCCTGGTTTGTGCCTGAGCCAATGAAGAGAAATAGGGGTCAGGTGACCTGCTGTAAATACCACTCTCAAACAGCACCACAGCTCCTTGCTATTAACAAGAGGGATCTGTGGCTGGCATCGGTAGGAAGCAGGTGATTTAGTTCGTGCCTTCATGAATTCAGACGCTGTAGTCAGCAGCCTGAATCACCCAGCTTAATAAACGTCTCAATGCTCACATTAAATTTCTACAATTTTTCTTTAGTACAAACATGGGTAAGCAATCCCAGTCCCCTGCTAGAACAGTGCAAGCAAGCCCCAGCTTCCCTGGCTAAGGAATAAATTGGCTACTCCGGGATACTCTTTAAAAACAGTACGTTAAGGGAATTTGCCCCTGACTACCTCTAACAGTCTAACCAAAACAAAACAGCCTGAGATTTTTTTATCACAATGAACTTATTTTTCCCCTCTAATCCAGTTTCTATCTGTTAAAAATGGGCATTTGTGGACTCATGGAACTGAGGACACAGGCTTTGAGAAGACAAAGTTTCACCTCCTGCCCGCCTCCAGTTGCAATTTTTTATTACATTTTCATTTAAAAATAATCATAAATACTATAAGTTGTACACAACATATACTTAAAATCCTGTTTGGCTCCACTTATTTGTTCTCATCTCTCAGCCTGTTACTATTTCATGTGGAAACAAACTATAAAGAAAAAAAAAGCTAACCACATTTTTATGCTGGTCTAGCATAATCTTTATTTCTTTAAACACTTTGTGCAAACATTAAATTGATAAAAGACATAATGTAGAAGGACCCGCAGCTGAAATGAAGGTAATTGCATAAAAATGAAATGGAGACCTATAATTGTACACTGCTTTAGCCTCTACCACACTGTTTTCTGGAAGCACGGATCTCGCTTGTCATAGCAAGTTGCTTGTTACGGTGATTGCATGAAGACTTGATCTAGCTGTACAAGACAAGTATAACATTACTTAAAGGGAGCTTTTCAAACTAAGAGTCTGACACTAAAATGTACTGTATTTTCAAAGATGTAGTATGCTTTAACAAACAGAAGAGTCCTTGAATGACAGCTTTTGTTACCCTTTTGTTTGATGGTGCTGTATTGAAAAATTCAGGTTATGTCTACGCCTTTCTATTTCTGGTTTTGATTTCTCTTCAACAGCACTTCAAGAATAAAAATTAACTTGAAGCATGAATAGTAGAAGTCGGTGGATACAGTAAATGTTAGTCTGGCATTTACTGATTACTTCCGTCTGATTTTTTTCAGTCTCATTTGTTGAATGCTTAAATGCATTCTGTGAGCCATTGTGTTGTGGCAAAAATGGGAAGCTGAACAGGTACATTGCAATTTAAAATATACCCAACTTAGACATAATTCTGAAAGGGGGAAATGATACAAAATGTTATTCTTGCATAGACCTTTCAGTCTGGCCCACATGTATACATCTGCTCAGCCCACATCCAGCTCTCAGCCTGGACAAACAAGATCCATTTGAAAGACTGGCACCTGAATATCAGGTGGGGCATGTGACTCTTGGGCCCACAAATCAATTATTACCTAATAATATCAATGCATGATCAGGAGGACATTGCTTCCTCCATATCTCTGCTACTTCCATTAACATTGCCTTACTAGGAAATAGAATATTATTGGAAGAAAGCACAGGGGAAATTGCGATATGTCATTGATTTATAAACACTGGAAAATGGTGGTTACTGTACATATAAGTACTCCCAAATTGCATGAGTTTTCACATTTTGGATTCAAGAGGTTAATCAAAATGTTGGAGAGGAAAAAACTATACTTATTGCTCTGGAAAAAAAAGGCTATCAACAAATTATTAAAGCCAAAAAAGTACAGACATTTGTCCAGGACTCTCATTTCCTGCAATCAATTGTACAGCCTACAGGCTTTGCTCTGCTGCATCACGCCCAGAAGAGACGCCGCCTCTTCTGCCCTTCTCAAGTCTCACCTGTGGCTTTCTGTCATCGTAACACTCACAAAACCTGACAGCTATAGGTTTCCAGCCTGCCTTTCTGTGCCACTGCTCCCTTACTTCCTCCTTCCTTCCACTTCTCTCTATCCTACCAGTCACTCCTTGCCTAAGGCCAACCTATAGTCTCTCTGGGACAGGGGAAACCCACAGTTCCTTTTACAGCAGACCTTGTCATTACTACAAGTTCACCATCAAGAATAAAATTACCTGCCAACAAACATTTTATAAGCATGATTTAAAACAAAAACATTAGCTTAGCATTTCCTCTTATTTTCTTCCAAGCTATTGTTCTGATAACCTGTGCCCAGCTTTCTCGCTCTTAGAAACATCACTGCATGAAGATGACAGTGAGATGAAATCTGACTATGGGTAAAATCTTACATGAACCTTTCACTCATTCCATAAGTGGACAAAACAGAGAGGACTCGGGGTTTATCTTCTCCATCGCCCTGTAGTAGAAAACAGCTTCTAAAAAAGTCTTTGCCTTTTCTTCTCCAGGACAAACAAACCCAGCTCCTTCCCCCTCTCACATAATTTTCTGGCTTCCATGAGACTTTCCAGAGACAGTTAATTAAACCTTAAACCTTTGCTTTCTCCCACTTCAAGCCCAATAGTCCCAATGTTTTTACCTACTCATCCTACCCAAATTTCCTCTTTTCCGCTACAAGGATACTTGTAGGAGCACAACTGCAAGGTTTCACTCTCTATCAATCTTTTCTTGTCTTTTCTTTAATATACAGCAGGCATTAAAGGTACCTGAAAAACTAGAGATAAGCAAGATCTCTCCTGTCTCCTTGCAGCAGAAAGCAGACTAACTGCTTTAGAGTATTTACAGATCCTCTTTGAAAATAATGCTTGCAAAACCGAGGTGTTTGTAAAGGTTGATTTTTTGTATGTAGCATAAGAGCAAGCATACCACAAGATCCAAGCAAGATAAGAAGTGAGGTTGTGCTTGATATGAGGTGCAGGAGTTAATCAGTGGAGATAAGAACTGATGAGGTTTTATCAACCCAGCATTAGAAAAAATGACTGTGTTTCTTGGACTCTTGATCACTCTGGAAAATAAGTAGAACAGTATATCAACCCATGTTTATCTGTTCCAAAGAAGTTCTTCAGGAATATACTGTGCTCAGAACTTTTCTCCCCTAATTGGAACTTAGAAGTGAGCTCTGACTCTGGTTTTTGAGGTGATCTCTGGCACAATGACAGCGTACAAAGTATCCCATCTTCTAGCTGAATTTCAGGTCAACAGTACAAAACTGTGTATTAAGTTATGAAATAACAGAACTCGGCATTACACAGAGATAATCTGATGTTCTTTGCAACAAGACTATGTACCATGGTGAGTTGGCACAACTCCATCTAGGTACCACCTACACGCATTGTTGGCTGTAAATATAGGGAAACAAGAGCTGCTGTTGAAAAACAAAATTGTTGTTTTGCATTCTTGCAAATCACAAACTGAAGTTAGGAGAACATACTCCAAATAGATTTCAGCTGTGGCAATAGTTCTGTTCTCTCTTCTCACCTGATCCCACCCAGTGGAAGGGAGTTATTACTCAGATAATAAATCCTCTGGGTTTTAGAGAAAACTTTCAAGTGCAAGTTTACAATAGCTTGTTCGATGAATAAACTTTACATACATAAAGAAACTGAAACCACCAAGTAGGGTTAGCCCTTGAAAGTAAATATCTATAAGTTTGGATATTCTGTATATGTTATTCCTTCAGATCTATACTTAAGTATCACAAACAAGCCTTTTTTCCTTTTTTTTTTCCTAATCCCACCAGATAACCAGCTTACAAGTGAAAAACATACAGATGAAAAGACTGTGAAAGGTATTGTTATGAGTTCTGTCGCAGAATTTAGCATGGCAGACACTTCATCAAAAGAAACCAAAAATGAGAAGAAATTGTCAGAAGCAAGCAGATCATCCATTGCTTCCCTGGAGAAATGCAGAGAAT
The DNA here is from genome assembly GCA_036925125.1 of Oreortyx pictus. NCBI lineage: Eukaryota > Metazoa > Chordata > Aves > Galliformes > Odontophoridae > Oreortyx > Oreortyx pictus. Next base: position 3,995,787 of record JAUPFR010000015.1, read on the forward strand.
TCACCTACATTGAAGATGATGCGTCTGTTCATCAGAGAGACAGTGATGGTATGTTTGGTAAAACAAATTGCATTAAAGCACATTTCTAAATAACAACCACTTCAGAGCACGATGCATATCTAACTTGAAATAAATGCTTACATGCTTAATGGGAAGCTCGAGAACATAGCCAGAAGCAGTAAGAAGTTGCTCCATAGATATTTTATCATTTGAGTGATGAGAATCTGTAGAAGAGAATCTTAAATTTTCAATGAGCTGTGTCACCTTGTCAAAAAAAAAAAAGGAGCTGATCTTTTTAATTGTAAGAGAGCCTGAGTTAAGGAGGAAAATATATATAATGTTGTTTGTTATTGTTAAAAAAGGGTTATTAAAGAAGGAACTAAGAAAGAAGGGAGATAAATGGTTGTGCCCATTACAGGTCATGGGCTATGACTCCTGGTAATGTAAATACTACAACCTTGATTTTAGTGAATAACCAGCACCTGAGGAGGTATTCGTGGTTCTTAGCATAGATGTGAAAAAAGTACTTATGTGAATCATTTTTTAAAGTTTCTAATATGTGTCTTATGCGATAATGGATAAGTGTTTCATATCTAGCAGTGTTGAAATCTATCATGGGTATGATGAAAATGATCCCTGAATTAAGGACTTCTGAATACAGGTCAACACAATAAATTGCGATGCTCTCATGGAAAAACTATCATCTCTATTGCAACAGTGATCCTGTTACAAAAGTGATGTTTCTGTCACTTCTGTTAGAATATATTTAATTTCAATGAAGGACAGTCAGTGTTTATTTAATTTAAGGGACTCATCTTCCAGCCCAGACACCTACTGAGTTTATTGACTATCAGATCATGCCCCTCAATCATTACTGGCACACAGATGTGTACATGTGATGCAAATAACAGATTTCATAATCCTTAAAAAGCAAAGGAAATTAAAAATAATAATAATAATTAAAGGAAAAAAAAAAAGCCATGCTCAATTAATAATGTTACATACTGGATGGAAGCCAAGAGAATCAAAGGAAGACAGATTTGTGGCTGTCACTGCATACTCTGCTCGCCCCTACTCTGACAAGTTACTGCTTACTTCACGTACATACAAGGATCTCTGAAAGCAGAGCAATCGGAGATCTGCTGAGAGAAGAGCAAATCCAAACCTCTGAGGCCTCACCATGCTAGCCCTGGTGGCATGTGTAGGCTCTAGTCCAGGTTTGTGATGAACAGGAGACAAACTGGCAGCCACCAGATAGGAACAGGAAAAATTAGAGATGAGGCAGGCTGGCAAAATTATTATAAGTTCTTCTTTTGTGGTAATTAATCTACTAATGTAGAGAAAGAGAGCTGAGGTCATTGTTCTCACTGAGATAAATGCAATAATGTCTTCTTGCAAACAGCAGGGAAAACAGAAGAGAAAACAGGAGATTGCATCTCCTTTTATGCAGTTTGTGGCTAATTTCTTTTCAAATATATAAATGAATGCATAGGAATGGATGCTTAATTGCTAATATCTATTATTTATATACATTACCCCACTTAAAACAGGACAAAAAAAGCCTCACACATGCAGATTTTTCGAAATGTGTTACATCCATTATCACAGTTCATGGTGTGTGCTCTGATGGGAATTTAAAAGCATCTTTACTGCACATCACAGACTCTGTGCTGAAACATTACTAAAATCTTGTGCTTTTTGTGTGCTCCTTTTCCTGGATGGAGCCCTAAGGATGGTACCTTTTCTCTGAAGATTATAGAAGCACCAAAATGGTGAGCACATTAGGAAAAAAAATTGTTATTAGAAAACAGATCTTTGGAGAGGAAAAAAAAAAAACAGAAGGAAAGATTATAAATTGATACATGATTTTAAATATGATCTCTTGTATCTAGGTATAGGAAGGAAATTTCATAAACACATTAAGAAAAATAGTCTTAATTACCCCATAGGCTACTGGATAAAATGATTACATTTTCTACACTGTAAATTTCATACAATTAAATGCAGCAGCGTCACCTTATAAAATGATTCAATTTTATAATTATTTCAGTTCATTTCCTTAGAAAAAAAAAATTAAGCATGAATTTACTCAGTATCACCAAAATCTAGTCATTCTTATTCAACAGAACTGACTTAGAAGTTAGTTGTGCTTGTCTGAACCTAAATAGATCTTGACATATTTAAATAAGTATTAAAATTGATAGCATTGATGATAATATGCTAGTTAGAAAAGAGTTCAATCACACACTATTTATTCTTGCTACCTGCTACAGCTGCCTCTTTATATATATACATAAAGACATTGGAACGATTTTTAATTTTGTTTTTCATGAAGAAATCTTTCATAAAAAAGAAAAAATAAAAGAAGCATAATTCTGGAAACAACTTCCTAACAGTGAACTTTATGTTACATGAGATAAAAAATGCCACAACAGAACCAGTGCAGTTGAATGAGTTCACAGTTAGTCATCCCAGGGCAAGAAACGCGGATGTAACCATATGCTTCCCTGAAAGAACCAATGAAAAGACATTCATGTTGTTGAAAGCATTTTTCTTTTCCAAAAACAAGGAGGGGAAAAAAATGGAAACGTTTGGTTTGTTGCAATCCAACAGGATTCACACCGTCAGAATCTTGCACCTGCTCAGAGACTTGCTGCACTCTGGCAGCTTCCCCAGATGCCGTAGTTTGAATTTGGGGTGGTAATTGTTTTGTTTTTTCTTGGGGGGAGTGAATAGAACAGGAAATCTTTTGTCACAGACCGACAGTTTTTTGAGAATGCCCATCCTTCTTGATATTGTTTTCCGAGTTTTTGTCTCATTTTGGAAGCTGACGAGGCTGTAAATGAAAAGGTAGTAAAATTTGGGAGTGAAAATAGAAGGACTTTGAGCTGAGAATCCATCACACTGCCCTCTGTAAATGTGGTTCTCTGTACTTACTGTTACCCGTTCTCTTTGGTTAGGGTACTTAGCTGTCATTAAACAGTTCAGTGGAACCAAATCTGTAATACAAGCCAGACCATAAGTAGATGAGAATCTGTAATCTTTTCTGATTTTGGCACTGTGTTTGCAGCTCTCATAAGATCATCTCAATCCTTATCCAGATAGCACATTTAATTCATGGGGCCAAGAATACCATATCCCATGCATGGTGAATGACCAGGTACAACAGTAAGAATCAGACCCAGAGAGTCAGTTGGACCTGCTTCACTTTTCACAAAAACTTTGAATGTTTGTACATTGACTTCCAGCAAGGACTGAATCAGAGCACAGCAGCGGGCAGCCCAGAAAGGATTTTCCACCAAAAAAAGATTCAGTACTAAGTTATTGGTTTGCAAAAAATTACCCTTGAAAGAGGTTTTTTTTTTTTTTTTTTTTTCCCCAGGGAATACTTTTGTTGATTTTTTTTAACCTTCAAAGAAATAGCAGGAGCAGTCTGATTGTTTTTATCTTTCCATATTTCCATGGTGTCGAATTAAAGGAATCATCTCAATTTTGCGTAATCACAGCAGCACAATCTTGGGTAATCAAGCATGCCCTTCTTCTCACATCTCCCTGCTTTTCCTTTTTCTTAGATGAATGTGCAACACTTATCCTGGCCTGCTTGTTCTGCCAATTTTGGGACTTTCTTATAATGCTGCCTGATACCTGTGAACATTGGCTGACAGATACCTGTTGTCCATCCAATAGATACTACCAGACATCCGATGAAGACCACTCCAACAATGACTGCAACTGTGACTGTGACATTGATTGCAGCCTCTTTGAGTCCTGCCATGAGACTGGTGAATGCCTGGAACTTGCCATGGAGATTTCTGAAGTCTGCTATCGCTAATAGGAAAACAGTTGACAAAAATTCTGAAAACTGCCTGAAAGGGATTGGACAGAGTACAAGGAGATTATTATTATTATTTTTTTTTTTTAAAGAAAAGATAATTGGAATGTTTTCCAGCCAGGACTGTGTCATCATGCTGCTCCCACCCTGGAGGTCTGTATATCTGTAATATACTCGCTCTATGATAATAAAGGGCAAAAAAACCATCTCCTCCTTTGCCGTAGACAACAACAGAATTCCTAAGTGCCAAGTGTGCTCAATGCGTTACCCGCTGCCAATGCATTGCTTTTATAAACCCCTAATTGCTTTAAACATGGATTTCCCCCATTCACAAACACAGGACAAATTAGGACATTCTTTTAGGACTGATATATATTAGTTCATCTTCCTAATGGATTCATACATAAACATGTATTACACATTGTTGGTTATTATTAATAATGTATGATACAGCATCATTTTATAATTAAAAATTTATTTATTCAATCTCTTAAAACACACTTATATGCTCAGTTTAGGTAGAAAAGAAAATTAAATGAATTAGAAACCATGCTAGCTGTAATTACAGCAAATGCCTCTAAAAATCTCCAGTGAATTTCATGGAGGAAGCACTTTAACAGGGTAGTGCAACTCGACAGTGTATTAATGTGCGTGCCTATGGTTATGTAATAACAGGTTATGCCTATTGTTCATTAGTTGTAGAAAAGGGCTCCTTAAGTGTAATTAGCCTAAATGGGAATTGACTGCACACTTCCAGAGGAGAATTACCCCGTGGATAGCCAGTAACTCCTTTGCCTGATTTTCATTTGCAAGATTCCTGCAAGCAGCAGAATATTGCCATCTATTCTAGTGGAAACAAGCATCTCCACCTGTGCACAAGAGATTACAAAATGACAGTATCTATCCTGGTTGTGCTTTCAGACTCCCTCTATCTCTTTCTGATGGCAGGTCTGATTAATAAAAAGGAAATACATATTGTGCATTACACATATGACAACAAAAGCATGTAAATTCAGCCGCCTCAGGGTGCAGAACGATCGCATTAAGCACAGAGGAAAACACAGAGTTGCTTGCTCACATTAGATATTTATAGACTAACACCAAAGACCATATTTGCTTTGTGTAGTCACAAAACTTCTCCCACAACCCCACTGATCTCAGCAGAGAAGTGCCTGGGGAATCCCTAACAAGAGTTCTGGACAAGATTACAGGACACTCAGCTTTGAAATCATTGAAGCCACTTGTTTAATAACGTGAGTCTCAAATCTCCAGTCTTGACACACAAATATTTAATGTATGGAAACATAGACCAGTGTGAATTTCCATTGCTTTCCACTTCTGCATACTCACGCTTTCAATAAATCAGAAAGTAAGAAATAGGTAAAATGCTAACAATCTTTGTCAAGAATATTTCAAAGCTTTGTGACCTCATAGCAAATGAAACACTTTTACCATAACAAATAAAAAATGAAATGGCTCTGAGGACAATGAACTTAGAAATGCAGCCCGTAGCAATACCTTGCTTCCATGCTCCTTCCAGGACATCAGCGGGGAAAACAATAGACTTTCTTCTTCTAATTACAATGACCTTTTGTGAGTTGTAGCCACCTGAAGGAAGAAAGTCATTAGTTCTTAATTGTCACACCTGTGCCAGCCTGCCAGCTGCAATGGGACCCAAACATGGGAAGCACTAAGCACCGCCATCTGCAAGGCACTGTATTTGCACAACTAGGGCTGAGCAATGCTGAATTTTAATGCTCCAGTTTGCACTCTTCTGCAGGTTTTTGATCTTGACCACACTGACCACCGAGACTATACTGTTAGGGCAACATTTTAAGTGCTGGTAAAAGAGGCCAGTATCATTCCACAACTGCCATGGGTCATCTTCAACAAATTGGCAAGTAGGCACAGTGAATAAAGAGATAGATCCACACCATTTAAAACTTGCAAGAGAAGAAATCTTCCCACACATGATTTCTGAGAGGAGTACCAATAGCGATGCAGATTGGCAATACTTGCTCTTGATGTTGCCATCCAAAAAAGGGCATTTCACTTTTGCAGTGTCTGGAAGGAGACCAAGAGGAATCCAAAGGGCAATGTACACCAAAGCACAGCCAATGAGGAGTATAGAGGTGGGGTGTTTGCTTGTCTTTATCCAGCTCTGAGCTCACGATACTTTACAATTTTGCCAAACTGGGATCAAACTGGAATAACCTGTGATAGATGTCTTCATGTATCAGTTGTGAAAGCAAACTGAATTAAGGATTACTGGTATAAAATATTCTTTTCAACTATTTTACTATTGGAAAAAAAAAAAAAAAAGCCTTTCTTCCTGTTGTAGTGTGTAGGCTGACATGTTGAAGTCATGTCTAAAATAGGGCATGGGTGAGGTCAAAGACAGACTTTAAATGGTCATGGCCACAGCCATGGCTAGACAGGATGCCTCAACAATATGAATTGAATCATGCTGGAAAATATAAAGAACTGCTAACACGGTGAACACTGGTGTTTTAAACAGGGGCAGCACAATCTCTTCTTGCCTGAAGTGTACAATGACACATTGCACAGTTTCCTGTTCTAGGAAGTAGACTTCTAGGATAATTCCGTACAAGTGATTGAGGAATGTGTTAATAGTCTTCCATATTTAATTTATTTCATGCAGCATAGTAGAGCCAGCAGCTCATGACAACTTTGTTTTCTGCCATAAAAGTGCTAATTGTAATGTTATACTTTCATGACGTTGGGACAATTTAATATGTCGACACCAGAAAAACAAAGATTTTATTTCCATTCAGCTTTCCAGAAAGTGGATTTCCTGTTTGGGGAGCCACCCTATTCCTGCATAAAACCAACTTCCTCAGCCAGAGAAATACCTGTTTATCAGATGAGAACATGGATATAGACATTCCAGTCGAGCAGAACTACCAGGAACAATTTGAGGCTCTCTCTGTATTTTTCCTTCACTGTGGAGAAAGTCCTGAGTGTGTGAGTAGGAGGCATTTGGGTGGATGGCTGTTCTGAACATGTTGGACTCAGCTGTGCTCCCAGAGAGATGTCAGCTCTGCAGCGTGTGAAACCGGCTCCTCAGAACAACAAATAAACGTTACCATTTTGCAAACGGGAACATCGCTCCGACACGACGCCTCTCCTCAGCACCATAAATGAGCTGACAGATTGGCTGGGGGAAGAGAGAGACAGAGATAATAACGAAGAGCTATATTGCTGCCTTCTACAGGAACGGACCATGGGATGCTCTCTAAGGATCTCCTCTTGGAAATGACTCACCAATCTCATCCTTAAAAATAAATAAATAAATATGTCCTTTTATCTCCTTTCAGAGTACTGATTTGGATGCAAATTCTTTGCAGCTGAAATTGTCATTTGCTAAATATTGTACTGAACCCAGCACTACCAGAGGACCCAATCAAAAGACCTCAGGGTGCTTCTGAAAATTTAAGCTTTTGTCTCAAAGAAAATGCAATTCTTCACCTGAACCTTGAGTGAGTCTGTCCATTTGTAGTTCTGGTGCCTTATATTCCATGCACAGAAGTCCCTTTAGATAGGGGGCAAGCAAAAACTATCCCACGTACTTTTCTGAATATAGGAATGGAGCATATTATATTATTGCCCTTGTCTTTCCTTTACTTCCTAGAGCATTTCAATCCTTCATACTCTCTTAAGCAATCACAACCAGAATAACCAAGCTCTTCCAAATGTCAAGACAACTCTTGCCTTAACTCCAGTGCTGCTTGGGGGTTCAGACTGCATGCTACAGCTGAGCTCTAGAAGACATTGTTTCTCAGGAAGAAAGTGAAATATAGGAGCAAGTAAGATGCTTGCCATCCTATTGTTCTGCCTGTATATATGGAAAAACTTTAATTACTGTTTGACTAAGAATGTATTTATCTATTAAATGTATCTTTTAATAATATGAAATGAGTGGTTCCAATCTGTATTTTGCATTGCTTTCTCTGTCATCCATGCCAAGTTGTTCTTAAGTCTCTTAAATGAAAGTTTCCTGTTATGCAAGAACATAAGGTTACAGCACAGACTGGGATCACTAGGCACTTCTCTTACCATAACTCACAGTGAGTGAGTATTAATCATGATTAATAATCTATCATTCCTGTAGTTAAAAAAAAATTCCCTGAGAAACTGCACTTTTTTTTTTAGCAAAACAATTATATGGAATTCATTATTCTCCTTGTAACAATCTAGATTTTCTTAACATTGCACATGAACAGGAATTGTTGCCATCTGATTTGTGTTCCATGGCCTGTGCAAAATGAGTTGGTGGGTACAAGCCAACTCCTAATGGATGTGTGCCCATATCACAAAAAAAAAACAACAAAAAAAAAAAACAGCAACATTATTATAATTTGTACCCTGAGGAGAAATGCCAAGGCCTGAGAGTAAATGGAGCACTTTCTGTCCCAAGTGCTATTTCTTCCATGGTCAGAGGAGAAAGAGTAATGCTGAACTGCATCTGCTGCCTCTGCAACAGGCCTCACTCCCCTGAGATATTCCCTGGCATCTCATATCCCCTTAAAAACAAGGAGAAAAACAGCTCTGAAGGGGCATACTCAGCATGCCTCTTCCCCCTCCCTCAATAATGTCATCAAGGAGGTTGTGTGAGCAGAAAATGAAGCAGGGGCAGTCACTGTCAGTATATAATTTGTCCTCTTTTTAGGCGCATCCAGAAAGGAGCTGAGAAAAATCTATTGTCACTAAATATGAAGTACCTATTCATCAATCCCCACCTGAAATGTGAGAAATTCACAAGCCAGAAAATGCTGGATGTCACTGAGTTGTCTTCTCTCAGAGCCTTGCAGGAGTGAGTCACCACTCTCCTTGTATTGAGGGACTTCAGAAGACTGTGGACTTCAAAAGACTGTAGACTTCCAGCCAACCAGTTCACAGGTGCTAGAGCATCCTGCTTACAAAATATAGAGAAAAAGAAAACAGTTTCTCATAGACGTTGTGTTGATGACCTGTCCAAGCAGAGCAGTCTATGTGACAAAGTAATCAGACATTAGGGAGCCTTGCTACTGAAACAGACCCTTACATCCTCATGCCACAGTACAAAGGGAAAAAGGAAAACCCCACACCCTATACAAGAGCACAGGAAAATCACCATCAGTATCATTAAGATGCAGACTCAATTTATGTGGCCAGTTTTGCCATGATTTCTATGAAGTAGAAAATAATATCTGAGAACAGTGAAGAATATATTATTAGATCAACTGTATAAAAAGCATGAGTGATTCCATTAGCAAGCACAGCTGAGAAAAGGCAAGATTTAAATCAAATCCAAATACGATGAGATTATACAACCAAAGTGACATGTCCATTTTGGAAAGCACACAGGGTGAGGTGAAGATGCAGAACAAAACTAGAGTTTTGGTTTTATGCCATAACATGTGTTCCACCTTATGAAACACTCAGAAAACTAATGGAAGCATCCTCTAGCTCCTCAATTTTTTTCATCTTTATTTCGGTGTGTTTGTATCATTCATCTCCTCTAAGTGTCAGTCCGCCTTATCACTCATTGCAGTCATTGTACACACAGGCTTGCTGCTTGGGAAACAGCAGAGCTACTCGCAGACCCACTGTTTCAGATCCTAAAAATTTCTGGGGTGTTGTACTGTCTTTGCTCCACACAGAGGGAACAGAAGAATTTGCTGAAAGTTGGCATTAAGTGGAAGAGTCAGTCATTCAAAATGAAAGGACTGGGTTTTCTAATCTGCTCTCTTTTGGAATAGGAGAGCTCACCCTAGATCTTCTGTTCAAAATCAGGAGTGGAGAAGAACGCTCAATACCATTTCCTGCTCAAAGACGTAATCAAATATTAATCAATTTTCTAAGCCTTGATTTTACTACACATTTCAGAGTTCCACATAAACTATAACCCATACACACTATAAAGTCATTACTGAGAGGGGAATCAGGAAATATCCAGCTACCTTTCCAAATGGAAATCAGAATGTATATTTTCAGCTACATTAAGCCAACTGCATGCAGCTCTGCACACTTATGTAATTCCAGTGCAAAAATAATCCATAATATTCCAGAGGAACAAATCCAATTCTTAGTCATATAAATTTTCATATAAGTCCATCAAAACCTATTCCAAAAATGTCTCAGTCTCTCTGAGCACCGGAGTTGGAACAAAAGAGTGAGCCCTTTGAATGCCTGTGGAGCTTCTAGGGATGTTAAATCTAATTGCCCTTAGCATAGCACCGATCCACAAGGGTTTAAGTCATGGAAAATGTATTTTACCTTTATACAAGGTACACAACCCAAAGTTTATCGTGGTGCAGTAAAGTCAGAGTTAACTCACTTGGTGAGAATTACAGAGAGAGAGAAGTTAACCTTAAATGCTTCACTTTGACTAACCAGGCCAGAAAAAATGACTCTTCTCTTTGTATATATGCAATACTGTATTAAGTTATATGACACAGTGTGGTACGATATGATAAAATATCAATTTGTGCACTTGGGTGTATATGTGTATGTAGAAATCCATATTTATATTCAAGGATATTTATAGCAATGCCTCTGTGTTCCAAGAAGCAAGAAATGATGGAGAGTGGGCAAAGATTAATTGAGATAGAAAGCTTCATAAGACAAAGCCAGATCAGCATTATTTGTTAATACCTTTAGAAGCTGTATAATTATTGGAGCTAAAGTAGGGCAGAAATTTTCCAGTAAAATGGTTGCTCATGACAGAATGATCGTTTGTTCATACTGACCTTGCAGCATCACGGGCAACAAAGTATTGGGAACTGCTGGTTTCCCTGGAGGGCTCCGCGGGGCTTTGGCAGCCCACAGCAGCAAGGATGACCCAGGCACGTTCCTGGGAGCCTGGAAGTCCTTGAGATTCAGGTCAACCATCTGTTCCATTTCATTAAAATATAAAATAAGAACTAGAACAGAAACATTCCTTTTCTTCCCAAATGAATTTTCTCTGACCATCCTTCTACAGAGGTCCTTCTATTTTTCTAATGTCAAAAAACATTTTTTTTTTCCCCAAACTTCAGAATCCCTGGCAGTGTAAAACCCCCTGACTTGTGTGTAACATCTGTGCTGTGGCCAGTAGTTTCTAGGGAAAGGAGGAGACTCTGTCTGACCCAGAGAGCTCCTAATTTTCAAGCCAGGCAGGAAGAAGTACAAGACCGCACAGCCTGTGAGCAGGAAATCAGGACAAAGGGACCAAGGGTGGATTTTTTTTCCTCTGAGAATTTTATTTCCTTGGCTAAGAATCTGAGCTGCAGTGAAAGAGCCCAGGAACGAGCAATGTTTGTAATGTGGCCAAGGGCACTGCTCCCTCAGTCGCATCCTTCAGCGCACTCAGTGCTCCTAAAGCTGTGTCTACTACATGAAGGCCCAGAAAACTTCAGCAGCCTCATCAAAAAGAAAAAAAAAAAATCAAAAACAAATTGTAATGGCACATTTTCTCAACCAACATAATGGAAAAGTCTGCTGCTCTGTATATAGCCTTCAGGATTGTGTCTGCAACACTTGAAATCCTGCCCAAGTCTGGCTTCGATCACATTGACAGGTACTCTGTGTGCTTCTGCATCTTTTCCTACAAGCAAATGTTGCAACTTTCCTATTGCGACAGCTGTAATAGGCATACACTTTACTCTGTTTTTCCTTAACACTCCTGAATCCTTTTATATCTAGTTGGGAATAGGCTCAAGTGCTAATGGCACTTGTTCAGCCCTACAGAGAAAGCACAACGTCTCCTTTCTGTTTCTTCATCTTGGAAATTTGAACTTTGCGGAGATCGAAATGCCTGATATTTAACTTAGATTCATCCCTCTTAAGGTCAGAAAGCACCATTAAAATTATCTGGCAACAAAGATCAACATCTACTGGGAGAGAGGAGGTTTTTAATCAGTCATTGCTTCCTCTTGTTTCTGTCTGGGCAATGAGAGGAGCCCAAGGTGCCAGGTAATTAAGTCACTGCTGACAGATGAGACAGGTGATAGACCTGCATCCATATGCTATCTCTTCCAGTTTGGTAACCTCAAAGGATGCGGTTCGCTCTGCAGATAGTGATCTGTAGCTGCTGGTGCCTGCTGGTCAGGCAACACAGACTCTTCCTGCCACCACCTGATGGAGGCAGAGAGGCTGAACAGAAATTGAGCTATCGGGGCTCTAATTCAACTCTAATACATCAGTTCAAAGAAAAGGAACTGCTTCCTGTCAGTGCCTCTTGCCTGCCATGGTGTTCCAGGCTGCAGCATGGGTTAACGTTCATGGTGATGATTAGTTGATGGTTGGACTTCATGATCTTAGTGGTCTTTTCCAACCATAATGATTCTGTAAGATCTTTCTGCTGTCAGCCCTGTAGGGAGGTTCAGGACACAGATGGTCTGAGCTCAGCCACGGGCTGCTTCCCAACCTTTAAATCCACGCTTGAAAAACATCTTGAACAGTATAAGAAGAACTGACATTAATAAGTGCTACGAAACTCATTGCTAAGGCAAAGCAAGGAGAGCTCAGGAAACATGGTGACAGCCAAGGAATTCTGAAACTCCTTCACAAACAGAGAGAGACAAATCACCACCCAGGCAGGTCTGACACAAGGGTTTGAACAAGAGCTTTCAAACTTTTATTACCAGGCTCCTTTTTGTAAGGCAGGGCACAGCAAATACTCCATTTAAGGCTTCTGTGGAGTAGAACCAGAAATATCCAGCTTTGCAAATATCCTCAGCAGCCAAGTGCAGAGCCGAGACATGCAAAATGAGCGCCCATCAGCTCGCTGCCAGCACAACAGAAGGCAGAAGTGCTTCAAGGAACTTGTGACAGGTTCTCTGGATGCACCAATTCAAGATGGGCCAATCCCTGCTCGAAATGTGCAAACTCTCACACTCTTTGGCATGACCGTGCAGCCAAAATGCACTTTTTTTAAAGGATTCAGAGAAAACACGACCAAAGGACAGGAATGCAAAAGAATTCAGCAATGGGGAGCAGATGCTTCCCAGGGAGGAGATGGGACTCAGTTCGAGAAAGGTTTGAGGGAAACTTTATATATAGAAAAGAAGTTACCGGAATATGTTTGGTTGCAGAAAATCTAACTGATTGGGAGGACTGCGTGCTAAACTGTCACACTGAAAAAAAAAAATCATCTTTTAAATGGTCCAAATATCAGTGATCTGAGTTACCTAGTGCTGGCAGACACTGCAGATATCTGTCTCAACCCAGGTACCCAGGTTTGAATGCACTGCTCCTAGAGAACCCCCTGAAGCCCTATGGATGAGGTACAGGAGATGGCTACAGCCAAGGGGTGAGCTGGTGGGTAGGGCTGGAGGGAAAGAGAGGGGATGAGAATACATGTAAGATGCATAGTAAGTAGAGCCCAATGCTGCTGGTGAGTAGAAATGTGACCACTGGTTTTGAGGAGAGCAGTGGTATGGCTCGGGCTTGTTCCTGGCTGCTGGGGCTGTTTTCAGTCAAACTTTGACTTTGTGATGGTGCTAAATATTGAAACTGAAAGAAAAAGAGGAGGTATTCTGATTTGTGAGGGATAGAGCACCCTACCTAAATGAGAGAAATGGCAGATTTTAGAGGAAAGGACCCAGGACAGTTCTAAGAGGGAAGAAGGAATTTCCAGTTCTCCTTTATTGCACTAAGGGCTTGCCTCCACACAGAGGAATCTTAGTTTTCTTTTTTCTCTTAGGCAAGTATGAAATACGTTATTCAAAGTGGACTTCAGTTACATCCCAAGTGTAGCCTATGCATCCCTCAGTAAAATAGAATGAGACAACTGTAGTTCCCTGGGCTTCAGTACTTTTCATACTGCTGTTAATTTTCTTTTTCAGGCTGAACCAAATCATTCCTCATTCACATTTTAGGACCTCCTTGTAAAATTAGCCTGGGAAAGCAAGGCAATTGGACTGAACTCTTTTTAGACTTGGGAAGACTATTAAAAACCTTATGTTTCCTTGGAAAACCTCTCCCTCTGACCAAACTAAACCAGCTCTATTTCCACCAAGCGTCACAAGATCTTTCCTCCCTCCAGCAAGACGAGAGAGTTTCCTTCCTATAAAGCAGAGCTTAAAGGCCAGCTGCACTCCTGAGGCTTCAGCAACAGCCTGCAGTCTCCAGCACACCGCATGCCAGGAGCCAGCTTCTACATGGGCTCACAAAAGCTGTAAAACATCTTGCGCAGAATGGAAAAAAAAAAAAAAAAAGAAAAAACAAAAACAGAAAAAGCTGGGGAGCTTTGCCAAACAATTTCTGCTCATTTGCACTGATGCCAAATGCTTTGCAACCTTTTTCATGGGGCATCTGAAAGTTCCCCTACAGCATCCCCATGAAGTGGGCATCCTTGGAGAAGGGGTGGGGTGGAGCTTGTGCTTCAGGAGCTGTGGCAATTTGGAGATGTCTGCAAAGAGATGAGGCTGATAGACACCCCTGAGAGGAAAGCTTTCATCTGAGGTGCAGTTTAATTCCAGTCCTGCTCCAAAATCCTTGCGCAGCCCTGCTGCCTCACACAAGTATTTTGCCTTTTTCTAATGTGAAAAAAAAAAAAAATCAGTATGTCCTATACTCATCTCTCTTGGACACTAAAGGGACATCCACTTCCAAATATCATCATTTGGAAACTGAGAAGCAGAGAAACAGGAAAACATGGGACCTGAGCTCTCCTCCTTTTGGAGATGCCTTGAAGCTGCTACAGTGGTTTTCCATTGCAGTCCTGCAGGGACATTTGGGACAAGTCCTTCCCTAGACCCAGGTCATTGGCTTCAAGTGTTTTTCCCAGTCTGGGATGGAGAAGGAGGGCCTTACAGGTATGAGGAGGAAGTATTTTTCTTTCTCATCCAGAAAGAGCGAAGACTGAGTGAGCCAAGGGACAGCCTCGGCTGCCTATGCCTGGCAGTGGGGAAGACTCAGGTCCTGCACTGCTGGAAGGTGTGGTGAGACTTCCCATCGTGCAAGAGCTCACTACGCAGAAAACACCAAATTGAGAAGAAAAAAACAGAAGGAGAAGGCACTGATGGATGGACAGATAGGAAGGATACTGGATGTTCTGGATTCAAACAGCCAGTCATTAAATTCCTTAACGCGTTGTGGTTTTATTTCTCTGTATGACCATTTGCTTAAATAACTTCAAACTTCAATCTGTGAGCAGTCCTTCAGACACAGTGGAAATACTCACTTGTGAAGGGGAAAGGTGGAACAAAGCTGTAGCTGAGTAAAAGAGCAACCTTCTCCCACCCACATGCTGAAGGACACCCTGTGCCCCTGCCCTGGTTCCTCACCACCGCCCCATTGGTGCTGACATGGGACTGGATTTGTCAAAGCCCACCACCGGGACTTGGTTTCCCCCTGCTTTGAACCTTCTCACACACAACACTGAAGCCTCAGATTTGTCAAAACACGTGGAGGTGCTGCCAGAATCTGAGCAACTCATTTGAGTCCCTTCACAAAGCCATCTTAAGGGAAGAAACAACATGTCAGGGCGATGCCAACAACTGACTGCACCAACACAGAGAGATTTGACGTACTTCTCTATGCCACAGTGACTGTTATAATAAAAGACAGCAGTGCATTAGTGAGAGATTTATGCTGGTATTTCAACAATGGAAAACATGAGCTTTGCTGCGTTCTCATTCACACCGAGACAGGCAGCGAGGGCATGTCACATCGCACCACTTCCAGGAATGATGTTACAATAGAAGAAATGCTGATGTGCCGCTGCAGGAGAATCGTTCCTGGAAGCAGAGACCCTTGTGTTATTAGTGGATTGCACTGCAGGAGCTCTGCTCGCAGGCTGGTTGGGGGATGCAGAGGTGAGCAGCCAGCCTGGGGAGCTGTGCATGGCACCAGCCTCCCTGGCACCGCCAGAGCCCTCCATGCCAGCCCGTGCTGGTGCCAGCTGATTGAATTTGCTAATGATCCACTCTCTCGAAACCCTCTCGCGCTGCACCCACCGTTTTGCGCCTGCAATTAAATCGCAAGCGAAAAATGCCATGTGGTGTCATTTGACATTTAGATGTCAAAGGAACTGATTGACAGGGAGGGGAAAAAAAATCAACAGGAAAAGGCCTGCTCCTGCCAAAGGCAGCAGGGAGGGTGCCAGCAGCAGGAAGAGCGGGATCGGGGACATAGCCAGAGGACGCAGCTCCAGGGAGGGAGGAGAACTCTTGCACTATGCAGAGCCTGGGAAGAGAGAGTTCTCCTGCCTTGCATGAGGCTTAGACCTTTCTGTAGCTCTAAGTGTCTCTGCTCAGGGTTAAAAAAGGAGGAATTTATTTTTAAAAATATCATTTCTGAGCAGAGTTAAAGCAAATTATACATCTTTACCGTTTTGAAGCACTGCCTTCAATCATAAAATCATTGAGGCTGGAAAAGACCTGTATGGTCATCAAGTCCAATCATCAGTCCATGTCTACTAAACCACATCCCAAGTTGTTTAGCTCAAAGAATTCTTGTTTTTAGCCTCAAGAATAAAAGCACAAGAATTCTGAGGAAAAATAAAAAAATGAATCAAAGTCAAAACCTGGACAGTTTTCATTAAAAGAGTGCTACGCTTGCTTTATTTTAAAACTCAAGCCCTTTTCAAACTGGAGCGATCCACCACGACAGGCCTCTTCCCACACAAAACCTCAGCAATGGTAAATATGACATTTTTTTTCCAACAGGATTTAAAAAAGGCTTATGCCCAGACTGCTTATGAGCCTGAAGCAGGGAGACCTGCCCCAGGGTCAGGGAGAGGTAAGAATGGGAATAAAACCATTGGGCTAGGAGCACAAAGTTCCCAACGTGGTACAGGAGGAAGGGAGAGGGAAGAAGGAGAGAAAAAGAAATGCAGCCACATTTTTCTCCATCCCATCAGGTAAAGAAGTGGTGTTTTCAGTCACCTGCTACCTCTGATCCACACACATAAGGCCCAGCTGCTGGAGGAGCACAAAGGGATGAACTCCTGTGAGAGAAGAAAAAACACTGATAACACAGTATTGAATTATTTTCTATTTTAATGAACTGCAGCAGAATCCAACCACCACAGGATTCAGGTGGGCTTCAAGTCAGCACCCATTGAGCATTAATGGAATGGTCAAAATACACTCATGGAGTTAAAAATAGAGCTTTGGGGCTTTTTTTCCTACTCATAGATGCAGGTGGGGCTATAAAACCCTTGAGCATGAGTCAGAGAACCAGACTTGGCAAAGCTTGACTTGCCACTTTAAAAACAGAGCACTAATTAAATCAAGTAACAACAAGGAAAAATAGGTCTCTTTTTTTCCAATAACTAATCCAGCCTGAAATGAATTGAAAATATTTTACCTGGACCCTATTCACATACAGAATAAAGCAAAAAACATGCCTGAAAAAGAAAAATTCGCTTGGCAAAAACCTAATGCAAACTGTTCTAGCATGAAAGTGCAGACTCTTCTCTAGGCAGTTTAATCACAAAGGTGTAAGCTTCCTTCTCTGAGCAGAGGCTGACTAAATGGCCCTTACTTGGGTGCTCTTTGCAGGGAGAGGTCACAGGGCTCTTGGATTCATCCTGGATATTTCCAAGGGGGTATCATTTATTTTCCTATATTATACTTTACGCTGTGGTCTTACAAATTGTCTTACAGTGATTGGAGTGCATTTTTTGTTGATTTTTTTTATTGTTTGATTTTTTTTTAATAATCATACATTGATCATTAAAAAAAATAATAATTTAAGAAATGTTAGCATCAGCGAGACAGAAAACTTAATGCAAAAAAAAAAAAAAAAACAACTCTCAGTAAAAATATGGCTAAGTGGCAAGAAGTAATCTATTTTTAATAAGCATTGAGTTCCTCCATGGCACAGCACACTGTTAGTGTGCGTTGGGAGCCATGGGACAGAGCACAGGGGCTTGCGTCACGGCCAGTGGGCTCGTCATGGGGATCACCTCCTCCCAAGTTACCCCGGGCAAAGCAGTGCACAAAGGCAGCCCCTGCACACAACACTCACACCATTAACTCCAACAGAAACCCGTTGGTGTGAACCAAACAGCGCGGGCTTGCCGGGGAATTTCTATCAGCACAGCGAGCAGTAATAGACACGGAGAGCACAGCTTGCAGTTATTCGTTCTCAAGATTTATTTTTATGGGCAGCTATTTACAGAAGGATCTGCAGCTGTACATTTGTGAATGCTCAGCCCTGTGTTTGCCCCAGCGCGAGCCCAAGAGCAGCAGGCATTCCGGCTGCTCCCCCTGCCCTCTGTGTGCCATGCAATACAGGGACCAACGTGGCTGCAGACTAAATGCCCCCTCTGAGCCAGTGGGACCCTTGCACCAATGTGTCCTCACACCTCTGCAGAAGTGGTGCCTTCACACCTGGGCAGCGAAAGGAATATCCAATGGTCACGCCAATTTCCACGGGGAAAGCAGCACTCTGCCCAAGTACCCTCTCAAACACTGCACTTTTCCGAGTCCTATCCCATGTATCTTCTCACTGAAGCCTTTTTTTTTTTTTTTTGTTCCCAGAGCACTCATTTAAATTACATTTAATAAGATAGGCATGTCAGATTTTGTTTACAGAAGTTTACTGTTCAAGTCAGCGGGGAAAATAAAAATCTATCGGCTGTGACTTTTAAACAATACGAATGCTGATATTTTTTTCTTATTAGCACTTTATTTCTGTGCAGACAGAAACATCACTGACTATCACTGCTGCTTCCCATTAAAGGCACAGCTCCCACTGCCTTTCCATGCGGAATATTCCCATGGCAATCAATGGAGGTTCTGCATAAAGAGCAAAATATACCCCATCATGTTGTCTCTCTATATAGTAAATGCTAATTTCTTGCCAACCGTAAACTTGAAAATTTCTTGCTGTACTTTGCAACACAAACCTATTCTCAGTGCGTAATTTGAATTTTCAAGATGTGTACATTCCCAGTGGAGAATCATTTGTGTGTGTGTGTGTGTGTGCGTGCGCCTAAGTATAGAAGAAATGAAATGTTAATGAATCTCTATCTACGTTTCTATACTTGTTAGCTTTTCCTGCTAGGTTTCTTCTGCCCTTCACAGTGCTAATTGTGCCTGTAAAAGTCCAGGGAAATTGTGTCATAAATAGTTCCTGCCTATTATAGCCAATGAAACACATATTGAGACAAATTTGTGGGACTGACTCTTGAGTTATTTAGCTGAAATCAGTGGGGTTACTCCACGTTTTGATTTTGATTTGGCAAAGCACATGGTTTAAAGTTGGTCTCAGAGACAGGAACAAAATTAAGCACATGCATAAGTACTTGTCTGGGGCTTTTTGTTTAATTGATTCCACACAAGCAGCAGACTTCAGCTAGATACATTTGTTACACTTTCCTTCTGATTTTCATCACTACAGATAATAATTTATAGTAGGAAAAGTGTATTATAAATACTATATATATAAAAAATTGGCCAAAGAATGGGCAAAAAGGAAATACTGATGCTGCACTTGAGTCAGCCAGTAGTGCGGATTTTGATGGCCAGGTTATTGCCATCTGGCCATTAATTTTGCTGATAGGTTGGAATATAATATGCTTTTATGCATTAACTAATGAATTTTGTATTCGAGAGTGAAGGAAAAAATCCCTTGGTTTCTCAGGTGTTCAGGAGCTCTACTACTGCTCTGCCACTGCCCATTCCCCAGTGTTTTTAGCTGTGTCCCTCTCTCTGGTGGGCTCATTCAAACCTTAAAACAAAAGTTGCTCTTTTTTATTTGGTACAGAGCTGCATGCATGTGTGCTTTTAAACAAGGGCACCTGCATGAAAAAATGCCTATTCTCATTAGATCCATTTTCTCAATTAAATTCAAGTTTCTGTGTCCAAAAAGCATAAATCTGGGTATCGATTTAGTCATAAAATAATGAAACTCCCAGCAGTCTTCTAAACCCATTTTACTTGGATGAGCGTATAAGCTTTTAAAATATCAAGTTATTCCAGTATTTAATACACATAACTGCTTCCAGAGGTCTGAAGGCAATAAGGCATATCTTCCCCACTCCATTTGAAGCGCTGCAGTCGCAGCTAACCAGTACCTTACTACTGGTTTAAGGCTTTTGACAATTTTATTCAGTGTGAGTTTGATACTTTCTGAACAGAGACTATATCCCCTTAAGCCAAAATCAATAACCTATCGAATCAAAGCTCTATAAAGTACCAATGTTTTGCTCCCATAAATAAAATTCAGCTTAACTCTATGATTCCAAACCAGGCTAACTCAATATTTAGCAGTCTGTTCCAGCGAGTCACTGTATCATCAATGAGTGCTTCCAAAAATCTCTTTTTAGGCAACTAATCATGATCTATTCCTTGTAAATAATGAAAGTCAATCCCACTTACTTGTATTAATGAACAGCTCTTGCTCTTTGTTTCCCCAACATTTCAGTGCATCCTTTGCCTTCTACAGAGGACATGCTGATCAGAGCACACAAAACCAAGGTACGGGGGCTGGAGGACTCTGGGTACATCGCTGAAGTTCCCTGAAATCCCATTTTGACAAGTTGGACTGGATAGCCCAGTGTGTAGATCAGTGCTGGGAAACAAGCTTTAAAGCTGTGTTGGCCTCTCACTCTGCCCTGTCTAACCTCAGGGCAGTTAGAACGTATAGGGAAAATGGTTAATTGGAGCAGTTTTTAAACATGTCATTTTGTTTGAGTCTTTTCTGCTTCTCACACGCATGCTGGATTTGCTGCTTGATAAAACAGAACAAGGATTTTATGAGTTAAGATACCCTCTCTTCTACTGCAAAGATTACAGTGCAAAGCACAGTGTACTTTGTTAATCAAAAACATACACCACATACTGCTTTTTCCTCTCCAGCTGACAGAGCTTTACAAACAAACCTGCCCTGCATAACACAACAAATGTTTGTTTGGTTTTTTTTTCTGATAACTAGAAGCAATGTTTCGTATTCATTGGGTCTACAAAGTATTTGATCTGATCTGCTGATGCAAGCTTTGGTTCCTTCCTTCCCCAGTTCATCTCTACCAGCAGACAGCCTAGCTCACTCCTGCTCTGTTCCAGCGTTTACACCACTGCACAACGAGAGTGAAGGATCCTTACTGCACAGTTCACTGCAGTTGCACACACATAGAAAACTGAAGCAACTATCCTCCAAACACACATACATATGACTCTTAATGAATGTGCAGTGCAATCACTCCTAGTAGAGTCATATATCTAACACTGACTTCTTTTCATCAGTAAGACTAGGTGTAAAAATAATCTCAAGGACAGCATGTAAAAAAATCTAAAATGTGGCTACTGTTGCACATACTTCTGTACATTACAAACAAAAATTATCACCAAAAACTCATTCAAATTAGCATCTTTTAATACTGCCACTCCTCTCCCTGATGAACACTTTGCCTATAAATATAGTGAGGTAGCAACTAATTTTCTTCCCAGGGTGGCATTTACGTACTTCCCCTCAAGCAAACTAACAAGAACTTATTTATATATCGATCTCTACAGTGTCCTCCAGGAAAACAGTTCTCTAGCACTACATTCCTCCAGATGGGTCTTTATATTCTTGACTGTTCTATTAGTAGGCTCAGTTTCTTTCATTAACTCCTAGCATGACTCTTCAGACCCACTGATACCATCCACAAACGTGCCCCTTTCTCTATCAATTTTTTCTTCTGCAGCTAGCAAGGACAATGCCTGGTTTTGGAGGGCTGAACAGCTGCCAAGCTGGACCACAACCTTTGTTTCGTGACGTTTCTTGCTTTGACCCCCACTTCCTGGTCACCAGAGGGATGATTGACTAAGTGCGTGGGGAAGTCCATTTTTAGTACGGTGGACTGGAGCACGGCATGACAAACTGTGATGTCTGAGTTGTGCGTTACACCATCTGGCCTGCCATTTCCAAAGCCTCACATCAGAGTCCGGATGATGTATGTTTAAGCTTGGCACTATCATTTATCTCCTATCTTGTGTTTAAACAGATGCAAGCTGAGTATAACAGAAAAGGAGACCTTGATGCAGGAGTCGCTGTGGAAAGCGATGCTCTTGAGCTGTCTACAGACTCCAAGATTAAGTGTAAAATCTGACAGGGAGGATATGTATTAAAAAATATGTGTTGACAGAATGATTTAACTAATATTTTAAAGGCAAAACATCTACTGCATTTCCATATCATTTATAATGTTAGCGAACAAGGTACTACAAAGCAGACTATCCCCTTCTGTCACCATCATCTTATTCGCAACTTTATTTTACAGATCAAGAGTGTTTTAATGAAAGGAAGCTCTGAGTCTTGATTTTTAGCTGCTGTAAATCAACTGAGCTATAAGGGTTGCAGCCACATCAATGAAGTGATGTCAATTTGCATCAGCTGAGGATCTGGTTCCTAATTCTGATACAAGCTCTTGTACACAAAGATAAATCGCTGCATCACCAGGAATACAAGACCTTGATGGTTAAAATGAACCCTTGAAATGCCATGGATGGGAAGGTGTGACTACATGGGCTGCATTACATGCATTCATCAGCTCAGAAAAAGGAGAGGAAAGGAGAAGGATCAGCTCTGCATCACAAGGCTGTGCAGTGGAGTGGGTGTAGGGTCTCTGCTGACCCAATCACGCTCAGCATTTTTTTTTTCTTCCTCTCACATTAAAGTACGTATCTCCTCCTGCACCTAGCTCACGTAAATCAGCAGATCCCGTGGAGTAATGATATTGCAAAGTAGCCTTAGATTCAGCCCTTGAAGCCTAGATAAAGTTCAAACTGTATAAATCCAACTAATTGCAATGCTTAAATTAGCAGGGCTAGTTTGCTCTCCTGGTCTATGGAAAGCACTAGGTGATTCTATGATTCTATGAATGCAGCCCTTTTAAGATATAAAACATTCTCTGTAGGGGGCAAAGGTCATTTCAGTGACAGCAAAGGGGGCACTAAGCACTTGCTCTGCAGCTAGGAAACCTGAGTCCCAAAGGTGAAAGTATCACAGGGAAAACTAACGCATGGTCAGCAATGCAGTCAGATGGGAGGGATAGGCTGGAGGGGAAGAAAATATGATGAACGGAATAAAACCAGAAGGTAAAAGTGATGCAAACAGTCTGGGAAGACTGAACAAAACATGCATGCGTTACACTTCAAGTCACTCAACACTGGTGTAAGCCGCAACAGCACTTCCACTGTGTCTGTACCCACTCCTGGCCTGGTTCTGGTGCTGTCCCATGCTCCAGGCCAGGAGCAACCCTGGGTGACACACATCCTGCAGCAGCTTCTGAGCAGAAAATGTTCAGCCCATGTCAAACTGTTAGCACTTTATTTTGTGAATGAAGTAATGCTTTTCTTGCATGCACAATTAGCCTTTCATATTAACAACTTCCTAGCAACTCTGTTTCTTAAAATAGGGACTTACAGTGCAAGCTTTTATCTTATATAATCCCTTAGAAAAAGATAGCTCAGACACCTTTTGGGGGTTTAAACATCAAACCTTCAGCTTGAGACCTGTCTTTATCAAAGGAACTAGCAGCTCTATCTAGGGTTTATGTTCTTTAGAGGAATTCCAAATTGTCTGTTTTTTATAGACTACCTACATAACAGCCTCCTACAGTATTTAAAATTTTGTAATTTTTGACTCCTAATGTGATATTCACATTTAAATGCACACGGAGTACTTTACATTTATCTATTTAATATCATAGTTATGTCTTTCTTTAAATGCCTGTTATTCAACAGCTTATTAATAGTGAGCCATTGTGTAGTTTTTTTTAAATAGAAACTATTTAAATTTAGTTAGTTTATGGTGATATGTTGCATCTTTTCAGCCAGGAGAAGTGTCTTAATAGCCTAGAAGACTGTATTTATAAAACATGTTTGTCTATTTAGCCTCAGATATATCATTATTATGGGAGAACTAAAGCATTCTCTTGACTTTTCACAGATGTTTCATTTTTAAGCACTAACCATTGTGACCCCTTTGAAACAGACTTGCTGTTTATTACCAACCCTTAGAAATCATTTTAGCATTAAAACAACAAAGTTCTCCCACTGGGGCAATTATAGTCTCCTTAGGAGTGTGTCCCCAAGGCACGTGTGATGGCAGGACCATGCTTACCTTCACTGTCATACTGCCATGGGATCCCAACACAACAGCCTTCCTCTGTCATCAGCTGCCAGAACTGACCCTGCCCGTGGTAGGCTTGTATTTTGGGGCACAGGTGAGCTGTAATCAAGAGCAGAAATGCTGCAGGGTTTCAAGGATGTCCTTGGCCACTGCACTGCATAGGGCCTCTAGTAGCGTGCAGCAGTGAGATATCTGCCTTCTTGGGAGGGTCTAGCACAAGCAGAGAGGAAATGATGAGGGCTGATGAAGAAATAGGATAAGCTGAAGGACTTCTTTCTATAACAACCTGTGCAGGATCATCATCAGTAGCTCCTAACTTCACCTGTCATTTAAGCATCATTGACTGCAGCCGTGTTGCTGACTCCATGAGAGAGGGATGTGGCTCATACACTGCTGTTTGATGTCTGACCACTGTTACCCTGATGCTGGATCAGCTGGAGAGATGGGGGGTTCTCAGTGATGAGGACAACTTGGCTCTCTGCACTCCTGCTGGCTCCATGACAGTGATGTTTGCCTTCTTTTCTAAGCGTGCTGTGCAATACTGTGAATTCCTACTGTGTGAATGTCCACATACTCCTCCTTTGGTATTGGTACCTAACAGTGAAACTTCAAGGAAGATCTTCCCTCCTTTTTATTTATCCACCAAGTGTGCTTTTCAAAAGCTAATTTAGATGCGAGCAGCAGTCTTTATGGAGGTCTAGGCAAGGCAGCTCTGCCACCAGAAAAGTTAATATGTGCCTTGCATTTGCTGCCTCTAATTACAGAAGGAAGGAGTGGAGGTACAGCAGTGCCTGCCTCGGCACGAGCCAGTTTGACTATTGCAAAGCTAATTAAATATGTCTCCTGTATATAAAATATATCATCTCCAGATAACAGCATACTGTTAAATTCTTCATCTTATTAAAAGCTTGCATTAATGCTTTTCCAACATAAATTTTAACTGTGGACAGGTACTATTTGAGGAGCCTGACAATAGGACTGACCTAGATTAGGCTGACAGTGCCAAAAGATATATCACCTCTATCTGTCTGGGAGAGAAGAAGGATGAGGAATACATTCTCCATTATTGCCTAATGCTGATGTGCTGGCATTATCTCCAGCAACCCAGTGCTGCTTTGCCTTCTGTTCTCTTGGTACAGTTGACAGCCAGCCCATGCCGAGGAACAGTATTCCATGCTTGCTGTCTCTTATTTCCCTTCTTGTAACTCAGCTGCAGTGGGATTTAATGGGGCACTGCATAATGA
The DNA here is from genome assembly GCA_036925125.1 of Oreortyx pictus. NCBI lineage: Eukaryota > Metazoa > Chordata > Aves > Galliformes > Odontophoridae > Oreortyx > Oreortyx pictus. The sequence goes on from JAUPFR010000015.1 coordinate 4,020,918, forward strand.
TTTTAAAACCACTGATAAGTCCCTGTGTAGTTTACAAAATTATGGGGTATGTCAGGTAATTTTGGGTTTATGTATTTGGGTTTATGTGGTGGGTTCCTACAGGCATTTGGGTCAGTGCTTACCATATGGGAGCAAAGGGATGTCCGGCTGCAACAGCTCTCACCCCTTTGCAATTTAACTTACCCCTAAGTCTCCTCTGCTAAACCTAAAGAAGCAAGGATCAGTGGCAGCAGATGTAGAAACTGCACAGTCTCACACCATAGGAAATGTTTTATGCTTCTAGTAGTGTAGGTACACAGAGCAGATCAGAGATCATTCCCAGGCATCCTTGTTCAAGTAGGAGCCAGCCAGGGAGGTTCATGAAAAACACTTTACTGTCACACTGCTTCTAATGCAAAAAAACAAGAAGGCTGCTGAAGAGCAGCAATATTTCTCACATGCATTGCTAAATATTCAAAAGATATGAAAATAGCTTTAAGAGTCTAAGAAAATAGAAATTCCAAATATTAATAGGAACTCTGCCATTGATTTTAGCACAGAGCTTGCACTGACATTGTGAAATCACTCAGTCTTAGACACTTGATTGACACAGTGATGGCTCATTCAAAGTGTATGCAAAGTCAGTGCAACTGTATCAGGCTTTTTTCTGAGCTTCAGATTTTTTAACTTTTGACATCCCAAGGGCCATTGTATTGACAGAATAATACTTCTGTTGCAGAGCTGGTGCATGAGAGACTTTCCTTGTGGGGAGGGGGAAGGGAGGACTCTTCCACAGCTGTCCTGCTGGATGGAGAGCTCAGGAGAAAGAGAATGAGGAGCAGCCTTGTAAAATAAGGGCGTTCAGACATCCCACGTAGCTGCAGAGTCTCTAGCCCATGAAATACTCTTTAGAATAACTGATGGGTTGCCCACTCAACATTTCTGTGAAAACAGTTACCATTGTTACCTTTACTTTACAACAGTGTGAAGACAAAGGAAAGGAAATAAAAAATGACAGAGGAAGGGCCCTTCTGGGGAAAGGTTATTTCTCAAGCGTTTGGAGGAGAAAGAAAAACTTTATCTGGGGGTTCTGCCTGATAAAAAGAAAGTTCAGTGTCAAAGCAAAAGTGAGGATTGGAAACCCAGACAGCAACAGCTAGCAGGGTCTCAGCATCGTTTTTTCAGCAGGAGTCAGTGGCTATAACTGCCCTGGCTTCAATACCAGAGAAGTACATGTCATGAATCTATCGAAAGTGTCCAACAGAAATGGATGTTTCCAGCTACTCAGAGATATGGACAAGAGCTTCAGTTACCCCAGATCCCTCTCACACTTTTCTAAATATATACTCATCACAAGCCGTTTAAAGTGTGAGAATGATGCAAGGCAGACTTCACATGTATGAAAATCTTACCCTGGATTTTTACAGCAAAAAGTGCAATTTATCATTAGTTGTTTTTTTTTTTTTTTTTCCCCAGCAGTTTCACTGGCTGTGGAAATTCGCCTTCTTATTCTGGAAGGTGTGTACAGAAAAGCGTCTGAGCCATAGAAGAAAAATGCAAAGTGACAATAAACTATCACAATATGCTTGATCAGCTGGAACATAGAAAGAAAAAAGCTCCCTCCTAAAAGAGCATTCTGTATTATTTTGATTTGCACATAGAAATAAGCATTGACAACTCCTAGATAGCACCACTTCCTACCCGCATATTTAAACTTAAAAGTCAAAGATGAGTGAAAAAATATTGCTGCCTCAAAAGATAAATATATTACCTATATTAGCTATAAAAGGAATGTGCGCTACTGCATAAATATTTAAATTGAGATTTGGAAACTATATATTTTGAAGAAACTAAGGCCAATACATATTGGATTACAAATTCATATTTACAATTTCTTTTAAGGAAGAAAAATACTTTATGATTTCTTGTTTCGCTGAACTGAGGTGGTAGCAATTTGTCTCTGTTGTACAAATGCTCGATTTGCACTCTATTCTCTAAGCTAACATTTTCCATTTCCATGTAACCACTAGAAAAGTGAGAACATAGCACTAAAATATTTCCATTCAAATTCTGTAGATTAAATCATATGCTTTTAAAACTCACTCAGTGATCAAGGCAGTTTTCCTGCTGCGCTCCAGCCCAGCTAGTCAAGAGGAAAAAAAAGCAATAGAGTTGTGCTAATAGAGCATCGCTGGCTTGTGCCGACCAAACCCACTGCCACAAGACATTCCTGAATGGAGGATCTTAGCAAAAAAGTTTTTTAAAGGTGTGGGGGGAAGGCAATGACTTTTTGTTTAATTAGATCAGAAATCACTTGAAATATATTTTAAGATATATTCAAGCTTGGTAAGAACGTGAGCAAGGTAGTGGTATTTTGTTTGCCCTGCTTTTCCATTTTCTCCTACTGTAAAAGTTACTTCAGGGCAGCTCTTACCAGTTATTTTCACTCCCCAGTCAGGCCCCCTCATAGCCTGGAGTCTCTTACAGCCTCTTGGTTCATACATTAACTATGGAAAACTAGGTTCTTCCCTTCTTGTTTGAGTAAGATGCCACTGGGCTCTGATGGTGCAGAGGATTTATGGTTATGTCATGGCAGGAGTCTGGAAATGATGAACCCAAAGTATCAACGAAAAGGCTGAAAATTAACTTGGCAAGTTCCATGGTATTAAAAGTTTAAAGTATGCCAAGGATATTTTGATTAAGTTTAGAAAGAAAATAGACTCCAGTCACATAAATTACATGGAACAAAATGCTTAAGTGGGGCTACTAATAAAAAAGTCAAGAAAATAATCTGGTTTTCCTATCCTGTGAGTCTACACCCACAATTGTCCAGACTGGATAGAATCCCAGATAAATGAAAACTCACATCACTGCACATGTCTGCCTATGCTAGATCCCTGGCCTTTTTTATGGGGAGGAGACAGCACTTCCAGGGGTAAAATAGAAAAAATGTCTTTTTTGCAAAATCCAATGAGAAAATTCTCTCATTTTGAATGCCTATAATGCTGAGTCAAGTAAGTTAAACTTTTTTTTTTTTTTTTTGTACCCAAGGAAAGCCTGCTTACCCTTTTTATTCCTCTCCTTATCTTTCTGTAGTTGACTATTGGAAAAATGTGGTATAACTCTCACTCATTGCTGGACCATCCATGATTATACTGAAAGGATAAATTGTGGAAACTTAGTCCCTTGGTCCAAAGGGAAATATAAATGACACTGAAGTTTCAAGAGGCCCTGGGATAAACTCTATTTTCACTCATCTAAGCAGTTTTGCCACTCACTCCCTCTTCCCAGCAAGCTTACTGCAGCTCTGACATCCCACTGTGCTCACAAAGGATGTTGACATCATGTCCATACCTGGAAACCAGCTTTGACAACACATCCCACTCTCTGGGACTCACAGGCTGACCACTGGGTTTCCAAATTCCCCACTTTTTGGAAAGTTTTTAAGCTTGTTCATTGACACTTAGTTTAAGGGCAATATGCTGCCCACCACCACTAATGATCTTCCAGTCTGGGCAGATTTTCTATATATTTTTCATAGAAAGAAGTTCACAATGCACTAATAATATGCTAATTGTTGAAGTAGCAAAGTTCAGGTGTGTTATTCCATATGTTCTCACAGAGTAAAAGAGCTTATACCCCAACACTGAATGCAGTAAGTGTTTCATATGCAGGGGCTTCCCCATCTCTGCTCTGCCTGGGAGAACTTCAGCCTCACAGCACAAAGGTAGATTCCACTTTTTGAGGGTGGGATATGGAATAATGAAGTGAAATAATAGCATTAACCAATACCTAATTAACACCCAATCTATTTAATTTCTATCTCCACCATTAGGTTACTATTAGGTCTATTTAGTCGTCCTGTTTAAAAGTGTGCATTCTGGCAGCTTCTCAGAGTCAGGCTATTCACAGGCCATTTGCAATTTTCATTTCTCTTCTCTCTTCAATGTCATAGACTTAACTCCACGAAGGTCTAGAGCAGGTTAGTGTGGAAGATGAATGATTACAGCCTAATAATACTTTATTTTGCCTCTCTACTGCATGTGTCAGAAACCTGAATGGATTCAGAGCAGCAAAGCTCAGCAAGGTGTCTGTGCCCTGCAGTACTCCAAGGTAAGGGGAGCTGGAGCATAAGAGGAACTGAAGTATCAAGCTTAGCTGTGTATTTTACTAGGCACCAAAATGTTTAATATATTTAGATACTCAGGCAGGGAACCATGCTTGTGCCATTAGCCTAGAGCCTGTGGAAATAACAGTCCCATCTACACTGCCCTGGATTTAAGATCTGGGTTGCTTGCTCTCACAATTAAACTCTTCCATTCATACCAAACCTGGCTGTAGCTACAGATACCATGGTCAGCATCTGAGATCTTGGGAAGTCACTGTCCCCTGTTCTTCCCTGCTGAGACATTCAGCACCAACAGACTGTATACTACTTAGCAGCTAACATTGGTAAATCACTCAAAATACTTCCTAGACTACAACACAAAGGACTAATGTGATTTAGTAAGGCTCTCCATCAGAGAGCAGAGCTATCTGTGGTACTTCAGGCTAAAAAAGGATGATTTTTCAACAGAGCTCCTCAGGATATTTTAATTTGTGTAAGTGCATTCAAGGCATGAAAGCAGACGGACAATGTGTGAATTATGAACTAATTGGGGGAAGATGGAAATGAGAAGGTAAATTTCATTTACATTATCTCCCTTTTTACGCTTCCTGAGGTCTAAGGTAAAGGCTTGGTCTCTTTCTGGTCCATAAAATATGGATTGCTATTTTCAAACTACATCAACACTGTTAATAGCCATTCCCATTAGTCAGCCGTATAATAGCATTATGATGCTATGAAATATTGACACGATAAAACAATGTAAGCCAGGGGTTACTGACAGTGCACACTCTGATATTGACAAATAAATGCAGAATATTTAATGCACTCCTTTTGCCACCTTTCTACCTGGCTGACAGTGTATAAAAACATTTTTCTAGATTTCTCATTCACCATTGCTAGTGCCAGCTGATGTCAGAGGACCACTGAGCTTAGCAGAACTACTCTCGCTGCTGTTTACCAGTGTGGAAAAAGGATTCTGAAATTTGGCTAAAATTAAGCCAATGCAGAATACTTTATCTCTCAACCAGAGCAGGGAGGAGAAGCAGGGGTGGAGTTGCAAGCTGTGGTGAATGAAGCTTCACCACCTGGCAGTCACAAAGTCATCCTTCTACAACAACAACAACAACAAATATATATACATATATAAACATAGAATAAGTTCCCTGAAGTATTCTGTTGGATATTTTTAAATACTACAGTCCTTTATAACAACTGCTAGGTGCCTAATTTTCCACCCCGAATCATATTCAAAGTACTTTTTATTTTGTTGTGTAACCAACGAACTTCATGCACTTGCTTTCCATCCAAGAGAAGCCCAACACAGTTACGTGATTCTCCTGGAAGATGTGTCTGTTGGACTCAGTCACTACTTCCCAAGAGTCCACCCTAGGACAGAGCTTCCCTGGTCATTCTTCCAGCCCATCTGCTTTAAGGATGACTTGTTTCCAACTCACATAAATCTCCAGCCCATCCCTGCAGTCTGTGGCACATATCTCCTCATCTGTTCCTGTCACCAGCTGCCTCTCCGTTTGATGATTTCTACCAAGATTGCTGCACCACATCTTCAGACTGTATAAATCCATACAGTAAATGCAGAGATTTTGTCACAAGGTTATCCCAGCCCATGACATAGCACTAGGAAGGGTTTGTAACTTGTACTGGCTTTGATGTTGGCTTTCCACATGCTTGTTGCCTTGTATCTGGGGCTGTACATACCACAGAACGGTTCAGCAAGGACAGTTTGAGGAGGGTTTGTCTGGTGGACTGTTCCAGGAAGACGCATGCTTCTGGTCTCCTTTATCTGCAGGAGTCACAGAGAGGATGTGTCAGTGAGAGCTGATGGGTAGTGCTGGGCTTAGAAGAATACAGTCATGTCTGAAGGCTCCTGTGGTCCTTTAACCACTCTGGCTTCACAGGCAGGGTCTGGTAACAAAGGGAATCTCACTGCCAGATGCTGTAGCCCCTACCAGCCAACACATACCACATGTGGAAGGTGTGTGAGGAAGGGCTCACTGCATACTGGGCTCACTGCTGGGGACAAGGAGATACCTGATTGCTTCCCATCAGTATGTGAGGGGCTTGAAGGGAACACAGTGCCTCTGAACAAGCAGCAGTGTCCGCTAGGTGCTGCCTCTCCAGGTGACCACCTCTACATGGGGATACAACAGTTTGCAACAGGCTACTGTAGTTAAAGGCTGACACGAATCCTGGAGTCATTTTCATCTCTACTGGTCACAACATTTTCCCTCTTTTTTTTCTTGGGTTTTTGTTTTTTGTTTTTTGTTTGTTTTGTTTTGTTTTGTTTTTGGTTTTTGTTTTTTTTTTTCAGAAATAGGCCTTCCTGTATGGTGTAACATCACTGAAATTTAGTACAGGTTTAACACCTTGCTTGGACTGTGATACAAGAATGGAATGTGCTCTTGCAAGTTAGCACTCTACTTTGGTGATCTGGCCCTTTACCTGAGAAATGCTTAATAGGTGTAAATTATCAGAAAACGTTCCAAGATGTGTGTTACCTTCACAAGATGGTGGGCAAAACATAGGTCATTAAAAGTGTAGTCAGAAATAAGTTCTCAGCTGCAATAGATCAGATATGCAAAGCAGTTGCTTGTCCTTACTATTTACCTTGGTTGAGAAGCTGATGGCAGCCTTCCAAAGAAATGAGTTTAAGCTGATCACTGAACTCAATTTAATTAGATATAAGGTATTGACACCACAGCAAGAACCATCAGATGTATCTTCAGTGCTTGATCAAACATATGCCTTTATCTGTGTCCGATGTGAAGCTTTTGCTGCCTAAACCTGAAAATTTCTTATCGCTTAATGGCTTGGCTCAAAAGCAGCCTAATTTGGGATAGTAAGTGGATTGACTGACCAATTTGTGTTTTTATACTAATCCACATGTGCTGTACTTCACAGTGCTCCTCAGTGAACTCCTCACCTTGTTCAGAATCTTTCTGTATAAGCTATCTTCTGTGACAAGTGTGGGGAGATGCAGTGAAGAGTTAAAAGTGAATCTCCTGCCTCTTTGAACTGTTTTCTCAGTACTGCGTGTACACAGATACACTTTTGATGTGTTAACTAGAAAATCTGACTGAAAAAGAACAAAGCAGCTGTCACTGAAAGGAAGACACTGACGAAGAACCACACAGCCTTTTATTGAAGAACTGTCAAGATTGATCCTACAGCACTCAGTTTGTCTGTAGTATTTATCAAAGACCTAGATCAGATGAAGGAAATTAAAAAAAGATAATTCTATCCACTGGACATTTATAAACGGTATCTGTAAATTAATTACATTTAAAACACCTATGAGAATGTTTTTTAACAGCCCAGAGACTGGAACATAAGCAAATACATTTTTCACCTCTTCGAAAACAAAAAAATCTGTCATTGTTGAGCAAACTCACTTAATCGCTTGCAAAGTTTTAAGCAGAAAACTTGATTTAAAATAATTTTGTGCAAATGAATGAATGAATTCACAGAAAGTTCAAAAATTCCTTGTCTTTCAAAGGGAAACAAAGCACGCAATGTACCCTGGACAGTCATGTTCAGTTATACTGCTAGAGCTTAAAATAAGATCGGGGCACGAGTGCCAGGACCTCCTCATACATCTGGCTGGTGTGCTGACGGCCACATGAGCAGAGAGATTAAGCTGTTGGACCACGGTTGCACAAGGATAGTCAAATCTGCAGCCCGGGGAGTTTCAATTCAATACTGCTACCGCAAAGCTGGCCACTAATTGAACACCATTACTGGCCTAGTGACAAAACTCATGATGTGATTATGGGAACCAGGGTGATAACACATCTCACAGGACTGGTGATGACTGCCATCAAAAGAAGATTGAAGGCCAAAAGTTTCTCTGGATTAATATCACAGATCCTGGTTCCCGAGCTCAATGAGGGAACCAGCACTCCCTAGTGGGTAGCACAGCAAAACCTGTGGTTACTGTGTGGTATCTCTTGGCAAGTGCTGACAATTTAATGATGAAAACTCTGGAGATTTGTCTGACACAAAGCCAACAAGAGGAGCCTTCTCCATCAACCTCTCAAAGAAACAGAATTCCTGTCTTTTCTTTAAACAGGCATTTGCTGTGCAAAAAGCTCCAAAGTACTATATGAACATCGCTTAATACTTAAATTCTACACATCTACATGCACACACAAACACACACACACACACACACACACACACACACACACACACACACAGGGAGGGGAGAACAGATTTCAGCAGTGGAAATGGAGGTGCACTGAGGAGATGTGGAAGCTCACATTAAAAACCACTTTGTATTATTTCCCTTTTTGGAAAAATGCTGGTAAATCCTGGAAATTCAAGTACACTACTCTATATCCTCAGCCATTTCAAGCACTGCTTCACAATGACTACGAGAGTGGTTTTGCCTTTCCTTTAACCAAGGCTCATCTGAAGAGTTCAGGAAGAAATCTGAAGCTCTTTTAAACCACACTCACACATTTTCACTTAGGATGGTCAATACCTCCTTGCTATCAAGGCTACCAGCATTTCCAGTAGGGCATATGACCAAGAAGATATACATATGGTACATCAAAGATTTGTCCAGAGAGGGTTCACACACACTGTCTTTGCAATGGTAAGATAAATGCTTGCTAATAAGGTAGTCAGGCCTTCATAATTAATTCATGTGCCTACTAATGGTCATAGCAGACTGCCTCTCCCTTAAGAAATGGCCCTGGGAGACATGGCAGCGGGTTAGGCAAAGCAGGGGTTAAGGAGTTGGATTGGGAATAGACGTGTGTCTCAATTTGACAGTCACACGCTAACTGGGGATGGCTGAACAGATGCTCTCTGAATGCTAATGTCACTCATGGTGTTCTACTTTGGGCAGAATTTCTCCAACAGCCCAAGTCATCAGGGAAATGTCTGAGCCAGAGAAGCTTGTAGTTGTTCTCATGGGCACCGGGCTCTGCCCAACTGGAGCTCACCCTGATGCAAGTGGCCAAACTAAAACCCTTTTCTCACAGCTCATGTAAGTGGCACACAGCAGCAGTGCCCACATGCCAGCCCTTGGCAACGAATGGATAAATCTTTTGGGGCTGGAACTTTAGCTGTTCAGATACTCGTGGACAAATTTAATAGGTACTTAGGACTTGCCATGTATACTGTAAGAGACATTTAATAAGTCTTTAGCTAGAACAGCTTCATTTATTTTGACACCAGTTCTGTATTCAGACTAGCTCTTTCTCAGACTCCTGCTTCTGAAGCATGTTTTGAAGCTGAAGGCTTTGTGCTATCAAAGCCAGCACCTGGCCAAGACCTCAAATAACAGTCTGCTTAGATATAGTACGTACACAGGGACCTGTGACATTAGGCAGCCATCATTAACAAAACTTACTTAAATTGCCCTTAGAGAAAACATGTATTTACATACGTGTTGATCAGAAGACCGTGAAAATTTAACATAACATTGGAGATTTCTACTAGACACAAAATAGCAGAACCCTTGCCTAGCTCTGCCCAGGTAAATTTTCCCTGAGGTGGGTCATTAATTTGTCTGGTTGATTAGAGACACAGTGTTCCGGGTGCACAGGCAGACACTTGTTCACACAGGATGCTGTCAGTGGAGTAACACTGGTTTACACCACTTAGAATCTGTCCCAAAGATTCTATTTTTCCTGAAAAACACTTCCCGCTGTGGCAGACATAACGCCATATCAAAGGCATGTGCTGTAATACACAATAAAGATATAGCTTTCATAATTTTCAATTACACTTCCTCTGCAATGATGTTAGTGAATCTCACCCAAAAGTAAATTATTCAGTGCAGATGATATAGAAATCGTTTGATGAGTGTCACTTTTCCATTTAAAGTTTTACCAAGATCTTCTTGGATAAGGGGCTCCTTTTTCAGATGACATATTTTACATTTTGTTTCTGTCCCTCACCTCCATTCAGAAGGTTGTTTCGACTTTTTAATATACTTTCCTAACAAAACATCAAGTAGCCATTCAAATAGGTCTATTCAGGGGAAGTGCTCATTCATTCAGCCAGAAATACTGTTATCTATGTTTTATTTAGCTTTAAGAATACATTTTTTAATTTTGAGAACATTGAAACCTGGAGCAAAATAAGAAAGGGCAAGCTTGAAGGGAGAAGTACTATGGGCTGCCCTGGGAATCCTTTTCTTCCATGTAAATAAATAATTCAATTACAAGAACTTTTTAAATGGAAAAACATATCCAGTACACCAGTACATTTAAACTCAATCATACGGTAAAATGTAGCAAACTGAAAAGCCGAATTCCAGAATGTTTTTATCTTCCTTTTCATAAAGCGATGAACACACTGGAATCTAATTAAAAAAGAAAGTCCCTTTAACTTCACCATTAAGTTCTACTTGTATTTCAGGTTTGTTCAGTTATCATTTCATTTCTTCCATCTACTCTTTCTCTTCTACCAAACTACTCAGAATTCTTCCCATGTGACACGGTCAATAGAAGATATCCTAAGTTTATTTTTTGCATTTCCAACTGCTCTTTTTATATACAGACCTCTCATACATTCATCACTGCCTCAGCTGTACTAGTCAAGAAGGAAGGGTAGGTAACATGGAACTGTAGCCATCTCTATTTTTGCAAGCGTGGGAGCAAGGGTAGGATCTGGAGGATGAAAATGGAGCCTGCATATTGATATGGAAAGTTTGACCCAAGTATGAGGAAGCCTCCATACCATCATAATAAGTTGGCAAAAAATGCACATCACGATCTCATCACGCAGCTCATGACAAGTGCTACATACCCATATGAAACCCCAGGTTTCACTATCTGCCACTGAACATACCAAAAGCTCAGCAAAGTACTCCTATTTGTCCTGGCAGTTCTCCAGTGCTCACCCTGGATTTGGCACAGTTTACATAGTTTGGCTTTGCTGTAAATAGCCCACATGCAAAAGTCAAAGGCAACCTCTGTTCTTTGCATCCTTTTTATGCAAGAGATGTACGTCTCCAGACTCTAGAAAATTTCTCTCTCGGTCTAAGACTTCCCACTTCTTCACTGACAAATTTTTTGTTCTCTGCTGGCAATAATCTAGTAACAGAAATGTGCAACACTACCTGAAAAACAGTTTTCCAGTGGAGAAATACACAGCTGCTTTACATTGCCAGGATCCTATAAATCCAACTGAAGTTTAGCATCTGCAGTTCATTCAGTCTTTAGGAGAAGAAACTTGGAAACCTGGTGAATTATAGAACCAGTTGGGTTCTGTTGTTGGGTTTTACAATACACATGGTGTCCTCAGACTGTTCAGGTTCTTGGACCACCATCAGTTTACTGATATTTCCACTCTAGCAATTGAGAACTGACAAACTCACTGTTGTTGCCATCAAGTATGGACACATACATCAGCTACAGATCATGTATCCTTGCCATATACCAAGATTGACAGCCCATGCTGGGAAAGCCAGTACAAACTATGACTACTGTTGGCGTGTTCCTCGTACAGACTTCAAATGTGTGCAGTACTCAAAGAAACAAGACCACGTTGCAGTAGACAACAGGACACGCCTTTTTACAAGCTGGCTTCTCTCTCTAAGCCAGCGATCTATCAGGAACGTGATTCTTCCCTAACACAACCACCCATCTCTGGAAGAAAATTTGTAATTCTCGTTCTTGATTTCCTTTCAACCTGTTTCTCTAAAACAATCTTCCCCTCAGGCAATGTAGAGTCTCCAGCCTTTGTTTGGCTGAAGATGTAAATATTTGGGCACTCACAGATTTGAGAGATATATACATATTTGTTGGAACATTTACCACCTGCTATTCAAAGTTAAATCCATAGATTACAGAAAACAAATTCTTTATCACTTTTTGTCTAATGCAAAATTAAAGATAGCTAAAAGCCTACAAGCTTCTTATTGCTTGTGAGTCAGCTGTAGCATAAATTACCCCTCTGAGGCTTAAACAGCAGTAAAGAGCCAGGCCTCTGCAAAGTCCTATAATTCCAGAAGAGCTCCAGCAGCATCTGTGCTCCTGAGAATGTTAAAGTAGAGGCCACAGTCTAATGAAGTATCCTCAGCTCTATTTCACATAAGCTTTCATCCATTGATGATAAAGGTTCATGTGGGTTTTGAAGCAGGGAGACCCAGTCTCAGAGAGCTACATATGCTTCCTTCTGCAGCCAGTGCAGATAACACCATAGTAATGCATTTCCCAAACCTAACCCCGAAGTTAAATACAGCTGCTAGAAGCTCATCGGATCTTTACACTGCCAAACCTTTTCTACAAGTGAGGTCAGATCTACCAAACCTGCATTACTTTCCCAGAGTGGTTTTTCCTCCATAAGGCACTGCAGTGTTACCAAGGAAAAGTCTTGCCACTTGGATCTGGGTAGATCTCTTCTCTATCCAGGCACATCACAAGATGGTGCAGACTCAAAACCAGACAAAATATCTGTGCATAGGATTGCATCCATCGATGTGAGTCTCTACCAGCACTCAAAAAGAAAAAAGAAAAATAAGAGATGTACTTATTTGCTAGTAAAATTACTCAGTTTTCCATCAGGTTTCCAGGTGATGGTCAGACCAGAGCAGACTACAGATGAGCAGAACACATGGAGCAATACAGTGGTACAGCAGAGCTGGTACAAACAGGGATACACAGTGCAACAATGACATGATTTCCAGTATCAAACTGGACTTGATTTTCAGTAACAGATAGAAGCCCATTGAGATTTATTTCAGCTTTGTGACCTCTCAAAATATGATTAAATATTACATCCCTTTAGATATTGCTTCCTGTGGATATCCCAGAATTTTCTATTCCTTTCCAACTACTTGCACTTGGTGTCTGCTTTTGCATTTATTTCTGCATGTGCAAATATCTGTGAGTACCCAGCTCTGTACACGAGTCTTTCATGATGTACACCTAATGGTACGCACAACAATACAAGCAATAGCATCCAACCAGGAAGGCTCAGAAATGCAGAAGCACTTATCCAGGTTGATCATCAGACTGACTGCTTGGATCTGACGGTTACAGGAGAGGAAATGCATGTTTCTGCTCCCTAATGAAAAGGATAGACAGATATTGAAGAAGAGTAAGTTGGATTTTAATTACTGTTTTTGATGTCTGATCTATGACTCCCTAAAAGTTTTGTAAGAGCGTAGTATGGAAGCATCAGAAAATTCCACTGGGATATAGATGAGGTCCGGTTTGCAAAAATACCCTTTTCATAACCAAGCTCAATGCCCTCTTTCGCTTGGCAAGCCATGGTGAATTTATGATGCACTGCGTTTGGAAGGCAACACGGTGCACAGCTGAGGCAAGTTACTGAATCGCAGGGAGAGTAAAAGCAAAATGTTCTGAGAGTGAGGGTGCATATGGGGATGCATTTGAAAAAAAAAATTATATATATATAAATATACACACACATTTGCTAGGGAAAATGTATATGTATTTATAAAAAATTCCAAACTTCTCACCAGTCGTAAGTTAGAAATGATGCAAAACGCATCTGCTTTGATAAGCCTGTTATAAATCTCACAGCTTGAAGATTTTAACTGACCCTTTCCAGTTCATGAATATTTTAAGAGAGCCCAGTTTAATTTAAAACAACCTGAATCAATATATGCATTTATTCTGGCATCATCCAAATCTCAGGTCCTCACATTGTCAAAAATGGTATCATACATCTCCAGTTTGACTCCAAATCTAGGGTTCATTCACGGCTGGAGTCCAAATTAGGGACAAACCTACATGGATTGAAACCTAAAAAGTCTGGGTGGAACCCAGCCAAGCAAGACAATTTGGCTAACTATATTTAGAGCAAGATCATGACACAAAGTCTCTGCTGTTGCCTGAAGCTCGCTCTCTGAGCAGTACGCTCATGCCCTGGGGAACAGATCATTTCCAGGATCACTCTGTGGTGGTGTTCAGCATTTCAGCAAGGTGAGGCTTTGGGGAACCACAGAAGCCCACGCTACCTAGCTTAATGTCCACACACACTTGTGCTCTGTAGTGCTGATGAGGAGAAAGGATGCCCACCTACAGGGATGCTCCTCCCCTGCAAACCAGCGTCAGCTACCCAAAACTGCTGCTGTCCTGAACATTCTGCAGAAGGAGTACTCTTGTCCCTAGGACGTTCTTCTTCCACTCAGTGTGCAGAGAGTTGCAGGCTGAGAACTCTGAGACCCAAGCATTATTATTTGGAAAGTTTTGAGAGGTTGGAGCACTTGTACAATTTTGCAAGACTTGCAGAAAGCAGCCATTTACAAGAGTAGCTCCAAACCTATTGCCCAGTTTAAATCTTAAAGGAATTAATAAGTGCTCACTTTCCCACAGAACAGTGTAGTTCACCTCCTCTCCTCATGTCAATGAGAGGCATTTCTTAATAACTACAGTGAAAATTAAATACTGTCTCCCCTTTAAAGTTGATGAGAATTTTGCTCTGAGTCATAATAAATTATGTACTTATGTTTTTCCTTCCTAGCGTTGCTCATTAAAAAAAAAAAAAAAAGTTTTCTTGAAAGACACTAACATATATTCTACTGTGCTAAAGATGTTTTTCATTTTAAAACCTTTCTGTCCATACATCTCCATCTACTGCAGAATTCATTTGGTGCCACTAGCATCACACAGACTCTGCATTAATCCATGCAGCATGCTTGCAACACCTATAGGCTTCAGAGCAGGGACAGCTACCTGGCAGTCATCCTCTCACCTTGTGGCAGCAGCAGCAGCAGTCACTTCCCTGACCATTGTCCCCAGGATGGACTGGGATATTGTGAACACAGAGCCACTGAGGGCAACAGGCACAGCTCTGCAGGAGTCCATGGGAAGGAGATTTCCTCTTCCCAGGTATAATTTTAATGTCTGAAAAACATTTATTTCAGTGCAAAAAAGAAGTCTAAATCAGCTTTGGTAAAGAGAACGCCTATTGGTCGTTTTAAAAGCAATGAATAACAAATATCAACTTAAAAATGCATCACAGTGCCAATCTTTCTGCCTTATCATACATAGTAGTGGCAATAAAAACATGGAGATGTGGACCAGACTTACATTGGAGAGGTATGGGAGGGAGTGGAGGAGGGGACTATTCAGTGCACACATTGTATAACCGACCTCTAAGAAAATATCCCCATAAACATCCAGCTGGTGACTTCATCTAGATGCTCACAGACTCTAAGGGAAGTCCATAATAATGTCTACAGAAAGAATGCAATCAATATGTTATCGAGAAGATAAGTCAGTGTCAACTCTAATGTTTAAATATTCATCTACTTGTACCAACATCTTGTCTGTTACCGAAACAACAGGAATATTCAAAGATTAACTCTACATAAAAGACTCAGTGATTTTTTTCTCCAATTCCTTGTTTTTCTCTCGTCAGTTCTACGAACAGTTGTTAAGTAGAACAGGTTGGCATTTTTTCATCAAAACGTTACTTATTTGAAAAATGGGTCTTGGAACAAACCAAGACTTTTGCAGAAAATTTTCATTTGGGGAAATTTTTCAGCTTGTTGTCAAGAAAAGTGAAAACTGAAAAGAACTCATTTTCCAGGATACACAATAGTACTGAATATATAATCAAAAGAGCTAGGAGAACCAGACGGTATTTGTTTTAATCCAAAGAATTTGAAAGGAGAGAATATAAAAGGACTCATATTAACTGCAGGCACATTTATGAGGAGCTCTGGGAGAGAGAAGATTTGCTTCTTCATTCAGGACCACTAGAAACTCTGAAAAATACCAGGGGAGAGAAGGATGACTTCCCAACTATGCTGACTGACCCTCTCAAGCCATTCTATCACACAGAAGAAACTTCCCAACAATTCTACAGGGAAAGAACTGTTAAAAGTCAGAAGTAAAGATAAAGTTTATGAGAAGATCAAGGAGCATGAGAAATGTTTGGACACAGAGATGCTGAAGTTTGTTGAAGCTCGTGTTCTTCTTGGAGCTGCTTAGAGGCTCTAAATATAATCAACATTTCTGCCACCAGGGGCATTAATGCCCCACAGAAAGGGAGAAAACTGGGCTCCCAGGCTATTGCACTGCCCTGAAAAGCCCTGCCGAGGAGCATTAGTCTGTGTTCGAGCAAATTGGTGAGTACATCTACCTGAAATCTGGAAAAAGTTGCATGCAGCAGTGAACTCAGCGCCGCAACTGAGCCATCTACTACAGCATAGGTGTTGTGCAGTGTGACAAAAGACACTTGGCATGTTCAGTGCCAAATGCAGCAGGTAAGCACTGAAATACAGCCTGCTACCATTTCTTAGGTGGGGTTTGAACACTGGAACTGGATGAGCGATATGACAATAAGAGAAGAAACAGAAACAAACCAAGCTGTCATCAAGAGAGGTTTGTAATGAAATAGAGTAGCATTTGCCATTTTGCCGTTTACCAAAAGCCTTGTTTTAATCAGGGCTGTAATTAAAGCCCTTAATCATTCTGAACAGTTTCGAATGAATGGCTTCTTTCATGCGTTAAGGTATCATTCATGAACCAAATGTACATGTAAGGTGGTGTCAGTAGTCTGTCTGGACATAGGAAGCAGCCTATTGAAATACACATCTACATGTCGCTATTTTAATACGGATCTGAAAATGCTAGTTTACACATTTAAGAAGCTGTTACAAACTGTCAAACAAAAAATATGTATCTTGTGAATTAATGAGGCTTCCTAAAGATACAAACTGTGTCTCTACACAGCATGCGATGATGGTGAAGGGAGAGCGAGCAGAGCAACAGAAAGAGTTTGCAGCTGCCAGTGCTGGATTCTGTCCTGAAGAATCCCCAGGGAAAGGTTTATTGCCCCCACCACCAAACCAGCATGCCCTCAATGAGCCTAGTTTAGAGAAAGGACATCAGCAAAAGTGGGAACGGGATCTGTAACCTCCCCTGGATTCATGAGCGTATTCACATATTCAGATGAGGAAGGCATTGAGGTGGGAGTTACTTCTACTCACTGAGGAGCAAGAGTCTTCCCACATTCATTCCTGTTGATAAAGTCCTGGTACCATGACCTTTGTGGGTGGTTATACAGCATACAGCAGGCATCCCCAAATGGTTCTCGTGTTCCTGCCATAGCAGAACAAGTACATGAAGGTTACATCTAGGCCCTGGGGTTGAGATATTTCTGGGCAGCCGACGTATACTGCCAGCAGATTCTGCTTGGACTCTCTCTATTCCAATCGCTTATCTCTGTGTAATGGAGTGACCATAGAAGCAATGGCAGGCAGCAGAGGAAGTGAGGGCTCTGGGGCAAAAGAAAAAGAGGAAGGAGAAAGGGAGAAGGCAGAAAGGAGACTAGACAGGTGGAACTCTAGCAGGAAGGTTCTGCAGGGAAGAACAAGTATTGTCTTTCCCTGCTTTAAAGAGTTGAAATAGTGTGGAACTTAATACATGATCAAATTTACAAGCACAGTACAAAAGACAGACTGTATGAGGCAAGGCTGGGGAAGGTATCAGCTTTTCAGTCCTAGCTCTTTGTATTTCCCTCACAAATACTTCCCAATGCTCTTTCAACAAAGGTCACAAACATCTTGTTTCCAGGTGCTATTCTCCCTCATTCTCTTTCTTTTGCTGGCAGATAAAGCAGCAAGAGCCTCCCAAAACTCCTTCCTTTCTAAAGGAGTGGAAATTGCAATACCTTTCTGCCTTGCTAGGTGGTGATGAGCAGGAATTTGCCACAAAACCTCACTTTCTGTGGAAATTGCTTATTTCTTTAAGACAATATTCCACATGGAGTTTTGCTGAACTTACATAAAAATGTTGACATGTTACTGGAAAGAACTGATGGACTCCCACTGTCAAATGGGCAGCAAGCTGAAGAAGGGTGGGGTGAAGGTGGGTTGATGTCCTCAGCTGAGTATTACAGGTTCTGGGCCTCCCAAAATCACAAGGACTCGTATCTTCATGGCACCTGGAAGGTCCAGTTCCCATCACAGACAGCAGAGAACCCTGAAAACTACCTCTTACATCTCCTAGGTTCCTCTCCTACTCTGCACCGGAAAGTTGAATGGTGCCCTCTGCATTTGCAATGTGCTGAAACAGATAAGCAAAACACGCCTGTATGAAACACATCACTGACCTGCTGCCCTTGGCCTCAAGTGCACACATACCTGAGATGTCTGTTTCTCAGATGTCCTCCAGCACATGAAATGTATGTGTGTGTTTGGGGGGGAGGGAGGGGGAGGGGGGAAGGGGGCTGTGTCCAACAGTTATGCCAGGTCATCAGTCTTGTGTCACCACTGGTCATCTGCAGCACCTGTTCCTTTGGAGATGTCACCTTAACATCTTTCCGTCGGGATGACCACTGATGGAAGGGTGAGCTAAAGGTATAAGTTCTACACTTTTCCTTGCAGAGACCACAACAGCAGTCAGTCCCACTTTCACATCAAGGCTAAGTCTGCATTTTAACTATACATCAAGGAGGCTGCCTTAAAAAAACCCTAATATTATGTTTTAGAAGAGAGAATTTACCTAAGTAAATAATTATTTTTAAACCCAAGATTTAGGCAGCTTTAGTATTCCACATTATGCTAATGTTTGACAATTACTAAGTGTGGGTATCAGCCAGCATTTTTTTTTTTTTAAGTTTAATTTAAAGCAATTTGACATGGAAAGGTTATTACTTTAGTTGCCAATAAAAGCTGTACTTTTAACATAAGTGTACACCAAGCCCTAGGGTATGTGACTATTATCTTTTCTGCAATTATGTGGTGTTCTACATAAATGTTAAAAAAAAATAATATAAAAAAAAACCTTAGAAATATCAGAAGTACCAACTTAGCAACAGCGTGGAAGTTGAGCAGCAGCTCCTGGAAGCGTGGCTCCCGCAGGCACAGCGCAGGTTGAGGTTTCCTCCTAGAGGTGCCACCGGGAATGGCTCCACTGCTGCTTGCACAGCCCGGAGAAGTGCCTTCTTTCTAAAGCATGTTTCTTTTTCATTTTTATTTATTTATTTATTTTCCCCCAGGTCTTCAATCCTTAATGCCTTTTTGTCACCATCCTTCTGGAGCTGTCGATTTCCCTTATTAGGGGAAATTGTAGTTTCTGCTCACTGCAGGATCGTGTTGCCAGAAGAGACCTATGTAGGAGACATCACCATCTTTGAATAGAAACTAGTATCCCCCCCGTACTACTTACCCCCAAGAAAGACCTTGAAGAGACATGATGCTACTTCTGGAGCCACTGAACCAGTGATGTCTAGGGTGGAGGTGCACAGAGTAAAGGGGAGAGCAGGGCAGCTCAGCATGAGTGTGGGGCTGAGTACATCCTTTCTGACACCTCTTCTCCACCAGGATTATTTTCTTTGGCCAACATATACTTGCCATTCAAGCTGAAAGCGTCAGCTGGAGTTGCCAGTCATGGTGGGGATTTGGCACCTTGGGCTGGCTGACTGGAGCCCATCCTGTCTCGTGGGGCCACTGCCAAGGAGTGCAGGCTCTTGCACCAGCCCCTCTGAGCCAGGCCCACATGGGTACGTGGCAGTGCCCCCAGACAGAGACCAAGCCCCACATCAGCCTGTGTGCAGATAAAGTCACTCCACTCATCCTTCAAAGGCAGAGCCTGGGGGTAGTCAGATTGAAACAAGACAAGCTCTAGTCCAAACACTGAAGGTTGCTTAGTTAAGAGATCACTTTGATATATTAATAATAATTATTTTTTTTTTTTAAGTCTGGGTCATTTTTTTTTCTGTCTGGATTTTGTTTTTAGAGGTACTTTGGAACTTGCAAAAATCACAGCATGACCCTTGCCAAATGCAAACCTTCCAAAAACACCCGGCACCAGGGCAATGAACTTTGGCTTCCTGCAGCACCCTGCCCACGCCTGTCGGCGCTAACCTGCAGCCATCCCCAGGCAGCGAGAGCGAGCTCAGCCCTTTGTCTTCCTGCTAGAAAAGTGTGAACATTGGTTACAGTCACAGTGCCAACTCCAGTTCATGGTTCAAATTAGCTGATGTTTGTTATTTTACACTTTAAGTAGGAGCTGCAACAAACTGCTCACCGGCAGTCCCAGCGACAGTATACAAGTCCCTCTAGGACATCTTGGAAGATCTCCTGATGAGTTCACCAATGTTTGTACATTAACCTCTGGGTGAAAAGCCAGCCAGAGGGATGTGAGAACTGCTCCGAGCCCTCCAGAGCATGACACAGAATGATGCAAGTGTGGGAGCTAAGAGAGAAAATGTTGTGCGAGCCCAGAAAAATAATAAAACATTTAAATCCTTAATTGTTTTTCTTGAAGATTTATCCAAAATTGAGCTCTCCTTAAGCCTGTGAGTTTGCAGAGCATTGTCAATAAATTAGATCATGCATACAAGGCAGGGATTTCAAGCCAAAAAGCTCCAGCAGTGAGTCGCTTAATAGCAACACTCCCCAGAAAAACGACTGAAGATGAAGCACAAGATATGTATTAATTAT
Organism: Oreortyx pictus; assembly: GCA_036925125.1. Lineage (NCBI taxonomy): Eukaryota > Metazoa > Chordata > Aves > Galliformes > Odontophoridae > Oreortyx > Oreortyx pictus. Next base: position 4,041,407 of record JAUPFR010000015.1, read on the forward strand.
CAATGGTCTAATAGAAAATGTAATGAAGACAAGTATCATCTTGCACTTTGTCCATGGTAACCATGATAGTACGTCAGCAAAATGCATACCTTACAATGTGGCGGTGAAATGTCAAGTCTGAGGCCATTATAGCAATTCACCACAATAATGGCTAGCCAATGTATGGACTTGTAGCACTTAATCAAAGTAATGACATTCATCCACAATTATTTATGTTATGGTAACAAAGAGCTGCCAAATGCAAAACAAATGACATGAGGATTTGCAAGTGAATTCCTTCCCGTAAATTCTGCTAAGGTTATGCTTAAAGGCCCTCAGGATGGAAGTCTGTATAAATTCAGAGCGTTATCGCTGGTGTTGTTATTGTGCCACTTTTTACTGCCTATAAGTCGTGAACTCAGTGGTCTAGTAGGGATGGGCTCTTCAGCCAACAGAGCTGTCTTGAGACTGTTGGAGATGGCCCTGATATACACCCAGGAATTGTCTGGAGAATTTTACAGAGGAAAAAAATGTAGAAGACGACCTGCACTTACATCTGCCTATCAAGGTGAACACAGAGCTAGTTATATCAACACTTACACATGTATTTAAAGTACACGAGCAGCCCCCACTTGCCTCAAAGGGCTTTGCATTGCAGCCATTATAATTGCCAACCACGACTCTCTATTAAATGCAATACTTTTCTTTTAGGGGCATTTATGTGGGTGTTTGTATAAAAACACTGTCAAAAACTAAGAACACCAGTAAATATAAAATGGCAAGATTCAGGTTCAAATGCAATGAACTAATTTATTCTTTTTAACAGTACATCCAACTGTTTTTCACCACTCGCAGATGTCACTGGAACAACTTGAATACAAAAAAAAAACTGCCTAAGAACAATATCCTGCACAGAGCAGCTAATATTAATTGCTTCAAAAATGCCCTCTATTAAACTAAATAATAGCCAAATCTCACTACAGTAAATGTGCCCTTATATGATTAAGTATAATTTAACAGAAACATGATTGCATAGTAGAAAACATGAAAATGTTGAAAATGTTGAAAATGGAGGCTTTTTTTGTTTTGTTTTGTTTTTTTCCAGAATATGAATCTCCAAAGAAACACCCAGAAGAGGAAAACAGCCATTAGCCAGTTACTCACCCAAAGAGACCCAAACTGGGATTGCACTAAACTCTACGACTCTAAGTGAACTCACTCCCAAAAGGGGAGGCTGGTGGGCTCTCACCACAGGCTCTGGCCGCCCTCAATGACCAGGTTGTGGCCTGTCATGTAGTCCGAAGCTTCAGAGGCCAGGTAGACTATGGCAGCCTGCAGGTCAGTGACCCGTGCCAGCCTGGCAGCAGGGATGTCCTCCAGCCAACGCTGCACCAGCGGCTGCAGCTCCGGGGAGTGGATGAGCGGTGTGTCCACGATGCCCCTGTGAAGAGAACACACAGTGTGGGTTTAGGAATTTGTTGGCCCAAAAGGAAAGGCAGTGCAAGCTGTTAATTCAGAAGGAAAGCCATGGGGAGTAGCATGGAGAGTCTTGGCATCGACTGAAGATCATAATGCAAACTTCAGCAGCACTGTTTTCTGACTGCCTTCCGCTACCGCTGGGCAGGCTTAGAGGATTTATTTTAAAAGGAGAACACACTCACTGTCATCTTAGCTAATAGCAATACCCCCTAACTTTCGAGTTACTCATTATCAACTCCAATTTACATTTTCTTATAGAAGACAACATGGCATTGGAACCGAAAGTGCTTCCAACCAGGCCTGTCGCTACCCTTGGGAACTGCTCTCCTAATTCTGATTTCTCTTTTTTGCAGCGTGGTGTTACACAGTATGTTCATATCCTGCCCAGAAACTGAAAACAGCCCGACTTCCCACACATCAAATACAAAGATAGCAAATGCCAGCACCTTTCCCAGCCCTGAACTCTTTCCAAACAAAAAAGGAGGGACACATCACAGTGGAATTCCCTTCAAACAAATACCCCAGCAAAGCATTTACCTGTCCTGCCTGCTTTACATTAATGAGAAACTACACCATTTATTAAAACTCTACTAAGTTCATTTTCTGTGGGTGCCCTAAAAATGAGTGATGCTCCGGAAAGCACAATGCATGGCGAACGTTTGTCTGGCTTTTATGACTTTAACTACGACTGATTTGTCATACTCCTCCTTAACAACATATTTGTATTTTGTGAAATGTATAATTTTTTCAGCCCCTGAACAAATATATTTACATAACTGTGTCTAACGAGAAATTACATTTAACTTCTCAGAAATGACAATAACTAAAACCTGAACTGCCAATTCCACTTCATTAGTGTGGTAGAAATGCATTCCAAATGTTAATAAAAATTCCAACATGCTGATAAATTAGCGCTTCTAAGGAGCATGTGACACCTTGGTTAACATATTCAACCTCAATTATATTTCTCTTCAGCACCCTGTTATCTGGAACCTTTGCTGGCAATCAGAGGTGCTGTTTTTCAGCGGCCAATTTTCTAGATAATGTAGCTTATCAACACTGTGGGTAAACTTGCCAATGAAATCAGGCTGCACTGAACCACACACACGCTAATTGCATCTCTTTTTTATGCATATTTACAGACTGTCACTTCAAAGAAATCAGTGGCCCATTGAGGCAGCCAGTTAGCTGGAAGAATTGCCTCTTGCAAATGAAAATTAGCAAACAAGCTAGTGATAAATATGAAATGAACAAAGTATAAAAATACTCGTTTTGTTCTGAAACTTCATCGGCATCCCAATTTATACTTCCAAGGAAATTATTTTTTGAGACACACTGGATTCTGGGTATGAGATTTACCTTTTGTTTTAAATGGAGGCTGAAATCTTCTATTTACTCTGTTACAAAGTGGAACTAATTCAGACTTTCCTCCCAACATTTCTGTTTTCATTAATCAGGCAGGATTTAAGGATCAGCTTTATTTTTTATTGTAATTGACAATAAACACTACAGCAGCTCAGAAACACTGAGCAACGCAGCTTGGTTATGCTCTGGTGGTGTAATATTATCAAATGCATTCCAGCGTAGGGCTGCAGATTTTACTTCTTTCCCCTAAGCACAGCTCCTAGCCTCCCCCCTCACTCACCCAAGATTCTCAAGAACTGGTTTTCTTCAGAGAGAACTATGCTTTGAGCAGCAGATGTGGAATACGTTGCACTCCGTTCCCCTACACGCCTCTCACCATGCTCACAAAACCACCCGCATAATCATACCGGCTTTACACTATCAGACATCAGATTTAAACCCTTATGATTCTTTTTTTTTTTTTTTTTCCAGTTTTAACCCAGAGGGAATGCAGATTAGGAAATTTAACATACATTCCCTCCAGTACAGCAGATTTCACTAAAAGAGAACGTATTTCCACATTGGGAAAAGCCATCCTTGGTCTGATTTCACCCAAGGGCTGCACCTCTTGGTTGACTTTCCCTCAGGTTCACTTAGAGTAGAAAAAATTTTGATGTGTGACAATTTTTTTTGTTCCATAATTGAGAAAAAAATATAGCAAAAAACTTAAAGTTGCAAACACACATACTGATGGCACTATAAATATTAGGCATGTCATTGATACTACACATCTTCTGGGAAAGCTTTGGTGCCAAGTTGGGCAATTTAATGTTGTTGAACCCTTTTAGGCAGATTTTAGTTGGCTTCTAACCAGTTCCAGCAAAGACAACTGCCAATGCATTAATTCCCTACCTCATCTCGTATGCAGTGCTGAGCCTATCAGTACTTTCTGTTGCATGTCAATGTAATATCAAACTGCTAGTTCCTTAACATTAGACATGAGCATCAATATTTAATTATTGATACACAGGACAATTTGAGACATTAAGAGAAGAAAGAAAAAAAAAAAAAGAAAAAAACAATTGCCTAAAACATTTCCACTTCGAGAGACGCATTAGGAAAAATATCACTTACCAGATACTTAACTGGAATTGTTACGTGCGCTCAATCCCCAAATGAGAACAAAAAGAGATTCCATCTGTGTGTAACTTGATTTCTTTCAGATGAGTTATTAATTTGAATGAGTTAAGTACACTCCACTTAATCAGGAAGTGTTTAATCAAGAGATCCACTTAATTGGGACATCTCCCAAGGAATTAGATTTAAGTCCAAAGATACTTACCAGTGATGACTGCTGCTTAATGGGGATGGTAATGCTGCTTAATTGGGATGCCTTGAGATGATGCTGGGTTGCTCATTCTTTCCTTCCCCACTATGGGGTGACACCAAATTCGGGGAGATCCCTACCTGCTTTCTGGCACCTTGATCCCACTGGCCTGGAAGCATTCAGTTCACACAGTGACCTCTGGTTGAGTGTGCTGGCTGCAAAATGAGGCATTACAACGCTACATGTGCTGAGAACTGAGGTCCTCAAAGTTCCCTTTTCTACCACACACACCTAATGATCTGTCTTGCAGGGACTAGGAAAGGGACTAACACACATACCATGGGCAGCTCCCCATGCACCCTTAGGTGTCCTCTGTGGCCCAAACTGTATGTCTCTTGATAAAGTCCAGCACTTCTATTTTGCATGACACCAGCTGTGCAACAAGCTATGAAGCAACAGAATAGACAATGGCAGAAGTGCTGAGCACAGAGACGCTTGCTCTGCACAGCGCAAGTGGCAAAGTCCACCACAGGATCCAAGGAACCTCAGCCACTTTCTCTCCATGGGCTTGAGACTTGCCCATCCAGTCTCAAGAAGAAGGCTGGATCTTCGATTTTATAAATGCAATAAATTCTGCTAAGGACTCTGCCATAACATTTTATGCATTGATAACTTTTATGCATTGGTCTGCACAAGTTTTATGTACTCATTAAAAAATTAAGTTGATAAAAAGTGCCCAGATAGGAAGAGGAAAAAAGGCCAAAAGGTTTGCATGGTGAAATAATGTTTAAGGCCAGAATGGAGTGTTTGGAGCTTCAGGCAGATGTGTGCTGAGAGTGCCTTTAAGTCCGAAAGAAATCAAGTGTGGGGAGAGCAAAGGACTTAAGGGCACACCTACATATTTTACTTCTCAATAGATTATCAGGAGCTAATCTGCCATCACAGCTTATATCCACCTCTTGTGCTTCTCATAGCCCTCAAAATCGCTCAGAATGTTGCACACTACACTGGACACCCACGCTCACATAGATTCATGCATTCAGAACTTTTCCCAATCCAGCAAAGTACTCCAATGACCTCACTGAAACAAAGCCACATATCTCATATAGGCAGGAGCATTTGCAGAGTTTGCTTTTGGCAAGGGGGATCTGAGCAGTACAAATTACACTAAACCCTGATCCAGAGCTCTCCGTGTGTCTGGACAGGAAGGGCTCATCCAAAGCTTTGAAGGGAAATTCAGCCAGGATTCAGGAGCCTTTCAGTCCATGTCCCCAGCTGCTTTGGAGAGAAAGAATTGGGGACACTCAGTGCAACAGAAACCTTTGTCCTTTCTGTGCCCTTCCTGGCTATTACTCCACAAAGTAAAATCCCACTTCCTGTCATAGGATTTTGAGCTCAGAGTTAAAGACACGATGGTAAAACATCAACCTCACTTTGGCTTACAAAGTAGAAAAAGAGAAGCATGTCTCTCTTTTCCCAATGCTTTGACAACTGCCTCCAAAAACATAACTTCTTCAAATACGAGTGTAAGTTTCCAACTTATACAAAACAATGAGTTTTGATCATTCAGTGGAGACTTTTAAAATTTATGTAAACCCCTTAAGACTGGGTAATTCCTCCTCTAAGAGCCTTCTCACCTGTGATCACAGTAAATGTGGCATACTATCCCATCTCTGTTGGTAACGATTACCTGCGCATTTGCAGGCACAGTTCCTGCCAGGTCCTGCTGGGTTTCCCTAATTCCCTTCATATCCCCTGGCTCCTAAAATCCTGTGTAAATTCAGCAGACCTAGTTGTGAGAACGTTATTGCAGAGCTGTTAGTATTGGCAAGGGGAAAATCCTACTACGAAGTAAGATGCTGTTGCAAGAATCCATGGATCTCATCAAGCAAAGGCTGGAGTCACTGCTATAATTAGTAATAAATAATCATAAGGAAGTGGAGAGTCAAACTGACAGTAAAAACACAGGCACTTGCCATTGAGCTCTGTGATTTTTTTCTCTTCCACTTTGTGGATTAAAATATGTAATTTGTTTTTCCTAATTTGACATACATTATATCTTCATTATTACAATTTAACTCCTGGGTTAAAATCCTGCCCTTCTTACTTACTCTGATTGACTTCAACGGTCTACGGAATTTGACCGCTTCCAATTAGTGCTATCCACTTGGGTTTCTGCTTAGCACTATCATGCACTGTTAATTGTTTAATAAAATGACTGCGTTGGGCATGTCTGTGAGAAACAGGGAGAGAAAAGGCGGCGAGAAAACTTTGCCCTGTGACTAAATACTGTAAAAAAAAAAAAAAATGCAGCTTTAAGCCTCAAAAATAAGAAAAAATGTAATTTGTAATAAATATAGATATATATTTACAAAATTACACCTGGCCTCCTGCAACTGTCGGAGCTGAACGCCGTCTCAATTACAGCGCTACAGTGTGGCGTTTAGAGTGCCTATATATTTGTCTCAAGCAAAAAGGGGAAAGAAGTATTGTCTATTAAGTGTCAAAAGCCTTTTCTTTAACCGCAGAAGGCTTGGACAGACTAAGGAAATATTTCATCTGTAAGAGAAATGCTAAAAACTACCCTTCACATTATTGGAAAACCTATTATCAAATGCTAAAACCCCTTCTTAAATCCCTGAGTATACACAGCAACAGAGCAGGCTCCATTCTAAGTATTTAAACCTTTGTTAAGGAAAAGACAACATAAAAAGGGATGCAATCCACCTGCTAATTAGAAACTTTATTTTCCAAGATACTGCTCATTTGAGTTTTTTAGAACATTTCATTCCCTTTGTACTCTCAGAATGAGACTACATTTTACTCACGGGGAAATGCAGTTGACTCTTACTCCTCTGTCAATCCATTCCGTTCCTAATGTCTGCGTTAATTTTACGACCCCGGCTTTTGAGGCATTATACGCCAACTGCTTCTGTGGGTGAGGAACTGGAAAAGATTCAGAAACAGAAAAATATTTATTCTCCTCAAATTAAGACGTGCAGGGAAGTTTCAGCACCATTCCCTGCCTTGAGATGAACTCTTCACTGTTTTCCCTGAAACTGGGCAGGGAGCAGCAAGAGTTCAGCCATCACATGGCAAACTAAATCTGTATTTGGTCACCTCACATTTTTGCCTCAGCAGCTAGGGGAAACAGAGAAAGAAGAAATAAACTCAAAATGTTCTGTATTTTGGCAAAGCCAAAAGCAATGTGTTCAACATATATGTATGCAAGTATTTGACTTTTTCCAAGAAGGATAAATAATCACATAGATGTTTGCAAGTTTATGTTTTATACACATGTATATTTTATGGAAAATATTCATACATTGCAATACTAACATAAAACCATACCATATAATATAACATATTTGCATTACAGATTTTTTATATAACATACTATATTATGTATCTCCCTGAAAAAAATTATTCACCTTAATTTTTAAATTATCCACAGTCTGAAGCAAACACATTATCTAATCAGTATTTGTGTGGATGTGAGCACAGGTGCGTCCCAAAAATCCTGAACACCCACCGCTTTCAGAATCTGAAGCTTCTGAAGATGTTTCAGAGATGTCACATGTCAGTCACGGAGCGAAGATGATCGGCTTGCTAATTACAATGTTCAAGCTTGTTAGTGCAGTGTGCTCCTTGGCTCTGCCCCTCTCATGCTTGCAGTGTTCCCAGAAAGCTGCTTAAGGACTAACTCCTGATGGGTGTAAAGTGCCTTAAACCCTCCAGAGCTGGCCTGAGACAGTGAGGCAACTGGGATTCAAACCTGTACAGTGTCTCACTGCAGACTTTTATATAACCTCCTTAAATCATGACCTCCTTAAATAAATTTGGTGCAAGTCACTGGTCTGTAATTAGCACCATGTCAATACAGGACATCAACAAGGCACTTAGTGGAAGTGGGGAATGTCAGTGCTGCATGTCACTAACCATGCACAAGTACTGGTGGTGTGTAGGGTTAGGCAGCTCTGCACCCTGGGAGCCTGTGGGGAAACTCACAGCACATGGATAGACACAAGTGGGGTCACTGACAGTTGGCATTACATGGGTCCTAACTCATAAAGTTTTTGTTGAATTTATGAATTTGGTGAATCAGTTCCAGACCACTGCTGTCTATGGTACCCCAATATGTTCACAATTACTTTGTCTAAAATAATTAGTTTCAAGTCTGTTGATTTAAAATGTGAAAATAAGACAGAGACTGAGTTGACCAAGCTCTGAAAGAGTGAGATCCCTGCCGCAAAATGCTGAGCATGTCAATAAGCACCTTTGCCTTGAATCATAGGACCATAGAATCACTATGGTTGGAAAGATCCAGTCCAACAATCAATCCCTTCCCATTGTGCTCACTAACCATGGCCCTCAGTGCTACACATATCCTTTTCTTGGACACCGTCAGGGACGGTGACTCCACCAGCTTGGTACCAAACGCAGAATATCTACAAACACAGATATCTGCGGTGTCTACAAATGGAGATAGATACCTATGACTGGATTTGAAGAACATAGAAGATTGTGTCAAGAATTAGTGTTTCCTTTTGCTGAATGTGCTGAAGGTATGCTGAGAATTAGGTCTTTTTAGAATTAAAAATATCTGACACTGTCCCCTCTGCCAGCATTTCTCCTGCCCTAATTGTTAGTTCTGTACCAAATGACTCCCATTCCAACCTGCAGAATCCTGCTGCTCTCCGTGTCCCCATCACCCTACAGACACAGTGCTCTGTGGGGGCTCTCAAGCAGGAGTGGCACCTAATTTCTTGATTAATTACCACACATCAGCTCCAAGTTATGTACAACTTCAGTAGTTAACCTCACAACCTCCCCAAAGCAGCTCTTTACTAAACTTTCTGAACACGTCTGTCTGTGATAAATCACTCAATGTTTGCTCAGAGGATAAGAGTTCTGGCACCATCTCTGCACCTCTTGCCCATGCAGGTGACAGCAGCAAGTTTTTGCCAGCAATCAGAGTTCTGGCTTGGGGTAGGGATGTCAGGATTTACAAGGGCTTTCTCCACGTCAGTGCTTTTGTCTTCATAGGAATGGCTAAGGAAGGTAACCAAGAAGACAGGATATTCTCCTCCTGAGTCACACAAAAACCTTGTAGAGAATCAGTAACACCTCCTCTGTTCCTCAGCCACATTTTTGGGTAATGCTTCCTAGACCCAAAAATCTTCAGCCCTCCAAACCCGTGCCTACGAATGAAGCCATGCCTCCAGCAGTGTCACCAGAATATATGAGTTCATAAGGTTCTCATGAAGGGAGGACGTTCAATCCTGTTTCTCATAGAGAGGATGAGAGGCAAGCAGATAAAAATGCTGCCAACATCGGCTGCATTACATTTTAAACATCTGACACAATGTTTTTGCTACCTTGTTCAGTGCATAAGGCTTCTTGCCTGACCTTGAAGCAGCCGTGTAATGTTAATGAGAAGCGCACACAGAGAGAAGAACAGATCACTTCCCACTAAAGATATTTGCTGTAAAAATTAGAGCAGAGTTCCACCTGTACAAATGGCAGAGCCGCAGCAGCCTCCTCACTGCTGCTGAAGCATACGTCTGGAATAATTCCAGTCAAACACCAGAATCAACATGCACATATGCAAAATGTATGCAGCCTATCTTCAGTTAATTAAAATTGATTCTGAGCAGTGTATATGGAAAAAAAAAAATCACAAACAAAAACCTTTCTATCCTGCAAAGAGTCTCCTTGTTTTCCTCTATCTCTCAGGAAGGACTCAACCTACAAAAAAAAATATATATATCCCCTAACTATTTCTAGAAACATTTCATACTATGCCAGTTGGCCAACATACTTAAATAACCAACCAACCAACATATTTATTTAACATTCAGCAGATGGACATGATATGAACATCGTGGTTTTCAGTTGTAGTTTTATAACTACTAGATTTTTTCCATGCCAAGATCCAAACAGGTTCAGAAGGTAAACACATCCCTTTGTCTCTTAACTTTTGGTCTACCCATGTCCACGTGCATTAACTTTTGATGACATTTAAACAGAATGCACAATGCCCCTTTTGGGCCACACTCAGAGGTGAACTTCATGGGGGTACATGAAGTCTAAAGCTTTGCAGTCTTTCCAAAACTAATTTTGTCTCAGGAGATTTAGTTACTCTACAAAGATGGGGCAGAGGCATGGAGTCTGCACTTGCACATAAGTAAAACAGCTGGTAAAGACACTTGACAAAAATTAACAACAACATTATAAATGCACTTTTGAAGAAACATTTAAAGTTACTACGCAATAAACTGAACAGAATGTCACAGAAAGTCAAACTGGGCACTGTAAAAATAAATGTTATTCCCAAGGAAAATAAAAAGACTGCATATTTATGTAACATTCAGCAGATGGACATGATATTAATACAGGGGTTTTCAGTTGTACTTTTATAGCTACTAGATTTTCTTGCCTAACTTGGCAACCCAAGGCACCATTTGATTTTTGGATTTGGACAATACTGCAACAGATGTCCAGACCAATAAAATAAATTCCTAAAGGGCTATGCTTAATTTGTGTAATTGATCAATTTTTGTTACATGGGCCTCAATTCACCAGCATGTAACTGCCTTCCAGATTAGCTCAGCAGTAGGGATTTCATTCCATATGTTACAATGGTTTATTGGTGCTTTTGACGACGCTGCTGATTCAGCAGCGTCAGTGGAGACACCTGTTGGCAACGACAGTGAAATATAACCGCGATACCGCGGCAAAGAGTGGCACAATGGCTTTCGGGTGTCTTGTAAACATCACCAGGGCACCGCTTTCTGCACTAAAACACATTTTCCCAAAATTACTGGGGAGTGCACCAGCACCTCTCCCATGCCATCACCGCATCAGGCTGAGAGGTGACTCCGCCTCTTCTATAAAAAGCAATAAGTGCTCTAAAACATAGAGGACAGATAAATGTTGAAAAATGATATCAATAAAAATTTTGTAGTACATTTCCTCTAATACAAAATGTCAGTGATTTACTCCTTCCCAATACAGGTTTAATTGATTCAAATAGCATCGGTAGTAATTAAAATATGGATTCTGAAGCACAACTGTTAGCTCTCATCACTCACCTATTAAACTTGCCATAGATGCTGTGTTAATTATCTTCCCATATCCTTGATTCAGCATAATGCGGCCTGCAGCCTGTGACAGAAATTAAAGGAAAGACCAGTGACCCTTTTTGTGATTGTGCTAATAATGACATGATAATAAATTAGTCTTCACTTTTCAGAAGAGTTTATGTGCTCACACATTTTTGAAGCACTCAATATAAAAAACTTGGTATAAAAATGGCTGATGCAGGAAAATTCCATTGCCATTTTGGACCCTCATTGCTTTTGGCAATACATGTATATATTTTATTTCTTTTTCTTTTTTTTTTTTTTTTTTTTTTTTAATCACTGATGCTGGCAATGACCCCCCCAAAGCTTTCTAATCGTCAGGAAATGTCAAATAATCACCCTCCCAAAACCAGACCATTCTTAAACACCTGAGCTTGGACAGCCAGTAATGACCAGCTGTTCTGAAAATATTGATCAAAATCTGTAAATTGATATAGAGCCAGTCTTTCATTAACCCCATGAAATTAACCCCATTGTGATGATATTAACCATAAAGTGGTATTAAATCTTGGTAAATTAAATATTAAGAGCACTGCTGCCTGTTTGCACAACGAACCTGTACAGCATTTAACACTCACTTGGCAACACAAAAACAGTCCTCGTAAATTGACATTAAAAGTTTTGTCCCATTCTTCTAGAGAAGTATCTTCACTTGCAGAATTCATATTGATTCCAGCATTGTTGCACGCAATGTCAATGGTGCCCCACCGAGCTACAATGGTATCAACAATCCTTTTCACATCCTCAGGTTTGCTCACATCTGCTGCAAGGGCAATGCTTTTAATCCCTGAATTAAAACAGGGATGATGAAGTCAGTATGGGAATGCAGAGAAAGAGAGAAACAATCTATTTTATGATCACATATTAATTCACCTATATGCACTATGTATACGTATTTTATATGTAAGTATGTATTGCATATACATTCACCACCCTTAATTCGCTGCTCCACAAACCACAGCCAGTTGTGCATTTTGTACTGCAATGAGATTTAAGTTGCTAACTGGAGCTAGGTTTGCCTGTTGGTAGCTGACATAAAACTGAGCGTGAAAGCGGAGCTCGGCGTTCCAGCAGGACGAAGCTGTGAACACTGCACCATCTTCTGTCCAAACACTCAACTGCAGCTTCCCAGTGGGGGAGCAACTCCAGCAGTTCCTGGGTGCTGGGGAACGGAAAGAGCATCGCTGGTAGCAACTCCGGAGCAAGAAAAAGCAGTGGGTTCTTTGTTTACTCAAATGCAAATATATATATATACAATGACAGATCTCCAGATGCTACAGAAAGTCAACCAATTTGTTCAAAAAAGTGTTCTCTGGATGAACAGTAGCGTGAGGTCAGATAAAACTAACCTAGTTTCAGGCAGGAGCTAACTGAAAATACCCGCTGGTTCACAGATGTGGTTGTCACAGTGCCAAGCCTCACTTGCTGCAAATCACCCTGTCACAGTAAGCAGCACAAACATTCTAAAGGGAAAAGATTTGCTGGATCTGAAATTACACAAAAGTTGTGCTTTCCTTTCCTAGAAAAGTAATCCAGGTGTTGACTATTGCTCCAGTGCTGATTTGTAATTAGCTTCATTTAATTTAATATCAAAATCAGATTTAAATATCTTATTATTAAGTCACTATAACGAGGTTATTACAAACCACTGGAGTGTGGAAAGATTGTGTGTTATAGGCAGCTCTTCCTAGAAAGCAAGAAGGAAGGGTGATTCCTACTTCAGGCAGGAAGGGCTGGCTCATTGTTTGCAGTGCTGATTGTTCATGGATGTTCGAGACCATTTGATTAGTACCATATGCATACTTCCTCAGCATCCAAGATATATCTAAACTCCCAGACAATGCTTCAGACCTCACGAGAATGCTCAGAAAACAGTCTCCAAAGGATTATGGGCACTGCTGTACCATCCTCTTGCACATGTAGGGAGTTGAGATCCCTTCTCTAAAAACCCTCAAATATTTCTGAGCAGAACAGAAGACTCTCCCAAGATGGAAGCAAAATAAAATCCCTCTGATGAACTCCCCAAAGAGGGAGACACATACAAAAATGAGTGGTTATCTGTCACAAAACAAGCCCTCTTATCACAGTTTTTATGATAAACATGATGGAAGAATATCTGGACAGCCCATGTTGCTCCTCTCCTAATTGTTATTGGGACGCACAGGAAACTGCCACAGTCTTTCTTATTCAATTTACAGACAAAATGGGTGTAAGCGTGTAACTAATAGCAACAGAATGAAGCCCTTCACCTGCCCTCCAACTCTCACCCCATTTACAGCTTCATCATACACGATAGTTCATAAAAACGAGACAAAAGGTGCCACGAGTGTATAGAGAAGAATTAGTGAAGGCACGCTCTCTTAAAACAGTCCCACACTTGACCTTAATCAGCTGATCTCTCTACACTCTGAGAGAAGGAAATAAACAGCTTCTTTCTCTCCACTGTTACCCCAAACCATCTGATAAAACAAATAATCAAATAAAATAACAATGGGAAAACAGCTTAAATCCATTGTATCAATCAGAAGTAAGAAACACAAGACCCTGCTGTTAGACATATGATGGTACCAAAGCACCTCTTCAGTGTTCACTTTGTCTTTGAGAAGCTGGTGGAGGCAGTTTTGTGATGAAAGGAGCGGAAGACAAGCCCCAGTGTGCCCAATCTGCCTTTCTGCAGGGTAGCCCCTTTGACACGGGGCTCCGTCTCTTGGCTCTCAGCATAAATGTAAGTAATACATTGCATATAGACAAGAAGATCAGAAGTGACATTGTGGGGAAGGCATTTGCATAGTTTACAGTGAAAATGCACATTTTAAAAATCCCATCAGATTAATTCTTCCCTTAAGATAGAAGAAGCCGTTCCCCCTGAAGACAGAGGAAGGTAACCCTTAGGAGTTTTTGGCAATGTTTCATCATTTTTGGTTCTTCTGTCAGGATCCATTAGCAACAGTTGAAAAAGGTATTCACTCAGGATGTAAAAACAAAGATCCCTGTAGCCAAGGGAGATACACCCGAGATGCCTAACAAAGCTAAAACTGAGATCACAGAGTTTCTGATGTTTAAAATCCATCATGAAATGATGGCACCATCCCAGAAGACAGCAGAGGGCTCCTTGGTATAAGAAGCAAAGTGGATTTAAGAAAGCTAAGTAAAATGTTTTGAAGAAGTATCAGTATGGGGATGACTTGGGGCACTGTGTTTCCAACTTTGAGTATGAGATCCACAAACAAAGAGCGGGGAAAAAAAATCACGTCTCCTTTGTGTCTGTAATAGCAGGAAAAATACGTATTAGTCCTACAAGTATTGCTTTAATTTACACATGAATATTGTGAGAGTAAAGTTAGCTGAACCTTTTTGACAAAATTTATTTCCAACAGAGTACATTGCTTCTTTGAAGCCAAAGTGTTTCATGGAAACATATTGATTTCAACAAAAGTTTTCAAGGAAAAGCTTCTGAGGTCCAGGCTAGACACTTTAGTTACCTCTGGGGAGAAAGAGACTGAAAACCTGACCTCTCCAGATCCTTTCCAAAAATGGGCATTTGGATATAATTCCCTTTCACAAAAGCAGTACAAAGTTTGGGTTTTGTTCCAACAAGGAATGACAATAAATTTGAAACCTCAAAAACCCTCATGAGATGGAAGAGACGTGCCCTGACCAGCTGCACTGGTCACGTTGACAGAGAGTATTTGACCTTGAAAAGATAAAGATATGTGAAGGCTGAAAAGTGAGATTTTCTTTGCTTTAGACTGCAATAATATTTGCAATGCCTCATGACCCCTCCAACTGCATCACATAACCCCTCTACCACATCCACCTTCTTTGGGCTTGCAACCCACCAGTAAAGGAGTAGAGATAGGACAGACATTGAAGGACGGATGATCAAACTCCTACTGAAAATGCCCTGGAGAAAAGTTAAGTTCATTTGCAAATGGACCACTGGCATCCAAAGTCTCATGGCTCTATCAACTATCTCATTTATTTCTGAATAGCTCTGCTTGATATGCAGGATCTCACTGTAAAAAAATATCCAAAAGGCAAGTTAACTTGTAGGGCACAGCTATTGTGTGCCAAGACCATATGGCTTCAGAGCATAAGAAAATGAAAAGCTTCAGGGGAAGAGGGACTAGATGATTTAAGAATTTGTAATAGGAACTGAAGACTCTATTCTGCGTCATTGTAAGGGACTAGACCAGCAATCAAAGCTTTCACCAGTCCTCACTGTAGTGTTCTATACTTCCTAAAGCTGGCACTGTACAGACTGAGGCCTGTTGTTTCAAACATTCTCTGCTAAGGCTCAGGATGGCATCAAAACCAAAAATGAACCATTCTTTACCCTTCCTTAGGAAAAAGCTGTTAGATGCAGAACAATGAGCAACAGCAATGTATATGCAAGGACTTGTTCTGCTGGAGAATATAGTTTCCACTTGCACAACACAGTTTTCATGAATATTTTCCATTTAGCAAATAAAAGTTTTACTCTTCTTAAGGCAGAGTGCAGACTTTAGGTTACAATGGGAAGATCATCCACTCACGATCAAACCCGTTCTGAAACCAGAACGGACACAAATTCTGCTGTCTGTGTCCAAATGGGACTGTGAAAATTTCCCCGGCAACATTCCATCTTCAGAGGCAATGAAGTAGTGAACTTTGAAGAAGGCTTGGTTGTAATCTCACAAATGGAATTATAAAATG
The DNA here is from genome assembly GCA_036925125.1 of Oreortyx pictus. NCBI lineage: Eukaryota > Metazoa > Chordata > Aves > Galliformes > Odontophoridae > Oreortyx > Oreortyx pictus. The sequence goes on from JAUPFR010000015.1 coordinate 4,057,376, forward strand.
AGTAACACTTCCTTTCTTTCCTCATTAAAATTATATTTCCAGTTTTCTTTTTCCCCTTTACAATTGCAGTTTAGCACGACTCCAGGGGGAAATTCAATTTTATGTTACATTTTGTGTTTTTACTGCTAAAATAGAAGTGCCTTGTAGAGGATTTTACCTCTTATTTTGGATTTTAGTTATTATGTCTACTAATATTCTGTTCCTTGTCTGACCTCATCTTCATGTTTGAAAGAATTATAGATGGAAGTTTTCAACGACAGCCCCAGTTCGAGGGCAGTGCCATGCTTACCTTTGAGGTTGAGCTCACATGCCACTGCTTCTGCTTTCTCAAGGATCAGGTCCACCACAGCCACTTTAGCACCAGCTTCTCCCAGTGCATGAGCAAAGGCCCTCCCAATTCCCTGCCCGCTGCCAGTGACGTAGGCCACCTTGTCATCCAAACGCAGCCGGTCAAGGATGCTGTGCTTGTTATAACCCCAGAAAACATCATCCCTCGTCACTTCTTTCTAAAACGAAGACAGATACACATAGTAAAATCGGGGGCAAAGCTCAGCAGTAGAATTGCTGTGATGGGCTCTGCCGTTGAGGATGAGGTGAGAACGTGCACAGCAATCCATGCTGTCTTGGCCCATTATGTAATGCAAAGGTATGATTAATTAAAGCCAAAAAAACCCTGTATCCTTTCTGATATTAGTCTCAACAGGGGCACTAAGGTGCAAGGCAATTGAGCAGAAGGTCCATGGTTGGAAAGATGCACTGACCACTTCGTATACATGAGAGAAGGGCGCAGTCCTTCCTGGCCCAGCTTCTCATGGAACATAAGCAGGTATAACCTCTCAGAAGAGGACTGATCAAGTCTTCCAGCTATTTCACCCCCAGGGCCAAATCCTGCCCTCCAATTCAGCTGCCTCCAGGAAGAAGTAGGCTGAGAACATGTTTCCAAAGGCAGGATTTGGCTCAAGTGCAGTGCAGTTGAAATATCTTCACAAGACTGGTGCACAAATAAAGATATCAGCCAATAACTTAAACCAAGCTGTCATCTGATCAGCTGCCATACATCATTTTCCCCTGGCTGGAATCACAATGGAAAATACAAGATGTTTAAAATATTGGTTTTGAAATGCCAGGAATTACTAGTGGATGTAGCTTTGGGAGCAGTCAGAAACTACAAAATAATCAAGACATTTGGGTCTGGATTTACAGATTCGGGGGATAACTGTTCCAGATGGGAATTTCATTATAACTGGATGATGCCCATTACATGAAATGGAGTTCCTACCAAAAAAAAAAAAAAAGATAAAATCACCATCTTTTCCACAGGACAGGTTAAGCCTTCATGGCACTAACAGCACAGCAGAGCACGAGTCTGGGTTCTCACAAGGAAATCCCTGGAAAAGCTCGTATCACTGCTCTCAGTAAAGTCAAAACTTTCCCAGAAATGCTCACAGAAGAGAAAATACACACCTTTGATTCAATCACTGCACCTGGTGGTACAGGGCTCTTTCGAATGATGCTCAGCCCACTTTGCACAGGTAAAATTACCTGCAGACATAAAGCATAAACAGTTAAAGAGAGTCCTTCCTTCATTAGGCCAGAGTAGTTTTTCTCCTACACTTATTCTTAAGCTGAAATTCCTTCCAATTCAAATATGTCAGGCATCTATATTTGCTCACATTCTTCTCCCAAACTCCCATCTTCCACAAATGCCAGGAAAAAAAAAAAAGAAAGAAAAAAAGAAAGAAAGAAAGAAAAAGAAAATGAATAAGAAGCAATTTTGCCTCTCCACTTCTTAAATCAGTGTCAGCTGTGGAGATTTCTGGGTTTTTACTGCCTGGCTAATGCTGTTATGAAGATATTCCAGAATCACTTTAAGAACTTAGCAAACCATAATAGCAACACTTCAGTGTTCATCACTATTCACTGGAACATTTTTCCTGTACCCATTGGTGAATTTCAGTGGGTTCTGTCAACTGGCATTGATACTGTTATCACACTTCAGTGAAAAATGCTCTCAGTGCTGGAGGTTCAACATCAGAATCAAGTCATTAAAAAATTAAATACAGAAACAACATGTTATTTATGTGCATTAAATGGCGTTATTAATGGTAATATTTGGGGCATGAAAAGCCAGTGTGAGACTGTCCCTCTTCTACAAAGAAAAGTCATCACTCTTGGTATTTGATGGTTGAGTTGATGATAGAATAAAAGAGGTATCATAGGAGGCATCCCTAGCGTCTGCCTTTGAATAGACAAGGATCTTGATCCTATAAGGCACAAATCCCAAATCTAGTACCAAGGTGACAGTGAGAGGAGGCTCCATGGAGGGTGGGTACATGAGAGCAAGCCTTGTAGTCCACTGCTACTGCACTGGGATAGCATTTGTGCATTTAAAGCCTTGCTGACTCCTGTTGTGCAGCTGATGCCCTGCAGCCTCCAGAGGATTTAAGCAGTGCTGTGGTTCCTTGGTTATACTGTGAAGCTGATTATTCACTTCTAAGTGCTCAAATTTAACTTGCCTTTAACACTGGAGATGATGTAGACAGAGAGAAGAGACTTTTGCTGAATATAGAAACTCAGGAAAGGTGAATTATAATAAAACCTGGGTTCATTTTAGGTCCCTTGAATAATGGCACCAACAAAAGAGATTTTGATGAGTACTTCGCAAAAGCCATAGATACAGTAGCACAGGAAGTTTAACCAATTGCATTGCACCAACCTGCTCAACTCGAGGATCTGAATTAATCACTGTATTTAATTTTCTGACAGCTAGTACATTTTCCTCAGATATGTTCTCCAGGTAGACTTGTCCTTTCATGAGTGTATTCTCTACACAGATCACTCCATCCATTCTCAGCAAGTGGTTATCCATGACAAAGCTGTAGTAGTTAACAGCATTCCTTTGATCAGCATCAATAAAAACTATATCAAAGTGCTCATCCTCAGCATGTAATGCCTGGAAAAAAATGAGGATGGAGAAAACACTAATTATTTACCTGCCATATGAGTAGCCAGTTTCAACTTACCATATAAACGTCCTTTATATAAAAATCTGAAAAAAATCTGGGGTTTTTTGGTTTGTCTTTGGTCAAGTTACTTCTGGAGATCTTGGTAGTTTACTATGCTTCCCAAAAAATTCTTCAGCAGCTCAGTGTCCAGATCTCTGATGCTCTCAAAGGCAATCACGATATAAAAGATAATTGCTCATCCCAGATTGTGGCGCTGAGAATCACAGCAGAAACACCTGCACATTGAGTCAAAGGGGATTGAGCCATCAGGATAAGGGAGAAGACTCACATCAAACCCTGTGGCAGCTGAGCTGCTGCAATAAGCTCTCTCTTCTCAAAAGAGTAACTATCAACAAACCAAAGAGTGGCAATTGTAACAGTCTTTGGGAAAAAAGAGGCGTAAGGCTGATCCTGGGAATTGCAAACTAGTGAGTCCCACTTCAATAACAGGCAAATGGTCGAAATCCCAATTAATAATAGAATTATAAAGCACATAAAAGAACAGGTCATGATAGAGATAAAGCAGCACAGCTTCTGTGAAGGAAAATGATGTTTCTTTAATCTACAAAAAAAAAAAAAAATGCTTTGGGTGGCTCAGCAACAGAGGATAAAAGAGAACTGGCTTCTATCATCTAATTGGATTTTCAGAAATGTGGCACACCTTCCCTCCAAGCAGGCTGCTGATGATAATGTACAAAAGTGTTGATGGATGACCAGATGGGAGCCTTTACAGCCTTCTCCTGTGGCAGTTAATGCACTCGCTGCCCAAGAGGCTGCTATGGAATATTTCAGATTCCATCTGGGACTATTTAACTGCATCTGTGTGCGTTGCACTGAAACAACGGCTCATCCACCTATCTCAGGCAAGCATAAATGCTTTCAAGTCTTGGCATTTCAAGCAAAAAGAGAAACAATTATGTTTTCCAGAACTCACTGTTTCTACCACAACTTTGCAAGCAGTTCTTGCATCCAGATTTCCCTTTTGTGTTTGGAGACATTGTGTACAATGAGTGATGAGCGATCCCCTGAGATGTATGAGAGACAGCATCGAGAACAAATGGCAGTGGAATATTTGAGAAACTGATTTGTTTTCAGGAGTGAGGTTGATGTCTCCCAAACAGAGATTTCAGGAGCCATTCTGAAGCAGAGAGCACACCATTCTGATGAGAAAAATCTCAGGAAGTGGATCACTGAAGCTCTGAATTATTCTATTTTGCAAACCGGTGTCATTGTGAGCTTATTAGTGGTTAAGAAATTATTTTTCCTCTTGGGCCATATCGGTGGAAAACAGCAGGGACATTTTTGCTATGGGAAGAACTTCTTATATTAAACCACAACTCAGCCAGTCTGCCCAGTGTCACTACTTCATGAGGGGTCACAGAATGGAAGCTGGGAGAAGGAGTCAGCGGGGAAGAAAGATTAGAGGTCTCATTCTCCAGAGGGAAGACCCAAAGCCAAATTCAAGCAATTACCATGACTTACCACTACTTTCTGACTTGTAACCTTCCTGGGTGGAGGAGGTAGGGGGCAGGCATTCAGAAGCAGATGTGGCCATCTCTAAACATATGCTACTACTGCTCTGTGCTATGGCTCCCTAATGAAAAAGAATCTCACATTTATGCATTGGCTTCATTAGATCCATATGGAGTTGTGCAGCTCCTTGGATGTTTGTTAGACTTCTTGTTTCAGCCTTCTTTCTGTGCTGCCTACCTGCTGACAGCTTATCTCTTTCTTATTGACCTTGTGATGCATATAAACCACCCTCCAACATCACAGCTCTCAGCCCAAGAGGATTCCTGTGCCCAGTGTGCATCTAACACAAGTCTGTGTTATCCTTGCATTGCTGGAAGGTGTTTTTCTTCAGCCAGCTGGAGTCCTGAAGAGCCAGACTCAAATTTCACTCGTCACCTTTCATTTCCTCTGAATCAAGCCCTTTGCAGTCTCCCACCCTAATTGAATTCTTTGTGTTTTGCAGAGCTTTGCAAAACACTGCTATGTGCTGTGACAACTTGAGGGTGGGCTTTAGATGTCTGAGTGTAGGCAAATCAGTCCATTTTATCTAGCCTGAGGTATACCTTACTGCTTCCACATGCGGCTCCATGTATCCTGTTTCGTATGTCCCAAGTGTGCATCGAAAAATCAGATGTCTAAGGACAGCTGAAGGAGTGCTAGACATCTACGCAGGGGATGCCTGAAATACTCCCTTGGAATTCATATGGGACCTCCCAACAGGTCCAAGTGCAGAGCTTCTAGCTCAAAGCAGCAATGCAGTGATGGAGAGAGCAAGAGAGTTTACTGCTGTCACTCTCAGAATGGGACTGATAACCCTTTCCTTCTCCCTGGGTCTGAGCAGACCCTGCCTGCTCCTGCCTGGAATCTCACAGCACATCAGAGGTCCCTTTGTCCTTTGCTAGGAGGGAGGCAGAGCCCAAACATCTCCAACTGTGAGGAAAGCTGAGATCCAGAAGGAAATAATCTGCCTGCAAAATATCCTGCTGAAACTAATTTCCTGAATGTTTACAGTGCAATCCCTGCTCCTTGCTACAGAGGCATCATAGATGGTAACAGATGGCAACAAGAAGTGTCTTAATTCAGAGCAAACTTGGCTAAAATTAATGCTTTTTCTTATAGTGAGTCATTCACTTCCTTTTGGATTGAAAAAAAGAAGAAGAGAAAAGGACTTGTAGCACTGCACTGCACAGAAGAGATGCACCAAAAGCCAGCACAAGAAGGGCACAGCAACACTGCTGACAGATACAGCAAACGATCAGGGAGAGGACACCCTGAGTAAAAACATGAATGAATCTTCTGCCAGAGCTGAAAGAAAACCTGATTGCAGCTCAGAGCAGAGACAACACGCTCTCATAAGGCACACACAAACTCAATCAGACACAAACGACTGTCCAGTTCCTTTGAAATGGATCGTGCAGTCAGCATATTTGTAATAAAGATGTACTCAAAACTTATTACCTTCCCTACGCTGTGTTCTTGACCTAAATGCAATAGCAATCTATCCTTAGAGTACACAGAATACATGAAAAAGTACAGCTTCCTTCTAAAACACCATTAGAATATTTTGCTGTATGTGGACATACACTCTTGTTACTCCTAAACGCTATTCTATTGAGTACAGTTTATATTCACCGGCAAAGCTAAATCTCTGGGGAAGCTAGAGAGGGAATGCAATTTCTAGTAATAACAGCTCACAACAGTGAATACTATCCACTTATCCCCACAATTTCCAGCTATTTTGGACTCCTTTCTGAATTAACCTTTCATATCAAAAGGAGCAATTCTGCACACTAGAGACTCCGACACAATTTCATGCATAATTTATTCACTCAGTTCAACATTAAACGCAGAGTCCTTGACTTTGTCAAGGTGGATTCTGTTGGCAGACTTCACAAGCAGCAAAACAGGAGAAATGAGATCTGCAGCTCAACCTCTTCACCTATTCTGTCTGGTAAAAGGAGGAAAGAAAGGAAAAAAGAAACCCCCGGCATGCTTACACAATGCCTGGCAATCAGCTGAATCTGCTGCAAACACAGTGCTATTTTCTGTGTTGTGCTTTCGATTTTAAAGTGGAAGGATCAAAATCATGGATGGGAATAATTTGCTGGTAGTTTGCATTCCCTGTGGACTTAATCCCGCATTCATTGTTCCGCCAAACGTCTACTGGGAATTAGAGGGAGCTCTTTGGGTGGGATCAGCCCCTTCGCTAACAGCTGTTGCTCAGGCACAGCACAACAGACTTCAGATTTAAGGAGCTTGTTGGGAAAAGATTTTAAACACTCTGATTCGGCACATGCTAGTACCCACTGCCTGTGGTTGGGATCAGAACTCCATGGTTTTCAGCAGCATTATCCACTTCTGCTCCAAACCAGTCTCTCCCATCTAAAGTGGTCTTCTCTAGGAGAGAAAAAGCAGACCACTGCTCACAGCCTGAGCTTCTCCCACGTGTTCCCAGAACACTGACCCTGCTCCAGCCAGACCCTAATGACCTCAGCCCATCAAGGCCCCAAAGAGGCCACCAAATCTGCCCCTTCATCATTTGCAGTCACTGTGACCAGAGCCCTAGAGGCCAAGTAAGACAATTCTGATTATCATGATCCCAATGGCAAAATATCTGTCAGATCAAGCAACACAAGATCAGAGGCCAGGGTGGAAATCCTCCCTGAGAGAGACATCCCCAGTCAAAGATCTCACTGGCCAAACTTAAGCATATCCAAGAGGTGCTGGAAGCTCCAGGAAGCTGCAGAACTGAGGTCAGGTTGTGCCTATGCTTTGCAATCAGAGGCTATAAAATCAATTGCAACATTGTGTGTTAAGGATTTAATTTTCATGTCTTTCCTCCCTTCTTTAATCTCTACACAGCATGTACTCTGCCTGCCTCTAGATATTTCAATTCAGTCACAGTAAGTCAGTTGCACAGAATGGGCACTAGAGAGCAACAGCAATTCAATTAATTTCACACTCACTGCGGGGAGCTGGGATTTTAAATGCTGCACGTTGCAGGTGATCTGAAACATTTCGTTTATTCATATACTCGGCAAAGCTCTTTGTTTCTTTCTTATCAAACTTGGAGGTCATGAAAGCCAGAGGTTAGAGAGCTCCTGGCCCTCTCAGTTTTGAAAATAAATAAATAAAAAAAATATATGACTCTTGTTAATGGAAATAAAATTACAATATGTCTCACAATGACATGTCCAGATTGAAGATGGAATCACACCAAATTAGTTTGCAGTAATGATAGAAAGGCCATGTATTTAATGATCCTGGCACTGGCTTCTCCTTGTTGGTGCTCTGGACCTGCAGCAACACCATGGAGATTCATAAAATGGAATTAAATGTCCAATTCCTCCAGCTTGCTGGGATTCACAAGATTCTCTTGTTCTTGGGACAAAGTCACTACTCAGAACGAAACACATTCATCTAATGTGTCTGCACATCCGAAGCTTAGCACATTCCTCTGGAAGTGAAAAACTCAGGGTCTAACTGCCCGCGGTGTTATCACTGGGGGAAAACAATCACGTGCTGTGGGTGAATTACAGACAGCTGCAGGACTTCCCCATTGTTGTAAACACTGGGGCATCTCCAGCAGGGTGCAGACACACTCAGCCAGCTTGTTATCTTTGGAATTAGAGACCCTGATCCAAAGGACCACCTGAAGCCTACATACCTAAATTTAAAGATCAAAAATCCATCGTATTTTAGTTGAGAAGGAAAACAAACTATTTCATGTGAGAGAACCGTGCCGTGCATTATCATGAACAAGAAATAACTCCAGTGCAAGGTTGTGTTCACATATTAGCGAGTGAATTAGGGTCACCACTCAGAATCTTGTGGGCAGGAAATAGGACAGGCTGACCCTGCCCAAACCTTCTTAATCTGCTCTGAACAAGGGCTCCCAAATTCCCCTTCCAACTGACTTTACCTCCAATGTGTCCGCTATCGGTCCCACTCGCATGCTTATCTTTTTACCATCTGAAGAATAATCAAATGCTTCTTGGCTGTTCACTCCAAGATACGGCACTTCTGCACATGCGAAGAGTTTGCCATCATCTGGCAATTCTTCTGCGATAGCAAGGATACTGTAACCTTTAAGCTTGCCAATTAATAAAATCTTCCTGGCTCTGATCAGATGAATAAACATCCCAAAAATGTGGCCTGCGGGAAGACAAGAATGAAAATATAAAAATAAAGCTGTAAGAAAAACAGTTCTTTGTTCACAATGAAAAGTAGATGTACCTTTTAAGTGATCATTAAAATAAAATCACATCTTAAAACACTTTCAGATAAGGGTTTAACAACAGAATCTTTCAAAATTTTATCTAAAATGCAGCAAAAAAAATAAAAAAAAAAACAGAATAGAGGGACTAGTTTGAAATGTAGAACCTTTATCATCAATGCTGCTATTGTTCAAGTGCTTGTTAAATAGTGCTTGAATTATTGCATATTTTAACATTCCCCCCATATAAAAATGGCTTTAAGATGTCTCTATATTCTTTCTGGAACCCAGTTAAAAAAAAAAATCACTACATTACCTTGCATTTGCTCTTAGAGTCATTATCCCTAGACAGCACCATCATTTAAGAAATTTATCATCAGTGGTGTCCTTCGAACAATGTATTAGTGTAATACATTATAAGAGTACTTCACTGTGATGATGTATTACTCAAAAGATGGGAACATCTGGGAAGAATGAATCTAGGAATAGATTTAGTGTAATAAGCTTTATATGGGAATCCAAGCCAGAGTATTGCTTCTTGAAAAGGTGAAGTGCTTGGCCACAGACCACCTTCACCACTAAAGCACATAGCACCCTAGCAGACACCACTGAAACAAAAACAATGCTTTTCCCCTTCCTGCAGTGAGGACGACTATCTCCTTGCTGTTCTGTAAGGGGTGGGGACAACATCATGAAGCAGAGGGGACAAAGAGCAATCACGAGCCTATGCATGAGCATATAAAAATGAGCAGAATGGTATGGGGTGAGGGAAGGACAAAATTCATACAAAAGGAAGATTGGCTCTGGCAGGAAGTCTCACTCTCTTTTTAGGAAATTTTCCAGATTTTCTGAGCTTTTCCATGGCATTCACCCTTCCTCACTCAAAACAGACTGGAATGTGAGGACCTTCATTTACACAGATCAAATGACATTTTATCATTTTTGGTTGATCCACTTGCCATTCAAACAGCCAGAAGTGTCCTCTTGGAGTGGCTTAACTCTGGCTTTGGTTCCTCCAGCATACCCTGAGCCATGGGTAGGTGACACTTTTCTGGAAAAAGACATTTCAGTGTTATGGTGGCAACCAAAATCTGAATGTTTCTCAGAGAATAAAAGCAACAGAGGATATGCATATGAGCATGCAAAAGCAGCACAAATATCACTGAATTAAATTCCTAGGGAACCTTGGCTCTGCAATAAGCAAAAGCAGCCTGGCCATGGCTCCTGGCCTTTCTGTGTTGGGTTGGGAAGAGGGAGCTGTAAGTAGAAGGAAGAACATGCTCTAAGAAGAGCATTGGGTTCAAACCCAAATCTTTCCTGTTGATACCAAGCAAATGCCTACTGTCTGTTTCAGAGTAAACTGCTTCAGTTTCCATGGTCAGTTTTTGTTTGGTGTTGTGTTAATTTTCCAGCTTAAAATAGAAGATTTCATTGCAAAATGGGACAAGAGATGTAGAATCTGAAGTTTTCTGCAAGAGAGAAGAAAAATCTTTTCCTCTCCACCTGCTGAGAGAACAGGGCACCTCCAGACATTATTTCACAGAACCCAAGGCTGAGAGAAGTCTGGATGAAGTGAGACACAACGTATTGCAGCAGGAAATAAACAGATGACTGGGAGAAGCCCATAGCCCGAAGACAGATTAGATTACTGTATCTGAAGAAAGAAACCACCAGAAATGGCTGGTGATACTTCTGCAGGCCAGAATTGAGAGTCGGTTGGGATTTTTATCCCTCCCTCCTCTCCTCCCACCACTCACCAGTAAAATGAGAAAGAATTCATAACCCGTGTCAGCCACACTCAGATAATCCAAGTCTTAAAGAGTAGAACATTTCGTATAACCTCTTTTCTGCCCCTCACAAATGCTTTAACAACTTTAATAAGATAATGTATAGCTATTATCATACAGCAAGCGTAAGTCAAACAACTATCAGCTATTATTTCAGCAACAGAACAAATGCTCAGTGTTCCCATAATCCACAGCCTGGAACAGTTTACACATTGTCAATTTGAGGCAGAACTGGTTTTTTCCACATATCAAAATGTACACTGATAAATGGGAATTGTTTAGCAGACCCTACACGGCTGGGTAATACACTGAAAAAAAAAAAAAAAAAAGAAGAAAAAAGAATAATGAGGGTTTCAGTTAGACTTCTGAATTAATGATACCTTAAATTAGCTTAATTAATTAGTTTAGTTAGCAGAGTTATTTAGTTAGCAGATTAATTAGTGTTTGTTGAGTGCTGGAGACAAAAGCTGTTATTATAGGGTGGATCAGAGATCTTGATGCAGGTTTTCTTCATATATTATTTATCCCAGCACCAGTTCAATCCAGGCTTTCCTTGGGATTTTCAGGCAGCCCTTTTGGGAGGTTGGCTTGCCTATTTTTCCAAGAATATGATTCAGTACAAGATCTGATAAAATACCTCACACAATTTAGAGCTACACTTTTTGTTCTCACCTCCTCTCTTCCAGGCCATAGGTGCACTCAGACACATGTGCTCATACCAGAATCACAATATACTTGGACACAGGCAATTCTCATTCTTCCTCTTTCCTCTACCCTCCACATTTATGGCATATTTTAAACAGAGAATTTTAAAACATATTCAAACAATCAGAAAAGAAAATCACGAGGTTATAAAAGCGAATCCATACCTCTTTGAAGTTGCCATTGCATCCAGGTAAGGGTCCAATCCAAGGGCAACAGCAAGAGCTTTCTGTAAGTAATTCTTGAGTTGTTCAGGTACACGAGAGTCATTGAAGGCTATTTCTTGGGCTTTAAGAAGGTTCTCTGCAATGTTTCCCATTGGAGTTTCTAAAATGGGAAACAAAAGAAAGAACAATGATAACTGTTCAAATCAGCAGACATCAAGACCAGAAGTCATACAAAATACAGATTTCTGAATGAATGTGGAAACAGTCGTGGAAAGTTTCTCAAACTGAAAAAAAAACATGCTTCTAATTCACTTTTCTTTGTCTCCTGGTGAGCTATGACATCACAGAGTGAGATTTGGTTCTGAAAAATTCTCCCACTCCTCAAGTGTCAGAGCACGTGTGGGGTTATGAAAGCCCCAGTGAGAGCAGGTCTGAGATGCAAGGTAAGTCAGCTGTGAACACACCCGGGGTGGAGAAGATTGCCCCGGGCAAGATTTTATTCTCTGTGGCTGAAAAGCTGCAGGAAACAACGTGATGCAGGCCAGAGCCACAGTCAAGGACACGTTTCCTCAGGACTGGGCCAGGTGAGCCCAACAGCTGCGGGGCCATCCATGACATGTACCTCTGACTTTCCTCTTCTCCATTTCTTTACTGTCTACTCAAAATGCCAATTTGGATGTACCCATCAAACACTGGGTCTCACTGGTGTCCTAACCGCTGTCATCTTCCTGACGACAATCTGGTGTTAGCTTCCAGCCAAGTAGTTGCAGGACAGAAGAATGTTGTGTTGTTTTTTATACATACCTTCTCTTTCTGAGGGTTTCAAGGGATAAATCTGAGGCGGATAGATGGAGCAACTCCATGTTCTCCATCAAAGACATGAGGAATATTCAGGTCTTCTCATTAAGGATGTGGTTACATAGAATGTCTTCTACTTCATGTCTTTGGAAATGGAGAAAGATCTAAACCTCCCCAAAGGTCTGCTTCTCAGAGCAGAGTGTCTCAGCTTTCTGTAGCTACTAAGATGACAACCACGCAGTCTTCTGGGACAACTTTCCTCATTTTCATTATCCAAATTACAAGCAATACGAAAGCAGACAAGGAACATAAATAACATGTTTGCTTTATGTGGGAATTGCAATAATGGATCAAACTCGAAGGTCATCTGCACAGCACCATGCCCCCGGCAGCAGCACAACCTTACACAGAAGCAAGACAGATTTTGGGCAGATAGTGCAGCCCCTGAATTACAGCTCATGTTGATATCCCACCATCAGGGGCGGCTCACTCCTCTCTCAGGATTTTTTAAGTTAATGGTCAGTACAGAAGAAACCATTCCTTTCCCAGACCTTGCCAGGTCGTTGACTTCAGCAGACCCCCCTCCAGCCCAGCTATGTGCTGTGTGACAACACAATACCGTTCTGTAACATTTTCACCACCTCCAGGCTCCTGCCTTCTCCATCCTCTCCCTGCCAAGCACTCCGAGGCTTTCTGCTAATTTAGCGGAAGAAACACGTGTTTATAATCCATGTCGGATTTCAGCAATCAACATGTTTCACTCCTGGATGAGTAACAGACAAGGATGCTCTGTCACTCAGGGAGGGGAAAAAGATTTACTGCCAGCTGTTTTGTAACCTGTGTTATAACACCAACTGCAAGCACCACGAAGTGCTCCCAGACAACAGCAGCATGCAGTACTTGCCAAAATCAGCTCCACACCAAGGATTATACAATCTTCCAGGAAGAACAGTTTTTTTTTTTTTTTTTTTTTTTTTTTTTTTACAGCCTTGGTGATGCTTAGGGCCAACAGCAGAGGTCAGAATTGCCTTCGTTTATGCAAGGGCCTGACAAGCTGGAGCAGAGCCCAGGGCTGGATGTGCACAGGGCTCCTAGCAATAAGGTCAAGGAAACTTTATGCAATTGCTTTTTTCCTTGTAACTGCAGGGAGAGCCCTTCAGTTTTAGTGCATAGTTTTTCACTGCCCTAGGAAAGCAGCTGAACAAGCACACTCAGTTGTATCTCCTGGTTGCTTATCCATGGTTCTATCTACGCACAGAAATCTTTCCAACATAATTGTGCATTGTCTTTTTCATGAATATAGGGAAAAACAACAAAACTTTTTCACCCTACAGGTGAAATCAAACCTTTTCAGCATAGATTTAGACAGCGTTTATTTGGATATTGTGAGCCCAGCCAGAAAAGAGAAAGATGCTGTACTGTTTGCAGGGAGTTGTACTGAAAAAAAAAAAAAAAAGCACGGAGTGAAGACAAACATGCAAAAAAGAGCCTGAATTTGATAGAAGCCAAGCAAAGACGCTGCATCCAGAGATGCGAGACTGAGTATTCCCCATCTGGGGCCATCCTTTCAGCCTCCATGCTGACTGTGCAGCTCCAGTGTTGAGTTGGGAAGAGCTCTGCTCCCAGCCATGCAGAGCACTGGAGCTGCACCAAGCACCTCAGGTGCTTCTTTGGCAGGAGCTGCCTGGCACTGAGCACCTGGAAATCTGATAAAAAACTTGGACTTGGAAGCCTCATCTCATCTTCCCAAACAGTTCCAGCTGTCATATTTATTAGTTCACCTTGGGCATCAATAAAGCTCATTGCTACACTCACCACTTTCTCTTAGTGTATGACTACAGTAAGAGTGCTAACAGTAGGGATTCTCAGGAGTCACTGGCAGAGGATATGCAAAGCATACCTTTATTTCTGTACATAGCAAAGGATTCTGTGTGGCAGTGGGAAGCCATACACACTAACAGTCAGTTCCAAGGCCTGAGGCAGTCTAGGGGAGCCCTTCAACAGCTTCAATGGGCTTCGAATCTGGCTGTGAGAGAACGAAGTCTGCGTTCAGAGCAGCCCAAGTTCCCAGGAGCAGTTGTTGGTTTTAGAAAACGCCAGAAGAGGCAGCAAATATCTCGCTGCATGTGCCATGCCCGGCATACTCAGCTACCTTAGCACAAAGACTAAGACTGCAGAAAACATCCTGGTATAGAACAAGCATTCCAATCCATTCAAAATTACAGCCAGATCTCCATTTGGTACTGCAATGTCCACTCTTCCATTCACCATGGTCCCATTTTCCCATTCCTTTCTCTCAGGACTGCCCTTCTCCCCTGACTTCAGGTTCATGCAGTCCCTCCTCCTCTGTTCAGCCCCAAACTCTTGTCCCCACACATGCCATTTCTTCCAAGCCACAGAGTCTGGAAGCCAGGTCTGCGACATCCCATGGCACCCCCTCCTGGCTCACCTCCTCTCCTGGAGGAACCTATCCAGACCCCTGAGCTCTTCTTCTCACTGAAGACATTAAAACCTTTTTGTACACCCAGCCCAACTGCCACCCTGGCTGTCACGTGGCACTCATGCCAGTATTGCCTGTTAAGTGAAAGTCTCTCCCTGCTCCCTGATGGAGAAATCAGACAGTACCCATGGACCATCTCAGTCACCAGTCTGCAAACACTTTCAAGCAGCTAAAGCCTAAAGCATGCATGGAGGGCTGCAAGCCCCAAGCAGGGAGGTTACCTGCAGGACGCTGCATGTTGTTTCTTGTCCCTGTGACAGTCCTGAGGTTCCTGGTGAGCAGTAGATCTTGTTGCAGTGCAGCACTGCCCCAAGTTGGGCTGCCCCCTGCCAGCAGTGAGATCCAGCAGCGTCTGACACTGGAGAAGGGGGAAAAAAAATGTCAACTTTCAGTGCCAGTGCTTTATGTAACAACAATGTTCACATCCGCACCTGGGGAAGCTGCTGGTACTCGAGGAGATAATCAGCAATTTCATAACCTGGTTACGTAGCACAGACATGTCCCAGCTAAGCCACCAGATGTGGAGCTGCAGATGCCCCAGGACTTTGAACGCTGGCTCATTTACAAGAGCCGATAGAGGAGGTTACCCCACACAGCACCCAGCTCACCTCCTGTCTGGGAGAAACACAACCCACATCTGAGTCCATCCCATGGGCAAAGCTGCTGCAGCTAGGGCAGCATGAGAAGGTGGCAGCCTTTGGCCACAACAGACAGATGGACATTGGAAAATATGTTTGTCACCTTCTAAAATGGAACACAAGTCATTTGGATGCCTCCCTAAATAGATTAAGAAAATATAAATGAAAAATAAGTGAATGCTCAGGACAAAAGAGTAAAAGAAAAGCAAATAAAAGAAGTCCCAGCACTCAGTAGATTGCTATTAATCAAAACAAATAAACAAGACGTAGAGGACAGATCTCCTTGCATGCCTAAGATTATTCCAGTTTATAATTTAGTAAACAACAAACTGCATTAAACCTGCAGCCCCTGTAGGGAGAGATGCAAATTGTGTTTGGATTGGGAGTTAAAATTTCAGACGAGTATTTGGTAAACAGCCTAAGAGCTTTAACATGCCACCTGTTCCTCCCTTCACTAGCTTTGGAGGTGACTTTGAGCATGGTGCTTCTCTTCTGGTGGACTCTATTCTCCCCTTCTGTAAAATGGGGATAATAACCTATCCCCTCTGCAAAGTGCTTTGCCATCTGTGGATGGAGCCAGCAGAGAGAACTCCATGTTAGGTGTTACCCCCTCCCTGGAACAGCAATGCATAGCATTAGGGGAATTTATTCTTGCAGGTCCTTTCCAAAATAAAATTCAATAAGCTGAGGAGAAGGCAAAGATGAGTCTGTACCTCCAGGTCCTGCTGGTGGAATCAACCCAGGGACCCCTCCCCACAGCATCCTCACGCCTTTGCACAGGGGCAGTGAGATCTCTCCAAGAGCTTAGGAGAAGATGTAGCATTTTCTTAGCACAACTGGGTGAAAACTGCAGCGAGTCCAGCAAATCTGGAGAAGTCTCATCACTCAGGCCACACTGCTAATTTTTCACTTTGTCGGGAAACTTCAGTGCGTCAGAATCCCAGGGCAAATGAATCAAAATTCTGCTCATCCCCAAACAGCCCTGCAAGGGTCAAATGGCCTCTAATTGCTTTTGGAACCTACAGTTATATCTGAAAACAACAACAACAAAAAAAACCTCTTCTCTGCTTGATATAAAGCTGGGAATGGGAGCTCAAAGCAGCCAGTGCTGAACCCATCCTGGGGATGCATTCCTGCTCTCATCCCCATCTCATAAGAGAAGGTCAGAGCCTCAGAGTCTCCATGCAAAAAAAAAGGAATTTCCTCAACAGCACTGAGGGTTACAGAATTAGTTTTTGTACATCAAATTTGCTGCAGGGCATCATATTAGATATTAATTCATGTGCTCCTGTTGTACTTCTTAGGCATTATAAAACTAGCTGATTATACAACCCCATCCCAGTGCCTGCACGTGTCTTCAGATGCTGCGAACACTCCTAACTCACGTCTCAGATTAGATAATCTTCGTTTTGTAATTGCTCTCTGTGCCACCTCCCCTTCCAAAGTCTGGTCACCTGGAGACTTTAAAAAGCACCTCAAAGGCACCCAGCTACATGAGATCTCCTAGCAGAGGTCTGACTTTCCTAGAAACATGCCCTTGTCAGAAGAATGTTTTGTGCCAATGGCTGCGGCCGCAGCGCCCGAGGAGCCCCAGCAGACAGACTTCCAATTGGTGCGAGTCAAGAGCACATGGTGCCGGGTCAAGAAAGGAGAAACCCCTTCCGATCTCGAGGACAAGATAATTCTTTCTGAAGCAAAAATGTAAGTATAGGAGCTCATGTTACCCCCAGTACATTGGTGATAGTGCTGGACAGCTCTGGCTATGCAAAGCTCTCTATGTCCCTAGTGGGACGCATCTCAGACGAGCTATCCTTCAACAAGGGGATGTTCAGCTGCAAATTCTCTGCTGCTTTCATACAGCTGATGATCTGTGGTGGGTATTGGTTGTGCCATTCAAAGCCAATTCCACCAGCTGACATCCAAAATCGTTGTCTCTCTTAAGGGTCACATGCTGGAGATACATGCATATGCAGCACAATTACAAATTAAAGACACATTTGTGCATTAAAATGTGCACATTAATACTTTCAGCAACAGTGTGTTTTAAAAGGCCAGAAGAATTTTTTGTAAGGTATAAATCTACACTGCTTTTCTTTAACTCTTAAAAGAGTTAGGTTCAGATTCAGAGGCAGTTTGGTGTCAAAGAAAGCAGACGAGTGCCCCTGAGAACTGTAAGAGGAGGTTCAAGCATGTGGAAAGAAATCAGGCATGTAGGGAAACCTGATTATCCAATGAGCCATCCATTCATTCAGAAAACAAAGTGAAGTTTCACAGAAACTTTCCATTTTTATCCAGCTGCAGATGAAGTCTCATCAAATACAGTTCACGGTTTCATTTTGTCCCTTATTGCCATTACTATTATCCTTTCCTAATTCAAAGTAAACTGAAGAAGTCTCCTGTTCTTCTTCCCTTCCCAACAGCAGAAGCAACCAATAGACAGCAGGGCTGTGCTCTTTGCTGCTTGGGTAGATATGCCTTCTAACTTTTCTTTATCCCTCAAAAATTCAGTTCAGAAATTTTTCCCAACTCACGTAGTTTTATTTCCCTATCTGGGAGCACTTCCTATTTCTAACATACTTTTTCTTTTTGAGTAACAGTGATCCACTCTTACCAGTTTATGGTAGAGATACTACTTTCTAAGTCTGTGTGTGCATCTTTGAAAAACATTGAGAATCACTTCTCCCTTCCCTTCTGGGAAGCTGAAATTATTTTTCTGGGGTTTTCTGCTGTTTTGTTGACAAATGAGAACTGGAAGGGAAATGACTTAATTCTTCAGCCCTTCTGGTTCTGTTTTGTCATTGTCACATGGAATTTCATCCATCTGACCTTTCACTAAGGCGTTATGGGGTTTACCCATCTTGCAGCCCCACACTTCTGCAGTGCGCCAGCAGAGATACCTTGGCTACCTCCTTAAACTAGTTCAGGCAGAGTACAAGAGGAATATAACGATTACAAGTTATGTTTTCTCATCCTTGCCAGAGGTGAATGTGTCTCTGGAGGTGGGATTTCCTGGACAATTGAAGCTCCCATCTATTTTTGCTACAAAGTGGTAGAAACACACAACATCCTGGATCCCTCTAACACTACTCTTCTCTGGGGTCACACCACTGACACCCAGCAACTCGAGCTAAACACTGGTGGCAAAAGGAGGCTGAGGCGCTTCATCGTCATAGATGAAGTCGTGAATGAACTTTACGGCTCCAAAGTCCGGAGTTATTTTGAAGAGAACAACGTGCAGCACAAAATCCTCGCCCTGCCTACCACCGAAGAAACAAAATCCATGGACCTGGTCTTGAACATCCTGCAAGAAGTCCAGAAGTTCAGCATTGACAGACGTACAGAGCCCATCATTGCCATCGGAGGAGGTGTTTGCCTGGACATTGTAGGGCTAGCTGCTTCCCTCTATAGAAGACGCACTCCTTACATCCGTGTCCCAACCACCCTCCTATCCTATGTTGATGCCAGTGTGGGAGCAAAGAACGGAGTGAACTTCCTCCAGTGCAAGAACAAGCTTGGGGGCTACACTCCCCCAGTAGCTAGTTTCCTGGATAGATCCTTCATTCAGAGCATTCCTCGGCGACACATCTCCAATGGCCTTGGGGAAATCTTAAAGGTATGATCTCCTGCAACTGCAGCTTTTAAATCTGGAATACTCATAAGATATTTATCAGCATCTACAGCATTATCTAGGCAGGCTGGTGGGCTCTAAGGCGGGCCATCAAGGCTACAATGGTACTTGTACCTCTCTCTATATATCTATATAGGTATACATAGTTACAACCAGTAAATTTGCTAGAACATCCCTTATACACTATGTAAACGAACTTCCAGACTCAAGGCCAGACATAAACACAGCAAAACCAGGGAAGAAAGAGACTGATCTGTAGCACTTTTAAATGAACTGCTCGCAGACAATTTGAGGCTCATTATACAGGGAATTAATAATCTGCAAGATCATTCACACCTACCCTGAGGGATATTTTGAGTGGGGTCAATCAATCTCCTGTGAGACAAATTCTACTTTTAAAATTACCTGGGAAGTGCGCAGTAAATGATTTTATGCCTGAAGAACTTGGAAAACTTTTGATAAAGCAGAGTTCAAACTGCTCAAGTGCATTAAAATAAGAGCTCATCAGTAGCATTTTTCTGTGCTTGCATGGTGTGAACTCCCCAGGATATCTGGAAGTTTCCGGCAGGCACTGGGAAACCCAGTTCCCAATGCAGGAGGGCCATAATGCCAGAGACAGAAAGAGAGAAAAAAATCCTTTCTGAACCCTCATATTCTGCACATAGCAGTACTTTCCCAACTTCTCTTCCTCAAAGAGTAAAATTTGCCCTTATACCAAGTGCACGGGTATTTATTTGCTAACATGCAGCACAATTGTACTTCACTCTATAAAAATTCTGTTGTCAGCAGCGTGTACAAGGATCACATAGTTATTTATGACTGCCTCTGCTGTTCTTTAATCTAGATGGCACTCATGAAGCACAAGGGGCTGTTTGACCTGCTCAAGAGCCATGGGAAATACCTGCTGGACACCAAGTTCCAGTCTTACAGTGGCTCTGCTAATCGTGGGGATGCTGCACTGCAGACCACCAGGATTGCCATTGAAACCATGCTGGAGGAGCTGGCTCCCAACCTCTGGGAGGATGACTTGGACAGACTGGTGGATTTTGGTCACCTTATAAGCCCAGAGCTGGAAATGGTGAGTGACAGGCTCCATGCCACAATACCTCATTAAAAATAATTAAATCTTACACAAACAGCAGCTTGAAAACTTAGCGTGTAAGTAGCTCAAGCACACACAATAATTGAACAAACTGCAGAGAACCCAGTGCATCCAGCCTGGTCCTATTGGCTCAGGGGATGCCTTTTGTTGCTCCATTTCCTCCAGAGCCCAGCTGTGCTTCCTATTTGGGAAGATGCTATTGCTTTCTTGCCAGGCACTTACCAAGGCACAGAGGTGACCAGATTTCAGTGGAGCCATTAGAAACTGCCTGCACAAACTGCAGGAGCGCAAAGGCATGGAGACCGCAGGCCATTTTGCTGGGGGGATATTGCCACTGAGAAATGAATGTGGAGAACTAGACCTTATGCAAAATTCAGAGCTCTTCTCCCCGTCTTATTGTGCACTTCATCAGTAATTTGAACAGGAGGAGAATTGGATCCTGGATCCCTGTGGGAGATTTAACGCGCCATTAATCACATGTAAAAGAGATCATCCTCTGCAAGCCATAAATCACAAGGTGCTAAACCCCAGCACACTACTACAGCTTGGGCTGAATGTTAGTGGGGTACCTTATACAAATAATTACTTATTTCCTATTTGGCAACCCAACCCTTTTCTCCCACCCGCCCTTTGCTCCGTTTCAGAGGGTTTTGCCATCGCTGATGCACGGAGAAGCCGTGACCATTGACATGGCATTCATGACTTACGTGGCCCACGCACGGGGCTTGATCACAGCGGACGAGAAGGAGCAGATCATCCAGTGCATGCGGGGCCTGGAGCTGCCGGTGTGGCACGGTGCCTGCAGCTGGACCCTCATCCAGGCAGCACTGAGGGAGCGCCTGCGCCATGGAGGGGGGATGCCCCGCATGCCACTGCCCACTGGCCTCGGCGTGGCAGGTACAAAGCACAGGGATGGGCTAAAGAGCACGATGGCAGTGTTCATGGTGCTTCCTTTACCATCTCAGCAATCCTGCTGGGAGGCTGAGCCCTCCTGCACGAGGCCCAAGAATGGACCAAGATCCAGTGGGTCACATCTGAGGGGAGGCATCATGGCAGCCTACAGTTCCCTCACAAGGGCAGGAGCTGATCTCTGATCTCTGGTTGGGTGTAAGGGAAAGGAGGGTATGGCCTTGAGCTGCTGGAGCTCAGGGAGCATTGGGACACCGCTCCCAGCCATAGGGTTTGGGTGTGGAATCAGGGGTTGGGTGGTGACTGACCAGTTCGCTTTGCGAGCCAATGGTCTAAACACAGTTTTAGGACAGAAAAACCATCAGCGTTGTATGAGGAAAAAGGTCCTTCATCATACTTGAAAATAGTTGTTAAATAGTCCTTGCCAAAATGAAGGTAGTATGTCTAGAACTAACACTGGAGAGCAAAATATCTGTTCAGCATTTCAGGTGAGATGTTCTTACCTACAAGACAAAACCTTAACGCAGAAGCAATGCATAGGACCAAGCTGCAGATTTACATCCTCACCCAGAGTATTTCCACCAAGCTCAGCCTCTGCACACTCACAAGAAATCAGGCTCTTACAAAGTGCTCAGAGGAGCTGGTCTACTCCTAGTGAATTATCACATACAAGCAGGAGAAGCTTCTCGGGACACCCAGCTAACTCCAAGCCTTCTTTTACAGAGATATTCAACGACACCAGTGAGGAGACGCTGAAAGGTGCCTACAAGCTGTGGGTTAAGGACTGCAGGACAGTGCTGGAAGAGGGGACAGTCGCCCTGTGAGCACTGCGTGGCTGGGCCCAGCACCCTGCCTGCTGCCAGAGCTGCTCAGCATTGTGGGTGGGTGGGTAGGGCTGAATTTAAAGCAGTGGCACCTGCAGAATTATGAAAGCCCCCAAGCTGCCTGGAGCTAGGACAGCGGCCTAGTCTGCCTGTTGTGATTGCTGTAGTTAGAAGGGAACTCATTAGAGTTGGGTTGTGCTCACAAAGGGAGCACTCATAAATGAAACAAACCATGACCATATTGTAGTTCTTAGCAGCTTCGTGTCTCCTTGAGTTGGAAAGTGGCACATGTTCCCTTCATTGGTTAATCCACGGTGTTGCCCAGTGCTGTCCCACTGCTGCCCATTGGGTTTCTCAGTCAATATGTGTAGCTGGCTGTTAGACCATAGGAAAGAAGCAGAGCCTCGAAGGCACCAAATAAAATTCCCATGCTATACCGAAGTGGGGTACGTCCCCTCACTGGTTCTGGTATTCTGAATTATTTTCATTCTCTTGACACATTGCAAAAAACAGAAACAATGATGGGATTTCCCCACTGTGTGTGGGAAGGGTCACCTGCAGCAGCCAAGAGAAATTAGGGGATGCCCAGCAAGTTTTTCACCTTCAAAAAGCCTTAGTGCCACATCTGTGGCAATGTCATCCTTTTCCCTGGAGGCTGAATCAAAGGAATCGCAATCCACCAACAGCCTTTGAATTATTTACAGCATTACTTTTTGTTTGTTAGTTTCCTTCTATCTTCTCAGATTGTGCTGATGCGCTGGATTCTGTTTTGCTGAAGTAATAAAAGCTATTAAAACTGGACAACTTCTAGAATAATGATTCCATTGCTACACACAACACATGCATGCATACACGAGCATGTGCTCAGGAGACAGATCACTTGAGTTATTCAATGTGACACTTAGAGGCCCAAAGGCACTAAGCACTCCAGCCCCATGGGAGCCCAAGTAGTCACTCCACACAATCCAACAGGAAGGAACCCAAACAGCCACAACTCACGTGCCCGCCAGAAGCCCAACATCTAAGAGCCATTTGAGGTTGGTGACAGGGACACAGCTGTGGGTCACTGCCAGCTGTGTCCACACACAGGTCCTCAGGAGCTGGTGTGTGTGCAACAACACATCCCAGGAACTGGTGCAGAATTAAGACCGAAAAAACCAACACCTGATTATTATTTTTGTCCTCCTCCTGCTACAGGTGACAGAACACAAGCAACCTCTGACATGCTTGGTTGCCTAGCAGCAGACAGCCACATTTTTAATTACATACTAAAATATGCTAAAGAACAGAAAAAGGCTGTGTGACTAATACGTGTATATCAAGAAAGGCATGTGACAGCAACTAAATCACTTCAACATCTGATAAAGAGTGCCTCTGCCCGGATTGTCACTGAAAGATCAGGGAAAGGAGGCAGAAAGTATTGTTAATAAAGCAGAGACTTTTTAAAATACGCCTCATTGTTTGTGTGTGTTTGTCTAGTATTTTTTTTTTCATTTTTGCGGCTTTAATTCCTGCTTTCCAAACCGAATTATTATCATTAAACGCAGAAAATCTGCTTATTTTCCCATTACCTTCCACCGTGCACTGCTCCAAGATGTGGAAAGCCATGCAGGACCCAGTTGCACTCTGCCCAATGTAAGTTCTTCATGAACATGTTTGCACAACAAGCAGCACCCTACCAGTGTTGGCAACCTCATCTGTCCATTGTCATCCCCTGTACAGAATTTTTCAGGCTTGTTCACTGGAAATAAAAGGCTCCTGAGGAGTAATACCACCATCTTTCATTGGAATAGACCGAGCGACTTCTTACAGCTATCACTCCAGCCAAGTTTTCTTCCTACTCTTCTCACGGTCCAGCAATTCAGCCACAATGCACACGGACAGCAGAGCTGCTCCCACCACCAGCAAGAAATGCACTCCCGAAGCACAGCGTTGACAGAGTTGACCCCATGAAAGCCAAAATAAACCAAATTACTCAACCTAGAAAGAGCATACAGGACTGCTGACAGCCAGACTGATCACTGCAGAACTACACTGCCATTTCCCATCCCAGCACCATGCTGAACTTCTAAGGAGACAGCCCTACGAAGCCTGCTGGAAGCACTCACAATCTCAAACTCAAATATCCTTTGCAGAGAGCGTGCAGTGCTTTTCTGCTTCTTCCTAGCAAAGTCAGGTGGATCGATTTGTTTGCAAAATAAATTGAGAACTTGAATTAACAAGCATTTTGCATGCTTTAATAGACAATGGATTTTCAAGAGGCCAATATAAAAAGTTGTTTGTTTTTGCTGTATTTAAATACAACAAAATATTTGGGGGCTCTAAAGCCCTGAGAAAAGATGTTAACTACACCTGCTGCTGCAGCAACATCCACAGAAAAGGTGAGGACTGCACAGTGAGCACAGCCTGTGGAGGACTAGGACCAGAATGGATGAGAACAACATCTGCAACAGGAAAGTAATGAGGGTGGAAGACAAAACAGACGTCATCTCCTCACCAGCACTGGCTGTAGCTCCAGGCATGACCCAGGTGGTTTTAAGGGTAAGCAGCAGTGGGACAGCTGTGGGAGCCCCAAAGCCTTGCTGAGCCCACATCTGGCACATGGCAGCAGGGGGTTGTGGTGGTCTGGGCAGACAACCCCTTGCAGTATGAGGTAAAAGAGCCCAGCGAAGGAGACAGAAAATGACACACATCCATATTTTGTTCCTTACACTGGGTCATAAGATTAGGATCAATCTGGTAGAAAGGTTTTGGAGCTAAATGCTGCTTTCTGGCACATATTTCCCAAGCAGGGTCTGTTCCATAGCTCCAGCCCCTGGTGCTACAGCGATATGCACACAGCTGGACAGCCCTGGTGCAGCCAGAGGTGACACCAGGCACATGGAGACGCTCACGGCCAAGGTCACGGACACAGGAGCACAGCTGGGACTTCGAAGGCACAAAGAAATCCACAAGGTTCACTTATGCATAAAACGAGTGGCTTACACACACGCATGTGAAAAACCAAATGCTTTAATCCATCTATCAAGAACAACAGTTCAAATTATTTCATTGGATACATTAATATTGATCCATAATTTACAGTGCTATGGACCATACACAAATTATTGCTGCAGTCAACAGCAGATGAATATCAACATTACAGTACCAAGCATTATAGCAAGAGGCAGTAATTAATGTCACCTTTTCAAGAAATATAGGTATTTATACTATTATCAACATCAGCTTCCCCCCCAGTGCATTTTATGTCAAACAAATATAAACGTAAGTGCATTATTTTGTGCTTTGTGCTTTCCTTGCGTACCTTTTTTTTTGTTTGTTTGTTTTTGCTTTTACAGGTCATAAGGGTTAAATATTGCTTTCTAGGCCAAAAGCAGAAAGGAAGAACTCCACGGTGCTCTGCACGTCCCTGGTGGTTGCATGGCTTTGGCAAAGTGAGAACTGGTCAGCACCCCATCCCCCAGAGCCCAGTATCATACATGACAACATCATCAGAGAGGCAGAGGGGCAACAACAACTGTCCATCTCGCTCCATCTCATTCAGGCCATCCCTGCCTCTAATTGCTGTCTCTGCCCTCTGCCCTCTGTTCTGGATCCCCTGTAAAATACCTCGGTCACACATGTCCCACGATGCACAAAAGGGAGGATGACATCGAGTACTCAAGAGGTCCACATCTCCTGGAGATGTTCCCAGTGCACACGGAACGCATCTCCACTCAAAAATGAGAAAACTCAGAGGGCTGCGGCCTACAGGGAGGGGGGATGAAGATGCTACAGAATTGTCCCATTTTAATGGGAAGGGTTAACACAGACCTGTGTTAAGGCCCTGATCTTCTTTGCCTGCCACCATCAGCAAACAGTAACACCAGAAGCTCATGCCTGCACTGCACACACAGCCTGCAACTGCAGAAACAGAGCACCTCCTACCTGGAGTACTTGGATGGCTTTATCACATCTTCTCTGGGCCACACCCTAGGAAAGACACGGCTCCCGAAAGCTGTCTGGGGTGGTACACCATTACCATCTAACTCCAGCTCCTCCTTCAAAACAGCCACAACCCGACAGCTGCATGCAGGCTAATGTGGGGACAGAGCAACACGTGTGGACGCCAAAGTACTATCACAGAAAGCTGCAACCATGCCAAGCCCCGCGACCGCTGTCGCCAGCGCCAGGATGCGCAGGGCCGGGCAATCCCAGGATGCCTTTATAGGGGAAATGCTCACCTGAGAGCTCAGCAAGCCCCAGCTCAGCTACAGAATTCCTGGCACTGCCCTGGGTGGCACCATCCCTGTCAATTCACATTGAAGTTCTGAGCACTGCAACTGTTGCGACCATGGTTTCATTACAGAACCTGCCGAACTGGCACTCAAGTCACTAACTGTTTTGTTGGCTTATTTTTCACTTATTGTTATTATTTTATTCTCTGTCATTTCCAGTGTAGCACAAAGGAGAACGGGAAGCTCTTGTTTTCTACACGTAGGCACCATGCTACACTTCAACCTCCTACAAACATCACCCTTGGCTCTCTCCTATGTCACACTTCAGTCAGTGCTAGTCGGGGAAGACTACAACTAGAGTTTAAGGCACTTCATTCTGAATGAGATATGCTTGCCTGCCACTTGCAAGTCAATTGTAGGCTGCTACTGAGAAATCCATTCAACCAGTCTAGCTCATAACACCGTATGTCATCTCTGTAAAACATCTAGGCTTGATATAATACAAGTATAACTACCGTTATTGCATAGGACTACACTTGAGTAGATAATGCACCAAACTACTTTTACAACATTGTTGCATGTTAAAAATTAATAACATTGTTATCAAGTAACAGTTATTTGCAGATACAGTAATTTACTCTTTTTTTTTGTTTTGTTTTTGTTATTTTTATGTCAGCGCCAGTGCTGAAAGAAAACACAAATTACTATGACGGGTATATCTACTACATAGTTATGTTTCCAAGCATATTACTACTTTTTCTGTATCACTAAAAATAAATATAAGTTCAGTTTGTCTACAAGTCATTTTGTTTATTACCTAATCTACATTTGAACTCTACCTTAAACGTGTTTAAAAACATTTTCAAAGTGAGACTGTAATATACAAAATATTCTCAAAATCTCTCTTAAAACACAGAACCCTGCATAAAAGCTTCCTTTCAAGTGTTTACAAAGAGCGCAGAAAACTTCCAATGAGTTTTTTAAAATGTCAAAAAGAAATGTTGCAATATTAAGAGGCAAATTCTTACAAAGGAAATACAAATATATTTAAAAGGAAAGGTTGAAGATGACTAAGGAACCCATGCAAATCAGAACAAACTGTACAACGCAATTAAAAAAAAATAAAGCCAATTAGATATGTACAACGTAACGTGCCCAGCTGATAAAACCTCTCCATTATTACTGTCCAAAGAGTGTATACCAACCTATAGTGCTCCTTTCTTACCACTGGCAAGTCATCAACGCCTGCTACAAAACAAAACTAAAATCCAAAAGAAAGTTGTACCATGATCAAAAGGAAATGCCAGATCAGCTCAGAGTAAAACAAAAGAGCACTCCGAGAAAGAGACCGAATCCCCTTGCAGTTTCTTCCACTGTCAGCAAGAGCTTTTTATATCACCATCAACACAAACGGGATTTCTTAACACTTTTGTTACTACTTGTATTCCAAATGGAACGGAGTGGTTTGCTTTTTTTTTTAGTTCCCTAAACATTTGTCTGTAAAGTTCAAAGTTTGAGAGACACTGTATCTTTAAGGCAGCACTATTAAATCAATACAATTACAAATAGGACTTCTTTTTTGGTATCTTTACATTCTTGAACTTTACATTTTGTCTCCACATAAATAGGTTGCATTTACAATTCCATGATTCCATCCTCCCCCGAATAGAAGCAGACTCTTCATTTGTAATTCTATTGCTTTGAGTAGATTTGACCAGTTCAAAGTTCTCGTCGAATCCAGTTCACAGATACTGTACATATGCTGTACAATATAATTGGAGGCATTGGTAGTTTTAAAATAGAATATACAAGTTTCTTCACAAAAATTCTAAAAAAAATCCTATATGTATAATATATACACACACGCACACATGAGGCTACGGATGAAGCACAAGAAAAAAAAAAATCAAAAAAATTCTACAAAAGGCAAAATATTTAATCTACTGATCAAGAACCAAAGCAGTTTATCAAAGGTGTGCCAAGTATTTGCTAACAGGCGTGATCGGTGTCCTCCATGCTCACGCTGCTCCGCCTGCTACTCGTTTTCGATGCTCCAGGAGACACGGAGGAAAGCAGCGGGTCAGTTACTCCTACAGGGGACAGGGTATCGTCCATCAAGATATCTTCCAGTTTGGATCCCATTTTTGCAGGAACACTGTAAGTGCCAGCTGGTTCAGTCACATTGCCGAGGTTGTCACTGAAGCTGATGGTGCCATCAGTGAGATCAAGGGTGGTAGTGCAAGACAGGTCTGTGTGGTGTGGCATGAGGTCTTGGTTGCAGTTGTCCAGCACAGGTTCTTGTTTGATGACCCTGTTGACCATATCAGGGGAGCAAAGGCCTGTGGTTGGAACAAGGGACAGTCCGTGTGCCCGAGCTTGCATCTCAAGTTCCTGGGAACAAGGATGAAAGGAGAAATTAAAAATCTGAAAGCAAATTCTGTCATCTGATGATCTTGTGTAACGTGATTTACAGTTTCCTTCTCTTGGACACAAACTGATTCCTCTTTTTCCAATAGTAGCAAATATCTGTACTTTGCATACTCCTACCCTGAAGGTTTTCATCCAAATAATATTCTCTCAAAGAGGTAGATGAATACTACTAAGTACAGGTCCTTTACAGTTCTCAGAATCTACCTCACTGCCCTGCAGAACAGATGCATTCCCCCTCAGGCCCCTTCTCGAAACAACATTACAGTACAGAAGCTTGAAACTGAAAGAGCTGAAAAAAGTGAAACAGCAGAAACATAGGCTAAGAGCTTTTAAAAAGTTGTACAGGAAAGTGTAGTTTGTCTGCTGTGGCTACTTCCTGCTGCAGCACTGCAATGGAGACCTCACCCTCCTCACAGGGGGAAGGTGAAGAGGTCAGCCAACACTGAGCAACACTACTCTTGCTCTAAAAATACACGGGTAAGTCATAGGAAGGCTTTAGACTTCAGACAAAGTTTCAAAGAATCACGGTTGTATAAGGCTTAAAGCCCACTCTCCCATTTTATCATGGAAGCATTCAACTGAAGGCAAACAATAAAATAATTCACTAAAGTGCTGTTTTTCAAATATGGCAGTAGGAGAGATGTTTTGCTTCTACTCATGCATTACATTGCAACCACTGTAGTGATTGCACTGTTGCTGGATATTCTTATAACCCAGGCTGATTAAGAGCCTCTTTCCATTTCCTCACCAAGACAACTAGCTCGTAGTGGCACGCTGTAAGATCAGAGGAAGTGGAAGAAGCAGCAATTCCATCAGTTAACATGCCAAAATGGGAGTACAGAGGAGTTCCTTATACCATGCTTAATCAAAATCAAACCAAGAGGGAAAATACAGAATTCAGGTTATTTGCTGGCAAATATATTTCCCATTATTCAACTTTTTTTTTTTTTTTCTTTTTTAACATTATTTTGACTGAAGAGGGAACCAGAGCAGACGGGTAAAGGAAAGAAAGATGAAAGACGCTTAAAAAGCAATCTGACTTAGCTCAGAAATACCACTACTTGATGTTGCTGTATAGAAGGACCATGTTTCTTTATCTTCTCACTCGAGCAAACAGACTGCTCAGCAAAGTACAAAAGCCATGCTGACGCTCATGCCAGGCTGTTCTATTTTAAAGCTGTTTGCTGCCACACTTGACTCTCAGGTATTTCTAGCTTCGTTATCTGCTTTGTGGATTATCTGTGGCTCAGGGCTCTCCTGTAGCCAGCCTGGCACACATCAACCTGCCTGCAGAGAGAGTCAGCTGTTTGTTTGGTTTTTGTGTGCATGACTTGTATTTCTACTTATGAAAACGAATGGATCCTGCTTTATTCCATAAAAACTCGGCAGCCATTTCAGCATTGGTTACCATTAATTAGAACGGTGGCACCCCCAGCCCAAATTCCCACTAACGAGCTTCAGTTCCAACTATTTCTAGTCAGCGTTACTACAACAACAAGAGCGTTCACAACTTATTTCTCAGCAAACCTGTATTCTGAGCAGCAGATGCCTGTTGGCATGTTCCAATTTCTTCTGTCTGTTCTCAAGTTCCTTGGTGCGCTGCTGTTCTCTTTGCAGCTTACGGATGTAGTCCACTGATGCTTTTAGAATAGTTCCCTTATTCCAGCGCATGTCCCTTTGAAATCAACACAAAAGGAAAAGCTGAGGTTCTCAGGGAGACTTCATGTGGAAGTCAGTACCTTCACACCAGCAGCTAGGATTACACTTCACATTATATAATAATCCTGCCGAGCTGATGAATGTAGAAGGCTTTTGAAATGCGCTAGAGGGGGCCAGAGTACAGCTATTGCGAGGCAAATCACAGTGAGCATGGTCACAGCTAAAAGACAGAGCCCAGGCACTGCTCGAGAGGTTTGGGCTCCCCACAGCCCCCGTCCTCTGCTCTGGGACCAGCACTGTACTCAGGGATGAAGCCCAGAGCTCCTTCCCCTGTTCTCTGCACAACAGCAGCAAAAAAAGCCACAATACACCATTCAAAAATCATACTGCTTGCTCTGTGGGTGATGACTGATTTCAGCTTGGTAATTAAAAGGCTGCAGAGGATTTCACATTCATAAAGGACCACTTATGAGCTGGTGCTCCCGTAGAAAGAGTCCTGAAGCCCTCAAGCTTGCAAGCAGCAGCATGCAGTAATCCTCCTGGTGGCACTCTATCACAGCTGTGTTATAGCAGGAAGAAAAAAGTCCAACACAGCAGCAAAGCTGGAAGTTTTAAACAACTCTCGCTAAAAATACAAGTGTCAGATTGCAACCTGGGTGTGATGCTCCTTCAGTGAGGGGCACACGGCCCCATACTGCCTCTCCCAAATGTTCCCACCACACACAGAGGTTGTCTGCATCACCTTCTCACCCAGATTGACTTTTAAAAATAAAGTTTAGTACAGATCATCAGACCAAAGATTCACCTGTTCTGTAGGTTGATGGTACACAGTACTGCCTTGCCTTACAGGAAGCTGAAGTGCCTCTTTAAGGAAGTAGCTATGAGCTAAAAAATAATGGAAGTCCTCCCCCAAAGCCTCAATGATTCTGGTTCAAGTGATGCTTTCTCAAGCTCTGGAGCGAGGAGGGTTCCTTGCTATTGAACCAGTATTAGGTAAAAGTTTAAGACAAGCCAGTAACATTGAAATCGCCTAAAGGAACTACAGCCTGCCTTTGTGGGAAGTTACAGCAAACACTTATTACTGTTTTTACGTTTTAAAACTTTTTCTCTCTCTCCTAAGATTTCTTTTTTCTTTCAACACTTCCCTCCCACAGATCCCTGGGGCACATCATACTTACGGGTCATTTGACTTGGGTATCAAGGTGCCCAGTTCTTTTATACGATCATTAATATTAAATCTTCTTCTTCGTTCAACTTTAGGAAAAACAGCACAAATGTTACAAGTAATATTCACTTAATTACAAAGTATAAAGCTTTTCATTAAAGAGTTCTTTAAACTCCTTTGAAATTGTTGCCTGAAGCTTAAAATCCAGTGGCATAGTAACTCATTTTGCTCTCCTACACATGGACACATTGAAGCTCTGTCTGTACTTTAGAAGTGTGGGACTGTTGGAAGAGGTAGATCTAAAATGAGACTCTAAAAATACGATGGCTGTTAGCACAGGACTCCACCAAGAAGAATGAGAAGTGTATGTTTTCCAAGGGAAAAGTATAACAAAATCCAGAGACAGAAGATTATACACGCAAGGAAATCTCAAAGCAGGAAAAGGGACACAAAACACAGACTTGTTTTTATAGAATTGTAGAATGCTCAGACTTGGAAAGGACCCCTGAAGGCCATGTAGTCCAACTGCCCTGCAACAAACAGGGAGACCAAAATATGTACTCTCTCAGTACATATGTGTCACACTGAGGATGTCCACTAATGTTTAATGTCATAAACTGACCATATATCTTAGAATTTAGATATATATATATATTTAAAAGACACGTTGTGCAAGATGAATATGTTAAAAGTAATTGGATTAGATGTTGTTCCCAGCGTCTCTACTGATAGCAACATCTCTGAGAGCATCCTTTGAAAAAGTCCAAGTAAACAGAACCCAACTTGGCAATATACCACTTGCTAAACTTTTCTTCCAAAAAAAAGTGAAAGTTGAATCGTACTTCTAAACACCCTGCTCAAGAGGATTACAGATATTTTATTTATGGAATAACATAATGAACCACTACTGCAAACTTCACGGAGCACCTCGTTGGGATATACAGACCCAGCATTTCAATACTTAAAGAAAAAAAAAAAAGTCTGAAATAATTAATGAAATTAGCGTGAAAGGTGAAGAATCAAACTTACTCAAGTTGTGATTGTCTTTCTTTTGCCTCTCCTTAGCCAACGCTCTCGCTTCTGACTCTGTAGGAAAAATACATGCTGTGCATGTGAATGAAGTAATTAGAATTAAAGTAATTCAAACACAACACTTCAGTTTGTGAAACATTTGCGAAGGAAGAAGACCAACTGATAATTGTCAAATAAACCATTACACCCTCCCCGAGAAGTGAGAAAGGCCTGTAACACAAGCTGTGCTTATTAAAACCCAGTGCTGGTATTCAGCTTAACCTGCAGAGCTTCTGTTCCCGCACTTCCTAGGCTGACTTTCACGATGAGAACATTTCCCACGGAGGCCTTGATTCAGCAGGGTATTTGAGGACAGCGTGGTGCTGAAATCCATCATACCTTCCCCTACGTACACATGCAGGCAACATGCTTACATACCACACAAGCTGAACTAGAGGAACAACATGCTTATTGCATTGCTCCCAGCACAGGATGTGAAGCAGCCAGGAGTCAGAAGCTCTTGAATTGAGACTATGCCCTTTCATGGCAATATATGCACATCACCACAACACAGAAGGCATAACTTAAGTGACCTACTAAAAATGCTGTATTTTCAGATCTCATTTGATCTTACGTTTCTCCAACAATTTCAACTTCTTTAACATTTATTGTATCCATTTTAAACTTTTGAAAAAGGTGAGGTAAAATCCTTAAGCCCTCACACAAGTAAGATTCTTTCCTGTACAATTTTCTTTCCATGGAATATGGATTAGGTCTCATTCAGTCCACAGGAACTGGCAGCATTTCTCTTGGGGTACTGAAAGTTGGCTTCTCCAGCATTACATACACTATAACAAGACAACGCTTCTCAATGCAGTGCTTCCAAAGGGTCCAAAAAAAAAAAAAAAAAAAAAAAAAAAAAAAAGCTTGAAAGATTATGGCACGTCTTAATGAAATCTGGGCTTTATGTGACATTGCTGTATGAAACCAGACAAGGTTTGTAAGGACAAAAATGACTGAAACTGCACTTGAGGCTGAGCAGGATTCCCATTCAGTGCTTCAGTAACTACAGCTGACAACTCACAACTATCCCAGCATCTCATGTTGATGATAACAGAATTTTTTCTTTATCATTTTGATATTTACACAGTAAGACAAAGAAAAATTCTTTCACAAATGCTAGATTTAAATATTGCAACCTCGCTCCAAATTAGTTCCAACAGCACTATCAGCAGATGGAGAACCAAAAGCTATTCCACACTTGTACGTGTACAGATTAAACTTCAGTCTCCACAGAAAACTTCTGCAGTGCAGAAAAAAGAAATCTTTCTTACCTAGACTTCTGCCTGCAGTAACATATGGATACTGAAAGTCACTAGGTGTCAGAAAACGCCATCGGTAGTCAAAGGCTCAGCGAGATCAAAGTGCTGTTAAATTTGAGTTTAACCACTCAACTTCTCTTAAGTTGAATGTAATCTGCTACTACATGTTTTGAAAAGAAAAAGCACTCACCTAAATTGTTTCTGTTTACAGCTGAAGGCAGAACATGGACATTTTACATTCAGGTCTATTTTGACTAACTGAGGACTTCCGTAAGACCATTTTGCCTGTTGTTTTCCCCTCTTTTTCTCCCTTCTTCACCCAGAAAGTCCTACACAATCATCGGCAGTGAATCCACCAGCCCAGACATCTGGCAAGCTGGGCGTTTAGCTCACAGTCTACAGCCACCTGTAACTTTTTATAACTGGAGCAATTAAGCTGTGCGTAACGTAGAACCTGGAGCAGATCTCATCCCCACCCACCCTCCTCTTAACATAGTTCAATATGGTGATCAAGTTTTTCTAACCGTCACAAGTCATTGTGCAGTTAGTGTATCTATCTTCCTTTGGCTCTGAACTCAAAATTCTGTGCAGTT
This sequence comes from Oreortyx pictus, assembly GCA_036925125.1. Classification (NCBI taxonomy): domain Eukaryota; kingdom Metazoa; phylum Chordata; class Aves; order Galliformes; family Odontophoridae; genus Oreortyx; species Oreortyx pictus. Next base: position 4,091,561 of record JAUPFR010000015.1, read on the forward strand.
ATATAAACATAAATATCCACCAGCTCAGAAATGTGGCATTTCCTCCTGAGAAGCTGACTCCTGGGCTATTAAAATTGCTCTACTTAAACTAATACCTGACCAGAACCTGCTCTGCAACTGAGTCAGCCTGTGAGTTTTCACAACTGAAAGAAGACAGACACGAAAACTATGCCTCTGCCAGCTCAGCGAACAGCACAACTCTCAGCTGGGCTTAAGAACAGCCATTTGTGGATAGGAAGGTGATTCTGTCACTGGTTCTAGAACAGAACTCCATTGATCTTCTGCAGACAAGTTTGTTTAGTATATTGTACCCTACATGTGGTTACGTCCAGATTTCACGTTACAAGTTCATTACCATCCCCTATTAGAATACGCAGTACTCTCACACAGTGAGTATACTCACTATGCAGTATTCCTCAGCATGAATCCCAGAGAGGCTCCAGGTGTCAACTTGTTAAAGTTTAACACTGATCAAAGAAATAGGCTCAAAGTAGAAGAGAGCTCTGTAAGAGTTTCATGCAATTTTCCTATGACACGTCAGATCTGACTGCAGTAATTAAGGACGTTGTTTTAATTTGTCACAGTGAACCCACACCTAGCACAAATACAAACTGTACTGCCAGGTAATATATCTGCTAAAAAACTGGCTGCAAAGGGAAACAGCTTTTTGCCCACATTTTCTTTCTTGTAAAAGAAATTATGTCCAGAATCACTTGAATTCAAAACAATTACACCATAATTCCAAGGTGGAGTTTTAGATGCATTTACCTGTGAGCTCCCTTTTTATATTAGGAAGATTGGCAGGACATGAGTTGCTGATGTTAAGTCCTGGAGGAGGCATGCTTTGGTTGCCATAAAGGTCAATCAAATTCCCAGACACTGGCAACTGGAAACGATAAACAAAGAAAATGATCACTTGGTTTGCCATTATAAAAAAGATTTGTACAGAAGAAATGAATTAACCTCTGCTAAGAAATCTGTGCACTCTTCCACATGCAAGCAGTTTGTAATAAGGTCAAGCAATAGCTATGTGTAATGCACGGGCATGAGGAATATACACCACCTACACTGGGAAAATTCTGTTCTCTCTTCTGAAGAATGTGCAGACATTACTCTTCTTTTCTACTGCAAGGAAGCACAGCTCAGTTGAAGTTACAAAAAGTCTTCAGAAAGAAGAGGTAGCACTGGCTGACAGCAATGCTGCACTGTTCCCCCTTATCTTTCAGCACACTCTACCCTCATCACTTTTCTTATGCAAGAAATCTCAGAGCCCACAAAATACTCTTAAAAGATGCCTCCTTTTTTTCCCAGTAACACACAAGTCGATGTGCTCAGCAAGTTGTTATGTGCTTGCCAGAAGATGCTATTCATCAATCACATCCTTCACGCGACTTGAAAGCTGCGTGCACAGAAAACATTTTGTAAGTTTCAAGTCAATTTGCTTTCCACCTCGCTTAACAAAAATAAGCACCAGTTGAAAAAGTTGATTCTGACATTACTTTTCTCTACTTATTCATTCTGTTACTCATATTTAGAAATGTTTGAACAAAGATTTATGAAGAAATATTAAGGAATCATTCCAATAAGACTTATCAGAACTATCCCTTTCCATTAAAATGTAAACCTAAAAGAAATTTACATTTGTCCTGAGTAGATTATTTTACCTTTCTACTCTTTGTTTTCAAACTAGGTTTTGAGAAGACAGGTGTAAAACATTTTCGTATCTTATCTGAGTGGCAACACTTGGCTGCAAAGAAAATCAGTCCCTCTGAGACACTGATCCTGCAGAGATTAGACTATTAACTTTACACCCATGTAAATAACACTGTGGAATACAATGGAGTGAGTCACAGCATAGGCTATTAAACTCCAACTGACGGTCCTTGCCAGACCGACACATAAGAAAATTTATCTGCCATCTAGAGCTACCCTAAGAAACAAAGCTGATATGCATTCATTAAATTACCACCACCGAGAAGACACGCTGAGATTTGTCAAGACAAATCCTAAACAGGCAGTGGCCAACAGCAAAAATGAAGTCCTGTGACTGAGACTTTAGGTGACAGAGGGAAAATGTATCTGAATTCTCATCAACATCTAGTGCTATAAATCCATGAGCCGCCCTTACGTTCCAAACACAATCCAGAGTTATGTATTAAAAACAAATACAATGAATCTAAGGTCCCAGCTGTCCTTCATAACGGTCCTTCCTAGCCGTGGCACGTCAGCATTAATTCCACTCACTGCTCTACAAGGCTCACCCTCACATCTGTCACAGAGGAGCAGCAACAGCATCATACAGCCTTCTGACTTGGACATGTTTTTTCTATTCATACTCCTAAGTACAGTGAGAGCACAAAGGATTTGTTTGTAGGCCCAGAACTTGAAGATCAGATCAAGACGTGAAATCTAATTAGGAATTTCAGGGGGGAAAAATTCCTCAAAGGAAACTGAAATTAGCATCTCAAACCCCGGGTAAAACAGTTGGGTTATAATGAAACACAGAACAGTCAAGGTCACCAAGCTGCTTGACTTGATGCAAGATGGACTCTGCTTGCTACAAGGGGTTTGAGATTTCCCCATGCAAGCACCACAGCTGTTAACACTGTTGGGTTTTTGTGTAAGGATCTGTAAGGTACTGAGTGGAAGTATTCTGTTACCCAGACTTTACTGTGCTGTACCTTTATCTACAAGCACATGCTCAGTGACAGTTCCTGACTCCTTCCTACTTCTGGGGTTCAGCTTCCACAGGGAAGTCACATTTAGAAGTGGAGCAGCATGCACTTGCAAGCTTTCCATTAGAAGTTATCAGTTGGATGACTGAGCTACCATTTCAATTTGACATTCACAAGCACTTTACACACTGTACCTAAATGTGACTTAGTAATTGAATTGCCACGTAGAAAACCCCCTCAGCAAACCAGTGACCGTTACGTGACACCTTTCACCACAGAAGCAAAGCTGGTTAACCTGTGACCCAGTACCAAAGTTTACAAATACTTCCATAGGCAGTTTATTGCAGTGAGCCCTCTTCAATTAAGAGGTACTTGGAAACTTCCCTCAGCTTGTTCTACACATAAATCTCTGATTTTGCTTATCAATTAACTACTGTTACCAAATGTAACAAATCGGTCCTTTCTTTCTTTGTTGGTTTCAGAACAATAGCAGCCTTTGTTACAGAATCAGCAAAGCTATTTATAGGTTGCCTCTCTAGACCATTTCCTCTCAGTTTTTTTTTCTACCTCTGCTTAGCTCAGACTACAGACATTTATTCCTTATTAGTAAAATATTGTGTATTTTAAGAGCTAAATCTCATTCCAAAAGAAAAGTGTTTGTTGCATCAGGTTTATTTTTTCCCTCAAACCTCCTGTTCAGAAACATGGCTCAATTTTCGTCACTTCAGGATTGGTACCAGGTTAATTCAGGACTGAAATATGCTTTTTTTTTTTTAATCCAGCAGTTTAAAAGTATTAGTATATTCAGGATATGTAATAGCAAGAACTTTCTTTACATCCACATCACATTATCAATTTCTGAAACACAGATTAATTTAAGTGGAAAATAATGCTTGAACTTGAGCAGTTCAAGTTTAGAAGTCACTTTAACTTCTTTTAAATGGACAGGCACCTCTTCTAAGAATGAAAAGGTTGGCAACAGAAGAGACAAACAATCTGACAGCAAGCCTGCATGTAGACTGGTAAAAACACAAAGCAAATATGGATCAGGAAATCCTTATAACATCTGTAGTCATGCAGCAAGAAGGAAAGATGCAGGACTATCGTAAACACTGATTACATGGGCTCCTGGCACTGAATGCCGTTATGTGTTATTCTGGAAGCAAAGAACCACTGCTGAAGTCCCTGTGAAATGAGAAAGGAAGAGAAGCACAAACAAGTCCAAGTCTCCTCTAATTTAATGGGTCCCAATGCAGTGGAACTTCAGAGAAAGGACTCCAGACAAACTCAAAGCCTTAGAGAAAACATCGACTATCTCAAAAACTTTTCCTTTTCATGGGTTTTTAAGTTTTCCCCTCAAATGCCTGGACTAATGCTCTTTTGAAGTCATCTTAAATTAGAGTTCTCCTTTCCGGTAGGACACAGCCGTTATTTCTCAGTCTTCTCAAAGGGCACTGTTTAATGAGGGAGGCTGGTGGGCCGTTTCCCGCGGCATGCCCCCATGCCTCCAAGAGGGCTGTGGGAATCTGTGGGAGCACGGCACTAGGCTGCATGACATCAGACAAGTACGGTCAGCAAACGTAAACCTGTGCTGTTAAATTGATGCTATGTGGTAAGCTGTAAATTTTGGCACTAGATAAAAAAGAACCAGACGCCAGCGCTGGCAGACATCTACTCAGCCAGATCTAACAGCATTTAAGCCTAAGGCAAAAAATTTACCAGAGTTACCCTCCACAAAAGATCAAACTAAGATTATGCCAGAAGGACGATTATGTTAATGCTCAAAGCAATGTGAAACAGCAAACAGAAATGGCAACTCGGAGGTAACATGCCACCCTCCCTTGCCCACCAGCCTTCACATCTCAGCACTCCTGCCTTTTGTTCAGGGCTTACTGTACCCCTTCCTCTCCTGTTCAGTTTTTAAGATTTATTCCTTCACCTTTGGTTTGTTTCGAGGCGTTCCTTGCCTTTTTTGTTGCTTGTTTGTTCTTTTTCTTTTTAAATTTTGTACCACCTGTGTTATCAGCTAACTAAGATTTTCTTTTCATTTGGAATCAGGCCATGCTAAGGATACCATCTTGCAGCTTCACAGTTGCATGACAGAAGCTTTAGTCAGGGATGTTAAAACATGCTTAAGTGTAGCATTCCATTTTTTACTTGCATGTAGCAAGAAACTGAAACCTGGGGCATCAGAGGTTCCTTCTAGGCTTTCTGAAGTCAATTTTGATGTCCATTAACAAATCCATTAACATCAGCGGGTATAAGCTTATTTCAGTTAGTGCAGTTCACTCCACTGCTACAATCTTCTCACTGACTAATTTGAATTGGAAATAAGAAAAAAATCAAACTGTCATTTATATTCCTTTTTCCTGACTCTAGCCTGCATTTTTAAACTCATGGTTTTCATTGCAACTGTGTAGGTTAAGACTCTCAAAGAAAACCTTGTTACACCTCCACAGTACAGCACAATAACTACACCTTAATTGCTCAGAGGAAAATAGTTACACTAGCTTTGCATTCTCTACAGGAGCAGCAACTAGGCTTAAATGGGAAAACAAAAGGAAAGGACCATTGTACCGTATTTGCCATTTGCAAGGCTGGGTCCATCAAGCCAAGGATTTCTTCATTGTAACTTGATTCCAGACTAATTATGTCATCGATCACATCATCCATCTGGAGCAGTAAAGGGGAACAATAAGAAAATAAAAAGTTATATACAAATAATAAAGCTTACAAAATCGTTAACTAACAAGATACAGAGGTCTAACAAAGCACTTCAGCAACATGCTGGGTCTCTGCAGTTTGGGTCAGAGTAAAGGAGGTTTCTGCCACTCTTCCATACTCCAGATGCAATCCCACTATCAGTCAGGGAGCCCAACCACAACAAAGCTTGAGGCTTCATGACCTAACCCACATCTCTAATCAGCAGTTACTAGATTATTATCCAAGCTGTTCCTATGAGAAACAGTGCAGAATATTGCTACCCATATGAATGGCACAAAGCATGAAAAACTCTTTCTTGATTTTGCACGAGTCCCAATGCTTTCCCATCACCAAACACAGGACTCCAGCTCTGCCTGCCCACCCTCAGTCTCAGCCAAAGTGTGGGGTAAAAACCCGTGCACAGACAGCCATGTTTGAGCCCCCCAGTGTCTGCAGGGGGAAGGAAACAAAACCAGGGCTTGCTGGTGAAAGACTGCCCTTCTTCAACAGAGGAATTTATTTGACCTATTCCCTAATACGCCTTCCCAGGAAGCACCACCCAAGAGCAGCTCAGTGATGATTGTAGGTGGTGCAGGAAATCTTCCAGGAGAATCTTCTGCAAGACCCTGCACAGTCAGGAGGAACACTGTCCTCCAAGCACCCACTTAGATGCTCTGAGCTGTCTTGCAGATTGCCCATTTCTTTTTTCTCACTATAGAAAAAGGAACTTAAGTGACAGTAAAAAATAAAACAAGTAAAACTGATTGAAATAGCAGTTTAGGAGATTTTCAAATCAACTCAAGAAGGTATGGTCAGAATGAATAACGTTGGTTGGAAGTGAAGGCAAGAAAAGAATCAGTATGCACAGCCTCTATCTGAAGCCTTGTAACTAGAATAAAAACCATTCCGCTCAAAATAATAATTAAAAATTAGTAGTAAAAAAAAAAAAAAAAAAAGGACAACTTATCCTGGATGGATTAAAGCTGTTTTTCTCTTCTCCCCCCCATAAATGCAAGTACAAATTGCATAGAAATGGGATCTTCCAAACCTATCAAGATAGCAACACATGCACACAGTTTTGGGAAAATTGATTTAGAAAGACTTCCTGAAATAAGATCCTAAAGCACACTTGACACTGCTATACTGCTGCAGCTCTACAGTTCTAGAAAAGCATTAAGCTTTTTCAGGTTGTTGATGCTAATACGCAGGGACACAGCAGATTCAGAAATTAAGAATGCTTTTTGTTGTTGTTTCACACTCAACTACTTAAAAACATTACTGAGCAAGTTTAGTATTTATCATTACTTCAAATAAATATTCTCATCAGTGTTCAGTGCTCCAAGTTCTGTGTCATCCAGTACCTGCATGCATGATGCTCGTGAGTGGGTATTCAGAGCCGGGCACTCACTCTCGACCCTGCTTTGCTCTTCAAATTTATAAAATCCCTGCAGAAATAAAAAGGAAAAAAAAAAAAAAAAAAAAAAAAAGCAAAGCATGGATCTGAGTTCATGGCACAGCCTCAGTCCCAAAAAGCACAATTTAAATGGTGTCATGCACACATGGGCCTGATGACACAGTAAAGCAAAGCTGTAAATAACTTGAGGAAAAAATATATATATATATATATATATATTCGGGTACAACTGAGAAGATAGGATGGAACTTCGATTTTCAATTCTTTTGAAGCTATGGAGCACAAGTAAACCCACTGGCATGTATGAAAACAATTTTGTAATAATTGTTTTTCAAAGTTGGATGAAGTTTTCCTTGAGCGCAGAGTGCATCTGTATTAAAACTCCGGCACAAAGGCTTGGGGACAAGGGCAGCTCTACAATTCTCTCTTGTTCGTCAAGATGCAAAATTATTAACATGATTCTTGTAATTGCTGTTATCTTTCACATTATCTTCCTTCTGCACCTGAGCACATATAACATTCAGCAAATTTTTTTGCCAGCAAAGATTAGGATGGAGAATGACTTCTGTGCACAGGCTAGAGAGTATTTTCAGCACTGAGCATCGAAACAGCAAAACAGAAACATCTCAGGGATGAGATCACCTGGCATTCCTGATAAGAGTCGCTCAGGTTTTACTGCAAAAATTTCTGAAAACTTAAAAATTTCACACACAAAAAAAAAACACTGAAAAATTCTGATTTTTATTTGTTATGCTCTTTGCTCTTTCTATACTGAATGAGCCATAAATAACATTATTCCAGAAAGCTACAGCTTACAAAACTGCTTTGTACTCTCCAAAGGTCAATTACTCACTCTGTGCATCAAGCAAGCAAGAAGACTGAAGTTGTGATAAGCATAAACTAGATAAAATAGTTCACAGAAGAGGAAGCTACAGACTGTTTTTCTGCCCAAATAAGTACAAATATATTAACCAGGGAGACAGAAAAGTAGTGAAACATAACGAACAAATACGGATCGAAACAGAAAGAAGGCACAATGAGATTCTGTGTCAGTGAAGGATACACACAACGAGAGCGTATTACCTCTTTTTCACAGTTGGAGTTAAGTGTGAGCATAGCCATTGGACTGTTGGGCGCGCTGCTTCCAGTTCCAGGCGGCATGACATGATCACCAGGCTGGTTTGGACATGGCAAGCTCAGGGCTTGGTTGGCATGTTTATTTGCTAGAGTGGTAGAGAGGTACTGCTTTACCTGCTGCCGCTGGGCCTGCTGAATATGGTACTTGGTTGGATTCTCAAGGTGAGTCTGCACCTGTATGACAGGAGTTGAGAGAGCTTTATTGTTTTACAGCGTAATTACACGTGAAACCAAGCTGGGCTCTATGTTTGTGACACACCAACCCAGCAGCATTTGACTCAAAGTACAAACCGGTGCCGTTCCAAGGAATTCAGCGCTTCACTAATTCACACTGAGCGGCAAGGAATGAGTTTATGAGATTATGTTTCAATAACTGACTTAACGGTAAGCCAACGAGTTCTGATTACTCTTCTGCATAACAAGATTTATCACTTAAAATCCATGCTTAGGCTCTGATGTATACACAGATCCTCCAGAATGGTGCTTCTCTGCTTATACCTTCAGGTATACAACACTTAGTTTTTACACAAGTATGGAGAAGTAAGTAGCACAGCAGGACCTGTTTTACTCATCGACAGCCACCAACTAAAACCAAATAGTATAAACTGCTCTCTCTTACCAGATTAGAACTGAAGAAGAAATTACATTATTTAATTTACAGTCCATTTTTTTAAATCTCAAATGCATTATTTAGGGCAAAAAGGGAGGATATGCCACCTTTTTGCCCCGAGATTATTCATATCTCAGATATACGGCCTAAACCCTACACAAAGAAGACAGCCTGTTTAACAACACATAATGCAAATACAATGCAAGACAAGAAGTGTCTCAGGCCAAATCATGCCCCGTCCCTCAGCAACAGATATTTCTGTATTCAATATAAGCTTTCTACTACTTAGATATATTCACAAATACAAAATATGAAAACAATATATCACACGGCTATTCTCATTCACCTTAAGTAAGCAAGAGAAGAAACGTCTTATTTTTCATTCAAAAATTTCACCATATCTTGGAAACACTATCACATTTCTTTTACCATTAACGCCTTTATCAAAAGGTAGAAAAACTGAAACATAACACTAATCCAAAAAGTTTTTTGTTTGGAAGAGTTCTATTAGACTGTCTTCTATTGCTATTACAAGCGATCACATATGCCCCCCACTCATTTCTGAGGAAAAAATTAAATAAAGCATACTAGACACCAGAGGAAAAGGATTTCCTGCATATTTAAGCCTTCTTAGCAGCAGGTTTTAAAGTAAGTCTGCAAATAACAACTCACCTGATAATGATTATACTCAAGCATTTCCAGCATAATACTTATACGGTTGTGAGAGAAGCGACTGCAGTATCCTTTCCTTTATGCTTTCCTTTATCCAGTCAGAGACTCATGCACGGAAGCACCATGAAAAAGCTGCCCCAAACCAGAAGCACTTGAATGCCACTGCCCAGACTTATAGTAACCTACGCTAATTAGCTACGCATGTAGAGAAACAAACAGTTCACAAGGGCTCTTCTTGGAGTCGTGCAAGTTTAGCTCTAAGTATTGGTATTTTTTCCCCTGGCTTTGACGTCATGCTTTTCCATAAACATAAAAGAACCTTTTAAGTGATGGGCTATCAAAGTCAGATTGACAGTTCGCTCAAGGCTAACTCACAATTCATCTTTCGTTCCAGTCATACTAATAGACAATGGTATTTTTCTTCAGCACTAAGGTTAAAAGTTTTTAAGTACAGAGTAGGAAACAACCGAACAAACCCCACGAGCCAACCACACACCCACCGGCCACGGGGTGCACTGGGCAAAGCCGTGGGGCTACACAGCCCTGTCCTCAGTCTGGAGGATGGCCACTCATCACCCAGCTTCACCCAGGACCTGCAGCTCAGCACGGGGATTTCAAGGTTCCACGCCACTTCTTCAGCCTCCCTTGTCCTCCACACTAACTCCATCTTAGCATACAGCTGGAAGAGGTTTCCCAGTTTAGGAACAGCTGACAATGTGCAAAAGCACATCCCAGATACACCTTTGTCCACACTGCCCCATTACCGCCCACAGTCATACAACACCCCTGAGTTGGAAGGGACCCATAAGGATCACTGAGGATCACTGAGTTCAGTCACAGCACCTTCCAGCCAGTCCTTATCCTTTCTACCCAACAGAAGTGCTGCACTAAAGCACACACATCTGAAGTTGCTCTGCCTGACTTATTTTTTTAAAGTCTGCTGCACAGAGAAGCATACTCAAGACAGGGTTTCTAGAGAGCTTAATCTGATTTACTGCACTAAATTGCAACACAACACAATACACAAGTCTGCTGTGATGAGTATAGCACTTGCTTTGTTGGTCCCCAGCTACAAAATAAATTTTCCCATCACCAGTAGTGAGAGTTATGCTACCCATATAAATCTATTTTTCACTTTATCCACTAAGAAGATGAAAAATTAAGTTCCAGTAAATGAGTTAAAGAAATTAACTCTCATCTTAGAATGCGTTATTTCAACAATGGGCCCTGCCCATCTGACAGCATTTGCACAGTCTCTTTCCTACACCAACATCCAACACCACTTGTGCTCTGCCCTGGCCTGGGTGCCAATAGGGAACAAAACTTCTCTGCATCACTCACGTTCCCAGGAGAAGGACCAGGAAAATTTCAAGATCCAGATCTCCAGCAACACAAGATTGCATAGAGTTTTTTGGGTTTTTTTGTAGCAGGCTGTGCCCCAGGCCTTCCTCTGTCACCTCTTGCTCTTCTCTACCTTTCATCTCCCTCGTTCCAGTGGCAGATAGCACAACCCACTGCTCTCAGTCCCTGTGCCGAAGAGCACCTGGCCAGGTCTTCACTGAGACCTAGGGGCACAACATTTGTGCATAGCTCACCCAGCAGAAGTGTTTCAAGAGAGTTCAGGCCTCGCCGACTTGAACTAGGACACAACGCACTTTTTTTTTTTTTTTTTTTTTTTTTAAATCAAAAAGCTAAGTTGGGTTAAAACCCAAAGCAAAAACTAAGCAGCAAAGCTGCAGATGCCCAGCCCTCAACTGGTGAGACACTTCTGCAAGAGGCTCCCAGTAATGTGCCAGGATGCCAACAGCTATGGGCTGCCCCACAGCTCCCTGGTGCCCCACAAGCAGGGATGGAGCGCATCTGAGTTGCCTGAGTCACACACATTAGAAGATTCTTCATCAAAAACACCACTGAACCTTTCTGTCAAAGGAAAGCCAAACCACTTAATGCCTCATTTACGTAAAGACAGGCTCAGGCACAGGAACACAGTGGAGATTTAGAGGAGACAGATAAGCAAGTGAGAGGAAGAATTTTTCCCCTCATCCCCACTTTATTTACTTATTTTTTAATTAAAAGATCATTTGTTTCAAGAAAATTGCCTTAGGACTTTCAGTGAATAATTACAAATAAAATACTTTTTGGTCAATTTTCTCCCTTCAATAGGACTTTTTGTTGCGTAGACAGCTAAATGTCATGGGATTTTTAAAAAAGGTTAAAATTCTGCGTTGTTTAACAATTAATGGTACACAAAGAAAAATGATCTAAAACCACATCCAGTGGTATGTTTTGTAAGAGCTACAGGCTTCAGTTAGGCCCACTGCACCAGAAAGCCAGCTCAACATGCTGGGGCAGCCCTTCTAAGTCACTTTTTAAAGCTGCTTTGACCCATCACAGTTGGAGATAACAAAAACCAAGAGTAGAAAACTCTCTTCTAGCGCCATGAACAAAACCAGAAAGCTGTACTAACAGGTGCCTACTGTTTCACATGAGAAAAAGACCGAGAACAGCAAGAAAAGAAAAATCAATCAGTGCCTCTTGCATTAAGATGATTTCATTTTACTGTCAAAGCATGTATACCTGGTTAACTTGATTTTGAGCAGCTGGCATATTAGTCTTAAACATAAGTAACCATCTTCCCACATGTAGCATTCAAATATCAAGCAACAACTTCACTTCTTTATCCTTGAGGACATCAGCATTCTAAAGAAGCTTCACGTTAGAAGTTCAGACCTCTTGCTTTCTAAAACCTCACCACTCCTCCAAGACAAAATATTAATATAATCAAAACACAGCTGATTGTACTGCAGTACACATTATTCCCCATAGGGTCAATGAGAATCCAGAAAGAGATAAATCTATTTAATAACTTCTCTGGCCACTGTTCTACCCTTCCCTCCAGCTTTTTAGAGAACATATGCACCCTTTCTTTCAGTCTACAGCTCAAGTACAGTAACTAGAAGAACACAGACCAGAAAGCCCAAGAAGAAAAGAAACCTGACTGGTTACTTTTATTAACTGAGGAAAGACAAGCAAAAAGAGTATTTTATCTTAGGACATAGTCAATGCAAAGAAATGACATCAATTAATGCTTAATAAAACCCTATAACTACTTAAATCATGAAAAAAAAAAAAAACAAAAAAAAAACTTCTGAACATGAAAACCCAATGCAGGTACAAAAAAACTACTTGAGATCCAACAGTATGATTGCAATCTAAGTGCATCCAATAGACATCTTCTAATGCAGAGTTAGAAAAAATGAAAAGGCACATTGTCCAGAATGAACTGGGAGTTGTTTTGCCCAACACCAAAAATTCCTCTGTGTAATGTGACATTTTCCTCCAAGGGAAAGACATGGAAGCAGACGAAAAGAACAAAGTTTTTGTGGATTAGTATTTAAAAACTGTGCTTTAGATACAGAAGCACATGACAACATTATCTACAGAAATTAAAGAGAGGTTAACCAATCTGCCTAAGACAACGGGAATTGATGTAATCTGCAGGTTAGTGACATGCTAGCTGTACTAGCTAGCTCACAAGTGTGGTCTTCAGACAGAAACGCATCCTTTGAACAGCAATGAATGTTCTCTGGTAGGAAACAAACATTTCTGCTGCTTACTTCCTGATGTAAGCGCCATACATTTTTATTACATATACTTTACTGATAGGGAATCGAAATCTATTTTACACTTCAGGACAGACAAAGAATTGACTCCATCAAACACCAGACATCAATACGTTCCACACACACCTGGTGCTTCGGAGCGTAAGTACATCATGACTTAACAGAAAACAGCATCAACCACAAGACTGCATCTGAAAAGCAAGCTTGAGTTACTGTCAAGGTAAAAAATAAAAAATAAAAATAAAATAACACTGTTCAAGCAGTTCAAATCTACATCCATTTCTGTCCTCCTCCTTCTCACCTGCACTAGAGGCTTTGAGATGGCTCACTACTCCCATGAGGCTGTGAAAGACTCCCCCTGTACAAAGGGATAGACACAAAGCTTCTCCATAAGCTCTCTTGCAAGACCTGGAGGACATTAGCTCATGAGGAAACAGAACCATAGGAGCAGACATTTCAGTTGTCCCAAAGCCAGAACAGGTGGTCTGAAACCACCTCTGCTTCTAGCTTACCAGGGAAAGCCTTTCACAGCCAAAGCAGTATCATCCACTCTTCAAACAACAGGACCAACATAAAGTTTATCTAGACCACTAACTCAGTTTGCTATTGACTTGAAAGAGTCAGTTTGGAAAGGTTAAAACGTTTGGCAACCTTAGGAGGAAGATAAGGTTAGACAAGCTCAGTGCTAGTTAGTGCCAGCTTTGACCTGCAGTCAACATATTTAGAACCTGAGCAAGACTATCAGGTTACATGGCACTGGAGATACTGAGTCCACCCCCCGTCCAGCCCCCAGTAACCCCTACTAGACTTGCACACCCAACAGCATGCTCCCAAGTCTCTGGTTCACTGTGGGTCTCTAAATTGCTTAATTCTACCACACTTCTCAGGGCAGGGAAGAAATGCAGAATCGTGACCCTTCTCCTTAGCAGGGTCTTGACAAATCAGAATATAACTTAAAGCTATCAACATTTGTATGTACAAGCAATTCAGAGATCTTGGATGGAATTCTAAAATCCACAGATGAGACAGCATGCATTTATGGTACACAAAAGGAAGAACATCAGTCTCAAATCCCAAAATGCTCTGAGGAGACATTTTGCACAGGTGAGAAGGAGCACAGCCCTACAGGCCCTGCTCTGCTAAGGTTGATCAGCTGTAAACATGACAACTTTTAATCCAGTAAGTCTATGTGACATGACGTATATCCTGCAACACTGACTTTTTCACAGGTGAAACTGAAACTAAAACAGGTAATTTTCCTCAAACAGAATATGATAGCACAAAAATACAAAACAGACATTGCTTTCCTGAGCATACAAACAGGTCTTATGCGTTCACTATAAGGTTTGTGAAAAGCTGCTCCATTCAATAGCCTATGAGATGCACTTTTGAGTCAAGATTAGCTTCCAGTTTGAGGAACATTATCTTCAGCTCTTTGAGGATAAACAAGGAGTGTTCTTGATTTAAAGGTCTTACAAATCCTCAAATCTAGTTTATAAGAAAGAAGCGTTGTTCAGAATACTGCCCACAGCTACTGAAGTATTTACTTGCAAAATTTCAAAATTCAGCGAAGGAATGCAAGATAGGGAGAGAGATGTAAAGATAGCACTAGATCAAAACTTACTTAACAGCCAAAAGCCATGAAGAAAATCATACTTCTATAAAAAAAAAAAAAAGAGGAGGAAGTTGGAAGTTATCTGTAAGCTCAGTTACAAGTCTTGGTTTACTAGATTCAAGAGGAAAAACCTGCTCTGGAGACACACTGCACATCAGGAGATCTCCACTTGTTGCACACATCTAAAAATGAAAACAAAACACTGAAGGTAACAAACGTTGCACAGTGCATATGGTGTCACGCCTATACCATTAACTGGAAATCATTCCTTGTGAAACTTGTAAAGGAACATCCAAAAATAAAAGTCAACATAATTCTGAAAGGAGCACTTCTTTTAACAAATCGCTTCGCACCACGCTGCTACAGCACAAAGAACACTTGTTTTAGAACACTTGTTTTGAGGCTATCTGCTTTGTGACAGATCTGCAGCGCCATGAGAAAAACTTAGCAAGAGAATGAAGATGTTGTTAATTCAGAACGGTTTTATTTGATAAACTGCCCTGAGATTCTACATGTCACAGTGAATAAAGAATTAGAAAGACTTTCTGGGCTTTATAAAACTTCGCCTACAGCCTACGAAGTCTTATGTCAGCCCCAGCATGGAAGGCTTGAAGAAGCCAAAGGATAAAGCAGCCTAAATGCAGCCGTTTTATTCACACTACTAATATCATCATTGAAAATAGACTAAAATTATTTATTAAAAAAAATATATATAAATCGCTGACTTCATGTAAGTGAAGGAAACGCAAGCTGGCTTACCACTGAACTGCTTGATTTTCATCCCTCTGTTCAATGAGGTGTGATGTTATTTATGGCTGCATTAAACCTACTGGGTTGCAATAAAACAGTTTCAGTAGCTCAGAGCGCTCAATCATCGCGCTTCGTAATGTAAGACAATCCAAGTCACCTTCATGCAAACTCAGCTGGCTACAATATGAAGCACTCTGCTAAATACCAGAATTGGGATTTTTCTGCTACTTTGGCAAAGCCACAAAGGTGAGTGCAGGCCTTACAGAGAGGCAAGGCACTGCTACAGAACAGAATTAACCCAGCCAGCCGAGTTGATGCCGTAGAGCATCAAAACTGAAAACCTGCATTATCATCATTACTTTTCCAAGGGAGCCAACTGCTTGCATCCCCTGCACTTCCATTAAGCAATATTACACATTCTATTTCCTGACATCTCACTCACAGAAAAGGTGTTACAGCCAACATCACAGTAGGCACAAGAGATTAAAGGTAACAAAAGCAAGAAATTAAGTACGTTTATTGCACTCTAATTTTAAACCACAGTGAAATGCAGGGGGTTTGTTCATTCTTAGCTGAAGGAATAGTGCTGTAATATTTCTGTATCACCAAGATTTATGGCAAATAGCCATTATGTTGCATGACCTCACCTTTGGACTGCCTGAACTTACTCTCATAACAGCCAGATGGTAGTTACCTCTGGCTCCCAGGAAGAAAAAAAGCTAGCAGAGGCTCATTCAATAAAGGACAGCAACACTTCAGTCCTTTAAAGATCTCCGGCCCTACGTACGTAAGAGATACAGCATCATGATCTATTTTATAGTGACAAAAACAACATTCAGCCACTCAGCCACTTTTGTAACCTTCCCCACACCTGCCTTTCCATGTCTTGCAGGGATGAGCTGTTGAAAACTCTTCTCCTTGTGTTATTTCACATATGGAAGATAAATAATTAGTGACACAGTGAAATGGGAAGCTCATGTCCACAGAACTGACCTTTGCTCAGGCCAAAGGAAGAACCTGCGGCACAATCAGCTGAACAGGTGAAATTTTTTGACAAAAATTCAGCTAGCTGTCATTAGCCTTGTTTAGCCAACCGTAACAAGAAACTGCAGTCAGAAGCATTCCTTTAACAGATGATACACAAGTACATTCCCTATAGGAATACTTAAAGACTGTGAAAAGAATGATGCATTAAAAATACGTCCAAAACTTCTGCATTTCCAGCACATACGCATGCCCTGCAAGAGCAGCAGTCTTTTCAGCTATGCAAGGGTCTTGCAAGCTCTCAGTGCCCTACTGAAGAGTCCTGCCAGTGCCAGGGTTAGGACACTTTACAGGACACGAATCTGATTTTATAACACAGCACCACAAACTCCATCTTCCCAAGCAGTTTACAGAAAACTCTTTTCAATGGTTTCGTCTGAATTAAAAAAAAAAAAAAAAACACAGAACAAAACAAAACAAAAAACAAGTCAACAGCTCACCAGGAGAGGCACATTCATGAGATACAAAGCCGGGTAAGGTTAGCTGCAAATGAGGATTGCCAAGAAATTCAGAAGTATTGGTTTTGTCAGAAGATCAAAATGTCTCTTAAGAGAGACATCCAGAGCCTCCAGGCTTGGTCTCAAAAGAATCCCGTTTTAAATCACACTTGACCCACACTCATTTAACCCTTGAAATGCTATTAGAAGAGCAAAATTATATTTTCAAGGGGAAACAGAGATAATATCTTCCAGTCAAGCCATGTTTACTTGAAACATACCCACATCACTTTTTGCCACTGGAAAACACAGGTAACATTGCACGTCCTTCACATACTGATGGATAATGAGAAGTTTTAGCTACCCAAAAGACAGGATGGAAACAGCCCAACTGAAGGCAAGCAGGCACAGGACAGTTAGATGAATGTAACTAGAGATTAGATGTGGATTAACTAGATGCTGTCTCTCTTTCCTTACCTCTTTTTATATCTCAGATATAAACCCATTTTAGTACATCACTACTTTAGAAGACAGAAGAGTTTTTAGGGCTCTTAATACTTTGAAAACACAAATAAGCTCACACTCAACTGTGTTTCTTTCAAATGGAAGTTTGAACAGAGGAATGCCAGCATATCCACAACAGCTAACAATGGGGTTGGACACCAGCAGATCTACTCACAGCTGATACCCAGGATCCCACAGCTTGATGCACATGTGCAACACAGTGCAAGACAGAGCCTCACAGGGAAATGGCTCAGGATACCACGTGCATTGCAAAGACACTGACATCAGACCAGCTCCAGACTGGTCTCACAGTCTCTCTCTCCCATTCCTGGCTGGAGAGCAGAAGGGCTCCTTGCTTAATTTCCTCTGACACAAACAATTAGTATTCATTAGTATTCAGATGCATTGCCAGGAATTGCAGCTACTAGAGAAGTAAACCCACTGCTAGATTAGCTGTGGCTCTCTAACAGTTATCTGCCCCTACTCCCTGGCACACACTGCATACAAAGCAGAGATTCTAGGTGCTCTGCTTGAATCACACTGAGCCATCACGATGGGTTTAGTCATGACAATCTGCTAAACTTGTCCTACCAGCTTCGGTCAATGCAGATAAGAGGAATTAATAGCAATTCCTGGAGAAGGTAGAAGCTCAAAGATAAAGGCTTTCTAAGGGCAAGTCCTGCGAGCAGTCTGGGCTCAGGCAGAAGCCTTGGCTGGAAGCGTTTTCCTCACTGCTTACATCAAACACCCCTGGGAAAAGCGAAAAGCAATTCTGAGCAGCAATCCCATAGGAAAAAGGGTTTAGCACAGAGCGATCACTTGTTTAGCAAGAAGCACTCCAGAGCAGATGGCACCACACTTCTACCCTCCAAAAGCCAACGTACATCAGAAAAGCATAAACTCTTTTGAAAAGCCACAGTTGCGTGATTAAATACTATTTTTCCTTTTACACAACAAACCATACAGGGCTGAACCCTTAAGGAATACATGAACTTTCATGTGAAAGGAGCCCATTAACTGCTCCACAACAAATGGCGCTTCTGGGCCACGATTCATTTCCTTTTAGAACACTTACAATTGCTGCATATAACTGCTGACTCATTCAAGGTCATTTTACTCCATCTCTGAACAAACTGTTTCTTTGAGACCCAGCCTATCGTGGTATTTCAGAAGACTGTTGTTTCAGTGGGAGAACAGGCAGAGTTTTGCCAGCTAAACTTACAGGACTCAGTATTACTTCAAACTTAAGCCAGAATTTTTTTTTTCCTGAAAGTACTATTTATTAGGAAAACAAAATTTAGGAGGTTGGGGAAAAGACATTACATTTCACCAGGGTCACTTTAAAACAAGGCTACCGGTGTTTCTAAAGTCTTTTTAAAGTGCATTTTGTAAAGATCTGTGTCACGTCTATACGGATATCAAACAGATTCAAAGCAGCCTTATCTCCATGCAATAGTCACTTAAACAATGAAATAGCACTCGACTGCTCAAACGAAGACTTTTCGATTAACAAGTTCCAATAATAAAGATGATTGCTGTATTTTTTTTTAATCAAAGCCTCACTGCTAATAATTTCTGTTTAATGATAGAACCAGCTTTGTGTAATGATAGCAGACCACTATGCAGCTTCAACAAAGCATCCCCAGTTCACACAAGGTCGTAGCAGCAATCAGAGAAGCTTCGCTCCACCAGTTTTGAAAAAGAGGATTTCCACTAGTTGCCTGTTTCTCTCTTAATCTGAAAAGGAAACTTGCTTCCCAATCAACCACAATGTCCACAATGTTTTGGTTGTTTCAATGAGGAATTTCCAGGTGATTTTTTGGAAGAAAATCTGAAATAAAAGGTTTGATTCACCCATCTTGATGTACAAGCTTCCTTCCAAATTCACAGTTCATTTCTGATTTGAATTAAGAAAATAAATTATTCTAATCTCACTACATGTGTAGTTCAATATAATAATTTAGTGGAAGGCCTTTCACTGTAAGTAGGAAGACAAGAAAAGTCAGCATTAGACAAGGAAAAATACCCTGAAACTTGATGTGAGGATTTTCTAGAGTTTACAGCAAGGAACTTGAGTCTTTTAAAGATGCTCAGCAGCTTCTGAGATCCCAAAGCCTGGTCCAGCACTGACCATGCAGCTCCCTTCCAAGCCACCACAGCTCAGTCTGTCACACTCCTGTGCCATCTGATGAGCAGATATGCCTGCATCATTGTTCAAAAGAAGAGGACACATGGATAGACAGAAGACTTACGCTGACCCAAGACTAAAAAACTGATCTTTGAAACATAGTAGGCTTTTACATACATAAGACACATTCCTGCTGATGTCAATGTGTTCGTTTTAGATTGGAATTGGCATCATATCAAGTCAAGAACAAGAATTCTGTTGTCAGAAGACAGAACTTTCAGTAACTGCGGTGTCTGGAAACATCTAATGGCTTCTGGGTTGTGTAAGCCACCATAATTGTTGAATACAGAAATATTTATACATTTTTTTCCAGAAAGTTATTTTATATTCTTTTAAATGATTTTTCATTCCCCTTGCAAAAGGGATAGCATAGAAAGAATGGAAAACAAAAAGCAATGCACAGGTACAGGCTATCATTAATATGCT
Source organism: Oreortyx pictus (assembly GCA_036925125.1). Taxonomy (NCBI): domain Eukaryota; kingdom Metazoa; phylum Chordata; class Aves; order Galliformes; family Odontophoridae; genus Oreortyx; species Oreortyx pictus. The sequence continues at coordinate 4,111,359 of JAUPFR010000015.1, forward strand.
TGCTTTACCCAGCCTTGATCCTCACACCTAAACACAACTAGAAATGAAAAGCATGCTTCCAGCACTAAGGAAAAAGCAGAAACAAAGAAATCTGACACCAACAAGAAGTTACCAGGTAGGTGGGAAGAAAAAGAGGTTTTCCTACAATGGCAGAATCGAAGCAATAAAATGATTAGGAACACTGGAAGCCAGACCAGAAATGAGCACAACATCATTAAGTACACACGATTCAATATTTAAGCCCTAAACTAGTTAAAGAAACTTGAGACTAACATTGTGTAAAAAAACAAAAAAACAAAAAACAAAACAAAGCAAAATAAAACAGCATTTGCAGCACAAAGCAGGAAAGAGGAAAATAATTCAGCGCAGTACAACTGTGTCATACACATCTTTAAGGACAGAAAATGTACAGTGGAAAATGCACTCCTGTTTTACCATTTTCCCTCCCCTCCCCCCCAAAGCATTCAAGTTGTACTTGCTGAACAGGTTTTCTGCTTCAGTGGGATGCCACTAGCAGACTTTCACAGACTTTCCACATTCAATCAGTTAACAGTTTAAAGGCACCTGTGAGACATTAGTTGGTGGAAACAAAATACAGTAATACAAACATCATGACCAGAATACGGTGTGAAAGCCAGTTGCTGTCACTTGACTATTAGAATTCATCAGAGAAGGGAATAGGCTAAAAAGCATCTGAAAGCTTTTCCAACACACTTGGAAACTGCAATGCCATCTGCTGAGAGATAATGAAAGTGCAGCGCAAAGAATGACACCTGAAAGTGTTTTGCAGTGCTTAAAGCTTTTCATGTGCTAATTTAATTACCATAATATCGATGGTGAAATGCATGCTGCTTGGGGTCAAGTTCAAAAGAAAAAAAATGCTTAAATTGGAAAAATTATCTGAGAGTTTTCGAAGAACTGAAACATCACAGCCTACTGATAATTAGGCAAGGACACTAAATAACAGAGGTCCACAATACAAATATTGTTCCAGTACACTGAAAGGATATAGGCATGATGTGGGACACCTGAATTATTCAGATAGCTTATACATTCCTAAACATTGGTATTAAATAAAAAATAAAATGAAATAAAATTTAAGATACTCTGTTTTGTGCTCCACATCATTACAAGCTTGAAGTCTCAAGTCTCAAAATAAAAAGTAGGTTAGTGTGGAACCAGCACCCAATGGAAGTGTTTCTGGTGACAACCTGCAGGGCTGAGCTGTATTCCCAACAAGCCAACTCTCCCCACACGTTCAAAAGCAACAAGATAATCTTGTAGCTGGTAAAAAAAGAATTGCAGAGAACCAAGGAATGGTAGTGTGATGATTCTACAAAGGCCACCGTACTACTTAATTTAGCAATCTGCCAAGCAGCCTGTTTTCTTGGGTCACAACAAAAATTCATGGGACTCAAGTTCCCCAAGAACAAGCACCAGCCCTGGGGATGCAGGGAAGCTAGGAAGACTTTTTACTTTATTTGCACTAAAACACTATATCCAATTCTGCCCCCAGAGGTACTACTATAAAAGGTTCAAAGGTCTTCTAGAGGATTCAAGATCTGCCAACCCAAAGATTCAACGTCTAAGCAGGATGCTAGCACTGTTTGCTTTTCCTTTAGCCCACAACAGTTTCAGAAGTGTTGCAATCCTAACCTGACATTAATTATTAAAGGAAAACTTGCAGCAACAATGGTTTAGTTCAAATCAGACAGACAGACCTAACCAGATCCACTGGCTAGCAACTGATGATGTAAGAAATCCAAAGTGGATGCTGCTGAACAGAGCTCTTCTCCCAGGAAAGTGCAAAGACAGCAGTCTGTAGATCTAGTTCTAGTTTGACCCTCTCATTTAATTTCTGAGTAATGCCTTCACTACCTATAAAGAAGAAGGAAACTTCCTATAATACTTTTCACTGAAGAATGACACACAAACATTTTCGTAAGGAAAAATAAACCAGATGTCTTCTGTCCTCAGCTCGGGGACAACTCCCACTACAAGCAGCATAGAGCTGCATGACTAAAACTGATTCTTTTGGTTTAAGAAGTTGTCGTGAACCTGGCACCTACCTCAGGGGTAAAAAGGGTTACAGCAACTTCTCATTTCCTCAGCTGGCCTACTACTATTGTAAAGTCAGTCTTCAGCTGAATTCCATCAGGCCATGCTTTCTTAACACAAACTGACATGTTCCTCTTCAAGATCTTGGAATGTTTTTCTCCTCTCTGTCTCTCAGAAGTAGACATTAGAAACAAATACTCCCTTAAAAGCCAAATGGCAATCCAAACGCAAAGTAATATTTAATAATCTGTGTGGAGGTCGAAGGGGGTGGGGAGAGGAATGGAATTATTTTGTTTTTAAAAAGCAAAACACACTTGCCAGGTCCTTTATAGACAACACAATGCTGGGTTTTGTTTCAAGTTCATAACTCGGCTCTTAAAGTAGTTGATAATGAACCAGCAGGCATTATTTTAAATCAACTAGTTTTATTAAATGAGCCAGAAAGGAAAGAGGCAGGGCTAATTACCAACATTCCTTGATGAATTACCTAGCGGTGTGTGGTAAATCTCTGGACGTCTTTGTCTTTATCCCCAAATTTATCCCTTACTTATTTCTCAAGAGGTTAAAGGACACGGGGCTAATTAAGGAACCAATCCAATGACAGACAGAATCATTCAAGGTAAGGCTGGTTTCTGCTCTTTCAAGCTTTTGCATCTCTGCCTGGTACTTCTTAATCTATTTTTTTTTTTTCTTAATATTACTGCCAGGGAGGGGGAGGAAAAGTGCTAATCTTGTCACGGTCAGGCAGGTTGAAATTGCCATGCAGTGCTGGGCAAAATGCTACATATTTGTAATTTAGCCAATAAGAAATTCCTTAAGCCTCTCCTGAATGGCAGGAATGTCTCTAGCTTGTCACTTTGAATTCACTCACTTATACAGGTTCAGTGTCTCAGAGAATAATGCTGCCAAACTAGCTGAAGAACTGAAATATTTGTGCATATACATAATGCCTAAAGATTACTTTAAGCAGATCTAAGTTTTCACATTTTAACATTTAACGTCTATCAAAGCTGTCAACAGAGGCCTCCCCAGACCTCCACATGACTCTCCCCATTCTCCAGCTCCATAGGAGCTCTAGGCACTGCTTTCTGACCAAGGAAACCATGGAGGCAACAAGCACAACAGCACTGAGCCTCTTTTCCATGATCTTGGCTCAACCACTTCAGTGTAGTAAGATGTTTTTTTTGTTTGTTTTGTTTTGTTTTTTAAGTTAACCTTGGCTGAAAAAGTAATTAACACAGCCTGCTGAAACCTGTTACCTGGTGGGACGCAGAAACTCTTCCGTGCTTCTAAGAGCCACAGCTATGAGCACCTACAAAACTTTGGGAAGATAACTCATCATCTGCAGATCAGAAGCAGCTCTTCACACATAATAAGCCTCGGTTTTTCCCAGAGACTGATAATTCAGATGTCAGAAAACACGGCAGAATGAAAACTCTGAAGCAGCAACAGAACCAACTTGACAAGTTCCCCTTACCTTTGGAGACACTATCATGTTTCATCTTTATCATAAGTCTTATTTCAAGCTACCAGGTAAGATCTGGTCCTTCAGCAAGCCCATGCAGAGTGCCAACTAAATCCCCACAACAGCATTCTGCCTTGTTGGAACATGCTGTCTGTGTGCAAGGCACCAGCTCTACGAGGAGCAGCTGCCTTACAGCTCTTTGCTGTATTATTATATTAAATATATTAAATATTATATGATTATTATTATACAGCATTATTTCCCCAGAAAACACCCAAGCCCTCCAGCAGCATGGCTTACAGCTTTGAGAGCTGCACTTCAAGACACAGTGACTGGAACTGAAGAGCCAAAATGGAAACACCAGATATTTGTACTCAGCAACAGCATTTCTCCCTTGAGCTTTGCAACACGTAGATTTACACACAAAGGAAGAGGACGTTTGGGATGACAGCTAAAATCAGAGTGCTGCACTAGCAGTCAAATAATCAGATACTTGCACACAGAAGTACACTGTCCCTTGAATCCCATGCCTGTTTAATGTCTAATAACCCCTATATTAAGAAAGAATGTACATTTTATGTCTTGTCCAAACTACAGACATTAGCGCCAGCTCTTATTCTGGAGCAGTTTACAACTCACTAAGTAAGCAAAAGACTGAAGGCTGAAGAGATGCTTCTACTTACGTGAAGGCTTAGAAGGCAAGGCAGGCTTTAGAGGTTCTGTAGTTAAAAGCTAGTTTTCCTTAATGAAGAATTTGCTGTAGGCTTCAGCTATGCTCACTGGCTCTGCTACACTGTGTCTGTAGTTCACCAAGGCTTGTTCTGGCAAATCACTTCTCCAAGTTACAATTGCAAATACAAGCCATAGTTATTTAACATACTGGCACACACCACTATCTCCTATTGTCAGGTTCGATTAAATTAACTCGGAATCAGATAAGCATTTCCACAAACACACATTTACCGTAGCAGATGCTACCATGCACTTATCTTGACATCCCATTGTTCCTGCTCATCAGAACTCAAAGATAGGTCTGCTATCCAACAGAGTTTCATCATACCTCCTATGTGAGGAATACTATTTCTAACTGCCCAGCCTTCCCTGGTAAGCAGGACTGCATGAACACCATGGGTCAACTGTCTGCAACAAGAGCACACTGTAAAAAGATGAGGAGGAGGTGTTTTCTGATACACATCCATAATCATTAACATCACACAGAAGGCATGCTTGGCACTTCAAATACAAAGAAATACAGGGTGTTTGATGCAAAGAGCTTATCGTGGTGGTGCATTTAAAATCTGAATGAACAATGCCACAAGGGTTAAGCAAGAAGCTAGAGTGGGCTCCTGCAGGCTCTGGAAAAGCTGCTGCAAAGCCAAAGATAACATGAACTACAGTGATTGCAGGGATGGCACTAGGAAAGGTGAATGGACTCGTGTTGGTCAGCCCCCAAACACTGCCCTACAAAGGGCAAGCACTCTTGGAATGATAAAGAACAGAAACACAACAAAGAGCGTTTGGTTCTAACATTTGAAAAGATGTTTAAGGAAAACAAGCCACAATGACAACACACAGCAGTAAAGAGCTGTACTTTTAGCACCAAAGGAACAATTAACATCTACCATGAACAAACCCACCAAGGCAGTGCAGTCCAAAGGAATCTTAAGCAGGGTCCTCCCTGACAGACAGATGTTCCAAGTACCCAGCATATTACATGGCATTGTATGCCACTAGTGACTCAGCAGGCAGATCACTTGTTTTAGAGTAAGCTGCTCTTAGGGAAAGGGGAGGAGGGATGACTGAGAAAGGAGCATTAAGGCTACCATCAGAATGCAACAACAGCAGATGCTCCCCATATGTAAGTGTCAGCTGCCAGGACTACAGGTGAAAAAATGCCTTCCTCCAAAAAAGAAGGCCAGAAGCAGAGCAGAAGCAAAGAACCTCTTGTGACATTTCTCTGCAGCATCAGTCCTCAACCACTAGGAGATGGAAGGTGCTTACGGATAAATTAGCTTTTATGACCGTGCAACTGACATCAGTGTTGAAAAAGGACATCTGAAAGCCCTAACGAACCCACCTCCTTCTATTAAAAGAGATGTTATTTCAAATGAATTAGACCTATTCCTAGTCCATCTCATAATCGGGCTTTACAAAGCAACACAAAATTTAAATTCCAACGGGTCATTTCCTACCTTGCCAAGCTACATTACTTAGCAGAGAAACGATGCAACAAGAAGTCATTACTCAAGAAAATAAAATCCTATTTATTCATGTACCCTTGAACGTAATGACCACATTATGTAATATGGAGATTCCTATGCAATGTGACATAGATTAATATGTATTACTCTTTCTTTCTGTGCTGTTTTAGGTGACATTTTAAGCATCTTGAAAATACAAATGCAAGCTCATCAACAATTTCTGCTTCTTTTTAAGCTAGTCATCCCAAACTACCATCCTCAGACATGCAAGTGCTATTCCCCTAATACTGGGAGATATGGGAGACAAGGCAAGTCACACCATGTAATTACAAAATACAAACAGGAAATTCAACAAGTTGGTTTGTCTGTTTGGTTGGGGCTTTTAACATGATTTGAGTTCTATAAAAATCACCAGAACCATCCACATAAAACAGCTGCTAATTTTGGTGTTATTTGCCTGTGAAGTAACATTCAGAAAGCTCTCTCAAAGAAAACTGCCTTGCAGATTAACGTTTCTGAAAGACAAAAAGGGCATTTTTACACTCTCTCATTCTTTAGGGTCACTAAATCCAGACCATCTGGATAATAAAATTACCACATGTAGTTCCCTATTCATCTAATTAAAAATGCTGTTAGGCTCATACAGATAATTCGTCTACAGCTAAAAACAACTGAAGTGTAAAAAGCAGCTCCAGGGAAGTGATGTCACCAGCACAGCAAACTCCAGGCAGAGCTGGCCAGCAGCCTATCGGCACCAAGGAGGATCCCCATCTACTGTAAGGCACAACTTTTGAGCCAAGCAGCAAAGCAGTCTCACTTCTCGCACAGCAAGAGACCATAAGGACGTGGTCTCGCTCGTGTTGCCTGTTACCTATGTAAATGCAGGTGACAGGGAGTCAGAGCCTGTTTTATTCCATCAGGTAGTAGCTCACATTTCCCCAACCACTACTTCAATATGCAATTTTCTGTTTCCAAAAGGTATTTGTTGCAAGGCATTACTTTCAATTTACAAACCTAGTAAACATACACTTCCTAGTTTTTCCACTCTTTGAGGTCAAGCACGTTGCCTTTTTGGGCCCAAGGAGAGTGCCCAAGAGGCACCTTCTCTCCTGCCAAGTGGAAGAAATAGGGACAGATGTTTCCTCTAGGACCCCAAAAGACAAGGATTCTGGTCTGAATCCTTCCCATTCTTCCCCTCCTCCTTCATGTAAAGAGGTAGCAGTAAATTGACAATGTAAACGACTGCTAAGACTTCAAGACATTACGCACCTTCTTTAAACGATACAGTATCATCAGGAAGTAAAGGCATTCCTACAGGCTTTCAAAGAGATTCAGAAAAGGAAGAAAAACCTACATTCTGAGACCGACTTGAAACACTGAGGCTGCAATTCTGTTTTAAGCTTAAATCTTCAAATACATATCATGGATATAGAACAGCAATGAGCAAAATACAAGACTGCATTGTAACCCAGTTAAATTATCAGGTAAGAATATGTTTATTGACTTAAAAAAAAATTACTAAATCCCAAACTGTAATAAAAAGACATAGCAATAATGCAAAGCAAATAACTAACTTTGCAAAACAAATGAACATTTCACTCTCACAAGATATGCCATCATATTTTTCCATCACTTTTTAGGCTCTTTTCCTAACTGTTTTCACAGTGCTAAGCAGACTTACTCTGCGCGTGAAATTATCTCTTTTCTTCTAATTGTTCAAGTTTTCCCTTGAGTAATTAGCAAGCTACATCCCCTTTGACAGGGAGATACTAACAAGCTCCTACAGCTGCCAGTAGGACAAGGAACCCAGAGCTACTAACAGCAAACAAGTCATTTAAGCAAAAAAGGATTACAAAGGCTTGCTGCAAGGGGCTGGAGACTCACCATATTTAAGATTAAGGCTTTCTGAGGAGCCTCTTTCTGCAATGAGTTTTGATTCAATTTTCAGAAGTATATGTATTCTTTATTATTTTTTTTTAAAGTGAAGTATGGATTTAAATATTCATTATACATTTCTTCCTTTCGAAAATCACTCAGTACTAGAAAGAGCAGGCAATGGCTCCCAATGGGAAAACAACAGAAAGTGGAGTTTTGTAACAAAACCTCCTTCCTAAGATCTCGAAGTTTGAAGAAAAAATGGCCACAAACTAACAAGACTTTCAATCTTGAACATCGCGACACCAAACCAAGCTGCAGATCAAGCCGAAGAGAAGCTTATTTGCAATATTTTGGTACTGAAAATACCTCCCCCACATCCCTATTACATAAAGCACATTTCAGCGAGCGAGAGCGGAGCGCAGGGACCCAACGTACCTTGAGGACCTCCATGGGTACCTGCGTGGCAGGGGGCAGGCTGGCGGGCACGCTGACGTTGATGGCAGGTGTCTGGCTGACGGGAACTCTCTGTTGCATGAACTGGGCTGCTTGCTGCTTCTGCTGCTGCTCCCGACGCTCCTGCTCCTGCATCTGCTCACGCATGAGCTGCTGCCGTAGCAGGATTCGTGAGGTCATGCTGGAGGAGCTTAAGGGAGGCTTGGAAGCGCCAGGATGCTCAGAATTGCTGCAGGAAGAGCAGAGAGAGACAGCTCAGCTTCTACCAGTGCCTCCATCGCTCCCAGGCTCAGGGTTTGCAGAACCACAGAGCAGAATCCAAACGGAAATGCCGCACTAAGACGGGAGCGTGGCTGACCTACTGCGGGTACTTAGCAGCCGCATTGTGCTGCCTTAACTTGACTGCAACCAACCATTTCTAAACACCAACATCCAGCTGAAAACATGCCTTCTTATTTCAAGTTTTACAGTAACCAACCATGAGAAAAACAAATGTTTTTCAAATGTTTTTACAGATAGCAACCGGCACTCATATTCACAATTTTTTAAATAAGTATGGGAGGAATGTATTTTGTTCATTGATAGGTTTAGACAATACTCCAGGCCTAATTGTCCAGAATAAATAAGTCTGCTTCTTCCATGAAAGCAGCCACCATTCCCAAAGCCTGATGACCAGCTGGGTTAACACCCTGCTAACCTGCAATGTTCAAGAGCCACTGACACCAGGCAACACAGGACAAGCAGAACTTGTCCATGCTTACTTCACTGTAAATGCAGGGACATCTGAAACACCCAATCGTTTTGTTCACCCCCAGAAGTAAGACTCCATTTATAGGGCATTTCTATAAAGTGGAATTCTTAAGTCAGGAAAACACCAAGCTACACATCCTTTAAGGACTCAGAAGCAGCTATGAATCCATGACTCCGTGGACCAAACAGATACACAGTGTGCCTCGGAAGCCAGCAGGGAAACCCTGCCTCTGGCTCCTGAGTTTCAGTGCTACCTGCACAATGCTGCTGGGGCAGCTCAGAGCCCAGCATCCCTCCAGCTCTTGTCTCAGGACCACAGCCACCAAGTGCCTGGCCTACAGGAACACTGCTGGAAGCTCGTGTGGTTTGTTTAGGATCAGTGTTGTGTTCGTAGTGAAAATGCAAAAGGAGAGTCCATGCTTACTCTCACCAGAGATCAAACTCTGCTCTTCCAGAGCACAAATTCTGGGGGCAGGGAGGGAGTGGAGGGAGGAGACAGCCTCACTATTTAAGACCTGTCAGGTTGAAACATTCACAGAGACACTGATCCTTTTGATAAAACAAGAAAAAACCTTTGTGGTGAAACTAATGCAGCTGTGGAATAATCGCACTAATTAGCTGCTCAAGACAAGTCAATGACTGTGATACTTGCAAAAACACCACCTTCCCAATTAATACAGAGCATTCTCCCATCAGAACCTTGCAGCTGGCTTCCTGGTTGCTCCACGTCTCAGCGCACACTTGAGCCACTCAGAGTCTCCACTGAGCTTGGAAACATGTATTTCCCCAACTAGGAGATTACAGAGCTCCAAAAAGGTCTTCAAATCATTCTGATCACATACACTCAAGCAGTAAAAAACGAAATAAAATACTGTGCCTGCACCCCCAGTATGGGTATATTTATGTATCATAAACATGTGTAACTGAAGTGGTAACATTTCCTCCCAGCACCCCAATGGTTTTCCTCACACACTCCACTTTAATGGTTCACTGCTATAGTTAAGCACCAAAAAAAAAAAAAAAAAAAAAGGTGCTGAAATGCTGCTTTTAAGAAAGGACTCATTCCTCATATTAAGGAAAAGCTTATTTTGTATCAGTTTAAACAGACTTCTCATTAGTGCACTACTGGAATTTTTTTTTATGGACACCTAATGCTGCAGTTCCTCCCAGCATCTTTTGTTCTGAACTGCCTCTCTGCCTAACAAAGCCAAGAGTACTAAAAACTACCTCAGCAGATCCTTCTCGTATCTAAAATTTTAGAGAACACGAGGGATTTCTACTGCATTTTCATCAGTCCCTGTGAGGAGCCTTGCCTCCCTCACATGGTTACTGTGCTCTGCAATCATCCCAACAACTTCCTGCAGATGATTCAGGGACCCACTGCTGATTAAAAAGAATGAACAAAAGTCTGTAACGACTGTCTTTAAAAGAAACAAAAAAGAAAACCCAGAAGACACTGTTCTACAAAATTCTTCCCCGAAAGATAAACACTTTTCCAGGTTCCACTTCTGCAATTCTGGTCAATATTCTAATTATTCACTGGGAAAATAAAAGCGTGGGTGTAATTAACTAGGTAACGCAGGAACGAGCAATGTACTCTTTAACAATTGCATTACAATAAGAGCGGACACTGTCCGGGTGAAGAAGAGTCTGATCCTCCATCCAAACCATCAGATCTTGAGGCCAGCCGAGGGGGGAAAAGCAAGCTTGTGAGATTACAGAATGTCCTGTTCAGCCTTAGTGCAAAGCAGAAGCCAGAAAAACCAATGTAGCTTAAGAGTGTAGCAAGCTCAGCAGGCACATCACTCTGTTAGGAGTGCACGGTGATGTTGCGTGGTACAGAGAGCAATTGAGCTGTTCCAGACATGAACTGCCCTGTGCTGCCAACAGGCACTGCCTGCCAGACAGAACGCTCAGTTCATGAGGAAGATGGACAAACAAAGCAGCTCCTGCTGTTCAGATTTCCCATTATTTATCACCTGAGGAAGCTCTTGGTCTGTGCAGGACACAGCTTTCCTTCTGCTTGCTGCAACTCAGCAAGAGCAGCACAGAGAAACATGGAAACACAAGCGTTTGAAATTTCCCCTTGGTATTTCATATTCTAAGCCTGTCCCACACAACACTCAGCCTTCATTCCCCCCTCCATCCACTCCTCTCAGCTGCATGATGCATCAAGTGAATGGAAGGTGGCTGGGGTTTCATCACCATGTACTCTTTGGAAAGCAAATAGGAAAAGCTTTGTCAGAAAATCAGTTTTCATAAACCAAAATTCAAAGACTGATGCCAAAGGCTTAGTCAAGTGTGCACTGAAACGCTCCTACTTTGAAAGCTGCATGACCTTTAAGCTCTGACACACGTGTGGATCAATACTGAGCAAGGAGAGATATATCACAGTACGATCCAGAACCCAGAAATGAGGATTCAGAGCTCTCTCTCATACATGAACTGACTCAGCTGGGCATCACAGTCAGCAGCAGAGCCCACACGGGCAATTGATACCCGATGTGATTGAGATACTTCCTGCAAACACAGTCTATGGATATCATTTAATTGCAATAAATGAAACCAACTCATCCTTTTAATTGATGTATGATTAAACCAGTTATCCATTAGCAGTCTAATAAGCATAGTGTAATACAGGCAGAGTTATTAGCTATGAATGTCATATACCAACTCAATCATTAAGTGATAACATTTTAACAAATCTAAATTACATATTCTTTGCATAGATGCCTGGGAAATACTCGTTACTGTATGCATATATTATAATGCAGATAGTTGTTGCATAATAAAAAGCAACTGGTCAGATTAAAATCAAGTTTAATTGCTATCAACTCTAGTGATTAAAGAGACCATACATTTTAAAGCCTAATTTATCTTTCCAGATGGGTACTGCATACTTGATCTCTGTCTTCGTGGACAAAAAAGCCAAGCTAGTCTCTTGTTAAGTCAGTTTTGTTTTCAGATCCTTATAAAGGGAACAAATGAGTTCACTAGTTTACATGAATTACTCGTCTGGTTTACACACAACATTCTGCACTAGCCACAAACCTGTTAAGAAATCTGGAACCAGAATTCTGTCTAAAACCCTTATGTTGGAATCAAACATTACAACAGTTAAAAATGTACGCTGACTACTCAAACACAAAGCTTTTCCAATTTATTTTTTTTTAATCTAAGCAAAAAAAAAAAAAAAAAAAAAAAAAAAAAAACACGCACCTGTTTTCCCATCACTCTCTTGTATTCTAGCAACAGCCTGGGATATTTTACTCCAGACAGGATCTGACAAATGAATACCTGAAATGTTTTAGCTGAGCGTGTGCACAGCTGACCTATGTGTCAGATAAGGTGACACTCAGTAGAAGACGTTCTGAAAGCACCATGAAATACATCCAGATCTGACATTTTTAATGCCTTCTCATTTCCAAAATCAGCCAAGAAAAGCAGAAGATTTAGCACCTTCATAAACCCAAGGAGCTGCAGCAGCTCTGAGAGATCAGAGCAGAAACAGTATGCAATTTAAATACTTACATGTAATGCCCTATCCTTCCTCCATTCATCATTATTTACAAAGAAAAGCAAGGCATCCACACTGAAGTATCTGATATCAGCCTAAGACTGCGCTGATCCTTCAAGCAAGCAGATGAAAGCTCCCCAACACAATTCAAACACCCAGCCCGACCTACAGAAGACACAGTCTGAAGCAACTACCACAGTCAGAAGCAACTAACACAGCTCCCCTTCCAACACTCCTGTTCAATGAGTTCTATAATTTCTCTCACACATAGCTGTATGTATACAGATGCCATCTGCAGTCCCTCTAGCAGTAAACACCTCAGGACACAATTGGCAGTACGACGTACTATGCAGCACCTAACCTAACCTGTCAGTCAGCATCACTTGCCACAGAAGTAATATAAATCAGAAGGATATAACACGGGAACAGAATAAAAATTAACACAAGGGGGAGTAAATTAACAAAACAGTCTCTTTTCCTCCATCTTCAGCCAACACAAGGGACTCTAGGGACAGGAAAAGTACCACAGCATTTTCCCTGTAGCACTTTGTACTTCATTGCTACATTTGAATAATTGATTGTGAGTTACCGTGACATTTCATTCAGAAAGCCAATTGGTTGGCACTGAATTAACGTATCAATGCAAAAAAAAAAAAAAAAAAAGTTGGTACCCTTTTATGTCCTTTGTTGTCAAGGACAGAGCAGTAAGCCTGACAATTACACAAACAGCAGAGAGGCCTTTATCAGCCTTTACAATAAAGCAGCAACTATGTTTCAGCCCTCTTTATTAAAGGTTTCTGGATTTGAAGGTTACAGGTGTGAAGAAACACACCGCCTGCTTTTGCTCCATTACCAAGACCAATATTTCTCTCTCCCTCCAGTGCTCTTGGACCATGCTCATCCTGGCCCAGCCTAACAACACATTCCCACCTCCATGTAGTCAGCCCAGAGAGGGAAAGAGGCGAAGTCCTCAACCGTCCTCCATGCAGGTCTGTGACCAGGAGCTCATGGCTGAGTTACAAACAAAATTAAGCTTAGCAGATGCACTCATTTTTGCACTAATAAATAAATGAACACCTGCAACCACAGACTATTTAACCCTCTGCCTTTTTAAGTAGCTGCACACCACTTAGTAGTTTTCCATTTTTCTTCCTGCTTTCAAAACACACCTTCGCAAGCTGCTGAACATAATGCTTTCTGAACTTAACGAAAACCTCTCTCATGACCCAGCACCACTCAGTAAATAATTATTAAGCTCTGGAGGTGGCTTTCGCATGAGTGTTGACTTAATAAAATGCCACAAGTTGATCTGCTCGAATGCCTGCTTACTAGGGGACACAGCTTTCAGTACATACAGCTTGGGAACATCAGAGTGAGGAATCAGGTAGACCTAAGGCCCTGAAAACACCAAACCTTGCAACCAAGCACCTATTGAGGAGATGCTTCAGATGGCCCCAGCGGGTTGCAGGCAGCTCAGGCACTCTTGAGTTGGGTATTGCACAAACAATATTGACTACAACAGGCCTGGGGCAAGGAACAGATGCATCCCACTGAGGCCTGCAGGAAGCTGAAGGAAAAGCCCAGCAGTGCTGTGGGGTCATGCCATGGAGCTGGGCCCTGCACTGCCCTCACCCCCACCCCTGGGAGCAGAAGATATGCACTGGTGTTGAAAGCACTTATCCCATTCATTAATTAGGAGGAGTGTGATTAGGGCAATAATGCCATCAGAGGGGTGGGTGGGCAAGAGCACAGCTTTCTGAGGATCTTTATCACCAAAAGGGAACAGATAGATGCAAGACAAGCTGCTTTCTGGGGGATAACTGCATCTCCAAAGTTCACTTCGGTGAAACTGCACCTTGGGTTGGAAGGGACCTTAAAAACCCCCACTGCAGGCAGGACAGCCAGCCCCTAAACCAGCTCAGGGTGCCTAGGGCTCCATCCAGCCCAGCCCTGCACACCATCCACAGCTTCCTTGAGCAGCCTGTGCCAGCACCTCACCATCTTCCCAGTAAAAATTTTCCCCCGACATCTAATCTAAATTCCCCCTTGTTTAGTTCAAAACCAGTCCCTTCTTGTCCTATCACTTTCTCAAACTTTTGGAGCTATCACAAATGTAAAAAAGATACTACAGGAAAAATAAAAAAAAGTACAATTAAAAAGCAGAGTTACCTTTCACTTGACAGAGGCAACAGTCACCTTGCTAAAGACTTTTTGAGCTATTTCAGATGCTGCTTGCTTTTTATCTGTACTTACCTCTCTAAAGAGCTCTGCACGCATTCACAAAACATTCTACAACAAAAAGCCAGATAGCTTCAACAACCAAAAAGTGATAAAATAAAAAGCGAGGAGATAACACTCCATTAATAACCTTTGTAGTTCTTGATTTCGCAATGCAGAATTTACTTGCTTTTATCTGGGTAAACTGAGAAGATAACACTGTCGCCAAGAGGGAAGATGAAGTACACCACCACACTTTTTGATACTTTTTAATTGCACAGACCCAAAATCTGACTTCACATTCCTTCCTCACTGCATCTAAATGTAGACGGTGACATATCAGTCTCACTATCTGTCACAGTCAGCTTACAAGTTTATCCAAAAGACACACAGAAAATAAAGCTCAGACGTGCTCACAGTTTGCACACCTTGTTCACCTGCTCAGAAACTCTCCAAGCCGAAAACCCAGCAGGCTTCTCAAGGTCTGCAGGAGCTCAATCATTCCCAGTCTGAACCCCTCTGCTCATCCCTGATTTTCTGCTTACTGACCCTGCTTGTCAGTGTGCTAGTTAATTCTTTCCAAAGAACGCAGAGGGCAGCCTGAAATCTCATCTCACACAGATGACATCTTCCTTCTGGTATGCTGAACAAACAGGATCTTCAGAAGAAAAAGAGAAAGTGTTTATGGAAGATTTGCCCTCAATGATTAGAAACCCCCAACACTCATAATGAAAACCACAAGGTGAATTTTCAATGCCTGTGACAGGTCTGTGATGACTTGCTCATTACAGCAAATGCAAGAGGAAAAAGACCTAACACATTACTGAGAACTCTAGCATTAAAATCAGACATGGACAGACATTATACAAACTCCGACTTCAATGTATAGCCACAGGGCTACCTAGTCATTACAGGACCTGATCAGGGAGTGTGTTTAACAACTTCTCTTTCTAATAAAACGCTCTAGTCTGAAGAAACCAATTCCTCAGTGTCCACACGTTTGAAACAAACTTAGTTTTAGAGACTTTAAGCATTATTTATAGTTCTACATTTTTTGGCTATTTGTAGAAGAATTACTGGGACAAAGAGGATTATTTTACTGTACAGGCTGAACTACTGAGGGGAAAAAAAGCCTTCATTCAACAACATTTACTTCACTTACCATTTGGATATTTACACTGCAATTGCAATTTGCAATAGCAGGACAGATGTACCACTCCTGCTGCCTTGGGTATTCATAGCACAGACAGCAAGGTGGGAAAAGCTCCAGCTGTCCATGTAAGAAAGTAGTAGTGATGTTTACATATGCTAATTGAGGCCAAGTAAAACAACGGTCATTCACTGGAAGCAGTGCCAAACTGCACACAGCTATTGAAGAGATGGCCTTCAACTCCTCTGTGTAGGTTATTTAATGTGAACAGCAAAATCCCTGATGTTAGGTAATCTCAAATTAAGGCTCCCGGAGAAAGCAGGAGCCAGCAGTCTATCAGCCAAAGCTGTAATACTGACAGTGGATCCAGCAGCATCCTCATTAGAATCACAACCAGTACGATGTCCCCTGCCCCACAGTGCCTCTTCTTCCTCTCTAAGAACCAAAGTCTGTCTAGCAGAGCAGCCCATTAAATAGCAACCAGAAATGGGATAGGAACAAGTCAAACACATTATGAAGCCTCCCTAAGCAAGCTCCCAAACTCCAACCATTCCCAACCAAAGCTCAGGGATTTCCCAAAATAGGTATTTCTGCACCCTTACAGTCCTCAAGTGCATGCTGTAGGTCATGCCAGTCTCACCTTGGCCTTTGCTCTGCAGTTGGTACAAGACAGCTGGGGAAAGGCAGTGGAAGCATGGACTAGAGGATCTCTTCATCCAATGCCTAACAACCGTAATTATATTTTAAGTTCATGACACCCAGATGAACCGCAGTGCTAAAGATTTTTGTGAATGGCTGAACTACTGGAGATTGAGTATCTGCAGGGACTGCTGCAGCAACTCCCCATCAAACTTCTTTAGAAAGGAAAAAAATTCTGCACCTTCTTCCTAGTCAGAAACTGTTCACGAATAACACCAACGAGAGGGGAAGAAGATGATTCAGGAATATTCTTTAGAAGTTGATAAACACAGCCTGCCGTTACACTTTCTTAACTTCATTTTGGTATCATCCTTCCATTCTGCAACTGACTTACATTGCCCGTAAAAAGAGACATCAGGAAAGATCCTCAGAAACAACTTTGCAACCAAATACATTACTGGAAATTAATACAGCTGCAGTCCTAGAAAAAGTTTACAGTAAAACCATTCAGCAGACACTGTGGTTTGCAGTCCCATGACAACTAAGACATGACATCTGTGTAATGTGCTCAGACAGACCTGTTGCATTAATACTGCTACTTACTTTTCCAAACACATTGTAGCCATTGAATTCCTTCCGAAAAAGAGCTGCCAAGACAAAATTATTTACAAGCTTTTTGTTAGGCTGCCTTAATTTCTTCTGCATTGCCAGCAGCACGGCACTTGAATGGCTAGTTCTATTCAAAGATACAGCTATATTTGTTGTGCAGCTACTGCAAACTCCTGAATCATGCCAGCAGGGGTAAGTGCCAGAATATACTTTGCTGGATATGAAGTTCACATCTGCCTTAGTTACTAGGACAAAGAAAAACAAAGGCAGGCACTTAGTTTATAACCAATAAATCCTGCAAAGACTACAATTAATAATGAATTCTTGCTACAGGGTTTTGCTTAATCTGGTGTATTTAGCACTCATGACCTTGGCAAAGTACCTGTGGGAGAACCCACCAACGCCATGCAGCAATCCCCACCTTCCCTTATTTTAGGCTACACCAGAGGACACCGCAGCATTACATCGGTCAACCAGGTTTATAAACCTGCAACTAAGTTACCTGGAAATTATGGACAGTCCGAGAATTGCTTGAGCCCTACAGCCAATGGGATATTGCTGTCCCTAAAAAGCCTCGTGCTAACCACTCTCAGTCTGGACTTGATAGCAGCTGCATGTTCCCGCAAAACAAATGTCTGGCAAATCTGCAGCTGCTGACAGCTAAGTGACCCCCCCAGTTTCTTTAACTCCTTGGTTCAGAAGAGTTAGTACATCTATTTGCTCAATTTAAATATAAATTCAGTAGTTGCCTGATGGTGAGTTGCAAATCTGCATCTAATACAAGGAGGACATCTATCCCATCCTTTTAAAGGCTGCTGCAGAGTCTCATTCAGGAACCTCAATTGGTTTTCCAAGTACTCAGGGAGGAAAAAAGACTATTTTTAGCAACCTCCAGAACAAACAAGACGATCTCTTGTTCTTGCTTTGTCTTTAAAAGCAGACAGTAACATGAGTATAAATGGACAAGGCATTTTATCTACCATTTACTGGAGATTTAAGAGTGTACAAGTCAGGAAGAGTCAAAATATATTTTTCCTTATAAAGTATTACTTTTATACATTGTTGTACTTCTGCATCTCTTCTCTTTGCCTTCCTTCCCTTGGCAGTTATAGTCTAGCCATGCAACTCCTAACCTTAATAGAAGGAACATATTTGACTTTGCCTAGAAATGATATCACAGACGACTTCAAATATTAATAAATCCAATCTGAATCTCTTCACGCGTCGGGGTGTTTAAATACAATTGTACAAAAGGCATACCTGCTTGCAGGACACCAAAGTTACTCAATTAATATTTGCACAAAGTGCTTGCAGTCCTATTCACAAGCTACCAAGAACCACAGAACCCACATCTGGACTACAAAAAGCTATCTTCTGCAGGATTTCTTCTTTTCTTAGCTCCCAGAAGTCTCATTTTATACACTAGATGGAGCTTTGTCCCCTGTTTCCCCCCAGTCTGCCAGCCTGCGCTGCTTTACTTGCAGTCTTACGCAATATGGATAAAAAGGGTAAAGAGGTAAAGGGTGAAGCACTCTCATCACCCCAAGTAAACAAAGCACACCTAACTGCTTCAGGAGCACCATGGCATCAAGTGAGCATCTGGGTAGCACCCTCCCTGCTCCTGCTCTCCCCTCCCCAGTTTGAACATCGTTCAGTCATTTTAGAGAGAATAAACTATTTTTACAACTTTAAGTGCAACCTTGCTACAGCTCCCACCACCCATGAAGCACTACCTCAAGTTCTCACCTGAACATTGAAGCGGCCTTGCTGTTTTCTCTCCCCTTATGAAGGAGCAGTGTTTTAACTCCTTACCAAATTACACACCTGAATTACTCACTGGCTTTCCTGGATCTTCCTTTTTATTCACACTTATTTTAAATAATGTTTTTATTATATATATATAATAAATATATAAATTAAAGCTTTCTTTAAAGCTCTACCATCTCTTCACTAGTAATCTCAACCATCTGTATCTAATGCCACTGCGAAGGCTCCAGCCTTGGATCCCAAAAGTGTCAGAGTAAAACTCCCCTTAACTTACATCTTAGATATCTGAAACATTTGGTCAGGTGCAACAGGTAATCCTGTGCAAACCCCACTACATGCTTTAATTGGAAAATAGCAGAATGAGAAAGCTAGCCTTCCCACTTTATAGTGGGAAGATAAAGAAAAGTTTGTCATTTTAATCTCACAAAACGGAGAGGTTGACAGGGATGAGTGTTGCTGTCTATAAATACCACAGAGAAACAAACACCCAGAAAAGAACAACCTTGGCATTTCCCCAAGTGATATAAACTAGCTATGAGCAAGATTAAATTAGTACCAGTTATATTCTGAGAAGTCCAGTCCTGAAACAGTTTCCAGCTGGAGGACTGGTGAAGGAACAACGTGCATCGCTTCAGAGACTCACTGCAGACTGAAGCAGCCAGTAACCAACTACAGGCCATAGAAGATGCCCTCCAGCCACAGGCCATAATGGGACAGACACAGCACAAAGCACACCAGCAGAGCAGCAGAGTTGGAGTTTAGCACTGTATTAAACTGTAGCCTTTACAAATACATCAGCACAGCCAAACGCTGTACTTCTGGAAGTTAAGCAGGCTTCTGACCAGCTTGCACCAAGATAAAGATGTTCTCCTAGAGAAATACTCCTTGCTTGACATGCTGGATGGGCTGGAAAGCAAGTGCCAGCAGTCCTCATGCTGCAATTTCTTGGAACCATCCTCTTCACTCTTGCCACCAGCTTTGGGACTGCCTGCATCCTTCCGTGTGTCGACCCAGCTGAGTGAGCCACAGTTCAGGAGTGGGGTACTGCAGCAGTAAATAACGCCTCAAAAATGTGATCCCTCCTTTTTGTCTCATGTGGAAACAACTTGAATGCCTACGTTGCTGCTTTGCAAACAAGTGCCTGCAGTTCAGCTGACTGCACCTTCTGAGGCTGGCAAACAGCGTAACAGCCAATTTCTGCCCCAAATCACACGGAGGGTTGAGCAGCACTGCCTTAACTTGGTGCAGCCATACATTCGAAGTGATTAAGAATATCAAAGAATAAGATCAGCTTCAAACACAAACACAGAAAATGGTCTGAAAATAGGCTCCAAATAACGGTCATTTCTTGTGATTCCAAGATTCCAAGTCAGTATTTCTTAAATATGCAAAGGGTACAAGTGACTGATGTCACAGTGCACAAAGCAAACTAGAGTTAGAAAAGCGCAGGAGCAGGCGATGAAAACCTGAAGCTGTTATTCATTAACATTGATACTAGCTGTCTCAGTCCCTATTTTCTTTCTGTCAGCCCCACCACACTAGCCCGTTTAACTGGCCTGCCGAGTCAGCTCCATAAAGCTTTCCCTAAATCAAACATTCACACAGGTCACCTGTTATTTTAGCAGCGGTCTGCTTTTTTTTTTTTTTTTTTTTTTTTTTTTAAACCTGAGGAACAGAACAAAAACAAAAGCACACCAACCACACTGTTCTCCTTGAGGCCTCTCCTGGTTTCCACACAATGGCCAGCCCAGGGGCACCTCTAGCAGCAGGCTGGGCAGCTACAAATCAGCCAAATGTTTTTTAAAAAGTCAACATGTTTATGACATGCATACAACTTACAGCTGATTCTGGTACAGGAAGAAAGCTCTCATTCCTTCCCATGAAGTTAGCTTTGCAAAGAGAACTAAAAGTCAGCCTGACTTCAAGAGTCTTACCACACCCCTTCATTTGCCATTCCACATCACCACAAAAAAACCAAACCCTTGGCATCTCCTTTCTGTTTGACATACCAGGTTTGCGATCCAAGATCTGAAGTGAAGTTCAGAAGTAGAACAGAACGAACAACTCCACTGACCGCATTATTTCTAGTCTGGGAACAAAGAACTTCAGCCTCCAATACTCTTTTAATATAGTCTAAATTATTCTTGGATTTCATTCTCCCCCCCCCACTACCACCACCCTTCAGAAGTACATAAAACCAAAGTACACAGTCTGAATAACACCCTCCTGTCTGGCAGAGCAAGCACTTTCTTAGAACACTGACTTTAGTTCAAGCTGAGGATCCTCAAAATATACTGCATTAAATTGAAATAAACGCATTTGATGTTCCTTTATCTTCTATTAAGCCCACATACAAGTTGCTTAAAACTGGCCTTTAGCATATGAATGTTCAAATATGTGTTTTCAACCCAAATAGCACATTAAATCTTTCCAGACTGAGAGTCAAAAATTCCCCTGAAACAAGAGCAAAAATGCCCGAGGCGGAAGTCAGCTTTCACCACACACCTCTGCAGAACCATCACAACGAAGCACTATCAAGCACCTGCAAGGGTGGCATTCAAGACTGATTCCAGGTACCTTACCATCAATAAAACCATACTACATCAGATATGTTGGATCCTTGCTTGTTTAAGGAAAACCTCAATATAATGCCAGGGCAAAGGGCAATAAAAGGCTGAAATGGTAATGAATGAAGATCACAGTGCGAGGGGCTGGAAAGCTCCTTCCCTGCTCATGTAAGCTCCGGACTGCAGGCAGTAGGAATGCTTCCCACCTGAAGGGCACAGACATTTAACACTGCTACATCAGATACTTTGTCCATTTCAATTACAAGGGTGACTGTAACTGTTCCTAATGGAGCTGGGGACCTTCAGATGCACGGGAAGAAGATAACGAAGTCGTGCTCCCAAAATCTTTTGTGTAAAAGAAAAAAAGGAAGAATGAAAGGGAAAAAAAAAAACTGAACAGATTAAGAAAATCCTCCTAAAGATCACAAAGGCCTGCTAAACACTCTGTAAATACACCACCAAGTCTAACATTCTTCCCTCTCCATCAGTCTACTCCCCCAAAATCTTGGCACCTGGAAGCAAAATATTATTCCATGCAGCCACGAGAAAAAAAACATGTTTTCTGAATAAATATTCTGGAGGAGAAAAAAAAAGCACAAAAATTGCATTTAAAATTTTAATAAAAATAAAACATAAAAGTTACTTAAATTACTTAATCTGTCCTCTTTACATGGCAGTTAAGAAACGCAAAGAAACAGATAAGACCTTTTATTCAGCTATCATGCTAGATTTTAAGTTTCTGTAAGCAGCCTGATAAAGCAGCTCAGTTACTCCCCCCTCGCTTATCTGCTATCTAAAACCACTGACAATATCATCTCAGACACCAGAAAAACACTTGGAACTTCCTCCACTCCTGCTTTCTATTTGGGTCTGTTACATTTGAGGGCTTCTTTGTTTTTGTATCTTCAACACAGACATCTGAGCAAACACCGATTTCCAAGAGTTACTTGGAAAAGTTTCTATCCCTTCTTCAAGATATACTTCTCAAGGGATTTGTCCCAGTAACCTGAGGATCTAAAGTCAGGTTGCAAGACCAGATTTTTAAGTGATGAAGGACTGGGGAAACATTTATTAAACAGCAAACTTACAGCAAGCATTTAATTACAATGCTGAACTCAAGCCGACTTCAGTACATCATAACCAAGTAACTGGGGATGTCCCAAACCTGGGGGAAATCAGCAGGCTTGTTTCATTCTTCTTCCCACATTTTCAGCTGCAAACACACCTGCTCTCAGGACATCTGAGAAAACTGCACTGGAACAGCGATCACAAAGCAAAGTGAATCCCCAAAACAGGCAGAATCAGTCCTGCAGCTCACAGCACACACCATGGAAGCAAATAGCTGAACATTAAAGCACATGAAAAGGTCGTGTGCATGCTTGTTGGACTTCTGAACAGAAGAAACAAAGCAAGGAGCAAGGAAACATTCACCAAGGTCTGCTTTTTGTTGGTTTTGGTGCTTTTATGTCAGATAATTTTTTAATTTTTTCTGATCTAATCCGAGTACAGAGTTGGGAATCACACAAACGGAGTGGACTCCAGCTCTTTCTATACTGCAAGCCAACTGCAGGAGCTCAGATGCAAACCCAATGGAGTGCTAGAGCCAGAAGCAGCACCTTGCTGTACAACACTGAAGAAAAGACAAACGACCAAGAACTTACCAAGCGAGTTCATCCTCTTACACTACAATCCAGCACAGCAGGGGCTGGTGGGGGCTGATGTGCTGCTGGTGGCCACCAAAGCAAAGAGCTGAGCAGAGAGCTGCCAGTAAGCTCTCAGACCCAGCTGTGCTCCTACTGCTAGCACTCACCCCACCGCCCTGCTGCTACCTCTGTCTGCCTGCACTACAAGACTTCTGCAAATGAAAACAGATGAGTAAGTGCTGCTGCTACAGCAAACTTCCATGCCCATGGTCACTAATAATAGCTTTGTTCCTTTTATTCACTAAACTAAAATGAAAAGAAGTTTAAATGCTTGTAGAATATGTGCACAGCTGAAGGTTTCCCCATATAAGCTTAGCACGAAGCTCTCAAACACTGTGGGTATGTGCCCAACATGGACAATATCATACTCACCAAAAGGCAAAATAAATAAGGAATAAAATAGATTTTGAGCTTATAAAATGCCATTACATAGGGATTTTCATGTTGTTGGTTCCTTTTTTCCATAGAAAAGATCTAAACAGATGTTCATGCTTCTCACAAGAAGCCCCAGTGGTAAGAATGAACAAACTCAGGAGAGCGAGTAACAGCAAAAACCCTTCCCTTGTGCAAATGCTAAACTTTTTCTCCTGAGAATGAAATCAGTTACAGTAGAAGTAACCACCTTGCAAATCACTTCTGTTATCAGAAAGCCTTTTTCTCTGCAGCCCCCTGCCACAGGATCAGCTCCCTGGCTGTAGCAGCAGCCCCAAGGCAGCCCTGCACCCAGCTTCATGCTGCTGCGCAGCTGCTCAGCGCTGCTGAGTGTTCTGAAATCAGGCCTGAGTGCTTCCACACTGTGAAAAGCATCCTGAAGCCTCTCGCCTTCTCCCCCGCACACACACCCCAGTAGATCGATTCCTACTATTGGTTGGCTGTCACGGAGCATCACACAATGAATTTCTTCTTATTTCTTTTTTTTATACAGGAAACAACCAAACCAGAGGCAGCAAAAGCATCCTCTTGTTCTTCTGAGAGCCCTTTTTTTTTTTTTTTTTTTTTTTTTAAAGTTTATTTGAACAGCGTCACCATGAAAGAGCTTACAACAATGCCTGTTACAAAATAGGAAGTTCAATTGTTAGGCAAGCTTTGCCTGCATAACTCCACCAGCCTAGAGAGGATATGACGAGCACATCCAGGACAAAGGGCTACACTCAGTCACCCCACACACCATTTTCAGGCCTGGGTTTCTGCAACTGAAGTCTGCTTGTCTGCTTTCAGCTGTTAAAAGTGGTCTACAAATAGCACCAACATGACTTAAGTTATGATTTAAGTTGCGAGTTTCAAAGGGAAAGAACTTCCCCAAGCCTGCAGAGATCCCTAGAAGCAGCTCTGGAGCGAGGCACTTCAAACCAGGTTACCCATCGCAGAGCCCAGGCAGCCTTTCACTGCAATAATCCTGCTGGAACCACGGCCATCTGGGCTGAGCACCACTCTCAGAACTACTCCAACAGATAAAAGCAACACAAGTGGCTGAACAACCGCAATCCGGGAACCTGCAAGTGAATCATTAACGAACACTGATGTCTCCATTACTCACTGTGGATATAGAGTTACTGTGGGTAAGATCTGTTTCTAAAAAAAAAAAAAATACCACCAGAAGAGCCAGCAAACATGAGTACCAACAGATTCATGCAAGCCCTAAAGCGATGTGAGGAGGGAAGCGGAGGGCACAGCCACCACACCCAGGGCCAAGCGGGGAGTGATGCTCGCTGGCTTTGCCCTCACCAGAAATGATTAACTCGCCCACAAATGCTGGACAGCTGCCAGAGCAGCGGCACAAATCCATCATACCCAACAGCCCCAACATCACAGTGTGACCTTTCCGTGAGGGTCTCCACGCCCCTTCACCCATTTTCTACGAGAAATGCTCCCAGGGCTTTTTCTCCATGTGCCTGAAGTCTGTGTCACTGAATGCAAGCAACAGAACTGAGCCAACACCCCCAACCAAGCTGTGGGTATGGCTAGAGCATAAATGCTTCACAGGAACCAGATCACGGCCAGCACAGGTAGCACCGAGCACAGCTTTGGCCCAGCAGCTGCCATTTATTCCCAGCAGCACCTCTTCATCAGGGAAACAATAGGAGAAAGCCATTCATTTCACCAGGGTGGTTTACAAGGCGTCCACGAGGAAAAGTTTGTGCAACAGGAAACAAAGCAGGTTTAGTGAACTGTCACCCAATGAACAGGTGGCATGGGTTTGCTAATACGGGTTGAAATTAATTATTTTCACAAACACACCAACTGGGGCAGAAAATGACCCCATGAGCAAAGCAAGCAAAGCAAAGCAAATAAGGCAGCAGGAGCTGGAGCTGCAGTCTCAGACTGCTCACATTGAGAGCACTTAGGTTAGAGATTAGGGCTGAGGAATAAGAACTCATTAGCTCTTCTCCAGGGTTCACGATTTGCATCTGACAAAACACACAATTCAGTGCTTCCAAGCTTAACAAAAATTCCAGCGGGGTCGTGGAAGATGCTATTTATAGCTGCCTTAATCTCTGTGTGCTCAAACACAGCTGAAGTGCGTACACATATTTTGCGAGCACTTAAGACCAAAAAAAAAAAAAAATCTTTGTTCCTGAAAGCTTAATCAGCCCCAAGTTCTAAAAACATAAATGTTTTCCTCACAGCGTTAGCTGCTTCTCACTGAGCTGCAAAGAAAAACAGCCTATAGCTTTTCCAACCAAAATTGTTACCGGAAAAAATGGGTCCTGGAAAACACTCAGTGACAAAATTGAGAAGTAAGAATGTGGAAAGTCGCACGGCAATTAATTTTGTCAGTAGGAATCCAACTCTTTTTGCACGTATCAGTATAACTGGGCACTCTGAAATCTTGCACATCCAGGCCTGGGTGCTGCCTGTGAACTGCCCAGTCCTCTGTGAGCTGGGGAGCAATTGCCCCATGGCCCTGCTCCGTGAGCTCGCAGCTCAGACATCACCTCTGCCCTGGGAATGTGCCCAAGTGCAGAAGATCACAGGACCATTAAGGCTGGAAAAGACAACTAAGAACTCAGCCCCACCACACCCACTGTCCATGTCCCTCAGTGCCACTTCTCCATGAGACTCAGACACCTCCAGAGGGGTCCCCACCACCTCCCCAGGCAGCCTGTGCCAATGCCTCCACACTTTCTGATGAGAACTTTTTCCTCTGCACAGAACTGATGCAGCAGTCAGTCTACCTGCCTTAAGAGTCTACCTTTGGAACAGAAACATAAAAGCTTAGCCTTAATCCAAGTTAGAAAAGTTTCACTCAGGCAAAAGGAATGAAAAACAATGTAGCACAGGAGTTGCATAACCCCCTGGGAGATACACGAAAACATCAACGGCTGTAACAAGACTCACTGATGGCCAACAGGTGACCCAGGAGTTAGCACTACCCGTACTGCACACAGGTATACTCACTGGGTCTTCACTATTACATTTTCATTACTCCCTGTACCTAAGTTTGTCTGTTGAACTACTGCACCATTCAGACCTTCAGTGGTTGAAGGATGCTGCTGTCTAAACACTTTTAATGAAATTAAATGCAGATGTCATCTCAACTACTAGTACTACTGATAGTCACCAAGGCTCAGATGGACAGGCCTAGTACTGAACGCAACAGACAGCAGCTCGTACTGACTGCCTCCTTCCAAAACTGACAGACCAGATCTGAGCATTAGGGCATGGCAGGCTGCTGGGACCCCCCCACCCCCCAGAAACCCAAAATAAATTTCTAGTGAGTCAGACCTCAGCATTTTTCTGGCTCAAATGCAACACACACACACACACACACACACAAGTCCTTTAGCATGCTGATACTCTGAAACAGTGAACTTCAGCAGTGGCACTGATTCAATATCCCTAAGCAAGTTTAAGAAAAAAAATCATAGGTTGAAAGAGCATGGCAGAGAATCTTCCTTACCAAACAGTGACCGTTCTACATCATCAACACACTGCTTTTAAGGCTTTGAGTTAACTGCTACTTAGCACTGAAATCAGAAGTACTTCACCAATATACATACACTGGAACCATCAAGCAGAATCAATCAGAATCGCCTCGTTCATTTCTGTAAGTGCTATAAATCTTCCATCAGTCATAACTCATAACCAGCAGTCACTTCTCTCAGGGTACGCCTCAAGGAAACTTGATGTACATCCAAACTTCTGCAAGGTTGCTCCTTTCTGGTGGATGCATCTTTCATTTTCCCCTAAGAGTGCAAATCATGTTCTGGAAAGGTTACAGCATGCCAGGGATGCTTAAAATAGAAAGGCTGCAGCTAGCGATACTGCAAACACAAACACAGCAGCCGGTGTGCGGCGGGAGGCACAGCAGCAGTAGTGGTCATCCAACGCTGCCAGCAAGCTCCCGGCAGCTCCCTGAATGCAAGCAGAGAGCGGGAACAGCCATCTAACAGTCTGCATCCGCACAATACCAATGAAATGAGTTGTGACAAATTCACAGCACCATCCTAATCCTCCGGCTGTAATGTTACTAAATTTAGGAGTTTCGGCGCAGGAAGGGAGGAAGAAGAGCTGCAAAATTGCTTTAGTAAGGCAACAGTTAGTCAAGTACAAGAAATGCACAATTTTGACCTTTCTCTACAAGAATTGCATGTGCAGCTCAGACATGCACAGCCACAGCTCCTGTATGAACAGGGAAAAGCACAGCCTTCCTCTAATGAGACCTTAGAGGAGGGTACAAACAGACCCAAGAGCCTCAGAGCAAAAAGCTGGGTGAAGAGAGGCAACAGCTCTCAGAGTTCAAACACTGAAGTCTGCTTAAAAATACTAGATGTCAAAGTTATCAAAGCACGCCAGTCAGAACTGTGCCCAAGTCTAATGTAATGTCATGTTTATTTCTGTCCCTGGCTCCAGCTATGTTTGTGCTCCTTGCAGCATTTTCAGGGAAACAAACAAATACACAGCAGGGACCGGAGGAGAGGGTGCATCTGACAATTTCAAAGCCCAGCCTTGGTGCACCACTGAGTTAGTAAGCAATTCCAGGTCAACACAGACCAAAGTACGTACTGAGAAATCCTCTTTTTAAGCATTTTTTAATTACTGACCCTGTGAGACAAAAACCAAGCAGTATCTCATGCACTTAGAATAATTCAGCAAGCCCCATTTAGAAAACCAGAAGAAAAAAAAAAAAAAAAAACCCTTCACCTACAAGGTGACTAAGGGCTCGGCTATGCAGTCACCCTGCCAGCAGCCAGGGGCACTTGAGCCCAGCATCCATCTGGCAGTGTCATTCAAGCCACCAGGCCTGCAGCTCCCTGTCTTGATTGCAAGTCTTCCCAAACTCCCGAGGACAACATTCTCATCTCTCTGCTTACTGTTCAGCACATCAGTGACAGAGGGAGATACCGCTGTCCTGGCACTTCCCTCTGATTTCAACGGCACTGATGCTGGCTAGAATGCCAATATTAATTACAAGTTAAAAAAAAAAAAAAAAGTTAAGACTTGGGACAGAACCAACAAATAAAGTCTGAATTTTGGAAGGTTAAGAACAGACAACTGCCATTTAGCTGCTCGATCTCTGCTCAGCACGGACCGCCATTCCAAGCACTTAACTCCCAGCATCCTTCTCTCAAACTACACACACTTCAAACTAAAAGTGCGTTCACCATGACATTAACGAGGGCTCCAATTTCAGGCGGAAACCAAGTTGAACTCCTCGGTGAAGACAGCAGAGCTTGCTCTCCAAGGACACCTGCTCCCATGCCAATGGGAGCCTTCCTGCAGTAGCTCAGCCTGGGGCAGGGCTGCAGCACAGTTCTGGTGCTCACAAGTGGACATTCCACTCCAGAGCGACACATCTTCAGACAGGCAAGGTCAAACCCAGAGCGTGTCTGCTCAGTTCTTCATAGCAACACAGAAGTAGCATGCTGCTGAAGTCGGCTTCATCTTAAATAGACCACAAACTAGTGAAGAAATTAACCCTATACAAGTCACGTGTCTTATTTCTTAGTCTCATCAGCAAAAAACAAGCCCACATTCCTGTCTTCTACTCTTCTGCTCTTCCAGCTCTGTGTTCCTGTCTCCCCCAAAGCTGAGGACAGCAGGCTGCAGGCAACATGGGATGGATGTGGGTATTCACCTAGAACTGCTTCAAGTGTTTGGGGGTCAGAACGCAGTGCCTAAAAGCAGACAGTCCTTGTTCAACCTCAACAGTATTCAGCACACCTCCAGCTTCCCTAAACACAAAAGAAATCAGGGCAGATGACCACGGGACGCATCCACAAAGCACTTCTTAAGAGCAGCTGAGGAATAAGTCCACTCAACTGAAGCATCAGAAGTTGTATTCTTGCAATAGCACAGAGCAATGTTCTCACAGCCCCAGTAATCACAGGATATGAGCAATCCCAAAGACTGCTTCTTTAGATCAACAGAAATACTTTGGGGAGGGTCTAGGGGCAAAAGAAGCAGGCAAATTCTTCCTTTGGCCCACAGGTACAACCCTCCATGCACCAAAATACCCTTTTCATCTTGGTAATTTCTCACGGAAAACAGAGACACGGCATGGAGAAAGGGAGGATCGTGAGCAACACTATTTCTCCATCGTGAACTCAGCACAGTCATATTCCAAGTCTACCATCTGGCACCTACTTGTTCATATTACTAAAAGAATTCTACCAGAAAATGCTCGCTCAATGGCAGACAAAATCTACAATACTATTAAGAATGCTGCTGTTCTCCAACAGATGGATCAGCATGAGCAACACCAAGATTTCTCACCTGCCATTGGCTGTGTAAACCAAGACAGAAGCTGCTCTTGTGGAACAACTGAACTCTCATTAAAAACTAATAATTCAGCCATAAAAATGTTAACTGAGGCCTTTTCAGTATATTTTACAGAAGTCCAGTTCCTAGATGCAAAACCATTGCTTAAATCTGATTAGTGGAGGAGGGGGAGGAAAGGGAGGAATATTATGAATCATTTGTGGAATAAAAAATCCTAAATCCATCAAGCTCTCACAATCCAGATGACAAGTTTTCCTTAATTGTATGATGGGAACACGGTTAAATGAAGTTACTACCCCCCTGAATACCTCCCCTTCCTATGACAAAGGGATACCAAGGCTTTAAAAGCACCCATGTCATCATGCCGAATGCTAAAAAAGGGGCAGAAAGGTCAGAACACACCTTACTTCCCCCACCAAAAACAAAAGCAAATTTATGTCCTGCTACAAACAAACACACTACCATGCTAGTCTAGTCCCCAAACTGGACATTTTATGAAGCCTTTACAGCTTCCATTTGGGATGCTGACAGAAAGTCCCCAATACAGAAGCGAGGGTATCACCACCCTGTGACCTGCATTTGCCACTATTGCTACCACTCTTCTGCCTTACTTTCCCATCCATAGTGGGCAAGGGACCACAAAGGAAAGCACTTCCCAGTGCTCACTCCATGGGCAGGTAATACAGGAACATTCTTCTCCAGGGCTCCTGCAAATAAGCAGGGCTGTTTGTGCTGCCTGCTCTGACTCCCCAGCCCCACTGCTCCAGCTCAGCTTTTCCTACCCACCAAAGCACATCACTGCTGGTAAGCCTAAGGACCTGCTTACTGGTAATGGTATTGCACTGCAGGCCCAAGTAATCTCTGTGCAGGGGAAGGGCTGTTTATGTTCTGCAATATTTTGTAATAGCACCTCATTTACAGAAGCTTACAGGAGAGTTTTGCTTGGTGACTCTAATAATAGATGAAATAACAACAGGACTTGGCAAGGACACCGGCTCTGCTCCTGATGGCTGCCATTCCATATTACCTGAGGGTTAGTACTCCTTTTTGCTGCTTCTGTTTCCACATTTGCAAGGCAGGAATAGCGATAAAGGCACTTTTTGAAGAAGAAAACACAGCCACTGTTGTCCAAGCACAAACAACAGTCCCTGTTCTAAAGAAAATGGAAAGGGGCCAACTATTTGGATGCATAAACCAAGCACAGCTTCACTGAGAGTACGAAGTCTGGTGTGAAGTACGTGGCAGGCTCAGGGTGCTCCAGCAGCACTGGCATTAAGAACAACACAGAACCACTCACACAGGCCCCCAGCTTGCCCCTGCCTCCCTCCCAGCCACATCTCCACACGCTCAGCATTTCACTGCACAAGCTGCTAAGCAGTCGATGAGCTTAAGCTCCAGACTACGAGGCAAAATAATTACAGCAAGTACTGGGGATGCTGGAAGATCTGCTTTCTTATTCACAGCATGTTATATTTGCCTCTGCAGCTTTCCCTCTGCTACTTGCCCAGCTGCAAACCGAAACCAGTTAAGTAACAGTACCGCTCACCCCCGATGATGCAGAGTTTCTAATGAGGGACTTCCCAAGAAAATAACACTCAGACTTTCTGACTAATAATTATTCATACATGTTATAAATAAACACAGCTCCTAATAATGTTAATTAGATAGTTTCCACCAAGAACTTATGTTCTCCTGAAGCACTTAGATTGCAAAAAGAAACCGCACATCATTCCTTACAGAGATGGAAGAGTCGGAGAGAGCAGCCTAAGCCAAAGTGGACTTGCAGGATGTCTCCCATTAGAGCTTTCTTCTGTCAGACTTGGTCAGAAATTCTTACCATAGAGCTCGTCTTTCCTTGGAAGGAAAGAGGAATACTCAGCTTCACCTTTTCCATACTAAAATTAGTGGTAAATTCATTACGATGCAACAAGATCAACAGACAGAAGAAAAGCTTTTACAAAGCTTTCTTCAGTTTTGTAGCTGACAATCTTTTCACTCTTTCTCCCTGCACACTCTATGTCACAGAGCCCACCCTTTGTTTTCTGTCAGTGCAATGCTTTCTGCTGCAACAAGTCCAGGAGCAACTCTGCTTGTCAATTTACCCTCCTTGCTTGCAACCTGAAGCCCTTGAAGGAAAGAATAGAAGACTGATGAGATGCTCTGAACAGAAAGAACAACACAAAGGTACTGAAGGGATGGAGCAGAAGGCAGCAGTGCTAGAAGAGCAGGCAAAGTAGGCAGAGGCAGGAAGAGGCACCTGTCCGAAGGCTTCATGAGATGACTCACCCACGTCTCTGCTGTTCTCTCCAGCTAAGCCCAGCGCTGGATCAGAGGACAGAGCTGCACATCAGGAAGAAAGGGTGGAGCTGAGAGAACATTTCCTGGGCAATCACAGCAATCCACGGCCTGTTTGTCTGCTCCGCACAAATTACAGGAGCATCTCCACTGCTCAAACAATACAGCATGCAAGAACACCCTGAGAGTTGCTCCTGTAGCCCTCTGTTGCCAGGATGAAAGAGATTAAGAGGTTAGCGAGGCAAGAGCTGGAGTAGGAGGCATCCACTGGAGAACACTGTGGGTTCATTCAACTAAGAAATGGTGTTCTTTTATACCACTAAGACAGCCCTGAAACAGGAGAGCATTTCGCTGCCAGCCTCACAGCTCACAGCACAGTTCATTAACACAACCGTTTTTAAATGCTCGTGAGGATAAAGATGATGAAACAGCACTCTGTTGGACAGGGCGGGTGAGCACACAGCAAAAGCTTCAGGAAGGAGCCACAGAAGTGCTGTAAAGGGAGATGGATTTGGAACAGTGACCTCAGAAGGTGGGTAGGGAAGAAGGTGAAAGGCATGTCTAGAGCCGTGGCAGCCAGCTAACTTCAAGCAAGAATCCTTCCAGGAGAGAACAAGCAAAGGGAGCCTATGGTTTCAGAAAAGGGATGTCACAGAATAAATTTTCCAGGCTACAGATACATCTGACATACTCAATTACCCTATTAGAAAGGGGCAAATGCCCATAAACAGCAGTAAGGGGGACTATAATAGCACAAGGAGGTTAAGTGGAGACTCACCTTGACATCAGTTCTCACCTAGTTCCTCACACCTGCATCAGAGCCCCTCAGCCAACGCTCTCCTGTGACCAAACTGCCTGCTGCTGCCCTGCCTCGTTTCCTCTGAAGCACGGTTCTCATTGCTGTGCTGCCTTCTCCCATGCATCCAACCAATACCTTCACATCCTGCGCTGTTCACCTTTCTCACCCTCTTTTCATCCTCATAGCAGAGCTATTACTTACAACACTCCTAATCACATTTAATTGGGGTATGTTATAATACGTTATATGTAAGAGATCTATAATCTCCAAAGCATCTTCCAAACAAACTACAGCAGATTTCGCCCTCTGCTCAAGGCACTTGGCATGAGTACAGCAGTAGACATTACACCAAGTGGCCTTTTTGTTTCCATCCCTTGAGTCACAGCGCTGTGCATCAGCGACGGATTTCACGCCTATCTGGGATGAATGAGCTTTCCTCAATATTTGTGACACGCAAAAGAAGAAAGCAGCAAGGGGAACCTATGACTCACTAAGTATTTGCTAATCTATAGCCCATCGTCAGAAATTATTACATCTGTATCGTGTTTCAGAAAAACATGCAGATTTTCAACGCTTATCTCAGACCTACAGCACAGAGTACACTATCATTATGGGTTACCACAGCTACTGAAAGGAACAAACCCAAGCACAGTAACCTTCCAGAGGAACTAAACATACCAAGTCACCCAGACCAGGCAGAAATAAGAGAGCTATCCCCTGACAATACCATACTCACTGATTAAAGGGTTTTTTCCTGAACTTTATTATAAACCCTACTCTCTTCTACTAGATGTAAAAGACAGTGCTGGCTCAGTGAAGTCTACAAGAACGTTATTATTATTTTTTAAATCACCAAAATTCTTTTCAGGCTTCCAGAAGGACCTTGTCATCTCCTCCCATCTCATGTATCTTCAGAGCTATTTGGCACAAGAGGAGGCAACGCCTCTCTTACAGCTGAGCAGATAACCAGTCTTGCTCGGCTGTCTGAATCACTGTTTTAAATTAAGCACAAGAATATGGAAAATCCCAAGCTTCCCTTTGCTTCCCCATACTCCTACTCCCTGTTTCAGTGGGGGAAGTCCTACAGACCTTCATGGAGAAGCTCCAGGCACAGCAGGCCCCAGGCTCCTTGTCCCATCCAACCCTGGCTCACAAAGCCACTGCGTAAAGTGATCTGGGAGGCGAACCTGGCTGCAGGGTTAGGTCTGCAAGTTGGCACTCATTACGGAGCAAAGAGAGTGTAGCACCTAAAGCCAGACTGGGTATGGCTCCAAGTTTAGAGAATCCTTTGAGTGCTCCAGCACAATATTTTCCTTCTCTTGTAAGAAATGCTGGGTTTTGCTGCAAATGCTGTTGCAGCATGTAATAGCTGAGCACGGTAAATCACAGAATCATTAAGGTTGGAAAAGACCAGTAAGAGCAAGTCCAACTGTAAACCCATGCTCGCCACTCCCACCACCAACGTCCCTCATCCCCAAAACAGTGACTCCATCCCCTCCCCAGGCAGTCTGTGCCAATTCCACCTCTGGGAAAAAGTGAAGTTTTAAACTGATGAAAAATCCCAGTGAAACCCTTAGAGGAAGGGAAGGTAGGCAAGGAGGTTGGGCCTTGCACAGCTGGGGATACCAACGAACCAGATATCAGACTAAGGAAATCAGAGCAAACCACATCAGTTCCACAGCTATCATCAAGTACCTTAGAAGAAATACCAGAAGCAAAATACCAGGGAAGCTTTTTCTTCCTACTACTCAGAGTACAGACGCATTTGGGGCAGATAACTTTCCTCACACATGCTCACCAGCAAAGAGCTTAACTCCTGACAGCACTCAGCCCCCTCTGCAGCACTTGAGAAACAGCAATGCTGCCCGAACCAACAGCACCTGGAAACCACCGAATCAGTCCTCATTAACTCTGGCTAAATACCACAGATTCACACCCTATAAAGTTCTGCTGCCTAGCGAAGAAGGAGAGGCAGCCTTCAATTAACACCTCCCTTCTTGTTTAAAGGACAGTTCTGTGCAATTACTGGGACTGAGTTCTGTTTGCTTCGCTCATGAGAGCACTCCATTTCTTTTAGTGGGAAAACTCAGAAATCAGTTGTCTTTAAACAAGCTGCAGATTTGACTTCTGTTGCTCTGTGGCCTCAATGCATTTGATACGAAGGCTGTATCTGGTGCTAAGGCACCACCTTCCTCCTCACCAGGTAGATTCTGCACTGGGCAATAACTGCAGAAGAGCTGGATAGCTATCAATTATGAGCCAAACAACTGAAAATAAGCAGACTGATCTGTTATTCCCACTCTTGCCAGCAAGTGTTGCTGTTTACCAAGGGAAAGCAAGAATGGAAAGGAAAAAAAATGAATAAATAAAAAAAAAGCTATTGCTAAACTTCCTTATTGTGTTTATATCCAAATTCTTCTGTGCAGAGTTCTGATTCACGAGTTGGAACTCGATGCAGCCTCAGAAAAGCATGCTTTGATACCCTCTTAGAGCAGAAAGCTTGCAGATTAGTTTCTGGAAAAAAAAAAAAAAAAAAGCCAAACCAAAACAAACAAAAAAAAGCCTGAAGATGCATACAGTCTTCTGCAGTGCAGATAAGCACATTGCAAACGCCTGAGAAGAAAATTTGTGTGGGGAGATAACTGCAGAAACTATTCTTAGCAATGCAGTTCTGCATCTGTTAAACTAACTCTGCTGGCACTGCGCTGAAAATTCATATTCACTAACACGTGCCCCAAATGTTGTGAAAAGGCTACTATTTTAAATTCAGTTTTATATAACCTGAAACATCTCTGAGAACCCGAGCAGGTATTTTCATGGCATTTTCTTGTATTAACATGACTACCACAGGTAAGACCACATCCCAAATCAATGGCCATGACAACACATAGAAAAGGAGCAGAGCCCAAGCAGTGGTCTCCAGCATTGGGCTCATAAGCAACATCCAGGGCTGTGCGTGGGCATCAGAAACGTTCAAGTTAAAAGCATGGCAGAAGGCACAGCACAGCCTGATCTCCCATAGAAACAGCCTGCACGGAGCTTAGCTTCAATACTTCTTTTGACTACATCATCTCAACCTGAAAAACAACTTCTGGTAGGATAAAAAGTTGGTTGCAGACTTTTTCTTTTAATTCTACCACCAGCGGTCTTCAAAGTTCTCCCATTGTAGTTTACTTTTGGGCCCTGAAAAGCTGGGCAGAAGCTCTCCCAGTGCATCTCCAGTGCCTCTCAAGCCAAGCCAAGCAGAAACCATGGCACTGTACGCCTGGGTACAGCATCTTTTCTTACACTTATGCCTCTACTATACTGAGTAGAACTGGAGCCCTCGATGCACTTACAAACAATTGCTGTGAACGAAGTATTGCCAGATGGAAGGAGAACACTCACTCAGTACTTGGCTGGGGTTTTGTGAAACTGTGAACAGAGCAAATCTCACTCTTAAATCTGTATTTAAAATCTCACCGAATGGCTGGTAGTGGTGTGTCTTCGGACATCACATAAGGAGCACTGTGAGGTCTTCTTGAAGCATTTCATTAAATTATCATCCCACCTGGGAGCAACAGGAACCTTTACTTGTAGAAAAACCGCAGAGAATCCAAAGCCTAAGGTTCTGGACTCGATGATCTTGAAGGTCTTTTCCAAACTGAGCAATTATATGATTCTATGAGGGGAAGAAAAAAACCTGACAGCCTGCAAGTTGCAGGGACTCCAGCAAAACAGTTTTCTGGTCAGTTGAGAGTGACACAGGCTAATGCTGCTTTTGGCTATCCAACTGACTTACACTCTCTTCCTTCTGGCTCCCACAAATCATAACTCTGGCACACATCTTTAAAGGCAGTTTCCCTCTTTAACCATTTTTTAAGTCTCTTTCTAAAAGCTGATGGTACACATAGGGCTGCATGACAGTTGCAAAGTATTTTTTCCTGCTAACTCATCTTCATGGCAACAGTCAGAAATACCCTTCAGTAACCCGTATGCATCAACAAGCTTTGTTACAGCCTAGAATGTTTGTTGTAACAGTTATTTCACAAGCCTCTGGTGGGACTGTACATTCTGGCAGTGTCAAATACATTTCCTTTTATTACAGAATCCATTTCATAGCCATCAGAAGTCTCACTTGTAAGCTCAACAGTGCTATATTTAGATTACTTGGATTACAGATTTATTTCCCTCCCTGATGCTACAGAAGTGGACGAAAGAAAAGACAGGAGCAGCACCTCAGGCTGCAGGGCAATTTTCCAAATAATGGAAAAGGCTTTATTATGCATTCTGAATACACCCATGTCTGTTTCATCATCTGGATCTGCTCCTTCACTTTCATAGAGAAGCTTAAACAGATTGGACATCATTTGGACATCATAAACTTTTTTGTTTGTCTGTTCTGGTTTAATTGTCTTACTCCTAAGTCTTTATTAAAGTTTATGCTCTTGAAGGCAAAAATACCTCCCAGGCACCTGAACAAAGCTGAAGGGATCAGGATGTGCTCACGAGACACCTTCTAGCCCCCAACACATGCAGCCGCTCAGAAGTTCGGAGCTAAGCTGTTTGAACACGTATGCTGAAGTATAATGAAGTGGGCTTTCTGAGTCAAAATCTGACAGACAGCTGATGGAAGGAAAGATTTCAGTTACAACTGAAATAATACCCTAAGAGAATACACAAGTCTCCTGTGCATGCAACGATGAGCAGAGCCAGGCACGAAAAGCATCTCAATAAACTCTAAACCAAACTAATAAACATGACTGACAGGATAACGACCAACCCCCCCAACTAAAGCAAGGCATCCCTTTTTCACGTGGACTTGGAGATCCAGGCATCTTCGACAGAGTTCTCAACTTAGCTTTTTTAATCGGTCCTGGATTAACTAGCTCATTTACCTCCTCAGAATAAATGATAGCCAAGCTTTTCTCGGCTAAAACCTGCTCTGCAGCTGGAAGTACTACCAAGGCCTACCTAAACACTTGGTACAAATAAACTGGGGGAGGACTGCATATTAGTTCCCAGATCTCTGGATACTTTTGGTCTGTTTTGCATGTTTTTTGAGGGGGGTGGGGGGTGGGTGGGGAGGGCATTGTTCCAATAGTTTCTTAAAATTATGGTAGCAGAACAGAATGTGAAGATGAGTGGCACGTAGCTGCCAACAAATCAAGCATTCACAGTGATTCATTAAGACCAGGCTTTGATGAGCAGTTCCTGGTTTTGAAATAACTAACAAAAGAAGGAACCAGATGTCAAACCTGTCAAGAGTTCAGTTGACTGGCACCCAAATTCCAGATGCTGGGCAAATGTACAAAATAAGTAGAATTCTACGTTACCATCCAGCTCAACACCCTACCTCCAACAGATGAGCACACAACTTTGTCAACCCTGTCCATGAGAGGGGGTTTAAACTACATGACCTTGAGGCCCCTTCCAACCTAAGTCATTCTACAGTTCTGCCTGCTGTCTGTGCTCTGCTCCCCAGTGCCTCTCCAGCACCAAATCTATTTGGGAACCTACTAATGCCTCCACAGCCTTCTGGGGCAACCAAATCCAGAAGTTAACTATTTGTTTCAATTTAGTTCTTCCCTCACAAACCTGTATTACTGCATTATGTGTCCTTAATTTACTTTAGTTCTGACAGGTCAAACGACGGTGTGGTTGTTTGTATCTTGAAGGTAGGGGGACAGAATAAACTAAGTGAACAGCCACAGGCTAAGTACAGTTTTAATGTTTCAGCATTTGCATTCAATCATAATTTAACTTCTCTGTGCTTATGGTAATGTTTTCATTTGGAAAAAGTTCATATAGTCGAACCCAAATCTAATGGTCTGGTTTTCATGTTGAATCTTTTTCCAGGCTTCCATCTTCCCTTTCCTCGTAGAAAAGGTCTTTAAAAGGCTTTTATCAGACACAATTTAGTCTGTTATAGCTATTTCCAGATGGTCTCTAATGAGATGAATTTATACACTCACTATGAGTTTTCCAATAGGGAAGAAATAAATGGAAGCAAGAGAGGATTCTTAAAACAAGAATCTCAGCTAGGACCTCAGGAGGTATGCTGCTTCATTTCTCCTAATAAACGACACGATTGGATCTAATTCACAGAGATACCACAGACTCCCAGTGACTTCACCCTTGTCTCTAACCCAGATGGCTTTTCATGGAAAGAGGGCCACATCAGAGGCAGGTATGCAGCCTGTTGGCACGCCTCACTGGAATCCACTGCCTGAAAATCCAGCCATTAGCACGTGGAGGACTTGGAGCGAACACTACTATTTTTATTGCACATCATCTTTTCTGAGTTATCATTTTCCCTGCATTACAAGGCATCTGGCAAAGCAGACAGAAGACTGAATCAGGAATTACAGAACAGACCTCAGCCACACTATCAGCATGGCAGTGCTTCTTTCTCTACAGAACCCCTGTTCTGCTGTACATGGCTCAGCACATACAGCTCCTGGGATTACTTTTGAGCCTCTCCTTTTCTTTGAGATAAGCTCTGATACAGCATCCTAAGGCAGGTCATATGTGCAGAGAGCCTGGAAGGTCAGGAGGCAGATCTCCAGGTTCCTGACTAAGGCCAGAAGCCTCAGTAAAGCCACTATTTTCCTGTTTTCATTACAACAGGTTTTGACACTTCTCCAAATACACTACTTCCTTGTCACACCACATCTGAGCTGACATTTTGCATCTGTCCTCAGCTCTGCTACCATCAATCTCAGAACCACAGCGAGTTTCCACCGACTGCCCAAGGAGACAGGGCTGGCATCCAGAACCACAGGCTCTTGAAATTTGAGAAGAAATGTTACAACCAAGTCACCAGCTTTAGCAAAGCCATGATTTGATTCACAGCTTCATTAATTTGAAGAGGCCCGTGCAGCACTGAAGATCTGTCTGCAGAACTTTTACATGCAGTAATGCATAAAGAAAGTAAACACACATGGCTCTGCGGCACATGCAAGCAGAACAGGAGCATGACATCACCGTGGATGACTTCCTGGAGCAATCAGGAGCTGGAGGAGGAAACCATAAGATCCAAAGGGATTGTGGGGCAACCTGAAATGTAAAGGCTGCTGAAAGAAGGATCTAGGAAGCAGACGTGCAGGTGCCAGGTACCCATACAGGATGCTGACAGGCACTGGGGGAGCAAAGACTCCTCCTTGCTGCACTGGCAGCACTGCCTCGTGGTTTCCTCCTGCAGCCATCCGTTTTCCATGCCTTCCTCTCAGGTTGCTGTGAAGCACCTCCTTTCTCTGGGCTCATACAGCACCTCTCAGCAGCACAGGTCCCCAAGCAAGGATCCTGAGTGTTAAAGTAGGATAAACCACGACTGCAGAACAAAGCTGTTTATAGAGGACTTTCTTGTTGGAACTTCCCAGATGCACTGTTGGAAAAATAACATCACATTTCATCATAGTTTCCCTGATGTGTGCCAACAACAGAGGAGCCTTCTTGAACCTTCTGAAGCATCCTCTATCAAAGTCCCAGGCACATACACAATGCTATGGAGAAGAAACAAGGTTTACATCCCGATTAATTGTCCTGGATGAAAATACGGGCTCTGACATAATGTAACTGCTATTTTGGCACAACTTTTGAGGAGCATGAGTAAGCAGCCTCTCCTAATTGATGTGCAAATCCTGGAGTGGGTAGTAACTGCATAATAGCTTCATGTTGTCTTCTGAAAGCTAACACAGATGTGAACCCTGTTAAACTAGTCCACAGTTACCAGCCGTGGCTACACACTGAAAGAATTTAATCCTGTTTCATCCATCATATACATTTTCTGTCTCCTGTGGAAAACGCATTTGTCTCCTATGGAAAACATTAACACAGGATGGCTTGGACATCACAGCCACAATCAAAGCAACCGACTCCAGATCTGGATGGTGGCAGGGAGGCTCAGTCAGCCAACCTAAACACCTTGGTTTAACAAGTTACCATTCAGCAGCTGAGGAGCAAGCGCAGTCACATGCGCTGTTAGATCACAGAAAACGTGTACTAAGACAGCTTAGCCTACGGCCAGAGAGGTTTGTGTTAATGAGCATTACATCATATTTGCTATGAACCAGGACTTTGCACATAGATAACTACCGCAGCATAGCTGACATCAGTAAATTATTACACAGAATTAACTCAACTATGCACGAGCCGTAAGATGATTAGCTCAGTGATTCAGTGCATTTGGGATGTGATGCCCACAGAACAGCATAAAGCTGGAAAGGGGAGCCTTGTCAGGTTACCTGAATGCTGGCATTATCACTCCCTCATTTAAGAAATTCAGTACATTAAAAATCAACGACAAAGTCATCAAAGCAAACCCATTCATTTCATTGAATGTAGGCACGATATGAGTCACGTTTCTCACAGGAATGCTGACTTTATGGCAGCAACATTCAGCCACATACAAACCAAAGCACGGGCCAGTTGGCTGCCATGCAACCACAGATCTCTTTTGCTTTGATTTTAAATCAGTGGTATGGTTTTACGTCTCACCAAACCCCATGTAAATGCAAGCTGCTACCCTTCCCACGTCATGGTCCTCAACCTCCCTTGGGTTGGGTTTTGTCATTTTGCAGTCACAACACACAGCCACGAGCTGAAGGAAAACACGGCTTTTGGGGGCACACGTGAACCTTTACCACTGCCACAGTGAGATGAACAGCAGAAGGGGAGCTGCCTCATCTGCTTGCTCCTTCAGCAGGAAAGGAGCAGGCTTGTGGCTGGAGGCACAGCTGGGCACAACCATCACTCCCAGCAGCAGCCCACAGCCACAGGACACCAGGTGTAGCCCAAAGCCACTCCCCAAGCAGTGCATAGTCCTGCTGGCAAACGGGAGATGAACTTTTACCCCAAATTACTGCCTTGGAAGTAGAGTAGTTAGGTAATAGATAAGAAGCTATTTCTTTTCCTCCCTAAATCACTCAAATGTTAGAAACGACTGCAGCTTGGATTCCACATTTCCAAGCTATACAGGACAGGGCTGTGGAAACAGTGAGCCTCCACTCCTGCATGCTTACCTCTGAAATGTACTGGAGGAGATTTAGCACGAGGATGTTTTGCTCTGGAGCATGTTAGGGCTGCAGCCTGAGCATTGCACTGGCATGGCAGCTGCCTGCTGCTACTGCCTGCTTTCCCAGCTCCTCTCTATCACATCCCACCTGCCAATAGCATGAGGGAAATGCTGGGGCACAAGAAAGCAAGTCAGCCTGTATGAATCAGCGAGATATTATCCCTCCAGTCCTGGAAAGCATAGAGCCACGGGTCCTACTGCACTGATGGGACAGCTCTAAGCCTGTCATTTTCTGGGGGAAAGTTAAAACTGCGGAAGCAGTTCCACAGCCCTCTTGGCACTTCCCATCCACATCTGAGCACCTCCTGGCAACTATGCTGTTACTGCCACCCAAACCCACATTGCAGAAGAAGCTGTACCATTGACTGAGTGCAACCACAAGTCAACGTGCAACAAGAGAAATCCATTACAGTTCCCATTTGACTCAGAACATCCCTCAACTATCCAGATGCAGAGGTGAAGCAGCACTTTCACATGGCTTTTTATTAAGAACTGGTCATCTAGCACAGTTCCCTGTGAACTGCATATCATCAAATTTCTGCACTTTCCTGTTTCAACTTCTCATCACTGAGCACCTTTCATGTTTTAATTCACGTGACGCTAGATTTGCTGCACTAAACAAACAACATCTGTACTCCAGAATAACACGGAGGTTAATTACTAAACCAGATTTTTAAGTGAGAGTAAAACTCTATTAATGCCTAAAGCAATGCTAAACCTGACAACTTAATTGAAGTTCAGCACTGCAGAGTTAAACTGCCCAGACAGCTTCACTAAGCAGCAGCTTGCACAGTGACTGGGCCCTCAGTTTCCCTCAGTGCTTCTGAGGGACAGAAAGACATCAAGCCTCTCCCCTAGAACATGCTGCTCTGGGAAAACACCCACCCTTAACTTTCTGCTCATTTCTCAACAGTTACTGGAAATGCAGAAGGAACAAAAAAAAAAAAAAAAAAACCAGAGCAGTAAACATGGTTTATTTGGTTTATTTTCCATACTTGATGTTCTGCTATTCCCAGTCAACTACTGTTACCAAAACATGTCAGAGCCTGACAATACAGCACCAACTGGAGCCTGTACAGTCAGCACACGTTCACTGCTGCATCTGATATCAAGCAAAGACTGCCATGGCATGGCATAGCACCCGGCTCTTATTTGCAATCAACAGCCCTGTTAAAGATTTGCACTTAATTTCTGTAAGCTCTCCAGTCTGCTGGTCCCTGAAGCTGCCAAAAACAAACCACCGACCACTGAAACGTAGCCCTGGATAACTTCACACAGGACAACCAATGCCAGAGCAGTCAAGATACTCAACTCCATGTGTTATTTGTTGAACAAAGCTTGTATGCTGTCCTGAGGAACACAGAAGCAGTTCCATGTCACAAAAGGCCCTGTGCGCTGAAGAACACATTCTAGAATAATCCCTAGAGCAAGAAACGGCCAAAGTTCATGTTTACTATTTTTAAAAGCAATTTTGACTTGATGCATGAATTCATAACAGACAAGTTAGTGCTGGTGCATCAAAGAGCTGGAATATTTTAGTCAACAGCCCTGTGGAATTATTATTTTACACATTAAGCAGCGCTGATAACATCACAGGCTACGAGCATTTGTCAGATGCTTTGCACAAACAGCACTGAGGCACGGCTCTGTGCACCGGACACCTCTGCATCAAAGTTGAAGTGCTTATTACATGCAACAGTGTGCTTTGCATCTCTGCTGTGAGGGGGAGCAAGACAGCAAAGAACTGCTCTGTGTCAAACCAAGGAAGAAAACCTAGCCATCTCCAAGGTGAGGCAAAGGATGCAAGGACTGCCCACCCTACTGATGCCCAGACAACTGCTTGAACGACCAACCACAAATTACTCCCCTTGCCCAACTTGCAAAAGCAAAGCTGAAATAGCAGGACTCAGGTGAAAGGGTTCAGCCTCCTGAAAACCTACAGTGATACAAAGTTGGACGCAGTGATACAAAATTCAACAAGTACTTCCTATCTAAGTTGGGTACAAGTGAAGCGAAAACAAATAAACATACACCAGCTCTACTGTGCACTCAGTCAAAGGCTGGAACAGGACTTCCAAAGAAGCTGCAGGTTCTCCAACTCTGGGAGAACACAATGCCAACAAGACATAGCTCGATGAAATGACACCACACCACCACCAGCAGCAACTGAAGACTCTTGAAAACAGGCCTATTCCAAGCATGTAGAACCCTTCCACATGAGATCTGAGAGCAGGTCAGCAGCAGAGTTCCCATTCAGAATGCTGCAGTCGCATAACACTCCTTCTTGTGGATGAACCACATGAGGAATGTGCCAACACCATGGGCACACAAAGCGTTCAAGGAATCATTCATCACGATTTAGGCAAATCTAACCGCCTCTCTCTCCAACGCCTACAACTTTCCAGAGCTAAGAATGTTATCTCTTCCCTTCATCTCACTCAGAATAAAATTAAATAACACAAACCAACATTATAATCAGGACATCAGAAGCTAAACGGGTGGTTAACTTTTTTTTTCTTTTTGGGGGGGGGGGGGGGGAGGGGAAGAAAAGTCTGACTGGTGGTGGTCTTCCTGTTCATCATCTCATATCAAAAAGATCTTAAGTGTCTTAAATGTCAAAAAGATAATGCATTTGCCTTTTCTTAAGGGGATTTTTTTATTTGTCTTTCTTATGCAGCCAGTGGAAGAGGAATACACCAAATCATAGCATCAGGCTCAGAAGTCCATCAGATTTAACAACCTGACATAAGCTGAATGCTCTTTTTCCAATCCAGTGCTGTGTTTAAGCCATTTACTGAAACCTCAGCCTTGCAGCACAACTCCTGTGCTACAGGTTTGCTGGATCAAGGATGGAGGACTCCATGTATTTGTTACCCAAGG
The DNA here is from genome assembly GCA_036925125.1 of Oreortyx pictus. Taxonomy (NCBI): domain Eukaryota; kingdom Metazoa; phylum Chordata; class Aves; order Galliformes; family Odontophoridae; genus Oreortyx; species Oreortyx pictus. Next base: position 4,156,085 of record JAUPFR010000015.1, read on the forward strand.
GCTGCAACAAGTTTAAACCTATGCGTACAGAACCAATTGATTTAATTCGAATTCTGGAATAAAGAATACATTGAAGGGTTTTTCTGAACTGCAGTTTTAATTAAGGAAAGCCTTTAAGCATATGCTTAACTTTAGCGTGCATTTATGACAGTTCTCTTTCAAAGCAGCCGCAGCATGAATGCTGAACACCTTCCTAACTTGCAGCTCCCACTACACATAGGATTCAAAGCATGCTAGGGAAGGAAAGAAGAAGCCCTACAGCAAGCATTTGCTCAGGGAAAACGCTTTAGGGAGAGACCATAAAGCATTTTAATATGTTGAGCACCTTTAAGACTTCAAATAAGCTGAAGTTGCTTCTAAAATTCCAGGTCATAAACCAGCCCATATTTAACTTCTTGAATTTTAACTCGAATTCTCATCTCCATCAAGCAAGATGCCAAGAAACAGAACAGAGCCTGTTACCAAGACCTTAGATAAAATTCAGTTAAATTATCCAGATGGTTTCCATTCCACAGAAAATACTAAAGCAGCAGTTTGCTGAGCACAGCGTTCTCTAAATGCACAAAATAAAGCGAAAACAATACACAAGTGAAACGTGCAAATGCTGAACCAGTTATATTTTTGTTCCAGCAGAGATGCAACACAATCAGTACAATCTTGCAGTTCTAGAGCACCCATCTTTCTGCTGTGAAGGGTGCCCTGCAGGCTACTAAAGTCTCACCAGATGAAGTACACGCAGTTTCTAATTTCATCACTGATTTTTCCCATACAGAAGGGAAGAACTACATTTCCATCAGAGCTCCCAAAGCCAAGTGTTCCTTATAGCGCTGCATGAAGTCAAACAGCACCTACTGAACGTCTTCTGTACTTGGGATGAGTCTGCAAGCAGCCAAATTTAGCACTTCCCAAAAGCACAGCCTGATTCTGCAGCACTTCAATGCAGGGAAGACTGTCTTGAAATAGCGATTACAAAACTGGAATTTCAAGAGATGTGAAACTCCTTGCCACGAGAAAAAAAAAAAAAGTAAAAACAATAATAAAAACACTGAAAGCAAGAACAAAGGCAAACAATAACAAAGATGCTGTGACTTTCTGCATCGTGTTACTTTATAAACCCTGTCTTCCTCAGCACAAAGATATTAACTGACAGATGTGAAACGGATAATGGTACAACAGCACAATTTCATTTTATTTCAAGATTGATGTTTCTTCCCGTAGCATCACCACGAGGAAGTGCTGGTACCTCCCAGATCCTCCCAAGAGGTAAAGGTTCCACGCAGCTTTCTGTGCCACATGAAACAGTCACCCCAGCATCTGTAGGGCCGGAATCTCTCGGGCCCACTTTGTGCGGTAAATACCAAAAGCTGTGTTAGCTGGGAACCAAATTATCACTTGCAGAATGGTTTTGCAATTAGATTGAAACTGTAAATTGTGCAACAAGCTAAACTCCAAAAAACAAGCCTGTGACGGAACAGGATTATGGCACTATCTCCTGCCTTAATCACTTTGCTCCTTGGAAATTGCCTGCTTTTACAGTTCTAGCCCCTCTTGCTGCACTACACACTATTTCGCATTGCTAAAAGATGAAGTGCTTTCACAAAGTGATCTGTATGTGTCTCCACTCCTCACATTCTTCTCTACCAATATATACCACTAAAATAAGCCCTTTGATGAACAATTCCAGAGTCAGTTTCCTCACCTTCTGCTAACCCTCTGCTTCCCATAACTCTAGGAATGTTCTGCCTTCATCCCATTGCCTGTGCCACAAACATCACCACTCAGATTTCATGCAGCTCCCTGTATTTCAAGCTGTGACCCCAATTGCTGAAACTTGGCTAACTGCCTTTAAGAAACAGATGGGGCTGAAAAAGATCTAATTTGTGAGCACGTCCTTCGTGCTTCCACTCTGAAAAAAAAAAGAAAACCCACATTATTTTCTGATGTAGGGTGAGAACAATCCCAGGTGAATGCTCACTGTGTTACTAAGCCGCTCCCTCTCCTCAACTCAAACAACATTACACGAGGCAAAACAGAGTAGCTCCTGCTGAAGATACACCTTGAAAATCCCATCGCTCATTGGTTTGAACACTTCTGAAGAGTGGTGGTCACATTCAGACTTGTATTTTGGGTTACACAGAGAGAAGAATGGGACTCTAAACTTCCACATCCTGAGCAGATATGATTGAGTTATCTGCTTTTCACCAGCTGTGTGGGAGCGGAACCATCTTTGGAGCCTTGCTCTGAAAAAAAAGCAACAGCCCACCTGGAACAGTTAAATAAGCCTTCAAGGGACAGCATTAAACACAAAATAACATGGATGTCTGTCTGCAGTATATATTCTTACATCCCCCACTGGCTGACTCAGGCAATGCCCCACTCAGGAAGCCACTCCCCACAAGGCCGTGGCAGCAGAGCTCTGGGCAGCCTGGTCTGGTGAGAAACATCCCCCGTTCAGGACATGTGGTCTGGATGAGGGATCCTGAAAAGTCCATTCCACCCCAAAACACTCCATGGTTCTCTGAAGCCACATTTTCCCCACGCATTCTGTAATGAATCTGAACACCTACTTTTCGTGGGTGTATTTTCTGTTGGTTTTGCAGGGCTTTTTTTTTTGTTGTTGTTGTTCTTTTTTGGTTGTTGTTTTTCATTGCTGTTTTTATTTGTTTGGGTATTTTTGGTTTTTTGTTGTTCTTTTTTTCCTCTCTCTCATTCCACTAAGGAGCAGAACACACAAAAAGGAGATGATGCAATGCAAAACCAAAGGAACATAGCCCTAGGTGCCCAACAGGATGTGACAGGTGGACAAGCAGAGCAGGAGGATGAGGTCACAAAATAAGCAGTTGCACAGCACACCACCAATCTTAAATTCCAAACTCATTATGCACAAAACTAACAAACAAAGGAGCAGCTTAACAGATTTACACTGTGCCTTCTCCAAGGGCGGAATATCAGATAGCAACTTTCGTCTTACAGCAGCAAGAAACAAACAAGTAATCCCCACATCTCTTAAGCGTGCCCATGCCTTCACTAGGCAAACTGACATCCAGGATGTGCCTTTGGCTGGGCTGAGCTTGCTAAAACTGTAAATATTTGGTACAAACAAAGACTTCAGAGTAGAAACCCAAACAATAGTTAATGGCATCCCAAGGGACCCACTGCAGAGGCTCCATGCTTCTCTGTGCTCCTAGCAGCCCACAGCGAGCTTTTCCCCTTTGCTTCTCCGTAAGATCACCTCCCTCCTGCATGTTGACATATCTCATTTCTGATTTCACACCCGGAGGTTGTTACTTATTTATTTAGAGCCAAGTACGCAAACACTGTGAGAAGGAAGGGGCTGGTTTGTGCGCTCTCCCTCTGTACTGCTACTCTGGCTTTACAGCCTCGTATTACCACACAGGGTCACATCCAGAAAAAGCACATCCAAAATAAACCTTGTTTTACACAAATTCTCCTTCTTTATTTAAAGAATCCTGAAAAGAAGCGGCGGACATGCACAAAGCAGGCTGAGCTGGGCTCTCCCATTCCAGATCCCTCCACGATCCCTTTTCAGCTCCCAGCACCATCTCAGCTTCGCAGCGTGAAGCTCCAGGAGCACAGTCCCCTCCTGCCCTTACTCCTCACCTCTCAGCGTCTGGCAGCTCCCAGTGCCTGCTTCCATCTCCTCACCCCGAAGCAGCTCACGGTTGAGTTAGCTCCATCCCAAGTCTTCCAGCTGCCTTCTTCTCATCCAGAAAGAATCACAGTAACTCCTATTTTCTCTATGTGTTTACATGTTACAACAGGATGGCTGGGAGTAAGATTAGTAAAGATCATTAATCATCCCTTTCTCCATTCTCTGAAGCATCCCTCATTCAGAACATTCCAGTGGTTCCCATTTCTTTTTCTTGTTACTCCTCTGGTTTCTCTACATCCAAAATCCTTGCCCTGCCAGGTTTCTACTCTTTGTATAGCACTTGGTGCTGCTACATACCACGAAGAAGAGGATTGGTGTCACAGCATCCGCACTTTGAAATTGCACAATCTTTTACTGGACTAATGCTTACAGGCACAACAACATGGCAAGTTTCCAGCGCCTAAAATATCTCAAAGCTGATTAACATCTTTTCATATACCCAAAACACTAATTTCCCCCACGTAAAGTCCTATTCTCTTCAAATTCAGACCAAGTACATTCTTCAACAGCACAGCAGGCCAAACCAGGCACATCACCCTTGCACGCACACCAATGAAGTTCTGAGCAGATACAAACCTTCCTGCTCCCTACAACTTCAGCCCTTGTCTCTTCACTCTTTGCAACCAGTAGGTGGAGAAAGCCAGGTTGGCTCAGCTCAACGAGCCACCTGAGTCTACTATCATAGAATCATTAAGGTTGGAAAAGACCTCTAAGGCCACTGACCACATCCCTCAGTGCCATATCTACCTTGTTCCTGGACACCTCCAGGGATGGTGACCCCATCACTGTGCCAATGCCTTGCCACTCTGAGAACAGATTTTTCCTAATATCCAACACAATGCACAGCCAACCATTGAAAGCAGCAGCTTGAGACAGGTTTAAGTTCATTTTGTGTCAAAAGAACAGCACAAAGGGAGACAGAACATACCTGTGAAACTAGACCACATTTTTTTGGGGGAAGCATTTAGAAAGGATGAATCCAAGAGATTGCCACATTGCCTCAAACGTGTCAGTTGTTCTTAGCTGAAACATCCTCACTAAATAGCCACTGCAGGATCACCCTCCAGGTGCCCAAAAGCAAACCCAATATACACCAGGTATAGAGGGCAAAAAAAACCCAGGGTATGTGTGTATTACTTGGAGGAGAAGAACAAACAACTCCCAAAGCAAACTCCCCATGTCTGCAAATGCACGTCTGCTTAAATTGTGAAAGCATAATCTTCACGGAACTGATTAAAAAAAAAAAAAAAAAACTTGTTTACTGCTAAAGGCTGCTAATTACAATATTAAAATAGTAGCCCAAACCCAGCATTAAGCTCGCATTCTGCTTTACATAGCAGTACAGGCACCAATCATCGCAGCCAGCAGTCCTGCCGGCTGACGCTGGAAGCTGTAATTATATACAGCAGCAACACATTTCTGCCCTCAACCTGCCCGGCCGGTCCTCACAGCAGCTGCTGGCAGCAGGGCAGGGCAGGGGGCTGCACACCAGTTGCTCTGAACCACGGAGCACTGAAGGAAATGGCATGACCCACCCGGCCACAGCTGCACGCTGAGCAGAAAGCTTCTAACACGAACAACAGCAGCCCTTGCAGCAGAGATGCTACCAGAACAAGTGAGCGTGATCCAAGCACGCTGTTAGAGGCTGAAGTACGAACTAGCAGTTGCATTCTAAGCCTTCCTTATCCATTCTCACAACTCTTCTACACGTAGCAACGATACCCACACCATGAACAACCTCTTTAAAATCCCTGCTTTCAGGTGAAGCCCGTAGACATCAACAGTAAGGCCTGTGTGAGTCATAAGGTGACATGCGGCCAACATTACTGGGACAGAGCGCTTTGAGAAGGCACACAACCGCTGCAGGTGCCCCTGTAGCACCAGCACAGCCTCGGCACAAAGCTGTGCCTCCAGCCATCCCTGGGCACGAGGGCTGGGGGCACACTGTAGCAGTCCTGAAGCTTAAATCAGCACCAGCACTTTACAGCTGTTGCAGGTGAAGCAATGGTATTATTTTACCACAAGTCTAGAAGATGACGCTTTTCCCTAAGCTGTTTTCCTCCCCCCCTCCACCGCATGAAATGAAGTGTGAAATTATATGCAAGTCAGTAGTTGCCTTCCACTTCCCAGCAGCGAAACAAGCACTAGTATAATATATAGCGATGTAGTAGTTAACAGTACAGCAAGACCTGCCAGACTACCCTGCCTCGTCACACTGCCTCTGCTCCAGCAAAAATGATAGGAAAAGACAATAAATTTTATCAAGCACAAACACTACAATAATACGTTTTGAAAACTTTTAGCATCTTAAATGGAAAGAGACAGACAATAATGGCCAAGGGCTCGAGCAGCCTAACGAAAGCCGGACTCTCATTTTGCTCTCAGAGCTGAAATGGCAGACCGTGCTGTGAAGACAATTAGCAGTCAAAGTGCAATTTCAATTTTTAGCAGGAAAGTAAACAGAACATTATTCCTGTTTCAGCGCCTCAAAGTGTCTCATTTGGGAATGCAGAACAGAAACGGGGGGGTGTCTTCTGTACCCTCATTTTTAACAGCCACACAGATTTCTTCCTATTACACTTGTCATCTTAAGAGATGGGAAAAGTACAGTAGTAAGATAACGCATGCAAGAGTCTCTTTTGCTCTCTTCTAGACCCTGAGCACACGGTGCAGCAGGAGTTAGTCCCATTGCCTCCAACAGTTCTGGAGCAGCTCTCTGAGACCATCACAGTGAGTGCGACAATGCAAACATACATAGCACAGAATGAGCTCCACAGAAAAACACACTGATCCCAGTTGAAACTTGGGTTCTCAAAATCAGACTCAGCTAGCAAACGAAGCTTGGCAGCCAGGCATGGTTTTACTTCATGCGGAGCATACGTGCTCACAACGAACACAGCCAATAGCTCAATAAATGAAACCAAAAGATGCTCATCTGCCGAAAGGTGCAGAGTCAGTGCAGTCAGCTCCGTCCCAAAATATCTGCGTGCTGCATGATGAGCTTGGCAGCCAAGCAGAGTTCTCCTGAGAAAAGCAGGCTGGGGAAGCGAAAAGGTAACGTTTAATAGCTCCTATCAAAGCAAATGCTGAACAGAATTTCATGGGCTATTTCTGTGCTGAACAGCAAAGGCCTACTGCAAATAGCAGAGAGTGCCTCTAAAGAGAAAAGGTCACTGGAATCTTTCACAATGGAAAATGCTCAGTTGCAAAGATCAGTACCAGCTCCTAACACAAAAGAAATACCATTTTTTTGGTGCAACTTCTTATTGTCTCCATATGTTTACACAACAGAGACGCCAATCACAGTCGTTCCTTTTAAGTCTGTTTTCAAAAATAAAAGAACACAAGAATATTTGGCTGATAGGGTTTCCTTTGACTGAAGTGAACGTGAGGTGCAGAGCAAATGTGGGATTACTGACTCACTGGCAGAAACACGATGGAAGACATTTCAAAGAAACAGACCTCAGGCTCAGCTCTGCTCCCCCAGCCCTCAGCCAACACAAGCCACATGCCACTTCCAACTCCAATATTATTACCTTTCAGTTTCAAATACGTAACGACCGTCGTAACAGACAGTAAAATATTTCGGGAACTTCTTCAATCTGTTCCTCCAAGATATATTTTTATTTTTTTAAGCGTGCTGAGACACGGTTCCTGGATGCAAGCACACGTGACCAGTTCTAAATAAAGTCTATTTTCCACTTCTTGCACAACTGGAACAGATGTAAGCAGTAGCTTGAACAAACTGCATTGCAGAACCCGACCAGAATATAAAACACTTAAATATGATCCGTAAATAGCAGTGCTAGGAAGACTACCTCCAGTAAAGCACAAATTCCGTGACGAGAAGCCTCATGTAATCAAGTTCAAATTTAATCACTCTGCAAAGTTCATTCGCAAAATTAAATTTGATCATCTGCAGACTGAGGCACTTCACAAGAGTCCTGTTTGGCTCCAGAGTAAGCACGCAGCTCAGAAATGTTTGCCTCTGGTTACATTAACATTTCCTCAACAGACACCGGGCATTATAAGGAAAGTTGTTATTAAATTCAGTCGTCAGCGTTTAGCACAGCACCAGGAGAAAGCAAGTGCTCTCCAGGGGATCCCAGCTGGGCAGAGGGGAGGTACAGGCAGATGGAAGGGAGGCACCGACAGCTTACATCACTGCCACAGCAATGACAAACTCTACAGCTCAATGCTATTGCTCACAAAGCAAGAACAAGCTTCCTCTGCAAGTAACACACAACTTAAAAGCATTTCCTAATATTTTTTTCCACTAAAAATAACCCCACTAGCTGGATTGTTCCAGTGCTTTTAAACAGTCTGAATATACACTGGCTGCAAAAGGGCACAACCAGAAGCAACTCAACTCCAGGTACGTGGCTTTATTTAGAGCAAGGAAGTGAATGACAACAGCTGATAATTATGTCCTGGCACTTCAGAGGTTGCTCACACGAATGCACACACATTACACAGAATCAAAACACAGAAAGACATTTGAATTTATTTTTTCTCTGCTACTTTTGGGTCAGTTCAGAGCACTGTGTGCATCTCAGCAGGTCAAGCTGTGCTTTCAGTGGTGCTCACTCAATACCCATCTAAAGGGAAAAACATATAGAACAGGGCAGGAGCTGGATCAATAAGCAGTAACTGCACGCAGAACAGGCAGCAGGACAAGGTAAATATTACAGCAACTGTGAGCAGCTGCAGGCTGTGAGGTCTTCCCTTGCAGATCCCAGTTTGATACCCAAGGTAGAGCTTTAACAAATCAAATGATTTAAAGAAACCACGTTAGCTCTGTGACAGATGCACCATAACAGCGCTCTGGTGACTGTGTGCAGAGGTGGCATCTGTGTTTACTTCTTGCAACTGCCGATTGCTTTCTTCAATTGACTGTCTGAAAATAAAACTCCACCCACTTCATTGTGCACTGCTTACACCAAAAAGGAAACTATTTACCTGCTCATTACACAAGCATGTATGTACTGGAGAGTATGCACTTATAAATTGGGACTATTGGCCTCCAAAAATATGGCAGCAGAGGAATGATGTCTGAATGTGAGGAGGGGGAAGAAAACCAAGCCCAGCCACTGAGGCACGAGTTCAAATCCAGTTTCCTCCCACAGTGAGGAGTCACTCTGGAGAAACCAAAGCAACCAAACCATCTTCTCAGTTTTCAAAGATATTCAACCACAGCAAATTCCAGAGAACTCAAAGTGTATCTAGCACTTTGTACAAGAAGCTAGGACCTTACAAATCTGAAGGGTTTAGGAAATATGGTTGGAAAAGATGCATCTTTGCCCAGTGAGTGAGTTGTGCTCACCCCTTGTGATTAAAGCTTTTTGCTGACATTTTTCTTTGGCCTCTAGCATTCAGCTGTGGCTTGGCCCAACTTCGTACAGTATTTACAGCAAAAAGCTTTTGTTATTGGACCCCTGGAGGCGCTGGATTGCAGATCTGAATTATGAAATATGGACAAACTGAGAGCACACCAACAAGGAGGAATATTGAGATGGATGTCATACACTCAAAAACAAGCAACTGGGGAGGAAGCAAGGAGAGCACTACCTGAACAAGAGGCAGCCAGAACTGAGTTCAAGTGCCAGTAAAACATTTCTTCTAGGGTCAGAGCCACTGCTCAGTTGCATGGCCTCTTCTATCTACTCACAGTTTCAGTGCTATGAGTAAGCTGAGGATGCTTCCCACTTCTTATTGTTAAAAAGCATCAGAGAAAGCCCTGAATGTTGCTAGGAAATCAGCAGCTCTCACAGAGGAAAACAGAAGATCACTATTCAGCCCCATCCCCTAACATCAGCGCTTGCCTCTGTTCTGCCTGCTCCCCTGGGTGAGGCTGTGGAGAACAGAACATCATAAGAAAGCAGTTCTTGTGGCCACAGCCCCATCACGACACCGCTTTAACCTGGTGCTGCTCCACTGACTGCTGTGCCACTACTCTGATTACATTACAGGAGAAAGCAGCACAGCGATGCTGGATTCCCCAACAAACACCTGTCAGACTGGGTTCAGGTCTGAGCAGCACCGAAAGACTAGTGAAGTCCCCACAGATTACAATCTGCACATTACAAAGCAAGCAGGTTTGTGAGCAACTTCTGCCACCCGTTATCAGCTCCCATCAGTCTGGCTCTGGGGCTGGGTTTACATGGACCCAGCAGGGACGTCTGGTTCCTTGGCTCTTCAGCTCCAATGGGGACAGGAGGCAGCTGGGTAGGACTCTCCTGGAAGTGACAGCTGCACACGAGCCAGTGGGAGACACAGCAAGGTCAGCACATCAGCCAACATGCTGGGGAAAGTCAGAGAAGCCCGAAGTGACAGCACTTTGTAAATGGCCAAGCACTCCAGTGTCTCACTGCACTGCTTCTATTTCCCTCTGAAGAAGCAAGCAACACGGGTCTCAAGGCATCACATCACAAGAGTCAAAAGCACTTGTGACGTTAGTGCAAGACAACTTACAGCTGACAGAGGTGATGACTGCAAAGGAACAACTCTTGCACACCTGCCAGAACCTGTGGCTGCTACAACCCAGGCTGACTGCCGTGCAAGGTGTCGGTGACCTGCACGGTGACCACTAAAACACGATCACTGACCCAGTACCACTCTGGCTGTCCCGCCAGCAGCAGGTCCACCTCCTTTGCACCCTTTCCGTCCTTTACCACGAGTCTGCTTCAAAAAATCCCTTTATGCCCTTTGAAGTCCACCTGACAGGCAGCGCAACCCAAGTTCACTCCAGCAGCTTTTAATATTTACCCCCCTGCCATTCATTTTCCAACTACGCGCACAGACGGACACAGAGCATTGTCTGGAACCGCGAGCCGTGACTGTGAAGGCAGGTTAACAGCCCTGGATGCAACGAGATACACCCCCAGCAAGAACCTGATGCTCGGGTGAGGGTTCGCTGCCCTGAGCTCGGAGTGGAAGCACACAGGAGGAGGAGGAGGAGGAAGGCTCAGGACACGGGGGGGGGCACCTCCAGCCACAGCAACACCCCGCTACAAACAGAACCCTCCGCGGTTTTTATTCCCCTTTAAAAATATACGTATATCTAAACAACACAGCCGCTTCAGGTGAGAATAAAGCGCGTATCCCCGGAAAAAAAAAAAAAAAAAAACACTTCTGGAAGAAGCCGACACGCCTCGCCGAAAGTTTCCAATCCCCAGCGCTCGCACACAACACACCTGCTTTCAAAGTCAAATGAAAGAGAGCGGCCCGGGAACGCGAGACCTTGCGGCGACCGCGCACCCAAAGCGCGGAGCGCACCGCCCGTCCCCGTGCGGGGCTCGGCGGGACCGCGCACTGCATCGCATCGCATCGCATCGCATTACATTGCGCTGCGTTGCGTTGCAGGGCAGCCGGCCCCGTGCCCCGCCGACAATGCCCTTTACATAATGGCCCGGCGGGGACGGGCCCGCCCCGCGCAGGCCGAACAAAACTGCCATTCTTGCACGAAGCTCCGGCTCAATGGCTGCTTTTAGCGCGCTGCTCCGCGGGACGTTCCCCTCCGCCGCCGTTCATCGCTCCCTGCCCGCACCCTTCCCTTCCCCCCCCCCCGCCCAACCTCCAGGCTCCGATCCACGCCAGGACGGCTCGTCCTCCGCGGCCCGTCCGCCTCCCACCTGCTCTTAAGGGGCTGACTCTTCAGCTCGTAGTACGTCTTGGGCTCCTCGTGGAACTCGTCGCCCACCTCGAAGTCCGGCACGATCCCCGACTCCGCCTGCATCGTCGCCGCCGCCAGAGGAGAACCGCGAGGTGACCGCCGCTCCGCTCCGAGCCGCTCCCGCACGCCCACGGCGCCGCGGTCCGCCCCGCCCGGCGCTGAGTCCGCCCCGGGGCCGGGCCGGGCCGGGCCGCCTCCTCCGCCCACCGCAGCGCCGCAGCTCGGGCCCCGCGCCGTGCCCACCTGAAGCCCCTCGGCCCCCGCCCCGCTCTGAGCTCGCGGCGTGACGTCACGGGGCTCCGAGAGCGGCTGGGCGTGACGTCAGGGCCGCCCGGCGAGGCGGGGCTTTCCGTGACGTCCCGAAAATCCGCGTTTCGGGGTCAAAGTGGAAAAGTACGAGCTCGGGGGACGGCCCTGCCCTGCCCTTGGCGGCGGGCGAGAGGACGGGAGGGACGCTGTGAACGTAAACGACATGTGCGGGGGGGGAAAAAATAAAAATAAAAAAAATAAAAGGTGTCGAGGCGGCGCGGAGTGGGGTTTGCGGGGCTGCAGGACGCCGGGGATTCCCGTCCCAATGTTGGGTGTTATTCCTGGCGGGGCGATGTATAGGCTGAAAGGTTTGACGTGCATCTATAACTTAGCAAACGGTCAAAAATAAAAGCATCGACATCGCTGAGAAAGGTGTGATAGAATTACTTCAAAAAAAAAAAAAAAAAAAAAAGGCAGCTGGGTTTCGATCCTTTGCGGCAGAAATCCTGAGATGTGTTCCAGATGGGCTGCTGCAGGAGCAGGGAAACAAGCGTCCCATCCCAGAACTCTGCACAAAGGGACTGGGGGAGGGGGAATGCTGTGACTCCAGCGTCACACCCCATGGGAACCAAACCGAGCACAGTACTGGGTCCCAAACAACCCTGCAACCTCCAAACTCAGTGCAGTGACTTCACAGCTGAATCTTACTTTGCTGAATCAGAGACGACAACTTGGATAGGGCCCCGAAGAGTGTTCTTTCGAGCCCACATCGGCAGATGGTGGGGATAGCTCTGCAGAGCCGTGGGCTTGCTAACTGCTTTGGTGGGGGGGGGGGGGGAAAGCAACCACCAAACAAACAGTGAGAACAACCTGTAAAAATCCCACCGCCAAGCTGCGCTTCCAGCTGAGCTGCGGCTCCTTGAGCTCCGTGGTGTCACAGAGAGATGCTTTCATGAGTGAGGGAGGGTGCAAGGGAGCAAGGAACAGGATGCAGCTGGGTTGTAATGGCTTCTCTTCTATTTTTCTAGGTGTAAAAATGATATGTTCTGCTGTTCCAAATGTACAGCGTATGAAGTTTCAGCTTTGTTTTAATTATAGCACTGCTTCTAATGATCCAGCGTGCAAATCTGCATCCTAGGCCATGATGCTGCTCTTGAGATCATAGAATCAGAGAATCATAGGGGTTGGAAGGGACCTCAAGAGATCACTGAGTCCAAGCCCCCTGCCAAAGCAGTTCCCTACACCAGGTGATATTGCAGCTTCAGTAGCAGCACACGTACAGCTCGCAGCAGAGAGTGCACTGCCTTTCATCACCCCACGAAGCCCTTGTTTCTCTTTCACCCCTTTTCTGGGCCTTTGGTCTCACTGCACCTGGGCTAACTGGGACCTTGACAGCATCCCGCTGAGTCATGAGAAGCTCTTCTCGTAAGAGATGGCACTGGTGCTTACAATTCTGTCGTAGAGCTTATCTTTCAGGGTGAGGGAGCAATACTTCCCCTGGGCCTAAGCAGGATATTAGCACAGAAACATCCCCCCAAACAAACAGGATGCTCAAGGGTGAATCTATCACACTAATACTGCAGTTAATTTGCTATAAAAATAAAGGAAATTAAAAGAGATAGTAAGGGAAATGAAAGATGAAACGGACATTGTGCTGTCACGAGTTCTAGATTTCTGCAGAGCAGTTCTATGGAGCATTGAGTGTTTTACAGTCGTGGATGTCCAACTGCTTTAGGGAAGTGGGGAAGAGCAATTACTGACAAAGCGGAAAACAAAACGCAAAAAGGTCACTGGTCACACATCAAATCAGGGGCAGAACTTGAGTTTTATTCCACTGATTGCATTACAGATATAACCCCACTGAGACCTTTCCCACGTAGGGCTTCTCTGGCATCCTCACTCCTCCAAGGCCCGTGACCTGTGAGCAGGTCCAAACCACTGTCTGCTTGGTAAGGTCACATTTCATTGAGCACTACCACATAGCCATGGGCAGCAAGCACGTTGAGCAGAGCTGCTTTACTGTTATTTTCCCCTCAGTGATTACTCTTTGCCACCCTCAGTTGTAGCAGCTTCACTTACAGATCCCATAAGCTGTATTTTTCCTTTCCTGATCCACAAATACCGTTTAAAACAGCTCTCTGATCAGTACTGTCACTCAAAGTGCAGTTTGGGGATGTCTAGTGACGTCACGAGCAGCAACACCATTTGATATCTCTGTCAGTAGGCAAAACATTTGCCACCCAAGTCAGCAGAGTTCCCAGTTTGAAAGAATTTCCCCACAGCAACTGTTTGTGCATTCATCTGAAGGGGAAAGGAAGCAGTCAATGCTGCTATTCAAAAAAGCAAACAGGCATGTGACAATTTTGAAGAAAGTTCCCAGGCCTTAGCACTCATACACTGTTCTTCACGCTGTGAGATCCGGGATGAGAACAGCATTACTCCAGCAGACCGAGGCAAGAAGCTGTTACTACCTTCTCTCTCTACTAGGCAGAAGACCCATTTAAAAGCTTTCAGTACTGAATGCAGAAAGGTGGCATTAAGTGAGATCTTCAGTCTCACAGAGCATGGGGAGTCTTGCTCCTATTTAGAACAGAAAACCTCCCAGAAGGCTCCAACTTGTTAAATAACTGTTGTGCGTATATCTCAACCAATTACCATTGGACCTCTCACAAGAGCAGCACACGGCATCTCTCTGACACGCAAGAAAGCCAGCAGCCACATGCAGTCCAATAATTCCACTCGTTTCATTTGCATGCAGGGTTTGCCAGGCATCAGAAGCAGACAGATGTTTTGGGGGAATCCAGAAATCATTTTGAGAGAGAGAGAATAACAGGCTGGGTTCCCCACATCCAGGCAGGACAGCTCACCCTGCACAACGTGGGGCCAGTTCTAAAAAAATTCCCTGTGTGATTTGCATCTGCTTCTCGTAGAGAAAGTTTCTGGTTCTCAGAATGAAAATGAGCCCCCCCCTCACTACATGTGCGCCCCAGGTTAAGGAAGCAGAAGTCATCTTTTAAAATAGAGCTTCTAAGACTACTTCATCATACTTGGAACAAAGTCTGAAATGCTGTCAGTCCCAGGCTGGTTTTATCAGCAGAACTGAAGGTGATTAATTCTGCAGCTGGGCTCCTGAATGAATTCTGTTCCTTTAATGAGTCATGCACTAATTCCTAGCTCTTTCTTTCTTCATCTCTACCATATTTTTCTGCACTTAAATGGATAGGTGATGGAAAAATTCAAGGGGAACTACACAATCCGTTTTCAATATCCTTGGTTTGATTTTCACGTGTTCCTCTTTCTGGACACTATCTCATGACACGGGTTAGCAACAGCAGTGGTAGCACAAACAGAAGCTGCAATAGCAATGTCATCCTGACTCCGCTTTGGGAATAATAAAAAAAATCCTGGGCTGGGATTTCAGTTGTTCCCTCCAGTTCTAGCTTTCAAGATTTCCACAGTCAAGAGACTGAACAGATGCTGCTAGATCCAAGCAGACAGTTTTGGAGATCAATGCCTTTGTGCGGTGAGGAACTGCAGATCCTGCAGCCAAGTGGGACTGGGCTTTAGGCAGCCTGGTCTATTGGAAGGTGTCTCTGCCCATGGGACAGCGTTGGAAATGGAACATCTTTAAGGTCCTTCTCAACCCAAGCTATTCTATGATTCTGTGATCTTCCCCGGCCTCGGGAGGGACTGCAGGACGGAGAAGAGACGTCCAAGGGTTCATCCCTTGGGTCCATGGCCAGCAGAGGACCTGGGGAGGATCCCTCAGGGAGAGCAGCAGCAGAGCGGGACACCACATGCTGCCGTTTGGCAGTGACAATCAGGCTGGAACAAGCCTCTAAAACTCAGTAAAAGCCAATGGAATAAAGCTTGTGGGGGCAACTTTATTTGGTGTAACAAATCTGTTTAAGGAAGCTGGCACGAAGGCCACAGCAAATGTAGATAAACCAAGTTAAACTCTAACGCTGATTTAACATGATTTGGTGCGGCACCAGTGCTTGTTAAACTGATTATAGAGTTAACTGGTTTCAGTATGTTTGCCCCAAATACTGGCACTGGCTTAACTGTGCTGCTTACAACCAAGAGAGCGCTTCACCTCTGCCAGATTTTCTCTGCTGTGTTTAAACCAGCACAACCTGTAGGGACATGTGAGCAACTGCTTCTAACAGGGAGCGAAGTGCATCGAGAAAAGAGGACTTGGCCCAGGAGCTCTGGTCACAGGCACCTTATTCTTAGCTTTCCTGAGAAACTGTGTCATTTTGATGTCAACAACACTTAGGTCTAAATTTGTTCCTGAAAGTTCTATTATAAAAGGTGAGACCAAAATAACTTTTTTTTTTTTTTTTCCAAAATATACATAATCTAATCAGTTCGGGGGAAGGCGTTTACTCTGTCTCCTCAGTTCTCAATAATAAGTTTCAAATGGAAAACCATTGTTTTTCAGTAAGGACTTTCTACAACTTTCTATTTTGATACAAATCTGTGAATGCTTCACAAGCTTCATCTGTCTTTTGAGAGAGACTTCATTAGAAGTGCTGTTTGGAGAGCAAAACTTCCACTTTTTTTTTTTTTTTTTTTTTTTTTTAAGAGTTCAAGATTATACACTGGAAATACAAATACCTGTAGTTAGTACTCACAAGCTTGTGTACTAAGGTCCTAATATTTCTGTTTCACATCAGGCCTTTACACACACTCCAGGAAGCACAAACCCTCCCAAATCATCTTTGGATATATATTTCCTATCTGAAGTCAGAATCCCTAGTGATTTTTCTCATTGTCCATATTTCCACAATCCCGTTCTGTGTTCTCACCCAAAGAGTTTGTATTCAAACAAAAAATTTAGCAGTGAGAGAAACAGAAATCCTAAAAAAAAAAAAAGAAAAAGTCTTCCATACGCAAAGCCTACTGAGAACTGTGGGCCTTTGAAAGCAGACAAATTAAAGGATAAGGGCCAATTTGCTGAATTTTTGTTGCCTTTCACACTTTTGTACGTTCAAAATGGATGCCCTCAGCTAGCAAGACAGCCTGGTATTTTAACTCCAAACTGTATAGGGATGGAAAAATATATGCCATAAAAGGCCCAAGCCATGTATAGTTGAGATCAAAATCACCCGTACAAAAAGAAAAGATTCCCAAAAGTCTTCTTGTGTGATCATTAAGTGCTTTATTCATAATGTGTCTACTGCAGAAACCCCACCATGGATCCGATACCTTTTTTCCCCCTCTTTTCTCTCAATGGTTTGGCATCGATCTGACAGGAGGCGTTGCAAGTCTATGTCATTGCTTCCATCTACCTGGAATGGAGAGTTTGCCAGAGGGACTATTTTTCTGGAAAGGCAAGAGACTTCATTTTAAAAAGTCAGACCTGTTGTGACTATTTGTGAAGGAAAGCACCTGATTTGTCAGTCAGAGCAATGACCTGGTGCTGAGATGCTGAAATTCCAGCTGAAAACCACATATACCCATGAAGGGAGGATGTCCCTTCTCTCATTATACCTACAAGGACAAATTTGAATGTTTGCTTCAAATATGTCCTTCCAAGAAGCATAAAATTAGGCAGCTCGCCCACCAGTCAGCAGTTTGCATCTGTCTTCTGTTATGTTCTCTGCTCCATGGTCATCCAGCTCTTTTTATCATCAGTTTTGGTCTGTGAAGAGGGAGGGCACAATGCTCACACCCTCCCTGTCCTGGAGCTCCTCTAGGCTTCCAGCTAACACTCAAGTGTGGGAGCAGCATTTAGCAGCTCAACCATCTCAGATGCTACTTCAGCAAAGGTCCCTCTGACTGCAAGATTACAGAGGCGATAACTCAAAGTTGCACTTGAAACTTTGGGAGAACATCAGTGTACACCAAAACCATAACCCATAGGCCAGCCACATGCGGTGACCCCAACAACAAAGCATGAACCACTGCCTTTGAAGCATTCCTGCTGGCAATCCTTTGGGAAGCACTGGTGCCAACACTACTTGGTTTATTAGGAGAGTTGAAAAAGAACAGCATTGCCTGGAGCAAATTTTACACAGTTAGGTGACTAGAATACATGAACAGACAAGAGGCTTAACTTTCCACATCCTTCTAGATGATGTACTATGAGAACCGGGCATTCAAGCTGCTTCACATGGCCTCAATTAGTTGGCAGAGCAGTTTTCATAGACATGGCTAAAGTGAGTTGTCTTCCCTCCAAGGAGCTATTCAATAAGAAAGCCAGACCTGGAGTTCATGCTGCCTGCTTTCCCAGAAGTTAATGCCATTACTGTGGCAAAATGGAATAAAAAGTACACTCCGTACTGTTGTGGGAGAATGAAGAAAATACCCTCTAGTGATTTCCATAAAAATGTCATTGCACAGCAAGCCTTGACACAAAGTTATTTGCAACACGGAAGGCCCTTGCTCAGCAGCATACTAAGTCTACTGGGTAGGTGTGTGCTCAGAGCAGCCAGAGTTGCCTGGCTGAGTTACCTGCCCGTGTTCACCTGGGCTGCCCTCGATGAAGATGGAGGGTTCTGTGCTGGGCTTAGAGCTCTGGTCTGCCTGCTAGTGTCTGAGCAGGGCAGCTGCTGCTGCTTTAGCCCAGAACCGTAAATGAGTACCAAGAAATCAAGTACTTGCCTCACATCTGCAACTGCAAGTGATCAGTTCAGCCACAGTCATTGCCGGCATCTCCATAAGTCTTTTACATAAAATGCATTATTTATTTTTTCTCTGTATTATTAGCTGGGGCAGCAGAAGGTGCAGTCTCTGGCACTTTCCTGTATCCTAAGTGTTCATAAAGCTTTCCTTGATGTTAGCAAGTCTATTAATAAGAGCTGCAAGCAATCAGAGCTGCTCCACCAGCCTGGGAGCGGGAGTACTGGTGACATTGTGTTCCCGCTGAAAGTCATGCAAAACTCTCTACACCTTCTGAAAGATGTCAGCATCATCAGCAAATGCAAATGTGCAATCACAGCACCTCGTAATTATTGGGAAGTTGTGGGTCCCGTTAGCACTGCAGATCCAAGCAAACAGGATTCTGGCCCAGCTTGGATGCCGTCAGTGCAATTAAGCAGCAGATCCACACACAAAGAGGACTTAACCATGTGCCCATCTGTACGGGTGTGCTGCACCCCTTTGGGTTTCAGCTGTGTGGCTGAGCACAGATCAAGCACCGTCCTGCCTGGCTGCCACCGAGGCCAACAGGACAAGCCCTTGCCATGGGTTGCGGCAGTAGGACTGTTCCTTTGCTGACTGCAGATGCATTTGAAACCCCACATCAGCACTCTGGGGAGATGCTGTCTGAGCTCATTGCAGTGTTGATACTGGAAAGAACTTGTAGACTTCATTAAGAAATAGTTTTGTTCTTGAGTCTGTCTTGCTTTTTTAAAGCTCTTGGGAGACAACAAAACCACATTTCCTCTTCACACTCAATTTTCTGATCGGGGGCCTGAAGTGCTCACTGCCAGATGTTGCCCTGTTTTCGTGCAATCTGTGCAACAAGCACTAATGTCAGCAGCCATGATAGCCTATGAAGTCGGTGCACAGAACAGCCAGAAAAGTGTACCACATGTAGTTAACCAGAGCAAATGTGCAGAACTCATATAGTTTAGATATGGCAAACTTAGAGCATAGATGCAGCATTTTAATGGGATTTCTGAACATCAAGTTGCACGTCTTACTCCACCAAAAATCAAGATGTTCCTGCTCAGCATCACACCACCCCCATGCTTAATCTTTATCATCATTCATCATTCTTGCACATCCATCGTGCTATTATTGATGCTTAGATACACTGTTTTAAGCTTGGGGGAAAAAAACCAAACAGCTATTTCTTTTATCTCAATTCTGTTCTGGATTACTAGATTTTCCCTATTCATCAAAATAATGCAGTGTTACAGAAATATGTAAAAACCACGCCAGGACATATATTTACGGTCCACACTCAGCACTAACAAATCATTTACCACTAATAATAACACTCCATTCCTATTCCAGTGTTGCCCTCTTCCTCAGATCCCCTTAGAACTGCAACACAGGAAATCACAAAGGTGAGATGGTCAAAGGTATGGAAAGGCATGAGGGGCCCTCACCACCTGGAAGGTGCTGTGATCTCTGCCATCCCACAGCTTGCCACTCAGTCTGTCCCCTAACCACTCTTTGTTTGCCTTTTAATTAACAGTGAATGAAAATCCTTCCTGAAAATCACTCCAACAAACCAGCCCCACGATTCTGGCTGCTCTCAGGTTTTAGACTCACCAAAGGCTTCAAGGGAACCCTCCATTGCAAACCCAGAGATCAGCTGAAGAAATATAAGGAGTAGGGGAACGAAAGGACACTCTAGCATGCTTTAAATAAACGAAAGATGCTAAGCAAGGAGGTAGACCTAGGGCTTCACTGAATATATTCCTTACATACAAGGTGTTCAAGAAACATGCAGATGTGGTACTAAGGAACACAGTTTTCTGGCATCGTTGGTAGACTGACAGTTGGATTAGATGATCTTAGAGGCCTTGTCCAAACTTAATGACTTAGTGTTCGGTCAGAGAAACCTCCAGACCTGTTTTCCTTTGCTGGAAAGGGCACATAAAGAGTGAAAAAGCAGCAGAGGGGAATTCCAGAGAACTGAGATGAGGAGCAGAGGGGAAAAAAAAGTGCTTGTTGCATGTCTGGTATGCACCTGACTGACATTTCACTCTTAAATGTGCTCCCAGTAGATAAATGCAGATCAAGGAGTGGAAGTCATCTGATTCAAACATGTGTTGAATAAGAAACCACATAAATGAAAATATCAAGGATACACTGACTGATGAGGCAATGAGCTGTAGTCTGTAAACATTCTTTCAAAGGAAAATCATGTGCTTTGTATAAAAAAAAAAAAAAAAAAAAAGGTTGTTTTCTTTTGGCAAAACTCTATTAAAATCCAATAAGCCACAACTAGTTACTCACAGTGGGATCTGAAGCTCGCATCGGGTTGCTCTGTATCATGAGGTCCTATTTATTCTAGCAATGCTGTCATACTGTGTCCATTAAGCATCACCTTGTCTGTATACACCAGCAGGGCTCCCAGAAAGGAGTCACAGGACCACCAAACACTTTCCTTCCCACAGTCAGCAAGCCAGGGAAGTGCTGAACATGGGCTTCAGCTCCTGCTGGCTCCCACTACCACTTGGAAAGTTCGTCAGGAAAGTCCTTGCTCACCAAAATTAGGTCACTAAGGGAGAAGAAACATCCCTGCGCACTGTAATGGTGAGAAACTTCCTACACAAATTATGTGGGACTGGCAGCCTCCACAAATGCCACTCAGAGCATTCTCCCACTTTCAGGCTCCTCTGACAAAGACACAGGCAATGAGATTTTTCCATTCTCTCTTCAGCCATTCCCAGTTTCTCCAGAGCATCTCAGAGGGATTTGTTGAAATACCTGTGAAGGGAGTGCTGCAGAAGCCCAGAATCTGTGGTGTGGATGTATGCCTGCCTTTGAGATGTGCCCACTTGGCACCAAGTCTCTCTGCCCTGGAGCCCTTAGTGATACCTGGCCCTTTCTGCTGAACAGGTCCATGGTGACCAGCAATGCCAGAAAGCCTGAAGTACACTCATTAGAATCATCCATAAAGTGGTAAAACTAGTTATATCCACACACTTGATAACTTTTCCAGTCTTCATGCTCTGTTGGTGCATCTCTTCTGCTCAGTACTACTTTGACTTTCTTTTCTCCCATCTAAATACACTGTCTTTTGGGATTATCTAAATAAATATCTATTTTTTTTCCTCTTTCTGTTACTTTGAAGATGTCTGTACAACAAACACTACCAATGAGACTTTTCCTTTGCCCATCCCAATGTTAGGTGCCCAGCACTGTCATGGAGCAGCTCCAGTCAGCATCAGCTACAATGCTAGGAGACTACAGAGCTCACTTTGTCACAAGAAATCTGGAGAGCAGCTAAGTTTTCATCAGATCTGTGACATCAGGCCACCATAAAGCTAACTTGCCATGTCCAGAGCCCGCTTGATACTGTCTATACTTCCTGGCATGAACTCAGATACCACGAGATCTATCTTTTTGCACATGTAGTTCCTTCCACTTCTGACCTTTTAAGCTCAGCCAGCATGACCCAGACAACAATAGGAAGGGGATTTGTTTAGAACAGAGGAAAAGACAACTTTCCAGATTGATTAACTAAAATATCTTCATTCTTAGCTCTGCAGAAATTTCAGCACAACATGGGGGATATATGGCTGGAATTTCACACAAGTATACATATCCTTATCACGGCCCGTGGGTTTGCACAACACAGAACCCTGAACAACTTCATATGCCCCATCACACATGGATAGCTGTTTATTCATGTTCAGTTTTAGTATCTGCCATGAGTAGTCCTACTGAAAGCAGTGGGGCTATTTCCACAGGAAGGAACTATTTAACATGAGTAAGAACACTGCAGTTCGAGAGAGAGAGTGAAGATGTGCAATGAAACCTAAAGTTGGGACCTCTCCAAAAGGACTTTTGTTGCCTATCCAACACTCTTGAAATCTGGTTGAGGTCACTGTCAGCAGCTCTCTTTGGGTGTGGGGCTGCTTAGGAAGTCCCAGTCAGTCATTCTCAGGGCCTTTTCTCAAGACGTCTCCTTAAGGACCATTGCCAGACACCTCCCTTTCACCATCTTCATCATAAAGAGAGCTATCTCTAACCTGACAACAGCCAATGGAAGGCTTCTTGAAGCAAGATGCCATGACTCTTCAGTATGGATTCAAAGTAATTTTAATCCTCTCTTCCCTACAGGTGTAGCTCCAAACGCTCCCTCTAAAACTCAGAGCCAACTACGCACAGCAGCTGACTGAAATTGAAAGTGGTATCTCAGCCATCTGTTTAAAAATGTGAGGCCATTGACTCATTAGTTTCATCCAACTGTACCAGCACAATAAAAAACACACGCCTTCTGGAGAACAATATCAACATACGTGGGAGGGCAATATCTCTGCAAGATGTGGTGGGATGCGGCAGGGAAGAAGAACATCTCTCTAGAAGTGATCTGTAGGAGCTTTGTCCTGACTTGCCATGTTCGTGCTGGGTTTCCTGTGCACAAGCTCTGGCCATTCTCACACTGGGCAACAGGCTGCTTCATGTGAGTGCTCTCCTTGGATTGGGGTTTTGGTGATTGGGACCGCTTTCAGCTGTCCTGGCCTCGTGTGGCCAGTCCTGATTAGCAGAAAAAACAACAATTAGGGATTGTTGTAATGCTGTGGGACTACTCACAGACCAACCAGATCTGTTTGTAGCAAGTTGTCCAGATCAGGAGTGAAAGCTGGTGAAGATTAGTTTAACACTGCCTCAGTGCATGGAAACTGCTGAAGAATACATAAGTAAAGAGGGAAATCAGGTTTTGGCCGAGTTCAACATTTGAAAGTTGAAGTCTCCTCCTTATGATCTCACCACGCTCTGTTGAGCAAGTAGAAGGGAAAAAAAATTCTCTCAATAGCGTGACTTCAAGAAAGGAAGTTGTGTGGGCAGAAGCACTGGGGTAACTTCAAGTGCAACAATGTCTCTCCTTCCACAGCATGCTGGCCAAGGAGCACTTTCTTTATTCCAGGTGGGGATGTATCAGTGGTGAGATGCAGGGAGGAAAATATTCAATATCACCCACTTTAGGGATATTTATTTCTAAGGCAAATTATGACTCCAGCCATAAACTTTTTATTGCTGCTTCTCATGCAGTTTATTTATTGTAACTTCCTTTTTTGAGTGGGCTGTTTATTTTTAAGCGAGTGTTGTTACATTTTTCACTAGATTACTAATAGCCACGTGCTCTGGCTGCTGAAGCTGAATAAGCTGATGTAACTGTAGGTCAGAATCTTAGCTCCTTCCTTAGCCTGCCCCCCCAAGTAAATACACTGAAGATGAACTCCAGCTTTCCTCTAAGAGCCCAATGCACATTGCACTTGGAGGAGAAGACGGAGTCCCACTTTCCACAGCCATTAGATCTCAGGGTGCTGCAGATGGGAAGGAGAAAAGTGAAATTTCTATTTTCCATCGACAGAGCTTTTCAAAGTGCAGGGTATTATTTTGTTAAAAAAAAAAAAAAATCCGCACCAACCCCTTATTTCTGATGCATTTCTTGAGAGTTAAACAATTCATTAAGTTCTTGCCCCAACAGCTTTGAAGATTCCTTCCCAAAGTCCCTGCAGAAGGTTTACTGCTCTCACTAACTCAGCTAACAGCATGACATTAGGGCACACACTCAAACACTGCCCTGATGCTGGTTTTCCTGGTCCAGCAAGCCCTTGCCTGATGGCTTGGGCCCTCTCAAAGCCAAGTGTCAGGTATTCTCTTCCCCAGTATCCTCCACCCACCAGATGTTTTGTCCCACTGTGACTCTGTGACAAACAAAAAGGTCTCTCTTTCATTATTACTATTTTTGTGCATGTGTGTGTGGAAATGAGGAAATAGAATTGCTCTGGGTTTTTTAAACACGCCTTCCTCTCCTGAGCAGAGTTTACTGGAAGCACTCATTCTTGGACAGGCCAAACACCTCGGGCTACCCTTGCTGGGTGCAGAGCAGCCTTGTTGAAAAACAGTTGTGACAAGCAGGCTGCTCTGGGTGTCTTCTTACATGCATCTGCTCTCTGCTTGCAGGCGTTGTGCAAGATGGAGAGGGGCCAAGGCCCTGTGAGCATAGCCAGCTACAGAGACATCTGAGTGTGCACTTCTTCATCTGCTACACAGGTCGTTCAACACCTCTGTTCTTCCCAGAGAGAAGGTTTTTAGGAGGCAATACACACTTTCTAGAAATTTTTCGGTTATCACATCTGCAGGTCTCACTGAGGTGAAGTGTTCCTGTCCTGTCAGCACCACTATTTCCATGGCATTTTGCAATGGCAAGATTAGCCCAAGACTCTGTCTAGGTTTTCAGGTGTTTGGTGCACCTGTCTGGCACCATCCTTTACATTTACTGAAAAATACATTTGTTTTCTATTATTGTTCGATGTGAAGATTATTTGGATGAGATTATTTGATTCCAAATTCCTCTGAAGCCAAATTTCTGGGATGGGCTTTGAAGCCAGTATGCTTTGGATCAAGCCTTCAGCACATTGCTCAATTTTCCATTCTTTTGCGTGAAAACAGTTTACCAGTTACAGAGAAGAAAAGGGTAGCAGAGTTTTCCAGACAGCCCTCAGCACAGTGCAGCAGAGGCTGTCCTCTCAGTTGAAGACCTCCTAACTCGCATTACAGCCACCACCCAAAAATCCATCTGCCCTATAGCTTTCAGATACTGAGGTCCCACCTGAACGTGCTGTTTTCATAGGATCAAATGGGAGCTTTTGACCAACTAGGGAACTAGGGCATTTCCCCAGGGTATTTCCTTTTACCCCTCTGTAGCACTTCAAATGCCGCAGAGGCTCTGTGGAAACTTGGCAGTTCCCATTTTAGCACGGCAGACGGATGATCGAGTTAGCATTCAACACTGAGCACCAGCTCAGCCCAACGCTGCGCGCAGAGGAACCCATGAGCTGTTCCGTTGAGCTCCACTACCCACGTTTAACCCCAAATCCCAGCAGAAGCTGAGAGCACTCTTCTAAGAGCAACTTTTCGCTGCAATCGGCAGCAGAAACGTTAATTATCGCTTAAGCAGCGATGAAATTTCCCCTCCCAAACAAAGGTTTCTGCTCTCCCTTCTGACTGCTGCCCGGAGTGCCCAGCAGGGAGCGCTGCCGCCTCGCTGCTGGGCCAGGCTGGCATCAATAGGGTCCGGATAGCATCAATAGGGTCCGGCTGGCATCAATAGGGCTCCGGCTTTTCCCTCGGGAAAGCAGGCATTCAGCTGTGCCTGAATTCCTAAAAGCCTTAGCTTACGGCCAGCAGGCAAATTCAGCTGTTCTATATAGCATAACTCCAAACTCAGAACAGTTTGTCTCGCATTCTGAGAGGGACCTTGGGAAAGAGCTCTGGAGGCTGGTGTCCGTTTGGTACATGCACACTTGAGCTGCTTTAAATCAGCCCAGGAGGGCTAAACACAGTGGTGCCCTCTGCAAAGCTGTCTGCCTTGAATTTAATACAGCAAGAATGCTGCCACACTGCCCACCTGTCTCTAACCACAGGGATATGTATCAATATACACCTGCACTCACTTATGACATCACCAGTGATGTAGCAGTCTGACAGGGGTACTGTTCTCACTTCACAGCATTTCCCAGCCCCGAAGGACAGGAGCAGATAAGAGTGGTTTTAGGCAAAGTCATCTCCTGGCTAGAGGGGCAGATGTGGTGCACTGAAAGGTGCACATCCTCTACAGCCTGCTTGGGGTGAAAGGGTATAAGCAGAGGGACAGAGTTTCAGGAATAAGGTTCCCAAAGTTATCCCCACTTCCAAGGAGCAGAGAGCATTTGACAATCACTTTAAATTTCTCAAGGAGCAAAAGCACTGGATGAATACCCATTTCAAGTTGCTGTTTAGCTAGCAAACATTTCTTCATCCGTTTCTGTATGGTTTTAAAGCTGTCATATGCACTGGCAGGGGTAATTTGTCTTAGCACAAACCTCTTTCTCTAGCATGGATTAGACTAGCCTACACTTGCAGAACAATGGTGGAAAATGAAATGGAAATGCTAAATTTTGAGTAATTATTTGTTAAATTCCCTTCCAGCCCAGCAAACAGATCTGTGTGATCTGATTCATGCACTGAAGAAAGACTTTGCTGAAATGCAAGGAGTCAGCTTAGATTCATGAAAAGGTAGCTGCTGGCTCATAGCAGGATTTAGGAAGAATGTTTCTCATGCCCAGTGTTATTTTTATCTACATTACTAAATCAGATTCCCCTTCTCCTCCTCCGAAAAGATTACAAGTTCCAACACGATACCAGGGAGCACAAAGCAGAGGACGTGGCACTTGTTTGTAACATTCCTTTCGCAGATAAGAACTGACTCTAGATTTATGGCCACGCTTTCTTCTTCCCTAAACAAGCAACGGTGGATTTGCTTCTTCATCAAACTATGCCCATTCTCCCCTGCATCATTCCTCATGGCTCGAAGGACCAGAGGGTGGAGCATGATGATTAGCCCTGTCTATCACTGATAAGTGCCATTATTCTTTTCGCTTTAGCACAGTCTCTGTCATGGAAGTAGGTAAGTGATGCCAGAGAAAAGGGGGTATGCTCCAGGGACAGAGTTCAGGCCCTGAACTGGGCTGGATTTGGGGCCAGGCAGACAAAACCAGACTTGGCGAGATGTGTCTGGGTTCTGCCATCACATCAGGGGAGGCTTTGACTACCTAGAAGAGATGCTAGTTGGTATATCACTTCTGAAATACATTTATTTCCCTGTCTGTGGCTCTAATCTTTACCCAAATGCTATTTGAGAATGGCAACTTTTATGTTTAAATTACTGTTGCCTACGGGTGCTGCGTAGTGAAGTTATCAACGTTTTATATGGGATACAGCAAGCTGATGTTGACCCTAAGGCTTAATTTAGTAACAAGATTACTCAGAGTAAAATAATGTACTGAAAACCTTTATGTGACAAGGAAATATGCCAAAAGTGAACTTGGCCAGTGTTCTTAATAGATAAAAAACCATTTGTTTCTTTTTGAGAACTTTAATTAAATTTCCTATGAATTCATTTGTAATAACAGTAATAAGCACCATATATGGAAATCTTCAATGAGCTGTTAGCAAGGTAATTTCCTGGATTTGGCTTATATCTTAATAATGTCCAAATCCAGCTAGACTTTAAAATACAGCTGGTATGTATTATTCCATCCCAAGTATGAGGGTGTGTGTACTTATTTGCTAGCCTGGGTGTGTAAAATTAATGACTTTGGTGCTGCTGACACCAGGCTTTACTGCCTGTAGAATGATGCTTGATCACATTTTGAGAAGCAGTAAGGAGAGAGTTAAGAGTTCCTTCAGTTTAACAGAGAAGCCTTGCACGCACCTTGCACACTGCCACGCTCCCTTTGCAGCCCTGGTTTGCTGTCACAACCTGGCAGGGAGAGACTCTGAAGCAAACCACTCGGAGACGAACAGGCAGTGAGCTGTACTAAGTTCCAGCAGCCTTTATCATGAACTGCAAGAGAAAGGGATCTGGGGGGAGCAGCC
Organism: Oreortyx pictus; assembly: GCA_036925125.1. NCBI lineage: Eukaryota > Metazoa > Chordata > Aves > Galliformes > Odontophoridae > Oreortyx > Oreortyx pictus. The sequence continues at coordinate 4,183,738 of JAUPFR010000015.1, forward strand.
ACCTCTTCTTGTAGATGAGAGAGCATGCACCAAACCTGTAGCCCTACCCATTTTTCGGACATTTCTATGCTTCAGTGAAAAGCTTTGCTCCTTGCTAAGTCTGATGTCTGTACGGAGGAAGGAGGCTGAGCTCAGAGAATGAGCCCCATCAGAGGATGGAAGCTTCCTCCAGCAGCTGTGGGAGCTCAGCATGCCCTGTGCTATCACTCACCACCCAAGTGCTAATAGGGGAGCTGTAATTAAAACATCACGGCCAGGACTTCCAAAATCCTAACCTCCCTGCCATTAATTTTGAACAGTATTAATTTCTCCAGCCTTAGCAGAGGCAGGGTAAGTCACAGCGCAGACATCAGGGATTATCCTGGGGTGCGAGGCTGACACGAAGTGGGTGACAACAGTTGCAGCATACAGAGTATGTGGTTACTCTTTGGAAATGCCACAGGAATGCTCGGGAAGAGCCAGGGGAGAGCCCAGCTGAGAAAATGCAGAACAGACATCTGCTTTGGAGGGTGGTGACCGTTTCCCCTCCTACCCCAGGCAGGAAAGTGTCATTTTAACACAACAGCAGGTTTGCTGCTTGAAGAAAGCAACGGCCTCAGGGATGCTTAATACCCTATCTAAATCCTTAGTCTCCTAGATTTCAGTAGATCCAGACCCAAGCGGGGAAGGCATGAAGAAATCCCAGTCAGGATTAACCCTGTGTTCAGGAACGTCGTCTACCACTGAAGTCACATGTCTCATAAAGAACAAAGCAGCATTTTCCTTTATGAATATGCAATAAGAAGTCTGCACCCTGGGAAGATTCCCAAGCTCAGACAATGACTAAATTCAGGAACAGAAGACCTGGAGACATAGCCACTTCATTCATAATCCCCTTTTTACAGTTTAAGCCAAAACTCATGTAGTAACGAAGCTGCGCCATGGGGTGGCTTACGGGTCGACATCTCCTTAGAAGTAGAGGGGAGGATCCCAGCTGAATCTTCTCTTCCTGACACAATGCATAATGCCTCGATACAATGCTACAGAATACTGCCACTCGACAGAGTTGGTGAAACGTCTCTCTAAGGCAGCCTGCCAGCTATAATACCTGCTAGTGCCTTCCCACAGCACCAGCCAACAAGGCACAGCTTGTTCTCATTAACTATATGATCGCTCCATCAGATTTGACATTTCTCCTGCTTTCCAGGGATGTCATGGCCTTGATTACCATCCCTGCCCAAGAAGCATTGGTCTGCCAAGATGAGCTCAGAGAGAATACCTCCAGTGGTGGGGATGGATCTGCTACACCTCAGTGTCCCTCACACCTCTCTGGGGCTTTTGCTCACAGTATGAGATTGTTATTGTTTTAGAATCCCCCTTGACACCTGCTCCATCCTTCCCCCTGCCCTGCATGTTCCTTTCTCACTGTACTCCCTTTGCTTTTTCATTTCACATTATCTAGGCATGCTACAGGAGCTCATGCAGCTCAGGTGTCTGGTGTCTCCCCTGGGCAGCGCTCCACATCTCCTTGGCAAGCCCTTCATGTAACACAAGCATCATCTTGGGCCCCTTTGCTGAAGCATTGCCTGTATTTCTCAAATCTGTGGTCATTCAGGTGAAACGAGGAGAAGTTTCCACCCTGGGAAGCTGCCCTCTGGAAAAGCTTCTGTTGGCAGTGCCCTCCCATCTGCAGAGGGGTGGTGGCCCTGGGGGAGCTGCCCCCACTCCAGGGGCAATGTTCTGTTATGCTGAATAGATCCAGGCTCTGAACAGAAATAATTAATGGAGTATTGCTTTGTTGCTATGAGGAAGAGACAAGCAATACATCTACAGTGTTTAATGGGCAAGAAAATGAGCTAAACAAAATTGCCACAGGATATCATGAAAGCCCAACCTGTTCCTGTTAACATGTTCTTAGAAAGCAGCACACGTAACTGATACAACTACAAAATGAACAGGAGCTTAGCAAAGATTTGTGCAAAGGGGACCCTTTGCATTTGACATGCTCTGTCACATTGAATTTTAATTACAGCTCCCCTTTGGTGCTGGAGCGGGAGGGGAATGCTAATGATGGGCAGGGAGAAGCAGATACAGTCCCCAGCCCCGTGCTCACACAAAAGGCAAATTCCCCAGCCTGACGGCACAGGACATAGCTGTAGTGGAAGTACACATCTTGCCTTTTTGGTTCTCCCTTTCTCTCCGAATATTTTACCCCAAGCAGGCTGTTCTTGGTTGGATTAAAACACACGTGAGCCAACTTAATGTATTCAAACATTTCCAACACGCAGCCCATCGTTGCAAGAAACCTATCAAAGGATAGGTTTTTTATATATTATGAACAAATACAACCACTGATCGCTGCTCTAATGACTACCTAGCAGCGACTTTGAGTTATTGCAATGAATTGATGCTATGTTCTATGACCATCAAGATCCTGTTTGTCCATTTCTATAAAATCACCTTGGGAAGCACCTTTCAGAAGCCACCCTGGGTGTTTCACCACTGTAGGTCTGCACATCCAGTAATTCCAGCAGTGGTCACAAGCAGGCACTTTGCTTGGGGTAAGTGTAAGGAGTAACAGGCAGCACCAGTGCCTGCTGTTCTCTATCTAGAAAGAGGGAGGATGTCTTAATCAGATGGTGAACATTAAATATGTGCTGTGGGTATTAATATAGTTAAAGTTCCCAAGTGTATGGGATGCTGACGTGTATCTCCACAAAATAGAATTCGGACATTAACAATCTATCTAAAACTGAAGAAAGCAGAGAGTGCATCTGGAAATCACTGAAAATCTACTGTCAAAATCTACTTTCCAAAGGTATTTAGAGGCCTCCCTGAACTTTACATCTCCTTGGGTCGAGCTGAAGTCAAAGAGGTTCACCGAATTCAGCTGAGCTTCCTGAGTGTTGTGGAGACTCTTTGCTTCTCAGAAAAAGAAACAAAATATATAGTTTTCAAAATGATCAAACCCACCTCTCTGTTATTATTATTGTCATGCTATTCAAGCATCAGCTAGCTTTCACAGAAACGCAGTCTGCTTATCAGAAAGAATGGCTGATCTGCATAGATTGTGTGACAATTCATAGAGTCCTTAGGGAACAGAACAAAGACTTCCACGGCGCTTTTGTTGTAAGAGTGTGATCTATTCCTAAGGGGAAATTCTGTGTTATATTGCTGCCTGCTCGCACAATAGAAGGAGGTTTTTCCTCCATTACTGGGGTTAGTAATGCAGTGTTTGTTATCACATCACTGTATATTCCTGCCAAAAGTAATATTTTGCACACTATTGATAAAATGGAATTACTTAAAAAAAAACAACACCAGATCTGGCCCAGTGAAATAAATCGGATGGGAGTTTTGCCAAATGACAATAGCATTTAAAGCTATAAATTACCTATGAACAGCCATATGTGTTGCTGTGCTTCTTTTACTTTTTTATGGTTTATTCTCACCTTCTTTTTCTCTTTCTGCGTCTCTCTTCTCCACTCTATATGTAAAAACTACCTCCTTTAGATTTCCCAGTGCATAAATGCAGCTGGTTTATGTCACTAAAGGGTAGCATGAGAGGTGAGCTTAGATCTGACCATGTCTTTTACACTGCAGTGGGGCTTCTTCCAGCACAGAAAGTGCTTCCTTCACTTCAACCTTCATCTTCCTCAGCAGCACTTCTCTCTGCCTTTGGCCAGGCCAGCGCACTGTCAGTAAAACAGCAATGAGATGGAAAACAAGCAGTTGTGTTGTCCAGGATGGGCAACTACATTACTTATTCCCCCCACAATGTTGTAATCTTTGCATTTCTTTCTTAGGATATAAAACATTCCTGGTCATTTTAAGCATTACAAGATTCATGTCTTCATTTCTTGCACAAAGTATTTATCAGTCTGGAGGAGTGATAAAGTCCTTAAAAAGAGCTGACAGATTTCACATACCAGGAAGAAGTTGAACTTGAAAAAGAGTCATAAATCATTTGTTCCTCCTTCCTCTACACTTCTGAGAGTGGTTTTCAGTGCTCTGATAGGAGAGAGGAAGAGCTCCCAGCATAGCTGGGAATATCTCTTGATTATAAAAGTATGTTTCAAAGGGATTTTGAGTCAAAAATACTCATCCTATTTTATGTGTATATATATATATATATATGTTAAATGAATGTCTTTTCTTTCCTTCAGGTCATGTGGATCCAGGCAGGCTGAGATGCTCTGGCTCTCATTTTGTGTGAAATGTATAACTCCAACACTACATGGGAAGTGAGAAAATTAAGCCCTAATGGGTGGAAGCTGTTGCCCCTCAGCGTAGCAAAGTCAGAAATGTCTAACTGCACAGCTGTGTTCAACGCTGTTTTCTCCTCCAGAATTTCCCAGGCTTCATGTTTGTAGCATAACCGAGCAGGACAGGCTCTGAGAATCCACCATCCATCAATGAGAGAGAAGGAAATTGAACCGTGAAGTTAACACCAATTCCCATTAGGCCAACCTCTAATTCCTCCCCAATTAAGCCAGCAGATGAAGCTGAATGAAAACCATGTTGTGTTCCATCCAGCATTTCAAGGGATCTTTGCTAAACCAGGAGTAAGTACTTTAATCTGTGCAAGGAGGTATTTTAAGCACAAAACTGTCTGGAAAGTCAAATCCTTTATGCATCCCTCAGGCAAACGGAAAATGCTACAGATCCCTCAGCAGAGAGGAATGCCCTGAAATCTCCTGCAGTCACTGGCCAAAGGTACAACAGCAAATAACCTGCTGTGCAATTATGTTAACTTTCTGAATTATTCCATGACAGAGAGGAGCTGAGGCAGATTGCGCACGGGGTTCTTGTTTTGCACCCTGAAGGGCCCAAGTCTTTGCTTGGCCAGGGACAGACAATAGCATGGATTTGATGCCTTTATGTCTGTTTCCTGTCTCTAAAAAGAGGAATTATTTGTGTCACTTCTTACTCCCACATAGTCTATGTAAATAGTGTAGCGGGCACTGTGGTGATGGGCTGATGGTTGGACTAGGTGACCTCAGTGATCTTTTCCAATTGCAGTGATTCTTTGAATATCTCATCCCTTGCATCCCTTGCATCCTAGCCCATGCCCTGCTATCACCTGGGAGCTCGCAGTGATTCCACAGTCACCCCTCCTCCTCCCCAGGCCTTAGCATAAATTATTACTTGTACATATTTGTGATGCATTTGCAAGGAGTCTTGTTGGCTTTTGCAGAAATAGAAAGTCGGACAGTTATTTCCTGCATCTTCAACAAATGTGCTTAATAATTTGGTTGCTTTTATTCTCACAATAAAATAAAAAAGCGAGGTTGTTCCCACTGAATGGAGCCCCCAAATCTTGGCAAGTCCACAGGACAAGATTTTGGGGCCATCGCATTAGTGATGCAGAGTGCAGAGTTTACATTGTCTCTATGCAATCTGCACACTGAAATGAGCATCTTTGCAGATGGCAAATGGTCAACTCCCCTTAGCGCACACTTGACAGAGAAATACCAGTTCGGGCTGAAATTCAGCTTTGTTCTGCAAAGGAGATGACTGCTACCACCCCAAAAACTCACCTGAGCACTTATTACTCAGTGCACTGCTCCAACCTGCCCTGGGTCCCAGTGCTGCATGCTGCTGCCAAAAGCAGTGGAGACTTCCCCAGCTCTGTCCAGCCAAGGGGAGGATTTCAGCACCCCTCCGTGTGCTGGGCTGGAAATCCCCACAAGTGCTTAAGGATCTGCTTTCGTGCAGTAAAAAGATTACAGACAAAGCAGATAACCTTTTCACTTGGTACCTGTGATGTGCACTACACACCGCCCCTGGCAACGTCGCTGTGAGCTGCTACTTGTAAGGGAGGCTTACTCTTAAAAAATAGAATGGATTTGCTCTGCTCTGATGCCCGGAGGGAAGAGGACCATCCGCATTCATAGAAATTAGATCTGTATGGCCCTGGGAGCACCTGACTTGATTTACCCTCAAATGCCACCCAAATATTTGCATTTCCTTGGGCAACCTACCAGCACAAATGTCAAAATGCCTCACTGTGTGAAACAAGGACAATTTGCTTTATAATTAATTATTCGCCCGGTTTTCATATACAAAACAGTTCATGGACTCCAACAGGACAAGCTTGCTCATTTTTCATCTGTGTTGTCTAGCTATGCAGGATCCCTTCAAATGATAACATTTTCTCTTCACACAGCAAAGCCCAGGGAAAGAAAAAAAAAAAAAAGAACAACACTCTTCTGTGCTCACATTTTATATGTAGAACTCACCGAACGCCAGAAGAATGTAACAGTGATGAATAATACATAGCCAAAATGGATTGGTTATGCATAATCTGTTGGGTTATGAATCTCAGCTTTATAGCTCTTCTTTCTAATCCGTTCTATTTTGTTGGTTTCATCTGACAAGGCTGGAAATAATCTCACTACTCCAAACTGGCTTTTTCCTTCCAGCCACTGCTCCTGTGCTCTCGGTGGACTCCTCGAGTTATGAAGTGAGGTTTGCTGTGCCCGTGAGCACAGCTACTCTGTTTCTCAGGAGGATGCAAAAAGCTGAGAGCTTGAATTCAAATGAAAGCTGTGCAGGGTGGAGAGAGGCGCCCAACCTGCTCCGAGTCCAACGCTGCCATGCACACACCGTTCATAGTTTGACCTCAGGATGGACTTTACAAGCCAGAGAATAAAATAAATTGCTAAAAATCATCCTGTTGAGGTCAAAGCACGTAGCGATGTGATGTCTGGATATCTGGATGAATGCTATCCCACTGTCGAAAAAGAGCAAGCACATAAAGGGGTCCACAGGCTTCCCTTGGAGAAAGTGGAGGTCACTGTGAAATGGTGTTTTGAAACACGGCAAGGAAAAGTGAAAGCAGTTCTGACTACAACAAGATGAAACTGGTGTGGAAATGCAGCTGCAGGAATCAGATCAACTTCATGGGAAAGGGGAGCCCTGAGGAGCACAGGCTGCAGCAGGCCCTGGTGCTGTTTTGTAATCAAAGACTTTGATTTTGGCATAAGTTTCGGGGGAGGAAGGAGAATCTGCTTTTCATTTGAAAGCCCTCAATTTTCTGCCAAATAACAAAGTCCTAGGAGCCTATTTTGGGGGTAAAACATCCAGTTCTGATGGAACACATTTACCAGCTTAATTCCAGCTCCTGTAACAGATGATTTGAGGAAGGCAAAGCTGTTCCTAGCCCAGCATGCAGCTGCCAAAGCCTCCCATTGCCACCAGCGCAGCATCTGCACCACCTGATACTGTGTGAGGGATGGAGGAGCCCAAGGCAATAGGCTGACACATGGCTTGTTCCCACTGTGCTCACAGCACTGGATGAGCAGCAAAAACAAAAGGGGATGGAAATAGTTTCCTACCGAAAGCAGAGCACCAAATAAACCAACAGTTCTCCTCCCACCCCAGGAGCCTTGTCATGCTTGTAGAATAATTTAGGCACATTTCAGAAGAATCTGTGCCTTCTGAGATGAGCAACATCTTGCTGCACATAATATGTCAGGGCAGAAAACAATTATAACACAGCACATGCCGTCACAGCTGGAGGTTGCCTCTGTATCACGTGCCAGGGTTATTGCTAAGCTTTCTTACCACGCATTCTCTGGTATGTTAAAATTGTCACTGCTCTCTGCTGGCTTCTTCCTTGGGGCTGAAAGAAAAAATGCTCTAAGAGCAGAGGAAAACTGCTTCAAGTGAGTGACCCTATCTTGGAAGAATTAGGTTGCTCATGTTCTTCATCACCATTAAAAACACGAGAAGAAATGTGATAATAAGAGGAATGGGATTACTGTAATTTGATGGCTGCTTGACAGCTGGCCCCAACCCATCTCTCTTTGAAGTCAGTGGGAAGATGGCAATTTCATTAAGTCAGTGACAGCTTCATGAAGTCCTAGTGAAAGGCTAATACACATTGCTTATTTGCCCCTGTGTAAAAGGAAGGATAGATCACAGTTGTGTAAGTGACTCACAGCGTGCCGAAGGATGTGTTGCTGGAGACAGGTACGGAGGCAGCACATAACTCATGCTGACATACGCCTTCCCTGACGAGGTGCTACTTTGGCTTTATTCACTATTAAATCCCTCTATCAGCACATGGCTTGTACTGGTATATATAACCTAAATGAACAATTATCCCATTGCTGTCTGTGAGAACGGGAGGGATCTCTCTGCCAGCTGAGTCAGGAGTGCTGAGGGAAGCCCTGCTTACCCAGCACAAAGTGATGCTTTAAATTCGCTAAAAAATACATCCAGTGTATTACACCCCATGTCCAGTTCACACATGGTTAAATGCCCCAGTGCCTGTAAATGCATGCACATCCCACCATATTTGTATCTGGAAGAAAGACGTGGGGCCACAGATCTCATGCAATGACGTGCTGCCACCTGACATCTGACAGCTGCATTCTGTAACTGGGATTTCTTCTTTCAGGAGGCCACACTGGGATGGCACTCTTACATCCTAAGGGAGAGGAAATGTAAAAATAAAGGCTCTTTGTCACAAATAACTGTCCCATGGTTGATTACATTCATTTTGGTCCTTACATAACAGGGTTCCTAATCTGCACTGAGGCTGCAGGAGATGAAAATGAAGAGAGGAGGAAAAAAAAATTGAAGGAAGAGGAACTCATTTCTGAGTTAACTTTGGAGTTTTGCCTCCAAAGTGAAGAAAGCAGGATTTGAGAAACATTCCCAAATAGTGCAGGGGGAAGAGGAAGTATCAGATTTATTTGACACAAAAGAAGGAATGCTTCTGGAGTGCAGGGCCATCTGCACCTTGGAGATGGGATTAGACTTATTTTTAGGGCCCTCTTTTTTTTCAGACAGTCCTCTGATTAAAGAAATTCAACACACTGAAGCTAGGCAATGCAGATAAATTGTAAGGAAAATAATGAGATTCTTTCATAAGTATTTCCATCACTAGATCTTAGATTTAATTATCTGTGCAATTCCATGCTACCCAGAAAGCACTTCTGATGCAAGCTGTTCACTAAGTAGAAGGAATCGTGCACAATTTTGATGTATTGATTAAACTGCCACCAAACGATTTGAGATGAAGATTGAATACTCTAAAAGTAATAAAAAATGTTTGAAGCTGAGAAGTACCATGGATGAGAACGGATGGCTTTTTCTGCTACGCTGCTATCGTTTATTAGCTCACTAATAACATTTATTTCTTTAAGACTTACAGCTCGTTGGTTGGGTTGAGAATGGCAGCCCAAAGCATTACAGTTTAAAATACCGGTCCACCCTGCCTTGAGCTGCCGTGCTCACTGCTGCAGCACAGGGGCTGGAAAGGTCCTGGTCCTTTTCTAAATCTTGAAGGTATGGGTCCTTTGCAGCATCTGACAGCTGAAACCTCCAGAAAGAGTTACGAACTGCAACCAATCCAGACTTATTTTTAGATCTGAATATATCCTGAGTCTTCATTTTGTGAGTGCTTTCCCTTCCTCTGATGGAGTTTCGCTGATAACATTCCCCCTTCTGATTCCAGCAGACACCAACCACCTCAATTCTAAGCACTCTTTGAACTAATTACAGAGCTCCTCTCTCAATAATGTAATCTCCTCTGATAATTTATTAACCATGTTTGAGCCATCAGACCAAGAAGGTCATGCAAAGACGGTGATTACGAAATGCAAAATGAGTTGGTTGGGTTGCTTAACAAATTGCAGGTGCACAATCATACCTCGGAAAACCTGAAGCACATCACATTTTGGGGAAATTAAACCTTGAGCTGTGTTATGGATTTATAACCACAAGTAAAGATACAGCACAACAAAATATTGTCATTACTGAAATATGCAAATATTCCAAGTGTTCAGCATGTGAGAAAAGCATATTTACTTCTCTGGTATTATAAGCTATATGCAAACTAATGAAAATTCACTTTTCTGCATTATATCATCATGAGCTATTTGTACTCCAACAGCACTACCATGCAGTTAAGATTTAGAGACATCATTTACCAGCCCAGCTGAAAGCCCTGTTGCTTTGCACTGGAAGAAGGCAACAGGGCAGCAAAGTCAGCTTCATCAGTCCTGTTCTGTCTACTGAAGAGGGGGGAGAAAAACATCTCCCCCCCTCCCACCACGCACAGATCCCAACCAATTTGAGGATAAATAACTTAATGGAGTGCTGAATCTGCATCTCTGACCTCTGGTGCCCGCCGTGTGCCCTTCTAGTGACAGCTTGTGTATCCATATTGATTAATAAAGCTTTAAGGACATAACTTCACATTATCTAACAGCAAACCTAAACATTCCCTGCCTTACAAGGCTGTAATGTATTGAAATTTCTCGGTGAAGCATTGCACTATGAAAGTTGTGAAGGCTGAAGGCCCATCTGCTGAGGCAGTGGGGTGTGCAGGAAGCAGAGGTCAGAAGTGTGCCATGGCAGTCACTGAAAGCCCACGCTTCGCTTCTGGGGAGCAACCATGGGTTCCCCCACAGCAAAGTGGTGATGGGAAAGAATTTCTGTCACCCCAAAAACATCATGTGACCTCGAGACATCCCAGCCTTGCATCGGTACCCCTGCTTGGGGGTGGTGAGCCATTCATTTTGATGCAAACACGTTGGTCAGGTCTTGAATCGCCTTTATGGGAAGGAGGGACTGGGGCAGGCATTGCATTGCCAGAGCCTTTCAACAGGCGTCTTTTGTTATGATTAATACTAGAAAGAAATAAAGAGGGCAGCACTGGTTTCTGCCATAAAAACAGCATCAGCGTCTACAAAACTAAACTATCGTGCTGGCATTTGCCGTGGACAAAATTCCTACGCCTGTCACAAGCACGGCAGCAGCAATATCTGCCCTCCACAGCACTCTGGCTGCTGGAGAGCAGCATTTGTCACGCAGCCACCGGCTGCTCCGCTCCTTGAGGTCCTGAGGCAAAGCTGTCTGGCTTCACAGACGTTAATTATTTGCGTCTACTGTTAATTAGCTGTCTGCGTCCGTCACGGTGGAGCGGTGACAGCCTGGGAGCCGGGCGCAGCCTGCGGGCTTTGTCCCCATCCCCTCTGCTCCATTCTGACCAGAACATTTCATTTCAGTCACGGTGCCAGAGGCCAGGCCCTGGAGGACCTTTGAAATTAAACACGTATCAAGTACAGTGGGGAGTGAGAAGGGAGGGGGAGAAGGGGGCAATCCTGCTCCTCAAGCATGCAAGTCGAGAGCTTTTGCTGTATTTATTCATCCAGCCACAAATCATGTCCCTGCCATCCGAGGGAACCTCGCTGATGGAAATTTCCACGCTTGCACTGACTGGTGTTCTGCTCTGTGTTATTACTTTCCCACCTTCAAGACATGGTAAACAATTGAATTTTTACAGCAAGAAGGCGTCGAGCTTTTTGTTTTTGGTTTTGTTTTGTTTTTGTGCAGAAAGAGAAATGAATCCCTGGTTTGCTAAGCTCAGAACCGTGACACTGGGACTGTGTCCTGCCTGATGTCTGCAGGGACAGGGAAGCAACAGTTCTTCATTCACCAAAGACTCAGTAATTGAAGACACATCACGTAGTTTTCAATAGGAGAGATTTATCACTGAGCACATTTCCTAGCTGCATTAGCTCAGTACCATATTTCTTTTGTTAAGATGAGAAACAAAAAGAAGTGGTTTGGAATTTCAGCGGAACAGTTGTGAAACAGCAAAAACAAAATCCCAGGGAATAATTAATTCATTCCTTTCCACCTGCAAATTGCCTAAGGACAGGTTGAGCTCTTACCCAAATGTTGCACAGCGATTGTTCAAATCGCTACCAAATGATTTTCACAAATGTTTCTCGCTTGGTAATTTCCTGGTGACCGAGTCACTGTGGATGTTTGACATTTGAAATTCAAATTTCAGCCCTTTCTGACTGGCCCCACAGATTGCAGGAGCAGACCTGCTGGCCTAGTGCAGCTCCAACTGCTGTTGCTGTAGTGCCACAGCTGTGCTGTCTCACTCAGCCCCTGCAGCTCGCTCTGCAGCCTTTGCCACCCACTTCTCCAGCCAACATCCCTGAGCCTTCTCCCAACTGCCGTCTGACCAATGCCACGGAGTGACCAGGTCTGCATACGATGTGATCCCATTGGTCATGCTGCCATCGCCATCACCACAAGAGCTTCTCTTTTGCCTGAGCTTCCCCCATATGATTCTTGTTTTCCTGCATTAGCACTTGAATTTCTTGGGGCGGAGGTTGTGCTCCTTCTAGGTGTAACTCCTAGGTGCAATGGGAATAACATCAGAGAGTGCTCTTTCTTCTGTGTTTGACAGAAAGTCGGTCATTTGCCAGCACATCCAGCAAGAAACCAACACCGAGTGCACACAAACACACCAAGCACGCTTCAGGATTAACATGAATATTCTTGGCAGCGGGATTTTTGCATTTCTCAGCCCTCAGTCCAATCACTGGCTTAGAAGCAGCACTGGGAGCAGGGGCACCGCTGCCCGGACCACCGGCAGATGCTCTGTGATGGATAGATCATGTGCAGCTGCCAGCACAGCTCTCACACCTCTGTTTCCTGTTGCACTCTCCAGTTCAGTGTACTTTTGAAGCATTTACAGTTGGACCATTGCACTTCAGATATGAACTCAAATGAGATATGCAGGAGATTTCCGAGGATTCAAAATAAGAATTTTGCACGAGGGCACCAAAGGTTTGAGCACTAACTGAAAAAAAAAGCCCCAAGGAATGCCACAGTGGGTTATCACATCCAGGGCTTTTGGGAAGAAAATCAGTGTGATGCTGCAGTTGTGTACACTTCTTCAGATTGGTTACTTCTGGTCACAAATTGTTCTTTTATTTTTCTTTTTTTATGAGTAAGTCTTCTGTTTCTGCTGGGCCTTGAATGTCCCCTTTCCCAGCAGCTCTTCTGCTGACCTTCCCCCACAATTCCCAGCTCTCTTGTCTAATACTATGTAATGCTTTCCCTGTGCTGCTCCCTGCAGACTAGAGCAATTTAGAAGCTCGCTGATCCAAACTCTTAACAGTTGGAGCAGTGGAGACCACACTGAAAAACCCTATGTGTGAGCACATCTCCAGTGCCCTTAATGCAGCTGTGCTACCAGCATCCAACGCTGGTGAAGGGCGGTGGGTTGGGAGAACTTACAGAACAGTGGGTTCCTATCACTTCCTGAATGAGGCCACTGTCAGATGGAGCTCACGTCCCCTTGGGGCAGATTGATTGCCAGAGAATCTTAGCGCAGCTGAGAAACAGTCTGGATGGCACAACCATTTTGGCACTTGTCCTGGCAGGCACTGAGGGCATCCAGCCAGCCTAACATCACTATCAGAAACACATCAAGTATGTTAATGGTTTCTGTTGGATTGTGATGATCTCTTAATTTTTAAATCTTCTTTTTTTTTTTTTTGGACCATCAGCTGTCATCAACAACAGAAAATGTAACTGCACGACATATTTGAGGAGGTTTGATTTTGTGGACAGGGCTGTCAACAGCAATGAAATAAATACTCCTGTCACAGAATAAGAAAATTGTGCCCCAGGAAATGAAACATTTAAAGGCCACAATAACCATTACAAAACTTCCAGTCTGGGCTCAGTGCTTATTCATTTCAGGTGGGAATGAAGATAAAGGAGAGTAAAAGTAATGGGGATACACATGAGGTACACACTCTGTGTGTTCGTCTTGCATAGAGTGGTGAACAAATGGCAAAGGGATGCTCAGCCTTGGGAAGAGTCGGGACCCCAAGGGTTAAGCCCAGGCAGGCGCAGGTGCAGGTGATGTATGTGTGACATCCGAACACAAAGTGAAAAATCACCTCTTGCAGGAGCTGGAGGAAGCTCAGCTGTGCGAACCAATTTAAGCTCTGTATAAGAAATGGAGAGAGAAACCAACGCAATAAAATACGATGCAGTGAAACTGCCTGTGATGGCACACAATCATTTTGCATACCATGTTCTGTAGGAACTACAGGGCTGGTGAGAATGTGCAGTTTGAGGATCTGTGAAGAACAGTTTCCCATGATAACCGGCAAATGACCAGCTGGGTGCAGTCCCCATTATCCCCTGGTGCCTAAAATGAGGTGACTTTCTCCCCACATGAAAATATTTACAGCACCATGGTGCAGTGTAATAGCACTGGTTTTATGCTGCTGGCCCCCATCAGAATGGCCCCAGAGCATCCAAACTAGAAAAACAAGAAGCACCTCTGCTTTCCAGCAAACACGTTGCTGATCTGTGGCAGGGCAGGAAATTAAAGAACTCACTTGTCATCTTCCAAGTGTGATGTGACCTCTGTGCCATAGGAAGAAATCTACCCTGTAAGGTTAAGTCAGTACTTATCTGCTTAAAGTCAATCTGACTGACATTAAGCAGATTGATGGGGAGATTCAATTTATTTATTTTTAAATAGGAACCCAAACAACTTAATATTCCTTCCTGGCTTAATCTGCTGCCAGACTGGGTCTCCAATTCATTGTGTTTATGCGTCCATTTATTTATCTGTGCCTCTTAAAATCACGTGACCTGTGGGTTCCTATGGGAGGGGATGCTGTGTAACCGTGCCGTAGTCACCATGGATGAAACACAGGCAGAGATTATCCTCCACATATAGCCATCTTCATTGACTGCGCTGCCTCTAACAGTGATTTTTAAGCATAGGCTCTTGTGGATTATCTGCTTGCTTCAGTGAACACAAATCAACTTGCAGTTCAGATTAAGATACAATAATTTCCAGATCTGAAAAGTGTTCAATTATTAATGAGGGGGAAAAAAGGGTATTAAAGTGGCATACAGGTTGCAGTGTTTAGTCAGCAATTTAAATAGCGAAGAGCAGTGGAGCTGGGAATCCTTTACACTTTAAGAAAGCAGAAAATGTATATCTTAGACGGCTTTCATTAAACATGACCCAAACTGCTCTAATCTCCCAGGAAATTTCCATCTTCTAAGCTATAACGTGTTAAGTATACCTAAGAAATCAAGCTGATTTAAAACTTTTTTGTACAGCTGTACCTCTGAAACAAAGAGCAGACATTTGCCCCTTCACTTTTGTTCTTTTGATCTAGTTTGGTGCAGGTAGAGAAGAGCAAAGGAAAACTGTCAAGGCCCTGATGACAATACATTTGCTGTGTTGATTACCACCTGGAAATTAAAGGCTTGCTGCTGTGAAATGCAGTATGCCTTCACAGGCCAGTTTTTCTACTGAAGGTGGTTAATTTTTTCCTGATTATCTGGGTGGGATTTGCAGCAGCTTGCATAGGAGCCCAGGTTGCTGGGTTTCCATGAGGCAGCTGCTTGTGGATAGCTTCTAGAAGCCCCTACTTACTGTGGTCTAATGAGAGATTTTGTTTGTTTGTTTGAACAGTACAAACAGATGTTAAGGCTGGTGCCTTTCTAGTCATAAAAATCCAAACAAACTCGGCCTTCTGCGCTACTCTCTCTGGGCTGGAAAATCCCCTTTCCTCTGGATTTAAACTCAAGCACAAGAAGAAAACCAGGTATACTGCTTTCCAAGCAGTCTTGCTGTATAGCCTTCATTCTGCGAAGCAGTTACACTGCACAAAGCCAAAAGTTTAAAAGCAACAGGTGGCTTTAGGGTTTTTTTCTTGATGCGGCCTTGTGTCCCGCTCGACCCCTCACACAGAAACCTTCGGTATCATTTAAACCCTCCCTGCCTTTTCTGACCTCCTTAAGCCTTCTGAAAGCTATCATGCTGTGGAGATGAACGTTTGTAAAACGAGCGGGAACAGTTGACTGCGGAACACTTCTTAAAACAATTGTATAACACTGTCAGGGGCCAATCCGAAAGGGTTATAGCAGAGTCCCGAGGTCCTGCTAAGCCTTAGTGGCCCTGACAGCCCTCACCTGGGTATCCTCCCACTCCCACGGAGCCCTTTTAAGGTTAGGGGAAGGCCTTCATTCCTTTCTTAAGCTGGGCTGGGGGGAGCACAAGCCATGTATGTGCCTGGATGTGAACATCAGTGACTCTGACCTACAGGCAGAGCTCTCATTGGGCACATTCTCCATGGCTCATCCTGGTGGCGTGGACTCCTGGCTGAGGCTGACCGTGACCTTCAGGCCGCTTTAGCTCACAAATGGCAAGATGAGCCTTGGCTGCTGAGATCCTGCTCTTTCAGGAGCAGCTGGCCCCGTCTTTTCCTGTGAGGTTACTCTGCTAAGGGTAAGATCAATCATATCCTGTTTCTTCATGGTAAATGCTTTTCTCACCTGATCTTCATGCTCTATACAGTAGTTTTGCTATTATTACATTGTAGAAATGAGGTTTTGAGTGTGTATTTGTGGCTGTTGACCAGAGACTGGAGACGTGATGGAGTTCAGCCAAGCTTGTGATTAGTAGTGTCTTTAGTGAGCTTCATACTGATGAATTTTCACAGGGATGTAGCTCTCATGCAGGTGATTTGAATCATGAGGTAAACATACTGTTAAAATGTGGCGTAGATGATGAGCTTTGCCTTGATAATTTCTACTGTCCTTGGTGATGAGCTTTGCCATGATCATTCCTACTGTTTTATTTATTTATTTAGAGGGTGTTTTACTCAAGATTTTCACTTTGCGGAGCTACGTGACCTTCTCCTTTGAATCACGGGAGAGTCTTATGTTGATGCATTTATAGGCTCTCTCTCCTGATACAGGGAGAGGCCAAGGCTCTCAGCGAGCATAATCACATAGTTCTCTCATTCACTTTGTTTCGTTCACTCACTAAGGGCACTCTGGAGGCAGAGAGCAATAATGGGAGGTCAACAACTACATTTGGATGGCTTGGCGTCAGATCTAGACTGCACTGCTGAGGAAGCACAGTAAATCTTGTGGGTTGAATGTCATTATTTCTCCTTGACACCAGCATAACAGAATTGGAATGTAGCCTTTGGAGCAGTTTATTCTCTTATGATCAAATAGGACCTTGTTTATTGGAATTACGTCCATTGAACCTCCCATGGTATTTTTAGCTAGTTAAATGCCTCTAGTGTTATGCATTTTCCATCTTGTCTCCCTAGACTGGCTCGTCAGAAAGCAAAACAAAAAGCCATCAAAATATGAATGATAGCTAGCAGAGAAGCAGTACTTCTGGTTTGTGTTCATCAAATGTTCACGGGGTTACAAGGAAAGTAGCCTCCAGCTCTCCTCCTGATACAGGAGGACAGAAATAAGTACAAGTAGCCCTTCTATTTGTGCATCAAAGTTTGACGGCCCTTGCCCAGTGAGAAAACAAATTATTGGATGAGGCAGTGGTGGAGAACAGACAAGAGCACTTTTTCTTTTCTAAATATGAGTTAAGAGACTGTGAGTTGCAGCAATTAGTGGTGTTTGCTCCACTGCCTGTGGGTTGTGATGAGCTACTCCAGAGTTTATAGTATCTTTAATTCTACAGAAACAATATATACAGTTCATAATGAATGAGGACATGAAATGCAATAAAAGCCCAGCAGATTGTGCTATCAGCCAAGGAAATTTGCCATCACAAAAACTCAGTTCTCTTGGAACTGATAAAGAAAAACATCTGTGCCTATAGCTTGCCTTCTTACTGAGCATGAATAAGCCTTCAAGAGGCTGTGTAGCACCTGAATGTGTATTTCTTGCCATGTGTTAGCCTGTGGAGCTGCCCCGTGTATAAGAGCAGTGGGGAAAATCAGAAAATATTTGAAAACTTTTTCAGCTCCTGATGCATGCTTCATCCACATTCTGGGCTTTTATTGCATCCATCTGCGTGTAGGAGACAGCATCTCACCAAAATGAAGAATGTAGGGAGGTGGAATAGGTAAGTGCCAGCTTGGAGCAGAGGTGTGGGGAGATAACCTGAGCTTTATTCAGGTTATCTTACCTTATTTTAAGCCCTGAAAGTTGGTGCTGAATTAACCTAGATGAAGAGCAGAAAAGTGGAGCTCTATCACGAAATCTTGATGATGATGAGGAGATACAGCTCTGGTTTTAAATTTAGTAAAATTTGGCCTCTGGGAGAGAGGAAAAGATGGACATCAGACTCTATTTAGATGTCTTTGAAGATGAGGAGTGTATTTTACTGCATCTACAGTCTAACCATGAGGGGTCCTGTTCTGTGCAACTTCTTGGGTAATTGCTTGCTTGGCTCTGTTCTGTGGCTGAGAGCTGCCTGGAACTGATATGTATGAGCATCAGACTTCTACATGTAGAAAACTACCAATTAACACAAATGGATTTTACAATCATTACCATTTCTAATTGCCTTTATAGTATTTTAGAAGAATACCAACTCACAAGCGCATTTGAAATGCAGTTGAAGGAAAGCTGAAGATTGTGCAGCAGTATTTAAGAGATTTATTGTGGTACTTAATTAGTAATCTTTTTTTTTTGCCTGTGTAAGTAAAACTGTATTTATTTCAAGTTGTGTAGTGATGTAGAGTTGGAGGAAGGCACTTCAGCACAGCCGGGCTTTATAACATTGACTAACACAAGCAGACTGCTTTCATCTGGAGCTTGCTATGCCCCAGTGATACCCCAGGAGCCTCACTAAAAGCTGAAGTTAAGCAAGTATGAATGTATTTGCTCAATTTGAACCTTGGACTTGAATCCTGGCATCTAGAGGCTGCTTTTTAAGGAGTTTCTCAGGGCTCAGGTCTGCTGTTGTATTTTTATAACAATAGTTTGTGTGCTTTGGCAGTTAAGGTAAATTACATCATTTGACTCTTTCCACATTTTATTTACCTCATTTCCTTTTCTAAAAATACACCAAAGATGACTATTCAACATATAAGGCACACTTGAGATGAGTCTGAAATCAGATACAGAGAGGCCAGAAAGCCCTTGTCCTCCCCTTCATTTAAAACACACTCCCCAAGCTGTACAAAGAGATGCTGCTTGTGAAAGGCTGTGATGAGGCACAGACCCCAGGCTGCTTTGGGAAGCAAAGGAAGGAAGAGGGAAATCAGGAAAGGGAGGGGATGGGGGCCTACAGCTTCCTTTTTTTTCCTGGAGGAAGGTTGTGCTCATGAGGTTGCCCTACAGGCTCTGGGCCAAGGCAGACCTCATGCAGCAAGATCGGTGTAACCACATGGGAAGCTGCTTTGCATGGGCACAGGAATAAAGCTTGTTGTGGTGATGTTCTGTCCAGCTCAGCTGATGTGTTTTGAAAGGGGGGAACTTGTAACAGTGAAATCATTTCATGAGAGAGCAACCCAGTTGTTTCTCAGAGTTGAGCATCTTTTATGCATGAGACTGCCCAGCACATTCTGGTTGATATTTTACATCCAGCAGCTGTCTTGCAGCACTTCTGGAGCTTATGTGAGCTGACTGTAGGGTTTTGGCATTGACTACAGTCCATCTCAAGTTGTTTCTAATGCACTGAGTGCCCACACTCGAAGGCTTAGCCACATCTCTCAACCTTCACCACCTGCTTGCAAAATGACTGAATCACTTTCAAGTGGATTGACATCCATCTCTTTTTTGGAGTTTCCTGCCCCAGCATGTGAGTGCCCATCTCTGCTATAGCACCAAATTACCCAGCTTAGCTGATTGTGGCTACAGAAGGTTTTTGAGCGAAGCTGGCTGACTTTGCACGAGAGTATGCTTCATTCTGCCAGCTGAACTACAGGGAAAGGAACCCCCAGACATGTCAAGTGGTTTATTGCTGGGGAAATCATCATTTTCATGCTCCTGAAGAACCTGAAAAAGAGGTTTTGGCCTCAGCCTGAACTGCAGCTTTCCCCCAAAGCCTGGGCAGGTGCAGTTGGCACATGCAGAGGAGGAGCAGCTGTGCAGAGGGCATGAAATGCAGCCTGAAGTCTGCCCCGCCATCTCCCCAGGGATGCTCGAGTTAGGATCAGTGTATGATGTCAATGCCAGACTCCACGAACAGCCCGTGTCTTTAGTGGCGTCTCCCAAAGTAATGCTGCCGTGAGTTAGACTGAAAGTCCATTTAGCCTGGCACAGTGCTCTTCATCCTGAATAATAAATGTTACCTGCTCTGGCAGTTTGTACAGATTAGCATCCCTGACAGATCTCATCAGAGAGGCAGAGTACGTTTTAAAACATTAATATTCCTCTTTTGCTATAAAGGGATTCTGCAAAAAGCTGTGGTCAGTGATAGAGTCTGCCCTCCAGATGAGGAAAGGGGCACAGATTCAGTGATTGTTCCCAACATCTATAACCCAATCTGCTTTAGATATTTAACTCACAGGTTTTAGATACTTCTGAAGCTGATATCTAAGAAATAATGTCCTGGTGGTAGGAATGCAGGGCTTTGATATAGGCTGCCCAACCTCTTGGGATTAAAGCCAGGAAGGGCTGCAGGGCTGAAGAACTTCTCCCTGCTTGCCTTCATCACACCAGGTCTTCTCTTCTTGTCATGCACTATTGCTTGCTTTCTGCATGCACTTGTTTGTCTCATGCAAGCCTCTGATTTCATTATAATGCAGCTATAAAACAGATAATGAGCATTTATTCCACCTTCTATAAAGATTGTCTGAACTTCTTTCTTCAAAGGGGGCTCACTGTCTCTAGATGTTGATTTAGGTTTATTTGTGGATGGATGTGCACATCACACCAGAATACTGATGCGACTTCCCCTAACGAAGCACTGCATGCAGCAAGGTGGGTGTGGTCAACTTCACTGGCTGAGATTAGTGTTAGGATTCCTTGTGAATTATCTTCTTAGGAAGACTGTGTGTGTTCCCCAGCACGGAGCCCGCTGGGGCTGATGGCTGTTTGGAAATTGTTGAGGATGAGATTACTGGTACAGCAGTAAGTGTGGAGATGCAGGGTATACAGAAGAAAGCTTGGGACGATTATGTGCAAAACCCAATGACCCTGAGTTGTTAGTGTATCATCTCAGCTCATGGCTGCTTGGAGAGGGAGAGTGTTGTCACGTTCATGGCAATAGGAACTGCATCTTGGAGCACTTCTGGGTCCCCAGACCAGGACCTTGGAGGAAGAGAAGAAATTAAAAACCAGGGAAGGCAGATGGCAGTGAGAACCAGAGAAGGAGCTGTTTGAGTTTATGGAGGAATGAGAATGAGTTGGAAGAGCAACACCGATGTGACTGGTGCAGCAAGCACCAGAAGAACACAAGTAGATCACTGTGGACCTGGAATGGATGTGGTAGAGCTGAGGAGTAGTCTGAGTGTGAGTGGGAATACATGCAAAAACTGTAACCCACACAAGCTGCTTGTTCCTCGGCTTTAGCAAGGCACCAAATAGTCAGGTACTGCAGCCTGCAAGTGTGACCAGTGGGAAGCTGGGACCAATCACTGTTATTTCATACTAGAGGTGAATTCTAAAGCAAAACATGCCAGATTTCCCTAGGGGCATCCTGAGATCCTCTTCATTTTGACTCGGTGAACTCACAGTGATGCGTGATATTTCTGGAAATACACTGCATGTTCCATTGTGACGCTTTGCGTGAATTCTATGCTACGCTTTAGCTGCAATGGTTTCTTTTGTGGAACAGATGGGACTTAGAATCGTAGACCTTGCTGTGATGCAGCTCCTTTCCAAGGGGAAGCTTGCTTTCCGGCGTATTAAGCAGCCCTACAGGTTACCCGACCACCCCCAAACAGCAGCCGGGCTGCTATTCATTACTGCGCTTCGGGCAGCGCGTTTCCATTCGGTGCTGAGAAGCTGTTATCACCAGCACGGTACGGCACGTCTCATTGTCTCGCACCGCCAGGATGACAAAGGGCCCTTCTGAACCGATCCGCCTGGATTTAGGCAAATCCCATTGTCCGTCAGAAAGCCGCGCAGCCAAGAGGTGGACGCTTCTGCTGCCTACATCGCCAACTGCAGCTGGAAAGGGGGCACCGCGGCGGGGCGAGGGGTGACCCCTGGGGCTGAGAGCCGGGCCGTGCCTGGGGGCGGAGGGGCTTTGTGCGGGTGGGGCCCTAAACATGCCCTGAGCATCGGCTGCGGCTCGGGGCCGGATCCGGCCCCCCTCCAGCACCCACCCACCCCGCGGCGGGGGCGGAGGGCTCGGCGCTAAGCCCGGCCCCCGGTAGCAGTCGCCGCAGGGAGGGAGGGCGGCCCGGCCGCGGATGCGGGGGGGGGGGGAGCGGCGGGGCCGGGCTGGGCTCCTCCGGCCGCCCCCGTGAGCTGAGCCCCGCCGGAGCCAAGGTAAGGTCTGCAGGGTGCCCCGCGGAGCGGCTACGGGGCGGTGGTGGTGCGGAGCGGTGCTCCCGTGGGGCTGCCCCTCGGTCACGCCCGGCCGGTAAGGGATGCTCGGGGTGGGGGGGATGGCTGCCCCGCGATCCATCCCGCACCCGGAGTTCGGCGTCGCGTGGAGCGCTGGATCCCGGCGGAGTGATGGATCCCGATGGTGATGGGTCGCGGGGTGCGCATCTGGGAAGGGCCCGGGGGAATTCGGTTCCCCGCAGAGGGGGATGAAGAATTTTGCGTCGCTGCCGTGATTTCACTCTCGGCTTCGCTGCTGGCAAATATTTACTCGCTGCCAGACAATGAGTGCCGTTTGTTGGCTTGTGGGCTGAGAAATATTCCCACGCTAACTTAGAGTCTGCAGAGCGGGATGGGACGCGCTGTGCTGTCATTCTGCATCGCCCAGCTCCTGTCTTTCCTTTTAACAGAAAGGAGTTGCAGCTTTGTGTTTATGCCCAGCACATGTCTTGTCAGCCTGTGAACGGGCACGTTTGGACAGAATTATGTTCCTGCCGTTGGCTTTCTCTGCCTGTGTTACCCGTGGCTGCCTTCCTGGCTTCCCCTGCTTCCTCCCCTTTCCTAGAATAGCCCCTTTCCCTGTATTGTTCTCGGTGCGCTTCCTCTCGCCTCGCTCTTCCTCCAGCTCTCACCACAGATTCTCAGCACTGAAGCCCTTCTGACACGTGTTGTCACCCTCCCCATCAGTCTCCATCCCCTCTGGAGAGTTTTTAAAGTCCAGAGCTTCCTACTTGGGCAAATCCTCCTTTTTCTTTTGTGGAAAGTGCAGCAGCCTTGATTCAATTTGGCTCCAATTGCCCATGAAGAGATTTAAGCTGTGTTGAAATCAACTTCATTTTGAAGCTGCTACGTGGCCAGGAGGAGATTACTGGTGGCCTCTGCAGTGCTTTGGGTCAGTTTATATAATGCTCTGTGCTTGTAAACTAGGCTTTCGATCTCCACTGTTAATGATGTGAAACAACTTAAGGCTTTAATTTTGACCACACTGCTCCCTTCTCTTCATATATGGAATGATGGATGGGTTTATGTGTCCGTGCTGACCCACAGACAGCTCTGTCTGCAGGACCAGAGGACTACCCTGTAAGCAGAGAGCAGCTGAGCTGCTGTAACTTCTACAGGATTCCCAGCAGTGATGTAGTCCAACCCCTGATGAGTTTTTATGTGGCTCTAACAGGTAAGACCTCAGAGTGGCTGGAGAGCTGCTCTACAGCCTGGGTAGGACTGCAGTGCTGTGCTCGTGCCTGGTTCATGCAGACATGGAATGTACGCATCTAGGAGGCTTTGCCTGCTCTCATCTGTGTTCTCTCATTCTTGAGTTATGCTGACCTTTTCTTAAAAAAGCTTATCCTGCAGGAGTTAGCAATGCTTGCCTTCAAGATTTATATTCCCTGCAACTGAGTGGGCTTCAGGGGTTGGTCTGTTTTATGCCAAGATTTGTCTTGCTGATTTCCTTGGGCTTTTGTGGGTGCACCTGTGCCAGACTTGATCTTTTTAGTTTGCTTCTGATGTACTGAACCTGTTTAAGGAAAAAAAAAAAAAAAAAAACAACTCAGAAAGTGCACTTCAGTCCATTAGAAATATATAATGTCATCGTAGTCAAAAGGTAGCAATTGTACAGAAACCTTTCAATCCATTAAGCCCTGGAATGCCATAAATTTGAAAACATGGCAGGATAAATGAATTCCTGAAGTCCAATGTGCAGGTGAGTGTTTTTCTGTCATTTGCTGGGGATGCTGGCTTTGCACTCGCTGCAGCTGGGTATTTTCTGGCTAGCGAGGTGAAATTGCTGCCTCGGTCCCTGGAGTAAGGGCGGTGAATACATCTCATCTCTGGAAACTGCCTCTTTGTAGATTTGTGCTATGACACATTTCTGTAACTTTTCCTGATGCCTGTACCAGGAACGCCCATCCACAGCTCTGAGCCTCCCCTTAGCTTCTGGTAATTAAAGCAGCAGAGAGGGGGAAAAGGGGGATACAAGCCCTGCAGTGGGTATAATTTTCAAGCATCTTGTGCCCACTCTCCTATTTTCTCCCCCAAAGGGCAGGGAAGAGGGAAGGGGAGAGCAAGGAACTGTGTGAATGCAGTCCTCTGCAGTTCAGGGGCTCTGCCCGTGACTGTTGCATCTTCCAATGGGAATGATGGGCCAGCGTGTCAGATGTATTTGCAAGCAAGTGGTGGAATAAACTGAAGCTGGGGGATGAACAGGTTAGGAGGTTAATGAGATGTCTGAACTAAATTGATTTTCCATACAAATTGGCTGCAGTGTGTTTTGTTTACTTTCTTCCCTTCTCTGGGATGCTGTGTTGCAGCAGCGACGTGAATGTAATGAGCAGGATGGGGAGTTGTGGTTAACTGAGAAACCACTCCCAATGGGGAGCCTTGCTCTCACGCTTGGGGCTGCTGCCATACAATTTAGGACAGAGTAAGGCAGCTCTGGATTAGGACCCTGTGTACCTGGGTCTGAGTCTTGTTACCATGACCAGCTGAGTACGATAGAATCCTAGAATCATAGAGTGGCTTGGGTTGGAGGGAACCATATACACCATCTTGTTCCAACCCCCTGCCATGGGCAGTGTATTATGGGGTGCAGAGAGCTGCCTGCCACTGGCTCAGATGGAGCAGTCTGTACCCAGCTTTAATACTTCTTATTTAGGCATGGTGTCGTGCAGCCTAACTAGAAAGACCACTAATGTAATATGGTACCTGTGGGTCTTGACGCTGTCAGGCAGCACCCCAGCCAGATTTTGACTTCAATATATTTTTCTAATGGTGGCGCGACAGATCCTTTGTTTAACGAAACTTGTTTTCAGAGTGAATGTGGAGAGTTGCCTGCAGAGAAGTCTTCATACAGCAGCTGTATTTTATTTTTTTATTTTTTTGGTTTAAGGATTTCTGACCAGCTGACAACAGGGTAGGAGCACCCCCCCAACCCCCTGCGTGACAGAAAAGGGAAGATCAAGCTTTAGCTCACCATGTCATGACAGCAAGGGCTGCTTGAAGGAAGGCAGAGGCCTGGCACCTCTGCATTTGCAATCAGGCATCAGATAAACCAGCAGTATGCCATATGCTGCAAGACTGGTCCATACTTAAAACTGTTTGCTGAGATTATTAACTCTAGAGCTCATCGCGATAAGTAGGTCACTGGGCACTATTGTGAAGTGAGCTGTGGCCTTATCTTGTAGACCTCACATTGGCGTTGTATGACAGTGATTAGTTATAGGAACAATTTCTTGGCTGGATTAGGGCATCTATATCTACTATTATTTTTTTAAGCAGGCAAGGCAGTTTACATCCAAAAAAAAAAAAATGAAAAGCCATTGGCAAACCTGCTATTGTTTGGTTGCAGCCACTTCAAAGCATCAAATCTTCCTCCTGCACCCAGACGTAATGCGCCAATACTTTCAGCAACTGTTAACCTATAGCACTGAACCACAGGATTGTTACAGAAGGCAGAGGTTTTTGTTTTCTTTTGCTTTTTAAAGCAACACAACAAACCACCAGAATGTGGGTTCTTCAGAATTGCAGTGATTTCTGGAGAACATAGACTGCATATAGAAGGCATGCAAGCTGTAATTTCAGTTAGCCCTTTGGTTTTGCTTAGCCTGCCTACAGAGCTGTCTTCTGCAAGGTTGGGGAAGAATTTGCTGTTGCGATGGCCTCTTTGTTTAGAGAATAAACTCTTTGTAGGTTATCTGAAATTAGAGCAGATGAGAGTTTCAGGTTTACAGCAGCTGTCAAAACTTCAGTGCCTAGGAAGGGGACTTCAGCACGAAGAGATGCTGAAGAAGTCAGTTCTACAACAGGAATCTTGTGAGTCGTTGGTCATTTTAGCAAACCATTTCAAAAACAGCCACCCAAGAGACAGCAAGGTTGCCTCAGAACTTTAAATACTCAAAACTGTGGCACCTAAGTCTTTCTGTTCCTCTGCTGGTCAGCACTATGTGCCTCCAGTTTGCAGCTGGATTCTCAACATCTCATGAGTGCTGGGTGGGGCTGGAGATGTGGTCTGGTTACCGTGCCAGGAGAATCTTTTCAGTCTGAAGGGTGTGTGTATGTGCTTGGCAAGTTGGTATGGATTGTCCATAATCAGTTCAAATCGTCACAGCCTGCCCATGCTGTTTGTGGTTGTGTCTTTGTAGAGGCATGTGGGTACCCCAAAATGCTTTATAACGTGTGCAAAGCATGCTCCCCTGCAGCTTTTCTTATGCTAACATTTGTTAATTGCTTTCGAAGAGAATTCCATAGGTTGGTTGATCTCCCCACTGATGAATGTCTTTCAGACAGTTAATCTTTTATCTTTTCAGAAATGGCTTTAGAAACAAATACTTCTACCTTGTGTTGCACTACAAACAACTCCCCTTATTTTAAAAGCAGAAACAAAGCAAAAAATACGACTCTTCTGCAACTTCAGTAGAGCAGGGGAATTATTTTACCCCCACAAACATTCCAAGAAAGGAAGAATTTTCAAGGCTTTTCAATCTTGAAAAAACCTGTGAGGAAATTCAGTGGTGAGATGAAGTCCATGGTGAGATCTTAACCCTCTCAAAATTGACTGGAGTCTTCAGGCTAGAATTTTGCCTGGAGTTATGCTTAAGGATTTGCTTGGAATACTGTATTAGTGTCCTTCAGAGCTGTGAAGGTGCACAGTTGTATTGAAATACTAGTTCCCACACATTTCCAGCTTTATTCCATATGATCATCCAGTTGATTTTCTTTTTTCCCCTTGAAATGAAGTCCAATGTGATTAGAAAACAATCTTTTGGATTATTTTGATTGCTTTTAAATGGGTGGATTAAATGGGCATCAGCATCCTTTTTCCTTCTTTCTGAAGAAGCCCTATGAGAATTTGAGGGAGAGACTCAACAAGTTTTCTTGGTGCAGAGACTGTTTTTTCTTGTTTAGAAGGAAGTCTGTAAGTAATAATGATTATTGGACACTTTGGAAAGTGTGTTCATTTGACTCAGCCCGCCCTGGCCAGGGAACACAGCAGAGTCTGTTGCTGAGGTAAGACTTTGAGTGCTTTCATATGGCAGTGCTTGATTTACTCATCCCTTTGCCAGCTGAAGGCTCAGGTAACAGGGAGGTGGAGGATGATAACGTGGTAGAAAGGCATGGGCGTGCTTCAGAGAGCAGGAAGCAGACTCAGCTTGGGGGAAGGAGCCCAGAAAACCAGGAGGAGGAGGAGAGCAGCTTGCCAGGGTCACTGCTCTGGACCTGGCTGGGCATTGTACAAAAGGCAGCTGCCATCCATAATCTAGCCTCAGGCTGAGATCATAGCATATTGATGGATTTTATGTGACATAATACCTCTCGAGGCATTGCTGTGCTAAATGCATAGGTTATAGGAACGCGGTTGCTGCATCAGTCTCAGGAATCCCACTTGGCTGTTATGGAAAGCAGATGTATGCGTTCAGTAGCTGTTGTGCAAGAAAGCTTGGTCTGAATCAAAGCTATCAAGAAAGCAGTTCTCAAGGGTAAAACATCTTAAATCTCGAAAGATTTAAAAAGAGGGTATGATTACAGGCTGTGATCTGTCATGCTGTCTGTCCCCAAAGGCGATAGTGGTGGAAAATGTGTCTGGAGCTGGAGATGCATCTCCAAAAGTGGGTCCCTAATGTACAGGGATAGCTACGGCTGCATGAAGATTTGGCTGTTTTCTCCTTCTCTTCCTTTGCTTGTAAGACAGATCTCTCCTTGCTCTTTCTGTTAAGTCCAGACTTATGTTCCTAGTTTAGAGAGCAAACTAATAACCCCTCCAGATTGTAGATTCAGCAATCTGAACGTATTTAACTCTGACACTGATTTTCCTCTTGTGTCTAATACAAAGAAAATATCTTTATTTGTGGGAACAATGCCTGAACCTTCTTGAAAGCAAACTTAAAATGAACATTGTTTTACTAATACCCTTTGAATAAAGTGACTGCACCGTGTATGAAAGCTGTGTATGGAGCAGGAGGGTGAAGCATGGCAGCTGAAAGGAAGTGCTATGGTGGAAGTCTTTTTAACCTTTACTGTGTTCATTGTGTAACTTTGCAGTAAGAAGAGCAGTAGTTTGTAAATGCTTCTTCCTTCACCCAGCATCAAAAATCTTAGTGGAGCTGATAGAATCTAATGCTTCAGCAATTAAAATACAATTGGCATTTGTTGTGAATGTACTTGTTAATGGGATGGAGAAGAGATGTGTACTTGTTGTGTAGGACTTTCTGGACTCCATTTTTTTTCTCTCTGGTCTTCCAAAATGAAAACTTCTGATTTAGGCAATGAACTGAACTTTTCTTAAACTCTTATTGTCTCTGTGCTGAAAACCAGTTGCAGCTCCTGATTTAGAGGTTTGTGCTCTTGTGCAGAGGAAGAAGCTTGGAGGAAACACCTTTCCTAACCACTTCTGCAGCACAACCCAACTTAGTTTGTATGGGAATCAGAATTAGGAAGCTCCAGAGGTGTCTGTTTGGCAGCCTTGAGGCTGATGCATTATCTGGCACGGAGCAACATTTATGTGCTTATCTGTCAGTATTTCCTAATGGCGACCATGTGAGTCTGCCTCTCTTGGCAAAAACATAACTCACTTTCCACATTTTAGCCATTGTTGCACTTACAAGTAAATCGCCATAAGGGTTGGATTTGAGTCTTCGCTGAACAACAGGGAGTCATCTAATAACAGCTTTCTGTGAGACAGAAGGCGAATGGAAGTTGAAACCTAATAAGCAAATGGGTCCTGGTGAACTTGAGACATGCTGGGGACGCCAGCAAGCTCCATGCATGCAGCTGTCCTATAGGCAGTAGCAAGAACCAGGCTGATGTCGGAGCTTCCCGCTTTGTCACTTGGAATTGATTATTATTGGCACAAGGAGAAGAAAATGGGCTTTCTCAACTCTGTTAGCAGATGAGGGGAGGAAAGAGGGATGTGTTTGTGTGGGCTGGCATCACTGTGTGATCAAAGACCCTACTTCTCCCTTGCAAACCTTGCTTACCTTTTAAATCTTAGGGGTTACTGTTGCATAGGAAGGCATGCAATGTATGAAGCTAACTGTTCAAATGATTTTTAGAGACTGACATTTTTCTGTTTTCTCCCAGTCCAAGAGGGAGGTGGATCTGTGGTAGGTTGAAGAGTACAAAAAATAAACTGGAGGGAAGGAAACCAGCAGGTCCTGCTGTGCTGTCGGCCATATAAGATATGTCTTGATTTATTGTTAAATAAACAGCTCTCATGACAAAGGTATTTGAAGAAATCTGTAGTAAAAGCTATTCAGCTGAAGTAAGTTAACCCTGTTTGAGTTTAAGGAGCTTGCTGACTTGATAGCACTTGACTACTAGCTTGGTGCCTTCAGTTCAGCACTGGGGAGCTGATTTGGATAGTTTTAACCCCGTCATTCTCAGCCAGAATCTGTTGTGTTGTGTTGTTTTTTGTTAGCCCAGCGTAGCTTTGATTCCTGGTGGAAGTGGTGTTCAGCAGCACATTAACATCTCCTCTTTCAGAAGTTACGCCCTGCTACAGCGTCATATGCTTGTTAGGGCAAGCTGCATCTCTTCTCTCCTTCCTGACAGAGAAATCCTTCCCGAGGTTTTTTTTTTTTTTTTTTTTTTTTTTTTTTTTTTTTTTTTAGGCTTTTTTGTTCTTATTTTTCATTTATTTTGTTTCTCAACCTCTCCTGCATTGCTTGGATGAAGCCTGGAGCAGGCGGCAGCTGAGATACGGTACGTTTATTCAAACACATCAGAGTGTCATCTTTGCTTCTGACTGAAAAGTGTCTGCATGGGATTTCGGTGGCACCGAGAATAAGGCTCCTGGCTTGCTCAGCAATTGTTGTCTCCAGCTCCGTCTCTTCTGGTTGTGCTTTGTGGTAGACTGTCTGTCTGGCGCTTCCTCTGCAAAGTGGTAATTGTTGTTTTTGCATGCTGGTGATGTTCTGTGAAATGAAATGTTGTCCTGCTAAAATGAAACGTAGTGGGGAGGGAAAAAAAAAGGTCAAGAAAAGCAATGGGGTGGGGCTGTGCTGGGAGCAGCAGGCAGAAGAAAAAGCAAGTGTGAAATGAACGCAGCAAGTGGCAAGCATGGAAGTGCTGCAGGGGACCGACTGAGCAGCTGGTTGTTGTTAGAAAGCTGTGCCTGGTGCTTCCAGGTAAGTGGGATCAGTCTGACTGTGCTCTCAGCCCATTGCTGTGCCGTGTGGTCTTGCTGAAGGCAACGTGGGAGCAGGTTGTGGCACTTTGTATCAGCAAGGAAGGACGTTGTGTTGCTTCTTCCCTTTGCAACCTGCTCAGAAGCGCAAAAACAGGCCTGGGAGATGCGATGTTTTAACCAAGACCTGAACTGTGAAAGCTGTATGGAGATACGCCATGGATGTGGAGAGCAGTAGTGCAGGTTCAACCCTATTGCATTTAATGTTTCCTTCTTAATTTTTAATGCACTTGGTAATTTCTGTAGTTGCAATCCAGCCTCTTAAATGTTACAGCAAACTGCTTGGAGTCCTTTCTCACAGGAAACGTTTTATTTGCTTCTTTGAAATCAAGAGGAGGGAGAGGAGATGAAGGAACGTGTGAATGAGTACGGGATGGAGAGGAGGGCAGATCTGTGCCTGCTGCTGTCCACAGCTGCCTCTCCTAGGTCCTGGGTGCTGCAGCTTCACCCCCTGGGCCTCTCCCAGCTCTGGGGGGAAGCTGTGGGGCAGCAGTGCATCCTGGGGGAGGTGGGGGTGGAAACTCCTGCTGTGCAGGAAGAGATGGCTGATAAGGTGCCGGGTGCTGCTCTTCCCAGAGCACTGATATCTAATGCTTCTGGAAAAGAATGAAAGGCTTTGCAGGAGGGGAGGTTATTTGGCAAAGAAGTCTGGAACAGATGAATCAACACCTGGCTGTAGCTTGTGCTCTGCCTCTGGGGCAAGACAGATGTAAGAGCAGTTTGAGCAGCAGTGCCCATCGCCTCAGGATGGTGGGCCTTTTCTTTTCAAGCCATCTGTGGCATTTGCTCTCCATAGGCAGGGCTTCAGAAGGGCACTGCGAAAAAACTTAATGGCAATACTTGACTGGTGCACACGTCAGCATGGAAAGACTGCTCAGTGCTATGCAAGAAGGAGTGATAGTGCAGAAAGCTGAGGAAATTTGAACATGCCTGATCTGGATTTGCTCTACGTTAGGGAATTCTCTGCAGAGAAGTCCCTGTCAAGCTCTGGAATGTCAGCTGACAGCAAGCAGAAGTGTGTCCGAGGTGTTAGAACAGACAGTGCTTGGGACCAGATCCACAGGGATCCATGTGGGTGGACTCCTGTGACCCAAGGTGGTTTCTCTGCATTAGTGTCTCCCTCTTAGGTATAGGTCTGGGGTTTGAGGTGCGTGTTTGTCCATGTAATTGTGTGCATTTGTGCCCATCAGTTGTTTTGTTTTGACTTTTTTGCTTAGTTTTTTGTGCTGCATCCCAATTTATTATCCTGCATCTTTACTTTGCATAAGGTATGGTATGTGACTCAAGAGGGAGAGAGGATTCAGAGGTATTTTTTTGGTGGTGCTTTCTGCTCTTCTTAAGCACAGAAGGTTTTGAAAGTTTTGTTTGTCCCTTCAGCGTGCAATTATTCAAAGTAAGCAATTTCTCTAAAGCTGTGATGTGTACCTGGGGGGGAGACTGGGGCAAGACAGGAGCAAGAATTGCATTCAAGCCAACCGCCATGCAGTAAGTTGTCAGTATTGTTATTAAAGTCAAGCAATATCACTGTTATTGAAATACCTCTTGTGAAAATGAGGTGGTGAAGCTCCTAACCACTGCACTCCCAGCGTTCCTAACAGGTGTATGTTAAACTGAATTGCATTTGTTTTCATTCAAAATAGAGATGCAAAGATTGATTAAAAATAGTCTGTAGCTGGGCTTGAATGGAGACATGGAGTAGTGCCCTGCAGGGTCTGGTCTCAATCAGATGTGTACTATGGAGGCCCTGTGCACACCCAGGGATGCTGTACCTTGCTTTTTGTCCTGTAACTGAACTGCAAGCTCTGTGGGCTCAGGTACCTCTAACTTCATGTCCTGCTCAGTACAGGATCTCTTTTGCAAAGCAGTTATGTGAGGTGTCTGCTGTGGATACAAATGGACTCAGAATGGAGTAATAGAACATGCATATGGCTTCATTAATATAAAGCTTAATTCTTTCACGTTAAGGCTTTTTTTTAAGTGCTAGAACCTCTTGGCATGGTGGCAGTCACTCTTCTCTAAATAACATTTTAGAGTAATCATTCAGTGGGATGACAGTGACCCCTGTGAGGGTTTAACAATGTTAAGGGGAGGACAATTAAATGCAAGGGGAGGACAAAATCAGTCACTCTGGTTTTAGTGGAAGCAAGGTGAGAGCCAGCTGTTCCTCGAGCTCTGCTTGTGAGAGCAGAACCCACACTGCTTGAGCTGGGCAGGAATGTGCCAGCATTTACTCAGATTTTAAAGATAATGCTGAGCAGTGGAACGCACTCTGCGTGCTCATCATTCCCTTTAGAAATGCACTGTGAATATAACCTAGAACTTGAGAAAATACTTGGAGGGCTGAGGGGCTTTGGAAGAATATGTCCTCCAAATTTTGGGGAGCACAATTAATCCTAGTGTAGTTAATTGTCTTGTACTCTAGGCTCCATCTCGAGCAGCAGTGCTGCCTGGGTGGTTACCACAATCTTCTTTATTTCATTTCAGTACAAGTCTGGGTGAGCACCTGATATTCAAAATGGGATTGGGAGAGGGGAAAAAAATTGCTGCTAAAATTGGTAATAACAGAAAGAAAACCTGTCTGACAGCATCTGCCTTGTGATCTTCTGGGAGCAGGCTAAAGAATCCTTAATTACCTTTTTTGCAAGGGTGGGGTGGTGTCTCTGAAGAATTCATTTAGGAAGGTTGCAGCTGGAATTGCTGCTGCTTGAGTTACAGTGGCCTAATGAGTTGTCGTGAATTAGCTCCTAACCTGCAGTGGGCACTGGCAGGAGTGGGATGCTGTGAAGGCAAGTTTGGGTAAGTGGAGCTAGGAAGGGTTGGGATCCTAAAATGAATGTGCTCTGCAAATGGATCTGATGACTCTACATATGGATAGAGAAAGTTGGACGCTGTCCTGTAGAAACCATTGTCCCACAGCACAGAGCTCTGTTCCCAAGGTAATAAACCATTATCATTACCATTACAGGGTCATTTAAATGAGGCAATGAGCACTCTTACCTTTGCTCAGACGCCCAGAGACTTAACAGATCTGTCATGCTTATGCTGCAGTGAGAGCTGTGTTGGTGCACCATGAAATTTGTGCTTCTAGTGTTAATTGCCCTTTCCGCTTGGCTGCTATGAAGGTGGTGAAAACTTTGTACAAAATTAAGTCCTAAATGAAAGCTGTAGCAACTCTTCATCTCCAGCAGCATGCAGCACTGGCTGCTTCAGAAGAGGCTGTTCCCAAAGGCATGTGTGATCATCTGGGTGTTTTTTCCTAAGGAAGTTTTTCTCTGCTCTCGTTTGAAATAGAAATGAGCTCATGCCCAGAAGTGTCTGAGAGCTCAGGTACTGAGTTACTTAAAGCTTTCCTGCATAAAGACCCAATATTGTTGCATCTTTATGCTTTGGAGAGGTCAGAATTTAGCGTGCACTAGAAGCAGCTTTGATTGCTGAATCATGGGGGAAAACAGAAGGCCTTGTGTGTGAAATAAACACAGCCAGTCTTTCTACAGCAGCGCTGTAAGGAGGCTGTCTTCTGGTGTCCTTGTGTTTCTGAAAGCTGATCGTTTAATGCCTGTGGTGTTAAATGGAATATGAGTTCTTGTGGCTTTCCGGGTGCGTTGGTGCTGTTACAGGAGGATGCTGCTGAGGTGCTCTCATCAGAGATGCTTTGTGAAATCTGAAACGATTTGGAGCTATCTGGCCTAGCAGCATGCTCCTGTGAGTTCTATTACAGAAAATCCAAGTCAGCTCCTACATAACGATGAACCACTGAAAAAAATGACGTTGCTGCTCTGAAGGAGGAGATGTATGATAGACTGCTCTGTGTCTTTGCTGAATTATACGAGGAGCTATTTGCAGTAAGCGGGAAAATTGTTGTTTGCTGATGTTTCCATGAGTTATGGTCACATTATTCTGGTGCATGCATGCTGCTCCTGTGGATGCTGGTGGATATAGAGAGCTCTGCTGCTGGATTACATCTTATCCACAGCCACGCTTCCTTGGCATCTTTGATTTTTCTGTTGCTTTCTTATCTTTACTTTCAAGTCAGTTTTCTCCTCCTCATTTTAGCCTCTTGCTGCAGAGAAAGGAGCCAAAACATACATATACACGAAAACAGTTGGTTTTATGCCTAGCTGTGCATTTACATGGAAGGGAAGTTCATAGCAGCAGAAATGTACTACATGTGGGCTCCTCGGGAAGCCTCTGCCAAAGTGGATTGTTGCTAGAAAACAAGCTATGTGCTACAGCTGCAGCACATACACCCTCAACAGTGGCATCATTCTCTTCCTTGGACTTGCAGTGAGAGCAAAATAACACTGTAAGACCTCCAAAGCAGAGATGGGACACCTGGAGCCCCACTGAAAAGCAGAGCATTACAGTGCTGCTGGCAAAGATGGGCGCAGCCCTTGCTGCTGCTTTGCTCTGCCACTCGTTCTTCATTCTACTTAATAGATTCTTGTGAGCATCTCATAATCAAACTCAAAATGAAATGCAGAAGACGGAAAGGCTGTAAATGGGAGATGGATGAGCGTTCAGCTGTGGATGCGTGGGATTCGCATCTCTGGGGATGTATGTTCATAAAGGCTGTGTTTGTTGATGGCACAACAGAGACCTAATTACAGGCCTGCTCTGTCACAGCTGTGTTATCCTCGTGTGCAGACCTGGCATAAACTTCAGTTTCCCAGGGGAGAATATTGTGTCTAATTCTGTATGTATTATAATGTTCTCCATTTAAAAGAAAATGAAGTATTTCTTATCTTTTTACTCTACCACAGCCATGCATTTTTAACTTTTTTTTTCTGCCTCTCCGGTTGCTGTTCTACTTCCAGAAACTCCAGAGGGTGCCTTTCTCTGGGTCAGAACTGGCTCAATTTACACTTGCTGCTCATTGCGTCTGTATTCTCTGGGAATCAGAAACTGATCTGACTTTTTCCCAACACTATTATCTTTTTTTAAATGTTGCGTAACAATTCTGTGCTGTAAGGGTGGTTTGAAGTAGAGCTCCCCAGGAGCAGCTGAGCCTCAAAACTCTGTGCCACCCAGCACTAAAATAAGGTGAGGGTCCTGGATTGCAGTTTGTAAGTTTTTCTGTATAGCCCTGTTGTGATTAGTGTTTGCATTAAAGAGGGGTCAGACTTTTGCATTCCCGACTTCATCCTTTTTTGGGGCTCACTTGACTGTGTCTGTGCTTATTTGCATTGCCTGATTTCTTTTCCACAGTAGTGCTATTATAGTCAATCTGATATTTTTAAGGTTCTTTTTTCCTTGGGGAATGATACTTTGGGAAGTTTTCTTTCTCCAGCAGAAAGTGTGCCCTGTCCACTCCAGAAATCCACATAGCTGTTCTACCACTTATTTCTCTCAAGTGACTGAGGACATCAGTGTGTTTCTATAACCAGTGCACTGCCTTGGATTCCCAGGTCCTCCTGAAGGAGGGGGAGTGGCATGTAAGCTAACTTCTTCTGGAGGAACCAAGCTGTCTTTAGGAGAGTTGATATACTTAATTAAAGCCATGCCTCGAGTGATGAAGTATCAGAATTCTTCATGAATTGGTGGAAAGACCTAAGATCTCACTGACAGCTAATGGCAACAGATGGTCAAGCCTCAGCAAGGTGCCATGGCTTGGTGTCTACCTGTCTTTCTCATTTGAGCCATTCTCAATTGTAAGAGCAGCTTAAACCTTCACACCAAATCCCAGGGAGCTTAATAGGTTCTTGGTTTTTTAAACTATTCCACTAAGTGCTACATAAGTGCAATTACTTGTAGCTAGGTGTGCCTCCTGTACGTGATACAGCAGTGCAGTCCTGAGGACATTAGCCATCCAGTGGCTCTGTTTGCAGGTAGAATTAATGGTGGCAGATCAAATCATGTTGCCTGACCAGAAAGCAGGCAGGTAGAGCATGGCCCAGTGAGCTCTGATGAGAACTTGGGTCAGAAACAGCAAACTTGGTTGTCATCTATTGTAATCCTATGGAGAACTTAGAGTTCAGATCCTGATTCTGTTGAAGTTAATGGAAAAAGTTTGTCATTATGGCTGAACACTGGGAAGTTTTCTTAGAATGGTGGCAATCCTGTGTGTGCACAGAAGGCATTTACATAACGCACTGTATCAAGACATCTCTGAAATTGAAAGTGGCTTTCTCAGCTGTGGAGAGCCACTTTATTTCCAACGATAAATAATAAACTCATTTTCTGCAGCAAAAGTAGTCCCTGCAGGGAATACTGATCAAGGCCATTCCCAGGGTCTGGGAGCTGTTAATGCACTGAGCAGCTGGGCTGCTCTGTGCCTGCTCTGCTGGTCCTTAAGCTGTGGCTGAGGGCTGTGTTGTGCAGCAGTGCTGCACAGACCCAGAGCAATGCATCCACCTTGCAAAGCTGGCATGGAATTGGTTTGGGTCGTGTCTCGGGCTTTGTGTTGGAGGAGTCGGTGTGCAGCTTCTTGTGTTGTTTCCAGTGGGATGAGAAAGTGTACTGTGATATGAGAAATGTGCTCAGATTGCAGTGTTGGGTACAGCTCACCTGTGTGTTGGCTTTGCAGGGAAGGTTTTCTTGACTGTTCTGACAAATTACTCTGTAGGAGCATTCTGTTATATGGGGTCATGGGAGTGGAACGACTTGCTTCTCTGCTGCTGCATCAGTTTGAGGAATTAAAGGTGATCAAAGGTGCAGTAATTTTTTTTAAACACCACTCTTGCAGGGAAGATGATGACATTAGCCAGTGGTTCTTGCCCAGAGGCAGCTTCAAGTGGGTTGTGTTCCAGCCAGGTGTAAGGTTTCATGCGAAGCAGGAGTTGGGTTTTGAGATACAAAACCATCTTCCCTGGGAGTCCTGAGAGAAACTGCATCAGCTGTGAGCTGCGTGTGTTTTGCAAACCCTTTGCATCCCTGCTCCCTGGGGCAGATGGGTGCAGAGCCAGATGTGCTGCTCATACCACTGCGTGCTCTCGCTTTGGCTGGCCCTGCCACAGCTCATTCTTCTGCTCTAGATCTGAACTTTTAGTAGTTGCAAGTGGGATGGTCTGTGTTTTGCTCTGAAATAAATATGATATAGTTATTATGAATGTGATCATAGAAGGTGCTCTCTCTGATTCTAAATGGGTCTAAGTGAGGGGGTAGATAAAAGTGAAACAAAACTTTGTCTCTTTCAGGGCTATAAATCAGTTCATCAAACTCACAAGTGCTTTGATTCAAGGCAAAGTCCATAAGATATTGAAATCCAGGCTTTCTGTTACTGCCTTCAAATCAAAATGAAGCCAAAAATTACAGAATCCAATTAATCATCTTTGAGTTAAATCTTGCAAGTAATACTGTATAAACACTTTAGATCCAAGGGGATTATAGCCAAATACAGAGCTGATGGAGGAGTTCAATGATGTTCTGAATTGCAAAGTAGGTGTGCAGAAAGCATTTCTGGAGCCTGTGGGCTAGAAGTGTGTGGAATAAGGGATGGATGGGAGGGGCTGAGGGCAGCAGCTCAGGGTAAATCAGACTTGGCTGAGGATGGGGGACAGCAGAAGGGTGGGGGAGAGGGAAAGTAAAGCTGCAGAGCCCAGAATGGCCAGAGGTCCATGGGGCAGCCTGAGTCCTGCCTCCAGTACTGGCTTGTTTGTGGGGTCATGGGCAAGTTGTTTAACCACTGTGGGTTTGCTCACTCATCTATAAAACAGGAATCAGTCATGGTGGGGAACTTGAATTTACTGGTCATCCTCAAGAATTTGGGGATAGTGTTTGTCTTTGGATCTCTCTTAGACACAGTCAGGTATGAAATGCTGTGTAATCATTGTGTTATGGGTCAGTTCATTCATTACGATAGGAGAAGAGGGGGGAGAAGAGGCAGCATATTATGTAGATTTATTTTTTAAATGAAGGTAATTACTGTATTGTGTCATCAGTATCAGAAGGGTTTTTTCCAGAAGGCTGAGTGCCAGACATCTCCCTATAGAAGACAAATTCTCTCTGGTTCTTCATCCTCTTTGTGTCTGCAGTCAAGTACACATGATTAATTGATGGCTTCATATCCCCAAAGCTGTGTGGCTGGAGCTAGTCTCCATTATCCTCCCTGCTCAGGCACCTACCCAGTCTCTGTGTTTGTTAGAGCAGTGATTCCAAGAATACATCACTGTTTTTCTGGTATGTTAGAATTCTTCCTATCTGAAATGCTGTGACTTTTCTTATCATTTTTACCTGCAGTGTCTTGTGGTGCCAGCTCCCCTCACAGTTAATTCCCTTAGATGATTTATTTACTAGTGACACAGCAGAGCCCTCAACATAGTAATTGCAATGACGTGATCATCAAAGCATCAAAAGCAGGAGCCCCCGGTTCCTCATCTCCCATGTGCTGCCACAATCCTCCCACCTCTCCCTTTGTGCTCTCTTTGTTGCTTCAAACCTTTTGCAGGAAAAAGAAATCCATAACCAGGTAAAAACTGAGTCCGTGCATCTGTAGATAATGAAGAGTGTGTCTTCCTTTAGCACAAGAGCACCAAAACACTGTTGTGCCACTTGGTTTTCTGTCCCTGTGCACCCTCCCTGGTCCAGTGCTTTGTGACCCAGCAGAGATGGGTTATGTGGGCAGGAGATGGAGGAACAACGATGTGCTGCCTCCATATCCAAATAGGTGAACAAAAAATGAGTACTTAAAACTCAGTTGTTTTATCTTGTCTGGAAGAAATATTTCCACGCAGCTGGAAAACCTGTAATTGAATTTAAGGATGAGCACTGGGACTAGATGTCTGTATGAAGCACAGGTGGATGGATGGGTGGTGAGTCTTTGCTCTGTGCCTGTGGAGTGGATGGATGCTGAGTGGATGGATGCTGAGTGGGAGCAGGGAGCTCACCTCCTCTCTGCTGTCCTGCCTGTCATTCTGCCTGCTGGAGTAGATGCTCATCTCCTTGCTGCTGGGTGCAGTGCTGGTTCCTGCCCTGCTGTAGATGCCCTGAGTGCTTCTGGCTGGAACCAAATCCTCCCAGATCCTGGGTTTTGGAAGTGTCTCCTCAGCAGGTAGCCAACTGCTGGTGGGGGAGATTAAAGATTGCTTGGAAGGAGCAAGTTTGGCAGCTCAGATTGTGGAGCTGCTGCGTCGCTGCTTGAGGCATGCTGATTTCGCTGATCTGGGCTGAGGACGTTAATTAGCTTGTTATGTATGTGCACACATCTCATATAAGTGGTTTTCTGTTACTTGGAAGAAATGGGAGTGAGGAAAACAAGTGGGCAACTGTCCCTTTCAGGTGCTGGGGGGCAGAGCAGGAATCCTGTTCCTGAGGTGTGTGTTGGGTTTGGGATGCAGCTGGTACAGATGGTGGGCTCACTGTGCTGGTACAAACAGCTCTTGCTAGGTACCAGGAGCTCAGGGAGCCACAGCTCCATTACATACTAATAGCCTGAGAGATGAAATGCAATGATTAGTTGGATTGTTAAATGGACCTAGAGCCTGCATCAGATCTTTTCAACAGTGTTTGGAGCACACAGTAGCAAAGCAAGCTGCAAAAGCAGGATTACTGTAGGCTTTGCCTTGTGTGCTATTTCAGCACTGCTGCAGCACAACTTGGAGGTGTGTTGCTTGTGGGATGGGGCAGTGGGCTCAGATATGGCTGTACTCCCAGCTCCTTGTTTGTGTGTAGGGCTGGGACGCCACAGCTCCTCCAAGAGGGGAGAAAGGGAGGGCCAGGAGAAGGTCTTCCAAGTGATGGAAGAGCACTTGTGCTCTAGCTTTGAGACAAGTATTTTCTGTTCTGGCTTGGTATGAAGGTTTGAAGAAGCACTTCCACTTTCACATGCTGCAGCTGAGCGTATCTGTCTTTGCTGAAAGGGCTGTAACTGCCTTCAGGGATTGCTGTAGATCAAATACTGCTGATCTGGCTGTGGGAGGAGCAGCAGAGGGATGATGTACAAGCCAGCCAAAGGGCTGGCTTCCTGAGCACTACCACGTGCAGCTGCATTTGGTGCTGGTGGTGATGTCCCCCTGCTACACCCCCGTTTTATGCATGGCAGCCTGTGACGTGTCTGGGAGATGGAGTAGGAAAACAGCTTTGCTAAGAATACTTTATTATTAAAAGGAGTAGCTCCTGTTCGCTTTCTGCTCTGGTTGCTGAGTGCTTCGTAACACACAGCAGGAGACCTTGGTGAGCACAGTGTGTGCAGCTGGGGAGGGAGCTCTCAAGGACAGAGCTCTGCTCCCTGAGGGGAAGGAGCAGCTACTGGGAACAGTCCCTAAGTGGGAAACACCTGGGCCCTTCCTTGATGCTGATCAGCTCTGCTGCAAGGTTGGGTAGCCCTTGGTCTCCTAGCAATGCTTAGGGAGGAAGCAGTGAAGCAGTCCTCTCATGATCACCTAATGGGAAGAAAGATCCTGTTGGCTCCACACTCCTCTGTGCTGCACAGAGTGAGACAGAGCTAATCGAGTCTGGCTGCAGGGCAGTACTGGAAAGTGCACCCCCAGCAGGGAACGCCTGGTGGGCTGTGGAAGGAAGGGAGGGCCGCCTGTGGGGGCTGTGCTCATGCCAGGAGTTTGGCTGTCAGGCCGGGTGAAGGCAGATGGAAGTAATTTCACAGCTTGGAAGCCAGCTGACAGTTGCGTTTTGATACAGATCAACTGTGGGTTGGTTGTTCCTCAGGGGAAGTTGTTGTCCTGACCCCATCATTTAGTGGTTGGTCCGTGGTTGGTCCGTGCCCTAAAAATATTTTTATACACCCTTGCTGTCTGTTCTGGAGGCTCAAGCTCCTGCCCTCCCTGATAATGATGGAGAATGGTGACCCTCAGCATTTGCTGCTCTACCAAACTGTTGCCCCCTTTGGCTTTTTCTCTTTGTGCATCATGAATTCCAGGCTCTGGGAGTCCTGAAACTGCAGCAGATGCTCTCTGGTTTGATAGGTTTGTGGCATTCAGGGTAGCTGAGGAAATCTTAGGCGTGTGAACCTCCAAAGGGAAATGGAAAGAAACCGAAGTGGCAATTCATCATGCATCTCTCACTTCTTTGTGTTCCTATCCCAGATGAAGCTTTGTCTTTTATCCAGTAATTGTCACACCCCATGAGCAGCTTAATCAAGGCAAGGTTTTTTTGGAAAGCATTAGTTTGATCTACTAGATGCTCTGTAAGATCTCCTTTATAGATGCTGGGGAGCTCTGGGGACAGATTCCTGCAGCTTCAGAGCTGCTAAGGGGGCAGGCTCTGACCATGCTGAACAGCTCTGAGTTTGTCAGCACTGTGGTTAGGAGCTGCTGCTGCTTGTGGCTGCCTTCCTCTTCCATTTTTCCCCTTCCTATTTTGGCTGCGTATTTCCTGAGATTCTCTTTTTTTCATCTGTGGAAAGTACTACATTTCTCACAAGGACCTTTGAAATTGAAATCTTGCTTCATATTGGAATGGATGTTTTGCACTTCATAAAACACAGAGTGTGCATAGTGTGTGCTGGCAATGGGGGCACTGGCAGGTAAGCTCTCTTGATCTGCATGACAGATATTGGCTTTGAGGAAATGCTGTTCTCTTCCATCCTAACGTGCTTTGCTTCGTGCACCAGAACAGTCTCTTTAGGAACTGTGCTTGGTGACTTCAGCCAAACCTTGCTGCTTTGCAGGGCACTGCAGATTAATGCTGCTGTAAGCTTGGGCTCTTAATGCAATCTCAACCCTTTAATTAAAGCAACATGGAACAAAAAGGGAGAATTAGTTAAAAATAACAACTCTCGGAAGCCCAGCTTGCCTTTTTATTACACTTGTCCTCACTTTCTCAGCTGCTCTGATAAGAAGGATATTCTCCCTCTGGGATGCAGTGAATAAACTGGGATGTAACTCATTTGTTTGGGCATTATGTTTAATTAATTTCTAACACTAATCCCTTTCCTGTACTTTTTTTCTTCTGGCTTGTAGATAATGTAGTAGTCTTGTTCCAAGGAGAGGACTGGTGGTTTTTATCAGTACAGAAACAAGGTTTGGGTGCTGTGTACACCCAGGGCTGGGGAGGTTCTGCTTTGCCCTGTGGAGGGCATTGAAGGGACTTCCAGGAAACCCATCCAGAACGTGTGAAACTTGAGGAGATTCAGTGTACCTGGAATGCAGCCACATTTTTCAGTGAGGTAAAGTTTACACTGTATAACATTCTTTGGAATAAAAGCTATCCTCAAGCCTCTAGATAACATGGGCTGCTTTTTATTTTTTCTTGTGTATTTAGACTTGCCTAGACTTCCTCATGGCAGAAATGGCTCCCTATAAACTGATGGGAAGCTTGCCATTCAAGTGAGGGAGGAGATGAACTCTCTCTGATCTTCCAGTAATGGAGTGGTGTTTTTGTGCAGTCCCTTCTCTCCGTAGCTCTTCCTGGCTGCCCCTGCATCCTGCTTACTTAGCGTTGTCCA
Organism: Oreortyx pictus; assembly: GCA_036925125.1. Classification (NCBI taxonomy): domain Eukaryota; kingdom Metazoa; phylum Chordata; class Aves; order Galliformes; family Odontophoridae; genus Oreortyx; species Oreortyx pictus. The sequence goes on from JAUPFR010000015.1 coordinate 4,226,298, forward strand.
GTCTTTCAAAATCAATACGCACCGCTGCATTACTGGAATTGGAAAATAAAATAAAAATCCCAGCAGAGGTTTAGGCATGAGGGCATTGTTTAAAAACAGATGGGATGCTGTTTAACTCGGAAGGGCTGTTTTCTTTTCGTTTCTAATCTATACATAAGTGTCTGAGTGGAAATCCCTGTCCAAGCAGAGCTAAAATAGCTCTGGAAGGGGTTGGATTTTGTTCTGCCTGAGTACCGAAGCTGCTGCAGGTGCCTCAGCCGATGACTTCATGTGCTGTTGTGCCCAGAGAGTGCTTTCCCACAGCACTGTTGCTCTGGGCTGACTTTCTAGTAACAGAGCAGAGCATGACCTCTGGCTGTTGTCTTGCTGTGATTTCAGGAGAATTAAGGGACAGATGGGCAAAATGCTTATGAAACAAACTCTGGCTTCCCCACACTGGAAATCTGCTGATGCAGAAGCAGACGGACAGGGCAGGCTTTTAAAATACACAAAGCAGGAGGACACTAATCGTATAGTGACTGTGGAGAGGACCAGTTCTCATAGGGAATTGCTCGGAATTATTTCAGTCTTTAGATGCTAAGATGCTTTAGGTCTGGCAGTGGTTGGAGCAGTGTTGGGGCTGGGCTCTGCAGGGCACTGCTGCCCCTTGAGAGATGGATGGATGGATGGGGAGAGGCTCCAGGTGACTGCAGGGAGCTGTGTGGCAGGGTTCTGATCCCTCATGTAATGCCATCAGAAAGGGGTTGGACTAAAATACTGGACCTGATTAATGATAAAAGCAAATCAGTCCCACTGGAGTTTGTTGAAACCTCGGGGAGAAGTTTCCATGGGGATACTGATTTGCTAATAGCATAGGGGCATGGTTTAGTGGGCATGATGGTGACAGTTGAATGACCTTAGAGGTCTTTCCAAAGCTTAATGATCCTTTGATTAATAAATTTCCATACAAAGTCAATGACAGCGCAGTAAGATTTTACCAAGAAAATAAACGTGTAGTGGAACAAATCCCCCAGCATTAGGGCTGGATCTCTGGTTATCTGGCTGGCACAAAGGAGCTCAGCACGTGATGCTGTGGGCATTCTCGTGAGAGATGGCCGCGGTTGGTGCTATCTGTCCATTGGTTGCTCAGCTGTCAGCCATGGGGAGCAGAGCCAGCTGTAGGAATCTGTGGTGGAAGCTGGGAGGCAGCAGGAGCCCAGCCTGGCACCGGCTGCCCTCTAGCGTGCTGCTGCCCACAGCAAGGCACTGCCGGAGCAGGGAAGGTGCTCACCATTGACGGCCTCTTAAAACTTGGGAGGAGCCTAATCCTCTAAATCTCAATTTAAACCGATGCCCTGTTTACCTGGTAGGGATCTGAGTGCTGGGAGATTAGTGCGTGCTAAGCAGAAGGTGACTTACATCTCACACCCAGAGAGCATCGTGGGGTTTGGGAGGTATGGGGGCTGCACTGTGCTGTCAGACCTGGCCCTTTGTGTTGGTGTGCAGCCCTGCCCCATACATTGGTGCGATCCCCAGCATTGCTGGGCTGATCTGGGGGAGGAAGGGCTGATGGAGCGAAGGGCAAGCTTCTGTGCAGGATTTCTCAGTGTGGGAAAACTGTAGGGTGACTTTTGACACGTGCTGGTGCAAACCAGTACTGATGACCCTGTGCAAAAAGAGGTTTGGCTTCATTTCTGTAGGTGAGAGATGCTGCAGGTTAGTTTTCTTTTTCACCTGCATGATGCTGGGGAAGAGTGCAGACATGACTTTGAGAGTATTGGAACGTTTGTTGCCCTGAGCTGTGTCAGGGATACCCAGGAGCATATGGGGAAGGCTGCGTGTGCAGGGCTAGAACTTAGTCAGGAGGTGTGTGTTTAGGAGTCAAGCTGAAGCAGATCCCTTGTAATTAAGGAGCATGTATATATCTGTACCTTGGAAACACTTCATTCATTAATCTAATGGTGAGGAGAATTATACAGAGAGTGATCTTAAAGATGTAAAGCAAGGCTGGGTTTGCATCTGGAATTAAGTGAGGCATGCAGCAGCTGTAGTTGCTAGAACTTTGAGTGATAGCATGAAACTCTGGTGTGGTAGTGAGAAGCGTGCTCCTTTGGGTGTGAGTGCATCCTTGGGGTTGTGTGGGAAGTGGATGAGTGCCTCCAGAACAGCAGCAGTGCTTTAATGGGAAGGCAGTGGTGGCTGAGATGCAGTCGAGCAAAGTCACATATAGAAATCTGGGAGCAAAGGGAAGAGCTTGCCTTTAGCACGAAGTCTCTAACTCTTCCTTTGTTTTCCTTTGGTCACTGAACATCCCCTTTGTACGTGGCTGGGGGGGAAGTCTGAAATCCTGCAAAACCACTTTTTTTTTTTTTTTTTCTTTCTTCCAAGCCAGGGCAGAAGCAAACAGCTCACACACCTCCTGCCCTGTGGGCCCTCACAGGCAGCAGGCTGAACCAGTTTGCCCATCGCTGGGTGCTGGTGGGGAGGTGCCTGCTCTGGGAGGGCTCTGCAGAGGCTCCAGCCAAGCTCAGGGCACTAAGCAGGGTCTGGTACGGTGCTGAGGAGGGCTTTATGGAGTGTGGCACAGAGTGAGGTGCGTGAGCAGCTTTGGGCTCCAGAAGGTACCTGCCATCGGCTCTCAGGTGAGAGGTTGAGATTGTTTGCTCTGAGCATGAGTGACTTGTGTTGCGTGTTCAGTTCTGTTTCTGTGGTTGGCGGTGTTCCCAGGAGCTCAGATCAGGAGTGCCTTAGCACAGAGGGTATCGAGGAGCTGCTTCTGAGTGTGCTTGGATTGAGTGCTGCAGGCAGAGAGGGAGCAGAGGGCTCTGCAGGATCTCAGCCCTGGGGTGCTGTGCCCTGTTGCTGGGCTCAGAGCTCCCACCCACACCCTGCTGGGCACCAGGACCTGCAGGGCCAGTGCTTCACCAAGCTCTAAAGTGCTTTGGATGTTCTGTGGTCCACTCCAAATCCGTGTTGGAATTTTCCTGGCTAATGGCTGAGACTTGTGTGTTCTTCGGCACAAGTTCCTTAAGCCCTGGTCTAAAGTTGGGGAAATGCAGGCTGCTCTTCTCTTTCCTCCATCACGATGGGGAAATTTGTGGATATTTAGAAATGAGGTTGATATAAATTTGCTTTGACCTAAGGTATGAACAGCTGGAAAATGTGCTTTCTCCTGCAGTATTGTTGTGAGGATATGTGGCACTGTCAAGCTCTGTTCACCAAAGCTGGCACTGTGAGCCCACCCCACGTCCCATGAGATAATCTGGGATAGGGAATATCCCCTGTGTGCCATAGAGGTAGGTGACAGATCCCTTTCTCTGGTGACAGACATCCTGCCCATCAGCTCAGCACTCCTCAAAGGGATATGTAAGTAAATCCCTGCTGTGGCAGCAAGCATATTGAGGAACAGATGGTGCTGTGCTACAACTTTACCTGGTGTAAGGCTAATGCACAACTCAGTGATACAGAAACAGGCATTGTATTCCAGAGGCTGCTGCATTCTGGTGGGGGTTTGCATTCGATTTATCCCTTCCTCCTGCTGTGATTGCTAAAGGATATTAGACGTAACCTTTTTTTTTCTCTCCCAGAGGGTTGGGAAATTTAATATCAATGAGACTTGTGATGGAATCCCCGAATTTATTCTTTCTTTGTTGTTTCTGTGCAAGTCATACCAATGAGTATGTGCCATGATGTGCTGGAAGAGCTCGGAGACCCTGGAGGGGTAGGTGTCCCTGTGTCCACCCCAAGCTCACTTAGTGCTTCTCCTGTTAATGCTGGTGTGGATTTTCAAGGTTTGAGAAGCAGCTGTATGGGGCAGAGTGTAGTGAAGCTGTCAAACAACCTGTTTTCTACAGCAGGCAGTCCTTCCTCCTCCTGATGTTGCATGGAGGGGCGGGTGCCCTGGTGTCCCTGGTCCTTGTGCCACAGCTTCACCCATTAACCTGAGTGAGAGTAGCAGTGTGACTTTTTCAATGCCTGTGTGATCTTGTGACTGCAGAAAGAGTCCAATATGAGCTCTGTAACTCCATTTCCAAGCATCCTCTTCCTGCTCCAAATGGCTTCCTTTCCCTGGCTGGAGCTCACATCATGTCCTCTCCAAGGAGCATGGGAAAAATGCATTTTAATTTTGCACTCTTGGCAAATGAGGAATCAAGCCCATGAAAACAAATACCCGTTAATTATGGCCATGAAATACTGATTGAATCACAGCTCTGATAATGGCAAGGGTAGTTTGCAAGCCTGCTTTATGTCCCAGAGGGGAAAAATAGAAATGAGGGTTTCTTTGAGGAAGCTTTTGGCCCCTCCTTGCCATCCATTTAGAAGTTTCGCTGCCAACAGGTACTGCTCACTTACAGCAATGTTTCCATTTCAAGCATGAGAGGGAGGCTGAGGTTATTGCCTGTGCTAATTGTTAACAAATGCTGAGCTCTCACTCGTGCCCATTAGAACAGGAATAGCATTTCTGAGTGTAGGAGCGGTCTCGAGTTGACCCCCTTTGGGGAGCACTGCTGCTCCCTTTCTCTGCCTTCTTTTTTTCCCACCTGTTGCTCTATGAAAGAAGTTGATCTGCTTTGTTTTAGCTCTGCAGTCACTCAGCACCATTTGGGCTGGGCTGACCCTCTGCACCCACATCCTTGTTCTCAGTGCAGCACCAGCTGAGATTTGGGAAGCTCCCACCCCTCTGGCTCCATGTCCAGCACCTCCACCAGCATGAATCTTGCACTGGAGGGGTGAGGTCCCACTTCCAAGGAGCTGACTCAGCTCTGCAGCCCCTCCACGTTTCCTCTCTTGGCTTCCTCCTGCATTGTGCACAGCTTGGTGCTTCTGATGTCACCGCTCCCACCACGGGTGTCTGATAAACCTGCTGCTGGCATCACTCCTTTCTCCGTGTGCTTTTCCTAAGGAGGCAGTGAAGGAGGAGTACTACTCCTGGTGCTTGGAGGGGCTCAGCTCCAGGGGACACCTCTGGAAGGAAACTAAGCTGTGATTTAGGTACTGTGTGTCCAGGTGAGTCCTGGGGGCACCACTGTGTGGGTCCTGACCCATCTTTCCTATTTCCAGAGGCTGGGTGGAAAATCATGATACTTTAGAATAAAATTAAAACTTTTATTTTAATTACTTCTTGGCCAGCTTGAGTGTTTGCAAAAAGCCTCAAAAGCCTGAGGAAAGGCTGGGGAGTGCTGGGAGGCGGCGGGGCTGTCGCGTGGCCAACCTTGCTGCCAGCCCTCTGGAGGCGTTCCATTACTTTCAATGGGCTTTGGATCGGGCCCACGGCATGCTGGCTGTTTGTTTTGGAGGTCTTCTGAGGATAAAAGCAGCCTTTCAATGGCTGTTCTTTTGCCTTTGGCTCGTTTGCTCTCTGGGCCCCGTGGCCCGGGTGCTTTTGGATGTGTCCCTGTTTTCTGAATGGGCGGCAGCTTGTGCATTCCAGAAGGTTTGCTTTGGTCTTTCAGCAGTGTTTAGTGCCCCACACAAGCGACGAGATCCCTCTGTGGGGAGATGCTGTGTGTTGCCTGACTCGGTTCCTTTTCCATGGTCAAACAGTGGGATAGCACCAAGACTCACCTTCAAGAAACGTATTGCTTACACCAGAGCTGACTCACTCTAACAACAAAAGGCACTGATTTGCCTCCTTCCAAATTCTGGATGGTTGTTCCCTTTTTTATTTGTCCGGAACTGACAAATGTACACTGCATGGGTATTTTGTTAGTAAAATGAGGCAGTAATTGCTGTAGCAGCAGGTGATACATTTTGAAATTTCTTTGCTTTCTGCCTCGAAGCAGAATTACAACAGACCTATTTCTTGGGAAGCATCGCTCAATAGCAGTGCTGGCAGCGTTGTTATATAGATCTATGATTTACCATTTTTTCTTCTATTTGCTGGCACTCTTCCCACCCATTTGTGATTTTTCCTGCAAAAATTGGCCATGAAGATACTCAGCTGTCTCTTGGAGAGGTCTGAACTGAGCTCACCTGTGACCTATGGAATCAAACCTGCCCGTGTCACATTGAGGATCAAGCCTCAACTAAGGATGGCACAAGGGCAGTTCTCTGTAGCGTGCTGGAGCAATGTAGTTGGATCCAGGTGGTTTGGGCTGGGGGAGAGGTGCCCTGTGGTGCTGGGAGAGGCATTGGCTGCCCATGCCATGCTGCTGACCTCCATCAGCAGTGGAGGAGGGGATGGGGCTGGGTGACTTCAAATACTGATTTTAATGAAAATTCATAGCAGTGCTGGTACTGTGCCAAGTGTAGCAATGACTCAGGATGGACTCTGGGTTTATGGTCTGAAACTGCAGGTGGGGAGGAGAGGCACAAAGGGGGCTGAGGTGGTCTCTTTGTTCATGTTCCTTAATGTGCAGTGATCTCAACTGTGACACTGAACACGTACATCAGGAAGGACAAGTCCTCTCCTGGGTGTGTGGCTTTCCTGGATTTGGCATGACCCACGAAGTCTGATCAAGGGCAGAGCATTGCTCTGAGTCATGATTTTTTTTTTTTTTCTGGAGGCTGCAGCATCCCAGGTTACTCATCCTGAGAGAATGAATGCACTGAGGGTATAATTATCGTACTTAGACATCATTTATTCTCACTATTTTAAAGATTCTTGTCAGGAGACTGATAGGTTTGGGTTGTTATTTTTGTCATTCTGACCATGTATATCATGCAAAATGCTGAAACTTTACTATCCCATTTATGCTTCCTCTTACAGTGCTGTAGATCTCTGCCAAGTATTTAGGTTAGGTAGTAATTCTGCCCCATTTGCCATGAATTAACGAGGCTATAAAATAATCATAAAGCTGGGGCAGCCCTGGATTTTCACACTCCTCACGTATTTGTATCTACCACAAAGTCCTTCGTCCAACATCGTTACCTGATTTCTCTGGGCTCCCTTTAATATTCCTTGCTGTCTTTAAGTGCTGCAGAAGAAACTGGCTGATGCTGGCACTCATCATAGATTAAGGTCAGGGGGTATGAGGGAAGGAAAGCAGAGCAGGTTGAGGACCTGCTGGTGACAGCACAATGGTGCCCATCGCAGTGATGTCTTGGTGAAGTGGGTGACAAAAGTAGGATGCTGAAAATGTTGTGCTCTTGTTCCCTGTTGGTCTGGGTAAGGTGGAGGTATGAGACTACAGTCTGCAGGGTTAGAGGGGAAATGTGGCTTTGCCCATTTCTCAGCCCCCAGAGAACTGTGCTGTGGAAACTGGGTGACTCAGCCTCATGCTGGTAGGGCAGTGGCAAATGAAGGCAACCCCCAAGTTTGTGAAACTGGAGCACTCACTGCTTATGCTGAACCTGACCTGATTCTGTAGTTCCAGGTACATGGCTGCAGGTTGCTGTTGGAGGAGTCGGGCTGAAAGTGCTTTAATCACTTGCAGAGTTAAAAGGCAATGGCACTTCGTTTCTGACATGAGATGATAATTAGTTTACTGTGGGGTAGAGACTGCGGGAAATTTGTGTTTCTGGCACAGTGCTGTCTTTAAAAATGCGTGCCTGTCACTGCTTTATTGTTAGTGTAGAAAAACATAAATACAGAGAGGAGGCAAAAAGACAGCATCTCATCCAAGGTGTGGAAGGCTGCTGTTAAGCTAGCACCTTTAACTGGCAGCAGAGGGGAGAGGCTCCATCCTGCAGGTGTGAACAGTTCAGGATGCAGTTGGCTGTTGGGTTTGGTGGTCCCTTGGCTTGGGGTACATCATTGGGAGGAGCTGGGAACCCATGTAGTGCCTGGAGGTGCATGTGGGGAATGCCCCTCTCCATCTCTCACCTGCCTGCTCCAGATATAGCCATCATCTGTTCTTCTTAGCTGAGAGGAGGACAGCAAAGTCCTGCCACATCGCTTTCATTTGCTTTCTAATTTCAGGCTTAATAATACAAAAGGCAGTAGACAAACCTTTGGAACAATTGATCTATTCCTGAGAGGTGCCCAAATTTCATTCTGGTATGAAAGATTAAGTATGTTACAAAGATTTTTTTTTTTTGAGTGATCTCAAAGAATGAAATTGCTTTGCAAACACCTTTTGCTAGAAGTTCATTCTCTCCTCAAAAACTCTCAGGTGGGGAAGGCTGGATTACAGGCTTATCCTGTATGCCACTGCTACTTCTTAAGCATCTTATGCACTGGGAGGTTACAACATCAGAGAGAAGGATGGCTGATGACTACTTCACTTTATCTTTATTAAGCTGGTAATGAAGGGCCAGAGTGTAGCAAAAATGATTTTTGAAAAGTCACTTCATCTTTATTTGGGGTTAATTGCATTAATGCTCACAGCCTGATGGGCTTCTTACAAGACAAGAATTTGAAGAAAGTGCCAGGGAGATGTGCAGCTTCAGGGCTGAGAAAGCCCAAACTCACAAGTAAGCAGGGACCACAGTGGGGCTTAGCAGTGCCCTGAGACCAACCCAGGATGTCGGGACTCGAGGGTTTGAACTTGTGGAGTGGAAGTAGAAGCAGATATTCACTCAGTGACGTGCCCCAGGCAGAACTGGTTCTCAGGGCCCCACCAAGATCTGTCTCGGTGGTTCCTTGGTCTTTGCTGCATGGACTAAAGCCACGTCCAGGACTTAAAGCGATGGCTGGGGCAGACATCTGCTAGACCTTACAATTATTTGGTGCACCTGCCCAGTGTCTCACTTTTTCCTGCTAAAGGTGCAGAGATCAAAATGTATCAAAGCCTTAATGTCGTTACCAGCCACCAGGGACTGGCTGTGCATCCTCTTCTGTAGCTCTAATCAATGGTCTGTACTGAGGGGCAATGCAACTTTGTAGATATCAGAGAAAACTGATGCTTTTGTCCTGTGGTCTCACAGGTAGAAGAATTATGTATCCATGTGAGCATTGTATGAGGTACCTTGAAAAGAAAAGCAGTGATTCAGCTACCCTCATTCCATTCATTGTGGCACAGACTGTAACATGCAAGGAGGGCTGAGGATCCCTCTGAGATCTTTTCCTATTATGTTGGTGAACCTTTGTTCCCTTTTAGTATTTATTATTCCAGGAATACAATCAATAATACAAAGAAAAGCATGAATCTGCTGCACATCACATTTTCAATCCTTTTAGCGATGTGCCCCTTAGATTCCTGCTCTGTGTGCTTGTTCCTTACCAGAAATGAATGCCCTGTTGTTCATACAGCTGCAGATCAAATAGATTTATAGTATCTCTCTACCTTGAGAGCAGCACATACACCTACAAAGTCTTTTTCTCCTACTTTTTCCTCATAAAGGTTTGATTACTACAATCTTTGAAAGCCATTTGGGCATCCTACTGGCTTTCCCACAGTGAATTTCTTGTGATCTTTATTCTGCCTCTAAGGAGCACGAGTATCAGTTATATACTTCAAATTAAAACACTTGAAATCACGTTCTGAAAGCGTGAGTCAACAGAAGGCAAAGCCGATCTGAATGGATGCTTGATCAGTCCCAAATTAAAACACCAGCATTCTGGATTGCATTCAGCTCTTCTTTGTGTTATAAACTCTGCTCCTTCTTGTGCTGGGGAGAGGACTGTGGCTGAGATGGAGCTGTCTGGGGCTGCCCCAGCAGCACAGCAGGATGGGAAGCACAAAGGGTAGCTGCTTGATGTGCAAGTACCTTTTAAAAATACCATGTATTGTGCCACATTAAATATATATATATATATATATATATATACACATAATCCCTTGTGCTATGTCAGAGGAGAAAATGACCATCCTTATCTTTTATTTAGGGGAAAAAGGCACAAATGACAATAGAATATAGAACAAACATTGGAATTTTTCAGAGTGGCATGGTTTGACTTTTCCTGGCTTAGGATGAGGCCATTCCCTGTGCTGTTTTCTTAACTATGAAGCTGCTTTCCTTTTTGTCTAGAAATGGAACTTGAAAATTACAGAAATTTGGATTTTCTTTTTTTAATCTGTGTTTAACTTTGGTGATGGCTTGACCACAATGTACAGATGCCATGGGGGAGGTGTTCCTGACTGCTCTTTGAGCAGTGCTATCCAGCTGCTACTACCCTCAGCTGTCTGGGGTGACTGCTGATGGTGGCAGTGGCCTCTCCCAGCGGGGAAACCAAAACTTCTCATTTTGTACATCTGCACTGATATCCGAGTGCCCTAAACATAGAATGTAGAGCAGTGAAGAGTAACACCCAAAGTGCGGGAAACCTTCCTTTCAGCCACAGGCTAAGACAACACTGGAAGGGACAGTGAACTGACTCTCAACTAGGACATGAGCTAACTGTGTGACCGTGGGCTCCTGCAGTAGGAGGATTGACGTGGAATAGAATAGGCTTGGAAAACACTTTCGCTGTGTTAAGAGCACACAGGGTGTCTTCCTCCCATGAAAGCACTTGGTCCAGCACAGACATGACTGTGTAGGAGCAGATGGTGCAAGCCACTTGAAAACCAAATCTGGTCTTAAGTGACATTGAGGTCTGATACCGAGTAAGAGAGCCTCTTGGTTTCTCTGCTCGTGGGGTTGGGCTGTTTGGGTAACGCTGCTATGGTTCCTGCTGTTACTGGGGTCTGAATGTCCTCAGATGTTGGGTTGCTTCCCACAAAATGAGCAGCTTGTGCTTTCCCTCACTGCTGCCAAAGCTGCATCCTCACGTTTTCCCTAAATCAAGGCATCTATCCTTGGAGTGAATAGGAAGAAAGCATTACGTGGTTTGGTTTTTTTTTGGTTTTTTTTTTTTTTGTTTTTTTTGTCTGACAAAAGAAATACAGCTCTCAAAATAAGGGAGCTTCAGCTCTCCCATGCTCACACTATTCCTGCCCCGCTCATTCATTTCATTGCATGAGGCAGTGGGGTTTGGTGCTTTGAGCCAAAGCCTGTTCTTTGTGCAGTTCTTTCCGTGAGGTGCTGACAGTCACACACGGGGCCCCTCACAGCTCCAGCACCAGAAAGCTTTAGGAAACCTCAAATCCCTTGAGGGATCTTAAAAAGGTTAATTGCCTTTTGCCGTCCACCCAGAGCTGCTCCCCTCGGCTTTAGTTAGGAAAGAGCTCACAAATGAGGGGTGCAGGTTCTGTCATTAATAGCTTCTGCCCCAGAAGGGCAGATTGCCTGGGAGTTGGGATAAGACAAAGCATCAAGGCTGCGTTCCCTCGTGGACTGTTAGCTCTGTGTTTATTCTCTGTGCTCTGTTTGTGAAGCATGCACGAGGAGCTTTGTTTTTCCCATGCAGCAAGTGCTGTGTCAATGGAGCTGTGTGAGTTGTGCAGGAGAGCAGCATTGTCTCTCTGGCAGGTGTTCAGCTTTCAGCCAATACAAACAGCAGGCAGGGTGTCTGGAGCTTTGCACTTTTGATATCTTCAGCCACCCACCCAAGCTGAGGAAATCGGTGCCTCCATCCTGCAGGAGCTGCACCGATCTATTTTTCCCGTCCACTTGCTTTTCCCAAAGGTGCTTTTTAAAAATAGGATTCCTCGGGAGAAAGCGCTGACAGCTCCGCTCCCCGCGAGGCAGATAACGAGGTGTCGGTGTGATGTTCCCCCCTGGGTCCTTTCCGTGGAGCTGAGCGATGCGGATGGATGCATGGCACAGCTCGGTGCAGGGTGGCAGCTCCCTGAATCCCTTAACGGTGGCGGTATAAATGGGGTTGTTGTCAGGGCATATGGCAAAAGGGTTAAAATTTAATTAGAAAACCTGGTGGCAGCTCCCGGAGCTTAGCGGAGATTTGTGTAAGCCGCTCGGAAGGACAAGGCTGCTGTGTGAGCTGCTGGCGGGGCCGGGCTACTGCAACCGCTGGCTCCGGGGGCATGCCTGGAGCCTGCCCAGGAAACGCAGTGAAAGAGGAGTTTGTTGGGAGGTTGGACGCGGCTCTCCGCGCGCCCTATAAAGCCAGCGGGTCGGCATGCCAGCGTGCTGAACGCCCCGGCCCGTTGGGACGTGGAGGTGCGCTGGGTCCATGGCTTCGGTGCTGATGTGCGGGGTGGAGGACCTGCTGCTCGGGGGAAGCCGCTGTGTCTGGACGCTGACGGTGACGGCGCTCCGGCGTTGGTACGCGGGGCGGTTGCGAGCGTGTCGCCAAGCACTGCGGGCATGGTGCGGCCTCGGGGACGTCTACCAGGTAGGGGACACCCGTCAGAGAGATGTGGGTGAGGGGTTTTGTTTGTCACAGTGGGATTCCAGTTGGCGTCGTGAAGTGGTTCCGATTGCGGGAGGGCTGTGATGAATCTTAGTGCGTAGGGCTGTTAATGCTGGGTATTTCCAAGCAGCTCCTTGCCTCTTCCTGCTGTGTTGTGATGTGGGGAGCTGCCGAGCTCCCAGCAACGCTACTCTCTCTCCATAACCATTAAGGCACTGCTTGCATGTGGAAGCTGTGCTAAAGGGACACCTGTGCAATCCCAAAGGGACCTGTTGCTGTTTAGCTGTAAGGTGTGCACAGGTTCAGGTGCATCTAGCAGTGGGAGAGGAGCTGTATAGTGATGATTCTTACAGTGCTTGAATGTATCTTGGCATCACATGAATACTGTCTGAGCAAGGGTTGTGAATAGTTTGGGAATGCACAGCCTGGCTGCTGTTCCTCCCTGCCCATCCCTGCTGTGACCTATCCTGCCCCACCAGCACTGCTGGGCTGGCCGAGGCTGCTGTGCTCAACTTTTCTACTGCTGCTTGCCAGTGGCTGCCTCAAAGTGTAAAGTTCTTCTAAAACAAAGTGGGACTGTACCTCTGTCTGAAGATATTGCATCCTGGTGACTCAGGACTGGGATTAATTTGTTATTTCTCTGCAAATAGCATCACTCTCTTGCTGCTATGGGGATGTGAAAATGGACAAAATGAGTGGATGAGTGATGCCAGGCAGTGCCTGTGCCGGGTGTGGGCCTGGGATCTCCCCATCTTGCTGTCCTGTGCAGTTCTAGGCTGTGCCAGGTCCTCCCCGTAACGGAATCGGGCAGGAACAAAGCTGCTCTCACATCTTAATGTCAGGAATTTCCTAACGGTCATTTTGGGGTGTGTTAAACAGAGATGGCTGAAAGAATGCCCTGCAGCTCTTCCTTGGGTTGTGCAACACATTGCTTTTTGTGCTGAACTCTTGGCTCTTTGCTGTTTGAAAACACTGGTGGGACCCTGCCTGACTCTGCTGGGAGCAGAACGAGCACGCAGCAGTTGTTGTCACAGTCTGGGTGGGTGTAGAAATCCTATAAGAGGCTGAATAAATTATTTCTGGGTTTGATTTGGTCTCCCAGGGATGTGTGTGGTTTAACGGCTCAGGGAACAACGTGGAACTTTGTCCCCAGGTTATGTGCAAGGGGTGTGCAGGTGGGGTGATGTGACAGGTCTTTGTGCTGCTGTGCAACCCTGAGGGCTGCAGCTCCCCTTCATCTGTGTTGGGGGTTCATGATGCTTTGAGGACTGGTGGCTGTTTTCAGGTGAGGTGACACTGTACAGGTCTCTTGCCTGTTTAAATCACCACTAAATTACTGTGGTGGAAGGAAAGCCAGCAGGGTTTGTTCTCCCTGAGCTGGCAAGTTTTCCTTTAATAGTAAGCTGTCCTTTGTTAAAATGCTTGCTAACCTGGTGGGGGACCCAAGTTGTGCCAAAAATGCTACCTCCTTCTCATTCCCACACTAGATCTCCTTCATATTCTGGAGCTGCTAGGCGCCAGGGCAATCATGTGGGAGAGCCTTCTGGCCCCTCTGCTGGTATAAAGCCCTTACCTGCCTTAGGAACTCAAGTCCAAAAACCAAGAGCAGAGCAGCTTCTGTCTGTCACCCTCCCTTTGAACACAGTGTGGGGAGCACCAGTTTCAGGCACATCCTGGAGTTGGTCTCTGTGGGGTGTTCACTATCTCCTGTCTCGTGCACAGAGACCTGCACTGAGGTGGGCTGTCCCATTCGTCTGGGCTTTTGCCCTGGAGACACAGTGCTGAGGAGCTGTCCTATTTCTCTCCAAAATAACATCTGAACTTGTGCAAGAGGGATCTTTGGTCTCTCTGAATGCTTGGGTTGCATGCCAGGGAATGTTGTCCACAGCAGAGAGTATCTCAGAGCATGAGGAAAGCAGACTTGCAGAGGGCTGATGGAAGAGCTGGCACAAAGATTCCCTTTGTGACTGCAGCAAGTCAGTGTGAGTAATGCTGTTAGGGGAAAAAGTCTGAGGTGAGAGTCCAGCATAGAGATCTTCACGCAACAGTACCTATTCCTATGAGAGAGGGGAAAGAGGTGGAGCTTGGAGCTGTGTTTTGTTGTACAGAGCTCATGTGCAGCTCTGACCTGGTAGTGTGGCATGAAAGGACTTTTCCCTGTTCTCCTTGTGTTCTATACAGCAATGGATGCATTCAGTGCCATAGTGTCCAGGTGCCTCTTCCAGAATGAAGCACTTGGCTGGGTTCTCCCCATGCAAGTAGTTAGGCTGCCTGTTCAGAATGTAATTAACAGAGCAATGAGACCAACTGAAATGGTTTTATATCAATGAAATTGTTCAACAATAGCAGAACCAAAACCAGCCCAACTCACAGGTTGGTTGGTTGAGTTTTTTAGTGGTAGAAATGCCTATCTGTGAACTCCTTACAGGGCGTGGAAGAGAAATCAAGCAAACTGTCCTCAAACTGTGCAGGATGTGAGATATGTTGGATGTCTGATGGACGGGAAGCTGGGAAGGAGGATGGAGGCATCTCTGAGCCCAGGCTATTCGGTTACGCTGGTCATTTGGCAAACAGTTTTGGCTGCAGAATGGTAATTTGAAGTCATGTGGCTTTTGGGATGACGTACTTTTTAACCTCTGAAAGGTCACTTCCTCTGGGAGAAGGGGAAAAAGTTGCGGATGCAGCACAGAAAATCAGCTTTATCCGTGTCCACCCCGTACCTGCCTGGGTGGAGCAGAGAGGAAGCGGCTGGCTGCTGTTTCCTATGGTACTAATGGGGGTGGTTTGGACAGTAAGGAGCACGCTTCCTCTGCTGCCACACCTTCACTTTTCTTTATAAAACTGCTGACAACAAACTTGGAGGTTCCTTTTAACTTTTTCACAATTGTAAGTTCACGGTTATGGGCTGGTGAGGGGCAGAGCTCCCCTGGCTCCGTATGGGGCCGAGCCCAGAAGCACCATCTCAGCCTTCCCACGAGCTCAGGGCTTTCTGAGGGAGCTCACGGGCCTTATTCAAGGATGCTGAGTGTGCCTCTTCAAACACTGAATTAACTGTTGCTCTAGAAGAGCTTTGCTCTGCTTTCATGTACCCTTTTCCCTTTTCTAAGGGACCTGACCCGGTGCCGTGACACCTCTTGCACCCCACTGCTGCAGTCCCACTGTGGCTTCCCCATGGCTGCGGCTCACAGGGAGCCTCTGCCTGGGAATTAAGCTCACTTCTACACATGTAGTCTTCCAAAATCCACTTTCCAAACATTACTGCCAGGCATATTTCCACTTGAGCTCATGGTACAGGGCTTTCTAATGGGGTTGGTTGAAACAAAAATATAGTTTTTGTACTGCTCCTCCCTCTTCCTCAGCAGACAAACTCCATAGCCAGACTGAACTTCATCTCATTTCCTCCAGGGTGTCCCGGTGCCAGGTTCAAACAGTGCCTTCTATTCACTGCCTACCCTGGCCTGTATGTATATATTTGTATTCAACGTGACACAGTTTGCTCAGTGCGTTGGATTTCAAATGTTGCTGGCGCCACTTTTCGAACCCCATCTCTTGCAGACGTATCAGCACGCAAATGTTCTGGTATAAATCACCCTTACAGCCTTGTGCAGAGTCTGGCAGCTTGCACTGGCTGAGCAAGAAGCTTACGAAAAGGCAACTTAAAAGTATGTCAGGCTCACGCTGCTTTTTCCGCACTTCGTTTCTGAGTGTTTAGCTTTCTGTCACTCCCGCTAGCATTGCCACTGTGCTTCTTGGCAACCTCGTATGGGCTGTCCGTGTGCTTAAAATAACACTGTGCTATCTCTGTCTCCTAATTTTCAGAAAATCAGGCCATCCTCGTGCATTCTGCATTGCTCTCAAAACCTCTGAGTCATAATTAGTGGTTAGTAATTCTTCTAATCTTCTGTGCAGATGGACGGGACCAGTTCGTTCTCTGAAGCTCCAAAGAGGATAAAGCTATCAGCACTGGAAAATATTAGCTTAAATGCCCTCCCACACATACACATGTACACTTTTCCCTGCTAATGCTCTGCCTTCCATCTAAACACGCATCAGCTCTGTGTGTTGGGGATGGATAGGTGAGGAGCATGAGGGCCACTGAAATGCTGAGAATAGCCCGAATGTGTGCTGTTGTTTAGCTATGGAAGCCATCACTAGCAATGCAAGCAACACAGAATTTCAGGCTGTAGGTGACTGGTTTGTGCAAGAGAGGAAAGGCAAGAGGAGAGACATTGGGAGAGCAGGAAAGAGCTGTGCACGAGCTGCATGGCATGAGGGGTATGGGCTGCGTAAAAGAGGAGAGAGGCCAAAGAATAAAATAATTCTTGACTCCATTTGGATCTGTCAAAGCCCTGCTGCCCCAAGCTGAGCACAGCTTGCAAGGAAGCCTGGGAAAACAAATGGGTGAAGAAGAAGAAAATAAGTGCAATTAGTGGGGACTGCAGATGTAGGTGTGCAGAAAAACAAGGGCTGGAATCGCACTGGAGAGGTGGCTGCCCTGAGGGTGGGTGTTGGGTGTAGCACAGGTGTTGAGCGTGGAGTTGTGTGGTGGATGCTGAGTTGGCTGCAGCAGATCTGTGAGGGTAAAGTGTGCTAACGGGGAAAAAGCTGACTGGAGTGCTGTTGGGCACTCAGAGCACCTAATTCAGTGTGTTCGCTAAGCCTCAGTGAAAGCGGGTAATTCCTCTCTAGCAGTAAGCAAGTTGCATCTGCTCGCTTCCAAAGGTGCTGGTGCAGAGAGACTGAGATGTGCTGTGCTCAGAGGGATCACAAAGTCACTGCCTCAGCCACTGGTGCCTCTTCCTGGTATGCGTGTCTACTTTAATCTAACTTTTCCCATCTAGAAAAACTATCTGCGGCTCAAAGCACAGCTGAGTTGTGCACATCCATCTGTGTTTGTATATTCCTAAGGAGCTGTGCTCTTCCCTTCCACCAGATCCTGTTGTTCCAGCAGGGCAGAGCCTGGCACCGCCCAGGTAACCTTCACATTGTGTCTTTAAGGAAAAATGACTCACTCTCTATTTTCCAACTGATTTGAGACTTTGGATCCTATATTTGGAGATGAATGCAAGTTTGTGGCTCTGAAATGCTTTTCCAAAACTGCCCTCGGCTGCTGCCAGCCTAGAGGCGCTGGTCTGGAGCAGCAGCCTGGACCTGGCATCCTTGAGGTCCTCTGCCCCAAAGAGAGCACCATGTGCAATGTCTTTGCTCAGCCACTGCTTTTGGACTTGGTTTTGTTTCTTAGTAGAGGGGATAACGTTGAGAAGAAACAATAATTGCTGTGGTTTCCCTGTTCACCCCCACTCCTGTTTGTAACAATCACATTTCAACATCTTGTGTCCCCTGACTCACACTGGAAGGGCTTTTGTTTCTGAATGTGTAATCAAAGCAACAAATGCTAAGGTCACTTCCTTGAGATTATGGCAACGGAAGGAGCCTGAGATCGTGTCTCCCTTCTTCCCCATCTCAAATGTACAGAAAATACAAAGGCTGAGTCCATGCTTCTTATTGTGTGCTTCTTGGATTTCTCCAGTCCTTTTAAACTAGTGAGGCTGTGGCTTGGAGGTAAGAGCCTGTATTTCAATTTCTGATGTTTAGCAGTGGCAGACAATGTTGATTTCTTTTCTTCTTTTTTTTTTTTTTTCTTTCTTTACTACTGTTGAGTGAAAGTAAAGGCAGAATTTGGAATCTGTGCTTGTAGGATGGAGGGCAGCCAGAAAACATGCAGAGCACTGTGATTTTGCTTTTGGTGCTCTGGTTGTGCTGGCTGAACCCTTTATGCTTGCTCTTCCGACAGATGAGTCTATAAGAACTTCTGTGCGTGTTCTGCACTCTATTGTGCAGACAAGGGCTGTGTGTTTACTCTCAGCACTTACTGCTGCTGTTCCTGCTTCTGTTGTCTATGCTCTCTCAGCTGCATTAGCAAAGTGCCAAACCAAACTTGATCCTGCTAACTTTGGTGCAGCTGGAATGCAGGTCTGTCACTTCAGAATACAGGGAAAACATGTTTTCAGATGTTACCCTCATGGGCTGCTTGCAGTATGATTTAAACTGAACAAAGCCCAAGTTTATAAGCTGCCAGGCGGGGCAGCCAGTGCCTGGTACAGTGGCTCCTTTCAGTATGTAACTATTAAGCATCTCATCAGCGAGGTCCCTACCCCTCACACCAAAAAACCCTCCTGGAGAGGTTGGCACAGGGCTGCCAAATGCACATGGAGCTCATCAACAGCTGCCAAGAAAGAGCTTAGATCAGAGGAGCAGTTGTGCTTCAAAGCAGAGCGGTGTGCATGCCTGGCACTGGGTGCTGGCTCCTCTCCACCAGCACTGTCCCAGCAATGCTGCTCGGTGCTGTGTGCAGCCCATGTGCAGATTGCAGAGAGCTGAGGGTTTGGAGTTATTCTTGCTTTGTTGGCTTTTCCTTTGTGTTTTTTAAATGACAAGAAGCTACAGGTGGTTCAGACGGACTTGTGATATTGCTTTCCTTTTTTTTTTTTCCTGTCTCCTGCTTACCTCACGTCTGGTTGGCACAGGGCTGGCGTCTGGGTTTCCTGAGGGGCTCCTGCCAAGCACTGAGCAGCTGGAAAAGCCCAGGGCAGGATGGGGAGGAAGGGGCTGGGATGGAGGGTGAGGAGGTGTGGGAGGGCGGATGAGTGAGATGCATGGTCTGCGATGGGGAAGGGATGCAGAACCATGCTATGTGTGCTCCATGAGTTTCCCTAAGATACCACCAGGAAATCTCTCAGAGTGCACAGGTTCCTTTCTCCCCTCCCTCCCCAGGAGGCTGCACAGGAAAAAATAACATGGGCTTGTGCACAGCAGTGAGCTGATGGCAGCATCCCAGCACTGCGTGATAAGCATCCCTGCAGCAGTCTGTGAGCTGCACTCTGCTGAGGAAAGCAGATGTTGGATGGAGTCTTTCATTGACTTCATATTTACTGCAGAGCTGCACTGATTCCTTCCTATTAACTTTCCTGAGTTTTAGGACTTGCCATAGATTTGAGGCCTGTGTGTAGGTTGCTTATCCGTTCTTCCTTGGATTTTGTTTGAAACGTGTTGAGAAGTGGTAGGAATGGGAAGAGTGGTGCCTGCAGAATGGCACAACCTGAGAAACATTTTGTTATTAAGACCTTGATTTAACTTAAGGAGGGTACCTCTGCAGCAAGTGGGCTTCCCCACTTGTGGGAAGTGAGAAGCTGCTGAGCTCTCTCACTTCAGAGGATGCTGAACCCCCTTGGCTGATCACAGAACTGCCTCTGGGTGACTCATGTCTGTGCCCCCTGGGGGAGGAGGAGGTGCTCAGAAGCCCTTTGGCTCTCTGCATGAAGTTGCATCGTTCCAGTGACTGCGCGAGGCTTTGCCTCTTGTTCTGCAGGAATTGGCAAATGATCAGTGAAATATAGAGAACTGGCAGATCGTCATCCCCTGCGGTGAGAAACGGCAGAATAAATGGGGAAAGGAGACTCGAGGAAAGTTCATCAGCACTTGGCCCTGAAAGCAGCGTTCAGTGCAGTGGGGCAGAGCAGTGGGGCTCTGTCACCCCCTGCCTGAGCTTCTGCCATCAGTCAGTTTGCAGCAGACAAGTTTCATTCCTGTCTCCAGTTCATGAGACTATTTTAGGAAGGTGCCATGCAACCTAGAGATCCTTTAGGTTCCAAGCTGAGTGTTTTATCCTGAACCCTTTGCCAAACTTCCAGCAGAGCCAAGATGGAGAGCATCATCCAAGGGGCATTGATACCGGTGTGCACTGAAGTGGGCAATCTCAGCCTGTCTCATTCTTAGCGTGGCTTCAGGATGTGCCGTACTCAGAGACAAGTCTCCTGGGATGAGAGGCACAAGTAGTCCCCAGCCTTGAGGAAAGAGGAGATAGCACTCAGGGTCCTGCTGGTGGGATGGGCTGAGTGCTGAGGGGTCTGTCTTGCAGCACAGAGAATGGAAGACATAGCCAGCTGCCTCTGTGCACTGTTGGCTATTTAAATAAGGCAGGTCCTGGCAGAATGTTGTTAACAGCAGGATAAAAAATGATTTAAGGCAAAACCCTGGCCCTGTTCAAGTGAGTGGGGTGGCAGTGAGGCAGCATGTGTTGCTCTAAGCCCATGCATGCCCATCTCCTGCTGGTGGGCACCATGAACTTGGGGGGACCCATGGGCTGCAAAGAGCTGTGCCAGCCATTTTTTTTTTTTTTGAGACATTTGTGGAACCTTTAAAAGGCTTTTGTAGAAATGCTGGTATCAAACCCAACTTTTCTTTGTTATTTCTCTTCTTCCTTCAAGCTTTCCATGATCCTAAGTGCAGATGCCCTAGGAAGCTCTGAGGTCATCTAAAGCATTACTGCTTTTTCCCCCTTGCCAGCCTCCAGAGGAACAGCCCTTTGCTTTTATTTCCCTGGGATGCACCTGGTTGAGGCAGCTCCTTATTGCAACACATTCTTGTGTCTTATTCCCTATTTTCCCAGGCAGTGCACGTTTGCAGACATAAGCTGGCTGCTGGGATCGAGGCAATGAACCAGTGCTGATTTAAGGCAGCTGAGGATTGGATCTGAAATGCCTTCATAACCAAAGGAAAAAACAAGCCCTAAATACTGACAAAAACCCGAGGTCAGTGTAGGGGCTTCAGCAGCAGGCTTTGAAATCTGTTACGGCCTTATGAGTT
Source organism: Oreortyx pictus (assembly GCA_036925125.1). Classification (NCBI taxonomy): domain Eukaryota; kingdom Metazoa; phylum Chordata; class Aves; order Galliformes; family Odontophoridae; genus Oreortyx; species Oreortyx pictus. The sequence continues at coordinate 4,246,996 of JAUPFR010000015.1, forward strand.
ACAGAAGAGGGTTTTGGGAAAAACACTCTTACAGGAAATTACTGGTGTAGCTTTATAGCTGGTTAACTGCAGCTCCGGTGCGGATTTGGGGATGAAATCCTCTTTTGAGCTCAGTTCTTGCTCTGCCTGGGCTCACACCTGTGCAGTGCCTCTAAGGCTCTGCTCAAAGAGACAGGCATGGAGATTTTGGGGGGCTCCTTGGCCCAACAACCACAGTACCCAAGCACAGGGATTTCTCACAAGGAAGGGAAGAGTTTTCTTGGGCTGTTCTTCGGGAGAGAAGCTATTTCTTTGGCCTGAGTGTTTTGTTTTGCACATTTCCTGTTTATGCCCCAATTACTATTTTTTTTCCTTGTTTTTTTTTTTTCCTTCCCCAAACTTGATGATACATGTGTGCATCTAAAAATATTGCAAGTAACCACTGGCTTCTGACAGGGAGGATGCTAGTGCTGAGGAGAAGCAGCATAAATATCCTGTAGGTTTTCTTCCCCAAATAAACATTTGAACTCAGGATATTACATGGTTTAAATAACTGAGAAATAAGTTTTTTCTCTCTGCCGTATTTTACACAGGTGTGTTTTTTCCCATATTAAAGGACTGAGATTTTGGAAAGTCTTGCTTGCGTGACTTTACATGGAGAATTTGCCTTAATTTTTGACATGAGGTGGGGGAGAAAATGTGATTTTCTTCTCCCCACAAAATTCTGCTCAGCAAACTGTACTAAAGGAATTAAACCTAAATAACATCAGTGCCTGTTTTTAGGATTTCTTTGGCCCAAAACTCGCAGCCATGTGAAGAAGCAGGTGTCCAAAACCTTTCTCAATGTTTCAACCCACTGCAGAGAATCATTTTCATTCTGTGCTTAATATTCATGCACATTGCAAGACTTGTTCCTTCTCTTTCATTGGAGACGTGGGTAGATGAGGTGGACAATTGGACTGGATGATCTTAGAGGTCTTTTCCAACCTTAATGATTCTATGTGGTTCTTGCTGAGAGCCCAGCATCACCTGAGAGTTTAGAGGGCTGCAGAGCTGCAGTGATATCTAAGTGCTGCACCCAACGGGTTTGTTTTTTCCCCTCTCTTTTTAATTCCTCTCCATATTTTTTTCTTCATTTTTTGGTTGCTTGTGCACAAAGCATAGGGGTGACTTTGGGAAAGGATAAGAATCCAGCATCTTGATACAGTTTTGCCAGTGTAAGGGCAAGATGTTTGTGCTGCATTGCTCTGCCGGTTTCCGATTGGGATGAGAGTTTTTTAGTGAATGTTACTGTTTCTTTCTTCACTGGATAATAGCTTAAATATTAGCAACCTTTTAAAAATAACAGCTGAAAAGGCCAACTTGGGTGCATGTTGCAAAAATAACGAAATTTCATTTGCACAGACAATGTAAAATCAATGGGAATGAGCTGAAAACACAGATGTGAGTCTATATATATCTTAAGAGTCAGCGTATGCACTCCTAGCTTAGCCAGACAGCTGTGCTCATCTCATGACTGATCGGTCTGGCTAAATAGAAAATCAGTTATATTGTTCAGATTAGCCAGGCACACTGAATTAAAGATGAAAGTGTGACCGTGAGGGGCTCACAGGGAGTTAGGTCTCGGGCAAGGGGGAACCTAGCACCTGCTGAGCAGTGGGGTGCTGGAGCAGTGGATCTTTGAGAGCAGCTGGTGCTGATGTTTGGGCTTCCTTGGTGAGCCTTGCTGAGGAACTGAAGGCTGAAGACACACGGCTGGCACCCCGGCAGTGATGTGCTCCTCAGCACGGCTCAGTGTGCTTAATACCCACTGAAGTTCTGCCTCCAGCCTGGGTGGGGAAAGCACCTGAGCAGGAATGCAGCTCTGTGGTTTGGCTTTGCAGCAGTCTGGGTGGCAGCGGTGTGAGTGCTGTCAAGGTGAGGTTCCTGGAGTGCTGGGAATTGAGCATTAGTCACTGAGAAGGAGTTGAATTAGTTGGAGGTTTTGATGGTTGGTTTTTTTTTTTTTTTTTTTTTTTTTTTTTTTTTTTTTAATTGGCTGCTGGAACAATGTTAGGGCTTGTTTTTATACACAGACTACCACAGTGACTTCAAAAACTACAGCTCATCTTTATGGGGGTCCCATAGTAGGTGTGATTTTCTTTTTTTTTTTTTTTTTTTTTTTTTTTTTCATTCTATATAATTCAGAGTGCTGTGGGCCCCTGCTGAAGGAGCTTTTATTCTCCTTCACCTCAGAGCCAGCAGCAGCACAGGTCGGTCCAGCTCACTGTGAACTGATTCTGGTGGGGATTTTCCATTGAGAAAAGTGGCTGTGAAGGGGGGAGTGGGGACACCCTTCCAGCGGGCTTTCCCCAGCTGCACTCGTACAGCAGAAGCCATTCTGCATGCAGGGTTAGCTCTGTGTCCTGTGTGAGCCCAGCATCCTCGGGGCATCTGCAGCCTCTCCTCCCAACCACAGTATGGCCATGGGTGTTCATACCTTCTAAAGATCACTCCTCACCATATTCTTACGTTGCCTCATCAATAAAACCGAGGGTAATTATATCTCACCTATCTTTAATAGTTCCATAAAGTTCAGTTATTTTTAAGGTACCCTGCGATCACCTTGGGTAGCTGAATAGAACCCAGGTAATGGTTGGTACACCTTTGATGTTTTAGTCTCACCAGCAACCTTCCTCTCTGCTCAGTACAAGGCTTTGTGTATGCATTTGTTATAGCAGAAACCTTTTTTACTCAACAATAGACAGCAGAGGCAATTAAAGCAGTCAGAAGTGATTAATGCAACTTCACTGGATGAAAGCTAAAGCAGCTAGCAATTAAATGATGGCAACCTTTTTGCTATCTCAGAGCAACAGATGGGGAATGATTTAAAAACTGCATTGGATCTGACATCTCACACCAGGGGCAGATTGGTAACACTGTGTAGGAGCCAGAAATGCACACCACCTCAAAGGGTGCACTGATAAAGTGCTCAATTGGTCAGAGTATGTGGCTTGTTTATGCACACACAAAGATGGACCCTCAGCTCTAGGTAACACATGGACCTGTGGTGGGGTCATGATGGATTTAAGGGCAGCACACAGCGAGGGAGCCAGCACTGTGATGCTGCAGCCTTGTTCCATAACCTGGGGGAGGAAGCTGGAAGCAGTCCCTTGCAGGGATGTGGCTGTGGTTTGCATGGAGATGGTCGCCAGTGTTCCCATGGGGACTGAGGTCCTCTTCACCTGGTGCTTGTGTGCAAGTTCACGTTCACTCCAAAACAAGAAAAGGAAAACGTTTGTTTTGACTTGCTTTTTTTGTTTCTCAGGCTAGACTTGCTCTGCTAATGATCCCTTGACTGGTATTACTGTTTTGGTGAGCAACGTGATACACATCATTATACAAATCTATATTTTCAGTAATCTCAGCATGCTGATGCTGCAGGTGCTCTATCTCTAGTTTTCCACATATGGCAGAGTGGTTGTTCATCCCCAGTCTCTTTGCCAAGCTACTCAGAAAGAAGCTCCCTTGTGGGTTTTGCTCCAAACGAACTCAATTAGTTCAAACAGTGAACCTTTGTTAATTCAGCTGAGAGGGTCTGGCTGCTCCTCACGGAAGCAGTGGGAGGACGTGAGACTTGTTCACTTGTACTGGAATTGACTGAAGGAAGGATTCACTTTTATTCATTCTTGAGTCTTTGGGTGTATTGCAGCATGGATCTTGTCCTTGTCCACACTCAGAGGTATGCGTGTGGCTGCCAATCCCTCTGGGAGCCCCTGTGAGCAACCTTCTGCTTGGAACTCAAAATGGAGTTGGTGAGAAGCTGGTGCTGTCAGGTTCATGAGTTGTTCTGAGGTGGTGAGACATCCAAATCCAGATTCTGTCCACCATCTCTCACCCCAGAGCTGTGCTGCCAGCCCTCTGCCTGCACAGAGCCCAGAATTAAAGCAGAGTTTAAATAATGTAGAAGGTCTGTGGAGATGTGTATCAGATTTCAAAGGGCAGATATTAAAAGGGTGTAATAATGTGCAGCTATTTCTGAAGTCTCCTCCTGTGAAGAAGAAAGAGAGATAGCTTGCAATGGAGAAATGTGACACTGAGTGGGAACTGAAGCAGTCAGATCTCGTTCTTAATCATGCAGTTTGAGCACCTCTTGATATGTGTAAACATGCACTGTCCAGTGGAACCCATCCAGGGTGGAGACCAGGTCTTGGGCAGCTGGCTGAGCTTTGGCTGCAGTGTTGCATAGATGGAGACATTTTTGTCCCTTGTCATCCTCACTCGTTAGCAGTGCAAGAGGCCACTGCCACCACCCATGGGTGTAGTATGAGCTGGGATGCTCTTCTTCTGACCATGCAGTGTTGCTCTTTGCAGATGACAGAGGGCCGGCACTGCCAGGTGCATCTCCTCGATGACAGGAACTTGGAGCTGCTGGTTCAGGTAAAGATCCCTCTGGTTTGTGCACCGGTAGCATGGCTGGGACTAGCACTGGCTCATTTTCATTCTGTTCCAACAATGCTCTGTGTACATGTGACACTTGTACTTTGTTACCTTCCCTTGTGTGGTTTGACTTGTCCCTTAATTGATTAAAAATAAATGCCGGTTTTGTACTTGTGGCCAGATTTCCCTGCTTGATGGCTTAAGGAGTGCAATTCGGGGCTGAAACTCTAAGAGATATTTGAAGAAGTTGCATCTTTACTATAGCAACTGTTAGAGGTGGAATTAATGGATATGCTTTTAGGCATGCAAGCACCTCCTCAGACCTGTTTGTTTGCTTGTACTTCCAGAGAAAGTTGTCATTTGTAGTGAGAAGTCTGAACTGAAATGTACTGAGTGGTGTTTCTTTCTGCAGCCTAAGCTTCTGTCTCGAGAGTTGCTGGATCTGGTGGCCTCTCACTTCAACCTGAAAGAAAAGGAATACTTTGGGATAACGTTTATAGATGATACGTAAGTATAGTAATTTGTTTTAAAGAGTTATGGGGGCTGTGAAGTAAAACCTATCCCAGACACTGTGGCAGCTCAGTGTGATTGAAAGATAGCTTTGAAAGATTTTCCTTCCTTGTACTCACACTGTTTGGGTGATGTAATGGGAAGACAAAACAGAAAATATTTGGAAAATATCCTCTTGGCACAACGCAGAAAGTACCTCTAACATCCCTTGCTGACACTTTCATTTCTCATGTTTATTTCATAAGGTGAAAAAGTGGATTCAGAAGTAATTTTTCATGTGGTAGTTCCCACCACATATGCAGGGCTGGCTGCTGGGCCTCACAGGGGCTGGTAGGAGCTGCTTGCCTGTGGAACCCATGCAGCACTAGTGTATTATTTTTAAGTTGCTCTCATCTTGAATGTTTTTGCCACACTGTGGCTGTTGGAAGATGCCTTCTTCCAGCTCATCTATAAACCACTCGAGAGCACTTGGCTTTTTTCCCCCCAGGAAAGCTGCCATGAAGTTATGGAGCTGCCAGGGGATTACCTAAAAGCTGTTGGCTTCCTCAAAACCAAATGCAGGGCCCCAGGAGCTCCCTTGGGCACTCCACACTGGGACTGGGTGCTCTCTGTGGCCTCTGGAGGGCACCCATGCTCCATGGCTGGCCAGCTCCAATGTTGCAGGGCAGCAGGGGGTTCCTGGGCTGCCCTGATTCCCAGGTCCTAAGGAAAGTTAATGGGGTTAGGGGGTTTGATTTAGGGAGGCCACAGCACAGAGTGTTTCATCCAGCTGCCTCATTAATGAGGCCCTCTGCTCTGAGATAGGGTCATGTGTGAAGCGGTGGCTGGTGGTCCCTAGTGTCCAAAAGCAAACACTGTCAATATCCAAAAGTCAGAGAAAGGGGAAAAGCTGATGAACTGCTTGCCTGCATCAGAGCTGTTTTCTGCAAATCTAAAAAGGACTCATGCTTGGAGTAAACACGAGCACTGAAAAAATCATGTTTCTGTATTTCCCTTCCCAGTTTTAACCATCTTCCTAATCTGTTCCTGCAGAGGTCAGAGCGTCTGGCTGCAGCTGGACCACAGAGTCCTGGATCATGACTTGCCCAAGAAACCAGGCCCAGCAACACTGTATTTTGCTGTTAGGTGAGTAATTCCTTCCACGAAGAAAGCAGTGCCTGTTTGGTTCATTTGTCACCATGATTTTCATTTAAAAGAACAAATTACTGATTTGATAAAGGAAATAAATGTCAAAGTGACACATTATTTTTAGAAGGAGGCTAAGCCGTGGGTAAGTGCTGCTTTCTTTTGTTTACCTATGAAATAAGGTAATTCGGAGCATGCTACCTTTTAAGCTGTTATTAGCACATTGCTCCATTTCTTACTTAAGAATGATATTAAATCTCTCAATTTTAAATCATTTTTTTTTGTCCAACTTGTCTTTAATAGTGCTATGTTTTGATACAGTTTATTTAAACAATTATACTTGTTCTCATGTTTACTTAAGGTTTGTCAGTACTTGAAAGGGATTGCTGCTGGCTTCTTTGCTCATATAGCTTAAACCAGTAAACCAGTCCCCAGGAGAGACTAAAATTGCTAGCAAAGTGGTGATTTTGGCCAAAGTAATTGCATTACTTCAGGGTTTTTGCTAGCTCTACTGATTAGGATGCAGTTTTTTTCAGGCCCACAGCAGACAGAACTGTACTGGTTAAAAGACCAAGCACCGTATTTTTAATATTGTTGGAGTTCTTATTTTTGTCTTTCTTAAAGTCTGTGAGGAAAATGAGGGCGGACTGACCTCATTCACTTTTCATATCAAGATTTTGGCCTTTGTGTGCTTAATTATCTTTAGCATTTCCAAAGCATGGCCTGTTGTGCAGTTGGATCAGTTGGCATTGTCACTCCACCACATCCTCTGCACTCCAGATACTGCGGGAATGGTTCAAACAAATGGCACTTTGTTTTTGCTGAATATGTGCTAATTTGTGATAGAGTTCAGAGCTTCTCCTTCTCTTCTAACAAAAAAAAAAAAAAAAAAAGGAAAAGGAAAACAAAGAAACAAAGGGGAAAAAAGGAAACACAAACAATTTAAAAAGGTATTATAGAATCATAGACTCACCTGAGTTGAAGGGAACCCATAAGGATCATTGAGTCCTACTCTTGGCTCCATGCAGTGCCACCCAGGTTGGAAGGTGCCTACAAAGGTCATTGAGTCCAACTCCTAGTAATAATGAATATTAATGGATAATTAACTCTTAAATGCTCATTGTTTGAGGACATAGAAGACTAAAATCTGTGACTGTGGACATGGTCATTTCTATACATTCCTCCAATAGTCTTATGTTGTCACCTCCTTACACAGGGAGATTGAAGGACTTGGGTCAGTCTGAGGATCTTCTCAGAAACTGGCACTGATCTTGACTCCTGTGACTGTTGTCGGGACTTAAATTGTCTCCCAAACACTCTCAGAAGTGGAGAGCACAAGAAAAGTCATAAAGAGAATCACATAACAGAGCAATTCTGTGGCTGGAGTTAATGCTGTTGGCTTGAGGTATTCATTTTTGCCCACCCAGTTGCAAGGTGATCAGGGTGAACAGAGACCTGGATAAGATTTGATGCATGAAGAGTGGGCTTGGGAAGATCAACTTTTAGAGAGTAATATTAAGCCTAGACTGCTTGAGAGTGATGAGATCTAAAAGAAGAAATTAGGCCCAAGGAAGAGAACAGTGTATGGGAGGCCTGTGAAGAGCAGAAGAAGGATTATTAGCAATATAATAACTATCTCATAATAAAAAAATAAAATAAAATAGATATTTCAATAGAAATACGACTTCAAAATGTACAGCACTATTTTGTCACAGTCTTTTGGATGAGTGAGTGACTCCAGGCTTTGTTGGATGGCATATGCCTTCGGTGGTTGGTTCAGACACTTATCTCATGCAAACACATTTGCCTTGCCATAGTCTGTTCTTTAATTAAACTCCCCTGAGAGCAGCTGAACTGCACAGTTGGAGGTTGGCATGGAAAGCACAGTAAGGCTGGGTGAGTGGCATGTGCTAGGGTGAGGGAACTGATGCCATTTTATGTTTGGTATGGAGAAAGGTACCCAGAGCCCTCCAGAGCTGTCCTTAATGTGCAGCACTAGTCAATTTCCAGCAGCAGCGCTGGGAATGTGGGCCAGCTCCAGGTACCTGGTTATATCTCTCCTTTGGTTCACAGCTCCTAGGCCCTGAGCTTTTGCCATTCACTAATGAAACACATGATAACTTCAGGTTTTAAATATTTTTCTTCGATTGGCATAAACTCAGGCCAGTCATGTAAATCTTCATAAGATACACACAGCTGCTTGAAGGACTGTGTAATGCAGATTTAGGACTTACAAAAGCATCTTTCTAGTTTTAAGGATGCTGACAGCATCAGAAATAAAAGGTGAACACTGATAGTGTCTGCATTGCCAGAGTGGTTGTGGCTGCCCCAACCCTTTGCTTGGCTGAAAAAAGTGTGCCCTCTGTCTAGCATCAGGTGGGAGAGCCTGGATTCAGTGTGTTCTGATAATGAAGCATGGGTGTCCTGCTTTTAAATCCTGCTGAAAGAAGATTGACAGGACCATGTTCACACAGAACTTGTCTCTCTGAACTGACTTGGCAGTCCTGTGCTCTTTAAATTAGAGACGTGTTTTCTCTGCACCTTTCAGTACATCTCGGCACTGACTACTTTGATGCCCCAAGTGAGTCAGAGAAGTGCACAGACAAGTTGTGTGTGATTTGCAGAGTGCCAGCTGCATACATAATGTTGTATAACAAACCAGGACACATCTGCTACCCTTGGCTGGGCTAGTGTAACCAACCATGGTCTTGCTTCATTTGATAGTGAGGTTTGCTCCTTTAAACCTTGACAGAGCTTTCAAATGAAATGAGAAGCCATCAGATGTCTATGATCTGTTGAACAAAAGGAGTAGTCCCCTGCACGCTGTTGGTTTACAGTTTCTGCTTATTTCCTCCTAAGTGGCAGGAAATGAAGTGCATTGGTTGTAGTTTCACTGTACCACTTCATTGCTGGAGAACAAAATGCCAAGGCAATAAAATGTTTTGAGAGGAAGATGAAGCCTATACAGGAAAGTGACTTTGTTCTTTCTCTGTTTAATTATCAGGTTCTACATTGAAAGCATCTCCTTCCTCAAGGATAAAACAACAGTAGAGTTGTTCTTCCTGAATGCCAAGTCCTGTGTACACAAGGTAAGTCTCAGCTTCCTTTGGAGCTCCATGTTGTCCATCTCTCTTTACTCCTCCCTACCACCCCTCCTGCAGACTGTCTGGGTAAGGATGATGATGGTTTCCTGGTCATGATTTCACAGTCCTGCTGTGTGCTAACCACACTGAAACATCTTAAATACCAGAAAGCTTTTTGAAAGCATTTGAAATCTGCGCTATAGCTTTGTGGGTAGGCACTCAGAGTTGACATATCTCTGCATGCTATGTAGTATTTGAGGAGGGTGCGGAAAGTCTTATGCTGTGAGCATGGTTCCTAGTTCCCTGATTTCATGGCTGAATTTACTTCATAAAGTTACAAATCCCATAAGTTTACAATCAAAGGCAGTTATTACAATGCTTATGTTTACTCTGGTTACAAATATTCCTCTGTTTTTGTTAGATGTTTAAACTAGTTATTCCTACTGTGTATATTAAATAATTGTTTCTTTGTGATACAGGAGCCAAAATCATAGAAGTAAAATTTATCTGCTGCAGATTCATTTTTTTTCTGAAAAAAGGGCAGTGTGGCAACCTAATTGTGTCCCTAATAACCAGAGGAGCAGCAGCCAAGGTTCAGTGGACTTCACTCCAGCAAAGCCTAGTTAATATCAAACTTGATATCTGGCTGTTTTACACTCATGATTTAATCTGCCTAGGAGGGTCACTTGGTTCTTCTTGGAAAACAATTGTTTATTGTTAGTTGGTGTTGAAACTCAGAATTGCAGGCCAAATTTTTTACCTCTAGTATGTTTCCTACTTTAGAAGAGTCTCACTATATCTTAAATTCGTTGTTTTATTGGTGGGATCAGAAAGCTTACTTGAAAAGCAATTAATGACGAAGTTGTGGCTGTGGGTTGCACAAGAATTGCTTTCTGGAAGAGTGGAAGAAACTCACACCTTTTCACAAGACCTTCACATTTAAAAAAGTGTTTGAAGATCTTGAGTCTTGCTGGTTAAATTTAATAATAGCAAATCTCTGTTTGGCTTATTTGCCATTTTAAATGAAGGGTCTCAGCAAATCGCGGCGATCCTTCCACGGAATGCTGGAGCAGTTCAGCAAAAAAAACTTGGAAGTGGAAAGCTGGACTGGCTCTCTTCCTCCAGTGGGGAAGATAGCACTTCAATAGCACTGCTATTGAAGTAAATACTGGTTGCACATTTGGGTGCCAGTATGTGCATTTCTGTAGATGCGTAAAACAGGAGAGGACAGGAGGAGAGAGAAGGGAGGTGTGAAAATGCCATCACTGATCATAGGCTTCTCATCAAGCCAATAAAGAGTCAATCAATTCATGGCACCGTGTTCCCTAAATGACACCTTACTTACATATAAAGCATTGAACCAAGGTGGCCCATATTTGTTATGCAAAAGGAGCGATTTGTGGCAATGGGAACTCAGCTGAGTGGGTGGCAACATGGGCAGGACTCAAGCTGTTTATTTAAAGTTCATTTACTTTCAGTATTTGTTTGGTTCAGTAGCTTTTAACCTTCACATTAGTTCCTTTTCAAACAATTTTTTTTTTTTTTTACCCCATATGGTAAACTTCAGGCTTAGCTTCCTAACCTGGATCTTTTCTTCAGTTGTTTTCTTCTGTTGTTCTGAATAGAGTATGATAGCTGCCCTCTTGTCCTTCTTTACCTCTCAGCTCCACATCTCTGCAGTCCTTTTTGTCCTTTCCTGCAAACTAGATGCCAGGTTGCCCTAATGAGGGTCTGAAGAATTAGGGGTTTGCCTGTTTTGCAAATTCCATAGCCGTTTTGGCAAGGGAGAGACAAGACATACAATAAGATTTCTGCTGCCAAAAATGTGTTTCTTTCTACTCCTCACCCACTCACCACCTCCATGCTTTTCTGTCACAGATCCTTTGTGACTCTGCCCTTTGCCATGTGCCAGAGTGGTGGGTCCTGTAAGACCTGTCTCTTTCCCTGAACATCCCCTTTGCCTTGTGCTCATCCCGTGTGCAGCTGGGCAGCCAGGTGAGAGCCCCTTGTCCCCAGGCAATGAGGATCACGGTGTTACTTCTTCTCTGAACTGTGTTCTACTAGAGCTGGAAGTCTGCACCCAGAATTACTGCTGCACTGAGCTGCTCCTTTCCACTGCTCCAGTCTTAACCCACCACTGCAACACCACCAGCATTTTTCTTCTGATTCACATTGTGCAGGGTGATGCAAAACTGCTTTACACACCTGGAAAATAAACTTCCTGCGTTGGATTTGCCAACATGTTAGGGTTTGCTGGCCATGCTCTCCCTGTTTCTCATTGCACATGAACCAAACGAAACATTTGATGTTTTGCTCACAAGAACTCTTGGTGTTTCCTCATTGCTGGTGTGTGCATACAGCTTGGACTCCAGCCTGGACAGCAAATGCTGCCAGCTCTCTGGCCCTACCCATTTTTTCATGTTGAGCTGCCCATTTTCTCACTGCTCTGCAGCAATTCTATTGCTGCCTGGGTCCTATGTGGTCAGTACAGCTGGCTGGCTCTGCTCTTCAGCATCCATGCTCTTTGGGTTGGAGCTCATAGAAGCTGTATGTGCTGCCAAGAGCAGTGTGAACCCACAGGCAGGAGAGGGGAGCTGCAGGAGCTTAGATCTCCAGGTCTATAGAAGGGCCTCTCAGTGATTTAGTTATAAATGGGTTATTTTGCAATGGCTGTAAGCATGCTTTGTTCATCGTGACCCTGTTTTCACACATGCTTCTCTTTTTCAAGGCTTTAAGAACTTTATGCTTGAAAACCTTCGTCAGTGACAACTTCAGTTTACGTGTTTTCTTTCCTGTCACTGAGTTTAAGAAGTTGGTTTAGACTGATGGTGATCTGTGAAACTTTCTGCACAGCTGAAGTGTAAATAGTGAAAGTTCAGCACGAAGTTTCAGGTGAAATGAGTATCTCAGAACTGACGTGTTTGCACAGGGATAGAAGAGCTTCATAACAAGTTCAATATGTTATTGCACAGACCCCTGACCATAGCTGGGATGCTTTCAAGGAGGGTAGGAGCTGATCACACACATGATGATGATAAATTTGGAAAGATAAATTAGTCCTTTCTTTCAAAACAGCCAAGTTTGGAAAAATTACACCCTCCTTGGCTAGCAAAGCACTGACAAGTTTATTGTGCATTAGAGCTAACCTCCATATAGCTCTGCAGCCATACAGTTGATTCCTTGCCAGTCCTTAAAATATGTACTGTAAACGAAGGTCTTGGTCAGGTTGGCTGTGTTCCCTTTTTCCCATCTATATTTGGGTGTTGGGGGATTTATTTATTTAATTTTGCTTTTGTTTTAAGGACTTACAGGAATCGCTTTTAAAATAATAAAATAGAGGTAAAGGAAATGAAAGTTTTTGGTGGAGCCTGTAACCATGAACAATGATGCTTGTGAGCACTTGGCAACCCGGAGCTTAGAGAGAAGAGCTGCTGAAGCAGACCCCTGGTGTGAGCATGACGTCTGGATGGCTTCCAGCTCGCAGAGAGCAAAGTGACTGTATATTTTAGATAGCCCTTGAAAGTTTTATAACGGATATTTCTTAATTCTCCCCTATCCCTAGGGAGAGGGGAGCGTTCCCGTGCAGCCTTGTAACACTGAGTAGCCTGATTCGTGCCAAGTCTATTAAAACACACTGTCTGTTTGTCATTCTGCTCCTGAGGATGGCAGGTGTGAGGCGCAGAGTGAGGACCAGCTGGCCTTCGCTCCTCTGCCTTCCACGTTGTGCTCTGCTCTTGTGGATGCTGGTGGCCATCTCCGTGGCCTGAGCCCACAGTGAGGCATCAACAGATGAGGATAGGGCATGGTCATGTCAGTGAATGCAGTGGGCGTGACTGTCCTTGCCTCCTGGGAGAAGGCAAGACGTACTCATTAATTAGGATCTCCATGGGAGCCCCTCACTCAACTGTACCCCATGACACTTCCCACTGGACCTCACTGGTAGCGTGGGGAGGTGCTGGCTATGGAGTGGGGATAGATGAGGGCCTGCATGGTGGTGGAGTTTGGTCCAAGGCTGCCTGCTGTCAATGGCAGTGATGCCCTAGGGAGTTGCTGAGGCTCTCAGCTTGGAGGTATAGCTCCTGTCCTAGCTGTAGCTGGACCAGCCTGTTGCACGTGGGGGTTGAGCTGGTTTGCAAGCAGAGCTTCATACCTTCTGTCTCTTATCAGTCACTATCTCTTGTCTGTCACATCCTCGTGAGCTTAACTACTGGCATTGACTGTGGTGGAGAGCTCTGCACTTTTGATCTGCCCACTGGGTGAAGCTGTTGTGACAGCTCGGCCTGTTCAGTTTGTCTGTGTGCTGGGGATCTTGCTGTGGCACTGTGGTAGGAAAGCAAAAGAATATGAATATATGCTAAGCCTAATGATACTTAGCATGTATCCTCTCTGAGCTTTGGCTGAGGTACAAAACATAGACAAAGGAGATGAAGATGGCTGGCGAAGGCAGCAAAATAAAGGGTGTAACAGAGAAACCTGAAGCTTTGGCTTGCTGTGAGATGATACAGGGCAGTGGTGACGTAGTTGTTGTTACTCTGTGCTGGCTGCAGCCACTGAGCCTCACAGCTTCTGCCAAGGGGGAGCTGCTGCATCTAGGAGACCAGCAAGGTTTGGAGCTACAGGAGGGGACAGGGTTGGGATGGGGAAGGGGTGTTCGGTGGGCAATGTGATCCACAGGCAGTGCAGCTGGGATGGAGACACAGGGGCAAGTGCTGAGATCAAAACAGGCTCTGGAGACACTTTCAGGTTGGAGGGGCATTCACTTGCTGCTGTTGTGTCTCCTCGGTGTAATTGTCCAGCACCACTCTGAAAGAGCACGTTGTTGTTGAGCTCGCTGACCTACTTACTGCAGAGCTGCTGATGGTGTGGTGCAACAGGTTGTGGGTGATACCCAATCCCAGCAATGCAGGCCTCCCAGCTGCTTCCTCTGCTTCTAAATAAGCCTTGAGTGCTGGAAAGCCATGAGTCTTAACGTCCTGCAAGGACCTGGTCTTACACCATGGGGCTTGGGGGCCACATCTGGGGACACTGGGGACTGGAGAAGTTGCAGTGGTGCTGGGTGAGGGCACAGAGCTGACGTGGCTTTGTTCACTTGTGCTGGGTCCACACCCAGCTAATTGCCATCCTCAATCCGAACACGCTCCTGCAGACATTTAGTTCCCTCCTTTTCCCTCTAATTGCCCCCTTCTTTCTCTCTGCTGTTTTAATCACATGTCAGAAATCACAGGTAATTATGTTCAGTATTGTAGATGTCTGGAGGCTATTTGATCATAATGTGGATTTTTGGGGTGCGTCTTTGGTTAATATAAATTTTTAAAGAGGTTGGTTTGAGGCAAGAGGTGTTTTAATATCATAATTTTCATGTTTTCACGTGAAATGTTTCTGCTGTCAGTGTTTAACCTCTGGAGGTTATGTGTGCTCCAGTGCAACTGTTTCCATTGCTCTGGCTCTGAAGAGTTAGAGATGACAGTTCCTGTATTGCTTATTTTTAAAGGAAAACTGCTTTAAGCAATCTAAAGGCTTGCTTAGCACAGTTCATGCTCATCTGGCTGTTGTCATTCTTGTTCTGTGCTTTCTTCAGTGTTTCCGGCTTGTACCTCTGACAGTCAACTCTGGTGTTGATGCTGTGCTTAATGAGGGTGCACTGCTCTATTCACAGACAAGTCTTGTGATTTTCATCACATTTATAAGCCTGTTTCTGTGCAGGAAAAACTCGAGCTCCTATCTGAACCAGGGGCTCAGTTCTGCCCCTGGATGCTGAAGGCAGGAGCAGGGCTTTGCTAGCTACTCTGATGTTGCTGTGTTCCTGCAGTACCACCACTGCCACTGTTCTGAACATTTGTCATGACATTTTATTATTCTGATGTTTGTCAGGCTGACAAAAGCCACTTGAATCCTCTGAACCAAATGAGGTGTTCAGATAAGGCCAGGGCCCTTTTCAAGAGCCGCACAGGGGGATAAAAGTGTCTCCCTGGTTAAAATGATTGGTCTCTGTGCAAACTCCAATTGAAAAATATCAGTTTCATCCCTCCCCTAGAGCTGCACCCTCTCTCCTGTTCAAACTTATTTACATCTAAAAGGTATAAGACTCAGATTCCATTATTTGAATTACATGCATCTCCTTAACCTCGTGCTAGTGACCTTGTTCCCACTTGGGATGCATCTAGGAAAGCATATTCCATCTTCATCTAAAACACACGGCCATGAGAGTCTTTGCTGACCTGGCTCCCAGGGCCCTCGCCTACTCACTGAAACCTGTGCTGGAATTACCCTGCCAATTGCAGGTTTTGCTAATGAAGCCTTCTACAGCCATTCTTCCCCACCTATTTTTAAAATTTGACCTTCCTGTTAAAGCAGCACTGAAACAGAGACCTCTGCTCGCCAGCTTTGGGGACAGAAGAATTGTTACTAAATGGAGATATTGTCTGAGAGCCCTGGTTCTGCACTCCTGTTTGAGTGACATGTATTGCTATATGGATTTGTGTCCATTCAAAGGCTGTCCCAGCTCCTTGACAGCCCAGGGATGGATAATATTATAGTAGTGGCCAATTGTGGAACCAGATGGCAAATAATGTTACATTATGATGGAAAATAATTCCAGGCTCAGAGAAAATTTTTCCAAGAGACTGTCACTGACTCAGCATTACTCTGTTAGATAAAGGCTGAGCTGGGCTTTCAGATCCCCCGCTTAAAATCCTCTCTCTGTTTCTTAATTGCTTCCTGTCTTTAGGCTGGTGCATACACTTCTGTGTCCATCTTTTCCTTTGACTTTAGTGCCTTTAGAAGTCAGGTCAGAGGTGCACCTTCATACCTGCTCACATCTAAATGCAGCTGCCAATCAAATGCACCTGTAAGGAGGGGCACTGGCACTGCAGAAGCCTCACCAGGAAAGCAGAGGCTGAAACTCCTGAGGAAGGCGGTCCCGTTCAGCCCATTAAATCCCTAAATGAGGTGGTTTGTGAGTTCACTTTCAACGTTCATCAAAATGCCATAGCAGCCTGGTAAAGTGACCAGAGTTTCCTAAAGCTTTTATTTAGGACCAAGTAAATCAACACGTAAGAGCGGTCCCATAATTACTATTGCTAATTAGTTAATGTTTGGGACGTGCTTTGAAGATGAAAAGTGAAGGGGTGTTGGGTTATTAAGTCCCAAACAGTGCTGTGATGCCAGCAGCACCTATTGCTATGGGTCAGCAGGGACTTACTGCTGAAGTGGCTCACCCAAATGCTACAGAGTTTTCTTTGGAGCCTGCAACAAAGAGAAGAGGGCCTTTGATGTGAGAATTGCATTTGGATAGTTGAGTCTCTGCATAAATTTGCAGCATGAAGCCAATGAGCCCCACGTAGCTGATTCTGCCCCAGGGCAGGGAGGTGGTCGTGATGAGTTTTTAAAGTCCCTTCTAGCCCTGTTTTCCCTGATTTTGTGGTCCAGAAACAGCTTTGCTGAAATAGACCTTGTCTTTCCTGCTCAGCAGAGCTTTCTGGGCCATGGCTTTCCTCATGTCTGGATTCCCCGCGTGCTGGTGCTGGGATGACCTGATGTCCCCTCATCCTGCCATGGTTTTTTTTCAGAGGCTGTTGGATCAGATGCAGTTTAAGCTCGAGAAGGCAGCACAGATGTGCATGACAAAGACTAACCTGATGCAGACCTGGAAGTAACGGAGTGCCTTAAAATTGCACCTACATGAAGATGGGGCTGCAAACCTTGTCTTTTCACTTGAGCATCGACATTAAAGAGATCTGAGGGAAGGAAGGAAGAATCTGAACTTTTTTTTTTTCCTTCTACTTTGTGATGTGCCCCTCCTCTTCTAATGAAATGTCTGGGAATGCTTTGGAGGCCACTTCTGCATAGCTGTTGCCACACCTGTTGGGAAGGGGAAATTCCTCCCAGTCTGCCCTGGTGGAGCTGCCTGGGGGAGCGCTGCTGCTGGAATGTTTTATTGACAAAGCTGGCAAAAAGCCTCCTTTCCATGAAAATTGAATTATTTGTTTGTTCACTTCTGAGTTTAGTCTCTGTGGGCCGGACCTGCAGCTGTGGTAAATTAGCCCAACTCCAGATGTGCCCTGTGTATTTAGAGATGTCATTTCCCTGGATCTGTAGAAGTCTATAGGTCTTCCTTGCTGCCTTGGTTTGAGCATTGTTTCAGCCCTGTCCCTCATTCAGCCTCTAAGTTCTTGGGAATGGAGGATGTGCTGGGTTATCAGTGAGAGGGGACATTTTGTCCACTGCCTTCTCTTGCGGAAGGTTGACAGGAACAAATCTTTGCACAAAAGCTCAGGGGAGAATGGCTCCTGGGGGAACTTCTGGCTTTTACATGTAGTTTACTGGATGCAATAGGTGTCAAGAATGGTTTTGACCACCTTGGAGTTGAGGTGCAGGTGTATCGTGATTCTTCCAGTCTCACTGCTGGTCCCGCTATGGAACCAAAAACGATTTCTCCTTGTGAAACACTGTCTTGGGAAGATTGTAGTGAAGATAGCAAGTTAGAAAAAGAAAATAAATTGTGTACTTTTGATGTTTTAGCATTTATCATCAATTGCATGTTTGAAGTCACTGGCTTTCAGGACAGGACTCTGCCTCGTTTTGGAGAGGGGTCAAAAATTGAGATTTCCAGGGGTGGGAGTACATGGAGTTTCTCTGAGCATTGTAATAACGCACATGTGTACTTGCTGGAACTGGAGGCTGTAATATCTCCAGACTGTGTGTGGTAAAAGAAAATTAGTTATACTCACCTCACGATTAATAACTATCATTTATCTAGCATCATGGGTGTGTGTACCACCATCAAAGTAGAGAGCTGAAGTCTCTGCCCCAGGGAGATGGTGTGCTTAAAGCCGTAAATTCCTCCAATTCACCCTCCTTTCCCTGGTTCATGGGACGTTTGCAGTGTGTTTCGAAGTATTTGGGATCGGGTACCTGCCTGGGTGTGTGCAATAAAATCAAACTTCAGAAAGACGACATGCGATGTCAAGAGAAAAGGGGGTGGGAGAGAAGCTGGGGGGAGGTGGGAAATGGACTGTGTGTGTGTCTGTGTACACACACCAAGCACTCACGAAAGGAGGAGAAACACTCCCCAGGCGGGAGCGGAGGGCAGGGACACAGAGCTGGGCTCCCACCCAGCTGTGCTGGCAGCCGGGCAGGACGTGGTGCTCCGCCGCGCTCTGCGGGGCCAGGACGGCTCCCAGCGCTCACCTTCTGCTCTTTCCCTGCACAGGGGCAGATCGAGGTCGAGAGTGAGACAGTCTTCAAGTTGGCAGCCCTGGTCCTGCAGGTAAGCTGCTCTTTGCGTGTCGGTGTGTGCTGCTGCTCTGATATGTGGCAGTGCCTCGACCTGTTAGCTCAGCTGTGTACTGCTTTTCTGGATTCGTTTTCCTTTATTTTCCTCTGTTTTATAAGGACAAAGTCATGTAGCATTCGTTGTTTGTAGTCTCTGTACTTATCATTTTTCTGATAGGCTAGTGAGAAAAATAGGTGCCTGAGCAATTTTAACATGGAGGAGAGAAAAAGAAAGGAAAAGCTCATCAAGGAAAGTAATTTATTTGGGCAGATTTATGTCCAATTTATCACTTAATCTAGCTTAAATATATGCTGGAGATCTGGGAAGAAAGAGTGTAATAGTGCGGCTAAAGTTTGCTGTCCTATGTCTGGTAAAGTTTTCAGAGCATACGTTTTATACCTTTGTTATTTTAAATTAATATAATTTTTTCTCTCCTTCATTGTGCTTTCCTCAGATTTAATTACCACTTTCTGTGAAATAAATGTCAACCTTTAAAACGTAAATCCTCCCTGCTCCCCCCTCCACCCCCCGTTGTCTCTGATAACGTGCTCAGCAAAGCTCATCTGCTTGAGCTGCTTCCAAGGGCACAATTCCTCCCAAA
This sequence comes from Oreortyx pictus, assembly GCA_036925125.1. Lineage (NCBI taxonomy): Eukaryota > Metazoa > Chordata > Aves > Galliformes > Odontophoridae > Oreortyx > Oreortyx pictus. Next base: position 4,265,987 of record JAUPFR010000015.1, read on the forward strand.
AGTCTGACCTGCTCCTAGAGCTGACCTTCAGCTAGGTTTGGACAACCGGAGAGAAAACTGTATTTCACTTCTTGGGTAGCACAAGTTACATTGAATGTGGATCGTGAAATCCATCCTCCTTCTAGAAGCACGTTTATTTACAGTGGAGGTGGATAATCTACAGCTGGAAGCATAAAGGGCCAAGCTCTGTTCCTGAGTGCATGCAGGCAGCCTCTGGGCTCTGTGTGAATGTGCCTGAGGTCAGGATCCAGCCAAAAAAACTGTGGGAGTGGGGAAGTGAACAATGCTGGGAAAATAGAGGAGTTTTGAAGAGATCATGTTTTAATTCTGTCACTGTTTTTCAATTGTAGGAAGCTAAAGGGGACTATTCCAGGTAATAACATTTTCCTTTCTAATACTAACGGGCTTGATGGATGTGTTTTGGTTGGTTTGCATTGTATTTCAAACAATCAGAAGTGAGGGGTAAAGTCCAGCTGAGTGCAGCAGCTGAAGAAAGCAAAATGCACCGCTAGGCTGGATAAAATCTGACTGCAGGGTGAGTCCTTTGGTGAACAGGCTCAGAATCAAAACAACTTTCCAGGCCAGTCCCCTTTTTGCTCCCCTCCCATTGCGTGCAAGCCTGAGTGGGACAGGGAGTGAGCTTGCTCCCAGCCGGCCCATGCCTGGTGCTGCAGACCGTGCCCACCCACAGCACGTGTGGGGGACACAGAGCTGCCAGCTGCCCACCCGAAATCAATGAGCCTCTTTCTTCTGCAGCTGCCCCCAGGCTTCCCCCTGCCTGCACCTGACCTGACACTTGTGCTGAGCTGCGTGCGGGCAGTCACTGCTCTGGGGCTGCACACGCAGAGAGTGCTTGCCCTTGGAAATTGCTTTCTGCCTGGTCACCCCCATGCACTGGGGACTGTGGGGGGGAGCTGGGATTGCACTCAGAGCTGTTGGAGCCTGGGGAAAAGACCTTCAATTAGGAACAGCTTGCTGAGCAAGTAGAAATTCAAAAGGTCGGCGTTGGTCGCGTTAATGTTTTACCATTTGCTGAGTTTCCATCCAGTAGGATGTTACGCTCCTGCTGCAGCAACTTTCCTGCTGCAACAGACGTGTTTGGAGTATGCCTGGTGAGGGGCTACCTGCTAAATGCAGGACATGAGTTGTGCCTGATGCTGAAACCCACAGCACAGACATCCTTTGCTCTGTCAGTGCCAGCTCTGTTCTGGCCTCTTCCCCTGGTGCCAGTCCCTCTTGTACGAAAGGGCATGCTTTGTGAAGCCCGTCGCAGATCTCTCTGCTTTTTGTTGGTGTGCTGTCACGCCTGCAAAGAGGAAGAGATGCCCTTGTGACTAAGACCAGCTGGATGGGCTGCCTGTGCAGATATTTCTGTTCCTATTCACACTGCAGACCTGCTTTGTGACCCATAGGATATTGCTTATAGCCACAATGTGCTGCTCTTCACCGCAGAAAGACTGCTCATCTTGCCTGATTTCCTGCAACTTCCCTCAGTGTAGGGACAGATAACCAGGGAGCTCACATCACCACAATTCACTTGACTAGAAGCAACTTGCTAAGCCGCAGCCCTGGTGGCGTGGGCTCTCAGCCTGGGACAAGCACTCAGGAAAAAGAGGTTTAAGGTTAAAAACTGCCTTTGTAGTTAAAACCTCCCTTGCGTGGCTTGAACTTAGCTCTGACTCCTTATCGTTTGCAATAAATAGGGTTGTGAGTATTGCTTCACAAGCTCAAGAACTGCGTACGTGGTTATTTTGCATGCCTCATCAGACAGGTCGGAAGGCGTGGATCACCTGTGGTTACCTTCCAAAGTATTTAAAGAACATGGAAGGTGAGAGGTGTGCTACGAGATCCTTTTCCAAATGCAGCTCTTCTCTAAACAGTTGCCTTCGGCAGAAGATCGTAAGCTGCAGCAATTGCTTTCTTTGTGTTAAAAAAGTTACACCTCTTTATCTGTCCCATGCAGCAGAAGTGAAGGAATTTGATTTTGCGTGGCATGAGTGTCATTTGGACCACCAATGATAAAGCACCGAGTTTGTTACTGGTGTGTGTTATGAAGATGCCATGTGGCTGTGGCCCAGCAAACCCCCTGGCAGTCCTGGGAGCACTTTTTCTCTGCACAATGAGGCCTCCTCCCTCTGCAGTGCCTTGGGTTGATGTGCTCACTGTTGCCTATCGTTTGGCAATTCCATTTTGAATCACTTTCTGGAATGTGGCTCTTGCACCATTTACTGTGCTTACGTGAGAACGGCATGATTAATTTATTTTTTTTAAATATATAGGATTAGTGCTGAATTGCCTCACGTCTTGGAGATTTACCTCTCTGTCGGTTAAAGATGGGCCAGTCTGGACAGCACTGGTGATCTCTGCCTGCCTTGTGTGGAGCTTTTGTTGGGGGCACGTCACTCTTGCTGGCTCCAGGTGGGAATATTCAGGCCAGTACCAGGGCACCATAAACTCCCACAGCTCTGCAGTAACCCCTTCTTCAGATAAGACCTCGCAGGAGCAGTGTGGTAATCTGCCCTCGTCCTGTGCTGAGTGGGTGAGCACATTCCTTGGAAATCTGTTCATTTTCAGCAAGCAAACCTGACATGTGGGCACTTGGAGATGCTAACATCTGCTGGTTTCCATGGAGGTCACCCAGCAGCACTGGCAGCATGGCAGCATGAGGATCCCAGGGCTCAGTCCTCGCAAGTGATATACAGTGGGTCTTTCTGGGACAGGAGCACATACTCTGCCATTGAATGACACAAGGCACGCCAGTCCCATATATTTCCAGCACACCTTCTGGGCTCTGGTTTCTCCAAGGCAGCCTAAAATTACTAGCAAAGACGGTCACGTCCCACAGGGGCAGCTTGCCATGTGCCCAGTTCCTGTTTACTGAATCAGTGATCCTGGCCACAGTCATTAGTTAGCCCACAGAGGTGGCAAAGAGCAGAGGTGCCTGAGCTGTTCCTATGTGCAGGGCAGCCTCAGGTTTTCTCCTAGAGGTCTGCAGCAGTGTTGCCAGCAACAAGGGTGAGTTGTTGCACACTGGTGTCCCTCTGCTTTCCTGCAGGATGGCTTGATATGCTTTGCTTGAGAGGAGGGAAGTGGTGGGGAGGGAAAACAAAAAGCTGTATGTTGTTTATTTTAGGAATTTCATATAGATTGTAAGAGACTTAAGCAGAGCAGCTATCAGATCAGGCTGCTGATTATTTGCCATGTAAATACACAGTATATGAAGTATTGTCTCTTTGAGAAATAAATGATTCACTTGTGCTTAGTTTACAGACTAAGCATCTGCCCTCAGAAATAGTAATCGAATACTGTATTTATTCCTCTGTAAATTGATAGAGTTTATAACCAACGTTACTTACAATCCTAAAAATGCTTCACTGCTATTCCAGTATTTGGGGAAGGTGGGAGTGGAAGCCTATTAACATCAGATCAAAATAAACAGAGAAAGTAGCTTTTAAACAAAGTTTTCCTGATAATCTTGAACTGCATTTTCCATAGTAACACTTCCAGGCCCGAAACCCAGCCCTGCTCCCTGGAGGTTAACAAAGTTGCTGGAGAAGGGCTTCCAATTTTCTTTAAATAGCTGACACGTTGGGTTTTGATTCTGGCCTGTGGGCTGCAAAGATAACTCTGGGCTGGTGTAACATAACACAGACTAAATAATGAATTCCTGATAGCTGACATGTGTGAGACACTGGGGTTTATCAGTACGTGGGTGATAAATGCAGCCTGCAACAGGAAGAGGTTTGTATGAGAGATAGGCTCCCACGCTGCAGCTACAGGGGAGCTCCCACATTTACAAACTTCATTAAAGAACAGAGTTAAGTGCTTAGTCTAGTTGCAGAAAACTGGTATCAACAATTTGTTCCTAATTAAGAGCGTGCGCTCCCTCTTAGATTTTGGGTAGTGCTTGCTTGGGAGGACGGCCATTCTGCTGGACAAACAGGGGAATGTTGGTGGGAAAGAGAGTGGGAATGATGGCATGGGCAGTGCTAGGAAGGAGCTGCCTGGGTAAAGCCACTAGTGCTGTGACAGCGTGGCACCTGCTAGCTGCAGAGCAGCCAGGCTCCAGGAGAGGACATGCTGAGGGTTGCTGGTGCCAGCTCACCCAGCCTGTTTTCAGAAACCTCACCACACTCGCATGGCCAAAGCTCCAGGTGTGGCCTGGACTTGGGTCAAAGCAAAGCACTGGTTTGGAGCACATCCCCCAGTTGTCCCTGCTTGCCTGTTTGCATCCTGGAGAGGTCTGAGGGGGCTCATATGGATCCACTTGGTACTTAGCCCAGGGAGGGGCCCTGGTGTTGGTGTCAGCACAGTGACAGAGGGCTGAATGCAGTCCACATACCTCTGTCAGCCTAGAGGTTGTCCTTCCCAGCTGGGTTATGGGCTGCACTGGTGGGTGCATACACAAGCTGGCAGGATTCAGGCTCTCAAGGTGATCTGGTGCCTGTCATAGACGCCCATTCAGTTTAGTTTGGGATTTTCTTTTTAATGGAAGTGCATATTTTAAATGCCTGTGTGTTGGTATTTTCAGAGGCTTTCTCCAGCACAGCCCACCATTCCCAGTCATTGAGTATGTGCAGCTGGGAAATCAGTGCTGAGTGTTCTGCTCTTGAGCAGGCACTCAATTTGCTCCACAGCTTCTTGTTTGCTGAGTGAGTCACTGTGTATTTTGCCTTTTGGCTGCAACTTCACCCTCTGTGCACTTCTTTAAATACCTCACTGGGCATTTGCTTGTGAACCATTAACTCTATTTTGGTTATTTCAGCAACAGGTTTCTCCTACTGTAGATGCATAAAGTTCAGGGCAGACCAAAGCTTATGCCGTCTCTGCAATGACATCACTTTAGTTTTGTTACTGTTATTTAATACGATACTTGGGAAAAAAAAAAATTAAGGGCTCCTGAGAAATTAATGTGGTATACTTATTATGCAGCAGATGAATTGGCATGAACTAGATGTGGAAACACAATGTTAAAAACTATATACAGGAAAAAAAGTGAATACTTTGAGCAGTTTGATCTCTTGGAGTTTGCTGCTTGTATGTGGCAGTATAGCTCTAATAGTTACTCAAATGGCAAATAGCATATCATCAACTTTTACGTACATGGTACCAGTACAATTTCTGAAGAGGCAGCAAAGAAATAAATTGTGGTTTTATTCATATGTAAGTCTCCCTAAACAGCCCTTTCTTTTTTTTCTCTCTTTTTCATGTAAGGCAGTTCTACCCCTTGTCTGGGCTCTGCACTGGCTGAACTAAAAGAGAGAACATTTTCATCTGCTTTTCCTCCCTCGTGGTGGTTGGGATCTATCCAGTGGTGCATGGTCTGTGCCTAGAGGAAATGAGACATTGGCTTTTCAGCTTCAGCCTCTTGCTTTTGCAGACTTGTCAGGCTTTCATTGTTACGTGGGTACTTATTTTTCTTGTGGTAGCGTGTATCTCTGTATCAGCAGGCAGAGCTGTGATAACAAGCTGTAAGCTTTGCTGCAGCACTCAGGCATGCTAAAAAGCCACAGCTAATATGGCTAATCTGACTGTTGTGTGAACAGGAAGAGAGAGCATGAGCATTAGAAATAACAGCCAGTCATGAGAAAGAGTTGGGGATCCTTCAAGAGTCATAGCAGCAGTGAATAGTGATATTTTGCTTTTCAGTGAGTCCCAGCTCAAGCAGAGCCATCCTGCTGCGTCTGATCTGACAGAAAAACCTGCACATGTGCACTGCCAGTGCAGCTGAGCGGCTTTGTACGTGTGGATATGGGACAGGTCAGTGACAGTCAGCATCACAGGGCTCAAACACCAAAGGACTTGATCTTCAAAACCAACAAACTGGTCACTGCAAACGGGAAATATAAGTAGGTGCCTTATCAGCCAAAGGAAATCTAGGAACTCATTTGCCTGGTCTCTATGTCCTCACAGAGAGAGGTGCACGTGTATAGCTGATGCAAAAGATTTTGCTTTTCAATAGTGTTCCTGCTCCATCTTTCAGAAGCTAGCAAGTAAGGTGAACAAACACCCAGCAATGAACAGGTGCTGCTTTTTCAGAGGGTCAGGCAGGGCTCAGGAAGCTGAGAAGTTAGCCTGAAAGCTGAAGTTGGAGGTCAGACATTAAAGATGAAACTGCTCTTGCAGCACAACATGGAAATCCCTGGGCCAGAAGCGTGGCTGCAGCACAGATGCACAGTAAGCCTCAAGCATTTGCCTGGCATTGAAAAAGCCATCTGCACTCTTTATCGTGTTCCTTTTCATGTCTGAGGTTTGGAAGGCTCTTATAAATGCTCCTTCAAATACCTTCCTGAGCACGCAGTTCTTATCTGGTATTCAAGTGGTGAACTGCAGCCCTGCCCAGCAGAGCTCCCCGCTGGCTAGGGGAGGCTGGGCTCTGGCTGCCCCTGCAGATGGGAGCCCTGTGTGCACAGCCGTTCCGGGTCCTGGTTGTCCTTCAATGGAAAAATAACTTTCTTGAGTGTGCCAGCAGACCATAAACTGAAGGGCTGGGAAATGATGGGAAACGTCTGGCATTTGTCACAAAGGAGGATTTGTCAGGGAGTACTTTTCAAAACCCTGCTGCCAAGATCCTGCTGCTCTGACATACTCAAAAGCTGCTAAATCAGTCGTCTCTCCCCTTACCTTCCCTGCTCTGTCTTCCCCCCTTTTATTCTCTTGCACTTTTAACCCTGCTCATTTATTTTTTCTTCCCTTCTTGATGTGCTGCTGCGTCTCACACCTGTTCCTTGTGTAGTACCTTGAGCCTGCCTCCACTAGAGCATGCAAGGCATCCTGCTCCGCCATTCTGTTGGCTTTAAAACACAACAAAAGCCTACAGAAAATGCACCTGCTGCCAAAGCAGTCCCACAGCCATGTGGTGGTGGTGGCAGCGCATGTTGCTGCCTCTCATCTCAGGTGAGATAGAGGGGAACAACTTGGAGACCTTGGTGATACCACCTGGAGTCTGGCTGCTGCAGGACCAGGCAGTAGTGTGGGCTGTTCTTTGTATACTTGAAGTATTTATTGGCCTATATGGCTAGCTCTAAACATCTTGAACAGAGTAAGAAGGAAACTCTTCACTCGCGTGTGATTCTGAAAAGTGGCTGCTGATATTTGGTGTCTGTGACAGGCTTTTCAGGTTAGCTCATGAAGATGGTCAGTGATTCCTATAAACAGGGCCACTCTAAATTCCACCTACGGTGTAGCCAAAATCCACTACTAGAATGAGCCAAATGTGAAATAAAGGCCCAGGAATAACTTGCTCATGGTCACGCAGAAATAGAAAAGCAAGCATTTATGTGAGGATAAGAGGTTTCAATAACAGAGGAATACTGCTATACAATGAACTTTCCCCAGTGATAAATCCCTACCCTGTAAAGTGTTGTCAGTTCAGTTCAGTAGAGACTCACACCTGCTCTCGCTTTAGTCGGTGAAAAAATTGTCTGAAGTCCTGTCCTTATCAAGGTATTAATATTTACAAAGTAGATGTGGGTTGATAAACCTTTATGCTATAGTCCGTCAGTAATGCTTTTGCTGCTGTGGGTGTGTCTATTGCTCTTCACGTTTTATGCTAATCTCATTAACCACATCTTGTTACATCTACATCTACTACCTTGAATTACTGCATTAGCAACGGGAGTCAGCAGTTTGTGAGAGCAGGGACAGGGGAAAGCCTGTGCAGCCATTAACAAAGGGTCCTAATTAGTATAGATCTGTGCATCCTTGCCTGGTAGGGAGTGTTGTATCATGCGATTACAAGCTGTGAAGATGCACTTTCAGGGAGCATAAATGTCATTTTGAATTTTCACTTATGTGCTTTCGACAGAGCATGGCCCAGTAGTGTCAAATGGTTCCTTAGGTTTCTGGTGAGCTTTTAGAAGGACGCCTAAAGTTTCAATGGAAGGCTAATAGGCTTTAGGAAGCACGTAGCATTTACCGGTGCCGCTGGTTTTCTGCTAGAGATTGTTTGGACGTGTTAATTTGTATTCATAGTATGGTACATGGTTAAATATTGTGACTGGCTATTCCAGAGGTAAGCTGCCCTTCGGTCTCTGTAGAGCTGGCATGGATGAGCAGAAAATTAGAACCATAGAATCATGATCACCAAGGTTGGAAAAGACCTGCAAGATCATCCAGTCCAGCCTATCTCCAATAATTCTCACTAAACCATGTTCCTCAACATGTCTAAACAGAGAATGCCAAGCATGAGGCAAGGTTCAGTGTGAGGAGGTTCTGACATCGATTTTCACAATCAGTCCAAGTTCTGCTCAATACCTGCTGGTAGAGCATGGAAAGGAATGGGTCCATTGGCTTGTTTTCGTTGATTCTTTTTCATAGTGGAAAAGATACTTCAGATAAGTGTTCTCTTAGATTCCAGTCCTGAGAAATAAACAAGCCTTTTGCCAAAAATGTTCAACGCTGTTGACTTTGGGCTGTTTGTGCGTTGGACTCATGCCATGACCCACCAGCCGAGAAGCCCCTTGGTGGCAAAGGTCAGGTGAAATGCAAATAGGCTTTGTGGTCCTGACAGCCAGGCCTGCTGCCCTGAGGAAAGTTGCCATCTTTCCCCAGGAGCACTGTCTGTCTGGTTGGGTGGTGGGTTCGGGAGGACATCTGGAGCCGGGGGTGTCTGCTCTGTGATTTCTGGGTCGTTTGGTGGTTGTGTTGAAACTAAACAGGAACAGGTAATAATTCAACCTGTCGCTCCTATCTGCAGTTGTCACCTCTGGAGAATGGCTGGGTCCAAGAGGGCTTGGGAAAGTGATCCTAAGGGTCAAGGGGAGACGTGCTTGGTCTCCTCTCTGCAGATGGAGTGATAATGAACTGTCTTGAAGGAAGGAAGATATCTGTTTGAGGCTTTTATTATCTGTGAAGCTGTGAATCATCCCAGATGCTAATCCTTGGATGTGCAGTCAGCAGATCCGTGCTGCTGAGTGCCAGCCTTCTTTGAAGGCATTCAGCACAGAAGGACCTGTGCCTTGTTCTCCAGGTCTTTCACTTTTTTTTCCTAGGACTGTTTCATGCTTAGTCTTACAGCAGTCCCTTTGTCATTGTATGTCCCAACTTATGGGACATGATGTGGCATTTTTGTGCGTGGTGGAACACAGCTGACAGATCTGGTGACATTTCTGCAGGGTCTGTGATAAGAATGTTGTTAATGCCCAGCATCGCTTTCATTGGCGCTTCAGCCATTGTTTCATTGTTTGCTGGCAATGAAGTTTCTAAACAGAGGACTTTGCCCGCTATAAAACCTCTGCTTATGAGTACTGGAGGTTGAAAATCAATGTTTAGAAGAACGGTCCTTTTGTTTGGTAAAAATGAGCTATTTTGTTATTGCTTCCTTCTGAAACCTTCTCCTGCTTCACTTTTTCCCTGCCAGCCCTGACTGCCAAGGCAGCCATTGCAATTATGAGTCAGGCTTTAAAATAGCAGGAAATCTTTATTTTAATAATAAAATACCCTGAGTCTACGCCTTAAGTTGGAAGGGGCCTCAGGAGGTCATGTAGCCCAGCCTCCTGCTCTGAGAAGGTCAGCTATAAGATCAGAATAATTTGCTCAGGACTTTGTGGGGTTGTTTTTCCTCATTTTGGGGTAGGTTATTGTCGTGGCTTTGGTTTCTGAGGCCTTGGGAGGGTGAGGTCTGTCTGAATTTTCATCTGTCCCTACAGAACCCTGGTAATCTGCAAGCTGGGACATCGTGTAGCATTTTGATTCCATCAGCAGGCTTTTAAAGGGCAAACAAAGCCCCTCTGCTTGTGTGAGCATTGGCTGTATAAGTGCTGAGAGAAGAGATCCCGATTTTCTACCCAGATGTCCCTGTTCATGGCATTTGGGTGCTGGCCAGCTTGCAAAGAAAAGTGCATATTCCTGGCTTTGCTGGCCACAAAGCTCAGTAACAACAGCTCCTGCGTGCTAATTGACCCCTTCTTGGCAACTTCATCAAAGACACTGCAGAATAATGAGGCCCTTGATTGAACTGTTTCCTCCCCAGAGGTGGTCCCTCTTCGGGTTGAGGCACATTGTCAGGGCTGGGGAAGAAGCTTGGGGGCAATTAGCCAAAAAACTTTCACTTACTGCACCTTCTGTGTGACATCTGCTGTGAGACTGGAGGTGGGAGTGGTTTGCTGCACCTCCACCTCCTCCTCCATCCCATAGAGCTGCTCACAGATGCTTGCAAGGAAGGGGAGAGGGGGTGACACAGCTCAGAGAAAATCTGTAATGCTGTAGTCTGGTAGATACAGCTCGCAAGTGGGGAACCACCTTCAAGGAAAGCCTGGCTGCAGAAGCAGAGGCAGATGCTGATGAACTTGACTGGTGCATTCTTTTCTCAGAGAAGTCGTGTTCGTGCTTGTTTGTGCTGCTGCAAAGGCATGCAGAAATCCTGCAGAAATGAGGCGTGCAACTTTCAGCTGATTAATTAGTGGAGCACGGAAGGAGAAAACATTAACCATTTTGCTGGTGCCTACTAATAGGTTTTAAAAAATTTTGCTGATTCTTGTGGTTGCTTTTGTGACAAATGGCATTCACATACTTCAACAGCTTTTATTTTGTTCCAGGCTGGGCCAAAAGTCCAAAATATTTGAACTTTCTGCACAACTTGAAGCTCAGGAAAACTCCTTTCAGTAGAAATATTTCTTAATGTGTGAACTGAAATCCTTTGTTGTGGATCAGATCAGTGTCAAAACTCAGAGATCTGACAAATGCCATGCTGGAATTTGGTGTCTCCTGGGGAGGATTTTTAGCTAAAGATAGAGCAAAAATAGCTCTGAGAGCATTGCCTTTGGGCAAAAGCTTTCCTTCTGCAGCTGCTGAGTGCTCATTCCATACTCAGCAAACAGAGCAAGTGTGTGCAAAATAAATATTGATACCACACTCCCGCCGCAGTGGCCTGGTTGACTCGTTAATCACGTGTCTGTATAATGAGTTACAACAGGAGCTTGCATGACACCACATACATCACTGTCATGTGAGAGGGCAGATAGAATTACGTTGCTATGACGGCCTGATATGGGGCAATGCACCATTCTTGGGGTGCACACGCAGCCCTTTCCTGTTGCTGAAACTGATGATTTACATCTATGATTCACCAGCAGTGACTCTGTGCCTTTTTTGCTTCTAGTGATGAAAACACTCGGAAAGACTTGAAGACGCTGCCTGTCTTTCCCACCAAGACGCTGCAGGAACATCCATCCCTTGCTTACTGGTGAGCAGTTTAATTCCATTTAAATGTAAATCCTTGCTGTGGATGGCAATGACAAGACTGCTCTTAGACAGTCTTGCAAAGCGTTTTTACGGCTCTCAGCCTGTGTTATAAAGGACTTCAAGTTAATCGCTTTGTGTTCAAGCCTTTCCAGTTTTAGAAGGTTATGAATTACACAAGAGCCGATGCAAATCCCTCCCTGGAAGTTCAATCACAATAATGAATTGAAGTAAGTGGGGTACCATGCATTAGAAAGAGCTAAAATCTGAATCCCAGCCAAGTCTGTGTTTGGAAAGAACACCTTTTGAACCAACAAGCAGCAGAGCCTCTGTGATGTGCCAGCCTTGGCCAGTGCCAGGTGCTCACCCAGCCACTCTCATGCTCCTTGACAGGCTAAGGGGAGAAGATGAGGTAGAAAAGCTGGAAACAGAAAGGCAAGATCAGTTCTGTGACTTGAATGTGCCACGAAAGATGCAACATTTGGAATGAATTAACAATATTGTTTCTTCATAATTCATGCCCTTTATTTGGGTTTGACTTGTTCATTTATTTCATTTTTCAGGCTTGATGTGTACTCGATATATTTTCAAGTATACCAGTGCTCTGTTAGGATTGATTTTTCAGAATGAATACTGTTGGGTATTTCTTTACATTCAAGTGTCTGACGCTGAAATGCATATTTTATGTTCCACTTCAAATGAGATGTTAAAGTATATAGCAGAGAAAAAAGTGAAAATGCCATTGCTGACAAATCTGTAGTTCTTCATCCCTGAAATGCTAGGTAAAAAAGTGCAGCAGAATTAAAACATTTCTTTTATCAACTTCTGCCTTACATATGGGACGCTAACCGGCCTTTGAAGCTTTGGTTCTTTGGAACATGAAAATGAATTTGTACAGTTAGTACCATTCTTCTGCAGCAGCATCAGCAGCAGATCTGAAACAATTTGCTGATTAGTCCGGAACGCAGCATGCGATGGTGGGGATTAAGATGCAGCTCCACGCTGCTTAATGAAGGGTGGGAAAGAAGTGGGTAAGAAACAGAATGTAAGCTAGAGTGAGAAATGCATGGAGGGGCACTTCTCTGCACGCTGAGCGGGCACCTAAATGTCAGTGGACTCTGTCATATGTGGAAAAGTCATCGAGCCTCTAAGTTGGTTTTTGTGCCTGTTTTGCAGTGAGGATAGAGTCATCGAACATTATACACAAATAAAAGGTCTGACCAGAGGACAAGCCATTGTTCAGTGAGTATGACACTTATTGACTTGTGAAAATGATGTTTTCACTTGTTTTTCTTTTCCTGAGAAGTGGTAAAGTAGGCTCTTTTGGTCATTATTACTTGCAAACTTTACTTTTTGTATCTGTCAGAATTATTTTTTATGGAGTGATATTTTCCAGCTGAGGAAACCTGTGACAAGTTTCCTCGTCCAAATGTAGAAGAAGCGATATGGACTCCATTCTGTAGTGCCTTCTCCATACCCTGCTTGCTAACACTTAATTTTCACACCAAGCTCTAAGGAAAAAACATATCTCATTTTTCTAAGGAAGACAAACACATCTTTGTTCAAACGCCCAGAACTTAGTTCTCTAAAAACAAGGTCTTGCAGGATGGCCAAGAAGGTTGAGATGACTTCTGTAGCCACGTGCTGTAGACAGCTTGCAGGCTTTGTCATAAAGCTTGGTGCCTGCAGCTCTATCTCAGTAGAGCAGGGGCTTCCTTCAATGGGAACAGAGAAAAAAATTATCTGTTCAGTGGTTGTCTGAATTGCATTGTGAAATAATTGTACAACTGCATGAACATTTTCATTTGGAGGCTATCCATTTTAACCAAAGCACCATCGTGAAACAATTAGAGGCAGATATTTCCCAAAGGCTTACACATTCAGTGCAGAACTGGAAGCTTTGCTTTCTCTTCTCTGGATTTCTGATTAAAGATTGAATGTTTTGCTGCATGAGAAATATTCCGCTCATTTTATCAGGGCCAAAATACCACATCTTTCCCTGAGCCTGCATGGTAGTTTTTTTTCCTGAAGACATAGGCATTAAATCATTATGGCTTTCAAAATACGTAAATGATAAATGACATGTCCTGAATGTATGTGCGAAAAAATATGTTAATAGATATCATTTCCTCTAGAAAAAAAATGATCTGATAAGCTATAAATCTGTCTACAGGTACATGAGAGTGGTAGAAGCTTTGCCAACATATGGTGTCCATTACTATGGAGTAAAGGTTAGTAAGTGTTCATAGATAATGTCGTTGCTTAGCTTATTACATGTGATTACATTCCTAAAGGAGCAATCTGATGATTCAGTACCCTTCTATCAAGGATTAAACCCGCATATTTTGACCTCTTTGCTTTGTTGCCTCTTCAGTATGATTTTAGAGTGTTTTCAAAGAGCAGCAAAACATTGTGCCAAAGAAGGCAGAGAGGAACCTCCATTAAAAACCTCCTGTAGTCCTATCAGGAGCTAAATTTGTATCGGCTTAACTAAGGAGGATATCACTTCTAGATTGGAAGTGATTAATATTTGCTCCAGAAGCATTTCCAATTAAAACAATGTAGAAAAGAGAGATTCTGTGTGACAGGTGATCAGTGGGTGCATATGTACAGTGGAATAACGCTGTAAAGCAGAACAGTATTTTTGGAGAGCGATGGAAATGCAACATTTATTTCCATTTGTAGAACAGACTGGACAAAAGTGTTTTATTGCAGAAGAGTTCAGCAGAGGTGACATCTCCATGCTTTCAGACATGGCCATGACAGTGGTACCTGAGAAGCTGATGGTTTGCACTGTTCTCCTGCAGCTGTGTCATGCCTGAGTTTCATGGATGCAGTCATTGGCCACGTTTTTTTGTTTTTTTTCTGTCCCCTATCCTTTCCTCCTCACAGCCACCACTTGCAAGGAGTGACACTCATTTGTTTCAGCAGTGCTGTTGCTTTTTTTGTCCACTTTGCACAACCACCGCATAGTTTCTTGCCTCTGCCTGAGTAGGCAGTGGAAGAAAGTTTCAACGTTCACTTTAGCAATCCACTTCACATCTATTTGTTTGCAAAAGTTGTCCTTGTTCTTTACCTACCTGTACTTGGAATTGCTTAAGTAGCTCTTGGTTCACGCAGGCTTCTTTTTTTTTCAGGATAAACAAGGAATCCCTTGGTGGCTTGGTATAAGTTACAAAGGAATAGGCCAGTACGATTTACAAGACAAAGTTAAGCCCAGAAAAGTAAGTTTTTTGCATTTGATTTTTCTATTTGGGGGGGAGGGGGAGAGGATGGGAGAGGTGTTGCATGCTTGGATATAGTTGTTTAAGCTATTGTTTATTAAAGTAGTGAGCAAAATACAAAGGGCAGAAGAAGAATTCTGTTAGCACCAAGGCAGTAAAATTCTGCCCCCTTGCATAATACTGGAAGCTAATGTGCCACAGTGAGCAAGCTGCCTTTGAGTGCTTTGTCTTCTGGAGTTTGGTGGTCTCCACAGGAGCCTTGGCAGCCTCCAAGGGGATCTGCAGAAGCGTGAAGCAACTGGGCTTCTGCACATCCCAAAGTAAAGGCTTTCTGCACGGGAAGCATTTCCTTTGGCTGTCAGAGGTGTGTTTTGTGTGTGAAATGATGAACAGATGCCTGTGAAATACAAGATGAACTGGATGGAGCTGCAGGCCTGCTTGGGCAATTGTATGCACCCGTGACACAGTGAATTACGAGGAGGAATTGAGAGTAAATGCCAAATAGTGGAAGTCGTTCTCCTTTTCCACCTCCCTTCTTCCCAGCATGTCTTCTGCAGGAGAACTCTGCCAACAGTTTCAGTTGTTGCTTAAGCAGAGCAGAGGGTCCCATATTCCTCTGCTGGCTCCCCTCAACCTCCCATCAGTCAGCCCTGACAGGCTCTGCTGGCGGCCCTGGAAATCCATCCTGCAGCCCAACCATAGATGTGTGTTGAGTTGATGCATAAGTCTCACTGACACGGGGCTGAGCCCTGAAAGTCTTTGAGGAGTTGGTTACGCGCTGTTGGTGGTGGGTAGGAGCCAGGGGTGACGTGAGGGAGCTGTGCTGTTGGGATTGATGGGAACGGTTTCTTTCTGGACATGTCTTTGTCGGAACACTGAAGCTGTGAGGAGGTGCAGACATGGGGGTTTGCTGTTCTCCTTTCCCTGGAATTGTCTGGGCAGGAGTTCACATGGAGCGTGTGCTTCCTGCCAGGGAATTTTACATTTGCAAAATGATATTGTTTAGTGCAGTTGTGCCAAAAAAACACTGCTTAACAAAACTTCCTTGTGAAGAGCGATTCCCTTTCAAGTTCCCAACTTGATCTTCTTTTTCCAAGACAGGCTACGACTTGGTCTCTTTTGTGCTATATTTATACATCTGTGTGTCCAAGGTTGAGCTCTCAAGTCTGTGCTTTGTTCAGTAAAATGCTTACATTAGCCCCAGATGTCTCTTATCACGCACATTAAAAGATGACAGTGACACAAAAGGAGATTTAGCAAATCAAGTCAACACTAATACAGCACTGATCATCAGAGGAGAGCATCAAGCAGCTCCTCTAGCTCTTCCAGTTCTTTCCTCTATTTAGACATCCATGAGATTTTCCAATCAGATCAAATGCAGATCGTTCTCCAGCCAAGATGTCCAGCTGTGGCCACCAACTCCCTCCAAGAAAATACAGCCTTGCCTGGCTAGAAGCATTGCTTTGCCAAGCACTTCTGCTGCTTGTGGATTTCAGTTTGCAACATCAACCAGACAGATTTTGAAAATTTTGAGGTCAACGGGCCCCAGATACCAAGTCACACCCTGCTACAGTTTCTTATGAGGTGTTGCCTTTGAATGCAGTAGGAGTTACGTTTAGGGGAAAAACTTTAAAAATAAATAAGCCAAAAATATCCCCAACCAAACAGCCTTCACAAGTCACCTTTTCTGTCGAAGTGTTGCAATGGAAATTGTAACAGTTCTGTGCTGTACTGTAATTATCATTATAATTATACAAGGGAGAACGGAGATCAAAAGGGAAGGTGGCAAAGAGAGGCTTAAATGCAGAGGGAAGATTTAATGCCAATAAGCTCATGGAAAAAATGTGGATGGATACGGCTGCAGTATCGCAATGGAGTCATGGGTTTGTGTCTGCTGCTAACAGGAGAGGACAAAAATGTCAGAGCCTCTGTGCTGAGTCCTGCCTACATTTAACATGCGACTATAGGTGCTGCTTATTTGTGCAAGGAATGTTTGAAGTACACAGTGTACTTCTAACATGAACTATGGAAATAACTGGAATTAGATCACTGTCCAGGGTGTGAGAGCACACTGGTCTAAAGAGGTGCCCATCCAGTCCAGACTTGGTTTTGGAGTTAAGATGCTGAAACACCGCTGTTTGTTCCAGTGCAACCTCACTGTCTGTGCTGTGGCAGGCAGAAGTTTGCCTTTAACCAGTGTTGTTGTTTGTTCATATTCACAAATGTATCAAAATATGTTTTCCAAGAAGAACAGTGTACAACTTGTCAAGATCCCTGAGGAGGAGGCACTACTGTTCTTTCCAAAGCACCAAGAGGGGAGTAGGCATGCAAATTGTCTGCCTGTCTAAGCAGAAGTGCTAGTTCTGCTGGATTTCACAGAATTTTCTTGCTTTCCTCTCTGAAAAGGAGCCAAACTCACAACTGCCATGTGCTGGTGTTATCCTGCTGTTTATATTGTGGATCAGAAGTGCCGTTGTGTTTATGCCCAGCCATCTGGGAGAGAGCATCCTGACTGTGCACCGCGTCTCCAGCCAGCAATGTTTAAATACACATCAGCCTGATTAATTCAGTAGCAGGGGAAGGTTGAGTCCAAACCTAATGGACTCAAGCTCAGCTGGCCTTCCCCATTTTTAAAGATGCAAGTGATCTCTGGATGTGCAAACCCCTCTGAGATCTGTTGAAGTGGGAAAGCTTCTGAGATTCAGGCAGGAGATGGGGAGCTGCTGCCTATGTTTCTTTTAAATTCCCACCTGGCAGATTTGCTGTGCTGATGCGTAACAGCAAATGCTGCTCTCAGACGTGGCTGCATTTGTTTAAAGCAGGCATATGTTCAGAGAGAAATCCACATTCAGAAATACATATATATGCGTATGTATTTGTGTGTGTATATATATAAATAAACAGCTGCTTCCATTAATGTAACGTCAATTAATTTCCAACCATCCTCCTCAAAGAGTGAAATCTTTTGGCTTGATCCAAGTAGGTCTTCAGGCAAAGAAGCCTAAATATGAGCCTTGGAGCACCGTGGTTATCCGAAGATTTTGTTGTTGGATCAACACTGTTGCTTTGAATGGTGTCAAATGCTCTCCGCAGGAAACAACTTGCAAGACAGCCAGGTGAAGCAATCTCCAGATACACATCTCCTGGCTTTGCCAGAACTTGTACATGTCATATCAGTCACCCTGAGCACAGCAGCCCATCTACCCAAGTGCTGTTGGAAGGGGCGGCCTGCCGTGCAGGGCTGGACCCAGTGAACCTCCCAGCCGTCAGTAGTTTGCTGTTTGACCTGGGACTGTTTGAAGAGGATTTCTGTTGCTGGAAGTTGCCCGTGGAACTTTGTGTTTCTTTGGAAGTGGTTTCCAGCTGAGTGGACCCACGCTGTACAGTTCTGCTTGCTCTGGGAGCTGAAGGGGGAGCCTTGCTTCAGTGCTGTAACAGACTGAGAGTAACTCTTATGTCACTTAGGAAAATTGTCTTTTTCTTCATGGATAAAAGCTGTGGCTCCATACTGGCTGGAGATAATGCTATGGCTCAGTTGATTATAAACTTCAAGTCTTATAGGGCATAAAAAGGCTGAGTTTGCGACCTGTGTTCAGATTTCAGCTCAGACCTGGGATTAGCTCTGCAGTCCTGCTGCTTTGCAAATGCATTCTGCCTTCAGCTGAAGTTAATACACATATCTGGTGCTTGGAGCAGTGCCTCCTGCTCACTATGGAGGTGGCACGCCAAGATCCTGTCCCAGATC
This sequence comes from Oreortyx pictus, assembly GCA_036925125.1. NCBI lineage: Eukaryota > Metazoa > Chordata > Aves > Galliformes > Odontophoridae > Oreortyx > Oreortyx pictus. The sequence goes on from JAUPFR010000015.1 coordinate 4,284,137, forward strand.
TCTTCTGGGTTGATTAGGAAATGTATAAAACAGGTCCCAGGGCCCAGAGCTTCATATGCTGTTTCAAAACAAGATAGTTCTGTCTTTCATCTCTACCCGTATTCTTCTCACTGGTGAGATAAACAATGCTCTGTCTCCTTTGTGGAGAGTGCACTGTGGAGAGAGCTGGGTTTACTCTGCGTTCAGCCAAGACGTGGGGATACTCTGAGGGATGGGAATGTGAGAAGCTGCTTGCTTGCTTTTCGACTTTTTCTCCCACTTCATTGTGTTTCTGTGGGCGACTCCCTGGTGATAAATGAACTGTAGTGTCTGGGGAGAAAAAGCAATCTCGCTGTGGTATTGTTTCAGATCTGCAAGAATTTCAATCCTAATGGTGGTCGTCTTGAACGCATTATGCTCTCAGGAGTGTTTTTGTTAGAGTACACTAGTTTTGAAATGGGTCATAATTATGATATTTCTCTCTTAATTCAACGTACACTTTCTAAACGCTGACGCTGAAAGTTTTCCCTTGCAGAAGATTTGCTTAATGTAAATTTTCTGTCCTGCTTTGCAGAACTGCTCCGAACACAATGGCGTTTGTGCAGGCTTCTCAGCAGGTGGATCTAATCATGCAGAGATTTCTTTCACTCTGTTTATTTCTCACCGAGTGGAAGCCATTGATTTAGACATCAGATACCAAGCTCGCATAATTATTTAAAATAAACACGGAGCTGTTACAAGACTGCTCTGAAACTGTGTTCTTTCCAGATGTGCAGGAGGGCTGTGCCCCAAAGGACACATTGCCTTCTGTGGCAGTTGGGTTGTTTGCTGCACAGACATCTGTGATCCTGACTAGTGCCAGTGTCAGGGAGAACCTGGCAAGGATGGGTCGAAGTGCATTGGAAAAGAATGTGATTGAGGAGGTTTTTAGGCACCTGGCTTAGTATGTGAGAGATGGATGCCTGCAGGTGTGAGTGCTGTCAATTTATGCTGGCACAGGTGAGGGCTGTCTGCCTCCTCCTGCCAGAAGCTGCTGCAGGTGGGGCAGCCTGGCCTTGCTGCCATCTCCTCAGGTGCCTCCCCTTGCAGCCAAGCAGAGCAACTTAATAAAACAACAACAACAAAAAAAGAGTTCAGCTGGAGGCACTTTGCCAAGCAGCACACTGCAGCCGAGGGGCCGAAACACAGGGTGGTAATTTCCTTCATCGGGGTGGGGTGCATTTCTGTGGGCTCGAATCTTTTATGTTTCCTTGGTCGGAATTGTTAGATTCATTTGGAGATTGCCATTCCCAGCGAGCTATGGGGATGCTGGTGGCTGGTTCTCCTTGCAGGCACCACGCATCCCACTGATGAGCCCTTTGGAAGTGCCTACTGCTGCCACCAGTGCGGCAGTACAGCTCGCACACCCCTGCTGCATCACCCAGCCATCTCTCAGATGGAAAACCCGGCACAATTTAGCTCTTGGTGACGATGTGACATCACCCTTGGTTTGGGAAGTGGCTGCACTCTCTGGGTTTCCACCCCAACTTGAAAAAAAAAAGTGTTATTTAAAAGATATTAAACTGAATGCGCCAGACTGAGGCATGCACTAAGCACATCACCCCTTGCCCCTTTCTGGTGGTGCGGGCTCTGCCAGGAGGGGCTGTGCTGTGAGGCCCAGACAAACCTGCATTTTATTCAAAACCAGGTGTGAGATCAGCCAGGCTGTAAACCACCTGCTGCTGTTGTTAAAGTGTCTCCCTGTTTAAGCTGTCAGTGTGTGCTTCGTTTCTTGTTAGACTGCAATTACCAGCTCCTTTTGTAATGGGAAAGAGGTTGAGGGGGGTGATTTTTTTTTTGGTCTGTGCTCTGCACTATATCAAGAGCAGGATTGTGAGAGGTGAGGAGGTGACCAAAGACAGCTAGCATGGCTTCACCAAGGGCAGATCATGCCTCACCAATCTGGTGGCCTTCTACAATGTAGCAACTACATCAGTGGACAAAGGATGAGCAACTGAAGTCATCTACCTGGACTTGTGCAAGGCCTCCGACATCTTCCTATACTACATCCGTGCTTCTAAATTGGAGTGATAGGAGTTTGAAGAGTGGACTATATGGGGGATAAAGAATTGTGTGCTCACAGCCAGAGGGTTGTTGTCAATGGTTCTGTGTTCAGGTGGAGGCAGTGTCAAGTGGTGTCCACCAGCAGTCTTCTATGGGACAAGTTCCCCATCCCTGGAGGTGTCCAAGGCCAGGCTGGATGGGGCAGCCTGATCTGCTGCCTGATTTAGGCAGCAGCAGTGGGATTGGAATGAGATGGTCTTTAAAATCCCTTCCAAATGAAGCCATTTGATGATCGTACTGTGTAGAAAGCCAAAAGTTACAGGTGTTTTCAGGAGCTGCAGCTGGGTAGTGAAAGCCTGGCTTGTGCATGGAGGTGCAATCAGGTCTCCTGGCACCTCTGTCTTGTCTGGAAATGAACCCTGAGCAGCCAAATCCTGCTTGTAGGGTCAGATGAATGGCCCCCACTGTGCTCTGGGGAGGTCTTCCATGAGCAGGTAAGGATCTGGCAGTTGGAAGGATAGGAAGGCTATTGAGAAAACATTCATTAGCTCAGGTGGACCTAATCACCTGGTTGCAAAACTTCCACAAAAACACGGTAATTATTCCTAATTGTACTTCCAGTCTTCAAAAGCCAGTTTCAGATGTCTTTATTTTTTAACAACCGTTTTGTCTTTGCATGTGTGGGTAGTTCAGGTAAAAACTGAAATGGAACCCGCAGTAGCAGTTTCCCAAGTGCAGTACCGGTGTTCTGAATGCAGCAGAACCATTTGGGGTAGCACTGCTGCTGGCTGTTGGGCAGCCCCCTGTGCTGGGCACTGTCCCTGTGTGAGCCCTGCATTTTCAAGCTGTCTTGAAATGCAAAGGCTTTTTTTTCTTAGTATTATTCTCTCTTTTTCTTTTTCCTTCCCTCCCTCCCCCTTTTTTCCTTTTCCTCCTTTTTTTGATTTCCTTTTCTCTTTTCCCTCCTTTCATTTTTTTCTCCATTTCCCCTTTTTTCCCTTCCTCCTTTTTTTCTTTGCTTTGTTTTTCCTCCTTTTCTTTCCCTTTCCTTCCTCCCCTTTTCCTTTGCTCCCTATCCCCATTTCTTCGCCTCTTTTATTTTTGTCATCTTTTGTCTCCCCTTTCTTCCTCTTCCCTTTTTCCCCTCCCATCCCGTTTAATCTTCCCCTCTTTTTTTTTTTTTTTCCTCCCCCTTTCTTTCTTTCTTTCCTCCTCCTTTATATCCCCTCTGCATAGTTCGCACCCTCTTGTGCTGCGTCCCCGTGCAGAGGGGGAGGAGGAAGGGAAGGGAGGGGAGCACCATCCTCTTCGCATCCCCCCCACCCCCCCCCCCCCCCCCGAGCCGTCGCTCCGCGGCTTTCCCGCAGCCCTCGGGAACGCCGAGCTCGTCCGGAGGGGCCCAGCCCAGAGGAAGTGACAAAGAGCCCGGGGGTGTCACCACCTGCCGCGGTGCCCCGGCTCCGAGCACACCCAGCTCCTTTACGAGCGTGGGCGCCTTGCCGCTCCGAGTCGTGCCCGCTCCGGAGCCGCAGAGATCCCGGCCGGGCTCCCCCCACCCGCGGCCGGGGAAGGGGGGGCCGGGGAGATGCGGTACCGCGCGGCTGCGTGCGGAGGTGAGCGGGGCGGGGGGGGGGGGGGGGATGGGGGACTTGGGGGGTGCCGCGTGGGAAAACGTTTGCTTGGGAAGTTGAGCGATAACGATAGGGCGGGCGAGGCGTCTCGCAGCGTCGGGCGCGTTGGATCTGAAGATAAACGCGCTGAAGCGGCGGACTTGTTAAGGTTCGTTTTGGAAACGACTTACGGGTTTACATCCGTGCCGTTTCCCCTCCCCCCCCCCCCCCCCCCCCGTGACTCCCCGTCGAGGGGGGGCTTATCGTTAGAATGACGAGTCGTGGTGTGATGGATAGTTTTATCGAAGCAGATGAAAGTTCACTGGAAGAGCAATGCCGGGGTTTTCCCACAGCTGTGTGAACGGGGCTGGGTCTCCTTCCCAACCCCTGGTGAGAACGCGTGGAGGAGCGTGGCACTAAGTGTAGCTGTGGCACAGTGTGTTGGTTTTCAGCCGCGTCCTGCTGGAACATTGCACTGGGGATGGAATGGGACGGAGGTGGGGGGTCACGGCTACCTGGCTGCCTTCAGGTCAACCTGTGTGGACACCATGTGCCCTCACACCCTGTGTTTCTGGCTTCTGGGAATCCCTGAGCCCTGCTGCAGAGGTGTCCTGTTCTGCCAGCTGGCATTCAGCAGGAAATCAGTGGTTTCCTTGCAGCATGTCCGTGCTGCGGGATGGTTTCTTCTCCTCACTGCGGTTTCACTGTGTGTCATAGCCCTGCTCCAAAGTGTCTCTCAGCCTCATGCCCTGCCCTGTATCTGCAGAAAGCAGAGGGCTCGGGCTTTCCCCGGCCACTGCCCTTCTAAGGGGAGAGACTGTTAGTGTAGATGTGGTTACTTTATAGTTGTGCGTTTAATCAGAAGGAAAAGGACTTTGACCACCTTCCCGAGGTCCGTACAAACATCGAGCGGTGACGTTACGTGCGCTGCTTGTGCAAGCAGATGTTGTTGCAGGCAAAATCCAAAAGTTACAACGCGTTGTTTGTAAAAGTGTGCGTTTACTTGAAGGGCATCCTAAACATCTTTGCTTGTGTGCTTGGTTTAACTGACGCTCTGAATGGTACTGCTGAGTGAATGCCTAGCTGAGGATGTGCAGAATTTGTGGTTTGCTGGTGTTGCATAACCTGGGGGGTGATCAGTGCCTCTTGGAGTGACAGTGCTCTGCTGCTCTCTCCCAATTCTCCTGTAGTTATTCCAATGGAAACAGCTGGAAAACCTCTATTTCCGTGAGAAGAAGTTTGCCGTGGAAGTGCATGATCCCCGCAGGTGAGGCTGGAGGGGCACACGGAGCAGTGGGAGGAATCCCTCCCAGCGTGGGCATTCCTTGTCCCTGTGAAGCGATGGGTGGGAGGGGCTCTTGTGCTGATGTCAATGCAGAACTTGTGTTTAATTTTGGCTTTGTGCTACGGAGCTGACTCCTGGGAGTTAGGAGGGAGGGAAGGCAGCAGCGGGTGGTGGGGGAGAAGGGAGTCCCAAGTTCTCAGATCTCTAGCATGAAGCCTTGACTGGCTAGGAAAGAGGCTTTGGGGGACTTCAAACCTAGCAAGGCTGTCCTCAAATTGCATTTCTTTTCACCTCTTCAGGATTTCAGTGTCAAGAAGGACCTTTGGTCAGAGCGGACTGGTAGTGCAAACCTGGTATGCAAACACTTCCCTGATCAAATCCATCTGGGTAATGGCAATCAGTCAACACCAGTTCTACTTGGACAGAAAACAAAGCAAAGTAAGTTGCGTGGCATTTTGCTGTAGGCATGAGCTTCAACACCTCTCCTGCGTGTCCTTCAGTGCATGTTGTTCCATGGATCAACTGCTCTCCAGAGGAAAAAATACAAATAGTTTTCATCCTCTTTTTGAGCAGACTGTCAGCTGCAGTATTGTTATTTGATCCATTTGAGCCTGCCTCCAATTAAGAGCTATGGAAGTGTAATCACAGCGAAGGGAATTCCCACGTCTCACTGTTTAATCTGCCTTCTTTCTTTTGTCTCTTCTCATGTTCGGTTTGAACAGGGTGCAAATACAGATGGGATTTGGAGGCAGTTCAGCTTTGGGGCCAGGTTGGAGGAGTGCTGGGGCAGCTCTTGTGTGTGGGTGTTGTGTTAGCCCTTAGTTTCGTGGGGGATGAGGTGAGAAATGGCATCTTCCATGACCTTGCATTCTGAGATTAATTAGAAGTAACTTGATTTTATTTTTTAACTCCTTCAGGCAAAAATTCCTTCGGCCAGAAGCTTGGATGATATCGCTATGGATTTGACAGAGATGGGAACACCAAAGGTTTCAAAGCTAGTGACTCTGGAAGCAAAAAATCAGCTTATTATGGCCAGCAATGGCAGTTTAATCTCATCAGGTAACACTGTAAATGCAAGGCCATGAATATAGCAGGGCTTGTGTGTGTAGGGAGGGACAATGAGTCCAGCTGACCATAAGTACAGAGAAAATGGCAGCATGCGTTAGTTCACATATGAGATGGTGACATCTGTTGTTATCGTATGCTGTTTCCATTCCTGTTGTAACTAACAAAGAAATAAAAAGATGCTGAAAGCAGATAAGCTCCATTGTAATCTTGATCCTTAAGTAACTTGCCATCGTTTTACTGGTTAGCTTGTCTTAGGATATGTTGCATCTGAGTCTAAGGGCTTTAAGCACCTGCCCCAGGAGTTGAATGGACCTGAGCTTCCTCAAAAATAAGCAGGAAAGAGACATTTTCTCAAATAAAATTTGGCTCCAAAGTAGACTCTGAATGTCTCTACCACCTATGGAGGAGGCCTGGGCAGATGGAGCCCTGCCTTGTCCAACCAGAGTGCACGGAGCTGAAACCAGAGGATCATTGCCTGTATCAAAGCTGTATCAAGTATTTCACAGATACTCATCATGCTAATCCTAATGTTCAGAATAGTGGGTTTTTAGGTTGAATACTTGAGATGTACTTGCAGTTTTGGTGGGTTTGAAGAAGCATGGATTTTTAAGAGCCTGTCTCTTAGATGGCACAAGGGCTGGATGTTTTGTCTCAAAGGTGATGCAGTATTACTAGGTCAGCCAGCTCTGGGGAGATTTCAGTTCACCTGCCTGGTCCTTGTTTGCAGGGTGGATTGAAATGGCTTTTACCTGCAAATTTTCTAATATAAAATATGTGTTTTTCAGGCTCTCAGGATTCAGAGGTCAGCGAAGAACAAAAGAAGGAGAAAATTATGGAGCTAAAGAAGAAAGAGAAACTCCTTCAGGAAAAGCTGCTTCAGAAAGTTGAGGAGCTGAAGAAAATCTGCCTGCGTGAGGCGGTGAGAACCCCACCTGGGGGCTGAGGTGGGTGAGAGCCCTTCTTGCTCACTGGACCTTCACGTAGAGCCCTCTCTATTCCTCAGGAGCTGACAGGCAAGATGCCAAAGGAGTATCCTCTGAGCGCTGGAGAGGAACCTCCCCAGGTCAGAAGACGTGTTGGCACAGCCTTCAAGCTGGATGACAACCTGCTCCCTACTGAGGAGGTGAGTGCTGTGGCTTGTTTGCACAGCAGAGGTGGGGTGGTCAGACCGGTGGCCAAAGCTACTTTTAAATAATCCACCTCTTCCCTGGTTGTTTAAGATGAGACAGTTGCATGCCTATGTTGGGGGGGGGGGGGGGGGATTTAGACAAGTGTTGCCCTTATTTCAGTTAAAGTCCTCTAACCTGAACCCTGGTTTGGCCATATGACTTTATATCTTAATATAAGTGTTGCTGCTAATTAGAACAGATTGATAATGCCATTTGGGAACCTCTGACTGAGGTTTTCCTCCTGATCTGCGTCGTGCTGAGCTTGTGTTTGAACCCAGAGCGTGACAGAGGTGTGTTGTCCCCTTTGCAAAATCATCTGTTCGTGAGCATAGTTCGGTGACAGATGACAGCAGGAGGAAATTTATCTCTGGCTTAACGCAAGTTCCACCTAAGTAGAAGCTCTCTGTATTGCTCAAGAAGCTAATGTGAATTTTGCTGGCAGAGCCTGACTCAGGAGATAAGCTCATTCAGGTGTATGTTGTTTCTGGACATGCATCATTCCCTCTCGTTCCTTGAGAGATTTGCTATCTGGCTGTATCATCCAAGGAGCAGTAGATGCTGAGCACTTTGCATTCATTTTTCACCCCAGACTCTCTGCCCTGGCTTCTGTAGTACGAGTGTAACCCCTGTCTGCAGTAAACTGCTCATATACAACTGAAACGAAGTCCTGCTGTCCAGATTTAATTATCAGCCACTTAGCACTTCTCCACTTCTTTCATATGAGCCTCTCACAGTTGTTTACAAACAACTCATTAAATCTCCAAGTTCGCCGTTACATAGGTACAGCAGTAGGAATTTTGTATTTCTCTAATGTAGGGGATTCAGAGAGGTGTTTCCAGGCTTTGCCTTGGAGCAGGAGGTTAGCAGCCTGCAAGCTGGCTGTGTTACAGAAGGGGCTAACCTTGAACTCAGGTGTGCAGCTTCAGCCACCCAGCCTCGAGTGCCTCGGATCTTTCTCAGGAGACCTCATGTTCTTAGGCACAGAGTGAAGATCTGAAGTTCTCCTGTGCTGAGATTCTCTTGTATGAACTTCGGTGTTTCTGTGGTTTGTGCTCAAGATGTCTCTTCATTACCACGCAACCTAATCTTCTTTTGTATAATCTCATCTGCATAACTCATCTCTCAAATCTGCAGGATCCCACTTTGCAGGAACTGGAGAGCAATTTTATCATCCAGCAGAAGCTGGTGGAAGCTGCAAAGAAACTGGCCAGCGAGCCAGACCTCTGCAAAAACGTGAAGAAGAAAAGAAAACAGGAGTATGCCGACGCTGTAAAAAAGCTTCAAGAGATAGAAAACTCCATAAATGAATACAGGATCAAGTGTGGCAAAAAGCCAACCCAGAAATCAACTCTTACTCTGCCAGGTAAACAAGAGAATTCCCTGTGTTCTGGTAGAAAAAAATAGAAGTCATTTGGCTTGCTTGCGTGCTTTGTTTACATCTCTCTATATGATTTTTATCTCCTCTGAGGCAGTTAGGAAAGCAAAATGCCATTGCTGCTACAATAACCACATGGCTCATAAGCTGAGGGCAGACGAGCTGCTGTTCCGAGCACAGGTGTAGGCATGCAGCAGCACCAGGCACACGCCAGTGGTGCTATAGATAGCGGTGCTCCTGCCAGCCCTCTACCGAAACTGGTGTGGTGTCCCACTTTGTAGTGCTGTGGATCCGGGTGTATTGCTGAGCTGCCACACGCGAGGTTTCTCCTCCTTTCTTTCTGCAACGCTGCAGTTCTGGCCAAACCAGACTGTGTGACTTTTCCTGCCCTCACTGAGAGCTCAGTGTGGGTCCTCATCCAGCATGCAATGCAGCAGTGCTGGGCTGTCCATCATCACATGGTGCTTATCCTGACAGGCTGATGATTGCTCTTTTATGTGGCCCATCTCGTTCCTGATGGACAGAGATGAGGAAAACATCTGTTTTTCCAGCTATGGCTCACTGATCTGGGCGCTAATTGTGGGAGGTCCTGCATTGCCATGCTCGTGATGTGAAGTAACAGCAGAGGAAGTTGCTGAAGGCCTGCAGGAGCATGGGCAGCATCCGTGCATAGCTACTGCTGTTTGTTGCATGGAGTTTTTTTCCAAACAAGGAACTTCAGAGTTGGACGTGCAACCCTCGGTCCTTAAACAAGCACCGTTTAGCCCACTGTTTTGCAATATCTGATGCATGGCATCCTCGTTTGCTGTCTGACAGACAGAAGGGACTGGGTTCCGTTGTGGGTAGGAGCAGCAGGCATTGAGCCAGCAGGAGGTTAGCTGTGTTCCAGCTCCTGACTCCTGCAGCACAGTGTGTTTACACCACCTGAAACAGCTCTCTCCTGCTTCAGCTTCAGTGCCTGATTTCTTTGGTGCAACCTTTCTTGCTGTCACTGATGGTACTCCAGGCTCAAGGTGCAGGGTTGCACAAAGCTCAGCAGCGATGTCACTTGTAGCTGTGAGGTTTGGGACTGGCTTGTGGGAAATGACACACTGAAAAGTGACACTGATTTATTGAATGGCACCAGAGCTGTTCGACTCCCATCCCCGGGGGCCTGGGATGTTAAGGACACACGGGACTGTCTCCTTCTTGCCACGTTCTCTTCTCCTTTTCCTCTGTACCCTCAGAGAGTTTCTTCCCCTTTTACAGCAAATTACGCAGGCTTGGGATTTAAATTCAGAGCTCTTGCATGAGACTGAAACCACCAAAAATGTCCTGGGTTTATATTAATTGAATTGAAGCAGAATTTACACACTGAGGAAACATTCACAAACTAAAGTAATGCCAAATTTCAAAAGGTGTTTAGGACCTACCTGGTGGGATTTCAGGTGCACCTAAGGAGATTAGATGCTAGCAGACAAGATTTACACGTCTGTGTAGGTTCCTGCCTCCTATAGAAGCACCAGAACACCCTGTGAGATCTCTTACAAGTTGAATGGAAAACACCTTTCTGAATCTTGGCCTGATTCCTGCTGCAGCTGAAAAAATCTGCTTTGATGATGATGTAGGTAGCTTGCAGAGCTGCAGTGGAAACAAATAGGCCCTGATAGGAAAGCAAAGCAGGGCTGTCTTTGGGCTGCTGAGGTCCTAAATGGTTTGGTTGCAGCGTTATGGGCATCAACTGGCTCTGGAGCTTTAGAAAATAAGCTCTACGTGATGTTCTGAAATTAACATTGAGTGTTCTTAAAGTGCTTGTTTTCATTCACAGATGATATAATCCCATCTGAGAGCAGCTCTCTCTCTGATACAACGACCTGTGATGACGGTACGTTGATTATCCTTTCCTTCCTTCTGCCTGTTCAGAGATACTCACTGACTTAACACCCTTCAGCCTGCTATTTTATTGCCTTCCAATGACAAATCGCAGCAGAGGGAAAAAGAGCTTAGTCAGGAGTTGGTGTTCATAATGAGTTACTTATTGAAAGGTTCTTCTCCGTGGGCTGATTTGAGTCATCTTCAGGGAAGGCATCTGGAGAACTGTGATCAGCTGCTGTGAGCTTCCAGCAGGTGCTTTGTCCCTGAGACCTGACCAGGGGCAGACGTGGGTGCTGGGAGGAATTGCCCAGCCCTTCTATCCTCACAGCTACTAAAACTCACTAAAAGTGGAAGAGTCAGAGATAGTAATGATCTGTTTACGTTTCAGTGTTACCTAGTGAGCTGCGTCTTGCATGGGTTTGGTGTTTGCTCAGCTTACTCATTTCACACACACACCCACAGACACACATTCACACCCTGTTCCACAAGGTGGAAAGGACTTGGCTTTGCCTCTCCCTTCACTGGGTAATCATCATCTGGGGACAAACATTATCTAAATTATTACTCACTTTTCAGTTTGGGCCTGATTCTGATCTCGCTTGTCCCAGTTTTAGACTTGTACAACCCATCTGGTACTATAAAAAGGAGTTACACCTGGTTCCTGCTTGTTAGAAGCAGAGCTGAGGTTTTGGTTTGGGAACACATTCTCTGTGATACTTGCCCTGCGTTTACCTGTGTTAGTTGTAGTTTCCTTTTGGCTCTAATGGGATTTTACTGGATTTTGCCCTCAGCAAAATGAGAACAAAGATCAAGCCAACGTTTTCCCAACTGCTTTCAGCCAAATTTGTCTGTCAGTGCCTTTGCTCATTCGGTCCCTTTTGAAGTCAGTCCCTTTCAGGTTGTAGTTAAATTAACCTTTAAAATGTCATTTCCAAGTGAAGTGCTGAATGGTGAGGGAGAGGAACTGGCTTTGGTGCAGCTGAGCATGCCAGCTTCACTCTGGGTGGGACAGAGCTGCAGAGCAGGCACTTGCCCAAGGAGCTCCCACTTGGTGGTCCTGCAAAGTGCTGGGCAAGAACCTCAGCAGCAGTCAGGGCTGTGAGTCTTGCATGAGCCTCCACAAAGTCCTGCCAGGGGAGCCTGGTGCAGGCAGCTGTGTGGCAGCTTCCTGAACTCACAGCTTCTGCCCTCATCTCCACAGCACAAAGTTGCTACTCAGTGGCTGCAGATTTGCACGTAGAGCAAAAAAATAAAAAGCATGGATTTTGCTTAACTGAATATATATTTCTTTTCAACAGGCAGTGAATCCCTCAGTGTGCCAGCACAACGAACCAGCTCCGCACAGCTTTCTCCAAGGCTGCTTCCACCAAAGTCTCTCGGGCTGGAGAGAGTTCATCTCAGAAAGTCATCCATGAACGAACAGCTCTTGGAATCGAGGCACTCCAGGTACTGCACATCTCTGCTCTGCTGGGTTCTCTGCTCTGCTTGACATGAGAACTCAGCCCTGTCTGTGCCAAAAATTTGTTATTATGGACTCCCTGGAGATGCTGCTGCTTCTCTTGTGGTTGAAGAGTTTGGGGATAAGTGTTAATTTTCCTGCTTAGTAAATACATGTGTGTGCAGGCAGCCATCAGGGACTGTGAAACTGCAGAGTAGTGTTGTCTTTGTGAGTCACGTGAGAAGTGCAGAGGGAAGGGCTGTGCTTAAGGAATTGCCCACCATTACTTTCACTCCTTGTCTCTGTTTTTGTGGTTTGTTTTCAGTGTGTAATTGCTTCAGATAACACCAAACCATACCCATCCCTCCTGATCCTATCAGTATTTCAGCAGGTACTTTGTTACAACACACAGAATTCACCTAAGATTTGAGAAGCAGTCTGTCTAAAAATAGGAGAATTACTAGGATGTAAGCCACGTGCCAGCATTAGTGTCAGCTGCAGTGAGTGGCTCAGTTTCCCATGTGGATTTATAGGATTTGGGCTCTTGTGTGCTAGGGACACAGCTCCATGGAGCACATGGGAGCAGTAGCTCAGTGGTGGGATTGTGCTGTATGGGTCTGATCTGGTGCTGGTTGTTCTCAGTATAAGAATTCCCATTGATCTCAGTGTTTCTTGGACTGTGTCTCTTACGAAGCATTCAGGTTATTTTTTTCCCTTCCCTTTAAGACAGAGTGCACGTAGTCTTGGTCTGCATGACTTGCGTTGTGTTTAACCTAAGTGGAACTCTTTCTCCTTGGCTGCAGGGACCCGCTTTCCACTCACAGCAGTCCTTACCGCACCCTGGAACGGGCAGCCCCATCCCATGGAGGAAGAAGCATGCCTACAACGCCCGTGCTCACACGCAATGCCTACAGTAGTAGCCACTTACAGTAAGGGGCTTGATCTTGACTTTTGAACAGTGCTAAGAGGGTAAAAAGTCTTCTGTGGTGCAGCTCTCCCTGTAGCAGGGCCAGGCTCTCAAAATGTCTCATCTGGGTATTTGGGTACTGGGTTGCTATCGGCCACCATTAAAAGGTGGTAAAGACCTCATGGTTTATTTAGCTGAGGTAACACAACTGTGGGATGCAGAGCTGCAAGAAATCCACCTTCCTATGCTCCCATGCTCAGCTGCTTGGCCAGATGTCATGTGCTTCAACTGTGAGCTCCCTGCTGTAACTCACTGCAGAATGAGAGGCTGTGAGCTTTGCTCCATCTTCGCTCTCGTAGGTTACCTTTATCACCATAATTTTTACCTGAAAAATCTCCTGTTGCTGCAGCAAATGTAAAACCAAGCTGAATTTGGTGTAAAAAGGAAATACCGGATTGGTGTTGTGCTTTGGTTCGGGAGGAAGCGTGCCTGGTTTGTCCCTGTGTGCTCTCTCCAGCTTTCTGTCTGCATGCGACTGCGTTAACCAACCTACACCCGTATCGTTGCAGGCCAGATGTTTCCCCGCACCATTGCAGGCAGCGCAGTGGCAGCCTGGAGTCCCAGACCCACCTGTTGTCTGAGGTTCCCGCTGAGAAAACGGCCTTCTCCCTCACAAAGTCCCAGAGAAGCAGCAGCACCGAGATCCTCGATGATGGGTCGTCCTACACCAGCCAGTCGAGCACGGAATATTACTGTGTGACACCTACGCCCAAACCATATTACACTACTCAGACTCTTGACAACAGAACCAGGGGTCGAAGGCGGTCAAAGAAACAGCACATTTCTGCTGCGGGTTCAGGAAGTATGCCAAATCTTGCCCAGAAGGATGTCCGGAACGGTGTCTACCACAAAGGCCACGAGCAGCCTTCCTCCACTTACTATATTTCTGGATATTCCCCGTACACCGAATCTGATGTTTATTACAACGGAGGATACGTTTATGAGAGCGATACGGAGGGGCAGTACAGCGTCAATCCTTCATATCGCTCGTCGGCGCATTACGGATACGACCGCTACAGGGAATTCAGGTCTTACAATGAGGACGAAGTGGACAGAGTACCCCACAACCCGTACGCAACCCTACGGCTCCCAAGGAAGCAAGTTGCTAAAACGGAGCATATAACCAAAAACATTCACAAGGCCTTAGTAGCAGAGCATCTGCGGGGCTGGTACCAGCGTGCCTCCAGTCAAAAGGAGCAGGGTCATGGCCTGCAGGCGGGCTTTGAGTCTGACAGGGGGTCTCAAAGGAGTTTGGGCTTCGCTGGTCTGCAGGTGCCGTGCTCTCCCAGCAGTCGGGTGTCATCTTTCTCTTCAGGTAACCTGAGTTGGTTTTGTTTGTTTGTTTTACATCCCTTTTCATCAGATTCTGCCCCTATAATGAAGTCAGAATGTGGGCAAGGCTAAAAGGTGGATAAGGAACTCAGCGGGATTTTTGTTCTCTTCCTGAGCACAGAACTGCTTGTTGCCTTCTCTGGGTAAAACTTTTATTCTTTGTAAGCACAGTAACCCAAAGAAGCACAGAGAGCTGTATGTTTCAAGCAGGAAAGCCTACAAGTAGAGGCCAACACCAGTATGCCATACGCGTGCAGTTGCTGTGATGCTGTCCAAGATGCAGTGCAGTTGGTGCCGCTGAACAGTCTTAATAAAGAGAGATTCCCTCACTTGAGGTATTGCCCACACATAGCTTGGTGTTTGTAGATAGAGGTGGTAGGGTCTCCTTCTCTGGAGACGTTCAAGACCCACCTGGGCACTTACCTGTGCAACCTGGGCTAGGGAGCTGCTTTGGCAGGGGGCTGGACTCAATGATCTCTGGAGGTCCCTTCCAACCCCTACAGTTCTGTGATCCTGTGATAGTATTTTGTTTGCATTCTCTGACTCTGTGCCCCAAAAAACCCGTAGAGGTCACTAATGAGAGCTGTATCATTTCTCTCATCTCCTTGTGCTGCAGAAGGATCCAATTGACTGTGCCTTTTTTATTTTGTAATTCCAGCATCTTCTGCAAACACCGTTGGGAACTGGCGGAACCCCCTTGCATTGGGACTTTCAGATTATGACACGTTATCTCATTCCTCTTTTGCCAGCTGTTATGGGAACGCTTATGGCAACCTTCCTTTGCAGAGCAGGTGAGTAAAAGGTCGAGATTTTCTGCCCCTCCTGGACTTCATAGGCTATTAAAGGATGTGAAGCAAGCAGCTTGGTTTCAGAGGACCAGGATGAGGAGTGTTTATAGAATTGCCTCTACGAGAGTGCCTTCTCTGTCTTGGTGTAGTTCTGCCTAACTAGCAGCCTTCAGGGAATGGGGATCAGGCATGAGGGCTGGATGAGCTCCCCCAGCTGATGCAGCCAGAGCTCTGCTCCCAGCAGTGGAGCAGGGCACAGCACCCTGCACACCTCCCTTCAGCCTTACTCCTGCGTGCTGCTGCTGCAAGGCAACACCACCATCGCACTAATAAACCAAGCACATCTTGCTTGGCAGAGCTCACCCGCTGACCTCGGCACGACTTGCTGCTGCTTGCAGCCTCCCTGCGTGCGGGGGCTTTCCCGAGGACTGCAAGGAGTCCAGGATCCCGCTGGGGCATTGCAGGAATGCATGCAGGACCCATGCTGCTCCTGCTTCGTGGTTTCGCTTTGCCCCAGCCCTCACACGCCAGCTGTCAGCGGGGAGAACGGCAGCTGCCTGTCCCAGAAGTGGCCCAGATGCCACCATGTCTCAGTGCCCCCATGCTAAGCACGGCCTGCTCTAGTAAGTACTGTGCATGCGTGAGCCCGGGGCCGGGCGTTGTGGTTTGCACTTGTGCCAGGCTGCCCCGTGGGGATGGCCCGCCTTGTTTGTCTGCTTGTTTAGGAAGAAGCTCAAGTGTAAGAAAAAGATGCAGAGGCTTCTGCTAGATCCTTGTGGCTGAGCTGAATGCCTTGTCTTTGTTGCAGTGATTTAAATGATCTATAATAGCGGTGTCTAAGAGTGCTGTTTCTACTAACTACTTAACTTCCTATAATTGAGCTTTGGAATCTGTGTATTTTAGCAGCTTTTTCTGAGTGGTTTTTTTAATTCTTTTTTGCTGTTACTTTTCCATATTCTGAATCCTTTGGCCAATCATTAATCCATGGGATTTTCTTTTTCCTACTTCAACGTGATTACGGCCATAATCTCTATGTTCCGTCCTCCTGACAGCTTTGAGCAGCAGCGATCCTGCTGCACACAGCTAGCACAAAGCCTGGGGTTTGATGCTTGGATCCGAATGTTGGGGTGCACTCACAGCACCCACAGCTCCTTCCACCCTATGGGGCTGAGCACTCACGCCCTTTGGATGGAGGCAGCGGACGCTTGGGGCTCTGGGGAGCTCCTGCTTATCCCTGGTGCCCTATCTCTTACAGAGCGTACCCGGAGCCGAGCCAGCTTGGTGGCGATGAGGAGAACCAGCTGGAGGAAGACTTGCACAGCAGCGAGCAGAGGTTGTTCTGGCATGAGGACTCCAAGCCTGGGACGCTCGTGTAGACTGCCCGCAGCCCTGCATTCGTACCCTTGCGTGCCTTGCACAAAATGCTGTTACTCCGAAGGAGATCTCGGGTGCACCTTCCAGACCGATGTCGCCAGGAATTATGAAATTCAGCATTAAGAGGGATTGTAGCAAAATGACAAAGTCTGACCAAGAGCGGCGTTTCTTTCCGAGTCCGGATCGCCTCCACGAGCAAGGGCAAGCCACAGCTGAACAGATGACAAGATGCAGCACTTGGCTGAAGTATTTACGTTCAGCGAGCACTTTTGTTGGAAGGTGTTGAAAGCAAACCTCAGAAAAAACTAAATGTGAAAAGGAAACTTACGGAAAAAAACAGGAATTCTAGGAGCACAATTCTGAAAGAAGAACAAATGGAGGTTTCTTCAGCCGTGGCTTATGAGGACCTGGAAGGACTTTCATAAGCTGATGAAGGATTGATTCTGTGTGTGTGAATGAGGCAAAGGGTGACTTGATCAGTATTGGAACATTACTTGAAGGAAAGCTGGATATTTTTGTTGTTGTTGTTACGGAGGTTTGAATGAATTTGTCTGTTTTTGGGGTGTTGTTCAGAGTGATTGGTAGCACCGCAAACGAGTTCTGGGAAGAAAAGGATTAGCTGTCACAATACGTCACGTAAAACTCTGGGTTGTGGGTTAGGGAAGCAGGAGGAGTCTGCTCCTCTCCGTGTTGAAGCATCTCAAGCAGCCTCACTGTTGGACCTCTCCATGGTACAGCCTCATGGGTGGCAGCTCCGCGTTGCTCTGCCATAGCAAATCAAGGATGGAAACGGAGAGAGCTCCTCTTGGCACAGGAGCAACGTGACATAACGGCCAGTATTTTAGGGTGGGGTGCAGGTGCAGCCAGCCCAGTGGGTGCCTTACAACGAGGGGCATTAGCATCGTGCCACGCTCACCCGCGCTGCCCGGTGTGCTGTGGGGTCACCGAGTGACAGAACAGTTTTTTTAACAAAAACCATGTGTCTGGGGCGGGGGGGGGGGGAAAGAAATTGCAACTGCAGTCTTGGTCTGAGAGGGCTAAACCTACCTCATATCATCCATCTGTAGGAACAAGTCAGCGTGGGTTCACTTGCGTGACTGACGACGCCTCATCTGCACACTGCATAACCTCCCTCGCGTCTCAGCTGTATGTGCTTCAGGATCCCATACGAT
Source organism: Oreortyx pictus (assembly GCA_036925125.1). Lineage (NCBI taxonomy): Eukaryota > Metazoa > Chordata > Aves > Galliformes > Odontophoridae > Oreortyx > Oreortyx pictus. Next base: position 4,301,591 of record JAUPFR010000015.1, read on the forward strand.
GGTGCTCTTCTTTCTTTTATACAAAGGGTTAGGAACTCCCTGTTCATATTGTGAATAGAAAGGTTTCTGATACGCTTTTTTGACGTTTTTTACCAATATTCCAGAGCATGTAATATATACAGAAGGACGCACTTGTTAAGCTGGTACTTAGTCATTTGTATTAGAGTCACGATTGGGAGTTAAAGGAGTAACAAAAAAAAACCCAACAGAATAAAATAACTTATTTCCTCGGTTTTACATATTTGTATAGCCTAGAAACGCGAGAGCTCTTTTTTGCTTATTCTTTTACTACTTAACGGATTTCTAGACCTATTATTTTGTATAGGTCAATAAACTGCAAAGTGTGCTACCAAAACCTCGTCAGCATTTCTCCTGTTTCTCCTTAAAGGGCGATCAGAAGAGTGTCGTGTGTGGGATTGCCAAGTTTGGGGGTAGGAGAGTGATTCCTTCTGGGCTGTGATGAGGGGCAGTGGTTCCCCTGCAGGTCCCCATCTTGGGGCAGGGGCTGTGTTACTGCCAGGCAGGCTTGCCCTGGAAGAAACATCCCCGCAAGTCTGAATTTCTGGCAGTGCTGAGCTGCACTCGGTGCCTTTGCAGAGATTGCGATGAGTTATTCGTTGTCTCCTGCTTTTTTTCTTTATGATAAACCATGTTTGTTCCATTTCTCCATTGGGCTCCGTTGCCCCGTGCACAGCAAACGCTGTCCCTGCGCTGCGGTGGTTCATCAGCACTCTCAAAGGGCTCTTCTTATACATCAGCACTCTCAAAGGGCTCTTCTTATACAGAAAGAAATGAGTGGTGTGATGAGATCTGCTCCCCATTTCAAGCGTTGTTTACGTGCCTTTATTTCGATGCTGGAGCCATTGAATTTTGAGTGGGCTTTTCCCTTCCAGCTCAGGGCCGTGTTGGCACAGGGCTGGCTGCAATCAAGGTGCTTTGGGAGTGTTGAGAAGATGGAGTGGATTCAAGTGAAATCCATGGGACGTAAAACCTCCAGGGCTGGATTTTCAACAACTGAACCCCTCGTGGGGGGACAAGACAGAGGATGCAGGGCCTGCTGCCCACATCCCTTCAGGCAAGCAGAGCTGCCAGCCCTCATCCCTGCCGTGCTGCTTTGGTGCACGGCTGTTGTGGCACCGGGTCCGTATAGCGAAGCTTGAAAAGGTAACGGAGATGTGGTTATAATTGTTACCGTTTTTGTTCAAACGTGGAATTCAAACGACCCGGGCTTTGTTTGACGTGCTATCTCAGCTGGTGAAGCTTTTCCGCAGGCTTCCTGCAGCTGGGTCAGCAGGGACACCTAGCGACCAGGCAGTGCCGCTGAGGAGAGGAACCTTCCCATCTCCGAGCTCCTTAGGAATTGGTGTTTGCTGCCATCCGGAGCAAAGCTGGGACACGAGCAACGTGGTACGCACACAACGAGGTTTCACACTGTTTTGGGCACTTGTTACAGGTGTTCGAGATAAGAAAAAAAAGAGTTTTGTTTTATTCTGCACATGTGCAAAGGATGGTGACGCCCTGCTGCACTGCCCCTGCCTTACGTAGCCACATCTTCACTTGTCAGCTGCTGGTTGTGGATTTGGGACCACATGAGCCATGTGTCAGGACAGGATTTGTCACTGAAGGCCATTACTGCTAAGGCCCTATGCTGAGAGTAAAGCTGATGTGATGTTTTCTCCTTGGAAGAAGGGATGACGTAAGCAGTGACTGGTGCTGGTAGCATGGGCGGGTGTGGAGGCAGAAGGGTCCTTGTCAAAGAGTGATGAAACCCTAGCCAAGGAGAAGCTCCTTGCTCTCCATCCAGCTTCATTGTCCATGTCACCATAAATCCCTCAGCAAGCCCTTGACTTCTGAAGGATGTGCACCCTCTCTCAGGGCTCAGCAGCATGTGTGAGTCTCAGTTTCTAGTTAATGATTGGGGTGCCATCAGTGAGCCACAGGCAGAGGAGCGTTTGCAGCCAGCAGGGGCTCAGCTGGAGTAACCCAAGAAGCAGCCTCCCACCTGTTCCTGGCCAGAGGTTAGGGCAGGACATGTGCAGGACCCATCACGTAGCCCCGGCAGCACTTCCCCCGGGCACGTTTTGGTGGCAGGGTGATACAGGGCGCAGGGCTGTGATAGGTTTGTTCATCATGAAATCCAGATACACCCCTGTGCTTGAAGCAAAGGGTGACATTGCTACCCCAGAAGGACTCCAGGTTCTGTTATCTGATCTGCTGGCTCTTCGATTCTTTTCATTGTCTGGTTTGTGTTGAATTCAGCAGTTTAGCTTGTAGAGGAGATCACCCATTTGGAAGGTTATTATGATGGTATTACTCCTCCAAGAGCACTTTGTGCTCTGTCACGGACAGCACTGACGTGCACTGGTTGGAGGTAAATTGTATATTTGGCAAAGAAGGCAGGGGGCAATGCAACTTAATTTTAGCTGCTTGTTGTAGGGTGGGGCTTTTGTCACTCTCGAGGCTCTGCCATACAAAGGTGGGGAGAATGTGAGATGTGAGAGCATCGCTGTTGGCACAGACCCCATCACCTGCTTGGGACCAACAGCTCCTCCTGCTGCCCATGAGGACTGGGCAGGAAGCGGCAACCGATGGTGCAAGCTGGTGTTGGAAGTGCTGGTGCTTTCCTTGTCTTGCAGGTATCAGTGTGGGTGTGCTGGGGCCCTGATTGGTGGTGGAATTTGCTCTCATATTTTCTGGCATGGTCCAGCTCCCCCCAGCACTCCTGTCCCCTTTGTGCACAGTCTCATTTTTGTTTCCATGCAATAGGGGACACGGACAGTGGCAATGGTGCTGTCATATGGCACAACAAGGACTCAGTTCAGATGCTCTCAGGCTTATCAGAAAGTGAGAAGTGCAACATAAATTCATAATAAATCTTGCTGGCCTCTCCATATCAGGCCTGTGTCCCCCTGCTTTGCCCCAGAGCTCCACTTCACAGCTCCCTCCCAAGCAGCTAGGGCACATGCCTCAAAAGCCAGACATCCCTGCCCTATTTAAGCAGCAAACTCAATCTGATCATATATCTGTAACTGCTTGGAGGTGGATGGGTTGTTTTTTTCTCCCTGGTGACTTTCCCACAGGGTTTCTCTCCACGATCGCTCTCGTTACTCAGCGGTTGTTATTGTTCAGGTCCCCATCATCTGACCTGTTATAATCCCCATATTGCGTTACAGGGATTGCTGGACATTCTTGGTGTATGCCTCTGTTGGTCAATTTTAGACTGCCCCATCGAGCCTGTGAGTTTCTTAAAAGTGGTGCATGGTTATGTTACACAGGCACATTCTCTGACTGTTTTCCACTTAATGCCTTGGCACTGGGAAATGGCATGGATCAGTAGCAAAGGGAAATAAGTATGTGGGTTATTTTAGCAAAAAAAAAAAAAAAATGACAGCCAGCATTATAGAAATTCCTCTCAAGTATTTGGCATCAGGATTTGTGCCATCGATTACCTTAAAAACAGAGCAAATCTGAGGCACGGCTTGATGGGCTGCTTAGAGCCAAGGTGTGACACAGGATTCAGCCCCACGTAACTACTTGCCTTAGAAACAGTAGACAAGAAGTATGAATTGTTCATTAAATGTGCAGGCTTCTTTTTTATTTTATTTTTTTTCCTGTCAACACAGTAAGAGTTCATTCATCTTATTTAATGCTTCTTACATCCCTACATCTTGTGCGGCAGCTCGTTAGTGCCGGGATTCCTTAGTGAGTGTCAAATTGGCACGAAATGGTGAGTGCCGCCGGTGGAAGTGGCTTTCCTCTCTCATCAAAGGTGGTGGCATTAGGGAGGATTTCAGACAGCTCTCATGGAAATGCCTTCAAAAAGTTATTGGGAGGAAGAGTTGGGTTTTGCCTTGGAAAGGACTTCTAGATTTGGCCCTGAGAATGGTTTCAGCACAGAGGGTGTCTTCTGTTGCCTTAACGTGCTGTTTCCAGTACACCAAAACACTAAGCAATGTGTTAGAAAAGGAAGTGGACCCTGTACTCAATGTAATTTATGGAGGAGACCTAAAGTAGGCAAAATGTGATACCCACTTTAGAAATCTGTGGGATTAGCACCTGTGCCACTGGGAGAGGTGTCACTGGGCAGCGTTTGCCCTGTGCCCAATGGAGAAGGCACCGCTCCCAGAGGTGTAGTGTTTCCTAATGGCAGTATTGACAAATGATATATTTCTACTTAGAAGAAAGCTTGCTTTTTTAATCCCTATCAGTGTTCTCAGTATCCCCTTCGTGGGCTGACCCTACTTAACTCAGAGGATCTGGCAAGACCAGGGCCCAAGATGGGCCTGGCTGTGGATCGTAGAAATACAAGAAGGTGGCCAGGGACTTTATTTACAGTCAAGAAATTAGCAAGCGATTTGTAACCACTGAATAGACAGCTTCTGTGACCCAAACAGCATCGCTCGGGAGAATTACATACCGGCTACTGGAGATCATTGATTTATTTGATAACATCAGGAAACCATTTATGGACTCTATTATGGACAGCACTTGCTGGAGGTTAGAGCTGCTAGAGCAGATAGATTGATGTGTGGGTCTGCTGTTGTGCTTGCTACTGCATAATATAAAATAAGGGTGGCCCCTGAAATACCAAAGGGGGAAACAGAAGCATTATATTCTTGGCGTGGTTTGTTTTTATTTCTACACTTACCGTTTATTTGATTCTTAAATTTTTGGAATTCTCCGCAGTTGTGTACCATCCTGTGGTTTATGGCTTTTTAATTGAGGTTAATAGGGCTTTGGACACCACAGTTCTCATTACAGAACTCAGCAACATGAGGCCCCATCTTGCAGATGTGGTTTTGCTGCTGGTAGATTCCAGCAGAGCATGACTGGTCTGAGCTCCAACCCAAGGGTTTCGCAGCTTCTCACCTGTGGCTTCTTTGCTATGAAAGACACGTTTACAGTCATAAAGTGAGGATCTGAAATGACACTTCAAGGTAGGAAAAGGGTGAACCCGAGATGTGTTTTGCAGCCAATATCTGGTGACGCTGCAAGTAACATCCATGATAGAGGAAGACTGGTGAAGATGTACAGCGTGGGGCATTGTACTGCTCCTGGGCAGGATGTGATGTGCTGGGGAACCCTCACTACTGGGAGAGGGGATGGACCCATCCCCAAATGGATGTGGTGAGTTTTGTGCTGCCATTTTGCTGCCTCTTCCCATCTCAGGGGCTTTGTCTTACCTGGATTTAGCACTTGGAAGAGCTCATAGGTGACCTTGCACTGGCACCCCTGCAATATTCATGTTTTAGGACTTCACTAAGGGTGGTGAAATCCCCCCACTGTCCACAGCCATTTGGAAGTTGGTTTTGAGACATCTGAGGCTCGATGGATGCAGACGCTTCACTAAATTGTAAAGAAAAGTAATTTCAATGCAGAACTCCCTCAGGCACCTCGCAGGCAGCATCAACTCCACTCATGGACCAGGGGGCAATCCGTGCATGCGGTGATGCACTGAAAGTTGCACAAAATTCCCCTCAAAAACGACCATCTTCTCTAGGTCTCAATGGGGGACGCACCAGCTGCACTGAAATGTCAGAAGGGTTTGCACAGCTGACACGTTGCTGAAAATGGAGCATGGCAGCATCTCCATAAATTCTCTTTATCCAGCCAAGTGCTGCTTAATATAGACCTAGCAGTGCTGCCCCTCTGCTGCACTGCGACCGAGAGCTGCCGCCGCTCATGACCAAAACACAAAGTCTTTGGTTTAACCAAGCAAGTATCTTTCTCTTTAGTTCTATAAAGTAATAGGGGAAGGAGGGAACAAGCAAACATGTCTGAACTCGGCCAAACGTCTGACGAAGACGTATCCCCTGAGGACATCAACGAAGATGAAATCCTGGCGAACCTCTCCCCCGAGGAACTGAAGGAGCTGCAGAGCGAGATGGAGGTGATGGCCCCCGACCCCGAGCTCCCCACAGGGATGATACAGAGGGATCAGACGGAGAAGCCCCCCACAGGCAGCTTTGACCACCGCTCCCTGGTGGACTACCTGTACTGGCAGAAGGCGTCCCGGCGCATGCTCGAGGACGAGAGAGTTCCTGTCACCCTCCTGCCCTCAGAGGTAACCAGCAAAAAAATCACCCCTATCTGTTGTGTGTCTGATATGGGATCGGTGTTGTAGCTGTAATGCCTTAGTCTACCCCTGGTTCCACTCTTTGTTAGAATGGTACGGTAGAAGCCATGAGTTTAAATGATTTAAAAACCTCAGTAATGTCAGGATCCAGCTTGGACTGGAGTAAAACTTTATGTTTAGATGTTTTCCTAAGTCTTTACTTGTGGCTTTTAACAGAAGAAAATCCTAATGCTGTTTCAACAAAGCAAACCACTGAGAAACTCTCAGAAAATCAACGTGGAGTGTATAAGAAATTGGTTTGGCTTTGCACTTTTGATTGACACAGTATTGCTTTTCCATGGAGCACTTAGTTTAATGTAATCATTGGCACAATGTAATGTCACACTGGGGGAAAAATCCTACAGTCCATTTTTACAGTGTGAACACTCATAAACAACCAGGCATGCAAACTCCGTGACCTGGTCCCATCCTTTTCAATGCAGTCCTTTGATTTATTGTACTATCCATATGAGTTATATAGAGGTTGAGGTCACACTCAGATATTTGTCAGGGTAGAGCCAGCCCAACCTGTGGGTCGTTATCCTCAGGTTTTTTTGGGACCTGCCTTGGCAGCTGTGGCACTTCTGGTCCAGAGCAGCCCCTCTGCCTTCAAAGTGCTAGGATTGTCCTCAGAAAGGGGAGAAATTCTTAATAATCTCATCCAGGAAAGTGTCTGCAGGGGGTAGAGGGGAGAGTGTGGGGGGAAGCTTGCAGGTGGTTTTATTTTGATGCTGAAAGCACTACTGCTTTCAGCAGCTGTATTCATAGCTGGTTCCCTAACTCTGGACTCAGAATAAAATGGAGCTGTGCTTTATCCATGGCTACTTCCATTACACAGGTACCAGCGCACTGCCTTGTAGTCTGTGTGTCAGCTGACCCTGATGCCATCATGATGCGTCCTTTCTACCTCCTTTAGGTTGAACACACAGCCAGACTTCATGTGGGCTCACAGTGTTTTGTGACACATGAAACAAACTTTGTCTCTTGACAAGGAAATGATAAAAGTCCCACCAAATCCAGGAGCAGATTAGGATCAGAGTTCCTTAATTCCCACCTTAACATAGCGTTAAACCCATCCAGGATTTATTGGTCAGTGTTCTTAAAGGGTGAAGATGAGATATTTGCCTACAGCCACGGCCAGAGCAATTGTCCTTTCATTCCATACCAAGCCAGCACACCGTGACTTGCAGGCGATGGCACATTTAAGTGTTATTATACAGTGGACAAATAGGTATGGAAATACAGCCATCCCATGGTTTTAGCACGAGGTTAATGTTGTTTTGGCTGTTTCTGCCCACAGAGAATGACTGCAGAGGAGATGGCAGACAGCAGTGGTGGCTCTGGCAATGAGGGCAGCAGGAGGGGGCCAGAGGCTGATGGGAAAGAGCGGCACTACCAAAACGAGAGCGTGTCACATGCTGTAACACCGCCTGGGGAGATGAACAGAGATGGAAGCAATGAGGAGGGAGAGGAGGAGGAGGAGGAGGAGGAAGAGGAAGGTGAAGAGGAGGAAAGTGAGTCAGAAAGGAAGGAAACTTGTGTTAATGAAAATCATTACAGCGATCAAACAAGCAAGCAACCACCAGGTTCTGAATCAGGGGAAACCGCAGAAAAGCCAGATGAGAATGAGAAGAAAATCTCAAAATTAAACATCCCCAAAAAGTTAGCGTTGGATACCAGCTTCATGAAGCTCAGTGCCAGGCCATCAGGAAATCAAACCAACTTAGAAGACAGCTTGGAGAAAGTCCGAAAAAACAGTCCAGAGATGAAGGAGCTCAACCTAAACAACATAGAGAACATCCCGAAGGAAATGCTGATAGACTTTGTCAACGCAATGAAGAAGAATAAGAACATAAAAACGTTCAGCTTGGCCAATGTGGGAGCTGACGACAACGTCGCATTCGCTCTGGCCAACATGCTACGTGAGAACAGGAGCATCACCACGCTCAACATCGACTCCAACTTCATTTCTGGGAAGGGCGTTGTGGCCATCATGAGGTGCCTGCAGTACAATGAGACACTGACGGAATTCCGCTTCCACAACCAGAGGAGCATGCTGGGCCACCAGGCCGAGATGGAGATCGCCAGGCTGCTGAAGGCCAACACCACCCTGCTGAAAATGGGCTACCACTTTGAGCTGCCAGGGCCCAGGATGGTGGTGACCAACCTGCTGAGCAGAAACCTGGACAAGCAGAGGCAGAAGAGGCAGGAGGAGCAAAGGCAGCAGCAAATGAAAGAGCAGCGAGAGCTGATCACCATGCTGGAGAATGGACTGGGCTTGCCACCTGGGATGTGGGAGATGCTGGGGGGTCCTCTGCCTCAGCCCAGGCCGCATGAAGCTCCCCCAGCACCCAAACCACCCATCCCCACCTCGGGACGGGGGAAGGAAAGCATGCGACCTGCGGCCCCCGAGCAACCGCATGGGGCTGAGCCCAGCTTCAGGGTGATCAAGCTGAAGAAGATCCAACGCAAACCTGCTGTGCCCGAGTACGTGGAGCCCACTGAGAAAACCAACCTCAAGGATGTGATCAAAACGCTGAAGCCGATCCCCAGGAGAAGGCCCCCTCCTCTTGTTGAAATAACACCGAGAGATCAGCTGCTGAATGACATTCGTCAGAGCAACGTCGCTTACCTGAAACCGGTGAGTGCTCAATGGTGGAGGGGATTGTGCTCCAGAGCTGCTATTAGCATGAGGTCATAGCGTTGTTAAGGTTGGAAAAGGCCTATAAGATCACGAAGTCCAACCCCAACCCACCCCACCATGCCCACTGACCACATCCCTCAGTGTCACATCTCCACACTTCTTGAACACCTCCAGGGATGGTGACCCCACCACCTCCCTGGGCAGCCTGTGCCACTGCATCGCCACTCTTTCTGAGAAGAGATCTTTGCTAATATCCAACATGAACCTCCCATGGTCCATCTTAAAGCCATTACCTCTCATCCTATGCTTTACCCATCAGTACTTTGGTGGGACTTCCAAGCACACCCCAAGGTTGGTCTATGGCATCCACAGGGGGGATGACCCAGTATCACCAGAGCCCCCCACTGCCTTCTTGGGTTTTGTTTGTCCCATCACATAGATGGGTGTGGGATTTTAACCTCTTGTTCCTCAATCATCAAGGTAAATAAAAAGAAATTCAGCTGAGTGCAAACAAACTTAGAGGAACGCAGTACTAATGTGCTGCTAATAATATTCGCTGTCATAATATGCAAACACTCTTATAATACTGGGGACACAACAGGGGTTATTTTTCACAGGATTCATTTAATCTGTCCTCAGGCCCCCATAAAGAAAAACATGCCATAGCCCTCTTGTTATTTTTACTTTCTACAGCAGCGATGGTACAAAGACCCCTCTATAACGTATTCTCCAAGGGTCTGAGCCTGAATTGTAACAGCAGGATGGGTAAAAGTTGCTTTTTCTTGGTTGCCTACATACGTTTTTAGAGCTGCATAGAAGCATCTCAGGTAAAATAATAGGTCCTGTGCTCTACTGATTTCCTGCAAAAATGTACAAATTATGGATTTGGGTTTTGTTGCTCATCCTTACTCTGTTTTAAGAAGTTGTTGAGGTGCTGGAAGGAGGATCACCCGAGGCACCCAGCTGGAACACACAGAGCACAGTGGCCTGATGCTGGGAACCATCACTTCAGAAAGCCTCTGATGCTCATTTTTGGCTTCCCTTTCTTCAAGAAAAATTGAAAGCTGTTTGAGATATATGTAGCTAGTGATGTTGATGCCTCTGTGTTGCTAAGGTCAGAGGCAGAGAACAAAAAACCCCTTGCAAATAGAAATGGTCAATCTTATTTGGTAATAGGTTGCTTAATGTTGACACTATCATGCAAAGGGGGACACTTTGCTTTCATTAATCTGCACAGAAGTTAACTGCAGTGACCCTGAACCCTTATCTGGAGTTGATGCCACTGGTCTGCCGCCAGACCAAGAGCTGGGCTTGTGGCTTTCTACTGGCACAGCCCTAATCCACCCCCATCCTCCCCCCCCCCCCCAAAATCCCAGGCAGATCTTTACAGCCAAGGGCTGCGGGATTTGTTGCTGTTTGCAGTCCCAGAGCTGCTTGTTTGCTGAGCTGGGAGTTGCGCCCGGGTGCTTGGGTGACCTGAAAAGATGAAACAAAGGACATTTGAGCTGATTTTTCTGTTGATCCACCTAGTATCAGGCCAAATGGCTTGGATTTAGGGCATTAGGGTTTTATCCTTATCTGCTCATGTGATTTTGGTAACTGCTTTTCTGCCTTGATATCCTCAGCTTCATGTCACTGAGGCACATTTTACTGCCTGAGCCAACCTGGGTGTCCTGCTCTCTTTGTGGGGGAGGCTCACAGTTTGTAAAGTGATCTACTGGGCATTAAGCATTACAGACTGCAAGTGGGGAACTGAAGACAAACATGAATTCATTGTTTCTGATCCTTTCATAGTTTCTTAAAGGTTTGAACCAAACTCTTTTGAGAAATTTCCTTACAGTGTTTCTTTGTCCTTGTCCAGGTGCCGTTACCAAAGCAGCTGGAGTGAGAGACCCAAAGAAAACAACTCGGAGCAAAGACTGTTGAAGTTTTGCTTACAGTTGTTCCAGCAGAAGTTTTCTGCAGAACCCAGGTGGTGTAAGTGACTCCTTGGGAACAAAGCTTGCAATATGCACTTCTCAGAGTGATGAAAAAGGCTGGCATGGGAAAAATCAGCGCCATGAGTTTCCATCAGGTATCAAAATCCCAGTGCCATCTGTCTGCCAAATGGATTCAAGGCTCCAGTTTGTTGTGGGAGGATTTCCTCAGAGACATCAATAACCTTAAGTCTTTCTAGTTTGTCAGTAAACTATTTTGATTCCATGTTGTCCTTCTGCTGTCCAATTCTGCAGGAACATGCTGTGCTTTAGCTTATCTTTCTTTTCACAAACATGCTCCTTGATTATTCTCTTGTCCATGAGAAAAGCATTTGGTTTCTATGTAAACAGCTTTATTTTTTAGGCTAAGGAAAAGAATGAAATAAAAGCTCTCTCCATAAGATATGTGCAGCACATCCATGGGTGGTAAGAAGCTTGCAGAACAGAATGCATTCAGGGGCATTCAGATTTCAAGCCAGTGTGTTTCCTGTCAATCTGTTTGGTCTCATACCTGACTGGCATGCAGAAGACGATGCCGTGCTGTTTAGAGAGCTGTAATCTCAGTTCCATGTAATTTACCTCTGGATCAGGCTCCACACCACCACCACCTCGGGGTGCACCAAAATGCCACTGCCAACCTCTCTCACACTGCTCTCAAGCATATGGAGGATGAGCCCTAACTCTCTCTCTGTAACCTGAATATGCTTATTTTTACATCAATATTGTTGTGAATTTTTTTTTCTCCTCCCCTTTTTCAATTGCATCAGATGGTTTTGCCGCAAGACTTTTCTACAAGTCACTCTCCTGTGGAATGCAGCCACGTGAGATCAGCTTTTTCTTTTTCCCCTGAGTTACTGAAAGCTACAAAGCTTATTCCTGTAAAAACACCTTTGATCCACGGCCCTCCTCCCAGCCAAGCCTTTCCCTTTGCTAACATTCACCTCCTCTGCCTTCCTGATCCACTCACTCAGAACGCCCACTGTGCAGCTTGTGGCAGGCCTTCCTGCAGGTCAGTGTCTCCTTGCTGCCCACAACTGCCATGGTTCTGTGGCAGCTAAATCCTAGTGCCGCTCAGGGCACGGCTCCCAGTAACCTTAGAAGCAGGCAGAAATCCCTTACAGGTAATAAGAAGAAACGTAAAATGGCAGTTAAGCAGAGTTATGTAATAGGTGCACTTCTGCAGATGGGCTTTTGCAAGGATGCAAGAGTGTGGCTGCACCGTTCTTGCAGCTCTCTCATGCCTCAGCAGAATGAATAGAGCCAGCAGTCAAAAGCAGAATTCATCACAAGGCGTGAGTGGCAGGGTGACAGCAGCTCTCCCAGCAGCACCCCACTGAGGTCACCGGCCATCCACACGGTTAGAGTCACACATCCCAACCTGAAAGAAACACACTCTGTAGTCACCATTAGAGTTTATTTTTCTTCGTAACTGTGCAGCTTTTTAAAATTCTACAGTAATGATGAAGTCATAGGCTACAACCTTTAAGTGTGGAAAAGGTTTTGAGAAACAAAGACCATGCGCTACAAGTGAGGAACAGGCCATTGGCTCTGCAGCTGGAATTATTTTCAATACATACCGATCACTTTAACACTTAAATGGAATGACGTGTTCAGATTTCTACACAGCTCACTATGAAAACAGCATGGTAAGTTACATAAAAGCTCCAACTGTAAGGATGTTTGCTTTACTGGTATAGTAATTACCTTGTTAGAAAAAGAGAAATGCGAGAATATTTGAAATGGAGTGTCACCTGGACAATGTTTTTCCCCATTATATTTTGCAAGCTGCTATTAGCAAGACAATTCCATCAGAGCTGGTAATTAAGTTAAAATATATATAAAAGAATCCCATACACCACTGTTGGTTGTTACAGGCAAGTGTCTATGAATTTGGAATGGGTGTTCTATAACTGTATCTTGACATTTATTGCTTTTACTTGTAAACCTGAAACCAGTTTATACTTCTGAGGAGTGTCAGAATTGAGTCAGTGAAGGGCATGCTTTACTTGTACCTTTGCATTCTGCTTAGGAAAAAAAACCAAACAAACCACACATGAAAAACCACACATTCACCTTCACCTACAAAACAGCTGATACGGAATAAAGCGGAACAAGGTGAGTCCTAAAGCAGCAGTGTTTAAAAACATCAGTAGGGTAGAAACCTAATTCATCTAGCTCATCCAAAAACTTTGTTTTCTCCCATGCCTGGGTTTAGATACATGAGGAAATTCTGGCACTCTTGCAGAGAAGAGCAGCTTCTAGAGATGAACAGAAGGAAGATTTCAGGAAACAAAAAAGGGATGTTTTGTTGGAACTGAGAGGCACAGTGCCATACGTACTCTTCATGCTCAGATCTACTTAGACCATTTCCCAGCTACCCAAGGAGGAATGTGAGGTGAGGACAGAACCCGCATTGCTTACAAGTATTGCACAGTTTTACCACTTGCCAGTTAAGCTAGCAATGTGGTCTCAATACAAGACCACTGGACTTAGGGGTTTAGAGGATGCAAGAGGTGCACACTTTTGATACATTCCAGCTCACCTTGAACACTGCCAGCATGAGGGTGCTACACAGCAGAACAAAATGGCTAAACTGCCAACTTGGAAAACTGAGATGAAAGGGGTTTTACTCTTCCTTCTGTTGCAAGACATTTTAAGAGACTGCATTCCATAGGTTTCCATCTCTTCTCCCTTATCCCCCCAGAATAGCAAATATGTTAAGTTGTTATTTGTGTAAACACCAGAACATTTAACTATACAACAAAAAAGTTACCCTTTTAATATTCTTAGAGGAGGCCTGAATTCCTTGGAATACTGTATCCTGCAATTACTGATCTGCACCACATGTGCATGTCTTGTTTTGTACACAAACAGAAAGCAAGCTTGAACAATAGTAAATAGCAAATACACTCTTGCAACAGGTAAAAACACCACATTGCAGTTGCTTACTCCTTTGCTTTAGATATGTAGTCGGCCAGTTTGTTGATACTATCTTCCTGCTGTTCTAGAGCATCCAGTATGATACCCATTGGGGTCTTCTTCAAACCTATTCCTTCCATTTTGTTCTCCAGCTTGTTCTTTATGTTCCGGAGCCTCAGAGAAGCGTGGATAAACATCACTGCATAACAAAAACACATTCATTAATCAGTCATGCCCAACAAATGAACCACTGGAAGAAGATTTCTGAATGACTGCTTCAGAAACTGCAAGTTTCTATTTGCTGATAGTAACACTCAAGATGATTTGTGCTGTTTCATGTGTCCCCTTCCCCTAATTTTGATTTTGCTATGGGACAACTTAAATAAAGTCAGAGTGCAGCCATTAGGCACGTAGTCTCTCAAGACTTGTTTAAGAATATTCAGTTCAGTCCTCAGAGAACAGCAAAAATACTTACAGAGCAGAGGAAGAGTGATCCCAAACATGAACACCATGACATCTCCCAAGTAGGAGATCAAGAAGTAGCTAGACAGCATGATGGCTATCACAAACGTGGTTGGGTACTGCTTCTTCATCCTGCGGAGTATATCCTTGTTGTGTGATACCCACACGAACCCCAGGAACATCAGGACCACCACGGTACCACCAATGAGCATATTCAGGGGACTCAGAAACCTGGAGAAAAGAGATGAGATCAAAGAAAAACATGAGAGAGAGAGAAAAGGAAGCTTGTTTCAGAGCTCTTGTGAACTGTGTCCACGCAGCAAACATCCAGCTCACTGGTGTCTTTGTTGCTAGGTAGGTAGGTGGGTAGCTAAGTCATTAAGAAGTCAGTTGCTGTTGTAGAAGCCTTTATTGACTTCTGACTTTTACCTGAAGCTAATAAAATAGTAAATGCAACTGAACCAGCGACCCTTAGCCATCAATTGGCATATTTAGATAATCTTTGTCTTTATGTTCTCTTCTTGAATGCAGTTGAGGATAATGAGAATTTCTGCATCACTTTGTTAATAGAGGCACTTGGCACCAGGCTGCCTCCCACCCACGCTATCAATGCATTTGCTTGATATCACACCCCAAGTCAGCAAATCCCAGCAGCTGACAGGCGCAATGATCAGTCACCCAAGGGGTTGATCTTCTCCCTGCACACTACCAAAGCCAGGCTCAGCCTGGATGGTCAACTAGCTTTCATCATCTTGTCTACATTTACTACGGGAAAAAGGTATGGGAAATACGGAGTATAGAAAGTTACTTTACTGTTGTTGTTTATGCCTTCAATACCTAACCAAGTTTGGCATATGGTGTTTGTGTCAAAACAAGCACGTGGAAGCAACTTACTGGCAATTTGCTGCGACAGGAAGGCAACATTCATTATTGTTCGTTATTGTTCATTATGCCCAGCTACCTAAACTGCCAATAGTTACAGAGAAACTACATCAGATCTTTGAAAATACTGATACAAACTGTTACACTAATTCCCTTGCCAAACAAACATTAGATTTGGAGGTGACTTTAACTAAAGACACGTTGTGTGGGAGAGGTGGCGGGAAAGGAAGGTTTCCCCCAGCGGGCATTACTCCTGAGAATACAGAACTGAAACAGCAACTGTTAGAGCCCAGACTTTCACCACACAATTTCTTCTTTTTAAATTTATTTATACTTCACTGTTCTGCATAGTCCTTTAACTCTAGATTAACCCTCTAACCCCGACTAAGGTAATTTTATGAACCTGCATGAGCTTCCTACCATCAGTAAGACACACGGAAGCCCAGTCCCAAGTGTCTGAGTGTCAGTTGGAACTGGACACGTGGAGGAAAGGTCTTGCAGGAAGAAGAGTCAGGCCTGGCAAAGGGGCAACTGCTGAGGTTTGTGTTCTATTATTGTTATCAGAGTTACCAAGCAAACCAAGCCACCAAGTGGATCAGCTTTGGACTATAAACAGCAAGTCCCTTTTTGGGACCAGGATGAGAACATCACCTGCTCCCAAGCATTTAAGAGGTTGCTTTGTCCTCAGTTTTCACCGATGAGTCTGCTTAGCCTGTTTCTGTACTTGTACAAAAGCCAGGCTCAACTACATTTCACTTCAATTGAAATAAGCTGTGCGATATCATTTGCATTCTGATTTACTTGCTTGTATTTGCACAGCCCTAATTACACAGCAGCTGAACACTCTGAGCTGCTACCACAGCGACAGCAGCATAGAACAGTTTCTGTAAAGCAGTAAAGATTTTCTGCCATAGGCTTGCAGTCAGACTTACTGTACTGAAGTTATGGGCACAATGACTCAACACTCCACCCCAGTGCTGAGGAGGATGCTCTGGTTTGTGGTCTGTGCTTCACATCCGGCACAAGCTGAAGAAACCTCTTTCTGGACTGGCACGTCAACGCTGTACCTGCAGTGCCAGAGGATTTTTCCCCAGAGAACAAAGAACCCCCCAGAATGATTTCAGAGCCTGGCTCTAGACTCTGTAAGGCAATTGTGCCAACAGGAGATGGGACAAGTGGATGGATAAAGATTAAAATCCAAACTAGTTCCCCACCTGCTCCTGCTACTCACGCTGAAGAGCCAGCATGGCTATTTGGAAATGGCGATAGGGCAGACTCGCTTGTTGCATCTGAGTCACTCCCTGCAGCCAGCCAGATTATATTTAGCTCTGAATTGTCAATCCTAAGTTTCCAGGCTGGAAAAAGTGAACAGTACTGCTCTGGAAAGAAATCAGTTTCATCTGTGTTCCGTTGTAGCCAAAAGAGGGTGACTCGTGACTGCACCACACTAGTGTTCTGTTTATATACATACTACTGGACATACGAGATTCTCAAAGTAGAAATTCTCTCTGCATCACTGTTAGCTTGGAGTGGAAATGGACAAACTTACTTGGATAGCTCATAGCAACCCTTGGCTTTGTTCCCAAAAAGTTACTGAAAAAATAATCCTGGAAGGAACAAAGGGCTAGGCAGAGCTCCGTGCTCCAGGAGCTGGGTAAATACTCTCAAGGCTTTACCTTTCCTGTCCTTCCTCTCACTTTAGTTACAGCTTCAGGAACTGCTAGTGAAAAGCAGTTCCCCTGAGTCGGTAAGGAACAGACCAAAGACTCTTCTGCTTTATGCTCCTTTTGGTATTACATGGGTTGTGTGTTACTGGCTTGTTGTCAGGGATGCGAAGAAAAGAAATACATTCAAAAGATCCCATTTTCTTGGGGAAAGTTAATTGAATTACATGTTTTCTCAAGTGGGCTGCATTCCAATGCTTACAAGGAAACAGTGAACATAAGTATCAAATGAAGTCATTCAGAGCCACACGAAAACAGATGGGGATAGCAGTTGCCACTAAAAACTGGTATTCAAGTTATCAGCCACGTGTCCACAGGCTTCAATACTGTTGATTACAGTACTGGATAGGGTGTCACATGCCGAGATCCCTTCCACTGTTTGAATCACTAAAAGAGCAAAATTCACAGTGCTACCTATAATTCTCCCAGAAATTCATATATAGATATTTCTTCTCCAGCAATGGCTATTTTTTTTTTCAGGAGGGCAGGCCTCCATTATGCAGCTTCATTCAGATCTGCTCGCATGCTTCTCTCATTATCACAGCAGCTAAAGACTGGAAGGGAAAGAAACACAAGCACATTTCAGAACGCATTTCTGATGGAAAAGGAGTGCTGCATAACAACGCTAGAAGTCCTCTTACAGTTGAACCGTCAGCACTGATATTGGCCTTCTCTGCAGACAGATCAGAACACAACATAATGAATTCGTGGTCAGGCGAACAGGCTGAGAGAAGGTAAGTGGCCAGCCATTAAGCATGCTACAGGATACTTTCTAAATATAATTATCTTCAGGAGGGATTTGTAAGGCCTCTCAAATACTTAAAAATGCAATGCACGGAACTATTAGTGCGGCAGTGTTGTGGTAACTTGATTTGGGGCTGCTCAGATATCTTAAGGGAAGACAGACTCTTTAGGGGCTGAGGAAGAAAACTGCTACCTCTCGCTACCCTGAAAGGAGTCAGTATGGCAGGACTGAGCAACATTTGGTGTGCAAACAACCTTGAGCTCAGAGCCCCCTAACGGGACGCCCAATTTCATTGCTCCCTCTGGTAGACAAGATGCAGCCCTGGTAGGATGCTGCAGCCTCCAACACAGCGGGGACAAACCGCAAGGAAAAGCTGTCACTGGATTTAGTGCCACCAGCGTCTCAGGGTGACAGTAACACCTGCAGTTACTTGGCTGCTACTGTAATCGCTTTGATGCAGAGTAAAAAGAGGAAAAAGAATAAATAGGAGAAACATTCTTTCTGTCCACAGGCTGCAGGGAAACAAACATTGCGCCAACTAGGGCCTTGAGACACTTTGTATCTGTTGGAAGCTGTACCACAAGAGAGATAGCAGAGGGGCTGCCTGCAGGGGCTGCAACAGCGTGGGAGGAGCACTTTCAGTTTCCTGCATTAATCTTTCCAGCCTCTGTGCTCCACCTGTCCCAGAACTGGTTAGATTCCCACACAGGTGCACTGGAGTCCAAAGAGCTCTGCTTTCAGTGACTTATGATGTTTACTGTACCTCACGGATTTGTTTCACAGCTGCATGGCTGTGCAGAGCCCTGTAGCAGGAGAGGTAAGCACTTGGAGAATTCACAGCTACAGCACAGGGAAAAAGAGCTAGGCAAGACTCATCTTCTGTGCAAGGCAGGAAACCTCCAGCAGCGTGAATCCAAAAGTCAACACAAAGTGAAAGCAAGCAAGCTCCTTCCTTGAGTTATCTCCCTTTTAAATGACTATCCAACTATTTCTGTCTGATTATTCAGCAGTTGCTGTCATGTCTGTTCTTTCTGCATGAGAACAGGCAAATCTGAGCAAAGACATTCAGTAGAAGACTAGAGCAGCAGCAGCATTACATCACATAAGCATAGAGATTTAGGAGAACTTGTGCTCCACCACACTGGAAGTGATGGGCAGGCAAGAGCAGTTACCTGTTTCCTTCGTCATTTGTTTTAATAGAAACAACATTACAGTGGAGTCCAAGTCCTGCTTCTGCACTCCACAAACTTCTGGTTTCAGTGAGGTTACACAGCTCAACTAAAGGTAGCATGTAAAACTACAAACGGTATGTTGTCCTCTGATGTGTCACTAACAAATCTGGGCACAGCCAGGTGAGACACCACAGCAGCTACAGATTTAGCAAGGCTCCCTTTACATGCTATTTCTCACTGAGGCTGCTTTCAGAACAGGAGCTGAGCTCTTCCTGCAGAGTTGCTGGACCTTTACAAAGGTTTTTGTATGTTTGTTTTTAAAATGAAGTTTTTATCCACTTGATACTAGCATAACACAGCAGCAGTAAGCTTTAGAGCTGTACACTTCTGAATGTTCCATTAGGCATCACAGAAACTATGAATGAGCAGTTTGCTGCTCTGCAGTCCTTGTTCTCTTAAGGGAATTAACTACAAGCAAGTCAGCCAAGGCAGTGGTCTGGAGGGGAAAGAAAATAAAGAATTAAAAGAAAAACAAAAGAAAAAGACACCCACACTTGCTCATTGCTAGGGGTTGTGCAGATGGCCAGTAGATGTTTAAACAAGAAGAGTGCAAAAAGAAAGCAGCATTGAACTTCAGGCTGCAGAGAAGACACTGTGCCAAAGGATGCTGCACTCTGAAGCCCACTACATTTTTTAATACTGTCACTGTTTTTTAGCAAATACAAGGCAACACAAAAAATCAGTGTAAGTAGTTACTTTGAACTGCGAGACAAAGAAGCCTTATCAGAGCAGGAGAAATTACAGACAAAAGCTGCTTACTAGGCAGACTGATTGGTTGGGAAAGTGTTACAGGGTGCTGGGAGTGCCGTGCAGATATTTCTTAAACATAATGCCTCCCACGGTGACAAGGCCCTAGCTCAGACTAAGAATGCTGCACTAACAGTAAGGCTTTTCATACAATACAGATGTGGAGATGGTGATACGTTGAAGAGGCCAACTCTGCTGTCCAGGAGGCAGTAAATTACGCCATGGCAATAAGCACTGTTGCCCAGAGATTTCCTGATACCACGAGTACAATATCCATCTCAGCCCAGCATTACCACAGCTACCAAGCTATTACAGTAGCCAGAATACCATCCCTGCATTGAATGCCTATCTGCGCATCAGGTGGCTTAAGAACAGATAGAGTTGGTCACGGGCAAAGTTTAGTTTTGATCACAGAGACCGCAGCATTAGCGGTTTCAGAAATCCTGCCCAAAGGCCTACATGCAGTCCTGGAGTTCCTAAAAAGCCATGATTCATCACTTATCACCCAAGGATTCCTGCCCACTACAGGGTGAAGTTCAAGACTGCATCTTAGTCATCAGTGTAAATTTAATTGGGATGCCTTTCTCGGCCTTTCTCCCAAAGCTACAGGTCAGCCAAGAGAAAAATCTTTTATGAAAAAGAAACGGGTGGCTTTTTTTTTTTTTAATCGAAGTGTTATCCTGTTTCCTTCAGAGTTCTTCTCCCATTCTTCTACTTCAGTGTTGGAAGAAGCAGATCTGCCACACAACAAAGGCTCTAAGATGAGCAGTAAAGACATTCACTCTAGGTTCTTCTTGTCTGTAAATTTTTTGATGTAGCAGATAGCTGCTACATCAAAAAATTAATTAATAATTAATCAAAATTAAGAAGAAAGTCTATCATGTCAGACCCTTAGCTGCTAAGCAGCAAAAAGAAGGGAAAAACGGGGATCTCAGTCTCTCCTTTCACAAGGCACAGGACAGAACTCCCTGTAGCACAGATTCTTCGCTGACTCAGATGCTGGATCAATAGTGTCAGCAGTCCTAAAAAGTTAGATTGCTCCACAAAGGAAATAATAATAATAATAATAATAATAATAATAATAATAATAATAATAATAATAATAAAAACAATAAAAAGGATAAGGGGAAAATCTTAAGGTTCTGCAACATATGAGAAAATAGACTTCTGCCAAAACCACTCTGGCCTAGTGGCCAGGCAGTCCTCCAATTGAAGCATTTGCACATTGTTTGCTGAGGAGTGCAGGGAATGTATTTCAGTTTCCATTTTAGAAGCTTAATCATCACAGCCACTGCTGCAACTCCTGACAAAGAGCTTCTTCATCTTAAAGCAATGCTTAAAGAGTCGCACAGGCTTTAATTCTAATAATGATTAGGTTGCTTCCCTGCTCTCCTTAGGGAAGCTACAGCCGACACGAGACACGAAGGCCTCAGTCTTACAAAAACAGATGGGTGCTCTGCTTATTTTACATTAAAGGCTTTTCAATCTGCACCACGTCAGAAACAAGACAGGCCTGCTCCGTCCCCTCGGCATAGGCTTAAAACTGTAACAAAGAGCAGAATCTTTCTGTTAATTCGCTGAAATTCAGGGTGAAGTTCATCTCGGCTTGTCAGCCCCGCTGGGCAGATTGAGGCAGGAAGCAGCGATCGCCGCAGAGGCAGTGACATCCGCCAGGCACCCCGAGAAGGGCCGGCCGCCTCCTGCTCGGGCAGCCCGTGGGAGACAAAAGGCAGCTCCCAGATTGGCGAAGAGAAACCACGGAAACCGCTGAGCAAGCCGGCCCCCACCCAACACAGATGTACAAGGGGGCTGTAGGGTTGGCAACATCGCTACGATCCGTACCAGGGGTTGACCGTGCACCGCCGCTCCCTCCTTTCCCCCCCCCCCCCCCACCCCCCACCCCGCGCACTGACCCCACGATGGCGACGACGGCGGCGGCCACCATCAGATAGTTGGTCTGGTAGTAGAGCAGGTTGTTGACCACCCGGTTGTTCCATTTCGAGATGTCCTTGAAGTCGGGCCGGGCGAAACGATCGGAACCGGGGAAGAAGTCCTCCCAGGAGCGCAGCGGAGCCACCTGCACCTCCATGGCTGCCGCGCCGGCCTCGGGCTCCGCGGTACCGCCCCGGGGCGGCGGGGAAACGGGAAAGGAGATCCGCCACGCAGCTCTCGGCGCAGCCGGCAAGGCGTGAGGCGCTGCCGCCGTGCTTTCGTCACCACCGGTGGTTGCACGTTGCGTTTGTTGGTCCTGCACGAATGTCACGAGTGGGGTGCGCGCGAATCCGGCTCGCTCGCTCTGCGAGCGGGGCGGCACCGAGAGCGGACGGGCGGCTGCCTGTGCCCTGAATCCTCCATCAGGAGCTGTCGCGGGCAGACGGGATGGCCGTAAGCGCCGTAGCTCGCGGTTGAACGTTTGTAGTGCCTTTACGCCTCGTTTCGCGTGGCTTGAACGCGCACGCCCGGCTCAGGTGTGTCCCGAACTCCCCGCGTGTGCCTCGGCACTCAGACCGGGTGTGGCCGTGAGGCTCGTGGCAGCTTCCCACGTCAGCCTGAGGAGCATTTGTATTCCTCAGACTGCGTTCAGGAGCCCGAGGCCATAACCGTGGTCCCTGTGCGCGCTGAGCGTCTGCTCCCCAGCTGCCTCAGCACTGCTCCCCACATGCTTCAGCACTGCTCCCCAGCTGCCTCAGCACCGCTCCGGGTGTAATGTAACCCGTGCGGTTCAGCGCGCTGCCGAGGGAGAGCTGGGAAGAGACAGCAGACAACGCTCGGGAGCGTAGCTGACGTGACAGAGCTGCCCGGCGGAGGCGTGCCGGCGGACAACGCCGTCTCCACGTTTTGCTTTTAGGTTTTACAACGCAACCACCAGGGCCCTAACCAGAACCCCTACAGCCCTATAACCCTCCCCCCCCCCCCCCAAAGCTCTGGCGATGCTCCGCCCGCGATGGCGCTGCGCATGGCGGGAGCGCGGGGGCGCGCGGGGCACTGTGGGAAGCAGAGGGAAAAATATGGCGGATGGTGAGGAACCGTAAGTGCCCTGTATGTGCGTGCTCGGCCGCCCCTTCCCCCCCCCGCTTCCCGGGGACGGGGTGGGCCCTGGGGTCCCCTCTCCCTCCTCCCCGGTCTCTGTAGCGCGATACTGACCCTTCTTTTATTCTCTCTCTTTTAGGGAGAAGAAAAGAAGGAGGCTAGAGGAGCTGCTGGCGGATGGGTTAGTGCGGGGCTGCGGGCGAGCGGGCTCCCGGCCCGGGGCAGGGACAGGGACAGGGGGTGAGAGAGAGAAGGGAAAGCCAAAGGGCGCTTGAGCAGCAAGGACTGGGGAAGAGGAATGTCCTGGGGAGAGGACCGAGGGCTCACCCGCAGCGGGGGTTGCGGGCTTGAAGCTTGGCATGATGGAGGCTGGCGTGGGATGCGGCAGGGCCGCTAGGCTAGGAGCAGGTGACTCCGTTGTGGCCGAAAGTGATGATCTGAGGCTACAGAGCGGCTGCTTCTGCTTATTAAAGCTCTAAATTCTGTGCAGCTTTGAAAACTAACACGCAGGAGTCTTTGAGCTCGTCTGCTTCCATCCCTTGGCTGTTCCCCTCCGTCTCCCTGTGGCCCTCTTCCCAAAACTCCCGGAGCTTGAGAGCTGGGGTGAGGGTCGTGGAAACCCTGAGGCATGCGGGGTGTGCATGGAGCGTTCCCGCACAAGCATGGAGCGTTGGGTGTGCGAAGGTGGCAGGGAAAAGCGTGGGCCTAAAAAGGACGGTGATGCTCTTATATTTTGAACGAAATCTCAAGTTCACTGACGTGCATGTTAAAGCCTAATAAAGCGAGTGCTTGGCTGTAACAACATGGGAATACTTAAAGAACAACCTGCCTCTGAAGTTAAGCGTAACGCCCTGTGTTGAGTTGCTGGCGTTGTTCAGATCTCCACGGCGTCCGAGTCTGTAAAAACCAAGCTAATGAATTTGCAAAAGTGAAACTAGGTCTCGCTGTCTTATCACTAAAAAGAAAAAAAATCATATCTAAACAGCAAAGGCGTACAGCTGTTTATATGGCCTGTATAGGAGGATTAAAGAATCCTTGGTCATGTCACCAGGCATGACTTCTGCACTTGTTTCCAGAACAAGATAAAATCATACAAGCACTTATTGTGCTTTCTGTTCACCCGTGTTAGGTTTGCAGAAATTGTTGTTTCATACGCATCTTGGAAACTGGTTCAAAACAGCTGAGACCAGGGTTCAGTGGAGGAAGAGTTCTGTGTCTTCCTGCCTTCCTAAAGTCTAATTTGGATGCAGGCTGGGAAACACACACAAGTGCAGGTTGCAGGTCAGAAGATCCTCTATGAACTTTAACTGCTAGGTTGACATACCTAAAGCCAGCAGTCGACCAGGAATGAGTTCAGTCAGCAGTCAAAATGCAGGCAGAATCTAATATGTTTATTATCGTATTTGAGCTAAGTTTTTCTCCCATTACTGAAAACCTTTTGCAAAACTCTGACCTAGAAATTAATGTTACCGTGGACTTTGTCCGTCTTCTGAATTCTGTGAGGATCAGGAGATTCACTGTCTGATATGACATAAAACATTGATCAGCGGTTACGTATAGAAACGTTCTTCATATTTCTTCATAGGAGGAAGCAAGTAACGCTTCTTATCGATGATGATCCAACCTTTGAAAGCTCATTTATAACCACTTTAGTTTTCTATTAACATACAGCAAACAATCGTTTGTATTCATGTGTGGAGCTCATACTTTGAAAGGGAGGTGTGTGTGTTAAGGAAAGACTTGTTCCTCGTAGGTGATCTTACGTGAGGGAGTTACTTAAGTGAGCTGATTTTGAACTATTTGAGCAAATCTCTTAGCAGTTTAATTTTGTAGTTACATACTGCTGTAAGTGACCTGCAAAAAGAGAAAATGGGTAGTGGGAGTACTTCACGTAAAATTAAGTCTCTGTATATTAGAAGATAACTGCAAATTTGGTGGTTGTTTTTTTTTTGGTTGTTTTTTTTTCATGTCAGATAGGCTGAGGAGACAGCTGGAAAGTGGGGATGTCATAAATACCATGGTACTCATAGCGGGTGAGGGTGGCTCAAAATTCATACCTTTTCACAGTTGTTTAAACTACTTAGAGATTCAGGTGAGATAATGTTGGAGTGCATCACTGTTACTCTTTCAGCGCCTCACGTTTGCAGTTACACAGTGATAACTGTAAATATGTTTTGTGAACTTTCTTAAGAAGACTCAAAAGAATTAAATGCTCAACTTTGGTGGGGAAACAGCACCCTCAAAGTCTAAATTGCACTAGGGCACCCCTTTTTTTTTTTTTTTTTTTTTTGTGCCCTCGTAAAATGTGAGGGAAATAACAGCAAAAAGAGTAGGCCCTTTTTTATTTCTTCAGGTCAACTTTTATTAGTGACAGCAAAATCGGTGGGATTTCTTGAAGTTTTTGTCTTCTGCATGTTTGTGTTACTGCTTACTGGTTCCACCGGTGAAGCCCACTCCTGCAAATGTTCCTGCACATGACTGACACGCATATGTGATCGACGTGAATGTGTGGATATGTTTGCATGAATGATTAGCAATTTGCTTTTAACCTATACAAAAAAAAAAAAAAAAAAAAAAAGAGCACGTTTTAGAGGTGTGGCTATTTCTCTATGGTTTTGCAGCTGAATTTACTATGTTCTGTGCAGAATGGCTGTTGATGGTGGGTATGGGGACTCTGGAGACTGGGAAGGTCGCTGGAACCATGTAAAGAAGTTCCTCGAGCGATCTGGACCGTTCACACATCCTGATTTCGAGCCAGGCACTCAAGTGAGAAACACTTACTTTAAATTAAAAAAAAAAAAAAAGACAAAACTGTAGTGTGTGTTGGAAACTAATGTAAATGGCTTCATTAATTGAGCACCAGCAGTATGTGAATAGTAAACCTGCATGAAGACCATGCATTTCAGTCGGTGAACATTAATTTTCTAGAAGAATGTATTCTGTTCTTTTTATATGCTTTTATCTTTAAATTGTAAACTGTCTACAAGCTTGCTGTCGTGTGCAGAAATGTATTTTACAGTACAACGTAAGAATTATTCTCCATCTTGGAGTTTCACATGAAAAAAGCAGTGTTTATCTTTTGATTTTTAAGTCATTAGATACGGCAAATAATTGCTTGTACTTAAGGAAGATTAAACTCAACATGAGTACTTACAGAATTGGGAAAGATATTCAGTGGGGAAAAGTGAAATTTAGCTCTGTTAATTTTCTTCTGCTTTCCTTGTTTTGGTACACTTTGTCTCAAAGCTTGCAGTTGAATGTGTTCAACCTTTTTAATGTATCATTCCATTATTATTTGCTACTTTGACTGTCCAGTCTAGTGGAACAGTTAACAGAGAAAAGAATTATCTGGCCAACAATGTTTTCTATCTGTTTATTTTGTGTTATATATAGGCAAGCTTCTTGGAGGAAAAACACTAAACTGAAATTCGTCCTTAAACTGAGTAATAATAAAATGGACCTCACTTTTTTTCCACAGTCAAATTAATACTAAGAGAATACTGTCACCAAACATAGTCCCACTTTCCTTTATGTTGAGATATGGGAATTACACAAAGTCAGCGACTGATTAAAGTCCAAGTATAATTATTGCTGCAAGCTTAAACTGTCTTATTGATCTAACTTGTTTTATGCAAAGATTATTGGGCACTGAAGCTGTATGATAACACAATTATAAGGTGTGTGAAACAAAGGACAAATAATACATTTTCCTCTACAGTGTATTAATTTTTTTTGTTTGTTTTATATTTTCACAGGCTCTTGAATTTCTGTTAAGCACATGTAAAGTACTAGTTATTGGAGCAGGAGGATTAGGATGTGAACTCCTGAAAAACCTGGTAATTACACAATTTTCATCCCTTATTTCTTAAAATCTTAGTTATTCCGTGAAATGAGCTTGAAAGGTGGTAGTTTAAGATGTACTTTTTTACTTTTAGCTTTACTTTTACTTCACTATGGTGAACATGCTTCCATTCAACCATGCAAACTTCTGTCCTTACTGATATAGTAACTTGTTACGAAATACAGTTCCTATATCAGCACTTAAGAGTTGATTCATTTTACTATGGTTTTTATTTACTACTATTTCACTGCACTACAGATTATCTCTGAGCTTGGGGTTCTTGATAAATCAATCACCTCATGCCAGGACAGGCATTCCAGATCAGTTAACGTAGGCTTTTGAGTTCCAGCACTTGTGAGTAATATTGTTCTGGTACTGCCATGTCACTGTTCTGCTTAAGCAGGATTTTGCTTGAAGACTTTGTGAGACAAGGCAGTTTTCTTTCTTTGAACATGTAGTGCTGGTGAATTTATCTTCTGCCTGGAGATGCTGTATTGTGGGCTTATTGAAGCATAACAAATTCACTCTGTTGCTGTCTTACTGAGAGGAAGGACTTGTGTTAAGGATTTTCATAAATCTGCCATGTGCACTCAGCCCCCACCTTTCAAAGAGAAGTTATCATGATTTATTTTTATCATTTTCTGAAAGAAACACTCAAAAGTAAATCTAGATGATGTTCACATGTATTCAATGTCTTTGACACACCAATAAAAATATGTTAAGGGCTCCAGTGTGTATGTTCCTCATGTCTTGGGCCCACTCTTCCCTTTTTTAGGCTCTTCTGATCTGCTTTGATAATACTGGGCAAAAGCTGAACATTGATCTGTGAAACAAAATGAGTGTTCAGCATTAAAAGTACCCACTGTGATATACAGAAATTCTTACTGCTTTTCTTCCAGAGGTTCATTTCTGTTCTGAAAATCTTTAGTCTCATGCATTTGATTAATCAGTTCCACAGTGCAGCATTTAATGCACTTATTATACATGGGATATAGAAAAAAACATAAAATAAGAAGTTCAAAAGTCTTTATATGTGACAGGTTTGAGTCTTAATGGAGAAAAAAAAAAAACCAAAACAAACTGGAGCACAGGATTCAATTTTTTGTGTCACTTCAGAATACCACCGACCATTTCCCTTCTCTAAAGCCAGTGCTTTGTAACATTCAGTTCTCCAGTTCTCCTTTTTTTTCCCTTTTTCCCAATAGTCACTTTTTATATATTTCAGATGTGAGGGAATACTGCAAATTCTTCTTAAGATGAGCTTACTTCTGTATGTTATGATCAAACAGGGAAAGCACTGTTACTTTCAGTGGGACATTGTCTTTGACAACTGCAATGTTGCTAATTCCATCTGTCCGAATACCAGCGTTAGCAGCCCAGCATTTTAACAAGGAAAGCTGACATGCCAGTCAGTGCAGGGAACAAGGAACAGCTCCGTTTGTTCCTCCCAGGGTTGCCTTTTTGTCATTTGGAATGAATCTTGCAGCACTGTAAGCTTTTCATTGCCTGTTAGGTGAAGCTGCCTCTCTCTTTTCACAGGCACTGTCCGGTTTCAGGCAGATCCATGTTATTGACATGGATACCATAGATGTGTCTAATCTGAACCGACAGTTCCTGTTTCGGTAAGTGTTATTGTCACGTTTCTTTGTACCTAAACAGTGTGTGTGAATACGATCATTGTTTTGGTTGGACAAAGTGTCTGAGCTTCCATATCACAATAGTAACATAGTACTTGCAGTTAACTAAATGTTATGCATGATTCCTTCTTTCTGTTTTTTTTTTTTTTTTTTTTTGAGATCTGTGTTGTTAATGACTGTTGAAGACAGAGACACCAAAGTATAATGCACGCAGATAAAGATACCAGCTTTTCTGGTGCCCTTTTGTAGTCAGATTGTTTGTGTATGTGTTGGTAACAGCTGTTTGATGGGTAGACTTTGATAACTCTGGGGCTCTCACATCTGTTGCTTTACAGAAATACTATCCATAGCAGTGCGATGTCCTGTAGTAATAATTAGTCACTTGACTCAGTATTTGGAAGACGTAACCTCAAAAGATTGATTGTTACTAGAATTAATACATTTGTAATTCCTCTTTTTTTTTGCCAGACCGAAAGATGTTGGGCGGCCAAAAGCTGAGGTTGCAGCAGAATTCCTCAACAGCCGCATCCCCAACTGCGCTGTTGTAGCGTATCCTTTTAGAGTGAAGTAGCCCTGAGGACTTTAAAAAACCTAGGAAACTCTGTAGGTGGTAAGAGTATCTGAAATATTTTGCTGCAGTCCTTTTCTTCCGTACAATAAAGAACAGATTCATTCAGCTGATGGTTGAGAATTCTTTCCCAGAGTGGCTGTGACATGCAGTAAAAGTGCATGGGGTAACGAGCCGAAGCTTTAAGAAACGTTTCTGCATGCTTCCACTGCATCTTTTAATTCAAATTAGATATTCTCTTTTTCACTGGAATGTTAGAATTACAGGTTTATTCACCAGAGGGTTTTGAGTATGAGGCATGTTCATTTATAAGCACAGAGCAGCACTGCTGAGGTAGGACTTCGTAAGAGCATGTATTGAGCTTCCTGAGCAGTGCTCTCTGCTGAGCTTTCTCCTATGTGTGATTATGACTTTGTGCACTTTACTTGTTTTACCAGTTGCTACAGCATCAGCTGTGACAACGTTAAGTATTCTGATCACTTAGTTTTAAAAGAAAGCCCCATATAAAATTATAGTGATAGATTACATCACGCTTTGGCTGTAGATTAGCAAATAGAAAAGAGGAAAATCAACCACATTATAAATATTCCTTTATTGTGCTTGCATACAGATATTTTAAAAAGATTCAAGACATGGATGAAAGCTTTTATCGACGTAAGTGGCATTTGTTTGCATGCCAAACATCACTGGTGCTTCAGGGGAGCACTGCAGTTGCTTTTTGCTGTTTTCATGCTAGTTAGATTGCTAATTGTTTTAGACTTCTACAGTGTACTGAATGTAGAGAGAATGTTACAGAGGTAACACAGACAAAATTTAAGCGTGTCTGTCATCTTGGTGACCTAGGAAAGGTGGATAAACCAGAGCTAGTTCCTCTGGAAAACTTACAGACCGAATGCATTGGTTGTCTAGAGAAGTATGCACCAGTATAGACAGTACAGACTTTAAATGTCACTTTTTCCCCTCCTAGAGTTTCATATTATTGTTTGTGGGCTGGACTCTATAATTGCAAGAAGATGGATAAATGGCATGCTGGTAAAGTATTAACTTTTCTTAAAGCCTGGTTATTGCTTGAGTATATGTAGCTAAAATTGATCAGCTCTGCATAGAAGATGTCATTAAAATGAAATAAGGGCTGCTGAAACTCACAGCTTTCTGCATCCTCTTCTACGTTACTGTTGCTGTGAAAAGGATGAAGTGCATGCTTTCTCACCTGCCTGTTTTTGAGGAGTGTTAGTCAACATTTGAGCAGTGCCTTGAAGGGGTTATTTCAAAATTGGGTTACCTAACTGGGGCGTTGTGCAGTTGGGTTTTGAAAATCATAAGAATGGAAGTTCCACAGCCTCTCTGGATGCCACCATTATGACGTTTTGTTTTCCAGTCGCCTGTGTACTAAGTGTTCAGTCTTATTTCATAGCATGAAGAATAAAATTGTTACGGATTTTTTCCCACAAGTTGTAAAATCAAACAAACAAAATCACAGCAAAGTCCACTTCTGTTCGTTAGATGTCATTTTTACATTATGAAGATGGTGTACTGGATCCAAGTTCCATCATACCTTTAATAGATGGAGGCACAGAAGGTTTCAAAGGAAATGCTCGTGTGATTATTCCTGGGATGACAGCATGTGTGGAATGCACCCTTGAACTTTATCCACCACAGGTAATTAGCATGGGTATTTCCTTTTAGATATATTCAGTTTTCTGGTTTGATTGTTTCTTTTCCAAGTGCTATACACAATAAATCCTTTTTTTTTTTTTTTTCTGTTTTTCTCCCCACCCCAAACCACTCAGGTCAATTTTCCCATGTGTACTATTGCATCTATGCCCAGACTACCAGAGCATTGTATCGAGTATGTCAGGATATTGCAGTGGCCAAAGGAGCAACCTTTTGGAGGTAATTATTGTGTTGCGTTGGCACTAAGGTAACATTCCTAATTTCAACAGTTTTGCTTTGAGTTCAGTGTACACATCTGCAGTCTGACCATCTAACCAGTGTGGTGTTTTGGAAACTGGGCCTTCTCTGAGCTGGTGATAATTTTTTTCTCAGACTCACTCTCTAGTCCATTATTTGTTCATAGGTATTGATAGGTATCTCTTTCTCCTACTGCAGTGTCTTTCCTGACTCAGAATGTAACATGTAACCTCTCTACAAACCTGTGAAATTGAAGACACATTCTATCAAAAATGTGCTACAACATAATATGTTTGTAGAAGTTATGTTCTGGTTATTTGAAGTGTCAAAGTGTCAAGCTTTGGTATTTAAATGGAGCACTATTTTTTCACAAATTAAAACAAAGGATGTTTTGGGGCAAAAAAATAATGCTTTATTTCTGAATTGGAAAAAAAAACATACCACCTTATATCCGTAACTTGTCTGTAAATTGCTGCAGAAGGCGTTGCTTTGGATGGAGATGATCCTGAGCATATACAGTGGATTTACCAGAAGTCTTTAGAAAGAGCATCACAATTTAATATTAAAGGTGTTACATACAGACTCACCCAAGGTAAGGATATGACACTTCGCTAACTAATGCAGCCAGCCTGGATGGGCGTTCTTTGCATTTATGGAAACTAAGCTGGCAACTGTTCTGGGAAATAAATAGTTCTCTTTTCCCTTAACATCTTAAAACAGAAACAAGCAGTTCATCTCCTGTGCCAGCACAAATATTATGTGATGAATCAGACGTTTAGATATTTGTGATGAATCATAGGAACTTATCTGGGACAAAACTGAACACTCTTCTTGCTATTTTATTTTTAACTTGGAACAACTCCACAATTTACATTAATCTGTTTCCACGTTTTCTGGATCAAAAAGTGGGAGCAAAAGAATGTGAATTGCCTCTTTTAGCCACAGCAACAGTTTATGCCAGTTTATGCTGCGTAAGAATGTAGCAGGTTGGTTTGTGGCACAGATAAACGTGAACTCCAGTTCTCAGATACAGTTACCTACGTGCAAATGGCTGCACGTTTTTGAAGCATTTGAAGATGGCTTCAGTATTAAGTATGCAGCAGAAAGGAGATGAAGCTTGAAGTTTTTATGCACATTTTCTTGGATATGAAAGGAATACAGTAAGTCAGTGCCAGCAAGGCTTCTTAGGAACTTGCTGTCTTTTTGAATGGCCTCAAAAATGAAAAGAGAACTTCTTTGTTTCTTAGTACAACCCTGTATAGGAAAGCTTGTTTGATGTTGGTCCACGTTCTTCAGTTAACCAGCAATAGAACTGAGTTTTTCATTAATTTCTGGTGCTAAGTAATTACAGCATACTTGTATTTAGAGTTTATTCACTAGTTCTCTTTGTCTAGTATTTTTTTTTCCTAGGTGTCTAGTCCTGAAATAAATAAATATGCCAAAGTGCTTGAGCAGCCTGCCATTATACCTTATTGATAAGGAGATTCCTGGAAAGTGCTTAAAGTACCTTCGGGTACACCCTTCTGTAATTATTCTAGCTAAAAATAATCTTTCTGTATAGTTTTGGAAAAAGACGGTTATGTGTTTTGTTTTTACAGGTGTTGTGAAACGAATTATTCCAGCAGTAGCTTCTACAAATGCAGTAATTGCAGGTATGCTGAAAGAACCAGAATGTCATTTCTTACTCATTTCTCCTCTTCTTTATCAACCTCTTATTTTTTGTAAGGAAGATGTTTAGCATAGGGAACTTCAGAAGGGTAGCTATAGCTTTTAAATGACTTATCCTTACAGTCTTATTTTTGTTTCTCACTTGGAGAAACCGAATGTGATTGTGTATAAAATTTAAGCTCATGTATGACAGTGAGCAAAAGCATTTCAGACTTGAAAAAAATATTAACTGGAAATACAGTGTATAGGTTTAACATAATCTCAGATTAGTGCCAATTCTGTGGTGGCAGTGCATGGAACTACCAGCTGCCTTCACGTGTTTGTATTTCCCTTTCTGAAGTGTTTTTTGGTTGCTTCTTTGTTACAGTTTTGTACACTAATGTCTGTTTGCTCTAAGATGGATGTAGAAAACAAACAAATTGGGTTTTGTTTTTTCTGATTCCAGCTGTTTGTGCCACTGAAGTTTTCAAAATAGCCACAAGGTATTTCATTTCTTCTTAATTACATACACGGCTTCCAATGTAAGGACGTGTGCTAACATTAAATGTATATGTCATTACAGTGCATACATTCCTCTCAACAATTATTTGGTGTTCAATGACGTGGACGGATTATACACGTACACATTCGAAGCTGAAAGAAAGGTCAGTGCCATTAGAGGCTTGCAGGGTTATTTCTTTGATTTTTATTGAACTTAGTGCAGTTTGTGTTTGAAACTCTCTACTGAACTTCTCTGGTCCCTGGCACTATACCCACGTATTTCTGAAGCTTTAAAAGCAGAAATTATGGTGTTATTAGTCTAGTTCTTTTCTAGGATATTGTTTTCAGCATGTAGGATGGAGAATTTTACTTTTTTATACCTTGTATGCTTTTGGGGTGGTGCTTTGTCCATGTAGCATAGGGAAGTTGGAGCGTTTGCCTCCAGATTGACAGATGATCTGGTTGGATGTCCTTGTCACAGATTTTCTTCTACTCATCAATTTAGCAAAAACTGTTGCATAGTACATGTGATGGTGTATTTAATTTTTGCCTGCTTAGCCAGAATGTCCTGATGTTTGGAAAAGGAGTTCCTGGTGTAGGGAGATTCTTCAGATGACTGCTCTGTGCTTAGTGCTGCTGCAGCAATGGTATCTGAAAGGTTTGTGATGAGACCTGTATGGGAAAGCAGTCCTTGACTTTTTGGGAAGTGAATCCTGAAGATTTCACCTATTACACATGCAGCAGTTTATGAAATAAAATACAATTTAAGAACACTCAGAATCAAATCAAAAAAGGTTATGAGAGCAGTTGTTTTGAAAGACACAACCTGTGCTCATGAGGTGCTTTGTTTTAGGAGAACTGTCCAGCTTGCAGCCAACTTCCCCAGAACATAGAGATTTCTCCGTCAGCTAAATTGCAAGAGATCTTGGATTACTTGATGAATAATGCTTCATTGTAAGTATGCAACGATTCTGACTTGTTTTCTAATTTTAGGTAATCTAATGTTTCCGAAAGGCAATTTTTACTTGTATTTTTACCTGATTGTCTGTCACTGTCCTGTGTTTTTATAATTTTTTTTTTTTTATATAGGCAAATGAAATCTCCTGCAATTACAGCAACCATGTATGGGGGGAATAAAACACTTTATTTACAGGTAAACTGAACCTGCTTAATTTTGTTAAATAATTTCATTTGACTTTACTTGCCTGAGTTTGACAGGAAATGTTTTGCCTTTTTCTTTTGTCAGACTGTAGCTTCAATTGAAGAACGAACGAGGCCAAATCTTTCCAAAACACTAAAAGGTAACAGACAGTTGTCACTTTTAGGTTTTCAAGATACACTTCTTAAATAGAAGGATAGTCATTCGGTTTCACCCCTCCGTGTGGCTCGTGTCGCTTCGTTATCATGTGCAGTGTGCTCATCTTAGACTGTTCTGGGCTGAACTTTGAATTGCTTCACCAGATGACATCTCTGAACAGACATTACAAAAGACTGTAACAGAGCACACTGATAACTGACGAAGACCAGAGGTGCTTCAGTAGTTGCTTGTATAGTTTTTGATAAGGTCTGTTGGTTTCCCAGCTGAATCAGATGAATATTGGTTTAGCTAGTGAATAATTTGCAGCTTTATTTCATTGTATGTATGGTTGACGTGAAGGACATTCATACATATATTTTAAAATGTGGATTTGCTGCATTTAAAGTTTTCTTTCTGTTTTAGAGCTGGGACTTGTGGATGGCCAGGAGCTTGCAGTTGCTGACGTTACTACGCCACAGACGATGCTTTTCAAACTTCACTTTACCACTTAATTTATGCATAAGTAAACTGGTTATACAGGGAAATGTGTACCCGCTTTGTAAAACGAATGTACTCTGTGGATCTTAAATTAACCTGAGAAGTTCATGTTAGTACTGGCATTGCTGAAGGTTAGGAAACACAAAGGAATCACCGTATTTTGGAACTTAAGTAGAAGCCAATATTTGGTGGATTATATTTGTATAAATACTTGTTAATGTACAGAACTCTGATGTATAGGAGTATACTTTTTCCCAGGTTTTGTGTCAAAATGTTCATGCCGATCTGCTTTCAGACACATGGAAATTGTAGAGTGGCCAAAAGTCTTCTCATCTTTTTAATTTGTAGCATGTATGCATACGTGTATATGCAAAGGGAGACCTGTAAGGAAGAACTGCTGCACGTGGGCTCAGATCCCAGCACTCCTGAACACTTGCTGTCACCGTAAATCTGAGCGAGGGCAGTGAGACTCAAATGAGCGGTTTCCTCTTATTTGATATTGGGATTTGCTCAATTGTATGAAATGTGTGAAGCGTTGAAGAGATTATTTGTTTGCAGGTAAACATAGAGGGATATAATGAAAACACGTCCGTTTGCAGTCACCCATCAGCTGCCGCACGCAGTACTGCAGTACTGTACATCAGTACATCAGTGCCGTTAACGTATTTATTAATAAAACCCCATAAAGGTACTGTAGTTTGTGGCTTATTTAAGGGCGTGTGTAGCCGTGGCGGGAAAACACGGCATCTTTTGGCCGCTTCGGTCGTGTCTTTCTTCTTCCAAGTTGTCCAGCGTTCAGGAACGTTATGAGGAGAGCGGGAGCCGTCAGTTCAGACTCCGTTCCGTTCGTGGTACGCTTCCTGCTGCAACCGGCAGCCGAAGGAAGCATTGAGGAGCGGGACGCGCGCAGGAGCGCTCAGCGTCCCGCCCGGGAGACGCGTGGGGCGGCCGGGCCGGGCCGCGGCGCCCCTGACAGGCGCTGAAGGGGAAGCGGCGCCTCGCCGCCATGCCAGGGACCGAGGCGGAAGGCCCAGCTCCGCCTCCCGCGACGTGTCGGGGCCGGCGGGCGGCTGCGCGCGGGCTGTGTGCGACGTGGAGCGCGCAGGCGCGGAGCCGAGCCCGAGGCCGCCGGCTCCGCCGCTGCCGGGGAGCGGGCTGCGCGGGCCCGGGGCTCGCGGCCGCGGCCTTGCCTGCGGCGCGGGGCCGCCGCTTCCGAGGACGATGAGCTGGTTCAACGCCTCGCAGCTGTCCAGCTTCGCCAAGCAGGCGCTGTCCCAGGCGCAGAAGTCTATCGACCGGGTGTTGGACATCCAGGCCGAGGAGAGCCCCTGGCCCGACGCCGTCATCCCCGACTACGGCGACGGTGAGCGAGGCCTGGGCTGAGCGTGCGTGGGGCGGCGGGCCGGCTCCCCTCGCGGCCTCCCCTCCTCCCGGGCCCTCTGAGTGCTGCAAGGGCTCCTCTCCCCTTCACCGTCTCCCCAGTCCCTTTTTTTCCATCTCCTCTCTGTCTTGGCGTTATTGCCGTGACTCTGTGTGGCTTTCAGGCCTTGCTCAAGTTACTGTTTCGCATGGAGAAAGCGTGTTTGCTTTGCTGGGATGCTCGTACTTGCTAGAGGTGTCTCAGTCCACCTTAAGTCCTTGAATTACTTTGTCTTCTTTGTCTTTCTTGTGTTTTGTCTGAAAGTCAGTTCCAGGCGTGGGTAGGAAG
This sequence comes from Oreortyx pictus, assembly GCA_036925125.1. Classification (NCBI taxonomy): domain Eukaryota; kingdom Metazoa; phylum Chordata; class Aves; order Galliformes; family Odontophoridae; genus Oreortyx; species Oreortyx pictus. The sequence goes on from JAUPFR010000015.1 coordinate 4,337,675, forward strand.
TATTAACAAAAGCGATGCTGTTTGTGGTCATGTTAATATTTGCTTTGTATGATACTGAACGCTCTTCTGCTGAACCTGTTGCGTATTCACGTAAGACAGATATTGAAAAGCAAGTAATTTTGAAGTTTTCTACGTCTTTGTGCTTTTTAATTGTTTCAGGATCAAATTCTCTCATAAGCGGAGGATGGGATACCTCTTCGTGGGGCTTAAGTTCAAATACAGAGCCACAGAATCAGCCAGCATCACCAACAGCAATCACCAAACCAGTGAGGAGAACAGTGGTAGATGAATCTGAAAACTTCTTCAGTGCCTTTCTCTCTCCAACGGACGTTCAGAGCATACAGAAAAATCCAGTGGTGTCCAAACCTCCGGCCAAGTCACAGCGACCCAAGGAGGAGGTGAAAAGCACTTTAAAGGAGCCTCCACACTTCGTTCAGCTGGAAGTACCAGTGACAACGGAGGTAGAAGTGAAAGATTCCTCTGTAGGTGACCTAGTGGACTTGAAAAGTCTTGACAGTCCAAAGGAGAAGCTAGAAGAGAATTCTGTGCTTAAACCTAATGCCGAGCGTGAAGAAAGCACAGATGAAGTTGCTGACAAAAAGGAGTCTGCTCTAAATTTGAAAGAGCACGAGGATGCTCTTAGTGAAAAATCCAGTGTGGGGGCAGATGGAACAGGAGGTGTGCTGGATAGCAGCTCACAGTCTCTTAATGCTGGTACAAAAGATGCAGGCTTGGAAACTAAGGAACGAAAAACCGAGGACAGGCAAAGCAATACACCTTCACCTCCAGTAAGCACTTTCTCCTCTGGGACATCCACAACTAGTGATATTGAAGTATTGGACCACGAAAGCGTAATAAGTGAGAGCTCAGTAAGTTCAAGGCAAGAAGCTGCGGATTCCAAATCCAGTCTTCATCTAATGCAAACGTCGTTTCAGCTTTTATCTACATCTGCCTGTGCAGACTATAATCGTTTGGATGACTTTCAAAAAATGACCGAAAGCGGCTGCTCCTCTGATGCTTTTGAAAGGATAGATTCATTTAGTGTACAGTCTTTAGATAGTAGAAGTGTAAGTGAAATAAATTCAGATGATGAGTTATCAGGCAAGGCTTGTGCTTCAGCATCTGTTGCTATCAGTCCTCCTGCACCGAAGACAGAAACGGTTGATGCCCTGAAAAGTAAATCTGAAGATGTGAATGACAGTCCAGTGGTACACGCTGAGGAAGCCGAGATGGAAGAGAGTGGGAGAAGTGCAACCCCTGTTAATTCTGAGCAGCCAGATGTTTTGGTGTCTGCTGTGCAAACTGAAGAACAGGTTGTGAGAGAGGAGGCTGAGCCTCAGCCCGATGCTGGTGGAGAGGGGGACTCAGAGGTGGCAAAGCTTAAAAAGGTAGGTGTAAAAGTTTTGCAGACACGCCCTCTAATCTCATGTTAGAAATGGTAGCTTTACCTCAGCTGCATTGATTAATACTCAATTGATTTAATTGAAGAAAATTATTTGATATTCTGCAGTGAAAGAGCGTGGCTGAAATTTCAGATCGGATCATTTTGGGTTTCGCTTGTGTTCAGCTGTCAGTGTTGAGATTTGTGGCTGGTGCAGCCCAGCAGGAAGTACTGCAAAGTCAGACGTGTTCATTTCATTGGTTGCTATAAATTTCTTTTTCTGTGAAAGGTGGAAGAGATTTCTTGGGGTATTTTAATTTGATTTGTGAAACTGCATGCCGTTAGTATTTCACCAGTAATCAAGGTAATTCTTTTGCTAGTGTTGTTTTCCCCAGGTTTGCAAACTGTCAAAATCTGATTACTTACAGGAGTGTTACTTGTCATCTTTGAGGGCAGTAATAGTGTGAAAGTCCTTTGTTCTAGATAAATTCATGTTTGTTTTGAGCAGAAATTATCTTAAAAAGGAGGTATGTTAGGTATTAAATGAAGAAGATAAGCATACTTCTTGATATTTAATAGGGGAAATTTGAATGGCTAGTTTAAACAGATGGAGTATCCTACTTCTCCACAATTCAGTTTGTCTATGGAAAGCTACACTTGAGCTTTGTGTGCACTGTTTTATTTTTCCCATTTCCTTTGTCACTTCCTGCCCTTCTGTTCTTGTCTTTAGATTCCGATATGCTTTGGCACATTTTACTCTGTTTTCTTCCTGCATTCTGTTTCAGACATAGTGTTATTGCACAGTGTGTGTCAAAGTAAGTTTCCTTAGGGAAACTCCACAGTCATGGAATCTGCATAAGTTTTCCTGACATATTGAATAGTTATTAATGGGCCACAACAGATTTGTGTTTCGTTGACCATATAGTGACCTTGATTAATAGAATGTTTGATTTCTTTATATTCTGAGTTATTTCCCTCTATTTTGCTTTCAAAAATCTGGTATTAGGTGATTTTGATATCAGCTCCATGCTGTGTCTGAAAGGTTGGTTTGTTTAATTGTTCTGTTCACCCAATCCTTGTCTTTAAAAACATTGTCCAGATGATTGATTCGTTAACTGAGAAACTGGAGAAGAGGGAGACACAGTTGCTGAGTACTAGTAAAGAGAAGGCACGGCTGGAAGAAGCTTATGATAACCTGAAAGAGTGAGTATGAAAATACACACAGTTGCTGGTCCAGCTGTAATTGTATTGTAGTAGACACAGTAGACAAAATGGTAAAATGGGTACCAGGTATTACTGGAACAAAGGCTGCAAGGGATATGCACTGTTTGGGGCAGGTGGAAATAATGTTTGTGTGTGCTGTGATGGTGTTTCTTAAAGTTGTTATTTCTTGTGGCTACAACTTGCTTTGGGAGGGCTGATGAAGGAGGTTTCACTAAGGAATGAGACTCAGATGTGGACTCTAATTTTGGTATTCGTAAAGTCATTTGTTATAAGGCTGGGTTCTGCTATGAAGGGAAACTGACTGCTCTGATACAAATAGATAATCTTGATTTACTACATCATTTGGTGGCTAAAATGGAGGCAGTGAAGCCCAATAGGAGGGCTGGCTGTAATTAAAATATGAATTCATTGTTAACTCAAGTTGAGATGCAGAATGAAAAGTTGAATTTGCCAGTTTACTGATCAAATGTGAATTCTAGACAGTTACAGATAATATGTGAAGGTCTTATTTTATGACTAAATTGACCTTAATTTAAAAAGAAATGAATTTATTTGCCCTGCATATAGTACAGATTAAGAGGTTATTCTGAAATGACTTGATTGAAGGGCAAAACTGTTAAGGTCTATCTTGCACTTTGTTGCTTTCACTGGTAACTTAGTGGATTAATGAAGGTCTTTGATCAGTACTTCTAATGTGGATGGGTATCAACATTATAAATGTATTTTAAAAGCATTTGAACTGTTGTGAAATGTTTGGAATGTCACTTAACTGTGAAACTGTTCTGAAATGTTATTTTGAAATGTAGTGAAATGTTTAGAATGAAAGAAGAGACCAGCAGCATTTCATCTCTTAAGGAGGAGTTTGCACAGCGAATAGCAGATGCTGAAAAGAAGCTCCAGCTAGCATGCAAAGAAAGAGATGCAGCTAAAAAGGTGATCAGCTTTTTAATGAAATAAATCCTTGGAGGTTGTTTGATGGAATATGGCTCTGAACAATCCAAATGGACTCTGAAGTTAGCTTTGCTCTGAAAACAAGGTTGGATCAGATAACCTCCAGTGGTCCCTTCCAGCCTATGTTGTTCATGAGGAGCATTTTGAGACGGAGGGGGGAAAAGCAGAAGGTGATCAGCATAACCATGCATTTATCCATAAATATATCTTAATAAGTGGCCCTAAGTATTTTGTTCCATTATTTAGGAAGTAAAGTCCGTTAAAGAGGAGTTGGCTACTAGACTCAATACCAATGAAACTGCTGAATTACTGAAAGAAAAAGAAGAGCAAATTAAAGGGTTGATGGAGGAAGGTAAGAATTAAAAAAATATATAAAAATATGTAGACTGATTTGAAATGTACTTAATTAAAGCCTTCTTTACTTGGGGAAGAAAATACGTCACTTGAAGACTGTTCATAGAACAGCAGGCAATGGATGCTAACTTATAATATATATGTTTTCTTCACAGGAGAAAAGCTTTCCAAACAACAGCTTCACAATTCCAACACTATTAAGAAATTAAGAGCAAAGGAGAAAGAGAGAGAAAATCTTAACACGAAACAGAACAAAAAGATTAAGGAACTGGAAGATGAGTTGCAGCATTTAAAACAGGTGAAATTTGCTTTTTATCCAAAAGCTTTTTATTTATTTTAGTTTAGGTGCAGAGTAGCCTTTTGGGAACCTATAGGTGGACTTCTTTCGTTGTTTTGGTGGGAAACCTTTCTAATTCCTATTAGTAGAAAACAAAGATGCAATTTCAGTGCTTTCAAATTGCAGTCACATCTCTTTCCTTCTTGTTTGCACTTGCACTGCTGATTTTCAGTCTGACCAAATTGAGCTGACTAAATTTTGAGTTGAAAAAACATGGCCAGGTTTTGTTTCATTTTTTTAACTTTGATTTGTGACTCAAATCAAGGTCTTAAAAGCTGAAAATCTAACATGGGGAAGTATGTGAAAGAAACTGTGTGGTGGTGGAGTGTGTTCTGGAAAGGTGGCCTTTTCCCTTTCTTTTTTGGTAAGATATTAGATCAGTTTTTTTGTGTAAATTCATTCTGTATGCCTTACCACAGTTGTCCTTGTCCTCACTCAGATGATGTGATCTGCCCTGTGCACTGGAATTAATCTCATGCTTCTTGTTGGCACCCTAATAGGTACTTGATGGCAAGGAAGACCTCGAGAAGCAGCATCGAGACAGCATTAAACAACTAAACATTGTTGTGGAGAGACAAGAAAAGGATCTTGCCAAACTTCAGGCAGAAGTGGGAGACCTTGAAGAACGGAACAGAAGTGTCCAGGCAGCACTTGACAGTGCATACAAGTAGGCAGATATTTGCATGTCTGTAATTCCACTGTATTATCAGTTTCAGTGTCTGTTTCTTATGCAGTGCTTCCGAGATTCTACAAGGATATATAATGAAGCTATCTGTGAAGTCACTGTCATTTCTTTTCTCTCTCCCACAGAGAACTTGCAGATCTTCATAAAGCTAATGCTACAAAGGACAGTGAGGCACAAGAAGCTGCCCTGAGTCGGGAAATGAAGGCAAAGGAAGAGCTTGGCTTAGCCCTGGAGAAGGCCAAGGATGAGGCACGGCAGCAGCAAGAAGCCTTGGCAATTCAGGTGTGTCTTAGACTTTCTAATTGAACAATCAGATGTGTATGGACAATGCCAACTACATCTTCCATAAAATACCAGACACAAAAGAAGGTGAAACTCATTTCTGTGTACTAAGATGTCTGATTTAATTTGTCTGAATAAAGTGACTTGGGCAGTCTATATGCTGTGTGTAGTATTCGTATCGTGATGCAAAGGTCAAGAAATTTAATTGGACAGAACTTTTAGGGGTAAATAAATGTCTATTTATGTGAACGTGGAACTCAAGCAGTAAGCAGACACACCCTGTTTGGCAGTGTTTAAGAGTGATAGAGGACTCTAGCAATTGGTCGATGGCACTGTAATGTTTGGTAAGAGGTTACTGACAACGCCTTGTTTACCTAGGTGGCAGACCTGAGGCTAGCACTGCAACGTGCAGAGCAGCAGGCAGCAAGAAAAGAGGACTATTTGCGCCAGGAAATCAGTGAACTACAGCAGGTATTCTTGCAAATAAACAGTGCCAACACGTATCTGTAAGGAGGGCTCTAGAAACTGAAAACAAAACGTTTGCATGTCGTAAATATCCTGGAAGAGAGGTTTCGTATTCCTTGTGTTTTTTTTTCCCATGTAGAACAATAAAAATGTGCTATCAAAAGACAATTTCCTTTAATATCGAAAACAAAACGATCATTTTAAAGCATTTTAAATGTAACGCTGTTCTTGTAGTATGAGACAACATACAGCCATTATGTTTGTGATGGTCTTCTAAAATTGCTAGCAAATATGTTTTGAATGGCTCTTATCTGCTTCTTATAAGGGTATTTTTCTTGAAGTTCAGATACTTTATTGTCAAAGTGCTTCAAGTGGTGTTCAGAGGGAAAGTAAACTTAATAGCAGATGATACTGGAGCACGAAGGGATTTATGTGGGCCTGGAACTGGGTAGAATTATGTGTAAATGTGTAAGTAGAGAATAAGGAGGAGGAAGGTCGCCTAAATTAGGGGCATTATTTGTGTTTGCTGAAATATTCAGTATGCTGCCTGGTACAAACTGATAATTTGCAAAGATGGAGTAATCTCTTGGTTCATTCAGGAAGCTTCAGGTATCAGAACTGAACACTGGTGTTGGATAAATTGCTTTCTGCTCTTGAAAATGTAAATCTGTGGGCTGTTGCTTTGTCATGTATCTAAAGATGGTGCAGTTCTCTGCTGGGATTTCAGACTTCACTGAGAGTTTAAACAAAAGCATTTTAGAATGCGAAGCAACGGTTATGTGTTTGGATGAGTCGTGTGATATCATTTAAATCCATTGCATGGTTTTAAAGCTTTATTATATCTAACTTGACATTTCAGAGACTCCAGGAAGCAGAGAGCCGGAACCAAGAACTAAGTCAAAGTGTTACTTCTGCTACACGCCCTCTTCTCCGGCAGATAGAGAATTTGCAAGCCACACTGGGAGCACAAACCTCTGCGTGGGAAAAATTGGAAAAGAACCTTTCTGACAGACTTGGTAAGGTGTTTGCAGCTTATGCTGAGCTGTAAGACTCGTATCAGAAGATGTAAAATAACTGAAGGTAAATTAAAAGGACTTAATGTTTGCCCAGGTGTTGGGTGAGCGAATTGGGACTGGTGCACACAAAATGTGTTCCTGTAAGGAACTGATATGAGTTGTGTTGACAAGGTTCTTGGGTATGTAACTCACTGATTTTTCTCTAAAACACAGGGGATAACGGGACTGTAAGATAGAGGTGTTACAGTATGCATGTACTTACAGCATCCAAAAGAAGCGTGAACCCTAAGACATTGAAAGTAGACAGGCATTAAAAAAAGTTGTCAAAAACACTGACAAAAATGCCTCAGCTTCCATTTTAATGCATAAATATTGATCCACGTTACAAATGGGTGAGCAGAAAAGGTAAATTCTCTGTTGTTTTGTTTGCCTTTAACATTAGGTGAGTCTCAAACTCTTCTAGCAGCAGCTGCTGAGAGAGAACGGGCTGCTACAGAAGAGCTTATGTCTAACAAAGTTCAGATGTCTTCTGCTGAGTCTCAGAATAGCCGTTTAAGGCAAGAGAATAGTCGCCTTCAGGCTCAGCTGGAAGTGGAGAGAAACAAATTGAAGAAAATGGAAGTTGAAAACAGTAGGTGAGTACAGTGAAGTAAACCTTCAGTTTTATGGACAACTGCAGCAGATCTTTGACTTCAGGCTGGATCCTTGCGTGTTGATTTTGATCTTTGGAGTGTTGGCAGTACTGTTTAAAATCAAACAAAAAACCCCAGTTCTTAAGAAAGCGGCCTGACTTCTGGAGAATACTTTGTTTCATGCCAAAGATTGTCTGAAATAGGGCACTTTCATAATGTTTTAACATCTTGAAGCCGTGCAAGATTGTGGTGATAAAGACACTGCTGAGCATGGCATCGTATGGTATGGCTTTGGTTGGTTTGAGTCAGCTGTCCTGGCTGTGTTCCTTCCCAGCTTCTTGTGCACCCTCAGCCTGGTGGCAGGGCAGCATGAGAAGCTGAAACGTCTTTGTGCAGACACTGTTCAGCATTAACTAGAACATGCTTATGTTATCACCTCTGTTTTAATCAGAAATCCAAACCACACTATCGTTGCAAGCCTCTGTGAAAGAAATTAACTCAATCCCAGCCAAAATCAGAGCAAAAGTAAATATGGAATACTTCCTGACTTTTTGTTCCCTTTCAATGGTAGGTATGAGGTTGAACTCAACGAACTCAAAGACCAGTATGCAAAAACCTTGGAAGATGCAAAGAAAGAAAAGGTATTGTCTCCTTCAAGTCTGCTTCAGCCTTAAGCTGCTATTGACACCTGAGCCAGCAGGGCTTAACAACCTGCGTTTACCTTTGTAGGCACTGCTAACTACTCAGTTAGAAATGGAGAAAATGAAGATTGAGCAGGAAAGAAAGAAGGCAATTTTTGCACAAGAAGCAGCAAAAGAGAAGGTACCAAAGCCTAACATTTCTGTTCAGCTTCATTGAGGCTGTAATTATTCTGTTAGATATCTGTTTACTAAAACTGGTAAGCAGTAGAGCAGCTTTAGGGGGCAGTACAGCATATTCTGTGAGCAAAGGCATTAGGAATTTGGCATTTTCTTTATTGTGCTTGACTTTTATTTCAAGTGAAGTATGTGCTTTTGTAAAACTTGCTAGTCAGTCTAAAGTAATAATTCATTTAATCTAAGATTAAAATGAATCAGATAAAAAAAACATATATTGATTATTTTCTTCTGAAGCTGCTTGTTTTCTTTACCTAGACTGCTAGCATTGCTTCCACTGAATTCCTCTTCTGAGTTTCACGAAGTTGTATGTAACGTACTGCATACCTTCCACTTTAAGTCACAACATATTCTTGCAGAGTCAGTAACTTCTGATTAGCTGTTGATATTCAAGTGAAACTGTTTCTGTTGCTGGTTACTTCCTCTCTCCAGTTTCAAAATGTAACAACTTCATCCTTCAGAGGTTCTTTCAAGAAGAGAGGAATGAGAATTAACATGCTTTCCAGAAAGTGATATACTTTCGGGTTGTGTTATTCTTCAGATGATACATTTAGACATCTAAAACTGCCTCTGCATCTCCCTCGGCTACTGAAAAAGAAATTATTTTGTTGTAGTTTGTAGCTTGTGTCTGTGTTGCTTGAGAGGTGTAAAGAGATAAGCAAGGACCAGAAGTATTGGTAGCACAACAGTTCGTTGCTGAACTTGCATGTTTTTCACTAGGTGTGGAGGGGAAAGGGCAGTCTGTTTTTACAGAGTCTATCTTTCACCATCTTGTAAACCTTTTTCTGTAACTAAGTGGTGATGTTATTTTCCTTTTTTTTTTTTAATTTTTATTTAAGGATCGGAAGTCGTTTACAATTGAAACTGTTTCAAGCACTCCAACTATGTCACGCTCTAGTTCCATAAGTGGAGTTGATATGGCAGGTCTTCAGACCTCTTTTCTGTCTCAGGTATTGTATTTCAGTAATACTGGCTTTTTTTAATGTACTTTTTTCTCTTCAGGAAGCTTTGTTAATGCTGAAAATGACTCCAGAGTATGTTGCTTTTTAGGTGGGGTGATTGTTAAGCAAAAGTTTCTAGAACTTTCTTATGAGATGTCTACGACTACAAAGCACCTGTGAAAGACATCAGGAAAACAGTTTTTTACTGCAGACAGATATATGCCTGTGTTGGTGCTGAGTTCATGTGACTAGTTTCAGCTGGAAAATTTGAATAACGTTGGTGGAAGTCAAACCAGCTGGTTTATCTTTACAGTTAATCCTGGTGTAGGGCGCAGTATCATTGACTGTTGTGGCCTTTGTGAAGTCTGCTGCTTTCATGTGGATACAGTTGTTGGTGTCCGTGTTAAATGGTAGTTGTATGACATAAAAACTTGCCAGTAAGGAGCTATCTCAAACTGTTCACTTTAAGTTTTTGTTTAAAGAAATGAATGTTAAGTATTGAAATGCTTGCCTTAGTAACAATATAATTGTAATTTTTAAATGAAGTTAATACTTCAGGAGAGAGGCTTTAAAAGCAAGTATTTGTGAGATTTTAAGGTTGTCCAACCTTTCTGTTTGTAGGATGATCCTCACGATCACTCATTTGGACCAACAGCTACCAGTGGGAGCAATCTTTATGATGCTATAAGGATGGGAGCAGGTTCGAGTATAATTGAAAACCTTCAATCACAGTTGAAACTAAGAGAAGGAGAGATCTCACACCTGCAGGTACTGCAGTTACTCTTACATAGATGAAATGCAGCACTTTTAGAGTTAAATGTTAATGAAGTCTGCTCTGTTTTACTGGTCTCATACTTAAAAAGCTTGATGCCTCTCCTCACTGCAGACTCTTGGTTCTTTTAACTCAGAAAGCCACTGCAGGAGTGGCCAAGTAAATAGGGACGAGGAAGAGAAACATTTGTTGCTTCCTTTTTTGTTTTGGCAAGGAATTATCAAGAAAACTGATCTTGCCTGTCTGAAACAAAATGAAGCAAAAAGCAACCGATCAATTTTGAGGAGAAAGTGAGAGTGCTTCCAGGAGATGCTGTTTCTTAGTCTGCTTCATGAAAAATCTTTATAATTACTGCTTCGAAATGTTTAGATCCTGTTTAATATATTAAAAAAAAAAAAAGAAGGTAATTATTTCTTCCTCCTAATTGTGAAACATTTCCCTTAGCTGGAAATTGGAAACCTTGAAAAAACAAGGTCGATAATGGCAGAAGAACTGGTTAAATTAACAAATCAAAATGATGAACTTGAAGAAAAAGTGAGGGAAATACCAAAATTGCGTGCACAGCTAAAGGTAAGTGCTTTTATGTTGTAAATCAGATACAGTAGCGTTTTTTGTAGTACTTCTATTAAAATGTCTCTAATTGTAAATAATTTATTTGCTTATTAAAATCTGATAATCACTATTTCATGACTGATAGTCACTTCCAATGTGTCGTTGTTAAAACATGTGCCTTCATGGGATTGCATGGTAAATTGGTGAGAGGTCATTTTTTTTTCTTCCCCATAAAATGATGCTGAGGGCAAGCCTTTATAGTAAAGGAGATGTTTTGATAACCAGCATGGATTTATCAGTTCGATCTAGAGGTTGAGTTTGTGTGTGGCGGTGATGTAGTTAACAGGACAAATATTTTAGTCCTCTAAACATATCAAAACTGCAGTAGTAGAAATAGTTTTGGAAATGATTATTGTTCTGTAAATGCAGATCATCAGACATTTCATAAACTGCCACTCTTTCCATAGTAAAATTTCAGTGTAATACTTGCATGTGGCAGTTAAACTTCAGGATGCTTCAGTGGTTCCTCTGTACTAACTCTTACTAAGTCAAGAACTTTTAACTATGGGGTTTCTTCTCATATTTGGATAAATCTATCCATGTTCAGAGAGTCGAAGCATAAAGAGTTTGCTTTGTAACTGTTTTACAGTGACACACACTTTGTTGAAATTACATTCTGCTCATCTTCTCTAGTAGGATAAACACAGCGTCCTAGCAGCAAATGTTTAAGCTGAGTGACAGTCTGATAGCAAACTATATGTTATTGCAGGACTTGGATCAAAGGTACAACACCATTCTTCAGATGTATGGGGAGAAAGCAGAGGAAGCTGAAGAACTCCGGCTAGACCTTGAGGATGTGAAGAACATGTATAAGACTCAGATAGATGAACTTTTAAAACAGAGACAAAACTAACTCCTGCTGGAACTCGTAACGTGATATGGTAACAGATTGTATAGATATTTATGTAAATGCTGGCTTAAAATGTCTCAGTTAAAAAAAAAATTAAGTGTATGATAGAAAATGTGTCTATACAGTAGAGTTCATATGTTGACAAAAATCGATGCTTTAAATGTCTTCTACTGTCTGCAGTTAAATTATTTGTGCAATATTTAAAAAAACAAAACCTAAGTCATCTCTATGTATGTTTTTTACTAAAAAAGGACCATTTTACATACAAAAACACTAGCAGGAAAGATGGTTGTTACTCATGAGACAGCGCTGGATGGCATGAGATTTACTCAAGTGGCCCTTCATAAACTCATAAACCCATGACAAATCAGAAGTCTTTGTGAAATGCTAAAAGGAGTTTTTGTAAAATTTGAACGGATCCTTTTTAATAACAAAACAGCAGTGGTTTGCTGTCTGAAGGGTAATTGGATATTTTCACGAAGGGGAGATCTTATGTTTGTACTTGCAGTGTCTGAACATTTTAGGACAACAGTTCTCAATCTAAAATAGTCAGCATGATCTAATTTTTCTGAGTCCTGTGAAGCAGAGTGTGAGACACGGATGAAACTGTATAAACTACAACTTCAGCCTATCTGTTGCTCATGTTCTGTGAGCTGTCTAGAGGCAGCTGGTCTGCTTGTCGTTCTCAGTGTAACACCAGAAATAGGAAGCATATAATGTTTTCTCTAGGGTTGGATGCTGATTTTTATCATGGTAGCTAAAACTGTTCAGAGGAATGCAGGAAAAAAAGAAGTAGATATTTTTTGAAATAAAAGCATTGCTGCTGCTCTCATGTAATCATTCCTGGTATATAAATAGCGAGGTTTAGGCTTCTGCAGAACTGTATTGCTGCTTAATATAGTTTTCAAGCAAGTCTCCAGTGGCTGCAAAGTATTTCTCATACCATTCCTTGAGTGAGGTATTGGCCAAACAGCATCCACGTGTCTTGATGCTTAGCCATGTTTTGGGTTGTGTCAGAGGAAACTTTGGAACTGGACCCTTGGGAATGCTGAGAATCGGGGGAAGAAGCTTGCCTCCTCCTCTTGGCATTCCAGACAGCAAATATTTCTCTTTATCTCAGAGCTGTGATATACGCTTGTGTGAAATCCTCTGCAGTTGAAATTCTTTGCCTATCATACTGTTGCCTCCACTGTGAGGGGTTTCTTTTGCATTGGTGTTGGAGAACTCTGTTTCTGCTTCTGTAATCGGAGAACAGGAGACAAAGGGTATGAATGATGAGAAGCTGCTTTTGGCAAAGTGGGTAAGATCTGAGTGGCTTTTCACCATCACACTGAATGTGCTCTGTTGCTTTAAGTTAAAAAAATGCACAACAAAAAACAAACCTGAAATGAAAACACTTGCCAGAACTTACTGATTTGCAGCATGTCAGAGAGAATTACAATGTGCAACTGTTAGCTCATCCATTTATTGAAAAGCAAAACAAAAAAAAAACAATCAAACCCCCAAACAAAACCTTATTTCATGGAGATTAGTGCTGAGAAACAGCTGTTCACCTTTGCAGAGAATCAGTATGTTGCTCTTTTTACAGTCCTAGAAGACAAACAGAGCACTTTTAAAAAATAGATATCGCTTTATGGCTTTTATTTGGGCTTATTGCTGCCAGTGCTTTTGAAGGTAACATTTCCTTTGTAACATTGCATGGATGCTCCTTCAGGGGCAGGTTTGAGCATCTCAGGCTGTCTTGTTTTCAGGCAGTAAATGAGAAATTTACACGCTGTAGGGGGTGAAGTTAACAAAATGAATAATACCAAATGGCATTGTTAGCTGATATATTTTATAGGTGGTGTAATTAGAAAGGTTATCAAGGTGGAAAAGAGACATTTGAAATAAAGAGAAATGCTCATCCATGTCCTAGGCTCATAAGAGGTAACTCCAAAAGAGTGATCTCCAGGAAGAGATCCTTCCCCAGTGCTGGTCAGCCCGTAAGTGGGGTCTAGGAGAGGTGGAGGCAGACTCCACCCCTTCTGGTCACACAGGTGCATTGCCTTCAGCTGTGCTCCTGCAGCTGACTCAGTGCTCGCCTCAGGTGATCCATCAGTGGTTCAGGCTGAGACTCTACATCTCCCATACACACACACACTCAGCATTCACATTTTTTAGATACGAAAGCGTTTGACAGTGTTAGATTTTTACATTTTGCAAAAGTAGATGTAAATAGCTCTACTGACTCTTTTTGGATTCTTTATTCTCATTCAGTATAACACTTAATACCACGCAGGAATCCAAGGGCCTACTGTGTCTTAAGCATCCGAGCCTTAGAAACCAAGAGTAGCTGGTGGAAGGTAACACAGACTAATAAATACTCTGATTAACTTTGATATAACACTCGCGGGCTTGTTTTGAGGAAACGTTAATGTATACCAGGACGTTTGATTCTCAGTGGCATGGAAGGAAAGAAAAAAAAAACACGCAAAAAACATTTACGTCACAACGCTGACATCCTCTTCCGTTTAAACGTGTTATTTTTAACAAACCCTTGTGGAAGCAACTCGTGTACAGCTCCTTCTCACCGCACAGGCAAGTGTGGAGGAGGGTGATGTAAGGGCTCAAAGCATGGGGCCTCATTCTGTGCCTTTGGCAAGCAGGAGCAAGGCCTCTGCTAAGGGAGGTGGGTTGGGATGGGTATGGAAGGGGCTGGCGTGATGCTGGGTTGGTGTTGGCTCCTTCAGGAGCAAAGGAGCAAGCATTAAAAACCACCCGTATCCATCCGTCAGACAGTGGGTTGGTTCAGTCTGTTTTTGTCCTGTTAACATTTGTTACGCTTTGCTAAGGGCTATAAAGATCCCGAATACGGAACAACGTGGGTTACCCCGCGGTGAAAACAAGAGCCTCGGTTTCTAATTGTAAAACGTGTAATAAACTGTACAGCGCATGGGTCGGGGAGAAATAAAACTTTCTGCTAACAGGGGGCTTCTGGTTTCGTCTGTCTCAGGCTTAAAGCGGCGCTGGGGGTTTTTCTTCTCGGTAGGCGCGGCCGGTGAGCTCTGACAGGAAGGTGCCGGAGGGCCCGCGCCTTCTCCGCTTCCCTTCGGCCACGCGTGAGCGCGTCACGGCTATTCGGGTACAAGGGGCCGGCGGTAATGGGATTAAGGGCTCACCTACACGAGCGGCGGCTGCAGGAAGCGGCAGCGCCAGCCGTGCCCAGCCGCTCCCCCGGGGGGAAGGAAAGGAAACAATGCGGTGCAGCGCGGCCGCGCTTCCTGCTGCGCCGCGGCAGGAAAAGGCCCTCTCCCTCAGCACGCTCCTCCCATCCCCGCCCGCCGCCTCCAGGTGGGGCGGGACGGACCGCGCAGCGCCCGCGGGTGTGAAGGAGGGGCGGGGGGACGGAGCCGCGGCGGATGCGGACGGTAGCTCTGACAGGGATTGTTGGGGGGGGGGGGGTGCGCGGGGCGGGGCGGGCGCTCCTTTCCCTTCTGTCCCTTCCCATCCCTTCCCCTCCCCGCCAGCGTCCGTCGCGGGATGTGCGGCCGCGCTCCGCTCCCCCTCCGCCCCTGTAGGTCCGCGCGCCCGCCCCACAGCTGACAGGTAACGGCGGGCTGCGACGCCGAGAGGGTTTTTAGGCACGGGCTCGGTGGTTTTTTGTTTTTTTTTTTTCTTTTTTTTTGTCCTTCCCTCCGGGAGCTGAGCGGCTCGGGATGTGGTGTGTGTGGTGAAGGTGATGCGCGGTCCCTGCGGCGTGCTCCTCCGTACCACGGCGGCAGCCTCAGGGCCGTGGCTCAGTTGGTGGCTGCGCAGCTTCCCTTCCTCTCGCCCTTCTTTTCTCCTAAGCCGGAGACGATGCTCTGTTCAAATCGTTTTAGTTTTTCGACTCGAATTCCTCCTCCTGTCCCCCGGCGCCTCTCCCCCCCCCCCCCCCTCTGTGCGCTGCCCGCTCCGTGCTCGGCTCCCACGGCCGCGCTCCGAGGATCCCTCGGGCTCCGGCTAAAGTAAACACGCCCGTTTTAGTCGGTGCGTAATTACCCGGTGATTAATGATCCCCAGATAATCCCGACGGCTGCGCTGTCTGCTCTCTCCGTGAGAGTTTACTTTCCGTCGGACAAAAAGAGAAAAAAAAAAAAAAAAAAAAAAAAAAGCCTCCCCAGCAGCACGAGTGAAAACGCTGTGACCCGGTATGCTTGAAATGTGCTCTGCTGCGGCTAACGTTGTCTTTTTCTGACTGCAGAAGCCGTGAGTTGCCATGTTCAT
The DNA here is from genome assembly GCA_036925125.1 of Oreortyx pictus. NCBI lineage: Eukaryota > Metazoa > Chordata > Aves > Galliformes > Odontophoridae > Oreortyx > Oreortyx pictus. The sequence continues at coordinate 4,353,297 of JAUPFR010000015.1, forward strand.
CTTGCTGATGTTTGGATTGCTACTGCGAGAAATCCTGGCTAATTCCCAAGATGAAAATCTCACTGAACTCAAAAGCGTTCCCGAAGAGCCGACGTACAGCTACAGGACTATCAACTTGCCAGAAGAGCACATCCCATACTTCCTGCACAACAACCGGCACGTTGCTGGCATCTGCAAGCACGACTCTCGTTGCCCCTATAAAGTAGGTTTGATTTTATGCTGTTGTCGTTACAGAGCGGTTTGTTGGTGGATTCCTAGAGGTTTAGAGGTGGTGATGAGTTGTTCTCCTTGCTGGTGAGCTGGCTTTGTTAGGAACTGCGGGGATGGTGAACCTGAGGATGGCAGCTGTGTGTGGCTCGGGGCAATCCCAGCATCTCCTGGGATGGAGCTGCTCTGCTGAGCTGGGGCTGGCTGCTGTGCTCCCTCCAACCAACGCTGCTAGGTTTGCTCAGTGTGTCTTCCGTGGGCCCTCTGCTGCGTGTGAAGAACAGCAGTGTTCTTTCTGAAGCAGCTTGGTCTGTTTTCGGACAAAGTTCTTTAGGCAAGGTTTGGAAGACAGGACTCGTTGTTGAGGGGCGGTTTGTAAGCTAACACACGACTTCGGTCGCTTGCTACATTCAGTGATTTTGTGTTACAGAAATACTTGAAGAAACTGAAGTCCTGCTGGGGCTATGAGAAATCTTGCAAATCGGATTACAGGTTCAGTTACCCGGTGTGTGACTACGTGGAATCGGGATGGTAAGCTGCATCTTCAATGTATAAAGTGCAGTATGTTCAGAAAAGGACAAAAAATAGCGCTCACTTTTGTGTTAGCACTCAGGTTAACAATACTGTGGCCTTCAGAGTCTAAAGGAGGACTGGCCAACTTTGTACAGATGCACGTGTACGTGTGTTGCACATACATAACATACATCTCTGTGCGACTTTCAGCTTTTTAAGGAAGAAAATCCTGTTTGAAATACTTCCTCCCGCAATGTTTTCATTGTCCTGATTTAGCCTTCTATTCAGATTCCTAAAATAACTGCAGTTCCTTTCCTTAGCTTTAAAAGCAGATGAAAAAATGTTTAAAACAATTCGGGGCCTGTTACAGGAGAATTGCTTTAAATTGTCATTGATGTTTCCATTGAGGTGGAGCTGATAGGTTGCTTCCTGCTTTGCATCTTGCGTGTCAGTGTTGTACCTGGCTCAGTTTTTTTTGTTCCCTTTTACTGGGGAAAAAAAACAAAACAACAGTTGTCTGTTAAAGCTAGTATTAGAGTTTAGCAATGGCATTTTATTTTCCCCTCATTAGGGCGAACGACATCGAGACGGCCCAGCAGATATTCTGGAAACAAGCTGACTTTGGTTATGTTCAGGAGAGGCTGAGTGAGATGAAAACCCATTGTAAGCCAGCAGCAGAGGTAGGTGTTTTCAGTAGATGTTTTGTTTCTCGCTTTGTTTGAAACCTAATTGTTGCTATCAGTAAAAGTGTTATTTATTTTTTTGACAGGGAGATTCATCCCTGACCTGTTCTCAGTTCCTTCAGCACTGCAGAGCAACCAACTTGTACATTGACTTAAGAGCTGCAAAGAGAAACCACGAGAGGTCTGATTCTGTGATGCTGGAGTAAAACTAAGGGGCATCAGGGAGAGGGTTTGAAGAGTTGGCTGGCTGGAGCTGTGCGTACAGCTGCTGCACTTGTTGAGCTTTGCAGAGCCCATGGTCAGAGGCGTGCTTCTGAAGCCATGAGCTCTCCATCACTAGTGCTTGGTTGCTGTCTCCTGCTGCAGAACTGATTATTGTAAGACTCGTTTACTTTTGGAGTGATGGTGATTAAGATACTTCCTCCTCCTGACTGAACAGAGGGTAGTGTTTCTGTATTTTGAGACATTATTTCTGCATATTCAGACACATCCTTTCTCATTCAGCTGGCACGCGAGGTAGAATTGTTTCTGTGTGAGGCACCGAGAAGAAAATACTCAGGTTTAAATGTGTACGAAGTGCTTTGCTGACTTGAGACTAAATAACATTGGCTTGAGCATGTAATTTTCATTGAGGAATCTTGATTGCAGAGCACTTGTGGCACTGTTGCACAAAGGCTGATAGACTTTTATTCATTTCCATTAGATTCAAAGAAGACTTTTTCCAGAAGGGAGAAATTGGAGGTCATTGCACCCTTGACGTTAAAGCATTTTTAGCGGAAGGTCAACGCAAGAGCCCTCTGCAGTCTTGGTAAGAATCACTTGTCGTGGCTGATTCCAAGTTCACTTATCAGTTCATTTTTTCCTTGGCATTAGCATCTGCATGTAAGGTGTTCCACTCTGAGGAGTCGGTTGTTCCTTTCTAAGGTCAGTTTGCGCTGTTTCTGTTAGATAACCTCTATAACTATGTCTACGCAGAGTGCTGTTCTGACCTATGTTACTGTGCAGTTGTACCTTTTCTGCCTAATTTACAGCAGCAACAGACTTGGAAGCATTTTTTAATTAGATTTCTAATGCTGAAGTGTTTTCCAGAGATGTTAGCTCTGTGCCTAGTGTGCCTGTGGAAGGAGCCAATTCTTTGGTTGAGAAATACCATAGAGTTGGCACTTGTGCCTCAGTTCATATAGTCCTGGTGACGTTGGGGCCAATTTAATGCTTGGTCTGGATACGTACTCATATGCTGTTCCCAGGGAGCCTGTGTTTGAAATATGAAATGGGCAGCAGTCTGGGGGCTGAGAAGGAAGTGCAAGGATGCTTTGGTGGTAGCTGGCTTAGTGTCATGGGTTGCATGTTAGCACTTCAAAGCTGAGCTGAAAGTTTAACTGATAGAGTATGAAGGCAGGGAGCTACTAAAATGCCTGTAGGGATTGAGTTTTTATGCTTTTTTTCACATTTTCTTTTTTTTTTTTCCCCCCACTCTTTGGGCTGATGGTCAGTTTCAGTTAAGAAGAGCTCCAGGTGAGGAAAAGGCTTTTCATCTGTACCTGCCGTTGTCACTTCAGCTGCTCATCCTTGTTTAGATCCAGGGGTAATAAATATTGCATCTGTATTCATTATTCTGAGCAAAGCGTGGAGATCTTGCTGAAGTGTCTGGCAACACAGATCAAGTTGGACAGACCCACTGATGTACGCTCTAAGGCTCTCATTACGTCTCTCCTGCCTTGATTTGTACATCAAAGATGCTGTTCGCTCCTCAGATCAAAGGCAGAGTTTAACCTCTCGAAGGTCATAACCTGAAGACGCTTCCCTTAGGATTTGAAATAATTTTAATTGTCAGCCTCCATCGAATTTCAGCCATCCTGTTAAATCAGATGGACTTGAAAGAGCGGTTGCCGAATCTCAGATATATGAAATGCATGTATTTTAGTATGTTAATGACCAAGTATGTTCTCTGTGGGTAAATCTTGTAGGTTTGCAGAACTCCAGACATTTACTTCGTTAAACTTCAGGCCCTTGGATGATGGCAAGTGTGATGTTGTTATTGAAAAGCCAACGTACTTCATGAAATTAGATGCAGGTGAGCATCTAATCCCCAGACACGAGTATCTTCTCTCTTAAACAGAGTTGTTGTATTCCCCTGAACTGTTATAATTGTGGAAGAACTGCAGTCCTGTCAGCTTGTACCTTTGAACAGAGGTGTCTAGCTGTGTTAAAATGTGATGCCATCTAGCTCCTCTGTTTTAGGGGAGGCAGAGAACTGCTGTTTGAGCAGAATGGGAAGCCCAGGAGCTGGTTCCTACCATGGCAGCTCTTCTTGGGCAGAAGCTTTGGAACAAGAGCTGTGTTTGTGTGGTCCCAAAGCTCATGTCTGGTCTTAGCTACCAAGCGGGCTGGACCATGTTAACTCTTTCTTTCGTGGTAGCTTCTTATGCATTGTGGTCTTAGGGTATTAGCTTAAGAAGACAAAAGAAAACAAGAATGCTCTGGGAAAGAACCTGAGGAATTTCTTGGGCTTTGGCTCCTGTGCAAGTACAAGTTCTGTCTTGTAGTCCTCCAGACACAGCTGCAGTTAACCTGAATAAGAAAGAACTCAGAGCAGTGCCAAAGGCCTGCTTTCTCATGTTTCCTCTGTGTCTAACTAGTTCTTAGTTGAGCAGCAGTTGCTTTCATATACTTCAGAAGGCATTTGCAAGAAACTTATCTTCTTCTTTCACTGACTTTTTGCCACTGATCTGATTTGTTTTGAGCCTTTCTTAACATTTGTTTTGCTTCAGATTCCTTCCCTTGGTTCCTTTAAAGATTTACTTCTCTAGGGTAAGAAGAGTTCAGTCAGAATTAGCAGAGAACTAGTACAAAACGTGAGATAACTACTAGAGAAAAACGCATAAACCATTGAAAGGTGGAGTGAATAGTGAAGCATTTTGCTAACACTGTTTTCTTTTCCTCAGGTGTTAATATGTACCATCACTTCTGTGACTTTGTCAATCTCTATATTACACAGCATATTAATAATTCCTTCAGTACGGATGTCAACATAGTCATGTGGGACACTGTAAGTCCACAGTGCTTTTTAACATACTTGGAATGGGTTCTATTTCTGTCTAACAGAGACTGAATCTTTTAGTAGCTGTAGTTTAGCTTTCTGTGGGCTGTTAGCTGAGCCACGTGGAACTGCTAAGCTTTTTTGGATCATCTTAATAGAGGTGCGTGGAGAGTAGTGAGGGAACAGATTTGCTGCCAGAAACCTGTTCGAACACTTGAACTGTTTGAATGCTGTGCTGTAGTTTTTTGCCAGTATATGTTTAGCTCATGCCAATAAAAGTGTCAGAGTAACATCACATGTGTTCCCAGTGCGTGGTATTTGAATATTTCATGCTGTTTTCTGTGGACTTTTTCCTCTGAGAATGTTGAAGTACACTTACTCAGAACTTTTCTTCTACTTTTAAAAAGAAATGGAGCCTATCATCTTTCTGAATCAGTGATGTCCAACATATCCTAAAGAAAACTAAATAAAATGCTTATATAATATGACTGATAGGATTATTGGATACGCAGAGCATGCATCAAAACAGAGTCTAATGCTTAATATCTTGAAAATAGCTGTGCAGTTTTAAAGTAAATCTTTTTAAGAGGAACTATTTCTGCTGTAGTGCTGGGTGGAAACCATGAATTTTAAGTGTAACAGTAGTTTTACTGACCTGAATTTAAGTCGTACAGGTGTGTGTTAAAAGCGAGCAACTTGTAATATGCCAGATAACATGTATGTCAGGTTCAGAAGGAACAAAGCTTTTGATGACTATAACATTGTCCCACATCTGTTACCTTGTTCTCCTATAATATGTTTTCTTCCTTTGCATTTGCTGCTGTGGCAGATGTTTAGTAAAGTACTGCAAATATTGCATGCTTGCTGTTTAATGAGAAATCTCTTTCTTGGCTTCTTTTCTTTTTTTTTCTCCTTTCCTTAGTTCTCTTACATTTTGAAAGCTAAAATAAATGTGCCTTCCAGATAAGTGAGCTTGTTTTATAGAGAGACCCGTTGCTAATCCAACTCCAACGGCTTTCTGAAAAGATCAGCAGTGTCAGCGCCGTAAATTACTTTGAAAAGAAACTCTTCTTCTTATACTGCGTTGTTGAATCAAATAACTCTTCCAAATGTACCGTTAAAAGTATGTACTGTAACAGCAGTACCATTTTAAATGACGTTTAACTGTTTGGTCTGCTTGAGTTCATTGCCATGGGCAGCCAGATGATGGCACCAACTAACTGCTGATGTGCTGTTTATACCTATCAAAACACAGACTTGAGCTTATTATTCATTCTCTCTTTTTTTTTTTTCTATTTTCTTTTTTTTTTTTTTTACCTTGTAATTAGATTTGGGCATACTTTCTAGCTACTGTAGGGCTGGTGCACTATTCTTATTAAACAGTAATGCCCTCTGATGTAGGTTAAACAGAGCAGAAAATGAGTAGGAAATCCACTGGGTGTTGATCTGCAGACTGTCTTTGCAACTGCAAGAAAGCAATCTTTCTAAAGCACTTCTGAGGTGAGCAGATAGAGTTAGAGAGAAGTCCTTTCAGCATGTCTCCTGGTTCCCTCTTCCACCAAATCAGATCATTGCTTCCAGTTTGAGATGCGTGTGCAGAACACAAGTGAGCATCCCAAAACAGGGGCAAATAGGAAACACACTTGCTGTGATGTTTTACTTCAAATGCTACTGCTGCACTTGGGTTCCTGGATGGTTTTTAGTCTCAGGAGTCCAAGTTTACATCTTCTTCTCTCCTTCCATTCCTGTTGCTTCTGTTTTACTTGTGTTCTGTGGTCTCTGGGGAAGCACCTCGCTGCTAACTCAGGTTGTAATTTGCTGCTGAAGAATTTGCCTAGAATGCTAAGTTATAGAACTGTTGTAATAAAAAATAAACTACCTTGCAGGTCATGTAACTATATCTGTAACTGCAGTTCTGAGTATTCAGTAATGTGTGCTTTCTGTGCTAGAATGCCTTAGGTCCTCTGGTGGTGATGTGCATGTTAAGAGTGTGTTTAAACTCGTGTCTGGAACTTTTAAGTGACAAAGGGAGCTTTTATATGCATTTGTGTAATTATTCTGCCTCTCTGTTCTTCTTTCCCAACACAGAGCTCCTATGGCTATGGTGACCTGTTCAGTGAGACGTGGAAGGCATTTACTGACTACGAAATAATACACTTGAAAACTTTTGACTCTAAAAGGGTATGGAATTTCGTATTTTGTCTTAATTCATAGCGACCGTACAGCAAAAATGACTGCTTCCAAACCTGCTTCTGGATATATGCTCTTCATAGAAGAGCACTGATGCTTTGCATGTATGTTTAATTAGTGTAATATGAGCGTGTCACAAACAGGAGATGCAGTTGTAACCTAATTCTGTGGTGTGTCTGCATTTACGTAGACAGACCGAACTTCTCTGCCTTCTGAGAAGTGATATTTGTGTATTAGTTTCACTTCTGCAACACCCACTACTGGAGCAAAGGATTTTCAAGTGGTACTAAGTCTTCTGCTTCCTACTGAGATATATATCTTCCCCTGCAGCTGTTAGTATGCCTGCTGCTTATCATCAGAAATCAAGCAGAATAGCTGAAAACAAATAAAAAAACACAGACAAAGCTGTAATAACTTTTTCTTCCATTGTAGAAATTCATTCAGAGCTCTCTTCAATCCCCTAAACTCAGTCTTAAACTCTCTATGCCTCACCTGGTTTTCTTCTATTTAATTCATGTTCGTTCTAGCTTTTGGGGGTGTTTTTTCCTGTTTGATTTTTAGATGTCTTCCCACACATATATCTGTAGCATCTGAGCTGAGATCTCCTTTGGGGTCAGGATGGTCTTTGTTCTATTCTCTTGCACAGTTGAGGAAGAGAGGCTGTTCTATCAGGAGCGTGTGATTGCTAGCTCATTGTAAGCAGTGATCCCAAGGACTGAGCATGGGATGTAGCAGAGGAAGGTAACAGTGCAGTGTAACCTCTTGTGATCTTCTTTTGCAGGTGTGTTTTAAAGAAGCAGTCTTCTCTTTACTGCCTCGAATGCGGTATGGCTTGTTTTATAACACACCGTTGGTGAGTCCTTCTTATCCATCTTCCTGTTAGCTACACGTAAAGTCTGAGCTAATGAATTTCTCAAACGTCCAGCTGAGTTGTCATGAAGCATACTGCACTGCAGGTCTGTTTAACTCCAAATTCTTTAGGGAAGATCATTTCATTTGAAGTTACTTCAGATAGTTGATTATATGCAGTCCTCTGCCCCACTGTCTTGAGCTATGCTATACCTCTTTACTGAGAGGGTCCCACGGACTTCATGGTATTTTGGCAGGGCACAAGAACTTCCCTGGCACTTTTCTAGGGGTGTTAGCTCATGTCTTCATGTCTTCAGGCTGTAATGCTACAGAGAGAGCCATATCGCTTCTAAATGAACATGCCACTTGCACTGAAGCACATAGTGCCGTGCTTAGTGTGTGGTACTTGGCTTTTGTTCTGTAAGAATGGCATCAGATAGATACCGAAGAGAGGTTTTTTTGTGTGAACTCACTCACTTTGTACTCACGATTGCTTTTCTGCTTTCAGATATCTGGCTGCCACGGTACAGGGCTGTTCAGAGCATTTTCTCAGCATGTGCTGCACAGATTAAATATCACACAAGAAGGACCCAAGGTATGATAACGGAACAATAAAGCTGTAGTGTGGAGCTGGCAGATCTTAGCAGGGAAACAGCATCATCTAGCTGCTGTGGAGTGATTTCAGTGTGGAATAGGAGCATACAGTGCACTTTTCTTCCAGTAAGTCAGTTTGTTCTGTAAAGGCCTTCAGCAAACACGTGGGCTGTTGCCCTCCTGTCATGTTTCCATAGGCCAGGCTTTAGAACATCTTCCTTTCAACCCTAGCGTCTCTTCCCCACCTCTATTCTCTGTGCCTGAGGTCTTTGTGTTCTTCCCAGCCACACAACATGCAGTGCATGATCTCTTCTGGAGTGTGCAGACAAGAACCTTGGGTCCTGTAGGGGGGACCCCGCAAAGCAAGGCAGTGAGCTTGTTCTCTGCAGGCATGTTCCTCGTCAGTCCTCATAGGTACTGCTGAGCTCAGATCAGAGGAGGAGATGACTGAGGCTGGTCCTTTGATTCCTGCCCAGTACTGCCTGTCTGGCCATGGGCGTCTCTGTCGTTCTTGCTGGAAGTTGTTGCAAATTGTCACAAGTACAGCAGTCCTGAGCTTGAAGTGCTTGCTAGAGTGTAGCCAACGTACTATCATTGAGGGGCACGCATTCGAAGCACAGCACGGACATTTAGTTATGCTTCTCCTGCTGACTGTAATGGGAGTCACGCAGTTAAATCTCTTTATTTCACTTGGAACGCTCACCCCCATGAGACCAATTAATTTAAAGAGGTAAAATGGAGAACTGTTACAGAAGAAAAATACTTTTTTTTTTTTTTTTTTCGTGGATCTTGTGCACAAACTGTCCTGAAAGCTGCTTTCAAAAACTGCTGTATAATGCAGAGCACAAAGACTCTTTTGTACGGAATAAAATAAATCTCTCCGAAAACATTTTATTATTTGCTAGTAGTCAGGCTTTCACCAAGTTTTTGACACGTTTAATCTGTTAGAAAATACAATGTGAACTTTAAGGTGGTTGCATCATCTATTACCCGAGGAGGGAATGTGTTTAGTTGCTCAGATAATTGCCAAAATTAAATATGGAAGTTGTGGTTGTGTTTTTGTCTTTTTTTTTCCTCTTTTTCTTGTTTCTGAGTGAGATCTGCCTCACTGTTAACACTCTGCTTCCTCTTTATTTTTAGGATGGGAAAATTCGAGTCACAATTCTTGCACGCAGTACAGATTACCGGAAGATATTAAACCAAAATGAGGTGTGGCCCTTTTTATTTATAAAACAAATTTATTGGAAGTAACATTTTGCTCGTTGAATTGATTTCTTTTTAGGCACAGCCAAGACATCTGCTGACAAATACATTTAGTGCTAATATTAATTTCTTCTAATATGCCTTTTATCCTGTCTCTGCTTCTGTAGACCAGATGCTGAACCTTGTTGCCCTTTTTAAAATTCCAATGGAGGACTACAGATGTAATACTAAAAGTATTTCCTCTTAACAAACAGATGCTGCAGAGCTTCTGAGGGCATTAAATTTTGCTTTCAGATAATTCTCTTGTTTCTGCCATTTTCAGTGTTCAGGGCTCTAACAAAAGCCTTGTTACACGTGCAGATCAAAATACGTAAGTGGTTGTATCTGAGTGTATGCATTCAAAACTCAGTGAGTTTTCATATTGAATCACTGTTTTGAATCGTGCAGCTTAGTGGCTTTAGAGTGAAGCTTCTCTCGTGATAAAATAACATCACTTTTTTTTATAGCTCTCTTCGTTCTTAGCTGCCAGTGCCTGACAAAAATGGATTGGCATTATTATTCCTTGTGTAAGGGAGAAACTGAGTCTTATTTTATGCAGTAGCTTGGTGTCAGAGCAGGCAGGGCTCAGATTGCCAGACATGTGCACAGTGCCTGCTTACACCACGTGTGCTGTATATTTCCTGATAATGAGCATATAATGGAAAATGAGAAATTAATTTTTTCTTTACTGATCTTTTGTTAAGAAAAATACTTGCAACTCATTCCCTCTCCTGCTAGCTATGAAGACTTGGAAAAAAACCTTTTAAGTTAGAAGCCTGGGCAATATTGGCTTTATTTCTTGTGTGAGTAGAAGTCTGGTGAAATATTTTGGAAAACACTTCAGTTACTAATTTGGTTCTTTAGGTATTGGAATGCCTTTTGGAAATCCAACCTGAAGTGTCATGTCTTCGTCAATTCCCACCTTCAGCAAAACTGGTACTACTTTGAGTGGCTTGAGACTTGGACCTGTAGCATATGTAAAAGTCAACAGCAGTCTCTGAGATTCAGATCCCCTCTGCAGTGGCTGTTCTACAAGGAATTATATTTGTACCCTAGATGAGAATGTAGAAAAGTAGGAGAACATCATCTTTATATGGCAGTGACAGTACATTGTGTCTTCCTCATTGTAATTCTGTGGTGAGGAGGAGTGTAGGGGAGGAATCAATTCAAGGAGAACACCAAATTACTGTTTTTTTTTTTTTCTCTCCCCTCTCAGCTGGTGAATGCTTTGAAAACAGTATCGACGTTGGAGGTCAGAGTGGTAGACTACAAATACAAGTGAGTACATTGCTGAAGGAAACTGGTGTGGCAGTGCCCTTTCTATGGCTGGTGCAAACTGTTGTCATGCAAAAGTATGCACATCCCTGTTTCTAAGCTTTGCACAATCCAGGAACTGGTAAGAAGGGATGAATGTTACTGAGGGAGTGGTGGGTGAGCTAGTTCAGCATTCCCATCGTATGATGCAGTGCTTAGGAGTGAATCAGTCTTGTAGTATGCTTTTATATGACTCTATTTAGTGATGAATGATAACTTATTTACTGCTCCAGTGGCCCCTGAAGGCACCACTAGAGATCATCTCGTGGTGCCCAGATATGCTAGGCACTGTGCCAGTAAGAAATGGCTTGAAGAAGTAGTTCCCAAGTGGTGCATTTCTGTACCAGATGGCAGCACAGCTCTTTTGTGGTCAATGGTGCTGTCATGGATCATGCAGGAATAGTGAGGAACTGAAGCAGATGAATTTTTCACCCAAGCAGAGGCAGAATGAGGAAGCTGAAAGTTGATTGTTTCCTTTGTCAGTGACAGCATTTGAGGGAGTTAGTAAGAGGGCAGGCTTCTAGGCAGTCCCTTTGAGAGCATGACCTAGTGATGCTTCCTAAATTCCTGTACGTGTTGAAACTGTAGTACCATTCACTCTTAGAGATTTCTACAGCTAACCTGCTGCATCATCCCCATCGTGGTTACAGGGGTTTCCCTGATGCCTGCACTTACAGTTGACGTTTTCCTGTTGCAGTTGAAGCCAGCTTCTTTTTATTGTCTTCAAAATGATCAGAGAAGAACTTACTCTCTTCCTTTTTTAATGCATGTCTTGTTAACGTGTGGATGAAGCCTGCTGTGATTTCCCTTTCCACTTGTCAGTCATCTCTCACAATTAAGTATCTTCAGCCCATTATTTATTTGTGTTCTCAGGGAGCACCTGATTATTTAAAATACTCTATTTGGAGGTTACATTCAAAGGATGGGAAGGAAGTGAGAGTGTGAGGCAGGAGCTGAAAAACAAAACAAAAATGGGTCTCCTTGTTCCTGCTCGATGCCCTGTGAGCAACTCAGGTCTGTTATGTTAAAAAAACAAAATAAAAAAAAAAAAGGCCACCACCAATAAAAAAAAAAAAAAAAAAAAGCCTCTTAACTTTGAGAAGTTTAAAGTTAGCCATGAAATCACGTTTTGGGAATAGGCTCTTTATTAATGCGAAGTTTTGAAACCTGTCTGCATTTCTTCTAATTCCATGCTGAGTTATTGCTCGCTGCCGCGTTTATGATTCTTAGTACTGTTCCTTGAAAAATCAATTCTCTCTTTCAGTATTCCCTTAAGTTAATTTTGCGCTTTGTACATGTAACTAATTCTTACTGAGATGGATAGACATGCCAGATCACTGTTTTTTTTGTTGCGTTGTCTGCAGGGAGCTTGAATTTTCAGAGCAGTTGAGAATTACACACAACTCTGACATATTCATTGGGATGCATGGAGCTGGACTCACCCATTTGCTCTTTCTCCCAGACTGGGCTGTTGTTTTTGAGCTGTAAGTGTTATTTTCCTCTTCCTATTATACACACAGCTACTAATGTCTGTTCATATGTTATTGAAGCACATTCCCCTTCTAGTATTTGACTACGAGTGCTTTGCTTGCGTTGTCTTCTAGACTTCACTTTTGACAGTCTCTTCTTCTGGGAACAGAAAGTGAGGAAGTTTTCATTAAAAATGATGGTGTAGCTATCATGAAGGCTTAGCAAATGATTTCTTAATGTGGTAAATACTACGCAGCCTCTTATTTAATTAAAACAATAATACAAATACAACAAATCTCACAGATCAGATTCTGTCTAGTGGGTCTGAGATATAATGGTGTTCTGTCTGATTCTAAGAATGCACATCCAGCCTCTTGCAGGTCCCTCTGGTGGATATTGCTGTTCTCCTTTCCATACCTGGGACACGAGCACCAGCCTGCTAGCCAAGCTCAGCTGGGTGTCGTTTTATCTTATCCAAAGTTCTCCAGTAGTTCTGTTTTCAATATATTTTGTTATGAAACTGGATGTTAATAGGCATTCCAGTTCTGTGGAATGAAAGAAAAATGGAGCTTGCTTGTCCAGAAAGCACTGAATACCTTGTCCTGGGAAATCCTACCGCAGAGCAGTAGGGAAAGCTGTGGAACTGCTGCTCTGTAGTGTAATCTTGGCTTGAGAACATTAGGAAATGAATTCAGACACAAAAAGGATTTTCTTATGTGCCCAAGAGCTGCTGCAGCTGGGCTGGGAGGTATCTGATGTGCAGATGTGTCTCAAACTGTCTCATTGACCACACGTTAAGAGCAGGTGGGTAACCCTCATTCTTCTTTGCAGTGGAGCAGAATTTGTCTGTGGCTCTGTTCTCATCAACTCGAGCATGAACTCTGTGGGTGAGTGGGTTCTTCTGCCTTTCCCTAGGTACAATTGTGAGGATGAGCGTTGTTACCTGGATTTGGCGAGGCTGAGAGGCATTCACTACATCACTTGGCGAAAAAGAAATAAAGTATTCCCTCAAGATCGGGTAATGATGGCCACTGGTGGGAGAGTGGAGATGGGTTTTCTTCTGTATTCATGCTCTACTGAATAAAAAAACTTCCATATTGTGATTAAGAAACCGTTTGGTATTAATGGATGAGGGAAGAAGAGAAATTAATCCTTCAAGCCATCCATTGCATCACTGTTTCGCAGTTGCTTTGCTGAATCTTTTGCTTCAGAGCAGATCCAGTGGATCAGGAATAATGAATTAATAGCATATCCTCAATTTTTTCTTGCTTGTAAATGGAAGGTGTATGGGAACTTTCTGTCTAAAAGACCTAATTTCATTATTATTATTATTATTATTTTTTTTTTTTAGGGACACCACCCAACGCTGGGAGAACATCCAAAATTTACAAACTACTCTTTTGATGTGGAAGAATTTATGTACTTGGTGCTTTTGGCTGCAAATCATGTTTCACAGCATTCCAAGTGGCCATTTAGGGTAAAGCACGATGAATTCTAAATCACACTTCTGACTGAAATACTATTTTTGACTAATGCTTCATGGAAATATTGTAACGACGTGAAGCAAAGTGCTGATGTGGAATAAGTAAACCTCTACGAGGGAAATAACTCTTAACTAGTTTGTCAGAACACTTCAGGGCACTGCACCTTATCTGTATCATCTGTCTCTTTCATTCCGGGTGCTGTTCTTTAATAAAAAAATATTTATATAACTTTTTCCCCCCTTCCCCCCTATATTTCTGCATTCCAGATTCTGAAATGCTTGTCTTTGTAAAAGATATGTCCATCCATTTCATTCACGTTAGAGATTCTTTGTTTATGCTTATAAATATAACTTTGACTCTTCTCCCTCTAGTTTTAGATGCTAATGTGTAACAGATCTGCTCAGTAAGTTTGGTCAGTCTTCTCTCTCAGTGCAAGTGAATCTTTTCTTAAGTGAGTGCTTAGAAACTTTAGGTGATCTGGACATTTCCTACTTTTTCACTTAATGCTGCGCTTCTGCAATGGAAAACCAACTATGCAAATTGGAAGAAAAGCACATACAAAAAACCTTAATCTTTCTGAGGATGCTAAAGGGATTAGGTTTCAGGATTTTTCTTTAAGTGACAAATGATAAGGAATAAAGGATGCCCTTCAGCTGCAGCTGGAAGGAGGTGAAATCATGAGGAACTTTGTTCTTGGAGTCATTAAAAGCCTCAGCTATTTTTGTTTTCTTAAAGTGTTGAAGAGCCCATCTCAAAAACTTAGGGAAATCCTTCTGAATCCAGAAGCATTGCTCACTGTTGTCACTGAAGCCAAAATTGAGTTGTATAAAATCCCCCCTCTGTTTCTGGGCTCACACAGGTTGGGGCTAAGGAGGGGAGGAAGGAAAGCATGAAACAAGCAAACAGAGAAATTATGTTATCTTAAGGGGAGCCAGAATGCTGCGTGGATTTCAGAGGCAAAAAAAGAGTTCCCTTGTACGCTATGGACTTTCTGAGAATGGATTCCCACGTTACGTTTGCAGTATAATTAAACAGTTTCAGGGGCTACATTTGTATGCAAAAGCAAGACACTTGCAGTAAATGTAAACACTTCAGTGCTGTAATTGTAGATATTATTGACTTCCATTCACCGACAGTCATAGGCAATTTCACAGAGAGTAGCTGCGCTCCCTGACCTGCCTATACTGGTTACAATGAGTTACAGTAAGCTTAATTTTCATATAGATCTCCCATGACCTTAAGCAGTGCATAGGAGAAGCTGATCCTTACGGTATATAAAGGTATTCAGTGCAATTTTTGGTGTGCTGTATGGCGTTAACTCGTGGATAAAACTGTTTTACTTTAAAGAACCATGAAAGCAAAATTGCACTTAATTATATGTGGAAAAGGAAGAACCTTTGAGAATACGTTTTCCTGTGTTGATGTTTTGGGTTGGGTTTTGTTTGCTTGTTTGGTTTGAAACCTTGTAGGATTTTTCAAGTAATGTGTAAAACTTAACTCAGTAAAGTGGGGAGAGGGGAAAACAGCCCAACAAAATAATTGAAAATGTAAAAGACGTTTAACTTTGAACTGTGCACAGATGTATTTGATAAGTTTTATAAGAAGTCCTTTAATAAAAAGAAATAAAACAAACTTTTGGTCGTAGTTTGTCAGCTGCTGAAGGCCTGCGTTGTAGATACTGCTTGTTGTACAGTGCTGTGATGTCCTGAGATCCAAGCTGGCACTCCTTTCATCAGCTGGGAATTATTCACATGCTGTCATCCTGTATTGATGGCTTTGCTACCGGAGTGTTTTAAGTTTGGTTTGTGGAACGTATTTGTATGTGCTGCTGGTGATGCTGTTCAAGTAATTGTGTGAGGGCAAACATATTCTTGAGTCTTTACAGAAGCGGTTAATGAGGAGCTTCTCTTTCGTGCTGTGCTAGGACTCACTAAATCAAGCAGTCAACCGTATGCCTGAATGCGTGGTGAGAGGCTGCAGGGACTTCATCCAAGGGTAAAATGTCCTGCCAGCATTCGCTGGTTTCTGCAACTCTGAATGCAGCGTCAGTGGTTGATAACTGACATTAGCCAATATACTCTTCAGTCCTTTATGGCTTAGTTTTATGGGGATGAAAACAGTGATTTGGTTGATGAACTTTACGAATAGTCCCCAGATTATCTTGGCAGTCTAAGGGAGTTCTGCTGGATTGATGAGATTTTGGCAATAAATCCTCAGATAGAAATTGGGCAACAAAACCTCCTGAAAGAGGGTCTGTGCCATCCTGGGCTGCCTAGAAATCGGAGTCAAAGGGAATCTGTGGGACTTCATGAGCTGCTTGTTCTTTAGGCAGGGTATGATTTTGGACTGTGTGTTCCTAACAGACTGTAGAATTTTGCTCTTTGCAACTCTTGATTTTTGTCTCAGGATTCCCGAAGGACTGAAACTGTGTTTAACTTTCACAGTGACATCAGTGTGATGAATTCAGGTGTGGCACTCAGTGCATGCTGCTGATCCTGAATGCTTCCAGCACTGCTCCAGTTTCACGTGCCATGTCATCTGCAGCTGGTTTGGAAATACAGAATAACTTGCAGACACGTGTGGTGCCTTTGTTTTACCTCAGGAGTCTTCGAGGTGTGCTTAATTATTGTGAAGTTCTGCAGAAGTTGAGTAAGTGTAAGGAGTGACTTGTGATGGGGAGGTGTTAATCTTAAGAATGCATTTATAAATATGGTTTCATTTTTGTTCAGTTATCGGTGAGATTACTCAGGGTTTAGAATTTCTCCTGCTTCAAAAAGAAAAAAAAAAAAAACAGGCAAACTGAAGGAAACAGTCTTGAGTGCTTTTTAGCTCTGCAAAATGGTAAACTATAAGGGGTTTCAGTTTTTGGTCTCAGTAATGAGGAACTGTTTCAAATCCCAGTGTTTGCGTTGAGGCTGAGTTCTCTCTTCCATTCCTCTGAGTGTTTCCAATGGATTGGGTTCCTTATCTGAAGAATATTTGTATTTATTTGTCAGCTCTGGGTATGATTTCTAGGTGTTTCCTTCGTACTTCAGCAGTAGGTGGCACCAGAGCCCTTCCAAAGTTCTCCTGGCTCTTCAAAGGGAATCGAATTTCAGATGCAGAAAAATCAGCTCTCAGAGGAGCACAATAAAGCAATCGCTCCCGCAGATGATGATTTTGTTTTTCCCTCCTGTTTGTGGAAGGCAATGCCTGGACAAAATAATCTAGGGAGATTTTAGGTTTCAGCGTTGGATTACTCAGATGCTGTGGTAGAAGCTGCTTGGTGTTGGAAGAATGATTTTTCACTTGATCTTTCGTGGCGAAGTAAGGTTTCTTTTAAAAGTAGGTTTTGTTCCCAAACCAGTTCTTTTAGCTGCAGACACAGTTCCTGCTCTGATGCAGCCTTGGGTTTCATGTCTGCTTTGCCCCCACCCGCTCGTGCCATGCATGGTGCACCTTGTGCTGCCTCATTACTTCTCCCCCTGAGCTCACTGAGTGTGTGTGCATGCCCACATCTGGTGCCACGGGAAATGCAGACCACTGACACTCAGAAAACAGCAACAGAGTGACGATAGTTTTTATTTTATTAAGAACCAACAACTACCACGAAGGTTTTATTGAGAAAACAGGTGAGCTTTTCAGTGTTGCCCCTTTTCCGGGCTGATCCCGCAGCCTGTCATTACATGAGGAATTGGCATTTGGTTTCTGCATCCTGCAGGTAATTAAAGTCCTGGTGGTGGTCCTGTGGCTTTTTGCAGGATGCCGGGGAGGAGGTGTGAGCGCGGCAGTGGTTGGACATCATTCATTACCCCATCAAGGACTCGGTGCGTCACTCAGTGAGCAGGCGTGTGCACTGAGCTGACAGCTCCCAATTGTTCCTTCACCAATTACCTTGATAGTGTAATGAAATATGCCTCCTACCTATCACTTCATCTTTGTCAGACTGACTGGCTGCTCTTAGTGTGTTATGACTGCGCGAACTTTAACGGTGTCAGAAAAATAAGCAGGCTTGTCTGCCGTGGAAAAGGATGCGAGCCTCAGAGACGGGATGGGTGCTGTTAGATAAGGTGCCTCCGTTTGGATGGGAATGCGTGTGGGGGGGAACACCCTCGTGGAGCAGGTGAGGCCTCAGTTCTGTCTTGGGGACCCAGCAGAGGATGAGAAGCATAGGAACTTTTCTTTTACTTGACACTTTTACACTTAGTAAAGTATGCAGCATCGCTTATCATTTATTTATTGTGGTCTGACTTGGTCTAAACTAGCAGCCCTCCTGCTTCTGTCCTTTTACCTGCACGTTCTTTGATGCCTCTTAATTCATAATTTAAGCAGCCTGGGTTCTCCTTTACAAAACTTCCCCCCAGCACCCCAAGTCCTGCAGCAGCGGCTGAGTCCCTCAGCCTGAAATGCAGAGGACCGCTCCAGTGGAGCATCAAGTATTCTCCACATTGCCACTAATTCCAGAACTGGATAATTATCAACAGGGTGAACTTCAGCTGAAAAATATGTTTGTGCCTTTGAAGGCTGAGCGGGGTTTGGGTTTGAGTTCTTGCAAGCAGTCTGCTGTTTGTTCCCAGCGCTGCCTTCCCTAGTGAAGGAGAGCCGTGTTGTTAGTTCAGTGTGGACTATTAAAACATTTCATTAAAATAAAAAAAAAAAAAGTTAATTTAATTAAGAGGAACACAGACCTCCTTCTAATGCCCTTGGTTGCGAGGCTCTCCCGGACGTTAGCTGTTCAGTGTTTTAACATTCAACCTGAAGGAAAATTTGTGAGTGTCAGATCTCTTAATGCATGCTCCAAAGAAAACACACTTTGTGTGGTATGTAATAAATCAATCATTGCTTATTAACCGTAATGTTTGCCTTTCGAGTCAGGACCTCATGAGGAAGATGAGGATTTAAGAAAAATAATTGACAGCTTTCAGATCATTTAACGTAAACTGTTTTGTTGATCAGATTTGAAAGCATTTAATATTAGCTTCGTGCAATGACATCAATTGAGGATGCTGCAGTCATTCTGGGAGCAATTGTTGGAAATGCAAACCCTGTCCGTGGCAGAAGCTTGATCTCAGAAGCAGGACTTTGCTCTCTCCCCTTGGGACAGGTGTCTGTGCATCTCTGCTCCATTCTGTTGCCTGTTTCCACTTGGAGCCGAGAAGACCTGGGCAACTTCTTTTCCTGCTACCCCTTGGCTTTGCTGTGGGTCTGAGATGATGTGTGGAGTTGGCTGTGGCTGTGCTGGGTGCAACCCACAGCTTGCCGTTCAGCAGCAGGCATCAGATAGGGTTGGCACCATTTTATGCAATGATGCTTCCCCTGCCTGCTGCTCTTCCAGCCAGCTCATCACAGAGGGAAGTTTTATCAGGGCTCCTGTAGGCAGCTCCATTTCCTGTAATTCTTGTGTTCACTGTTAGCTCCTGTGTGAAGCAGGATCTGGTAAATTAAAATACTCATGTCTACAGTTTCTTCAGGTCATCTCTGCCAGTGCTGTCAGCCCACACCTTCTCAAAGACGTATACAAAGATGATACACTTTAGAGGTGTTTTCCTTACTATTTTGCAGAGCATCTTGCAGAGAAGTGCAGCTTTCTTCAACAGAAACATGTTGCTCACCTCCACGTGAGTAACTTCCAGTGATGTCTAGTAGTAATCATTTCTTCTACGATGAAAGAAGTTGTGGCTTCTGCCAGAGCTGCCTGTACACTGCCAGTGCTGAATCCAAGCTTTCAATATTCACTTTGAGAAATCTGCATCTGCATTCGTTACCTTGCCCAGGGAAGTGAGGGAGCACAGAGGTTCAAAAAACATGGAGATGTGGCACTGAGGGACGTGGTTGGTGGGCACAGAGGGGGTGGGTTGGGGTTGGACTTGGTGATCGTAGTGGTCTTTTCCAACCTTAACGATTCAATGATTGCCAAGTATTTTTTTTCAGTGTGATCCCTTCCCATGGGAGGTAAATTGCCTGCCTGCTGTGCACTCAGCTCCTGGAACCCAATGGTCCGGGCAGGGTTCACCACTGACCTTTGGTCCCTTGGGAATGGAGGCTGTGTCCCTGGGCCGAGCCCTGCCGAAAGCTGTTGTGAGTTGCTAAGAGACAGCTCAGCACTGCGCAGCACAGCAATCAGCTGCACATAGGTAATTAAAGCCACAACTGCTTTATTATTAACTCCTTGTAGTTATATTTTTATATATAGGATTTAATACTTTCTATAGCCCAAGCAAATAGCACAATGCTCCACATTCATCCACATCCATCAGGCGCTGTGTGTGTGACTGTTCTTCCTTTGGAGATGGCTTCCAGGGGATGCCTCATGCTCTCACTGTGACCTCACCTTCCTCAGCTGAGTAATTCCTGCTGAGACAAAGCATTTCCCCTACTGTGTTTGCCACGCTGCTGTGTTTCAGCAAGGCAAATAACTTGGGCTGTCTCCCATCACCGGGCAGCCTTGTTTGCTCAATTTTGCTGTTCCATTTCTTGCTTTATTCAATCAGCATGTATTTATGTACCTCGTGTCCTTTCTTTGCCTGCCCATTTTTATTGGGCTTCCTCATTGTCCACATTGTGGGGCTTGCCTGGCAGGGTTAAGGATGTCACACTGCTGTTTCTTTGGGCCAGCTGTTGCTTCTCTCCTGACCTTTTCCCAGGAGATCTACATGCATCATTTCAGCTCTGCTCCTCATCTTCTCTGCAGCTATTATTTTTTTTCTAGTACACTCAATCTTGCTGTTTTCCAGCCCCCCTTCTCCTAAGCTAAGGTGACCCTCTTCTTGCATCTTTTTCCCAGGACAGGGAGAGTCACCAGCTGCAGACCTGTGGGATTGTTTTATTATCAGTGCTGCTCCCGAAGCACTCAGCAGCAGCTGCCCATGCTCCACTTGCCCCGGGTGAGATCAGGTTTTGACTGCTGTTAACCCCCACCCAATGAATCGAAAACTGAGGTCTGCAGAAGAAGGGTTTTCTGCTGATTCCTCAGGTTGGAAGCCTGCCCTTGGGTGAGATTTTTCATTTTTCACCCCCTTACAAGCTCCCCTTTATAGAGCTTCAGGATGTAGCAGAAAGGCTTTCCCTGATGGCTCCTGTTGCTGACTTCCTGCCCAATCTGGTGTAGGGAGATGCTGTGGAGTTGGTGGTGGGACAGGAATGAGGTTCCCTGTCCCACACAGCCAAACTCAGGACTGTGATTTAGAGCTGTGATTTAGAGCCATTCACCACCACCAGAAGCACCTGTAGAGACTTTATTCCTCAACCCCTCAGCTGAATCACAAATGACAGAAAGAGCTGAAGATGTAATGACCCTTGAGGTAGGAGAAATTATTTACCAAACCGTAGATAAGACGACTGTTATCTCCTGTATTGTATTTCAGGCAACCAATCTATTGCAGATGTTACCATAGCCATGCTGTTTAATTTAAAATTGTCCTGCATTCCTTATGTCTCAAATTCTTTTTCTGGGAAACAAAATCCTTTCATAACCTAAATGCAGCACAGGAGATGAGAATGGCTGGTTTGTGGATGTATGTGGCCATTCCAAGGGAGCTTTATGTAATTGTTTTTTAAATAGAAATGCTTGCTCCGTTTTTTTTTTTTTTTTAGTCTGGTTCATCCTGGTTTTGTCGGCTGCCATATGTTTTCTGACATATGCTCCTTGTCTAGCAATAAAAAGCTACCGAGACTAAGAAGCCTTCGTTAATTTGTAGCAGGCAGAGTAAGAGCTCCTCTCATTGTACTAATTTTGGGGACTTGGCTGCAGATATAATATAATACAGGGATTATGAAGGAGTCCTTTCCAATGGTTTCCTGGAATAATATTCTTTGTGCGTGGGTCGAAAGGGCAAGGATTAACAAAATTGTTGGTAATCAGAGACAGAAGACCAGTCTGCTTACCTTTAGCTCTTAAAATCTCTCTCCTAAAAGGGGAAATGATGCTGGCGTGGAAAGCCTTGCTGTTGTTCTGAATTGGACGTGATTCCTGTCCCAAAAAACTCATTTATTTTGAGCAACCCCCTGATATAAATATCAGCAATCCTGAGCTGTTCTCCTCGTGACCTGGCGGTGCAGCAGAAATTAGGGTGTTTGCTATGAAATGACACTGCGCCGTGGTAATCGGTCACACGCTAATGGAGTGGCAATCAAAGCTGTCAATGAAAATGATCTACATGCAGAGGCTTGATTATATTTGTCCTGGGATACTTCTGTGCTAAAGGATTTTCAAGTTTTAATCAGTCTGCATTAACGGTGATGCTCCTGCAGTTGATCGTGGAAAGATGGCAGCCGTTGAGGGTACTAAAAGCATGAAGTGACCTCTGCTAATTAAAAGACAATGTCAGTGCAGCTGAGTGGAGTGCCTGAGTCTTTAGATGAACAGTAAATGAAAATCAAAGAGTTTGTAGGAAATAAATGTGGTAAAGGGCCTTGTTTGTAGAAATAGCAGGTCACGTTTCAGTAAAGATTCTGAAGTCCATTAACGATACCCAGTACAACATACACAGTTGAGGAAGACTAACCTTCCTCCCTGCCTGCAAGACATCTTTGCTTGCTTTACCTTGGCTGGGGCACTTCACTCAGGAAAACCTGTGAGCCAGTGAATCTCTGTTGTCCATAAATAAGCTGAATGCATTTCCTCACCAACACGTGTCACCTTTTACGTGACCCAGACGCTCGGTGTTAAGTTCTGTGTTAGGTAATGATGTAGTCAGTGTCTACATATGCAGTCTTGCTTGCCTTCTGCATTAATCTCTGTGTCTAGGAGAGAAAACAAAACAGGTGGAGTAACTGTGTACAAGCACATCCCTTAATCGTTGGAGATTGTAGAAGGGCCCTTATTTTCAGTGTTTTTAAGAGTCATATCTACATCTGAAGGTATTTTAAAGAAGCTATTTCTTTTAAAAGCCATACAGTAAAATAAATACTTGGCATAGAGACTCATGATGAATATTTTAATAGTTAAAACTCCAGCCAGAGAGAAACGAAATGATTTAGTGCTCTAAATAAATCTCTTTGTGGGTTTTAATGTGCAAGAATGGACAACAGTGGCTGTAAAATTTTCCCCACACTTAGGTCTATGCCATAGTATACTTTGTGTACGTTATATCCGCAGCAGTAATGGTTTGTTATGTCTTTTCAGATGCTGAGAGAGGTATTAAAACAATTTTTCTCCTCCAGCACTTTGCATAATAACCTTTAGGTTCTGAGTGGAGAGTTTAGACCTTTGGTCATGGTCACAGGTGTTCATCCTCAGCACCTTTGGTCTGGGGCTGTGGGTCTTGGTAATTCTGAGCTTTGTATCCTGTGCCTGGAAGTGGAAATTGGAGATAGGGAAGTCCTGGTGATGCTGCATGATAAAGGAGGATCTGTCAAGAGCTCCTGTACAGAGCAGCTCGGGCAGCACCAGTTGTAGGGACCTCTACTTCCATGTTGCTGCAGAGTATCTTGAGACTGCAACAAGTTTCAGCCTGAAACAGATAACATTTGGCTGTGCCACAGCTTCATGTTTCCATGCTCTTCTCTCCCTCTCATATATCTGAGTCCCATTTCCATAAGCTGGTATCATCTGCGTGAGCAGGAGTCCGTCAGGATTAGCTCTTGCTTACGGCTGATGTTCTGGCAAGTCTTTCTGCTAATTGAATTGTCTGTATTTTCCTGCTTTTATAGTAATTCCTGTTTCTATAAGTAGTGAATGCAATTGCTGAAACGATGGTGCCATTGTAAATTATTAAAATTGCACAGAATCATAAAAATGTATTGTGCATAAAAAGAACAAGGCAGGGTGACTTGAGCTTTTAAGTCACTTTGGTGCATTCTCTGGTATTTGTAGTATAGACAAGCTGCGCCCTAAATACAGTTATTTTGTTTGTCTTCATGTGTTTTCCAAAGTAACATGTTTGGATGCCTCAATTTTTAGGCTTTCTGTGTTCCTTGAAGGAAATGGGTGAGGTCTGCTGTCTGAATATGTGTGTGTGTGATATGGGATGTTTATAATAAAGATGCAAGGAAGAAATGTAAGTGGCTAAACTCAGCTCTGCATCTAATCTGTATGTTCATAATGTCTATTTTTAATGAAGCAGAAGAGTTATTGAGAATCAATGAATTAAACTAAGCTTTTGTCACCCACTGGCCCTTTAGCCTCACAATAATAAAACAGGGCGTTCCAGTTTTCCCCTTCTTATGGCAGGTGCTCAGGGAGAAGATATAGGAAGTGTCATGAGATGCTGGAGCAGCACAGATGTAAGGTCGGTCTTGTACGGGGAAAAAAAAAGCAGAGTACAGTGCATAATCTCAGCCCTTGATGGAGAAGATATGGTGAAACGTTGACTCTAATTGCCATGGGACACAGATTAGCAGATGGTCCCATGGATAGACTGCTCTCCATGTCTATAAATAGCGCAAGATAATTTATGCAAGATCTTTCTTTTCTTTTATAGCCATCTCCCAATGTGTCAATATCTTTCTGGCGAGAAACTATCCAGCTCCAGAGCTAGAATGCCGATCCTGTCTAAAGCTCTGCTATCTCGTGATTGCGTTACAGCAAAAAAGCATCTGATCAAGTGACTCATGATTGAAAAGACAGGCAGTGACAGCGTGATCCGAATGCACCTTCATTTCAAAAATAACTATCGGGTATCTGCAAGTCAGCTGGAATAATAGCAGTGAGAAGCGGGGAAGGCAGCACGGCTCCGAGCGGGGTCAGGGAGCTTCCGTGCTGTTTCCCATCTCTCGCTGTCCGAGTGGTGTTTTGTTTTGCAGATCTCTTCTGCATCTGGTTTCCACCTCCCTGCTGGAAGGGGTGAGCTGAAGCTGGTGGGAAACCTTGTGTCTCTAAGCTTGCCTTCACTGAGGCTGATCAACAGCACTGGTGGGCAAGTAGTTAAATAAGGAACAAAGTTTTTGTGAAGCTTCCTTAGAGGGAAGGCTTTGTTTTTTTTTCCCTTTTCCTTTTCCCTTTTTTCTTAAGAAAAAGCACTTCCTCTTCTCAACATGAACATAATATCTGCTAGCCTTGAGCCATCCCTATGCGCTGGACAGGTCAGTGAAAACGTAACAGGGGACCCACAGAATGAGTGGCTTTGTGCCATCTCAAACCTAATGCCAGTCAAAACCAGTCACCAGAAATGTTCATGGGAAGAACAAGGCCCAGATTCTGCTCTGCGATCAATCTAAACCCTCTTTGGTTCAGTAGGGATACTCTGGATTTGCCTACATGTAATTTAGAGCAGATTTTGGACCCTGCTCATGAGCATTATGCCTTTTCCTGCAGGAAGGAAGATTGTTCGTGACCTTAGTTAAACTAAGCAGCTTTAATCATCGGGTATGGAAACACCAAGACTGGGCTGGGGGCTGGGGACACAGCCATGAGAATCCTATAATCTTTGGTTAAGTTGTAATGAAATTGTCCAGGATGAGAAGGAAACAGATGGATTCTGATTAATTTCTCACAAGTGTAGACCTCAGCATCCGATGTAACATATGTGGTGAGCAAATGTCACTCATGCCTCCAAAGTGCAGAAAATATCACTATTGTCAGGATATATTCATTGGCATATTGGCTGCTGAACTCCCGAGGGTATAAAGATGCTGTGCATTACATTTAGTCCTGAATTAAATATTCAGAGGCAGAGATACCTAACCCGTCCCTGTATGCCTCACTGGTTATCACGGTTGAACTTAATGAATTAAAAGAGGGAGGGAAAGGGAGATCTTCCCCCTCCTTTGTCAGTCGTTATTTACTGTGGGAGGAACATCAAGATGGCTTGATATTTCTGTGTTACAGCATACAGTTGGCTGGCAATAGAGCCTGAGTTAGGGAAAATAATGCAGCTTTGAGCTGTAAATGAGCAACTACGCTACTTTGATCTCGTACTGATAGAAATCAGAGCCTGGCTCTGCATTTGTGGAGTCGCTCTGGTTTCTGTCACTTCTATAATCTATTCCATGTAATTGCATATTTAAAAGAAATGAAGTTCATTTATTGATTGCCACTGTATTGTTTAAGGCAGGTAAACATAAGAGGCCAGAACTACTTGCTCTTGTCTCCGTGCAGTCTTAGGAAGTTGAAGGAGCTACGCATACAAGTAAAGCGAGGCCCCATCTGCGCTGAGGAAAGATATTCATTACAGCTGACTTGTCCTGTTAGAATTACTGCCCCAGACGGTTTCAGGAAAAAAAAGATGTCACTAAGATATCTATTAGAGTATTTCACTGCCGAACTTGGGAGCCGAATATTGAGCAGTTGGGTTCCAGCACAGCCCAGGCTCTGCCCAGGGACATGGTCCCCCCTTCCATGCCATCCCTCTGCAAAATCATGCAACACACAACGTTGGTGTTTTCTCTTCTGAAAATGAAGCCCTTATTAGAAAAATTAGAGGAAATAGGCACTTTGGTCTCTGCTTTGCTGTATGTTGAAACTGTACCGATCTCAATTTGTAGATTTTCCTCTTCCCCTTTGGCAAACACTGTTCCGGCTCACATCACAGGCTGGTTGGTCTTAATGATCTCATTCTGAACAACAGCATGAACATCTTTTTGGGAAGCTGATGCACCTCAAAAGGAACTTTATTTCCAATTGAGGAATATGAAGCTGATAGGACTGAAGAAAGCTGGACACAGCCACGTTCACTGCTGTCACAGAATGGCTGAAGCCTGCTCACTCTTCCCCATACAGCGTTTTGTTTTCTTCTAAATTGAAGATGCAGCAAATCTGAGTAATAGCTGAGACTTTGCTAAATGGCACCCATCTGCTAAAGTCATAACCTTCATTTTAATTAAGACCTCTAGTTTTGGAAGCTTGACCTGAGATTCTGCTTTCTCTTTTCTGTCATCTAATTTTCTGACCTGAGCTGGCCTCCAGGCTCCCGGCGCCTTGTGAAGCACAGCAGTATTTTGTTTGACTTCTGCACTCATTAGAGACAACTAGTAGTCTCTGTGCTTAAACCTTTAAAAATACTAATAAGACAATCAGACTGATTCTTCAGGAAGCTACTGCAACCACTGAGTGTTGGTTTTGCTGAAATTCCTGCCGTGGGCTGCTTCCAACCATTTTTGCCTGGCTTTGCCTTAATTATATACCAGAAGGGATGGAATAACTTGTGCACCTGCAAACTTGGTGCTGTCCTTTGTCAGCTGAAAACTTCTTTTCTTCTGCATTTCTGCATTTGGTCTTCCTGTGCTTCCTGAGAGTGCCCCACTTGGGGTTTCCTCCGTGAAGTGCTCTCACTAGAGCCAATGGGACAATGTTTCATCAAGACTCACAAGTAGATCTCATCAAGACTGCACAAAACAACGCCGACCCTGTGCTGATCTCCCAATTCACTGAGCAAGGTCAGACTGGCTCTTTTTTCTCTGTTTTATCACGTGGCACTGGAGCTTCCTTGAAATGCGTGGTCCCCGTTTGCCATCCTGGAGACCAGAAGCGGCGCAGGGACTCCTTGACCCATAAAAGAGGTGATGTTGTGAAATTACATCGGGATATTCTGACCCAGTTTTTGTTGTGTGAAAACCTCAGAGGCTTGACGTGCCATCCCAGCTAAAAACACGGTTTGCTGAATAGACCTACACACTGCATGGCAGGGCAGAGGATTTTGTAGAGAACCAGGAAGGCGTGAAGTCAAGGAAAGAAACGGGTTCATAGGGAAGCTAAAATGGTGGGTGTGGGGATTTTTATTAATTAATTGCAAAGCTGGAGAGAAAAGGGATATACAACCAATACAGAATTGTCTTGTGCCTAAAAATAGTCCCGCAAATGAGTTTAAGTGAGATCCTACCCAGCCAAGTGAAGTCATTTCCAATGTGCAGAATGAGGAGAGTGGGACCTGAGCTTGCATTGCCTTTGTCTCTTTAGCTGGAGCACTGCAAGTGGAAGTCCCAGTTGCTGCTCCCTGCGTGCTGCAAACTGGTGGAGATATTAAATTGGGGTGTAATGATGAATGAAACTGAGGGACGTGCCTTGATTATCCCGAGTTTCTAATGTATAATTGAATTATTTTGGTAAGTATATTTCAAGCCCTTTGATTTCTGGCCTCTGTTTTTAATTACTCAGCCCCCTCTTGCCCTTGCGCATTATTATGCTGTTCATTAGCATTCAGTGAGACTACAGAAGTTTGACTTCTGAATAAAGTAGCATACGAAAGAGAAAGGATGCTTTTTATCTTACCACTTAATAATTTAAATGGAGCTCTTTTCTTTAATCAATGTTTAATAGTACAATAGCTGTTTATTTAAACTGCGCGTTGCCTAATTTTGCAAACAAAAATGTGAGGAAGGATAAACACATTTAGAAATAATGAGCTTTGTAACTATTGTAATCTTCAAAAGATTTAAAATATCTACAGCACTTTTAATGTCAGTTCATCTCAACGAGACAGTACCATGGGCCTGGATGCATCTGTATCATTTATGCAGCATTAAGCAGTACAAGCCTATTTTATATTTGCAGGAAGCAGAAAACCTTGCTAATTGCAAAACTGAAAGCTACTCAGCAGCGTTAATATTGTTGGCATGACCGCCAGCTGCGATGATTAGGATGTGTGACAGAGGGAGAGATAATTTGATCACAGGCCTGGGGACTGGGAGCTCCTGTGTCCTGCACCTACAAAGGGAAATACGGGGAGAAAGGCAGCGGGGTAGAAATGCAGTGGGGATGTGCCGAGTGTGTGATGCTCATTCTATGTCATCAGCAAAATATGGCTCTGGATGTGGCTCAGTCGTCGTGGGCTGGAAGTGGGTGCCTGAGCCATGGCAAGGTCAGGGGGACCCGCAGAGTCCAACATAAAAGAGATGGACTAAAGCGCTCGTCCCTCCGCTCAGCGTCCTCATCTGTAAAACAGGAATTGATCAGGGATATCTTGAGGATTTAGAGATATCTGGAGACCGCTTTGGAGGCATTAAAACTAGTGAGCATAATATCTGCATTTCAAAGCACTCTTTGGACATCACTTAATTCATTTTGACAGCAGCCCTGCGCAAGAAATGTGGCCGTCTCCATTGTCTGGATGGGATAACTGAGTCCAAGACTGGCCCGAGGAGGATGGGGAGGGGAACTGAATGCAGGGTGCACCAAGGCAGGGGAGCAGTGAGCAGCTCAGTTATAAAAGCACCTGTGGCCGGCAGTCTGCTCTATCCACACAAGATGGGGGTGTTGATCCCATGTAATCCCCACCTGACATCCTGGCCAGGCTCTTTTCAACAAATTATTCCCCAGACAGCAAGACCAGATCTTTTTCTTATGATTCGTGACTCCCATCCCCTAAATCCTTCCCTCTGCTGCCAGTACCTGCTGCTCTCTCTTCTCTCCCCACCCCCAAAATTTACTTCTCACAACCCTTTGTGCAAGCTTGGAGTTCCTTCCCTTCTCTACCATTTCTGCCTCCTTTTTGAGGCTTCACCGGGGTCCGGGGTAAAGATTGGAGGGGAGTAACTGTGTCAGGAGCAGTAGGCAGGGGGGTGGTAGCTCTGTGGGTAAGGACTGAGGTTGAGAGAATTGATCTGACGCCACAGGTTCATTCCTTCCTGTTCTGGTTTTTTTGTAACTCCTGTGGATGAGGAGAGCTAAGACAGGCTGTGCTAATGTGGGATGAGGGAGAGCTAAGATGGGTTTTTTGGACCCTTTCTTTCAGGCTAAACAAGTTTACCCAAGACATGAGAATCTGCTACTGGCCTATTAATTCATAATGAGCTGTGGTGTAACAGCTACAGAGATTTTTACTGGTTTTCAAAAGCATGCTTAAAAAAGTTGCGAGTGGCCAACTCGGAAGGCAAATATCCAATTCCAAATCTATAGCAGATGAGTGATTTCTGATAAGAAAAGTGGCCTGCCCCGTTCCACCAAGCACATATACAGTGGTTCTTCCTATTTAAAGAATGTTTGTTCTGGACGATGATTTGCATTACAGCAGCACTTAGTCTGATCCTGGCTGCGTTCCCTACCACCGCATTAAGCTCTACAACCACTTACTGTGAGACAGTGCCCTCCCTCGTATTTAAGCACCTGCCTCCCGCTGGAGCGTGCAGGATATCACCGGCGAGGCAGGCACAGGGGCTGCGGGAGGAACGGAGGCTGCAAAGTGTGTTGGAGAAGGCTGCACACAAAGTCAGAAAGCAGTGGCAGAGCAGGAGGCAGACTCCTTTTCCCAGCGTGCTGACCCCGGCTGTCGCTGTCACCACTTTTTTTTTTTTTTTTTCCTTTTTCCATTTGAACTAAATTCCCGAGCGTGATGATTTATTGATAACACGCAGGACCGTGGTGTCCGGAGCCTCAGCGACCAGATCCGAGATAAGAGGAAGGGCAGGCGGTGGCCCTGACCCCGCTCTCCCTTCTCAAGTTGCGTCTGTCTCCAGAAGATGCCTCGAACTCCGGCCGGGCTGCGGGCTGAGGAAACGTCTCCTTCCTCTTCCTCCTCCTCCTCCTCCTCCTCCTCCTCCTCTCTCTGCCGGACCGCGGCGGGGCTCAGCTGAGGTCCGGGCTGCGCTCGCAGCTCCACGCCCGAGCCCAGCGGGGCGGGCAGCTCCGTCTCCGAGCGGCTCAACCTTCCCGGCAGCGCCGCATCGAGAGGTACGGAGAGAACCCCGGCACCGGGGGAGAAAGTGGAGGAAGGGAGGGAGAAAAACGAGGGCCGCGATACCGTGCTTCCTCCCCGCCCGACTCTGAAGAGGAAGAGAGGGAGGGGAGCTCCGAAGGCACTCGGAGCCGCCGCCGAGACGGTGCGGAGCATCATCCTGCCGGCAGCTGCCCCTGGAGGAGCGGAGCCAGGTATGCGGCGGCGGGCTGGGGGGATGGGATGGGATGGGATGGGATGGGATGGGATGGGATGGGATGGGATGGGATGGGAGCTCCGGTACAGCGCATCCCGCACCGGCTGGAGGAGGCGGCAGTGCCGGGAGAGCTCGGTTTTACCCGCAGTGATTTGCTGGGATCCGTGCCCGGCAGCGGACAGCCCCCCCGGCTTTGGAGGGGGCTTTAAGAAGGGGTCGCTCACGAGTGCTGCGGGCCGGGCAGCGGGGGTGCGGCTGTGGGAGTCACGCTTGAAGTCTTCCCATTAGATGGAAATACACGGATGTATTGGTTTGTGTGTTGCTCGCTTAACTGCCATAGTTACTCCGGTGAATCCGGCGGCACTAGCAGTCGGACAGCTTGCTTTGCAGATACCGCTCTTACTTTTGGGTTGTTTTCTTTTTTTCCCCCCCTTGTAGAAATGCTTTAGTTTCACTACCAGTTTTATAGCTTCTGAAATTCCATTTCCCAGATCAGATGATTTCACACCACTGTGCTCTTATCCTTTCGAGTGGGAGGGCTTGAAGACTTACTTTCTTTAAAACAGAGCTGTTACAATACCCACCCCTTTCAGTGAGGCATATGTTACCTCCTGAGCCCACCAGCTTCGGTTCGAAAAAGCTGAAAGAAATCATTTCAGAGAGGCCACTTTCCTTGTTTCAACAGGTTGCTTTGTTCTCTGCTCTGGTAATTTCCTCTCTAACTCGAGTTTGTCATCGTTATGTAGATGATGTGGTGATATGTGTGATGTTAAACCTGCAGTCACTGGGGATTAATGCATGGGCATGACATCATCGGCAGCCAATGAGGGGATGGTTTTGGTCACGTACCGACCCAAACTGCCTTCCAAAGTGATGTGGTGGTCCTGCCCTGCTCTGACGGAATAACACAAGTTTGGACATATAGGGTGGTTTCCTCGCACGGTTTCATTGTTCTGCTCTGCCTTGTGTCCTCTGGGTAGGCACGGTTCATTAAACAGGCAAGTGTGTATGGTTGGTCTGGTGGATCAAAGATTTGGGAAGAGTTGGAAAATGGACATATTAGTGTTCTGGTGTTGGCGGATATACAATGTGGCTGAGCTGCTTGCTGCCTCAATACAAACAGCCAAAAAGTTCTCAGCCCCTGTGGCAGGAAGGCTGCCTGAGCAATGTGTGCGAGCACACAGAGGCTCTACCTGTGCAAAGTGCTCTTGGAGCAGAGCTGCTCATGTGGAGGTGGGCATAGATACAGTACTGGTGGAGTGAGGATGGAAAACCATGCAGTTGGGTGCTGCTAGAGCTTGTGGGGCAGTACAGCCTGCGCCCCCGTGCCATGCTGTGCTCTTGCCTTCACCCCAAGAAATGGATGTCTCCATGCTGCCAGGTCCAGTGGGGTTGGAGCTCTCGGCCTCTGATCCTGCTATATTGCTGTAGGGTTGCTTAAACTCAGCTGAATCACAGCACACGTTACCAAGCACAGCCTGCCCCCTGGAATGGGCATTTCTGCTTCTGTAACCTTCATGGTTCTGCAGCAGATTTGTTTGAGTTCCCTGCAGGTCAGCAGGGGCTTCAGCACTGACCGTGTGAGGCATTTGTGCCAGTATCACAGATATTTGCAGACAAATCTTGTGTATCAGTTTAAATATTTCCTTCACGCTTCCTGGAGTTCTTACTCTTGGACATAACATTTTGGTCCAGGGTTTATCTACAGTTTTGTGCACATGCACGCAAACTCTCTTATCTGTGCCATTGCATCGATAGCCATTTATATTGAGGGAACCATGCAGAATATTAGCAGTAGAGCGGACGTGCCTGAGAGGTGCGTGTGATTCTTATGCCTTTGATGCCAATATAACGTGACAGGACACATCAAATGAACTACCTTTAAATTAGAAAGCAGTAAACAAGCCATCATTGGATTAGGGGAATATTAAAATTAGAAGAATGTTAGTGTCTTTTGGTATCCTGTGGCACATTTTTACTTGCTAGGAAATAACATTGGCTGCTGCAGAGAGAAAGGGTCTCTAGAGAACTGTAATGATTTTCATCCGTGTGAAAAAGATTTTTTTGAATGCTATTACTTACAATCTCATGTTTAGATGACGCTGTAGCAGATTTTTTTTCTTTCTTTCTCCTAGTTTGACACCTATATTTACTATTATTTTTCTGGATGACTTCAGTGTCTGTGCAAGGTAAAGGTTTGATGTACTCCAGTTGCTTAAAGCTCCTCACTATCACATGCAAAATGACACGAGAGGCTTAGCAGTAGATTTCAGTCCAATTCTGAACAGCTTTTCTGCCTCACTAGGGTTCAGAGATAGCCTGGACCGTGCTCACGTATTCCATGGCACTCTTGCCCAGCTATCTAGAAGGCTGCCCCAACTCTGGTAATTCTGGGATATGACTGAAATTGCATGGCAAGATTCCTCCTGGCTTCTCTGAGATTTATATCTGCTCCTAAGGATAAGATTAAATCCAGCAGTTCTCCTGAATGTTTGTCTCACCAA
Organism: Oreortyx pictus; assembly: GCA_036925125.1. NCBI lineage: Eukaryota > Metazoa > Chordata > Aves > Galliformes > Odontophoridae > Oreortyx > Oreortyx pictus. Next base: position 4,386,109 of record JAUPFR010000015.1, read on the forward strand.
GGAAGCATTCCCTGATATTGCCTCCCAGATATGACAGGTCTGGATTAACTTTGAAGTGACAGTAGGATGGAGATGCTTGTGCAGGGCAGCTCTGGATCTCCCCATGCCGACCTTTTATCAATCCGAGGCCAATACCTGGTGCCCTTGCTCAGAGAAGATGACCAATTAAGGACTGGACTTCGAAGGAAAAGGGCAGAATTTGGCCAACACTGCTAAAGTGGTCGTTAAAAAAAAAAAAAAAAAGGTATATTTAAGAGCTAAACGCTAAAGTACTCAGGTTTGTCTAGAGTAAGACTTCTTGTGATATCTTGAAATTAATGTGCTCTTTCAATACCACATAGCTCTCTTGGACAATGAAATATCAATTCCTTAATCTAGAACGAAACTTGAATTTGTGAGTGGAACATTGATATTTAATAACACTCTAGGACAAATCTTTAACTCACTATCAACATGAATAAGGAGTAGCAAAGATGCCTTTGAGTGCTAAGCTTCCTTCCAGTGTCCTGAGGAAAGTGTTGAGGATATTGCTTTCTCTTAGTTTTTGGAAGACTTTTCAGAATAAAGAGCTCTCATCTATGTATGCGTTTCATCCAATATATTGGATTTTCCTTGTCTCGCTCTTACAGTTTATGGCCCTGGGACTTCTTGCCCCCACTCAAAGTCTACTAAGGATAACTCTCTCAGCATCTCTTTTTCCCTTTTAAAAATTTGATAACCATCATGCAGGCAGTTGTTTTGAAGCCAGAGCCAACCCTGTGGATCAGAAGATCACAGCACACTTTCACCTGAGGTTAGGCTGTGCAACGTGAGCTGCTTCGCAGTGGCAAAGCATCCAGAATACTTGCAAGCTATGGGGATTTCTATTGGGTTGTGTCACTGAACTCAGGCTCCTTTGCTATTCTAAAGAGGCTTATATGGAGGAACAAAGGATGGTAGATTTCACCAGTTTTGCTCTATTTTCCTTTCCTTCTTTTTTTCTTTTTTTTTTTTTTTTCCCCACAGTGATTATTTTGGAAAGACCGTGAGCTGAAGGACTGATTTCCTCAGAGTCAGTAGAACTATGCCAGAGCGAAGCTTAAATGAAGGAAAGTAGTATCAGGTATCTCTGTGACTCCAAAGGTGACCCATTGTTTTTATTGCCCTTCTATTGTGTTTCAATTTCAGTTACACTTAACAGAGAACATCTGTGGAATAAAAACTCTGGTGGGGTCAGGCCTTTCTCCTTGGAGGATATTTCCCTCTGTGCAGCATCAGCACAAGTTATCCCCCTCCTTCCTTTAAAATAACAACTCAAGCACCATGAGGGTAAAGTATTAAGTGGCAACACTTCTAGCCTCACCATTACAGGACTGCAAAATTCTGATTAAAGACCTTAGTCCCCAGCCCTCAGTGCAGAGCTCTTGCCCCTTTCTGTCCTTCACACTGCCCCTCGCAGCACACCTGGTGGTGTGTTACATCCTTGTGAGCTGAGGGATGAGGTATAGCTGGCACCTGACTTTGATTCTAGAAGCAGCTCACCCTGTAATAGGAGAAAGCAGGACAGGGATGTTTTAGCTCTTAAAGTGTTCCTAGGCTTTTGTCTAGTCAGCAAGAAACTGCTCCCTCAACCAGAACCATCTGAGTAGTGCCCAGATGTGAGCAATCCAGAAGACACAAGTTCTTTTGGCAGATCTCAAATTACCATCTGCACAATGCTTGTGCTTGCATTTCCTAAATTGTGCGCCAAATTCACATAAGTTTAGGTCACACGAGTTTCTGAAGAGGAAGAAGACTCAGTTGTTGTAGGCAGCATTGAATGGATAGATTTCTTTTCAACAAAATTAAACAAGTTTCCCTTTTTCCTGAATCGTTTCAGATATTCAATTAAAAAGTTTGGAAATTATTAGTCAATAGGATCCCTCATCTTACATAAGTGCATCTCTGGAATTTATGTATACTGAGAGTTACTAAAGCTTCCAGAGTACATTCTGTGCATGTGTAATTAAGGAGTGACTGTACTTGGATGTCATTTGCTGTGTCATCCAGACTTCAGTTATGGAGGCTGTGGTATTTTATATTGTCATCTGTGAGAAGAAGCATCCCTGTGTGAGTGAATCTGTTTGAAGGACCAGGCTGTGGCTGCTTTAGCCCAGAGAGCATAGCTATGCTTGGTTTTCTTTGCTGCTTCCATTATTCAATGAGAATTATGTGTGTTTATGATGGTCTGATCAGCAAATAGAATTGCACTGCAGATAAAGGGATACTGTGAAATACAGCGGTTCACATTAATAGGAAGGATTTATCTTGTTTCAGCACTGAATTTACGATGCAAAGCTGTGATGTTTTCCTGTTTCAAAAATGTTATATTGCAGTGAGCTGATATCAGAGAGTGATAAAATGTTTCTTTTTTAATTTAAGCCACTGTAACATGCTAATAAGGATGGAGATAGGAAGAGGAATGTCTTCCGAAATGAATATAACGCATTGATATTATAATTTCTCAATAAAATTCATTTAAGTTAGACTCCTAAATGGAAATTGTTGTTCGGTTTAAACTATAAAACAGATGTGGATGAGGTCTTTAACAGAAGCACGTTTGTGGACACAAGTTGTGAGGTTAATATGCTCTACTTAAATTAACCTTTGGGGCTCTTTCTTCATTAGTATGCCAAGAAGGAAAAAGTGATGGTGATGATCCATACGCTGGCCTATCCAGCAGTCTGTGAGCTTTTGACTCCGTGTTTCCTTCCAGTTTCCTGACAAACACCCAACAGATATGATTGCCTGAAGGCATGAGGAGTCATCTTCACTGTTATCTCCTCTTCTGGCTGTTGCCATGTACATCTCAATGCCAGGGCTGTGTTTGGGACATCCAAGTGCCCTGTTTTTAGAACATGTGATAGAGTGCAAAGGAAATCCTGGTGATGACAGGCAGTGTGCTTCCACTGCCACTTCACACCGTCTCTATCAGCTCTGGGAGGAACTGGCTGAGCCCCCATGTTACCCAGAGATGCTCCCTGGGTTCTGCCTTGCCGAGCGTGCAGGGAAGGGTCCTCTCATTGACCACATTTGTGCAGCTGAGCAGAAAAGAGGCTGCTGAAACCTGGTTGTGGGGCACAGCACTGCTACTTCCTCAGGCAGCATTGGGATGCAGCTAGCTGGTGAAATTATTGTTGATCAGCTGGCTATGTAAAAAGAGGAAAAAATTTGACTTCCTAGCAGCTTTGCCTCACTCTGTGGGAGTTTCAGTGATTTCTCTGGGATGGCCCCAGGATGAATACAGGTAGCTGTGAAAGACTGACCCCAACGGTCCGGTGGGCTCATGTTGACTGCATTGCTATTTGTACCAAGCACTACCAATGTAACATAATGACTGTGAAGCACCGTGGTTAGAAGTCAAACGCTATGAGAATTTCCCCAAACGTGCGTCTGCAGCAGTGAGTGGACTTGCACATAAAATAGGCCATTGAATCTGGAAAACGACGAGTAATTCTGTGGGATATAGAAAGTTATTGAATGCGTGTGTATTCCTGTTACACCAGTCAGTCAAACTGTGTCTCTGAATCCGTGCGTTGACATCCGTTACCTGCAAGAGCATGAGAGAGTTTTTGACACTGTCTTGTTTAGCTGGAATGTGCTACTGGAGTAGTAGTTTAACTATGGAAGTGTTTACCAGCTACAGAGTGCATAGGCTTAACTGGTGCTGAAGGGGGGGGGGGGGGAAGCAAAAGAATTATTTTAGTACTGAATCACCATACATTTTTTGTGTGCAGCTAAAATGATCTGTTCTGCTTCTATTTAATTATAGAACGGTTTCTGTGTAGGGCCCATTAAGAGACCAAAATTTTGTTAGGAAATTTGCCTTTAAGGAGCTGCACAGATTCTTTTAATTTATGAATGCATCAGGTAAGAAGGATTGTCCCTCTGTTTCCACACCACACTGACACAGAGGGATGGATGTGAGGTGAAGCAGGGCAGTTTCTGTCAGAATCAGTGAAACATTCCACCTGAGAAATGAATAGGTTCATTTGGTTCGTTAACTGTTAGAAATTAATTGGTATTGAGCTTATCCACACACTTAATACCATTTCCCTCCAGAACATTTCCTTCCTGTAGATGTTCCCAGTGCATTTTTGTGATGTATACTTAAACTTAACAACATAATAAACATATAAGCTCTGAACCTTTAAGACTAATTACTGTTTATAGCTCTGAGTAAGGTGCAGCAGCATAAAACACCATTACTTACCGTGCTGGCGTGCATCAGTCACTGACCACACGCGTCAGGTTGTGCTCACTGCCTGGTTGTGTCCCAGCTGAGCCAAGCCGTGCTGTGGCATGGATGCAAAGGTAGCTGCGTGCACTCAGTGTCTTTGCAGATGGCTGGAGAAATGAGAAGGAAATGGAGTGCTTTGGGCAAAACTCTTGTTTTCTGTGCGTGTTCCATGTTCTTCTGGAACAGAAGCTTTAGTAATGAATAAACGATTGCTGTTAAGTCCTGCTTGGAAATGCAGTTGAATGTGGTAGCTATTTGTAAGTGGCATATTTGGAGTATAAATAATTGTATCGTGGCTACAAAAATGATCTATCTTCCTTTTTTTTTTTTTTTTCCCCTCATCTAAAAGGAAAACTACAGCTCGAATAAAGCCAAACTGATTTTATTTGAAATGTTTTTTTTTTTTTTTCCTACTGAAGTAATACAATCCATTACAGTTAATGAGTATTGTTGTCTTTTGTTTAAACTCTTTGTTACGGAGGCTTAGAGCAAGAGGGCTTTAATAATAAAAGGGACACCTTCTCTGGAATGGCTATCTGACAATAATCTATAACATTTAAGAATAATATTTCAAAATAATTGGTTTTCAAATGAACGATTGTGCATTACTAATTGTCAGGAGAATGGAAAATCTGTAACCTCCAGATGAATGCGGTGTCTCTCTTTAAATAGCCTGGTAATTTTTCCTTCTATTTTTTCCACACTCAAGACAAAAAAATAAAATAAAATAAATCTAATTCAGGTTGCATTTTAATATGACCAAACTGATAATTACATTATTATAGAGAAGGGTAGAATAGCTGGAGGATATGTGCAAGGTGCATTAATCCCACAAATAGAAGCTGATTTACTTATTGATAGTAGAGACACGTTTTAGTCACTTTATAGAATTAACAATTGATCAGCTTGTTAGGTTCTAGTTCTTCATAAGCACAGCATGTTTATTCATTATTGTCATTACATGGTGCAGGCAGCTGAGGTCATGATTAGTGAGGCAACATCTAGAAACATTTAAACTTGCTTAAACAGAACTTTTGTAAGATACACTGATTCTCACTTTTCTCAGATAATAAAACTTACACCTGCCTGGCTAATTTGCATTTCATTTATGTTTTTGGTTTTGTTTTGTTTCATTTTGTTTTTTTAGCAGATCAGATCTATTTGTTTTCCAAATGCCAGTGAACCAGGTTTGCAGAAGTGTAATAAGATGGGCAACATAAAAGCATTGCTACTAAATTGCCTCGGTCACTGTAAATATATGCTGGTCTATAGTACTGCAAACGATAAACCAAACACGCTGCTGGAGGGGAATGGAAAGATGTTATTCCAATAAATATATTCATGATTGTTTGTCGCTAAGCATAAGTTATTTTTTCTAAATCAGCATTGACTTAAGCTTGAGCAAACTCAATAGCAAAAAATCCCACAGAGGTTTCTCCTGCTACATATGACTAATATATTAAAGAAGATAAATGGTCATTTTTAAAATTTATTACACAGTAGGATTGAACACAAGAGGAAACCATTTTACAAACCTGAAAGTTAAGGTCACCCTGAGAAGAAAAGGACACTTAAGATGACTAGAAAAGTCTGCTTCCTCAAGAAGCCGAGATTCAAAGTTTACTCTTTCCACGGTGCCTTTTATAAAGCACTGGGATCCCAAGTGTAAAACCAGGGGCTGTTTTGATGTGCAAATATTTAGGAAGGATAGGCAGTAAGACAATCACTTCTCACCAGCGCCATAGATTAACTTCCAGTCTCTTCATTCATTTCAGACTACTACGCTTTTTGATAAAGGTTTTTATAACGTGGTTCGGTATTAGGGATGAAGTGTCTGTTATGTTTCATTGAACTCTATTTCAAATAGTTTTCTCATCTTCCTTTTCAGTTTACGTGTTGCCTTACTTCTTTTTAAGATTTGTTATACATATTTTAATCAAACTGAACATCACTGAGTTTTGTTCATAACTGAGACTTCCAGGAGTAGGAAAATTTGCCTTGTCACATTTTCTTAGGGCTTGTTAATAAAGTTAATGAATTATTTTCCTATTAGCCTGCCTTATCTTAACTAATACTGCTCACTTGTTTGAGCTGTAGCAAAATCAGGACAACATTGATTTTCTTTAAGAGATGAATAATGAAAGATCTGAATTCTTAAATATGCAGATAAAGATAAGTGACTTAATTACAAAATTATCAGTAGAATGTAGTAAGATAAATTAGCTGTTTTAATTTGTTGGATATGTCAATATACTGTGACATAACCTGCAGTATTACATAAAATCAACTTCTAATGTCGTTCTTTAATTTTTAGTTCGGTTTCATAGCGTTTTTGGTGAATTTAGAAAATTGCTCATGTATTGTGTGTGTTAAACCCCTGGGACTGTCCTCCCAGCTTTAGCTTACACAGGCCTTGACTCTGCAGATGCTTAACATCCAGTACAGTGCAGCTAGATGAAGGTAGTCCTGCTCTGATCAATAGTAATATTTACAGGCTTTACCTTCGGTGGTGGACGCCAGGTTGCTTTTTCCAGTGCTTGGCAAATTCTTTTCTTTGCTTACATGAGCTACGAATATCATAGCTGGCAAAACCCCAGGTTCAAATCTTGCTATTTTTCTTGGACTGGCTTTACAAATTACACGTAACTGAAAAGGGATGTCTCAGGGCCTCTGTCGTGGAGCACAAGTTGCTTTTGATATCGTGCACCTCATGTCAGGGCAGAGCCCAGCTGATTGCAAAGGGGCATCAGGCTCAGGAGGGCTCAGTGTGCATGCCAGGCTGGCCGGCTGCTGCCCTGGCCCTGACAGAGCTGTGTGGCTGCTGCTCCCAGGGGATGAGGAGGTAGAAGGAGCTGCTCTCTGAAGACATGGTAGCTGATCTCATTAAAAGAGGAGATAAATGGTCTTCTACTGGAAAGGCTGCTACATCACAAACTTTTTATTTTTTTTTTCTCACAGGTTCCTCTGGTGGATTCCCCAGTGGAATATTTATGTGTTTAGTACTGCACCTTGAATAAAGCTCTCACAATTCTCATGCTTAAATTCTAAGTGACTCCCAAGTCATGCTGGTTTTCAAGCTTGAAGATCCTGGTTGTTGTTTTTTTTTTTTTTTTTCAGAATGTATTTTCTCAAATCTCAGTGCAGTTACAAATACATCATTTGACAAGCATGGCTGAGCTGCTGCTTCAGGTCCTTGGGTCACTGCCTTCCTGTTGCAATTGCATTGTCCAACAGTTGTTCTGAAGTTTGCTTATTTCTATCACTTCTAGACAACTCTGTTAGTTTCTGAGGCTAAAGCATTAGCTGGTTCACAAAAATTTCCAGATGTTGCATTCTTCTACACCTGTGACTGCCCTCCTTGAGGAAACTCTATTGGGTGATGCAAAAGAGAGGGGGTACGTTGTGGGTGTGCCATGCTCCCATTGGGAGTAGATTGGACAGTGCCTTTGTGAACAGGACAGGACAGGAGCTGAGAAGTCTGTTAGGATGACTTTGTTGAGCTTCCATGGGATGATTGGACAATACAGAGTGTGATTTTGTCCAAGACAGACAAATTTTAACCTGAGATTGTTACTCAGCAGCTCCCTGAAAAACTGTGAAGAGTTGAGCATAGACTGCAGCTTCAGGCTTTGCACGGGTTTATCTTGTTTTATTCATTTTGTCTTGCTTTAGCTTTTGATTAAAGATAATACTTGTGTCAATGAAATGAGTAGCAAACACCTGCCACAGTATGGATTTTGTTACATTAGGAGCTACGAGGGGAGCCAGTGTTTTTCATTCAGAAGATAAAGGCTGCCAGGACCAAAGATGTAAATAAGAGCCAAGGAAAATTAATTGCAAACCTGTCAAGTCTGGTCTGTCTTTATTGTTATTACATGGTGCTCAGCAGGTCTTACTTAGACAAGTTAGAAAAACTAAAATAAAACCCTAGTAGTTGTGCAAATTCCACTGAAACTAACCCAGTCACACAGAGGAGCTGTTACTGGTTCTTCTTTGCCATGGGAGCAACACTGATATTTGTTCTTTCAATCTGAAACATTTTTGTTTAATACTGCACAACATACAGGCAGGGTACAGGCATGGCCCTAATAATCACAAATAATATGGGTGGGGAAGAGCTTCAGGTGGTCCCAGCTGACCTATAGCTGTGCTTATGCTGTTGCACTGGAGCTTGAGAGCTCTGCTAACTTAACAGAGATCCAAGCAGAGTAATAGTGATGATGCTGTCCTGCAGTCTGCCATCTCCTTGGTGCAACACTCACACTTCTGGCCTGAATGTTGACAAACAGAGTGCAAATCTTGGCTCTCCATGGTATAGGCAGCCAGCCCTTGATCTCTGTGCTTCTGTATTTCTGCACTGTCATCTGCTGTGCAGAAATATTTTGACCCTAAATATTTCAGAATAGAAAACAGCAAGCTTCAGAAGCTATTACTTTTCCCCTTAGAGTGACTATTATAGGAATATTCCATTATTAAATTAGAAATTTTTCATACTCTCCAAGATCAGATGTTGAGACCTTCAGGTTCAAAAGGCAGTAGATTATTCATGTGATACTGCTATTTCTCAGGTAATAAGTTGGATAGTGGTACTGCAAGCAGAAAAATAATGAGGAAGTCCTGTTCAATTGAGTCAAATTAAAAAGGACAAGATCAACTGTCTTTGGCTTGAGTACAAAAATAATTTAAAATGATGAACCACACCCCCACCGGCCATTTATTCTGTTCTAGGCAGTACTGTCTGTATGCCAAGTAAGTTACAGTATCCTTCTGCCAGCAAGGTGCTATAAAACACCTCATACTCACACATACCTCCTCAAAATTAAACAGTTTGAAGGAAGCTGAGTAGATAAGTTCCTGAGTACATAGCCTATTTGTCTACAGCCATCAAAATTAGGAAAAGGACCTAAAGGGTGATAAAATAAAAAATAAGAAAAATATTACAGGAGCAGAAATACTGCTCATTTCCATCTGACATACGGACATTTGTTTCCATGGGGCTTTTCTAAAACATCTCTTAGGATCTCACCAGTCAGTAGCTGTGAGCAGAGAAAGGAATTCTGATCATTCTCTGTGACTTATAGCTGAAGGTAGAGGTTGGTAGGTTTAAAAACAGTCAGACCATACAGGCAGCAGATAGCTGCAGGAAAACAAGAGGGATTTGCCCAGAACAGTGCAAAACTCCGCCTTCCTTTTTGGATGAAGTGGCACCCCCTGGTGAGCGAAGGTTTGGTTACCTACAGTCTCTTCTGCCCATTGTGGAGGTTGCTGTTTGCAAGGATGGGGTTTAATGTGGAGAGGGAAAACTGTAATTCTAGTATGTGATTTTCTGTATCATGGATTTTTCTTTCTCCGATTTCGTTAGCTATATATATATATATATATATATATTTTTTTTTTTTGTATTTCATTGTCTTATTTACCACTGTTAAATTTAAAAGGCTTAAGAAATTCTTGCTGTGGTCCCTGCGATGTAGAGCATTTTTGCTAACAACAAGATTTGTCTGTGACTATCTCTCATTCTGTGTGGCTCTCTTGCCTACTGCCAGGCTATGGAAGTGCTTTGTGCAATAACATGAAAATTTCGATTTGAATCAGTGACGTAACCACTCCATAGGACTCTTTAAAAATGTATCTCACGGCGAAGGAAATTCAGATGGGAACAGTTAAAGTGAGAGAATTTCACTTTTGTGTTTCAGTTCATCAATCTTTAAAGAGACACTAGTAGGTCAAATGGGTCTAACACTGATCGATTTACAAGAAGAATCCCTTTTTAAAGTGAATCACAATTCATCTCCAATGGGAAATTGAAAAATTAAATAAAATGCAGCTGTGGTCCTGATGGGGGAGTATTTAATTAGCTCAGCCACTCACACACTCTAGTTAGTAGTCCCTTAAAATCCATAATCCAGTCTGATCTGTTTTTCACAGTCCATTACATTTTGGTTCAGCTCTGACTGGGTCTGAGAAATATATTTGACTCATGCCTACCACCAAGAAGGGCATCTAGTCTTGAGTCTGAGGACACATTTCATGGTATATAACAATCTAACATGTCTGTCTCCTAGTCTTCCTGCAAAGGGCTGTAATTTAGGAACGTGTAGGACATTGTTGTCATCCCAAAAGGGAAACACCTGTGGAAAACTTAACTCAGGATCTAGTGAAGTTCTCATAATCTTGTTTTTTGGAAGGACAACTGCATTTGAGCTACGATGGGCATCAGGATAGAAGTAAATGAGGCATGCTGAGTGTTTATTTTCATGGGTTTATCAGTGGGGACAACTACTGAAAAGTTGTACGTGGGATGGAGGGGCTCTGCTGAATTAACATTGCTTACCTGAAGCCACAGGAAGTGAACATCTGCTGAGATGTTTCCTACCTGTTGCTAATTCCAATGGGATGGAAATTTGGAGGCTGCTCTTTTTATTGTAGCTAAGTTTGAGGATTATTTCCTCTAGGATAATATTCACAGTTCACCTACCAAAAAGAGAAAAAAATTTGCATTGCAGAGACCTGAAAAAGGGGATTCTGTGAGAGATCAGAGAAATGGGAGGATCCTGCAATCTCTTTCCTTAAAAATAAACCACAACAAAATAAACAAACCAAACCATCATCTGAATTAACCGTCTATCCAAGGTGGCTGGAAAAACTGGTTCTTATTCAGATGTTAGTACCCATAACTCAGGAAGTGTAATACGTAGGAACAGAAATGGTGCTTATTTTATTTAGCTCTGCCATTGTGAGTGTGACCTCAGACAAATTGTATCTGGGGGAAGCAAGGGGAAACAGCTGCCAATCTGACAGCAAATCTGGAGGCTGTGGCGAAAGGACATTGCTCCGGGAGACAAAAGGTGGAGAAAAACCTCAAAGAGATTTGAGAGGAGGAGGGGAGGGCACTGCTGGCTGTGACAAGGTGCATGAGTCAGTCAGTGCTCAGCACAGGCTGAGATAAAGCTTTGGACAACGTGCTGAAGCAGGCTGTCTGCAAAAACATAAGTATCATTCTCTTTTTCATGTTTTGCTTCCCCAGCTCTCTGGCAAACAGTATCTCATGTTAAATAAGTGAACTAAATGTGCCACCGAGTTCAGCTTGTTTTTTCTTTCTAATTTTTTTTTTTCTCCTGTGAATCTTGATTTTATTCATAAAGTCTCGAGTTCCTGGATGAAAATAATTAGAGGAAATTTTTCTTTTCTGCTTTGTAATTATTTTTAAGAGAGTTAATAGCTCTCCAGAGGTGATGAAAAGCTGATTAAAAGCTGATTGTTGTCTACCCTGAAACTAAACAAACGATCAACAATTTATTACTTTCAAGAGATCTCACATTTTTTAAGGCAATCATAATCATGGGAAAGTGAGCGGATCTCATACTTCATTTCCAACCCTGAGCATTTCAAAGCACAATCAAAATTATGCCACTTACCCTCCTCCCAGCTCCTCCCATCACTCATGCAGATGGCTTGTGATCATGAAATGGCTTGTGCCTGACCAAAGGGGGCATACAAAAGCAAAATCCATTGTAGGCAGATTGGGAACAGAAAGCATAAGGTGTCTGAAAATGCCTTTTTTTACTTAAGCATAAAGAAGTAAGTTTCTAGCTGTGCTCTTGAAGAAGATGTGCTGTTTGTTTGCAGTCTGGCAGTGCTCTTAGTCTGGTCAGTGTAACTGGCCAAGCCCTCTGCATGGAAACATGTTCACATGTTGCTCCTTTTGCTGTGGCAGGTACCAGAAGGAGGGCTCTACTTCTGTCTCCCCTCTGACACTTCAGGAGCTCGAGTGGTAAATACGATGCCAACACCTCTTATTGCTTCTGACAAACAGTATCAGCTTGCTGCTGCTGCTATCCTGTCTCGGCAGTGGTAAGCTGCCGAGAACGACTCTCCTTTTGAGGTCTGCTCCTTTTTCAGAGGTCTGCCTGGCTTCCTCGTGCTGGCGAAAGGAAGCAAACAGCAGCCAGCAGATGATTAATCTCCTCTAAGCGAGGAGGCCTTCTTTCACCACTGATCAATGCATGACCTCCAGCTGGGCTTTCTTTCCCTGTCTGCCAGCCATTCTCCTGATGCTCTCACACACTGCTGAAGAGCAGGTGGGCTTCCCAGGGGAGGCAGGAAGAGCTGTTACTTAAACAAGAAAGGAACTGAGGAGAGACAGCGAAGGAGGTCTGAAGGATAGGGCTGGAAGAGGAAGGGACAAAGCAAATCACTTCTGGAGGGAAGGAAGCAGAATGTAAATGGTAGCAGTTTAGAAACTCTCTTGCACCATGGCATGCTGACGTGATGTAGTAAACCTTACAAGACTCCTGATGCTTGCAGAGTGCAGTACAAACGATGCACAGCCTTACTGGAGTCTCTCAAACTCAGTGAGAGCTAAACTCACCTGTGGTGTGTCCATACAGTGATGGTCACATTCCAATTAGCTCCAAAAAAGCAGATACTTCTCCACGATACAAGACCAAGCAAAAGCCAGAATTCATGACTCAAGACAGTGCAGTCAGCACTGGGATGCAAGTTAAGGTAATCCCAGCACTGACATTGCTGCTTGCGTGGGGGATGCATGGGTCAGAGCTTCCGTCCAGCGTGGGGCTGCCAAGCCAGACAACTTTGAGACTGGTTCTGAATATGCTTTTGTTTGTTCACTTAGGAAAAATATTGAACAAGATTGGGTCCTTTTTTAATGTTCCATTGTTTATTGACCCAGTTCCAAGTCATCAAGTCATAAAAATGCTTTGTTGGCATATTGACAGTGCTTTGCTGCCTTCGTTATTGAATTTTAAAACATGAGGAATCAAATCTTTTTTTTTGTTGTTGTCCTGAGCTGACAGATTAGGAACCTGGATCTGGATTTTTCCTATTCTGTAGAGGAAATAATTTTTTTTTAGAATAATTTGAGGATCAAAGTTTGATCAGCAAGCTATGTTTCCTAAATCCAAGTAAAAAGATTATCCAGTAGTTTCAAAGTCAAGTGACAATAAGAGATCAAGACATTGACTCATAGCTCCATGGTCTGTGCCTTTTCCCTCCTATGCAAGTTTAGTTCTCCACCATTGCCACAAGAATTTCAGTATGCTGGTAGAATCTCCAACAAATCTCAAGCTAACTGTGCTATTTTTTGTACAAAAATAGGAAAATTAAGATTTCAGTTTGCTTGTAGTTGTCCTATGCACTACAATGTGACTGAGAGCAAGAACAGAAATAGCACAGCACAACATATTTTGCTGTTGGCTTGTGTAGTTGATAACACAGGTGCTGAAAGTGTGCATTCAGCCCATAATTGCACTTTTGGAAATTTAGTGCTGTAGTTATGAAACGCTTTTCATTAGACTCTTTTAACAATTAGCTAATGAGTCCCAAGTGGAACAATTATCCCATATACCCAGGCAGTTGGGATTCTTCATCGGCCAATGTGCATCTATTGCTCATCAAGCATGTTTGCGTACTAAAAGTGAATCTAGCCATTCCACGCTTTCCTCTTGGAGCATTTCACAAAACAAAATGAAAGCAGAGGTCAGATTACACTGCTGAGGAAGAAATGGATGGATCTTGTTGGAGTCACAGCCTGATAGGGACTGGAGGGAAAGAATGAACAGATGTGATGTGACTATTTACTATGAGCAAAATGTTCTAGAGAATAAGAGAATATAGTGTTCTAATGCAGTAGAATCAGAAAGAACTGGATCTGGCTGCACAAATCCCCTCAGAACCACCAGAAAAGCATAATGGTATCTGGAAGTATCACAAGTTGAACTCGTCTTCAGGAAAAAGTTCTAGGACACCTAGGAGGTGTTTCTAGTTTCTTTCTGCCACCATTTTTCCCCACTTATAAGAGAGGTGCACTGGATGGCTGTGCTCAGGGTATTGAGGTACAAAGACCTACAGTTGGGAACAGTCTGCTTCTTGCATGCGAGTCCAGGCCTGGCTGCTCAGCAGGGCAGAAGCCAGCATAGCCCTGGGACCCATGGCCTTATGCAGAAGCACAAACAGGTGTGAGACTTGCTTCCTTCTCCCTTCATCCTTTTGTTCATGTGATCTCTGTGAAAACACCCACTAGCTCACCTGGGTCCCTGGTGAGTGGGAAGAAAGGCACGAGACCTACTCTGTAGCTATGGGTCAGTTAGCTTTTACTTCTATGGAAATAATCAAATTCTCACATCAATCCAGGGTATGGAAAACAGGGTCATTATTGCTTGAAATACTCCGTGCAACCAATTTCCCACTTTGCTACCTGGTAAAAAAGCTTACAGTAGGGGAAATGAATATTTGCATTGTCTGAAACATTCTGCGGAAGGGATTTATTTCAGATATGTGTTTCTCCACACCTCTTGGCCTGCTTTGCAACAGTACTGCTTTGCTTTTGGGGAGGTCGGCTGGGAATGGAGCTGGACACTGCCTCCTCTTTGAACAGAGCTGAGGCAGTTCTTGTGCTTCCTTGAACACAGTGCCTGCAATTCTGCCCATTTCTTAAGTAGGCCATACACCAGGAGGTGGGGAAGATTTTGAGCTGTTTCACAAGCTACAGTGAGGGCCTGGAACAACCTGGGTAATCACAGTGAAAAATTCTCTCTGATAAATGTAGTTGAAAGAGTTGAAACGCTAGGCTGGAAACGAGGAAATATCCTGTGTTTGCTGTCCAAGTTGAGAAGCCTGTTTGTGAAACCTTAAAAATGAAACCTTGATAGCAGTACTTACCTCTCCGTGCATTTACTTTGGCAGAAGGGTTCTTTGTAGGATGATTATGAATAATAAATAATGCTATATGGAGAAAAGGGTACATTCTGTCTTCAATTTACAGCTATAATTTGCAGGATTACAGCTGTAATCCTATTGGTCTTAGAATTTTTTCCTGAAGGAAAGATGTCGGCTCAGTTTGAGTTGAGAGAGCAGGCTCTAACATCTTTTCTAAATTAGATTCTATTTCATATAGATGATCTTCTCATACACAGAGATTGTATTTCCGGATGGCAAAAGTGATCTTGTACCAGCATAAATCAGTGTTAGTTCTACTGGCCATGTAAATGCTCTCTAAAACTGTGAGTTCTGGAAATCACAGGTGCTGGAGTTGATGTATTTGTACAAGCTAGGGCTCTCCTGCCTAGAGTGGACCTAAGCTAGGCCCTGCAGTTTGCATTGCTTCAGGTTCTGAGTCAATACCTGACTTGTTTTGCCTCAGCAGAGGTGGCAGCTGCTGATTTCAAGATCTTCCTTGCATTACGTGAACTTGAGAGCTTCTTTGAGAACAAACCTTCAGTTTGTTCTCACCTCGAATTTGTTTT
The DNA here is from genome assembly GCA_036925125.1 of Oreortyx pictus. Lineage (NCBI taxonomy): Eukaryota > Metazoa > Chordata > Aves > Galliformes > Odontophoridae > Oreortyx > Oreortyx pictus. The sequence continues at coordinate 4,401,631 of JAUPFR010000015.1, forward strand.
CCTATTCTACATACTGCTGTTATTGCTTTTGTGTGACCTGAACTTCACCGGGTTAAACTTTGGTCTTTAGTCCAACTAAAGGAGGCTTTCCAACAGAGGATCCATATCACTCATAATTCTCACTCTCTACAGCCCTCCCAGCTCATCCTATTAACATGTCCGCAATGCATGGAAGGTTTGATCTCATCTCTAACGGGGACAGTATAGACAGATATACCCTGGAGAGAGCTCCAAGTGCTGACGAAGAGAGACCAACCTGCCTTTGGCTTTCTTGCAATGGGAGAACGGTCTCATGTTACACTGTGAACAGTTTTGTGTTTTTTTCTGTTTGCATAGAGCCTTCTTATTTGATGGAGCTGTTAATGTAAGCATGGGCAGAACCGTGTGATGAACCCACTTGGGAGATGCACAGGGTGTATCAGGACAGAACACTAAGTACAATCTGGAAAGTTTGTTACCTCTCTTTGCGGTATTAATAAAGACCATCTCTACTTACTTCACCTTCTGATGTTCACTTCAAAAAGCCTGATGTTGAGAAATCAGCAGCGATACAGAGAAGAGCTACGTGATGGATTTAATATTGCAGAACCTCTCAAGGAGAGGCTTCCTCCATCGAACGAACGTATGTGAAGTTGCTCAGCAAGGGCTTGACTGCAGGCTGCAAGTGCTGCGTGTGATAGCAGAGGAGAAGGAGAAACAGCCTAATGAGATCGGATGCCTGGAAGCAGAGCCGGACAAACGCAGATTAGAAAGAAGGCGCAGTGTTTAAAGGGAGGTTAATGAACTGCTGCAATAACTTTGCTGTGCTGAATTTACTGCCACTTGAAGGCTTCGGATCAAGCCCAACTTACCCGTGGCTGCAATATGAAGCGTTATTGCCCATTTCTGGGGGTTCACGGAGGACCTCAAGGATTGAGAGCAGCCTGAAAGGGGGGGGGGGGGGGGGGGGGGGGCAGCGCTCTGCCCAGTGCCTGCTCACACATCCGCCTGGCTCCCAGAGAAGCGGATTTGTCCTGTGACAGCGGCGTGTTAGCGCAATTAATGACAGCGCTTAATTTGGACGGGGCAGCTCATTCCCGCACAAAGCAGAGCAGAGAGGGGGTCGAGGACAGCTCTGCTGCTCGGGGCCGGCAGAGGCGGCGCGCCGCCACCAGGGGGCAGCAGCACCACGCGGCACAGCCGGCCGCCGTCGGGAGCCTTCGGGTATCTTCGGATACCTTCGGGCGCCTTCGGAACCGCGGTCGCTTAGGCGGCCGCCTGACTTCGGCTGACCTCAACCCCCCCCCCCTTACGAGTTCGCGAGAACGGAGGAATTAAAGCTCTCTAAATATTTAATGGATGGAGGCTGTCTGAATTATTGAAAAGCTTATTATAAGAGGTGGCTTAAAAAGCTTTGGTAATTCATCCTCTGCAGAAAGTGGCTGCAGGAGGCGTTTTGCAACGTGTAAATATTGGGGGGAGGAGTACTTCACTTTATAACGCTGTCTTATTCTGTCAAAAGAAATATACAGCGCCTGCAAAGCATCAGGATGCCCCACGGTGTGCAGTGGCAGCACGGTCTGCCTCTTCTGCTGCATCCCTATAAGCAGAATGACTTGGAATGATCAATACTTCCCCATCTGTAACCAGAGTTCAACATTCCTTTGCAGGATAGGTGAAGTTAGCATTTACCTGCAGGGGCACCTGAAGTTCCTTTTCCTTTTTCTCTATTAAAAATTACGGGACAAAGAAGCTCTAAAACCGAATTTGGTGTATTGAAATATCGATTCCCACAAGAGCGCTCCGAGGATATATTTATCTGTTCTGTTATGAAATGGGTGGAAATGAACCACGCAGCCACTTCAGTCACTCAATACTGCATTGAAAAGCCTGTTTGCTTGCTTTTCTTCTCAGTAAGTCTTTGGAAGCTCGTGGATGTTTTGCATTTTTTAATATACTACGTGCTTATGAACTACTAATAAGAAAGGCTGGATACAGTGCTTCACCTTAAGACATCTTTTTGATTTGAACTGCTGCGCTGTGGCTTTGGCTCACTCTGGAGCTCCACTTTTGAAGACTGAGACAGAGTTAAACATGGTTAATTATGGATTGTTGGCCTCTCTAATTCCAGATCACTATTTCCTCATTGTGTTCTGAGAAGGAAGAAACTCAGTGTGTTGAGCCAGGGCTGCTCTTGCCCTGAGCTCCTGGAAGGTGTCTGCCTACTGTCTTTGCAGACCCCAGAGATGCTTTGTCCGCAGTGTGATAGTGTAATTTTGTGTTTCTTAAAATGTGGGTTTCTAATTGAAATGAGAAGAGTGGTAGGAGAACACGAGAAAAGGTTATTGTGATCTCTCTGTCAGTGAAGACTGCATCATTATTAGTCTCACAAATTACACTGTGTCGTGTTTCCAATAGCAGAAGGTCAAGTTGAGCCCAGGGATAGAAGTGAGAGAACAAATATAAACAATAAAAGCAAAGAGACTTGACTGCCTATGAAACTGAATGTTTGAGCTCGTTATTCTCTGGAATGTATGTCAGTACTGCTGGAAAGCTATCTCCATATAATGGCTAGGAAATGTAGCTTCTGGGTGCAGGTGGGTTTGGCCTGAATTTGGTGCAAGTGGAGCCAAAAGCATCGGTGGGAGACATAATACAGTGATCACACAGACGTCATCCTACAGGTGCAGCCCTACAGACGCTCTGTTCCTGAGGTAGCTGCTCTCCAGGGGCCTTGGCAAAATCTTTATGAAGACTTCACTCCATACTTAATGATGTCTTATTCAATTTGTTAGAGGTTTCAAGTAATCACGTGGAAATGTGTTTGTGCTGTATCGGTGTCTTTCCTCAATCTGGCAGCTCCCATGGCATTTGTGTGGAGAGAGGACACTTGGTTGTGAGGCCACAGTGAGGAGTGTGCCTTGTGTTTGTAATTTCCAGTAATTTCCAAGCATTTTGTTAATGTAGTGGTATTCCAGATCTGTCTCCACATGTTTTCTCTCTGTTTTTTTCTAAACAAGTGAAAAGAGCAGAATGCTTGCTGCCTTTGGCACTGGGTTGTACTGTAGATGGCACTGTGAAGCAACGATTTAATAACAAAGATCTATTTCACAGCATCGTTCTGGACGTTAATTGCAGTGTAATATGGCTTTCTTTGTAGGTCCCCAAAGCGAAGAAAAAATTCTGAAATGCAGAAAGGCTTATCTGCAGCCGCAAATGGGAATCTGGAATAACTATGAAAAACACACTGAAATAATTGTGTTTGACTGGAACAAAATTCTTGCAAAGTCCCCAAGGTAAGAGCGCTTTTTATCTTCCAAATGACACTGAAGATTTGCTGTTGTGGTTAGCAACACCATCCACTTGAATCCAAGAGAGTTAAGGCTTGACATTTCTGAGAGTGGCAGCCCGCTGACGCTGAAGGGCTAGCACCCCTTGTCGCGTCTGTCTGCCAAATTTCATTCTTCCCTTGTCTTTTTAAAGATCACCCTGTATTTCTTCACATTAGTGGGCTGAAGACTTGTATCCTGTCTACCTGCAGTGCAGACTGAAGACTGCAAGTGTTGTTTCATTTTAGTGACACTGAATGGTTTTAGCAGCCTCTCAGTTTGGATGTCACTACCTGGATGCTTTTTAGTGATATTTCTGAACTCGAATGTATTTACTTAGGACTAAGTTTACTCTGTTAGCCTAATTAAACCTTGCTTCCCATTGCCTGTGTAACATCAGGGTCCATCAGTCTACAGAGTCAGACTTTCATAATGTGGGAAAGCTTTGAAATGGTTTCAGCACACGGTTCCATTGAGCCTGGGCTCACTCCTCCGCTGGGAATGGTGGAAATGCCTGGATTCACTTACATTCTGAAATAGGAGCTGTTGAGCAGCCAGGGCACGATCTGGGGCCAAATATCTGTCCCATCAGTCAAGTCACACCAGAAATGGCATGGTCAGAATTTCTGTTTATAGTGTTTAATTCCAAGGGTTAAATCCTGCTTTCAGTAACACCTCAGGAAACCTGAAGGAAAGTCCCTGTCTTCATTATGTTACTGCAGAGTGACACGAGAGCTGAGATGTCCTCTGATACCTGGGTCAGATTTCTCCGTTTGAGTGTGGGTCAGCAGGGATTTGATGAGCAAGATGAGTAAATCATGGCTTCCTATGCAGAGGTGGCTGATGCATGAGGTGCAAGTCACATGTTTCTGTTCTCATGAAAGGAGAAAGAGAACTGTGGTTAAATTCCTCTTTCCCCAGCTACTGTTACCTGGGGAAAGTTTTGGGACTGAGTTCTGAAATGTTAGATTGATTTCAATACCTACTGTGCAGTTTGCTTAGACAAAGATCAACAGCAGTAACAACACTTGCGCTGAATTCACAGTCATTCAACCTCATTAGCTGTGCTGGCCTTATGTGGTTCAGCTGGGTGCAGGAGGTGAATTAGGCACATGGTTATCAGCTGAAGAGTAACTGCTGTGAATTAACTTAGGATGCTCTGTAAGAGGATGCTTCCAGGATAGGTAAGGACCAGCAAAGGCTTTGTCTTTTGAGGTTGATTCATGCTTGCAGAAGGTGTATGGTTTATAAAGAATCTTTGTTTTCCTTATATTGATTTCAAAACAGAGCATCTTCTTAATGTGGGTGAAGATCCATATTTTTTCCCAAATCAATCCTTAAAATGGGGTTTCTTTATTTTTTTCTTTAAGATGGTGTCTTATTTGACAGTATATGCTGAGGTTTTTTTTTTTTTTTTTTTTTTTGTTTTTATTCAATGAAAATAACTCTGGGCTGAAGTGTATGAAGACAGTGCAAGGGAGAGAACAGTATCTTGATTAAAAGCGAAAAAGAAACCCCAAACCAGCAGGTACAAAATGGTATCTGTTGCTAAAATATATTTACAACAGGTTTCTGGCCTCTTAACTTTTGATACGAAGAAGTGCATTTCTGAATTGTTTGGGCCTTATCGATATTCTCATTAATAGGCATTCTGAGAGCAGTGTTGTCTTGGGGTGAGTGAAAAGGAAAATGAGGCAAGCGCTCTCAAATGAGAAAGTGTGAGATCTGTTTTAGTTTCATGTGCAGATGGTTATTGGATTTAAAACAGGACCTTCCCCTGCCTGCTGCAGGCTGAGCTAAGGTTTTTTATTTTGTTTTTATTTAATTAATTTATTTTTTTAAGAAACTATTGGGCTGTTCAGCACTTGAGTGATCTGATTAGTTCAACGGTTTCAGATATTAAATACTTTTTTAATATCTATGTATCTTTATAGAAAATACCTGCAGGAATCAGAACTAGAATCTGCAGGGAGAAGTTCTCAAAGGACTTTTTGGTGCAAATAAAAATGCTTGTGATGGGCTTGTCCAAATCCCAGCATGCTGATTAACTACGGACTAACATCGCAGCTATGAAAGCAGTATTTAGTTCAATTTATGCAAATCTGTGATTTGCCTTTAATTAATTTGATATATTCCTGCTTACAGCATTTTTTGAAAGTGGGGAATGTTGCATCTTGGAGTTCGAGTGCGTAATGCACATTTATGTATTGCACGAGTAATAAATCATCATAATTGAATTTAAGAAAATGATCAGATTACCTTTGTATATGATGAATGGCATAACATAAGCTATTGAAGGATTTAATTGTAGATATTTGCAGCAAAATTGCTGGGGATTTGTGGCCTTATTTCTATCACTAACATAAACAAGACTAACAACATCTGCCTTCCGTCAAGCAATTGCTTTCTGAAATAATTTCTAACACTGGCAGCGTAGTGAGTTCTTGTGTGTTGGACTGAGGGGATGGTTTTGTGACTGCTTAACCCTTAACAAACCCAGTGTTCTCCAGGAAAGCTAGCAGGTAAGGTGTAATTGAGAGATTAATCCAGTTCTCATGCATGCCTACCTGAGTGTTGGTGTCTTCAGCAAATATGCGCTGAGAGGTATTAAATACAGATGAAATTGTTCTGTGGTGTTTTTATGATATTGAGGCAAGTGCAGTTTAAAAATAGTAGCACACCTAAGAAATATACATGTTTAAATTGTGTGGAAGGACCTTAGTTTGAAAAATGAAACGGCACTCAAGATTTGTATGGTGCTGTTATAAATGTGTGTGGCAATATGCTGTGTGATAGCCATTGCATTTCTTCTGTTTGTAAAACATACTTTAAAAAATGAATTGATTTCAGCCAAATTGTGAAAGCGAGTTTTGTCAGTGCTGCCTTATTGGTTATTCTTCAGTATCTTCGCAGTGTTTCCTTCCCAGAGCTGTTTTTATGTTATTCCCTACTCACATTGTTCTTTCACTCATCTTCTTCCTTTTTTGCCTCCAGGATGAGATTCTGTGCCAAATCAATGCTTCTATCTGACTGGCTTTTTCTGGTCTATGTGTTAATGGTCTGCTGTAAATTGTTGTCCGCCTCTAGCCACCATCCCCGGGGACATACAGGTAGGAGTTTTTGAACTCATTATGTGCTACTGAGACCAATTAATGCCACTTGCAGAACGTGGGGGCCCACTTTTTAGCAATGGGTAATTGATGGAGTTGACAGAGTGAATCAGCGCAATGGGTTAAAAATACAGCAACAACAAAACGTGTTACTGTAAAAATTCACGGAGTCTCTAGCAATTTTGTAGTAAAGTCCCTCCAGAAATTCTCAGGTGAGCTTTACAACTGCTAGGACTTTGGGAGTTTTTGTTCTTTTTTTTTTTTATTATTTTTTTTTAACAACTCTGAAATGTATCTTTATCTTCCCTCTCCTTATCCAGTACTTACCAGGAGACTTTACAATGGTATCCTTGGCTTTGGTGAGCAATAGATCAAAGCTCTAAGACTGTGCTGAGCCAGTTCTTTCACAAAGGAACACAGATATGAGACTGTGGTTTAGGTCAGCTTATGGTATGCTACATTTTTTTCCTGAAGAGTAAGGCAAAAATAACTGCATTTAAAGGAATGCTCTATTCTAGCACGATATATCTACCAAGAACAGTGTAAGTATCTCATTATGATAGGCAGAAACAGCTCAGAACAAACTGGGTTGGCTTTGTGAATTGATACTAGGCTGGATTTTGGAAGTCTGGGACCATGCAGAGACCCCAGCCTCACTGCAGAAAGACATACAGATGTACCAGTGGTAATTCCTCTGTATCACTTTTGATCCCAGAAGCAGAAGAGGTAAAGTTAACATAGTGGCACTAGTGAGCTCTGCTTTTAGGAGAGCTCGGAATCCTGGCTGCACCTTTGTGATGAGAAGACTGAGCTCTCAGTACTGTAGTTAGAGTCACGCTGGCCTGGGGATTTCTGCAAGGCTTCCTATTTGTGATGTGGTCACATTGTTAAATTAGGCATACTGCCATTAATCCATATGAAACGTTCTTAACTCTGAGTCACATTCTCATGGGTCTGCACGTAACGTTCACATGCACTCCGGCTCAGTGCTAGGAAGTGAGGATGCATTTGTTAGAGACAACCTATTGATCTATTTCCTGGCTGCTTCTGGTGGTTGTCGAGGTAGGAACTGAAGGATCCTCATGTGCTTGCCAAAAAAAAATTGAAAATCCTGGCACATCCCACTGAATTTGACCTACATACAGCTGCTGTGTCTATCTACATACTTGCAGCATGTGTATCTAAGTACTGCACAAAATTCCTCTTGACTGTGCCCTGTCACCAGCTTCTGGATTCTGTGGTGCTGTAGAGCATTTGTGTCGTGCTCATGTGTGTCACTTGGCACTGCCCATCCTACTGCTTCCATCTATTTATTCTATTTATATTTAGTTGTCTTATTGGAGAAAAAATCCCTGGAGTTTTCCTTAAGGCATGGACTGATGAGGTTTATTGGCAGTTGTATTGAATACAGTATCTGTTGAAACTTGAAAATGGATTCCAGCCCACTACTTTCTTTTGGGTGTGTATCATCTCGTTGAGGGAGATTTGTCAAAAAAACTACAAACCAGCATTAAGCATGTTAAAGTTACTGATAAAATACCAAAATTATTAGATGCTACTTCTTTCACTGCCTGGTGGGTGCGTTTTTCATACTGTGAAGTGTGTTTGCTGTATAATACAGTCACGGGTCATGGAGAAATACAGAAGTTTCAGTGTAAGCCTAGAAGGTGGTTCCAGCAAATACAGGGTCGGAGGATGATCTGTATATATATATCTTTCTACAGGTAGCTGTTATGGTAGCTGACTAAGTCACTTCACTGAAGAGAAGAGTCTACACACAATGCCAAGTTAATTAGGCAATCTTGACCCTTCCTATAAAGAACTGTTGCTTATCAGTACATTTTGGTTCTGATTAAACCATTGAAATTCCTTTTGTGATCCAGGGAAGAGTCTTGCAAAAAGGAATGTTATTTTTGTCTTTTTAAGATGCACATTGCATGTGTACCTAAGGGAAATACCTGTAATAAGGCAGCAGTGATCCCCTGTTGTGGGCTCATATGATGAATGCACATTATGCGTCATGTAAATTTTGGCAATCTTTTAACATAACAGTTCAGAATGCTTGACTGCATTCTTTTAACTGACACTAAGGATTTTTCCGCCTTATCAAAGAGGTATTGTAAAACACAATTGAGGTTCTCAACTGTTAAGCAAATTTTCTTACAGTGCTTTCTCTGGTAGGCTACAGAAAGATTCTGCATAATAGTTTGGTCAGATTATAGAGCTCTTTCTTCTTCAAACAGACTGCCTTGAAGCTGGAGATTTTTTTCACTTTTTTAGACTCATGGAGTTATATTTTTCCCCAGATGTGTGCTTCTCTCATGCATACACTGAAGTGACCCCCATCCCAGTTTGATTCTATATTACAGCTGTAGGTTAAGCAGCTGTAAGCCAGTAGGTATATATTAAGGTGGGAAATACCTGCTGTTTATGAGACACAATCTACCTAGCTTGTGATACTTTAAGAGGAGCTTGTTTTTAAGAATACATTTGCCTGTGAAAACCTGTTTCATTCTGTGTATTTGGCATCAGTAGTCTCTTTTAAAATCGTTACTCCTTAAGAGTAATCCTATCTTTACTCCTTAAGAGTAAAGTGCTTAGTCTTTACATCTAAGTTTATTAGCCAAGGGCAGACAATAGAATTTAAGCTGAAAAGTGGGATTGACTTTTCTCTTTTCAAAATACTGCAATTTTTAAGGAGTCTAATCCAGGAAAAGACACATATTGACTTTGGTTGTTTTGGATGGCACTTGAAAGAATGACATTTGACATCTGTCTCCATAATATTCGGACATTAACAGAGGATGGATCTTTAAGGAGTCAGAAACCATCCCATTGCTGACAAGTGAGAGACAATGGCATTGAGCAGCCGCTTTGACAAAAAGGGCCTCATCACTGTAATAAAGTGTAGAGCAAGGCAGGCCTATTCTTTTGTTCTGCAATATATTTGCTGCCATCAAATAACTCGTAGTAGAGAAAGAGCCTTGTTCAATCTAGCAAGCCAATTCTGCCATTGCTCTGAAGAAGTTTGGTTCTTGAACCCAGCTTGAAGGCTTCAACCTATTTTTCATTTGAATGGTGTAATTGTTTTGACTGACAGAATTAACTAGGCAAAAGGTAGAGGGAAGATGTTCCTTCTCATTACCCTTAGATCACTGAAGATGCTGCTTATGCAGATTATTTCAGCAAGCTCCCTGTACATCTGTGGAGAAAAGACAATTCAGAAAGTTCATCTGGCTTCATTGCTCTGCAGTACCCTTTTGAAGAGTTTCTTTTGCACTGACAATGGTTGAGCACCAACCTTACTACAGCTATTTAAAATTAAGCAGTATTTCAGGCTCCTGGAGTTTCTAACTGATACCAGTATAACTTTCAATTCCATGCTGTGCTGAATGAAGCAGTGTTCATTCAGGACCAGAAAAGATTTGCTTCCACCTCACTGCTGTAAGTCAGGATCCAGAAATGATGAAACATTGAATAGACACTCCCTCAAGTCATCTCACTCAGAGGCTGGACTTGTAGACCATTAATTGGTATAACCAGCTGAACAGTTTCTGTCATGAATTACCAGTGCAGCTGGGCTTTTTTGAGGCTGCTGCATTTTGTTTTTAAGTGATGATTGTTATTTGAAATACTTTCAACCTCCTTCTGCTTGCTGAACATTCCAGATTTTGGAGAGTCCATTATTAATATGCCTGGAAACTATATACATCTGTAGGGCTAAATTCATCTCTGAATTGTCTTCTTTGGTTCACCTCTCTTTTTCTTCGTGATTTCAAGTGAGGAATTCTGCCCTAATGGTCTACTTGTTTCCCACAGGTACAGGATGATGTGGAGCACAGGGATAAATCACTCTGTTTGAGTTCACTGGGACAGCTTGGTTTTCTTGCCAACTGGAAGAATGAGTAGTAACTTCACAGAGTTTATTTCCCATTGCTCTGCAGAAGGTTTAATTTACCGGGTTATCAGAGGTTCAGTGGGGGAAGTCTTGTTAAAAACTGCAATGGCAAGTCAAATGTGCATGACTGTGGAGATTGGGAAGTGGATTCATAAGGGAATTAACAGCAGCCTGAGATGTTGAAAACTCTACCTCTTTGCTTAGTGAAATGCAGCAGAAAATCTAATTTGCTGCTTGGCATCTTAGATGCGATCTCCTGCAACCAGGATGCTGTCTTGGCTGGTGTTCAGAGCACCAGGGGTTTCCATCGTGTGTAAAAGATGGCTTCTTTTGTTGATTGTGCTGGGCAGGGTCTGCACTGGGGTCTGAGAAAATTTTCTGGACTTCTTGATTGTTTTCCTTTATGCCCTTCTGTTTGATGCTTGCAGTGGGTGAGGCAGGTGCAAGGGACTCAGCTCATCATCTGAGTTACGTGATTTGTGCCCTTGATGCAAAAAAACAAAGGCTCGCCACTCTGATGCTCCTATTCTGCCCTCGCTGTTGCTTAGAGAAGGCAGAGTCTTTTTAGAATGTGCCTTTTCTGATTTTCTACCTGTCTTTAATTGCTCTCTGATCTAGCCTACTAGTGGGACAATCTAACTCGTTTGTCATAGAAACAGTCTTCTTGTCACTTGATAGTGACAAGTATTGTATGTACATAGGCCTGGGACAGAGTTCTGCCATTGACTGCAATTGTTTTGGTCTGCAGGGCTCTCTGAATCTGTTTTTTTTTTGTTTTATTTTGTTTTTCCTCCGAATGTGAGATGTTACTGTCAGCTGGAATTCAGACCTTTTGATCAGGCTTTTGGTTTCTGGTGGTCTGGCAGCAGAGTTCCACATCCGTCGCAGCTTTTCACAGCTTTAAGGACTCTGTGAGTAGAATTGTGCCCTCAATGGAGTCAAGTTGAAAAACTTCTCTTTTACATTGGCTTAATCTACTTTAATTGAAGGCGATGTGAAAGATGCTACTTTATGTTAGAGATATTGCTGCTTTCAAGGAAAAAAGGGAAAAGCAGGCGTCTGATTTTTCCCCTAATTTTTGGGCTGGGGTATAGTTCATTCTAACAGTGCTGTCGGATTGCTACGGGCTTGGTTCCTGGCTCCACCAGAGGGCTCTGCAAGGCTGTGAAAAGGGCTCCAGCGCACAGCTGCAGTCAGACAGCACGCTTGCTGTCTCGTGATTTAAGTCATAACGGTGCATTTTACTAATTAGAGTTATGAGTCTTTTGTATTTCAATGGGTCAGATGTGGTTAGTGTGCAATAAGCTTTAGCCTTTTGTGCTGTTCAACTCCTTTTATGTCTTAATGTTTTATTCAGAGTGTTATTTATGTGTTTTATTATCCAGCTACTAAATATAGGGTAGCTACAATATACAGCCGTGGCTGTAATCTGTTCAAGTAATAGGGTAGGGAAAGCAATTCAGTTGAACAATTGGATCCCTTTAAGACAAAATGGCATGGAGTTTTCTGCGTGAAGTTTGCTGGTGTATTTTTGAGAAGAAAAAAAGGAGGAAGAAGAGGAAGAAATGAACCTTTATTTGGGGTCAAGGGGTGAGGAAGGAGCTTTAAATAACAGTGAGAACTTGCTGTATATATTATGGTCTTTTTCAAAATCCATGTGTACATAGAGGGTACCAGTAAAGAGAAATTCAGTGTTAATTTTGTCTTTTATAGGGTAAAACATAACTTGAGTGTGTGCTTTAGCTGAGTGGTATATGATTGTATATGAAAACATTTATCTCAGGGAATTATGGGAAAAAATTACTGATGAGCTGAAGAATGTGTAGTTAACTGTATAGTACTTTATAATGTTAGAAAAGAATAAAGAATATAAGAGAAGCAGTAATGTATAGCAAAAAGAAGGGAGATTTTTTGGAAGATTGAGTCTCACTTAACAAAAAAAAACTGATAAGCCCATGGTTTCAGCCTCCTGCCTCATATTGATACAAAGCTGCTTCCAGCAATATCAGCGTAACCCTATTCTACAATTTTTGGGGAAAGCTTGTGAATATAGTTTAGTTTACTCATCTTACACTGGCAGCATCATTTTTTCACATAGTCGCTATGCGCAGAAATGGTTATTTTGTGTTCCATTCTCCACTATTCTAATCAAGCAATCTTTGTTTTTTCTTTCTTTCCTTTTTTCTTTCTTTCCTTTTTTCTTTCTTTCCTTTTTTCTTTCTTTCCTTTTTTCTTTCTTTCCTTTTTTCTTTCTTTCCTTTTTTCTTTCTTTCCTTTTTTCTTTCTTTCCTTTTTTCTTTCTTTCCTTTTTTCTTTCTTTCCTTTTTTCTTTCTTTCCTTTTTTCTTTCTTTCCTTTTTTCTTTCTTTCCTTTTTTCTTTCTTTCCTTTTTTCTTTCTTTCCTTTTTTCTTTCTTTCCTTTTTTCTTTCTTTCCTTTTTTCTTTCTTTCCTTTTTTCTTTCTTTCCTTTTTTCTTTCTTTCCTTTTTTCTTTCTTTCCTTTTTTCTTTCTTTCCTTTTTTCTTTCTTTCCTTTTTTCTTTCTTTCCTTTTTTCTTTCTTTCCTTTTTTCTTCACTGAATCCCCCAAACCTAGAACTTACAGTACATAAAAGTTACATATATATATATATATATGTATATAGTACCAAATAAAGTACTGTATTTCAAGTGAGTATGCTTGTACCAATGTGGGGAGAAAGAAGTAGAAATCCACAAATAGGATGGAAGGCGTCTTGACCTGTGTTTTCTTGAGCAAACTGATGCTGTGAGTGTGGGATTGGTGTCTTCTCACTGGTGACAGGTGACGGGACATGGGGAAATGGCCTCAAGTTGGGTCAGGGGAAGTTCAGGTTGGATATAAGGAAAAATTCTTTACAGAAAGTGTCGTTAAGCCCTGGAATAGGCTGCCTAGGGAGGTGGTTGGGTCACTATCCCTGAATATGTATAAAAACCTTCTGGATGTGGTGCTCAGGGACATGATTTAGCACTGGGTTGTTAGAGTTAAGGTAGTATGGTTAGATTGAGGTTGGACTTGATCTTGAAGGCCTTTTCCAGCCTGAACAATTCTGTGGTTCCAATGGAAAGCGGAATGTGTTCTACTGAAAAGCTGTGCTCTGGGTTTACATGGAGGTCAACATGCTGAGTCCTTGGGAAGGTTGATGTTTGAGTGATGAAGGCAATAGATTGAAATGTAAAGGACTTGTATTGAATTCCTTTCTCTGAATTGATTGAAAGACTTACTTAAGATGGAAGTCCTGACCAAACTGAATAAGAAGTTTGTGTTTCTTCTGTGATTTAGTTTCCAGCCTGCTCCATATGTGTCATATGGTGTTCAGTCCCAAAAGAAAAGTTAGACTTCATAGTTATGATTTTATTAATGCTTAAGTGTTAATAAAATTCTTACTGAATTCGTCATTCAGTGTTTTGCAAATCACTGCCATTTTGAGGGATGGAAATTGCTTTAGGGTCTGTTCAGCTATTGATCGACATGCCTCTGCTTGCTGCATGGGTTGTGTTGTCACAGCCTTACAATCACATTAGTTGTAATAGCAGCACAGAGCCTGTCCCAGACTTGAAGTCCAATTTTAATGTAATTGTAAGGCCTTGTGCTACTGGAGAGTTCCGTTCCAAATGAGTGATTGCACAGGCTTTAAAAAGTCATGTACTTCAAAACAGGAAATCAGTTGTCATGTTTGACCTCACCTGCTCCTTGTCCACTAAGACCACGTAAAGATCTCAGCTCTGTTCTCATGCCAGATGTGGTTATTTCCCCTGCAGAAATAACCTGCTGCTTGGTTTAAATTTGGAGGTTTGTAGTGTGGCTGTCTCATGTCAAGGATGTGTTTTGGCTTGGAAACAAAAATGTGATTAATTGTGGAAGATCCTGACAATGGATTTAAACAAACAAACAAAAAACCTAATAATTAAATTGCTGCCGCTATCCCTTTGCTGCAGTTGTCTGCTTTTCAGTGTTTGACAGTTCCTTCAGGAGAATGACAATTGGTAGAGGACAAAAGGTTCTAAATCAGGTGATTAAAGATGCCTTGTAGGGTTGAGCAGGGTGATCTCTCCTCGTCTGACCGAAGATGCTTTATGTCAGCGCATAAATGATGCCACACCTGATGTTCATTATCTTCTAGGGAGGCAATCTTTAATGATACCCTGCCAATAGCAGAAGTTATGAGCAGAAAATACAAGGATCTACACTTCTGTTTCTTAGTGCTTGACCTGCCTTTGTTTTTTTCCCCCCTTCTTTATTTCCACTTTTGTTTCTCTGCTGGGCATAACCCACATGACTTATGGTCCAATGATGTTCGCTGGTTTTTTTTTTTTACTTATCTGAGATGAAGACCAGATAAGCATGTGACAGGTTTACTCTGAGCCTTTGTTTACTGCTTACATCTTCTTGGTTACAGTTGTCCTATTAGTTTTGTACCCGAGTCAAAGTAGCATCCTAAGATGCAGTGAGTGTTTCAGAACAAACGGCTTTCTTCTACTGTATTTTTTTTTTTCCTTGCACAGTGACAAATTGTTGCAAAGTAAGTTGGTGTTGTACTTCTGGGATGGAACATCATGACTGGTATGTGACAGATCATGATTGTGTTAACAGGTATTTATAAGGCATTGCCTATAGCTGACTTAGTTTCATGTTGGCTGTTGATCCCTGATTACCTTGATATATTTAAATTACATTCATCTGTGTTAGTCTTCCCATGTATTTTATTTTCTGTCTGGTTAAAAAACTTTGAGCATCTCTTCTGCTCTTTCTGTCCTTTTTTTTTTCCCCTCTATTTCCCTTTTTTTGGGGGGGAGATTTCCTTCTTTATAGCAAGAAATGGAAGCAAATAAAGATCATGCTGACCTTCTTCCTTCACACTGCCTCTGGGTCATCACTGGATGGATCATAAAGGTGAGAGAACAGTGAGTCTAGGGTGGGATTAGCATGCTTGGCTCCAGTACAAGTGGTGTTCAGCAGTTCCATTGCTGGGAAAAGCAGAACAGCGTATGAACCCCTCATTTGTATCTATGAAGTACCAGGTTGGATCCCATGCACTTCCTGATCCAAAATGTATGGCGCAATGGAAGATAATATCTCTTGAAAAAGATTATGAAAATATCTATGTCTTAGGAAAGCAGATATGTAAGGCTCTTTAATAGTATCCTGTTCACAAAACAATTTGAAAAGATCAAGGTGTTCTGAGACACTCTCTGCTCTTGTCTCAGCGATGTCCTTTGCACAGTCTGCTGTTGGTGTCATAAGAAGTGTACTGAGACACTGGAAATTAAGGAAGCTTATTATCTCATTTCATGAATAAGCAATAATTGCACAGGCACATTATTATTATTTAATGGGAGACAATAAATAACTGGTCACCCTGAGGAATGGTGAGTGTCCTCTTACTCTGACTTAGTATTTTGGGGAGGTTGTCTCTTCAAAGGAAGTCAAATGGAAAGGTATCTATATTTACTGTGATGTTTGCTCCTATTCTTAGGTATTCCTAGATTATCCATAGAAAATAAAATTTACTGAAAGTATGAAAATCAAGTCAGGACATAATTTGAGCAAAGTGCAAATTATGTCTGTTGGCATGAATCACACCAGCAGTATGAGTGTCTGGCCCAAGCTGTGTTTATGCTAATGATTTCTGTCTATTCAGTCCTTTCAGCAGATGCTGGTGTTCTTCCAACTGAAAACAAATACCCCAAACTGAAATCATGTAAAATTTGCCATCAAAAATGGTAGCAATGTAGGAAAAGGTCCTTGAGTATTGTCTGGGTGCATCCCGCTGGAGCTAGCGCTGTGGGGTCAGTAAAAGAATGAAAATTGTGCTGATATTTTCATTTCCAGTGTTGGCCTTTATTTTGAAATGCTGTGGCAGGCTCACTGTTCTTCCCCTCTGCTTTGTTACTGAAAATACAAAAAAGAAAAAAGGAAAAAATATCTGCAACTTTTTGTCACCGGTTTTTGGCAATGAAGTGAAATTGTTGTCCTCAGCAAAATGCTGTTTTCCGCAAGGGATGCGACAGTCCCCAGACATGGAACCAAAATAATTAGTCTACAACTGACAGCTAATTTCGCTATGCTAAAGTCAAGAAACATCCAGACTGTATAGCGTGGTGGTTTCCGCCAAGCTAGAGAGAAAAGGAAGCTTACTGTGAAGACGTGACCTCTTTCAGGGAGCAAATCTAATCCAGCAGTGAGTGCAGAAAGCATTTTCCTGACTTTTCCACCTTTCCCCAGTATCAAGGGATTCGGGCTAAGTGAACTCTGCATCAGAATCAAGGCCTGAATATGTTATAGTCTGAATATAGTGATGGTTTGTTGATATTTTTTTTTCTTTTTAAATTCATTCCAATTTTTCTTTTGTATTGCCTTTCAGAAACAAAACAAAACAACCCCCCCCCCCCCACACACACACACACAAAAAGGGTCTTTCTCCCAAGTGCTTCAGTCTAAATAAGCGGCAGTGTGCTGGAGCTCCTCAGCCAGTAACTGTCAGCCAGACCCACTGAAATCAATGTGATGCGAGGTGTTTGTCAGAAGAGCGCGAGGAGCTTTGCATGCAAAGTGCGATTACTTTCATGTAACAGATGGGGGGGCTGAAGCACATGTGTGTGGTGGATATTTCTAGGTCTTAGGAACAAATTGGACTGAGTTGCTAAATGTTGCCAGGGTTTATATTTAGGTTGACTTGCCTGGGACTTGACAGCTGGGCTAGTATTTATGCAAACAACAGAGTACAGTACCTAAATAACATCACTGCACTGTTCTGGTCAGTTAGAGTGGAAAACATTTGAAAGCTGACCAGTGTCTGGTAAGCTCCTTCCCAAAATTATTTTCAATACTTCTTAGTCCTGAATCCATTAGCTAAGCTGGTCAAAAGTTCATGTGAAGAAATGGCACTTTTGAATTATTATTAACATTTTGTGTTGAATGCTAAATGCTCTACTCTTAAAGTTGGTTAGGTTTTGCTCACTATATTTTATTATAGACTATGACGTGGGCTTTCAGACCAAGATCCATTAAGTAATAAATAGTAACAGCAAGGTCATTTCTTGACCAAGGGAAAACTGAATGTTGTGAAATGATGAATTCAGTCAGGAGACAAGCAGTGGCAAGATGGCGTTTTTGTGGCAGTCTCAGCAGATGGTTGTAATGAGATATTGCTAATTGTTACTGCTCTTACTGGCATGTTCACTGAGGGCTGGTTTGCTACTTGCATGTCAGCATGGGGGAGAGAAGTGGAGTCCTTCCCTCTGAGCTGCGGAGATCATACTGTCAGCTGCATAACAATAGGGGCACGCAAGTCCCAAGAGATCATGTATAACGTTCTGGCTCCTACAAAACAATTCACTGTTTTGGGTGTGACATAATTTGCCTTGTAATGGCAGAACAACTGCTTAGTTGAGAATGAGTTTGCAGGTTTAAAAGGAAAAAGAACAAAACAAAGGGTGCATTTTGTCTATGTTGGGCATACCACACCGTGTGAGAAAGGTGGAAGGAAGGTGATAGTCACTGAAGTCATCCGGGTGATGTGGTGTGTTTAGAACCTATGTATTAATAGATGAGCTTTACTAGCAATGAGTGTGTGTTCCAGCTCTTGATTCCACCTTGTGTTAATGGATTTCTTTAACACCCATCTTTCCATCTTTTTCTCTGTGTATCTATTTTTCTGTATCTGATCAAAACTCAGTCAGTAGTATTTAAAAAAAACAACAAAGAACATTGATGTTGTAACATGCTGTAAATGAAGAATTAAGCAATGAATAGATGGATGTAAATAGAAGAGAGGATGAAATTTGCAGGAATTAACCCTGTGCTTCAATAAGAGCAACTCCGTTTAAAGAACAACATCCAATTGCAAAGCAATCTCTGGGGCAATGAGAACCACTTGTTATTTTTTGCATAAATCTGATAACTTAAGCTTTCCACTCCGTGGAAGGAAGATAATGTCAGGCTGATTGATAGAGAGAACAGGACATGACAGTCTTCAAGGAAGAAGAAAGGCAGAAATCATTTTCTGTGGAGACAGGATTTCATGATGTTGTCGAGAACTTGATAAGCCAAATGAAATCCAGAAATCATTTAAATTACAGGATGATGAAATAAGAGGAAGATAAATAGGTCTGTGCTAATGATTACATATCCTCTTGACTGGAATGAAAGATCAAATAATAGATTGACATCTTCAGTTAATTCTGCTGTCCTGTATCCAAACAAGTGTTACAGTTTAAAATGGTTAAGCAGTAACTTAACAGCAATGTGCCAAGGCAGAGGTTTTTCTTCATTTTACATGCTATGCAAGTATGTTTTCTGTGCAGTGTTTGTATGGGTGTGCATATTACCGTGGCTTTCGTATTACAATTCATTCAAGGAAAAATAAAAGAAAAGAAAAAATGGTTGTCTTGTGTTTTGGCATAGTAGCAAATCAAGGACATCTGTTTGCCGGTGAAACTTAACTGTCTTAAATTAATGCTTCTGAAATTTAGCACTGAGAGGCTGGCGTCTTGCTCAGTTGGAACTGAACTGAATGTAGGGCAGAAAATAAGGGCAGATATACATGCAGATACTCTGTAGAATGCTGGCTTCGGTGCCTGGTGAAATGTATGGTAAGTAGTTGTAGGGCACCTCTAAGTTTTGCATCTGACTCCATGAGAATAGTATTTATAGCAGCAAGAACTTGCTGGAGTACAGAAGGTTCTGTTTGTATCCCTGCTTTTCAGGATGGTTAACTGTTCAAGGAGGCCAGCGTATGTCAATCTCTGCTGCTGCCATACAGATCCCAAGATAGAGTTAGGTTCATGTGGATAAGTCCTCAGCACACAAAACAGATGAAACGTGAACTTTGATTCTTTCATTCTGCTGATGGTGTATTTGAATGTCAGCCCTGGTGGATGTTGTTTATTGTTACACAGCTTACCTGCTGCCCCCCATGCACCAGAAGGAAAGCTCTTTCCCATTCTTTGTTAACTGCCACGCCACTGCTGCTGTATGGCACAGCTCTGCATACTGCAGTTTGATGCTGTGGATACAGTGATAATTCTGCTTTTACTCATTCTACAGAGAATATTATGAAGACATGAAAAAAATTGCCATAGAGGAATGAGAGTCAGTCTGAGCAGCACATCACAAAGCAAAGTACTGCTTGTGCAGCTGGGCTGCTGAAGAGGGGCTTATCTTTTTCATCTCTCCTCATCACAAGGCAGTCCACTTCCCCCCACTTCCCTCCCATTCTCCTTGATTTGCTTTAGGAATTCCTGCCTATTACCGTTTTGCTGGAGAGTCCTTTAACATCAGAAATTTATCATCTTCCTTAATTGCTCTGTAGACTGTATTGTGACAACGTGAGTTGTCTTTAAGTTGTTGTCATTGCTTCTGCTTTATCATCCTCAAGTAATGATGTTGATAACAAAAACTTTACGCTCTTGCTTACCACTTCAGAGGCCCTGCCTCATCTATGAGGGGATGCTAAGTGGATAGCAGAGTATCAGAGTTCTTTGTTTTACCCTGAACATCTGTATTTTGAGCTCCTAAGTACTGAAATGAGTCAGATGTGGACTTTTAAGGCCAAATTTAGGAAGGCATTTTGCTGCAGATTTGCAGCGAGTACGCTTTTTCAGATGTGTGTAACAGGGTAGGTGCTGAACTTCAGTTTTAACTGCTATGAAATCTGTAAATGTGAAGAGTTGAAAATTGGAATGGTGTAAGCAGAGATCCTGCAAATTATAAAGCTCTGTCTAACCATCTGTCTGTCAGCTCTAGCATCTTAGGGAATCTTATAATATCCTGAGTTGGAAGGGAGTCACAAGAATTGTCGAGTTCAACTCCTGGCTCCGCAGAGGACCACAAAAAAATCAACAGCAAACATCTCAAAATAACAGCTCGGTAGCTGTGGGATTGAAGCAGATCAGGTCCATAGGGTGGTTTAACAGGCACCAGGGTTGAGCTGAAGTAGCAGGGTGACTCAGTTGCATAGAAGGTGCAGATTGTTGCAGTGGTTCTCCTTCAGTTTTTGTTTGCTTTCTCTGAAAAATTCCGTCTTGGAAAGCACTGACAGCAAGGTGCAGCATAAATATCAACCTGACCGTGACTCAGCCTCAGCCCTCGTTAACCACCGATCTACTGAAAGTGCTTTTTACTCAACAATCACTGGGTGGCAGCAGCGCAACACATCCATACATTCCTTTTTTTTAGTTCATTTTATTTTTTCCTTTATTGAGTAGCGGGACCATCCAAGTAGGAACATTCCTCCAGTTTTCACGTGACTTTCTTCTTTCTTAATCTGTTATTTTCCTTTCTGCACCCAGCAGAGGTACAGCTTGGTTTTCAGACTCTTCCCGGTGCATAAGAATGTGTATTTCTGTACCAACCCCAATGGGACTGAAACGGTCAGCGAGACAGCGTTGTGCTGGCTTGCCTGGTATGGTGCAGGCTGCAGCAGTGACCACACTAACCCACCAGACATCAGGCAGAGCTTTACCTGGAAAGGGGACTGATGCCAAGCATGAGCATTTCCCTTCCAGTATTTATTAGGCTGAATAAACAGCAATTAAAACAGGCAGGTATTTACTGCCAGATAGCTTGGACAAATAATTTAATTTCCCACTACTTAAAAAACCCGTCTTCATCCTAGCAGGCTTTGTAATTAGATTTGACCTTGAGCAATCCCACATTTTTTCATGTTACTTGAAGCAGTCTCTTAATTTTTGAGGCTATTTAACATTTAAATTGTGTCACTTAACGTTTGTAACAACATTTTGTGTAACGCTGCACCTTTATAACAGAACATGTTCCTTAAGAAAATGTTGTGGTTTTATGCTTGGACTTGCCACGTATTATGGTTGTGCCAGCATTTAAATGAGATCCAGCACACTAACGATCACTGGGGTGGAAGTGTGGGCAGTTCACCTCCATAACGTTTTTTAGGAGTTTATGTGCACAGCCTGTACAGTAAGAGAAAAGAGATTTGAATAGGTCAGATTCTCTCTGCGATATGAGAAAGTCCCGCAAAAACTAAAATTTTAATGATGGAGACATTTTTGGGTAGCTAGGTGGAGACTGGGCTTCGATCAGTAGAACAAGAGCTTTCTTATTCTTTGGCTTCCAGTCACTTGCAACCAAATCTCAAGATTTTATCTAGGTATTTTTAATTGTGATTACTTAGTAAATACCATGGCTGAAATGACAATGGGATTCATTTCTGAACACATCATGATTGTTTTCTTTTGGAGGTGACACAAAGTTTAAGAGAAAATACTTCTATTTAGTGGGGGATTTGAATATGGTATTAAATGGATAAAGGTATTGATGTTGCAAGTGTGAAAGAGATCAGAACAGAGCAACAGGGCCTATAAATACAGTAACAGTAACATCCAGTGACTGAAGAGTTAATGGTAATTACACAGTAATTCCTTATGGTTACATGGGAAAGACTTAATTTCAGCTACAGGTCCTAATGTTGGTGCTAGGCAAGCATGTGGAGACAATAAAGTCAGAAAAGTTATAAGGGGAAGAACTCAAAACTTGAAGCAGGTACAGGCTTGACATTATTTGGCCTTCGGTCTGAGACTAAAACAAGATTTTGTCAATTTCCTTGCAAATATAGTGACACAAACCTAAATTTATCTACACAAGCAATGTGCACTGGCTGAATGTATTATCTGATGTTTGTGGTATGGAAATTGGATCCATTCAATATATGGAACTTGAAGAGCAGTTGGATGTATCTGGTTAGTTTGGAAGCCCAAAGGGAAAAAATGTCTCGTTGTAGGAAGTTTTTTTTTCTTAGGAATAAGGAGATTTCTTAATTAGGGTTAATTGTGTCACTCAGAGAAGGTACCTGGTTAGCATTATTAATCTAACTGCGACTGGTCCTTTGGGAATGATGCTGTGTGTACCCCAGGTGACAGATGATGGAAGATCCACAGAGAGAAAAGCAACTCTAGCTGGAAGACCCATGAAATAATCCTTTTGAAACTGGGCGGTTAAAAGGAAATTTGGGAGTTTTAAGGGTGCAGCATAGATAAACACAAGGATTCTTTCCTGTACACTCAGTAGAAAATGATATTGTACAGTCATGAAATTATTTACGTGGCTGCAATAATTATGTGAAAGAACTGCTATAAAATAGATCCTGATGTTGGTGTCTTGTTCCAAGTATAGGGATTAGCTATGAGTGGCATGAACAATTCTTTGTTTTTTGTACTGAGCAAGCTGTTTCTTCCTTTTCTTTAGTCTGTTCCATTTCAGTTTGCTCTTGTGTATTACAATACTTGTCAATCCAGTGGTCCAGCATGTTCTGAATTAATTATGAAAAACTTCAGAGCAAATGGAATTGTGACTTGCAGAGAACAAGAGCTATCTGAGTCCGAAGGTGTTTAGTGAGGTGGTTTTAATTCACCGTGCTTTCCAAAATGAGAACCATGTGTACATCTTGCGCTTTGAACACCTCTTATCCCAGAAGGACTAGAAGTTCCTGAAAGGAGCAAGGCATGTGTAATTTTACATTCCCTCCAAATGTTACTGCATCCCTGCTACGTTTTTGAATCTGCTGGCCCAATTCCAACTAAACAATGATCGTAAACATCGTAGAATTTCTGGAAGTGAGATAGGTCGTGGCACGCACTAAGAGATGGTCTCTTCTGAAATGGGATTTGACTTGTCAAAAATTTGGTTTCTTCTGATGAGAGAAGACAGTGATGACTTGGATACTGTTCTTTATGCCACTGCCGCTGAGAGATGTGCCAGTTATAGGGTCATCTCTGTGTCAATTCCAACCAGCCTGTGATGATAAAGGTCGGGGAGCAGGTGCTGCGTTAGGTTATAATATTCAACAACTGCCTTTATGATGGCTGCTTATGATTGTGAGCTGTAGCTGTTGTGTGAGTGTGGGCCATTATCCCAACACTGAAGTCTGTCCCTCCCAGGTCAGCCATTGTCATTTCTATGTAAGTGTCTATTTGCACATCCTTTTTTGTTGTTGTTTTCTGAGCAGGAAAGGTCATTGAATTCAACGTTTATGGCTCACCTTTTGGACACTTCTGGAATTCCTATCTGCAAAGTCTAACTCATTATCCACTGTTATTATATGAGCAATGTCACTCCTCATCCTGAAGTGACAGAGAAACACCAATGGCAACTTGCCTGTTACACCTCTTTAATCTTGTTTTGTATTCAGCACAGAAGTTCTAAAATGTATTTAGCAGGGTCCTATAAATAATTTCAAGTGGAGAGTGGAGTAGTCGTGAAAAGCAACCACAAGTT
The DNA here is from genome assembly GCA_036925125.1 of Oreortyx pictus. Classification (NCBI taxonomy): domain Eukaryota; kingdom Metazoa; phylum Chordata; class Aves; order Galliformes; family Odontophoridae; genus Oreortyx; species Oreortyx pictus. Next base: position 4,425,210 of record JAUPFR010000015.1, read on the forward strand.
AGGCAGAACATGTAATTGCAGTGCTATGCGCTGCCAGGAAGGACTTACTCCAAATTTCTTGCAGAGTCACTGTTTTAAGCCATGGCAGCAAAAAGGAAATTTCTACCTTTGAAACCTGGAAGAAGTCTAATTTGAAAAGTTTTATAGATTTATTTATGTGATAGTTCTAAGAAGCTTTGCCCCCAGTGACCTAATTATGTCACCTGCATGCTGTACAGCTTTGTACTCCAGCAAGACTGCCACAAGGCATGTAAGCTTTGTAGTGAATTTTTTTTTTTTTTTTGGTAAATTGGATTTCATCTTCTTCTTTCTTCCCCCCTTTGTACGAGCTGCTGACTTCAACAATTTGGCTGGGGTTGGAAGCTCCACTGATTTTTGTTTTGTTTTGTTTTTCCCTTCCAAAAGGCCAAGGATGCAATGATAAAGTTAATTTGTCTTTTTAATCTTCACCTTGTAATTAGAGCTGAGATAGGCTGGAATGAGATGCCAGGCAAGTAAGCTCTTTTCCTTTAAAAGCTCTCCGGGCACATAACTGAGTCTTGGGAGAGCTTTAAAGGCAAGCAGTAATGAAAATCCTGCAGAAAAGGAAAAATAAGCCAACAAAATTAAAACTTAAATGTGCTATTTTTACCCAGGACTGAGAGGAAAAAAACTCTGGTATCTCTGGGTTTATTCTCAGATAAAACATGTGAATCAATAATTATTTGAATGTTCTTCTTGTATAGATGAGCTTCTCTGTTTCTGCCCCACTGATTGCTCCATGACTAAGATTTTAGGTGGTTAAAGTTAGTGTTAATTTTGTTTGGAGGCACTGGAATCAGTTTACCAAAGTGTTGCTTGAAAATCTTGTTTTCACAGTGAGAGCAGTAATTTTTGTCCAGGATGCCAAAACCAGCTTATTTAAATGCTTGAGATTCAGTAGCTTTGGAATTTATGCACCTTTATTTATTTCCTTCTGTATGCATCTAAACACCATTAGTGTAGATAACTCCAAACAGTTCATTTTGCCAGCTGATCTCCTAAGAACCTCGTGACTTCTGCATTCCATAATTTTTTCCGTTATTTTTAACATTTGTTGCATTAGTGTTGGTTTGAAGAGTAAAAAATGATGACTCCAAACTCTAAAATGGCCAGAGATGTTGCAGGGCTAAGCCCCATTTTTCCTTGACACATCTTGCTGAGGGTGATGCTTACAGTTTTGCATTTCATGTATGAGAAGGGGCATGAGCATCGTCCTGTGATTGCGTTCCTGAGGAGAAATGAATTTGAATGTTTTTGAACAAGGTTTCTTTTATTGAACTAGTCACCCAGTTAAAAATGAATTTCAAATCCTTTATCACTTGTTTAAAGCTAGTAATTAATCTTTTTACTTTTTACAGCTAATAGACCAGGCCTTAGCTGGTAGTTCTCAGAACTGGATTTTTTCTTTCTCTCTAGTGAGGCTTCTTTTTCCTTCTGCTCTCCTTTTGTTAAGTGTTTATCTTTTGGGCTTTTTGAAGGGAAGGGTTTTTTTCTTTTTGTTTTCCTCGTTGTTTGCAGTGGCTTAGTGAAGCCTGCTTTCTCCACTATCTCATCTGGAAGAGAAGAAATCAAAGTGATACACTATCCATGGTCTGAAGAGAGGACAGCTAGTAAGCTATTATGATTTGTAAGCTGCATGTTAAATGGAGATTTGTGGATTTATAAAATGAAATTTTTGCAAGAATATCCTCCATCATCCAAGCTATTCTGAAATGTGCACCTAATGTACGTGTTAGGTTTTCCAGTGAAGTCCACGAAGTCAGTGGGCCTGGCTTGACTGTTACCTGTGCCTTCATGCAGTCACTGCCCTGATATAAATGCTATCATCTGGACGTTACCAAGCAGCTGTAAATGTCTATTCAGTATTGCTCCCTTGTAGCTCTGTGCTATGATGCAGCTCAGCATGCAGATTTTTGAGTAAGGAGAGGCAATAGTTTTCAACATAAACAAGTCCACTGGGTCACATTAACCTCCTTCAGTCTCTGTGTTAAATAATTAAAATAAACTAGGTAGTGTTTAACTATACGTATTTAGAGACTTACTGGAGGAGCTTATTAGTTCAATATTCTAACACACTGTCTTAGCTTTCTGAGCTCCAGGATCCCTTATTAAATATTTAGCGTGTATTGCTGGAAAAGTCAAGAATTGCTTTATTTTATTTTTATTTTTAGATGCAATTGCAGTTCTCAATATTCTTTTAGCCCTTAAAATGCTGGCCATCTATAAATAGCACTTACCGCAAATCGTCACTTCTGGCCATGGAGCAGTATTATATATTCATTTGTACTGGTCTAAACAGTACCCCAAGAATTAATACTTGCAGAAGTCTGCAATATACCCTTGAAGTATTGTATAGAACCACTTCAAATATATTTTTAAGCAGTCTGTGTGACAGCAGCTCCTTCAGATAGATCAAAGATATGTGTCAACTATTGACTGTGGTTTGAAGACATTGGTATTTCTCTTCATTTTGGAAATGGTGGAAACAAAAATTAGTTAATTGGTGAGAATTTTGGGGTAGTTGCTGTGACGCAGCAATGATTGGTGACAAGGATTGCTGCATGTCCGCTGATACTATTCATCTGAATTTAAGATTTGAAAATATAAGGCATTATTGTGCTGTACTACTATGACTAATCATTTTGCAGTAGACTGACTTGACGGAGAATCAAACTTTCAAGTTCAAGGTCGTCTTGCCAGGGGAGAGATTTTTTTCTTTTTACTCTACGGTTTTGTAAGACTCACTATATAGCTGAGCAAAGGCAGCTTAGCAGATTAAAATAACATCAGTGATATCTCTTGTCTCTAGGGTAATGAGTTATGAGCAAAGCCAAGACCTCCAGGAAGGGATTTTGTTTCTGCAGTCTCTATTAGATCGTACTGTATCGTAAACAAAAAACAAATGGTCTCACAGAGTTCAGTGTCATTTTGCCTAATTGCCTGTCTTGGTTCAGTACTGGTGCAGGTAAGATGTAAACAGTGTTGTATTTACACCCAAGGAGAGATTGCTTACTGAGGGAATCTAGAGTACATTTTCTGTCTGCCTGTAACTGGAAACTGGTTGGTCCTTTTCTTCAGGATTTTTTCTTTATTTTTAATTAATTGTTTTCAGTGTTCCATGGTCCTAGGCTGTAGCTTGGAGTAGGAGTCCTATTCTGTTTCAGTAAGAGCATCAGCATCATAGTGTGAGGGTATCTAGGCAAGACATTGACAAAATCTCGCAAGGACGATTTCCACTTCCAACAGTAAGCCTGCATAAATGACGTGTGTGCCTTGTGCACAAAAATGTCCTTTTTCACTATAGCACTCTCATCTATAGATGTTCTCGATTAAGAGTTTTCCTCTTCTCTACTGGGATTTGTACTGTAATTTGATGGACTTAAAAAAAAAAAAAAATAATTAATTTGAAAAATCCCTCATGTTTAAGCTGATAGGAACTGAAAGAAACCGAAACCTCATACCCAACTTCAGTGTTTTTCATGTAAATGTATTACCAAAGTTTTGGATAAAATATGTCTATTCTTAAATTAAAAAAGAAAGGAAATTTGAGTTACGATTTTCAAGAGACCATACCTTTTAATTGTAGTGCACAAAGCACATTCCTGCAGGAGATAAATGATGCTGTATTTTCTAGTCCATGGAAAGCGACTGTCAAGTTTGTTGCCAAATAACATGTTCTATTTCATGTCCAATAGTTAGCAAAATTTAATTAGTATAAACTGAAAAAATCGAATGGTTCTCAGTAGGAAGGTACCCAAGTTCTTCCTTTGACACACCCTGTTGTTCATTTTATTGTAAAGATACCTGAAGGCGGCCATTCAGTGCTCTGAATGCTTCTTATTAAAAGAACAAATGTGAAGCCAGGGCACCTTGGAAACAAAGCTACCCCAGCTCACTCTCTGAATAGATTTCAAGTGGAGGAGAAATAGGTATGCTCCATAGCTAAGAAGTTGTGGGTCTGAGATTTTTACTGTTGATATGCAGGATTCTTGTACTTAAAGCTCAGAAAAGGAATGAAGTTTACACTAAATTACAATCCTTCAGGTGCCTAACTGTTGTGATTAGTTTGGAAGCCATACTCAAAATCTCTGCTGAGCTTTTTTTGCCAGGAATCATCTTCGAAATGGGATCATCAAAACACTGTGATGGCCCAGCTGGGCTCTGCATAGAGGCAGCAGAAATCACTGTGAGAACTTTCACAGTTTGCTTTGGGTGTCCTATCCCTGGCCAGTGCAGAACTCTGGGTCTATCTGTGTGGATATTATCTTACTTAGAGTTGTACTCACAAGACTCAGAGGAAGTGCCTTTGCTTATGTCTTTGTGAGATTTCTGATGTTCACATCTTGTCCTTAGAAGGTGTTAGAGTGAAAAACAAACCCTGGAGAAAAGGTGAAGTTGAAATGTCATTTAACCACCCCTTGTCTGTGAACTGTCAGTGTTAGAAATAGATGTATGTTCTGATGCTTACCTGAAGTTTTTTTTCTTGGTGGGTTTTTTTTGTTTTTTTTTTTTTTTGAGTTTTATTCAATAAAAGGAGGATATTTTAAATAGTGTCCTACGCTTTAAGGGCCGTATCTGTAAGTCTGGATCTCCATGATGCTGAACCTTGTAAACCAACACTGTGTAATTTGAAGTTAGGCATACTCTATATACCATCAGATTAAATTGTGTTGACTATGAGCTCATCAATCAAGCTTGTTATGCAAGTTGAGTTGTTGTTATTCAAGATGCATTGCTATTTTTTTTTTAGCTTCTCAGAACACAGGTTGTTTGGAACACCATTGATACTGGAAAATCTGCTTTCCTGTTTTGAAGTGAACTATTTTCAGGCTACATTGTGGAAGACAGATACCTTTGCAGCTAAGGCCACTTCCAAAGCGTACATATTTATGATAACCTCAGGCCATCTGATGATCTGCCACCAGTTTCACAATGAAGAAAAATACTCATCCTAGATGCATCCTTCCTTATCACGGCCAGCAGAATGTATCTTTCACTGTATTTTATTGTTTTAAACTCATGACTATTTTGTAGTCATTCTAGAATCTCTTAAATCTTTCTCCCCTTTTGATTCTTACTCAACCTTTGTCCAGAAAGGAATTTTTTTCCTTAACTTCTGTGCTGTTACATTTACATTCTCAGAAGCAAGTTGAAGAACTCAGTTGAAATTTCTTCTTATTCCTTAGGTAATGCATGAGTATAAACTGGATGAGTGTTACAAGTATTCAAACAAGAAACTTGCAGGCAATAGATCATGTATAAAATGGCAAGAAGACTTTAAAAATCATTTATTTCGCAGCATTTTTATGCTGAATAATGCCATACGTTCTGCCTCAGAATTAAATTTTGTAGGGTTTTTTTTTTTTCAGGCAAAACTGAGTTTTCTTATTAACACAGAAATAGAGGTATTCTTATAGTAAAAAAATAAAATAAAATAAAAAATGAAAAAGCCAGACTGTTTTATTAAAGTTACAGCTTGGCACTTTATGTATCTGAACTATTTTCCTTAAATGTTCTTCATGTCAAGGTAGAATTTAAACTTGTCTAGCCAGGACTGTCAGTTTGAAGAGAACTCTCAATTTTCAGCACAGAAGTGGTTGTGCAGCAATAAATAAGCTAATTATATTGCTTGATCTCAAATGGCCAGTTTTACATACTCCAAAGGTGTATAGTCGCTGTAAAGGAAGACTTGTACATTCTTGTGCTCAAAAGAAGCACTTGCAAATAATTACAAGATGCAATCACATGAGAACAGGAAGCCTCAATGGATTAGTAATGAGATACAGAGCCTTTCACCTCCAAGTCATTGTTTTTAATCCATACCTGCTGGGTAGTGATTGGTAGTGCCTTCAGATTGCTGGTTAGTGCGAAATTAGTTGAAGATTGCGGCATTGTTAGTAAGTACATGTCTAGCTAAGAAAAATTGCTGTGGCTGTGGTTTTCTTTCTGGCTGTCTCCTTCCTTCTTATCTGGATTGGAGACAGAATTTCTGCTGTTTTATTGTATTGAGCCGATTGGGTAAAGGTAATGAATTTTGGCCAATTTCACTGGTGCTGAGAACTGCCTTCTGGGCAACAGTGTGTCGGGCGTGAGTGCTCTGCTTTGGGCACTAGAGGCGAATCGACAGGAAGATGTAGTAGAGTTGTTCATATTTAAAGGCTAGTGGAAAAACAGTACGAGGGGGATGCTGCACCCGCACTCGTGGTCCTATGGAGCTCTGACAATGACAGTTGAACAGGTATTAGAGGAGGAGAGATCGTTTTCCATGACCAATCCCAGCCATTGTGCAAGTGTGTTGTGTTGACTGTGGAGGATTTCACAGCTCGTTATCAACAGTAGGGCTAATGCAGTTGTCACTCACTCCTGCTATTGTGATTCAGAAGTGATTAAACCGACCTTTGTGTGGGTTCCCGGAACCTTGATCTTGCAGAGATGCCTGCCTTCATGGAGCTGCCACTGCTCTGTAGAGTAGCTATCGCAAGCAACGCCTGTTGGTCCTTCCCACTCTATCTCTGATAAGGCACTGAATTAAAAAAAAGTACCAGAGTGTATGTTATCTGTGTTCATTGGTGAACTTGGCTACAATTCTGCTAATTTATCTTGCAAGTGAGGCAATGAGTATTTTAAGATTAAGATAAGTCAACCACAGAAGCAGTAACTTTTTTTTTTCCAGTGAGTTAAAATCATCACAGATTTAAAAGGTAAGAAAAATAAGCCATGTAACTGTTGATTTTAAGTTTTGTTAAGAATTTGATGAGGATAAACATTTGAGAAGTTTCTCCTTCCTACCATGCACACTGCAATAGGAAAAATCTAATTAAAATGGTCAGAGGACCATCTTTGTGGAAGAATAGTGGAACTAATGACAACTGTACCAGGTCACCTTTAATACGATTGAGGCTGGGGAGATGGTGCAACGTTTCTGGTAAAGTCAATGACTCTTGGGGGAGACTATAGCATTGTGTAAGCTGATGGCATGCCCTCTCCTGCCACCTATGCCTGCTCCATTATCCTTGAAAGCAGCCGTCAAATTTGCACAGCTTTAACAGGAACATCTGCTTCTCTCCCTTGGTTATTTCCTTCACATCTGTAATGGCTGTGACAGGGCACGTGCTCTTCTTCATTCACTCTCATTGCCCTGACCTTTCCCATGGCTCATTTTTTATGCTCTGCCTCCTTAATGACTATTCTAATTCATCTCTGCATTTGCTGATAGTCTCATTAGGGTCGAGGGAAAATTCACCAGGTGAGGCAGTCTGTTGTTTTCCAGTTAGAATAAAAGTTAGTCAAATCTGACAAGCTACCTAGGGTACTTTGAAAAGACAGTTTCTCTACGTTGTTTCTGCAGCCTGCCCTGTTGTGACAAATGTTCCTGCTAATAGCAGGAATCTTCTGTATAGTGAATGAAACCTGTCTGTTTTTCCAGGTGGCTTGTTTGTTTCCTGGACAATATCTAGAAGGATATGCTGGTGTCTTCCTGCTATTTAAACATCTCATTTACATTGATTTCAGATAGGTATTGATTTCTTATTTTGGCAGTGGAATCTCAGAGCCCTTGGGAATCTGAGACTTTCTCATGTTCCATTCTACCTCCTTCAGGCAACCAATCCAGATGTTAAAATTGTATGAATTTGAAGACTCAAGATCTGCAAAACCTTGAAAAAAGCAGTCATGGTGAAATTTGGAGAAAGGGTCACCAGCATAACATAGGAAATGTATGGACCTTTGCAACATCTGAATCCTGCACTTCTTTGTAATTATTATTTTACTGTTGATTCATGATAATAATACTAAATAATTCAGGATCATGAGTTACAATGTGAACCTATGGGAGGTTGTGATCAGTTTCTGATTCTTTATTTGATTGTGACTATATTTTATGTGGGTTTTGTTTGTTTGTTTGTTTGTCTTTGCTGTTACAGTGTGTCATTAAATGGTGGACACTCTGTGGTGTTATTTTTTTTTTTCCATATAAGAAAAAGGAACCATTCCATAGTATCGTCTGAAAAAGTCTGCCAGCATTCTGGAAAGCTCACTTATATATTGCCCTTATGGACATAGTAGTTAAAACAGCTTAAGTTCAATTAGCTGTTCAGCCAGGTTGGATAGTCTGCACTTGCTGAAACCATTTATAAGTCCTCACGTCACTCAGAATTAAAAATGCATTTGTGCAATTTAGTTTTATGACCTGTTATTGCTTAACTGGCAGCTGGATCTTATAGTTGGACTGCTGCAATGCTTTTCTTGTCCACTCCATCAGAATAAACCCAAGATAACCATTACAGCTATATAAAACCTGATATAAAATGAAGCAAACTCTGAAAATAATTAATCAGTGGTGATCAAGGCATAGAGGCTTTTCCAGGGATTAAAGACCAGATGAGGAGCTGATGGCCCAGTGCCCAGTGCATTAACGGATCTGATTGCTTTCAGTGTGCCTCGAAATTCCATTTACTGGTTTGCCTATCACATGAAAATTTCATTCCACTTCAGCAATGAAATGTATCACTCAAATTCTCTGTGTTATCCACTGGCCCTTGTTTTTGAAAGAGGCAGTTCTTCTAGTAGCAGCAAACATTGCTACGTGGTTATAATAAGCACAGAGCAATTAATGGAAGAGATTCACTGCCAAATTCAGTCTTTTAAATTAAGGCTGTCAAACAGGAAATGGCACCAGAAAAACTTTCATAAGCCACAGTGTTTAATGACCAGTTATTCTTGGACCTTTCTTGAGCAGATTATCAAATGAGGGCCAACTAAAGAATAATTGTTTGTTTACCTTTGACTGCCGAATTCAGGCACGGTCCTATTCCTTTGAAGTCACGTAAAAGGTAATTAAAGAAGGGAGACTCACCTTCGAGTCTAAAAAGGTAAAAAGGTAAAAGGGTGAAGTTCTTTTTACGTTGTGTATTTTAACTGTATTGAGTTCTGAAATGCATGAGAGTACAGGTTCTCTTACTTGCTCCCCTCCATTTTGCTTATTATACTTGGGCATGACCATAAAATTTTGATTTTTGCTTGAAATGAAAAAAGTGCTTTTTTTCTCATGTGTGCTCTGTTTTCTGGCAACTGCAGTTTTCTTAATCTGCAGAGGCTCATGTCTTAGCTGAGAATTACTCCTTTGTATTCTCTAAACAAATATCGTTCTTGTCTGATGAGTGACCTTGAACTGAATCAAAAATACCTCCAGTATTAAGTAGATTACAAACATTTGTTTTGTACAGCTAAGCCCAAAAGCAGTCATTTGATATTTCAGGTGGTGGAGGAATGCTCAGAAGGGCACAAGGCCTAATCCCCCAAATTTGTTTTGTTGCATACATGAGACAAAGTTTTCTTTTTTTCTTTTTGTTTCTTTCTTTCCTGTTTATGATAATATTTAAGGTACTTTGTTCTTTTTGCCTTTCTCTCATGATAAATCTGTGAAGGAAGAAACAAACAAGAAAAAGGGCTGTCCACATGTAATAGCAAGCATGCATGTTAATAGGATGTGCAGGAGATATGCCTATGTCATAGCTGACAGCATTGCTCATTTGCTACAAGATGTGATAGAAAACCAAATCTTTCCTTTTCATATTTTTTCATGTCTCACCTAAAATAGGTGCACGTTGGAAAGTTTCCTGCAGGAAGTGATTGGCACCGCTTTACTTTACTCCAGGGTACTTTATGAAGCTTATGCTCTTAGGTTGAATTTGCACAAGCAGTACACGTGCTTGAACCTGAACGCATATTACTGGCTGGCTGAAAGACAGTCCTTATTGATTAGCTTCAGCATAGCACCCCATCAGGTAGAGAACTTCATGTTTTAATTTGTTTTTGCTTCCAGGTCATTCTTCATTCACCTTTCTTTTCATTTGCAGCAACTTTTCCCTTCTCCTTCCCACACTTGCAGCACTTACTTTGGTCTCAGCTATTTTGATTTATTGACTGCTCAGATTTAATGTTTTTTTCCACCGAGAAGTCTTGGTGTTTGTGTCTGATCTAAGGTCACTTACACTAGTTATTCCAGGGGACTTTAATCTCCATATGGATGTGACCTCTGATGCTTGCCAAAGAATTCACTGTTACATGATTCACTCCAGCTGTATCAGCATGTTCCTCTACCTGCACATATGAAAGGCTATGCTTTTGATTTCATTAACTGTTTTGGGTCTCGTTATCAAGGCTTGAAGTCACTCACCTTTTGAAATACGTACCTAAATCTGCTCCTCTTAGGACCCCTCTCAAATGGTTGCGTGTTTGAGAGTCATTGTTTTACTCAAGATGTGACTTCTTGCCCAAAGAAGTTAAAGGTGTTCAGTGCTGGTTCACTTGTCATCCACTTCCAATACTGATTGGGATTTTGGACATGCCACACTACTAGCTTCCCCAGCAGCAGATACGTAAATGTTTCAGTTGGAACACAGGATGCCACTTTGTGGGAACTCTTTGGTTGGAAACATGAACACTGTGCATCTGTGTCAGTTCCTTAATGTGGGAGATCATTTCATCCCTTCTTTTTTGAGGAACGTGAAAGTAACTGATAGCAAGCTGAATACCTTTTCTCTCTTTTTGGTTTTGTACTACATCTTATTTTGCCTGTTATCATGGCCAGGTGATTACAGGAAGATATCTCTTGTCTCTCTGCAAGACAGTTGAAATGTCCTTTTGTGGCAGTTCTGGACTGCCTCTGAACAGTCTCTTGACTGCCAACAAGTAAAAAGGTACAGCTTTACAAGTGAAACAGAACTTAACTGTATATGCCAAGGCAATTTATGTAGCAGTGTTCATGTAAGTATTGTACATCCTTGAAAGAGTGTGTCTAGGTCAGGACCTAGACAGGAATGTGAACTGATTGTGAAAAAATCCGGTGGTGGGTGGAAGGTTAGTAGAGAAGCCCTCTGCTTTCATTTCATTGTAGAAGATGGGGTCTTTGTTTTACATTCCAAGAGACTTTAAGCTTTTTATCCTAAGAATACCTGTTGTCTTCAGAATGTCCCCTCTCCTTTTCCCATTCCCTCTTCTCAAAAAGACATGCACATACAAAACGTTGTGGAAAAACAACAAATACTATTTTCTTTATAGTTGGATGTTTTCCCTCCTGAAAGAATATTCTCCTCTTGGTGGGAACTTGTGCGTAAGCAAAGGCTAACATGGCATGAAGGCTGGGCAGATGAACTGGTACTGAGCTTCCTAGAGTGCTTTGCTCTTCTGAACTACATTGCTGACTTTTCAACTTACTTGTTTCTGATACTTGTTAATACAATATTAGCTTCCATAGCCATTCATCTCCTTATGGACAGGCATCCTCCTACCTTTTAAATAAATGATGGAAGTACTTTGTGTGCAGACCAAGCTTGCTGGTTTTGAGGCTCAGTAAAATGCTGAGCTAGGGTCCTATTATCCTATGCACTGTTCTTCGCATTGTTAGTTGCTTTCCTCATCAAAGGGAGTAACTTGTGAAAGAGAAATTAATAACTCCCATTTTATTTGTTGTTTCCATATGTTTCTGAACTAAGAAGAGAAGGTTATCCAGGATTAAGGCTTTCTGATTAAGGCACGCAGCTTGCTTGCATGCTGCAATGAAAGAGTGCTCTTATACATTAATTGCATATCTGTTCCTTGACTTACATGAAGAAAGTGAAAACAAGGTCTTTTCACTATGTCTGAGTCCTGTGTGGAGGGAGATAGAGGGTGTTAGTTAGCTTTAGTATTTCTGAGGAAGCTAAGAGATGAGGGATATGGAGAACACCTGTGCCAAACTCCTGATCAGAGGTAGCCCAGTGTCCTACAGTTCTCGGGATTTGTCCTTTGTCCTCTACAGAGCTTGACTGGCAGACATCTCCTCTTTCAGTATGCAAAAGGTGTTCAACAACAGGAACTTCTCTCTAGTACTGTAGCTGATAAAACACATCTCTCCTTGGAGAGTTCTCTTATTTAAATGTGAAGATGTAACTGAATTTCAACTGCAAATATTGACAGCCCTTAGGTTGCAGATCTGAATAGGTTTACAGGTGAAGAGCTGTGAATTTATAGGCTTTTTATAAGTGAGCCCAAAGGGACTTCGCTCTCCCAACTCTGGTTTTCTACCTATCTCTCACTGCAGTTCTCCCTGAAATGGCTTTCCCGATGTGTCTGGCATAGAATTTGCTTACTGTGATCTTTAAAAAATTCTTCAGTCCCCAATTCTCTAGTACTTTGTCTTCCTGAGAATTCATTCATTAGAAAACATTTTGAGAACATTCTTGAGTATTTTGATTCTTAAACTCTCAGCCGTAACTTAAATGTACTCTAAACCTGAGTTGAAAGTTTGTCTAGCGCAAGATGAAGGTTAAAATGTGTGGAAAAGTATTCCTGTACTCTTTCTTCTCTCTGCCTTTGGGCACCTGAACATAGATAAGATTGGTTTCAAGAGATTTAGGCAGCGAATAGCCTGTTTGACTTGATCGTTAGTTTTTTAGGTACTCGTTGAGTTTTGTGAACTCTGAAAGCCACTCTGCACACTGAGTGCCTGTCCTCTGGATTGCTGAATGTTGAGAAAAACGGTGCACAGAGCTAGCTTGCTAATGCTTAGCAATTGTTCAGCACCTGTTCACAAATGTGCCGGAATATTAAGAGGAAATGCATATGGGTGTTCAACAGAATGAAGAGCTGTTAAGATGTGCGTGAACAAGCAGGAGGAAATACAGATGTGAGTATGTAGGAGGGAAAAGGCTATTACAAGGGCAATCCAATTAATGCAAATGATGCATGCAGATGTCTTTGGCTTTTCAGTACCTTTCACTGTTTTGCACCATGTGATCTGCATACTAGGGACAAAGGATAGGAGTTCTGTCTTCCTTTGCATGGCAGTAGTATTCTCAAGCATTAAAATCCTACCCCTGCCACCAAAGAGGGGACATCTTATTTTACTTATGTGTGTATGAATGTATAGCAAAACAACTATTGAGCCACAGGACACATCTGGGACGTGACATAATTTTGTGTTGTATGAGTATCTGTGTGCCTGTTGACTCCTGGCACTTTACAGTGCTTCAAAATTCAAACAAGATAATTGAAAACAGGCTTTATTATTTTCTTTTCCTTTTTCTTTTTTTGTGTGCTAGGGTCAAGTCCTGTTTGATTTATTTTGGTATTGACTTATCAGGACCATTCACCTCAAGGAAGCAGGATTTGGGTTTGAAAAGAGATATTCTTTCAGCTACGTATTGATCTCTGGAGCTGGCTCTAGTCCATCCTTATGACGTACTCTCTGACAAAATGGTTTCTTCTCTTATCTTGGCATCTAATGTGGGGTGAATAATGACTTTAATTAAAAGAAGACCTGACCACTTGGTCTTTCAGGTGAGATACAGAGCAAACCCAAGTACGTGGCTTGAGCAGTACCTATTTTTTCTTTCCTCACTCCATTATGAAATGTCCTTCTCTAAGACAGCCCAGTGACTTTGCTCTCCTGGAGTCAGGAGGAGTTTTACCATTGATTCCAGTGAGTGCAGGACCACTACTCTAAGCCAATGGAAACTTTCCCTGTTTGCTCCAAAGTGTTCTGCCTCAGGACTTTGATCCAATAAATAAATAGATAAATGCTCTCAGACTAACAACCTCAATTTACAAAATCTTTTCTGTCAGAATCTCTGTCAGTCTACTCATTACTTCCAAGCATTGTCACACAGAGGTGTTTTATAGAATAATACTCTGGAATGAAGTGGCACTGCCAATTTAATTTGTCTGTTTGTGATTTTATTTTTCTTACTGACTTACAGAGAAGCTACAGTCCTACAAGCTCATAGCTGCTTTCACCTTTTTTTCATGTTTACTATGATATAGATATTAGGTACTTGCATGAAAACTCACAGTAAGCTTAACATAGTATCAATGTGAGATACTTTTATGCTGTCTTCAACGTTTTTCCTACTTTCTGTAAAATGCATTATGCATTTTCCTGCTCTAGTGTATTTTGCCTAGAAGTACAGTGTGGCTTTTACCTGAGGGGGAAAAAAAAAAAAGGCATCCAAATACCTCTGTACATAGAGTTTCTTTTTACATTTAGAGTGCACAAATAAAGACTAAATTTCCTTTCCAGGATTTTGTATACATAGTTTTCTGCCCATTGAGGTGGTTTTGAATACAAATTTGGCAAGACAGGCAGCCTTCCAGCTGTGTTCGAAGTACTTGTGAAACAAAAGCACACACGGCAAAGTAGCATTGCCAAGCAAACCTCTTAAAAATTATGCACGTATTTGTATGCTGTCATGGAAAACCTGTTCAGAGGCCTAAATTGCATTGCTAACTTTGTTGAAGGTTTCCCACTTAATCATTCAGTAACATCTTGTTGGTAAGGATGTAACCATGTAAACCTGTCCATATTGCATCAGAGCAAGATGCTCTCTATATAGTTAATTAAAGATACTGGATGGGCAAGCAGGGCAGTTCTACAAGCTTGCCGTTGTAATGTTTTCACTTGTTTTACTGCATCTCAGTAACTCCGTTACTACATAGATCTACATCAGTATCTGTACTTCCATTCTCGTATAAGGAGGGTCTCATAAATAGATGGTGAATATTTTTGGTGTTGTCTAACTTGCTTACTGAAATAAAAATCAAACAAATGAAAACCATCACCCTTCTCCATGGTAGTGTTAATTTACAAGGTGCTTTACAAACATAGAAAAGAGCCATTCAGGGTTCTACTCTGTGTAAGATAAGCAAATGCGAGATGAAGCACTTGAAGGCAGTTCAGGAAAATGAGGATATGGAAATGAGTTATGCAAAGAGAAGAGTATTATGAAGTGGGGTTGCTGAGCAAGGGTTTAGGAGGAAAGTGGAAGAAGTGGGTAAGTGGAGGAAAACAGTCTAGTACAAGGAGCCCAGGGCCCTGAGAAAACTGTCTGATGTGGTTGCCAAGCCTCTCTCCATCTGAAAAGCTCTGGCTTTTTCTTTATACACTGATGTCTTATTTTGCTCTCCATCACTGATCCTTGCAATTATTAGGCCAGCACCAAGTCAAGCAAGGGACATGCGAGGTTGTGGCAGTGCATCGTTGCTGCAATAAGAACCGGATTGAAGAACGATCGCAAACAGTCAAGTGCTCCTGCTTCCCGGGGCAGGTGGCCGGGACAACGCGGGCTCAGCCCTCGTGCGTGGAAGGTAAGCAGTCTCCTGCTCACTCACAGTTCACAAGGATTGTTTGAGAAATTTCGTCTCCTTGATTGCTCGACTTCCCTCTGCCTCAAAAGCATAATCCTTCCTTTTATTAATTTTGAAAACATCGCTGCACGTTGATCGTAATGAGTCTGTGCATAAATCCAGGCGTAATTAATCCTCTTAATGTATGTACTCGTCCATTTCATGTCTATGTCAATAGAACTTCATAATTTTTTACACACAAGAATTCTACATTAAGACGGGTCTAGAAAGACCTGAAATAGAAAAAGCTTAAGTTAAGGTTATTAACTCTTCCAGTTACCTTTACACCTAGTAAGTTGGCTGAAAAATCACTGGGTAATAAATGCTGCCCTAAGAGTGAGTATGCAGATAGTGCTGGGATATCTGACTCTGAAAGCTGTTTTCCAGATGGATGACTCACCATTTTATGTACGAAATGGGCTCTTTATGCTGGACATCAGTGCTATAATGACGTCCCATATCTACATGGTTGTGTACGTTTTAACTCCAAATGAGTTGGAGTTGGTAGACCAGAGCAGAGCAAACTTTTCCACGTGAAAGTACAACGTTTATGAGTTAAATTTAAAACAAAAGCCTCAAAAACATTTTTCTTTTGAACTTTCAGAGCTATTTAGTTCTAGTCATAAAACTAAATACATGCAACGTCTTTTTTTTCTTGTTTTCCAGTTCTTATTTAAGAAAACATTTTAATTTTTTTTTTCTTAGACTGTTTAGACTTTTCATGCCTTGTAATTTGGGAGCACAATAAGCTTTAACTGTACGATTTGTTAAGTAGTTTTCCCTTCAAAGGAGAAATACCCTCTGTTTTCAGGTGATACAACAAGCATCGGAACTACTTTTCAATATGACAGATAATAAAAGTCAGTCAGTGTTCTAAACTTGCCTAAGGATTGCAAAGGTGACACTACATTCCATGATAGAAAGACATAAATGTATGGATATGGTAGAAGCTTAATTCAGGCTGTCAGTGCAAATAGTTGCTGAGAGAATTTAGTGGCTGGTTTTTTTTTTGGTTTTTTTTTTTCCTTCAAGTGTAGTTGAAATTAAATAAGACAGAATAGTATGAATGTGAGATTTTGGTTTCTAAAGTGTAAGTCTTTGATTCCTCCTTCTTTTTTGGGTAATACTTTAATGTGCTTCACTTTTTGCTTTTTTTCCTTGCATGTATTTGAGACTACAGTCAGTGTTTTTTCAGTTGCTGTAGCACAGAAATTATAACTATTTTTACTTAGCGTGTTTTTCCCCACTCTGTACACAGCCTTCAGTAGGCTTCTATGCTGTGGAAACCAGAAATCTTTTCTGAAAAAAAGCGAAGAATTTGCATGTTTTAGTCCGGCATAGACGTTTTGATTTCTTTTCTAACTCCATTCTGCTGAACAGAGGGTTATTTGATTTCCCTGTATTTTGCTCTGAATTTAAAGGGAAGAGTATGCTTGAATTATGATTTTTTCCAACCTAAAGAAAAGATTCCATAGAGCAATTGACTTATACTAGTCTTCCAAAGTAATTTCCTTGAACTTCAGACCTCACCCAGTAGTAATTATTATTTTCATTTTCTCTGTGCTTTTGAACATACATTGGCACACACATGGTGTCTGCTGCCTGCAGTTCCTTCCTCATGTTGCATTCATGTTAAACTGGGCTCAGAGGAAAAGAGGAATAAGGCACTTCTCATTCAGTGAATTTGTATTCATGAAGTGCCACCCACTTGTTGTGTCAGACGACATAATTTTGGTCATACACACAGATGCTTTTACAGATTGAAATTCTTGATTAAAAAGTCTACTACTTAGTAATTTTTAGTAGAAAATGTTTTCTAAGTTCAAGTAGAATGTATATACATATAAAAATTTTCTATTTGGACTTTAGCCTCTTCAACACATGTTCAAAAAGGAAATAATTGTGCAAGTCGTGTTGGAAAACAATAATAAATAGGGTGAAATTGGACAAATGTTGACGCTGACTGAACTTTTCAGCATTGAAGAGGTTACTGAAACAGGGTGGATGGGCTTATATTTCATGTTCAACACTGAATGACAACCTTAAAAAAAAAAAGCTGTTGGAATGCAATAGTGTTTTTCTTTCTTGACCGAACATATGGATGGCTACATAGTTATGTAATTGCAATTAATTATTTTGATATCTATGTGATGATTTTAAGCAAGTCTGCTGCTTCTTCCTTTTCTTAAACGAAGGTGTGGTTTCTGATTTAGTATTTACAATCCAGGAAGCACAGTAAGTTGGTTCTAAACGTTCCTTTCAGCTAGTCTGGCAAATAACAGATTATAGCTCATCCACAGGAAATTAAGACTACTGAGGCAAATAGATTCTCTCAGAATATGGAAGGCAGTAAAGATCTGGGACTTCAGTAATGTCTAGACAAACTGTTCTTGCTGTTCTATTCTGGAATGGAACTTCGCATTCAAGTAGCCTCCAGCTACATGTATATGTATGTATATATATATTATTTTTTTTTTCCCCAGAAAATTATAACAATTAAAATAAGCCTTCCTCATCTGAAAACTGTACTTGAGGTTCTGGTACTTTATAGATGTTATTTTTCTTTTCCCTGGATTTTCTTAGTCTTTCAGCATATGGGCTTTCAGACCGAACTCCCACTGGATTTCAGTGACAGATTTTTGATTAATTTGGGTGGAGGTAGAATCTAGTTCATCAAACACAGCTCCTTGTTGATAGGTATTGGGCATTGTGCCCTTTTGCATAAACAGACCGTAAAATAGGTTTATAAAGCCTGTCATGATTGTTTTTAGGATGCAGTCATAGGCCAGCTGGATATTTACATCTTGGCAGATGATGAAGAACTTTACACAAGGTCAGATTAAAGCAGCACTTTATAAAAGCAGTACTATATGTTACATATAAACCCTGCTTGGAAGAGTAGTGCAAAGTGTACCAGTACTCAGAGCTACCAGAATTTCAGGAAAGTCTCCTGTTTGAGACAGGTCAGACTGGATGTTTGTATGATTACATTCAGGCTTAGACCTGTAAAAGGGATATTTTTTTCTGAATGATAAATGATAAGGAGAAAACTAAGAGAAGTATTTTGAGTTACAGGAAAGACAGTAAATGTCCAGGTAAGTTTCAAGGAAAATGTGTTAAAATTGTACAGGAAGGAATATAAAAATATTTAAATCTTATAAATATATCAAATGAAACTCTGACGTGCCTTGAGTACAGCATCGTGGGGCCTAACTAACATTTATAGCGTGCTTTGCATTTCTACAGTGTCTCTCATCCCAGAAACTTCAAACATTGGTAGCAGCAAAAATCAGATTAGTTCATCTAAAATGAGGGATATAAAGACTAAAATCAGTGTTATTGTCTGGGATATTCAATAGCATTTCAACAAGCATAGTAAAATCACTTGTTGTAGCCTAAATGAGAGTATAGAGGAAGAAGTCTTTGGATCAGGATATTTCTGTAATCCCTCATCCACACTGGAATACTCATTAACGTTCTTCTCTTTTGGATAATTGCATTTTGGATGCAGCTAACAAGAAGGTCTGATTTGTGTATTTGAACTTAGTTCTGAAAGCTATTGGCAAGTACTGGCAAACAAGAAGAGCAAGGCTTTCTGTCCTTTTTCTTTTTTTCCCACCTTGCAGATACAAGCTATCTTGCTGCTTTGAGAAATCTTGCTGTAGATGAATTGAGCCACTAAACTCAGGAAAAAAAGAGCGTATCACAGAATCACAGAATTGTAGGGGTTGGAAGCGACCTCTAGAGATCATCTAGTCCAACCCCCTGCCAAAGCAGATCCCTAGCTCAGGTTGCACAGATAGGCGTCCAGGCGGGTCCTGAACATCTCAGGAGAAGGAGACTCCACCACCTCTCTGTGCAGCTCCAGTGCTCCGTCACTGCACTGTGAAGAAGCTCCCATGCGGATTTGTGCAGCGCTTCCTATGCTTCTGTTTGGGGCCATTTCCCTTCATCCTATCACTACACACTGCTGAGAAGAGCCCAGACTCATCCCTTTGCCTCCCGCTCCTTAGATATTTGTAGACATAGAACATATCTCCTCTGAGTCTTATTTTCTCAAGACTAAACAGCCACAGGTCTCTCAGCCTTTCCTCATAAGAGAGATGCTCCATGCCCTTTATCACCTTTGTGGCCCTTCGCTGGACTCTGTTGAGGAGATACCTGTCTTTTTTGTACTGGGGAGCCCAGAACTGGACACAAAATGATAGGAATTAATTAAATCTACAGAGAAAACATACCATACAGCCTATATACCCTGCCTTGAGTTGTAGCTATAGTACTTGATTGCAGCTGTACTGTTGCTTAACAGAGATCAACTCATTCATCTGTAAAGGATCAGCAGTTACATTTGAAATAGTCATAATGAGATTTCGTTTTTATCCATTTTCTTTGTTGAAAATAACGTCTTTAGTAAGCACTTTCAGCTTGTCTATCAGCTTCTGCCAAGGAGATAAAACATTAACAACTTTTGTCTGGAGAGAAGCAAAGTGCTTTTAAATGCTTCTAAGTAAATCATCACTAGCCAAATCATTTTCCATCCAGTCAATTCTGTTAGCCCTGGAATTTATGAGGAAAAGTGTTTGGATTCAGGAACTAAATAATTAAAGTTTTTCTATAGGGTCAAAGAATCACAATGAAGAAAAAGTACAGTTCTGGCTGAGAACCCAACTGGATTACAGACTGAAGGGAAGGGACCATAGAGAAAGAAGAAAACAAAAGATCAGTACATAGTAAACAGATAAAAGTACAAATGGTGGAGAAGATTCCCTTCCCACTGTGTTTGAATGTATTTCAGGAGAATTTTAGAACTCAAAGGGATGCTAATGCTATGTCAGTATTCAAAGAAAAGGAAACATACAATAGAATGAATAGTCAACTGAAAATTTATATGGAAAGCTTAATCTGAGTAGGTAGGAAAGACATCTGTATTTGTCATGACTACAGATAACATGGATTTGTTTAAGTAGAATACAAAGAAATAATTAAACTATTTGTTATCCCTTCAGCTTTAAATCGTAAAACATACTACAACATATGTGCACTGCTCAGTGTCAGTGACCTAACATAGCTCAAAACCATGCATCTCCATGCAGTCATCAGTAGGAGGTAGTAGTGAAATGACACATACCTACTGGGATTTCACAGTGCTATGTCTGTCCCTCTGCAGCATTTTCAGCAGTGACCTGAAAGCAAATATAGAATCTCCTGACAAAAAAATGTATGGATTTCATCTGGTGGATCAAAGGAGTAACTAATTACGAGCCCCAGGCAGTCACATGGCATAGCCCTGTGTTGCGGGAAGTTGAACCTGTTTGAAAAAACTCTGTGTTAATAAAGATGAATGGATTGCATCAAGAAACTGAAGAAGTTGAATGGGCTCAGCTTATCAGGCAGAAGATTGAAAAGTTACTTGATTGCAACACGTCCAGTACCTTCACAGGGAGAAAATGATGATTACAAACAGGTGCTGTAATGTAGGAGAAGAAAGTGCAACAGAAGAAGTTTAAAGAGAAAAAAAAAAAAAAACAACAACACTAAAACTCTGTGTTTCATGCTGAGATTGTTTAATTGTTGTGAAAAATGTCAGTGGGAGAAGTTACTTTCTTCACCTGTGCCAGAATGGCTTGGAAGACAATGTAACCAAACACAACTGAGGGCACAACACAGTGAATTGCATGAGGCAAGACAGGATGATGTATTGACACCTTTTGGCCTTAATCTCTATGAATCTACTGTTTCCATGGAGTTGCATCATCTAGGGAGCAATGTCAGCAGAAGATTTATTTCTGGTAGGGTAACCACCAGCAAATTGACTGGCAAATGTCAAACTAAAGCAGTCTCCTTTCCCTTCATTAGGGTGGCTGTGTGTGAGTGCGACATAGCTGCTCTCATTCCTTAGAAAAGTCATCTGCTGAAATGTCTCCAAGAATGCCTCAATCTGAGGAGTGGAAACTTTTATGTGCTGCGGAGTCACACGGTTACAAGGACAGCAATACTTAAAAGAACTCTCTCTCTGAAGATAAACCTAAGCATCTGATGGAGAATTTTAATAGACTAATCTCAGGAGTGTGTTTGATACAAACAGCCACAGCCATTTAGGATGTACAGACAGCAGAGTGGACATTAGAGCTACTAAGAAATTGGACATAAAATGGATATAAGAATTAGTGCATTGCTGCAGCAAAGAATTAGGGATTTGCTGAAAGTTAATAGAATGAGACCTGCATTAGGTATTTCAAAGTGTTTCCATTAATGGGAAGAAAGATGTCTGCACAGAATAGAAATCAAACAGCAGAAGGGTAGGAGTCATTTTCTCTGAAAGTGTCTAAACGTGAGATGAACAGGAGGTGAACTAGGCAGGCTATTGTAGAGCTTGTTTGGTTTAGATTGACTCCACAGTGTTTCCCTTTCATATCCCTGCTTATTTTAATGGAAGATGGTATGGCTGGAAGTGATGGTTCTGGTTCACTGCCTTTTGTACATAGCCCATGTTTCGTGGACCAGGAAGCTACATGGTCACGGTGGTTCAAGATGCTGTGTGACCCATTCTTGTGTTGCAATTCTGGGCAGACAGTAAGTGCCTTTTTTAATAAGTTGTTAGAAGCAGGTTAATGCGGGTTGTATTGATAAATAAACCCTGCAGCGTTTGGTGCACTTTCTGCAGTCTTAGAACAAATTGTGCTCAAGGCAATCTGAAAAAGGTTGGATCTGAGTAGTTATCACAACATCTGAGGTACCAGGGATTCTAGGCACCTGAAGGGACAGCTGAGTGAGTGAGAGGTTGTTTTCGATGTCTGAACTTATGTTTTTAAGGTAGCACTGTGAATATGAAAGCAGGTTCTCGTGTCCGAGTGCAGGCAAGTTCCTATGCCAACACATCCACACTCACAGCAGCACTGTGCAGAGCTGTGTAAAGCAGTAGCCAGGCCTCCCAGTGGGGCTAGCTGGCTCTGAAGCAGAGATTTGGAGGTGCAGATGGCTTACTACCAGGATCTCATGCAGAAGTCCCTGCAGATGCCCTTGATCTTCTTGAGTCTCACCTTCTAGAGGTTACGTTTATCAGAAATTAATGTGGTATGGAAATTGAATAAAATTTAGAAAGTTGCAAAGCTATAAAGTAAACTGCTGCACTATTTGTCTCGAGTGGAAGTGATCCCTCACCTCTTAGAGAGGCATAACCACATTTCATCCATTTTATCAGCAATCAATCAGCATCAAAGCAAATGATCTAGGATGCAAATAGCTGTGACAGGAATCATGCATTCATTTTACAAGGATAGGAGAGTGAAAAAATCATTTATAGAAGCTAGACTGGTGCTTCAGAAATACATTTTTCATAGTGCTCTTCATGTAGCCTTCGAGTGAAAGCGCAAAACAAAAGTAATTGAATGAGCATTTCAGCAATATTCTCATGTCAGCCTGCCTGCTTGTCACCCTAATTTGAAGGTTGCAGAGATATGAATCTACCTTGAAATTACAAAGAAACAAAAAGTGCTTTACAAGAATTAGGCTTAATTATTTTTGCTCCTCTCTTTTGGATGTACTGTCTTTTAAAGCGTAGACTCCAGTATTCTGTGCACACTGTAGAGAAATGCAGACTAACGACATCAGCATTCCCCACCATGTTTTATTTTGAAATCCAATTTAGTTTCTGTATGATTACAAGCTGATACTTTTCAAGATCATTTTTCTGGGATTTGATGAATCCTGTGAACAATGCAAAACTGAGAAATGCATGCAGAAGTTTGCATTAGTTTTTGGGAATTTGTTACCAGCAATATTAAAAAGTCACGACTACGGGTTTAAAAATAACAAGCGTGATCTTATTAACAGAAATTGGCTTAAGGGTAGAAAATTAATAAATTTGCACAGTTGGTGTGCTACTGAAGCCTTGCTAAACATATTGCAAAACTGTAAGTGTAACTGCAAGATTTTTAGTTAATAATCTAGTGCTTTTCAATGATTTTTGTGTCCTCACTTGCCCTATTTACTGACAGACTTCACATGCTTACTTCTGTGCAGTTCTATTTTCTTACCCAGTGGAGGGAGAAACTGGCATTTCTTTGTCCAGTCTCACATATGCATATCTGAATTAAACAAGAAGCCTTAGTTTCCTACTGCCTCACAGCAGCTTCTTTGCTAAAGCATGAAAATGAAGGAAGCATGCCACCTCTGTAGCAGAGGAGGAAAGGCAATTCCAGAGGCCAGATCACTCTCTGCTATTGTTGGTCAGTATGCCATTTATCCTTCTGTTTGTGGGTGAATTTTTTTAGACACCTCTTAAGCTCAAACTTGCTCAGTGTGATAAGCTACTAAAACAGTAACTGTGGGTTCTACCTTTTGTGATCAAACAACTGAACAGCTCGCAGGTAACCTACCTACAAAAGACAACACTATTAAGAAATGATTGTATTCTGTTTCTCTTTCCCATTTCTTTTTCAAGCTTCTATTGTCCTGCAGAAGTGGTGGTGTCATATGAACCCCTGTTTGGATGGAGAGGACTGTAAAGTACTACCAGACTATTCAGGGTGGTCTTGCAGCAGTGGAAATAAAGTCAAAACCACAAAGGCAAGTACAGAGATCACCTATCTAAATACAGGTAGCAGTCTGCTGGTGAAATTTGCTTATTTCATTGCGATTGTGGTTGTGAGCACCAGTGCTGGACTCCTCAGTGTTCTGGAAAGCAGTCATTAATGCAATTGTTCTCAGGGAGGAAAATGCTGGGTAAGAACTGACCCTTAGCTCCCAGCCTAGTTAAGTTGCTGGATGTTGAAATCAAACCAAAGAAACAATTCAGCTGAGATCAGTGCTAGGGGGATAATCATGTTCCAGCATCAGTTCTTCTGTTTGCATACTAAGTATGTATATCCAAGGTGTAAAGTTATATTCTTGCACTACTGGAAATTCCTTTTAGCTTTGGAGTGAAGTAGCTAACCTTTGGAGTTGAGAATTTGTACTGACGTCACAGGAACTGTGGGACACTGAGCACCAGTGGAAATCAAGCTGGTTCTGATAATTTTTAATTACAGGTAAACATGGAGACAACCTGTTTTTAAAATAAGCTTTGCTCTGCCATCCTATTTCTTAATTAATGGCCAGCAGAAGGAAAATATCATGTTCTCTGTCTGCTTAACAATCTGAAATGAGTTCAGTGCATTGAAGTTCAACAAGTCATAGTGAACTGTGTGTATAAATATATTATAAAACATGAGCTTTCAGCAGGCAATAGCAGCAGAGACATATGCTTAGCTTTTTCCTTTACAGCCTCTTCTAAATGGAAATGAATATTGTTGATTAGGTAACAGTCTGAATTAATAAGCAAACACTGACACCAAATGCTGCTTAATAATAGCTGTTTTAAGAGCAAAGCGTGTACTAATTCAGGATGAAAGAGAAAATTAGATGGCTTTGGGCAGCTGTGGAGTGAGTGCAGTGATCCAGAAACCAGACATACACATTCTATGGTGACAAGTTCACTGGAGAAATCTGACCAGAAAAGTCTGAAAAACCCTATTCCTCTTTTAAAGATCACAGAACGGTTTAGGTTGGAAGGGAAATCTGGAGGTCATCATGTCCACTGCTCAATCAGATGAGTTATTGAAAAGGTATAAATTATCCTCAGCCTTTGAATTTTTTCATAGGCATTGACTTCAGCTGCTCATATGTAAAAAAGAAATCGTGTGGTGGCATCAGACAGAGAGGTGAGACAGGCCAAGTAGGAGTTGAATATAGAAACTGCATCTGTAGCATTGACAACTGGAGCATCAAATCTTCATTCATGCAGGTGTCCCTTCCTGTAAGCAGCTGCCATTCAGTTCAGTGAGGTCAGTTGACCTTAAGATGTGTAATATAGCCTGTGCTCATGACTTTTGCTCTTAAACAGTGAAAACAGGCAGCCTGAGTCAGTGGGAGTTTACTAATAGAAGGGCAGATTTGGCATGGATCATTTATTTTATTATCCATGACAAAAATTGCAACCAGCAAACTTACAGATTATGGCAATACATCCTGATGATTTTAGGGATGTCTTTATAAAGCTAGAGTGGGACAAATCATCCTGCCTGCAATTAGACCTGTGCAAATTCATCAACTCCAATGAGTTTGTGTGAGTCTAACAGAGGGCGAAGTGTAGCAACATGAGAGCAAATGTTATTTCATTAAACTCATCCTCTACTATGGTGGGATGTGGAGTAATGTTTTTTTTTTGCATTGATTTTTATCACCATAAGAGATTACTTTAAGGGGTATTTAATTGCAAGGATAAGCAAACAACTGGCACTTGTACTTACATGTGAATTGTTCTACTGAAGTACTGATACGAGAGCTGCTCGGTTTTTTTCTTGCATGATTTTGCTTATCTTTTGCTGCCCTTTGTTATTTTAGACTTACACATGTTAAGATAGGGCTGTGTTTTATTGTGCATGTGCTTAGTGACAGCGTAAGGGAGATCCTTGTTCTGCAGCAACAGAAATATGAATAACAAAGTTGTTGGTTATACATCTTATTGAGA
The DNA here is from genome assembly GCA_036925125.1 of Oreortyx pictus. Lineage (NCBI taxonomy): Eukaryota > Metazoa > Chordata > Aves > Galliformes > Odontophoridae > Oreortyx > Oreortyx pictus. The sequence goes on from JAUPFR010000015.1 coordinate 4,450,903, forward strand.
GGAGTCCTAAACCTTACTAGTGGCCGGCCATGTTGGAGAAAGGAGCAGGCAGCAGGTTACCTTAAAGAGCACATCCATGTTTCCTCTGTATATATTTTGCATGTCTTGTGGGTGATTTTCTCTATTGACTGAAGCACAGTTGTTGCACAAATATAATGAATAGATTCTGAACAGAGGCTTGTGGTACAAACAATATTGAGCTGGAAGGAGCGTGGAAAGGAATGGAAGGAAAAAAGCCTTGTTAGGGGAAAAAGTATGATGTAACTTCGTTTTTGATTTTAAGAATGAACAACACAATTGTCCAAACTCAGCTCAGTCTGCATTAAATGCATTATTAAAACTCAGTACAAATAGAGGACTGTCCGATGAGCAGTAGTCCAAATCATACAGCAGCCTGTATGGCTCAATGCTGGTATACTTAGGAAAGACTCAGCAAAACCTTTGTGGGTAGATATAGAATATGTACTTGTATATGAAATTCTTCCAGTTCTGCAGACTCTACTTTCCCTAATGAGTTCTGTAGTTGGCTTTTATCTAAAACATGAGTGTTGAGATGCTATTTTTTTTTCTATGTTATGTAGCAAAGAGGATCTCATTACCATTTAAATTTCTAATCAAGTTTTAAAGCTTACTGAGACCTTGGGATCAGTGCTAGTTGGGACAGTGAGCTCCTCAGGTTAATTATACACTGAGAGAGGAAATGCCAAGTAATCACTTTTTAATCTGGTGTCTTATTTGAAAGTATTAGAGTGACTTGAGGCGTATGAAGCATGGAGAGACTCCTGATGCTACTCAGGAATTAGATGTATAGGTGGTAGCTGAGTGGGACAGTTAAATATGTGAAAGTCTGAAGGGCTTCTATTTAAACCAGTTACTGTGGGGAGGGAAATAAAAACTGCTGTGGTTGTTGAGCTTTGTAACGGGTCTAGACACTACAGAGCAGAGCTGACAAAGCCTCCTTGCGGGCTGTCTTATTCTTCCCTGTTCGCAGGGTGGGAAAGGAAGGGTTCTACTTTGGTAACAGTTTCCTCTTCTTTTATAGGTAACACGGTAGCAAAGAATAAACCTGTGGGTCCTCCAGGAGCAATGGCACGTGCAACTTTGTTGCTTGGCTGTTAGACAGAGACTAGGCCCTATTTTGTGAGAGTGCTATTGACTTCATTCTTTGAACTTCCAAGTTTACTTGGAGAGGAGGACAGCTCTTCCAATGGCGGCTGCAGTTCCTGAACCTGGATTTTGCTATACAGAACAATACATGTGTAATGTGGTGAGAAAACACAAGGAGATTTGGTTCTACCTGAAATGCACCTTGGATTCTCCAGCTTCTGTCGCCTGGCAGCAATTAATAGAAGCATGAACCTGGACTTCTGCAGTACATCAAGGACAAGACTTTGTGACACTGAGATATATAGAATTGCTTTAAATGAGTTTAGATTGTGAAATTAACCTAGGATACCATAGAAAGAAAATTCTTTAGTTGGAACCATTATGGGTTTGTCTGAGGTACTTCTCACAGTGCAACAGAAAAATGCAAAGCTGATCCCAATGCTGAGTTAGCCAACAGGACAGTGTTAGTAAATAACATATTGGTGTATTTTCAGCTGTGATTTGTAACTGTCAAGGTTGTTAGAGTGAAAAGATGGCACTTATAAATCAGTAATGATTATAGTAGGGCATACTTTGGTTATATCTGTGCAATTAAATTTATTTCCTTAGGTAGTTATAGGTACTTTAAATTTTACATTCATAAGTGGTGGCAGGGAAGCATGAGGAAGAGACAAAATTTGAAAGTAGATACAGTTTTTGCTGTCCTAAAATAAATCCATTCTCTAGGGGAATAGCAAAGTATATGTATCCCTTGCCTCTTTGAATCTAGATATGGAAAAGAATTTAGCCATTAGCTAGAAATATGCATTCAGATGCCTAAAAAAAAAAAGGTAAAAAAAAAAAAAAAGAAAAAGAAAAGGCGAGCATGCTTGTACTGCATAAAGAGGACTTACTGGAAGGAGAGTAATTTGTTCAGATTTTCATAGCTTTGGTTATATCCTAATAGGTAACATACTTAAAATTCATGAGCAAAATTCTGGATAAAAGTGAATCTTCGCTTTCAATTAGTTCTTGTTTAGACTGATTATAATAATTAAATGTCCAGTTCTTTGACAGACTGAATTTCCAAGTGATTACGTTTTGTGACACATAATTGTTCCATATTATTGTAGATGCATTTCATACTGTTTTTCTTATTTGCCTGTTGCAGTTTTTTGTCATCAGTTTTCATAAATAGAACAGTAAGTAGAAGTGAAGCTGTAGCCAGGCTGATCCCCAGTATATCATTTTGGACTTAAGATGCATTAAAACTGACTAAAATGCAATGATGCAGATGGATATCTTGCAGATGAACTGCTGCTGACCCAGCTACTGAACTCACTGTTATGCTTTATGTAAATATGAGGGTAACAATGTAAATCTAATTTTTATAGAGCCAGAAAAGAAAGAAAAAAAAAGGGAAAGAAAGTATGTTGTATTCATTTAGATCATTGTGCATACGCTTTCAGCTCTGTGGGGAAGATACCATCAGCCATGTGAAGCTGTTCAGAATAATGTTGAGCTTTTTTTGCTTTTGATTTGCTGGAGTGAGTGCGAGTTTTCAGCCAGATAATTCCACAGAAGTGAGCGGGGGAAGGTCTGGCCCTGTGTTCTTTTCCTTCTGATTTCTCTGGTTTAGCCCACTTTTGGTTATGCATTTGATTACAGCTGGAATCATAATGGTCATTGTACTCAGTGAAAAGGAAAAAAAAAGAGATGTTCTGCTCTATCCTTGGACAGCTAAACAGTGATTCTACCTAGCAGACTCTACTTTCCCTAATGAGTCCTACATTACCAGTATTCTTCCACTGTTTCAATTTTCCAATTAAGTTTTAATATTGCCTTTTCTCTTTCTATTCTTTCTGTATCTATCTATTCAGGAATATTATCAGTGAAGTTGTTTTTTTGTTTACTGTTTGTACAATGTTGGCCCCAAACTGGTATTTATTTATTTTGCTAATTTCTGTATATAAAAGCGTAGTAAAAACCATTGCCGGGGTGTTCTGATCTATGTGGATAAATGAGAATTTTAAAGAAAAGTTACTACTTTTCTTTTTCTGAAGGTAAATGCAAAGAAAAACTATTTACCAGTGTTCATACACTAGATTTATGGCAGAGCTGAGAATCAACCCAAACCTTATAACACCTGATTAAGCTTTTCTCATGGGGAGCGTAAAAGGTACATGACATCTCTTACAACACCTGCCTGGAAGGGGCATTCGGCATCCCTGGAGAAAGGGAAAACTCGAGCATAAATTTGATAGCATGGGATTATGAAATGCAGCCCACATGAATGACTTCCTTCCTAGATCCTCCGCTGATGACAAAGATTTTATAGTTCTAAAGAATCTTCGTTCCAGAGGATCTTGGGATGATTTACAGCCTTTTCTGACTCACTGCACAGATGCTCTAATAGATACCTGTCTCTTTTTGGAGGATTGCTGTTTCTTCTAATGCTGTTGTCTGACATCTGACACTAGTATTGGCCTTCTGCTGAATGATTGCAAAGTTAAAGCCTTTGCCAGCGGCTCTGTTAGTAGAAGAGATCAGCGTCCAGGATTTGCTGTGTGTTCTCTATGGAAGTGGCTTAGTTTGTGCATATCTACTTCTAGAAGAGCAGCATTTGTAAGCAGCAAATCTCTGCTTACTTCCCACTCTTAAGCTTCTGTGGGGATAAAACGTGGGTTCTTGTGTCTCACTGCCTGCTCCGACTGGTTCCGAGACAGATCCCTTCCCTCTGTCCTAAAATTGCAAAGTTTTGTCACACAATTTCTAACAAAAGACTGTTGCAGACACTCACTCCTTTGATAAACTATTTGTCTGATGTGCAGGCTGAACTAATTTCTAAGGTCCTGATTATGCGTATATCTCATTTAACTCTGCTCATTTCTCCCCTCATTAGCATGACCCCAATGTATTTTCTTTCACTGTGTTGACATTTCAGTAGACAAACTGCTATTCACTGCTATTCTAAGCTTGCATCTTTTCAGCTCGTGCCTTCCTGCTGACAGTGTACGTTCTTACCACTTCTACCTCAGCATGTGACCTGGAAGTTTTGCTGCTGATTATGGTCCACTGTTGCTCACCCAGGCTGAGGGCACAAGGTGCAGTCTGTCGCCTGTGCTGAGGACTTCTGTGTGCCTCATGGCAGAGCCACAGCTGAAGCATCCCATGACTGACTGAGGAGGATGTCCATCACATCCCATTTTGAACATGAAGTGCCATTGTTCACTGTTCAGTGAGTTCCTTACCATTGTCCTTATCTTCCTCAATTAGACAGGGAAATCTCTGTGGTATCAAAATAAGTATATAGAAGAAGATACATGCGTTGATATGTAGGTCAAACTAGATTTGTGGCATTTTCTTTATCTAGAAAATAAATTATCTTAATAGAAATCCTTACAAGGTTTCTCTTGTGTCTTACAACTCTGTTAAATCCATGATGGATTTTATTACATTTTCGTCCAAGTCTGTTATCTTCAAGGATTTCTGTTAGAATTGGTACCTGAAGAGAGTGAATGATTCTTTTACATTTGCTGTATTTTTTTTTTCGTAGGGTTAGTTCATAACAAACCTACTACAATAGAAAATGTCTTTAAAGAATAGCAGTTTGCTTGCAGACTGAGCAGCCCCTGAGGTAAGGCAGACAAGGCTTCTGTCACAGCAAGAGATGCTTCTGTATTTACTGAAATATAGATGATCCTGTAGGAAACTTTTAACTATTTAGGATAAATAATTGCCTAGAAGCTGTTGTAATGTGGTTTTAAGGACTGCTTTTCACGGCACAGAGTGCCAAAGTACTGCACTGTGGCAGTAATTCTGGGCAGATTCAGAATGGATCTGCTCACCTTGGGATTTGGAATGTGCTGGTTATGGAGAGCCTCTCTGAGCTCACGAGGATGTTTTCTTGATGGTTATGGCTGCAGGGATTCTTGCTGCTTGGAAATGAGAAACTGGAGGATGGGGAGTATGTACTGATTTCCACTTCAGTGAACTTAGTTCCGAAACTAAAGCCCTTTCCAAAAGCAGGATTTTTTTAGGACCTTTTAAAAGGTGTTTTTACTTATCACCTAGCCAATAAGAGTTTTTCATTTTAGAAGGTATCTATGGGCATTGTCAGATCACAACAGGTAGGTAAAACATCATCTTAACAAAATACTGTCCTTAACCCGAAATGCATGCTATACATGCAATTTGCTAAGTTAAGAACAGTAGCAGTAACTCCTGTGAAGAATGTAGCTGGGAGGCTGTAACTTTTAAATACTGTTTCATTTATTGTTTTCTTCCTCCACAGTAACCTGTATTCTGCCTGTCTGTAATGGTAGGGAAATTGGACATTTAGGGGCATTGGACTATCCAGCACAAGTGGTGACTTCTTCATTTAGGATTTGAAAGGATTTGGCCTTTCTAAGTGAAATTTTGCAGAACTGATTCTTTCCACTTAGATCTTGGTACTGAGTCATCCAAGACTTCTCAGCTGAGGAACTGAAACACAAATATTTTGTCTACCCACTGAAGTTATGTTTCACTTCACAGCGATCTATATGGAGTGAGATTGCACAGATTAGTGAAGTTATTTGCACAAAAGCTTGCAGACTGTAGGAATCTCGTATCCCTTTTTCTCTTTAATGTGCACTGGGTGAAGGTTTGCTAAGCTAACTCACATGGCTTCTAGCTATAAAGTCCTTGTTTGTGCTCTCTCTGATGCAGGGTTGTGGGTGAGAGTACTTTCTTTTTTTCTATTTTTTCTTTTTTTTAATTTCTTTTTTGTTCTTTATTTTTTTTATTATTATTTTAAATTTTCTTAATTTGAATCATCAGGGATTTTGTTTTGCATAAATGCCTTCCAGCCAGGAATCTATTCGCTCAGTCTTCTGAGGAAAGTTTGGTTCAGGTACAAAAAGAAAGCAAGGAGAGAGGTAAGCTCCATCTTGTCATGCAAATGGTCTCTACGTGGAGTCAGAAGAGAAACAAGATAATGTTGGTAAGATAACTTCACCTCAAGGTACTCCATGTTATCTGTGTAGAGGATTATTACTTAATAGACTTTTCAAGGACAGTTGACCTATAGCCTTCATATTCCTGAGTCCGGAGTGATTTGCAATAATTGGAAAACGAATTTTCCTGCACTTTAAAGGAGCATCTAAAATGTCACCAATCAGCTACTATTAGAAAGAGGTGAGGAATGTTGGAACAGAGGAAAAGTAGCCTAAAAGGTGATAAAAAAAAATTATATATGCAATCAATTTATCTGCTGTATAATAGGATGTAGATCCTCCCAAACTTGTGCTTTGAATGACTCCAGTTTACAGAAGCGTGATATTTTTTTTCCTTTACTGTGTTTTTAACAAATAAGCCCATTGCTTAAAATTCACTAGAACAAGTGATTTGCAAGCAAAACCGTCAGCTGTTTGCTTACCCTTTAAATTAATTGGCCTGAAAAGCAATCTACTACAGTGGTAAAATCAATGCAAAATACATTACTCTAAGTCCCTGCAAAATAAAATCGGTGCTTTGTAAAACAACACTAGCATTCGCAGCTGCCCTCACTTGGTTTCGTATGAAACTCTTTGAGTTGATGAGTTCACACAGGTCTGAATGAATGCACAGTGATGTTTTCTAGTCTGTCTTTTGACAGTGCCCACAGATAACAGAAGCATTAAGAAATCCACGTGGAGCATTGCAGAGAGAGTAAAGGGTCGGCATTGCTACTTTCAACTAGTCTTTGTCAAGGCAACTTCATTCTACTTTGGACCATTTCACAGCCTATGGGTTAGGCCCTACCTCTGCAGAGAGCATAAGTATTTGATGGCTTGCTGCTTATGGCAAACACATTTCTTTGTTGGAGATTGTGCAGGTTGAAATGTGGCTGTGCTGTGTGCCTAAATATGTATTCCAGTCCTGTATTTCACATGCCACGAGAGCACTTGCACCCTTAGCAAAGCATATCGATGTGCCATATGTGAAGGAGCAGAGGAACTGAGCTTTTCTTTCACATGGTGCTGTGCCCCTGCATGTTTTTCCCTGTGTATGTGCTGCAAATTCTTTCTAATCTTCTGATGGTAGGAAAACATAAACAATCACAAAAGGGGTGTGAATTCCTACAGGAAGGACTAAAAATAACATTTTTTTTTGTCACTTAAAGTAAAGCAGACAAGGTAGCATATCCCACGGGACACTAATGAGCCACCTGATACCACCAAGTGCACACTTGACCTCTTGACACACGAAGCGAAGATGACAGATGTACTGTCAAAATACAAATCTGTCAACTTCATCATGTAAATCTACCCACAGATGCTTTACAGTAGAGGCCTGATGGGAAACAAACATTTTAACTTACAGAGTAACCTTGTAAACAGGAACTTTTTACAAAAGACTCAGGTTAATAATTTATGAATTGTAACAGTGTCATGAGAAAAGGATGCTTAGCATTGATTTTTGGCAGTGAATGACAAGAAAGTAATTCCCCCAGTTTCCACTATAAAGATACTCTGACTGTTCTAGTGTTAGGGTGCATTGATATTCATAATAAATTTGCATAAAATCTTGCTTCTCATCTTTTATATTATTCATTCTATGCTTTCTACCTCTTTCCCAACTGTGTTTTGTTGCTCCCTTAAACACACAGACTTTCTGTTCTGCAAGTGGGAAACATCTCCAACTCACTCCAGGACGATAATTTTTACTCTTTAATTGGGCTGGTTGAGCTTGGTACTTAGAATTAATTTATTTTTTTTTTCTTGTTTATAAGTAATTTATTGTGACCACTCCAAATGGCAGCACTTGCACTGTGTGAAGACAGTTAATTTTCGAAGATGTGACAAGCACAGTTTTTAATTAGATTGGGGTAACCCTGCCAAAAATGGATCTTCCTTTTGTGAAGCACATAAATATTCGCATTTTTTTGTTAAGAGTTTTTCTTTTTTTCTTTTCTTCTCCCTCACCACCTCCAACTGAAAATTAAGCCTAGCAACAACATAGTTTTGAAATGCTGGAGCTGATGCACAGAGAAGAAATGTTGAGCTGTTTGTAGTATCTTTCAGGACTCTTGTCTATAGAACTGCACTTGTAACACAGTATGTGTGCTTATCAATGGTGAATGCTTCAATATTTTAGCTTTCATTTTAGAAAAGTTTCATCCAAAAATATCTGTGGGCTCAAAGTGGATGAAAACAGAAAACTGTAGCTGCTGGTCTTTGCTCCTGGCTCAGGAAGGGGGCTTGGCCTTGTCTAACCCAGCTGTCCTCTGCATCAGAGCAAAGCTCTGGTAATGAGCAAAGATAGGAAAAGTTCAGGCCCTCCTGGACATTATCCCTTTGGGAAAATGCTCTGATGATCATGAATTGAGAAGTCTGTTTGGGCTGTGTGGGGAGGTTGTCTTTTGTGTTGATGCTATTTCATAAATGAAATCTTGGTCCGTCCATTCAAGCATTGCACTGGAGTTCTGTAGCCAGGATGTGTGAAGGGAGTGGGATCTAAAGATCCTGCAAGCACCTTTGGAAAGGTTTTAGTTAATAGCTCTGATGAGGCTGTTAGAGTCTGTCAAACCAAATCAGGCTTTACTCTTCCTTTAGAGAGATATGCATTTGCAGACCTCTGGTTTAATGGACTGATAGCAATTTCTGTCTGTTGATAGCTACTGTCTGTTGAATTGCTGCAGCTGCATTGTTGGGATAGACCCTATGGGCCTCTTACAAACCATTTATGTTCACTGTGTCAAGAACATTTTAATACAGTTATGTTCCCAGGCCATTGATCTGGTGATCCATATGTATTTAGAATTACATCCTGTCAGATGAACTCTGAAATCGAGTCAGGAACATTACCTGTGCTCTCCAACAACAGTTATGTTTTTTTACCTTAGGAGAGTCCATCCAGGGATTGCTTTGGAGATTCCAGAGGGTTGTGGGTTTTTTTTTGTGAAGGAATGACAATGCTGAGCCTGTCAAAGATGTTCTCCCTGCTCAATAAATAGCCTCTCAAACAATAAACCAAAATCTTTCCCTTCTTAACGTCCCTTCTACTATAGCACAGGACAGTCTGAGGTATGATCCGCTATATCCTGAAATTTAGGGAAAATCAATGTTTGATGAATAGTATAGTCAATCCTTTCTATCTTTCTCTCTTAAGTCCATGAATATATGATATATGATGGAGAGATTGCTTGTTAGATGTCATTTTTACTCTAAAAAGCTCCTGAAGAATATTGCCCTCCTGAAGCCCTCTGTTGCAGCTGTACAAGCAGTGTTTTAATTCCAAACACAAGACCTTATGATGGAATACTTTCCTTTCTTTTGCCTCACAGTTTCTGAAAGCCCTTTCCCCAAAGAACTAATTCATAGCAAGCCACCATCCTCTGCACCAACAAAACTGGCTCCTTCCCAGCTCTTAACCCATCCAATGTTGCTTCTACCCTAATTACTCAGTTGATTTTGGGGAGTGGGCAAACAGGAGAGTAAGGGAGGATGTGTCACCTGCCTGAGAGGAAGGCTGGGTTTGGTCCTGCAGTTAATCAGAGTATTGCAGTGAGTCTGAGATCCAGTTGCAAACTGTGTTGGACCCAAAGAATGACAAAATGGTTGAGAAAGTACAGACAGTCCTTTAAATACAGTGGCCATCAGTGAGCACATTTATCAAGTAGAATATCTGCATGAATGATGGAGCCGATAGGATTTCAATCAATGTTAGAAAGCAATTACATCTCTTTCTGCCTTGCTGCCTATGACAGCACAGGCTAAGAAACCTCGGCCATTCCCTTTCCATCCCTGAGGCACAGGGCCAAGGGAGAAGCAGACTGCAGTGCTGCCTGGCTGTCAGCAGCGCTGATCTGTGCTCAGTTAGTTGGGGATGGAAGATGTGAAGAGCTTTGCCAACTTGCCTGTCAAATATTGACTGTGTGCTACAGCCACGAGGCATGATGGGATGTGCAGTTGAAGGCTTGGCTGGCTGGTAAAAGCTATGTTTATACTCATTCTATCCACAGTGTAGATCCAAATTTTCCTCACTTCTGTATGCTTTTCCCTTCCTCTCTTATGTATGACATGAAGTCTTTGAAAAGAAAGTGAAGAGAGATTTGTTCAAGTCTTCTGTGCTGCTGTTGCATGGACAGAATTAGACTGTACTTTTTTTTCCTTTCAAAATAGCATGTTATTCTTCAAGTGTGTTCATGGTGTTGTGCAGGAGGTGAAGCTCTTCCTAGCAGTGTTTCTGACTGGTTCCTGCAGACAGGTGCTGCAGCACTGCTTCCCATGAAGCACAGCTCAAGGTCTGCCAAATGATCCCCAGTTGCAGCCAGATGCCATGCTGACATGGCACAGTGGACCTCAGAGCATGTGGAAAACTGTTACCTTGATGGTATTGCTCTCATTTATTTGTAGAGATCATAAGAAGTCACAGTGGAAATCTGTAGAAAGATTGGTTTTATGAAGCTGGAAAGGCTTTTTTGTTCTAATGCTGCAGCAGACACAGCAAAACTTGCATTATTGCTTCTGCTGTTTGCCCTCTGATACTCCATGATGAGAATGATTTGGACTGTGGTAAGTGCAGACAGATCAGAGTGCAATGCTGAGCCCTCAATCTGGGGGGAGGCAGACATGGGTATTTTGCAGCAGCAGCAACTTTCCCCTGGCTCTGCTAACTCCAGCACTAGCTTAGCAAGTGGGATGCTACCAGGGAGTAAGAGTATGCCACATCTACCACTGCTTCTCTCATTTGTGTGGCAGGGAAGTACTGAGTGGCAGAGCCTTAGGCTGCCATCATAGTGCAGTAAGGAAGAAGACCACGACAGCTGAGATGCTGTGAATCTAAATGCTCCATATTTACTTCCTTCCTCTTCCCTGTGTTTCCAAATCAGCTTGATCTTCAGTGGTAGATTGAAGCTGTGTTAACTGAAGGTGAAATATTTTATAACAAATTATAAGCAGCCGGAACTCTTTTTCTTTTTTTTTTTTTTTTTCCTAGCTGAATGAAATGTTACATCTGCAGAGGTGCCACTTTAAGACACACTATTGAAAATCAGTAATTGATGGGCCAACGTAAGCTTTTCTCACTTTGTTTTGCTTCTCCACCTCAAGGAGACTGTCCCCTGCAGATGTCTCTGCAAATCTTAATAAATCCTCAAACTTCAGTTAATGTCTTATGTATATAGTCACATGTGAATTTAATCACCATTATGAGACCCTACCATGGGTCATGGTCGCAAAACCCATTACCCTCAGCTGCAGGATAATGTGTTAATAGAATTGCTTTAAAGCAGGATAGCAACCCTATTAACACTTGTCACTGCTCTGCGTATTTCCAGTATGCCTTTCGCTTCTATTGTGTATCACTAGAGTGGGAATGGCTTGGATGCAGTAAATAGCCTGGTGTACAGTGGCAGCTGCGAGCGATGAGCTGACAAGTGATTTAGTCAAAAGGAGATGTTTAACACTCCAAAGATGCGTGTTTCCCAGACATTCTTGGGCAGGCACAAGTTACAGCTCTGCAGCTCCTGTGCTCAGAATGCCCAGGTGAAGCAGGCTGTTTAATTGCTCTTCTGCTGCTTGTTGCTTGGTATTTGTAAGGGCTGCTGAATGAAGCCGGGGGAGCTGCATGTGCCAATTATGGTCTGTGGCAAACTTTTCTTCATTAAAATGAGCTCAAAACCAGGCAATGAGAAAGATTCACAAGTAGGAGGCTCCTCAGACCTGTAGGAGGGCATGCAGGTACTTTGTCTGCCTATGTAATGTAAGGCTGCTTCAGCTGGTGGGAGCACAGCGTCCTTCCCACCCCAGCACCAGTCAGAGGTGTGTGCTTTGAGCTTTGGGGTGCACTGATCTGATGGATGAAGCGACTGACCCTGTGTCCCAACCCCTGCAAGTGGCCCAAGCAAGGAGTGAGGTAAGCAAAGGGGAGAATTAGAAAGCCAGCTGGCTGTGGGATGGCTACCCTGAGTGTTTATTTTTTTTGTGACATCCGCAAGCTTTCTTTGTAAAAGTCCGAGCTCACTACATTACATTTGAAGCAATTGTAGGAGACATTTGACTATGGATCTGAGTGTTTTTTGCATTGCCTTGCTCTTGCAATTAACTTGTTGGCATGAAAGTCGTTATCCAATGACATCTGGGAACAAAACAAAGCTTTATCTGGGACAAAGAACTCCTACCCATCTTTGGAACAGCTATAGAGAGAAACATGTATCTAGTTTCATGCAAACAACCTGATCACTTTTTTGGCACTTGAAGTCAGCTGGCATCATCTCAGTACTTCAGATTGCATCCCAACTCCAAAGGTTGATAAGTTATAAATGCTGGAGTCAAACATGACCCAAGGCAGGCCTCCTGGAGCTGGGAAGAGCTTGCAATATTTCAACCACAGCAGGTGCATTCTTCAAACCTTTATTAAAAACTGCTGCCACACACACCTCCAACATGTGATGTGGTCTTAGGCAGATTAAATCTGATGTGCTAGGAAGTCACTACAACCTTTTTCTTGCTCCTAATTAAAGGAAGGAAAGCCAAAAAAAAAAAAAAAAAAAAAAGGAAAAAGAAAAAGGATGAAGTACTTCTAAATGAGAGGCAGGTGGGCAGAAATGGTGGTGGTGTGTTTGGCAGTCACTGGGCCTGAAGTTCACAACATGGGGAAGGTGCTTGACCTACTACTCCTCCTGCTTGTGTGTTTAAATTAAATTGTAGACTTTCTGTGAAAGGTAACTGACACTGTTTAATTAAAAGCCTCTCTTCTGTTCTACATGGACTTCTAATTCCAGTGCAGTGTGTGGGCACATGGTGCTTCGTCTTCTCAGAGTGTAATTAGACTCAGTAATGCAGCTGTCCTGTTTACAGTGCAAATCCCTATATTGATAAATGGAGCAGTGTTATGGAGAAACCCTGACGGTACTTCAGACAGGGAGAGTGGATGATCTTTGCAAATAGCTGGTGGGTAGAAAGTAAATCATTATCTGCTAATAAGGCTCTGATTGCTGGGTGTTTTAAGGCAGGGAAGATTAGAAGATTTGACTTTGCTTTGTGTTAGTTGTGGGCACTTATGGGGAACACGTGGTTTGTTGACAGGCAAGGTCCTGAGCTTGTGTTTTGAATCTCTTTAAGAGCTCATACAGTGCTGGAAGTCTTGCGGTGGTACTGGTGCCAAAATGCTTTAGAAATTGCTGATCTCGAGGAACAGGTTTAGCTCCCGGTGTTCTGACTCAGATGTGAGGCCCTGAATTAAGCACCCATCACCAAACATCAAGAAACTCTGTGTCCCAGTATCCCCCCAGCACCAGTTGATGGAGTGAATCAAGTCTGAGAGTGAGGCCACACTGTTACCCTCACTCTCATGTGGAGAGCAGAACGCTGACCGCAGCACAGAGTGCTCAGAGGTACCAGGGAGGGGAGATCACTTCAGCAGTCAGATTGCAGATAGCAGAGGCTGCTCAGCAGGGAAGAGATGGGAAACATATGGTGTGGTGGGAGGAGGTGACAGTGGTACCGAAGAGCAAGAAATTATAATAAGAAGCAAACTTTTGGTAGGGAGATGACTTGGGAAATGTTGTGGCAGAGGGTGGGAACTGGTGCAAAGTTTGGCTGCATGTGCAGAGGAATCAAAGCATGTAAGGATGGGAGCTGTGAACAGGGGTGAGTCTTGAGAGAGAAAATTGGGTGGTGCAGTCAGCTTCCATCACGCACATATTTCTCGTGGCATATGTCAGCCTGGAAGCCATTGAACTTCTGATGTGATTTAGAAGAGCATTTTGAAAGCTTGATGATCTATGCCCATATGTTGCTCCCTGAAGGAATAAAAAGTTGGGGACCTCTGCTGGTTCTGAATTTGATTCAGGAGGGGATAAGAGCTATTTGTCTGGCATGTATGGCTGTGAGGGAGTCCTGGAGGGAGGGACTGGCTGTGAGAGGTGTGCTTCCAGCACTTCCTTTCCCCCCATTGTGCCTGAGGTGGTTTGCTGACCCACAGGAGCAGGAAAGGGAAGTAAATGGGAAGGAAATGACAGATGAGGAGTTTGTTCCACAAGACTGAGTCCCATTTCTCCTTGCCCACTGCTTGGGATTGGTTATATTGTATTATTTTTGATAGTTTTGTACCAAATCGTTGCAGTTCTTGATGCAGCCACTGCACAAAGGAATTTAACCTGCAATGTCTAAAGCCAATCCTGGGTGTTTTTAGCCCACCAAGGAGACAAATTAAGAAATAATTCATCACCATGTTCTCTGACAATAGTTAAGAACTACTTGATGCTTACTAAGTTGACCAAAGTGGGTTTTGGACCCTAGTAGAATTCAAGTATCAGTTAGGGCTGAATGGGGATTATTTTCATAGACTAGAAGGGATTTGAGATCTGAAAAATATTCTTGTTCCAAATTAGGCAAAAACACCCACAGAAATCTCAACAATTTTAATTCATTGCCCTTGTGAATTTCATAGGAGGAAATGGCTCTGTTGGAGAGAACAGAAAAATGTTTTGGAAAATTGTGATTACTGCAATTTGAACCAAGCCTTTTTAAACTTAAAAGAATTCTCTGCTGATCACTTTAAATTTCAGAGGAAGCAAGTAGTTCTCTAAACAGTCCACCTCAAGTAAAAACAAATTAAAAATAGTAGCTTAAACAGATTGAATTTTTTTTCCAAAGTAACAGGTTTTTAAATCACCCTTTATCTACAAAGTGTTTTGATTTAGGTGAATTGGATTTACTGATATGTTTTCTTAAAAATTTTCCCACCTGTTGTTTTCCTGATCTGACTAACAGCAGCAGTCATCAGTGGCTTTTTGCCAATAAATTTGCTGTATGCAAATGCTGTTATGCTAGAATTATATTCAGATAAAAAAGATTTTTTTTTTCATAACAAAAATAATTTCAAGAGGGATGAAAATGAATATAATCTTACCCATGAAATGCTCTGAAGAAAGAGCAAGTGGAACTGCAAGTAAATCCGGGCTCCACTTTCAGGTCTGGGATGTTAATAAATTGAACACGGAGCATTATACAGACAGTGTCAGATATAAAATATATTAATCTTGTCAGAGAGTGTACTAACTCTCCCAGATTTATGATCAGGTGCACTTAAGTGCTGTTCTTCTCATTAATCTTGATTTACAAAACAGTAGCCTTCAGAACAAGGGGTCAGAAAAGAGGAGAGAATCATAGATGTGTCACTTGGATAACCCACCTTCCCTGGCTTGCCTGTACCTCTCAATGACATCCTTCCATCTTTAATTACTGAAAGGTCTTTAATCTTGTCTGTGTAGGGGCAGAATATGATGGATGCAAGGGGTTGCCTATGCTGCTCTGTGTGTGTGTTTTTAACAACTGATGCTGGAGAGATTGGTGGGAGCAGCAAGATAATCTCTTTCACCACTAACAGGTCTCAGTGCTGAAAAGCATCAGCAGGAGAGGAGTGTTCTGGGGAGAGAAACAACAAAGGAGAATGGTTGGAGCCACAGTCTTGTGAAATAATTCAGTTCCTAAGGCTTGGCACACTAGTAATGTATGTGATCACATCCATTATAAAATAATATCCCTCTGTAATTCTTAAGGTGGAGAGGTGGAAAACAATACTTCTTTCAGTGAAAATAAACCTTCATTTTCCTTAATTCCTGCGAGGGTTTTTAACTGCAGAATCATTTGTATGTGGGCAAGACTGAATGAGGTGTTAAGATTCCAGTGGACTTAGAATCATAGAATGGTTTGGGCTGGAAAGGACCTTTAAGATCACCTAGTTCCAACCCCCATCACCTCCCTCTATACCAGGTTGTTCTAAGCCCCATTCAACCTGGCCTCGAATGGTTCCAGGGAGGGGACATTCACAGTCACACTGGACTTCACAGAGCTTCTTCCAGTTCTCCTCAAAGGAGTGGAAAATTGCATCAGTTTATCAGTAACAGGTGAGAAATTTGAGAAAGTTTGGGAATGTAACAGAAATTTGCTTGGTACAGTGGAATTTTGAAAAAAGTCTACCTCAAAGAAATCATGTCTGAAGTGTATTGGTATGTGGATTTACATCATCTCCATAAGGAAAATATTCCAGAACTATGGATCTGTTTTCTCCACAGCTCTCCTAGAAGCTTTGCTCTGAACTTTATGACCTCTTATAGGAGCACTGTTAGCATGGCTGTTAATGGATTAAAATCCCATCTTTAAAGTAGTTGGGCCTTAAGACACCAATTGCTCTGAAAAATGGGAGCAGGACCCTGAGTTGGCATCAGATACTCACAGAGAGCTCTGGGAAAGACTTGAGTGCAAATCAGATATGCCCTTGGCTACGTGAGCCATAGCAAAACTAGTTGTTTCCCATCCCCAACCAGCTGGAACTGGTGTACCATTCCCAAGCTGAGTTTCAAAACACATTGAGTTATTAAAATACATCCCAGAAGTGACATGTTCAGGGACTAATGCTGCAACCCAAGCAGCTGGAGTTTGCCAAGTGTCAGACTCAAGGCACAGCTTTGGCAAACATGGGTGGCATGCTTTTCCATGAAGGGGAAGATGATGTTTCCATGTGTTCTTTAAAAACAAACAAACAAAAAATCCCTCTTCTGGACCTGCATTTTGGCTGTGCTTGCATTCGTTCACTTCAGCCTTGCTTGGATTCAGTTCAAGCCATCTGCTCCTCTCCAAGAGCTAATTTCCTGGAGGTGTTCTGGCATGCTGTTAGTGTCAATGGTTGTGTCTGTGGAGGACGAGAACTCTGACTGTCACTGCAGACTGTTGGCAGCCAAGCCTGCAGCACCTCTACGTCTCTCCTAATCATCCTGCATAATTAATGGAGAGAAGAAGGGATTATGTGAATGCCTGTGGGCTTTTCAAGGAAGGGAGAGCAGAACCTGTCTCTGCTTGGGTCTGCTGATCGTCAGTGACCAGTAAGTATGATAAGGATGAAGAGTCTACTTCTGGTACAAATTGCTATTACTAGATTCTTTGATTTTTGCACCAAAAGCTGCAGACTGAGCCAGTATGGCAAAGGTAATGGTAGCTGTGAGAACAGCTACAACACAGCTGCCTGTGCTGTGCCATGGGTGATAACCTCTCTGAGTGGAGCATGGGATGTTGCCCCCATGTGATACCACTGGAGGGAGGAGAGAGTGGTAAGAGGGGAATGCATGCAGGGATGTTCAAGGACAAGAAGGAATTTTTGAAAAGCTTAAATAAACTACTAATTGGTGGAAGAAGACCTTTGAAAGCAGTCTTTTTCTATCATTTTAGTCTTGAATTCTGTTTTTTTTTTCCTGTGGGCTTATTTTTATTATTTTTTTAATATATATTTTTTAAATTTTTGGATGAGGTATTATTTACTTCTATTTATATGAGAGTATTTTATTCACCTCTGATTTTTTAAAAGGCAGGGAAGTCATTGATCTCTTTCATACATAGTGACTCTAGTTTTTAATACATATCTGTACTTTTTTCTGCTTCATGAGAAAGTCTCGATAATGATAGGGGTTTCAAAATGGGAATGACCTGAGAGTTTTTGGTGAGATGAAGCAAAGGTGAAAAGGATTGTCTGTTTAAGAGTCAAAAATACCATCAAATCATGTCTCATTGATGCAAACAAGACTAAATACAACATCCAAACTGAAATCCTGTCTCGTATGATTGGCTTTATTGGCATCTGATCTTGCAGTCAGCCGTTAGAATCCTTTTTTCCTTCCCTTTTGTTCAGTGGACTCACAGGATGGGCAGCTGGGCTCAGAACTGATTCAACATATGTCATGGTTGGAAGAAATATTTTCTATGGATTTAGGTGGAAGATAATGATATTCCAGAAACTTCATTCTGCTGGTTTCCATTTCTTGGGCATTGAAAGAGGTAGCCTCTTTCTGCTCTATTTTGCTCTGTATTAGGAGATTTACATTTATTGCAGCTGATATTTACGTTTGTTCCTTAGTTGGCTGCGAGTGGTTTCACTGACTGAAGTATGTTTCAAAGTGCTGGATGTCCTTGCAAGGCAGCAGAGCCAAATGTCCTAAGACTTTCCTCCCACTGATGTTACTGAGGTCAGAGCTGTGGTTTTGAGGGAGCTGTCCATCTGGGGTTGGGGAAAAAAGGAGTGCTTCAATGAAGAACCATCCCAATCTAGAAGGTGTAGTAACTGCAAGTACACCATTCATGGTGCTTAAATCTACCAGGGTGTCATGAAATGTTGTGTGAGTGATGCTTGTGGTGAGCGATACATGTAACAGAAGGCTTGAAACTTTCAAATTTACTACTTTGTAAATACATAAAGCAAAAATTAAAATAAATAAATAATGTGAGGATGGAAATCTGATTTTTGTCCCCCAAGAACTTCTTCTCAGAATATTTCTTTGTTTTGTCAGATTGGAAAGACATCAAATTGTTTTGTTTATTATTTCTCCCTATAGGATACCTTCCAACATTTTGTATTGTATAGTTTGAAATCTTTTCAGATCAGAAATTAAAGACAAAAGGATTCCAATTTGTCTGAACAGTGTCTTGTGTATTTTACACATGGGCTTAATGCGTAAAACAGAAACAAGGGAACAAAATAACTGAAACCAAACATGAGTAGAAATTGTTAATTTGATTCATTCCACCTAGAACAAATTTATATAGATCTAGAATTTATTAAAAACAAACAAACATGAAAAAAGGACCAAAAATTGTGTCAGAATACAAGTACAACAGGATTTATTCCCAGTGATACTCAGAGTAGCTTAAAAAACATATTTCAGGAGTAGTTTAGGTAGATGTGCTCTTTTGTCAGTATAGAGAGGATAGGCTTATTCAACCCCTTTGTAGCTCAGTCTTCAGTAATTTTGTAATTCACTGCTTTAATACATTTCTAACTAAGAAAGGATTATTTTTATAAGAGAAGCTTAGTAGCACTACAGCTTACTTGGTCAGAGCAGCATGAAGGCAAGATGCAGTGCAATAGCTGTAGAGCTGGTGGTTTCCCACACGCTCCAGCAGGACCTAGGTTATTCTCAGTATGGAGAAGGATCAACACGACATGAAGGCTGAGCTGGATTTATGGGTGCAGTTATATGAGAATATAATGTCACTGTATGCATACACTTTATGTGGTCTGACCTTGAGAGAAAAAAAAAACCCTACTTCTTGCTTCCTTCCAAGGCTGAGAATAGGTTAAGTTGCACCTAGAGGGTGGATAACTCCCCTAATCCAAAAGCTATGTGATTTCTCTATCCTTGTGATTTCCATTAGAACCACATAGTCCCTAGCATGAGCAAGTATACACTATGAGATGCTGTAGAGGCTGAGGGTAGCGTTCCTCATGACAGCAGTCTTGGAGGTTAGTAATCACCAATGTTGAGCAATTCAATGTCCCTGTGGAGCTAGATGGGGAAAACAGCAAGTTGCAGTGTGGTTTTTCTCACTATCGGTGGGTGAAAAGAAGTGGTATGTCAGATGCTCCCCACCATCCTTTGCATCAAAAGGTAATTAAGATGCATCAGACTCATGTTTCAGAGGACGATGAATGTTTCCTTGTACTTGTTGTGTCTCCCCCGTGGAGGAATCACTGATTTGTCAAACAGCAAACATTACATGGAGATGGCTTTGTTGTCTTCAGTTGCTTGATGCAGGTTCTACTGCATGCCTTGCTGCCTAAATTTGATGGAATGAGCTTTGCAAAAAGAGATTAGAATATCTTCCATTCACCTAAGGAAGGGATAAGTAGCTGGCAACAGAACAGACAGGAGTGAGACATGAATGCTGTGTTTTCAGACACTGCCCTTGAGTGGGCTGCTCTGAGATCTGCAGTCATAAGTTAGGATGTTCCACGTGCAGTGGATGGGACTTCATTTGCATTGCTCTCAGAGTATCCCCAAGTCATTGTCCATTTTCTTGTCTGTCCTTTTTGCTACTCCAGCTCTCCTTGGAGACACTCCTGCTCTCCCTAAAGAGTCTGATCTCCAAAGGCTGCTGCTGACTGAGTTTAGTGGTTGTGCCCAGGGGTCTGGATGCTGTCCCCTTCCTTGTGCCTTGGCTTTCCAGCTTTGCTGTGGGTGGGGATGGGAAACTGATTTTGGAAATAAATGTCTATAAATACATCCCCAGAGAAAAGTTCTGATGACAGATGCGATGAGACTGATACAGGGGAGAAAAAGTGTTGGATTCCTTTTATATTATGAGAGATAGAATAGAAGAAAGTGGTTGACAGATGTTGGGTCTGTTTTGTTCTATTGCTTTGAAACTGAAGGAAACCCCTTTAATGAAAGGGTGGAGGAACAATCCCTCTGTTAAGTCTGAGTCTACCAGGTATGGGCGTTTGAAAGAACATCCTCTGTTACCAAGTATCTTGCAACTAAATTAGATGTCTCTCTCCTCTGATGAGGGCCCTGGAGGGAAATTGAGCAGCTGGAGGGTCCTTCAGAAAAGTACTGATCCCACATTTGAAAACAGCAGTGATAACGAGTGTGCCCCAAGCACAGGTCATTTTTAGAGCCAGGTTATGCCTTTCTTGCAAAGACCCGACAAAATGCTTTTTGCTTTGAAAGGATGTGGAGATAGTCCGATGTTGCTCCATATTCCACTCTTTTGGCCTTGTTACAAATGGCAATGATTGTATTAGAAGCTGAGCATGTCATTAATTCAGGGAGTTATAGCTGTAGGCAGTTCCTAAAGGAGAAATGGGGGCTGGGTAGGTTTAGAAATTTGTATATGCACCACACCCACTGCTGTTTAATTTGCATTTAATTTGCATACATCGTGGTTAAATAGCACTCATGCAGACCTTTTAAGGGGTGAGGATTTTATGAGTTTGCTTATGAGTTATATCATTTTCAATTTAAGTGTAATTTTACAGAGTAGTTTGGGGAGCATACAGTATAAAGCAAATTAAATTTCACAAAAATAATCAAATTAACACTTATCAGCCATAAGTATTCATTTTTTTTGTTTGAAAACAAATGTTGTTTTCATAAAGAAGCCAAACTAACAGCACAGCAGGCAGAAGTCTGCTGCTTATCCACTGCAAAATCATCACACAGTACTATTACCAAATTCCCCACACGTTGCATTGGAGCTGAGTGGGCATGCAGGGCTTGTGTCTGTGCACAACCTCCTCCTGTAGGGATGCTGAGCTGGGATTGTGGCTTAAGGTCTGCTCCTTCCTTGTTTGCTTTGTATTAACAGTCTTTCCAGGTTGAATGCAGGAGCAGAGTGCCGGTGTTAGTCCATCCCTGGATGGTAAATGATGCTCATGTAATTCTTAGATGACTGTGGCTAAGGCTGCATGTGAGAAGAGAGAGACAAGAAATGTTTCAAGGTGTTTCTATGCACCACTTTTTTTTAAATTTATTTATTGTTTTGTTTTAATGTGAACTTTTCATGAATTCAAATGTAGAAAGTAAAACCACCAGCTACTGTTCATTTTGTGGCTGTCCTGACGGCTCAGATATTGCAACGCCCTTCTGAAAAATGTGTTTTCCTTTGAAATCTCTGGCTGTTCTATAGTATAAAGACCAGATCTGTATAATCATCTACTTCTCTATAGGGTGCAAGTAGGTGCATAGGCAGCTTCCAAAACACCAGAGCAGAGAGATGTGGTGCTCCTGGAATTTAGGACATGGAAATTGCACTAAGTCCTGCCCAGGAAAAAGACATTTCAGAGCTTTCTTTCCTGAGGACATGGGCCCATGTGCTTCTCTGCACTTTTAGGCACATACACATCTTTTAGCTCCGAGTGCATCTTTGATCATGCATTAAAACCCTTAGAGTACCATGGAATGCCTCCTCTGCACACACTCAGAAACCTCACATTGTAACCCTCTCTCTTATGAAAAGGAACAAAAGCAGCTTTTCCTTGACAGCCCAACAATAAATCTGTTCTGAGACCAAGAATATTTCTGTGTGGCAAAACATAAATCCTTATGTGTCCCTTCAGTGACAGAGACTCCATGAGCACCTGTCCCTCACTGCTTGCTGTGCTACCTGTAGGCTGCCTGAATGGTTGAAGTTTGCTTTCAATGCTCTCTCAGCTAAAAAAATAACAATGTGTCACTCTGGAAACCTGTGCGTAAATTGGTTTGAGTTGGTAAGAAATGCTTTTGGTTTCTCTGTAACCTCCCCTCACCGGCAATAACTCAGGTGTGAATGTGCAGCCCAGCATTACTGCAAGGCTTTGACACTTAGACCTGAGACCTCCTGTTCCCCTGCTCGAGTCATTGCTGGCGTGATGGACATGGAGAAGGTCTGCTCTGTGCTGATCAACATCAGTGTACCTGGGAGCATAACTCCTGAAGTCCCTAGTGCTAATTTCTGCATGATCTAGTGGTTGGCAGGGGCTGGAACTGGATGATCTTTAAGATCCCCTCCAATCTATGACACTCTATGAGTCTATGATTAATTTGCTGTGTTGGGTTGCTGCTTTCTGATAGTTCTGAGAGACCTCCAGCTTTGCTGCTTCATTTCTGTGTGCATGTGAAGGAGCAAAACCATTTACTGATTTTCTTTGTCCAGATTGCTCAAATGGCTTCCAGCTCCTCTTTGTAAATTACAAATGGGTGTCAGTCTTCCCAGCTTGCCTTTTACCGATGGGGAAATTGGTGCATTCATGTAAGCTCAGAACAAACCCTTTAAGCCTGTCTCTTCATCATCTGGTTGTGCACTTGAATGGCTTTCCTTAAATTCAAGACATGAACGACCAAAGGTGTGTGAGAATACAAATGTGGGTTCTCCTGGAGGACTGCTGAGCAGGATTTCTGAATAAAACCTTGTGATCCCCTGAAAACAACTTCATGAAGCAGCAGCGCAGCACTGAATGCATTGCCCTGTGCCTTCTAACCCCACTGCTACTGGTGGTGCAGAGCTGCTGTGCTGCACAGGGACTGGAGCAGGAGGACGGCTTTGTCCATGCAGCCCCTTGTGGCAGCCCTCTGATGAGTAAGCTGTCACCTGCTCAGGCTGCAGTGTGTTACTACAACATTAAAATCCCCTTGTTAACCTGCAAGTGTCCTTGGTGCCATCATCTGCTGATTGGTGCTGTGTGAGCCCCCAGCGGTGGAGCTGAACTGCTTCCTGCCTCTGTCTTTTCTCATGGCTGAGGCACAGCTGAGGTTTGGGAGGTGGTTTGAAAGGAATCTGATTGCTTGGTCTCTGCAGAGCAATGGGAAAGTGCAGTAAATGAGCACACTTACAAGACACTACGTCAAGGAAGAGACACGTGTAACAGAAAGGGAAGTGGGAAAGAAAGCCATGCATATTCAGTGAAGGAGTGGGAAAACACATTCTGATTACAACTGTAGCTCTAATGTATGCAAACGTAATAGTTTCCTCCCCTACTAAGGCATCATGTATTACATACATTACATGATGTACTACTGTGTAACAACATTGTTTACGACTCCTAGGAGAAGCAAATCATAATTCACAGCCATTAACAAAAATAATAGTGCTTTCACCCGGAGGAGCTTTCCTTAGAAAGCCTGTACAGATTCTATCTAACCTAATTTAAGCAATGTCATGAGTTGGAACAGATCGCTATCAAGTCTGTCATGCTTGTCATAACATGGCACTTGAGTAGAAGACATCTCCTCCCAGGAGAAATTCCTGCTAAGGAACTGTATGATTTAATGGAGTTTAAGATTCCTTTCAAGTTTCAGAGCTTGTTTATTTGAAAATTGTTCCAGTAAAAAGCAACTGTTAGCCAGGTTCCATTTAAAGAGAATGAGTTTCCATGTACGTGATTATAGACTGCTATTCCTCAAAGTTATAATTAACCAGAGGCTGTGCAGGGGAAGCTGGTGTGGATCAGATGCTTTGCATCTGATGTGTATTTTCTCAGGAATGAGGTTTCCTGGAGCCTGTGAATGGATATGGGTATTTACTTGAAGAGATATTCCCCAGTGACAACCACCGGTCTCTGTCACACCTTCCCTCAGTTCTCCTTTTAATGTAAGATGCTAATTAACCTCCAGTATTTGTGTATGTGTGAGACAGAGAGCCTAAGAAGGAAGCAAGAGCCTGAGTGAAGATGCTTATTTCTGCTTAGGGAACTTGGGCAGCTTGTCCCCGTGAGTCAAGATCTGTTCCCAGAAAGAAGAATTTGGGCATAATGCAATAGAGATGGAGAAAGTTGCATTATGTACATACAACTGTTTTCAGTCTGTGTGAAAGAGAAGTTAAATGTACAACTTTCTGTCAACCTCATCGAATATTTAATCTTTTTTGTTTGTTTGTTTGTTTTTGCTTAATTTCTTCACTTTCTTATTTGCTTTGTTGTGCAAGAGCTTTGGGTTTTACATCAATGTTAAAAATGAGTTGACGCATTTTTCTTTTCAGATCCCTTAGTAGACATTGAGGGATACTTGAACAAGAAATATAATGGCACCGAGACATACAAAGGTGTGCAAGGATGTGGAAAGAACTCCACTTTCTTTGTCCTTCCTTTTCCCCTGCCTATTTATTTGGAGCACATCCTGGTCTTCAGAAACTTTGGTGTCCAACTCTGCAAATGTATTCAAAACAAAACTGGCCCTGTCCTGCAATGGAACAGAGAGCTGATTGAGCCTCACTGATGTCAGTGGGAAGGCTTTCAGTAAAGGCAGTGGGCTTTGGCTCAGATGCTAAAAGTATTATCATCACTCTCCAGCTGATCCTCTTGATACCAGTTCTGTCATCAAACCCTCTGACAGAAAGAAAGTCTGGTCCCTGTTGGTTAAAGCAGCAGCTAAACATGGATTTCTGACAGATCAAAACCAGTGCTATGGAGAGATGAACTTTCCAGCACAGAGATACAGAAACACAACTACTGAACGCCCCCTGAGACTCAAAGCATCCTGAGCACCTGGGCTGGAACTGAGCACTGCTAGGGGCTGGAATTTGGGCAGCACAGCGTCCATCCAGGGAATCTGATGAGGCGTGCCTTGGGTCTCCTTAAGCGAGAGGTAAAGAGAAGATCAGAGTAGCCAGGGGAATGTCAGGAAGCCAAGTGCACAGCCTGAAAGGAACAGGTATTTAACAAATACTCAGGACAAAAAAGAAAATGACACAGGTGATCGGAGTTGCTTTTATTGCCTGTCCTGACATCCTGATACCAAACAAGGCTGTAGCAGGGAGCACACAGATCCTGCTCTCGTTCCCGTTTTAGCAGCTCATGGGTTAGGTTGCAGAGCCGGTGGGGGCACAATCCCCAGCTGAAAATTTTAAGTGGCTTCTAACTTAAACAAGAAGAGAGAGCTAAACAAATCCCTCTTGATTCAATCAAATACCTCTTTCCAGTCAGCAAGAGTAACAGGCTTTGGGTGTTAGATCGCTGGCCTGAGTGGATTAATAACTTGCTTTGTCTTATCAGCCAAGTTTCATCTAGAAATAAATCCCGTCTGATCTCTGCGAACATGACGCAAGATGATTCCAGAGAGTGCAGAGGACGAGATGCTCACTCTGCCGAGCATGGTACAGGAAGGGCTCTGGGGGCTGTGGGGTCAGGGCTGGGACTTTGTCATGACAGTGCCATAGTGGAGTGATGCAGGAGAGGGGGAGAAACCCAGCAGAGAATTTTTTTTTTCTCCCTCACTCAGACTCCCACCTCAAGGCTCAATTTCCACTATGTTTCCCATGGGAAATTCTTTGCGGTGTTTTAATTAGCATTAGAAAGACATTTAGAGAAGCTTGAGGCTCCTTACCTTTGCTTTACTCATCCACTGTGTGCGCTCCATTCAGCCTTTTGTTCGTGGTCTTATGTCTGCAGTTCCTTTTGTTTCTATTTGTCGTGCTTTGAAACAAAGGAACACAGAGCAAAATTACAAACGATGTGGTAAAATACGCTCTTGGGTTTTCAGCTGATTTCTATATGAACTTTCCTGTGTTTGTGCCGCCTAGCTCTGGGGGCTGAGCTCCTGGCAGAGCAGTGGCAGAATGAACACATGTGATGCTGTGCCTTCCTTGGGATCCCAGGATGGTCTCAGCCCTCACTGGGCATCAGCACCCGGAATTGTACTGAAGGGTTGTGTCCCAGTGGGACCACTGAGATGAGTGGTGGTTATTAACTCCCACCTCCACCATAATATGAGACAGAAACATGTAAAAATACTTTCCTTTTTCCTGAGGTCAAAAAAAAAAATGGATTTTTTCCTCTTTTCCCCTCTCTCTGCAGCGAGTTTCTTTCTGATTTGAAAATGCTTTCACAGCTGTTGGTTGAGTTCAAATGCCTGAGATTTTTAAGTTGACCTGTACCATCTGGAGGATACCTGCATTTGATTTTAACCTGTCTCTCACCTCCTTTGCCTTCGTCTGCTTGGATCTGCTCCGTTGAACCCCCCTGTGGAAAGAGGTAGGAAACCCTGTCCTTTGGTCTCCCATCCAATCCTGCTTGTTGGTGCTTTTGGCTGGCAGGGCTATGCTGCTATTACCTCCAACCTCACTCACTTCTGCTGGTTTCAAAGCCAACAACAGTGCTGGTGATAGACAGATCTGACTCCAGTAGGAGCTGAGAAAAGACAGGAGGAGTTAAAATTAACAGTGTAAAAGTGGAAGCGACCATGGTGATGTGAGACTGCAGGTATGGAGCCATAAAGGGAGCAAGATGGGTAAGGTAAAAATGGGGATGAAAAATGAATGGGTGACCCAGTGCTTCAGTGGCATTGGCAGTGTGAGGACCCACGAGGTCCCTGTGAACATCCAGAATCACTTGGCAGGGAGTACTCCAGCACTGAGGTAAAACACAGCCTGGGGAAAATCAGTGCTATGGTGGAAGCAAACAAAGCTCATGATTGTGAACCTTAGTTTGGCGAAACCTCAAGCTTTCCTTGATTTGTCCAGCAATCCTGATCGGGACTACACAACAGGGTTTACATTTTTAGTTCTTTCCATCTGGAAAAATATCATTTCTCACTGTCCAAATAGAAGGGATGATTTTCTTGTCAGTCTCCAAATTGGCCTCCATGGGACTGTGCTCTGAGATGGTGATGTCTACATTACAGAACAGAGACAACTCTCACCTTGCCAAAAAAGAGAAGGAAAGAAAAATGGTGGTTAATGGAATTTCCCTTCTCAAAAAAAAGCCATTACAAAAAAATCCTACAATCCTCTCAGATTGTGCCTTTCCTTAGGGTCTCAGCTCTGAGTTCTTCAGGGACACTCAAGCCCAATTAAACACATAGGGAGGCACGTATGTACATACATGTGCATATATATATGTATATATATGCCTATAAGCCTATAAAAACCCCTGAAAAAATCTCTCTGTTGACTTCAAAGGCATTCAATCCATAGTAGTAGTGCAACTATATATTTGTAGCTGATTTGAGGATTTATGGAATCTCTCTCTGAACTACTTCTGGAGGTTGTTTGAGATTACAGCATTACTCCAGGTAGTTCTATTAAATTACAAACCCTGCTCCGATTGCAGTCCTAGTCTGCCTGTGTCTGCAGCCTTTTTATTTCTGTCTTGGACTGAAAGTCCCAGACAAAGTGATGCAGGATTAATAATGGATTGTGATGCTTCTGGAGGAGGACTTGTTTACGGCCCAGAGGAACCAGGGGCTTTGGAAGTGACAGGTCATTCTGAGGGAAGGGAGTTAGAAAGTCATGTAGTGCTGGTCAGTGCCTGTCCAAGGGAACTGGAAGGAAACCATGAGTCTTGAGCACCCTTTATGATAGCAGAGATGCAATGAGTCACTGCTGTGGTGGCAGAAGAGCCTGGAAATGGTTTTGTAGGAGAAGTCAGGGTGCAGTAGTGGCTGGGCTCTTCATTTTCTGCTCTCTAAATGTGAGGACTGGCAGGGAAAGTGAGGAACTGTATATACATATACATGTGTGTATATGAGAACTGTTGCCTTAGAGATACCTGTGCCTGATTATTTCAACATGCTATTTCAACAAAATGTTAAGCTGCAAACTTGAGTACCCACTCTGAGACAGCCTGTGCTCAGGGGAATTTGGGAGAGCTGTCAGATGTTACAGCATTCACCATTTGCTCAGATTTTAATTCTGCCAGCGGGTGCCACAGTGACAACCTGTTGCTTCTGCTCACCCAGACCCTGTCAGCATGGGAAGCTCCAGGATCTGCCCCTCTATCCCCTCCCACCTTTTGATTGTGAGCCAAGCAAAAACATCTGGATGCAAGAATTTGCAGACAGTATGTAGGTATTGTGGAATAGGGTTTCTAGATTCATACGGACAAGCTCCTACAGGTGGCATGAAGTGATACTGGCTTGGAGCTGAAGAACACAAACTCAGCCAATTGCTTCAGAAACTCAGTAACAATTTAGTTTTAAAGATTCCATGCTTGTAAAATATTTCCTTTGCTTTCTACTCATACGTAAGTACTGAAGCATTTACATGTGCAATGCTAGTCATGCAAAAGGGAAGGATGGTTTTGGAAAAAATCCTTGGAACAGTTCTCTGTTATTAACCCACTTGCCAAAAAGATAAAGCAGAAATATTAACTATTCTCCTTGTCTGTAAAATCTTTGTGACTTCGATCAAATCAGATAGCAACTGGATCTCCCATTGTTATGATCTGTTGTTAAGAACACACCCAAGATTAAAATGCTGAAAGAAAAAGGCCAAATGGACAATAGGTGCATATTCAGTATTTGCACTTCAATGGGTATAGTAGCAGAGGTGTTTACAAATCATCGGAAATAGGAGATTGGGCTCTCATCTTGTACTTGAGCCAATGCAAGTTTTGTCACTGACATCCCCAGGCAGGGGCAGTTGTACTCCACTGAAGGCACCTAAGAGCTGTGCCTTGTGCCTAATTTGAAACGCAGTGTATGAATCTGAAATATCCCCTATGCATCTGACCCCCATCAAAATAGCTGGAATACATGAATTTTCAAGCTGGGTGAAAGGTAAGGAGGGAAAAGATGCATTAACTCACATTTTGAGTCTGCTGTAAATTGTACTGTACTGAGGAGGAAGAATTAAGGAGATTAATGGTAATACTGCACTTGATGTGGGCAGATCTGTGAGTGAAGTGTCTGTTCCTGAACCATGAATATTTAATAATCACTTTTCTGGGCACAGGATGGACATTATTAGTGGGTGAGGAAGCGCATGAAGGTGCAGTGGGAGGATAGTGGATGACTTGTAGGCAGTGCCTCATGAAGCACCACATTTGAACTCATTGACTGCATAATGGTGATTGTGAAAGTCACAGTGAGGCCCTTCCTAAAGAAGAAGAAAGGCTGCAAGCATCACAGCTTCTCTGGAGCCGGAGATGTTGGACAATGAAATAACATGGGGGTCAGGAATAGAGTTAGGTAACAGAAGTGAAGACTGACTCTAGCCAAAGCAAAGCTTGAAGGCAAAATGTGCATTGGTAGTACTGATAGCTCTAACTTCATAGTGTAAGACTGGTGTAATGCTTCGGCATTCAGTGAACACTGAAGTGTGATGATGCAGGAATCAGGAGTTTGAACAGAATGGCTACAGCTAGTTGGAGTCTTTAAAAAAAAAAAAAAAAAGTGTTTTTCCTCACTTATTTTCTCAAGTTCAATTAAAGCTTAGAGCTATTTAGCAGCGTAACAGCATGGAGGAGATAACAGGTAATTGAACAGCAACTTGGAGCTGCTTCTGTGCTGGCACACGTCCATGGGAAGGTGGTGGCATCTCATCAGTCGCTTCACAAGGCTGGAGGCAGAGAGCTGGTGCAGCAGCAGCATAGAAATGAACCCTCTTTACGTTTGCATAATATTTCATGGGTGTTCTTCTTGCAATGTGAATGTATTAGGAGGAGTAGTCCAGCAGTAATGGTTCATCTGTCACTTGAGCTCCCAAGGATGAAACCCTGGTAAGCCAAGCCAGGGGAATGCTAGGCTCCCAGAGCTGCAGATGCAGGTGCCACCATTGCTTTGGTGTGATGTTTGGCAAGAAGGCTTCTTTATCTGCCTTTCTTGCTTAGTTTTAAGTATATTTTATAAGAAAGAGCAAGCTCCTAAGCCTTTTGTAATCTCACCGCATTAGGTATTGAAGTACCTCAGAAGCCTGTTATTCAATTGCAGGTAAACCAAAACAAAACAAGGCCCTAAAACCTAAAGGAAAACAAATCCCCTCAGGGATTTCTCCTGCTTCTTTTGCTTACAGTGAGCAGTACCTGATGCTGCAGGAAGGCAGTACCAACGTTGCTGGAGGTGGGATGGTGTTTCCTGGGGAGACACTAATCACAGCTGTATAGGCTGTATATTGCCCTCAGCTGACCAGGTCAGGTCTTGTTTTCTGAGGGAGATTTTCCATTCTACTCAACTCTTAGACTGTTTTTTTCTCTTAGCTGATGTATACCTTTCAACCTGAACTACATCAAAGTCAGCATTTAGCACTGTGTATTTACTTTAGCTTGCATGCAATTTGCAGATGATATACTGTACTTTTCCACAGTTAATTTGTTCATTTCAATGTATAATGCACCCATGAACTTTCTGAATTTTGTGCTGAAAATATGATAAGTGGGTTATATTATGTAGTGAAGGAGTTGTAATATGAAAACACTTCTATATCATCAATTATGTACTGGGTTAATACAAAATTATATTAATACATGAATCAATAAAGGAAGTTGTATAATAGGATTCTCATGAGAACATGCAGCGGATGTTTATTAAAGATGTAAGTTCTATATTAAGAAAGAATACTTTGCTTTATTCATTTCTTTGATAAGCAGCTCAGCTGCCCTGAGTGAAATGATTTTGTTGTATATTCACAAGGAACTCTCACATGAATTTCTCATTTTTCTCACAGAGTTCAGAAATTTAATAACCAGCACAGATATCACAGAAGCCTGACTGTTGGTTTGTGGTCAGCAGGGCAGTTTTCTTTGAGCAAAGAGGAAGAGAAATGTGTCTGTATGTGATGGAGAGCAGCAATCAATACTAAGATGAGCACCCAGTTTCTTGGGAAAAGTAATGGGACATACAGGAAAGCATGAACAGAATGAAGGAAGCATAGAACTGCTGATGGAAAACCCCTGAGACTCAGAGGCAACCTCTCTTCTCCCTTGCCAGGTAAGAGGGACCCTGTAGGGAGCTCCCAGGCTAGTAGCTGAGAGGTTAGTTTGCTAAATATAACCAAAAATTAAATGATAATTCCATGGAAAAAAAATCTCAGCTCCTCCCAGGCCCCTTAAGTGTAATTTCTGTGGGGTAGTTGAAATGAAAGTTAC
This sequence comes from Oreortyx pictus, assembly GCA_036925125.1. Classification (NCBI taxonomy): domain Eukaryota; kingdom Metazoa; phylum Chordata; class Aves; order Galliformes; family Odontophoridae; genus Oreortyx; species Oreortyx pictus. The sequence continues at coordinate 4,482,061 of JAUPFR010000015.1, forward strand.
TCTGATGCAGTTTCACAGCGGTACAAAGCAAAAAAGCTGCATGCTTTATTACTCATTTTCTTCTCCTTCCTGGCCAGCTTCCAGCCCCCAAGCTAATGAGCACTGCAGGGTTTAAATGTCCAGACCAACACTGACCTGTCCAACTGGCCCAAACAGTGTCCCTGATGCAAAAGCCACTGAAAGTACAGTCCTTCATGCAATCCCTGGAGCAGATGTGAGGAGCAAACAGGTCAGTAGGAAATCTCACTTATTTGTGTGATTGTGTGTCCAGTTTCTCATCCCCAGCACGACACAGTGTGATGGATAAGCATCTAAACCATGGGAAAACCTGAAGCAAGGAAGCACTCCTATCACTGATGAAGATGCATCATCACTGGGCTTGGTTCAAAAACTATTAAAGTTTCTGAGTGGTTTCAGTGGGAATGAGAACAACCCTTTTTCTGAAGAAATAGAGGTATATATTAACCTTAATTGAGAAGAGCCTCCACCAGGATTTTCCCTCAGAGGGGAAGGAGCTTTTGTGAATATAATTGTTTTGAAGGGAGTAATTATTCCGTGGACATTTCCCAAGGTGTGAGTGATGGCTTTTTTTGCTGATTTTCCTGAGAGTAGAAGAGCTGTAGAGTCTTATCAAGGACTGGTGGCATTACTTGGCAGGCAGGGGACAGGCTGCTGTTTCAACATACATACACAGCAGTAGGAACAAGTTTCGCATTGTTTGGCTGGATATTTCTCTATTATTCTTTCCCCTGCAGCACAACGCAGTTTGCAGCAATTGATTGACTTAGCTGGACAGTGAGATAAAAAATTACAAATAAGACCGGCTGGAAGCTGTTCTGCTGCTGCGATTAGATGTAAAACAGCCACAGCCAGAGCTGTGTTTTGCCCGAGGTTAGATCAACAGACCACAGATTCTGGTTTTCTTTTCTTTTTCTTTTTTTTTTTACATGTTAATTTTTTCACAATTTCAGGAGGGATGTCGATCATCGTTCTGAAAAACCCTGCAAGTGATGGAGTGTGTCATTGTGATCTGTGAGTTGCGGAATCATCACTTCTTCCTCTTGGTAGGGAAGACATTGCAGAGTGTTGATAAGCTGGGGGCAGTGGCTGGTGAAGATTGGAAAGAAAAAGGGACGTAAATCTGGGACAGGATAGGTGTGAGGAGCAACATCAAAGTGGGGAAGGTAGCTCCCTGAAAAGAGCTGTCGTTCACACATCACTCAGTCATCTTGCTTGCTGTTTTAAGCAACACAAGCAAAATCCTAAGGGCCAATCCCTGCCTCTTGCTGGGAAAGCTGCTGTTGAGAGATTGCCTGAATAAGGGATGAGCCCAGGCTGATCGCCTCGGTGTAATCCAGCCCTCCTGGATGTTACCGTGGGATGTGGAGGAGGCGAAAGACACTTGAAACAACATAGCTTAAAACCCTTTTGTAACTAATATGCAGCAAAGTTTTCTTTCATCATTTTCCTCTTTTCCGCCCCAACCTCCCTATTTTTCTTATCAAATCTTGGCAGAGATAGCTGTGCAGAATAGGGAGCTGCTGTTGGGAAGCAGTTTTTCTAGAGGCATAATAAAGCAGTCTTACCACAATGAATTTTAAAGGCTGTTTTGGCTGCCTCAAGAAATGCTGATTTATGGCTTGAATGAGTCATGCTTTTTGCAATTAGCAGGACACTGTCTAGAAGTTACAGAACATCTTAAGCAGAAATAGACATTTTCTCTATTTTTTTCCTCCCTTTATTTTTCTATTTTACTTTCATTCAACCAGCAAGTGAAATACTCTCCAGGAATAAAGAAGCTTTGGCAGTCAGGCTAGGACAACTCTCAATTTTGCTTTGGAGTTGATAACATTATCCAATATGGCTCTTCAGGAAAAGATAAACTCATGGGCAGGTTGGTATATTTGATTGTATCATCCGTAGTATCTCTATGGGCAAATCCATAAACCTCATCCTGGGACATCAGAGAATTCAGCTGCAATACTCACTAATAGAGCAATTGCAAAAGCAGTGATGTCAAATGTTACATTACTGTAGATCTGAGTAACTCCCTACGTTACATAGCATTATCAGATTCAGTGGCAGACAATGAGATTGGTTTGAATGCCATGCAATTCATTAAGCAAACTAGTTTTCATCTCTAGGCATTCAGATCTGTCACATTTCTTTTAATGAAACCCTGATATTTTTTAATAAAAATGCTTAGCAAAAATAGAATTTCAATAATGAATCTGATAACATATTCAAGCAGATATCAATTAAAATTTTCATTATAAGGGATGGCTTTTCTTGAATTTTTCACAAGCTGTTGAAATTTTAATCAGTCATTAAAAATAATAATACTTTTTTGGGGGATGAGGGGGGAGAGGGAGGAAATAACTTTCAGAAGTTTAGAGATGACTTACGTATAAAACCTGAAACATGATAAAACCTGCTTATGAGATCTTAATAGCCCAAAGGACATCCACAAGGTTACACATCTCTGTACTAACATTTTTCGAAGTGCAGAAAGACAATTCTATTTCCCTCCCTCAGGATTTCTTCTATCCCATTTTGGGATGAGAAGGAAGGCAATAGCTTGTTATTTTCCCAAGGACAGAAATTCTGAATATAACTGAGTTTTACTGAATGTCATGAAAGAGAAAATCAAGGCTACAATGACCACTTCATACACTGTAAGCAAGTTCAACACTTAACAGATCCATCAGAATCATCCAACTTTGAATAGGTCTCTGCTCCCGCTAATAGAGTTCTCTTGAGTTTTCTATTAAAACATTTCTATTAATGCTCTGTGCTTGCATTTCTAAGAGATACCACTGCAATTGGAGGAAAACGTAGAGTGAAATACTAAGCAACAAAGAGGACATTTGGCTCAAATGTAACCTTTGGAGAATGGTGAGTATAGTGGAAGGAGGTCAGCTGTGTAAGTCTAATGCAAGCGCTAAGTCATTTGTGCTCCATCTTACTGCCAATTATTGTAGAAGTAAAAAAGAATGTGCTTTGGGAAGTTATGAAATGGAAATACTGCCCATTTTAGAGTTTGAAATAAACACATTATCCTTTGCTTTCCTATATGAAGCCATGGCTATTTTGCTGTGTCTTGATTGGATGAAATACTTCTTGGTTTAGTATTAATGCACATTGCCTCAAAGAATAACTTCATAAGGTAGGAAAAAATGAAAGCTCTGTGTTAAACTACTAACCACATTCAAAAAGCATTTGGCTTATCAGATTCCGATTCCTGCTGTGCCTGCTATGAGCAGATTTTGAGGTATCCAAGTGCAGTAATGTAAAGCATGGAACATACAAGCCTTAATGATGGCTTTGGCTCTGTATTCATCGTATTTACAGAAGCAAAAAATGAAACAAAACAAAACAAACAAAAAACCTCTCCACATTTTAAAAGCAAAATATGACCTCAGGAAATATGAGGTTTATATTCCTGCCAATTCCTATTGCAGCTTCCCAGGGAGGTGTTAAACCTGTTATCAGTCATCATGGACAAAATCAGCACTTCCACCTTTCAATGCCATTTGATTGAATGTATGCAGTGAATGATAGGCTTGAAGTAAAAAATGGGTACTCTGCACTTCTGTCCACATGTACACAGAGCCCATTGGCATGAAAGACTCAACATAAACTTTCCATATTATTACTCATGCAGGATTGCTCCATAAAGCTGATTTTCCTTTGCATCTTTGAAAGCCCCTCTAATTGTGGCTTCTACTCTTTTCTTCATAGTTCCACAGAGCACAAAGAGAAAGACAAATTATGATGCAGAAAAATGATGACTTTCTAAATTTCCCAACGGTTTTGTGACAGAAATAAAGCCGGGAAATGTCAGTATCGTTTGTGATTGGAACAGCTAGATATGGAGTGGTGTCAGTCAGCATTTCTTTTTTGTATGGATTTTATCATGTCACCATTTCCTAGTTGCATTTGTTGAAAAAAGTGATCCAGTGTATATCTTTTTAATTGTCTTTTTTAGAAGGACATTATGTAGTAGATAATGTTGACATTACTTAGTAGGTAGTGTTCTACTCTCTACCACCAGAAATATTCCATTGCTAAATTTTATTTCTAAATCCTCCAGCCAGAGATGTATTTAAAATAAAGTTACTGTCTGCGCTGGTTGTCAACATTAGAAGGATTTCAAACAAGTGAACCCAGGTGCCATAGCAGCACGGGGATCTGAGGAATCCACCCCAAATGGCTCCTTGGGAATCAATGCCTTTTGTTCTAATCCCAAAGGTATTTTCTAAGACAGTGCTTCCCTGCTTTGTTGTTACTCCTATATGCAGGTATGTTATTTATAGAACCATGCCAATCAAGTTACTGATGTTAATGGTGTATAAGTGCAATGCCAACTGAGCTAATGAACTATTTGTGAAGACTGGTAGCCTTCAGTCCCAACCAGGAATCCCCGCTCTCTTCAGCCAGGGGCACGTGCAGAGCCAGGACAGGAAAATAAGTTTGGGAACTCAAGGTGTTGGACAGCAGCTGGCACAACAGCCTGGCAGGGACACCATGCCCTGAAGCTCACACGCGGGATTTGCAGCAGGCTTCGATCAGACTGAGCAGTGAATATCAATGTAAGCGCTTTCTTGAGAGAAATCAAAGCCTGGTGGAGGTGCTGGTTGCTACCCACTCTTTGAGGTAGGCAAAAAACGTCCTGTTACCACCTGACACATAGATACATCGAAGTGCACTTACACTTGTACTTTAAAGACTGTAAGCCAGAGTGGTACAAAGAAGTCCTAGCATCAGAGAATTAAGCCCTGAGGCACAAAGGCCAGATCTGTACTTGAAAAAGCTCCTTTGTGTTTGCTGTGCTGGCAAACTCTCTTGGAAGAGATGAAGCATAGTAATACTACACAGAGGAGCAAGAGAGTTTTAAAATAGGTATTTGTACACCAGGACTTACGTGGATAATAGAGAGGGTGCATAAAAGCTGTTCAGGCACTGAATAATCTTGCTGCACAGGCGAAAACTTCCGATTGGCCAAGCAGAGGGAGGGCTGAGCACATCAAAATCCATCCATCTTTGGGAGCTGAGCTGAGACCTCACTGCAATGCATGGAGATGCTGCAAAGGACCCTCTCAGCTGTGACCTGAGAAGGTGACATTGCTCTGGTGAGGATTTTGAGTTCATTACTGTTGCGCTGCTTTTTGGCTTCTCCCAGGGGATAGTACCCTCCTGGGTCCTCTGCTGGGCTGAATATTCCCCTCTGATTCCTTCTCCACCATTTCTGTACTCCAAATCTCTGTCTTTCAGACTTGTCCAGTGAGGGAAGGTTCAAAGACATTCTGCTGACGTAGAACCAGCAATCTATTCTGTGTAACCTCATGGCTGTGCCTCCTTACACAGCTGGAATGCCAGACAGTTCTTCAGAGCTGAAGCTGTTTTGAAGGTTAGGTTTTGAGAGGAAGGGGAAGTAACTATTTCCTTTTGACTGTGCAAGTTCCTGTCTGGTTTTCAGAATCACAATTCAGCAGAAACAAAGGAGAAACCATGCTGGTGACAAACAAGCCCAGGGTGTGGGGCTGCTTGTTTTATGCGGAGCTCAGAGCTTTTGGTTTTGTGCCTGCAGAGTCACCATATTTTAAAAATGGTAATTTCTGAGACCCATCTAAAAGGCTAATTGTTGCTGTTACTGATCTGCTGTAAAAGCCGTGATTAAAACCAAAGAGAACAGTTGCAATTCCTGCCAGCTGTGGGAAGCTTTGCAACTGCCTTGTCCCAATTACAGGGTTCTTTGTAGTGAGCACGATGTATTAGCATAGCTGCTGCTCCCTTCTAACATCAAGTAATCATGACAAGCATTTAATGGCAGGCTTTGGACCCTGCCTTCCTTCCCATTTCTGTGTAGTATTAGGAGTGAGAGATTCTGGTGCCCCTAAAACAATTTTTACCAGTTTAACGACACATGTGGAAAAAAGAAGCCAAGGTTTGTGCTTCTGTATTCAGCATATTTACCCCTTTTCTCCGAAAGAAATAGCTGTCTCAAGGTTTGGGTGACAGTTTCCTTCCATAATAACATGCTCTGCTTTTACAGGGAGGGCAGCGAGGAGCCCACAAACACCCTTCAGGTCTCCATTCTTCTAAAGTCCCACCCACAGACTTTAAGGAAAAGAAGCTACTGTGTGCAAATGTGGTTAATAACACCTACGGATGACTATGTCACAGGGAAAGGGACACTGGACTAAACCAGGCTGCTCCTTATTCATCACTTGTCTATATCATCCAACATGAAATTACCCTCAAAATAATTACGCAACCAACCTCCCTTAGTAGCCCAAGCTCTTTGTTAGAAAGCTGTCCACTAACAACAATGTTCTCATGGGCAAAGCAGACTTCTAGGAACAGCATATTGCAGGAATGCTGCCCAGTTCAGTCATATTCTTCCTGGGACTTGGTCCAAAGCCCACTGAGGTCAATTAGAACCTCCCACTGACTTTGTAAAGGCTTAAGCTCTGTTCAGTTGGAGTTAATAATGTGATTTCCACAGCCGGTGCTACTGTCTGAGAAGCCCCAGTGCTGATAACACAAAATCTCACTTGCTGCCAGCAGTAGCTTTCCTATGGTTCAAGCTTGGCTGTCTCTGAAGTGAATATGTTCGTACAGCCAAAGCCACAGAAATTTGGACAGAAGTCTTGCAAGGTAAGTTAATTTGGGCTTTGTCCATTGTGAATGGAAGACCTCCAAGAACAATTCAGTTCATGGGTAAAAATCAGCCACATAATCCAATAAACTGGCACTTTTCTGATCAGTGCTGTTCCATTGGGTCTCATGTCAGGTTCCTCTGCGCTGGGAGAGGTCATTTCTAGGAAGACACATGAAAATAACTCAGTAGAGACTATTGAGAAATCCTTCCAAAAGAAGAGGCGTTGATGAATATACTCGTTATCAATTTATGGAAGAGTAATGGAAAGGTCTCTTAATAGTTGGTGTGTGATAGTGATTCCTAACAGCCTGGTAGGGACATTGCTCCAGCCCATGGGCAGGTGCAGGCTTTTCCCTACAGGCCTTACAGGGCCACTGTCATGTTTCTGGATGCCAAAGCTGTACCACTTATTGACGAGTCTCCAAAATTAATTCCTTGTTTAGATACAGTTTTATTTTCTGGTCTGACTGAAAGTATTTGAATTTTTCTCTCCCTTTATTTACATTTATTTATTTATTACTATGATTACTCTAAGGAACTCTTAGGAACTGCTCTGTTCTTCCTAGCTGGATGGGGAGCCCTTGGCTTAGAATTCCCTTCCTGCAAACATTAAGATGTGCGTTTGATCCTTTCTGTGATTGTGGAGACTGGAAACACATAGGAATCCAGCAGAATTGAAAATAAATTCATGTTGAGACCAAGGTTAATAATAAAACTTGGTTGATTCAACTACAGTATCCATGAAGACATGGAAAGGATCACACCAGTGTTTATTTTCTGCTCTCCAGGCCAGCTGTACAGAACTGTATTGATTAGTATAGCAGTTTCTTTAAGTAGCACTTAGAGTACATTAGGGATCCTTGGAAATGAAAAGGTCTGTATGATTGGAAATCAATATCATTCCCAAAAAAAGGTATCACATCCATAGCAAAATGGCCACTGATCTGTGCAGTGTCATTTAAATTGCTGTTGAAGTTACCTTGTATTTCAACATTTCCTAAGTTTCTTTTAATTTCCAAGAAACCGGAGGTGAAACAGCTGCTATAAATCCTATAGATCCAAAAGTGCCAGATGTATAACAGCAAGTAGTTTATCAACCTCCATTTATCTGGGATTCCTTAAAACTTGTCAGATATGATGATGATCAGCACTGACTTCCTACCAAACAGGTCAATAAAGGCTTCAGTCTCTGCTTCAGATGCCAGATGAGTCATCCATAAAACATCCATTAGGACACAGACCTCAGGTGTGAAAAAAGACAACAAACAACTGCAGAGATCTTCTGAAGTAAAAGTGATTTAAGCCATGATACCTGCTTGCTTAGAAATAACTAATAAAATCAGTGATATGATTTCTTGTGATAGCCTGCCTGCTTCGAGGCAGGAAGTTACAGCCCTGAGATGTTGGATTCAATGTTTTTAACCCTGTAGTGTTGTGCTAACAGATAGCTATTTGAGCAAGAGTGTTGTACCATCTGTTGGGAGGGCTGGAGTGAAACACCTGCCCTGCATTCTGACTGGAACAGTGTTGGGAATGATGCTGAACGTGGTGTGGAAAGGAAATGTTCTCTGGAGGTGTGTTGGCCACATTGAAGGTAATTGTGGTGCACAAGGGTCATTGTGCTAAGTGCTGCAGAGCCAGAAGGTCCAGAGCAGAGTGGGATAAGCTAATGCAGTACTCTGAGACCACATTTGACTATTACATCGTCTGTTATATCATTAAATGTGATAATTAGAATCTATGCATTACCAAGGAAAAAAAGAAGACAATAACTAAAACCCAGGCAAAAAGGGAAGTGAATTCTCCAAGTCCATTTTGTGTAGAGGTATTTGAGGTTTTCAGCTCTTTGTGAAAACCTCTGCTTCTGCAAACTCTCTGGAAAAATAATCTAATTATAATTAACACTATTACATTCTTTTGTGCTTTGAATACAGCTGTGGGTAATATTATGATTACTCCAAAGCAAATAGCTACGTGGTTCGATCTGACGTTTCACACTGATAAAAATATAAACATTTTATTAAAACAACAGATAAAAGAAATTATTCATTTTCCTAGGTAGTATAACAAAAGAGACGAGAATGCAATTGTTTTGCCAACAACGGGAGAAAGCTCTGCCAGACTCTGTTCTATAAATGAGTTTAATTAAAACATTGTATTCTTCTTCTCATGCACTCTCAAAGCAGTTGAAACTAAACTTTCTCTTCTCTGAAATCTTCCCATATAATTTCCAAAATAAATGAATGTCTTAAGAATGAGACATTCTGTTCACTTGAAGGCTCACAACTGCACCTGAAAAAGAAAGATTAAATATGAAAGAATGGTATAAAGTCTGAAAATGTGTGTTTAAATCTTCTACTTCAATCTCAAAGAGACAGACCTCATTTTTATTTTCATTTTTTGTTTAATAAAGTTCCAACTTGAAGCCAATGAAGTTGGAATTGTATTCACGTTACTTTGTTTCTGGTGTAATTAGTCACATATTGTTGAATGCTGTGTTATGTGGAACAAAACTCACCATCACCCTCTGTACAGAAATGGAAATGCAACTGGAATTCACTGCTTTCCCTGGAGCTGGTTTATTTTCATAACAATCCTGTTGCTGAACGTTCTTAGACCAGGGAGGTTACCTGGTCTTTGTGGCCAGTCTTTACAGTGTGCTGAGTCACACAATGTCTTCTGGTGCTTCTGATATATATGTCAGGTAGTTGAACTGGGGTAGACTGTGAGTTGGTGTTATGAGAAGCTCTTATCAATCTGATTTCTGCCCCCTGGGACAGAGTGGAGAGAATATCTAATTGGACATGGAAAATGAACACAGAGTGGCCCCTCCAGTCCTTACTGGTCCACAGCTCTGCAGGTGATGCAGCTGCAGCATGGCAGCCAATGCTACTCATTGTGGCTGTACTATCCACAGCACATCTCTGCTCCCATGCCTCTCACACAGCAGCCAATTCTACATGTGCAAGGAGAACTGCAAAGGAGCTTCTTGGACATGTTTGCACAGGGCTCGAGCACGCGCACTGCACAACATGGAATAGAGTAAAACCAGACTTTGCTGAAACCACATTAGAGTGGAAAAGAGCCTGTCTGCTATTTGACTAGATGACTGACACATTATATCTCCCACTGAGAAAGCAAATATTTTTTCTGTCAAAATGCCTGTAATACAATCCATTCTCACCCCTTCCTCAGTGTAGAAGCAATAGCTTCTATGATTTTAATCAGAGCTGGATTTTGTGCTCCCACTAGTATTAGAAATCCAAGAACATACACCACAGTACTCTGGAGACCAGTGGAGCTATTCTTTTTTAAGGTCACAGCAAATATAATAATGCCAGCAGCTCATAGTGCTCTTCATTAGGCTATGTGACTTTCTAACGCATCAATCACTCAGTGGAGAATGTTTACTTACTTTCTTTAATAGGGTGACTGTTCTTTTTTTTTTAACCACAGTAACCTAGTTTCAATTCTCCTTTATGGGACAGATGGTGCTGACCCAGTTGCTATTGGGAATTCGGTGATGCAGAGCACAGAGGTAGTGATGGGATTTCACTACCCTGAGGAGGTGCTGAGTACATTTGGATATCTCCGAAGACAGCAAGGTACCCAGAGCACTGTGTGTCCCCCTGCACCCTCCTCTTGCTGCATGGCTTGGTGCAGGGTGGGGGATAATTGAATGGGTGGAATTTGTACTTGGAGATGTCTTCTCTCTGTGCAGGTCAGTCCTATAATGAGCACTTGTCGCATTCCAGGAGTTGCTGAAGCTTTGGAAAGGAAGATTTTGTCTGCTGCAAACCCTGCCATGGTGTAGAGGTTAACTAGGCACCTGAAATTGCAATGCTGGAGTAGATAAAGCAGCCTGGCATCAGTTAACAAGTTTAAATCGCTGTTCACTCTGTCCTGTATTACAACAGAAAAATCTTTGGAACTGAAAATGCTGAGCTGCATCTGCAACTGGCTCTGAAGCATGTAGCTCTGGCCCTGGGTTTGGATTCTGATGGTTGGATGGAGCTCCGTGCATTGTGGAACAGGTTGCCCACAGAGGTGGTGGGTAAACCATCCCTGACACAACCAAGGTCGCGATGGACCAAGCTCTGAGCCGCCTGGTGTCACTAGAGGTGTCCTGGTATGCTGAAGGGGAGTTGGACCAGATTTCCGTTAAAGGTCCCTTCCAACTCTAAAGATTCTATGATTTTATGGTGGATGAAGGCTTGGGGTCTCTCACTGGTATAGCTTCAGTGGAGATTTATCAAAAAGTTGGAGGCAAGCAGGAACCCAGGGGTTGGGATCAGGATGGGTATTGTCACTGCAGGCTCTGTCTTCTTCCAAGCAGTTCTGCATTTGGTTGTCTTGTCCTCTCATAGTTGTTCCTGTAGGAACTCTTCTTCCCTTCTTGAAGGCAGAGTACTCACAGCCATACTCTAGCTGGGACCTCCCGGTGCTCTGCACTCCTCCTGCATGCTTTGGTATGAGTGGTTTACATGGGAACCTCTACTGATGTTTAATCAGAAATAGGGGCTCAAAGGATTGTTTGTTTTGGGTTTCTTTGTGTTTGTTTTCTGAGCATCAGCTCCTGGGAGCACCTACACTGACAGTACTGGGCTTTGGTGTGGTGCTGACACTCCATGAACAGCACCATTGATTGTAGGTGGGTGAGGATAAGGCTCAGCTCTCACCCCATGTGGGACTGCACGTGCTTTGCAGAGCTCTGCTTAATACAATAGCACTCGTGGGCTTATGGCTGGCATACAGTCTGCTCCACTCTCATCTATTGTTCCCCAAGCAGGGCAGGCATGCGCTCTGCAGCTGGGAGAGCAAAGAGAAGAGCAGTTCTCTGAATGCCTTCGGCTGAGTGGATGCAGGGCTACAATACAGTGCAAGCACTCCATCTATCTGAAGTGCAGGTCCAGTTCTGCCAACAAATTAGCCTTAATGCCCCAGAATTTTTAATTCAGATAAGCAACCATGTTTCTGGCTGCATATGTTAAGCATCTCTTTGTGGTGAAAATATTTTTCGGGAGATTATGTCTGTGGATGCCAGAAGGTACTTGGCTATAAGTGCCTTCTTCATTTGGCTCTCTGAGCAATCTCCTTAATCCATTCACTGACAGGAGATGGTCTTCAGCTGCAAAATTCAGATCCACATCTGAAAATGCTTTGCTGCCTTGGAGCTTTCAGTTCCAGAGGTTTATCCGATCAGTACCTCTCCTCCTTGGGAGTTTGGTTTGGGACTAGCTGTTCATAAATTAAATAGTCTAATTTTTTTTTTCTTTATGGTTAATGCCTTTGTAGTAAAGACATATCAGAAAATACTGAGATAATGAGTTTGAAGAAAATCCCAAGGAACCTGTCTGCACCTCTCCAAATAGGTCACTTGCCAGGCAGCATCCCTGAAAATTTTATGGGGTACCTCTGAGATACCCTCCAGATTATTTATGGTATTATAATTCAATTAAGTGGTGGCAGGGGATCGATGAGGGCGGCTGTGGGATCCTCATGTGCCAGATATTTCTGGAACCTACAGAGGAAGAAATAAGAATACTTAGGATCGAGTAATTACAAAGGTTAGGGCTTAGTAGGGAATTCACACTGCAATCTGTGGATATTAGACTAGCAGAGTGATTTCATATGGGGGCATAGTAATGAAAACACTCATTAAACAAGTAGTTATGATGCCGCCTATAAATAATAAGTAAATGATCTATGGAAAAGGAGCAGATATGCTTGCACTATGCTTTATGACCACCTCTAAATTATCGAGAAAAATGCTCTAAAATGTGAATCTGCCTTGTAAGAAGCAAGGTTTTAGGTCACAAATGCACAGAGAAGTTACGAGGTAAAACCAGATGGATTCCTTTCTGCAGCAAACCCAGAGCAGATTTTTCTTCGAGTCATTTAGAGGGAATGGGGTAAGAACTTGTTGCTGGAAGTATAATGCTTGCTTTAATGTAAGGGACTGAAATGCTGGCAAAGCACTTTCCCAGGGAAGGAGCCTTAACTCTCAGGATCAGAACTTTCACACTGGAGGTGTAGATGAAACATGACTGAGCTGGAAAACAAGCACTGCATTGCTTCAGCTCAGCTACAGCAAAGAAACAGCAAAACACGTGGTACCGGTGCAGTGTTCAGGACACCTCTTTCAAAGGGAGTCCTTCAAAATTTCAGCTCAGTGCAAGCCAACTAAAAGTGGTAATAAGCATTCCTCATTTGCTTAGTATGCGAGGTTTTACTAATATGGGGTTTCTGATTTTTTTACAGGACCTCAGCCTGCATTTTCCGTATCTATCATAAATAATAAGAAAAATGCAGGTCATCAAAAAGTTACAGTCTTAGCCTCACCTCTGCCAGTTAAAAGTGCACAGGAGTTGTCTCCATCTGCTAATCCACTTGGTGCTGGGAGGGAGACAGCAATGGCATTCTCCTCTGTGGCTGCAGAGGATGCTGCCTCTGACCTTGTCAGGAGCTGTTGAATTGAATCACAATTCACCAAACCCCAGGTCATTCGGTCAGTCCCACAGCAGAGTGGTAGTGTGCTTTCAGTCTGCATTACGTGCAGGCAGGTGAGCAAAGCCTTATTCCCAGCGGCTTTCAGGGAGCGCAGCTGCATGCTGAGCTGCTGGGCTGCTCTTCTGAGCCAGTGAAGCCCACCGTGCACTGGCTGCAAGTGGAAAGGAAAGCTCTGCAATATCCCCCACCTGTCCATCTTTGCCTTTTCTTCGAGTCCTCTCTGACAGATTTCACTCAAAATTCTGCATCTATTGCCTATTTAAATTCAAGGATATTGCTTTGATAAATGGGTGAATGAAATCCTAGAAGCTGGAGGACGTCTGGGCGTTATATCAGTGCTCTGCATTCAAGCTATCTGTTATTGTCTGGGTGAGAAATCCACATTTCTAAACCCTGCTAACCATCAGCAGTGAGCAGCAAATCTAATTTATCTCCTGTAAAGCCATGAACGGACATGCTTTGGAAGGGAAAGGAGTATTTAGCGCTTGAAGTCCTGCACTGCGATGCAGCTAGGCTGTGCTCAGTTCCTGCCTCCACTGCTGGGGGGTAGAAGTCAGGGCAAGGTTTGGGCACAAACCCCAGTGGGAGGTTGCAGAAGTATATGCAGATGTATACTGCTTTAGTCCACTGTGGTGCTCACTTGGGTGCTCTAGGTGACCACCTGCTCAGCTTCCTACTGGGGAGTTAAGACAGAAAATCAATGGGGTCATGAAAAGGGAATAAGCAATTCAGAGCCCAATTGCTCTGCCTAGGGAGAAAGGGAGCTTCAGGTTCATTTCTCTCCCCTTGGAAAATGTATGTGTCTTTCCTGGAAATACACAGGGAACATTCAAGGCTTTCTGTAGAGGCACTTCAGTACCAACTGATCATCCTGCATGGTTCTGTAGGACTGCAAGTTATAATGACGCCTCATGAGGTGCTGAGGATCTCGAAAATGGAGAGCTGTGCTGTATTAGTAGTAAAAGAAAGCAGCTGCCTAGGAACTAGCTCATCTCTGGACAGCCAAATAATTCCAGTGTCCAAATAATTCCAGTGTCTACTCCTACTGCTTTTGTCAGGCTGGAGTATTTCACACATAAATAAATAAATATAATGAAAAAATAACCCTGACATGCTCATTTGTCTAGCCTGTCACCACTGATCTGTATTTTTGAGTGTATCTTGAGATGAATGTCTGCAAAAAGACCATGATCTTGTTTTGTAAAGAATGGGCTGTCCTTTTAAGCAAGATGACAGATTTATCGGAAGCCCAAGTGTCCCTCAAGTATTAATTCCTATTTGTTTTTGGGTAAACAAGACTTGTTTCTAGCTACTGCATGGAATCTCTAACTGTGGCAGGGGCATGTAGTTCTGCTGTGCTTCAAATGTGCACCAAGACATCACTCCTGCTTTGCATTTCCTCCCTTCAACTGTCTCTGGTCAGTATTAATCATTAGGCAATTATGTTCTTTAAGATAAATCACCACAAATTCCTCTTCAGTAAACAGACAAACAGCTTTTCTTTGTAAAGATTGATTTAGTTGCCCTGCAATTTCCTGTTTAATTAAGCAGGATCAGTCTGACAAATGCAGGTTTTTAAACACTTTGTTTCCAGCTTTATTTCCTTCTCCTAGGAGTATACCAAGAATGGACTTATTCTTCATGGCACTGAGAGGTTAGCTGGGTTATTACCAGTCACTCTGCCCTTGGGCATCGATTAATATCAACTACATCAGATAATCTCATATAAGGGAACTGTCAGAGCGATTCTGCACTGTCCTTTTCAGCCCTCAGCTTGTACAAAACTAATGTCAGACTATCCTGAACCACAAAGGTGTGTTTTGCTCAGATATGGCACATCTTTGCCTTCGTTCCTTCTCAGCTGCTCTGAGCTCTGCTTTGTTGAATGAAGACCAGACCTGCAGGTGAGGAACATACAATGTCTTCTCCAGAGTGCTAAAAGGTCTCCTGAGCTGGGGCAGAAGCTGAGAAACATGTGGCTGCAAAGGTGAGGAATATCCTCAAATGGGCTTTGGGGCTGTGACTTAAAACAGGTATATCCAGACACAGCACTAATTTGAGGGTCTGGGCTGGGGCCACTGCATTTGGATGGAAGAAGGCTGAGAGGGACATGGCCATCGATTACCAAACCAGTGGGAGATGCTGCTAATATGGATCTGCTCACCATGTCCTTCTGTATTAGGACTGGGGTACTCCATGAGTGAGGGGAAGGCTGACTTTCAAAGGAGATTTTCACAGTGGGCAGTGAGGTGCTGGCAGCTCCATGGGCATTTCTTATGGTCTTCCCCAGAGACCATGAGACCCATGGGCCATGCCCCATAATACTGTACTAAAAAGGAGGTATGCTCTTCTACATAGTTATTGCCTTGTGTCTAAACAGTCATCAAGATGAATTTACATGCTCTGGGAAACAGTACGCTGTCACATTTTTATTGGCTTTAAGATGAATGTTCCCTGACACCAGAACCATCTGCAAATTCGCTCCTGCCACTCCTTTCACTTCTGTCTTCGTTTAAACAATTTCTTGAAAGGATAAATCCAAAGGATTTTCTATCTCCTTTCAACCTCTTCCTTCGTATCCACCTGGGAATATCACCCATCACCTTAGAAACAATTAGCACTAACATTTCTCGTATTCTTAGTGCCATTTGTACTCTGACAGGACAAAGGTAACACATTTCTGCTGCTTGTTCTTGACATGAGTTGCAAGAACAGGGATTTTTCTGAAAGGGATTTTGTTAAATATCGCTTTTCAGGGTTTTAAAATGACACTATGTAGCTGTTGTGACCCGAGCTAACCCTAGGTCTTGTTGAGTGCTGCTTGTTTTTTGTCATTAGTTCTTTTTCAGCATAAACAGTTTCTATTGTCTGACTGATTCCTATTAATCCCATTTGACATTTGGGCTGTGCTTGTAAGGTACATCAGGGTAGTTCCTGAGGTACAGATGCACACAGAATAAAAGGTATTTTCTTGGGATTTGGTAGCAGAGGTGAGGCAGCAGGATGAGCAGGTTGCAGGGAGCAACCCGGTTTGCAGAGGCAGCCAGAGCTGAGAGAGCATCACTTCATCCCTGCGAGGCCTTCCTCGCTGCTTACCCTGCTGAAACATCTTCCCCTCGGGCTGAGTGGTTCGTGGCTCCCGGCTCATTGCTGTTACAAGTCATTTGTGTTCCACAGCAGATGGCCTACTGCACAACTTGTTCCTTTTCTAAAAAAAAATAAGGTAGATCAGCAGGCAGCAGCTCAGTCTCAGGCAGCCTCAGGTTGAGATTTCAGTATTATCTCACTTTTTTTTTTTTAAACAAAAAGTTGTGAAGAGGAGCAGAGTATCTTTGTGTGCAGAGGTTTTGTCAGGGTTTAGAGGCTATCAGCCACAACCCAATGCATGCAATTGCTGTGACTTTAAGCTACACCACACTGAATTTGACCTTGGCATGGTGATGTCCCTTCCCCACCTCCTTTCTGACCTGTGCCTTTTTGTAGGATTTACAATGCATTTCCATATACAGGGGAAAAGTGCTACAACTTTATCTGTCCGTAGAGTCCCAGCAGTCTCCGTTTACCAGCTGTTCCTTCCTCTTTTGAACAGTGCACTGAGCTTTGCTCACTACAATAATTTTAAAATGCAAAGAGTATGGGGAGACATAATGAAGAGTTAGATGCAGTGGCTGTAAGGGGAAAACGTTGCAGGAAAAGATCTATTGCAGCATGTCCAGCTGCATTACCATAACTGTGGGTATTAATCGTAGTGCAAAAAGCTTATGGGTCACTCTGAACTATAAATTATGTTTTGATTTCTTTTCTCAAGGCCAGCAACCTGATCAATAACCTTCATTTAAAAATAAGACCTCACTGATGGCAAAGTCGGTGTTTTGACTCAAAGCCCAGAGATCACCTGATTGGTTTTCCTGTAGCAGTGACTGTAACTGTCTCAGTGGTAAGTGAAAGACTTGCACCCATTGCACCATCCCATACCAGGACCCCCAGCACTTCCTCTGAGCGCAAAGCTGCTGGACTCATGGCTTGCTGCAGAGGAAGGAGGGTGTGAAGGACAGTTTTTATAAGCATACTAATCAGGAGCACTAAGAACAGATCTGATTACCCAGGGACAGACTCCTTTTTTGTAGCTTTCTGGTTTTCAGTCTATTTGTGGCTCACCCTTGCTTCCTGGAGCAACCCAGCCTGGGCCAGGGATCACCCTTAGAGCAGAGAAGTGCAGTATTCAAAGCACTGACAACCCTTAGACAACCTTCTTGAACTGGAACAAGCTCAGTGAACAGTAAATTTTGTTTTCATCCAGTTCACAGACAAAAGGAATCAATTTTTTTTTTTTAACCAGTTGAAAGGCAAATCTCAAGCTTATATTCCCAATAGAATTTGAAATGTAAGAAGCTCACATAGTTACATAAGTATCTTCCCTTAAGAAATATTGGAAATCTTTTCAGGGATGTAAGTTTATTACACTTTAAAATATGTTCCCCTCCCCTCCAGTAAGTTGCTGTAATAGTAAAAAAAATTCTCAATCATCTTATTCAAGTTTTCAGTAAATAGTTTTTGCTATATATTTACAGCAAGGTCAAGTTTTTCTCCCTGAATTTTCTTGCATATAATTCATTTGAATGGAGTGGCTTCTATGTCATCTTTAATCTCATAAATGCATCTAATGTCCAAATTATAAGTCTTGGAAAGGAGTGACCTATAATGAATTCTTAGCCACAACTATATTGCTGAACAAATACACTCCTCTAATGTGCAAACTGTTAAATGTTTTCTTATCATACTAAAAGTGTGAATTAAATTATAATATGATGAAAAAGTAGCAGTTTGCAGTAATTCCAAATGTGGCAAATCTTCAGTAGTGCATAAAATTATTCAGTGAACTGTGGAAAACATCAGAGCAATTCTAGCCTTAAAGCTTTTCTTCCAACAACCAAAAAGTGCCAAAAAACAAGCAAGCATAGCTAAGCATTTCATCTTGGAAGCAGCTTATTGAATTAATAAGACAAGTCAATTAATGTAATGCTCTGTTGCTTCAGGATAAAACATGAAAAGGAAAAATATGGAGCTGTTTACTGTAGTGAGATCAAGCAACCATGAAGCCTGAAATGCTAAAGTTGCTCATTTCTCTAAATCCTAAAGAAATGATCAGCATAGTCATTGTATATGCTCTCTTTATTCGTAAATCATCTGTGAGATGTAGATCTTCAGCTGTCCAGACACTAGTTTTCATACTGATTTGTTCCTCTTGTGAGTATATTTTTACCTCTATATTAAATAAACTTGAAACAGAACAGTCAGTGTCATTCACAATGCTAGATGTTGGGTCACGATTGAGTGGCTCACCTGTGTCACGACATCTTGCTGCTAACAGGTGAGGAGTGTTATCATTGGGACGAGGAGGATATTTTGGGTGGGTCCTGTTTTACACTCAGTTCAGCCTGCGTGTTGTAGAGCAGTGCAAAACATCAAGAGCTGCAGGTGCAAACCTTCTGTATTTCAGCAGAGCAGCCAGCTTTTCAATCATGGCAAGGTTCCGATAAATTGAAAGTTAAAGTTGGTAATCTTTGCTTTCAGGTCAGTTCTTCAATTTTCATTTAACTTAATGTTAGGCTTGGATGTGCTCAGAAATCCTGATTCTGGGTGTCTGTGAAAAAGGGCCTGAGACGGATGGAGTCAATCAGTGATGAACAAATTATTTTCCTATACAATAGGCCACATATTCCTTGCAATTTTCATTACACAAACTTTGGTTTTGACTTGCAAAGTGATAATAATCCTGATTGATAACTTTACTTGTTGTGAACTCATATTTTTCAGCTCTTCTACCCCAGACAGCTGCCTTTGATTGTGAAGTGCTAATTAGATCAGTTTAAATAGGGCTACCATAGGTTAATGAGGAATATAGCAAGCAATAGCCTTGTGGTGGAGTTGAGTACTTTAATTATTCAGGCATAAGAGGACTTTCATGCCTCACAGCAATGCACGGAGGACAAGTCTCTCATGGCTGTTCCAGTCAAATGCTGTTGGGAGCATAACAGCAGCAGGAAAAATGTAAACTGAAGGTATCAATGCATGGACTGGGGCTACACCTGCTTTGAGAGGTGTAGTTGGCTTTTAGGCATCCTTCCCTTGTTTCAAGGCTGTGAATTGTAGGAGGTGCTTCATTGTTGAGTTACTGGAGTGTCCAGGTTGGTGTGGGGAGTATTAAGGGAGGACCACAGGGTTAGTAATCAATTACAAAGCTGTGCTAAGATCTTTTTAAAGCTTTGGGCTGCTCTTCATTGTTTTGCCCATAAATCTTGAGCAGAAATCCTGTTACCTGTATTTTTTCTGTGTAGCGTTATTCTGTGATGGAGAAAGGGATGTAATGGGGTAAGAGATGTACAAGTGCTTTTGTAGGATGGCATTAGAGGCAGTATTGAGATGCTGTTGTTGAGAAAGATGTGGCAGATTTGAGAGTTTTTGAAGTTTGTCTCTAACTCAAACATCTCACAGATCATATGTAATGGGCGGTCCTAACAACCACAGTACAAATAATTATTGAGGAAAAAAGACACTTGTAACTCAAGCTTGGAGCTGCAAAGCCACCCTATAAACAAGAAAACACCATAGGTCAAGTTCTCCTTCGAGGGGAACAGGTGTATTTGAGTTGGTTAAGTTTTGCTGTGCCTTCAGAAGAGTGACAGAAGTGAAAATACTAACAGTAAATATTGAATTAATTCGTAAAATATGTGAATGTCTGGATTATAAGCTCAGGGTTGGCTGTTTCATTCTGCGTTGCCTAGCAATAGTACATATGGAATAAGATGCTTCTTGGGAGAGTGTTCTAAGGTGGAAACTGTGGAGTATGTGGACACAAGACCTATAGGAAAAATGGTAAGTTTGGGCCTACCAGTTTGGAATAGTATTCAATCTTCTCAAATCAAAGTATTAGAGAAGGATTTCTGAGGCTGGAGCTGTAAACAAATACAAGTTTTCTGACATAAGGAGGAAAAAATGGGATCTAAAAAAAGGTTTTTCAGTTATGAGGGTAGAGTGGAATACTCTTTATAAGCCCATGGTGCAGCAAGTGACGAGATTAGTTTTGCTGAATAAAACCAGTGGGCTCTTATCATCTGCCTTGTTTTGTATGTCAAGTAAAAGAATAGACTTTTGTGTAAGCAGAATATCATTTTTGCTACCTACGACAAAAGCAGAGTAAAAATGGGCTGAAAAGGAGATAGTCTATTAAAAATATTCAGAAATCAGCTGCTGAGGGAATAGAAAAGCTTACAGAGAATGTGAAATTCTTGTAATAATCACATTTCAGCACAGGTGGGCAGGAAAGGCCAGACTAGGGATGTAATGTGTTTAGGGCTTCAGGTACCAGAGTTTTCTGCCCCTGACCCCTGTCTTGCTTTTCTAAACCTTCTCTTGTGCTAGCTCATGAGTAAGAGTGGTAAGGGCATACCAATTAAGGTTGTTTTTATCCACCTTTTTTTTCCTACGTAGGCACTGTTTGGTGCTGTTTTGAGCCTGCCAGTTCTAAAAAGTCAAGGTCAGAAGAAAATGAAGAAACCTGAATGAAGCATTCATTAAAGCTACCTCTTCAAGGCATGTGTGCAGACTGTGAGACTTCTTCTGTTGCACTAGCAGATGCAGCTTATTTTTCTCATGTCTTTGAGAGCCGGATGGCCAAGATGAATGGAGGGAAATAGCCAAACTGCTGAAGAAAAGGCACTGAAACCTGATCATTCCTCTTGAGCAGCTTTGAAGATATACCCCACTCTCTGATTAAAAAAAAAAAAAAGCAGGAAGTTTAACGAGGTTGCATGCCTTCTTTAGGAGTTCAGTTTTATTTAGATTCTTGGCAAAGTCATAAGTGCTAATATCACACATACATCAATCAAACTCGTGTCAGACTTAGATCAGCAAAAGTGAACAGAGAAACCAACCTGCTCAAAGTGGATCCAGTGCAGTCTGTTGGTAGCAGGTATTCTGTGCTAAATGTTGTAAATGTTGGACTTGCTGCTGGCAGAGTAGAAGGAAAGCTGGAGGATGCCTGGAGGAAGCACTGAGAAAGAGGTAGAGGCATCTCTGAGAGGTCTCCTTCCCTGCTTACGTTCATTACAAAGACTTTAATGAGTCTCAGGGTGACCCATCAGTTACTGCTCCAGGAGAAAGCTAATGGAAGATTTGACCATGAGTTTGAATTCACTAAAGCCAAGTACACTTCGTTCTTAAGGACTTTTAGCTGATCTTCTGCATTCAGAATTGAGGCTCTCGATGCTGTAGAATTCTTTGAAGGTTTAAGCATTGTCTCAAAGATACTTCCAGGAAAGATTATTTGAAGGAGAGGAAGGACACAGGAACCATTGGCTTCAACTTGTAACATTACCTAAAACAGAGGTTTTACACTGGTGTGGGTGAGATACTAATGGGGCTTTAGGTCTTGGAGTTCTCTACTCTGTGTATCTGTTAACGCTACAAATCTAGCTAGAGAGTCTTTCAGAAAGAAAATGGAGCTGAGTTGCAGGGAAAACAGCCCAGACAAAAACTAGCATCTGTGTGCTTGGATCCCAGATTGAGAATTTAATTGCAACTTAGGCTGTTCCTTACTCTAGATCTCAAGTCCAAGAAAAGTCAGAACAAATCAATAGTGATAAATTCTTCTTTTACAGGGGTGCTCATCAGGGTGTACAAGGCTGTAGGTGATGCAACGTAGGGGACAGGTGAAGGAGCTGGCAATTTTGTCCTCTGCTGCAAACAAAGAATCAGGAACAGCTGCTTGGTATACAGGAGGAGGCAGCTGAGACAGACCCTGTGGCCTTGAGCTGAGGATTGCTGGTGTGTGCAGTGCAAATACCAGAGCTTCTGGCACGGCAGCAGTAGTGAGGTCAGGCTCTCGTCTTCCAGAGTACAAAAGAAAAAGGAAAAGAAAGATGATCACATAAATCACTGCTGTTGGGGGAACAGCTCTGTGAATTGGGTCTTGACAGTGCAGCTGCTTTTTGTTAGTTAGTGGGGCAGTACTGGTGATAAAGAACTAATAGAGATGGATGAAAATAATTAGGTGGTGTGAAAGAGGGGATGAGAAGAAATGAAAATGAAATGAAATAGGAAATGAAGAGGAATGGCAGGTGGGAAGAAGAAATTGCATATTTCCCCTCAGCAATATTTTAGGTTATGGGTAGTTTACTTCAAATCTAGGTGGGCTTCTGGCTCTCACTTCTAAGTGAATCAAGGACAGCCATCTGACAAAGAAAGCAGATGAGAAATAATTGGAAGCAGGTTAGTAACCTGATGCTCCAACACATGTATTGTTTCTGGTCATACAAATTTGATGGCGCTGCTGCATGGTGGTGAAATGAAAGTAAACTGACAATGGGTGTTGCATGAAAAATGCCGTATCCAGGCCTGAGATATGGGAAAGACCTCTGTATTTGAGAATTAGGAGCATTTGTCAAGCAACAGTAATGTTTTTTTCATTTGTTTGTTTGTTTTTTCCCCCAAAGATCTTCCAAATGTTCCAACAGGTGAATGTTTGTTAGAATTACTGACATTTTTTCTATGCCTTTGTTACTCTGTGTAGTATTCTCTCTTGTATTCAACTGAAAAACATGAGCATCACTACAACAAGTTCTTCATGTTTGCTGTTGGCTGGTTCAGGCACTTTCTGATGTCAGGGAATGTGTACTTTCCAATTCAATGCTCATATGAAAGATATTCTTCTAGGTGAGCATTTCTGGAGAATGGTGACCCTCTAAAAGCAGGACTTCTAGCTGTGTTTGGGTACTTACAACCCAAATGTGTTGAGCAAAACCGACTTCTGTACCTTTTTTTCTTTCTCTCTTCAGGAGCAATATGGACAAACCCGGATGGAACTATGTCACTGTCCCTGTGATAGCAGATGTTGGATCAGGTTTAGCGGTGGTCTTCCATGCATCAATGGTTTGCAGATCTCATTTGAAGAGAGGTGAGCAAGCTTTACCCAGTTGATGCTTACACACTATAGTCCACACTTGGCTGCAGGCATCCTGATTCTGCTCCCTGTGTCCCAAGTTGAAAGTCAGGGTCTGCTGTCAGTGATGTGACCCTTAGATGAACCATCTGTAGTGCTGACCCAGAATCTGGGAGTCCTCAGTTCTACTGATGGCTCTGCAAGTTAGTGAAACTTGGACAGGTCTCAAGTCTTCTAAGTCTTGGGTCCATAGCTGCAGAGAAGAGTATTCAGTTGCTTTTCCTCAGAGTGGCATAGTTTAATACACCATAAATGTTTGCAGTTAAGTGTTTTGACTATGAGTGTTTCAGACAAGAAACCATAAAAATGTGTCAGGACTATGATCTAAATTCAAACTGGTGAACTAGAAAAAGTGTTGACAGCCTTAAACCAACTGCCCCATGCACACCTCCCCTTCTGTCTACCTGAAAGATCATTTGTGGAATTTATTTCTATCTTTCTCTGGGAAAAAAAAAAAAAAAAGGAAAAAAAAAACACAAAACAATACCAAGCAGAGAAGCATGACCCATTTCTTTTCAGGCAAGCTCTAAGCCCTGTGTGCTGGAATGTGAGTGAGGCAGTGATACAAAAGAAGCTCATATTAGGACACAGCATTCATCCTGCTCCTAAAAAGAGACAAAGACTGCCACCTTCAGATGAGATGGGTATGCTTTCCAAGCCAAGGTAGCTTTATCTTCTCTATCATCTGTAATTATATTTAGACCATACAGTGAATCAGAAAAGTACTGCTTTACTCTGACAAAGCGACCATGAGAAATGCAATACCGCTGGCAAGTGAGGAGAGCTTGAAACATAACGAATCATTTCAGAATAGGAAAATACACAAGCAATACACCACTGAAAGTATCTGCACGCTCTGTTAATGGTCAATCAATAGGTCTGATAGGAACATTGCTCATCATAAACTGCATCAGCCACCTTCAGTATTTTTTCACAGGTCTTCCTGTGTGTAATGCCAGGTTTTGGTGCTCATCATCCTGTTCAAAGTCATTGACCATAGCATTGGACTTTCTCCATGGAACATTTTTCTTTAAATACAGCATGAAGCACATTCAAAGCGATATCAAATCATACCACACTGAGCTCTTTATTACTGGAGACTTTTGGACAGAAACATGTGATCTAGATTCTCTGAATCAATAGCCAGGTGACAACCTCTTTGTTTTTCAGTAATTTTTTCAACGGGTACACTTTAGATTTGAATAACTCGGTTTCACGCATCTGAAGAAGAAATACTGATAAAATTAAGTTTATCTTTGAGACATCTACAAATATTTGATTTATTTTTCCCTGTTATCCCTCTGTCTCATCTTCTGCATGAAACAAGGGACTTTAACATTCTCTTCTGTTGCGGTAAATATCCTTTCACATTGTGCAGGCTTGCATGCACAAGGATAGGGGACCCTTTCATGCCACCAATGAAACACACAGGATTGCCTAGGTGAAAAGGCAGCTCTGACATCTTCCCTCCATATGCTAAGTTGCTGCTCTTATTGAAACACATGATCATTGTGACTTTAGGCTGGTTGGATATTTTTTATTTGTCTTTACAATTTGGTTCACTGAAACCATGATGGTTAGCTGCATCCAGCTCTTAATTTGACTTCATGTTTTATTAGCTGTTATGTCTTGCAAAGATCTTAATTCCCATTAAAAACATTTTAATTAAAACAATTAAAAACTGTTTCTGAGTGCTGCACTTCATGAGCAGATTTTGCAGAAACTTCAAAGAGATGCAGATGTTTACAGAATTTGGTGTGGTGATAATTGAGGCTGCCCACTGGCAAAGGAAGGATTCATAAACATCTTTAAGGAACTTTGCTGTGGAAATGACAACATTTCCTTCTTATATTTTAGCAAGTCTAATATTTCCCAGCCTGAACAGGCATATTTCATAGACACAGGCATAAGCATTGTTATCTGCTCTCATTCTGAGCCACATCAGATGCTTTGCTGTGGAGTAAATGCTGCTCAGTGGTGATACCTTGGAACATGACAAGAGGCCATGGGCTAGTTTGTTGTGTGAGTCAGGTTTTAGAGCATCACTAGACTGGGAGTAAGGAAACTCATGTTTGATTTCTGCTGTTTTATGCAGCCTGTCAATGGGATTTTGAATGGCCACTTATTTATGTGTGCCTCAGATCCCACTGGTAAATGGATGGTGGCTTTCTGGATTTTAATCCCCTCTGATCTTGGTAGCAAGGCCTATCTCATAGTGAATCAAGAGTCTCCTCACTCTAGAGACCTGTTTTGTCTTTTAAAAATTGCGGTTTTAGTAAAAATGAGGAATGCTAAGGATTTATTTAGGAAGAGTTTCTTTTTATTTGTGCCAGTTAGGCTTGGAGTTGGTGTGGTTAGCTCATTTTGGGAACACAGCTGTCTGGGGGTGAAGGGGCATGCAGCGCTCCCTTCTGAACTCAGAGGATGGGACTAGGGACATATGTCCATATGACCATGTCTAGAACAGCCTAAGGCACAGGGATCTTCTGTGGTTTAGGCTGATATCTGTGACCAGGTGTACCCAGCCTGCCCATCTGGGGCACCAGTGGAGCTGCTTGTGAGGCTTGAGCTCCTTTTTAGTGTTTCTGTGCAAAGATGATAAAAAAACCCTTTTCCTGGACCTTTCTATTCTGATGGAATGGGAAATAACAGAACTGCTTGGATGAGGTGTTTCCATTTCTGCTGTGAGCAGGCAGAGACCAGCAAGGGAAGCCTGCATGGGGTTTTGCGTGACATGTCATGTAGCTGCTTTAATGCGCAGTGTAATTACAGTGACAAATTTCTGCTTCTTGGAACATCAGGGACTGAACCAGTCGCCCCGAAGGAGAAAGAAAGTTAGTGGAGAATTTTGACCAACTCTAGGCTGGGAAGTGCAGCACTTTCTTTGCATTGGATTAAAAGTGATTAGTGTGGCCAAAGGTGTCCTATGAGAGACAGGTAAGCAGGGTGAAAGGAAATTGGAAATATTAAAGAAATGAACCTGGACTGGATAAAATGAGTTCTACACTTCCAAATTCCTCTTTGATTTGGTAGCATCAGGTGTTCTGAAGGGCGGGCTGTGCAGACTTATGCGTGACAGCAGGATGCCTTCCACATGAATAACCCCCTGAAACTAACTGAACTGCTCACAAAAGTGCCTGGCAACGTGATCTGGGCTTGCATGTTTGAACCCTTAGATTTGATCTTTCCTCAGCAGCACAAGGGCCAGGCTGAACATTGAACAGCAATAGTTGAGCTAGAAATGTGAACTCAAACCACTCACTGCTAGGAGGTGAACGACTCTGCTGCCACATCCTCACTGAAGAGCACCTCATCTCACCCCAACTGCAAATTGGCTCATAAGAAAAGAAACCATATGCAAAAGCCTTCTCCCATGGTAGTCTAGTAAGAAGGAGCTTTGTTGTTGTATCAAAGAATTAGCGAGCCAACAGCGCAAAGTGTTGGAGTTGGTTACTGGGACTTTACTGTAGTCTCTACGAGCTATACAAAGTCTGAAGACATTGTACATACAGTACATCTTTAATAAGAAGGGAGCTCACAGTCTACCAAACTCTGCCAAATAAATTTTTAATACATACTGTACTTCACTCAGCAGTTGTCCATTTCTTCTCCACGGAATATCTAACAGCTCTAAAAAATATTTTCTTGGAAGAGGATAGAATTATTGTTATATATCAATTGAGTATCAAGTATGGTTATGAAGCAAAGCCAGCATGCTAGTATTGCACAAGGGGAAAAGCCTCCAGAACACAAAGTGAAACAATGAAGTGCCCTCAAAATTCTGCCGAAGGGAACAGGAAGCTCTGGATGCCGTATCGGTAGAATCCGTGTAACTCTTAGGCGTCCTTGTACTGCAGCAGGTTTGCTTTGCCTCTTCACTGCCACATTTCTCTCTGAAACAGGTAGGTATCTTCCAGACCATTACAATAAAGAAAAAAAAAATTACAGCAGCTGCAGCAAAGTGTGGTACTATTTAATTTCTTGAAGAGTGAGGCTTTTATTTCAAAATATCATATATTAATATATATATATTTCTATATATATACTTTAAATGGTATAAAGTAAATTGTAGATCCAAACTTATACTGTTGTTTGTACTTTGTAATCTCAGAAACTTTACCAAAGGAACCATCTTTCTTCATTTTTCTTTTCAGCTGTCAAAAACCAGGGGCATTATTTCCGCAGAATACTTTCTTTCACACAGTAAAGCCACTGTTGTTATCTGGTAAACAGTCAGAGTGCAAATAAGAAATCCATTTGGCTTGTAAATGCTGAGATGGTTTTCAACTTTCGATACTTTGTCCTCATAAATCAGCTGGGATTTCACTGCCTCCATCCAGGCTCTGTTAGGTCCTCGGGTGGATCTGCAGGATGAAAATGAAAGTCAGTTATGTTGAAAATGTTAAGGGAATAAAGAAAGAAAGAACTGGGCTTTTTGGCATGTTGTCCTGCTCATTGTATATCTGAGCTCATATCTCAGTTCTATGCTTTGTGTTGCTTAGGGCATGAAGCCAAAAGCCTTCAACCTTCCCCTAGCTCCTGCTAGGCAAGGACATGTGTCCACCATCCCACTTACCCAAAGAGGGGCAAGGTATGAGAGGGAACCCATAACAGACTGGGGTGTCTGACTGAACTCATCTGCTCACCTCAGGAGGGATAACACCACCTGAATAGCACAACAGATTGTGGAACTATCCATCTCCGTGACAAACACCACAACTGATTTAAATGAGAGCACTAATGGCTTGAAGAGGACAACCTACCAGAAGCAAAATATGGCTCTCCTCAGGAGTGGCTTCAGTTTCTTTCTCAAACTGATGCACCTAGATGAACGGCAGAAGAGGGTCTAACGCTTCACTAGGCTATTAGGTCATCAAAGAAAAACCAGGTGACTTGAATACGAGCTGGACATTAAATTAGGTCTAGTAGTTGTTAGGTAAGCACCAGCTGATATGATGAATGCCACAGTAAGTAACACAGAAAAAGAAATTTGCTATTTTGTGCTCTACTGCTTTGAACTGACCTTTAATTACATAGACTGTTATTGCAAAAATAGAGGGGTTTCTTCTTTTTTTCTTAAAAGAAAAATGCAGTGTGAAAATCATCTGATATTAACTTATTTGGATAACTAAGAGAAAAAAGAAAGAAAGAAATAAAGAAAAAGAAAATGAATTTCTTTCATTTCCAATTCCTTTTCCTCCCCTGTTGTATCTCTCTGCTCTCCTGGTTTGCTGCTGACAAATGGCCTTGCTGGATTTTCTTTCCCAGGGATGCATGCGTCCCTGTCCTCTTGCACCCTGCTGAATGGATGTGCATGGTTGGTGAAGGAGCAGGGAGTGCCAAGGGGCCACCAGCACTTCAGGTGCCATTTGCTGCAGCATGAGATGAGCCATGCTATGAAACGTGCTGTTCAGGTCACTGTAAAAATGACCTGCATTTCTCCAATGGCAAAATGTGTGCTGTAAACCAGTGGGCTGCAATGGAGGGTGCAGGCTGTGAAGCTAGAGAGCTGCTCTAAGCAGAGCTGCTGTGCCAGTCCCCAAGTGCTGAAGGCTTTAATTTCCATTCTCCATGGTATCAGCAGAAAAACAGCTTGTTGGAGTACTCAGAGGGCTGCTATGTGAGTGCCAGGTGCTATTAGTGTGGATTACTGAAGAGCATTTGACAGTGCACGCAGGATGGGCACAAAGCCCTGGGGAGGAGCACCGCGCTCCTCAGGGGCCTGGCAAAGTGGTGCCCTGAAGGTTGGATGTAGACAGCAGCCTGAGGCTGTCAGCAGTGGTTTTGTGCTTCTCAATAAGTATGGTTCTCAGTAGTGTTTATTGTGTGCTTGGTGCACCATCTCCCAAAGTCGAGTCTGAGACCATGTGTTCCTGTCCCACCCCTGTTCTGGTTGGTCTCCTGAAATGTCACGGTGTAATTTCTAATCAGGTCCTGGTACTGCTCCAAAAATAACCCACCAAATTTTCAAGGAAAGCTACATTCTTAAAAAATAAAATAAATAGAAAATAGGAGTGAATAGGGATTCAAAAAAGGTTGAAACTGGTCCAAGAACTGAATTACAAAATGATTTCTTTCCAGTGTTTGTCACCTGCACTGGCTATCAATAGAAAACAGATCAATTTACAGAGGCTGTGAACTTTATATCTTTGGCTTTAACAACTTAATTAGTGAGCTGTATTAAAGGACTAAGCCCAGGAATAAATGCATGAAAAAGAAGGGGTGGAGGCCATGCTGGCAAAGTCTTCACTGGGTCTGCTGTCCACCTTCTGAAAGTTATTACTCATTAATCACTCTTGATAATCAACCATGATGTGATACACTGTAAAACTGCACACACCGTGTGTATATGTATATATACGTACACACACATGCTTATATGTCATATACTGCATGCCTTGAAGATAATATAAAAATGTTTTTTTTAATATTGTAAGTCATAAACCTGAATGTTTCCCTTGTCAAGACAGTAGCAGCCTAACATAAATGTATTCTGTGTAAGGAAAAGCCTTCATTAAAATAGTTTACAGCCTGTGGTGACTTGCTCTAGCTTTTCTGGCTAATCACCACAGATATATCCAGGATGTTGAGTGATTTGTGTTGCTGCTTCTGCTTTCTTAGCTTCTTTAACTACATAAATTAGACACACATGGCCCAATCTTGCAGCCCACATTGGGGTCAGTGCAGATTATAGTGTAATCTCTTTCTCTGATGCCATCAGAAATGACAAAACAAAGAAAAAAATGCCTGTTTCAGGATCTGATTGCTTCCATTAGTTTATATTTATGTTGCTAGACTTGACACAGAAGTACAGACTCAAGCAAAGTTTCGGGGATTATAAAGTAGGGTTTTTGCTTGGAAACTGCAAGAGACAGTTGCTAAACTCATCATGTCATGTTGCCTTTGTCAGTTGGGCTCTGTAATGATACTTTAAAGCAACAAAGCAAAATTCTACTGGAAGCAGTACCATAAGGTACTCCCCTCACAAGCTAATTAAAATAACTCCTGTGGGTAAATGACAGAAATATTTCTTCAGATATGAGCACTCACTCTGTAAGTATTTAATTTAAATGAAATACAATAATGCATACTGAATAGATTGGACGATATATCTGCATATTAATGAAGCTGCTAAATTTCTAGCAACCACTTCTAGATGCAAACTTGCCTAAAACGAGTTTATATGATGATGGTTGGGAGAGTTAAGGGTAGGATAAGTTCACAGAACGTAAATTATATAACTTGCAGAGAGACTGCAGAGCTACTATATTATTGTAATTTAAATAGAAAAGTACAGCATAGTTCTTCGTATTGTTCATTACTTCTTTAATATCCCTTTTTTCCATTTTGAATTCCTAATTTAGCAAGAAAGCTGTTGTCTCACTGAAAAGAGCATATAGGGGTTTGTTATGTTGATTGGTTGTAAATATATTAAGAAGAGGCATAACCTTAAGTGGTGGTGAAACTACCATGCCAGGAAAAGATGAGGCAGCTATG
This sequence comes from Oreortyx pictus, assembly GCA_036925125.1. Classification (NCBI taxonomy): domain Eukaryota; kingdom Metazoa; phylum Chordata; class Aves; order Galliformes; family Odontophoridae; genus Oreortyx; species Oreortyx pictus. Next base: position 4,512,732 of record JAUPFR010000015.1, read on the forward strand.
CAAATCTTTCTTGCTGGGATAAATCATACAGAAGGAAAGAATTCAGAAACCATGCTGGTCAGCTGGGGTAAGATCCCTACAGTAAGAGGCATGGGAGACATTGAAAATGACCAGAGTTGGGATCACAGGAAAAGGAAGAAGACAGAAAAGGAAGACTCTATTTTCTGTGAGTTAGAATTGAGGTATGAGTATGCTGTGCTTTTTAATAGAAAGGAAAAAATTGAGTATTTTGCTTCTTCCACTTAACAGGTTTCATAAGGTATTTTTCACTTCACTGAAAATCAAGATGTATTCATTCGTAAAAGATACGTTTTGAGTTGACAACTGCATAAAAAAATTCAATTGTGGTATGAAAACAATGTAATTAAAATTGTTGAATACAGGTATAGATGGTGGCTTTATGAAAATATTTGTGAAATATTTGGTAAGTGTAAAAAAATATATTTTTGAAAAAGATGACTTTTTTTTCCGAAGATCATTTCATAATGGAATAAGCTTAGCCAGCTTGCATTCTACTTTCTCTCTCTGCATCTGTATCTCACTAAGCTGTAGCCAGAGGCACTGGCTGGATCGAGAGGTATGCAGCAATCTTTGGGACCTTTATAGCAGACATGATGCTGGAAACGATGTGGGTGAGCAACAGTTGCTGATTCCCATTCCTATTAAAAACTCACAGCTATGGACAGAAAGACAACTTACTCTGGTGGTCTTGATTTTATTGCCAGTCGCACACATCCATCCAGAATTATCAGGCAACGTCTTACATTCCTCTCCTTCTAGGCAGGGCTCCATCTCACACCACCATTTCCCAATCACTATTGAAGCTAAAGGAGGAAAGACAATGTCCACAGTTATGTTGTAATGAAAGAAATATTAAATAGTACCTCAAGAATCCAACACTGTATTTAAGAGATATAAATCTTTCACCTGAAGTTCAGTTGCATATCTGAACTAGCTTTTCATCAAATATTGTCCATCCAAAACAGTGCACTGCTTGCCATAGCTTTCTTATACATGAGATCTAGTATAGCACAATGCTGTGACTGTTACAGATTTTGTGGTGGCAGCGATGTTATTTCAGAACAAAGGACCATCCACCCTAACAGCCCTTTGCTCTGAGCAGCCAATCTGGTCTTCTTGAACACATAAGAAGGAGTTGAAATAGACCATCCCATCATATTCTGCAGGTCTTCAGGTGGTTATAAGAACTCCAGAATCAGTGGTATCTGCTTTGCCCTGAGTACCTACAGCTGGCTTTTTATCCCCCACACCTGTGCATAATTGTTTGAACCCATGTAACCTTTTAATTTCTGCAGCATCCTGTTGCAGGGAGTGCTACGACTCAACTGGAAATAGAAGGTAAGTTGACAGTGAATTGCGGAAGTTCTTTTTGTTGAAACATGGTTATGAATTTTATGGGAACCGTATTATCTCTAGCAGCTGCCTTTAATTTCCAAGCATTTAACATTCTGAATAATTGTAGAGTTTGAGTCTTGTTGTTTGAATTTAATTGGCATGTATGTTTACAACCTTGAGGGTATCTTAGTGAAAGTTTTCTTTTTTGCCTGGGAATTGGTATCTGCCTACAACCTTAGCTGTATCTTAATGACAATTTTCGTCTGGGGATTTTGATAAACTTCAGCTGATCTTGCAAATTGCAGCTAGTTGGGGATTGAGTGACTCTGTGGTTTGTTTTCCCTGTCAAGAATTAATTTCTTGGTTGCACTCCTGAAGTCTGTAGGCTTCTCCTATACTCAGATAGAGGCTGAACTCTTTTCTGTCTCCACTCATAACTTCTTCAAGCCTGTAAGATACCTTTGCAGAGTGACTCGTGACGTGCTTTTCAGCCCTGGAAAATGCCCTTTTGTGCATGCACTGATTTAAGCACGTCTCAGAGTTCAGAATTAAATTATTGATTTATTTCTTGTCTAGCAGAGATCTGTTTATGCTTACAAAGTCCAAAGAAAACACTCAAAGACATATGCACCACTCGTTATGTCTATCACCTCAGTTCACAGGTCTGTAAGTGAAACTGCAGGAGAGCTTTGTTCCCAAGCTGAATAGCTGTCCCAATAAGAACACGCTTTTCACACACAGAATTTACTCAAAACCCAGGGAGGAAAGCTCCTTTGGTCTTAAAGAAGAGGTCAGCAAATTGGAACAAAAGAGTTAAGCTCTCTGTTTCCTCTCTCCTGGTTTTGTTTTTTTTTTCCTCACAGCTTGTGCCTCAAATATATCATGCAATATTCCATTTCTCCATACATTTTGTGCACTCACAAAAGCCTTTACACCTTGCTTGCAAGGTAGTGTAATTATGCTATTCACACATCACTTTCTGAAGGGTATCATTAATGCTGCTAACAGTGGAGAAAAAGAATCTCTCTTTGCTATGTGTGAAAAGGCACATGGAGGTGAATCTGCACTCTAATAATACATTGTGCGCTGGGCAAACTGTATCCTGTTAAATACTGCCCTTCACAGCAAGCATCTGAGCAGAGCATACTCAGAGTGCACGAGGAGAATCTGATGGCATGGAATCAAAATGATGATCATATTTATTGTTAGTGTTAATGCTATAGAATTAACTAACCTTGGAGAAGGCTCCTAAGATGCTAGGTGCTAAAATTCTCAACACAAAATGCCCCAGCACAGGGAGCTTGCAATGTAAGACAGTGAAAAGGTTTAATACAGGCTAAGGGGAGCATGGGAAAGCAATACTGTTCATTGCACATAAAATGATGTAACTACTCATCGATGTTCCTCAGTACAGCCCAAGTATTTGGGTACTGACCCTGGAGAAAAGAAGTCAAACGCAAAGTGAATGCTGATCTGTAACATCAGGCTTTCATCTAAAAATGTGCAGGCCTTAGTGTATGTGTCTGTTTCTTCACTCCCAGTCCCTAAGCAGTACAGCTGGGCTGGCGAAAATGTTCTTCTTGCAAAGGTCATTTGTAAATGAAGAGCACCTATTTTTCTCTAACATATATGTGGACATGGTCTTTGTAGGTCCAAAGCACTACAAAACTCACTGCTGTCTTGTCCTCAGCCCCATGCTGTGGCAGGGGCAGCCAGAGACTGATGAAAATTACCTCCTTTGAGTCTTGTGTTTAGAGGTTTTCACTTCTATTAAGAGCCTTTGAATCTCTAGGACCAGCTATCTTTCCTGGGCACCGCTGATCCTTTGAGGTCTGCTCAATTTCAAAGTTTTACCCCTGCAGCTCTGTTCAAAGAGGAAGGCAAAAGCTTCGAAATGAAGCACAGTTGGCTGTGTTTGAGTTTAAGTGCGCTTGTACAGGGGAAGGGATAAAAAAAAAATTCTCTCTGGGGACCACAATCCAGATTTGCTCTGTTTAGGTGATGTCACTTTGACGTGTGCTGAGGCAGCTGTGCGAGAGAAAACTGTTGAAATTAAGGTGTTTCCCTTGGGATGGTTTATATTAGAGATCTCCAGGATCATGAGGAACCTGAACTCCTTTTAGACCCGAGGTGCTAATCCTAGGTGAGAATTACAGGCTCCTCATAGTCACTGCTGTAACTCAGCATCATGCTGAATTAGACGCCTGTAACATTTTGGAGCAGCTTTCATTGTGTTCTCTCTCACTGTCTGGGGAATACATGAAGTAGAGATTTTTATTTTTTATTTTTTCTCATGGAAGGCTGATTTGACTGAGACAGATACCCTCAGCCACAGGGAGAGAAAGAGATGTGATATAAAAGAGGCTTGACGGCTCCTGCTTCGTTTGTGATATTTTTCCCCAGCTCCTGCTAGCGTAAATAAGGGATTGCTTCTATCTGAGTTCTTTTCAATAAAATGCATCTTTTATGAGAATATTAAACTCTAAGCACATAACTAATGGAGCTGGGGAGAAAAGTAAGTTTCTTCAAACAAATTTTTTTTCACTTCAATTCACACTGGGCTTTTACCACCTTTGTTTGTAAAGCTATGGAACTTATTTTTTAGCAAAATGTTTAGCTTTGGCTGGCTTTAGTCTGTGTGAATTAGCAGGCAAAAAAGCACTTGCTTGAAATGCTATTTTTCTAATCACGTGTAACATCAGAGAAATAAAACAACAGATAAGAGGTCAGATAATCAGAATGTATACAGGAAAAGAGCAGGACCATATCTTACATTTGCTAGTTTTTATACAACCCTATTGCATTTCAAGATGTTTTTCTTCCCAACTGCAGCACCCAAAGCCCTAGATTATTGTAGGGAAGTTCAAGTTTAGATTCAACTCAATGGGCTTCAGTATGCAAAGTTCATGAGATCCTCTGTGGGATGCGTAAGGTCAGTGACAGCTTTTTGTCTTCTCATGCACTATCTGGAGCACAAAGGTTGGGTGTAAGAAGAGAGCTGGCCTAAGGTGTTTTCCCCTTGTTTCAGAGACAAATTATTACAGGAAAGTAGTAGAAATGCACTTCTTGCACTCCCACAAACACCTATCTCTAAACTGCCATCAAATCAACATGGAACTATTACATGTCCAGTCACCTTCCTCTTGATCCAAATGGTATTTAGGAAAAAAATATATGCACAATGCATTTGATTGAAACTTCCTTACTTCCTGAAACTCCCAAACTTGTTTTCATCTTTTCACCTTCAAATTCTTGCATTAAACTGTTGCTACTGAGCCCTTCAAAGCAGGGACCAACTGTTCTATTACAAGGGATATCAGGGCTGGAGGAGGTCTGGGTGAAAATGTGCATACACAGCAGAGAAACCTGCAGGCACTTGACTTGTGTTTTCTGCTCCAGTGTGTATACAAAATGCAAATCCTTTCTTGGTGGGTACAATGCTCCTTTAACTTCTTTACATCTGTACTTAGGAAGTAGTTTTGTTGATATGACAAAGCATATATGACAATGAGGATAAAGACGTATTTAACAATATGACAATACAGTGTCATATGTAACTTAAACTCATGTTTATGGAACGCCCTGAAGTATGGAAACAGAGCAAAGTCTCATCATGCATTTTTCAACGGCTCAGAAGGAACATGCTATGTGTGAAAGTGCTCCGAGATTACTTCTGCATTTTCCATTAGAAAGCCACAGCAGCTATCTCTTTTTGCCTGTGATAAAGTGTACGCATTTGGGTTATTTACAGATAGAATACAAAGGAAGAGAGATATTAGATTGTGCTTCCTCCTGATCATAGGTATCCAAGGAATAATGAACAGAGATGGTTTGCAGAGCCAGAATGACACTCGTTGGGGATGGGAAGGTTTTTACTGTAAGTGTAAAGCATTCCATTTAATCTAGTTTCCACCAGAGAAGATTGATATAAATAAAATTTAAATAGAGAACACATTTCACAGATGCCAGCAGTGAAAAAGACTTTGTCAGTCTAATGAAAAGATATCAATTTTCCCCACTTTATTCAATAAATTGTGAGTCATTTTCTAAATGGATTAGATTAAAGGAAAGTTCAAACTCCCTGTGAGAGACTCATGTACTGATGGAGACTTTTGGCAATAGATACAGTACTGAGGTAAGATCTTTCAGGCCATTTTTTGCTTTAAAAAAAGAAAAAAAAATCTGATATAAGATGGAATAGGACTGTTTGTATCTGTACCTTGTGCTCATATGCCTTAGAAAACAAAATCTCAGAGAACTGAATGAGATGTCATTTCTCCTATTTTATTGGGACGTCATGGGGTGCAGAATGAATTACAGGGAAGGGAACACTAGGAGGATGAGAAAGCTGAAGAGAAAGAACACGTCATTTGAAGGGTTATGTATTTCATAAACAGACTGAGATACCATTTACTCTGGGAGCTGCAAAGCAGCAGTCTGATAAGTTAAAGAATACAAATCCAAAACTGAAAATTTCAGGTTGAATAATATTGTCTAGGAGAAATACAGGATTTTTCCCACTGAGAGTCCATCAATCTGCTTTAATTCAATCTTATTCCATTTTAGAAGCATCAATCTAATGCTCACCCAGTGTAATACTTTGCAGCCTTTGATAACAGGCCTCTAATAACACCGGGAAAACTGACATTTCTCCCATTTAAAATAGTGCCATCAGTGAGGCAAGCAATGTCTCTTATTTCCTAATTACCACAGAACTAGTCTTGTGAAGTTAATTTAATGTTTTAATTGTAGCAAATGTTTAAAAGATATATATAATTTTTTCTTTTAAAACTTCCCAATCTACTCTCCGGGTTCTTGAACAATGCCTTATTAATTCTTCTCTTTTATAGAGGATTTAAGGTTTTTACGGTTTTTTTTCCCCTTTCCATCCAGAATTCTTACTTTTTCATTGTAATGTATTCAGCAGCCAGAGCAGGATATTTTTTAAAGGTGTAATATGTGTCTAAAGAACTCTGTGGGCTGCATTAAAATACACCCATAAAATATGAAAGGGTAGATTAGATGCAGAGAATCCCTGAACAATTTCCATTTAAGATCTGCATAAGCCAGCAAAAATTCAACAGCGGGAGAAGACTCACTAGTGAAAAAACACTTACATTGCCATTTTCTAACAGTTGGCATACCGGTAGGTAAATTGGAAAAAATAACATGAGCTTGTTGTATACTTCTCTCACAACAATATCTCTAACAGAGACAGCGTTGGCTAATGGCCTGGGAATCAGGAACTCCTGAGGCTCCTTTAATCCCAGCTCTGCTTCTGACTTTCTCTATTACCACAGTTAAATCATCCCGTAGCTGTCCCAGTTTTCCATCTGTAATATTATTTACCTGAAAAGAAGAGAGAGTTTTCCTACGTGTTCCTTTCTGTATTTACTGACCTGTTGAGTTTCAATGCTGTATTGCAGCACCTTGGGACCAACCCTTTTTTTCTGTATTTGTGCAATATCTAGAAGAACGGTGTCCCAGACAGTCATGAGATCCTCTAGGGATTATGGTAACAAATAATAACATTAAAGTTCTGTAATGTCCACCTGCTGCCAGGAGTTTTTTAAGCACATGCATTACTTTCTGCTGAACAGGGACAATCTGGTAAAGAGCCGATTTCAACCAAAATAGCTTAGAGCTTGCAAGGGAATTTCTAGCCCTCCTGCTGCTCAGTCTGGGAGGGCTGGATGCTGCAGCTTTGTCATTTTTATCTACATCCCCCTCTTTGCACCTTTGGAAACAAATTCTGCTTGAACATATGGCCGGGAGACATCTGTAACAAAAGCAGGACCACGGTTTCTCATGGGTGGCACCTTCATGGCCAGTGAATGTGCATCTTCTCTTCCACGAGTGCATTAATAATGACAGCACTCATCTCCTCTGAGTACTTAGAAAATGAGTACAGCTGTTCAGAGGGAAAAACTCTTTTGTCAGCTGGGTATACACATCCAGGTTGTGAGGAGAACTGTAGGATTTGCATGACGTCTTCCGAATTAAGTAAATCTGAGAGATACAGCACTGAACCTTTGGCTTCATGTAGATGCTCACAAGTGTTTGTATTTCTCAGAAATTCTTAACATCATGCACAGCAACATGCATCTCATGCAAATGCGGATCCACCTAACTTTATTTATGTGAGCTTATCAGTGATTAACATCACCTCACTATAAACGGGAGTGGGTCATTTCAGAGCAACCTGCTGTCACCAATGAGTGCTAATGAGACTAATGAAAACATGAAATGCTTGCATGCAGGGAGCTGGAACACATGCATGTGGCTGAGGATCCTCTCCCAAACTGCATGAGGAATACTGACCTGTAGGTCAGGAAGACCCTTTGTTGCTATTACCACTAAGTTTGGAACTGAAGCTGTTCCTTACTGCGGGACAAAGCTGAGAGCAGGCTGACAAAATAATTGTGCAGTTTAGTTAGTGTTATTTATATCCTATTTGAACTGTTCCTTGATAGCCGAGTGAATGCTTAATATTATTGTTGTATATTTAATGAAATGCTTATGAACTGCAGCATAGTTACACATTTTTGGAGAAACAATAGGAAGCTGCTCATAAATATTCACGCTTTTCAAATCAGGGTTGAGGGCTGGCATGCTGTCAAAGGAGAAAAATGCCTCCCTGAAATGTTGATTTTTCATTAGCAATAATTAATAAAGCAAATGGGTGAGTCAAAATGGAGAGTGAGGACATCCTAGTTGTGAGATGAAGCTGATGGAGATACCTGGAGGTCAGTAGGTGGCCTTGCATTGCTATGACTCTGGTGGCAGTGGGGACCCTATGTGATATATGTATTGCTGGTGAACTGTCACGGCCCTGCTTCTGCTGTGGAAATGTTTGCTCACACTGCTGCTGATGCCAGGAAATGGCGGCGCTGAACCAGAGATGCAATTGCTATGTTTTTGTCCCTTGTGACTGTGGTAGTGAGTGCCCAAGAGGAAAAATTATGGCCTGTGTTTGCTTTAGAAACCAATGATCCATGTTTAGGGTCCGAACCAATGCTTACTGGAGGAAAAAAAAAAAAAAAAAAAGCCAGGGGAAAAGGTCCTCCTTTGTAGTCAAATCTGGTTTCTGTAAAACCTGATGTTTGTTCAAATGTGAACTCCCTGTGCCCTGGGAGGTTGGGTTTTGTGAAGTGGAAGGTAAGGGCTGCAAGGTGGGATCCAAAAAGTGAAAGCCTATAATGAATTTCTTGTCTGAATGAAGTGCCAGATACATAGTTTAGTAGTAAAGCTATGAAAGAACATTGGAAATGAATAAATTATATAAATGTAATACATTCCAAAGGCATAACAAAATATGCATAATGCATTGGATGGTTATCAGTTATGAAATTAAGATCTGGTGAGCTGCTTGTATAGTATTTGACTCTAGTTGTTTCCACTCAGCGTGGAAGATTCCTCCAAACAAATAAATAGATAAAGAAATAACTTCCATTGAATTTCTAGAAACTAATAACATGCAAAGCAATTATGTGCTTCTAATCAATGAAAAATGCTTTTTAAAAAACAAACAAACAAAAAGAACTCTGCATATATTTTTCCGGGGAAAAATAGTTATTATTTTCTTTTTAATTATATTGTCACGTCAAACCCAAATTCTAATTATTCTGTTCTCTACTGCATAGAAGGATGAATCCTCTAAGCTTCAAAAATGCTGACATACGTGGCTGGGGATCCAGAATCTCTTCCTGTAGTAGTGAGGGTTTGTCATATGGGTACCTGGTGGTGAAGAAAGTGTGTGAGGATAAGAGAAGAGGCAAAAGGAGGTGGGGGGGGGGGGGCGGGGAAAGCACAGTTGCCAGAGACCATGGGAAAGGGTATTTTTTTCCTCTAATTTGTATTTCAAGGAATTTTTGAAAAAGGAACTGCTAAAAATAAAGCTTGAAATATATGAAACCATCTTCCACTCTTCTCCTAAAAAGAGTTGGAAGAGCTGAATGATCTGAGCTGGAATATTTCAAGTCATCTCATAATTTTGAGATTTTTATAAGAATTGGATGTCCTAAAAGTATCATCACTGGACTGGATCTCATACTGGGTTGATAAATGTTGGCAGATTTAATAATAAATTGATGAGTGTAATTAATTACAGTTTTCAGCTATTGCTTTAGTGATTTAGTTGTGCCTAAGATCTCATCCTTTCACACAGGCTGACCCTACCACATGCAGATGGGGCTGGGGTGTGAACAGCCATGTGCTGGCATCAGTGTGGCAGCAGGACATGGCACCCAAGGGCTCTCCTTCTCCTCTCCAGTACAAGCATTTGTCAGTGAAGTCATACTTATGTCTAAAATACTCACCAAGCAAGTGGCTTTTTTCTTTCTAATTGCAGGAGAGCTGCCTAACTGGTGATTGAAACTCTTCTCTGGTAATTAAAGTTCATCTGCTCTTAACCTAATGCCTCATAATACATTCTTGGCATATTCTATTTACACCCAAATATTCTGCCTGTTCTGTCCTGCAGTTTAATACAAAATGCATGGATCTACTAGCCAGGACAATTAGGCAGCTTTTGTTACTTTCCTGTTGGTGTGTGGATAGCTGATTTTTCAAGGTAAAGTTAAGTGAATCAAAATCTTTATAGATAAAATCCATGGATGACCTAGAGGTCTCAAGAAAAGGATCAGAGCATCCTTTAGTTTTTCCTGCACTTGCTGGTAATTTTCAGGCCATTGCAGTCACAGAAATACACTACGGTGGACTGGTTTAGAGCTTGAGTTATTTAAACTTGCACCAACTTGCTGTAAACTAGGGTCAGATGTCCATGCTTTCAGAGTATGAGTGATTCGATTTAAATAACAAACAAAGACAGGTGTTACTGTTCTAGTCATGCTACAGTGGACTTGCACATGGTGTATAACTTCATTCATGGTGATATCAAAAGGCAGAGCCTGTCTTTGAAGTAGTTTAAATAACTAGCAGTTACTTCTACTGTGAAGAGATGACATGGTCCAAATTCTCTTCTGTGAAGTGGGGGATGCTGTGGTATAAATAATAGACCCGTAGAGCCCTTAAACCTCTTCAGGCCAGCTCTCAGAAGGGTACTGTTTAAAACGTGTATGGAAGAAGCTGTTTTCAAAGGTTACATTAAATGAGCCAACTGCCACTCCACAAGGTAATTACTCATTTATTAAAAGTGTTGTATTCATGCAAATCTCTTTGTTCTGCGATGTAAGACAAGTCTGATTTTGTATTAAAGATTAAAGGAACATTTGTTTTTTGTAAACAAATCCCTAGCTACTATTACAAATTGCATCATGCATAATCTTGACACGATAGATTTGGAGATATTTCAGCTCAACAATGCCAGTGAACAAGAACTGTAAGACTGAAGAAAAATTGATGAATTGAGCACACAATACTTTGTACTTCATATCATAGCTTAATTACTGCTTCACTATGCTTGAAAAAGAGAAGTAACTAAATTATAAAAACTTATCAGCTAGACTTAGAAACAGTGCAATTCATGAGTGGATATTAAACTGACCTTAACTGACAAGTTTTTCTTTGAAATTATGTTTTCCTTCAGTACTCATAATATTATTTACTCTGAAGCATTTTACAGAGATGAGAACTCTGGGAATGGGCACTTGAAATTTCATGGCCATAACAGTACTGGCACAGCTCATGTCTTTTTACCTCCATTCAATTTTAACTCTAATCTTTTAAAATAATGCAATTTATAATTCACTACTGCTTACAATGTTTTTTGATGTTTTTTTTTTCCTTTTTTTTTTTTTTTTTTTTTTACCCTTGGAAGAGTCCCTAGATTGCACTTCTAACTCACTCTTTGCTACAAATAATTTATATGATGACCATGCTCTGTTTTCCTTGGGGTGAATTTATGCAAGGATCATTATCTCCTATGTTTGTAATACACAAGATGCATTCTTGAAAAAATAACCAAAGGGAAGGAATTGTGAGCCTTGAACTCCAGATACTCCAGGAATTGCATGCTTGCTCTGGTCAGATGATGCTTTGCTATGAAGCCACAAGCTTTGTTGTCATCATCACAAATAGGAGTTTAATGCTTTATTTTTCCACAAACATCTGTCCTTACTCTACTTCACTTCATTAATGCTCATACAAAATGAATGTAGATGGAACCTGAGCATGCCCGGCGTCAGTTCTTTTTACAAATCTGAGCATGAATTAGCATGAAACATTTTGCAGAATGTGTTCAGCTCTGACCATTGCATAATGTCTGCAAACAGAAACCCTCCAAAGATGAATAGCTAAACAGAGGTACTAAGAATTGCAGTAGTGACTAACAAACAAAACAGGAATATGTTTTTGGTGAATTTTTAGAATACTTTTGGTTAATCATTTTTATGCACTTGAAAACTACTCAAGGTTGAAATTGTTTAGAGAGAAAACCCAGCTGTCACCTTCACAAATGCTTATAAGTGAATTGAGTAGGAAATATAATCAGGTAGAGTCCCCTGATGTGGCAATTAGGTCACTGCCTTTTCTTTGCTCTTTTATATTTTCCCTGTCCCCTCAGATAAGAAACTCCCTGGCAATGCTCAGGATTATCTATCATACAGTTGTGGGATTGATGTTCTTCCCTGTATTTACAGTATCTGACCTTTCACTCAATCAGTCGATCTTGTTTCACTTATTCCAGGCTTTTCCCCTATACCTGTATCTTCTTTTCTGCTCATTAGTTCAGTCTCCACACCAGTGATCTCAAAGTCAAGGCTGGAAAACAATGGCTCATCCCAGAAGACATTGATCACAGGTAATTATACAGTCATGTAATTTGATTGTGTGCCACATTTATTACAACCACTCTAAGACTGAAGTGTTGATATTTCCCTTTAAAACTTCAGGTCCTGCTGTTTTTTTTTGTTTTTTTTTATGCTACCTGGAGATAATGCTCTTACCCTGGACCTTGTGATGGCAGGCAACAGAAACAGCTTCTGTGACAAAGACATCTTCTAAGTTTTTAATTCAAGTTTCAATGAAGGTAGAATGCGATGATTTATTGAGTGTCTTTTGCGTGGGCTTCCTCAAATATTTATAACCTCATTTAAATAATTAATACATGAGATTTAATAAACTGTTTATATTCACAAGAAGAATGTAATTTTCAGGAAGGACTGTTCAGGTGTTAGGAACTACAGATAGACCACATTAATTAAAAATAATGCTTTGCAACTGAAGTTGATGTGACCTTTTTCTAACTTGTCTGAAGTTGCTTTCTTGGGGTGAAAAGAATGCTTCTATTAATCTGGTTACACGGTAAAGCTATGCATTGCATGGGCTATCATAGGAACACCAAGACAACAGTTTTCTATGAGCCTAAGGACTATCAAGATCAAGGTTTATCCAAAGAAACAAAATGCATTTTATTAATTAAGCATGTCAACACTAAGACTTTTTTTTTTTTTGAGTAATTGCGGTTGCAAACTCTTCCCAAGAAAGAGAAGAAAAATTTAATTCCCTAGGACCCATCTGCCTTTATTACTACAACAGGTCATTATTTACTCAAACTTAATCTATCTAAACCAGCTTGCAAACATCTTAATATAGTTAATAACAATAAAATCCTATTAACAAAAGCAATTACTTCACAGGAAGCCAACCAACTAGTACAGTCCTGTGCTGCCCAGGAAGCAGTAATTTCCTTCTGCTGCCTTGGAAGCCAGTTGACCACATGGCTCTTGTAGAACATCTACAAGAATTTCTGATTCAGACTAGTGCAGACCAAAGGAGAGCAGCTCTCACTGTTTCCCCTAAGTTCCTTTCTGTTAGGTTTTGGGGATTTAGCTAGTCCTGAGGCAAGGAGCCCACTGAGCTGAGCTCAGATCCCAGCACAGAGTGTCTGCAAGGCAGAAGTTCCCTGCTAATGTGGGCTCCCTCTCTTTAGTTCTCAGGAGCTAGACTGGGCTTGATGCTCAACTTCTGTTCTACCTCTATGCAGCACTTGAAAACAACTGTTTCCTTCCGTCTACTATTTGAGTCAGCAATAGCAATTACTTATTGAGGCACATTTCGCAGTACGTGTGTGGGAAAGGTCACCTTCTACACTGCTATCACTTACTTTCCTCAAGGTAAACTTTAAACCATCTCAGTGCACACAGGTGAGCACAAATCTCTCTAAAACAGAGCCATTGCAGGTCTGTGAGCCCCCCATGAGCCCGAGTCTTTCTTACTCTGAGCACCATCCCTTGGAAATGCCAACTGCCCTCCCTGCTCCAGGCAGGGCGAACTCAAAGTCACATCACAAAGTCAAACACAAAAATAACAGGTAGAAAGAAGGCAGAATGGTTTTTCTACATTCCCCCCCCCCCCCCCCCCCCCCCAACTTCCAGATGTAAGCACTAAGAAAAGCTCATAGAAGCACCACATTTAGAAAGGTGATCACAGATAATTCAAACATCAAACAAATCCATGCTTATCTTGTAATTTCTGCTATCTTAAAACCAAGGTGCAATAGGAGCACCTTCTCTTTGCTGCACCAGAGGAAAGCACTAGTAATCTCCAGCTCCAACAACAGAGACAACTTCAGCAAATAAGCCAAGGTTGATACCAAGGAAGAAGAGGAAAGTATGCAGATTTCACCAGACACCAATAATCCCTAATTCATAGCAGAAACGATCACAGTATTTCAGATTTATCCCATGTAACTCATTCACAGCAGTATTCATTTTACTATTAATTTTAATAGAATAATTACATCTTTAAGGAAGAAAGAAACTACTGTTAGCAGGTCAAGTCCTCAGGTGGTGAGGATACGGTGATTCATGGTAGTTTGATGAGTTTTGTAATCTTCCCTTTTCCTTCCTTTGAAAAGGAATTTGGAAATGGACTAGTTGCCGGACTTACTACACAGCTAATCTATGCTAAATGAAGCAACATAAAAAAGAAATAGTAGAACACAGAAATGTTAATACTTAACTGTAGATTTCACATACATGCATTTGAATGCTTATGTGTGCATGTGCCCAGTGGATGCATATGCACACACACGAATACCCACAAGTGTCAAAACACTTCCCAGTGCCATCCCGAGGGTGTCTGGTGGGAGAAACAGCTTCCACAGTGACACACATTGCTGAATCCATAAGGTTACATGTCCAGATTCGGCGCTGCAAAAATGCTAAGAAGTCTGGGATTTCAATAAAATCCTTTCTTGAGATCTCGAGCACAGAGAAGGGTTTAGAAAATGAGCTGTATAAATGACCAACGAATAAGGAGCAGACAGCTGTTATCACCTCAAGCACTCAGAGAGATATGCAAACCACTTAAAAGTTTGCCCGTGGTCAACAGAAACTTTTGATAGAAACACTTCGTTACCTGGAGCTACTGTTCACGTCTTTTCAGCAGCAGCTTAGACCTTAAACCCTTTTGGTTGCTGCCCTGACATCCATCTTGCCTTTTCTCCTGTTTTTCCTGACCTTTTCCTTTCTTGTTCCTTCATTTTCCTGTCTAGGCTCCCAGCAGCATACACAGGTTTTCCTTTTCCCTGGGCTAGTGCAGGAGATGAGAGCCAGCAGCTCCCAGTAGCTTTTGAATTTGCCTCCCACCTTTACCCAGCTCCAGCTGCTCTAACATGGGTACTTCAGGGTGCTGCATTATATTAAAATAAATTGCATGGAGAATTACTACTGAGATTAATTGAGCTTACAGCCCCAACCAGGAGCATATGCCCTCTTGCTGTAATTAAGATAATCCGTTGCTTGAAACGGAAGTTGAAATACATGCCAATTCTGTCAGTCAGCTGTGCTGTCATTGAAGATTTTACCTCTTGGAATTAAAAAAAATAAATAAATAACCAAGATAATTCTTTCCTTTCTCTCTGTAAAGGTTTCATATTCAACTATTTTATTCCAGGCCTCTGTTTAAATTGAAACTACCACAGCATTTTATGCAAAGAGAAACCAATCTCAGAGGGGAAAAAAGGAAGTACCAAATTCAGATTAAAAAGCTGCCTCTCCACAGATTCTGAAATATGAAAAGCCTGGCTCTGCATGTGAGATTAATGACAGCTCAAATCAGGGAAAGTTTTACCCTAAGTATCTGCTGTTTCAAATGTTGAAACCCTAATTTCATCCATCCGTGCAGCAGGTGCACGCTGCTCCCTTCTTCCCCTGTACTGCACAATGAGATGAACAACAAAGAGAAATAATACCTATGCTTATAATCAGCCCACATCACTTCGTGACAAAAAGGTAATTTCTCTCCCTGCATATCTTTTCTCCTCACTTTTATATGTGGTAATATATTGGCTTTATTCACTTCCTATTAAGAAATGCAGATACAGCACCAGTGACAGACACTTGTCTCACATTGCAGCTAACAAATGGAGCTATTCTTGTACTTTACATTGTAAGGGGTTTCTTTTGTTGTTGGTTTGTTTTTTTTTTTAAGAATGGACAAAATGAATATTCAGCCCATGTGCATTCAGAGGCGCTGTTCCTGCCAGGGAGCATCCAAGGCTCAGTTCCGCAGTAGGAGTCATGGGGACATCTCCAACTGTGCCTCGCAGGGAGCAGCACTCTGAGCGGGGAAATGCAGGAAGTTTCCTGCAAAGCTGCTTCAGGATTTTATATCTTAATAGAAATTAATTAGTCAAATAGAACCACCGCTTGTTCATTTGAAAAGTGGGTAGAAACAGTCAAGTTAGCATGGCTTTTGACTACTCCTTGCAGTAGGAATGGGAAGGCTCACAGACACGACACCATAATTGTCCTTAACACTTCTTCCACCAGGATGTCACACGGTTTCCAAGCTCTGCCTCAACGTGGTGAAGCCCTGCAATGATGGAAGCAGAAGCACGTTCCCATCCCTGCATCTTGATGGACTGTACAGTCTGCTCCAGAGGACACAGGCAGGAAGGGTGTCAAACATTTGGGAAGAATATTGGGTTATATTTGTGTCTTCTGTGCTGGAGGAGAGATTTTCCTTCCAGTTTCTGTGGGCAGTGGAATAAAAAGGCGCTGATTAATTGTCTGGGGACGGTCGTAACCTTTTATATAGCTATAAAAACAGGTTTCCCTAAGACTAAATAAACTGGACCCAAGAGAGAGCTCTAAAGGCACACATGTATATTTATCATCACTGTTTGGAAGGAAATTCTTTGAAAGCTAAAGAGCTCTATAAATTTAGTTCTTAAAGTCATTCCATTTGCTATTAGCATCAGATGGAAAAAATCTGAGAAGGTGTTGTAAGTCTGATAGTGCTTTTAAATAAATAAATAAACAAATGTAATTCTTAACTTAGACAATCATTGAGGCCAAGTCACTGAGGTGGGCAGCTGTGGAATTTAGGAGGCACACTGAGACTGGGGGGGAACAAAACACAGCAACCATCTCATCAAACAGCTGTGAAATGGATTAATACATGTATAGTATATATATATTACCTGCACCATTTTGTCTCAATTTCAGGATGTTAAAAGAGATGGGCAATAAGGACACACCTTTGCAGCTTCATCTAACCTTGTAGGATCACCTCAAAAATGTCTGGTTGTATTGAATATTGTACACAATATTCACACTGCGTTTCCAGTGATGCTATATAAAGAACGCCCCATTTGCAGCATCTTATACAACTCTTCTGTAGTTGTTATTTGTTTGTTCTACTGGCCATGAAATTAATGGCAAAATCTCCCTCAGAAACAGAAGCTTCCCTTCAGCTGATGCAGGTCTTTTCAAAGCCGCCAGTGGCAGAGTTTTAAGAAACTCCACCAAGGTACTTTGAAAAACCCTTAAGACTGATTAACAAACCGGAGTTGAAAATGATTTATGTATGGAGTCAACCTATCCAGTTTGAACAACTACGTAAAAAATACATTCCTTATCTGAAACTCCTAGAATCCTTTTCTGGCTCACACAGAGATGGATTTTTTTTTCTTTAATTAATACTTATTTACTTTTAGTCATAACTAGAATTGCTGTCTTATCTAATTTCTTAAATACCAGCCATGCACGGTATGTCTGCTTTCCATATGCCATCTGACCATTTCTCAGGAAAGATAAATTGCAAGGGAAAGATAATTTCCTAGGGAAAAAAATGATGCAAATCCACTTCTGGATTTAGGAATCATGAGGAAAATTCACTGCTCTGATCCTCCTGCAAACATAGTGGAGTATGAAGAGAAAAGCAACACCTGCAGCCTCCAGTCTGACAATGGTATGAATCTTTAGTATTACAGCAGATGGACTTCAGCCAAGACTCTGAGCTATAAAACAAAGTATTATAAAAATACCAAAAACTCACTGTCCTCATTCATCTAGAAGGTGATGACTGCAAATATGCTTTACAATATGCATGACAAACAAGGGTAGAATCGGACATTAAATCCACAAGCACTTTACAATGCAGGACTTCTTCCTAACCAGAAATGCAATCTGTTATCCTGCTAATTTTGATTCTGTCTCTTCCTATCTTCTTCTTTTTAGTGGTGACTAGATATGATTAAGAATTAGTTTGCTCCATTTAATCCTAATTCATGCGTGTCTCAAGCTTCCTACCTTATCTGCCATTTCTGTGTACCTATAATGCTATAAGCAATAGTTCTCAAGATTTCTATGATGACAACAACCCAGAGAGAGAACTGAGCCAAACCATACTCATCATCTACCTTAACATAAATGTTGTCTTTTTATACTTATCTAATTACAAATCAGCCAGGGATCTTTGCAGATGTCTATACCTAGAAAAGTGTGAATTGCCATAGGCTGCTGAACAGTACAAGCAGATCCTTCCCTTTCAAAAAGCATAGAAGCAGTCAGGACAGCTTGAAAAGATGATCAGCGTTCAAGCATCATCTCAGCTCCCTCTCTTTGCTGTTTTTCCAAGAAACTGCATCAGCTCCTTGAAGCATCTCCTCTAGAGCCTTCTTCTGAAGCAAGTGAAGGGTGAAAGCTTACCCCTATGCACGGCAAATCTCTGCCTGCTCAGTGAGCAGTACACATACACTGAACCGTTCCTGTACTTTTTCCATGGTAGCAGAGGGACTATCATACAAGTTAGCCTTTGCTTATACCAGTTGACAGAAGAAGAAAATCAGCTATGTGTTAATCTAGAAACAGTGTATATAGGATATCATAGAGAGACTGATTTAGTGCCTTGGAGTCAGTGCAACTTGAACAAGACTTGCTGATTCTCCTAGCAACCAAAGTTCCTTTTATACTTTTATTGGCAGAAGCGTGAAACACAAGAGAACCTCTTCTCCACGGGAAACATCAAATGCTATTATAACTGCTGACACCACCCTGGCCGCAGATAGATATTCAATTAACCAACTCACTTTGTGGCCATAGGTTTCTGCACACCCTACTTGTGATTCAGTGCCCTGTACATGCTGTAGGCAAAACACCAGCTCTTCTCTCTACCTGTTCATAACGTAAGGATGCGTATACACATGGACACAACATCTGAGCAGCCCAAACAGGTGAATCTCAGCCTGTCCTGGGAGCTTGGACTGTGAGTCTTGTACAGTTCAGGCTGCTCTGTAATACAGACCATAAGTCATCCCTTTGCAGAGGCTGTCCTGTTCACTGCAACAGCCAACAGTACAGCTTCAGCACAATCAAACTCTGCTCTTCTCTAACTTTCCCTTCGAAAATATATTGCATAGAACAACCTAAAATAGAAGGGACTCACAAAGACCATCAAGCACAACTCCTGACTCCACACAGGTTCACCCAAATTTCAAATTCTACATCTGAGAACATTGTTCAAACGTGAACTTGGGCAGCCTGGTGCCACAACCACTGCCCTTTACTCTTTCACGGTAAATGACAATTTACTTTTAATTCAGATGAAGTATGGGATCTTACTTTAAGTGAACATTCTCAGCTGCAAGGGCCACTAGTTCCAGAATACAGACACTGTGGAACCTCTGTTACTGGTGACTCAGAAGACCAGATCTGATCAGTATTTGCCTGGGATGGGGTGTGATTATACTTAATTCCGCCTTTAAATCAGGAAATAAGAATAGGTGACCTATTGTGGTCTGTACTTCAGTGAGAAGAGAATAAAACATTTTAGAAATTCTAATTAAATTCACAGTCCGCATGAAGCTGGAATACACACTGGGCCACAGAGACTCGTGGAGTCTCAAAGTGGACCCAAAGATATATAACAGTGTCAACAAAGCGTGTATAAATGTAATTAGTTCCTAACTGTTTTCAACATCTAAAATCTCCCTCTCCCTTCTTCCAATCTGCTAAGGCAGCAGTTCCTAAGCTGAAAAGAGAATCTCAGAAAACTTCAGCCTTGAGTTGTATCTTATCTGGATTTCACTTCTTGAGACATCTTTAGAAAATTCTCAATACTCAATTCTCAAGGAATAATTGTGAAAAAGGCAAATTCATGTTTAGATCTTTTGATGATCTGACAGATTTGAAATTTGCAGAGACAGACAGAAAGCACCGTTGTCATGTCCCATCCCCCACCTCCCCCATATACCAGACAAATAAAATCAAAGAGCTCACTGTAAAGCACCCATTAACTACACTTCACAATGGAGAGAAACGTCGACAAATATGGATCAGAACTTCAGAGCAAATCTTGCTGTAGGCATTGAAGATTTTGAGCTGGGTGACTTGTCAGTCTCCAAACATATTTGGTTTTCAGAGAGTATATAGATCAGATCTCTTCAAAAATGAAACTTCTATGAAGGTCTGTCCATTTGGTGATCCATCATTATGCACCACTTCATAAAAATCTCAAGTAGACTCTTCTCTACTCTAAATGCTATTTCTGCTGTAACGCTGTGCAAAAGAGGCTATACTCATTTCTTGTCAAGAACCTGAATCAACACTCCTGGAAAACTCCCATTAGCTAGAATGTGAATTGCCTCATGCCAATAGGTTATAAATATGGAATAGCACCACTGGCACAGAACCGACACTATTGTGAAATATGAGGAATGCTTACCTTGGTCTATTTTATTCTATGTGCTGCTTCAGTAATACAGCTTCCAAGGCCTACCAAGGTTTGCAATAATCCCCTAATTTGCATCAAATGTCTATCCCACATCCGATGGCTTTTTAATGTCTCTGTGATTCCAGAGGGCAGTGATACTAGACACAGAGCTTTGGCAGAAGGCCACCTGAAATACAGTGTTTCCTTTGCAGCATTTTATTAGCAAAAGACTAGGTAATAGAAAGAGTGTTCATGGAGGTGTAAAATAATAATAGCATTGAGATATTGATTTATAAGGAACTGGTTTTAGATTACAGCAGTATAAGCAATACTTAAAGGCTGACAGCAAATAAAAAAAAAAGTATTTGAATTATTACTGGAGAGAGAAATGCGAAACACAAGGAGCTACAAACTGAGCAGCAGGCTGGAGATCAGAACAAGGTGCATCATCAGCACAGGGAGCCCTCGAAGGGAGTGCAACATGTCAGTTTGATGCTAGACCTTAGAAAGGCAATTAAGTCAGTATTTTGCAGACAAATTAAAATAAAGAGAAATTCGCTCAAGCAAGCTGGTGGAAGAACCAAGAAGTCAAGGACAAGCCTATAATCTCCATTTCCATTGGCTGTAACATTTCCTTTTTGAAGGAAATGTGATGTTAACATGATGCTGGACCACCAGTGTAAATGAAAGACTAAAGGGACAGCTAAACCAAAACAGACTGCATCACTAAATCACCTTTCTTTCTGGAAGGGATGAAGATTAATCAAGACAGAACTAAAAATGTGTCTTTGATAAAATGCTCAAGAGGCTACACTTGAGCTACAAATTATTTGCATCAACTAGAGGATGAAACTGTAGTTTTCCACTATGCTGCAGGAAATAGTGGCTTGCTAAATAACTCTTTTAACTTTCCTCTGACACCTATTGATTATAGTCAATAGAAATCAAGAGTAGAAGGCAATTAAGTTCAAAATTTAATGGTGTTCTGCTCCTGTTAATTTACCACCTGACCTGATCAATACGTTGCACTAGATAACAATCTATTCCAGCAAGGCTGGTTCCCCCAGCATCCCTTCCATTAAAGTTATTATAACGACAAACAAGTAACTTTTAATCAAAAAATACATTTAAAAATAATGTATAAGATAATTAAAAATTGGATTATTCACAGTAGTGGTGAAAAAAAAGCTTAAAACTATATTGATACTTACAACACGCACTTTGGACTTTGTCAAAATATTGGATAAGCTACAACCTTAGCCCTGTAGAGCCCTCTGGAAGTCAAAATATAAAACGAGTTTTAAACAGCTCACACACAGAGCAGCGTGAGAAAAACAAACAGCCCAGACACCTTAATCTAGAGGGCAAAATTGCAATGTGAAACTAAAGATCAATAGCAGTGAAAGAAACAGTATTGTGCTGCAGTTTCTTTTGTACATAGCAGTTAAGGTCTCCAGGTGAATAAACACAGTGTAGATTTAACATAGAACGAACTCTGTCAAAACCAAACAGAAGTTCTGAGTTGATTGACATTGGAATAGTGTGGTACAGGACCTCTCTCCAAAACTCAGCAAGAACTTGTAAATTCAACTAAAACATTCAAGAAAACAGGAATGGATCAGCACTTGGCACACCACCTCTATTCCCAAAGGTAGCACCTGAGAGCTGGAAGCTTATCCACCCCTCCCCCTGCATCCATCCCCTCATCTCTTGCCCTGCAGCTCCACGCAGTACTGGGTATCCTTGGTGAACACAGGGATGCTTCTGCCTGCATAATTAATCCCCAAAGCAGAAAATCTAGCAGGAAATAACAACCAACAGTACAGCATGTGTCAAGCAATGGATTTTTTCTTTGGAGAAAGACCTCCTTCCAGCAGCAGAATCATCCATCATCTCTGTCCACACGTGCATCTATGTGCACGCATGCATGCTGAGGCAGCTGGCTGAATTTCACCACTTTTTTTTTTTTTTTCCCAAAACTCAAGGTATCTGCAAAAAGTCAAAACAGAACATGATAAACCTTTTGTAAAATATCCTCTTCCTTGATCGTCTACATCTCTACCAGCACTCATTGCATAACTAGCACACCATTAATCACTATGGAACATTTTCATTTCTTTTGACACCCAAGAAAAATTGGACTGAAAAAAAACATTTTTGGATGGGAATGGAAAGCAGCCCGTAGGAGTACCTCCTTTTACCTTAGAGCTACCTAAAATGGAGCGTAAAACAGGACTCTGTTGTTCTGCCCCTCACCCTTCTGTATGTGTTTATCTCATCCTTCACAGATAAAGCAATAGTTATACGGTTTTAATACGTTTAGATACTGCACAGCAGCATTTCTAAGAAAGAAAGATTATGGTCCCATGTTCAGGAGAGGAAATCAAGCATAGCCCCTATGGTCCCAGCAAAACTCCTGGCAAGAGCCTCCCAGCAACTATGGGACTGTTCCCTTAGTGAAAACAAACAAACAAACAGAAAAATTACTGTAATATTTTCAGGCACTTGTCATTTTAGCTGAAAAACATGGTAGGAAGCAGCAACATCTACATTCTTTGATATACTGCACTATGCCACGAAGTGCGTGAGTATAAGAGCAGACAACTAAAATATGTTGTACATGCAGGACACCACTCTTACACAGCTGATTTACAGTCCACAGAAAGCTAGAGTTAGCAAGACCTAATATTTCAGGGAAAGCCAGCAGAACAAGCTCACAATCCACATCCTGAGCACAGGGATACCACATAAAGCCTTGCCCATAACTCTGCTCAAACCTGCAGGCTCAGCAGAACCAGGCTGGGCTCTGGAAGGCTCTCTTACTTCTTCTGGGACTTGTCAGCACTGCTAATGCTTCTGGCAACACATTTCCTCCAGATTCACGACCACCAGACAGTCATATTCAGAAAAGGAAAGTAAAAAAGTATCAAGACCAGAATAAAAATCTTGCCAAATGTAATCAAGTCCTCCCTGATAAGGTGTAGATATCCACTTAAAAGAAAACAAACAAACAAAAAACAAACAAACACAGAGCTAGCACTCACAATAGTGGTGAAAATGCAGCAAAACAGGTCAGTAAGATCCAGTTGATTCTTACAGGATTTCTATTAATAATGTACAGTTGAAATCAAAAAGGTGCATTTATCACTTTGCATTTTTAGCAGCAAGTAACAGAGATCCACGTATTATAATTGCATCTTATCTCATGCTACGTAAAGCAGAGCCTAGCTAATACTTCGTAGTTAGCATTTTACTTGGTTTAGGGATGTATTTTCCATCCATGAACTAACTGCTTACTGACGGCGTTGATTGCCCTTTGGTCCTTTTAGAACTATTGGGTGAAAAATTCCAAGAAGTCACTTTGCTTTCCAGCTCCCATAGCAGCATTTCAGACGTTCACTACTTCAAGTTTGTCAACTGGGTTGAAGTCCCTTGCTCTAAACTACCACCAATTTACTCCTGTAGTACTGCTTCCTCACAGGTCATACGAATGGATTAGATCTGAGACCTCAGGGGTGTTTAAAAGCAAGAATTTCTATTCCTATTTCTATTGACTTAATAGTAATCCAATAATAAGTGATTCTAATCCCCATTTTCTTTCTAAATACCAGGCTACTTTTCTTTATAAATACAGAGAGGAAAGGAAAAAAAAAGCCCTAATTAAAGAAGGTTAAATCAGTAGGTTAGACGATCCTTACAGGGCTTAAATTATAAAAGCACTCAAAGGCAGTTTTTCTTCTATGCCAAATACATTTTTTAACAATTAGCTGTTATACTATTAGCATTTCTGCCCCAGACTTCCACACTGCATCACATACAGATACACACGGACTTTTCATGCCATTTCTCCTTACCTTTGCAGGACTAACTTCCTCATCATTGAAGAACAGGAAAAAGAAGAAGGAAGAAAGAAAAAAAAGCTTGTACACCCACACAAACAACACTCAACCTCACATTTTACTCTCAGACTCCCTAGTATCAGCTTGGCCAAAAAAGCCCCAAGGTGTAAAGTGCTTACAGCTGCTCCCCACTCAGCCCCAAAGAAAGACCTCATTAAACCTGGGTGGGAGATCCCCCTGTAGGGCTTCTGTCTAATCACTGATTTTGGAAACAACTACAGAGCAGTGGGAAGCTGCCAACACTAACTTCCTAAAGGTTAATACTTATAACTGCATTTTTGGCTGATATTTTCAAAGTTGCCTAAAGGGAATGGATGCCTAGTCCCCATTAATTTTAATAGGAACTGGGCAGAAATAGTCCTTATGGGGCTCTGACTATTTCAGCCCATTGCTGCTGGTGACATAAGGTTTGATATTGCAGGAATCTGATTACCTGCTGGGAGTGCTGGAGCTAATGCAGCTCCCATATTTTGGCTTGAAAACTGAATAAGTAAAATGCATGAAGAGTGCAGCTGTACTTACCATAAATAATTAGTTTAAAATTAAAGTAGGTCACATGGAGAGGGTCTCACCCAAAGCTTGTTATAAATGAATGTTCCTGATTCCTTCAGAAGTATACTGATTCAATATAGGGCACACATGCAGACATAAAGATCTGTATGTAAGGACCATTGCATTCAGAGTTAAAGCTTTCTAATTCACGTTATCAGTTAATTCTTTTTATTAAGAAACTATCACTTTTGAAACTGCTTCCAGCACCAGGCAACAGCCAATGAGAGATCTTGGTGGTAGGTAATTAAGTTTGAATTTTAGGAACTTTGAAACCTCTCTTGCTCATGTTATTTAGCAATCCTGACTGCACACAATACACGTAGACTGCATCCACTGTAATCACAGATCGCTTCTGATCACAGCCCCCATCTTGCTGTGTGCTACTGAGCAAGCTCAGCTGGGAAATCTGCAAACTCAAACTGATGCTTTTTGTTAGGGATCCTCATTTGTGGGCACCAGGGGTCATTTGAAGAGTGCAAGTCAGGCAGAAGAGATGTTATTTACTTAATTTATGTGTGTGCAATTGCTGTTTTTTGCAATGTCCACACAGAACTTGCAAGTGGTACTTCAGAGGATTAGTAGAAATGGATTCTACAATGCTGTATTGCTATTGCTCACCCAGGGAAGTGCAGCTCTGTCACCTCCGATTAAAAAAACTCAAAGTTGGCTTAACAATATTAAATTAATTTGTTCCATAGTTAGAAGTGGTTTATCACCATGTTATTGTGGATAAATTGATCATATATATATATATGTATATATATATAACCAAACTTTAACTAAAGACCTCAAAATGGGATGAACTCTTCCATATAACTGCTTGGTAGTTTTGTCTCCTTTCTTTTACCTTCTGAAGCCACAATATTCATGGGACATTTTTGTTTTCAAAACATTGTATTTCAAACCCCACCACATGAGCCCCCTTATTTGATATAAGCAACAGCTGCGTGATAACTATTTTTGGGGGGGGGTTCAAATTCTTGCTATATTAAAAAGAAAGGATATATGCAGTTAGATGACTCTAACATATAAATGAATTCTTATGAGTCTGCTCTATAATTCTTTTTCTTGAGTTCTATCTGTGGCACAACTCTCCTCACCAGTATGCTGCACTGGTGCTGTATCAAGCAGCTTTAATCTCTTTGCCTCTTTTAGGTATGGCAAAACACCAGAATTATCTGGTGTTCCTACTGGGAACATCCTCTAATAGTTGTTTTATTTCAATTTCCAGCCTACATTTAACGATAGAGTTTCTGTCTATTAAATCTTCATTGTTTTCTTTGCCTTTCTCTTTCATGCTCCTCCATCCCTTGCCTTCCTGCCCTGCAGCTCTGTCCTTTTGGCGGAGGTTCTCTCCCTGAGCAGTCAAAGCCTTTCTCACTACTGAGCTCCCAGGATAATCCATCTCATTTCCTGGAGTGGAGGGTCCAGAAGTATACATCCATCCCAGGAAACAGCCGATCATCATGTGATGGAGAAGCATTATGCTTCTACAGCTCTGCCACAGATTCCTCACCTGATTCCCATTAACTCTCATTAGAGTTAATGGGGGATTTGCCACTGTCCTCAATTAGGACAGTGCCATTTGCTTTTTGGTTTTGCTCCTGAGCGATGGCTGTGCTGACAGCTCACCTTGCTGCTTGTGAATCCTGGGCGCATGAAGAACATAGATATATAAATACACATACTGACCATGTCCATGCGTCTCACAAACACTGCTGTATGCTTGCTGCCTAAGAATTGTAATCAAAAGGAAATGATTACACATAAGCATGTATTAAAAACAATCCATCTGTCGTCAGAATGGCTTTTATGTACTAATGACAGTGCAGAATGCTTACATCTGTACAGCACAGCTTCTTTCCACACTGCTGTCTATTGCATGATAGTTACAAAAAGGAAAGGCAGCACTTTTAAAATGCTATTGAATTTTGCCATAGTGCATCAGTGCTTGTGCTTGCTTAACCTTGAGCAGTTATTGAAGTGATCTGGGTGGTCCATGGAAACATTAACTGCCAAAGAGGAATCATGCTTTTTTGGGATAGCAGATTAGCAAACTGCTTTCTGACAAATATGGATGGAGACCTGTTTCAAAATCTGCAGGGTATATACCTGCTGAGTAGGAGACTTGGCAAAAAGTCTAAGATTTGAAATAAAGCTTTTGCTTGCAATGTACTCGCTTGATTCCTAAATGTAAGGCAATTCTGTGATGTTAATGCATGAAAATCGCCCAAAAGTGGCTATGGGCAGACAGACATCAGGTCCTACAGCTACCTGCTGTGCTCTGGGAGGAGAGACTGGAAATGTGTGTGATTGATTTTATGGATTATCAATTCTCTGAAATCAATAGAACACCTGCTAACTTGTCTGCCTCTAGTTGCAGTGGCCAGATTAATCCATGGAGTTCAACACAACAGACAATCCTCACGCTAAATTAGTGACTCATTGGAACTTACTGCATCAGTGAAAAGAATTAATGATTCATGTTCTTCTTACAACGATTTGGTCATTTTCTCTTTAAAACTGCATTCAGCGATAGCTTCAGGTTCTGGTCTCTTAAAGAGCAGTGTTTTCCATTTTTATTTAATCATCCATTTCCTCTGTGTTTGTATCCTAATCCTACAAAATGCATTCCAGCCTCCTGAACTAGCTCCTTGTTTACAGAGACAAGGTAGATATGAAAGAAAAATAAAAAATCTTAATGCTCTGCAACACTCCAATCACGTATTTCCTCCACCACGTTGGAGATGCCTGTATACAAACAGCATTTCACAACCCTGGCACACTGAAAACACAGTATCTGATGCAGAAAAGATGTACGATGTGACCCTATACAGAATTAGCCACTGAGAAATATGGTCCCTCCTGACAAAGATAAATTGTCATCTGAAATACTGCAGAGGTTTGGTGCGAGGAGATGTAGTACAGATGCTAACCCGACCTTAATGTTTCTCTGAGCTCCTCTTGGCCACTGGTTAGCTGAACGCTGGCTCTTGACATTCCCTAAGCAGCGTAGGAAGGATTAATAGCCACACACAATTATTTCCATTTTCCTAAACTCAACAAACCGTGTCCTCATTTGGCATAAACCAGTGGTTCTCTCTGGATTTCCACAGCTGACAACCTGGCTCTGGGCGCCCAGTGTTTTCTGGTTGCATTTTGATTGCTGTACTGATACCATGCACAGGTCCCCTGCTCCATGACACAGATAACCTCAGTGTTTATTTAAAGGGAGAGTGTGAAGGTTTAAACTTCCTGAGCTGTCACACATCCTATATCAGCTGGCAAGATTGCTATACACAGACATAGCGTGTGGAAACAAAGCTCATTCTCCAGCCAGCTTGCTACCTCTGCCTCCTAAACCCCTTTTCCTGTATTATGATTAGCACTTAATTCCACCTGTAGGACAAGAAAACTCCTACTGTTTTTCCATTTAGCCTCTGCCTGGCTTATGAGAAGCATTTTAGAGAAACGTTACTTCCCTCTGTATGATCCCATGCACCTTCCCGCAGCTATGCAGCCGTGCTGGGCTCTGATTTCATCATAAAGTGGCTGCCTGTGCACCTTGGTGGCTGCAAGGGTTCTCCTCCCTCGTGTGGGCACTGAAGCTGCCAGCTGGGGCATGGAAAGTGCCTGCCTGCCCTGTGCAGGTGCAGGTGCAGCCACACAGATGGCTTTTTCCCTTACAAAAAGAAAAAGAAAAAAAAAAGCAATAACAAACTAGGAATAAAAAATGTTTTCCTGTGGAAGAAAATCATTGGGATTGAAGAGTGCACTCTGCGTTTCATCAGGGGTGGATTAGTCAGCTCTTCTCTGGGCTTGGTGTTAGAGGGGTGATTGCTTTGCTTAGCAGGAAACCACGGTGTCAATCGGAAAAGCAAGAAATGTAAGATGTGGGTAGGGAGATAAATTATAGCAGAGATGAAGATGTGCTCAGGTGATCTCAATAGCGGCACCATCCTCACTTCAGAGAGACAAGCTCATCTGTCTGCTTCTCCCCAGCGCCTGGCCAAGGTCTGCAGGCAGCATACACGCGGCACAAATGGGAAGGAGCCTTCACACAGCCCCCACTGACAACTTCAGCCCATGTTGGCTACAAGTTTGACCCCCAAATATCCTCCCATGGTGTGCCTCAGCCACCATAGCTTGCCTATGCTTCCGAACAGCACTGGGTGTGCTGTGGCGTGCCACGCAGAGAAGAGTGACCCTCCACAATGTCATCTCCTCTGCACCAGCTGCAACATCAGGGCAGCACCAAGGACATTTCAAAAAGACATGTTTCCAGGCAAAAGGAAAGTCTGAAAATATTCCAGCACAAAGTTAGGCTTCTCTCTCTGCCTCTATTTAACAGTGTATGCAGTACACTGTGATTTTCTTCTTGAGCTTACTAAATGGGTGTCAGTAGGGAGCAGATACATTTTTTTCCTCTTCACAAATGAAGTCATCTGAATTCACCAAATCAAAAAATACGAGACTCCCGCTCGGTTCCATGGTGCTGCAGAAGGACAGGGCTATAGATTTTCCCAGGAGTGTGAAATAATTTACCAAGCCTGCTCGTTATTCATACAGACAGTGCATTAATAATGTGGGACCCTGAGATCTCCTCTCATCTAGACTGAAGCACAGCTAGAGGGATGAGAAGCTGACTCCTTCCATTGCAAAAAGCATCTTTTTCCCCTTTTTTTCTTCAAGAAATAAAAATTGATTGAAAGTATTTTCACAGAGTGGGAAAAAAAACAAAAAACAAAACAAAAAAAACAACAAAAAAGCTTTTTGGTGATACCACCTAAAGTACACACAAGATAAATAGAAAACCATCAGCTTTGTGATGGCAAACCATTTTCACTCGATGTAAGTGCTGATAGATACAGGATTATATCTAACAAAGTTTTTGCTAAGGATCTGACTCAAAGTCAATGGGAGTCTTTCATCTGACTCTGCAGGGCTCGAATCTTGCTCTCACTCTGGGAGCTTTTCATATTTCCTGTGCCCAACTCTCGCTGGCATAAGCTGGGGTAGGGTGTGTGGGCAGGAGCCAACTTGGGCTCCTGCAGGGGGTGAGCAGGGGCACAGCCTTTTAATTATGAATGCTCACTTTACAGCTGGCAATCTGTCCATAATTTAAAAATAAAATAACTTGGCTCCTGTCAGCAGTGTGGGTGCAATTTCTGCCTGACCAAGGAGTGTCCTACGGGCCATGACCTTTTCATTTGTAGGCCCTGGGTAACAGCAAAGGGGCAAACGCTAGCAAAGAGCTCAAGTGTTGATGAAATGTTGTCCTCTCCCTGCTCCTAGTAATACACAGGGAAAAATAACATGCAGTATCTACAATCAGTAGCACAGGGAGAGTCGTGAGGTGCTGGCCCAGAGTGGCATTAAGTCGTGGTGCTCCCAAGAGCCATTAAGACTTGTGTTGAGTTTGTTAGCACTGTCCTGACAAAATCTGATGTAAATTCACAGGATTGCATGGTGGCTAGTGATGGATGGTCCTCAAACTAATAGAAACCTGAAGTATGTACATGCAAGTGAATATTTCATCTATTACAGAATGATTTGAAAGCTGATGTGCTCCAAGGCCAGGCTAAGAGAATGGGAAACACTGGGTTCATTTCATTTTATTGTTCCGTATCAGTGAGTGATTTCCCTCTGCCCTGATGCATGGCTGGTTTTAAAGCAGGCCAGCAGCAGGCATGGGGAGCTAGCACACTGATCCTGCTCCGTGGGAGCTAACACCTTCAGTACTGTATTGCTGACAACATGGAGGGGGATCGTTCAGACCTCGGCACTGACATTTCCTAGAGGAACAACTTGGAGAGAGAGATAAAGCACAGAAACTGGGAATAGTTTCAGCAACATCTTCCTCCTTGCTCACTGATTTTGACCAGTGCTAAAAAGCCCTAATTTCCCAAAAGCCAACATGCACACCCTGTCTGATAGTCCCTTCTTGACCAATTTCTTAAGGCAGCGCATGTGCTTTTCTTTTATTGCACACTCTGTGGTCCAATCAATTTCACGGAGAATTGTGTAAAAAATGCTGACTGGCTCTGACAGAGTTTGAAAGAGAGCAGAAGAAGAGTGGAGAGAAGGGAACTGGGAATTCAAGCACTACAGAAATGTGTGCCTGAGAGCATCATTAAACCTAACACAGTAAACTTCAGTATTGTTGAACAAATTATGTATTATTCAAGGCCTTGAAGAACACATGGGCATAACCACCTGCTGAGAGCATAGAATGGCTCAATACCTCTGTAAAAGATATGGTAACATGCACATTATTTGCTGTATAAAAGTGACAGTACTAAAATTATGAATATTTTGTATTCCTGTTATGTTTTTTGAGCAATGATGTGAAGTATTCAAGCTGCGAGAATATTTCTAAAGCTTCTTTTAATACTTACTCAGGAACCCCAGGGGGTTACTTGCCCTCTGTGCCTACTTTCTCCACATTTGTTGCTTGTGATCAGTCTACATCAGTGTAGAAAAGGTATTCTACACCTGTGACATGAGTGTACAGATCAGTTCCCTGCTGTCACTTGCTCATTGCTGCTCTCTGGTTCACACAGCCAGCTACAGAAGAAAATCTTACCCTATTCAGATAGGTGACATCAATTTTGCATGAAGATTAGGTCAAAGAAGAATGCCGAGTGGGCAGTACAGTCCTCACACAAATGTGATAGTGTTGGTATAATCTTTATGTTTGATACTATCATAACACAGTTATTTTAAAGCCTGTCTGAAGTTATCAACCCCCCCCAAAAGATGTCAAGATCTGGTAGAACCACCAAACCTCAAGCAAGCTTCAGCCATGGATTTTAAGGAAGTGTTTTGAGTAGTAACAAAGCAAAAGTAAAACAAAAACAGCTGTTATGAGTGTTGAGCAATTCTGAATGCAATAAGTAAACATTTAAATATTTTAAGAACACCTTGAGTACATCTAGAAAAGCTTTGAACAGAGACTGCAAAGGCAATTAAAAGCCACATTGTTTCACATGTCCATGCTCAGTGCTTAACACACCAAGAAGGAAGATGAGGCAGATTTTAGGACAGTGTCTACTGACTGAGCAGCAAGGAGTAATCTGTAACTTCGGAGGCTGCCTCATCTGGGCCTCACTATGTTTTTTGTAAGATGAGGCCCCAGACAAAGAGTTTGCTGGCCTGGGCTGGAAACAATGCATGGAGACGCACAGCAACTTCCCCCCCTTCATAGCATAAGCACTACACAACCTAAATTTAAGGAGGAGGATTGAATGCATAAGTCCTGTGTACTATGACAGTTGCTATCCACAATAAGAGACAAAAGGACGATTTAGCATCCCTGGTACTTACTGAAAAGGTTAAGCTGACTATTACATGGAAAAATATTGTCCCTTTTACAAGAAAAAGCATCAGCACTTCATGCAGTCCCACCTACACAGCTCAGCTGTGTCCTGGAGCAGTGGCTGGTAGGAATGGAAGGGAATGATATCCCTCCTCTGTGACATGAACTCAAACTATCAAGCATCAGCCTTGATGTTTTTTCTGATACAATTGGACTGAGAAACACCAAAAGTTTTATTCCGATCCCATTAAGTCATGGCTTGGCTAATAGTATAAATATGACAAATCCGAGATTCAGGATTTTTATACACACGATTAGGGGCAATCATCACCACCAGTGTGACTCAGACTGCTGACATGGTATCTCCTAGTTCTTCTTACCTCAAAAGTAGTTGACCTATTTGGCTGAGAGC
Source organism: Oreortyx pictus (assembly GCA_036925125.1). Classification (NCBI taxonomy): domain Eukaryota; kingdom Metazoa; phylum Chordata; class Aves; order Galliformes; family Odontophoridae; genus Oreortyx; species Oreortyx pictus. The sequence goes on from JAUPFR010000015.1 coordinate 4,545,169, forward strand.
ATACTGCTGTCCCTGAACTTCTCCAGTAAAGTAATGGATCCAAATAAGCTTTCTGAATCATGGATTGTGACTGGAAATCATCTGCCCTGTAAAACCCAGTGTGGCCAAACGATCTCCATCCTTTCACTGCTGTAGGTGAACAAGGTAACAAGTTGTATGTGAACTTCTGAAATGTCCACATGTATAAAAAGAAATGGCAAACCCCAGATCTTCCCGTGAGTTAAAGTATTGCCATCTACATGTCTCCAACAGGAAGTTTCAGAAGTCTTGCCTTAGAAAGAACTGAAGCACCTAATAGGTGAAAGATTTGACTTAACACTGGTCAGTATGTCAAAAGTCACAAAGCAAAGTCTGGGATAAAACAAAGGCCAAAGGAAATGCCCGTTCTATTAATTTTTACAGGCAACATACTGGGGTTTTGAACAGTTCACCAGCCATCCAAAAAAGAAGCAGTGGTTTGACTACAACAACTAAACTTGAAAGGGGAAGACATTCCTTTGTAGTTAACGTTTTCAGGCTTTGAAGTCACTGTGAATCTTACCAGTGACTTCAATGGGACTAGCTTTGCACTTTTATATTAGTCATTGTTTTATCCTTAACTCCTTTCAAAATTCCAGACAAAAACGTTTCTTTTTATTGTAATCCTGACAAAGCAATTAGGCTCCAGTTCACACCTGCACCCAGCTTTCTTTTATTAACACAGCACTCTTTGAGCTCCTGTCCTCTGAGCAGAATTATGAGATCTGAATTAATGGTGCCTGCTCTACCAGGGCCTCTCTTTCTCACGACCTGCTGAAGAACATGAAACCTTTCAAGGCTTGTACAGCTGATCTTTGGTTAAGAGCAGCAGTAGATTCCACCTATTGGCCTACAGTTGTTTCTAGTTATTTGTTTATTTTTGGAGTGTGCTCAGCAGAAAAGTTTCTTTTTATTGAGTTAGTTAAGCAATAACTGAATGACAGAATGTGGAATAAAGCACAGTCACTCAGAGGACCTTTTGTAATGCATTTTTAGTCATCATAACAAGGTACAGATTACTCCCTCATCACTTAGACTTTGAAAGTCTTTTTGAAATTATGCAGTACTTTTTTTCAGTCTTTAGTATATAAACCAGATACATGCTCACCACAAGTACTTGCTGAGAAAACATTAGGTTCTCATCCCTTGAAGATACAACCAATCTTTCAGCTTCTTAGTACTGAATGTAAAAACCTCCAGGCTCTAACTACAAAGTCCTCCAGTCTACATTGCCCACTGATTCTCCTGTCTCACTTTGGTACCAGATGTTTCCCAGGAAAAGCAGTGAGAAACTTCTAAAGAAAAAAGTTTCACATAGCTGCTGCATGAAGGGATTCTGCAACACTGAGCAGCTTACCAAGTATGGGGAACTGATGGGATTAGTTACCACCTACCCCAAGTCCTAAGCAATTTTAAACCACATCTCACAACCCACTGCTGTATGGTTTCAACTGGCAGCAGTGGCAGGGAAGCCCCAGAAAGGAGGACATCCCATTGAGCTATACCTGGGGTGCAGCTGGTATGTAATTCAAACACAAGTAACCTGGTGCCCTTGCTTCAGCAAAAAAAAAAATAAAAAAATAAAAAAATAAATCCCTGTGACTGACGAGACTCAGCACCAGTGAGGTCAAAAGGCAGAGATTTTTTCTTATTTTCCTACAAAGCTTCTTAAAGAGCAAGACCACAGCATTCATTTATTTATCTACTTTGCCATTGACTTTTCAAATAGCTAATTGAATTAAAATGAATAGCTGCTGCCCTTTGAAATAGGTATGGATCAAAATGAATGCAGCACTGGGGGGGCCCTTAAAGTGGTGCAAAGGATAATTTTATCCAGTTAACTATTAAGGACTTGATCCTGACACAGTATCTTTTACACTGATCAGAGTGACTGTACCAAATACTTTCCTCATATTTTTGTGAGTAAACCTTGGTGTGACCCATGCGTATAGTTTAGCTTTCCTGCTGAGCTAAACAGACAACACAGCAAAGTTCGTAAGCGGAATATATAGACTTGAAACTACTTACTGGGTGGTACAGATATAGAGACATATATATATAGGAGAAGCTACTTGCCATCAACACAGGAAGGTCTGTTTCGTGTAGTCCCAGCCACTTTCCCAGGTAGACAGGAGCATTTTACTGTTTGTGATCTTTCCTCAATTCGATTCTTATTACAGCATCTGTGTGCTGCTATAACTTCACACGTTCCTCCTTCTGGCAGTAAAAGAAAGGAAAAGAAGAAAAGGAGACAGTATTGACATTCTGATTAGGAAGAGCAGAAGTGGTTAATCAAAACACCCGGCGTGCTACTGTCCATGACTCTGCATGGCTTTTATGCAGCCAGTACTACAACACTATTTTTCTCCCATTGTGTGCGATCCTTACTAAGACAGATGTTGATATAAGTCTTATAGGAAATGCAGATTTATGTTCCTCTAAAGAAGGTATTTTTTTGCCTGTCATATATTAAAAGCTTCTCTGGCATCTGTAGACTTTTGAACTAAGAAAATAAAGTCACACTCTAGGCAAGAAGAAATGTAGGTGACATACTATCTATGTTGCATGAGAAAAATGAAATAACTTTTGGCTGATTTTATGCTTGTAATACTGGAACACCTTTCTCCCAGATATTCTCTTGTACAAACACAGGGGTTACAGGCATCTATCTAGAAATAAACCTTTTCTCCAATTATTTGATACTATGCCAGCACACAGTCTGTAGTGGGTGGCAACCAGTCTCTCCAAAATACAGGATGGTGAAACAGCATTTCCCTTCACTGCCCCCTTTACAAAGTGAACAGTTTTAATACAGAAAACATTCTCAATGTGGGCAAGTCTTAATTTGTCCTCTATTTCATTATTCTTTGTAATTACTTGCCATGATTTGGTTAGTTGGAGAACACAAAAGAGTGGCAGGCAGAGAAATGATGGTTTAGGGTTCGTGAATCTCTGGTGTCTGCTGCATATGCTAAGCACAGAAATAAATTGTCACATCTACCATTTCCCATTCACCTTAGCAATGTAGCACAAAGGCTGTTACTTTGACATTCACTCTTTTACTGAAAAAGCTTTGAGAGCTTGTGAGCACGTGTGTGTGCTGGCCCGTATCTGGATGTGAAGAATGAATTTTGGCCTTCCAGGATGATTCAGTGATCAAAGCTTGTGAATGTCCATTAAGGTACATGAGCTTGAGTTGCATGGTCTTGGGGTTAAGCATTGATGAGCCTGCAAGCTTGAGACAAGAAAATATTCACTTCATCTGGAAAGACACGCTGCTGCATGTAATACTTGTTCGGTACTTTTGGCCTGCTGACACAGCATTTTTCATAAGCCAATAGGTACAACAAGAGAGAGATCCCAACAATTCAGAAAGCCATTATCTGACAAAAGGTCATTAAATCGTCTCTTAGGAGCAAGAGGAATTGTGGCAATCAACTCAGCCCCAAATCCTCGTGTTTCTCTAAGATATAGTTTTTCACATAAACTCCCTGTTCCCCCATCCAAATCATACTGAAAGCCATAAAAACATTCTCATTGGTTTGACTCATCTTATGGTCATGTTCTAAGAGAATAAGGGCTTGTGATTTTATTGATCGCAAATACAACAATAAAAATAATGTACGCGGTAATAAGTATTTCTAATTTTAGATTACAAATACTGTCTGGTAAATATCTGTGAATAAACGAAATGCTTCATTTTCTCTATTAATTTCCTGTATGAGTACTAATAACCACATGAGCTAGTCTTTCTCATTTGATTATCTACTCAAAATAATGGGTTGTGGTTGATGAGCTTTTTTACACCTTTAATTGTAATGTGGAAGCTCAAGTTGTTGCAGCAGTAAATAATTTAACTCAAAGCACATAGCTACTAAGGAGTGGCAAAACATAACAAAACCATAAAAGCAATATAAAAACCCCTTTTGTTACCACAGGATAGTCATGTACGTTAATTGGTACTTTTAACAGTGTTGACTATAAAAATATAAGAATATATCCACAGTAATGCTACTGCTAACACTGAACTTTTCTCTGCAGCGTCTGCTTCTCAGATGGAAACATAAGAACCATAGCAGGGAATATTTTCCTTGAGCAAAAGAAAAATATTTTCTCCTTACTTCCATTTGTCTAGTTGCTCGAGCTTCTCAAGTTTAATATCGAAGATTAATTCCACTGAAACCATTCCATGGGAGATATAGCATGGAAGTAGAAACCCTGCAAGCTGCCAAGAGGTGAATTGTTAATAAAACTACTACTTAAACACTGCACAGAGAACATTTTGGACTTCATGCTGCAGAACACAAAGATTGTTTGTGCAGTGCAGGTGCATTATGACATTTGTTCTCTCTTGATGCCGTTTGCTGTTTTGGCATTGAAATTTCACATGTCAACTTTTAGTTAAAAAGGAAGAAAAAAAAGATGCTGTTCACAAGAAGAACTGCATTTGGAGAGTCAGTACATTTTGTTCTCCTGCCTACAGCTTGACACTGTTTACTAAAGATCTCCTCACAAGAGGAGTAAATTTTATTGAAATAAAACATGTCCAGTCAAAAATGACATCTCCAATCCTGCTGGGTTATTATGGATTTCAACCCTCAGGGCACTCTTTGAAATTTGGAAACAGGAATGACGTTCCCCCCTCAGTTCCATTACTGTCATGGAAATGAGAAGAGATTCCAGATAGTGTAATTTTCCATTGTCTTCCCAGCTGTCATCAGCAGATCTCTGACAAATCACAGAAGCTAGCAATATGCTCATGCTTATATTATACATAAAATTATACATCTCATAGGTATAACAGCTTGCTTTAAAAAAAATTAAAAAAGAGAGAGACAGGAAGCAAAAGTCAAAGACACTTTGTAGTGCCCATCACTGTTGACCTGGATGGTAGACAGAAAAAAAAAAATATTGCATAAATGTCTTTCAAAATTGATGGACTTTTAAAGAACATGGATTACTGACTCTGAAGTTCTCCTTGGGAGCCATCCCCACCAGTGATAAATGAATACTTAGGGACTTAAAGAACAGTGTGAATTACTGATCTGATAGTCTGAGTAGAGCAGAAGTTTGAATCTGCATCACAAACAACAGAAATGACGCTTTTTTTTTTTTTTTAAACAGTTCACGGTCTACTGGGCTAATGTGTCTCCTGGCTTTGTTTCTACAATAATGGCTTTATCCAACTCATTTAAGTCAATAGGGGATTTTCTATTGATTTTAAAGGAAGAGGAAAGCACCCTAAACACGACTCATTTAAGAGTGTTCCGAATGTCTTGCTGACAGCTACATCCCCTGAGGGGGTTGTGTAGGTAAGAAGGCAAGAGGAATGGCTTTGTTTGGTTGGTTATTTGCTATTTGCCCTCTTCCAGGCAAATGGTAACATTAGAAATGCATAGGAACACAGAAATTAGAAGCAGTTTTGCTCTTTCTTCAAGAAACCTTTGAGATGAACAGAAATGTCCTATCATGATTTACATCTTTTTGACAACAGCCATTAGCAGGACTCGATATGAGGAGCAGATGATCCCTTCTGAGCACTCAGTTCAGGATGCCCTGCACTCTGTGTAAAGGAAATTTGCTACCTGTTTAAGCAAGAGGGACAGAAACAAATTCTGGAAAGGAATTTGGACTACCAAAGACCGCAACTGTTCATGGCATTATGACCGTCCTCATATGTCCTAGCTTCCTGGAAGTCTTTATTCTGCATAAGTTTAAATATTGAAGTGTAGAAATTACCTATAATTCTTACTGTAAGACAGGGACAACTGTTTGTTACTGCCTGCAAATGGATTAATTCTAATTGGAGGACACCTAACTCCTGAAAACATGTTCATTTTTTATCTCTGTTATAAAACCACCTTGAGTTTACACACCGCAGAGTGAAATATTTTATCCTAAGTATGAACTTACTGTGGATGGCTGTGATTTAAAACACCTAATCAGCTATAGGCGCTGAGTGCATGCCTGGCAGAAGCCAAAAAGCCATCTTCTAGTCATCTCTGTTTTTTATATCTCTAGCTGAGAGGTAATAATAAAAGCATATTTTGCACTTCAAAATTATAACTTGCCTCTGTATTCTACCAGAGCCTGAACTTATCAGTAAACAAACATAAAAAGGAAAAACAGCAGTACTGATTTGTGCTATACATTGTGGAAGTCATTAACTATGACTCAGGTAGCAAAACTTATACATTCTCTTTTTGACAGTGATGACAATTTAATAGTATTTGACTCTACTGAGTTACATGGAGCATCCTGCAGCAATGAGAAAGGTTGTTTATCAAAATGATAAACATGTTTTCATTTCCTCCTTGGCTGCATGTATGTGATCAGAAGTCTAAGACCATCAAGAATTCACTTATTCTGGCCACCAGGCAGACATTAAGCTATTCAGGACCATCTGTGCTTGAAATGAGCTCCATTTAATGGACCTTCCTAGGGCAGGTCAGTCATAATGAATGTGTCTGTGCATGAATGCATGAGCAAAGCAGCGCTTCGCTGAGACTTCTTGGGTTGTTTGGCAGAGGCACAGGAAGCTGATAGATAAGATAGGCCTTTCTTTTTGGGGTCACATGTGTAGTGATTTTAGAATTCAGACCCTCTGTTGCATTTGATTCTATCTCATCTTCAATGCATCGTGCAACCTGATTCAGCTGAAGGTTGTTGCAAGAAATTGTTCATGTTTCTTGCAGAAAAACAGCAATACCCAAAGAACTTTTTATGCCCTGCTGGTCAGATTCTGCCCCTTGTTACACCATATGTAGTACACTGTAGGAAAACAAACTGTCTGAGCTCCAGTGCTATCATCCTATGTGAAATCATACACCCAGTGACATTATTCTGAAAAGTGCTTAAGTGTACGCAGATACTGGGTACAGACCTAGGGGGAGTCACAAAACACTTTAAACAGAATTAAAGTTCTTCAGAATGAAATAATAGTAATAATAATAACATGACAGTAAAAATTCTTCAGATGCTTACAGATTTACTGCACAACAGTGGATAAAAAATTGCACGTTTGCTACCTCATATCTTTATACAAACAGCCTAGAGAAAGAAAAGGTAATGCTGTGACGATTGCTAAAAAGGATTCAGATTTGGGGGCAGCAATTTGAAGAGTTTGTAGTTTGAATAAGCTTTGGAAACTTCCCAGGTGTAATTAATACATTCATACGCTTTAATCAAAATGTTTATGCCAGCTAATGTGCCAGAACCACAGACTACACTGTGCTCAGGGGAAAATATCATATTTTACTTTACTCTAAGAAATAATAAGCCACTACTCTATTACCTACAAAGGAACATTTTTGCTTCTAACAGCAATGTGCATACAAATGGAAAAACAAAGTCCCATGCTACTCCATGAGCCACTTCATTGGTGAACAAATAAAAGACTCATCAAAGCCCCACTGCAATTATACTCCCATTTTTATTTTACGCATCATTCTCTGACACACTGTTTCTGCTCCAGAAAGAGAAGGATCAAGTTTACAGGGCACTTCTGCACACTGAGTGACAATGGCTGCAGAGCAACCAGGGTTCAGGGTTGTTATTCATTTTGCTGAAACTGAGCTGCAATGCCACCAAATTAAAGAACAGTTGAATTCGGCCCATGAGTATTTAGTAACACAAAGGTACTCTCCAAAAATAACCAACAAAAACCAAAAAACAAAAGTAAAGAATTGTAGCATTAAGCCAGAGCCCTGGTTTCTTATTCATTTTTAGTTCTTGCTCATTATGACAACTGACATAAATAGAATCATGGGCTACTAATCATATGCAATGTAGCAGTAAAAGTGGTGATTGTAACTCACTGCACGTGTTCTCTGAACCTCCTGGTTATACACTGCATTACTTTTGCCCTGGGGATCAGAACAGGCGGCAGCAGTCTGCTTCCTAACTTCATATTTATATTTTCATTAATATTCACTTTTTTTTGTCATTTTGTGGCACGTATATTATTTTCAGTGTGAGCGCTCCATGAACCGCACACGATTCCCACTGTGAATCATTAAGTTTTAGGTTGGGATATCATTTTCACGAACACTGTTGTTGTGAGACAGTTCTGGAGACAGAAGGTATCTCCTGCAATGAAAAAGCTATTTGTTTGCAAAAGATCACAGCAAGTATTTCCACGAGGAACTAATAAAATTTGGGACTGAGAGATGTGGTCAGAGGGCTGGTAGTGATAGCTTGGGGTTGGACCTGATGATCTTAATGGTCTTTTCCAGATCCTAGTCCATTTCAAGATGCTATTGAAGCATCTTATGGTGTTTGGGTCATTTAAAGAATACGTGTGGAGCTCATAGTTCAGCTTTCCTGGTGGGCAGTGCAACTTCTCCACTTGATTCAGGGCCCTAATTCCTGTATCACTGATACAATGACCCTAATTTCTCATCAGACTAATCCCCTTGGCTCATGCTGACCTGTGCCACAAGTGATCTGAGTGTGGAGAACTGTTGGGCAAAGCAGATCCTCTAGAGCTGGAACAAATTTCATAGGAGTAAAAGCTTTGACTGATTTTAGAGTCAGAATTCAAAACCTAAGAAGAGCAGTGTGCATTCAGCAAAGACATCTCTGGTTATTTACAGCGCTCAAAGTTAATTTTCTAAGACCCTTTTTGACAGAAAGGGCCATTTCCATGAAATCAAACTTTTCTGTGAAAAAAATCCATAACAACGAGAAGAAAATACTATCTTTAAAGTATTTTGTTCAAAGGAATGTTAATATTTCATTATTCCATTTGAATACTAACTCGTGCCTTTTTTTTTTTTTTTTGCATTTATACTTTATTTCCCATTCAATATAATAGCAAAAGAAGGGATATGCAAAGCTCTAATTAACACATGGATTTGTAGTCTTTTATAATTCTCTGCTAATGCTCTCCCATCAGCCACAGGAGGCTTTTTATTTGGGAGATTTACAGATTCTTACACTTACACTCGGAATAGACTCTGATCTGCAATAGCTGGTTTATTCAAAGAAATTAAAAATAAGTATTTTTTGAAAAGGATATATAGTATGGATTCTACTCTGAAATTCACAGAGAAAACGCAGAGCAAACCAGTGTATAAGATGTGGGTGGATCTAGGGCAGGCTTATGGATTTCCATATCAAACCAATATACACACCAGAGAATAGGTCTTTCTACTAAAGAGCCTTGCAAATTGATCTCCTGAGAAATTTGCACAGGACCTTATTCTTATGCATATTAAAAAAAAAAATCTCTTAAAGATGAATCAAAGGAAAAAAACAGTATCCAGGAAAACAAGGCAGGATTCGAGCAGCTCCTGCCTCTGGCACACTGCATTTCTAATGGCAGTGCAATAACCAGTGCTGGAGAGGACAGTGGGGCAAGAGGAGTTGGGGAGAAATGCTGATGAGGAATTTCCTTCTAGCTTTTGAGTTGTTGGTAGACTTGAGTATGATTTTACATGCCTGCGTACTGTATACCCATGTCTAAATGACAGAATTTAGGAGAATATCCCACCTATTGTGCGTGTGTGCTGTTCCTGATAGGCAGCAGAGTGCAAGCCATCAGGCAGCACTGCCTGCAGAGGGCCACGCTCATATCCTGTACTCTGATTGCTTTTTTGTCACAGGGAGTGTTGAAAGTGAATTGTAATAGGTACTATTAGCATTCCTGTATAGATGAACTACAAAAGGCAGAGATGTAACCCACGAGGCAGCCAAGAATCCAACGTTCTCTTAGTGGGGATCTTCAGTCTTTTAATGAGATTTTTCTACTTCAAAGGGAGATCAGCTTACAGCAACTTCAAGAAATGAAGACTAGAAATTAGAAGTTTTGGCGGGATTTACAGCTTTTGAATGACATTAAGAGACGTATCTGAAGAGACAGGACTTCAACAGCTCAGAAAGAGAAGAATATTATTTCTGAGAAAATTTAAGTTTGGTACCCAAAAAAAAAAAAAAAAAAGTAATAGGCATCATGACTCTAATTGTCATTGACTTGCAGTGAGATATGACATTCCTGAATTTCTGTATCACTTGTAAATGGGATGTAAGTGGTGTAGGCCTGGATAAGTTGAGCAGAAAATCTTGAATCTTCACAAAAATCCTGCCCTTTGTCACTTGAGTGGTTTGCAAAGCTTAATATTTGATTTTTTCAGAGAGGATCTGAAAATATAATATGGTGAAAATAGATGTACTATGCCCACATTCAGGCAGTGCTCCTTCCATAACTTAAACTGCAGGCAGCAGTATAAGCTAGAGATAGAAAAGACCTATGGTGCTAACAAAGCTGTGGAGAAATGAACTATTCTGTTATTGACATCTCCAGCTCCTTGCTGGGTTGCAGAGAAAATCCATACTGGAATTAGGCTTGAAAAAGTCCTAACAAAAAACTTGAGGTGAACCACAGGATATTGCAAGGCAATCTAAAGAATGGATGTCAAATGGAATGAATCTTAGTAAACAGACACAGTGAAAGATACGATGATACTATTTCCACATGGAATAATTAAGCTGGTAAGGAATATATGATTGAGGCATGGATGCTGTTGAGAGATGAACATGAAAAGTACTTGCTGAGAAAACTTCAAGTTGTTGTTCTTTGCCTATGGTGTTTCCAGATCTTCAAAACTGACTGACCCTTTTATTTAATGCTTACAGGTTCAGCCTCCTCTCCAAACCAGTAAACTGTTCTCCTTTTCCCATTCTTTTCCAAAGAGACTACAAATTGCTGTTGCTATATTCATAATTTATCCTTTGTATGTTTTATGATGCTAGAAGATCTCTCACTTAGGAATTTTTAAAAACATTATAATGATACAGAGAAATTTAGAAGATCATCAATAAGCAATTTTTAAATCCAGATTTTCAGTGGAAACAAAATGATGCAGGGTCCTTAAACTTATGGAAAAGCAGAACCAAGCTATTCTACACAGTTTTTCTTTTGACATGATTGCTGTAGATAAATTCATCCCCAGATAATTTTATCCACTAAGGTGATTAGCCTATGGAGAGTCTATGATGTGTTTACTGAGCAGAGTAACATAGTTTATGGTAATGTACTTGTCATGCTTTAAAAATGTGTGAGGTGGTTTTTATGAAGTAGTTAGATAAGGAATGGTGAAAGTAATGTGAACCATAAAGAACGTACAGTGACGGAGAGCCAGGGATGCATAGATACTGAGGACAAACTGATATAGAGAATTATTACCAGTGCAGAAGATGCATTGATCTTCCAAAGAATGGCAATAAACTAACAAAGAGCAACAGGACTGAAAGAATTTGACCAACATGTAAAGCTGAGATGTAGCATCTCAGAGTAGCAGTGAGGCATCAAAGGGCAGATGTTTAAAATGGAATCTCTTACAGATAGGTTGTTTTGTTTTTTGTCATTGGGGTTGACCACCTGATAGAAAATTCATGAATAAGAAAACAAAGGTCCATAAGTTACAGCATATGCAACGGAAATGACACTGTACAGGTGCACCGTGACATGAGCAGTTGCAGTAAATCCTATACTCAGTAGTAGCCACACAATATCAAGCAGCCATTTTTCAGTGGATGGGTGCGCACATTACTCCATTCCATGTATTCCTAGAGCCATTCACATCATTTGGACCAGCAGCTGGTCGTACACTTGAGTAGAAAATGATCCCTTTTCCAGCAAGTGACTGTACAGTGGTACAGAGAGACAGAAGGTGGAAGTGAAGGACCAGAAGCAACCACCTGGTTTTGCGTGGGAAGCGTTTTACACCATATGTATTATCTGTAGCAGAAGAAATATTTTTTGTTAAATACTCAAGGAAATGTTACGGGCTGATATGTGAAGAGCTGTATTTTCATTTTCAGGTTAGTGTGCTACAGTTATAAATTGATGAGTTTTAAAAATTTCTTCGTCAAAATAATCTATTTATTCTAGACTGAAGCATGATATAACTGTTTAATGTCTTGTCTGTAGCAAGACAGGTCTGAGGGAGATGCAGAAGATGATGTGAAATTCAGCCCTAACTCCTCTCAATTTTCATTTCTTCATTGTGGCTATTGCTATGAGAAACCTTAGTGGAAGGGTTGTTGCCTCCTCCTCAACAGTGTTTTAAAGATGAGGACAGTGGGTGATATTTTGTTTTGTTATAACATTTGCATCCTTGTATTTGTTTCTTTTTATTTTGTTTCGGTTACATTAATTTGAAACAAGACAAATCTGACAGATTTTCTCATTTCCCAAACTGATTTAATCCCTCCCAAGTCTTCTTCTCCCATACATTTTTTGAGCAGTCTCTACCCAAAGTTGCCTTTTGTCTCAATTCTCCATGTTTTGATGTCTCTCTCCTCTCTGTTGCTGTTGATGAGCAATATTTTATTTCCTGTCACCTAGATTTGCTCTGTCTTTCCGCTCAAGCTCTCAGCACACAATTCAAACCATGATTTATTCTTGTTCTCTCTTTTTACCTTTTTTGTAACTGCATTGAATGTTTCTCTCTTTGACAATTTCTTTCTCGTCTCTCTTGAAGCTCCTGGTGAACAACACAATACAATACTACCTCCTGATAATTGATCATCTGGCTCCTGTTCAGATTTGTACTGCTTCTTTGAATACATGTGCAATTCAGTTCACTCTGTTCCCTTATAATACAAATAAAAAGGGCTGCATACTTGAGTGGAAATACATGAAGTCTAGTGAGCAAATAATTTCCTACTTTCAAAGCAATGTGTGATACATTACAGTGTTGGCTTGAAATTCATATTAATTTATTTTTTTATTAGTTAAACAGCAGCAGTGTGGTGAGAGCTCTGCAGTTAGCAGAACCAAAGAGGCCAGGCAGAATATGTGGGTATTTTTCTTTCTCCTGTTTACTCATGGTAATGATCAGTATTCATCCAAACACTATCTCTGAGAATTTGAGGTAAGCTTTTTCTTAATTAATAGTTGCCTTTTCAAAAGGTTTTTTAAAACTGAAACACTGTGAAAAATATTGATGCTTCACTGGCAAACATCAATAAATTTCAAATCTAGAAAAAATCCCTGTCTCAAAGGGATTATTATTCAAACAATTCACTTATTTTTATCAAATTCCCTCCAGTTTCTTCCCCTTATAGCACAACAGACAGAAAACCCTCTGAAATTTTCGTATCTTCACCAAAAAGGGGAGAGTATCCTGTAAGCTGAAGGTCAGACAAAGAAGGAAATCAGAGCATCAATGACTTAACTTGTGTTGGAGGGACCTCAGAATTGGAAAATTTCATGGTTTTGGGCAGCTTCATTTTCTCCATTCTCCGTTCAATTCCTCTTTTCCCTTTTCACCTGAGTTTCCAATCTCGAAAGTTTGGGATAACATTTAATTTAAATGGGCACACACTGGAAATAAAATAATGAAAAATAACTGCAAACTAGACTAGGGCATCTCTGCCAACTCTAATAAAGGGTTAGAAATTATAAGCAGAAGAGGTCATCTTGCCTTTCCCAGTAAAAAAATATTTTGCTCTGCACACTTGTGAGCATCTTGCTCAATTTATTTTCACATTATTTAAGCAATTGGGCTTCTGCTGGTGAAACAGGGGATGCTCTATGGATACCATTCTAGCATTAAATGTGATCTACTATTGGACTGAAAAGCAAAAAAATAAAAATAAAAAAAATCAGAGTTTTCTTTTGCTCTGTATTGCTCATTAACTCTAATGGTAATGCTATGACCAACTGAACACCACTACTCCCTGTTCTATGTTTACAGATGTCAGATACATTTTAGATGGTCATCACATCCCCCATGATCATTATCACCACTTAGCCAAGCTGTGCATTTGCTGCTTCTCTTCATCTTTCTTCATAAGCCTGCTTCCATCACCTTAATTATGTCTATAGCTCTTCTCTGCATCATTGACATCACTGGTACTGATGGTCTTAGGATTCTACTATATAATAATAACATTATTATTAACAGCAATAAAAATTCTGCGCTCTTAAGTTGAGGAGTATTATTATCCCCTTTTAAGACAGGCAATCTGCCCTCTTTTCCCAACCTAGCATTTATCTCTAGTCTTTTCTTCAGTACAGTATTGTTAGCTAAACACAGACAACAAACATGAGTTAATCAAGTTCCAAAAATATTTGAGCATCAGCGTATAAACTAAAATTTACACAGGCATTTATCTGTTACTGCTTAGGCTGTATGGAGATAGACAAGGAACGGAAAACAAGCAATAGACAGAAACAGAGACAGATGCTATGTAATAGAAAAACTAGCCAACAGTCTGAGGGTGGAAGACCTAATTGAAATGGTGCTCCATGCTTTCCAGCAGTGCACACAACCATACAACTCAGGAAGAGACTGGTATATCCTGCTCTTTGAGAAAACACTGTCACATTCCATCTTTTTCTTCTCCATTGTAACAGCTAAAAAATTTCCAGCATCAATGGTTGAACATTTCTTTTCCCCACCTCTTTAGCTCTCATTTTTTTAGTTCTACTTGTACTATTTTCTGGGCTTGTTTTTCAGATTTTTCTGATTCTTTTTATTATGACTCATCTGCCACAAAACATATTTTAACATCACAGGTGGATGGGCTGAGCGCTGTTTCCAACAAGCCACAATCTGGATAGAGCAATTCCCATACATTTATTTTAAAACTCAAAAGATGAAGGCATTTTCTTGCTTGGCACAGAACTAGCGCCTGTACTACCCCTGTGGCTTAAAATGGAGTAAGGGGAACAGAGATTTCAGCTTAAACTGCTCTGATATCCAACACTGCAGAGATGTGGGTTTGTCTCTTTTTCCAAAGAGGGCTTTCTCCTTATTGCTAACAAACACCACACTAGCAAAGAGGGATTTTAACCCCGCAGCCAGAAAACTACTGGCTCTCCACTGCAGAAACAGAAATGTAATATCAGTAATACCTTAAAGGCAGGCTTGGTTGACAAACAGGTGTTCTTGCTGTAAGACAGTTTTCTTATTGATCTGTGCTAACATCTTGCAGAAGTGAACCATCTCATTGCCATGTCAAAGGCTAACCATCTGTGAAGAAGTAATGCAGCCAGAAAATCCATGTTGCTACAATAATAGCTTTAGGACGTGGGTCTTATTTCAAACACCACAGAAAGAAACCCATAGAAAACGTTCAAGAAAATCTTGTTCTGATATGTTAGTGTGTCCAGAAAAAAAATACAAATTTTGTCTAAATAGGTTACAATAATATACATATTCTGTGGAGGAGGTCATTTTAAAGCTCACTTATGCCATTTCCATCTTTGATATTGCAATCACCTCTTCACAATCACTTGCAACTTAGCTCTTCTGTTATTTAGAAAGCATAGTTCACTCTGTTAGACAACTTACCTATACGATGCCTCAATATACATATTAATACTTCCAGGTTCAGATACTTTTCACAGCAGTTACTAATGTTTAGCCATACCAAAATTGGAATTGTAGACTTAATAACAGTTCTAAGCAATTGATATGCAATCACAGTTTAATATCAAGGGCATTCCAGAGAATTAGTGGTGCTGGAATGGAAATCTAATGGCTGCTGTTTCTCAAAGCAAGAGATAGTCTTTCTTGTAAGAAGTTTCCTAACTCAGTGAGATAGCACTAGGTCCTAAATAATTGCTTTGTCAGAAGAGGTAAGGCTGCTTGCCCCAGGTTTTGAGTGAGGGATTTAATAATCTGGTTGCTTGCATAAGAACATGGTCCAGGATTTTCCATTTATCAAGGTTATGAACTATTAGTTTTATCTACCTTTGTGAAGCTGCTTGACACTGCCTAATGAATATCTAAGTATTACATATATAGTTTTATCACTGGAAAATCTAAGGTCCTGCCTAGGTCTATAAGGTTAAATTTTGTCCTCTTATTTGCTGGTTATACATGGGGAACATCATGCAATACCGTTGAGTGTGGCATTCGGGGACAACTGTGGTTCCCTTTCTCGTGATGGGGACCTGTGAGGAGCAAAGCTGAGTAGGCAGCCTCTCAGACCCAGGCAGGAATAGTTAGGGTACATGAACACAGATAATTCACTGCCGTCACCTTAGCAATTAGATTGCTAGGCACCACTAGATATCAGTGAAGTGCAAATCTATGTCCCTTCCCTCCTGTTTACATCTAAGATAATGGTATCACTGCAGAGGGCACAGACCAGAAAGCACACGCTTGTAACATCTATGATCCTGAACTTCAGCAGTGGCAGTGTTAGGGAGGGAATCCTTAAGCCTGAGACCTTTCATCAAAGCACAGCAGGACACAGGTCCCCATATTTCCCATTCTCCTTCCCTACTCAGTTCCTTCATGTTTTCATTACAGTGATCCAAAGCCTATCATTCCCAGTCAATGTACGTAGGCTATCTGTGAGTTCTGCTCTATTTATGAATAAATATTGCAAACAGGTCAAACCTCCTGGGTGTTTGTGGTCTCCTTCCAACTATCAGTTTTGTTTACCTGCCTCAGCTGAAAATATGCACGCTCTTGAAACCTTGATTCCGATTCTTTTTAAACTGGGTTGGATAAAGAAAGCATTGTGGAGACTGACAATAGAAAAAACTACTGCAGAGTGCTACACAGGAAGCAGAAAGCACAGCACTGTCAGGAATTCAGCAAACTCATGGCTCTCACTTCTTGGTTTCTTTCAGCCCCAAACCTCAAAAACAACCAACTGGCACTTCTTGATATATATTTGCATACTTGTTTACTTTTCAAAGTAATTAGCTTTTAAAGTATTACCAGGGAGCTGAACAAATGTACCGTACAGTTCCAAACACAATACAAGAGAAACTGTTTGCATTTGAATGAATTCACTTTGCTGGTACCATGCATGTATCAGCCGAGTGGACGCTTAATGTTGAACATTAATTATACAAACAAAAGAAATGGCACAAAGCTGTTGTCTCTGTTAGTTTTCTTCCAAGATTAATCCCTCTTTCTGTTAAAGGTTTTGTGTCCTAAATAAATTACTAGCTGTGACTGCTTCAAAAGAGATGATATTTAAGAAGATTGAAAATATGCACTGATCAATGTCCCCAGACAAACAAGATTTTAGCTGTTGCTGCTCACTCACCAACCCTCACTTCCATCATGCTGTGAATTTCATCAGTTGGTCATCAGCATGATGGACTGATGATATATCTGCTCCCTTCTTGCCAGTTATCTAACTTACAAGCCTCCCAGTCAGCTGCTTTAGGTTTTATGGCTTTGTTTCTGATTCTCCAGAGGCAGAGCAGGGACTCTGGCACAAAAACAAAGCAGAACGAAACACAGAGTGAAAAACTGGGCTGCAACTTCTTGAAGGAATATAGGTTTTGCTAAAGTGGATGTTTAACAAACTCATAGATATTCTTGGCTGTGAATTGAAAAGAAAAAAAAGATTTTAAAGTAATTTTTACAAACAATAATGGCAATAATGGTTGCAAAAGATGCAAACAATACAAGATGAAATCACCTTTCTTGTTTTGGCCAAATTCCCTATAGATAGGAATGAAACAGTGTCCCAAGAAAACCCAGTAATTTCACAAAGTAGCAAGTACCATCTCATCAGGATTATTTTCTGGGAAGTATTATCCATGGTACCAGTCCCACAGAATAGCAAAGTTTATGGAGGTTTATGGTTACCCCACAGGTTTTTGAAAGTCTTCCACAGAATTATGGATTGCCTTGTGCAGACATCATACAATGATATTCATTATAGTCTCGTTCATCGCGTCCTGACAGGAGGTGGATTTGGTGTGTGTGAAAGGAAACACAAGCTTTGAACAGCTAAATCAAATTGCTAAATGAATTAGGAATATTCAGTCACAGGAGAACCAATCACTCTCCCTGGTTGCCTCCAGTAAAGCTAAACCAGATCACACTCATCTGTATGCTGTAAGAATTACAATGAAGAATAAAATAGGAATATCTTATTTCCATTAGGCAAATAATATAGCAACATTAGTGTGTCTTTCACTTGTTGGAGACACTTAAATACTACAAAGCTGAATGCCAGTAAAAGGCAAAGGAAAAGGGGCAGAATTCTGACTTGGATAATTGCATTACACATGAATTTATGACATAGTTCCAAACAAATATATCCATTTCTTTACTTCTGGAGCTGCATGTAGTTTGATAAGTTTGATTATAAGTCATCATGCCCCACGCAAGAGAAGATTGCTCTGTAGTGTGGTTCAAGATGGCATTACATGTTTCTTATTTCTTTGGATGACACAGAACACCTCTTACAGAGTTTACCCAGCAAATGGACCCAGCACAACCTCATGTAATCTCTCTGAAATTAATGAGGTTATATTAATAGAAAGTTTTCTCACTCTTTCTCTCAAAACTCTTAAGAGTTTTTGCTATGAAAGGTGCTACTGGAGAAGAATAAAAATTAGATCTTGCAATTCATTCAGAATTCACAAAGAAAAAATATAAAATGCAAGAAAGTACATATATGTATTTGAAGGAATGTGAGTACTTTATTTCTGAAAGACTACTGAACATGCTTTTAGTCTCTGTGGAGCAGCAAATGACAGCTATAAGGGCAGCTGCTGCACCGGACAGTCCTCAGAACACCTGATCCCACTTCTAGCAGCTGCTCTGCACCTCTCTGCCAGCAGACTTGCAGGAGCAGTTAACTCCTGTGAACAAAACAGCTCTCCATTGATCCCAAGAACTAAGAGAATACGTAACTCTGCAGTAACTATTGATTTGGGGTGTCTACTTGAAGTTGTGCTGAGACATCTGAGTGCTGGAAAAGGTTAAAGATTAATAGGCTGCAAATCAGGCACCATTTAGGAACTTAAGTTGCAGCCTCCGAAACAGAGCCCTATAATCATTTGTTATTCTGGAAAGTGTTTATCTTAGTTCTGAATTTATTCCTAATAAAGAAAAAAAAACAACAACCAACCAACCAACAAACAAAAGCACTAACAAAACTCAGCAATGTGACAATAAAGAACAATAAAGTGAATAGAAAAGGACTAAGAAGTCAAATGCTCCTCAACTCAGTAACCCCCAAAGCCCACAACTGAGCTGGGCTGCCCATCTATAAAATCTATATTTGTCAGTGACTAATATCAGCTCAGAACCAAATCTGAATGTTTTTCACCAGAAAAATAGAAAAAGACTCTTACTAGAAAGACTGAACAAGCGATGCTCTTTTGAAATGTAGTGTGATCAGTGTGCCACTAAAAGTCATGGCAGTAAGAATTCTCACCCTCTTCTAGCATCACTCTTAGGAGTTCTGGGCAGCTGAAGATTCAGCCAAATGAGAGAAACTTTCTCACACAGCACATGAGGGAACAGTTTTCCATGGGCTCGCAAAGTGTCTGGACAAGCAAGTGGGGAAGCTTCCCTTACGGATTATTAAGTCCCAGAGGTCATTCTTCTAGTCATCCAAAAATAGTAACCTGCTGCAAAGTATTACCATTTTATTTAGGACATGTATTCCTAACATAAATCATACACTGGGAATTTGATATACCTTTGCAGGATTTGTATTGCCATTATTTTTGTTCTTATTCAGAGCAAACCATCTCACTTCCATCTCCTATATCATCTCCTATATTTTCTTTGTACTCAAATGACATCAGTTTTGACATGCTTTCCCAAAAGAAGACTCGTGCTATGAAATGCCATCAGAAGAACACACTCAGTTTCATCTATATTATTTACCATCTGACAGTTGCCTCGCACAGCCTTGTCCAGCATCACCGCTACAGGACAGAACAAGGAAGGAAATATCATAGTGGCCATGCATGCTCCCCAGAACAACCCTCCTATTTTTTGGCCTTTCCTGCTAGCCATACCTTTCCAAAATTTCTTTGGGCTTAGGCCTCAAGTGAGGGTTGTATCTCCAGCACAACCCAGAAATCCTCAGAGCATCCCAGGTTCGCTGCTAAATGGCCCTTAAACATGTACAAACGTGGAACATAAACACTGCCAAACTAGATCAGAACAATTGTCCATCATCTGCTCTGCCGCTGTTCTGACACAGAAAAAAAATGAGGGCTTCAAAAGAGCATCACAGAAGCCCATACATGGGACAATTGCAATGTAGTCTGCTTATATACAGAAGCAGTAAGAGTTCCCATTCCTTCTGAAGCATTTTTAATCCTATACAGAGACATGATGTTCAACTGATCAGGCAAAATATCTGTATTATTTTATGTCTCTGACTCTACTGGCACCCTGTGTATTTCATATATACTGTGCACTATAAATAAGCACCTTAATCCTGATTTTGTACATCAGTTTCATAAATATTTTGACTGCGCTCATTAAGAGAGCTGCAAATTTTAGCTGTTATTCTGCAGCTCTATTTCATGCCTCCTCATGAGCTTTTCCTGTACTGTAGCTCACAAACACATCAAATTTTGCTCATACAGACCTACTTCCTTCTGTCTCAAATCTATGATGCAGGTCTTCTTTTAGTTTTCAACACTGCTTTAGATCTGGAGATGGAAGGGTAGATGTGAACCCATCAGTATTTTATTCCCACAAAAACATTCAAGAATTCAGTATTCACTCTGGCATTTCCCACTTCATTTTACAGCAGTGTGCTAAAGCAAGAATTTCAGCAGTCTCCAGTTTGTGTGCACCTTTTTCACATTGACACTCTGGTTTTCAATAGCCAATTCTTTCACAACAGCAGTGGCAGCAGATGACCAATGGCTCTCACCACCAGGTGAGCCACCCCAAATACTTCCCTAGCTTTTCTTTCTAATGTTTCTCAGCCTCTTTCTCTGTTTCCTCCCTGTCCTTTTAGGCTTGAATTCCTGTCTCTCCATTCTGCAGTTCCTGCCCTCTGCTAGCAACTAGAAACAATTCCCCATGCATTCCCCTGGGTGCTCTCCTCTCTGTGCACTTTACATCTTGATATGATCACCTTCCCTGGTTCCTCACTTAAACAATCTCTCATGAATACATTATTCATTTCCTGAGAATAATGTTGCAAACCACATCACACTGTGCATCATGTTAACCATAGTGTACAGTGAGCAGATGTTCTACTTAACCGATGAAGGAGGTCTTTGAATTGAATAGTTATGATTTAATTAGAGAACTGTGGGGGACATGCACAAGGACTAGCTTTAGCCCAGAGATGGTCATTTGGGTGGCAATTTGAATGCCTATCTCTTCCGACTGAGTATAAAGGCAGGATAATGTCCAAAGGCTAAAATGAGCCTTTGTGATTTTTTTCCTATGTACACATTTTTCCTTTCGTTTTTCCATCAACACAGAAAACAACCTACCCTTACACTACCCATTCATTCAACTTACTAGTCCATGTGAAACTTTGTCAGGCTCTCCGTCACAAACACTACCAACTTTATCAGTCTCTCCTTCTATTACAGAAAAAAGCAAGACATTTTAACATCATGCTTTTCTAGGCTTGTCAGATTGTTGCCCAAGCCTTTCCTCTAACCTAATTTAACATAAACACATCCTTAGCGCTAATTAACAAACATTAAAATTAGGATAAAACTAACAAATATTCCTATGTAGGTCTGGAAACTCTTGAAAATAGTGTTAGCAGATTAAGGACAGCACTGGAAATAATTCCTTTGTACACACATACGCACGCTCACCCCGTCATCTACACACCCTCTAACAAAAACATCATTTTGATCCAGTTTGTCTTGGTGACTGAAAAATAAGGAGGTCTTAATTTTAACACTGGTTTGAACACAGAGGATTTCATGTTGCAGCAGGGAACGTGAACTCATGCATGAGTTTTAGCTGTGTTTGTGCACATAAAACTGAAAACTCTAGCAGTGTATGCATAGGGTGGGCAACCGCACCCATCAGCACCCACCGAGGTCTGCAGCCATCAATGCTGAGCATGCCTGGCTGTGGTCTGTGTGCAGATCAGCAGGGTTTTGCATGTTATACTCACAGTGCCTATTACAGAAAATTTGTGTTCATTATGGGTGAGCAGTACATTTTTTCTGCATTTTTCAGCACAGTAAAATATGTTGCTCAATATATTTTTAGCTCAGTTCATTAAAGACATACACGAACATGCACAAATGTATATAATTCCACTAGGCTATTCTCACTGCACTGCTAAGTAATATTAAACACTACATACTGCGTATTTTGAGTTTTACTATTACTGCCATGAGCTTCACAAACTTAATCACCACAGTGACAATATTTCAGACAGAATTGGGACTGAGGCCACTGTTGGGTATTTGCCATCAGGGGTTTTGTGCAGAAATGTGTGAATTTTATCCGTAGAAAGACAGTTCTGCTGAATACCATCCATGCCACAAAGTTATTGTCCCTAAAGGTTCTATCAAAGCCTTTTGATTTGTGATGCCAATCAGTAAAGAGCAAACAGAGAAAAGGTAAAATGCTGTTACCCTCATACACGGATTTTTTTAAAGCATGCTTTAGACTGTGGATAAGAGATACTGATTTGCTTTCCTAAATAAGTTAACAGGTTAATGCCCTGATGCTAAGGCCCGAATGAAACACAAGGGAACAGTTATCTGTATGATAATACAGAACTGATAGCAGTAATTAAGTGATCAGATAGTGAAAAATATAGAAGAAAATGGAGAAAGGAAAATAAAAACAATGCTAAATCTGAAGTTCAGAATCAGTAATATCAAAACAATAAAAACATTTCTGCTTCTGGATAAGCCTTCTTTTATCATTTTAAATTTCCACACCTGTTCTGACAATAGCTAGCAAAATCTACATAAGTTCCTGTAAAAAAGAAATGTGAACTGTCAAGACATCCCTTAAAGTTGAGTGGAGATTTGGTCCCCGTATGCCCCACAATCTGAAGGCAAAACCTAGTCCCAGTGAAGAAAGTGCCAATACGAGCAGGACTTCACTCTACCTGCTTAATTATTGAAACTACAATTTGCTTCATTTATGGAATGTGGACTGCATTAATCAATCTGCCTTAATTTTGTCTGTGCAGTCCTTTTTCCAGTCTCTGATAAGGGATTCCAACCTCTAAATGCGAGAGGTTAAGTGGAATTTAAAAGCTCATTTTGTGAAAGTGTTCCTTTCTCCACTCTTCTGGGCTTCAGGTGGTTCAATTACTTTGACACCTTCAAAATGCCTCTTAAGTTTTGTAGTTTTCTAAAGAATCCAAACATGGGTAAAATGAATAAAATCATGTTATATTGCCACATCTCCTTTAACTTGTGGATTTCTTTTATGTGATGTATTTCTACCTTCATAATTGACAAGTTCTGCGGTAATAACAGAAATAACACTGCAATTGTTTTACAAACCTCTAATCATATGATTTACAAAGTATAAAGATAGTGTTATCCAAACCTATGGAAACACTTACAGAAATAAATGCACAATTGTTTTCATTGATGTATGACAAAACTTTTTTCTCCTTCTCTCATTACATTAACATTTGAATGCATAGATTTTGTACAGCACAAAAGAGTAGGAATTCCAAACAAATCACTCGTTTAAACATCTTTGTGTCAAACCGTGAAATTAAATAGCAGTGGATGTCATATTTATTTGCATAGACTGTATTTCACCTGACTAACTAGAACAATATTAGCTATACGAAATTAGCAACTTTACAAGCTGCTGAATGAGCCTTTGTAATAAAAATTTTATCAAATGGCAAATCTACTGAGTAACTAATGAAGCAAATTTTGTCCTATTTCTTCCATCCACTGAACCTTTTGTCTGTCAGCATTTATTAGGTGGAGGTGCAAGTTGGCATCTTGTTATTGAAGGAAGTCTTGAATTAGCCATGACAATAATACCATTGAGATCCAGTAACTAATCAGTCCTGTCACTTACAGATGGAACAAAGGAAAAATCAGAAGTTAACCAGGCAGCAACCAACTCAGAACCTGACCGTGTACATGTTCTCAGAAAAGGTATATTAAGCATTCATGTGAGTACTTAATAAGCTCAGATGTTTGCTTTTCCATCCTCCCACTTTCCTATGGAGCAGCTTAAGCTGTTACAGACAATCATGTACGAAAACGTCATCAAAGATTGCCCTATTTGTGTTCAAAAAGCATCAAAAACCTTCATAAATTCCATTGCAACAGACCTTACAAAAGTTATAAAATTACTGGAAAGTATGGATGAGTATGAAGAACGTTATCTATACATCCTAACATTCATGGAGTTAGCTGAAAATATTGCAGAATACTGAAATAGTTCCATCCAGAACACGATTTTCCTGAGAAAACTCATAGACTTCATAAAAAAAAGAAAAAAAAAAACAATGCTGAAGCTGCTTGGATCTGAATAATATATTTACATAGTTGGACAAAACTATACAACTGTAATTCCCAATCTTTTTTGAGTAACATGTCACGAACAACCAGGACACTTCCTCATTAGACTGTATCATCTCATTTCCATTAGAAATAGTGTTATATAACCATCAAGTTTTGACACAGTAGGAGAATCATACTCAATCCTAAATTAGGAGTGCCATTATGGATGTGGTGATCACTGTAAGGGAGGAACATTTTTAGCAGCGCAAGTCCCACACTAACCCTGAACTATCTTCTTTATGAATGACTATCTACTGAAGCCATCATATCATCAAGTATCTCACTGCTCTATGCTTAAATTCATCGCATTTTCTTAAAAGAGTTGTTGTTTGGCTGGCTGGAGACAGTTTTCCACTTGGATGAGTTAATAAAATAACACTGCCATTGATTTATTTGAGAAAGGTTGTTGCCACTGCAAGAATAACTGGAAGTTACTTGGCAGCTTGTTTTATCTTGGAAAGAAAATATTGCTTCAGAAATGTTACGATTCTGGGATTCCTGTACTTGTCAGATTGTATGGCTGAGATTTTCCTGCTCTTACTACAGGAATTGGGCAGTGATGCAAACTGTTCAAGTATTGAATGAGTTCTTTGTTTGGTTGGCATTCTTCCCAACCCAGGTGGTACTCCCATTTTCTGAGTGACTGTGTCTTATTATTTATCTGTTGTTTTCTTGCTGTTCCTCTAATTCTTTATTAGTCTTCACAGTGTTCCTGAATACTGATGCCTCCTAGAAACAAGGTCCCCCAGAAAGCCAGATAGTGCAGCAAGTATTTGCTATAAATGCAAAATAGAATTCACAACCATATAACCATTTGAGAAATATCAGCTCTACTAAAGGTGATGAAACCTGTTTCAAGTCACAGGACAACAATTATTAGTACAGTTTTCATGCTACAGTAAACTGCACTATGTCTGTTCTAAAGACCAAACAAGAGAAGATAAAAGCGTCATCAATTAACGTGAAACGATGCCTTCTATTTTTACCTATAACATTCAAGTCTGAGTGCAAGTTCACTCCTATGATCTTTGAGGAAAAAAAAAAGCAAATAAAGGGGAATGAGAGAAACGTTATCCACTGACTGAAGCAGGGCACATTCTGTATTTACGCGGAGATTATATTGCCATTTAAGGATGTATTTGCACATGGAGGGAATATCTCTACAGTCTGTGTACATGCCTATAAACATATTCATTTTTAAACACATATATGCATAAAGGTTCAGTTAGCTCAGACTTTTAAATTCAGCTGTATATTCCTCAGGAGTCTGTGACTGTCTTGAAAGATACGTGCTGTTAGCAGATAGCTCGAGGTACATTGGAACAACTGTTCTGCCTTTACCTGCTGTTATTACCAAAACAAGAGGGAGCTGACTGATGTCTTCTACTTCTATCTAAAAACACCACAGGCAGTAGCAAGTGTTTTAAGATAGCTTTGCTTGAATAACTTTCTTAATGTCATCTGGCATATTCTGACATTTACTAGCTATTTGCGAGTTAGGTAAGAAATTGAACATACATATCATTTTCTACAATATAATGTAACAATTTGGTGATAACCCCAGTTCACCAATGAATACTAACTCCACATACACACAGATAGAAGTAAGAAAGGATGATCTGCTATGGTAATTAACTTTATCAGGTTTAATAAGTCACTGGTTTATTTTTCTGCCCTCTCAGGTTTGAAAAATACCAAAATTAGAATCTTGAAATAGATCCGTAACTTATAGCTATCATGATAGCTATTATGGCTTGATGTGACTAGCTGATAATGTTTCAATTAATTAAAATCTGTTCCATAAAGCTACCATCACCTTGAGCTGCCTGCAGCATCTCCTATTTAATGATGTCATTTTCTAGCACAATTTGATTTCTCCATTGGTATCCAGCGTGAATTCCTCACTTTTCCTAGTTTACACAGTTACGGAAATTCAGACTAAGCACACATTAACACTCCTACTTTTTGGCTCAGGTTGTGACTGCACTTATCTCAGTCTATTACACAGCTCTGAATCATGATTCCTTATTCTTGGTCTGTGGTTCCATTGTTTAATTGTTTGACCAAAGCCTAATTGTGTCCTCTCCAAATCTGATGTGACAACTAAGTACAGCAAGTCATGTTTTCCAAAGACATCCCAAACACAGAAAACGACAAGGTTTGGTGATGCAGGACATTTGTCTACCTCAATATTTCAGTCTATTCTTTGATCTTGCTGCTCTTTGCATGTACCATCACGCAATTATCACCCCCCGTCTATGAATTCCCATGCATTTATTCTCCTCACACTTATTTGCACGAGCTCCTTCTGCAGATGCCAGAACTGCTTTGTGCAGATGCATTTAGCAGTCTTCCCACCATCCCATTCTGTGTTTAGAAATGATCTAAATAGTAGAGAAACTGTACCCATCTCCTGCTCGCATGTCTGTGGCTAATGTGCAGATAGACATACACAGCTCATAGCCTTACAAACCTTGTTATGCATAATAACAAAGCATATTCCCTTGCATTACAATAAATGTAGAAAGCAATCCATATACATGTTGTTATGGTATCAGGCAGGATGGATAAAATCCCTCCCCACAGAGGTGATAAAAGTCAATGGGATTTCTACTCAGTGCAATCTGAAAAAAGAGACATTGGAAATTTGTCTGAGATCATTAAGATTTTCTTTCCATATTACGAGTAAAGTGCATTCTATTACCCACTGTTTTCAGTTGTAGAATACTTTAGTTTGTCATATTACACTACATGCTGTTAGAAATCCTTACCTCACAGCTCTTAACACTTTTAGATGGAAGCAATTGAACTCGGATCTATCATATGAAAATATTCGAGGAGTTATTAAAGAGAAACAAAATACTGAAGTCCTACTGGAAAAAAAATCCCCAGAAGATGCTTTTGCTTACTTATATTCTCGGCTTTAAAAGTGGAGCTCCAAAACTATAGGAGCTACTCAGGAGTAAGCTATTATTTACTGCAGTCTTTTTAGCTATCAGAACAGTAAAATCAGAGTGGTACCAGAAAAATTCCTTGCACGCCCCATGGAGAGGTACACAGCTGCACATACACAGATGTATGCTACTATTAAAACTCTCAAGTTAGCTGGAAAAATTCATTCTTCAATCCTAAATTGCCCCTGAAATTTGGATACAGCAGATTTCAGATGAATATTTTATATTACATCTTAAAGGCTCTACTACTACAAGAAGTAAAATAATTGTTATTAAATTCTCGGCAGATTACAAAGCATCTCCAGAACACACTGCTGAGGAGAGATTGGGCCTTTGTGATGCGTAACGTAGTGAGCACTGGGGAAGTGGATTTTTGCCTTTTGAAGGATATTTGCCTCCAGCATAATACCAATAATGGAAATAATATCAGATCATATAAAGCTGAAGCTTTTATTCTCTACAGAACTGAGGAATGATGAGAGAAGTACTCTGGGAATTTTCCCCTTTAGATTAAATATTTGAGTCGTGAATGTCTGAGACAATCAGTTTCAGTTCTGAAATTACCTTGCCATCTCAGGCATAGGAAGAATAAAAGACGCTCTCTGTATTACAATTAAGACATGGAAAATCTTATTTTCAATGAGATTTTATGCTTAACACGAGAGAGGAATTATTTTTTTTTAAGTGGCACTTCGCCTTGATGTCAGTTTTTCCAGCGCTATCTGGACTTCAGTCTGTGTGTGCAGTGATCTGCCCCTCCTTGCCTACTGCATCCAGCCCAGTGGAGAAACATGACATTAGATGGAATGCACTGGGGTGGTTTGATCCTACCTTTCCACTACACTTGGCACTGACACACAGCTGCTCGCTGTGGACACTGTCTGTAACTCAAGGAGAACCAGCATGGGCAGACTGGTGATGGCTCCTGCATCACATCCTCCATCCTTTCAGATATGCATGCAGAGACGTAGGCACAATGTGGTGTGATATGTACTTATGCTTGAGAAGTGTATGGTACCTATGTATGTATGGACATGAGAGCTCACGTGGTAGATATGGCACTGAGGGAGGTGGTTAGTGGGCATGGTGGTGGTGGGGTGATGGTTGGGCTAGATGATCTTAGTGGTCTTTTGCAACCTCTGTGATTCAATGATTCAAAGTTTCTAAGCTTTCCAGGTACCTGAAACAATTCTGAAATTTTCCCAACATATTCAACTTATCAATAACAAGAGTTTTGCCAGTAGTTTCTGCTGGCATATGTTCAGAATCTTATTTTTCTCTCTCTTTTTTTCCCCCCTTAAGATCTCCATGAACAAATACATTCTGCAATGCAGCTGATACATTGCATTTTTCAAGATCTCTCTCATCCCGTATGAATCAGAGGTAAACAAAGCTCTGTTTCATGGTTTTCAGTAGCAGCACCTTACTGACTACAGTACAACCAGATTTGAGCTTCCACTTGGTTTGGTTACAAAAAAATCTCAGCCTACAGCATTGAATCAGAGAACCATTAAGGTTGGAAAAGGCCTCCAAGATCCTTAAGTCCAACTCTCATTCCATCCCCACCATCCACACTAACCATGTTTACATGGTTATGGTGCCATATCTCCACTCTTCTTGAACACCTCGAGGCACAGTGACTCCACCACCTCCTGGGCAGACTGTGCCAGTGCATTACCATTCTTTCAGAGAATAAATTTTTCCCAATATCCAACCTGAACTTCCCCTGGAGTAACTTGAGGCTATTATCTCTCACCCTATCGCCTTTACCTTGCTATTGCCTCCTTTCAGTGAGCTGTAGAGAGTGGTAACTTCCCTCCTGACCTCCTCTTTCCCAATCTGAACAATCTCAGTGCCCTCAGCCACTCCTCATTCCAAACTCAGCCTGGAAGATAACAAATCACAGCTATTTTCCCAGCGCGTAGAATGAGCTGGGAGGACCCCATCTCAGCTCCAAGGACTTCTTCCTCCTCCTGGAAAGCATCAGGTTGGCTATAGGTGTCATGGGCACCTCTCAGGGTCAGAGGCACCCAGAGGATATCAGCCCATCTCTGGTGCCTGGGGAACAGGAATAGCAACAACCCAGCGTGCAGCAGCTTTGACAGGGACATTTTTTTCTATCAGGTCGGAAGCTAAAATTAATTACTGAGTCATTCTTTTCTCTTTGAATTTGACTGCAGTCTTTCAGGCTGCAGATGCCATAAGCAGTTCACTGAAGGTTTGTTAGCAGAACATTAAACAAATAAGCACAAAGCACACATTTTTCATTTTCATTCCAGAAACATCACTTCTGTGAGACAGAATTTTCTCCACTTTGTAAATTTGATCTATAAAGCTTTTGTGAAGTTTCTGAAGAGTTTCCATTCTCTAAAACAAATGGATTACAGATGTAGAAGTGATCATGGCACAGAGATTACAAATGTTTGCAGAACTAAGATAACTTATTCTCAGGGAGACTTAACGAAATAGAGAAAGACTAGTGTGTGCATGCACGTGTGTTAAGAGGAGTACATTATATGTATCTGCTTTACTATAAAGAACATATTAGCTGTCAGGTTTTTTTGTTGTTGCTGTTTTTGTTTATAATATCACCATTATATGCTGAAATCAATTTTTACAAAAAGACTGTCATCTTGACTGAAAATAGAGAGGCAAGTGGGGATTTTTCCTGTTTGAGGGAAGAAGAGATGAACTTGATTAATGTCTCCAGTTCATCGACTTCTGCCTTGATAAATATGCTTATTCAACAGAGTGTGCAGGGCCCAGCACTGAAACAGGTGGATGAAGTCCTATGACCTGCATTGCACAAGGGAATGGAATTCATAATTCCAATGATGGTCTCTGATCTTAAAAATCTTTGAGTCAATGAAATAACTAGAAAAAGAAGTTTAACACACATTTGAAATGCAGAGCCCACGAACCCTAACTTAATTACATTTGTAAATTGGATGAAAAACAGAGAAATGAGTTATTATTTTTTCTTAACTATTTTCCTTCCAGTTTTAGCTCAGCTCTCTAAGATCCCAAGAACTACACTGATAACTTCCGGATGATTACACATTAATGAAAATTTGAGGTTAGTAATATTAGCAAAAGCTATGGGCATAGCCTCACTGGGGACAATACTTGGTTATTCAGGACTAAACATCAATTAGCTCTATGACAGTGGGAAGTGCTGCGTTTAGCAGGCAAATGGAGTTAAGTATGTATGCATAATATATGAAGACTGGAAATTTCAAATCTCATTTTGCATATGAACAGCTTAACTGAAATTAAAAAAAAAAAAAAACACACAACATGAGCAATGCCTGTCAGAGATGATCGCCTATCTACCATCTTAAAAGAGACACCATGGACAAACACTATATAAAGCCATACAAAGTTACCCCAAGACATCCATCAGCTCTCACACACAGGACTTCTACAGCTGTGCCAAGAGATACACTGCTTTCTGAATAGCTATCAAGTTTTGGAGGTAAAAATCAAGCAACTCAAAGGCAAACTTCATAACATCACGTCAACCACTTCAGCAGCTCTTGATTTATCTAAATGGGGAAAGCACTGTAGGATTAAGACACACAGTATGTTAACGCATAATGATATCCAGGCCTGATGTATGTATGTATGAAGGCTGTTTGAATATCTGCCGTTTTGTCTGAGTAGGGCTAATCGTAGCTTAATGTTGAGCCAATTATTCATGCAGACACCAGGAGACTCACATCAACAACTAGTCATCCTCCAGGTTTTCAAGAGAAAACGAAAGATGCATTTTAACTGTTTGTCTACAAATATTCAGCAATTATACAGATATGAAGACATTTAATAACACTCAGTAGCCATGGCAACCTACTCTCATTTTATTTGAAATGGAAATTCAAAAAGCTATTTGACTGGATTAAAGTACGTTATTCTTCATTTTTATTGATTTAGGAGCAAGATTTTAAACTTTTGTCCTATGTAGTGAATGTGTTGTTATAAAGATGATATTCCAGCTGTGTTGTTGCCTACTTTTTATTTTCATGTATCCTTCTGTTAATAGAAATAATTTACATTTTTACTCACTTCCTCAGCTTTACTTCAAATTCGATGGATGTGTTTTACTGATGAACCCTTCCACCTGCTGGCCTTCACTCCACGTACCCACAATTCCTCTCCTTTTTACTCATGTACAACAAATCACATTAAACTTTTAGCTGTAAAGAAAGCAGCAGCTCATAGCTCTGTGCTGCTCACTTGATATCATGTTCTGGTTTTCAGCCATAACAAAATGCAGCTAATTTCAAACTACTTTATGTTGCTTTATATTTCAAAGTGTCAGAAAGTGTGGATGCAGTTCTGGGACAGATAATGTCTCCTTGCAGCAGTAAGCAGGACCCAGCCACCACAATATTCCATGCCAGCCCCTGAAGAAATTGTTTCAACATGAAACTATCAAGCTACAAAGATGGAGTTAGGCCAACCCTGACTTTTCTGCATTCAAGAACTGAAAATATTCTGAAGATGTAGTTGCATAAACCTGCAAGGCAATACGCCAGATAGATTTGCTAACAACATTTCCAGGCAAAGCTCCATTCCCAGTGGAGGATTTTATTGATCAGCTGTTACTCTTGCTTGTAATCTAAAGCAGAGTCGAAAAAAAACCACCTCTCTTTAACAGAGCGTCATCATAAAGTGTATCAAAACATAATCCTTCAAAGTTTATGAAAAGTAGGGAGGATCTTTTGATTGCATTGTACATCCACCTGTTATATTTTTTTCCCCTCAATTTGCCTTCTGTTTCTTTCTTTATTTATTTTTCCTTTGTAAACCACTTGAAACCAGTAATGACTTCACCAGGGCCAAACACCCAACCCCATGTGGGGGTAAGGACCAACTCAACCTTGCACAATCCTGCTGAAGTCATCGCTGCTCCGTGCAGTGGGATCTCTGCCAGTGGACACTGTTGTGGATGAGGGTTTGGACAAACCAATTTTCAACTCTTGTGCTGAAATAAGCCTATGTATGACTCTGCCTTCTGACATAGTTGGAGCACACTGGGAGGCTGCACACTGCTAGCAAAAGCAGAGGTATGATCTATTTTGTAGAATACTCCACACCTTCTGTTTTTATCCACAGAAAATAGAAAAAGCAGTGTTGAAAAGACAACTCAAACACTGCTGAATATTTAATTTAGCGGATTGTGGATGTTGATGTTTTTAAAGGTGCACGTTACACTCATGTTTACCACCAAACCCACTGAACTCCAGTATCTGACTTACATGTCTGCTCTCCACGGCTGCCATCTTCAAAAGAAAATGTAAAAGATACCTCTTTTTAGATTTTTCACTCTTCTGTTTGTATAAAGGTTTTTATTTACAGCTTCTACATTTTTGCTCTATTCTACTGCAAGAAAAGTATTGTCTAAGTGAAACAAATATGTGTTTGGTTTTAACTGTCTAGAAAAGTAGATCTTTATGAATGCAGGTTACTATAGTTACAATGGCATTGCGGGTAATTCTTTCATTATAACTGCTCCATGTTTGTATATAAACAGCTGAGCTGTGTTTTTTGACTTTAATCTAAGAAGCCACAGGAAATGGTTCGATTTGAAATTTGCTGATCAAGCCTGAAACACTAAAAAATGTGAAATCAGGGTGAAATGAGCATAATTCACTGCATTATTATTCTAGAACTTAAGAAAAACTGAAAAAAATGTGGGAATTGACATACGTGAGTGGGTCCACAATCCATTATGATTAAACATGGGCTTAGCTGTTTCACAGATCCAGATTTGAATGCCAAATAATAGGCTTCTGTTAAGCAGACCATGAATCTAAAGGTTTGTTGTATGATAGCACTTCTGATACATCCAGATCTATTAAAAAGGAAATCTTTCTCTCAGATTCATCTTGAGTTGGTCTTCCCCCCCACCCTGTGAACAATCACCTCAATAAAATGCTCCATATTTATGCGTGGATAAAAAAGAGCAAATAGTGAGTTAGTATTGTAATATATTCTAAGGGAAATAGAGGACCCAATAGAGTTCTTCTACTTCTTTTGCTAAGAGCTCCTAACCACTATGTATAATTATGACCAGAAGTCACCCTGATTCATGACAAAGTAACCCAAGGAATTTTTAAGAAGGAAAGCCCACAGTAACAACCCGCACTTCTTTCAAAGGTCTTAAGAGAAATTCTGCTTTATTTCATCTACCATTGTAGCTGCAAAGCAGGAATGGAACAGCTTCGGGATCCCATTAAGTCTGGCAAAGAAGATGAACGAGACTACTTGAAAGAGAAGGAGCAACA
Organism: Oreortyx pictus; assembly: GCA_036925125.1. Classification (NCBI taxonomy): domain Eukaryota; kingdom Metazoa; phylum Chordata; class Aves; order Galliformes; family Odontophoridae; genus Oreortyx; species Oreortyx pictus. The sequence goes on from JAUPFR010000015.1 coordinate 4,578,651, forward strand.
TTCTCTCCAGCAAGCATATAGCCCAACAAGACATGAGGTCAGCAGGGGTGGAGGCCAAGAGGAATCCACAGCCTGGAGTGAGGACAGCTCCAGGATCAGCCCATGTTACCTCTAGTAGAGCCACCAAAGTCACTGACAACAAGCATCCAGAGACTTAAATGGGCATCCTAAAAACAAAGCAAAAGGGATTGGGATGAAAAACTGAAGAATTTTAGAGGGTTTCAATCCTGAACTTCCAGCAATAATGTTGCATCTGTTTCTGTTCCCAGCATCTTACACACTCACGAATAACATTTTACAACTCAAATGATCTCTGTTTTTGATTCACATTTGGCAGTTTTACTCTAAGTTCTGACTTTTGAATTTAATACCTCTGTCTTTATTCATTTCAGGTAGGACTGCTTATTTAAAATAACACATTTTTAATATGTGCATTAGTGATGTTTTAGGACGAGAAGAGTCTCCTCTTGGTCAGATTAGCGTATCTCTCATTTAATTACAACTGGAAAGGTTAGAAAGTTTTATCATGCACACACATTCTCTGGGAATTATCTGACTCTAAAATATAATTAATCATCCTCTGTCATGCTTTTATTATACTCGCTGCTCTCTGGAGTCATTCCTTTATTTCTTCTTCATTCATATTCCTCTGACCTTCCTCTTCACTGTTACCACAGACCTCAGGTGAATTTTAGCTGACTGCTCCAAAATGAGCGGATATTGTTAAACCCATTTGTCAACCACATTATCAACTCACAAACACGAGATCTCTGCATATGTTTAGCATTTTCCACATACAGCAATCCAAGTATTAGCATGGATGGCATCTGTCAATGTTGACTAAAATTAAATTTTGGAACTACTGTAAATAATAAAGCAGTCATATAAAGATTATTTCTCTGGAGCATAAGCTACCAGTAAACATGATTTGCATATTGTGCTTACAGCTGTTTCAACATGAACTGTTTGCTGTGGTTCATTAAAATGATTTGATTTGTCAGATTCTGGGATAGTTGTAAGTGTATGCATACCAGTGTGGCTGAATGTGGTGACAATTCAGGTTTTCAGAACTATGCACATGTGTACTGGATTAGTGAGCTGAATTGAATAATAAAGCTTAAAAAGAGATCATTAATCACATGTTTCTGACAAGAGAAATGAAAGAGGGAGTACCTCTGAGAGACGTTCCTAAGAAACAAAGAGTACAAATAGCAAAGCAACATCCCCTGTGAAAAGAAAGCATCATTTATAGGCCTGCATCTCACTTCCATTGAACACATCACAATCTTTTCTATTGACTTAGTGGAAATCAAACTGGGACTCAGGCCTGAAATGGTATTTCCATATAATATTCTGTCTAGATAATAACATTCATATATCTAGGAAATGTTCTACTCTAAGTTACAGCAAATCTGCACAAATTGTTTTTTTTTTTTTATTATTTTTCCCCCTCTTGAACTTTTTTTCTATTTCTTTGTCCTTTAACATTGCAAGAGCCTAAATTTTGCCTCTTCTCTCTTCTTCCATATACACACAATCACAGAAGAGCTGCAAAGACCAGGCAGAAACCTGATATAATCTATGGAGCTCTCTCTTTGCCAAACAGAAAAAAAAATAGGAAGATAGTGCTAAGACAGAACATAAAGAAACCCTGTGCTTTTGAAGGTGTGTGTTCATGGCACTGAGTGGCATGGTCAGTGGGCATGGTGGTGATGGGCTGATGGTTGGACTTGGTGATCTCAGAGATCTTTTCCAGCCTTAATGATTCAGTGATTTTATAAACATGCACAAACACTCACTGTAGAGACACAGTGCTGTCCTGTGTGATTCAGGCTGTATTTTAGAATTCAGCTAATCTCAGCAAAAGCCACAAAAAGAGCATCAAGAACACCACTTAGGGTTTGTGGGTAAACTCATCATTACACACACTGGGCATGAGCAGGGCTGGCTGTGAGCTCAAGGCTTTACCCCAGTGACTACACTAACATCCCATGTATGCTCAGCTCCTGGTCCTGTGGGAAATTTAAAAGGCAAGGATATTGAGTATCCAGGACAACAACAGCTGCTGTCTTGGTTGTCTGTCCTTCCTCTCTACCACCTCCTCGGGAACTATGATAGAAGGACCACAAAAGGAGTCCTAGATGCGCATGGATTTTTCTCTGCAGGGCATTCAAGTTACAGACAGCAAAGAAGAGGACAGGAGCTCTTTGTTACAGACAAAGCAACTGATGTGTGACACCCACTTCAACAGCTGTGTCCTGAGCAAAATATTCAGTTTTTGTATTCTACACCTGTGCAACTCTTCACACTCCTGAAGCGTTTTTCAACATTATTGAAAGAGATAAGGACACCAGAGTGAGAAATAAGGATACCAAAGTGCAGCACTAAACTTTCTATCATTTGGACATCATTGAACACATCACAGCAGCTTTTAGAGGTGTATTTTCCAGCCACAAGAAAAAACTGGAAAAAAAATAAGGGATTGTGGTAGCCCTAATTAACTAGGGCTAGCCTGCAAGCTTCAGTGTTTAGCAAAGATCCGTCATTTGACTCTTAAGTCTTCAGAAAGGCAGCAATGGATATGTTTCCACTGCTGGCAGATTCCAATTACAGGAATCTAAAAGCCTAAATTTTCCATAATAACCAAATCTTTAACACAAATAAGCTCAGAATAACTACTCATTCAGTGTAAGGCCAAGGAAAGTCTCAATCTGCCTCAGAAAAAACACACGTGCAAAACATTATCTCAAATCACAGATGGAGAGGTTTGCTTCCAGAAAAACCCATTCTCTCCCAGAAAAGTCTTCTAAGGAAATGTAATGCTTCAAGAATGCTGGAACAGAGAGAGGGAAAAGAACAACATCTTCAGTTTCTCACTTCATTCTGAGATTGAGAAGGAAATTGATTTAGGTGAGAAAACACATGCTTTTCATTATCAACAAATCTTCTCCATGTAGAATATGGACAATACGAAACACTTAAATCTAAAATATTTTGTGTTTTGATTTGCTTTTCTCCTCAACAAAGAACTGCTTCCTTTTTTTAGCACTTAGATTTTCTTTTAAGGAAAAGGAAAAAAAATGCTGATTCAAAGCAAAAAGCTCAGGAGTTGGATCATTAAAGCACTGAAATGAAACATTCTGGTACTTGCCGTGAAGATGTTTTGAATTCTTTCTTGTTTCTATATGTTTCATCAGGAACTATTTATAGAATTTGACCCACATTCTTCCCAGCTAGCTTCTATTCTTCAACTAATTTATTAGTTGTCCAGTAAAGTAGTGCCTGGATCTAAATGTGGCATAAGTTTAGTTATCTAGAAGCAGTAAAACAGCTCTTAAAAACCTCAGAAAACGGAGATCCACAGGAAATCCTTACTGCACTTATATTTTTCAAAAGATTTCCTGAGAAAGAACCTTCACAACAGACCTACTCTGTCTTCAAAACTCAGCTTCTCTTATTTGATGATATATTCCTTACTCAATGCCTTCTTTCAGGGATAATTCTTATGCCTCACACAGGTGAGGAAGTCCAAGTGCCTGCTATGAAAGCACACCAGTGCTCTGCTGTCCTCCAACACAGTATTTCAGGATCTCCAGATGCTGGTGTAGGGAACTGGAGCTGTTCATCCCCCTTGGTAATGCAAGCTATTACATTCCTAGGAATTTCTCGGTGCTTAAATGGGGACTTATGTACTAGGTGAGAACTTGGGTGGGAATGGCCATGTTTCCATACCCAAAGACAACTGGTTTCAGGTAGGGGAGCCACTGATCTTTCTCTCAGCAGATATGTTAACTGAACCAGACCAGATATTCCAACCTGGACTTCACACAGGGGCTGTGTTAGGAGTCACAGAGTACCTACTGAAGTATACTTGCTTGGTTTTTTTCCCCTCTGTTTTCTACCCCTACTGTTTTTTCAATACACATGTTGTGTTCCAGTTTTCAATCTGAAGTGATTTATTACAGCTAAATTGTAGTCCAGCTGCTGACACCAAATAGCACCCCAGAAGTCAGCAGAAAGACAATGTGAGAGTAATTGCTAAACGGGCAGCACCAAGTCATTTTATTTTAGCAGGAAGAAAGGTTTTGATATACTTCAAATGTTATAACTGTGTTTTTCTCAAGAATGAGGAAGACAGACATTATTGAAGTAAAAAAAAATAAATAAAATAAATAAAAACTTCCTTTTACTCAAAAGTGCCAAGAAGTGAGAAAATAAAACTCAAACAATTTAAAAGGAAACCATAGGCGAGTCAGCTATCCCATTCATTTACTAGATCTGTCTGAAGAGTTTGGTCTGAGAAGCAATTTTTTAACATTTATTTTAGGGGAAGATAGAAGAAAAAAAATGATCGCCAAAGAGGGAAAATAAATGGACAACTATTTAAATTCTTGGGGGAGAAATAAGTGATCTTAGTTTATGGTGCAAGTTATGAAAAAGCACTGTAATTTGTGCTAACTCAGTCCTTACCATTTCATTAGTAAGGGAAGCTGTCTACGTCAGATTACCACTGTTGGCTTTGTAATGACTGTAGCACACCAAAACCCACCAAACATCACTTAGAGACGGATTTTAGTACCATACAATTGCAGTCGTCACCTTGTACCAGAACTGCAGATCTGATTAAATAGCACACACTGCCTCCAGACTAATGAGTTTTTTAAATGGGTTTGTTTATATGTTCAGGTAATCCATTTCATATGAAAATGTGAAAAGGAAAAAATAAAGGACAGTTGCAAATTCATAAATAGATATTTACACCCTCAAAAAGGCTTATTACAGCAAGCAGGGAGAGGGAACTACGTATTACCCTACCACGGGGCAATACGTATAGGACTGTGACAGAGCACTAGATACTGCAAACAGACAGCAACAAATATTAGGTGTCTAAAACCCCATCACAAATCAGCCTGCTACAAGCACACGAGCAGCTTGCAATGACCTCGGCACCACTCTGCACCCTCTTATCTGCTAAATTGCTTTGCAGTAACCTCACCTCATGTCCTTGACCACACTTCGAAAAGTATTTGTCTCTTGGTTTTCCAGAGAGCTGACAGTCCTTCTTTGGGCTTCTGACTATCAGAGGGATGTTTGCAATCCATTTTTCCTTCTTACTGTGGATACACAACCTAAGAGCTAAATCAACTCTGGAATATGGTATCCATTTAAGACATGAAAAGCTTCCCTGTTAATTAGCCAACGGATAGTAAGTCAACTTATCATATACAGAAGGACATGAAATGTAACAGTTTCAAAGGAAGGTATAAGAGTCTAAAGGGAAAGCCAGAACTACATTCAGCCTTTCTCAGTTCTTCCTTTCCTTTCCCTATTAATTTCTAGGATGGAAGGTACTGGTTATGATATTTGTTACTTTACTTTCCCACGTTCCTTTGTGTGTTCTACCTCCTTTTGCCTTTTCTGTTCATAAAGTAAACTTCTTGAAGCAGTCTCTTTAGTTCTGTCTGTACTAAGTCTCAAACCATAGGATCCCATCAATGCTTGGTCTGTTGGCACTACAAAAGTTGACTTGATAATTATTACTGGTCTGTGCTATTAAAATTATAACAAGGCATGGGTGTGAAAAAACATCAAGCTGCTGGGAAGAATATCACAAATATCTTAGCAGGTAAGGAGCTAACAAGTATAATTCAATTTACAAAATGATGAAATTGATCAGAAAGGATGGAATTACAAAACTGAGACATTGCGGTGCTAGACACTTACTTTGCCTATCCTTGTTTTACATCAGGGGTCATACTCTATTACCTTTTGGTCCAATCTCCAAGTCAAATTTGATTAGGGACTAATCTGATTTCACATGATGAGGATATTATTTAGGATGCATGTTATAAATGTGCCTTTTAGATTACAGTTTAAGTTAATGAATCTAACAATTGAGATGATTTGTACGTTCCATAGGTGATCTGGCATGAAAGGCATTTAAAATGGCTTAAAATATGGTATAACATGCAAAACAAGCAAATAGGTGGGGCTAATGCTACCACTTGCATTCCTTCTTTGTTATATATACAGGTAAATATATAGTCACTGTATGTCAGATGTTTTTGAAAGTACAATTAGAAAACATGCACAGATAAAAAACAGTAAGAATATTTTAATTGTAGCAACAGCCTTTACTAGGTCTGCTCAGACATCTCTTTCTTTTATGAAGTGCCTTGAAGTGCCACTTCACCAAAAGCCCTACTTCTAAGTCATTTCTTTGGGAAGGTCCCACCCAAGACCCTCTCAGAAAACATGCAGCCATGTCCTTTCTTTGAAAACACAGGCTCTGATCAGTCTTCTCGCTTTTAAATGTAGTTGCCAGTGTTGGAGCTTTCCATTTTATTGGAAAGCAGTTTTGTTGCTTGAGCATTCAGCCAGCAAAACAGACTCAGGTGTCCTCATCATCCACCTCTACTGAGCACTTTGGTCCTAAATGACAGGCAGAGCAGCCCTGTGCTGCTGGGTAGAAGAGATAAGAAGAGAGCTGATTGCTACCTCTGGGAAGGCAACAGCACTGGGTGCTGGACCCCACTTCCAGAAACACTGACACGTTTTATCCAATCACTCATGGCACACTGTTAAACCAAAGCATTTAGGTATCTCCAGAAGCAGGTAACCACCTGAACTTTCACAGCTGCAGTTTCAGACACAGGAACCTGAATTTTGCCCAAGCCTTACAGTGATGCTTAAATCCCTTATTGGATTTGTCTTGCTAGTTCCATTTCCAGGACCTGAGAGCCAATTGCTTGTCAGAGGCATTGAAGCAGAGTGGTGGGAGGGCAAAGAAACTATAATAGCACTACAGATCAATAATGACTTTTCTTATATTACAAGTTTGTTGCAGCAGAATGCCCTATAATTGGATGCTGCAGGTATCATTGTTCTTTTTCTAAAATTTAGAGGCACTGGGAATCTACTGGCATGTAAAGTACTGGGAGATTTAGCACTAAAGAGTCTGTTCTAAAGGAAAGAAAGTTATGTTTGCCAGAGCATCACCATCCCCTTCCAGAAAGCAACAGCAGCAAGACCATCTAAACAATGCCAATACAAAGAGAAAATGAAACAGAAAAAAATATATCAACTACCATGGTCACACTGTGTATCAGTGCTCACTTTGCTGTATTTCCTTAGAGCTCTGCTGCAAAGATCCTCTTGCTGCTAGCCTGCCACCATTCCCCATGTTCCCATGGTTGCTTCAGGGAACACAAAGCTCACTCTCCCTCTCCTTACTGAGTTAAAACCACACCCTGTAGGGTGAAGTGTTGGTGCCTCCAGGCAGGAAGGATGGCAAGTTCAAAGAAACCTGGAGGAGGGGGAACCTCCTGGCAAAGAGACACCAATCAATGCCTGGGAGGAGTGGCAGGAGATGATGAGAAATTCCTCCTCTGGTTCTCACTCCTAACCACTCATGACACGGCGTGTGCCACCCATGGCAATCCGTCTTCATTGAAATCCATTTGCCTTTACAGCACTCTAAATATAATTTACAATTACACAAGATGTTCTTTACAGCATTTTAAATACCATTTACAACAACATGAGATGTCAGGTCAACCCTCTAAGCTTTTGTGCTGCTCTGCATGTCAGGCAGCCCTACTCTGCACGGTAGAGAGATACTGCCTGCTGGCCACTGTGTGCTCATTGGGTCCACGTGGAAACACAGATACAGGATCTGAAAGGGTTTTCAGTTCTGTCACACAGAAGACACAAAGGCTCAGAATTTTTCTGTTCTAAAGCATTATTGCGTCATCCTATTTAAAGCCAGAAGTATTTGCTCTCACTCTGCTCTCCCACTAAAGCAATATCTCTGTTAAGCACACAGGGTATATCACAGGATTTGCCTTAAGGCAGAAGCTGTAGTGACTACATTTCCCAGTTAATGAGCATCTGAGAAAAGGCTGTACAAAGAAGAAAAAAAGGAGCAGAGAAATGCTTTTAGTTAAACACCAGCCATATGATCAATCTTATTCAAGCTCAATATGTGCATAAAACTATTAAGGTCCACACTGTAACTTACTGAGCTGAGAGCAGCAGACACAAGCTGGGGTGGATGATGCCTCTCCCACTGCCAGTCCAGGATCTATCACTTCCAAACATTTAGCCCAACTGCCTGTCAACCTGCTACACATTTTATAGATTTATCACAGGGTACTTCCTAACTGACACAAATTTACTCAGATGATTTCCTCCAGCTGAGGATCTTTCCTTGGAATGATGACAACAGATCAGATTGGAGGAATATAAGGAGAAATAAGCAGGTGGTGTTAAGTTCTGTTGTCGATGGGAGTGCATCAATTGAGTTTAATGGTGGTTGTTTACAGCACAGAGTATGATGTCAGTTGTAAAGTGGGAGAGTGAGTGAAAAGGTGGCAGAAAGAGAAATGGATATGTATTTCCCTTTTTTTTAAGGAAATAACAGAAACTAAGGCATCAATTCTCTAAACGTCTTTCCTTTCAGATACCTCCTTAGACTGAGCTGATGATAGCAGGAAGTGTTAGCAATAAGCTGGTAGGGGCATACTAATATTGGCACTTAGGAGAATTTGTGTGGATGAGTTAGCTTTGGCCACAAGTGCATTCTGTTGAAAACTTCAGCAAGAAATAATTGTTGCAATGAGTACAACACTAAAAGCAAGTATTGCTGACTGCTGGTTGCTGACCAATGCATTAGATATCTGAATTCTGAGCTTTGTGTGGATGCTTAAATACATCTACTGCCTATAACTTCACAGTTTGCTTAACACCGGCCTTCTGATTTCAGCCACTCATAATAACCAGGAGTAATTTGCAGAAGGTAACAATGGTAACAAGTAACAACTGTACTTAGGCTCAGTTCCCATATTGCCACAATAATATAACCATATTAGCATCTGATGGCAGGGAAGATTTCAAGTCCCAGCACAGTGAGATAAATGTTACTAAATGTTAGACTACTGTGAAAGATTCAACAAAACATAATTACTATGATTATAGGATATAAAAAGCAACATCAAAATAGAGCTCGCTTAATACAAAGGTGAAGAGGAACAAAAAATAGATTTCTGCCTACAGATCCCTTTTACATGATTATAGCACATTTCAAAGCTGGTACAAAAAGCCAGGTGGTTGTATCCAGAAAATCAAAGAGATGTGGGATTTTCTTTAAAGTAGTAGTGGTATCTCCTCACCTGCCTTCCTCTACCCAGTTCTACAGCTTTTGCTCTGGTGAGTTGATGAGCCATGACCCACTTGTTTCACCACAAAGGTACTGGGACAAGGCATCTTTCACTCCACGTGGCCTACATTGGCATGGAGAAGGAAAAGGGCATTGAAAGGGTATCAAGGAAACAAGGAGGTAGAGGGAAAACCAAACGGACACAAACTTTGTACTATAAACCACATAACATTTTTTCTTTTGGGAGATGCAGACCACTTTCATTAGATTATCTGAAACTAGACCACCAGAATGGACCCACGCATACAACACATACAATACATCACACATAACAGGAACATGCATTTCTATATTCGGATGGGATAACACAGCCTACATGATTACACACTGAGTGCGCATCTACTCTTCCACTCTGCAGTGTCATCTGTGCCACATCTGTACTTTAATTTTTGGCTTGCTCATGAATCAACATTTGGGGCTTTTTATGAATTGGCATGTGTGAATATTTACTCAAATCTCAGAATCTGCCAGTCATTCTTCTGCTAAATTGTGCTGATATTTTCTTTCTGTTTTCAGGGGAAAAGTAAACATACAAAGATATTCCTTTCTAGTAATGCAAATGCTACTTGTTCAGAATATTTTAATGGCAAATATCACATACAACCACAGTGGTTTTTCTTCTTTTTTTGTTATTGTCTTGTGTTCTTCTAAATTACACTTCTCCTCACTGTGTCAATCACGAGTTGCAATAATTTCAGACTATGCTTTGGACCAAATTAAAAACATGACCCAGAAAGTCCTACAAGGGAAAAATGACTTCCAAAATAAACTTCCTAATAATGATTCTCTGAAACAAGTTGGAAATAGGTCACCATCTTCTTCTGGGTAAGCTCTTTGCTGTTTTTGTATTACAAAGAGGCATTTTTTGCCTAGATCAATAATTTCCTGCCCTGCCATTTTGAGAAACTGAAACACAAATAAAAGTCTTGAAAAATATTAAGCCTTTTTGTGCACATCAGAGAACCCATATCTCTAGATGTGCTGTAAGGGCATAGATCTGTTGTGCCATTCACTGGCTGAATGCAAGCAGTTTGAATTCAGCAGTGATATACTAAAAAAAAATCGTGCAAAGGATATGACATTGTTGAAGGGAGAAGATTCAAATAAACACACTGAGTCTGTTTTCTTTATCATGAAAGGTAGTGGAGAAGGATGAAGCAGATTTAAAGTCACAAAGATGCCACAATGTACAACCAGCACACGTGGGCTTATTTGAACCTCTGCTCTTGCTGGATCCAACATGGGAGCAAGGCACTGGGTGAAGCTCGCAGAACAGCTTGTCTGCATCTTCAGCTACTTGAATAGTGTGGATAATCTTAGTCATAATCAAAACATCGCATTGCATTTATTTGTACTGGAGGCAGCATTTCTATTAAACTCATGCCAGGTACTCAGCAAAAGAGCAAAGCATAAATTAAACTCACATTTACTATCTTTCTGTATAGTATGGTCTCTGAGGGGTATTTACACAGCATGAGGAATGTCCCCAGACCAGCCTCATTAGTGGTCTCCCACCTCCTCTGGCTGCAATTTAAGGAGAGGCTTCAATCATGACATGTTTGCAATGTGCCAGAAGTTGTTAAGAAACCCACGGCATATTCATTAGGAGCCCCGAGAGAGATGTGCATTTCTCCAGCGCTTTTCAGGCAGATGCACATATCGATCTCTGCAGGCTGCCTCCTTCAGGGATGCCACTGGCACCCTGGTCACATCTTCTGGAAGTCCTCCTCTCTCATAGAAGTAATTGTGCTCCTGTGAGCAGAACACTCTGGTTTTACCCTCTTCCACCTTCACATCCCTCTGGAATTTACTCTCCATGTATGCATTGACAATACACTTTCAGCGGCTTCCATATCACCTTTCCACATTTAACTTTCCAACTGACAAACCACTTGGGTCTCTTTTAATTCCCTCTGAGTTGTAGCCACCGAGAGTAAAAGCAGAGAGATGGTGACGGCTATTAGTTGAGAGCAGCAGGTATTGGGTTTGGAGCAGCTCAGTTCAGCAGTGCAGTCATTCACCCCTCATTAGCAAACCGCTAATGAGCCCCCACTTAATCCCCCTATGTTGTAGACTACAAATGAGGGGTCTACAGCAGGCAGGATTTGGTTCAGGTGAAGCACTGTGACTCTGTAACCTTTGTTTTAGGTTTATTTATTCATTATTTTGCAACTCAGCCATAAGTATATGGACATAACACAGTGGGAATTTTTTAAAGGTACAGATACATTTTATCTTTGGCATTGCTTAGGTCAGCTCTGATGATCACTTATAACTAACGATCAAATCAGAGGTAACATTTCCTTGTGAAAGTAATAAAAGCCAATGGAAAAAAAAACCAACTTTACAGTGATTCTAATTATTTTCTAAATTTCGTTCATAGGTTATAAATTAATGCTTAAGTATATGGGGGGAATATGTGTCTTTTATTTAAACAGCAATAGAGATATCAATTAAAGGACAAATTAGTTATACCTTTTGACTTATGTGCAAAGAAGAGAATTGCTATAGCATTAAAGAGTGTTTAACTAGTGGGTAGTCTGGTAATTAGGGAACTGTCAGAGTTTGTTATGTTATCTTGCAGCAGTTGGTGTTCAAAATGCTTCTTGCCACTCATGATCTGAGTGGGATGTTGTTAATATGCAGCTACAGTCTACAAGAGTTCAAAGGGTAGAATTTAATTACGATAGTGTAAATTCTTAATTTTCAATTACTATGACACTAGGGAACTGCCCTTGAGAAAGGGCAGATAAAAGACATTTTGGCACTTACAAATGTATGAGTAAATAGGAAGGCAAAAAGAAGTAATATTTGTAGGATTGTTATGCTTGCAAGTTCTGCATTTTCCTTTTTAATCTTCTTTTGCCGTACTAGATTGCAAAACACAGTCTTCTTCTGTCAACAGTTATAATGCATCATTGGCAGATATTATCTCACTCCAGACAGTTTTGAGGCCACCAGAAATAATGCTGTGATCCTGTAGTGAGAGCACAGCTGGTGTTCACAAGAGTTGTGTACAGAAAGGAGTTGTGAAACAACTCCACGTATTTAAGGAAAAAATCTGATTTTGAAGCAAATCAGCTACTTTGCTCATTTAGGTTATTGATGAATCAGCAAGATCATCTCTAAGCCAGCGATACCCAAATTTTGGGGAGCAGGACAATTTCTGCCCTATGGTTTTATCACTGGTCATCATTTAACTCTCCACCAAGCTCAGCTGGGAGAAGGACAGAAAAGACCCAACCTCACCCCCGACCACTTTCCTCCTGGGAACTGTGGGTCACAGTGGATTCAGCATGGACCCTCCCTGCTGGTGCTCCCTTCCTCACTGCAGCTGGCTGAATATACATGTGCTGGCACACAAGAAGACTCTTGTACTGAAGATCACTGTATTCATTAGATGGGATACAGGGGATTCTTCTGAACTCAGTGTGAATGAGAAGGGCAGAAAAACTGCCTGGATCAAATAAGTTTAAAAAGCAAATGGCTTCTGCCATGTGTGCAGTGCTTAGTTGTCTGCAGGAGGGGAAACACCAAATGTTGTCCCTGTGCAGCCTCTCTCACCAGAGACCTTTATCCTTGCACTACAGCTCACGGGGTACAGCCCATTACAAGCACAACCTGTGCATTTTGTCAGCCTGGTTTTCTCTCCACCATTCCTGCTAACAGGAATGTTCATCCCAGAGCAGTGCAGTTCCATACAGAACCTTAAATATAAACTGCTCCCATGTGCTGGCAGTGCAGAGAGAGCAGAGTTGCTTGCCCTCATCCACATTCAGGGCTACAGTGTGTGAATTGCAGCTGTGGTGGGGGCTTGGCTGGGGCTGGCTTGCCACCTCTGCCTGGAGCAGAAGTTTTTCAGCTTCTCTTGTCCTAGGAGTTATCACAGGCAGCTCGAAAACAATCCTTAGCAGAAGGATAACAAGCAAATCCCCCACATGAAAGGGAAATAGGAAACACTCCATGACCCCAGGACATTTCTTTTATCGCAGAGGAGCACCAGTGGCTTGCATTTCAGACTCACAGTTGAGTTGCTGCAGCTTAACAAGTTCCAGCAGGCCTGTGGAGCTGCACCAGCAGCCTACGCACGCTTCTTGCCCACGGCAACTGCCAGCCAGCACAGCTTCTCCTACACCTTAGGGAAACAGTGCTCAGGAGAAGTCGTGTTTGTCGCAGAGGCTGTAGAGTGTTACACAGGGTTTCTCTTTCAGTGGGAAAACAGCTCACTGCTTTCTGAACCTTCCAGAGCTGCTGCAAGATCGTGCTCCTGGTGTTGGTGCAGCTCTGAGTACCAGGATAGAAGCAAAGTAACCAGGACTCCATGTTCCTCTTGGAAAGAGGTGGTCCTCCTCTCTTATGATGGTCTTTATGTCATGTTTCACAACCACAGCTGAGGGACTGCAGCAGAAATCAGAATTGCGGGCGTTTCCAACAAACCCACAACACTTTGTTTCCTACCTGCCTACAAAATCAAGGTGTATGAAAGATCTGGAGAATTCTTTTATTCAGAATGAATAAATAGTTATAATTGAGTCCTGTGAAACAGATTGTCTTCGGTGGGGGAAGGGACGAATAGTCATAATCAAAAGTTTACGTAGCATGAGGCTCCACAGTAGGAAACTGTGCTATTAAAGAAATTTTTCTGATGCATTTTTAAGACATTTATAATTTATATAAAAACACCAGGCGGTACCTTTAAGGTTATTTAGCATGAAAGTCCAATAAAAAGGTCCTCAGCTTTTAGCAGCATGATACAATAGCTCTCACAGTATGTATAGTTAGCCAACTCTTATATTCAGTAGTGTAGGGAACAAAAGCACAATTCTTAGTACACTGTGATGAATCAGAAGCTGTCGTTTTGCCTCTTAGAGTGATTTACGTGGATGGTAGTCAGTCAAAAATGCAGGTGCCTTCTCCAAGAAGAAGGGAAGCTCAGAAGGTCAGAGGAACCATCAGGAGCACAAAATAAAAAGCAGTTATGTTAGGCTTGCACAGATACAAGATACTGAAGGGATTCCCAGCTGAAGCATCCCCTTCAAGAAACACACATGTAGCAATATCCTCATTTGCTCAGCTATTCAGCAAAAGAGAGTGTGTCAACTTGTTAATAAGGCAATCAGCATGTGAGACACCAGCGCAAAAGAAGCTGGAAAACAACCTGCTTTTGAGATGTAGGTGCACAGAAATAATTTACTTGGGGTCTTAAATTTCCAATTCTGAGCTCCAACTAGTTCCTTGAGCTTTTTTTTTTTTTTGCCTTTCTTTTTTCCTTTTCCGAGAATGAAAAGTAAAACTCAGGCAAAACCCTCTAGCCTCAGGTACCACTCTATAATCTCTCACTGCAAGTCAGTGGGAGTCTAGAGATACAGATTTTGCCTCTGTGCCTGTGATTAGCAATTTGAGGAGGCAAGAAGGGTAAAGAAAAGTATAAACAGAACTTATTTTATGTAGGCCAGCTGCTTTTATTTTCATGCACTGCGCTACTCTGCATAGTGGCTTTAATTTAGACACAACCAGTTTTGAACCAGGGATGCAGCAGAAAAAAGTCATGACAGCATCAGGACCCACACTAAAGGAGGGATGGGGAGAAGAGGGGACATTTTTCTCCCTCTGAACTCTGAGTGTCTTTTTTTTTATAATTATTTTCAACCAGCTCTTCTGAATGTAATTTAAGCACTTCAAGGTGGTCTTTCAATAACCTGAATGGATTGTTTAACAGACCCCCACACTACTCCAGATAAGCAGCCTTTGTAAACTGATGGAAGCCTAAAAGCTGTCGATAAGAAACTGAAGCAGTGCCATCAATTTGTTCAACTCAGTTAATGGCCAGGGCTTGGAGGAGAGTGTTATGGTAGCTTTGTCTTGACAGGGAATTACCTTCCACTTTTTATACTTATTGTCAGAGACAAAATCAAAGACTAAACTTTTAAGCTGCCAGAACGCGACTTTGTTGTGATCCCAGGAGAAATAAATGTTGAAAAATGCTGTCTGCTCCCAGATCCCGAGGCTGTCTGGGCTGGGTTGGCCCTCAATACAATAAAGGCACTTCAGTCATCTCCGAACATAAATTCCTGCCACAGTGCCTGCACCAGACTGAGCTCCAGCACAGAACCTGCTGCCAGCAGGGACCTGGGCAAACCTGCTGGCCCTGTCCTGCCCGGGAATCTTCCCAGTGTTTCTGCACCCTCCTGCAGATGGACAGGACCTGCCCAGGAGGGCTCACAGCTCACTCATGTTAACAACCCTGCCGGCGCAGGGAAGCAAAGTAGGGTGTAAAAGTCAGGTAGGTGCATTGAACTGCTGTCAGATCAAAGGGAGTCTGCCAGGAATGCATTTCTAATGTTTGCGCACTTGTGCTGACTCAAAACCCATGAAAAGTGCTAGTAATAACTTTGTAAGCAAACGTGTTCCAAGAACAATTACTTCTTTTTTTCCATTTATTTTTAATTTTAATTTTACATCCCAACATTGCAGCCCTACTTCATGATAGAGATAATACCAAGCGCTTTATACTTAAAATACACCAAAATGGAAATAACGTTTCTCTGTAATGGAATAGCTCATCATCAAGGCCAAGTTCTCCATTGATTTACATTCCACGTAGCCTCAGGAATATTGCAAGGGCTGTAAATCAGTGTACAACAGCATCCTTTGAGTCTAAATCTCCCCAGCCATTCAGAAGTCATGTTAATATGTTGCTACAGATGTAGTGTACACGAAGCGACTGCCGGTCGGGGCTGCTGCAATCAATGGTATTGAAAGAGAGAGCTGCAGTTAGCTACAGTATTGATCATGTTAGAGTGATAAACAGTTACAACTACCAGACCAGTATCATTGCACAGGACACTAAATGAAAGATTCCCATGTCTTTAAGGTTGCTTTTATTTGCGTGTTTGTTGTTGTTTTAATAGCTGATTACATCTTTGCTCAAATTATTGAGTTTTATTTAATCTGGTTTTCAACTCTCACTAAATGACAAAAGCACCAGAGAACAAACACGTCCGTTAAATCAATGCGAGGAAGCTACACTCGAGGAATTAGCTGAAAAAAAAAGTCATGTTGCAAATTTCCTGCTTTTCAGTAACTTCCATCACCTTTGAGCCAGTAGCCAAGCTCACAGAATCACAGAAGGCTTAGGTTTTAAGAGACCTTAAAGATCATCATCCAGTTCCAGCCACCATGCTGTGGACACGGTTGCCACCAAACAGATCAGGACGCCCAGGACCCCATCCAGCCTGGCTGTGGAATTGCTATTCCTTTGGCCAAAGGCACCGTGGCTCCCACTGGGGAAAGCCCAGTGATAAATGGGCAGAAACAGTGCCAGAATCTTGGCACTGAATTAAGGGGACAAAGTCAGCAATGCCAGCTCACTTCTAAGCAGACATGACATGTGACACTACTGGAACAGAGCACACCTCTCTGTTTTCTAAGTGAAACAAAAGGGATTCCAAGTATACGGGAAACAAAGCCATTAAAAAGATGTGCCTCGCTTTCTCACAGGCATATCTTAGATGCTAATTAACACACTTTGAGAATTTAGGCGTTTCTTCATCTTACCAAAGGCGTATGAAAGCCACTTCAGTACAAAGATGGAGAAATCAATGGAGATATGTGCCTTCAAGTTCATCTGGCTCCACCTGCCTTGCTATGGGTCAGGGAAATGATAACTCTGCAGATTCAGCTTAGAGGTCCCATACCACAGATCTCTTTTTAACAGAAATTACCAGGATTTCATCACGTTCTGTGCCACACTTGGGTCCACTGGGCCCCAGTACTTTTAATGGTTAGCTTCAGGAATGAGACCTTCCTAAAGCACATTGTGAACTCACCTCCATGCAGATCTCCTGTCACACCAAGAGCAAGATAAAGAGAACTCCAACCTGAGATGACACCCTCTAATTTTAGAGATCTCTTTAAGATCTGTTGTGCAAAAGCATCTCTGCATAAGCATTTTCCAGAGAAGTTTTACAGCTGGTACTTCTACATCAGTAATTCCTCACGTGTGATTCACTGGAGCTACAGCTGCCACAGTAGTGCTGGAGGGAATACCGGTGCATTTGAAAATACAAGATTTCTTTTTCCCATAGCAATAATAGCACTGCTGGCTGAATAAAGAAATAGGGATTAGGCCTCTTAGGCTCCCACTTTTAAAAAGTGGCCGTGCAGCATGCATATTTGCCCATCAGGTGGTAAGCATGGTGTGGGAGCCTTGTGCACAAATCTTATTAAATAACACGTGGGATGCACACCAAAAGCCAGCACACCTCTTTAAATAAACGTAGCATGAACATTTATTTACCATGTTCATTTTCTGCGTCAATCATCTTCCCGAAAAAAGAAACAAAACCAACAACAAAGGACTTGAATTGTTGGTCTCCATAAAGCCTCTGAGCTACTAGATTACTGTCTCCAGCATTTTTCTATGCGACCTTTGATAAAATTGATCATCCAGTCTAGTTCTACAGTGTTGAGGGTTTATCCACAAATGAATCAAATGCAAAAGTTGTTAAGATAAATAATAAATAATCAAAAGTCCCTTCAGATCGCAGTGTAGGAAACAACAAGCAGAAGAAGTCACCAACCTAAACATAAACAAACCCTGAAACATATTGGGAGGCAGACTGATTTTTGTAAACTCATTAAAACAATTCCCAATTAGGCATAAAATAGAAGAGTCAAGATTCATTTCATGAAGAAACAGTGTCTCCATCCTCACGGCTGATTTATGTTGTGATTTGCCTGAACTTTAAAAATAAAACTGCACACCATCCTCCCTCCCTTGTCCCCATTTTAAAATATTGCTTTCCAAAGCAATCAAGAATACCTCCTGGAAGAGCCAAATCAAACTATATCTTGTCCTTGAGGATATTAGCTGAGAAACGATTTTTGCAAGCTACACTGGAAGGCAAACATTGATCTGATGACAGCTTTTGAATCTTTAGCTAGGGGTGAACTTTGGCCTTTTTTCTCATAATGCTAGCATGCCTGTCTCTGTGAAAGTCCTCAGAGTCACCAGTTTTTTTGGCCAGAGAAATAAATCTATGAATAATTCTTGTGCCATTTCATTTTGCTATTCCCATTTCTCATGTACATTTGTGGGTTTGCTCCTGTGTTTTTTATTCCTGCCTTGCTATGCACCAGTATATGAAAGAAAGACAAAAGTAATTGCCTTTTCCTTTTTTATTATTACTTTATTATTATTATTACAATAATAATAATAATAATAATAATATTTCAGGACTTTTTTAAAGGGAAATGATTTTTTTCTTTTTCTTCTCTTACATTTCCTTATTTTAGGACAGTTGTCAGCATTTTCCTCATGCTTCAGTCCAGGCATACAGTCTGATCCAAAACAGCATGCAGAAACAAAGAAGAAAGAGAGAATGCAATGTCTAGTGAATGGGTTTTATTTTAAGCTCACAGGATAACAAAGGCTGGCAGCCCACAATTCCATAGTGTTCAAGTCCTGGAAAGGGACAGTTTCTCCATAGCTCCCTCACTGCTCCCAGCAGCATCCAAGTGCTGGGGTTTTAGTATTCAGTGAAATCTAACAAGGTTTTAAAACAAATAATTCACTGCTAGGAAAGCAGCTTGATGGCAGCAAGAGAGACAAGATAAAATAACTCTTAAATATGAAAGTAATTCCCAAGAAGTAAAAAACTGCTGCACTCATCCCCTGCAACGTAGACTGCTGGTGTCAATTACACTACTCTGCTTTGGTAGAGATCTGTAACTTAGTATGTGGTGAAGTCTCAATGAAAATGGTGGTGGTCGCTAAAAAAATGCTTTTTCTCCCACTGCATGCCACCTCTCTATTCACATACCAAAGTCAAACAGACCTCTGCTAAGAAGATAACAATGCAGCCTGAAAGAAGGTATCATCTCATCCTTGCACTGCACGGGCAGATTCCATGGTATCTTACAGGTGAAATACAGGGTACGCTTGGAGTCCACAAAGCATTGGACAGTATAAGCAAAAGAATATCTATGGCACAGTTTCTCTCAAACACATCTCAGGTCTGTCACATGTGCACCGCAATCAATACCAGGGCTGCAAGTTGCTGAAGAAATTACAGCAGCTATCTTTTGAACTGATTTCAGCTACATATGATTGGATATCAGAATTAACGTTAGCTCGGTCAAGCATGACAGTTTGGTCTAGTGACTACGTGTCAGCTACTTTGGAAGTTTAGGTCTCTTTTAATTATTATGATTGCCCAACTGACTGGTATTCTGCTCCTGGTTCCTCCTGCAGGCTACAAACAAGCAACAAGGCATTGCACAAAACTGTAAGGATCAGATGTTGATCCTCATCAGACTGCTCTCCCCCTGCTAAGAGAAACATTGCAGAAAGCCTTACCACTGCTTGGTATGGGCAGATAAATCCTATTTTTGTCCTTTTACTCAATATAAAAGCTTTTTTAGTCAGCGATACTGGTGGAAACCTGACAGATCAAGGGACTTTTTTACTGCAAGGCCTCTCCTGTATCCCACCAAGTTCAGGGGTGTTGAGAGCCTGCTTATTTTTCTCCAAATTAAAGTTTCCCTCTTTGTCTCCGGGCTAATGCAGCTCTTTAAACCAAATCCTGTGGGTTACACACTACGTACAAGGGCTGTTTTTTTCCCCTGTGAGCACAGAGAGGCTGGAAACACAAGCCTAACTTTTAACGAGTTCTGATTTCAGCTGTGACACCTTTCACTCTATCAGAAGTACGAAAAGCCGCAGCTCCATGTGAGGGAGTGCTGGGTGAGCTCCCCTGTACGCAGCACTTCTGACTCTGGTCAGTCCTCACACAGATCTCTACCAGACAAACAGGGGCACTGGGGCACACTGAGTGCTGTCTGCAGAGATGAGTGATGGAAACTTCTGATTTGTGACCTCACATGTAGGCACACAGTGTTGCTGATAGAGAGTGTTCTGCAGCAGGACCCACTGGCAGGTTGGGGTATCTCTTCACCATCGCTCTTGTCTACCTGTACTTTGGCTTTCCTAGTGTTCATTTCTCTTCTGTGAATTGACTCCCAGGTGTACTCCTCCTTAATGTATTTTTGAAGCAAGTATCACAAGAGCTATGAGGAGACGTTTTTGTAATGAGGGTAATTATCACTGTATTTTAATGTACTGTAATACAGAGGCATGGTTCAGTAGCTTTACTTTAGAGATACTGTTACAATGGAGAACTTTAGATCTATCATGAATCACATCTGTAACTAACCTTTGGTGCTGCATGCCAGGATTTTCTCATCCTAAACACTAATGAGGTGTGCTCTGGCCTGCCTGCCACAAGTGGCTGAGGCTCTTCTAATGAGTCTACAGCTACAAAAAAAGAAACAACTATCAAGTCACTTTGGCCTCTTTTTATATACAGTGCCATCTAATAACTCTAATTGTGACAGAACATTGCCTCCTAGAGATTGATATCACTACATTCAAAAAAATCAAATCAGAGTGCAGCAAAGGACAATGGAGCTGAGAGAAAAACAAGATTAGCTGTAGATATGGCCAACTATCAGAACCATAATAGTGTTATAAATCCAATTACTTCCAATATACCTGACACAGTATACACAGATAGCAAGTAGCAGTAAAACACCACATACAGGTTCATTATTTTCCTTGGCACACAGCACTTGTTGTTTAGCTCTGTGAGGAGAAAAAGAGGACATTCAGGGGTTGGTGAAGGAGCACGGGAGATGAGCAGCTCACCCTTTTTTTTTTTTTTTTTCAGCAAGAAAGATCCCCATTTTGCACTCACGCAAAGAGTGCACTCTCTCACAGAAGTGCAAGCCATCCCCAGGTATCACCAGCAGCTGCTCAAACGTCTCTGAGCCTCAACAAGCCTTGAAAATCCTTCTCTAGCTTGTGAAGGCTTGGGAAGGGCAACTGAGCCTTGTTAGCAAATCGGCCAGGCAGAATAGGTAAACTTCAGTTATCCCAAAAGCCAATTAAGAGGACTTGCAGGGCAAATCTGGTTGGTCAGCAATAGAACAGAGATTGGCAGCCTTGACTGGAAAGGAAGGAGGCAAGGTAGCTGGGATAATTACCAAGGCTGTGTGAGTGCACGATGCTCTCTGGGTCTCAGCGAGGAGCAGGCAGGCAAGCAAAGCACAGCACAGCAGGATACATGGGGTGGAAATGTTGTTAATCTGAGGCTACAAACCAACCCAAGGCTGAGCAGAGCTCCCCTCTGCATTGCCTGGGCTCTGCATGATGTGTGCAATTTCTGCTGTGCTGGCTTGACCCTTCCAGCAACCCTCCATTAGGCAGCAGAAACATTAGACATGTCACTGCGTCTCCTGCCCAGATATGTACTTCTGCTGAGGAGCAGCTTTTGTGCATAAATAAAAAAGCGTGGGGAATCTGGGATGGGAGCTTCCAAGAGTGAGATGAAACTTTATAACAAAAGCTGTGAAAAACCCAGACTGGAAGCAGTTGAACTGCCAGCACCAGAGTTGGTGGTGGCAGCTGATGGATCGAGGGAGAAAAAGAGCAGGATGCATAAATTGTGAGGCCTGGGGTCAGTCAGAGGAGAATGGGTAAGAAATCTCCTTTATTCCCTATTGTGACTTCCCCTGCAGGAAGTAAGAGCTCTCCAAGTGAAGAAGTCATCAATGCAAGCTGAATTTTGTGTCGACTACAAAACTCCTCTCCTATTAACCCTTCCTCTGAGAGTCACCATCAGGCTCTTCCTGCACAACACAACAACCCTCCTGTTCCAGAAAATCTCTTTCTTCATAAAAGTCATGCTGTTGTTCAGTTGCATTTTCCAAGGCATGAGCCAGGTAGCTTCAATCGCTTCCTGTGGGAGCCCTATCTCACCCCAATCAATCACTCCTTTCAGAAAGCCTTCCTATTTCTCCATCTCTCAAGGAAGCCAGAGCCAACTGCAATAAGAAAGGCATGGGTACGGCAAATCTATAAAGTGAGGGGCTAGGTAACTCAGAAGCATTAAGCATTCCTAATGTATTGCAGAGATAACGTGACAACTGTTCTTGCAGCTAAAACCTTCAGAATCAAATCTCACCCTCCACACAATTCCTAGCATCTACACAGAGAATCTCAGATTACTGCCTTGGCCATAGAAAGGAAAACTCATTTCCATTGTGATTCTACCCACAACTTCCAGCGCTGCTGTATTAAAATAACTTGGTCCTGACTTTCACAGTATTCTGAAGGTGACAACATTTTAAGATGCAACAACCTTCTCCAACAGAGAGCACAGTTAGAGGAGTCTTCTAATGGCTCTTGTGAAGTAATAGCTCTGCAACTAGAAAAAATAAATATGAAAAATCCGCTTTTATTAAGATCCTTGTTTTCATTAATATCTATATATTGAACCTGGATATCATTCTGTGGATATTGATGGTAGAGAACTGGATAGTGCAGCACTCAAAGCATCTCCTCCTGATGATTTATTTTTCTGTAAATACCATGCATTCACTTTATGTAAGAATGAAAAAAAAAAAAAAGGGAAAAAAGATTTTGATGTAGGTTGTTTTCTTCAAGCTCAGAGGTAAGGTGTCTCTGGCTAGAATTTTCTGTCAGTATTTAGAGAACAAAGTCCAAGCACCATCTAGATGTTTCTGCTTCAGACTATTGGGGAAATCTACTAAGAAACCCTTGGGAGTTCTATCCAAAAGATGACTTCTGGAGATTAGAATGAACCATTTTCATAGAAGTTTCTGTGCCCGCAAAGCTGCTCATTGTGCAGACTTTGCATGGACTCACTACTGCTAAAACCCTCCCCAGTGACCTTCCAGAACCTTCTTTGAGCGTTCCCACAATGACTTCATGTTGTTAAACTAGATCAAAGTTGTGACCCCCCCAAAAAGTCATAAAAATGTAAACTATACATGCAGCAGCCGTCTCCAACATTCTCACCAAAACCTTTTTCTTAAATCATTTAAAGAAAATTCTGGTTCAATTCCCTATAACCTTAGGCTTGTCTTTGACTCATACAGCAGGAAGATTTTCTTTCAGTAATTTTACAGTTTCATAATTTAGTCTCAGAGCTGCTCAAGTACAACACCACTTCTGGCAAGAATCCTTTGTAGTCGAGTTTAAATGTCTCAAATGTCAGCTAGTGTGCTACAAAAGGGCACCCTACAACCACTTGATTTCAGTTAATCAAGGACGACAGATTGTCTCTCTTTTTCTTAAAGTTAATATAGTATTTGCAGATACTGACCACATTTAGAACCGTGAATAATTTTTATGAGCATTTATTCCATATGTGCATCTCCCCCAGTCTCAAGATTGATATCTGTCTCCCCAGCACAGCAGATCCAATATTATTTTGGCAAGAATAGTTACAGAATGACAGAATTATACTGAGAAGATGAACACATCAAGGATCTGAATTAATCCAGTGAGTCTACATCACTACCTCTGCTTTTTATGAAAGAGAATTCCTTGAGAAGCAAATCCCAAGGAAATTTCAGTGGTTTGTGACTAAGTGTACATACCCTTCCTAATTACTCAGTTGCAAGCATGGAGGTCTGGTGAGAACAATATTCCTTCAATAAAGGGTATAGGAGAATAGCAGGCACTGCTGGTAGGAGACTGTTGAACTGGCAAAATCATGCTATACTGAGTCCACATTTTCTCCCCACTCATCCCAACCAATAACAGAGCACATATGGACATAGTATAGCCTCAGCTGGGGACACGTTCAGCTGTCACTGACCCAGTCACAACTATAACAATGATTAAAAATCTCCCTTTTTTCAGTTCCCAGCTAGCTGAGCATCTCTGAGGCCACAGAACAACTGGGGGCATCTTGGAACCACCCCTTCAGATGCTCTAATTGAAATCAAGGCTGCAGCAGATGGGCTTTGCAAGTCTGAGACCCGTAATCGGCTCCCTGGAACCTCTTCTCTGCAGCAAGCAGATCTTGAGTCTGGGCCAATATACACTGCACTTGGAAGGGTGATTGAAGTAGCTTAATTAGGGAGATGCATCGCAAAAAGCTGCTTTCATTCAAAATAATCACTTACAAGCATAAAATATAGAAACATTTCAATTGGTTTCAATATTTCCACGTCCAATGCGCTCTGTAAATCTAAGGAGCACACTTACAGCTTCTTAAGAAAGAAAAGTGACAATGGAAATGATGAAAAAAGAGCATGAGACCAAAAATCAAGCAATTAAAAGCTTTCACGTATCAGATGCTCCCGAACTGTTCTTGCCGCATGTCTGCCTTCATTACAATGTGTAAAGCTGTGAGTGATAGGCATGGTCTTAAGTTAATTTATCCACATCAAAAATCTGTTTCTGCACTTCCACCTTAATCTTTTCATGCTGGTTGGCTCCATAGCTGGTCACTCCCCACAATAAAATCCTTATCTTTAGTACTTCCCTACTTTCCCTCTCCCTCCACTGCAAGAATTAATTGTACAGCAAAACAGTTTAGATACTCAAGGCACCAAGTAGCCCTTCCCTCCCATAGGTTTTACATTTTCATCTCCAGAGGCAACACTTCTGAGATGCCACCTGTCTGACACCAGCACACCGACTGCTCTTGCACAGCGTTGTAATTAGTGTCGTGGAGCATGGAGCCAACTGCTCAGCAGAGCAAAGTGCCATACTGAGTGTTCAATAGTGACCCAGGACCTCTCATTTCAGCTGATGGAAATGGGAAGCACCAGAATTCCCCTCAGATGCTCCAGAAATGGCAAATGCAGAGAGGGAGCAAGTCTAAGTTAATTACAAGATGAGCAAGATGAGAAAATGAATTGTAGCAACAGAAATCTCAGCAAATAATGGCTGTCCTCTTCATCACATTAAAACCTGGCATTTCCTTTGGGGTTAAAAAAAAAGAAATCTAAAACATTTTCCTCCATTTATCATTAATAAAAACCATGTCAGAAACAATCATACAGGTTTACAGAAATGTGACAAAGTTTTACATGTGTGGAGTGCTTTTTTTGGAAAGCTATTCAAGCAATTTCAAACAATTTTTAATCAATTTAATGCTTTACACTTGATTTTTGTGTGTGTGTGCGTGCGTGTGTGTGTGTGTGTGTGTGTGCATGTGAACTGTTTTAAGAGAGACTTTTACAACTACATTTATGTTAAACCCAGTCCTCAGATATCTCTTTAAAGTTCAGAGCTCTGGATATGCATTCAAGTACTTCATTACTGAGAAATGTACATCACCTGGAAAATAAAAATGTTATCATCTTGATGTACAGATGTTATTGGGAAATGAAGATCAAGTTTCCTACGTGTACAATAAATATTAGGAGACATCATTAATTTCAAATGAACTAGAATGTTAAATCGCATTAACCCAGTGGAGAAAAAACTAATAATATTTATTGAAAAAATATTAGGAATTTCAAGGGCTGGGGTGGCAGATGCTGTTGACATCCTTCTCCCTGAAGTCAATAGCAGACTTCAAGAGGAGCAAACAGACCAAGAAGAGGATTCCTTTGAAAAGTGCTGAGTTTCCTGCCTTGAAACTCAGAAATTCCAAGGAATTATTTTTCAGTGGAAATGCTTGAAATGAAATAATCCTAGAAATGCAGGACTATGCTTTTTTCCTGCACTTGTAAGAAATCTGCATCACTACAACAAAAAAGAATACTCCTGCACTGGAATTAAGCCATTTGAGGCTTCCCAACATTCCTGGAAGGAAGACGACTTTGAAATGTTGTCTCTTTGCAGAGGTATTCAAAGAGCTTTACTCAGACAGGTCCATGATTCAGGAGCTTTACTTTAGTGGAAAGAAACTGGCAGTTCTCACAGTGCTCATCAGTGGACAGTTTCATCTCTTTATTCACTCCAAGTTTAGGGAAAGAAGGCTCCTAATTCAGGAGCCTAATTCAGGGCACTGAAAA
This sequence comes from Oreortyx pictus, assembly GCA_036925125.1. Lineage (NCBI taxonomy): Eukaryota > Metazoa > Chordata > Aves > Galliformes > Odontophoridae > Oreortyx > Oreortyx pictus. The sequence continues at coordinate 4,604,710 of JAUPFR010000015.1, forward strand.
CGGGTACCTCAAATTTCTCTTCCACAAGGCATTTTGCTGCATAACAAGGTGCCTTGACCTCTAATAAAATGAATAGTAGAGCTCAAACAAGTATTTTTAATACACTTACAGGAAAAGAATGAGCTGAGAACAGGTGTCATATACAGAATGGATCAAAAGGTTCTGCAGTCCATCTAACCATTCATCTGTATATGACAAAATTCTACTTGAATAAAAAATAGTTAAGTTTTCCAATAGAACTGTAGTAAGCTGTTAAACCCTACAGCCTGTGAAGGTTTTAAATGTATTTAATGCAGTATTTTAGGTCTCTCTCCATGTCCCATCAAGCCATCATTTTTTTTTATTGGTGTGTTACATTCCTGGGGCTGAGATGGCAGAAGCTGCATGGAGGTCTCTGAGGTGCAGGTCTGGGTAAAAAAGAGCATCGTGTCATGAGATATTTATCAAGTGTGATAATGTGAGAGACCGAAAAAGAGATGAGGTGGGGACAAAGGCTTCTCCATCTGGGAAGTTATTGAGCAGTTGGAGCCTAGGAACAGATAGCTTAGTGGCAGCTGGCTGCCCCTGGCTCCCTGAAAAATTAATCATTGCAGATAAATGCATAAAAAAGACAACACCTTGGGCTCGATCTGTTTCCCATTGATGCTGGTGGCAAAACTCCCATGTCTTATTTCTACCCACCATCCAATCTGTGCTCTGAGACCCAGATGTGCTCACAGCAATCCTGGTGTTGGGTTAGAGCAAATGTGCCAGCACCACAGATTTGCCTAGCAATGCCTGTGGGGAAAATCCACTGGATCCAGTACCTACCACTGTATGCTCATGCCTTGGTCCCTTTACATTGTGCAGAAAAAACTCCCAGCATCTGAGCTCTTGCAAAATCAAGCCTGCAGGCTCTAATGGGCACAAACATGGGCAGTGCATACTGAGCAATATGCTTTTATTCTTTGTGTTACAAAACCAGACTTGAGGAACAGTCCCACAAGGAAATGGAGATGGGGTGGTACCAAGGAACCTAGCTATCAACCTTTCCTGGCATTCAACAAATTATACTTGCAACACTAGAACTCAGTTAATACAGGAGGAAAATCACTTGTCTAAGCTGTTATTGTTTCCAGCAGGCACTGAAAAAAGCAATTCCTTGCAAACAATGCAAGAGATTTCTTTCAATGAGAGCACAAGTGAACACCAGGAGTAGTCCTTGCAAACATGCCTTGGTTTTGTCGTCGTCATTCCATGAATATCTGTACTGATACAACCAGAAATGTTCATAGAAAATTAACACAAGTGGAACACAGAATGGCCAAAGGAAATTAATTTACAAGTATGATGGAATGAGTACTCCCAGGAAACACTGAGCAACTGAATTGACTCCAGTTATCACAGCTCTTTCAGTGTTTTCGACATCAGCATTACACTTGGAAGAAAAATTCTTCCACATCCAGCAGAATGACACACACACACACGGCTAGATGTCTTTCTACACTGATAAATGTAGGCATTACAATTGCAGCATAAATAACTGTTCTGTGTGAAACTAGCGAATTCCCACTCCATGCCATATGTTTGCATCACCAAGTTGATATAAGAATCTTCGCAGCCTGTATAGGAAAATGATTTTTTTTCTTTTTTAATGGAAAAGAGAGCGTTTAGCAACATGCAGTTCTGTAGTTACAGGCTGCCGTCAGCTGACATAACTTGTGTGCTGACATTTCCATGGCGTACACTTCACATTCATTGTTACAGATTTTTTGTATTTCAAAAAACAAACCAAAACAACACTGTGGGTTGCAAAGACAGCACCTGTCAGCAGCATGGACATCTCAAAACAGCCCTGGGGAAGAGCAGGATGGGGGGATCCAGCTGACAGGGCTATGCCGGAGGTGCTCCCATCTCTTGCTCCCCTGTAGCTTGCCCTGTCCTCTCCACAAGCCCATCACTTCTCTTCCTCCCAGCACTGCCATATCAGAACAACCAGGTTCAGCAGCAAGAAGGCTTTCTGGAACTGCAGCCACGCTGCAAGGGACAGAGCCGCACAATACACTATCTGTAGACATAACTTATGTGAATATATATATATATATATTTTAAGGAGCAATATAATTAAGGAGCTGAATACTATTTTTCAAGCTCATAGAAGGGAAATGAGTGTCAAATTAGGTAAGCTTAAAAATAGCCACTATATTGGTTATTAGATAAAATGTGGTTTCAGGAGGAACAATTTTTCCTTGTACACACAGCAGTAATACCCAGCACCTACCGAAGCCAGGGAGCCTTTGTCATTGAATCAGCAGGTCGGGGTTTCCCTCTGTGTTTACAGCAGATCATAAACATATCATAAATGACTGCAATCAAATCCAAATAAATATATTTAATAGACCAATCTTCTCAAGATTGATCCTGAATAAGCTCTATAAAGAGATACGTGTCTGTACATATAAAAGAAAGCAGAAAACCAAGCTTTCCATTTCATGTTTTAAATTACTGAATTCTCCAGACTGGTGCCTTTGATTTAATCTAAGAGGCTGAATTTGCAGATTGCCTAAAGATAAATGAATATTCGTCATCTGTTCCAGTAACATTTTTTTTTAACGTATTGTCTTTTTTGGCGAAGATGTTAAGATTTGTGTACAGTTTTTATCTCCGATTGTAAAAGCAAATTTGTTTTGAATGACAAGTAATTCATTAGAATACATTTTTTTTACCCTCCCATACTTGAGCCATCTCCTCAGTGGTTTCAGAGCGTTACTCCAGCCAAAGCATCAAATCCACTCTCCTATTTATTGCACCATGCAGTTCTGTGTTTTGCTCTGGCAAGCTTCCTGCTGAATTAATTTGACATTCACTGATCAATCAAACTGTCTCATTACTACCTTCTGCCTGCCTTGTCATCACGGTCCGCTGTTGACAAGAGTAAGAAATGAACATCCACAAGGTCACCTTCAGAAAACCTTTTATTTAATTGTAGCAGACCTACCGCAAAGCCCTGGGGCTATCTGCAATTTTCCTGTATGTATCTCCCTCCCTTTTACATGGGCAGTGAATTATGTTATGTAGGTTCACACAGTTCACAGATGGAGTGACTCCAGCAGAGTTATTTAAGCAGTGGCCTTAGTAATTACACTGTGCGTTCGTATAAGGGGGATTGTTATATTTCACAAGCCACAAGACTGGCAGGCCAAGGGGATCATTCAGAGGAAGCCATTCAGAAAGGGGTGCTGGGGTAAAATGGCACTTGCATTACTTGTATTTATTATGAACTGATTCCCAAGAAAGACACTTTCCATTTTACATAGCAAATTATTCTAATTAATTACCATTTATGCAAAGTGCTAATCAATGTGGTGAAATTTGTCATACAGACATTGGCATTGCTCACCACTGCTCACCTCCTCGTAGAGGATTTCCAAATTCTGTTTGCCTGAATTAAGTTCACATGTGTAGCAATTGTTAGGAAATCCTTAGGGAAATGAAATCTGTATGTCCTGCTCAAGAATCAGTATTTCAGTGGTGCTATCTGCTCTTCTGATATTTCTGAGCTGTCTTAAACTCTCCATAGGAGGTATTCAGTTTGCCTTTAGGCTCTCCAGGATATTTTGTGATAGGGCCATTCTAGGGTGATAGGGTTCACATTTTCCACAAATGGTTAGTGCTTCCTAGAAAGGCACACTACTGGAAATGTAACTGAAGTCCTTCATATTCTCCTGAGACAAATACAGCAAAGTTTGGGATATCTTTAGTTACACATATTTGAAGATTGTGGCTTAGGAATATCCTAACATTTACTCCCACCTGGGATCGATCTGATGTTTATCCGCATACACCACCAAGTTCCAAGGAAGCAAAATTAAATCTGACCAATTTTGTCTCAAAAAACAGATGAAAAACAGCTCAAAGTAAGATTCAGGCTTCTGTAGAAAAAAGCAAATCTGATGTAATCGAAATTATTTATTTCAAAATATTGTCCCCTATGTAGAACAGCCTATCTTGTCTCTCATTTCTTAGAATTTTTTAATTTAGCAATTAAGCCAAGCAGTAATTTCTATGTTGCATATAATGTCTTCTCTGTTAAAGCATATGTCTGTGTTAGTGTATACACCATGACTGGAGCTCTGCGTGTGTACATACAGCAGCACCCACATCCCAACATCACAGATGTGCAGATGATTAATCACTAATGACATAACCACGGGCACAACACGGAAACTCCATCACTGCCACAAAGTGAGTTAAGAACTTCTTACAAGAGAGAAGCTGTACAATGAATGGGGTGGATGTTTCAACAAGTCAAAGTCGTAAGACACCATGGGACCAGTTTATTAGGTACTTAGAAACCAAAGGGTGTCATTAGCTTTAAGAGGAAAGCTCACTTTGCAATAAAACACGAGCCATCAAACTGGAGATGGGAGAGTTAAAGGAGTTATTAAAAGGATAGGAAGTAGACTGGCAGCAAGTGTCGCAGTGTATTTCCTAAATGCAAAGGGGAATTAAAGCATTGCTACTCTCGTCTCAGAGGAGAAGCTGTTGGCTTTAAAGGAATTTGTAGAAACATACAGTTGGGCTTATGCAAGGTATATATGAGGCAGAGTTAATATTAGACCAGTGGAGACAAAGCTGAAAAAAAAACAGGAAAAATCAATGAAAAAAAAATTATAATACTAACAAGCGCAGAATTCATTATAACCAGAAAAAAAAAGTGGTTTTCTTTGTAGGGGGGGAGTGGGGCAGCATTTTTTTTATTGTAGACAGGAGGGTAAAAATATATACTTTGCCGTTCAGTTTATTGCATATTGCAGCACACATTTTCTGCCCTCAAATATGCTGCTGAACCCTTCATACCACAGAGTCCACAAAATAAATCAATCTAAACCAACACTAATGTTGGGCACCCACTCTCACACCTTCCCATAGACCTCTACTGCCAAACTACAGTACAATACTGCCAGGACAGTTCTCAGAGACGAGACTAACATAAGGGAGAAATAAACAAATTTCTGTACCCTGTACTGCCTTTTCATGTGCCATTCTTAGTAACAATTTAGAGTTCACTCAAATTTGGAGGCTTCCAGCTTTTCTGCACGCAGACAGATTCCTCTTACCTAACTGATCAGAAAAGGTTTTGAGGACATCATTCCTAAAGGACATGGAATAAACTTGTTAATCTTTTACTAAAAATGGAAGAAAAAGGGTCATGTGATACTTAAAATAAGCTTAAACATGGAAGAAAATTGGTCTTGAGCATCTCAAAGTGTTGCAGTATTGTAATTTTAAACTGCTAATAGTTTAGATGAGCTTGGTTGCCTAGAGGGAATGGCCTCAAGTTGTGCCAAGAGAGGTTCAGGTTGGATATTAGGAAAAATTTCCTCTCTGAAAGAGTGGTCACCGTCCCTGAAGGTGTTCAAGAAATGTTTATATGTTGTAGTAAAGGTCATGGTTTTGTGGGGAAATACTGGTTGTAGGTGGACTGTTAGACAAGATGGTATTGGAGGTCTTTTCCAACCTTGGTGATTCAATGATTCTATGATTTTCAAATTTTGAGCAGCTGAGATAGATACCTAGGTAGGTAATGGAGAAAGGAGAGAGAGGCAGAGGTTACATTCCAAATGTGACACAGGACATTGTTCTCACTCAGCCCACAGTTCTGTAGAAAAGTGCAGAAGACTTCTAGCTTTCATACCCTGGAAAGAAAACATCTCTAAATGCGATGTTATAGTGTCTACATTGCTCAACAGAAATTACTGATTTGTTCCCAAGAAATTTTAATTGATGGTACAGAGTGCTATTAATAGTAGCATGGCAAGCATCTATGGCATGCTGCAGTTTGAATCCCCTTCTTCCTCAGTACTGTGTGAATTCTCCAGACTGACTGATACTCTGGTTAGGCGTTGCTGTGTGGTCTGCCAAAGGCATTTCAAAGGTTTGTTCACCCTTAGTAAAGGAAAGCCTCTCCAGCCCTGGATTACAGGTTACAAGCCCCTGGCTCCCAGCCCCACACCCCAAGCATTAAGCTAAAACTCATTCAAGCAGAAGTGCAAGAGTACAATCATGTTTTCACTGGGTGCCAAGAGAGATATTTGTTGACATCAAGGGAATGCTTGAATTTTGTTTCCTACAGTTAAAGCTATAATAAACTGAGAATCCTCTTATTTCCCTTCTTATTTACAGTACTGAACTGCAAGACAGATGGTAAGAACCATACACTAAAAAGAAAAGGGTAGTTTTAATTGGCATTTCTGTTAAAAGGATTACTGTTTGATAAAGGCTTGTATTTTTTCCTGCTGAAGGGAGGAAATTAGATCTTTGATGAAGGTTTAGGATTATGACTGAAGAAAGTATATATTTCATCCTTGGGATGGATGGTTTATTTACAGCTGACTGTGTAGCATTAGTTTAACAATTACCTCTCAAAAAGTGATTTACCTACATGAAGGGGAAAAAAAACAACAACACTGTTTTTATTGTCTCTAATGATTAGTTTTCACAGTTCTTGTTATTTCCAGCTGCAATAAAATAGTTCTAGTGATGTACGTTTCAATGTGCCAAGGAAGGTTTTATTGCTGTCAGCACAGACAGCACACATCTTCTCTCCATTTTTCCTTTTGCCTGAGATTCCTCCTAGAATATTAGATATTAATAATTATAAGAGGAATTTTTTAATCCTCTACAGATTAATATATGTATCTTTACAAAGGTATATATTTACGTTAAAAACAAAGCAAGTAAAAAACTGACAAGGCCATTAAATTCAGCTGCCAAAACCACTAAATTGATCTCCCATAAATTAAAGACAACCTTTCATCCATGGTCTGGATAGGAAAATCTACAATATATTGGCATTAAGTCAAGTGTCAGTAACACTTCTGAGAGTGTGACCATTTCAGTAACTTTTGAAGTGTAGTGCTTTCTATCTGGGAATGATTTCTTCCAATCTTCCTTATTTTTTCCCTCTTCAGCTGCATACCGTTCAAGTGTTGATAAATTAAGTCCTTGATATGGCAAAGGTTGTAAGCATGTGATTAACATTAAAATGGCTTGTCAGCAGTCTCAAAGTGGATTTCATCATGGGACTACCGAGGTGCTTAATGTTCAGCAGGAATTAAGTGCTCTGCCAGTTAGAAGGCCTGTGCGCCATGTTGTGCGTATATTACTGCTGTAAGTTAAATTACCACAGTCTATAAAGCACCTTGTAGTCCATTTCTTCTGCATGAAAGGATCTATGCAGAATAAATTGCAGTTTCTGAAACATAAACACCCGCCCCTAAGCGATTATGAAAAAAAAATGCAGGAAAATCGTTGTAGATGTAATTCCATTCCACTTCAGTATCTCAGTATTCAGAGTATTCTGTTTGTATCAGATGATTCTGTCTTGCTAATTTTCAGGACTCACCAGTGACAATTACCAGCAAAATGTCAAAATAAGAGGAAGTTCAAGCAGCAGGAGAATCGTATTATTCAGTAGTTAAATCTAAATATAGCTCGGATTTTATGTCAAAGATCAATGTAAAAAATCTTTCAAATAAGCATATTCCTAATCTGTGAACAACCTCCTTCAGAATGAGCTTAGAATGTGTTAGAAGAAAGAAAGGAACAAATATGTATGATATGATAATACAGTCTTCAAAACCACATTTCAAGGAGTATAAAAGCATGTCAAATTCCTCCATATTTTTAGCTGGCCTACAAGGAAATCACATTAGTAAGTGGCAAAAAATCATTCCACTTTGATCAGGAACCTGACCCCTTGTTTTCAGTTGTGTCAGAATTGAGAGCTCAAAAGGACAATGGGAAAAGATGGCACTCTAGAGACAGGTAGATCACATAATTTTTCTATCAATCAAATGGTCTTTCTTTGTGTTCAGATGTGCTGTACTCCAGAGTGAGGCTTGAATTACAATTCCTGTTATAAATTTACCTTCAGCATGTGACAGGTGAACTATAATTTCATGTAAGAATTAGGAGTTTTTCCCTAATCGAACACACTGTTCCTGGGATCATCCAAAATGCCTTAGAACTAAGCAGAAAAATTTGACTACAGACCTTATAGACCTACTGATGTGTTCCAAGATACTGCGAGGTAGCAATGACCCCCATAAAGCATAAAGTAACTTTCCTAACGCAGGTGAAGCCCTACCTGCATACTATGAATCAGGGTGATGTGCCTGTTAGCATCACCCATACGGTTCCCTGAAGAAGTAAAGGGTAAAATGCTTTGTGGCTATGTTTGCTCTATTTGGCATCTGACAAGGTTTTCAGATAAATGTTTGGCTGATGCAGTGCTGCAGTCAATTCCACTTCTGTGTACATCAGTTTTGCTTTTTATAATTAAAGACAACAAAGGGAATTGGCTGAAATCACAGTTTTCTTTAGATGTACTTAGAGAAAGCACCCAAATAATTGCAAAAACCATCTGTAGCTCAAAACTTGCAGTCATACTGAAAGGACCCACAGTGCTGACTTTACCCATGGCCAGAAGCTGAGGTTAACTGGATTATGATTAGGTCACAGGGACTCCTTTCTTGGCATCTGTGCTCCTTCCCTTGGGTGCTCCCTGTGCAGGCACCCACACATACCCTGATGCTTGGGGGAGCAGCTTGCATCCCAAAATGAAGACTGCAAAATCAACACTTAAAATGTGGCTGCAGATGGCAAAAGAAATTAAGGGTCATGTTCAAGGGGAAGAAGATATTTATGGCCAATATTGAAAATAGATGGAGAGCTCGTGAAGTAGATACATATAAGGGCTCTTCCAGATGGCCAGGGCTGGAGAGGAAGAAATTCAAACACCAGCAGCTGTGGGATTTGTAAGGGAATTCAGATGAAGTTTCTGGTAAAATCAGGGCATGAGTCCATAAGAGAGGTATTCAGACCTTCATCTGCTGGGAAGTTTCATTGACAACGATCTGATATTCAGTTTTTATGGCTATAAAGTCTGATCCATTTCTCTGAGCATAAAACTGAAAAGAGGTAAAATGATATAGTATTTAGGCAGTAACATTCCTGATTATGGGTAGGTGGGAAATTGCCATTAATTTCTCCTTTTGGTTTTGCATCATCAGGAATAGATATATGTAATATATAGATAGATAGATGCATAAGAATCTTTGCACCTGGTCTGTGGGAGCATTGCAAACTTGTAAATATCATTTAGTGATATTTAATAAACCAGCCAGAGTTAGACAAAAATAAACAGCGCCAGTGTGAAAGAAAGCAAGCATTTTCGTTAAACAACATCTCTGAAATCAGTATCTTAAATAGGCAAAACCCCCAGTACCTTGGCATGCAAACTGGTATTTTGCTTGGCACACTATCTGGATTGCATCTCTTGGGCAAGGAAGAAAACTTGGGTTCTTCGTTTAAGAATTATATGAGACTTAGCATCAATCGATTATTTTTACATATGTATTTTATCTGCAAATATATGTGTATCTGTGAATATATATATTTAAATGCTTCAAAAATACTCATCTACATGTTTCAAATAAGTACACATATATACACACATATATGCATAAGCTTGACTTTCAAGCTTGTTCCCTAGCTACCACTGGAAAGGAACGCTGCTACATTTTCAAAGCTGGGTCTCTCATCACAGGCTTCTTCCCTTTGAAGCTTATAAAAAGTTAGAAAAGCAATTTTAAAACAGTGTGGTTAGATTATCGGGATGGGAAAAATCACCACAGATCTACATTTGCAACAATATAAAAAGTCATAGATTGTTTGGTCAGTGTATTTACTTAAAGCCTGAAAATCCCTAAGTTTACTATCAACCTACTTGGGATCACAAGACTACATGGCTATTGACCTGCACGGGGCTTTGATGTTGCTCACTGTTGCTTCTACTGCATTACTGTTGCCTTAGCTATTGATATAATAATGTATACAACCTACATGCTGTAATATTACTTCCGAATATCCACAAACTATTAACTGAATCATACAGGATAGTTGCTGAGCTGAGGTGTGCCTGCTCAGCAAACGTTCCAGAAACATGAAGTAAAACAGAGACAAAAGACACAAACACCTTAATCCGGGTTAATTCAGACAGTAAGAGGTACCCAGATATGAAGCTCCTCTCTGTTTCCTCTTTGTGAATTATTTGCAGGAAGATTGTCTTTTAACTAAATATATTTCTTGTGCACTGTCATTTGCCATTTAATTTCTGAAAATAGTTTGTGGTATTTAGTTTATTACTGAAGGAGGAGCTGACGGAAGAAAGAGGGGGCGAGGTTAGCATGCATTCAGCAGGGGCTAGGCAATCTTCCTATCAGTTTTATGCTCATTTTTCCAAGTTAAACACTTTTCTAGCATAGCCCAGCATACTTTACCATTCACACAAATGCTCTGTTTCTTTGTAGGGACTGCAAAAGGGTTACAGCTTTCACTGCTTCCCCACTCAGCCCTCATCTATGACCTTGGGCAAGTCTATCAGGAATCACTTGCATATTTCAGTTTTTAAATACATTTAAAGACTTCAACCTCATGGCAAATCTATATCACAGATAATATCCAACACACTAATCTCTGAGCTGAGGTCAAGCAGCAGAATTAACCCTGCTCCCAGTGCCTGCTGACATGGCCATGCTCCTGCTGGGACCCAGCCAGCTCCCTGAGTGCACTCGAGGGAACAGAGATCCCAGTGCCCTGACCATCCCCACCAAGCAGAGTGGGGACAGGAGATCCTCCTGAATTATGGAGGAGAGGAGGCTGAGGCTCCAATGGTATGGAAATCAAAGCACCACAAATTTGCTACTTTCTGTTATTTATTAAATTATTCAATTATGTTGTTCCAGTTGCTATTAGTAATTTAATTGACCATAAAGATACACGTGCATAAATCTGTAAAGAAAAGCAGTGCTTTGCTACAACAGAAATCACTTGAACAAACAAACAACAAACAAACACCTCAATTAACACATTAAAATATTCATCTAAATGTAATATTTTATTCTTAAGCAGACCAGAATCTCAGCTAACCAATAGAAATACACTGCTGCTGAGCGGTGCAGGAATACTGAGTTACTCAGGTTCAAATCCTTCCTAATTATTTGAAGCTGTTGAACATGGCACTTGCGCACTCTCTGCATGACAAAAGCTCTGATCCAGAAAACTTGTTGGGGACAGAAAGCAGAAAGGTCTCACAGCCATGCTGGGGTTCTGCCAAAGCAAGTATAGCAGTGGTGTGCAGTTGGGAAGGCCAAGCTTAGAAGACATCAGACTTCCTAAGAAATTCATAGTGTAAAATTAATTTAAATACGTGTGTTCCAAGGATGCCATATAAAGTTGATAGCATGGCCTCAGATATAAAATCTAAAATGAACTGGGAGAAAAACATGACATGATTTATTTTTTCTCCCCTAAGATGACAAGACTAGTTCCCTTGTCACTTCAGCTATTTACAAGACCTGTCTTTTCTGCTATATTATAAGCGAGCAGCTAACCAAATAAACATGCTAAAAGAACGTTTTTGCATTTCCTATTTAACAAAAGCTTACACAGCAATTTAACCATAGGAAGTCGTCCAAAATCCCTCAGTCCTCTGTTCTTGAGAGAGATGCCAAGGTCATTAGGTGCCAACAGATACATTTACAGGAATGGCTACAGTGGCTGTGCTCCTAGGGAATTGGATGCCCAGCTTAATTACTGATCTTCAAAATTGCTATCTCTATCTTAAGATGTTTCTATAACCTTGAAAATTTGGCCTCAAACTACTCCTGAAAATGGGATTTAGAGACATAATATACTGTTGGCATTTAATCTAGCATCTCAATACAGAAGAATGGGCACCTATTATTGAGTAATTAAGAAAAAGGCATGAATTATTCAGGGAAGTTCTGTTTCCCTTTCCAAAGGAAGCATTTACATCACAAATCTGAGGTTGCAGACAAACAGGCTGTGTCCTGCTGAGTTAGAGTCACCCAAAGCTGTTGGAGAGATAATGCTGTCACCACCTCCCTCCTGGAACCCTAGAAAACATTCATGGAGGTGGGTGCTCCCAGGAGGAAGCTCAGGGGCTTGTTTTAATAGAGGGAGTTCCTTCAGCTGAGTCTTCTCTTCTAACTCTCCTGTTTGATAGTTCTATTTCTCCTTAGAACCCAGAGAGTCTACATGGACTTAAAATCTTCTGTTTGGAGATAAGACTGCTGTGTAACCACCAAACCTTTGGTGGAAAGCGTACCACCAACCCTACTGTACTTCCATGTTTAGAAAATTAAAGGAAATATGAGCTAGAATCTAACATCCATTCCAGCCATAGCAGTCCTGTCCTGATGTATATTTGGATTCTGAAAACTTGATTCAACTGATCAGCAGGTAAATTTGGCCATGGCCATCATTCACCCTGAGGTGCCAGGAGCCCCACAAACTCCTGCATGATGGGCCAGGTAGGAGAGTCCCAAGTCATGTCCTACTGCTGCTCACCTCTCACCCATCCAAGCCTTTCCAGATCTTGCTATAACAGCGATGGAAAGCACTTCTCTCACTCCTCTCCTCTGGCAAAGACAAACAAAAAGGTCCTAGAGCAGCTCTTAAAATAGAAGCTTTTTCCTCTCCTCACCTACTGCCTTGATGACTTGTGCCGATATCTAATTAATTAACTAAGGTTAGTTGATGTCAGGGCCTGGAATCAAAGCAATTAAACTGTTTGCTCTCCTGCTAAAACAAACCATGTGTGTAAGGTGAGCTGCCAAGTTGTGTATTCATGACATTTGATAATTTCTGTGGTTACCATGCCCCTACCCCTCACTGTGCACCTTCAAGGGCTGGCTCCACCTGTGGGGCTGCACCAGGGGTTCAGAGGTGGCATGGAAGATAAAAGAAAGAAACCCTGCTAACTTTGTTTTTATGGATGACTTTTCCTGTCCTTACCATGAACTTGACTATCTGGTATTTTAATTTTAAAGCCCAGCTCTTGAAGTCAAGTGATTAGATACAATATCTTGCCTTTGACAAGAGAGCTTTCATGGGTTCAAAGATGAACTTGAAAATGAAAGCAGATTAAAGCCAGAAGGGTCAAAGACAAGGATGGAAATAAAAGTTACCTGACACAGGCTTCTTTTTAAAGATCACACACATTTAAACCAATTGCATGAATTTTGACTTACATAATTCAGAGGAGCAGGAGCAGAACTTACAGTTTGTGGAGGGACAAAGGTGGCATGTGCTGTTTGAGGCATGGGGAGAAGGGCTCTGCCCGAGGACCCCAGCGGTGGCAGAGCCTGGTGAGGAAAGCTGCCCCCATTAGACACTATCTGTCCTGTTGAAAATACAAGTAGATAACTCCTGCTGTAAATAGAATACAGCTACCAGCTGTGAGGATTGTATGAAGTCATTTAAAAGTTAATAGCATTTTATTGAGAGCTTTTTAACGCAAAATCTTTTCATACTCTTCAGGAAAATGATGATGAACTAGAAAACATCCTGAACACTGCTGTAAATGGAAGATCAGAATGCAGCTCATGGACTTCATATGGTCACAGCTTGACAAATCCCTCAGCACACTGATGTGGACAGATTATGCTAATTATTCATTGGATTTTTTATTATTCCCAGGAATTTCTGTATTTTGCTCTTCTTGTTAATGAATCTAGAGTTACTGTTAAGTGATCCAGAAGGCTTTTAGAAATCAAACATAAAAATATCTCAGAAGGAACTCCACAGCATTGGGGAATTCATAGATGTAATCTAGACAGTGGCTAGAAATGTTATAACCACAACATTTCATTCCTATTAGTTGCATTTTAGACTTTATGAGAGATAATAGATTAGAGCTTATTTAAATAATTATACTGGATATGAAATTAAGATAGCTTTGACAGTGCATCCCCAGACACACAATTTTGAGTAATTTTTTCAAATCGCAGAGTTATTGGCTGTAAAAGATTTATGTGACCCACTAACCTCTGCAGTGTCATGCATTTTATCCAATTAAGTCAGTGTCAGTCAGCCTGCTGGATGGCTTATTTACCAATAAATTCTCTTTATTGATCAGAAAAGCAAAAGGAGATATGAAAAAAAAAAAAAAAAAGCCAGGAATTTTCTAAATAGAGCAGTTACTTCAAAAATGGTTTTAATGTATTTACAATAGCAACATTCAGAGCCTCAGTGGCTCTGGAACACAGAGCCCCATCGTGGGAGCCAATCTTCCAGGCACAACTAAGATTTGGAAAATGCTTTGAGAAACAGTCTCCACCTCCTCCTTTAAGTGTCTTCCCCAGCCACAAGCACAGCATCCCAGCCACGTCTTCAGCATTTCCACAGGCCAGCTTCATGCCTAGCTTGCTATGGATGAACTAGGTATAACACAGAGATGTAACGAGGCCATGAGCAGGTCTCTGACAACGCACTGATGTTGAGCTCTCTATGGCTCGTTCAGGGAGTTCACCATGCAGAAGCAGGAGACTGCAGATGCAAAACCTGCTGATTGCCTTTCCTCTAGATTGGAAGACTGCTTTAAGTCACAATAAGAAGCCTGGATAGAACAGCCATTCAACAACATCACATATAGAGATCACATATGCAGTCGAGCCCGCTCAGTTTTTACCTCATGTGTATTTCCTGATGGTTATGACCACATAAAAATTTACAGGAAAGCTCGAATGCTTTTTATCCTACAATGCCTCCTGGGTCTAGAGTAGCAGGAACTAATGTCCCTAATTCTTTCTTCGCTCCTCTTTGGCACACTAGAGTGGCCTTGATGAAGTAAAGCACTTGAGAGACTGCTTGATTTACTTATGTGCATGCTTACAATCCTGAGAGAATGGCTGAGCAGAGCTAGACTTAAGAATATATTGAAATACGGGAGCAGGGTGAGTAAGAATGTAACTGTAGCAAAAAATGGTGAAGGATTTTCAATGTATCTGGTACCAAAAGGAGGGTCTAGATGTCATCCGCAGGGACAGTCTTCCTCAGGCAGAACTTTGCTTTATGCTAACACACAAAAAATTAAAACACCTTGCTAAAAATATTCTGGTTTACAAGGCAGGCTATTCTGAAGAGGAATATAAATGTGTTGGCTGCTTCATTGACAGTCTATACTGCAGATTTATTTTTTTTTAAATATGAGGTTTGAAGCCATATTTCCCTAGAGATAAAAATCCCGATAGTAATCCTGACAAAATCCTAAAGGGATAAAAAGCAATGAAGAGGATTTCAAACAGTAAGTTATAAATCCTTTTAGAGAATATCTTGCTTTAAAATGATTCAGGGAAAAATAAAACCTCTGGAAATTAGGTAGTGCTACTTAAAAATCCTTCAGCGAGATCAAGGACACTTTGCAGAGCTGCCACTTCCTGAGGATGACGCTGAGCAGCAGATTTGCTGGTCACTGGGCCAGTGAGCCACCAGGTAGCTGCAGCCGTGATGAGAAAAGGAGAGATCATTTGTTCAGTGCCGTCTGTAATCTCATCTTCCAGAGAAAATATTGAGTTCTCTCCCATTAGGTCAATAAGAAGATAAGTCAAGATCATGAGAAAAAGTGATGTGTGCAGCTACAGTAAATGGGGTCTTCAGAGCAAACAGTGATTTTGAAATGGAAGCAAATAGCAGAGTGCAGCACGTTTGGCCAATTTCTCCCATAGCACAGACAGGGCTTCCTTAAACCAATTTTTCCTGCACCACAAATGATTTCCACTTACTGCTCTGCACAAGGTTCAAGACCTGATCCTCAGGCTCTTTCTTTCACAGGTTATTTAGGCCACATGAGCATATGATTTATAATTTTGATAATTGTTTTGGAACAATTGCAGCTTTGATCCATAATTTGTAGGTGAAGGAGTGCACGGGTTTACATCCAAGCACAGCATGTGCTTGTGGGATGCAATAGCTTCTGGTGAGGAATGGACAGGTATGTTTAAAAAACTAATACAAGAAAACCAAAATAACCTCATTGAGTTTCAGACGCTGCAAATACACAGTTCATTCTACCAACACAACAGGCAAAGAACATACCTGAGATATTCTTCTGCTAAATTTGTTATGAATTTGGTGTGGAAACTCATTGAATGGAATGGGGTTGAGGGAAGTAACTGGGATCTTTACACCTCATGCCACCAGAGGAAGAACAAGAGACGTGATTAACAATTCATTACATTCAATCACTAATTTATCAAAGAAGCTACTTTCTGTAGTCACCTGGGTTTTAACAGGGGTGAAACAAAACAAATTCCACAGGAATCAATAAACTCGCTAAATTTAAATAAATAATTATACATCTTCTGGAGAGTTTTAAGCCCATTTATAGTCTCGTAGAGCAGAAGCATAGCACTCATTAAATTCTGCAGGCTGCAAAGAAATGATTACCAGTCTTTATCAGCAGCAGCAGTACTGCTTTTTACATAGTGAGTAATTAGAAAAGAGAGTCACTTCTGAAACGTGCCCATGACAAGAGATTGGAAGAGGCAGGAAGGTCTCCCGGGGACAGGCTTAGAAAAATGATCTGATAAATTGGGGAAATAGACTGAAATCAAGAAAAGGAAATTCAGAGAAGTGCAAATTGCTACGGTGAGGAAAGGCAAACCAGATGTGCTAACATACACCAGGACATGGCTGGCCCTGGAGGCAGTGCGATGCGAAAGGAACCAAGGGAAGAAATTTTCCTCGTGTATGGGTAGCCCAAGCCTCTGATTGGATTTACCCTGAAATATTTTATTCAGCAAATTTGATTTTAACTTCTCAGTGAGGCATTATGGGCTAGCTCCATGTGTGTGTGAATAGCCTCATCCTTGAAATCATTTTCCTGACCCTAAATCTAATCTTTACCTGCAGCGCTCACTGCACAGGTTGTGGAGCCCTTCCAAGGCAGAAAGGCACAGGAAAGATGTGTACAACCATGCCAGATGCATGGGAAAGGGTTGGGTAAGAAAACACCTCAGAGTGACCATACCATGAGGTTCAGCCTGAGGAGTGAATGTGGGAGGGACTGCTGCAGCATCTCCTTTGGCCAGTACCTAACCAACTTGGCCACGTTCTACCCTGCAGATGGAGAAAGGTATTTAAAGAGGGGATTTTTATCTAAGAGCAAAGTTTTATTTATCCTCATTGTAATGGCAGCATCTCCTTCTCAGGACATTCTTTATACAGCAATACAAGGCTCAATTTTGTTTTACAAGTCATTCTCAGTCACAGTTTTAATACAAAATAAGTATGTAATGTTATGGTAACACTGTTTTTCTGCTGTGTCACATAAAACTTGTTCTGTGTTCCAATATTAGTTCACTCCTGATAGGATAAAAATATTAAGGACACTGAAAAGTCATTTGTTTCAGAAGTACTGCAAACATTAAACCTTACAATAACTACCTGAACTACTAAAACATACAACAACATTCATAAAAATCTTGTATAGGGCACTGCAATCAGTTGCTGAATAGATTGCATATTAAATAGATGTAACGCCTGGTGAAATAAAAGTTCTTTATGATGAAGTGGAAAAGCTTCCTAACTGCTTATGAGTAACCCATATTGCAGAAATCTGATTAATCGAGTCAGTAACCTACTTTAAAAAGTGATTCAGGAATCGTATCTCAGAAGCTATCTTAAGGAGGCAAAATCCTTTGTGTGCGTCAACCTTCTCCACCTCATCCAGGGAGGCAGAGCCAGGAACTCAACCCACGAGCAGCCACTCTGCCCAGAAGAAAACAAAGACTGCAGGGGATGGAAAAACAGCTCATGAGGCACTGCTATCATACCACATGGATCATGTCTGATCCAGAAAGCTTCTCTCTTTACCTTTAGTTGACTTCTATCTAAAGATAAGTTTAAAGAGTCATTAATGCCTGAAGATAAAGTCAGATCTGAAGATACATTAGTGAGAAGAAAAATTTCTGCTTACTTCCCGATTCATTAACACTACCTTTAACTTATTATTATTTGTTTTTTTATGAAGGCCATTTTTAGTTGCCATAGTATAGCTATTAATATTATTTAGTTTTAATACTTTGAACTTCGATGGTTGAATGGTCTCATATCCCAACATTTTATAAATTACACAGGGCCAATTGACATCATCCTCCAACTATGTACATTCACTGGAGGTGATGGATAAAACTATTTCAGCATTAAGCTTTGTTTACGTGTGTGGGTAAAGCCAGTATTTCATCCAGGGCTTTTATTTTGATGGTTGAAGTAATACTGAGGAGGCAAAGCAAACAAGAGAGGCAGGATAATAGATATTTGCCTTGCTTCTCTGAAGAATATTGGAGGACTTGGTAAAAGTAGAACAGATTTTCACAAGTGTTCAGGAAATACTTCCAAAAGATTTGTTCTAAACAGTAATATTGAGGGTTTAAATGTGAAAGCATAAACAGAAATAAAATAAATATGGCTCCCAAAGTTGAGCCTGAGTTTGGAGACCTGAACATGCAAAAGACGACCTATTTCCATAGCAAAAATGTGCGCAACCAGTTGTTTGGAGTTGCTCCTAACTTAACCATCCTGTAATACTGCAACACAAGATGTCCACAAAGAGCATTGCCAACCCATACTTCAGGCATGATGGAAATCCACCTCCAACCTCCCTGCTCCCAGCATCTCTATCTGCAATGA
This sequence comes from Oreortyx pictus, assembly GCA_036925125.1. Taxonomy (NCBI): domain Eukaryota; kingdom Metazoa; phylum Chordata; class Aves; order Galliformes; family Odontophoridae; genus Oreortyx; species Oreortyx pictus. Next base: position 4,623,250 of record JAUPFR010000015.1, read on the forward strand.
AGAGCAAAAACTATGGTTCAGATTCCGAAAATCAAAAACTGTTTCATAGAGAACTGATATCTGAAGGAGGTATTGAAATTGTGATTGTAACAGCAGAAACAGATATATATTCATAACATGGATACATATTTATGACCCAGCCAGACCCCATACACTCATGCAACTACGGTATGTAAACAGAAATAGGGATTGCTTCCATGTGAATTTGAAATGCGACCTTAACTTTAATGGCTTGTTAATCAGAATTTTACAGGAGAATCCCTGCAGCACTTTGCTCTTTGTGGTATTTGAAAATATCACACAGGCAACAAGAAAATCTACTCACAAGGAGTTTGTGTTGGAGGATGAGGGGGCTTGTGGTTGGTAGTTAATAAATACTCGGGGGGAAATCATTCATAAATACACAGCTCATTTCTAACCATCACAAAATGAAGAGTCTGAGATATTTTAGCAAGCCTTCAAACTACATTTTAAACTCCCAAATTATAAAACAAATTGCTCCACACTGAGTCACTACTGAGAGGAAACTACCTTTAATGCAGCAGAAATACAAGTGTATTACAGAAATTCCTCACAACTGCAAAGTACCTTACTTAAATGATAATTATCTCCTATAAAGTGCTTTTACTTTTAGTCACTATTTGCTTTATCTATTCTGAGTCATATTAAGCTTAGCATCTCAGCTGCAGAGAATTTCTTTACACCATTTGTTAAAGCATCGTTAATAGGCCAATTTCAGCATCCATCTACTGTATCTTACTAAATGGCTTTTATTTGTTAAATGGTACAGTTCAGATGAAACACACACACTTCAACAAGACGGGTGCCTGCACTACTACAGATGTCTACTAACAGCTAGAGTAGCTTTCTCCAGATCACTGTGCGTGCCAATGAGAGTCAGTGAGTTCAATTCTGAATTCCTATTGCTTGAACCTAGAACTTAAATTTGACTTTAGAATGCAATTTACTGGGTTTTACTCAGAAGCAGCAGAAGCATTTCCTTGATGTTTTCATTTGTAAACTCTAATCCACAAACATAGATTAAAAGCTCAAATAAACACTTTGAGGATCTACTTGGCTATTCTGTTTCAGCCATGGATTCTGCAGTAATACTCTGTACAGGAGTGAGACACTGCAGTAAAGAAAATATTTTGGTGTTTGTACAACAGAAGGTACAAAGTCTACAGCAAGTCTTGCTGGTTACCTGCTCTAATTCTTAATTACTCTGTCCAATTGTTTTTCTGTAATCAAGCCATGTACATTTCCAAAACTGCATACAATAAATGGCCTTGTGGAAAAACTATCAAGTCTGATTTGTGCTAGAAGATATTAGTAATGTGTATTGTTACATTGATTAGCTAGTTATAAGTAAGAGAACAAGCTTCAACCATGTATTTTACAGTGTTTCTTCAAATTTATGTCCAAATTTGTTGGGCAAGCTCTAACCCCACATGAACTTATAATTCTTTAACATTTTCATGATCTTGTAGTGTTTTTCGTTTCATGCTCTGTTTCGTCTCTATTGGGAAAAGGAAAGAGAAAATGGGACTTCACTTGACACTGCTGAGAAGATGCTGTCAGTCTCTAATGCCTGGAGAAGGCATCCTCACTGAGATCACAAGAGCAAAGACACTTTGAACTAAACAGTAACTTTCAGGCACTAACTGTAGATAATATGTTCACCTTGATTGATTCCCAAATTTGACAGTGTCCAACCCCTCTATCCAAACATCTCTGTTTCTGCCTACAAGAATTGCACAAGAGCAAAGTAGGAAACATACAGGTGAATGAATTGATGAAAATTGCTTGCATCTTTATATTGTGTGACTTCTAGACATGCCAGGCATAGACATATATCCTGATCATCACAACACTCCTCTAAGAAGTTTCCAACTGTTGTATTCAAATACAGATAAATTCCTAGATTTTTCCTGAAAATTGGTTAAAAACCTGCAGAGGATTATCATTAAATTTCCTAGGCCTACCACTTTCTTTAATAACATTTGCTGAAGGTGAAAGACCTCGCCAGCAGAAGACAACATTTACAAAGGAAGTAAAAAAAGCTACACTGCTGCTAAGACTTGCTGTGCTCCCTACCTGAAATGCCCTATGAGCAGAGGCTCAGATCAAGCACCCCCAGTGCCCCTTTCCACAACTCTGAAGGTGAAGCCAGTAGACCACAAAGAGACATCTGAAGAGTACTGAGAGGCAATCACTGAAAGAAGCAGCTGGAAAGGCAGGAACAACATGAAAACCTGTAGCAGATTAGTCTGTTGGTGGAGATGGAAATTCTATGGGTTTGCAACTAATGCAGAAGGAAAAGTTGCCACTCTCTGATAATTACCCACCCTGGATTAATCATCAGAAAAGCCAACTCAAGTGAACACTGCACAGGGTTACAGTACCTAGATTTTAGGCAAGCCTTTAGAATAACCTCACATGGTGAGGTCAGCAGCAGCTAACAATGGGGAGCAACAGCCAAAGCAGCAGGTGAGCTTGGGAGCAGATACCTACAATTAACTCTCCAATGGACTTTGCCTTTGTGATGTTTATTCATTCCCAATTAATTAATTCCCTCGGGTAGTTAAAAAGACTGTTAGCGGCATACCCAGTTTTAAGTAGTCAGCAAAAGTTTCTTTTTTTTTTTTTCCTAATGTTTCAGTGCACCACAGTATGTTCTGTCGTTAGCCAGAGACTGACAGTTGCTTTTCATGAAGCACAATGATTTCCTGACTTTTGATGCAGAGCAGAATTGTTAGCCACAGCTATATCTTTGTACTGTTTTCTCGTGCATGCATTTTCTCTTTAATTAAGTTGTAGGAGGTCATTGCACATTGTTAAAATCTCTGCAGGGAAAACACTCTCTCTGTTTTGGTACAGTTTGGGTCTCTGACTCCTTTCGTCTTCTCAGTGAAGTTAATGTTTTCTTAAAGGACAGACTATGAAATGGGAGTTAATTTGCAAATGAGTGCAGATTTTGTCAGGTATCTTTGCAAAAAAACACTTACCTGCTTTATCGTTCAACACAGCCAAGCACTTAAGAACAAGCTTATCTTTAATAGCTCCATTGAAATCAATGAAACAACTCACATGGTAACAAGATACTGATCGGGGGTTTACTGCAATAGATGCTTTACATCTTATGATTAAAAATAATTCCCACTTTGGAGCTGGAAAAGCATTTGTTCAAGCCTGCTGTTTGCTGGTTTCTTCCATGAATGTCCTCTTGATTAGAGCTGCATAAGCACCGCAATCTCTGTATGAAATATTTGGAAGATACACATTTTCTATGTATCCAAGCAGTGCTTTTCCTTTTGTATTGGATGTGAATGCCAAGGCAACTTTATGCTGCTTTTATACTCAAACACTCTGCTGCCACATGCCTGCAATGTTCTCTGGCAGGTCTCGGGAGTGCCAGCAGTACAAAGTGCACCTGCTGTGGCCATCTCCATGTTTTCTTTTCAGTTTTTGTTGTGGCTTGAACACATTCTTCTGATTATTTCCTAGCATCATTCAGTGAATTTCATCTTATTGAGCTGATCTGCTGGATTTTTACCTGTATCCAACTCTTTTGCCAACAGCATAATCTCAGCAACTTTTATTGTTCTCTTTATTTAGCTCCATCTCTTTAACACACACAATCCTTGCACTGTTATACCTGTTTTTCAGGTAATAAGCTGAAAAAAGCCCAACCAACTAACAAATATAAAAATATAAAAAGTATATTTTTTCTTTTGGGGGGTGTAGATTCAAAGGGAAAGGTCTCTGTTCTCAAGAGCCCAGGAGTCTGCTCAAGAGTGCCCACAGTCCACAGCAACCTTTGCTGTCCCTGTTACCACATGTCAGTGGCAGAGCTTGGTGTGGGAACAAGACCTCTGGGTTCACCTAAGGCACCAGGTCAAGTCCAACTTGTGCCAGTCCTTTTGCAGAACTATGGCTCCCTGGCTATGTATCTCCATCAGACCTTTCCACTTGCCTTCTCTGTGGTCTGCAACTCATTTTAACCAAGCATTTTCACATTTCTGGGTAATTTTACAGATTTTTTTTTTTTTGACAACTTTGTCTCTGAATTTCTTGGACAAGTTTTAGCCACCTCCAGGCTGCAAAACTGAAGCATAGCCCATGGTTAGAAAATGACAATGAGAAAATTCATATATGCAGACTGATTCCACAATGAGGATTTTTCATGTCATTTCGCTGCTTCAGAATGAGACAATCTGCATAACTCCTCCCACAATCAAAAAGGATATTTGCTTCTGTTAAAGAGAAAATGCAAATTCTGATTCTGTTCTGAGAGTAGGAGCCCAGCTTGGATTTGGTGTGAATACAGTAAGATCAACTTTAGGACATTGTAATATGCAACTCAAAAGAACTCATCAAGTTGATCTAATCTAAGCTTCTCCACAGAAAACTCAAATATGCTTGAATTCTTGGATTAGTCAATGTTTGCAGCTACTTGAATTACATTTCATATATACATAAATTGAACAGATGAATCTCAGCAGTTAAGTACTCTGCTGTCAATTTCCTTTCTTTTTTTTTTTTAAATTAAGAAAAGAGTAGAACATATTTAAACTCATCACTCCAAGAAGTAGTATCTGGCTGTGATCAGACACAATCAACTGAAAGAAAAGGAATAGCCATATTTGCATCCATAATCTTTTTTATCTTGACACTGAAGGCTAATTGTCATATCAGTAAATGTGGAATGAAATATAGTATGTGTGCCTGAAGGTTCCATATTTGCTAAATTGCTTAACAGAAGCTACTGCTTGCTGTTTTGACATAGATATACACTTGCTGTCTGATAGCACATTTCTGTAGGAGATAATTTTGAGTAGGCTCTGTCAAATAAAGTTAGATTTAATGCAGCTACAATGCTAGTAATAAAGGAAAAGCACTGACGTTTTCTTCTTTGTAATTAGATGCTGCCACTGATATCCAGACTGAAGACACTGTTGTTCTGAATAGTGATTGTTGCTGGAATGCTCATTGTGTTTCCTGGAATCTGTATTGTCCCTGAGGGTATGGAGCATGCGTGTGTGACCACTGTACTTGTAACTGAACTGTCAGAAACCTATCAAAATGTGAAAGAATACCACCAGATGAACCCTACCTAAATGTTTATCCCTCACTTCCACTGATTGTATGTATTAAACTCACATTTTAAAGAGAATAGTAATGTATTATGCTCTAGGGAAATGTCTTTTAACAGCCTAAAAATTATTAAGGGTTCAAATTGGCTTTCAAAGACCTTTTATACCTGTATGCTTTTTCCTTTGTTTTCAAAGAAAATTTCTTCTCAGAGGAATGGAGGGAATACGTGATGATGCATTTAGTGGTAACAGAAATCCCTCTGCCTGCCATTTCCAAACTTCCTATCACATCAAACGCTGCAAAGGCTGAAGAGGTCTGGCCCCTCTGCAGCCCAGCTTCTAGGAGATGTGGGCACAACCATGGAAACAAAGACTGCTCGGTCACTGCTATGTCCTAAGAGTTCCCCCAGTGGTCATTTAGCCCTGGGGGATGTTCTTCTAGACTGGAAACAATAAAGATATACACATGATATATGCACTGGTTTGTGGAGCAAAGTAACGTAGCTGTTCCTAAGGCAGACACCCCACTGTTCGGTTGCTTGGAGCAATTTGCAGCGCTACATTCAGCTTACACGTATCCTATGTAAATACAGAGAACGAGAGGGATGGAAACAAGGAAACGGAAATGGGGAATGTCAAATGCAGCTATAAATATTGTAAATTCTGCAGCAACCAGGCAGCCTCATTTCATTCTGAAAGCTAGAGAGATGGAACTGATTAGTTCTCGCTGAGGAAAGGATATTGATGTTTAATACCCTTTTGAGACTGTTGGATTTGGTTATTGGATTCAAAGCAGGACACCTGATGGTATAGACAGTAGTGTATAATGAGGTTTCCTTTCATAACAACTGAAAGTCCTCAAGAAAATTACCATTTCCAGCTTAGAAATGGAGGTTCTCCTTTGCTGACTGAGAATCGTTTATTTATAAAAACAACTTTAAATTAGCTGCCATTTGCAACATCAGGGGATAATCAGCACATTTCTTATGTAAGCCAAACTAAAGTTCTCTCTCTCTCTCTGTGGTGATATTCAGAGTTGCCCTACTGTTGTTCATCTTGTGGACTGAATTTGCTTTGATTTTAAAAAATGACTACCCAAATTGTTAAGAAAGGTTTAGCCAAAATAGATGATGTTCGGAGAGATGACGTTGGGTTTCAACCGGCAAGGAAATACCTCTGAAGGTGAAAAGAAGAAGTTTATAAAAAATCAATGACCTAAAAAATGAAAAAATTGAAAAATGAATAGTTTACACAGAGAAAATCACATTTGTAAGGTGTAATCCATAAAGAATTTTGGCCAAAAGAATGGAATGGTCTTTTGGAAAGGACCTTCAAAGATTCAACTGCCTGATCACCTTCGGGCTAACCAAAAGTTAAAGTGTATCACTGAAGGCATTATCTAAACTCCTCCTATAGACAGAAGCAGGCATAGGGCAGCAGCTGCCTCTCTGGGAAGCCTGTTCCACTGCCTGGCTCCATGCCACCCCTATACATCCTGTCTGGGATCCCAGGAATCAGAGACTGTCATCGATAACAAAAAGAAAAGAAAATAAACAACAACAAAATAAACAGAACAGCTCAGATGGCAAACAGATCTATCAATTATTTATGCAGCTCTATTAAGCTTTCTACTTCAACTTTTATTTGCAGAGTATGTTTTCTAGCAACTAAACATTGCACCTGGCTCCTGTTTTAAATCAGAGGACAAATCAATCGTATGAGTGACAACTGTAAATTAATTGGCAAAATGGGACTGTTGCAGATTATTGAAATTTGGGAAACAATACATGTCTATACAGTGATACTTACAATGTACCCAAAATATCATTGTTTCCTTATATTCTGATCTTGCAGTGCTCTGCTAACCTCACTAATACCTACTGTATTTCAGTTGCTAAACATTACCCTAAAGGCAGACTTTCTGACATATAAAGCAAAGTACAATTATTTTCTACTCATGGCCTGCAACCCTCCAAATAGAAACTGAAAGGGATTCAACCTAATTCCACCTCTGAGTAGAACAGTTTTATTGCTTAATGAACTACTTTAATTCTTTTCTCCCAAATAATACCTGAAAATTAATATATGGCAAATGTACACCATATAATTTGGGAGATATTGAGTGAAGGATTTTTTTCAACTTGACCTACCCTACCTGAGGTGAAGGGACACAATTCCCATTCAAATATCACATACAAAGAACAACAGCCTATAGTAATAATAGAAGTGATATAGAACTGGCCTTGCCTTACAATATAATTCATTCAATCAAAATTCATCAAGTAAAAATGTGTTTCAAATAATTTTCAGATCTGCATTAATATGCACCAAGTTTTATTTCTCACTGGAGACAACGCAGAGAGCCATATCAAGTCATGAAGTGCTGCAGTGCATGATAATGCATGGCATGCAGTTCATTACATCCTAATGTTATGACATTGTTCTTCAATATTTGGGTATAATTAGGGAGTCAAGGTGCTATATTAGCACATTATGAAGTCCAATTAACAATCATTAACTTATGAACTTCTTCACACACTTGATGGACAGCGAGCATCTTGGGAAAAAAGATAAAAGGTGAACTTGAATGAGTTCAGACCAATGGATGATGTTTTGAGGAGTTAAAGATATCTCAGATGATAATTTAAATCTGATGTACCAGGGCATGTTGACATATTGATGGATAAGTAGAAACGTTATATGAGATGGTCATGCTGGTTGAGCATTTAGAGTGATTTATGCTGAAACATTTGCTTTTTATGTGCTTACCATCATTACATAGTTATTTTATGTTAAAAATAAAGTGCTGTAAATGTTACATTAGTAATAAAATATGCACTAGATATGTGCTTTATTGGTTTTATTTGTGTATGAATAAATAACACTACATCCATGCAAAAATGATACGGCAATAATATACCTAGACTAGGCACAGTGACAACCTGTAGCTGTCTGATGGTGAAATTAATGCTGAAATCCACATATAGAAGTCAGTGCAAACCAAGATTCATTCAAACAATATATGCCAGTGCTTAGATATAGTTTAGACTTTTGATGTCCCTTTGAGATGAATAAAACCATCTCTGCATATTATATGCACCTACACATGCAGAATTGCTCCACTGTGATATGAGACGCAGTGACTAAGCAATTACAGAGATGTTAGCAAACTCTCAAATATAACGACGCATTTATAGAGAACTGCCAAGCAGAAGTAATTTTCCTTTGTGATTATCCACTTTTTTTCCACAGTCTGTTACACACCTCTTTTTTTCTTCCTAGCAATTTTGTAACCTCCGGGTGATCAGTCCACTTTCAGACTTGTCTGCTCTCCCTTTAGGAAGTCCCACTCCACAAAAAGGTCCAACACAGGGATACACCATACCATGGGTCCATGAACCATGATCTAACAGGGCTAACAAAGAGCCATGGATCTAACAAAGCCCACGCGCTCCTGGAACACAAGAGTTAGTTTGACTTTCATAAGGTATCAAGGGTTGGAAAAGACCACTAAGATCAAGTCCAGCTGTGAACCCACCCCTACCATGCTCATTAACCACATCCCTCAGTGCCACTTCTCCACAGTTCTGGGGCACCTCCAGGGATGGTGACACTACCACCTTCCTGAGCACGCTGTGCCAATGCTCTTATGGAGAATAAATTTTTCCTAATATCCAACCTGAATCTCACCTGGCACAACTTAAAGTCCCTCTTGTCCTGTTGTTGCTATCTGGCAGAAGAGGCCAATCAATCTGTTCAGGGAGTTTTAGAGAGCCATAAGGTTTCCCCTGAGCAAAAAGATTTCTGCATTCCTGCAGTGCCCCTGACCCTGACATCCAGGAGTTCTGCAAATAAGGACTATTCTGTAGCTGAAAAACATTACATATACAGGGCAATTTTCACTAAGAAAAAAAAAATGATAGTGTTGCAAAGGAACACCAGTAAGGAAAAACCCAGACATATGGTCCCTTCAAGTTTGACTCACAATGTATATATATATTTATGAGATAGGGTAGGAAGTAACATTTGGAATTTGACAGTATCATCAGTTCTGAGTTAGCAGCAAAGGGCTGTGACTTCTTGCAAGAGCCCTTGCCCTGAGTGCCTTCACCTCTTAAAGATCAGTTGGCTCGGGCAAGGCCCAATGCAAGTCATTTTTATTCTGAGCTAAGTAAGGAACTGGGACTCGTGGAATAAAAAGAGCAGCACAGGAAGAGAACTGCTGTGCCATTACTGCAGAATACTAGGCTCTTAATTTAGAGAGCACTCTTGCAGGCTGTCAATAAAGTGTATATTATCACAGCATCAAATATCTGGGAAGATGCTACGCTGCCCTGAAATTCAGTTGGCTTTCTCTGGGATAATAGAGCCCTGACACTGTAGGGAACCCCTATTCTGTTGACAAAATTACCACCCTTGAGGGGACAGAGGCGACACAGATCCTGTCCCGACGCACAGCAGAGCAGCACTTTCATGTCAGTGGGTTTCCTAAGGCTCCAGCCACCTGTCAGCACAACCCTCACTACGACTCCCACATGGAAATTTCTGTTACAGAAGGCAGAAGAGACCACATGTACCTTTAACAACCAAATATCTCAGTAACTACAGAACATTTTGTAAAAGCCACTTCTTCAGTTCAGCAAGGACTAAGCAGAAATAAGAGAGAGGATGAAGCAGGGAAAATGGCAATTAAAAGCATAAGAGATTAAAAATATCCTCATATGCTTCTTTCCATAGAAACTGAGTGGACACAGAAATGGTAGCATCCAGGCAGTATTTCTTCGATAATCACAACATAGAGCAGTGATGTAAGTCCAGGGGGAGGGGTATCCCACACCACTTAGCAGATAACAATTACCCCCACATAAACGCAGGCACAAGGACATTTATCTCAAACACACACAAACAAGACTGCTGGCACCTATAATGCATTCCACAAACCCAATTTGTTTTCACTTCATTATTTTTGAATGTGTAGGGAGAGTTCTGGGAACACGTGATGCTGCTATGCCAAATTCTCCAGAAGTACAAGTTCTTTTGGTGCTAACAGGAGCTTTATACTATTTTCATTCTAATTTTCCACTATAGCAATGCCAAACACCATTTAGCTTTGCTCAGAAAGTTGAAGCTTTTGTCAGCAAAGCCCCAGAATCACTTCTTTTTCTCTTTATTCCTGTGAGCAGCCACATAAATCCTGGATGTTCTCTATTCTACATGAAGTAAATATTGAAACTGTGCTAGGAGATATTCAAATAGAGCTGACAGAGACTTGAGCCTGAGATTCCAACTACCCTGCACTTGAAACAGTTCTATCAGCAATTGCCCATTCTGACAGCGCCACATATCCACTGTCTGCAATCAGTACGGGGTGCCATAGATCTTCCTAATCACCTTTCTTTCCAGTGACAAATATGAGCAAGTTAAAGCTAAGGTCAAACGAAAGTACTAAACACCTTCAATACATCAGGAAAGTTACCTTTCCTCAAAATACAAAGCACAGTATCTGGCAAGCTTGAGTGATGCAAAGCATGTTGGGTAGGAGGTTTGTCAAAACAACAGCACTAAAAAAAAATAAAAATAATAATAAAAAAAAGATGCAAAATGCCTTGGAGTTTTGCTGGAAGCTGGAGAAGACTGCTCTTTCCAATAAAGTATTATCTGTGAGAACAGCCATCCATATGTCAGACTCAGCTGGCACCTGCCCAGTGGAGATCAGCACTGATGGACCTTTCTTCCAGCCAGAAGGATCCTCTGGGGCTGGGCCACCAAGGCTGCAACAGCTGCAACGATGGCCTGAAGGACAGTGTCCCACCTCGGGACAGCTGCCAGGACTTGGAGGCTCTCAGAAATGAGTGACCTGTAAGTGTTCCCCAGTTTCATTCACTCATCCCCACCCACAAAGTGTGGGCTGGAAGTCACCTCCCTGCTCATCAGCTTCTGCGAAGACTTCCTCACACAGCTCAGCATGAATGCAGCCAGCTCAACTGTTTACACATTAGATTTGCGTTTTCTGGGACCAATAACTGCTGACAGTGCACTGAGGAAAGGTCAGATAAACTTGCACAAGTACTATGGCTTTCCATACTTTTATCCAGAGCTGCCTCTATGGTATCTCCTAGAATGGCTTGGGTTGGGTGGGACCTTAAAACCCACCCAGTTCCAGTCCCCTGCTGTAGGCTGGCTGTCACCTACCAGATCAGGCTGCCCAGGTCACATCCAACCTGGCCTTGAATACCTCCAGGGATGGAGCATCCCCAGCTCACTGGGTGCGGTCATGCAGAGCAGGTGGCTCCCCAGGGAGCAGCTCTCCTGAGCAAGGTAGTTACAAACCTACTTGGTGTTCACCTTCTAAGAATAAAGCCTGTGCTGGTGAAACACTGCTCCTTTGCTACTTTTCCCTTAATTGCTACTGATTTCCATGTGAACGTCCTTGAAGCCATTTCTCTTCCTTAGATGACCTAGCAAACACTGCACAAAGGTACATCCAGATCAGGCAAGTGCAGATCAAATCAGATTTAACTTGAGGCTTTGCAGGAGGGAGCTGCAAAAATATATCAGAGTTCAGTTGTTTTAGTGCATTCAGAGCTGAATGGTGACAAAAGATATCCCCCATTCAGAAACATGGGATCCAGTCAGGTTGAAGGGTCTGTGACTCATGGTCATTCCTTTGGCAGGGCTGGGACCTCCCCCCTTCCTGAGAACAGTTGTTAGAGGTGGCTGTAGGGCAAACCAAAGCCTTTTGGTTGCAGTTCAGAGTGGAGCACAAAGAAGTTACATACTCAGATGGCAATGATCTGGAGTTAGATTGTCAATTTCATTCTTACTTTTGGAAAGAAAAGGTGTCAGAGACTTTCCTCCGGAAAAAAATAAGAAGGAAAAAGAAAGAAAAAGAAAAAAATCCCAAATTAATTCCCAGTCTGAACACCTCAACCAGATGACAGAATCACTTTAACTTGAAATGAAGAGGGTAGATGTAAAAAATGCAACTTTTACCACGTACAGCAAGCACGAACAGGCACAGAGGAACCTGAATGAAAGTTCAAACCCAAACTTTGTGCTAGGCAGTGCGAGCAGTCAGTAATTATTTATAGCTACAGGCCAGTGCCTTCTGAGCATAGGAGAAGCACTAAGCAAGCTACCTTTCACCATGAAAGAAGCTCTGGGAATATTTCAGGAGGTTACAGGAGGAATATCTGTTGAGGGGTCAGGGCGCAGGGCAGGAGGCTGCCTGGTACAGTAGGAATTATATTATTTTCTTCTGCAACCATAGAATGTTCTATTTCATCCATCACGGTGGCTGCCAGTCAGCTCTAAGTAGAGCCCGTATCTAAATTTATTTGTGTTATTATGCAAAAGACAAACGGCTTTTCCTCCTGTCAAATGAACCCCTAAACTTAGGGAATGCATAACCCAGATTCTGAATCCTCACAACGCAACAGAACTTTACTCAAAAGAGGGAAAGATGTTAGAGAGCAGCTCAGGCCATGGGCTGCTCAGGGAGCTGCGAAGGATGTGGGTCTCATTGCGTCCCCTGACCCACACGCATTGCTTCATTTTGCTCTGTCAATGAATTGTCCCCTTCCCCACTTGTCAAGGTGGCCAGAAATGCCCTGTTGCATTACAGAGTAACATAAATATTGTTTTGGACTTCAGTGCTTCAGCGCTCATTTTCCAATTATATAAGGCTCAATTGTTCATACAAGAATTCCTTGTTGACTAATTGGCAAAAACATATACGTAGTTAAGTAGCACACTGTGTCCTACTTTGATTAAATGTGCTACTGTTCCATCCTAATTAGAAATACTCATTCTCCCTTTTAATTGCATACCTTTGCATATTTACAGCAATTAATACATTGTAAAAGTGGAACATACTAAGTTGGTCTAATATTTGCATTTCTGCTGGTTAAGTCTGTTAAGGCATCTCTTCTACATTAGGCTTTAATTATGGGAGGAATGAAAAACACCTGATGGCATGCTGGAACACAAAATCATTTTCTTTGGACTCTTCCACCTGGTCACTGACCAAAGCAGTGTTTTTCCCATAAAAATTAGCTGAATATCTACTTCCCAAGGAATTAATGCTCTAATTGCATGCACTTTTCTAAATGGGTAATATGCCCTTGAAACATTGATAAGATCTTAATTATAGAAGTATGAGCAATACCATTGTCATGAACTGCTTTCTATTTTATGCCAATTATACAAGTAATAAGCTGCATTCAGTAAAACAACACATATTAGCAGCATTCAAGTCTTTTCTATATTGTTAGCAAGTCTGGAAGCTGTTTATTTTTGCTGCCCACAGGTATCCTGCCCCACAAAACATTTTAAGAGTAACAGGAGTTAATAGTTTATTTCGGAAACAAGTTGGCTGAATTCTTGGCTTGTTCTCTCTTGATGTCATTGCAACTACACCACAAGACACCAGCTGGGAACATGGCATACGGTACGGTGTTACATTCACTTACCAGACTGAGTAGAGTCCTTTTATTCCATACTAACCAACAATCAGAGGTCGTTCATAGATTTTAAAGGGTTTGGTGTGCAAATACATTAATATACATGCATATGCTGTAGTAAAATATGCCCCAGTTGAGAAGCCCTCTCCTTGCTGCTTTTGTCCTCAGCGTCAGTCCTTAATAAACAGGAGCAGTTTGTAGGGCTTTTGGATGCTGCTCACTGGCTTAGGAAGACGCCTACTACAACAAAAGGGATAGCAGGGAAAAGGGGAAAATACAAGACAACAGGCCAAAATAATGTTTCATGCAGTATCCCCCAGGTCATGGGTCACTGTTGATCCATGGCAATGGTGGGGATGGCAGGACAGATGACTAAGGGGAACCTGTTTATTGCTTTTCTAAGCATTTTGTACAAGAAAGTTATGCTGGAGCAGCCTCTGCCATGGATAGAGACAAAACAGGGTGGCATGGTGGGAGTGGGATGCGGACTAGGCAGGGCTGGAAATGACAGAGGGATAACATGCAGAGCCCACCTGCCCAACAGTTCTTAACACACAAGTTGCTGTCTGCTCCATCAGTGGCTTCAGAAGCTGCATTTAAATTCATCTTCTACTTCTTTCCCAGTAGAAATCCGACCCAGAGTTTCCTATTACTTAAACTAAAATCACTGTCATTCTCTAAAAGCTATTTCTCACCCACTTTTCTCACTTCTCAACATTTCACACAGACAAACATTTCAGTCATGAAATCTGTACTTTGGTAAGAGAGCAAGATTTGATTAGCAAACTCATCAGCTGTTGTGTTTTCCAGATATCATCCAAAATATCAGGCAGGGCAGAAGAGAACACTGCACTGTTTCTCCCACCCACAGAGTGTCAGCTCCAACTCTGCTATCGCAATGCCTTTATGGCACCATGTTTAAGCCTGCAACTATATTTGCATGCATTCATTCATTCATTCAAAACCAAGCCTGACATTCGTAAAAACACATACAGCTGGTGAAGGAGCTGGTGTCTGCAACTTTCTTCCTTACCAATTTCAGATGTTTCCAAAGAAAAAAGGCTGGAGAAGGCTACGTGAAGATGAAAGGGAAATTTGGTAAGCTTTCAAAAGAGCCTGAGAGTACAAGGCAAACCTGGTCAAAAAGTTGTTACCAGAAACCAGAATGCCTGTGCAATACTCAAAAGCAAATATGAGTACAATAGGAAATGCTGCTAAAGGTCCTCTGGGAAATGGAATGATTTCCTGTGAGCTAGGGGGAAATTACTCTATGGATATCTGTCAGAATGGTGGTACATCTCCTGTTGAAACCATGTGGACATTCACAGAGTTACCTTCAGATAAGGGTAGGGTTTAGTTGGTAAACAAATATCAGCAAATTAAGTGGTAATCTGCTGCCAGGGACACCATTTGAAAACAGACACAAAGCCCACTGACATGACCACACAGGTATCTCCCTGCAAATTTTTGATGTGAAATAGCTTGGAAGTGTAAGACCCATTGACAAGCAAAATTTAATTTAAAATGATGCCCTTCAGGAAAGAAGATATTAAACATTTGATTCTCTTGCTGTATCATAAATTACTAAATATACTTTTTTTTTTTTTTTAATTAGTACTTCTATTCTCCAACAGTGACATGAAAGGATATAGGCTCTCAGCTGCCAGCACTTTTAACTGAGCCCATTACAATTAGAAGTGAATAGCCAGAAGGGCAGGGCCTTACAGCCTGCTGAAGGACTGCTCAGCACCAGCAAGAACAGTTTCTGGGGCTAACCAGTTCAAGTTCTGCAAGTCTGCTCCCCCAGCCACAGGCAGGCAGTGAGCAAATGAGTCCTGAGATGATCCGTCCATCTACACAAGTACAGAGGGTGAGAGTGCACAAGATTTGTTTATTTACAGAGAAAAAAAATTAGTCCTCCCCAGGAAAACATTTAATTTTTCTCTGACAATTCTCTGATCTTCTGCAAAGCTCTCAGAGGTGATGCCAAATAAACTCAAGTGTTTCTGGAGGCAGATGCTCTCTACAGAACATTTCAAAATGCCTTGGACAGAAGGCAGCAGAGGTGTGCAAATGGCAGTGGTAGTCTGCTGCAGATGGGAGGTTGCTCCATACATGGGATATGTAACAACTTGGTTGCATTAAGAATAGTTAAGAAAATAAAATTGTAACATTCCCTTTAAGAGTGATGAAAAAAATACATAAAAATAAACACATTATAGACATCATTTTGCAAGTCTGGTGGGAATGGCTGTTTGATAATCTGTAATTTCCTACTGATAACTCTGACTCTGTAATTTCCTAGCATAACTCTGACGTTGAACAACAGGGCTGTGATTGACTGTCTGCACAAAAATGAGTTATAATGGGATTTGGCACCTCTGAAGTGGGAGGACACAGGGAGGCCAGCAATTGTTTGCACTTCTGGAGGAGTTATCCAACTTCAGAATCGTTCGGCAGCGTGTTTCAATCGACAGCGGGAGAGTACAGCTATCTCCACTCTGAAGAAGTTTAATCTATGGCTGGGATCCAAAAAAGACCAAGTGTCCTCTGAATTCAAAGGCAGCCAATCTTCATAGACTTGAGAAGAGATTATCTAGAGATTATGCTGGTAATTAACTGAGGAAATGGAAAGTTGGTCTAAACCCTGTGGATCTGTCTCAAAGTCACATTGCTGTTTTCTTTCCATAAAGGTTGTGCACTGGAGGCTGTGAGCAGGCTTTAAGGGGAAGCACGGTGCAACTCTGGTAAGTCAGTCAGGGGAGCCTGAATGCAGGTGTCTGTCTTAGCTTTTTCTTCACATTGTAGTGGACAAGTGGCTGACAATAGATAATTTCTTCTGTGAAATTCAAATTAAAGCTAGCAATTACCCAGCAATAGCCACCAATCATCCTGTTAAGCATCAACACCAGTGTTACTGCCATTAATAGTATTTATTCCAACTCCTTTGTGTTATATCACTAGTTTACTGCAATTATACTCAATCAGACAGATTGTAAGCACTGGCTTATATACCTAGTGAAGCCCATCACAACGCAGATGAGCAGAAGGACCCCTGTTAAATGGTGAGGTCTCACATTATATTACTCTAGAGATCTTCTCCAAGAAAAACCGCAGACTCAACAATTAATTCTTACAGCATTACTTCTCCTCTTATTTGCGGGCAATGCTTTACAGTTCTCTGATATCTTTGATTACATGGTAACTATTATTCTTTCCTCATCTGGTATTAGCATAGACAATCACAGAGGAGTGCTTCCTAGCTGCAGACACGCAGCAGCCCTGCTATTTAGCATTTAGATGGTGCAACTGAACCGGGACCAATGCACCAGTGAGGTGGAGGGAAGTGGACACGAGCAGCGACAGTTGGCTGGACAGAATGCCCCTTCTCATTTCTCTCACTCTGTCCCTTGCCAAAAACATTATGCCATTGCAGGCAGGCAGAGGAAACGTGCCTGCTGTCAGCAGGTCAGCTCTAATCACCGCATCCCACTCTGCGGGTATCTCAGACTTCCACTCGTCGCTGTTTTCCAGAGTGAAGAACAGCTTGAGACAGCTGCAACAAGGCAAAAGGGCCCTGTGCACCGGGCAAATCTCCTGTTGCAAATTGAGTGTGCAGAATAGACATGAATGCTGACATCCCACAATTCATCTTCCCACAGCCCTGAATGATTACCAAGTCCCTGGTTCCCTCAGCACAAGCTTAGCCCCTTCACCCAGAATATCCATGGATGTCTGGGAAGTTGTGGAATCAGTGCTCCATTTTAAATGATTCTTTCACTCTTTCCCACATGAATTATTGTTATTTGCATTAGCAAACATGCTCTATGCCAAATTTCCCACAGGTCTCTTTTTAAATTAGCCATCTGCAGCCTTGTGAAGCTTAACGTGCACATAAAGTATGTGAATGGATACCCAAAATACTATCAAATCACATAGGTACTTATCCATCTCTAAACATACTGCATATGCACACTCTCCATTTCAGGTAGAAGCAGTGAGATTATTAAAGGTGGAATGACACCTAAACAACCCCCACACACAATCAAGCTCCTGGCCATCGCTCTTTACCACCAGCTTCAATGCAGCAAGCATCACGCAGCAGGAGAGAGCTCCCTACTTGAAGCGTCCTTCACTCTTTAACAAGAAGGTGGTGTTTTTCCATTATTTGCTCCTTAACAACAAAACATTTAAAGGTCTTTACAGCCTACTGCAGAGTGTTAATTTTTAATGGGAGAAGCTACATGCTGCCTGATTCCTTTAGTGCACAAAGCAGCCAACCAATCATGAATCACCTATTACTCCAGAACAGCAGTTTCAGCAAGGAGTCTTTACAGCTCAGAGCATCCTTGAGGGCTAAAGATGTCAAGCAGTTTAAATGCCAATGAAATCAAGACGACACCAGGCTCAGATGTGCTAGGTAAAAAGGACAGGAAAATGGAGACCTCTACTGAGAGCATAAAACTTTGCTCTGCGTTAAGAAATAAGAACCCACTTAAGATGACTATAAAGGACTTGCCTGGTGAAATGGGGAAAGGGATAAGCAGCACCAATGACAAAGTACATAAACAATGTTATAGTGAAAAATGAGTAAATCAAGGCCTGAAAGATGTGAGAGAGTCCATCCCTCCCTTTGCCCATTACTGATACATGCCTTGCCTATTTGAAGTCTGATGGAAATCCAGTTCAGCCCTACAAAAACCATTTCAAGTCTTAACAACTTGTAAGATGGTTTCCCGTCTCCAGTTAAGCCTAAAGAGCACTGAAACTCAGTGCAATTTTGCCCATTGCCAAGTCATATAATCAGAAATGTTGGAGAAGACCACTAAGATCATGAAGTCCAACTGTCAATCCACCCCCACCATGCCCACTGACCATGTCCCTCAGTGACACATCTCCATGCTTGAACATCTCCAGGTATGGTGACTCAATCACCACCCTGGGCAGCCTGCTCCAGTGCCTCACCACTCTTTTTGAGAAGAAATATTTCCTAATATCCAAGCTGAACTTCCCCTGGTGCAGCATGAGGCCATTACCTCTCCTCGCATCACTGTTACTCCCACCTCACTGCAGCCTCCTTTGAGAGACCCAGGCATTTGAGTAACACAAGATTTCTGACATCTCAAAGCTAAAACTCTCTTGCAAAAGAATTAGTTCATAGTGCTTTCAGGACTGCCTGGTCTTGGACATCCTCCCTGTCTATCACACCCTTCCTTCATGGGACCTCCTAAGTAAGAACACATGGCTCCAGCTCCTGCTAGAGGTACAGCACAGTGCTGTGTGTCTCAGCAGTTTGCACAAACAGGACAGCAATCCTCAAATGACACCGCATCATATTAAATAGACAAAGTAGCAAATATTTCTATGAATAATCTAAGTATACTTTTTTTATTTTTTTACCCTACAGTAATGCTTTTTTCAAAACTCTCCAGTATGCTGTGCACAGGACTGAAAGTTATTACCCATCTAAGCCATTGCCAGAATAAGAATATTTTTGCTTTTGTGTCTTAAAAAATCTCTTCTAAAATGAAACCATGGGTGCCAAGTTTCAAGGCTGAGTGAATTCTTACTGCAAAATTAGAAATCCCTGAAAATACAGGATCAAATTGATAGTGTTTAATAAGCCTTAACAGAAACACTTCTAACAGTTGCCTCTTCTAATAGTTTTCATAGAAATGCTTGTTCCCTAAGAGTATCCCACCTGAAAGTAGAGCATTCAGCTGTGGCATCACTCTGCTTCAGGTCAGTATCTAAAAGTTCAGTATTTAAAATGCTCTGGAGAGAGCACACGACCTACCCATAGCACAGCAACAGGCAGAAAGAGAACAAACCACAAACAGGGCAAGCAGGTTTTCTTATAGCCCACTCTTCCACGTCACCATAGCTGGGATGCTCCAGGCCTGGGTGCTCCAACTTCAGGAGATAACCCGTGAGCAGTGCAGTGAGAGGAGGGGTGTTTATCCTTAGTACATGAAGTATGATTGTTAAATGACAGTCTCATTTGTTAGTGCCAATTGGGATGCACTGAGCTGAAGTCACGAAACGTGTTTCATAATTACACATGCTGAATTCAGAAGTATTTATGGATGGCTTCAGCCCACTTTCTCCACTGAACGTAGTGAGGTGAGATGATTTTGTAATGACACTGTCGTGCTGGTGCACTTGTGCATTCCTGCACTTCAGAGATAAGAGAGCAACAAAATGAATCTTGGTGATGAGCAGTGATGGAAAGGACAGCAAGAGAGGTACCAATAAAGGTCCACGGCCCCTGGGTCAAGCACTGATTCAGTGCTTACATAATGACAGCTTGTACAGTTGCTCCTGTGGTGTGGCCCTTTGCTATTACCACATTTACAGTTACTTGAAACACTGGTTGTTCTTCAATATCAATCAATTTCTCTGCCTTCCCTTTTCCTCAAGCCATATTCAGACCAGTCCTTCCCAGCTCTAGGGAAAAGATGCCCTAATTTGTGAAAAACCATCTACCTTTTTTGCCCTGTCCCATTTTTAGCTTCGGACCACGAACAACTACAGACAGCAGTACAATATGCAAAGATAGAAGAGCTTCAGCCAACATGCCTTAATAGAAGTGGCAGCTGCTATTGATTTCCTAAACACAGAGGTTGTGCCCTTCTCCTCTATGACAAAACAGTTAGTAAAGACTCAGGGCTCAAGGGAAACCCCGTGGTACGTAAACATGAACTTGTGGTTTACTGTTAATACAATACAGTCAACAACTTCTTCTATGGTAGAGTTTGGGAGGAGCGTGCAGGTGGCAAATATTTACTAGAAAAAGATACCACTGATTTAAGTAGAACTGAATATATCAGTCAAAAGAATCAGCAGGTACATAAGAACAACAGGAAACCATGGCTGGCATTTTAGTTATCATTAAATTTCTAATCAAAATGAAAAAAGAAAGTAAATCAGATTAGCTCTTCTTGGAATATAAAACATACAGTGATAAAGCAACATAACTTATCTTCTGATAACAGTAAAGTGCACTTAATGTAATTAAAACCAGCGTTAGAACTCAGTTTGACAATGAGAAACATCATTAACAGTTGTCATGATAGAAAAGACAAAAAAAAATTCATCTAAACAATAGCATGAGGTTAAGAAGCTCCTTACGACTTGGTAATACATTTTATGCTTTTAATACAAAGAACATTCTACTTAGTAGCAATGCAAGGTGTCCCTGCAGTGCTGTTCCTTAATATCCAGTGCTCTTCCAAGCAGTACTGGGCTGGGGAACATGGGGATGGCAGTAGATGTTTGTTGCCACTCTTCTCTCACTACTAATGATAAAAGCAGAGTAAATAAAACTACTCATTGGCCTGGCTCTATCAGCAGAAAGATCAGATGGACAGCTCGGATGAATAATACTGAAAATAGAACCACATATTTTGTTCTGAAACAAAAGCAACTTCCTTGCACCCTTTAAGTTATTAATGCTTTATTTTGTCTCCAGCTGTTAAGTTTATAGAAATTAAAAGTCATGACTATTTGTCTTTTGCCAGCATGAATTTAAAAGTGCCTTTAAAATACTCTCATTATCATTGTGCTTTATTTTTTTCAAGCAGATTCAATACAAAACAGATTACATCCTGCCTGCACTAGTAAAGTGCACATAAATTTTTCACAAACCAATTTATCTTAAAAATTTGTCTTTTCTCATTTTGATTCCAGACACAGTGCAAAGAAAAAGGCACTTCAAGTATTTTTTTAGATAACACAATTCTGGAGATGATGATGCATTAGTGTTTCTGGGGTCTTCTTGTTTTATAATGTTATTTCCAGACAATGAGAAGGCACTTTTATGAAATGGAATCGTCTAATATGGAACACTGAATTAATGTGAGATGTTAGTCTAACCTTCAACCTAAATTTTAAGAGTAGAGCTAGAGGATTCACTTGAAGATAACAGGAGTAAGAAAATCTGGATTTACTCAGCAAATATTCACCAAAAGGGATTCCTGGATCCCCTGCAGAATCATTTGGGCAATCTGCTGTCCTGACTCAGCTGTGGGACAAAAAATCAGTTCCCTATAACAACACCAGCAGCCAATAGTGTAGTCACTGGATCAACAATCAGATTGTTTCCAAGGTGCAAGAAACCCTTTTTGAGACACTGTTAGATGGATGCAATCATGGTTCTCACCAAGGGTCTTGAAGAGTAACGGGAAGAAAGGCTAAATTCCCAGCCCCATAAGGAACATTGCTCTGGAGGACAGCCCTTCCTCTGTCATGTGGCATAGATGTTACTAAACAAGTGCATGGGGAAGAGTCTACCAGCCGAGCAGAGACATTTAGAGCTAGTTTTGTTTGAATGGCCATAATGGCTGAGGTAACACCTTTAATCTACTACACAGCTCCTAAGAAAATCAAGGCAAGGACACTTGTGGAGCAGAAAAACTTCCACTCCCAATTTTCATGCAGTATTTCTCTCTCTGGCACTGATGACAGCCTTTTCACAAGTACCACAGCTGCTTTACAGAGAGAAAAAGACATGAGCAGTGTTGTGTTCAAAAGGCAGGAATAAAAGGTACCTTGTATGGTTTTGAGACGCTTACTGCTAACACATGTCAAAACCATGAACTTCTCCTGTAATTTGCTCTCCTGCCTAAGGAAGTTTTCTGTTTACACTTTCAGCTAATCAATTGTTGACTAGTAGTAGATTTACAGGTAATAACTTTCTTGTCCCCCTTGCGTGAGACAAAGTTTGATTCTCTGGCAACATTTAGTAAGCAACTGGGCTCAGCAGAGGAGAAACCAGAGTTTTTTTGAATGTTTGGGTGAGGTCTCTATGCACCATATTATTCCTGAATGTTTGGTCATGGTGAAGAACTGGTCAGAGTATGTCTTTACCTTTATCACAGAAATAGTTTGTATCTAGAACAAACCCTAATCCAAAAGCAACATCCAAGGGAAACGTTTCTTCAACAGTGGCAGATTTGTACAGCGTTGTATACACTACAACCTCAACACTTCTGACCTTTACAGACTTCTGATAATTTGCCAGAAAATTCCTGCTACCTAAACTATTTCAGATTCTGCCTCTATCTTTAGTAGTGCTGTCTTCTGAAATGCATATATGAGAAGAGCACACCTGTGCAGGCACACGATCTTTACTATGATTACATTCCTATGCTGTATAACAGGCTCTTTCAGAAAAAAGTTGGAAAGGCTGCAAGTAGAAATTCAACTTCAGGATGCTCAACCATTCTCTAGCACTGAAGGCTTGATGGATTCACTAGGAACCCAAAAAGTAAATCAGTTCCTGATACTTTGTTCTCAAACTAGCCCCTTCCAATAAGCGTTGACTTTTTTGCACTGCTGCATACTAAACCAAGAGTAAGCAGCCCATGATGAGCAGCAGAAAGCCACCTGACTCAGAGATTCATCTCTGAATCACAGTCACCTACTTCTGTGGGAGAGAAAGCGTAGCTAGCAATTTACCACCGGCCATTAACAGGTCTGGGTTATTACCTCCCTGTATGTGGGTGCTGGCTCGATTATTTTGACCCAGAGAGTGGGAGGGCTGAGTCGAGGAGTCACCCAGCCCCTGGAGCTGCCTACCATCTCCCAGCCCTCTCATTGGGACTGGAGGTTTAAGCAAGCTGCAGAACGGAGGATGGTTCATATACCCTCTTCCTACCTTGTTTAGATAGAAGAAGTCACAAAGCAATTAAACTACAAACTATCCCACGCTTATTTTCAAATTAACGCTGTGTTTAATGCACAGCTACTGTGTGCTTCATACTGTGAGTTCTGCTCTGAGATCCTTTCAGAAAGCATCAATGGACAGCAGGAAGCTGAATGTTAGCAAAGGTTGCATTTTGCAGCATCCTGAAATTGACAATATTGCTACAAAGGAGAAAATGATCTATTTTTCTGGCCCTTGGACTTCTATTGATGCAAAAAATAATAGTTCTATCCTTATTCAGGACAAACTGAATTTAAGGTAACTATCCTTGACATGTATTGCAACAGGAAACCAAACACTGAATTACTCAGATTGTGTATTGAACAATTCTGTGGCCTGGATAAACCTACATCACTGAAGTATTTGAGTGGAGATCGGCAATAAAAGATCTGTGATGTAAGAGTAAACATTCAATGCAGCAAGAACCAATTATACAAACAAGCGTTAAGATTTTAACTTAAAGTTCATTAGTTCACTGTACTTAGGGATCAACAGCAAAAAGCAAATGACAGTGCTATGTTGCAATGGCAACTGTGAGAACAAACTGAAGAGCTTTAAGTCCTAGCAAATGCCAGCAATACCAAACTTTTGCTGAGCCGAGAAAACTCAGTTTCTACTTGGCACAAAAGAATCAGACAACTTCAAATGATGTTAATAGCTAGAGATAAAGGCTAAATCTTTTTCCTTTACTCAGTGAAGTGGATGAGATGTCTGCAGTGTATACACATTATCCAAAGACCAGTGAAGGCCAAATTTTGTAGGAAACTATCAGAGTCCAAGCAGGAACATGACACCACATGGAACTGGCTTAAATGTAGACAGACCAGCCTGTGGGATTTGGTCATCTAATCATCTCTACAAATCCTGGTCTTACGCAGAAAGAAGACTCTAAAAATGATCCAACAGAGACAATGATACAATTCCTAACCTGATGTGCAATAAACTCCCATTCACCTTCCCTCATTTCCCAGTCCTCTCCACAACGATGGAAGTTTCTCGCTCTTTTTATTTTACTTTTTCCTTCACCTGTCTCCATGTTCTTAATGAACATGACAAAACAAAGAAGAAAAGCAAAAGACACATGCAGGAGACATGTGTCTGTTTTTAGACCCTAGGATAACAAGAATATGATTATTCTATTGTTCCCATGCGGATGTTCCACCATTGGACACTCCAGTACTTCTACAGATGTTGGGACAGAAATAATCAGACTATTCATTCCAGCATCTTCAGTGTTTTTTTTTTTTGTTTTGTTTTGTTTTTGTTTTTGCTTTTAAGTTATTTGCAATATTAATTCTCAATATCTTCCAATTGAAGGCACCTCTCCCAGTATCTGTTTCTTTCACCTCAGCTCCCTTGCTGCTCTGATTCCAGTTCATCTCATTGCCTGACACTTTCCTGGCTGGAAACTGTACCTGCCAAGCACCACAAGAAATGGAGGTGCGATGCTTGGAAGTACTTAACATCCTAGATAGGCTAAAGAATATTTAGCTTACAGACACAATGAACATAATTACACAGTACCAAGCCACAAACTCCATTACCTGTGTGATGGAGTTAGTCTCCTTTGAGACAAATATTGCCACCACAAAAGCAGCTGTCACAGAATCTCATGGTAAGACCAGAAAACATCTTTTACTATGTCCTCATACTCTCCTAAAACACAGAAACTTCTGAAACCCCGACTTAACCCTCCTTCCCCCTCCTCCCCTCCAAAATCTGTGACAAACATTTTACACATCTCTGAACATGTCAGGATGTATGGAAAGGATTCAATCTATTTTTGCCCCGGGGCCCACGTTACAAGGCAGAAGACCAACTTTATTTGAGGCAGAAAGCATATTCTATTAGCTAGAGCTGTAAGAACATTCCTGAAAAATATATTTCAGTGTATGTGGAATACACAGTAAGTTTCTAGAAAAGATCTTCAAGCTACCAACAGTTGTTTTTGTTTGTTTGTTTGTTTTTGAAGGAAAAGAGACTTTTTTCAAGAAATACAGTACCTATGTATTTAAATTATGGTAAGTGACTTTACTTTTTTCCCAGTCTCACTCATTTTATTCTGTTTAACTTCTGTGCTATTTAACTTCAGTGGTGTGGTTTTTTTCATACATAACAGTGTGAATGAGAACAACCCTTTGAGGTCGAGTTGAAGAAAAAAGGAAGACTGATGCTCTGCCCACGGAGACAGAAATGACAAGAAGAATGTACCTGAGTATCACACCTGGTCAGAGACAAGAGGCAGCTCATACAGAGAGCAGAAACAGAAAGACACTAACACTGAGAGGAGATCA
The DNA here is from genome assembly GCA_036925125.1 of Oreortyx pictus. Classification (NCBI taxonomy): domain Eukaryota; kingdom Metazoa; phylum Chordata; class Aves; order Galliformes; family Odontophoridae; genus Oreortyx; species Oreortyx pictus. The sequence continues at coordinate 4,648,808 of JAUPFR010000015.1, forward strand.
GAGTGCTTCTGCTGTGCTGATGGAAAGGTTTGAGCTTTACCTAAGTAGCTTTCAGCTAATGGGCTCATCACTCTTTGCCAGGTGCTCCCATACAGACAGCAGCCACGGAGAAACGTTCTCTGGGACACAGGCAGGAACAGAACATCTCTGTGTCACCTTCTTTTCCATCTCTGTGCTATACAATAATGTTGTGACAGTTCCCTGTGGAGCCAGAGTTTACCCCAGACCTGCTGAAACTGTAAGACCAGATTTTATCCCCATAATAACAGGCCAAATGAGACATACTGAAAAATAATAGGAAAAAAAGAAACCCAAGATGTTTTTTTGTATCATCTGGGTCTCAGTGTTCTACGTGTATATTCTACAAAGCACACTGAACTCGGGACTGGTTATGCGGATAACAAAGCTACCTGCTTTTTTCATTTCTATTTTTTTTTTTTTTAAACCAAAATGATAGGAATATCTAGTAGCAGAGGAAGGACAGGTTCTGCATATTAAAAGTGTTTGTGCACAGCATAAAAAATCTGTTTTAAAAGTACGTTCCCAATAACTTCTACTAACTGGATCCAACACTGAAAGGTAAAGGTACTGTACTTGTACAGGGCTGAGCAGCTTCCATCATCGGTCAACCATGGAAATAGAAAGCAAGGGCTTGACTAGCTCACATCCCTGAAATCAGTTATCTACTGATTCATCTTTGCCAACAGTTGCAAAAATCAATTCTACAGCTTTACCTCCTTACAAAGTCTTGGGCTTCGTATGGAAAGGCAATTATTTAAATTAATTATTTAAGCAAGTACTTTCAGAAAGTTAAAATATAGCAGTTAACTATGTTCTCTGTTTATCTCATGATTTTTTTAATCAGCAACTCAGATTCACAGATGTGATTAAATGCAAACACTTGTAAGGAAAGTCAATATAAATAGTAGGCAACAAAATATAGCTCTTCACTTCATTAGTATCTGTATCTTAGGTGACTGCAGGTGCACCTTAATGAATTACATGACTAGTAAAATACAATTAAATACAGCTGCATGTTTACAAAACTGCAGTATCAAATTACAGGTATCAGTAGTACCCATAATTCATCCATAATTGACAATTTTCATATTACCGGAATAAGGAATCAAGTCATGCAGATGATTACTACATTTCCCTTTGAGCACTAGAGACCTAGGTTCATTTCCTATGCAGCACCACAAATGAAATAAATTACATGCTTTCAGGTTAAGATAGACCTGAAGGCAAAGGCACCCTTGAATGACAGCCAAAACTCAAGTCATTCAGGTTCTGTCAATAAAAGTCCATGAATGGTTGACAGTTGACATAACTTAAACATATTGTTAATAAAGTATTCTTCTTTATGCAAGACTCATTACGTGCCTATAACACAACCTAGCCCTAACCCAAGTTACTCAGCAGACAGATTTTCTGGCTTCAAGGGCATGACAAGGATGTAACTTATGCCACAGATTTTGGTTTTCTTGTCTTCCTTTTTACATGCAGTATAGCAGTGATCTTTTTTTGGTTGCACCTTTCCTGCTGCAGAAGTGCGTGTCTGCATTTAATTTTAGGTTGACCAACAGACCTCACCGAGGCTTCACACAGCATGGGTTATTCAGACTTTGACTGGATTTGCTCCTGAGAAGCCTGACCTTCCTGCCCTGATGTAAGCAGTAGTTTAGATTGGACAATGCTCAGAAGCGTCTCCCCACTGATAAGAACCCATGGTTGTCTGAGCGTAGTCCTTTATAACATTCCCTTCAGCAATATTTTGTCAGGGCAAAGTGTTGTCTAGTCAGCAGCACACCAGACAAGCACAGCCACCAAAGAAGCTCTCCTCAGGCAAGATTTCAGATGACAGCATCAAGAAAGCTTAAGAACCTGGGGTCCTTCATGGAAAAATTCCCTACAAGTGTAGACCAAGAAGTATGACTCGACTTTGTCACATATATGTTCCTAGAACTCCAAGGCATTGCAAAGACACCACAAAACTCCCTCTCCTAACACAAGGCCAGCAGCTCAGAAAGTTGGCAAGCAACAAGTTAACAGCATTGAAGATTGCAAAATAAGCACACCTGATAAACATAAAAACCTGCAAAATGAATAAATGATGCTCAGTTTAGTTTAATGCTACTGTAAGTATACATAGAACAAACCTTTCTGAGAAACATCTGATAAGGAAAAAAACCAAACAGTCCAAGAGACACCACTAATCCCAAAGTTAAACCAATCACCATTTCTTCTCTCTTTTAGTAACATATATCCATTGTATGCAGTAATCTGGTATGTAACAATAAAAATAAAATAATAAAAAATTAAATGTAGCACTCTTCATTTTGCTTTAAAATAGATTATAGCCAGTTTACATTTTCAAAGGAAAAGAAATAGTGATTCCAGGAAACCAGAGACAGAAAGGAAACAATGTCAAATATTTCTCTTTGGCACATTGGTGGATCTTTTATTTTTATTATACAAAGCATTTTTATTCAAATCCTCCAAAGCATTTCAGCACTGTATTGCAGAAGAATTAGGTACCCACGGCATCGTGGCTACGACTATTCTCTGAAAAGTTATTTTGGGTGAGATATAGGAAGCCCAATCTCTCAACAATGAAAATCATTTTCCTGAGATTATCTGTTTAAAAGTCTCTTTGCTGGATTTAAAGATGAGTTATTGGTAGGATCTTATTTTTTAAAAAAGGAAAGACAATTTTGCAAATTTATACTGACAAGGAGGTGTTTGTCATAACTTAGATTTACTAAAACTACACAGTTTTATTTTTGGTTCTTTTATGTGTTATATCATTGAAAGCAATCAAGGCCACTTCCCTGCGTGACCAAAAAGGTGGTCTCTGTTTTGTAAGTGGGAAGCCTGAGATCGTGAAATGCCAACTCCCATAAAGGTGCTCAACACTCTTAGCTGCCATTACTTGCTAGAATTTGAAATAGAGAATGAGCTGACAGCATTATGGGGTGAAAAGCCCATAATTCTCAGCACAAAATACTTGCAGAGCTATCACACTTAAATTCGATTGTGCTTATTTGGTATCTGAGTATTCTGGATGTATGTAGAAGGACATTACAATGTTCTTGGAAGCAAAAAATTGTTTCACAGTCTAAAAACATATTTTTTTAATGCTTATGGAGCCATGAAAAAGACGTTATTTTCCAGATGAACATAGCTCCACATAGCTTCAACTGGACAGTCAGAAATGTGAAGACTGAAAGTCTCCATTCTTGGCACAGCAAAGCTTTGTGCAGAATTGTTCTAAAACAAGTGCTACATCTCACTGCACAAAAATGTTGTGAGACACTGTATGACATTCATTCCCTTTTCTAAAACAGTCATGGCTGAGAAACGGTCCCTGGTATGGTCAGCTTTACACATGTGGTGGAGCAGTTGCAGTCCTAACAGCTCTCAGCTGTTGTCCATGGTCAAGACTTGCTCAAACCTTAGCTGTCATGCTCCAGGAAATCACAGGACACCTATTGAGAATACTCTGAAGATCAGCAGAAGGAAATCGTGACAAAAATTGGGCAAGAGGAATCAAACTTTACCCTAGGTGCCACCATCTTTAAGAGAACAGAAGTTTGAGGAAAAATCCTCCTCTCTGTAGATTCATTCTTCTAGACAAGCACAGACCACATGAGAGTCTGGTACAGATGACCTGCCATAGACTTCCTTGGAAGTCAGTCCTCCCCAGATTTCTCCATGACCTCTGCAGGCCAGTCAGGCTTATCAGCAGCTCACAAGGAACAATACTGTCCCAGACCTCTCACTGTAGGGACAGCAAGAAAAGACCTTGGTATGGACATAGCCCCAGCAGATCTGCACCAGAGTTTCAAGACCCAGCAAAGACACGACTAAAAGCTATTGTGGGTCTCTATCCACACAATCCTCCCACTCCTCTGCCCCCTGAAGAAAGAAAGAATCGGAATACATCAAAGCCTTAGCAGGAGCTACTTATATCCTGTAGTAGGAGGCTCTACCAGCTTCGCTTAGTTTTTAAGTGATATAACACAAATCTGTCACCACAGATGGTTTAGCTGATAGCATCTGTGGCTGAAGTGCCGAGAAAGGAAGCCATACTTCTTACCACTGTGTATAAAAAGAAAACTCTCCTGCAGTAATATTTCACCACTGACAGCCTAGCATTTTGTTTAAAAAAAGAAACACTCATGTACCCTAATATTCTGCCTTCCTAAATAATAAAATCAATCTCTACGTTTTCAGCCTGTCTAGTCAATATTTCCTCTATAAAGCTAACTTATATTCCATTTCTGTGTCAGAATAACTTTTAATGGAAGGATAATCAACACATTATAGAGTTTGAATTTTCTCTAAAGATTCCTTTATCTTTGTTAAATAAAAAGGAGGCAGCTTGCAAAACAATTATTCAAGTCTGAACTCACAGCATCCAATTTTCCTTTTGCTATTATTTGGCAAAGGTTTAGCTTACATGCACAGTTACATACAGAATTCATCTCATGGATTTCTCCTCCGTATCTATAATCACAGCCATACAATTTATTTTATATCCAAAAGTACATTTTTTGCCTGCTAATATATTTCTCTGTGATTTATTTCAATGTATCAGACATTTCCATCCTCAGCAGGTCATTTTTAGGAAGACAAAAGAGTCCCTAAAGTCATCAAAACATGTTTTTCTCATTTTCATTAAATGTAGAAAGCCTCTTCACCAATTAATCTTATCAAAGCCAAGGAAGTGCCTGGGCATAGCTCTTGGCCATGAAAAGCTTTTCTAGAAGTACAAACGTCGTAGTGCAGAAGCCCATTATCTCACATTCCTTCAAAGATATAAGTAAAGGCTCTTTCCTCAGAAAAGACTGCACAAATGTAAATTCAGCGTGACCTGAAAATCCAGCTCAGCAAGTCAAATTTCTTTACTAGATATTCCATGTGCATTTAGATTTCAAAAGCATGAGTCTGCAAGATAAATGTCACGACTTCTTTTCTGTTCTAATAGACACTTGAAAAGGAGGATCACTTTTAATTGCTTAATAAATGGCAAAATTTCACTTATGTGCTACCTAAATCTGGGCATGGGGTACAAACATAACAAAACATAGGTAGACAGCAGATCCTGCAGTTACATTGTGATGGAGATTAAACAAACATGCCCTGAGAAAAACACGAAGCTGTAATCTACTCATGTACTTTCCATAGCCAGAAATGTTATTTGACAGGAGTATGTGTTAGGCTTCCTGCATTTAACTGGCATTTTTAAATTTACAGGATATTAACACATACAAACCCCTGCTTTCACTTTTATATTTTTCTTTAAGTCCCAATTCTGTAAGCTGGACTGCTGACACGTTAGTTTTTTCCCCATCTAGAGTGGTGCTCTGGTGTCATTAATTTGTATTAGCAGCTGAGATGCTCTGATCTGAGGAGATAACAAATACCTGGTTCACCACGTTACATGTGACAACAAGCTGGCATGCTATGGAACGAAAAGGACTTTAGCTGCCTTGTTTACAATATCTCTTTCCAGTTCACAACTGAGAGATGCATTTGGCATCTTATTTTAAACAATGCTTCCTTTCAATAAACTGCTTATGGCAAATATGAAGAGACAGCTTATGGGGAAGGAAAAGTAACCTGCAAGCTCCTATAGAAAAGGCTGTGGACATTATTATAAAAGAGCAAGGTAGACATGACACATTTTCTCCAGGTCTCACAGTCATGGAAATCAAGGTTTGTTCTCCTCCCACATCTAGGTTGGACACACCTTTCTTCATTATTTGGATAGACACTTGTGAAACCATCAGCTGAATTTGGGAATTATAACACCTATCATACAATGGGGCACAAGGCTCAGTATGAGTGCAAAAGGCATAGACTACAAGGATTTTTGTCAGTAAAGTTGCTGGAAAGTCGCTAAAGGAAGTTCCTTCCTAAAACGACCATCACAAAATGACTGAGAAGAATGTTCAAATTGCAAGGTCAAGTTCTCAGGAAGGATGATACAATCTACTGTTGGTTCTAATCCTCCAACATTATTCCTGTGCATTACAGCATGAACTGTACGTAACTCCCTGTTCCTCAGGACCCTGCTCAAGTCAGTACGTAGTTCAGCTGGCAATGCAGACTGTGCAACATTTATTCTTTCCTTCAGCATTCAATATGCAGTCCCACTGCTTCAGCCTTTGCTCAAAATCCAGATCCAGCAATAAACGAAACAATAAACTTGCTGAATTCCTCACCAAAGAATACTTCATTCACTATCCTACTTATACAAGCAAGGAGATGGGCGTCCTGAGGAAAATACAAAGACTGAAGGAGCTGTGCCTCGGGGAGAGGAGCAAGCTCAGGAGACTCATGGAAAAGATGTCACTTTGTTTAAAATCTGCATGGTATGGACGAACAGGATAAATGGATGTTTTAAGACTTAGCTATAATAAAAAACAACAGCATCAATCATTTTATCACTACTGCAAAAAATATTTCTCTTTGCCACATGGGGAAACTGGTGCTGATTGAAATGTATTGCCCGTGGAAATTCTGCATTCTCAGCAAAGGCTGTTCACAGACCACAGCACTGATCCCACGTGCTGCCCCAGCTCTCTTTGGTTGCCCACAGTACACCAGTAAAGCTACTCACAATGGTCCATGGAAACACATTAAGCCATGAAATGCTTTAATTGTTTTAATTATTATTAAAAGCTTAACAGCAAGGCTAACAAAGCAGATTCCTCTACAGTTTCTTAGTTTATTTTCTAAAGGACCTGTACAAGCACTGATGAGTGGTATCAAATCACACCCATTTTAAATATGTATATGAACTTTCTATTCACAGAGTACTTTGAGAATTTGGACACTCCTCAATTAGGCGCAAGAGTCCATATTTCTGAGATAAAAATTAACCATTGTTTATCTTTGATTCTCCCAGTGGAGTCATCTCTGTCATTTTCAGCAGGAATCCTGGGCTATTTGTTTTTCAGGATAGCTCTTTGGAATTAATTAACGTTAGGCTAAGTGACAGAATAGGTAGTGCAGAAACAAGGATAACAAGAAGTTTTGTCTCACAGCTTCTAGAGTCAAATTATTCTCCCAATATGTCTGACAATATTCTGTTTCATCACTATTTTTTCCAAGATATATTTTAAAAAATCCTAGATTTTCACTCCTCCTTGTGTTTATTTCACTTTTTAAACTGCTGATTGATTTCTTAATGCCAAAAGACAATCAAATTAGCCTTTCTAACTGTTCAAGACGAATACACATAAAAAAACTTAATAGATGCATCTCATTTAAAATTCAGATTGAGTTTATTCTTTTGATTGGCACTGTATTAAACATGACAGCTTCTCTTCAGTGCCTGCTGTCCAGCCCACCTGAGGCACTGCTGCTACATCTCATGAGTTTGTACTGTTTGGTTGACCATCAGAACTGGTAGAAATCTGAACTCCCCACTACAATATTAATTGCTAGGCTGTTTCCCAAAATGTCAGAACTAAAATGGCATTTGCAAAGAGGCTGTCAATATTTTAACTGAATAATACTAGTTTAGCCTTATTAACCATTCTCTCTGACTGCTGCAAAACAGCAACAGGCACTGCTTTATAGTGTAACAGTAAGCGTGTGGATGCTACCTGCTGAGCCCTCTTTTTGACAGGACAACAACAGAGCAGTACCTGCTGACATGCACAGGCAGTGTGGCTCCTGGTACAGTGATAAATCAGGTTAAATGAGAAAGACGTTTATGATCTTCTCATCCTCCACCAAATTATTCCTACGTTCTGTCATGCTTTGTTGACATCTTAGTTCTGCATATAAGGTTTTTATTGGGTCATAACGTAGATTGGATTTCCAAAAGTGGCGTATATTGGAGAGAGGCTGAGAGCAGCACAAAATCATTGAGGTTGGAAAAGACCTCTAAGCTCATCAAGTTCAACCCCAACCTACCCCCATCGTGCCCACTAACCACATCTTTCCGTGCCACATCTCCATGGTTCTTGAACATCCCCAGGAACAGTGACCCCACTACCTCCCTGGGCAGCCTGTGTCAATGCCTCGTCAATCTTTATAACTAGAGTTGAGCAGATAAAGAAGGCAAGACTGAGCCAGCATCAGTCATTCTGGATTTGCAAAAAGTCAGCGAAAAATCAGCATTCAATGGTTCTCACAAAGAAGAGTGATGGTTTAAAATTAGACATAACCTGCAAAAATTTCCAGAAGCAACCTTAGAAGTGACAAAAGAGCTCTCACATTGTATGTAGTCTTGCTGAAACCTATTAGATAATGACTTTTGTATGTCACACTATGTGGGTTTTCAGGTGAAACAGATGTAATGTGGCTCTATGTATCGGCTTTAAAAAGCCATGGGTGAAAACCTGCCAGCAAAACTGTCAGAGAGCGGCGTTTCAAATTCACGTCACCAGGACAGGTGAACTTATCCACCAGTTTGCATATTCATATGTTCAGCAGAAAGGAAGGGGGCCCCGTTTTACCCCATTAGCCTTTATAATGTGGCACAGCATAAAGAACTGAACACCAAATAGCACATCCAGCATACAACAATAACCCCGCATTTGGGAACGAATCAAGGAAAAAGACCTTCCAAAAGAATGCATTATGCCCAAAGATATCGGTCTCCAACAATAGAAAACCATAAAAAGAAGCTGATTTCTAATGAAACCCTTGCTCTTGGATTTCTGTTGGAAACCACACTTGCCTTACTAAAATGAAAAGAGAAAATTAAGTCCAAAATAATTGGATTTTTTTGTGACTATTGTATGACTGACAATGGATGTGTTTTCTGGTCCTTGGCAAAAAAAAAAAAAAGTAGACAGTCTCCCTTTTTAGGAGCAGAACAGCATGTGGAGACACCACTGATAACCAGTGAGATGAGTCCAATATGAGGGAGAATAATCCAGTCACAAAATATATTCCTCCCCTTAGCTTAAGGGATGAAGGTACAAAACAAAGTAACTAGCAAGCCCTGACCTTCAGATGATGAGAAGGCGGTTCTGAGAACAGAAGTAGGACAATTAATTGCCAGACAGAAAGCAGACTGTGGCTGAAAAAGTGGAGAGAAGAAAGTTGGTGTTAAGGAAACGTCGGGGTGGATGTGGGATGATTGATCAAATCAGAGTTGTAATGTCTGAGAGGCTCAGGAAGGGGACGTGGAAAGACAAGGTAGTCAATTTATTTTAAACTATGTATTTTTTTTCCCTCCTAGAACAGAGAAAAGTGGGTTGTGAATGGAGGAAAGGGCATCTTTGGCCAAATCCTCCCATACAATTCTACTTTCTGTCTGATCCTTCCCATCCCTCCATTTCTAGGGTGAAAAGAATTTTTTATACATACCATCCTAATATGTCCTTTTTGCAAAAATAGGTGAAGACACTCAACTTATTTGAAGCAGTTGCCATGGAGAAATTTTTCCACTGAAGAATAATTACTAGGGCAAAAATCACATACAATATGGGGATTGATCCTTCAGCTTTTAGCCATGCAAAACTCCCACTGAAGTCAACTTGCTATCACACATTTTTAGCAAGCCAGGAAAAGAAAAAGAGCTCATACTGAACTCCTACCAAAAGAAAAAAAATTGTTTGCGTAACACAGCAGAAAAGATAGGCTTTTTCAGCAAAATTCTTTTTTTTTCCTGAAGAAGACACTGCAAGTCACCTGATAGCACAGGTGGGATGTTCTCACTCTGAGGATCAAAGAATCTAATTAATGAGCAGTAATTATTATTTATTTTTTAAGTGCACAGTGTGCTCTTTTCCGTAGTACCAGAAATACTGCAGAATGTGTGCTTAAAACAAAATGAGGTCCCTCTTTTTAATTTAATCAAAAATAATAATTGCAAATCTAAAAGAGAAACTTTTTTAGGCTGGTTCCAGCTGGCTACTAATGCTGACTGGCAGAAAGTAGCATCATTTCTTTGTCCTGAACAGAAATAACTCCAAAATTAGTTCAGTCTCTTCAAATAACAGTGGTTATGCAAATAAGAATCCTAATGCTTTTAACTGGAGCTTGCACGGAAACTTCAGTAAATTAACTCCCCATTCACCTGCACTACATCTTGTACAGTTCAACCTACCCTGAGAGCAAAACCCTGAGCCTGGGGATGTTCTTCTCCCAGCCCTGAAGGGAACACTTGCTGAGCGTGCTGCTTACATTTCTCTAAAGCAATGCTTTGGATGTTTATGAATCCACCACCATTCCACCTTGCTGAATGCGCACATCACTCCAGCCCTTTCCAGAATCCATGTTACCAAAAGAGATGTGCTCCTGCTTGATAGCAGCTTTATACTCTACAGAATAGCAGCTTGGCCATGGACATTGTAACCCGTCTCAGGTGTGCAGTGCATCCATCTTCATTTTACGGTAGTGCTGGGACATCACTCATCAAGGCCACAGACTGGGGAGATGATGGGATGTCTGTGGAGGGTGTGGTACAGTGAGAGCCCCAGATCCCTGGTAATGGCAAGTCATGCCTGCCAAAGTACACTCTCTTTTGTACAAAGCATGTCACGACAGAAACACAATAAGCTAGAAGCCATCCTCATTCTGGAAGAACCAGGGTATTTACGTTGGTACATTTATAGCTGTATAATTGCACTGATGTAATTACGGCAGTAAATTTCCCCACATGGAAAAGCCCTTAAGCCCCTTGGCTATGAGCACTGCCAAATATCCTCAGACGCTCAATGGTCTGTTCCCAAAGCAGTGATTACCATTTTATGAAATTTCGCTGGGAAATAAGGACAATGCTTAGAGAGCTGATGATCTTAAAACCACTCATACAGATCCTTCTGCTGTGTTTTCTACTATTAAACAGACTACACAGGGATTGGACTGTGGTACATACTCCTGTGATCCTTAAACCCAATGGGCCTATTTCTCTCCTCCAATATTCGTTTCAGAGGAATGATAAAATCATTAAAAACTGGGATCAGGCTTAAATGACCCAAAGCTTTCTTTCTGTGATCTAATCCAAAAAGAAGCACTGCTTCCCAGCAGTGGAATGAAATCCATCATTTCCAACTGGAGGGCTGCTGAGAAGTCAGACCCTGCTCCAGCAGCCACATCACCATTTGTCCAGGACTCGTTGCACCTCAGCCAGAGCATATGTGGTAGATACTTTCCCACAGCCTGATGTACTTTAATATTATGGGTACCGTATCGAGGGAAACTTTAAATGAACAAAATCCACAACCCAGTAATAAGATTTTTTTTCTTCTTGAAGTACCCAAATTATGCAGCAAAGAGAGTACACAATTTAAAAAGTTAATTAAATAAAGCTGAAGGTAATGATTCTTATTTTAAAATCCTTAGAGCAGTTAAATTAGTGAAGCAGTAAATGCTTAGCTCTGAAGAAAGCATCAAACCCATTTGTTTGTCTCTGAAAATGTACAGTGGCTGGGGTAACCCAAGCCTCTGCAAAGGACCAAACTCCACAGAACACTTTTCTATATTCCCCAGAGGTAAACAGAGCTATAGATAAGGTGTTGCTCTCTACTCTACATTGAGAGACGCAGAAAAGAAAACCAACCCTGGCTGCAGCCAGGAAAGGCAAAGCTGAGGCTGGGGATACAAATGTATATTTCATTGTTACAAATGAGGACATTGCATCCCGTCAACAGCAATAAAAATCAGGTAAATCAGAGTGATCTACACAATTGCAGTGCATTAAAGCACGGCTGCTGCCAAAGAGGAGCCCTCAATAGTACCCAGGAACTCAGCAAGACACTATTAGAGATGAGGTGGGCCAGAGAGATTAAAGGAAACCAGCAGTAATGTATGTCTGAGGAGGGCAACCAAGTTAAAATCCTTGACATAGCTTCTCTGCTGACACAGGGCTCTTGCTAAAAGGAGAAAATCGTGAGGAAGCCAACCAGAAAACCCATTGCAATGTTACAAGCTCTGACCACTATGAGGTGGCAGGCACAGACGGTGCAAAATCTTCATCAGCATAGAAGGGAAGGTGCACGCTCACACCAGCTGTGTGGAAGGGAAGTGCCTGGCTCATTGGAAGCAAAGCAGTAGAAGCAGAAGCAGATGAAGGGTCTGAGAACCTAAGCACACTCCTTGCAGCCTACCCACTTGCTCTCATACCTGGCCAACCGAGGGCCACTGGGGAGCAGCCACCAAAACATCTCCAGGCCTTCCTCAGTCTTAAAGAAAGGTCCATTCCTGTGCTGCTTCCACCACAGCATAATGTAAAAGCAGACGTGGTGTAAACCAGAATAAACTGCTCTGAACAGAAATAAGAAAACCAGAGCAGGTGTGAAACACTGCCTGTGAGAGGAATAAGGTGCAAGAACATGGGAAAGGAGAGGGATGATGTTCTTTCTCCCAACCCTCTTTTATTATTATTATTATTTTTTTTTTTAAATCCCAAATCTGAATAAAAATGCAAGAAATAGAAAAGGAGCAGCAGTCTGCATCTTAATTCTTGGAAGTGGCAGTACTAAATACTCTCACTGGTATAAATAAGAGTCCAGAGACATAATATTACAATGTTAGCAAGATTGCATTTAGGAAAACATTTTTCTATTGATATATATATTTTTTTCAATGAATAACCACAATGAAAATAAAATGCATACACTCATTTACTGTTGTGGAAATTAGAGTATCAAGAACTATTCATGGAAGCTAACTGATATGTTTTACACAATTAAAGATTTCTTGATTTGTGTTCTCCCGTGATTTTCTGCTGACAAGTCTATAAAACTAATAGATAGAAACAAACTCGAAATACTGCCAGAGAATTCCCAAAGCCTGAATAGCATGTCTCAAAGCTGATATCTAGCTAATAGAGAGAAAAGCAATTACATTAAAAAGTACAAGCAAACTCATTCTTCAAATGACTTATTTCTCATTTAAAAGAGTATCTTCCCTCTGCCTCCTCCACCCTCTAATCATTCCTTTGTGCCCACATAATTTTAGGTCACTAAAAGATCACGGGTCCTAGTTCTTTTCATGATGAGTTCTTGCCCGTTTTCCCATACAGGGAACATGGCATTGCCTTTTGCTGGAAGGAGCTGACTCCTCCTCCAACCTAAACTTTAATTGTGCCCTTCCCTTCCCGAGGGACCATCTTCAACATCTTTCATCAAGAATTCCTCTGTCAAAGAGCACTCAGTGATGCTCCTGCACGTCAGCCATCTCATTAAAGCAAAGAACTCTCACAGACTGATCTTCAGGGGAATACTTTTTTTTTGAGGAGGGCCAAGGAACTCAAAGCCTGGCAGTAGGCTTCCTTCCACTTTCAGCATTATCTGTGCCAAAAATATTACTGCCATATTACTGTGTCTTATGCTCACAGCATCATTTGGCTTTGGGCTTATGGCCCCATCAGGAACTTCAGCACTTAGAGATAATTAGCTTATGAACCTTTTGACATTATCTGATGCAAAAATATGTTTTAGATGTCCACATAGACCCTGCGAGCATAATAAGAGAGATGATCCATTCTTGGAGCCATCTCTCCCACATCAATTTCTGAAGTCTTTGCTTCAGATCCTGCTTGGAAAGGTGAAAGTCGCATTCTTAGTGGATAAAGGAACAATACACTGCTCCTAAACACATTGGTCACTTAATCTGAAAATTTGGAAACGGAGGGAGCTGGGTACCAAGAATTCTATGTGGAAGTGCATTCCTGGAAGGGTGAAATATCATAACAGAACAGAAGTGTTCCCATTTAGGCAAGCCACTTCCTCCATTTCTGGAGTTCTCTTATGTTCTAATTATTGGGCAGAGACAAAAACGTTGGAAAATGCTGTTCTTACTATCCTGCCTGACAGCACTAGGAAAAACTACAATTCTGATGTCAGTCTTTGCTATTTCTCTTTCTTGTTTGAGGGCAATAAATTACTAAGATCTGACATAAACAAACAATTTACTACTTAATAAGTACTTAAGAGAATTAGGGCCCTAATGACTACAACTGAACCACTCAACCGCCCCCTAAAAATCAATGAAGGCACAGAAACAAATTGAAAGAGAAACTGAATTATGTGCCTCAAAACTCTTCCCCACTCTTTTCTTTTAATTTGAGTTTACAATCTTTGTTATGTTAGTGAGTTGTATACCCATGCATTTGAAAGTTGCATCTGGCCATGCCCTTGGCTTTCTACCAAGCAAGGAATTTCTTTTTTATTATTTTTTAGACAGTACAATGAAATTTCTAACGGATTTGCTCCATTTTTAATAGCTTTTCAGCACTGAATAACTGGCCCTGACATATCAACCTGGGAATACCAGAATGGGATAATGGGGGCTACTTGCCAAGGCCAAGGAAACATAACATTCTGCAGTTACATACCAAACTTCATATTTCTCAGATTGTATTAGGACCTGCCAAAAGCAGTAGCATTGACAGTACAAGTAGGTTGGGTTTTTAGTGGTTCCTTATTGTTTGTAGGTTTGTTTGTTTGTTTTTAAACAGCTTTTATGAAATCAACATTAACACTGTCAATACGTATTTCACAAAACAATTGAAACAATGCATTTTATGAAAATCCCTTCCCCACCCCTACATGGTATTTAACCAATTTATGCAATGCATTGTGAAGTTTGAGACTTAATCCTGAACAATCTTTAAAGACACAGTGCTATGGCCCACAGCACTGAAATTAAAATTAGGCATATTTATAAAGTCAATTAAATACACAGTTTCCATGTCAATCTAGTGCTGTAAAAATGCACAAATATGATTATCATGAGCAGGAGAAGGTTTTTTATATCCCTTTTCTGCTTGAAAAATAATGTCCTGGAACTCACATGTCTGTAAATTTTCCTTCAGGAATATTTTGTCCTCATTTTCCTCAAGATCTTATTGAGTCATGTTGCAGTGGACATCAAGGAGAATTCTCCAGTTTTCCCTAGCTACAGCCAAGTGCAACTTCAGCTGCTGGATCCATGCAACAAGGCCTGAGGCTGCTTGGAACTACAGGCAGTACACGCAAACCCATCCTGCTAATGTGACATGATTGAACTAATGGAAGATACAAAACCACATGGCATTCTTCTAGCTTAGAAGCAAACAAACCAATTAATTACTTAATAAATATGTGCCGATTACGTGAAACAAATGAAACTAGAGAAAGGCTTCCCAGAGATGTTTGGTATTTTATTGTCCCAGGGAATTTTGAGGATTGGGAGAGCAACAGCCATTTCCTGGACCCCAGGTCTCTATAGAGAAGAAGCCTGCAGCACCAGGTGCAGAAATGCAGCGCATTGCATGTCAGCATTTTAAATGCTAAGAATAAACATTAGAGAAAACCTGAGGAATATTGAAAACAGAAGACCCTGAAATTATAGAGGTGATTTCTGGTCATCGTCTCTCTCGAAATAATTTGAGAGTTGCTTGAATACGGATATATGAAAATGCCCATTTTTGTCAGGAAGGAAGGGAGGATGGAGAATGGTAAGAAGCTGCTGTGACTTCCCAGAGCACCGAGCAAGGATTCAAACACAATAGTATCTAGCACTTACTGCACTATGTTTTGATACTAAAGGGCAAACGGTTGCTTGAATGTTATGTGCTTACAGATATCTCCCAAATTTTAGAACAAAGTAGCATAGACCTTTCAGCCCCAGAAGGCTCCTTTGCATCCTAAAGAGAAAACTCTCTCTGTGTTTCCAAAGGAAAAAAAATACAAAAACAAACCTTATAACTAGAAATCCAAGATCCAAAGGCCACCGTGCAGTTGCAAAGTGTCAGGGAGGGTGATGTCAAACATTCCAAAGACTCAAGAGCTGCTCAGATTAAATATATGATCAGACTCTCAAAGCTGTCAGAAGCTGCTTATTGAATAAACAAAAGCTGATTAATAAGATACTTGGTGTTAAATGGTTAGCCTTCTGCTTGCTCTGCAATGTGCATCCTACAACAATAAATGAAAAATCATCATGTCTAAGCATGTCTGAGCTATAAAGATTTTTAATATATTCCTGCAGCGATGCAGACCAAACAAAGAACCACTGACATGAGAAAATGATACAGCATATACTAATGGAAAATTTGAAGTGCTGTTGCAATTAACATGATGTCTATTCAAATCTCTGTGAGGAAATAATGAAATTTGTTAGAAGTTTACTTTTGCGGTTGAGCTGAAATAGGATTCAAGGTTCTTTCTGGCTAGAGAAGAGTTTCACAGCGGCTTTATGTCTGAAGAAGCCCGAGGCTATGAAGCATCCTCACACACAGAAGTTGCTTCTTGTCCTCTGTATCTGAGGACCCTGGTTCCAGCCTGCTGTGACTCAAGAAATCTGCACCTCATGCAGAGGGTTTGACAGAAGGAGTTGGCCAGAGAAATCCTGCGGAGGACAGAAAGCTGCTGCAGTCCCTGTAGCTCATGGGAACTTAAGTCATCAGGTTACTCTTCTGTTCTCTACATAAATAACCTCAGAAGAATTCAAAGCCCCTCTTGCACAGCCTGAATCCCAATTGCTGCCTACAACATCAGGGTGTGGAGCCATGGTAAAAAATACCATGGTAAAAATTTAGTTCTCTGAATAGCCAGGGTAAGCAAAGCTGGTAGAGTGCATCTCTACCAAATTTTGAATCTACATGGCATGAGTGGATTGAAAGCCGTGCTTCAGGGTGGCTTTGTGTGGGATAAATGTTGCTACAATTAGGATAATGATCACATGTGCAAGATGGTGAGCTTTCCCAATTTGAAATAGAAACTACATTCCCTTCAACTTCTCATTTGCAAGAACAGTGACTTGAGCTGAGCAAACTCAGTGAAAAGTGCATGCTGCATAAACCAAACATAAACACCCAGGCACACTGCAGCTCTCACTTCTCTTCCCAAGGAACAGGTGAGAAGAAAAATACATACCAGATGTTAACAGTATTACATAAACAATGAAAGGTTTCCAGGTGCAGTGTGGATACACACCTACAGAAACCTATGCAGAATATGAAGAACACTGCATGCAGTCAGTGCTGAATTTTCCTCTTCCTTGAGATCAGGTCTTCACTTTTTGGGTAGTCAAAAGTATTTCCAGACCTTTAGCTCAAAAATAATTGTTTGAGGGTTTGTCAACACATGAAAATTGCTGAGAGGCAAATTATAAATGTAGCTTGCTCTCACTACTCTGAAAGAAATCTATGAGGACAGCCAGGACACAGTAAGCATAGGGCAGAATATTAAGCTCTCATATATTGCAAAAACAAATACAGAAAATTATCTGCAATGAGAGTTCCCAGACAGAACAGCAGCACTAGGTAGAAAGAGCACTGAAAGCAAAATGTTTCTCTTAATGTTAAATAATGAGGTTATGGTAGATAAATAACGAAGTAATTAAACTGAAAGGTTAATTAAATAGCCAGGTAGTTATTGTTGATGATTTCCAAATAAAGAAATAACTACAAGACAGAGGCTATATGTTATTTCTTTGTCCCAGAAGTAGAGCTCTGCAATTCAAATAGGTTCTTGTCTTGAGCCATGAAAAGAACGATTTCTACATACTGAGTTTATATCAGTCATTATTCTGTTGATTAATAATAAGCAGAAAAAGGACATTTAACAGAACATGATTTCTAAGAAAGCAATTAACCACGAGGTACTTGGCAAAGTTTGTAAGTTGACTACAAGTGGCAGATGGAAGGATTTTCACTTGCCCTCAAAGCAGTACAGAGTGGATGGTGGCATTAGTCCTGCCATGAAATAAAAGGTAAAACAGCATAATCTTCTCAAAGCCGCTAAACAGAAAAGCTGCATGGGACTAAAGATCATTGAGACAATGAGATGATGCCAGGACCTCCACAGTCATGGACAAGAGAATGAACAAAATACATAGGCTGTGTTGGAGCTTGTGTATTACAAATTTGGGTCTGGTAAAATGGAAAAAAAATGAGGTCCAGTCATCCATTTTTGCCACACACTGAACAGAAGAAATCTGTGGGAAGCCTACTCTTTCCTGAGGGTAAATATTGCAGAACACTTCTGTCCTGAGGTAGAGGTTGTCTGTATGGAGTGCTAAGATCAGCACTGATCTTAGAGCACACAGGACTGAGCCTGCTGTGTGCTCAGCTTCAGCTGGAAGACCAGCAATCAGGAAATGTAAATGTGTCCAATATGTCCACCTGATTATGACAACATTTCCTGGGGTACTGTAATGTTGATTATATGCTGTTTGGTGAGGGTATTTAAAAAAAATAAAAAACAAAAAGCAAAAAAGAAAACCCACTCCAAACCAAAACAAAATAACAATTTCAAAGCTGTTTTATCTTATTTTTCCTTTGAATCCTCATGGCTCACAGATAACTTTGGCTGTCAGCCTTGGGTTACAAAGGTAAACAGGTTGGAACCGTCCTGTCTGCAGACTGCAGGCATTAGGTCTGTGCATGGCTTCCTCAGGACCGATGCAGCTTTGCAAGTTTAGCTTTCATCTCCTGGAAGCAGACAGGAGATGCAGGAACGTGACCCATCTTCACCCTGAGAGAGACCAGCTCATCCTATACTGCTTTCCTTGCAGTGGTGACTCTTGCTGGAAGAGTTTTCAAACATCTTTTGCAAACTGCTCGCTGACATCTGGGAAGCAGTCATGGACACCTCAAGGCCTGGGGGTTTCTCAGCAGGAGGTGGTCTCTCACATGTTTATCATGAGGGTCTGAGCTGAAAAAGCTCCTGCAACCCAAGAAACTTTCTTACACTAACTGGAAAAAGTAAGGGATTTGCTTCTTAAGGGTTTGTGCCAATTGAGCAAAGGCTAATGCCATTAGTTACTATTATTTTCCATATTTTCTTGAGTTCCTAAGAAATTTCAGTGCTCTGCCAGAGTCCTGGGGGTTTTATTTAAAGCGATGAAAAAAAATCAAACTGGGCAGACTGTGGGAGTTCAGCACTGTAGGGAAACTCCTCTCATCTCATTGCCAATGTTTTCCAAACCAGAGCCAAACACAGAGCATTTAATGTGCATCCATCAAATATCATTGTTTTCCCGGATTCCAGGATTTCATACTCTATCACCAAAACCAGATTCGGACTTCCCTGTTCTGACACAATAGCTGTAGCCAGATGAGCAACCTGGATGGATTAGGGCTTGCCTCTCCACCCAGTCATGTGCTCAGTCAGACAGAACTCACCTCTTCCCAGTATTCCCCTCCTGAACACCCCATCATGTTTATATACCACACAAACTGTGATCTACTTCTAAAAAATATAGAGATGAAAAAGATGAGTCAATTAAACACCAAAATACACACAAACTCACACCTCACAATCTATAGTGCTTTTTCCTACATTTGATCTGAAGGATCAAGGGACAGATGGAGGAGGAACACAGGGAACAATGCAAAAGGTAAATCTTTCTCAAATAAGGCACATGTACACTCACTGTTTTGACAGAGGTCTCTCTAAATTTAGTTTGTCTTTATTATGTATATTGATTTTGTAATTCCCCTACAACTCCCTATTTGAAGGTAGACAGCAAAAGTTACTTCCTAGGAGAGATTTAAATGAATTAACAGAGTTGCTGGGGGGAACAGAGATACTGCACAGCTCGAGCACTTGGAAGCAAGGGCAGGCTGACGTAGCTCAGCAGCTTTCACTGTGACATAAAACAAGGAACTCAGATAAGCCGGCTCTGAGCAGAACTAAACTGCCCCCCCCCCCCCCTCAGAATGACTCCAGACTCCCAGGGGAACAAGACATAACCGCACCAAGCAGTTTAAGTGCCTGTTTGTGTAAAAGGATGACATCCTAGCATTGTATAAATCCTGCTCACCTGCTTTCTGCTCATTTACCAAGTGATTTACTGTAGCAAGCGGCAGCGTGACTGCCTGTTCCCCGCATGGCACTGAGTGGTCGATACCCCTGCATGGGGCTTCATCACCTGCACTGGGGCTAATAAAGGTGAATCCCACACCTCCCAGAGGTGCCCATTTCACTGTGTGCAGGACTCACACACCAGAAGCCAATTACTCTGCCACATATCTGCCTCTCCATGGCCCACAGAAACATTCAGAATGTAAAGAGGACAAACCAAGTCATTCCAAAAAAAAAAAAAAAACCCGGCAAATTAAAGTCTTGTTCTGGGCTTCCACTTTGTCAGCCAACAGTTCCCAGGCATGAGTAAGCTGAGAAACCTCCCAACATTAAAACCCCACAAATGGAACTTCTGGGCTGAAAGGCATCCCTGAGTGATCAGCTTCTCTCACAGCATTAGCATTAAATCGACTGCCCTTCATAATACCCCTGCAATCCTGCCCTCTCCCAGCACTCCCAGTTGAAGCGATTGGACTGGGAGAGTCATTAGTGCCTCATTCCTGATGGATGTACTGAGAAGCTGTGCCCAACTCTCAGCTTTGTGAGCTCCTTTTACAGAGGTGATCCAGAGCATAGCCCAGGAGCAGAGCTTCTGAGCAAGGACATGTCACTTTTCCTCAGCAATCTCTCCAAGAACTCCTCTCAGTGAAACAAAACTCACAGAAGCTGTGACTGCAGATGCCCACTGCTTGAGGCTTTTGAGCAAGATATTCTGAAGCTCTACAACTGAAAGATTTAATGAGCTGCTACTTTTAAAAACAGATTATTTAAGAAGCCTATTGTTAACTTGCATACACCTAAGCAGAAGGTGTTTCTGCGGTGTCATCTCTGTGCAGGCAGAAAAGGATGGGGCCCCTTTATCTGCAGCTCTCTAGGTTGGATGCGATCTCCCTATTGACCAGAAAAAAAAAAAAAAAGAAAAAAACGTAGCCCAGAATCTTGAATCTGATCAGAAAACAAGCAGAGACCATTCATTCTGAATAAAGTTTACATGGTAGTAGTATGATGAATGCACACTTAAAAGTACATTTTAATTTCTGCTACTTGTCAAGTTCATTCATCATTTATTTTGCTTACAACTGAAAATTTTCAATGTGCAGAATAAGGCACTTGGAAATGAAGCAAGTCCTACAATGGGAATGTACTTTGTATTCAACACACCAGTGCCAATTATCATGACTTCATCTGAAGTTTGTTGGAGGACTGGGGTGTTCAGTTTTGACAACTCATATTTCAAAGAGAAGTAGTTTTTTATTAAGCTGTACCCTTTAAGCAAAGGAATCACTACAACTAAAAAGAAGCATCATTTCTACTATGAGCTCTGGACTGTAAATTGCATTTAAATCTGAACACAAAGTGAGTGGAAACTCTGTAAGGATACATCACTTATTAGTTTTATATGAACCTCCATCTTGCATTATTTCTATTTAAATGTGATGTTGCTGTTGTCTAACCTCATGTCCTGCACTGACAATCTGTGAATGAACGTTCTCTGCTTACCTTCAATTAGCGGCTACCTTCATTAGGACAACAATCTTAGGAGGTCTTCTGAATGGCAGCTCTCCTCCCCTGCAAAGGTATTTTGCCACATCCTTGTGCAAGTTTGTGCAATCAACTGCTGTTCTCAGCTGGGGCTTCTGGGCCCAGTTATTTAAAATAACAATATGAACCACGTGAATACACAGTGCTCATAATTAAAAATTTAGTATTTCTCCCACAGTTAGACTTACTTGAGACACCATTTGTTTGTGTATATGCTTGAATTAGCAAATAACTGTGGTGAAAATGCAACATCTGTAAACAAATTCTGAAATGTTAATGGTTGCCAATATATATATATATATGCAAAAATATGGTCTGGTATAAATATTTAATTGGAACTCATTGGGAATGTCACCAGTGCAGACAGCAAAGTCCCAAGGAACTTATGAAGGTCATCCTAAAGAAATGTTTGGGAACTGGAGTTCCTTAATCTATGCTGCTACGTGTAATGTACTCAAATGTTAAAAAAAAATTAGAGCATTTAAAGTTAATTGCAGTAATTTTCCCTTTTCTCTCAGCTAGTAATTTAGTACCGGGGTACATTTACACCCACCTGAAAAACTTCTGAAAATGAC
This sequence comes from Oreortyx pictus, assembly GCA_036925125.1. NCBI lineage: Eukaryota > Metazoa > Chordata > Aves > Galliformes > Odontophoridae > Oreortyx > Oreortyx pictus. The sequence goes on from JAUPFR010000015.1 coordinate 4,670,694, forward strand.
TTTGCACTAAACTTTCCATACAAGTGTTGTTTACTTCCAGGTGAGTAACACAGAACTCCTTGATGCCATGACTTCCCATTTCAGGACGGAGGGAGCCCATTCCTTCTGCTAATCCTGCATGACCACTGAGCATTCCATCTCAGCCCTGCAACAGACCCAAGATCAAATCCAGAACCAACAAATATCTCACACTGCATCAGATCCAAGTCTACCTGTGTTCTACCTGGACTGTTTCCAGAGAGATCTTCCTTGCTCGAAATGTGGTAGGAGAGGCTGAGACTGCTGTGAGCAAACAGTAGGGAAGGTGACCAGAGATGTATGTTATAATATCAGACCTCAGTACTTCAATTGGATTTGCAAAGTATTCAGGACTATTATTTTTGTATGCAACTATTTCCCACAGAAATATTTACGCAGCAGATAAAGAGGGAGAGCTACCTATTAAATTTACATATACATCAATTTTGGTTTTAGAACCATACCCGTATCATATTATCAACACGTTACTACCACTGAAACAAAGATTAGAATCACTAAATGATATAACTGAAGAAAGGTCTTCAGACAAGTGCTTTGGGACGGCTCTGGCAATCTTTGTGTTTCCATTCTGAGCAATGACTTCGAAGTCAAACAATGGTGGTTCTGTATCTAACAGACGTGAAAGGGGACAGTTGCTAAAATTCTAGCACATGGAAGAATGTACGGAGGCATGAAATGAACACAATTTGAGAGCATGTAAAAGCTTTCATGAGACTTTAAATTCCAGATTAAAAGATGTAAAAAACCCTAAGAACCCATGCCATCAACTATTTACCCATACTAAATTCTCCTCACTCCCAAATAAGCAAACAGCACTGACAGTTTTCCACATCTATCATACAAGAAGTCTGTTAATCTTATAGGGTTCCAAAGAAATAAATATCCCAAGATGGATCCCCCTCAAAAGTTCCGAAGAAGAAAGAGATCTGAAATTAAACTCAAAACGCTAACAACAGATTTTAGGCAGGGTTTGGAAAAGCTCAGGCAGGAGCCACAAGTCAAGGGCCAGATCCACAAGTGTAAAATATTCACTAACATGGAGACACCCCAGGGGGATTTTTGGTAGCATCTTCCTGCATCTTTGAGTACCTACATAGCTATGTGTAACTGTAGCCCTGTTCCCAAGAACAACAGAACACCAAGAAGCTAAGCAGGTACTGGACGACAGCTGCAGCACTGAAACCATCACTTTAAGGCAATGATTTTTAACCCCTCTCCATGGGTTCTCACCTCCAAAGTTAGCCCTAATAATGTCACCTTCACAACCACTCCTGTAAAGCACTGACCATAACATGAGAGATGCTCAGTGTTTTCAGCTCCTAGGGAAAAATAATAATTACACCTTAATAATAATTATAATAAAAATCTTGCATCTCATTGACCAAAGTTCTTGGTCTGTTAACAGAATTTGGAATTTCTTTCAGCCTCAAACTGAAGGATCAGCTTCTTCCAACAAAATGGAGTTGTTTCCAGGGTTCTTTTTGCATCCTGCAATTCAGACTTGGCATAATTCTAATTCAAGCCTTGTACCACAACAGGTATCCAATAGTAACTAAGAAGTGCCATTTGCAAAACACATAAATATTTCATATGGTTCTTAAAGCCACAAATGCCAAACTGAAAAACATGGAAACATTGGAGAATTCCACCTCTAAAAGGAGAGTTCAGCCTTGGGATTTAGGTGGTATCTTGTCAAGGAGACTCCTTTTCATTCTGCAGGCTGCAGATAAAATTCATGACAACCTTACAAGTGGGATAGTGTTCAATCATTAAATTTTAACCTCCTGTGCCTGATTGGAAAGCAAAGCTGTTGTTTCTGTGTCATTTAAAAGAAGCTCTAAAGGGCAGCAGAGGTGTTTGCCGTACCAACTGTTAATGCCTCCACCATACTCTCTTCTTCTGGAGGTGATAGAATTACACAGCTTTTAGATTACTTTCTCCTATTTTCGAATTGACCTGAGAGATGAAAATAATATAGGAATATAAGTCAGACACAACTGGGGGGGACTTGAATTTCTGGAGACTTGAAGCAAAAGCTGCTGCTGCCACCATCGACTCTCTGAAGAGCAACATAATAGCATCATTTCTGTCATTCTTAGAGCTCCAAAGGACAAAATTAAGGTAATCAGTTCAAAAACGTCTAATAGGAAAGGAGGAAAACAAACTAAAATAATTAATATAAATTGAGCTGAGAAGATTGGCTTGTGTACGTAGCAAATGTTGGTAAACAATTCTGTATATGTTTACAAATAGGTTTAATACATTATGCATGCATTGGCATGATAGGGCTACACCCTAAAAAGCTGCATGCCTTGAGCAAGCTTGGACGCAGGATACTAAGAGGACTAAGCAGAAGATTAATATTTTATATTGGACAATCTGAGATGAATATACTCTGGAAACAAATTAAGCAAGCTGCAAACTAATCTCAAAAGTATTTGTCCATATCACCGAGATTTCATTCAGTTCTTCAAAAGCAGCAATCTGCCTCCAGGTGATGACCAGAGCTGAGTCAGTGTTGATGTTAGCAGGTGAGAAAATGAGAAGAGTTAGAAAAGCGGGATAAGATTTTCTCATACAAACTATCATTACAGAGGCACATTCATCGATATGGGGAAACAGCCAAAACATCCTTTCTCCGTTCAGATTCATATACTCTGTGCCTGCCCAGAATGTATGAGAAAAGGCAGGAAAATGAAAAAAAAAAAAATAATAAAAAATAAATTGAAGACTTTTTAGAAATGGCGTACTACCAAAAGAAGTGCCCTGAGGGTTGGTGCTCCCTCTCCCACAGAAGCAGTAAGGTGCTGTTCGATGGGAGCACGTGAGCCTTGACTGCTTCTTACCACCCCAGCACCTCCAGCCCTACACTGAAGAAGTTCGAGGAGTTTAAATGTTTGTAAAAATCAGTCTCTTGCTGGTACACTGGCCACCCCTAAACTAAAAGGGTTTAGTGAAATGCTTCACTTGTCTTTGCCATCTGATAAACCATAGCTATGTGCCACGCAGCATTCTCCTCTCCATACTAAGGGGCCCAGCCCAGACTCTTGATTTGGTGCTGTGTCTGGGAGCACACTACTCATGAAAATAGAGTTGTCTTCTTCAACTGATTATTGTCAATCTAGAAAATAGGTACATTAATAATTCATCTAACCTATTTAGGTTGATATCTACCAGTCAGTTCTGTGGTATATAAAGACTTGATTGTGTCTGAGATTTCAGACCATCAGAAATGAATAACTCTTCCTTCCCCTCTCTTCCACAATAGAGGCTGATTGAGAAGGAGCTCCTAAGCATAAAGAGGTTGTTTCGTACCAATCTACTGGAGATTCTGGCAAGGACTATGGTGTCATAAAGGGCTATTCCTCCCTCCTTCCCTATCATATATTGTTTGTAGGCTCTTGTATCTAAGTACCAGTCTTTGTCAAAATTGATATTGTTCTGCAGATTCTGTTGACTTCAGTAAAAGCTTCAACAAAGATGTTGTGGAATATAAAGCATTTCAATAAGGTACTTCTTAAAATAAAAAGGCAGAGACATATTTAGTTGTTGTGTATTGAAATACGTTTGGTGTATTTCACATCTTGCAGCACGACAGTAACATTGTGCCCTACATTGCTATTGACATGTGTTAATGTATGATGCCTGTACAAGTGTCAGACTTACCCCTCACTGCAACTCAAAGCAGACACTTTGCTCTAAATAAAGGGAACTGCAATTTGATCAATGCAAACCAATACCGACTTTCAAAAGAACATGAAAGGAGATACAACATGAAAGAGAAGCGGAAATATTGAACTACTATTCACTTGTAAAAACACATTGCAAAATGAATAAATAAAGTAAAAGATTTGGGAGAACAAATGAAAATTCACATGAAAACAAACAAAAGTTCCAGTTTTCTAGATTTGCCCAAAACCTGACATTCTGTTGGGTGCCAGAGAGCGGTCACACACCATCCATAGAGGGCAGGAGGTCACAGTCAGCTGGGACACCACTCCAGCTGGAGTCACAGCTCAGGACTTCCCCCCTTGGCTGCCATTGCCTGGATGGATGTGTTCCTCAGTGTAACGTTAAGTTCCCCGTGCTAACACACTGGTTGGCGTAAGCATCATCGCATCCCTACTGTCACAATGCTCAGTACAACCAATCTCAGCTACCAAAGATAGAAAGCAAATTAACAGTGCAGCATATTCCAAATGCACCTTTAGCCGAGCTGAAGGAAATTTTGCCAGCCCCTTCCCTCTCTCTCAGCATCAACTGATAAGGGACAGCGGGACATCATGGGACTGAAACTTGTTACACGTGTTGCAAAGGGAATAACAGCAAACACATTGTAACAGCAAAAAAACTGAGCAAGAAATTTCACTTGGTGATGGGGTAAAGCTGGAGCCATTTATCTAGTACTTGCCATGTGACTTGTATTTTGCTGGCAGGAATGAAAGGGATCCTGAACTGGAAAATAAAAGTGAATGCTCATTCTCCTTCTCTTCCTTCTAGACAAATGCTGTAGAAAATTAGGAAAAACTGAAAGGAAGGAAGATAAATTTAAAGATACACTACGTGTTCTGTAGGAAATGTAATATCAATAACCATTGAACTATTGACAAACAGAAGGCACTCCAGTGATGAAAAATAAGGCAAAGCTATGCATGTTGTACACATTTTGTCCAATAGGATGACCCTGAGTCTGAAGATACTGAGGAAATAGGGAGCGACAGGATAATTGTGCCTGTGCCCAAATGCCTTGCACCCATGCTGCTGCTCTAGGGTGGAAGGCAGCAACACTCCCAAGGCTCTGGGGAAAGCACAGCTGGTGTTTGCTCCTCTTCTGCCAGTAAGGAGCAGGGAGACAGAAGTGAAGTCATCCAGGGCATGCAGCAGGAAAACGCAGACAGGAAACAGCACTGGGACCGATTATATATTTATAGGGTTCCACACCCCGCAGTCTAATCAGCATTTGTGGCTTAAAACTATTATAAAATCATTTGCTGGCCTATAAACATCCTATTGGTTAAGATTATTAAAAGATGACTGCCGCCAGAGAAACAAGAACATCTCTTAGTGAGCTGTACAACACTAAATTAAATCAAAACCAAAAAAATATAGCAGAAAGGCACTCAGAAGGAAATGAACTGGACTCGTTTGTTTCCATAAGGATGACCTTCAGGATCCCTAATGTATTAGTTGCATCCACTGAGACACTACAACATACTTACACTGCCCATTTGTAGCCCACAGCTCTACAGCACCATTCTTCTCCCACGTGCCGTGAACTACTTTGTAAATTATGGTCATCCCTGCTCTCTGTGACCAAAATTAATTATCTGATAAATAGAGTTAATACACGTGGCTGCTCTGCAACAATCTTTTGGATGGGATTTGTGTCTGGGGGCACCACAGCAGAATGTTTGGGTTACACGACCGGAGGACCCGCTGCAAAGCAATCCTCCATGCTTGTTACAGCCTGAGGGGCTCTCCAATGCTTGCATAGTTCCTGTGGATGGACAACCTCATCTCCAAGAGAAGCAAACATTTCAGCTTTAAATGTAAATACCGGCCCCAGCGGCCAAAACATTGCCTTCCAGCATCAATATAGCTAGACAAGTCAGAAAGTGTGCAACGTGTGCATCAGTGCACAGCCACTTTCATTTGGCAACAGCCTAGAATGCAGGCAGATGCTCCATGAGCCCCAGATGCTTTGGATGAGAGAGGACAGAAAAGAGCTATCTAACGTCCATCCAGAAAAGAGACACTTTGCCTCCAACTAAATTAGTACATGAGAAAAAAATTAACATCATTAGTTGAGGCAGCAGCCCAAACTGGAATATCACAGCCATCATGGGTTTTTTGAGCATCTCAAGTTAGTGGCAAGAATTAATGCTGGAAACATACTCTGGTGTGCTCACTCCATTTCAAAAGCAAAACAAGAAGCAAAAATACAAATTGACTTAGAGTAATAGATAGTCCAGTGCCAGAGACAGACCAAATTCAGGTAACATGACCTCTATTCTCAGTGAGAAAATCCTATCCTGTAATGAATTCACTTTGAAATCACCAAAACAGACACTTTTTCCTCTCTCTCGGCCTAACTCTCTCTGGCTGCAATGGTCTGTGACCGCAGATATTCAGAACAAAGCATGAGCTTAAGCAGAGAAAACAAAACCCTTCTGACTGCAAGTTCACATAGCCAGACCCAGAATGGAAGCACTCCACCTGTTACAAGCTGAAGCCATTCTTTAGGAAGCTGAAAATGCAAAACACACCCCAGAGCAGCAGACTCCAGCAGAAGAATAAAATAAAAACACCTTTCAAAAAGCGTGCTGCTCTCTGCCCAGCCCAGTAGCAGCAGCATCACTGACACCTGACAGTTGGACAGATTCCTTATCTGGGAGGAGGAAATGAGCAGTGCCCTCAATAACCAGAGGTGTCTCCTTCAGCAGATGACAGTGACAATTTAGCAGTTTGTTACAGCAAATCTAGCAGCATTTAATTGCATTTAGACAGACAAATTGAAAGGGTAGTTCATTCCTTACTGCACTGACCGGTGCTTCTTAAAGACAAGTGTTAATGACTTGCTGTTTATTTCGAGGTATTTTTTGCTTCAAACAATTGGAAAGAAGAAAAGCCTTTCCCGAAGCAGCTGTGCCTTTACCTGCAGACCTAACGGAGCTAAGAAATAATGAAACATTCCTGCTTAACAGGCAAAAGAAATAACGGTGTCAAAATGTACAGGTCCTTAAACACCACGATACCAAAGCTGGGCAGCCTACATGGAGGATCTTTTCTGTTTATGTGATCATTGTGAATGAAGAGCTGAAGATTAATTTCAGTCTGCAGTCCACATTACTGTTGCCCTTCAGAAGTTCAAAGTGAAAACTATGGAGATAGATACAAGCATGTGAGCTCTATGTTTGGGGGATGTAGGACCACCAGAGATAAGAATCTGCTGTTCCTGTAAAGCAAGCACGATTCTGACTGACATATCTGCCATCCCCAGATCTGTGGGTGATGCACCGTGTCTCCTGCATCTCAAATTTTACCTTATGTCATAGATCAGAGACATTCAAGATGATTTCTTTTATATTTCCAATATTATAAAGAAGAGACACTGACTTTTACTGTCACTTGCACAAATCAGATCACTTCAATTACTCAGTGCAACATAAGCCTGGATAAACACTGATTTATCCAAAATGCAACTTCCAAATAGGGAACATTACTGGCCTGCAGGACATCAGCAATTCCCACTCTGCCTTGCTTACAAGGCAGTCTAGAAATCAGAGGGATGCGCCATCCCAGATGTATCCTGCCACAGGTACTGGAAAAACACTAAAACGTTAATTCAACCTAAAAATTGTGAAGATTCAGAGACTGTTGCAGATTCAAGATTCAAAAAAAACCTTGATTTTAATCAGAGAAATTCATCAAGGTTTCTCTGAAGAAAGAGTATCATCTGTCATTTTAGAATTGAACAAAAAGATTCTCTATACTCAAAAGAATCGGTTAATGAATTGGTTGAAGAAAACATATAACTTGGCACTATATTTTGTGTTAAGCACAAGTCATGTACTAGAAACCTTTCAGTGTTTTTCACGAAACGCAGAAAATTATGCACTTCAGGGCTTCAGAAGACCTGAAAGGCCACCTACAGTTGAAGTGATTGACATGAAATTTCACGTTATTACTTTGTCCTCCAGCTCTATGGTAGAGGGCAAATGCCACGATGCCACCTGCATAATGCAGACACAAGTAACCTGTCAGAGTGAATCAAAAGCCTTGAAGGAAGTCTTCTGCAGGGTCAAATGTGTTTGAGTACCTAATGCAGAAGAGAAAAATGTAAACAGGCACTAACTGCTAGGTTTCTGACAGGCTTTTCATTCAGCTCTCTTACATCGTGGGCATCGATGCCAGAACACAGAACAGAACAAAGGAAAAACAGTTAAAGAATGAGAGCTTCAAAGGGATGGTATCTTTCAGGCTCTGTTGTAAAATATATATGACTGCTGGCAGATCAATATTACCAGTCTCTGACTGCATTTCCATCTGTGGATGAAGGAAATTCTTCTAACAGTTACCCTTACAAAAAAAAAAAAAAAAATTTCAAAGCTATGGCTCTACTAACTCCCAGAACAGTCTGATACTAAAGTCATAATAGTTAATTACATAACAGGTTATAGCTAGTACTCACTAAGGTTTGTTCCAAGGAAGCAACAGGAAAATGGCTGCATGAGGATCATCAGCAAAGAAGTACCGATCTGTTAACCAAACTGTGATACACAATGCCTTCATTCAGACAGACATCCAGTCATCCTCCTCTTGCCCAGACATTCCCATAATCATGCACTACATTTTGCATTACATTTTCCTCATGGTCATAGTTCTAAGAAACTCGCTCTTAATTCGGGGCTGTTAAATAACAATATACCCATAAAGTTCAAGCCTTAGATAGTGACCTTATACACTGGAGACTAGCTGGTGGAGAAATACCTATGAAATAGTTTTCAGATATGTTTCTGCATTGTGCTTGCACATGAACATAGGGACAAGCAGCCATGTACAACAAAACTGAGTGAGGAGCTGCTTCCAACAAGGGTATGCACAGCAAGAGCAGAAAAGCAAATTCAAAACATTGGAGTTCAACTGCTCCTTGATAAGCACCAGGCCTTTGTTCACGAGCCACATGTCTGCTGTGCCCCCTCCTTTGAGGGCTCATAGGAAAATACCAGGTGTCACACAGGATTTATTACAGACCCTCTATATATGATTAAGTTCCTTCTCAGCTTCAGGCAAGGCTAAATTAATTTGACTTTAAAACTAAGCAAATGTTAGTCTAATGTGCGCATGTGTTTCTGCTCTTCCCTCAGAGAGCAGGTCCAGGTTTCTGCAAGCAGCTGAGATTCCTTTCTGAAGCCAATAAGCACTTTGATTGATTAATCACTGAGGATTTATTGCCTAGTGAACAAATGATGTATTATCTAAAAGAAATGGAGCAAGTGGTGTCTGTAGGGACACATCTGATGATCAGACACTAAAGATGAGACTTACATACTTGCAAAAGCATATCTATCATTTTAACTGGCATTATTTGTGGAGGAATATGTGAGGAAGGAAACAACCTGTTTCCATCTAGCTTTTTTTTTTAAAGGGTAATCAAGCTTAGTATTTTAGCCCAAGGAGACACATCCTTATTCATATTAGGAGTAAGCAGTGCTTAGAAGTAGAAATGCTTGACAAAGCATGGTAAGAATAGCCAGTACTTAATGACTTTGAACTCGAGGAACTAGCTCATTGGGTTTCTGTGCTGCATTGATCACGTAATCCCAATTACAACCCTGATGTAAAACTTCAGTTTCTTGGGTATGTGAGCTAGCAGCTAATTATTATGTAAGTGTTAATTATCCTTAGCCTATACAAATTTCTGGAGTCTTTGAATTCTTCTCTTAATATCTGTAGGGAAAGGAAATAATTGTTCTGGAGAGTGTGTTTTCCATTTTAGCCATAGTTTCTACTTTGTCACCCATTTTAAGATGAGAAATAGTTCAACCAGGAGTTCCAAGCCCTGTATCCTACAGAGGGCTGTTCCATCTCCCCAGAAAGGTGAGGAGGAGGAGCCAGGCCCCACTGGGGTAATGGAAGGCTGGCCCCACTGCAGCAGCAATGAGCACAAGGATGTTCTGAAGCATTAGAAAGGAAAAAAATAACATGAAACAGCAAATACAGGAACAGCCAAGGAGACAAGCTGGTATCTGTGTGTGGCACTCCTCTGTGTTCCTAACTGATATTGGTTTGCTTGGAGCTAACCTGCAGATCTACTCATAACACTGCATTTCACAGAACGAATACTACGCTTTGGTGCTATCACATTACAAATAAACAAACACTGGAAAACAGCACCTGGATTTTGCACTTGCTTCAATCCGTTTGAAGCTGACTGTTTGAAGTCCAGTGGGGTACTATAGAAGAATCCTAGCTACCCCAAATCCTAATTAACCCAGGTGATCACGTCAGGACATGCGCTTCTTTTTTAATAGACCTGAGAAGAATTTATGATGAAACACCTGCAGTTGTCCTCATCACACCTATTTTCCTAATAACAAATAATTTTAATGACAAATATTATGTAATAGTCTTCACTATAAGAAAACACTTTCCAGGTATAAAACAGTAAAGAAATGAAATGTTCTCTGCAACATTAACGGGCTCTCTTGGACAAGTTATGTTTCAATGAAATATTAATTTCTAATCATTTGTCATGTGTTAATTAGCAGAATAAGCTGTAGGAAGTCTAGATTACTGTGCAAATGTTAATTAGGTCATAATTTATGTTAAGCATTTCTAAGTATAGGAGCAACAGAATCTCATTTAGCAGCAGTTGAACTTTAGAAATAATTTGCATTTGCAACAGCTACTTTTCTATTTAAATTTGACAGTTACTATGTTTTAATAAATACTAAAGAATCCATGTCTAAATAATGAAAAAGTTTGAAGTTGTCCAAAGTCTTTTCTTACCCTTCTGCCCAAAACACCTCTGCTAGATGTCTTTGGCCAGGGAAGCTTGGAGCAGATGGCGAGGTTGCTTTCTAGCATGACAGCTCACGGGTGCCATAGGAGGCCTGGGGATGAACTAATGGCTCTAATTTATATCAGAGCCAAAACAGGCAGCCCTACAAGGGCAGAGATGCCAGCCTGTCAGGGTGGTATTGGAGGTCACCCTTCATACAGTCAATAGCAGAAGCAATGACCTGAGGGGTTCACCTTTTGTTTTTCTGAGGGAAGAGGTTCCTAGAAGGACTTGAGATGGAGAAGATGGCTGAGGAATAGGAGCCTACAGCTCCATCAGGAACAAAATGAGGAGATGGAAAAGAAGAAAAACAAAACGGAATGTTCCTGCTCGTATTTATGAGTCAAGAGCATTCTCTCACCTCAAGCTCCTTTACAGGTGGCTTCATATCTTATGCTGTTTACAGAAAGTGGCTTTTTGTCAACTAATTCAGCAGGAACGGCATCCAGCCCAAGCCACATGTGGCCACACAGACAGCTTTTGGGGCTGCTGTTGCTTATTGGCCCGTTACCTGTCAGTCTGAGGCAGTGGAGAAGCTGGATCTGTGTCGGTATTTTATACGGTACAACTATTGAAATAAACAGCTGCAATGACACATTGCAGTGGGATGAAGATAAATTTATTTTTCTATTTCCACACTCCCACAACTTTTACACCTCCCCACACAAATCTGCCCAAGCTGCTTCCACTAGGTTGGTATTATCAAAGGAAGAAAAACAGCACTGGCGCTCTGAGGGAATACTGGCATCCACTCCCCCTTCCTCGCCTTGAAGGTCAACATTAATTGTTATTTTAATTTGTTGAATGACACTTCAATTGACTTTTTTTTTTTAGTTTTTGTTGCTTTGTTTTTAAGAAGGGAAAAAAATCATTAAACTAAACAAGAGTTAATAAAATAGATGCAATCTCTTTTCAAGCTGTAATGGTCAGCTCTATCTTCTGAGATACTGACAAAACACAAAACATCAGGTTGGAAAATCATAGTTCAGCCATAATGTCACTTGAATTGGGAAAAATAATATCTTGGAAACAAATTTAATAGAGAGGGAATAAATTTTAAGAGTACAAAATTTAGGAACCTAACTCTGAAAAAGCCGAAGTGGGAATAACAGAGTGCAGCAAGAGAACCAAGAAGAATCAAGGGCAATGAACAAAGATTTAAACACTTAATTTCCCACCAGGTGCAAACAACGGGGATAGACACAAGAAAGTATGAAAAGTAGGTAATGACATGGAGAGATGAGGCAGAGAGATATTTACACCATTCTTCATAGTAAAAAAAGTAATGAAAAAGCACTAAAAGATGTCACATACCAAATTGATTTAAGTCACATCACTATTACATGCCTGTATGGCACACTCACCAGTATTTTACTCTAGCAAGCCTATGCAATTTCATGCACAGTAATTACTTCACTCTAGGTCACTACACAAACTTGAGCTATATTACCAAGGGGAGCAGAAAGCTAGAAAGGGTAAGCAGGTCCCGTACCCTAATGCTGCAAGGCAAATCATTTTCTTGTGGCCACTGAATCCAGCTCACTGAGCCATAGCACCAGCATCCCTCGGCAAATAAGGGATACTTTGCAAGCATGTCACACAGGCACATAGATTAGTCACTGATGCACTACAGATATTAAAAATGTGAGTTTCTTCTTCTCAAAGAGAAGTCTTTAATAAGTGTTACTGATAGTATTATGTGTACTATTGATTGGAGCAATTTAAGCCTCCCAACTCTGAGGGAATTCCCTACTCCACATTTTAATTAGTATTATTTTTAAACAGAACAGTTATTAGTAACATATTTCAGTAGAGATGAGCTACAATGTCTTGCTCTCTTCTTGGAACATCACTTAAATCACTTTTTATACTACAGCAGTGTTGATCTTACAGCATCTCAAGCCAAAATAGCTCTCTTTCACACTGCCTATACATTTTTCAGGGCAGAGATACAATCAATAGAAGCAAAGGAGTCTGAGGAACCCAAGAGGAACAAGAATAGTTTTTGTGGAATTGATGTCGCCATGCATCCATTAGCCCCGCTCACTAATTAGGAAATTAAGTGTCTGATTGCTCCCCTCTACTGAAGGTCACCCTTAAGGCCCTAACATAGAGCTTAGATGCTAATTAAGTGCTTGCTGGCTGCTGCCAGAGCATGGGCTACAAACTCTAGCAGACAGCTTGTCCTAAGTCTGACTATTATTATAAACAAATACACACATGCACTTCTCTGTAGAGAATATTTTTGAGAGCTCCAAAGCCTCAGGTTTACTACCACATTTTGTAAGCTGATAGCCCAGCCATATGCATATACTTCACTTTAATAACATCTTCCTTCTTGCAGAGCAGCATAGTTTGGCTCACATTAATACAACAGGGTCGTTCCACTTTATGCACACTCATATGCATAAGTTAAAGCTTAATAATGGTTAATTTAATATTATCTAGACCTTTTAACTGCTTTTTTTTTTTAAATAGTTATGTATCAAAGTCTGAGAAGCACACAACACACATGTAATTTTAAGAAAACCTTTGATAAACTTCTACTTATTAAAAGGAGTATTTAAAACAAGCGCACCATCTTAAAACTGGTCTACACCAAAAAGCAGAACACAAAATGTAGAATTACAAAGAACACAGACGTGATGCTGGAGGAATACACACAGTAGTCCAGCTAGGACAGCAGAACACCAAAGGAACGCAGCAATCAGATCAAAATCTCCTGCTGCAACTATCTTGGCTCTGGAGCTACTATAGGCCGCAACAAGGACATCTCCATCCTCTTTTGCAGTGTGTGGATATGCCCAGAATAATCTTTTTATGAGAGGACTAAGACCCACTGAAATAAAAGCCCCATACGACTGATTTTTTAAACTAGATGCCTACTCACAGTAGGTGCCCAAGTGCTCATAAAATCTAAACCAGTGTCCCAGGAGGTGTCCCTATAGATCAGACATGGTCTCTTGAGTGCAAGAAAAATGTCTCTTGTCCAAGCTACAGATATTTGCAGATAGTTTCTAAAGAAAGCCTTCTGTATGCAATCAGAGAAGTTATTCTAGCATACCAAACCAATTGTTACATCTAATCCAGTATCCCAATAACAGCTAACACTGAACTGGCTTGGTTCTTAAAAAGGGAACACAAAGCACTGTGCGAATGAAACGCATAAAAGCCTGAACAATGAGATACACATGAAAACATGTGCAACACAATAAGCAAGGAATAAATCTGCTGGGAACAGACCAAAAAGGCTATTAAAATGAAAACAAGGAGTTTACGGTTGACATAACAGAGAAGAGAAAGAACAGCAAGGAGACAGATACAGAGTAAGGAGAGACTTTGTTTCATCTTTACATACAGGCATCAGGACAGAATGAAAACGTGAAGATTAGACATGTAAAGGTAGAAATAATCAGGGCATGAGACAAGAGCCTGAACTTCTGACTGAGCACATGAACTGGAATGATTGCACCTTAGGCAGCTCATGCAGCATGATGGAGAGGTGGTCTGGGTGATGCAGCTCAGGAGCAGAAAGAGACAATACTGATAGAGGCAGGATGGAGCTATTCAGGGGAGGATACTGAAAAGTGAGATTTGGCATGATGAGTTCTGCTTTGGCCATGGTAAAAAACAAAAAACAAACAAAAAAAAACCTCTGCTCTAGATACAGCAGTCAGCGTCGAAAGCCAAAAGATAAGGACACTGCAGAGATGGGAGCAGATTTCTGTGCAGGCATGACTAAAATTCACATTAGGGACAAAATGAAGTGGTAAATAGAAAAATTGCATTGTTAGAATGAGGACTGTAAACAGAAAATAGCACATGTGCAGATGTTTTCATGAGTCATTGAAGACTCTAAGTTTGCTGAATCCCAGGTTGTGGTTGATTTGTGGCTAAAATAGTGAACTGCAGAACCACCTCACAGTGCAAGTCTCCTTTATTTAAGAAAATTGCTGCCTCTTCTTTCCCTTCTTGCCTAGCCAGACACCTCTTTGTCACCTGCAGACCTAGTCATGTATCACCCGCTCTTCTGGCACTGAACAGTGGTTGTCCTGATACAGATTTTCTGCCTCAGTGGAAGAGGTTAATTTTGCAATAGTTAAGATCAGAAGTCTCTATTAACCATTTGCACCTTTCTGTGACGGATCACTTAGCTCGTATGAAATCTTTCATAAGAGCAATGAGTAAAATTCAGTTTGTAAGAAGTTCTATGGACATTATACATATATATAATCCCAGAAGACAGTTCTCCACTGCCCCCAAGACATTTGAGCAAGGCTGATAAAATGCCACTGTATCACTGCAGTCTTTCTTAGCACTCGTGTTTGCTGCAGGAGTAACACTACAATGAAAACTCAACTGAGTGCCAGGTGACTGCTTTGGAAGGAGTTCTGCCTTCTCTACAAGAGTAGCAATTTCTTCCACCACCTTCTCCTTGCCAGTTTCGGAGTCTGAGCTCCAAAGTTTGCACCACCTCATCATTTAGCAGCTTTCAGAAGCACTGGCATCCCACAGCATCAGCTGCCCTCCTCCACCACCCCCCGCAGCCCATCTTGGCTCCTGGAATCAGTTTCCTTCTGTCACATCAGGAGAGCCTGGAACTGCTACCCACAAGCACTGTTCATCTGGCATCACTCTAGCACATCCACTCCACCCTCCTGGTGTGCACTGTATTGTCACACTGCAGGTAAAGGCCCTGTCCCCATAATTTAGGAAGAAGAAATCCAAGTCATCAGGTTTTAGTAATCAAAAAAAGATTAGTACAATGATATTCATGACCTCTACTCACAAAAAGCAGTTGAGAACTTCTCTCCCTTCAGAAAATGAACAATTCATAGGAGTCTCACAAATGGTAATTAGTATCAATTTAGCTGATGGTACATTCAGATAAGTTGTACATAAAATGGTTTCAGACATTAGGGGAAACAACCAGCTACATACACCAATTATGAAATTTTTAAAAGACCTGGAGATAAGCATTTAATTAGAACAATGCAGGCAATAAAAGGATTCCAGCTCCAGGAGCTGATGGCTGTGCAGTGATATCAAAGCAGACGTGGGACAGCAGGAGGAGCGAGCCCTCTCTTCTGTGATGCTGGGCTTACCAGCTCCATGAGGAGAAGGGATCAGCTCAGCTTAATTGAGTTAAGCATGGTGGCTAACACTAATCAGGATTTCCTTATTATGATTATTTTTGAGGTAACAATACTTAAAACCTAATAGCATTGAAGCTGTTCAGAGGTAATTTTAATAGGAAGGAGTTGCTGAGGGTCAGGGCAGCTCTCAGCCTGAGGCACAGACTGACCGGAGCAGCACTGCCCTGGACCACATGTAGCAGATGAGCACTCAACCACACAGCTTGTGTCAGAACCTAACTCTGCCCTTTCCACACTCTGCTTTCCTCCACTACCACCTCCAACCCAGAGCCCCTTCTACCACAACTCATGGATCTTTAATTTATTCCACTCTCCATCAAAACTCTGACAGACTTTTCATTACACTTTAAAGCAGCTATTTTTAATTGTTTACCAGTCTAATCTAATTGTGAAGCGTAACTGCTGCAGCTTGAAAAAAAGAATAAATCCCTGTGAACTGTTACAAAGATGGGAATTGACTAAGTCAGAATGTGAGTTGCAAGGATAAGCAAGAAAAGTTTTGAGGAAAGCCTCCTAATATCCACAAATCTGTAATTCCCACATTTTTACTACATGTGTCCATGCTCACAAGGAAATTACTCTGTGTTTCCCAGTCAAAACCAGTTTTGCTTCCTCTCCAAATGGCCTAAGATCTGTCTGGTCTGCAATTATGAACCGGTGTCACAATGACATGAAAATGTAATGTTGCAGTTGTAACAAAAGCAAATCTAAAGGATCTCAAGGTTTTAATATTTCAATAAGGTTAAAGCAGGAGTGCTAAATTATTTAAGTTCTGGAATAAGATATAAGCACTAGAGCAATATCACATCCATACTCATATATCTGTTCATATGCAGAGGTGATATCTACGTGATAAATAGCAGGAGTGTGAGGTAAATTAATTTAGTATGCACTTTGATCGCAATACCCTCTCCTGGCCTACTAATCCCCTTCCCAGCAGACTTGCCCTAACATCCCAAATCACTGAACATTTTCATTGCTACCATTAAAAACAATGTTTTATAGCCTACCTCATCTCCTCCTCACAGGTGTGGAAGTTTTCTTCCTCGAGAAAAATAATAAATGTAAATTAAGCTACAGAAACACATACTGATGGAACCTTTATATCCTCCACTCCCCCACGTTATATATCTATATAAAAGACTTAAAATGAGAACACATCTTCAAATGCTGACAGCTGGAAGAGACGCCGCAACGTCTGCATGTGTCTTGGTGGCAGGGGAAAAATGAATCAAGAACAGATGTATAGTTCTCCAACTAGAATGATTTAATATTATTATTCATTTATTGGCAATACACATCTATATATAATTCCTGGAAAAGCACTAATAGTTTAATCTACAAACGTGCTCACAGTTTGACATTTTCAGGCTATAGACAACGACACGAGAAAAATGCTAATTAATACATCCATCACTGCCAAAAGAAGTGTGATGAAACCAAAACGTTTGGCAAGCTTACTGTAAAGAAAACCTGCTACTATCTCAAATCCTCACTCGCTGCTGAATAGCAAATCTTTGCACCACACCCAAAACCACAGCACAGTGCTGGGCAGATGCACAGCAACAGGAGCCCCGAGCATCCCCTTGATGCCATGGCACACAGGGCTGCCTGCTGGGCAGCTGCACTTTCTTAGGTGGGACTGAACAGCAGACCACCAGGAAGGTTGACTGTGCTTTGAGACTTACAGATCTTATCACATATAAAATACATAGCTCCCCGATACCCCCACAAAAGAAATCTAGATGACAGCAGAGAACAGAAAGCTGAAAATGAGTTGGCTTATGATGAAGATATGAACATGCATGTAAGGAAGAGCCCCTCAATTGCCTTCCACCAATACACCAAAGCTTTGTTTACAGCATGAAACGCACTTACGCATCAGAAGTTGATAGAAACAGCACACTGTAGGCATTTTCTCCACTTGTGCTGATATATATTTTACAAGTTCTTACAGGAACAATAATTCAACATTTAATAACAAAAAAATACTTACAGAGAAGTGAGAAGAAAAGCAAGACAACTCACACTGCTCTGTGCTTCGTACATTTATCAGTTAGCATTTTTAAGTGCTTCATTTAGAAAGCACAACCCTTGAGAGCACTGATGTCTAACTGTCCAGCTGAGCTTAAAGGTAAGGAAGCTAAGAATAAAACAGGTTGGAATAGCCCTGAATAAGAAGGCTTTGCAACAGAACAAAGTTGGACTTCCTTCCTTACAGCATCTTTCCAGAAATTCCAGTTGCAGAAGGGAGAGGTGTTCCAGAGGGGAAAGTATCCAAAACTGGATCAGATGTTTACTGAGAAATAGTTGTGTTAAAAAAAGTCAAAGTACTCAGAGCACCAGAGCAAAAAGGAAATTTTTTCATCTTTTTCTGTTACAAGATATGTATTTTTGTTCTTTTGACATTTACATGCCATGGTAAAGGCAACAAGAAAAGAAATGCGTACAATCCAGCATAAAGACTCATACTTTTATGTCACAAACGCTAAGAAGATATCAAAAGCCTGCACCTTTGCATCATGGCTTACTGTCCTGAAAGCGTTCAACAGAGTTTTAGTAGGATGACACCATTACCTTCTGCAGACACAGGTACCTGGCAAAATTGAATTGCAAACAAAGTATTTGCTTATTCACGATATCCACCTCTATTTTATTTTATTTATTTATTGGTATCATCTTATGTAAATCACTGGAGAAAAAAAAAAAGATGGACAGATTCCAAGGGCTGTTTGTTGCTTAATCTCAGTTTGTCACGACATAAGAACGGTGTGACAATACAAGTAAAGTCATTCATAATGACATAAAAACCAAACCAACACACAGGCAGTCTTAGTTTTCTAACATAAATAAACAACTCTGTCACCTATGAAACCAATCTACATTTTCTATTTGACATGACAAAGGGCCTTGGGAAAAAAGTCATTTTATACCACTAAGAATTTTTTTCTGGCAGAAATGTGGGGCTCAGCCATTGAGATGGGTAGCAGCATGAAAACACATCAGGCATAGCTAGGCAGGTATCATACCAAAGCCATATGGCTGCAGAAATGTTGCCCCTGGTGCTGCTGACCAGCCACACTGCTGGCTTTCTGCGTGCTGAACAGGCAGGTTTTCTTCTTAGGAGAGGAAAAACACAAAGTTCATAGTCCAGTGGAAGACAGATTCTAGCCCTTGTATTGAATCAGCTTTCAGAGATACGTGTAAACCACAACGTTAATTATAACATTCTTGACAAAGACACTGTTTTTTTTCATTTAGTTTTATCAAAATTTGAATCCTGATGAAACTGGGATTAATTTTCCTTGACAAAAATCATGAATTGCACTGAAGGTGGCACACGGTCCCTAACAAATTACTGTACTCTCTCTTATCTAAAATTCACTATAGCCATTTATGTCCCTCACAACACTCCCCTCCACCTATCCCCCAAGAAACATTCATGAAAAAGCTTAAGCAGATACAGTTTAAATAACTGCTGTATTCAATGATTAATATTATAGCACAGACAACACCAGTGCTGATAGATAATCACATTTTCTCCAGAAAAGAAAAACAGCAGTGCTTTGCAAAGCAAAGTTGTCATTTTTATGTAGACTCAAAAGTAGATGCTATCACTTAGAGAAAGACATTTCTGATACCAAGTCTCAACTAACCAAAGTGCTACAGCTGTAGATTTGGTAGAGAAGGAGCATCAGCCTCAGACATGGATAACTACATCACTCTGACATGTGAAACCAGCTCATTAAATTAGCAGAGATCTGGAGATGACAGAAATCAGTTACACACTGCAATAGCACCACAGACATCAGTTTGCCCAAGCTGTGCCTTCGCTCCCTGCTGCCTCCTGCTTCTGTTCTGAGTAGAAGTGCAGAGTCCAGAAGCACAGCCCTGAGGCACAGCTCTAGTCTTCTCCAAAAGCAGGCAGAGAAAAATTATGGAATGGAATCATTGAGGCTGGAAAAGACCCTTTAAGGTCATCAGGTCCAACAGTCAGCTCCATGCAAGTCCAACTAAACCACATCCCTAAGCAACACACCCACACATTTAAATACCTGCAGGGATGGCTATTCCACCACTGCCCTGAACAGCCTGTTCTGATGCCTGATCACACTTTCTGTGAAGAACTTCTTGACAACCAATCTAAACACCCCCTCCATTTCCACAGTTCAGACCCTGATGTCCCAGCACAGCAACAGAACAGCTGAAACTCTATGCCCACCTCACACAGACTGGTATTGTAACACCACAGCACTCCTTTCTGGGAAAAAGGAGAAGAACAGGAAACCAACAAAATAAGAGCATCTCAAATTGGATACAATACAAAATACAATATAAGGAAAGAAGCAGTGCCTTTATTGGAGCTTCTTTTTTTCCTTAAAAAAAAAATAATTCAATCTGGCTGTTCTTTGCTTTTCTTTCTGTGCCTAGAAATCGGACAAATTATTTCAGGTTTTGTTTTCTTTTTCTTTTCCAGTTAGTAAGGAAAACAATTAAATTGCTCTAAACTAATTTTGAAACGTAAACACTGTGCCAAATCAACATTTGATATCTTGCTTTGGCTGTCACATAAAAAAAATTCAATTATTTACACTGCTTTAGTCACACAATGGAAATATTGCTTCGCAAAATGTGGTGTTACCCTGTGCATTCCTCCAGCCTAGGAAAATAAGCAATTGTCACAACAGAAATGAAAGTCTGCTACAGTACTTTATGCACATAGTAACTCATAACCAAAAGATGTTAAAATTAATTACTTTTTCCTTAATGCAGCAGTACAGATAAAATCAAGTCCCAGTTTGATTTTCAAGATCTGACAGAAGCCTCAAGATAACTCATGCTAGCCAGATAGTGACCATTGGCTGGAACTGGGCTGCCTTCACACTGCATGAGAGGAAAAAGTTCTAGTGGAAGAGCCCAGTCCAACCCAACCTGAGATGGGACATGGGATTCCTGCTATGCCTCTATGACAGCATGAAACATAACACCACTCAAAAGGCATAGAGCACCAGTCCCCACCACACCTTCAGCCTTTGTAAGTGATCTCACAGGTAAGAATCTCCACAGCCCCATTCCCTTGGTGAGGATCTTCCAGGCCTCAACTCGGAGCAATCCATGCCTTTAGAAGCAACTAGGAGAGCAAAGTTCATTTGCAGCAAGTAGACTGATTCTTTCCCCTCTCATTATAAAAAGAAAATATGATTATCTTGCCACAGGTTTTTATGCTGCTGTAGTCAGCCTACAAGCATTCTGAGATAACAGCATGCAGTTAACAAGATTTGCAAGTCAGACGTGTTACAAAAATACACTCTAAGTTATGCAGAATTGGTGTTACACTGCCTGCAAGAGATTTGGAAGCATTGCACTCTGGTAGGAAGCACAGCCATGGAGAGATAAACACACTTAAAACAGAAATCTTCTTGTCCAAAGACAAGCCCAGCCTTCTCATCTCCTGAAGGAAGCAATTAAGCAAGAAGTGGAAAGTTGCACATTGAAGCCAATAGAACACTGCCCATCTGCACGTGCTGAGCCTCTTTTTCAGCTGAGAACAGGAACACAGGGAAGAAAATCCACTGCATTTTACAACTTGTTTGTCAATTGAGCTACAGTAAGTGAACGTGAAGGCTCTTTACACCTCACAGCTGGGGCAGTCAGATAGATTATAGCTTAACCACCATGAAAGTTTAAGCTGCTGTGAAGTTGGCTTACACTAAAACACTTGATTTCACGAAAAGAAAAAAAAAAAAAAATGCCTCCATGATCCTCACTCAGCTCACAACAATGCTTGCACCTACTCATCAAACCATGCTGAGGTTGCCCCAGGACAGTGTACCTGCCGTGGGTAATAGATAGGGAAGTTGGGAGGATGG
The DNA here is from genome assembly GCA_036925125.1 of Oreortyx pictus. NCBI lineage: Eukaryota > Metazoa > Chordata > Aves > Galliformes > Odontophoridae > Oreortyx > Oreortyx pictus. Next base: position 4,692,323 of record JAUPFR010000015.1, read on the forward strand.
ACCCTCTGGCAGCCACCAGATGCTCTTTTAAGAAACAGAATAACATCATCTCCACTACCATAAATACATCCATGGTGGAGATCTCTCAGTATCCTCAAGTGATGCAATGCTAGATGCCATGGTAGTACTACACATGGGGATCAGTTGTCCCACAGTTGGGCAAGAAGGGAAAGAAATGCCTCAAACAGAAAAACAGGTGCTGCTTTGGATGCTTTCTTCACAGCAAACACTGATGCTCCGGAGTCCTGCACGTGCTGTCAGCATATGGATATTCTTGCAACAAAGGTCTACAGGATTTTATTTTAAACTCCATATGAATTTCTCCAAACAGACTTTGATTCATAGATTCTGCCAGGATTATCCCTTCTCACCTGTTGAAGTGCACAGCCCCTCAAAGGCAGGGAGCTGCACTCTAAAGACATAATCCTTATTATAAGAACTGCAGCGTAAGTGTGATACTACGCTGTAGTTTGTTTGCATCTCTAGGTGCTATAGATTATTCCTCTGAAAGATTAGAAAACTAAACAAGAACATAAGCAAATAATTCAATTTACATAGAACTTATTCAAGGGAGGCTCGCACAGCCTCAGTTTTGGAAGAAGAGCATGACTGATAGAAAAAAAAACTGCTTGATACCCTACTGTATGTACAAAGCACATCATCATGAAGCGCTGTGCAGCTCAAAGCCAATTCAAATCCAATCTGAAAAGTTAAGGAATTCTTTTACCAGGGGAAACTATCAAATGATTCACACAAAAAGCAGGAATTCCTTCCCCTTTAATTCATGCCTATTTTTATCCCCAGCATTTGTTGATTCACCCAGCCTGGCCAGCACACTTATTTCTACAGCAATACCGTGACCTCGGCAAGGTGTCTTGACTTTACTACAACCTCAAACCAGTGGAAAAAACCCGGGATGTAAAGGTTTAAGGTCTGATTCCTGCACTAATACACAAATCCAAGCATAGAGGGAACAATACAAACAAAAGCCATAAACTGCTGCAATAGATTTCCTTTGTGTACAGTCTGTTGTAGGAGCAGGGACAAAACATGTTAACTTTTCCCACTGGAAAACCCTGATTCATAGAAACAGTCTTTCCTGTGGGTGAAAAAAAAAAAAGTTATAGATCATATTTTCCAGACTGTGTTAGAAAACACTGTTAACAAAATTTGGTGTCAATGTCAGAAAATGAAAATTATCTTTTGTGTCAAATCTCTTTTTTCCCAAATAGAAATGGTTTAAACTATATGGAACAAAATACATATTTATCAAATTGGGATGAATTCAAGTGTTATTTTGTTGCTCATGCCTCTCATCCAGGTGCATCAACCCTGAAGAGGAGTTTTACAGAACCTTTTAGGAAAGTGAGAGCCTTAAGTGCATACATTAAAGAAACCAGTTTAACTGGAGACATCTAGAAAGAGAATAAATTGAGGGGGTGGGTGAAGAACGAACATGGTTAAAAACTCAGGGAGCAGCAGCCAGTCTGACTACACTGAGGACTTTCCACTAAGTTACAACCTCCGTGCCTGGTGCTCTCCTAAGGGGGATAATACCATGTGCCCACTGTTCACAGCCTGCTCCCAGTCAGGGCATCTTCAAATTCCCTTTCCAGCAACTACATTCTCCAACACTTCCTCATAGCACTCTTTAAGAAGAAACTTTGGCAAAACCCACTTTTGTCTTTCAGCACTCTACAGAGTCTAAAGTAGGCTTATAACGAAGTTGGAGTAACAAATACAAGCAGGAGATAAATAACTGTCAACTCACTCAGTTCCATAAGTTATCAATGCAAGACTAGCACTAAACAATAAACTTCATTCTCAGGGATAAAGGAAAAGCAGAAAGCTTCTGGCCAAGACAGTGAGGAAGAAGAATGCCATCTCCAGAGTCACTGGAGCACCTCACTTGGCTCCTCACCCGCACACAAGGTGCTGTGAAAACAGGGATATGCATGGTGGAGTATCACTCAGGGGCGTCTTGCTGTCTGCTTTGCCACTAGTGAATGATTTTTCTGATGCAGGTACAGATAGGCTTTAATAGGCTGAAAACATTCTGCCGCTGTGTAGCCTTGAGAAAACCTGAAGGAAGCACGGACACCTTTTCAATTAGTAGGGAATACCAAAAATCTTAAAGTCTCCTTACAATTTTTTTTTTTTTTAATCTTATGGAAATGAACAGGAGAGTGTTGCCTTACAATCAGGCACTGAATCAACTCATTTATGGCCTGCTATCCTTGGCATTTGGACCTCATTAATTTTCTCTTCCAAAGTTAGCATTCAGAAACTCTCAGGCTTTTGTCTATTCCTGTCAACAAGACATTTGCATACACTAATCTACAACAAATGGTTTCATTTCATCCACGTTGGATTTTTTTGCCTGCCAACTAGAAAGATAATAGAAATAACCAAGAAAAGATAAATTAAAAAGCTAAAGGAGTAGCATATTTTTTGGAGAAGCTCAAAACAAAGTTCCAATAAACACCACCTGGACAGCAGAACTTGCAGAGAAAGGGTTGAAATTTCAGCCATGGAAAGCCAGTTTCTAAAACACAGCTTTTCTTCCCAGGTCATTAAAGCCTCACAAAAATACAATATTACTACAGAAATAATTATACTACAGATGTGGGAGCTGGCTTGGATGCAATCACTCTCTGTCAAATTGTGCACTGGCACACTGAAACCAATTACAAACTCATTTGTAGACCTCTGTTATCTTCAACATCATCTCTTCAGTTTCCATTTTCATGCACAATGGTGCCCTTTTGGATGACTGACCACTCAAATTCAAAAGCACCCCATGGAAGTAGACAAAAAGTTCTTCATGAGTTAATGACACCCACAGTGAAGAACTTTAGCATAGACATAGTGGCTGATGGATTTAAGCAAGATTTTAGTTAAGACCAATACTATTGGTCTCTATTGCAACCACAGACCAAAAATGCTGATTTTAGGGGGGGAGAAAATAAGAGCAACTTCTTGCAACAAAAATCCCTCCATTATGTTCAGTGATTCTGCATACTAAAACAAGAGTGGTATCTAGAACACCAGAACATCTTTGAGCTTGCTTTGGCACTGAATCTGTCTAAAATCATAGCTGTTATTGATTATTTCTCTTCAGCATTTATGGAAAAGAGTGCTAAACAATAAGTTCCCTTCATTTATTCATGTCCTATTAAAAAACAAGCATACTAATCAATGAAACTGATTTTCCAAATAAACCATTCTTGCTTGCTCCCAAACACCTAATTAAACACAATTAACTCCCGTTTGCTTTGGCAGCCAATTAATGTCATGATCAAATAAATAGACTCCGTGAGAAAAGATTATAATTAATAAATCCCTAACAATACAGTAAAATTACACTGAAGCTTTGCTCGACAAAAATACTTAATAGCGTTTTTAATACCATTAATGAGGACACTAAAAAAAATAAAGTTCTATCAAATGTGCAGTGTAGGTCCTGAGACCCTTACTTGACCTACACAGCCTGCTGGCTGCTGACATCTTTTGCTTCAGAACTTGAAAGGCCTAGCTCCCCGCTTTCCAATGAAGCAGCATGTACGATCAGAGGTGTTTCCCAATCAAGTCCTCCATCTGTCTGGCTTCCACTCACTTGCAAATTAACTACAAAAGAGATTGACTCATTCTATCTAGTAGAGTTACAATAAAAGCGCTTGATTTGTCACCTACTGAACATAAACCATTGATCTAATAGGAGCGTTGGACCATGTGAGGTGACAGATTAAATGTGTATTTTTACTGGAATCAGCAGCTCTCCTGAAAACAAGGAAACAAGCTTACCATTTAATCTGTGTTTTAACTGCCTATTGCATGACATACAACCCCACACAACGCCTACAGCTTGTAGGAAAACATTAAGACTCAATTTTATAAAAATTTCAGCCTGCATGACTTTCAGTGGGAACTGCTGGCGCAGATCAGTTTTCTCCCACGTTCAAAGTCAAGACAACACAATGAGAGAACAATTAAAGAAATTCAGCCACCTCAGACAACAGATTAGTCTCGTGTCCTGCTTCACTTGATGGTTCTGAAGGGATAAGTGACCTCCAGGCCTTGGAAGAACGCTGCCCTCTGGGCAGTGCGGAACCTACCCAGTACCTTTACAGAGTAAGCCATAGGAGTGCCCCAAACTCCAGAAATGCTCAGGAACAGATGGGTGCCTATCACTGGAGTGTAAGGTGCTGGGATCACACCAAGCATTTAGGAGTTGATTCTTAAAATCCTGGTTGGCTCATATCAACCAAAAACTTGCAAGGTCCTTCCTATGTCCCACTAATTCAATTCCCAAGCACAGCTGTTTTTTGGCTTTCTTGTTTGTTGGGTTTTTTTGTTTGTTTTTACCCTATCAAAGGAAAATAAGGATTACTATGGAATACTATGAACAATTTTTATAAACTAATAGGCACAGTGATCTTATCACTGGAGAAGTGAGCATCCAAGGACAGCAAGACTAGTTTCTTCACCAAATGCAAAGAAAAGGGGTAAGACACCTGTTCTGAAAGAAATACAGAAGGTGTGTGAGAGAGAGAGATGTCAGATAATCTTCTAAATAGAGCATAGAAATATGAGTCACAAATACATACATGGGGCTTTGTAACTTCATTCAGCTTAATTTACACCCCCAATTCCCCATTGTGCATCATTGACTGAGTCTAATAAATTTAGAGTCCAACTGTGCTGCAGTCGTAGCTGTGCCTGCCTGGAGCACAATGAAAAAGAAGTCTCCAGCACTGCTACCATGCAAAGAAAAAAAACGAAAGCAAGTCTAGCTGGAGAAAGCTGTTCTATACAGAGCGTCTGGAAAGGGTAAAAATGCTGAATCTCATCAGGAAAATAAATCTTGCTCACAGCAAAGGTTGATTTCACAGCAGCACAGAAAAGAAAACATTCAAAGAAATCCAAAGATTGTAAGAAGGATAGGATAAAACAATATAAAATTTAATGGGAGAAAAGACGCCTATCTTACGATGAAATGCACTTGGATATTGCCTTTTAAAATATAAATGAGTCTTGGATTTAAGCAGGCTAATCATTAAAGGCAGACTTCTGATGTTATCAGCAGAAATACTTCTGTGCAGAGCAAACTGTATTGCCTTTGGGGGTTATATTTGTAGGTGCCAAGTTTTCCTTCGAGCCCAACCACCACAGTATGAATTTTCACGGTCTTTAAAACCGTGACAGTGAGCTACAAATAGTACAGAGCATCGAGTGGTCCCCTCCGTGACTCATGGAGCCCCAGGGCAGCTCCAGAAGAGTAAGGCACTGCATTCAGAGGGGATTTTTATCCAGCCCTACAGAGGCATGTGCCATGCTCCTGCCTCCATAACTGCCCATAGAGAAGTTTAAGGGGCACTTGAGGTGGAATGGGCAGGGGGTAGCAAACTGGAGCACAGAGAAATTGCAACAACCAAACCTACAAGAGACACAGGTCTCTGACAATACCACTGTCAGCACCCTGGGCTCCAGCTGTCACACAATGGGACAGCAATGCTCACAGCAGATCGTGGAGCCACGCTGTGCGCAGCAGGTATCCAGTGCCCATCATGCACATTGGCCATGCTGTTCTTCACAGCCCATCGAGCTGCAACACCTGCTCCCCACAGCCCACATTGCCTCCCTGGATCAGAAATAACAAAGCAGTTCAGCAGCATGACCAGTGACAGCTTTCCTCCACCTGCAAGCAAGACACACACCCATCTCTGGTGAAGGAGAGAGGCATTCTCCTGCCATCCACCTTCCATCAGGCATCATATACACCATGGCAATGCTGCAGACCCTCTCCTCTCTATCTGAGATAGAAAAGACTATTAAAGTAACAGTTCACAGTCCCTAGAACATCGTCAAGTCTCTGGATGCAAACACCCCGTATAGCCATGTTTCTCTTATTTGAACGTTTGACTCCTCAAAAATCACACCTGTAATAAAGCCTGCTGTTGTCAATAAGTACACTGCACAAGATTTGCAAGCAACTCTCTGTTAACATGCTGGCAGCAGCCCTACCTCAGTGTGTTCCTCCACACAATATATTTGATACGTGTGGGACCAGGAAACACAGTAAATACCTCCAGGCTGGATTGCTTTACATTGCAGTAGGTAATTTCACATTTTCAAGAACAGATTGTGAAGATCAGAGGTGTACAACAGAAGTATTGAGAGAGAAGGAAGAATTCCAACAAACACCTGTAGGATACCAAGCAGGGTTCTCAGGGTTATCTGATTCAGAACCAATTGATATATGTGTATACACACACGGTGTTTCAAGTGTATTTACTGACGTAAATGAGAACTGAATCAGGTGTTAGAGCTGGTTTTTTTTCCAGTTAACATAGCATGAAGCACCAGTTGCCAAATTGCACGTCCATGAGCTGATCTACTGCACACAGGTGGAGTCATTGCATACCATAATGGACACTGCATACAAAAGGCAACAACTTGCATTCCCACCATATGATTAATGGAATACTATTCTCACAGAAATCATACACTTATGTATTAACTCCCTAGTCCTAGATTCGCCCCTATCAACACCAGGAGCACAAACCCTGTTAAATTCATCTTCCAAATCTCATTTGGCAAGTAGAAAACATTCTATTCACACTTCACTGGCGAATGAGATTCAGACCAACATTCTTCTCAGCCTGTTTTGAACTGAGTAGCCACATATTTAGAGCATGTGAGAACAGTAGTCTTTTGAAATGGGAAACTACATAGTTTCCTCCCAAGGCTATCAAAACCAGTGGGAAGGCCAAGATCAGGACAGATTTTTTGCTCACAGACTCAGGTTTCTGTAAAATGCTGTCTCAGATGCTCAGAACACTAAGGTTGATACTCATTGTTATCTTGTTCAGAATCACTCTAATACAGATTTTCTTCCCCACAGTACGTAGTAAAGAGATTTCTTGAGATGATTTCTTAATGGGCACACCATTAACAACTGACACAGTAAAATATACTTTCCTATTTAGAAGACTTAGATTCTAGCCATCCTTGATTCAGTCTGTGACTTCTTCCTCTGAATTAACTTATTTTTAATTAACATATTTGCAAATGTCAGCATTGCTATAGTAAGTACACGCTTCTGCCTGTGTCTGCCTCACATCTTTATGCTGCATGCAAGACTAACCCAGCAGCCTTAATACGTAGTTAATTATCTTGCATGGACTTACAGGCTCCAGTATGCTTTCCTGTGTTTTTCAGGCAACACATGGCCAATATTGTCCACTGTGATTCTGTGCAAGCTAACGATCCTGACTGGGTGCAAAGCATTCCTCATTTATGAAACAAAGCCAGAAAATTTGCTAAGAACAGCACACTAGGCAGGTTTTCAAATTATTATTTTTAATTTAGGAAAAAAAAAACCAAGACCCTTCGCTTTTTTAATATCTCATTTTCCTGCCAAATGCCAGCATCTAGTCTCTGCCTCTGGGGCAGAGTCAATACTGTCAATCAGATGATCAATGGACTATCACAGGCACTCGGCTAACTCTGCAAATCACAACCTGTCCACTCTAATCCTCAGGCCAATTCAACAGCTCTACAACTGTCTGCATCTTACAGCCTAAAATGGCCAATGTGGAATTCTTCTCATTACTGCCGGTTCTTATTAAATCACACAGAAATGACATGCTTCTAAAAATGAAGGGTTTTTTTTTTTCCTCCCCATGAAGCTATTTCCTGCAAATGCTTTCATACATCCTTTGTCTAACAGTTTTCATGAAAATGAAAAATATTCATTAAAACACTGCAGACAACCACATGTATTACCCAAGGGGGAATCACACTGCAAAGGTGTTCAGCTAGTTTACACTGAGTAAGATCTTCAGATTCTGCAGAAAAGAACCTAAAAACCCAACCTGCCCCTCTCACTTGTCTCAACTAAAAAGGAACAGACACCATCACTTGAAGGCACTTAACAGCAGCACTGAAACTTTTCATTGTGTTAATGAGACAAGGAGGAATTCATGGACAGGTACAGACAACACAGAATAATTCATCTTAAAATCGAGCAGTATTTACTATCCTCTCACTAGCTGCGCCCTCCTGCCAACATTTCACAGAAAATACAGCTCCAGTCAATTACAAAAACTGTCACGTAAAATGGTTTATCACATTTGTTTTCAGGTTTGTACCTTCTGCCAAGTCATCTAACTGAATAAAGGCTTGAATTATAAAACTGCATACTAGATCGAAAAGAAGCTTTCAACTTCTGTGATTGCACATTGTGTGTAGAAATCTGTTTCAATCCGTTCAGATGCTTAAGAAAGTTTCAGGAAGGGAACAGAAAAGAATAAGGTCAGAAATATCTGATTATATCGCCCTTAATTTCCAGTGTTTCAAAATGGGATTAACCGCAGTACTACAGATAGGTATAGTCACTGCATTAATCCACTGAGTTCAGTTCAAGTTTATTATGCTAAATCCACTCCATGAGGATTTTATCTTTTAACGGCACCTTCTTGTGCTCAGTGAGACTTCTATTCATCAAGTATGAGAAGCACACAAATCTACCTCCTTCACCATCTTGTACCAAAGTAACCCCACCATGGAGCTGTTTTTATTCTAGAGCTTCTCATTATCTATGGAAGATCACGAACTGCAGGTATGCTGAGCATGCTATTGATTACAGCTATATCTGCTGTGATTCAGGAAGTTGAAATATCATATATCAAATATTAGATTACTGAAATTATGTATTGGTTCATCTGCATCCTTTTTTTTTTTTTTACTCATTTTTATTTAGCTGAACATTTTAATCTTACTTACACAGTGACTAACTGAAAGTAAATGACGCATTTCTAATATTATAAATATGAAAAATAGGGTGTGCTCGGGGACTGCAGTTGAATACATTAAAATCACTCAGATTGCTAATTAACATATTTCCATCCCTTTTATATACAACCTTCTGCATTCAGTTGGAGGATTGCAAATCCACTGTCTTATAAAAAAAAAAAAAAAAAAAAAACACTGTCTTGATTTTCTGTTGTGACAGAGGAAATGGCCCAAAATCTGAACCAGTTCCCCTAAAGGACATTTGCTTGTTGGTACTTCCCAGGTGCCACACAATCTGAATCAGAGGTGAACATCATGTCAAATTCCACTCATCTATCAGTGTAGTGGATTATTTCTTGAGAGACTGAAATTGGCTGCCTGGGATCAGAACACCATCAGTCTAGTTCACGTAGGGTGCAGGGATGCTTCCTGAGAAAGGCTCGCAAGAGGGAAAGCTGGGCTGTTTCTAAGTAGGTGATGAGGCAGCTGTAAAACCTTCACTCTATCTGTATCACATCTCTGAGCAAAAGATTTTGTCATACTTCACATTTCCCCAACGCTTGGTATGCACTCAGTGTCTCGCTGTTCTTGCCTCATAAAGGAGGCAATTTTTCAAGCTTAGGCAAATGTTGCAGAGTTCTGAATGCGTCCAGCTCATTTTTCCTCATAACGTCACTTTGTTCCAACCGATTTTGCAAAACAAGATTACATTTTCCTTTTACCTATCTGTTTAGCTGCAACCTTTTTTCTTATTTCCTCCACTGGAGGACAGATTCAAATAACCAGGAATAGCACTCCCAATTGTGTCGTAACTAATATTTTTATCATTTCCCTGCAAGCGCCAAGAACTTCGCCACTCAGACTTCAAAGACTCAAACACGCGTGGCAGCTGGTAAAGATGATAGTATTAGATTAACTAGTAGCTACTCAGAACTGATCTATCAAAGACTTAGGTCTACTCTTCTTTACTATGCATATTTTATTACAAGGAAACTAGACTATGCCAAGAAGGAAGATCTAAGACATTTAGACAAGGGAAACAGCTGGAAAAACTTTGTGTTGGTAAAAATCTGCAGTTCAAGGCAGGATCGCTTCGAAGGTAGGTCATTAGATCAAGAAAGGTATTAAAAAAAAAAATCACAGCATTCTTTATTAAATATTAAATGATGCCTCACTGCAAGTTAACATTTTCCATCTTCCATTTCTTAAGCTCTTAAGACCTCTCCCTCCTTTCTGTGAGTCTAGATTTGTAATACACCACACTGAGCATCTAAATTTAGTCAGATGATAATACTGCTCTAGAATATGCCAACTCCTTAATTTTTAAACACTGCTCATTCTGTTCAAAGCACAGCAGTTGAAAAATTAACAATGGATTTCTGTCAATAAAAAACAGAAGTGCAATGAAACTAATGTGCAGTCTCAATGGATCACAGCTTGACTGAGTTTTTCACCACAGACCCGGGGGACTAACTCTGACCTTATATGTGTTTAACTCCATGGGAAGACAGGTCCAAACTCTGAGCTACATGCCCACTCTCCCCATCAATTTTGAGCTGTAAACTTGAGAATCTTAGAAAAGCTCTATTCTCAGTTACACCAAAGCAAACTCCCAACCTCTTGAGATCAATGAAAACTGAAGAGACAAGGTACCAGCATTTTGAGTAGCAAAACCTTGCTCAGTCTGGGCTTGAAACTGCAAACAAAGTTACCCCAAACTGCTGTTAGAAAGTTTCTGAGTTGTACACCCACTCCAGACTGTGTGAGAGGGCGAGTGGATAGAAATAAGGACAGAGACTAAACCATTGCCCAGAATGAGATTACCCATGTAGGGAAACTGTTAGAAAACAGCCTTTAACTTAAAAATTCTAACACCAGATTGGCAAAGCACAACACATATTTGACCAAAAAACCCAAACTCTGTAACATAAAGGCAAACAACTTAGAAAATTTAAGAGATAAAATGGATTTTTGTGATTATTCAGTCATTCATCAAGAGAGACGTGAGCATGACAGAAAGCCTGTAATCTTTGATCAACTGCGGGATGCTGTCAGTCCTACCTGGTCTGTGCAGGTGATGCTGCTGGAAAGTGTGATGGAGGGATCCCTGACAGAGCAGCATTGCACAGGCACTTATCCACAAATACAGGACCCAGGACATTGCAGAGACCACTGCCATTCTCTAAACAAAATATTAGACAGACATTATTATCCATTGTCTTGCAGCACATAGAATAGTCAGCTTCTATTACAACAGTACTGTTATTTCTCTACTTCTTTTGTTAAGAATCTTTTGTTTCCTGCCTATTTCCCCCCCTGCAGGACGCAACTGTCATACAACAAAGGTCACAACCAAAAAAGGACAGTTGATGTAACACTATGTCAGCAAAGGAGCCAGAATAACTTTAATAATTCAGTAACAAAAATGAAACTGTAATGATCTGAGGACTAGGGAAAAAAAAAAAAAAAAAGGCTGGGAAATATTCCCCACACTGGTCCAGTGTCTAATTTTACAGCTGAGGGGGAATTGCAAGACCAGATGAAAAAAAATGATATCCAGACAGCATCAAAACTATTTTAAACACCTTATAGACAGGCATGTAATGTTATCAGGCATCAAGACATTTCAGAAGAGTTCCACCCTGAAGAACAGGGGGCTCATTCTGCCCCAGAAGGTAACAGATTGTTTTTTGACTTTTGTGAGCATTAATTTTTAATTATGATGCTGTCTGCTAAAGAAAGTAATCGTTTCTCAGAATGATCCTCTAATCCCCCAAGTACAGCCAGCTTTCTTTTGTTTGACCTGAGCGTGCACAGGGATCAGCCCGGCTGTATTCTGCATTTCATGCACTCTGTAAAAGGCTTGTTCTCTTTCACAAGGCAGGTTGTGTACAAATTTTACAGAAACTCCTACTGCAAAGGCAAAGAGCACCTTGTTTCTGTCTCCCAGCCTCAGGCACGCGATTGAGCGTTTCCATACTCATTTTTGCTGCCTGAATTTTCTTGACTTTTCAACTTCAGCAGCTCTTTCCCAGTGCCCGCGAGGATCTGGAGGTTTGCAAGGCTCAGCTACGCTACACATCGTCCGGTTCCCTTAACAACACCTTCTGCTGCATTTCATATAGCTAAATTAATCAAACTTGAGGCACTCTCCTTATTCAGCCAATGACATGATGCCATTTTCCATCTAATAATCCAATCAGCTGAACGTCGTTTTCACAGAAAGAAAGACTTAGAGATTAAACGTCTCGCATAGAAAAATGGTGCCTTTACACAAAAATGTGAAAGTAAAAATTCTGTGTGATCCATTGGAGGGTACTGCGGCAGGAAAAATCAGCAGCTTTAAAGGAGAGAAACTCAGTATCAAAAAAAAACCAAAAAAAACCATATGCATGGAAATATATTTTCCCCCAAATTTGAAAGGAGCAGATACAGCCTCTGGGAGAATTCAAGGCTAACTGGCAGGAGAGAGCCACATGAACTGGCAAGTCTAATTAATAACAAACAGCAAAGCACTGTTTTGATCGGCGTGAGGCTCTTCCTTCCCCTGTTCGGAGTACACGAAGCACTACTCAGCATATAGTTGGTTTCATTTCTGACTGATTACTTCCCTGTATACAGTACACTCTGCTCCTCTCCTCAGATCTAATTCCCTTGCAAAACAGACTCCGACTGCTCAGCTCAGGGAGCTCCCAGTAGCCTTCCCGTGGCTGCAGGAATTAACGCTGCCCTGCGATGTTTGGTGTGTCCATGCTTTGTACACGAGGGAGAGGTGACTCCCACATGCCGGGTTTGTTTTAGGCGTTCAGGTAATTTTAGCCAAACTTCTAAAATCCTGGACAAAAAACATAGCTAAGCCAAACTTTCAGTCTGCTCATGTTCCCAGCCACACGGACAGCAGACTTGCTGAACCCACTCTATTTTTCAGTGCTCTCTATTTCTACATTTTTCAAACCTTTCTCAAACTGTTCTACTGTAAACTACCTCTTTTCAAGCCCCAGCATTTCCTACAAACGTTTCTTCTCACTCTCATATGTCAGCACTTGATCACACACAGTTCTATGCACAGATATCTCATCATTATCAAGAAACACAGTGGCAAGTACTCCTCCCGTTATTATCTGATGAGTTCCAGATCTGCTTTCTGAATCCTAAATCCTAAAGAAGCTCCTTACCTGAGTAATCCAGCCAAGAGCAAAGCACTCTATTAGTGTTCATTGGAAAGGTCTAACACTTTTTAAAATCCATCTGTACCACAATAAGGGATTGTTAATAGCCTCCCAATAATCTTCTTTATCAGGATTACGAGGAAAAAAAAAAAAAATCTCTTGTTACAAATCCTGTTCCCAGAGTAAAGACATCTGATCTCTCAGGCACTGCCGTCAGAAAAGTGGCCGAGGTTTGAGGGGTGGAAACCTTCTCATTTTCACCTTTAAATCATCACCTAGCATCACCTTCTGCTTGATGAGACCTCTGAAGCGATCTTGAGACAATTTGCAGCTTCCAGGCTACTTAAGGACGAGGAGCAGTTCGTGTTTAAAGACGGAGCAGCTTCCCTCCAGCGCGGGCAGTGCAGAGCCGGGCAGCTGTACGCACACTGCTATAGGATGCTGGAAGTACCGGAGCCTATTTCAGTGCAACCCCGCTCGGGAAAGTATCACATGCCTTAAAGCGACACAGCTCTGGATCACACAGCGCAGCAACGGGGCTGTGCTGTCCCCAGGCGTCCCCCTGCACTTGTTGGTGACAGCCTCGCAGCCCTGAGGCAGCCACACCCCTGTCACACGCGTGTGAGCTCTGCACGCTTGCAGGGCTTTGCTACACCTCACTGTAAGCCGGGGGGGGGGGGGGGGGAAAGCTTTCCTTCCAGCACTGCCCCTGCACCTCGCAGACAATAGGAAGGAGCCTTGCTTTGCTGAGGCTGCTTTTGTGGCAATTATTTGTTACACTTCTTTATTTATTGTCCACATCTGAAGTGGCCATTTACAGGGATGGCGTGGTTTCCTCTCCTTGCACCATGTGTAATTATTTCTTAAAGAGCCACTGTACGTCTTCAGTGCCATTCACTCAGCTTTACAGCTCTCGAGTCTGCCTACAAAAGGAGGAAGGCAAGGAAACAGAACAAACTCCCATTTTAAGAGCTCTGTGTGCACACCGTAATACAACGCTGCTTTTTTTTTTCCCCCATCCAACTTAACCTATTGTAGAAAAGCGTTCTACCTTCACTGCTTACCCACTCCTGACACCAACAATAGCAAGTAACAGCAATAAGTGCCTTTCCTCTCAAGCACCTCGCTCTCAGCTCCAAGGACAGATGTCTCTGTGGAGACGCTGAGAGGTGTAACAAGTCTACCTGGTGGTGCACGCACTCCTCTGGAGCCCCTGTGTCATTAGGTAACGAGCACTGAGAGCTTGGTCCCCACAAGCACTGCTTTATGCAGGTCTCCAGCACAGTACTCAAAGCAGCTCTTCGTCACAGCTTTGCCACAATAAAACAATGGTGATGTGGGATGAAGTGAAACAGAAGAAGGATGAAGTAGGTCACTGAGCAGAGGGTGGCTCAGGGCAAACCCACCTGTGGCCAGAGATGCTTTCAAGAGGTCAGTGTTTCTTTCTGCTGCTTTGTGTGGAAGCATATGACACTAGCTTGGTTGGGCACACAATATTACCTCCAACAAAGGTTTCCTCATTTTCCCCAAGAATTTCTTTAGATCATGGAAGAACGCCAAGAACAGGAGCAGTTGCTGTTACTTTCTGGCTTCAGAAGGGTCTAGAAATCTCCAAAAGCTTATGCTAAAAGTGGCAATCAAGACACATCAATCGCTGATGCCCAAGGAACCAACCTAGGCCAGCACACAGCAGGAAGCAACAGGCAGAGGGCTGGTGGTTGCAGCTGCCCCAGCTTGCTGCCAAAGCTACAGGGAGGCTCAAGACCTTTTTTCTTTCCACAGGAACATGGAAGCCTACTGCAGTACCTGAGGGGCCAGTGATGGGAGTTTATTTTTAAAATAGCACCTGTTCAACAAGATTCGTTCCCTCTAGAAAAGGTGATGGGGAGGTGTGAGGCGAGAGGCAGGAGTGGGGACTCAAGAAGATAGAAAGATTTTCTAGGAAAGCAAAAGACCCTCTGGACAGCAGGAAGACTCTGACAAATTGTGACCACACACCTTGGCAGAGGAGGCAGGGACAGATTTATGCAAGATGCAGATTCACGTACAGAGCAGCAGAACTGTCACTCCGCCAGGCACTGCTAACTCCCAGCACCATGAGGCTAATGCCACCATAACCCCTGACAGATGCTGCTATTGCTCAGGACAAGCTCTGCAGAAACACGGGACATGTTGCTTTTGTGGGGTAGGAGGGAGATCAGAGGGACAGAAGAGAATATTAAACAGGCTGCACAGTCTCTTCCCTGCTCTGGCTTCCAGCATGAGCTGGGAACAGAGGCAGCCTTGGCAAATCCTACAGTAGCATCCTCACACCTGTTTTGATGCCCTTGCTGCCAGTTTTAACTTTCAGTGGACCAGTAAGACACGAAAAAGCTTCTCTCATTCTGTCTTCAGCTGGGCACAGTGTCCTCCTCACCTGACACTTTGGGGCTTTACTTTTGCCTCCTCGCTCCAGGAGTCACTGATTCTGACAGGAAGGGGATGCATCTTTAGAAACACCCATGGGATTGTGTATTGAATTTGGAGATGCTAACACTGACAAGGCCAGAAACAGAAAACATGAAGGAAAATAAGATAGGAGTGGACAGCCTGAACACCTCAAAAATCCTTTGTCATGGCAAAGGAAGGCTGAAAGAAAGTAATTTCTTTCTAGAAGGAGAAGGAGTCAAAAGGCTGTGCCATCCATTCAGTACAATGGCAGCTCCATCCAGCACTGGGATAGGGTGGACCCAGGACCTGCAGTGATGTAACCAGATCCTGGGCTGCAAGGTATTTGCCCAGGAGTGGAAGTGGCAAAAGCCAAGACAGACCAGGGAGAGATGCAGTTTGCTCACCCACAGGTATCAATCTATGAACAAGATACTGTTTGTCCAAGAATGTCTTGTAAGTGGGAGTATAGGGAAGCAGAGCGTTCTAAATGGTCTTGCCCCTTGTACCCTTCCAAACATTTGGCAGCAGCCACAGCAGAGAGAAGCTTACCATCTGCTCATCTCAGAATGAAGAGAGGCTTCTAGGTATAGGAAAAGGACAGGAACAGTGTAGGCAAGGGTGCAGTTATTAGCTTATGCTATTTACAGTTGAGTGCTTTTCTCACACTGGCCTGGTCTTATCCATCCTCCTCCCCACTTGGCCCATCCATCTACACTATGACACCTGATGGAAAACAGAAAAAAGAAACAGAGGCCAGGAGTTTTGAGCTACCCTGAACAAAGAGCAATGGAAAACTGCCTATCCACAGCTCTGATTGAAAAACTCCATGGGGTTGCCCACAGGGCTGCCAAAAGCAGACCGTTGCACTTGTGCGATATTTCCAAGGTGAAAGTAGGTTGCAGAGGGTCAGCAGGCATCAAACTGCCTTTGAGACGTGCTGCCTTACACAAACAATGATTGCATTCGCAAGAAGAATGGCCTTTTCCTCCTGGTTCCACCATTCATCTAAAGATGCCAAGCGAATGACAAAAATAGGCAAATAAAAATAAATGCTCCTCACTCCCTGAGCCTCTATTTATCACAAGTTTCTGCACAGACAGAAAAGGAGAGCATATGCAACTCAGGCAGACTCACTCAGACAGCAGATTGGTACTTGCACCCAAATAGGGGCCTCTGGCCTCTACTTTCTCATGCTGCCATCTCTGCTCCTCTCCTCCCCCACATAGCCTTTTCCCCATGTAGAGATTTAACACAACAAATCCCAGGAGTGTATTTTACAGGGTTTGAAGAAGGCTCACCACCTTTGAAATGCGAAGCTCATTAGTTCTAGTGTTCCTGGGACAATGAAGCTTTGGTTTTCACAGATTGTGTTCTCCATCCCACCCAGCTGCTTCCACCCACCCTACAAAGCTCTTTCCCATACACCCAAACTCAGTGTCAGCTGCTGCCTGGGCAACAGGCAGTGCACATTGCAGCTCATGAGTACCTACATGTTCCTACTCCAGGTGAGCCAAGGCAAGTCAGTACGTTTTATCATACCTTCAGTAGAAGGAAAATTGCAAGCTAACTTCTATAAACATTGTGGACATGAGAAAACATCTTTAGAATCCATCAGAGCAGAAGTTTTCCTCTCCCACTCCACCATCACAGTGGCTTCCATAGAAAGCTAGTGCACATGAAAAGCCAGCAACTGGGCACATGAAGATCAGTACGCATACATGTAATGCCTGAACAGCAGCCATGGGTTCTGAGTAAAAACAGCTAAGAAGCAACCCTCATCCAGGGCATTTCTGGCTCTTGGCTTCTTCCCACAGCGAAACAGGGAGCACAAACACTAAAGCAGGATTAATTCAGGGAGAGTATGAGACCTAGGAACATCCTAAAATTCATCTGTAGACATAGTTTTGCCCAGTAAGGAATGCTTATAAGCTCTGTTTAGCACGAGTGTCTACAGCCATGTTTGACGTTACATACACACTCTGTGGTCAGCCAGATGCTCACAGTGGTTCTTTGCCTCTCTAAAGGCAAAAGAACCAGCTCAAACAAAGAGATGTTACAAAAGGAAGGGAAAACGAATTCTCACCCACCTCAGAGGATCAAGACTCACAGGAAAAGAACTCCAAATGAGTTCTCCAAACATGAGTACTCCAAACAGTGTTTTTTAGCCTCTCACAAACATAAATGATTCAATCAGCAAAATGACACAGCCAGAGCCATTAGAAAGCAAAAACAGGAACTCTGTAAGTCACTTCCCCTGAAGAGCAGCAAAGAATCAAAAAATCTAGTCCAAATTCTGATGGAAGGGAGAGAAGAACTGAGCATGAAAGGAAAACTTCCAGTTATTTTTCTCAGCCTACCTTTAAGGTGCCACTCTTCCTCGCCTACAGGAGGCCCAGTCTTCACATTTTCTGTGCTTGGAAGGAAAAGATTCTGTTTCTTTACAATGCTTCTTCACGTCATCTATGCCTAAGACAAAAAAGAAGAAAACAAAATAAATCTACCTTCATCAAGGAAACTTATATCCAAAAACTTTGTATCCCAGTTATTTTTAAAATAAATAGAACAACACACCAAAACCTAAACCCTTATTTTAATGCAATGGAAAGCGCAGCAATAACAGCTGAGCAGCAAGGTCCTAGGCTGCAGCAAGCGAGGATTTGCTCAAATGCAACAGCCATGGGCAGAATATAAAATAAGGAAGTCTGCTTACCTTCAGAGGACCCTGATCTCCACTGCTAACCCTTGACTGAGGTCTGAGAAAGGGTGGATCCTGATTCCACCCCTTCCAGTCATTCAGGTTCATTGCATGCACCTGAGCTCCCCTGGGTAGGCCCTGCCTTCCCACCAGGTACTCAATCACTGCTTCAAGCCGTGACAACACAAAAAAATCTAAGTTAAAGCAGCCCTAAAGAGATGCTGATCATGGTGATCTTGTCAAGTAAGAATATTTTTATCCTTTACCAGCTATCCAGCAGCTGGAGAGATTAGAATCTCTCATTCTCATCAATCCTCAACTTCTTCATGGCACAGACTCAAGAGCCTTCGGCCCATGCATTCTTACAGTAGCCAGTTGAGGCCGTTAAATGAAATACTATTGAAATATCCCAATTTTCATGAAGGAACTCTTTCCAGAATTAGCCTGCAAGCTCACTTCAAGATCAGCTAGAACTACATTCCATGAAGATCCAGCTAGAGCAGTCAAATCAGAGGCCAGAGTGCATGAACTGAAACTTAGCAGATCTATAGTCAGATAAAACACTTGGTATCAGGTTAATCAGCTACAGGGGATCAAATATCAGTCCCCAGGCACAAGTTTAGTGTTTACTTTTGCTGCTTAAAAGTCAAGTTTTACAAGAAGGTGCAAGTATTCTCAAAATGCACAACATAAATAAGAGCAATTCAACCAGAACAAAGCAATTGACATACACTGGTAGACAAAGAACAGAGAGTTCAGCCATGGTCACTGGGGTGCCTTTGTTCCCTTCAGCTTCACTACACTCCTAGCTTTAAATGAAGCTTAAGAAACAGTAAGTCTCCATTGTCCAAGGCCCAGCTGCACCCCGAGGGAGGGCAGCAGGAGAGGCAGCCAGGAACCATGCTGACCACATCAGCCCTTTCCTGGTCACCCACAGTCCCTTCCAGAATAACACTGGGGTGAGAAAGGGCTTCTTCAGCTCACAACAAAACCTAAAAGTACACATCTTCACACCAACCCAGAACATCGTCCTCCAACTCCAGAAGCCAAGATCCTAAGTACCAACCTTAAAATCCAGAGGTCTGAGCTCTCAAGCAGGCTTAGGCATTGTTTCTGACTCCTCCTAACTCAGAAATTTCTTTCTATAAATTTTTGAGTGTATTTCTTTACCTCAGTCCTGGAACAAACTGCTCAGCCCACACTCCCTGCAGCTCCCCTACATCTGGGGCATAGGGAGCTTTGTAACCTCAAGCACCTGAGATGCTAAATGGCCACAGTCTGGCAGAGGACCCAAGTGCTCTAGCAGCTCTAAAAAACACCACCACACAAAATTTCTCCAGATAGAATAAATCCCTGTGATAAGATGTGAACAGAGTGATTTGGGAAGTGTGCCAGGGTGGTTGTGCTGTATGACAGGGAGCACCAAATGGAGTCTAGACTAGAGGCTCAGTGCCCTTTCCTGCTCTGAGATGCCTCCAGACCCCATCCCTGTGTACACAGAATGCTCATCTTTGTCCTGTCCAGCACCCATCCTCAGAAAGAGCTTGTTTCAGAAATAAAGGTGTGCTCGGTACACATGCAAAAGACAAATCCAAAGAGCCAGTTCTGCTCCTCACCCTATCACTTCCAAACTTCCTAACTCCAAGTGCCACTCTGAAAATAGCACTTAAAGTGTAGCCTGCATTGGTCCCAGCTGCAGAGGGAATATCAGCTCTTGCACTGCACCAGGGCATTTAACCAAACAGATTGTTTTCAAACTTGTGTATTTCTTCCACTTCACCGCAAAGTAAACTAATGGTGGAAAACAGTTAGAAAATTGAGAGGTTTCCTTGCTGCCTGCACCCTGTAAGACAGCTCTTAAAATGGATTCACAGTGTGATCTTAAAATATATTTCACTTTATTTCTTAAAAAATGTCCTGTGTTTTGCAGGTGTGGCTTCCACACATCTATTTTAGCGTGCTTGGAGCACCATGGATTAGAGATGTTCCACAAGGCAATTCTGATTATAATTAACACATGCGAGATACAGTAGCCTAGAGTATGAAGGAAAATCCTCGAAAAGATAAAGCAGGCAGGGAGGGAGGCTGGGGAGAGAAAAAGATAAAGAAATGGTAAAACTGAGAAAAAAAAACCAACACTGGAAAGTAACACAAAAGTCTCCCTCAAATAGATGGAAACAAGAACTTGGGGAAAATTCTTCCAGCGGAACAAAAAAAAGTGAGAGTCAACACAGCTACGTGATATACAGGAGCCAATGGATCCCGGATGCCATTGCTTGGGAGAACACAATACCATAAGATGTAACTCCCTGTCACTTCTATGAGCTCTGTCATTATTTAAGAAAAATGCTCCAGGCACTACCAGCCAAACCTCATCTACCTGTGTGTGGGGCTGGGCAGAGTGCTGTGGTCAGAGCCCTGTGTGCTGAACTGCTGCTGGAAAAGAAGAGCTGCCGGGTAAGAAATTAGTGCATGAAATGAACATGGAAAGAAATCATATACTGTTCTGGTTTTGCTTCAAAACAGGTTGGTTGATTGACAGCCAACCCTATATAATAATTCCTTCCAGGCAGATGGCAAGATCACGATTTGCTCTTCAGTTGCAATTTTCTGCTGCCTCGCACAAACAACCTAGCTACATGATCTGCCAATAGGAAGGGCCTGGGCTGCTTTGTATGAGTTTTACAATACTCGTATCAAAACATATGGATTAATATTGTGACTAGTTATCGCATTCCGTTCCGTAAAAATTTGCCTTGAATTTGCCTCCAACATTTCCTAGCTGATCGTATGCAGATAATAGCTTCAGAAATCCACACAAAAGCAACTTGTAAATTGCTCCACCACCCCTGACAGACAATACTCTTTTGAACGTTTGCGTAGGTGTTGAAAATCTTGCCATACATCTCAAACTCTCTCAGCACATATTGTTTTTAGGCTGCCATCTGCTAATGCTCAGTTCCACCCTAAGAGAGATGCAGGAGTGCTCCAGCCTCCAGTCTGTTCTGTTTTCAGATTTACTCTTTTATTTCTTCCAATTCCCAGCACTCAGCCTGTGCCATTCGCAACCCCGTCTGTAGTAATGAAGTTCAAGAGACACATTCACATCACTGCTAATTTTCAGTGATAAAGAACATTTATTGAGCGGGTATCCAGGCAGTTGTTTTAATGAACCAAAGAAACGCTTCATGCAATTGTGTCCCTGGAAGCAAATTCATTTGTCTCCATGTCATTTGGTATGCACGTGGAGAGGTGTGGGGCTGATGAGGAAGCTCTGAAGCACTCGTTTTCAGAGCATGTATACTAAAAAGCATGTATGGACTCGGTGACAAAAGAAGATGACTGTGCCCAAAGAATTAATGTGTGTAACATTATGAACAAAGCAAGCCCTGCATGTCACAGTGCAGAATGCTGGGAACGAATAATCATAGCAAATAAGGAATTGTTAACATTATAACTTCAATGATTTTGTTTTTCACTGGAAACTATCAATAGAGCTCTTCATCTGACAGCTGATTTTGCTTCACTCCCAAGCACAATAGTAAAATTTATAAGATGATATTTAGTTCTATTTTTTTTTTTTGTTTGGGAACAAGTTTATAAGGGACAATTTTGGTTAAGTTTGCTATGCGGGATCCGTCACTAAAATATACTGGAAGCTACAAATTTAACTGTAGGAAACTGAGGAGTATATCACTTGCTAGCTGAAATTTATCTGCTTTGATCCTTTTTTATATTCCTCTTCTCCCACACATCGCTTTTACTACCTCACCTTCTTCTCGAGTTTTCAAAGATTTTGTTGTCATTTGCTTCTGAATAAAACACTACATTTTGTTGGCATTGTAGGCTCTGTACATCAAATTGTTGTTCATGTCACACTGAATTCTGTGTGGCAAGTAGAGAAGTCAGAACTAGTGTGCATACATAATGGCACAGAAATCTTTCCTTATTGCTTGCAAAACATGAACACGAATAAAGAGGGTCAAGGTAAGAAAACAGAGATTGGAAAATGAAAATATAAACAGATATGTGTTTAAATGAAGCTTACCTAATAGTTCTGCCTTTTTTCTCCCAGTGTTTGCAGTGATTCTCCCTCATTTCCTTCACTGTACAAAAATGGTGTAGCAGACTTAGGTTATGTGTTTCCTTTGGTTCCAGTAAGTGAGAGTAAATCAGAAAAATCTTTTCCAGTGGAAAAAAAAAAATTACATCTAAGCAACAGTGATAGTTTTTGTTTCTTCTGTCTACGTTCCAGCAAAAAGACTGCAACACTTCTTTTTTTTTTTTTTTTTTTAACAAGCTCTTGGCTGCTGGAGAAACAAACTCTCTCCAAAGTATGACAGATGAATTCTTACACCATGAAGTATGATACCTTTCAGAGAGCCTGAAAGCGACTAATAGATTTTCAGGAAAATGCTGAAAATTAGCTTAATGTTGCATAAATAAAGATATCTATGCAACCTGGAATGAAATTTCCCCATGAGTAGAAAGCTAGGCCCTACTTACAGTACCAAAACTGCCTTATGACTGTTTAAGTCGCTTTAACAGACTTGGGGTCATCTTCTGGCCTTCTGAATCTCACCTGATAGAGTCACCATAGCAAAATTTTAAATATGAATCATTTCCCATGCAGCGTAATATCCATTTGGCTCCTCCTTCCACTTCCCACAGGGGGATGGAAAATGTTAAACCGTTCTCTTCACAATTACATTCATGAAACACTTAAATTCTATGGCAGCCAGACACCAAGGAACAGGAAAATCATTTCATCTCATAATGTTTTAGAGCCCCTAGGCAAATGTAAACACTGTACGCTGTGATAGTCGAAGGATTTATTACTCCTGCTGAACAGAGAATCTGCTGATTTGTTTCTAATTCCAGTAGATTTTTGAGGGTAATTTAAAATTATTTATTACAAAATTTTAGTGGAGTTATTATTTAGGAAGTTGGAACATACTAAATTCATTTGTGTGGAAATTCATTTTGTACAAAAAGGAGCAGAACCCAAATCAATCTGTATTGAACGGGCCCGTAACAGTGAATCATTACTGTGCTCTCTTTCCCACCAGAGCATAAAGGAGGTTAGAGCTGTCTCACATATCACAGCTCCAGGAGTCCAAGCAGAATTTTATGGACCACCACTGGAGGTGCTGCTCTAGAGAAGTCAAACTGAGGCAGAGAATGGTCTAACTCACAATTATGTTCTTGCAAGTGTTTTACTCAAGATCAGTTTCATTGCTTTTGTTCTGAATACCATCTCTAAAGTATGTGACGCCCAAGTGCTGTACCAAACGTTCACTGATGTAGGACTCAGAGTGACAAAGGTAACCTTTTTGAGAAAGTGTATTGCAGTTAGTATATCAAATTGATGGAAACATTGGTGTAAATATGACTTTATGTCTTGCCACTTACTTTCATTGTAGGCACTTAGCTTCCTGGAGCGCACTCATGTGCTGCAGCTGTACTTAGCAGCCTGGGGAACTGTTTGGAAAGCTGAAGGAGAGTAAATTCACTTTCATGGCAGAGACTGAGCCACAAGATTCCAGCATGAGTTAGCAGAGGATGGATGCTTGTGGGAGCAGCCATATGGCTGTCTGTCTATCTGATGGATATTCAGGCTGCAGCAGTGGACTGCCATCTTGTGCCCTCTTGGCTTTTGGTCCTCTCCAGACCGGCTCCTGTTGCAGCCTGTGGGTGAGTGCTTTGGGCAGAAGACACTTGCTTTAGATCTGTACGTACGAGACCTGACAGAAAAAGGCTGACCTGTGTCAGAACCCGAAGTCATTCCACAACACAGCTAAAGGGAGCCATTAGGAGTTCTAATCTGATCATCAATCATATTTGCCAACTCATAACCTCAGTTTCCACTAAAAGTTGTTTGCACATTATGCAGGTAATTCAAAAGCCTTCTAGTTCTCTCTTTACCTTCCATGCTTATTTAGTAGCGCCAGCAGTAAACAGTAAACTTCTTTAAAATATGCACAATTTCTGAATTTCTCTTCAAAGATGCCACCAAAACAACTCCAGACTGTCTGCCTAGCTGGCATTCCACTGAGACTGTTTTAGCTCTGCTCTGGCTAACCTGAAGCAAGAACTTGAACCACAACTCAAATAAGTGCTGTAGAGAATCAATTTTCAATTTCCTGCTGTGCTTCAGATATATATTTAAATACTCACTACTTTCGGCACCTGGAAAGAAACCAACAATGAAATCAAATGATCAAACTATCCACCTGATAAGAGAAAAATCTGCAATAAATCAAGCAAAAGGAGACTCAGATATGGGCCTGAAGGCTACATTTTGTCAGCACTGATATAAAAGCAGCGCTGTGATCTTACTATCTTCTTTAGGAAAAAAAAAATCTAGCTATTCAACAGATTTTTTGCCTAAACCAGGATATTTCTGTAGAATTCACAGTCGATCTTAAGGACATATTATTCTTTAGGGAGAGAAAAAAAAAGCAGATAAAGTTTTTAGTGAGGTTGAAATCAGGGAAAGAGTTGATAAAGAATTAATTGAATACAAGACTCAGACAAAAAGAAAAGCAAACCTCTGCTCTTACAAGGGAGCCACTGGAGGAAATGCTGATGTCCTGGAGACTGCGAGTTTGGTCATTGCTCATGGCCAGACTTTTATCCTCAGACAGATTCTGCATCTCACTGTACATTGCTATTAGAATGAGAGCCTCTCAGCAGCCTGCAGGTTTGCCTGCTTGACTTTATTCCTCTCCATCTGCAATGTCCTTGATGATAAACAAATAAGTAAACAAAGAGCCACTGAAGGAAATCCACACCTAAAACAAGGGCATTGGAAAGATTCGTGTGAAAAGACTCATATTGGTTTTGACTGACGCGTTATTTGAACAAAATTGTAACAAATAGATCAGTGTTCCCTGAGAACATTAAAATGTTACCAAGTGAGAAGCAAAGCACTCCGGCTCAGCATCTCAACAGACCGACAAATGCCTCTTGCTGCATTCAGAAGGCAAAATATTAATTATGCCCATGGAAAATCACAGTTGCGAGGACATGCGTATTAAAATGGAATAGACAAGCTAGGGAGGATGATAGTAAAAAAAAATTGTGGCACCTATAATTGTCCTCCAGTCTTGCAAGATGCTGCTGCTTTAAGGGACTCAGAAGGGTAAAACGCCTCTCCTTTACCAACTGTTGTCAGGCTGTTCCTGGGAGTAGCTGAAGGGGACAAATACTTTTTTCTACAATGCTCCGAATGTACAATCTCGTAAAACACTTCTTTGATGTCAGAGTGATTGCAAGACAAAGAGAGAAAACTATGCAAACAGCATTAAGCCTGTGTCTCAGGGAGGTTTTATTCCTGCTAACCTGCTCCTGCAGCTTGTCCAGACAGCTGCCATGCTGGGAGCCTCCTCCGATCTCCGAGTGTTTCGCAAAGAGGGAACAAAGAGAAATGACAACAAGGCATCAGATACAAGCTCATCTTGATGGAACTGCTCAGGAGGGAAGGGGCTGTTCAGCAAACAAAATAATGGGCAGGCTGGTGACAACTTCTGGATTCCTTTGCTTTCAGAGTTGTGAGACTACAACTGGAAAAATTAATTGGGTTCCAATTTTACCCTCGCTGTGTGAAAAAATGAGTGAGCAGCTATGGCCAAAATGCCAATAGTAGTAAGTGTAATAATAAATATGATAGGAGCCCACTGAAACAAAACAAAAAAAAATTGAAAATTTAGAGCTTTTGAAACTTCTACCCGAAGGACATTTGGAGACTGTTTTGTGCAGAGTGACAGGACATCCTTGTTAGTGGAGTTAACCAGGAATTAGACATGTATCTTTCTGTGTGGTACCCTGTAAGGCATCGTAGCATGGCTCTGTATTTCTGTGGATCTGAGTGAAAGGATGGGCACCTGTGGAAAACTGTTGCCCTGCTATAAGGCCTTTCCCTCCTATCTCTGTGCCCCCTACCCATTGCTTTCCCTGTGCTTGCAGGTTCAGTTACTGACAGGGCAAAGGAAGAAAAGGAATGATTCTGCATGGTCAAAAGAGGAGTAAAAGGAAGGACTCTCATCAGGCTCCAGCGAGGCTTTGCTTATCCACATTACATCATTCCTATTGTTTAAAATATGTTCTGCAATCTTTTGCACAGGAGGGGTTTGGAAAGGTGTTCTCTATTTCCACTCTCATGTAAAAAGCAAAGCTCTCACTGCTTAAGGAGAGCTAGATCTGCATCAGTGCTCTGAAAGACCCACCTGGATGCAGCAGTGCCTTCACCAGCCTTGAAAACAGTTTCACATGGGTTGTTTGAAAATGTCATGCTTCAGAAAGGTGACAGCAGTGACACAGGAGAGGACTCTTTGGCAGCCACCAGGTGAGCAGCCATGTGGCAGACTGGGCCAGCCCTTCACCTGAACAACTGTGAGCTCTGCAAGCAGTTAGATTCACTTCAGCCTGGAAATGGGTGCAGAATATGACTCCAACAGAAAAAAAAAGAAATCTTTTGGCATCTCAGGTCTAGAGATATCAGCGGCATCGGTGTAGTTAAGGAAGAAATCTAATTCAAAGTCATTTAGCTGTACAGTTAATTTAACCATCCTGGTACTACTGAGCGGTTATGTAAATTTGAAAAAGAGAAAGCAAACACCCAAAGGGCTCCTGTTTACAGTGTTGCAATTTCAAGAAGTTGCTATATGGCAGAATGGGGTGCTGATAGCAGGGGAGATAAGCCAGTGTGATAGTGCTGCCAGCACCTGAGGAGCAATAACTGATCTACTCTGTATTTACCAAATGTACCCAGCGCTCCGTATTATGTTTACCTAATGATTAAAAGGAACAGTAAACGGAATGACTTTCTTTTAATCAGTATGTCAGCTTGAGCAGCGTAATGAAATTAGTCAGGGGTGAATAAAGGCTTCTGAGCCAAGTGGGGCATTTCACTGTTACTTACTTCTGAAATGGGTAACTTTGCCGTTTCTACGCATGGCACTGTGTGATGCTGGGGTCTGTGTTAGAACAGGGTATGTTCAAGATTAAAACAAATGGCCTGTTTCTGCAGTTTGTTCTATCTGCTCTCCCAGCTTGCAAGTTCGCCAAAGTCTCAGCCAAGGATTCCTTATTTTTTAGGACACATTTATTAATCATCTGTTTGTGTCTACCTGGTTACACATGGATGATACCTGACAGTTTATCCCGGTTATCATTAATAACTATTAATGGCCCTGTTGTTACAATTGAGCTGCATCAACACACAACTTGGATTCATCTAATTTTTCACTTAATAATGAAATCCAGAATGCAGCTGTCACAGGCAAGCTCGTTTACTTAAGGGGCAGAGATTTGTCCGTTTGATTACTTTGAGAAAGGTGGCAGGTTACACTGTCAGTGACTTTGATTAGATGTGGAATATATGTGTCCCCTTAATCCCCAAATATAGGCTTACTGCCACTCCCATGAAAGTTACAGCATCTGAAAGCTTTAGTTGTAAACAAATCCAAATGAAAAGAAGTCATATTTTCTCAGTGCTGAGAAGGTTTAACAAATTTATATAGACGCTAATGAGTATTACTGGGCTTATGTAGGGTCATGGAAAATTAGAGCAGCTCTTTATGCCATTTAATACAGATTTCTTCATTGCTACATGCTAAGCTCTTTACTGTTAGCGCAGCTTACTTTGTCTTTTAGCAAGTGGACAATGTTTGAAGCTCGGTGACATGGCTCTCTTTTTGTACTGTTGGTTTCTTTGGAAACCATGTATTTTGCTCAGCTTTAATGGAAGGATTTCATTTTTAACTTAAATTAACTGTTCTCTTCCAGAAATCTGCTTTATATCTGCTCTGAAGAAAAGTTTAATGCAATGTAGAGCACTTATTTACCTCATTTTCTAATCAGAACTTGATGGAACATTGTATGTCAGTGCTGCAGCAAGAACATTGACAATAAGAAAAATATGAATTTCCTAAAGATATAGTGCTGAGCTCTGTCTTGATTATGTACCACTGGAATCAGCAGTTTTCAGAGTGTAAACAGGAGCACAATTTGAAAGTGTGCGTATAGGGCTAGCATATATAATCATGTCCTTCATTCATAAAGTATGTTATCCTGTGTTTCAATGGAGCTGACACGTTTCACCCAGTGCAGCTTCCAGACATTAGAGGGCTCCATAATCCACGTAGTATGGCAAGAGGGCGTTTCCTTTTGAGATCAATGGAAACGACACTGGGAAAGGATTAAGACTCCATTTGGAGTTGTGATTTGATGATGGTATTGTAAATGCAGATTCTGAAGTCCTAGTATTAAGTCACAGCTGCAAAATGTAAAGAGTTGACCTAGTATAAAATAATTCTACAAACTCATACTCGTTTTAGAAAGGTTAAGTGGGGCTTGATTTTGCCAAGAGTAGACCACAAGTCACTCTCTCTCTCATAGTATGCTGCATTGGTGGTAATTCTGGCATTATCTGTCTTCTCAGAGCTCAGAAAATCCTGGCACAAGCTTTCTGTTAGGGCATTCTGTCAATGAGACACAAATACAGTGAGTGTCCATGTCTAATGCAGATCAAATCTGCATCTAAACGTGGCTGAAGCACTCCTAGAGAAACAGCTGGGTGCCATGCTTGGTGTCCATCACTATCAAAGCTCTGAAGGAGCTGTCACACGGCAGCAGGCAGTGGAGCAGGATCAGGCAGTCAGAAAGCCTGGGAGTGTTGCACCTTCAGAAGGAAAATCTAGAAAAGCTTCTGAGGCAATAAAGGGAAAAATAAAAATGGAAAAACAAACTCACTGATAAAATAATATAAAGGACCAAATTTCCGAAGGAGATTTTACAAACATTGTCATGGTCTTTAGAAAGCGTAACTTGTCTCTGCTGCTCTTCAAAGAGTCTAATCCTAAAGATATCTTCCTAAGGAGTAAACATGCTCATGAACTGAACAAACCCCATTCTATATAAGATAAGAGTTTCTCTGACTAGTGTTTACACAACTCCAAATCTGTGAAGGTGAGCTAGCTCTCTGTTAAGGCAGCCACTGATAGAGAAGTTTCATTCAGCCATACTCCCACAGGTAAACTGAACTGTACCCCACAAAACTCTTCCTGCACCACCTGTATTCTGAGTAAGCAGCCATCTCAGAGCTAAGCAGGTTGATTTAGTTCCCAGAGACTGCAAAAGCAATCAGTGTCTTGGAGAGAATTAAATTTTCCCTTTTTACTGCACTCAAACACTGTTTTCTATAACTAAAGATTGATATATTGGTCTAGCTTTCCTGGCAAACACTGAAAGAGGGTTGGATTATTTTGGCAGGGAGGGCGAGATTGTTAAAAATACTATAATTTTCTAAAAGAAAATCAAGTACATCTCATGCTGTGCATTCTTTTGCCTCATCCTGACACATGGAACTTGTCTTTCCCATTGTGCTGCGGGCACAATTCGGTCACGTATTTCTGGCAAATGTCTGCACAAATAATGATTTTACTAGTCAGTGACAAGGACAGTAAAAAGGAGGAGAAAACTGCTTCACTCAGAACGGACACCAGCAAAGCATGGAAATAAGCAAAGCATCTTTTCTCAAAGTTACAGAGGTGGACATTTCATCACTTGCAAAATGTGTATACCCAAGATACCAGGAGAATTCCCACCGTGAAAGGCAGCGGCTGCTTTTGTAGCAACGTGTGAAATTTACACCAGCTGAAGATCCGGTGCTTGTTGTTGAATTTACTGAGCTTGAACCAAATCCTACTGTAACCAATGGAGAAAAAAAAAGCAGAAAAAACCCTTCATTTCAGTTCCTTGCAGAGCAGGCTTGCTGTTTGTGGACCCCTTTGGGCCATGTGCCACGGATATCAGCAGCTTTGAAACCATGACCATCTGATTAATACAAGGAGACTGACTCATTCTCGGCTTACTGAAAAATCTCCTAAGTAATATGGAGCGTATATATGGTCACAAAATTGCTATGAAATGCTTACAGGTTTATGTATCTGAAACCAAACACTCTCTGAAAAGACTGTGGGCGAGAGGGAGAAAATTGTCTCTGTGAAATCTGTGTCTACAGTGTGTTGAGCCTGGTACCCAAATCACACACCAACCATACTCCAGTTAGATGATTCCTCATCATGCTTCATTCTGAGATAAATTCACACAACATGGAGAGTCAACCACAGGAAGAGAGCAAATAATAACTCAGCATTTCCTTTTGATTGAATATTTTGCTGAGCTCCAATTTTGTGTCTGCATTCAAAGGGTCACTGATTTAAATAAATTAAAGACATAAATCACATAAAAACCATGATTGAGAAAGTAGTTTTTCACTTTATGTTTATGAAGTTTATTTATTTCACAGCGTTTTATGGCCTCTGCTGTCATTACACTAAGACAGTTTCTTCCTTGGGATTTCTCTCAGCCTGGTTCCCAAAAACAAAAACAGCAGGATCCCTGCTCAGATCTAGCCAACATTTCTGACCAAATCTGTCTGTACAGCAGTATTCTTGAAATGCCTCCACCTGACAAGAAATGCACTTTCTCAGGTGGCTCTGACATCCCAGAAGCTGCAGGCTCCCATTGATGCTGTTCTGCCAATCAGTCTAATGCATGGGCTTACCAGAGCACAGCCAGGGCATAACCAGAGTCGTGCAGCAGTCAGGGGTGCTATGGTATGATATCACATTTTTAAAAAGACCTGGGATAAATGCAGTCATAGTTAAGGTTTTCAAAGGCAATCAGTCCATGGATGGAAGAGCGAGAGTTCTCAGTGGCCTCCAAGGAGTCAGAGAAGTACCTGCAGAGTCAGGCTGTGGCAATGGGTGCTGACTGTTCGTGCAGCTCTGAGCTTGCTGCAGCTTTCCAGATCCATGCACAGCCTCAACCAGTTTGTGCCACACCAAACAGCTCATGGAGTGCCAGACTGGGTGAAAAAGGTGCAGAACTAGATATTGTAAAAAATGCAGATGTGACTGACATTCTCTGGCTTGCCACAGAGCCCAGCAAAGGAAGCAAACTGTCAATGACACATCTGCTCACACTTCTCCATTTATTAAATTTGAAACAAAATTTGACAGCCATAAAACAGAATGAGTAGATGTGTGTTTGTATTAAAACATCATTTGGATAAGCAATAGCTGGTGATTGGTGTAAAAGAACATCTGTGACATTATCCTGCTATTTTTGTCTGACTCATGTCACACTGAGAAAGGAAAAAAGCAGAAAGAAAAAAAAAGACGAAATGATCACATGCAATGGTTCAAATTTAGCTTTGTTAGACTCACACTCCTTTCTATTATCCACTGTAATTCCCACAGAGTTAAGATAAAGACATCTGTCTTCTCTATGGAATAAAATAAACACAGTGGTATTTTGGTTTGACTATGAATCATGCTCCTAAAACACTTTTGGTGATTAATTTTTAATTCCAAATTGATAAATTCCTGCTCACACAACAGTGTTAACATTGAGATGCAAGCCTTTGTGAGCCCTTAATCTCACTCTCTCTTGTTAGTACTAATGGGGTTTATTTTGTCTATTAGAAAAGAATTAACTACAGAAGAAAACAAGCCTGAGATGAAAAGAACAATAGGAGAGAGATGATTTTTTAAAGCTAAAGCACGCTAGCCTTTTGTTAGGCAAAAACAAAGCTACTTTGGCATTGATTATAGGTACCCACTGTAAAAAATCAGAGGAAATCTACTGTAGCCACAGCAAAATCTTTTCCTCAGTAGCATAAAAGCAAATATTTGGTTTGTGTGTGCAAGTGTAGTAGAGGTGGTTAAAAGCATCTGTAAGACATAAAACTCAAAATAGTTTACATCAGGCAAGAAAGTGATAAAAGAGGTTGATTTTATCAATAATTTATAGAGGAGCAATATTTATAGCCTGCTCAGTGTGTGGCAAATTGAAGGTCCACAGTAATAAACAACTCATTAGAAACGCTAAGCTTTAGAGCTGTTCACAACTGCATGCAAACCATTAAACCCCTTTGAAGGAATAAATGTGCACTTATATAGGTATCCCCTCCTGGGAAGAGCACCCATCTCCCTTGCTTCTCCATGGGCCCCACTCTTCCCGTCAAGGGGTGCTTGCAGGCAGCAGGGGTGGTCGCTGGGAGGCAGCCTGCTGAAAGTCGCCTGTGTCTGACCCCAGTAGTTCACTGTTGAGATGTTGCTTTGGGTGTTTACATTGAAAAAAATCAATTCGTTATGATTAACCTGAGAAAGTGTTTGTTTACCACTCCTAGCTGAGGTTCACAAGGACAGGTACTGGGCCTAGAGCACTGATCTTTGTTCTTGGATAAAAAAATCAGCACTTCTTTTTAAAAAGAAAACATAAATAGTAGTAATGTTCTTTAGCGTTCCAAACCTATCTGGTGAAACAAAAACAATACATATCTCTGATACAGATCCAATCTTCATTTCAAGCATGGCTAATTGCTGCTTCCCACTGCCCATTTGTCTGACGCTTCTGTAATGTGCTATCAGCTTTTTCTGTCAAATGTTTTGGGTGGATCTTTTTCACTGCTTTCTCCAGGGACTTTAGAGGAATTAAACCAGTTATGGGAGCTGGAAACAAGGGCCAGGATTCAGTTCAGTCTCCAACTTCCAACATAAAATTGTTTACTCTGCTTACTTTACTTCCTTCCCCAGCAAAATTTCTTAGCTGACAGTGATGCATGAAGATAACATTTCCTACATGACAGAACTCCGAAAAGAACAGATATTGAAATTATGTCAAAGCTACCAAAATTGTAAGCTGAAACAATTAATTTGATGCCTAATGCTGTAATGCTCACATTGATCGGATTTCTACCAGTGCTTACATTAAATAGCTCCTTGATTATGTGCATAGGTGATTATTATTAAAAGACTGCCTTTAAAAGACCCTCTCTGCACACTTCAGATCAATAACCTGTCCAAGAAGCAGGGAGCTGTGGAAATGAGTTATAGAGAAAGATAAGTTAGATTGAATAATTAAATAAAAAAGCATTTTGTATGACTGATGGGGAGAAGGCATTTTTGTGAATACCTGGTCAACATTTTAATGACTTTTTTTATTTTTTAAAAGATGCTGAGAAGTTCAAATTAGGCCTTTCTGTTACTGTGGGCTTTGTACATTTCTTAATTAGACCTAGTCTCAAGGGAAGACTCATTTGTTATTCTATACGGTATGTAGGGTGTCACATAGAGAAGACCAGAAAAAACAAAGAGGTGAGAAAGACACCAATACATTGCACTCTACTCATTCAAAAGGAGAGGGAAAAAAAGAGCAGTTGTAGGATATGGCACAGCCTGGAGAGGAAAGAGAGTTGGTTGGGTGCCGAAGAGATAAGACTGGAGCCCAGTGTTCCCAGTGGCCACAAGACTGAGCCCACCACCCACTGTGGGGAGCCTGACCTCATCCTGACATCCAAACCTGAAAACCTGAGTGACCCTGTGTGACAGCTTGACAGGGTACTGACTTCACAAGAAATGAACAAGTACACATTTTAAAATGTCACACTATCCTGTGAATTAGAAATGTCAACTGTCAGCTATCAGTGTCTTTTACAAGAGACTTCAGAATATTAAAGAAGTTTATTTTGCTACTTAATGGCCTAGAACTCAGGACTCAGTGCATGTCTGAGTTTACTTTCCTGAGATGGCAATTGACAATATAAGTTAACACGGTAAATGCTTTTCATTCATTTATGGGGAATCCAAAGTGATGAAACCACATGGTCTGAGTTTCATAGGCACAATAGTCATATTTTTTTAGTGTGCCCTATTAACGACAGATTTTTAAATCGCATGAGTACCATCACATTAGGTTACAAGATATTGGTCAGACTGATTCCTGCTTTCAACTTCTGTACCAGGGAATAAAACGTCATGTTAAAGATGTGTAGCCTGAATAGTGCATGTGGTCATTTGTATTTCCTATTACTTGAAGAGTATAAACAAATTTTTTATAAAGCAATGGAACATGAAATATTTTAACATGCTCTGTATTTAAGTTTGCATGTAGTATATATGTCTGCAAAATAAGTTTGTACAAGTGTATCCAGTAATTTAATGGGTTTATTAATCCTGGAATTACTGTGATAGTAAAAGCATTATTTCTTTAGCCTTCATTGTTTAATAGAAATGACAAAGTAGATCAGACATTTGAAGATGAATGAAGCAATACTGAGAACTGTTCCCTTGGAAAAAACTCAATAAACATATACAGTCGTAAATCTCAACCCTTTTCTTGGGAAAACAACATTAAAGAACTGTTACAGAACTATAAAATGTTGTAAAGTGGCCTTTTCAGGTTTGAACAAGAATTTTGAGCTGTTCTAATAAAGAAAAATGGTTGATCACAAATCAGTTTTTCCATCTTAATTTCTAGGAATGACATGCATGTAACACAGCTTACTCCTACCTCTGAACATTAATTTCACCATAAATCACATGACATTTTATGCAGACTGATAAATCTAGTAAGCACCAGCTAGAGTAGTGTAAGATTCTGTGTTTAGGAGTACAGCTGGGATCACTTACTGGGGGTAAAGCTGAGCAGGAAGGTATTGTAGGCTTGTATTAGGGGGTGTATTATTTCCAGAAGATAAGATGCACTATGCATGTTCCTAATATAGTCTTCCATCAATGCCCGATCTGCTAAAACAGTGAATGGAAGTGACTGATCTACAATTTGCATTCTCTTTTTAGTCCATCAGCTCAACATTATTAAAACCATTGAGCCAAAACCCATTAGAACAGCACTCACGTATGAAACAATGCATGGGTCTGCTTGTTCCCATTTTTATGCACTGCTATAGGACTATAAATATTCATCGTAATGTAACTGAAAATTATTGAAGTGAGAAAAAAGAGAAACAGGGAAGCCATTTGCTTCAATTCATAAACAGCATCTGTTGGGAAGTTATTCATAGATTGCTTCAGGGCCTGCTGAGCAGTAAGCCCATGGAAAAGGATGCCATTGCAAGCAAATTGGCCAAAACTGCAATGGAGATGCTATTAAACATGATTCACTGACAGCCAGGGAGAATGATCAGGCACCAGCTTGTTTTATGTCTTCTTTTATCACTGGGACACAGAAGTAGCCTCCAGCCAAAGTCTCACACAGTTCAAATTAGAAGAGCAACCTTCTAAGCGTATTAAGGCCTAACTAGTGGCAAGAGAAAGTTGCACAGAGTGATATTACTGCGAACACAGTTGTTTATTTGTCCCTACCCGAGGCACATGTAAAATCCCCTTGCAAAACAAAGTGGCCATAAACTTTCTTACTGTATAAACTTCCCTACTATATATTTTTCGTCGAATGATATGTAAAGATTTTCCTGCAGAAAGGTAAAAAATGCGGCCTAAGGATGAGTGAAAATAAAGTAATAACCTGCTAAGCACACTTTAGCTTCTCATTAAATTTTAAAAAACATAATTGCTAAAAAGTGACATGATGCCAAAGAAAGGTGGATGGTGTAACAGGATACAAGAATCCACAGAGGAGAGTAAGCACAAACATTTTCATGTACAGTTTACTAACGAGAGCAAAATACTCAGCTATCAAATTCTGCTTGCAGATGTACAGAACAGAGCTACTGGTGTAGCAAAGCTGATCACCCCTACAGAACTCAATACAAATGTGGTTGACGTTTCAGCTAATGATCCAGCTCAAATTTTTTTATGGCATTTAAGATTTAACATATCACGAGGAACTTGAAAAATACACTTGCAATCAATATGTGGACAAATCATTTTCTCTCTTGTTGCAAATTATTTATACTTTTAATTAACATCGTCAAGGCTTGTTAAGTAATTAAACCCACAAAACTGCTGGAGGTTGTGCCCCAACACCTCCTTGCATTGCAGCCAGGATCTTCCTTGGGTCATGGTTTATAAGAGTAAGTGTTTCATGTATTTTTGCTCTATTTGAATGTGTTGCAACTAAAACAAACAGCAGGAAATGCAGAGCTATTCAAATGATTTTTGTTTGTCTATACCTGGTACCTTTTCACATTTTTGAATACTCACATATGTTGTTTTCTTTTTCCAAAAAGATCTGTGGAAAAACACCTACACACCTGCCTGACCTGTGTAAGGTCTTTCAGATAAGTGGCAGGCTTTAAACCAGGACCATATAAATGCCTAAATTTGCGAGCAAACACAGATATTTTCTCGCAAGCAAATATTAATCATTTGCCATTTGATATTTGCTTTGCTGGTGTTGTTGTCAAACCACGAACTCGCAAAAACTCAAATTCATGAAAGTGAAGGCCTTTTGCACAAAGCATGCAATTTGGTTTCCATGCACTTTTTTTGTAGGATACTTTCGACTTGCAAGTACATTCCACAAATAAGTACTGTTTCATGCAAGGAAAAAGAAAATGATAATTTATTCAGCACGTACCCTGGAATGTGATAAGAAGTGGGCATCAGCTACATTTATACTTTGAACTGGTTCTAAGCAAAGTTAAATTGGCTTTAAACTATTCATTTAAAGGTTGGCACACTCTCCAGGAACAGAAAGAGATGTGAGGGTGTGATGCATTTAAGGACTAACAAATGCTCACGCACAGAGAAGCCTCCACATAATTTTGAAAGGGAAGAGAAACACAAACCCCAGTGTGATTTGTATTACTTTTAGCCACAATATGCCCCTTTGCAATTCATTTCCATGAAACTGAACAATCAAGAATCATGCACCGCCTGCAGCTGCAGTCTTCTGTTTTCTTGGCTGCCACTGTGGTCAATGCATCAGCAATGAAGCTGAATGGGAAACAGCACAGTGGATCTATGTGAAACTGCTGGAGCACCTCTCCTGTGAAGAAAGGCTGAGGGATCTGGGCTTGTTCAACCTGGAGAAGACGAGGCTCCTGGGAGACCTCATTGCCTTCCAGTACTTAGAGGGAGCTTACAAATGGGAGGGAGATTGATGTTTTACACATTCTCACAGTGGTAGGAAAAGGAAGGATGACGGTAAAATAAAAGAGAGATTCATGTTAGCTGTTAGGAGAGAATTCTTCACTCAGAAGGCAGTGAAACCCTGGCACAGGCTGCCAAGAGCTGTGGGTTCCCCATTTCTGAAGTGTTCAAGGCCATGGATGGGGCCCTGGGCAGCCTACACTGGTGGGGACCAAACAGCCCACAGCAGGGTTTTGGAATGAGATGATATTGGAGGTCCATATCAACCTAAGCCATGCAGAAATATTTATGGACAATAAATGGCATAGCTGTTGAAACACCTACAAGATGTGATGCACAACTTCAACACTGTCCTATTCAAGATGGAGAAAAATTGCCATCCAATTAACTGTATAAAATTAAACAACATACCCCAAAAGTTTAAAATTGGGCACAACTATTGGAATATGTATGATACTATCAAGTACTAGTAAGTAATGAGAAACTAATGAGTATGAGTAACTAATGAGAGTTACTCATATAAGTAAGTATATAAGTAAGTATATAAGTTACTCATATAACTCATAT
Organism: Oreortyx pictus; assembly: GCA_036925125.1. Taxonomy (NCBI): domain Eukaryota; kingdom Metazoa; phylum Chordata; class Aves; order Galliformes; family Odontophoridae; genus Oreortyx; species Oreortyx pictus. Next base: position 4,729,843 of record JAUPFR010000015.1, read on the forward strand.
ATATAAGTTACTCTATGAGTAACTAATGAGAAAATCAATGTTTGACAAGCAAAACCAGATTTTAACTCCATGGATTAATTCTACACTGCATGTAACTTACTTGTCCTTTCATCTCTCCACACCCACATTGTGTAATCCTGTTAATTCCTTAGAGAACCCAATTTTAAGCATGTGAAGATCTGGAATACGAGTGTGGGTTTTCTAGCTCAGGAGCTGGCTAGGGATTCAGTTTAGAGTTAACTGGTGAACTCCAGCACAATCTTCAGCCTGGTTTCACCATATAGAGTAGAACCTGTCACTCTCCCTTCTTTGCCAAGGTTAGTAACGAAATTGAGGGCTCGAGTTGGAAATTTAGGTCCCCTACTCTCTAATGAACTGCAGTTTAGAGTGTATTTGTGCCTGTCTTCTTACATGTCTAGCACACAACAGCAGAAAGCGTTTCAACAAAATGCTTGTACAAATCTCTGTACCCATAATCTCCCTACTCCCCAAGTGCTTTGGTGACTATTCAACTAGAATTGGCATAGATCTAGACAAATTAAAGTAATTTTAGCCACAATCAAAACATTACATTATTGTTTAAGGGAGAAGATAATTAATTTTCAAAAATGATACTGCATATATTAGAACAGTTAGGAACAGCTCTCATTTGTGCTCAGACCATTTATGGAGATTTCCATTCCTTTATTTATTCTTTTATTAAATAAAGGAGATGCCATAGCAACCCTTGTAACACACTTCTATTCGCTTATTGATTCTGCGTTATTCAATCCATGTAGGTTTTATTGTGGCCATTGTCTCACATTATGCTGCAGACTCTCCAAAGATGAGCCCAAATCAAAACCATTCATCCTGATCCTCCTGCATTAGGGGCACTGAATTACCTGAGAAACACAGCCACCTTCACGAGCTGGCTGGGCTCTGAGGCAAATTCACCTACAGAGACTTTAACCAGATCCTTTCCTCTCTGCTCCCATTTTGCACTATCTCCACCCAAAATAACAAGCAGCCCAAAGCCCAGTCCATCCATTTGAATAAAACAAATTTATACAGAGCGGGAACTCAAAATCAGTGAATTAGCTCAGGTTTGGACATGCCTTAGTGTAATCCTAGGACTGTGAGTTGGAGAGGACACCTTGTGCAGCCAGGAACATGGGGCCAGCAAATCTCAGAGAGCCAGACCCTCAAAAGGCATACGGATGTTCACCACCAAGAAACTTATGAAAGTGCTTCGAAAATCTTCCACGGAGTTACTCCCCTCCCCAAGGAGCTAACACCTTCTTTTTCACTTGGTGAAGCTTTGAGCCTGTTCACCCACAGTGTGAGAGAAAGTTGGATAAGCACTTTTAATGGCATATGGCATGTCCATCTGTTAAGGAGATGGCACATCACACATCTGCTTTCTGGCACTGGCCCGGGAACAAGGCTGCTCCAAGCTGCTATCGAACTATCAGCTGCCTCCCTAAATAAAGAGCAGCACCTTTCCCTGCAAGTAAGCTCTTACCTGTATCCCTAACCACTCCAGCAGAAACCATGCAAGCACCTCTGCCTGCTGCACACTAACTTGAAGGGGTTCAGCAAATAGCAATGAGTGCAGGTTTTGCCTACACAGACCTCTGTTTCTTGTGCAGGTGGGAAGTGGATGAAAAAAGGCCGGGAGTAAAAGAGAACAAATCTCTTGTAAAAGCTTTGCTCACGTCAAGCTTTCCTGACAAGCCAACCCTGACCCTTCTCAACCAAACAAGCTGTAAGTAACCAGTGGTGGTTGTCCATACCATTCTGCTTTTCTGAATTTTAACAGATCCAAATCCAAAAATCTCAGATCTGATTCTGCATAACGGGTGCCTCAGTGGGCAGCCGCATCCATAGCTTTTCTGTGGGCCTAAAAAACTTCAAGGTTCCTCCTTTTAATATTCACTGTAATTCCAGTATGGAGACTCAAAAGACATACAGTCAGGCAGCGAATTATTATCAGGAAATAGCCACTGAGACAACACCCAAATGTAACCGATCTCATCAGTTTTCTTCTTCGAGGGCAACACTTTCTCATGTGTGATATCAGCTGAGGAAATCTACGGAACCAAAAGTCATTCCATCAAAAATTTTTTTCCAGGTTAAGGCTCTTTATGATAAGAATTTGACTCATCTATTATGTTTCTAGTCTAACGATAAATGGAAATGAATGAGTTTCATGTAGGATGTTTGGTTCGCTCACCTGAAACAGAAAAAATCTTATCAGTAACAGCAGAGTAGTTCCGAAAGTGGACACAATCATGAAATACAGGAATAGTGTGTGTTAGTGGGGAAAAAAAAAAAAAAAAGAGAAGAAATGACATGGCTTCAGTGTGTAACCCAGGAAACAAAAATATCTCATTCAGCTGGCATTTTTCAAAGTGATGTATGTCAATACTGTTGTTCCCTTGCAGGTTAACTAAATCTATCAGCAACGGATACAGTCTCTGACTTGGCTGAACAGCCTCTTTTTTTACAGCTTGCTTTTCTGAGAAAGTTCAATTTCCAGTACAGGAGGCCAGCAGTTAAAGAGAGTCAAATATCTCTAACTTGCCATTCTCTGTCTGCGTTTGATTTTTATAAATTTGAGCCACAGTACAGTCACAGCTTTCAGAGCTGAAAACACTCAGTCTCTTTTGTTAACACTTTAAAATTTGAAAAGTCAGCAGCAGGAGGTTAAATCAAAAATTGCTTGGCTTTATTCTTTCATTCAGTGGAGGAAAAAAATAATAATAAAAAGAAGTTTTTGTTAGTCAGACAAAGCAAGCTGTTATGTACTACAAACAAGACCAGTACAAGGGAATTTTAAATAGCGGGCTGACAATTGCTGATGACAGTAGGTGAAGAATGGTGTGAATCTTAACAAAAAAAAGACTCAACTGCTTCTTCACTTCCGCTCACAAAGAGACTATGGAGCATCATATGGTTTTCTTGCACTGTTGTTATACACAAGCATTCAATGGAACATCATATGCCATGCTTTTGTTAATATTGTGCATAGCTGGACATGGCACAAGTTAGGAGTTATACAGAAGGAACTAGTGAAGGTTTTACCAAGGCATCCAGATGACAGGGTCCACTCCTACATGTGGAACAGATTATCCAGACAGTCCAAAAGCATCTATGAAAGACCATTCGTGTGACAGGCAAGGATGAGTACATTGTACATTAACAGTGTTCATATTCTGTAGACCTATGAGCCCTGGCAATCTAAGAGTGGGAAGGATATTTACTGAATAATATATACATAGTAATGTACTCAGCAAAACACTGTACCTGTCAAACAAATTTCCTCTTTCACATAGGAATACTCCGACTTTTTCTTGGAGACAAACTACCCCCATGGCCTCTCCTCGTGCTTGGATCTGACTTTGTGCCAACTTGCCCTCTGAGAGCACTGTGTGCCATCTGTAGCCCCAGCCAGCTTTCAGCACGACTAAAGTAACCAAAACACAGACAGCAGAGGCCCAGCTGTGGCACCCCAAATTGTCTGGTGGTTCCAAACTGGAGAAGATTCCCAGCAAGAAGCCACCACGAAGCTTAGTGCTGACACACTAACAAATCCGAGGCTGTTTTGTTTCATGCTGCCTGTGGCGTACCTCCGCTTTGCAACACTCACAGCAGAAACTGCAGTGTAGACTTATCCAGGGAGAGGCCAACAGATGTGGTGAGTTGTGCTCACAGCGAGAAGTGCAAAGTGTTTGATCAGCTGCATGGAGGTAATTAGTTCTATAATTTAAAAAGTTTCTGTTATTCCTGAGCCTCCACATTAAGCTGCAACAAGAGAAATGCCTCTCTAAACACCAAACGGCAGAGTAAACTTCCATTCACAGGAGCTTAATTTTGATTCAAAACAGAAGAAATCAGTAAGAATACTCTAAAGAGTCACAGACCTGTCTTTCTTTCTGTAAAATACAATTTAAGAAAACAGTTACTCCTTGCTTCTGAAATCTTACTCAGGGGATTTGGTAAGAAGTACAGCAACAAATATTATAATAGGTGCTGTTCCATATCAAGCATCTGTGACTTTTTGCTGAGCAGCTATTTTGACCATGACTCCGTTGGACCATGGTCCCGCGAGGAGACCTCGCTGCAGCCTTCCAGTATTTAGAAGGGGTTTATAGAAAGGAGGAAATCAACTTTTTACTCAGGTAGATAGTGATTGGACAAGGGGAAATGGTTTTAGGCTCAAGAAGGGAAGGTTTAGATTAAATGTCAGGGAGGTCCTTCACAGGGGAGCGGAGAGGTGCTGGAACAGGCTGCCCAGAGAGGCTACAGATGCCCCATCGAGAAGGCATTGAAGACCAGTTTGGACGGAGCCCTAGGCAACCTGGTCTAGTACCAGATCAGGAGGTTGATGGCCCTGCCTGTGGCAGCAGGGTTGGAATTTGATTGTCCTTGGGATTCGTTAAAACCCAAGTCATTCTATGACTCCATAATTCTATGTGTATGTGATATGGTACTGCTTGCACAAAGAAATGGCACTTGACTAACCTCTATATACATCAATACCCTGGGACTGCTTGCTCACAGCACCCTTACACCAGCTCCACAAGAATTTTCTCTGTGAGGAATAAAGAATGTTCACTACAAGTCAAACTTTGGCTCCAGTCAGAAAAGGCTATTTAAGAACAACACATTTTTCTATGCCCTATGTCCTTTTCATATATCAGTCTCTTTATTTGGCCGACTATTGTGACAGAAATTGCTTTAATTGTTCTCAGCCCCTGAGAACCAACTCAGAGATAAAAGACTGAGATGAAAATTAATTCCTTCGCACCATCATCATCTAAGCTGTTTAATAAGTCCTAGCCTAGCACAAGCACATTAAAGAATCTGAAGTTCTTAAGGTGTTAATTTGGGTCTAATTTGACATAAAGCCTTCATCTCTGCTGTCAGTGTGCATGACAGAAAGTTTGCGCCTTGACTTCCAGAGTGCAGGCTGGAATTTGAAGAATGGAACAGAATATATTTCTAATTATAAACTTAATAGGTTTTTATGTCGGAGGATCTAGTGCCGAACACAGAACTTCATAAATGTCATGTTTATGGCCGCTCACTGGAGCAGAACAGCAATGTTGAAAGCTTGCATTTCTGATGTTCTATTTTTGTAAGCCCTGCAATAGCTTTGCCATAAAAAAAGCTTGAAAATATTTGAATGATACTTCTGCTATTTCTCTGGATTCTACTGACTGGAGCACTCCTGCCTCCCCCCCCCCCCCCCAACCCTTCTAATTCAAAGTGTGCATCTCTTTTAGCAATATATAAAACAATTGATTAAAGCACTGCTCAGTGTGGTGTAACTGGCATTTAATCAACATTTACCTATTGGACTGCATCTCAGTACCAATAGACAGATAAGGACTTCACTTATTCTTAACTCATGCATATTTGTGCATAGCCTAAAAAAGAAGCACAACAGACTTTCTTCTGAATTGTGCAGGTTTTTGTCCAGCATAAAGCAGGGAGATAGGAATCTGCTGCTTTTGTGCAGTTATCTGGAAGAGTTAACTAAAAGAAAATGTTGGATTATCAGCCCCTTTATGCAACTGAAAATTTTGTTATTCAAGACAGCAGCGAGTATTTGAGTTCAGACTATAGATGAGAAATTACAAAGAAAGGCTCCTGGGTTCTATGCTTACACTCCCTTCTCTTTCTCTCTCTCATTCTAAGAACATTGCCGAAAGTGTGGTAAAACAATGTCCAAAAATGTTTGCTGACATATAAAGGGGATAGTTCTGATCAATTATTACTCTTCCTGTTCTTCAATTCATTTTTTTTTCTTTGGATAAAAGGACACAAAGGCAAAAGGGACATTAGTACATCTTTGGTGTCAATGAAATTCCTCACAGCGGGAAAGCCAGTAGGTTTTGGTGCAATTTAAGGCATGAACTACGGACACCAGTGGGACAGTGATGGTATCCTTTAGTTCTGGAAAAAGTGATTACTGCAGATACATCAAAATTATCTCTCATAAAAGATATTTTGGACATCAAGAGGAGAAAAATCATTATATGGGTTAATTCCAATCAGGGAAATGATGTTCTGTGGAACATGCCACGGCTTTACGCCATCATTGTAACCCATAGATACTTTAAAAAGCAGGGGAATTAAATGTGCTGTCTGTTTTGCATTTCTTAGTATTGGCTATGATGAGGACTTTGAGATTAGACTTGGAATTCTTACTTTAACAGTCGGCTTTGTATCTACAATGTCCTAAGTGTATAGAGCAAAAAATACATTCATCCTTTGTATCCTCACTTAGTAATGTAGAACGTTTCTGTGTTCTGCTTTAATCTCTTGTAATTAGGACATTATATGTCCTTGCTACAGAAATATAACAAATGAACGTTTTCATTCAAATAGCTCTTATACAGCACAGTGTTTCACTGTACAGGAGATGCGCTGCATTAGTGGTGCTCCTTCATCACACAGTACCTTCCCATTACAGAAAATGATAACCACAAGTATTTATTCTTTATTCTCCCACGAGGTTCTTTAACAGTCTATGTGAAGGGTATGTAATAGCCCAAGGAAAATGACGTTCAGAACAAGTCCAAAGTCCTTTTTTCTGAGTAACTAAGTAGAAAAATTAGAGAGAGAAACTCCTCTTACCACTATTCTTGTGATGTACTTTCTGTCTGGCAACTTCTTATCTATAGCATTTGGCAAAGGGGAATAGATTCCAGGAACTGGTACACAGCTAAATACTCTTCTTTGCACCTCCTAAACACACATGTAAGTTTAATAAATATGTCAAATTACAGAGATTTTAGAGCTTGGACTTGGCTGCAAAATACTAACAGATCCCTTAGCTAATGGTCATGAATGCTTAGGAAGAATAGTGTTTTTAAGATATTAATGACATCTCAAGGCTGCTGCAGCAGACACCCTATATATTAATAAGATGTTTCAAGGAACATAAGCACAGTCAAACCCTCTTAAAACCAAATAAATTGTCTTGAGATGAATTTAAACATATGCTTAGAGCTGTGCATACACTTAAGTGTTCTGCTGAATGGCATTTTCCATCAAAGAATAGCCCTGTTAACTTCAATAAGGCTATTTATATGATCGTGTTCTTCCAGTCTTAAAGTATAAATGTACAATCCATTAATCGCAAGCTCAAGCCTATGAAATACCATTATAATGAACGTATTTAATGAAGTTCACCTTTACTCAGTCCTAAGCCTGATAATATATCTGTAAGGAATTTCAAGAACATAGGATTGCAATACTTAAAGGGAATATGGAATTTTAGAATCTGCATCTGCAGGATTTTATCCCCTTTTATTTGACAGTATATTTAAAGAAGGGTTCAACATCATTTCAAATGTAATTCTGCATCTAAACAAAAGTACTTCAGAGCAACACATAACTGTAGCTGTTACTAAGAGGAAGGAAACAGTCTAGAAATGCAGAAACACTTTTCAGACTTTTTATAAAACACATCAGGTAAATTGTGCATCAAGCCTCTCTAAGTTACGCTCAGTTTTATGAGTATCAAACAGGCTGCATAACACCTTTTCCTTAAACAAAGGCTTTCAAGTTTCCTGCAAGCAACAGCATCAGCTGGTTTGTGATCTCTGCAGCAAGATCCTTTGAGAGGGCACTGCCATTTTCAGGTGCCCATGTTGGGAAGGGAATCATTGTTCAAGACGAGGTAGAAGCAAAAAGGATGAATTTTTACTGATATTCTGCCTGATGCCATCATCTTCAGTTCTCAGCTTTATTTATGTACTGCCTCCTGAAATAAAAATTGCAGGAAAAAAAAGTACCTCATGTTTTATATCAGATGGGTCTTACTTACTATGATGCTTACTGTAGAAAAACAAAGGAAAGCCTACTGGGATTTGGGTGCTTAATTTGTTCAAAGACTGGGATATGGGCACACTGGGATGTTCTGCCAATGACTTTTGGGGCACCAACATTTCATCTACATTTCACCACAACAATTACTATAACGTAGTGTCACACCTATCTGTCTAGGAAAAACAAGTCGTTCTCTCAGTCTTTCTCTAAACAATAGTAACACCTGTTAAAGTCATTGTTAGAAGTGCTAATTGGTAAGGTGTTAATGCTTTTAGAATAATGCATTATTTACTCTTGCAGTTAACTTCTAACGTGATTAAAAGAAATAAAGGTATGATGGTTAAACAGATAGAGTGTAGGCAGATTTTCATATACCTTTCTCCTACTAAAAGCAATATTGCTAGTTGTACTCCCACATTTTAGTAAGTTATAGAGTGAAGTGTAGCAAGGAGTGGAAACTGCTAGGTCAAAGCACTGTATGATCTAGCTAAGCACAGAAAAACAGACAAAATGCAGTCTCTTAAGAGAGGTCAGAATAAAGAACAAAAGCCCATTAATTTACAAAGCTACTCTAAACATTCTGTAAAGAGTTTTCATTCCACTTAAGGAAACATTTCCTACTTTCCACTGAAAAAAATGAAGAAAAGAAGAAGAATAATTTGTTATTGCACATATCAGCAGTGCTTGCAATACTCACATATGTGACCAGGCATTGGGAGAGAGAGAGAAATTAATTTAAGTATTGGTGGAAAAAAAGGGGCGGGAATATCTGAATGGGTATTTGCTAGAAGCAGTGAGCTGTTCATATTGCATTTGGGTTTTGTAGATTGAAATAACTGGCATGGTGCACAGAGCAGGAGGATGGTTATTTCTAGTCTCATCCATTCTAGTCTAGATCAAAAGTAATAAAGTAGAAAATGCACTCAGCCTCTGGGTCCTTATATTGGTTTTGGTTTTATTGCTCATGCACTACCTGTAGCCTCAACTATTTGCTTAGTTTTGGTGTGTAATGAATTGCTATTTTCATTTATGGCTGTAAGCATGACAGAAATCATTATATCACACCTTATATGAAGAAACCCTTTTTTAATTTCACTCTGCTTCAGTGACTACATTCAGGCTATCGTGCATTATAATCACCTCTTATTACTGCACATTGCACTCCAGAACTGGCAAAGCAGAAGTGCCCTATAAATGGAAATACAGTTCTCCTGCAAGTGTTCTCAGTATCTGAGGTGAGCTGTTTTTGTGCAGTTTTCACCCTCAAAACCCACCCCTCCTGCTACAAGTATTGTGCAGCTAAATCTAACACCAGACATCACATAAAGCCGTGGTACAGCATTTTGGCAGGGCTTAGCACCATGTGCCTCTGAGACGTAGAGTGAAAAATGTCACAGGCTGGAGCCGGACTGCAGACACAGCAGGCAGTAGTTGGAGGAGGCAAACAAAAGAAGTTCACTCAGTGATGTACAGTCCCTGATGTGATGTATTCTGATGTTGGAAAGAAAGGACAAAGCCATCAGGAAATGCATTAAACAGCACAAGGCGTGCTTGAAATGGACACAGGGTAAACACAACAAATGGGTGAGAAAGGACAAGTTTCAGCCCTGATGGAGAAGTATTACAAATGCACTTGCTCCCCATACAAGTATGATCTCTTACAACAATGTTAAAGATAATTAATAATTGAGTACAATTAATAACTGAGTACAATACTCTTTTAAAATGTGCCACTTTAACAAGGTGGCAGATAATTGAAAACAAACACCTTAATTTCCCTTTCTCCTCCATGGAAAAAGAGCAAAAATATTAGATCTTGAGTAATTTAGTTAACTGTTTAATTGATTGATGTAGATGACTAAACAAAGGATAAAGCAATGAAAAGTAGGCCATTCACTTTACTTGTTAGCGTATTTGTAATTTGTGTAAATATCTACCTTCAATTTTATTCATCTTCTTACACTACTGAACATTCTTCAACAGCAAACAGTTTTCACCAACAAAAGACTCGTCATCAGAAATTTCACTCCCTAAAGGTAAAGAGGAACCAGCTTAACCAGCTAACTATTACAGGAACCTCTGCAAAATCCTAAGCAAGTGATTGACTGCTCAATGAACAACGTGTTGGAAAGCACTATTCCTGGCCACAGAAGCTGAAAAACCATCATTTTCATTTGACATTTTTTTCCAGAATCTCAAATAGCAAATGAATACTTTGTTAGCCTTATCCTCAGTGAACAAAGATTACTGGACTACAAGATTTGCTGTGTAAAGCAGTTGCCTTTTTGCTAATTGTGCTGCGCTTTGTTTAGGAAAAATGTAGAGCACAGTGAATTATACCTATGATGACAACAGACATTTGGCTCTCAGATTTTGTTTGTGTCATGAAAAATACATGGAAGGACTGTTAGCCAAGAGGAAGGCCTTGGTAGTCATTATGTATGGAGAGCTGGAAGCAGCATGGAGAACAGGGACATCCATATGAGCTGGCTTAGATACTGAAGAAAAAAGCTTTTATCCCAGGGATATCAGAATCACGGGACAGTGGTGGTATATTAAATGCATGTTTCTTTCCTGTTCACTGTGGCATTGCTTTAATTTCACAACTCAGTAGCCCAGGCACCACCTGAGTTCTTAAAGAATTGAATAATTGATCCATAATTAATGGATGCATAGAGGAAGAAAACAATAGCAGACACTAGTTCATACAGCAGTCAAGTGTGGGGAATGAGGCTGTGCACCTGTCTAACTTTGTGATATTCTGTTATTAACTTTTATTAGATCTACATGGCCATAAACTGAAAGACATTTTTAAGAGCAGAAGTCATTTGAGACAATGTCTTGTTCCTATGCCAAACTGCTTCCTATGAAGAACAACCTAAGAATCATGGTAAATGCACAAGGAGCTGTGCACACAGTGATTCAAATCGACCTCATGGCCACAATAAACATGCACTTTTCTTTGTACAGATGGAGGGAACCAGACAGGTGACACCTTCACATTGAATCAGTCAGCATATCATGAAAACACCCACATGATGTGACAAAGTTTATATGGAAAAGGTAATTGCAGCACAGAGACTTTTACCCTGCCTTCATTTTTTCCCCAAAAGCTTGTTTTTCACTGCCAAAAGAGCAAAGCCCTTCTCGCCTCTGGGCACGATACAGTATTAAGAGTAACGTTTCCCTACATTGCTTGCAAAGGAGACAGACCTCCTTCCTTCCTCCCTGAACATGTGGTGGCAGACAAGGTCAACTGAAGGGCTTCCCAAATTCTGGGCTGTTCCTGGTCACCATGCTCCTGCCAGCATTGTGCACCCACACTTACATGTACTGCATGAGTATAGGCATGAGCTCTGCAATTAGCTCGAGTTTACAAGACTCAGGTTACCATAACACCCAGCTCTCAGATATGAACAGATGGCAGTTATAAATGCACGGAAACAAGAAGGTAATCCTCTGAAGTAAGTTTGTTTCTGTAAGCCTTTTAGAGTCATATGAAAATGACAGAGAGTGTTAATCCACCAGTTTGTTGAACAAGAGCTGTTGAGCAAACAGCAAGCTGCCTTGTCCTGGAATCTTTGGCTCTTAATCTGACTTTTAGCAGTTGAAGACATGCTTAGATACCTGTACAGAAGTCTACATATTGCAATTAAAACACATGCTTTGCAACTACGGCTACTGACCTCAAGGCTATCATTCAGCCTCAGTCTGGTCTTATCATTTATTCCTCTTACCATGAATGAAAGTTTCCTAAGATAAGGAACATCAAAGCACTTGGTGGGCATCTCTCCACCTTGCAAAGCACTGAACAGCTCCTCCACAGCTGCTATATACTTTAGAGATCAGCCAGCAATGTGCAACTGCAGGACTTAAATGAATCAAGTCATGCGCTGCAGAGAACAGGCTGAAAACAAAGGTGATGTCCAGCTTTAAGTACTGAGAATCTCAAGATGACAGAACTATGTGGAACTAGATTCTATAATAAAGATTAAATTTTCCATGTACAGCAGATGGAAGTAATTGACAGAGTGTAGATAAATATAGAAGACTCAAATTAAGATCTGTTTGAGACAAATAAATCACCACGCTCATAACCAGAGCAGGATCTGAAAGGTATGTACCCAACAGAAGTGGTTGGTTGGTATTAGCCAGCTTCTCCTGACTCACGTCCCTTAAAAAATCACACACAAGTTCTTAGGCACTTGCCAAGCACCTGCAGAAGGAATACTTCAAAATCACCTGGTGAGTGGTCATGAGTGGCAGGATGATATAGAAGAAAAACAGTGAACTTCAGACAGGCAGCTTTTTTATTCATTGCCTGAGGACAAAGTTGGACAGCAGGTACGTGTAACACAGGAGACACTGCAATGAGTGGGTGAGCACGCCAGCTACAACACATTAGAAGTGATGTCAGTGCACGTACCCAGGAGCGATGAAGTTCTTCACTGATCTGATGGCTTAGGGAAGAAAAGTATTCAGATAGAAGGCAAAGGCATTATACTTTGCCTTAGTCTAGTCTGAAGCTGTAAATGAAATTTCGTCTCCATGCTTCTTGAAAAGTTGTGGGCTAAGATTATACTTTTTGTTTGCTTTGTGCTTCGTAGTGATGCCAAAATTCAACAGTAAACAGAAATTAAAAGCAATCTAAGTTCAAAATTGATCTTACTTGTTTAAAAGAATGTGCCAGCAGTTGTCCATTCAGCTGAAGCATAAAGACTCGAAACAACTAACATAAATACAAGTATCATCTATGTTATGGGGATGGATTCCTGTCAGGTGGGTGAACGCTGTTTCAGTGTGGATAGCCAGATGCTCTAGTCACTTTTTTAAAGTACCTAGAACATTTACAATGATTAATCACATCTCTAAAGTAGTAATGTGTGCTGCCATCTGTTCAATTAAATCTCATACTTCCAGACATATGCCAGTCAGCTCATGGGGGTCAAGCATTAATTCCTGCCTTTCTATATCAGGGAAAAAGTGGGTTACAGCATCATACTTTTTACTCAGTCCTTCTGGTTTTAAGTACCAACCATTAATAGAAATATGATTGTCAGCATGACTGACCTCAGATCTTGCCTTCTCTATAATTACTCTGCAATTTTTAATCACCCATCGTCACTTTGTGCCTTAGACAGCTGTAGGGATCCTACTCTACAGTGAACTGAAAGATCAAACCCAACAGGTTATGAAACAGCTAAACTGTTCTAGAAACATTTTCTCACTTTGCACACAAGCTCACGTGCCCAGAGACCTCTGTTTCACTGTAGAAAAGGGCTTTGATGGCATTGTATATATCACCCAGAGCTGTCCACTGCATGAGATTTGTCACTGTGTATTTCAGGGATTATTAAACATGCTTAAAGCCTTTTTCATCCATTTCCTTGTGCTGACTAAGCTCTGGGCTAAACACACTGAAAAAAATAGCCTCAAGGATTTGGGATATTATCATCACCTACTTTTATTTTGTAGAAGTACTAAAGTATCTGGATTTTAGTGTTATGACTAACAAATTATTGAAGTATGTTGCTTAGAATTGTATTTCAGATTGAACTTTAAATACCACAACTCAAACACATGAACACATTATTTCTTAACACTGCTCCTGTATTTTTATTTAATACAGGAACTGTGTTAAACTGACAATTGGTTGCTGAACTGACGGAGTCTTCCACGGTATATTATCTTGGAAGCATTCTTGTCCTCCAAGCCACACAAGCTGTTGGAATCCCAGCTGCTGCCTTGCACACAGAATGTGCTAATCCTACAGTCCAGCTAGAAAAGATGGTCATTTCGGTTGTACTGATTCCTCTCTGAAGTAACATAGATCATTCCAGAACATAACTATTTCTGCAAATTACATCTGATCCTAGAGTTCTTCAGGTTTCTTTCATGAAGGAATTGCTGGATGTTTCAAACACAGAAGGAGGAACTGCTTCAATATTGTATGCTTGCTGTCAAGATTCATCCATTTCTTACCTAGGTAGCACCCTCACAAACTGGACTAGTTGCCTGAAGGAATGCTACTAAGTTTAAGTGCATTTATGAACCCAGTGATTGGTTTATTTTAGAGTGAAATTAAGCAGATTTATTACTTAGCTATGCTTGAGTCCAATTTTCATACTATATATTTCTAAAGGTCACACAAAGCGAGATGTTACTGCAAGGCCAAGGTAGATAGCTTACACCTGGTATAATCTAGTCTCTCTCAAACAAGGATAAGACAGAAGCATCATTATTGCTGATGCATCAAATGTTGATGATTATTACAGCTGAAATGTAGCACTGGACAGAATGTAGCTTGATCTGTTTTCTCTGAAGTGTTTCGTAAAGCAGGCCCAAAATAAGCAGGCAATTTTTGGAGTGAAATTCAGGAACACTGCAAACTGAAATCAGAAAAAATTAAATCTGCTTTTGACTTCTCTGAAGTCAAGATTTTGCCCCAAGTATCTTGTCAATCTTGAGTTTCTCATGGATGACTCTTCTAGTTGGGCATTCTGACTACAAAAAAAAATAAACAGCACAGACATATTAAACAAAACCAAACAGATTTAGCATAATATGAAATTTTGAAACATTGCAGGGCTTTAATCTCCCTGACACAGCTGAGTTGGCAACTTACTCCATTTCTTCTTGAACAGATGGTGACATTACAGTCACCACAAACACTAAAGAAAATTTGCAAGGAAAAAAACAAAAAACTTTTGCACACAAATTTTAGAGTTTGTGTAATGAAGTTTGCTGATGAAGTCAACCACTGCATTTTGAGCTCTGTCCATATTTAAAGTCATAAATCCCAGACAAAGTACACAGTTTAAGACTTAATAACTAAAATTCCGCTAAATCTTTGGAAGCATTCAATGTGGAAGAAGGTAAAGATAAAATCAACAACGACAAAAAAGTCTGTAAAAGATAACACTAATGGAATTGATTTTTAGAGTCCTCCTATACTGAGAGATTAAACCGGCATCTTGCTTTAGTGGATGAGACTGGAGCCTGATCATCTTGGAGTCCTGAAGACTCTGCCAGAAAAGGCACTGAAGCAATAAAAGCTCTCCACAATCTCATGTAATATACAGCTTTAAAATATTGATCGTAACCCCTTGATTTGGAAAAAAAACCAGACTTCTTTTTTTAATACATTTGGAGATTTGTCTACAAGGATGCTCAAGCCCTCAAGTGTACAGTGCAAACCAAGGGACTGTGCCCTGCAGAGCAGGACTGG
The DNA here is from genome assembly GCA_036925125.1 of Oreortyx pictus. Taxonomy (NCBI): domain Eukaryota; kingdom Metazoa; phylum Chordata; class Aves; order Galliformes; family Odontophoridae; genus Oreortyx; species Oreortyx pictus. Next base: position 4,744,895 of record JAUPFR010000015.1, read on the forward strand.
TTGCACTCTGCCTGACCAAGAGGTCACTACCACCAATATTTCACTCCATCACACAAATGGCAGATTGTGTAGAGGGTTTATGAAGAACTATAAGATTCCCCAGCTTTTCTTTTTTGTCTATAACATAACCTGAGATCAGTTCACTTAATGCACTGACTTGAAAATTGAACACTTTAAGGAGTCCTTCACCAGATGTTCCCAGGTCCATAAAAGTAGGATTAAAAAAACCCTGTCCATCAGGATTAAGCAGAACACTAGAAAGTCTAGGTACACTTGAAATCCAATTTCCATCCCCCCAATGACTACTGAAGCCTTTGCAGACCATTCTGGACTTGTACACATAAAAAGCTGTAAGTTTCTATGCTGCTCCATCAGCAAATACAACCTCAGATTGCAATCTGCAGTTTAGCTAAGCTCTAAAGCTGACCAGTTGTTTGCTTGTGTTTTTTCCAACAGATTGCCCAGTTGGATTTAGCCATCAGAGTGTCCCAGTTGTGACTTAATTTGGCAAGTGAAACTGGTTAGCTGTTATAACTAGAACGCAGTCAGTCATGGGCCCGTAGCCAACTATTTTTACAGATTTTAGTTTTGAATGCTCTGTGTTACAGTACAAAGGAAAGGATTTAACATAGGAGTCCTACTGTTATGCAAAGGAACAATCCTGTTCTGTAACCTGTCAGGGCTGGAGTTCACGTCGGTAAAATAATTGTGGTATCTTGCCAATCACAAATCATTCAAAAACAACAGTGATTGTAATAGGAAATGTATAATAAGATAGCATTAAAGAACATAAGTAAATGAAATAAAACACGTCTGGGATGAAAAGAGCTAAGAGAAAAAAACAGGTAAACCATCAGAGCTTCAGATTAAAATATACAGATGATCAGGTGATGACCAGAAATAAAGTGCCATTTAAAAAAAAGCCCCACTTATTACTATCCAACAGTTACAGCACTGCTTTCATCATCCAATAACAGCAACTATTCTATGCTAACAGAATTTTCAGCAGTTCTCTGGCAGGATTATCTGACTCTTACACAATTCCCATTACCTAGTCAGGTTCATTTCAGCGAGATGCAATTCACAAACCTGAAGTGATTGGCAGTACTTTGGGATTGCTTTCATGTTAAATTCACAGCTAACATGATCACATTCTGATCATTTGCTAAGTCTGTTACCCAACAAAAGTCCAGTGTGCTAACGGTTCAAGGCTCCAATGGAGGTTGTAGTAGCTACTGGACTTGGAGGGAATTAGATGCATTTAACTGCTTTGGAAAGTTTCCAGGCTTCATCACTGAAGCCTGTTGGAAACACTCCTAAGAGCATCTGGAACTTACAACAATATTTTCAAAGGTTTGTTGTAGTGCATGACCCTTGGGTGATTTCCAAGGAATCTGGCAATTTTACAGTTATTAGAAAGCAATGCAAAAAGTCAGTGGCTGAAATCTACCTCCTTTAAATGGCAGGATTAAAAATCTCATGAAAGAGCCAAAGGACTACAAATTCTTTCCACTTCTGAACCGTTGTGGCTCTCTGGCACAAAACTGATTGCATCAGAGCAAGGTGGGCATCATCAGTACAATAGCATCTCAAGCCACGCTCACCCCTCTTCTCAGTTGTCCTTCCAGCACGACTTTCTGCAGGGTGCTTCGCATTGTATTTATAACAAATAATAGGAGAAGATCCTGTTCAGTAACGCTTTTTAAGAACTTGTATACAATATCCTGAAATCAATAGCACTGCAGTTGCTCAGCAGCCCTCAGGACATACTATGAAGCTATTATCAAAAACTGTGGGATCTTATTTCTGTTCCACTTGGCCAGATAGCAATCATTCCTATTTTGTGTGATAAAAATATATTATTTAACAGTGATCCTTAAGTCATAGATGATTTAGATGGACAGTTGGGCAGGATAAATTGGTGTAAATAACATGGTAGCTCGTCTGACAGTAACCACTGCTTAGCACTGGTTTTTTTTGGATTTTTTTTTTCCAAAGGAGAAGACGTTCAAGGGTAACATGAAAAAAACTAACTATAAGACAGACTTTCATATTACCAAGTACTCTGGATATCTAGTGATGGAAGGCAGCACTACACTTACAATCAGTTGTTCAAACAGTCACATATTCTGAGACTATGTCCCTGAATTCAAAACCTGAAATAATCTAATAGCATAGCCTGACCTCAGTCTTACTGGCTATATATTACCTATCGATTCTTTAAGCTGCAAAGTATTGATGCAAAGTGCTGCTGTAAATAATCATGCTTATGGCTGAACTTACAGGTAAGAGTTGTCCATGAATTAATCAAACGGAAACAGTTACCTACAAACAAAGCACCCAGAAGTCCATGTACTGATAAAATTTAAATGCCAGGAAATGTGCCTAGGCTTGATACATGATTCCTCCCCTTGAATCTATGGCTCTGATATTTTCCCATGTGGGCAGGGCTGAGAATTTCTCTTACCCCATCCACCTCTATGTGAGATAAAAATCCTCCTCCAGAGAAGGAAAGGGAGGAAATATCTTAGATATTTCACTCATACTGCCCTTTCCTTTCTTAAAAAAGCATGCTTAGAACTGAAAGAAACACTGCCCTCTTCCTACGAGCAGGAAAGCAGGCTCTGATCCTTTGTAAGCTGCAGGGATTGCATTATACAGTCTATTGCTTACCGAGGAGATAAGGTCTTTGAAGCATGATTAATTTACAGAGGCCTTCCCACTACAATATAAACTGTTATCCAGAAAGATAAGTATGGATCTTGCTTTATTTTTGATACAAAAAATGGCTGTAGCAGTGGAAACAGTGGTTATTTGAGATACTTTATCAGTCTTATCAAGCTCAAGTCATAACACTGTACCTCTTCAAACCATTCTGCAGTAATAAGGGCAGCTTCTTTTTTTTTTTTTTTTTTTTGCAGTATCAGGTGATTGTGGCCATGTAAGTTCCTTTGTGCAGAGAAATAGGGAGGTGACACCTGTACATTTCAGTTGCCTGGTCTTCAGCTCACACAATACCATCCCTCCCTCTCTGTACACAGCCGTACCAGCCCAACCTGTCGTGCTCTCATCTTATTTCTTTACTGTCCTTGTGAGCTACAACTGACAACTTAGCTCATTCAAGCTTTGAGTAGAATGGAAAAGCAATGAATTCTTTAGAAATGGTAGACATTTTTTCTGTACAATGTTTGGCTGAAATATCTGGAGGTAGACTTGCAAGAAATCTGCTTAACAATTCCCTCCCTGCTCCGCTGCTCCAGATGGATTTCAGAAACACTGTATCAAAGCATTCAATTTCTACTCTGTCTTACCTGCCACATCTCCACTCTACAGAAAACACTGAAGATGTTGCTACTGCAGAACTACATTTAACTTTACAGAGGCAGCTTTCTGTTTAAATCTCGATAGCTGTCAGAATGTATTGCGTTCTTGCCTGACATTTGCATGGGTCTTCCATCAAACATTGCCTTCCACTGCAATACAGCTGTCCAGGTAAGTGAAATTCTCCTTTCCTTTCCAGCTCTTCTCCTACAAACATTACTCTTTTGTCTTCCTATATTCCTCCCACCTTCATCAGCTTTGATTTGGAACTACATACACTCAGTCTGTGTACTCCAACACTAAGATGCTGCACAAACAGCAGAAGAAATCTAAGTGCCTCTCAAAGCATAGATGTGCAGAGTAAAACTGGGATTGTGATGCCTACTTTACCACTGAAGCTACTCCCCAACAAATGAATAAATTGTCCTTTGTAAGGTTGTTTTATACAGATAATATATAATTGTGTTTATAAATCAACAAACTACAAGCATAACCTTACTTATATATGAAGCTTTTCCTTGACGTTTATGAACATCCAGTAATAAATCTAGAACTTCAGGGATAACTATTCTACTCTTCTTTTGGGTCACTCCATTTATTCTTATGTTTTTTTTTTAGCTTAACTGTTCAGAGCATCAGTAAATCCAATGGAAATAAAGAATTCATTTATCCTTCCATGAGTTTACAGAAGAGCAAACACGTACTTCACACAGTCAAGGTATGAAACAAGATCGGTTTGCTGTCTTTTAGACACTTCCCAAATGCTTTTCTTCTTACTCAAGTGCCCATGAATAATAACAGAAGTTTTAAGCTTCTCCATTACAGAGAACCTCATAACTTTCCCTCTGTTGTTTTATTTTCCATTCAAGTTTAGCTTCTTGTTTGCATTTTCCATAAGGCTTTGTGTGCATACAAAGCAATGCCAGACATACTACCAGAGTCAGCTGGAAAAGCATTAGACCTCAGTTTTGAGATCAGCACTACTCATTACCGAGTACAGCTTCTAACAAGCTAGAATGTTCCTTTCAAGAATTTAGTTAGAACTGAAGTGCTTTTGCATTTTGCCTTGCATCTGAGCATGGACCATTTTATTACTGCTGAGTCATTCCAATACAGTTTTCTGAAATGCCGCAGGATAGTCTTTGAATGGATGATAAGAACTGAATTCTTATGCATTCAGTGGCAGAAAAAAAACAACAGGCACAGAACGAGTTGATCTCATTCGTTATGCCCTAGTGAGATGACAGCCCCCAAACACATAGGCTGCACATTCCTTATTCAATACCTATGTCCTACCTGTAAATTTAGAGGATTCTCCCTTTTAGCAAGATATGCTTTTGAATATCTTATGGTTCCTAGGGTATTGGTTGCTGATTCCAAGCAGAAGAGTTAGAGAATGCTGGAGCTCTGAAGGGAAGAATGCTACAATGAGCAAGAGGGAGGGAAGGAAAGAGGTCACAGAAATGCTACAAGCCATTTTCAAATTAGAAATAGAAAAAAAAAAAAAAGAAAATGGGAAATCCTGAGACAGGCTTAAAACAAAGCTAAGTGATACTTCATGAGGCATGGCTGTGAATCCTTTGGTCAAAGGATATCGTGGGTGCTAGGTGTTTAGAGTGGTTGGAGGAAGAATGTTCGTGGAATCAAAATCCATTGAGGTTTACTTTGTACAGGTATTGAGAATGGCGGGAGCTAACAAAATTTTAGGGAGAAGAATCAGATACGCGACACTTCCTGTGCTCCTCCCCACCTAGCTACTTCTGAAAAATGTGAGACCTAGATGGACCTTTAACTTCACTCACCATTCATTCTTATGGCCAGATGCAACCACAGGGCAAAGCATTAAACATGGGCCAAGAAATAGCTGAGTTAGAACAACGTCACTATTTTGCTCCCCTTCTCTTCAAAGGAGATACAGGTAGACAAGTCGGAGTGCATACATGTTGGGGATGCGTGTTTGCAGTTGCCATCAGCAGTCTGCACAGCCACCCTCCCCAGCAGAACAAGCACACAGTGGAGACTGAGGCAGCTGCTCCTGAGAGAAGTGATATTTTAGAAGCTGTAAAGAGTTTCCTCTAACAAATGGCAAGCTGGCTCATGCAACACATCTGTGGCTTGCTCCTGGTGAAATTTTACTGTGCTCACATTGAAAAACTGTCTTTGCTGGCAACACTAGCAGAGTTTTCTTGCAGAATAAATTCACAGATTCTTTGCAAACATCTCCAGCCTTGCATGCAAATACTAACAAGAGAAAAGTGGGTCATTTTGCTTAGTTCAAACCCACTAAGAGAGGGAGTGGCGTCTGAAAGCAACAAGCAAGAAATTAGTGACTGAAAAGGAGAATTTTCACAAACACTGAAAATATCCATGGAGTACTAAGCATAACAATCTAAACATAAACCCATAATAATACATAAATACAAGCTTGTATGGTTTTGAGATTTTCAGATACAAATCTTGACCTTCACCTCCTCAGTCTGTTGCAACTGGTTTGTTTTCCATGGTGAAGTTATCTTGGTTCATCCCCTAAAACATACTGCAGTTTCTTTGCCCAGAAAGGGGGACATTTCAGTGCAATGATATTAGCTCTGAGAAGGCACTTGGCTTATTTCAGCAGCGAAGTGTTCTGATCTACAGGAACTAATTAGAGCATTTTCTCTAGCTCGTTCCTTTCTTCTCATTACTGCTGACCAAAGACAACCACCGAGACATGATTATTGAAGAACTGACTGCTAGTGCATGCATTACCTTTTCAGACATAAATCAGCAAATGCTACCAGAGGAAGGGGTAAGGGACATGGGATAACAGCCACCAGCAGAAAACAGCACCCACAACACACACGAGCACTCCTAAAGCCACACAAAGGGATCCCTGAACAGAAAGAAATGATGTCAGGGAAAGAAAAGGTAGAAAAAACAAACTGTGCAGGATGACACGAGTGTTTAGTTAGAAAGACATTCATAAAGAAAATGATTCCTGTCGTGTGTCTTGGTGTGATCTGCAGGTTGTTGGAACCGTTGGGTATTTCAACACATGGTTTAAGTCATGTGCCATCTTATGGAAGGCTGAAAAGGTTCAAACAGTGACTTCTAGAGTTCAGTAAGTATTAATTACTGATTAGTTTATTTGATTAGGGCCTCTCTTTAGAACCATACTCAGTGAGTGAGTGATATATTTGGCCTCAAAGCAGCACCTTACTTCATCTGCATGTACTTTGTTGCTGAGCAGAGAACTAGCATAATAAGAAGTCAGAAAAAGAAAGGCATAAGCTGTTCGCTTGGTTTACATATGGCCATTCATACTAAAGGTACAGCACTGCCAAATTTGTTGTACTTTTCAACATCTCTCAGTGGTATACCTTTCTGTTATTGACCAGCCTTATGAATTTCTGAAATCCTAAATTCAGTTGTCATAGCATCATCCTCTTACCAGAAAATGTCCCATGGGATCAGCTGATATGTCTGCACATTGTGAAGTGGGAATAAGATTAATGGGAGGAAGAGCAGAGGGCTATTCAAAATATTGACATCATCATGCCCCTTCAAAGCATGAAGGTTGCTCTAGCTGTACCAACTCTCACCTGGCTTTATGACTCAGACAAAGAGCAGGGTGCTTTGCTAATGAGTATTATTAAGGCATGCCAGATCTTACCACAGTCAGTCAATATGACAAAATCTGCCTTGTGGAAAAAAAAATGAAAAGCAGAATTTACCTTCAGAGAAAAACAGAGAAACCCCACTCCTCAGAATAGTAAGTATAAAGCCCATCGTGCTGCACCAATACAATTTTAAAAGAGTATTTTAACTTCTCCAGTCCTTCAAAGTCTCACTCATTTCTACTTCTAGAGAGAAATGTGGCTTAAAAACCGTAAGTTCTCAGAAGAGACGGATTTAAGTCCAAACCAAAATAACAACAAGAAAAAGGGAAAACATCACACCAGCTTTATGAGGGAGAAAATCAGATGGCATTTTTACATACAAAAGGTGAATATCCATGGGTAGGAATTCAATATGATGAATGCGCTTTGCCTTCTCTCTGCTATTAAGTGAGCTCCTGTGATGCATTTGCTTATACTAGACTTACACCTCCATAAGAAACTATACAAGCTTTCCCATGCATTTTTGCAGCAGCTGTAGAGGAACCCCAGAGTACAAGGCCAGGACTGGTTGATCCATCAACTGAAAGTAACTGATGGATCTTTTTCCTACCAAGGAAGTCAGCTGAAAAGAAGAAAGACTCTCTCAGGATTGTGGGGGCTTTTTTTTTTGTTGTCATTACCGTCGTTATTTTTGCTGGATTTACAGTGATTTTCATTTTCTTTTTTCTGATTTTTAACACACAGAAGATAACAAAATTATCATCTTGTGGTCCCCAAATACACAGAAGGTTCAATAAAGGAAGACTGGGATAGTAAACCAAGCACCCTGAATCTTCCTTTCAGAAGAAGAAACAAAATGAAAATGAAATGAGTTAACCATATTCTTCTTGAAAGGACACTAAAACACATAAGACAGTGCTAGGAACAAAGGGTTAGACTCACAATGGGGAAAATGTTCTGTTCTGTGTGTCTTAATTTGAAGGCTAGGAAAACTTTTTCCACCACTGTAACAAGCTCCTTGATTAGGAAGAAAAAAATAAAAGGAAGAAACAAATAATGGCAGTCAGTTTCCAGAGCTTTTAGGCTATTTCATATCAAACAGTGTGATGAATGTAGCAATATCACTTTTGGCTATAGCACAAAAAATATTATTCTCTATAGACGCTGCAGCATAAAACAAAAATGCTTTTATTACCAGTAGCAATGATGTGACATGCCTGATAAATGCCATTTTAAGACTCCTTTGGGTCCCAGCATCCCTCCACACTTATTATCAAGTTACTAATAGATTCTGTAGGTTTGACCGGCCATCATTTAGGAATGTCATTTACTCTAAAATGACAGAAAAGTAAAATGTACTAAAGCATTCAATTTTTCTTTTTCCTGACTGAGTGACTAATGACTAAGAATAATAACTTTTATTCATGTTGTCTAGGTGATAAAATAGCCATTGTAGAATGATGAATATCAAGTAAAGATATTTTCATTTAACATAGGCAGAAAAAAAAAAAAAACCCATGAACTTTTAAATCTTTAAAACATGAAAGAGAGCAGACAGCTATTTAAGTATTCACATCTCTTATATGACAACTGAGTCTGCTTCTCTTCATTATTGTTTTTCTTTGGGTGCAAAGAAGCATTGATAACAACAGGGTCAGAAGTATTACGTAGTAAATTCTTATTTGCATGACGACAATGTCTGAAGTTCCCCACTGAGATAAACACCCATTTATTCTAGGCATTTATAGACACGACATAAAGGTTAATTCCTGCAGTAGAATACTGAATTTATGTAAACCAGACAGGCAAAAGATCAGAGCAGAAAGAGATGCACAGAAAAGAGAAAATGGTTGTACAGCAGATCCATGGCAGACCTGGCAGTATATTACGTTTAGATTAGAGATGATTCTCAGACTGCAAGTGCCTTAGTAGCATCCCCACCCTTCAGGTCACATCTGTAATAGCAGAAGAGAATACTCCGAAACCACAGATGATTTTGACATTATGCTACAGCACCAGCAGAGAAATGAATATATTTCCCTTCAAATTTAATTAATTGCAGCTGAGTACCTAATTTTCTTAATCCACTTACAAAAAAAATAATAACGCATAAATTTTGTCTGTATTAGAGGATTTGATTTCACCATGACTAAGATCCACTAAGTGGATCCATATTAAGTAACTCAGCGTAAATGCTCACCTGACCCTCTGCTAAGCATGCTCTGCTCTTGTAGTCCTGCCTAGGAAGCAGTGGGGTTTAGGAGCTGATCTCTATTGGGAAGTACAAAACATTAAGTAGTAAGCTTTCCTTCAAGGAAACAGATTTTCTCTCTTTGGTTGTTAAGGAAAACCTGAAAACGCATTTCAACTTGTTTGTGTGTTTGATCATGTACAGCTTTTCTAGGTTATTCTGAAGGATTTATTCTCACCTAAGGCTTGCTCAGTCCAATAAGTTTACTTATGGAGCAAAGACACAAAGCAACACAAGATGAATATTTTTTCTTTTTAAATACAGTAACAAATAAGCATATTCTAATGTTATTTTCACATCAAATATATCCCATGACTTCAGCAAGGTTACTTTATGTTTGACGTGGCAGTCATGGAGTTAGTAGAGTTAAAACTGATTTCCACAAATTACGTCCCGGTTTAGTTTCATTGACTTCAGTATTGATTTTCAGCTGGAACCAGATCTTTAGCATTCCAGTTCTGCAGGGAGGTTGAAATGTCACCAGATAGCTCAGTTGTGGCACACGGGGACAAAGTGAGCTCAATTTCAGCAAAAGTCTTCAGTTGTTCTCCATGAGACAAAGAAATACCAAGAGAAAGGGCCCAAAGGATGAGCGGATTTATGGTGTGGGAGAAGAAAGGCCACCACCTGGATCAACTCATCAGACAGAGCAAGCTAGAGATTGCAGGAGATAAAAGCATTCAGCACAGGAGCCAGTTCTCCAGCACAAATGCCCATTCTCTGATCCACTCTGGGAGGAGGACTACACTGCTAAAGAGCTTCTTATTCATTAGACAGACTTGGAAACATCAGCTTCTGGTCACTCTGTTCAGTTTTGATCATTACAAATTCCATGGCAAAGAGAGGAAGAAAACAAACGCTATCAGAAAGATCACAAAACGCTGCCCTGGCTGAATTGCAAGCTGTGTAATGTAAACTCTTAAATAAGCACTCCCAGATATTTTCCTACTCTCTGATTACTGCACTAGAAATGCTCAATAATGTTCAACAATTGTACGAAAACAGCATATGTCAGTCCAGCATTTCCTACAAAATGTTCTATTCTGGGTTCCTGTTTGTTCAATACTGCTAGAACTGACTCACTCTGGGTACTGTTCATCTGCTCAGGGAGAACAGGAATTTCTGATAGCGCTGCAAATCTGTAGTTCAGTGACTTCACAGCAATGACAGGCACAGGGCAAAGCCAGAAAGCCCCAGGGTCAGATGACCCTTCTTTCTCAAAACGGTGGCAAGAAGTTCCAATCCTAGGGATGTACCAAGGACAAGCAAAGGTTGTGACTCTTCCAGATAGAAGATCTGCAAAGAGCACCTTTGTAACACATGCCTTTAGGGACCCCTGTTGTGCGTTAATGCTGGTAAGAGAAATAATCCCTTCTTTCCTTCATAAGTTTCTTGTTTTTTACCTTTCTGTATTACTTCTTTTGTGTAGCTACTTAACAGACAGAAACCAAAGAAACGTTAAAGGTGCAGGACTCTAACAGCATCACTGAGAGCAAGACTCAATGCTACACTTTAAAATATATCTAAGCATCCAAATATGGTTTCCAACTCAAATGGAAACACTTATGAACTGGCATAAATCAAAATCCAACGAAGTGGGAGAAATGCAGCCAGACTTAATGCATAGTTGAGATAGGCTCTGTGAGTACACACACTGCACATTCACTTCAGGCTCCCCTGTGAACCGTACATTAGAAATCATTTGTAAAATTATTTTTTAGTCCTAAAGACAAATTCATTTTACACAAGCCTGTTGCTATTTAATCATCATAAAAACATCAATGAGAGATCATTTTGTTGGTATTCTCCTTTCATATTTCTAGACCCAAATTTCACCTGGACCTCTCTGCCTGAGACATTCTCTTCCCTTGTTACTCAGGTGAAGGCAGCTGCTATGTGGATACACCATAAAATGTATTTTTAAGCTATTCTCTAAATAAAATAGGATTCTGTAGGCTGCAAAACGCAAATATAAATAAGGAGTGTGTCACTAGTTCAAATATAGTAGGTAAAACACATCATTAATGCAGAGTAAGAAACATTTCTAAATAGAGACAGGGAGGTAAGACATTTTTTAAACAAAAGCTAACACTAATGAGTAGTCCTAAGATGGATTTGTTTTAAAATTAGCCTGAAAAGATTTTCATTTGAAAAATACGTTCATTTGAAATTGTTATGAACTTTTATCTGAGAAGGAAGTTGTCTTAAAGGCTCTGTTTTCTAACACTGAACTGTTTTCACTTTATGGAATATTTTGCATTATATTTTAATTAAAGTTATAATTACAGAACTAAATATAATTAGCTTCTTTCTTCAAAAGAAATTGGAAGTGAACTTACTTTATTAAATTTTCAATTTGTTTCCTGCAGTGTTACATAGTTTATTCTAATTAATTGAATGAGATCTCATAAATATTTTATCAACATAGGAATGTGATTAACAGCTCAAGTTCTGTGTGGTTTCCTTTCTTCTTCCTGGCTTTCTTCTTCTCTGTAGAGCTGTTCCCTATTTGCTAGGCACACACTATTCAGCGGCCACAAACACAGGTGCCCTGCCAGAGCCCCTTCTTCCACAGCTAAACATTGTGTTTTAGCCGTTTTGGCCATAGGAAGACATTTTTACCTTCTCTTTGGGAATGTTTGTTATCTAAGGGAGCCCTCCTATAACGTAGATCATAGAAATGACATTCATTTCTTGTGTGATTTATGACTTCCATGCTGAATAGCTTCCTGCAGAATCTTCTCTACTCCCAGTGTGCGTATGGGCAGCATATCTACCTACTCCCAGAGCAGACAAAGTACAAAGGGATATAGGGGACTGTAACCCCTCTATTAGCACACCCTATTCTCGGTGTTAGAGCAGAAGGGACATGTCACACAACTCCCGGGTCCCCATCAGGTTGCAAAGGACTTTTACCTCTCATCAGTGATGTTTCAACTCCCAAGAAAAGAACAGATCCATAACAGTTTGAGCCTCCCACTGGAGCTGCTCAGCCTTCCCATTTGCTATATGGACATTTGGCACAGCAGAAACATCTGCACGGTGCCCTCGGGCACCTCTTTCAAGATCAAGAGCTAACATCAGTGGGAAAATACACCAGGAGCTTCAGAGACACACAAGGAAAGATGCAATCCCTGCTTCAAAGCACGTCAAAGCCAACAAAAAGAGAGGCAGGACACAAAGGTGATGTGACCTGCCTGTAGTCACACATTGTACAGGAAAATTGCTATCCTAAGCCCCAGTCCTTTCTGCTCTCCACTGCTGAACTGGGATGATGACAGCTTCTATTGGAAATGCGACTCCACAGCTACAGCAGAGAGTAGGTGTATTTATCAGTAGCAATAGCCAAGCAAACAAACAGCATGTTGATCATATCGAATAGAAAAAAAATGTGATTACAACTGAATAGTCAGAAAATAGAAAGATAATCATTATGGCTCTATCAGATTGAATCTGTCACTCTCTAGTTTTGAGGAGTAGGGACTGGTGTAACAAAGTGTTCTTTCAATATATCATAGATTAATTTAATTAAGCGCTGCTTTAATAATACCCCACATGAAAGGAAAGCTTCACCATGATCTTTGCCATCCAGCAATACTGAAGTTTTGGGATAAACCAAACAAAAATGAAATCCATATGTATTTCATCTACCCATTTAGCTCAGGCAGGCATTATTGTCAGTTTCCCACCTTGTATTGTTGGCAGCAGCAGACTGAGTATGTTTTAATATCTACAGAACAAAATATTCTTGCATGTATGCTTCAAAAAGTCCCACTAATGCTAATGGAAGTATGCACATTTCACCTCCCAGGAGAGAAATTTACCCTGGTTGTTTTTTTTTCTTCATACATTCCCTTACTAGTTACTCTTTAATTCAGGGCAAATCATGGAGTAGAAAAATGAATCAGACTTGTGCCTCATTCTACTTGAGGTAAAAAGCCAAGTAGATTCCATCTGGATGGAACATAATGCTTCTTTTGGACTGTGAAATAAGCCAGTGGAAATCCTGTTGGCAAGAGCCTTGCACTGATGATTCAAATGGTACTGCTTTCCAAAGCCCAAATATTTTCCAGTCAGCACCAGCTTTGACATATGAAAGTAACTTTGATGCCCACAGTCAATTCCTATAAGAGCTGGAGCTATGACTTGTTGATGCCAGACCTGGATCTGACCTGTGATCTGTTTTACACTAACATCATATAATGACTACAAAGCACTTCTGTTGTGCTTGAGTCTCCATCCTCTCTTAGTTTACTTTTGTCTGAAATCAGGTAAGCAGTTGCTTGCATAGATGTAAAGGCAGCAGCAACAGTACATGATTTAAGAGAAAGTAGGCATGTCTCAGTTCCTAATACACAAAGGATGAAAAGGCCAGAAAAGTTGTTCTGCTGTTAAAATGACAAGATTATGGATATTTCCTAAAATTACTACAAGAGAGATTTGGGATTCACATGTAATATTTAAAGCACATCCAACACACTTTAGGCACTGCATTATTAATGTCAAATGAAGCGTGTTATCCAACTGTTTATTTACAGCTCTCCAGTGTTAAAGCTCAGAGAGAGGATTCCTTCCCTTGTCTGTACTGTCCACATTGCAAACAACCTGTTCCTTCTCAGGGTAATGCAGCCTCCTGTCTTAGTCATTCAGACATTCTTGGTTTTTTTTTCCTCCTGAGTTTTATCCTGGTCGGAGATTCATTTCCCACAGAGGGAAATTTTGCACTTTCAGCATCGGCAAAGTCAGTTGTGCCAGCACCCACACTCTTAAAATACTCCCCCCACCCCCAGTCAAAGAACTACAGCATCAGAGCATTATCACTTCATCTTGTAAAGGGTATTTTATCTCCTTCTCTTGTTTTAGTTTGTTTTCACAGCCACAATCTTGTATCTGAAGTTACGTTACAAGGTAAAAGACTTTTCCTGTTAGCAGCTTCTTTACTGTCTGCTGCAGATTTTTTTTCCTCAACATATGGGCAAAACAGTCTTCACACTTTTCTTTCCATTCCATATACTTGACATAACGCGTGGTTTAAACAGTTTGCATATGTATACACAATGGAAAGGGGAATCTGTGCTGACAGTGAGATGGAAGTTTTAAGCATTTCAATGAAATAAGTTTAGGCAAGATTATACACTTAGGGAGAAGTCTAGACTGATACAAAACCCAAATATTATTAACTTCTTGTAAAGTTAACTCACAACCATTGGTAACATCAAAGCCATTCTGTTCCTGAGTTTCATCCATGAAAACTAAAAAAAAAAAGCACCTGATATCCCTGTGCTAGAAGCAGGACAAGCAGGTGCACAGATCCCTCCATGGGAGAGACTCTGCACCACACAGTCAGGAGATTCCTTTGTGTTCTCAAAGCAAAGAGACACAGAACATGAGTGAACTTACAAAGCCATGCTGAAAAGGGAAGAACTAGTGCACGTGTTCAGTAAGTTGACACAGGGCACAGTACATCCGCTCTGCTGTGCCCTAAAAAGATGTTGAATTATGTGATGGAAAATGACTTGCTATTTCTCTCACTACTCGTTTGTACAGAACAGTTTCTGTTATCTATCTCCTTCTTCTCCACAGCAAATTTCCAGGTGGTAGAGATACTGTGATCTGGGTTATGTCAAGCTGGTATATTCAAATAACCAAGAGGAATTTGAAGACGCAATAAAATCAACTTTGAACATTCTCGGGTTGGGAATACTTCTGCAAAGGAGAACATGAAGATATTTTCATGCTGGAACTTAGATCAATATCATTTTTTACTCTAGCTACAACAAAATCGCAATCTGGGTTATTCAGCCTTTGTGGTTTCATTACAACATTCCTGTGGCATATGTACCACACTACCCTGATCAGCAGGTAGCATCTGTCCTGAGTTTTGTTCTATTTAATTTGATAAAAGTGGAACTCGCACAAAGACAACTAACTAGGGAACTGAATACACAACCTACCACCCAGCATGTGTCATTACTGGAAATATCTCCACAAAGAACCTACATTTGGAGCTGAAAACCTACAAGAGCTTTAACTCCTGATAGAATTCTGTGTTTCTTTATCTCTCAGTATCTTCCAATGAGGTTTTTTTTTTTTTTTTAATGACCTCCTCACCATGCAGAAGAAATCAGATCTAAAGACATTCTGAGTAAGAGCACTTCTGACTCCCACCAGCTGCCATCATGCTGACTTTGCATTTACTCCAGGGGTGGAACAGCTTGGCAAGAAGACTTAGCTAGAGCACAACTGCTCTTCCTCTCTCTTTTCTGGTGCCATGAACATTAATATGATTACTGGAACCAAAATTTAGTTAGAAGCTGCCACATGGCCTGATAATTCCAGGACAAAAATATTGTGCAATGCGTACAGCAACTCCCCCACCAGGACTTTGCCTCTTGCAACATGACACCAACAGAGGAGCAGATAAACAAACATGCAGTAGCTGATGGGTACAGGGTTACTTCTCTTCCGCTTCACCTGAGAATAGTAAGACAAAGAGCCCTGTAATTTTCAGGAGCACAACCCCCCCAAGCCAAAATCATCGGTGGCAAAGAAATATTGGCCACCCTCTTTCTCTCTCCTTGGCAATGATGCACAATTTTCTCAGACATCTGGGAGGCACTGAAGGACTATGCAGATTTTGCTGCAAGTGAAAGGTATTCATAACACTCAGAGAAGCAAAAGAAAAAATAAGTCCATACGCAGCTCTTCCAAGCTATCACCATAAAAATCAATTCACCTCAACAGTTTGATGTCCACAGGATAAACTGGAATAAAAAGATTTATTTTTGGAGGCATTCTCACTGAAGTGCCTTCAGAAGCTTCCAGAATTATATCAGCAATTTCTTTTGGCGTTACTTCACAGTTAAAGAGCTGTAAGCTTTAGCTGAAGCCATACAGAGATTTGTCTCTCTGAAGACTTGCCCCTGTCCTTCCACACCTTGAATCATCTTCAATATAATGCTGAAGATCTGCCTTCAAAATATCACCAGAAGCCCTCAAATAAAGGACATCTAATCTTATATAAATTATGGACTTGATTCTTCATTGTCTACTTGAGTTCTTACAAATAGTCTAAGTTCACATGCCTCTTAGATGCCACAGATTATTATTAATAAAGAACTTTCGGAAAATTCAAAAGGTCATCTTCTTCCACTGTTAACAGTGAAATCCTTGAATGACCCGCTATTGAAAGACATTACTTGAGTTTTCCACTCTTCACATGACTTTGATATTCACTCACTTTATTTTGTCTCTCAGCAGTGCCCACAGCTCTTAAAGACTTTCACCCATTTTATGCAATTGAAATCCAGCACGACTCATAAATCAAGACAAAAATAAATAAACCACATCTCACTGTAACTTCTAAGCTATTGCAGAAGTTCAGGTTCCTCCCGGAGTTCTTTTTCTCCAGTTAACTGTAATATATTTGGTACTTCTTTCCAAACATGGAATGCTTCTGTTCAAAAGTACAGTAAGCAAATAAGAAACGTGCAAGGCTTTCCAATGTCATTCAAAGGAAACACTAAAAACCTGTGACACGTTTTGCAGCAGGAAGAAAAACAGACAATTGTGGATAATTTAAATCAAACTACTTCGTAGATCTTTCAACACCACAATACTGATTTTGCAACTCTGATTTTCACTTCACAATGTACTTCCCAGAAGTAAAAAAAAAAAACAAAAACAAACTTTCAATGGTTTTGGATACATGTGGGAGTGAAGGGAAACACGACTTCTTTACTGATTTGGAGATGATACGTTCACATTTTCAAAAAGTAGAATATTTTTATTACCTTGCTTTTTCACAAAACAGCTGAAAGTATAAAATAAGAAGGGATAACGTAGTTCTATGAACAAGGAAATGAGGCAAAAATTTCCAAGCTTAGAAATGAACACGACCACCTTGCAAACAGAAAGGCAATGGCAGATGACCAGAACTAAATTACCCAAAAAAGAGGTAATGGTCACAAACCAGTTAAACAGAGAAGGATTTGCTTACCAGTCCCAAGGATCATAGCTTGCCAAACACTCCAAAAGGAGGGATCATCAGGTAGAGAACCTTTCAGGGTGGCAACCCGCCCCTAAATGAGGCTCTGGGAGGGGTGGGCTCCACCCCTTGTAGTACACAGGTGAATTGCTTTCACTTCTGCTCCCAGGACTGGATGTGCCCCATCACCAGGTGCTCAATCATTGGTTCAGGCCATGACTTAACAATTCCCATGCACTTAGATGTGCAAGAGTTAGGTACAGAAGCAAGCAGGCATTTTTCATGCTGACCGTTGTAAAAATTCTGTGCGACCAATGTCCTTTAATGACATGTGGGAGAGTGTCTCCAGTAGCTTCTAATTCCTCTTCTTTTGGACATGTTTTGATACTTTCTGATGCAAATTTTATTGGCAAATGTCAGTTATGCAATCTGAAGCAGTTCACAAGGAGGGCTTAGTTTTAATATATTTCCCTCCACACATTTCTGACTCACACAAAATACCAAAATTAGCAAACAACTTGTTTGCCAAGACGTTTCATTTCCCAGTCTAATAGATTGCCAGTATCATCAAAATGATCTTAAGTGATACTGCACAAGTTGCTCGGCAGCTTTGGATTTTTCCAATACTAATTTCATTCTGTATCAAAATTATTATTTCTGAAACTTTATAAACCTCTGCAGACTAAGAAATCAATTTCCCACCAAGGTGCAGCATCAGGTGCCTTTACTTCCAGCCAGATGTTCTTGCAGAGAGATGAGTCTGCTTCTGCAGCACGCTCTCATTTAGAACTGATTACAAACTGCTTGATCCTTCATCTCTCCCACACTGGAACACACTAATTATTCAGCACTGAATATTCAAGTTCCTCTGGGTGCCTTTTAGCCACATAGGTACAATTCAGGGCTCAGGCAGAGGTAGATGAGAAACACTGTATTCTGCACAGGATTTCACAGATATACACATATGGATAGAACACTGATGTGAACAGCAATGGACTACACAAACTGCTGTTAAAGTCTATTATCACTTAAACAACCCTGATATGTTTGCACTTGTGCAACACTCCCTCACCTGCATTTTTCTTGCCACTGTTAGCTCTGACCTCCTAACTGCAGCAAGCGTTGTGTATGTGTCAGCCAAAGACATTTTACAAAGGCACAAAGTGAGCAGCCTGTGGTAGCAAGATTTCTCTTTGAAGGACTAGAGATGTAACAAGATATACCAGGAGCCAATGAACACCTTAAAGGGACCTCTGGCACTGATATTTATAGTTCCTTAAAATTCTCTCTGTGGAAAGGGATAGCTTATAGGAAACTCTGTGAGACACTGATGATCACTAGTTTTTTGTAGTACAGCTGGCAGCTTTTTACCATAGATAAACAACAGGTCTTGTAAGTGATCTGTGAGGACAGAGCTTCAGATCTATGCCTATAGAAGTTGCATGTGACAAAGCAGATTTTCTGTTCAGTTTATTCCTTGCATGCAGGCTGGAGAAGTCTTTTTGGTGGAGACTGAGAGCAGGATCTCACTAGATAAGTTTGCTGGAACAGATGTGAAAGATGGGCTGGAAGAGGGAGCAGGGAGTTGGAGACTCCTGGTAACAGATGGTAGAGCAACCCCAAGTCTGATCTATGCCCTGGGAATGACACCCATACCTTCATCCCCATTCTGGCTATCAGGGAGGCTGAACATGGCAGTAAAGAACACAGCTTAGCAGTCTGCACAGGGGAAGTCACAGGAGACAGCTTGGCTGAGTCCAAATAGAGTGTGCTGGTATGTTATGCAAATATTAATAGCAGCTGCCGGAGATTTGGAAGAGCCAGCTAAGTTGGAAAATGCCCTACACAACTGCCCTTTTGCAACCACATGGCCAACACTTACTCTGCCCATGCCAGAGCACTATTCTCTGTCTGTGAGGCATTACAGTTGGCACACGTCCCCACCTGTAACGCTGCCAGTACCTGGCAAGCATGCTGCAGAGAGCAGTTGTTCTCCAGTCCCTTACCTCACCACATTCACTGAAACCCCTCCAAGCCTGCCAGTGCACGGCAAGGGGGAAAAGGGGTTATTCCCCCTTCTCTGCACAGAACACAAGGAACTAGGGAGTGCTTACTATTTGATAGCACTCCTGGCTATGGAAATATGCAAGACTATGTTTCTGAGAATTTAGCCTATTATTGACCACTGCTTTTGTCTCCTTCAGCTGGTTGCAGCTATAAAGCCAGCTAAGCAGGGCCCTTCAGACCTTTGGGTGGATTAGTCCATTGGTTGCCCTGCCAAAAGCATGTGTACATGTGTGCCTTTGCATTCTGTCAACACATCCAAACTACTGTTAAATTAACTGGTCAGGAAGCAAAATGCAGTAGCCATAAAAAGCACACATCTCATCAGCAGAGGAGGTGCTGGGCTTTGCTAATTAACCCAGCTGTTACCTTGCCATTACTGCAATAGTCTCAACACCAAGCTACATTGTTTAAAACTACCCTAGTCAGTTTATAAGTTCTAAATTCATTCCAATACAGACATACCCTGAGATCACATGGTGATTACTGCCAGGAGGAGGTAGAGAAGCATGTCATAGCAATGGATACCACTTATCTGTGAACACTGCATTTTTGGTCAGTGATCCTATATATTAGTGTACAAAAAGAGTACAGAATTCAGCAGGCTCAAAATCCGAAGTTTTTGATAACCTTCTTTCATTTCTACATCTTTTCTTGATGCATAATTATAACTGCGTCAGTATGTACTCATCTCATGTACCATAACTGCTGTTGAATGCATAGGTTTTGTTGAAGAGAAAACAGTACAGCAAGAAACTTTTCCACTTCAAAGTATTCTGCTCCAATGAATCACAGCTGTCATTTCAAAGCTATTTATTGTGTTAACAACATTTTTTCCAGAAGACTGTTTCATGTAGACATTTGGAATGTAAGGATGATTGCAGAGGAAAAAAAAGAACCATGCGATCGTGAGACCACAAATCCACAAAGATTTCAGAACATATAAAAAGAGATGCATTTTTATAAATCCTGGACATGCAAAGTACAAGAATCAGATTAAATTCTCATAGCTGTAAGGCTTTTGCTTGCTATTCATGAGAACTATGGAATTCGCTTCTGCTTGACATCAGAAATGCAGATTCGGTGAATTCATTTAAGACAAAATTGAAATCTTATCTTTTTAGTCTGGTTTTTCCAGCATTAAATGCAGCTCAGTTTTAAAGCTCCTAGATATTATTTTATGTAAAGCTGTTTGAGATCCTTTGTATTTTCTGCACTGTATATATTTAGGTTTATTGTATTTAGCTCACGTACATTATAAAATACAAAGGAAAATAGTTGAAAGATGACAAACTGGATAATGGGAAAGGCAAAGTAGTTATTTGATAATGCAAAAGAATAAATACTGCAGAAATGGAGGAAGGATACCTCTAAATAATTTTCTTAACTATGAAGAAGTGTTTAGTGAATATGCCACAAAGAATCCTATATCCTAATCCTTTAGCTGGTATACACAGCTGTGTGAGTAATGGGGCCAATTAGAAATTGTATGGCTCCACCATACTGCTACTCCTCTCTTTCCAGAACAGAGCACTTCCCAGCATTCCTCTTTTTTCTTCCTTAATTTTGAAGTCTCCATCTATGCTCTCCTCATATTCAGTTTATACCAGCTGCTTATGGACTACAGTACCGGCGTTACCAGGCTGGGTGGAACAAATGAGTCTGCTCCAGAGCCCTAACAAAGCAAGGCCAGCAAGTCAGGATGGTGGAAGAGCAAACATTAACCAGATAGTTAATAGAAGCAACTTTCAACCTAGCAACCTTTCCTGAAGTCTCAGAAACTCTTCTATAGTCCTATAAACACCCATTTGCTCTTATTAAGAGTAGAATCATTATTTGTAGAATCATAAACTACTGCTTAAAATGTTGTGTTGAGTGTGGACATCCCTAATATTTAGCACTGCACAAACATATGACCCTGACAAGATTCATTATGTTATTGCTTGGGATAAGTCTAGGAGCGAATCAGGCCAAAACAAGAGGAAATCTACCCAATTTATCTCAGGAGATCACAAACTATAAATATCAAAGGTGATTTTGGTGAAGTCTGTTATAACTTGAATGTTCTTTGAGTAAGCCTGTTCCTCGTTGAGTAAGCCTGCTCAAAGGCTGTTCTGCAACAGTGGGCACTGAGAAATAACAGCACTAGGAGTCCTAAATTGTAAAAAAGGCACAAAGACTTTGAACTTGAGGAACTGAAGCCTGAACATTATAGCAGTACTAGCAATAATCAAAAAGCAAAGGTCTTTGTTAAGGTAAATTGATGTTGTTCTAGTTACTTTATTTTAATCAAACTACTCTAGCAAGGAATTTGGCTTATATCTTCTACATTAAAAACCCAATATGCAGTATGAAATTTCAACAACTTCCTTAAATAATATTAGCTGAGCTAAATGATTTCATGAGTATGAAAACAGCACGGTACACAAACAGCAGAAGACAAAAGGCAGATGGATACAGTGAGTAGAGAGATCAAGGTGCAAATACATCATTTCAAATATTCTAAACAGTTTAAATATTCATCAAAATACTAGTCTGTAGTTTACAGTTCATTTACCTGCTACTTCAGGAGTCACATGATAGCAGGCATGGATTGAATTAGGAAGCCCATCTATTCCAGCTTGGTATTCGTGAAAATACGTAAAGAGTATTTCCTTTTTCTCTGGGTTTCCCAGGCCATGCAGAAGAACTAATGATAATTATCATCCTTTTTGTGATGCTTTGAGATCTATGATGAAAAAGTCCTCTGTCAAAGCTTAGATAAAGCAACGGTGTAGGTAACTTTCCCACTGAGTCTGTTTTTCCTTCTACACAGCGTCAATCTACGTGAGGTGTCCTTTTGAAAATTGTCACAATTTCTATGACAAACTCATGTTTGTCCCCGGGTCTCTTAAGATCTGTGTCTTTTCATTCAATCCCTCTGTGAGTCTCATATGCACAGGTGACCATCGGGCATGTTTCTGAGCTGTCACACTAGCCCTGGCTGTCACCATTTGATTGACCAGACTCTTTGTGTTGGGTCTCTTCAAGCACTTGCTTGAGGGCAGGCCTTACATTTTGAAATGTATCACATCTGTGATAATGACCTGAGTTGTGGCATCAGACAGAGAAATGCTTTGGTTTTGTGATTCAGATTTAGTACTGGAGCAGCTGAAAGGCAGAGAGTCTGCAACCAGACAGTTTTTTAAATAACACAGTTCTTACAATACATTCATTTTATGCCAGGTATATATCCCTCAGATTTACTGAAGTTCGTGTGCAGCCTTTCCATGTGTGCATAGGTCTGAACTGGTGCAAAACTCGTTTCCATTGGCACTCTCTGGTCTAGACTACATTGTGTTCTTGGCACACATAGTAACTATTTTCACTGCATCCTTGTCAGCTTGTTCTTCCAGGAAATGCATTCTATTTCCCATTAAGTCCTTTCTGCATAAAGTAATTCTTACATCGAGTAGCCTGCCAAGATTTATTTATCCTTGACTGACCTTTGCTGGGTTAGTCTGGCTAATGCCTTGTCTATCAGCTCCGTTACCCACAGTCTGGTGCTGTTATTGAGGGCAGTGCTTTCCAGGAATAGACGTAGATCTGCAAGCAGCCACTTCACTCATCTAACATCCTAATGAGATCTATACAGTGTCCAAATCTCCATGTTTGATCTTTAAGTGAGAAACCGCTCGCTTACTTCTGTCCCAGGTGCAATGCTTCAGCTCTGAGGGCTGGATTAACAGCCTCATCTGGATGGGAACAGTTCTGCAGCAGAGCCAAAATGCTTTGTTCAGATAGGGCTGTGCAAGATCTATGGCAATCAATGTCATCCCAACCCAGTCTTTAGGAATTGAATGCAAAATCTAAAAGCACTGATGTCTTGATGATTTAACTGGAATAGTGGTTGCTCTAAAAGAAGGCTGCACAGAGTTTTGCTTTCTGCCAAGGAGCAGCAGTAAGTTTATAGCCCTGCCAGATCTAAGGGGTCATTTTGTCTGGCATCTTGTGTCACACAGTCTTGTGAATTTTATCCAGCTCAGGTACTGAACCCATTACTGTCATTACCGTAACCTTTACCACTAGCTAAGTAGTATGATACAAAGAGTTAATGTCTCAGGCTACCAATAGGCAGTACGTGCTTGGTTTTGAAATGGAAACAATACAAAGACATCTAAAAGAATGTAAATTGCATCACTGCTGAGAATCAGGAAAGCAATGTGATGATTCCTGGTTTTTGATCTGCCTTGTTGTGTATTACTGTATTTTTGAAACGACAGAAAAGATGTTCATTTCAAGGCACCGAAATGTCTGAACTATGTAGGAATTGTCGCCTTGAATCAATTCTGGTTTCATATACTGTGTCTTCACAGGCAATACTTCTTCCAAATCAATTCCATCTCTAAACTAATTGTTTAAAAGCCATGACTTCATTCCCATGTTAAGGGAATATCTGTAGCAATCCCAATTAAAGCAAAAATATTTACAATAGAGCACACAAAGGTATTGACAATGGTAAAAGTTTCCACATGCAGGCCTTGCTTTTGTGCATGCATAAAATAGCTTTCTAAAGTCTGAAGTGCCTATGTTAGAAAAACACAGGGTACCTACTTTAGCAAGAAAACCAGACATCATTTATAATTCATGTGAGTATATTGAAGCTTTCCACTGCCATCCAAGAAAGATGGTTTCAAATCTATGGAGTGCAATAAGCCAATATTCTGAGTAGTAACTTCTATATATCTCATACAGATTTTACACAGGAGATCATTTCTACACTGAGATCTTCTCTTCTACAACGTGATACATTCAAAACCATCACTTTCTCTGCATATCTATCAGTGCTAATTTGTCAGTTTGTACTCCATGTTATTTTCATAAAGGCTTTAGGGACATGGATTTGTTAAACAGATTGAAGATAGAGTTAAATGTAATCCGGGAGTTATCAGAAGCAAGAGGAATTGTTATCTCAATATTACAACTATATTTTTATTCATATCCAATATAAAATCCAAAGAGAAATGAATGATAGCTCTGGTCAGTTCCTACTGCACTGATGGGCTGATGCAAAATTGCAGCATATAACTCAGCTATTTCCTACAGCCACGTAGAATTTAAAAGCACAACAAGCCAGCTGCTAAGGGAAGTTTCATAGATTCATTAGGTTGGAAAGGACCTACAAGATCATCTAGTCCAACCATCCTCCCACCACCATCCCTACCCACCAAGCTACTAAATCAAATCCCTTAGCACCTCATCTAAACGCTTCTTGAACAGCGCTAGGGACGGCGCCTCAACCACCTCCCTAGGCAGGCCATTCCAGTGCCTGATCACTCTTTCAGAGAAAAAAAATTTTCTCAAATCTAATCTAAATCTTCCCCGGCGCAACTTGTGGCCATTCCCTCTCATCCTGTCATTAGTTATCTGGGAGAAGAGGCCATTACTGTTCAACCACAAACAATTCAGTCCTACTCAAACACGGGCAAAGATTGTATTTTCCAGTATGAGAAATTTGAACTACTGCTGCCTGCAAGGCATCTAACATATCCAAGACTTCTTTAGAACACAAGAGCAATTCCATTTTCAGCTCATTTTATTAATTCCCCAAAACACGTAGTCTCTTAAATAATCCTCTGAAATTGGAGGGTTGATGTTAAATGATTCTGTCCTAATGTATAAAATCAAGTTTTACACTTCAGTCAAAACTCGTGGAGAACTTGATTTCTAATAAAATTTCCCTCCATCTCCACTGCTGGTGATAGTATTTAGCAGAGCAGAAAAGGCTACCAACTGTATAATGTATCACAAATGACTTTATTTGCTGTAGTGTACTTTAAAAGGCTTTGTTGTGCACTTGATTAATTTGCAAAGCAGTTTATTTCAGATACTGAATCTGCTTGTTCTGAAAGATTATTAAAATTAAGCAGAAGAAACAGAAGCAAGTATCCATTATTGCCTAGAAATAATGAATGCAAAAGAGGCAGGCACTTGGGATTCAAGGAGGTGACATTAATGTTCAACATTTCAAAAACAGCAGCATATCAAATTATTGATGGAAAGCATTTCACGACTGTCTTTAAGAGGCAGGGACTGTCTAGACACGATCAGATATCAAAGTCTACGAGTTTTGCGATCTGATCATTTTGTTTCCCTTTTGCCGAGGTAAAGAGGTGCCTGTCAGCGTTTGTCAGGCTGCAGACACAATGATTACAACAACAATAAGAATAACTGCTCTCTGTAGTACTATCATCCTCTGAATAACTTTGTCAGAAGAACTCTGTTGCAGTTTGTTTACTTGTTTGTTCAGTGGTTTGTTTGGATTTTATCTCTGATGGTGGGGAAAGTCTGTGTATTGCGACTCTGCTACAGTCCCCATTAGACAGGGATTTAAACACAGATCCCAAACCAGTCTTGAGCCACAATGGAGACACTAAGTAGCAGCACCTGAGGAAGCTGATTTATAAAATATTCCAGACCAGGCAAGTTTGTTTTCTTTTGTCTGATTGTTTGTTTATTTGGACATAAGGGATAAAATCTGACTTAACTCTTCATTTGCATTCTTCATCAGCTTCTCACCTCATGATGGTTGAACAAGATGCTGGCATGATCATTACAACAGTAACTGCTCTTTTTAACTTCAGCCTCTTCTAATGGATTTCCAAGTGATGTGCTATAAATTTAGCATATGCCAACAGCTTTTAGGAAACGCTGTGTGCTTCTTTTATAATTCCATATATCTGTCAATGTTTCTTTTTTTCCCAAACTCCATAGTTGTTCTTTTGTTAACAGAAAATGACAATGCTTTCCTCCAAAAGAAAATTCAAAGTTAGATCAACATTGAAGTATGTAGAAAGCATAAAATAGATGAAGCTACAATTATGGCATTTGATTTGCTTTTTCCTTTGTAGTGGATTGTGTGGACGGAACTTGCTGAAGTATACATAAGAATAAATTCCCAACTTGGTATTAGTGTTTGATGTGATTTAGACAATGATGCTGATGTCATTTGGATGAATGTCTATGAGAAAAATAGGATAAGACAGCTACTTAATGGGAGACTAAGTGATTCAATGTGGAACGTCACAGTTGTAGTTTAAAGAAATAGAACGTGCTCTGACTCCTGAAACTGAAACTGTCCACACTGTACTATAATTTTATATTGTCATCTCTAAGCTTTCAAATGTCTCTTAAGTAATGTCATCATATGATACTGTGTTATGACATTTAAGCCTCTGGGTAAGAATACCAAGCCTGCATCAAGTCATGCTGTCTCATATCCTGATGTTAAACCACATGAAGAGATTTTCAAAGGCATTAAAACCACACTGTGCCCAGCTACTACTTATCCATCTCCACTCCTGTGAAGACTGGTCTTCCTACTGGAGAATCAATTTGAATACTGCAAAAATGATAGTCTTCCCCATTATTAAGAAGCCTTTAGACAACTGATCAGTAGCCATTGCTCATGGCAGCCAATGCAAGCTCCCAGAGGAAACTCAGAAAATTAATACAAATAAGCTTTGTAAATCTCACTTATAATGAGTGCTTCTCATTTCTCAGCTTAAGGAAATTTTGGGGGTTAACTAGTGAGGTTGAATTTTGCTTTATAAAACCAATACCCTGCTGTGTTGAGCATTAGATGCACACATGTTAGGAAAACATACTTTCCCTTACAAAGTAAACTATATAGATTGATCAGAAAATATTGTGTGAAAACTGCAGCAGTAGCAGGAAGGTAATTCACTTCTTCTAAACATGCACAAATCATCTTTCTTTTGTGTGAAGTCAGTAAGGGAAAGATAAGGAAAAACTGTGAAAAACTTCAATTTAGGCAACTGGGTAGGATTGAGGATAACGAGCAAGTGCCGTGTAATCTTTGCATTCAGTTAAAATGCAACTGCTCCAAGGACTTATTCCCTGAAACCCATGGCATGATGCTGAGCCCTGTTTCACAAGGTCTGAAATACAATGTTGTCACCACTTCGGCACTGCCTGTGAGCTCCTCTTAAACCTTCACAGCTGGCATTTCTCTTATGGATGCATCCACCGGGACGTTTAGGTGCTTAAAGGTGCAATGGGCTGTATCTGATCTGTTGCAGCAGTGAATCCCCATATCACCTCCAGTCACTGCATGACAGCCTGCCTCACATAGAAGTGTAGGTGTCAAATATGTTCCAGACCTTGCTGGAGCTTAAGAGACTGAAGCAACAAGCCGCTTGAATGATGGGAAGGTTCAGGTCCTCAAACTGGCTCTAGTCCTGAGTTACGTCCCATGGCGCGCAGCACCAAAGACCTTGATCCACTCCTCTCCCCTCACCTTGCCAAATAACCCTCACAACATTGACAGTGCACCCATGGGACAGTGCCTAAACCCCTGAGGGATGAAAGACAAACTTGGGAGTCTTGGAGTGTTTGTGCATTTTAAAAAAACTTTTCTCTGCACATCCAAAGTCCCAAATGACTTTGAATTCTGCAGCTGAAAATGCAGTGCTTTTTAACTAGACTATATGTAGCTGGGATTCCTACTAAGTCAAAGGTCAACTGTGTCAGTGCCTGATCTACGTCTTCCCTTCTAACTGCATAGCTTCGATTCGCTGTGGACTTCTGATACCTCCTGATCTGTATTATGAATAATGACAGGTAAGCAGATAACACCGCCAGGCTGCCCTACATCCATCTCCATGCGGTGCACATCAGCTCCTCAGTAGAAACCCTGAGCCTTTTTGTCTCTGAAGAAATCTTCATCTGTTAACCCCTTCTTAATGAGAAAAGCATGTCTAACACCAAATGGGAGCCTTTATCAGACAAAGTTTACAACACAAAGAGAAAGGAGTCATTATTTTAAAACTTAGTCTATAGCACTGCGCACAATTGACCACAAATGTCAATTGCTAGGAAGAAGGGCCACAGGATACTTCATGAAATCGCAACCATTGCTCAGGGGCACTTATATTTGAGTCTTTCTGACAACATCTACAACACTCTAATTGAACTGCCTGGACATAGAGGAATTGCTTCTTGCTACTGCAAAATAGCTAGCAGAATTACAAAAATGGCGTTCCAGAAAAATGCAGTGTATTTTCAAGCTTTTGAAATGTCACACTCCTGGGCACCAATTTATCTGAGTTACATTGCAACATTACAAATAGCCAGCAAGTCCTACAGGGCCATTTTTCACAATAAAAATACTTCCCTAACTGCTATTTTACTTCAGTAATGATTGTATAGATCTGTTTATTACGCATTTATATTTTTCCCTAAATAATACCTTACTGTTGGCAACATATTGAGGCAGAGGAAAGTGCGTAATATTAATGGGGCTAACCACTTGTTTCAGCATGAAAATATTTCTCACGTTTTGTTAAAAAAAAAAAAAAGAAAAAAATCTTGTAAAAAAATCCATAAAGAAAACAAATAAATCCTTCAGCTCTTTTTCTCATTTAATATTACTTCTACTTGTATCAATTGTCTTCAGGACAATGGCCATTACAATCATAGAGAGAAGATTGCATTGATTGCAGAATGCCAGGGAAGCTGTATTAAAGGTCAATAAGGAAAAGTGGTACATCTCTCTGCTGGAGCTGTGATTCAGCCTCTTGAGATTACTTCTTAAGAAATTTCCATTGTTTCCTCTTGTACGTAGGAGCACAGATAAGCTGCCGCTTTTATAAAAGCACAGCCAAAAATACAGAAAATTCAGCTTTAATGCACCTGTGCTGTACTAGTTGCGCAGCATCAGTATAGGTACCGAAGCCTCTGCCCTTGGAGCCTTCCTTCATTAGCCCAGAGATAGCAGCTGTTGCTGGTGGAAATGCTGCACTTGGCCAGGTTAGCTGGCTCTAAGGATTGAAACCAGGATTCCTAGCTCCAAATGCTCCAGACCTAGTGCTCTGACTCCAACTAACACTCTTCACTCTCTTGGGAGGAAGCAGCACTCCTCACCAAATATACAGATCCAAATTTGACCATTTAATATGTGACTCCTCTGATACCAGAACCTGCAGCAGAGAGTTAACTCATTGCTAACCAAGAGCAATATCGAATCATGTGGTGCTAAGGGACATGGCTTTGTGGGGAAATAGTAGTAGGTGAATGGTTGGACTAGATGATCTTGGATGTCTTTTCCAACCTCGGTGATTCTCTGATTTAGACCTATGCATCTAGAGCACCTTTTCCTCTTGCACCTGTCCTCAACCTATTGAGTAACAGTTATTAATAGTAAATTAACACGCAATTGGCAACAGCTAACTAATTAGTACTCTTTGCAAATTGTATGCGAAGGTCAGGACTTAATTTCAGTGGAACCTATGTGATTCCAAGTGCATCATTTAATTTATGTGCACACCATATGCACATTCATACTCTCCTAATTCTGGGAATTATAAGCGTAGTTGAAAACAACAGATACATAGGAATGGATTTAAAGTCATATTTTCCTTGGTACTGTTGAAACTAGTTCCTAGTTCCTAGATGTTATTTAGAAAGTTCCAAGCCAATGAAGAAATAGGATAAATGCAACCTGTTATTTTCTTCTGACACAGAGTAGATCCTGTTTTAATCCCAGCTTAGCTCAGTGTAAGCATCTACCAGAGATGTCTGCGTTATAATAAGTACAGTAATCCCACATCCCAAGACAAAGTTCTGTATCTCCAGAAGATAGCCTAGACTACGTTGGACTGATTCATACCTGAAGAAGTTAGTATTATTTCATTGCCCACAAAAGTAGCCTAAAGGGAAGAAACATCTTAAACTCCACCTATAATTACGGAGTATGAATACCCACTCTATGAGCCGAATTTCTCTGATAAGGGAAGGTTTGGGATAACATCCTGGCTTTAAATGCCAGTAACTTCCTAACAGAAGGAGCCGTTAAAGGAATAGCTCTGCCACTTGAAATAATGGCTGTTTTTCAAAGAATTAATTGCTGCCAGCTTGCTTGGCAGTGAGAGCAATTGAAAATAGCTGGCATGTCTTATATAAGAGCAAATTGAAATGTTTTAGGACTCCTTAGCCTCACGGTCTGATGTCACGCAGAGGTGAGAAGAGACTAAGGATAAGTATTTTTTACACAGCAATAAAAAAGTTTAAGTACTAATAACTACTGTTCACTCTGTCGGCACGATTTTAATACAGCACCCTTTGTCTTTGATTTTTAGAAGCATGGTACTACAACCTGAAGAAAACAACATTTATTCTTTAAACAGACATGAAGTAATTCTGTGCATATATTCTAGACGTATGCCTCAGCACGGACTACTGCACTGGCTGTGCATGCCTATAAAATGGACTCCTTAACATAAACACTGGGAAACTTCCAGATTAATTAGCAAATAAAAGATGTAGGTAAAAGATGTAGGAAATAGTCCAGACCGTGGTTTTGTAAGTGAATAACATTCTTGTTACAGTTTACATTTATTTTTACTTTTAAAATGTATTTCAGGAATGGTTTGAGGAATCACAACTATCGCTATAGAGAAACAACAGACTCAAGAAGAACCTTAGGTTAATAAAAAACTAGCTAGAAGCTAAAGAGCCAGAATACAGCTATTTTGAAGTGAAACATGCATGTGACTCCCACCAGGCTATCAGCAGTCATTAGTTTTCTAACATTTCTTTCTGAAGCAATTTTCTCTGTTTCTTTGATCTCAATGAGTTATTCCTGCCTCTGTTTTGCAAAGTGGGAACATATCCATACAGCAGCACAAAGGAAGGAGGCACAAATCAGGGTTCGGGGAGGAACATGCAGACATGAAGAGATGCTGACCCACAGTCAGCCTCATGGCTCTGAAATTACTCAGAGGGATGCTGAGGCTGATATTCAGCAGGTGCCAGCCTATTCACACTTGGGAAGCTGACAACTAGGGCATTTAACATGACTGGATTTTAGTTTCTGCACATCTCAAGGGACAAAGGCTCTTCCTGCAGCAGCTGTACCATGACTTTGCTCAAGTTGTCATTTCTCTCACAGGAAAAAGTTTGAGTGACTACGTGCTGCTGAAGAAGTCCAAAAGGAATTGCTTACAGTTTCCTGCCCTTTCCTCTACTCTGAGTTTTACTATATGTCTGCCAACATCAGTGACTGCATGCTTCATCTATCATTTGATGGGAAAGACAATTGTTTTATTAAACAGTGAATAATTAAAAAGCAATATGCAAGAATGTAATAAAATCTGTGTAACTAGTCAATGTTTTTGTCAATGGCAATTCTAATTTCTAGGAAGTAAGTAATAAAAAGTTTGTCTTCATTATCTACAAGATGATTAGTGTATTATAAAAATAATTCCGTATGGGTCAGCAGATAAATATCCAGTTCACGGGAAGGTGATCCAGCTTAGGCACTGAACTGAGAACTGTTATTCAGGGAAGATAAATTACAGTTTACTTCTTCAGGTCTCTAGCACATTGTGCAGAAATGAGTTTAGTTCCTTTGAGAATATCTGTCATATTCAAGCAGGGAAGAATACCTTAATAGGATGTGCCCATTTCATAATGCATACAAGCAAGATGTCTCTGGAGGAAGGAGAAGAACTGTCTTGTGTTTAAAAGTTTCTGAGAACAAGCTTTGATAGGAAAGTTAGAAATCAATTACAGAAACTAATCCACTCAATGAATTATTAGTGTTTGTTAGTAAAGCATCACCGGTGTGCCATAATTTCATTAACTATAACAACATACATGCTACACTGCATCCTAGTCTTCATTTTCTCTAGCAGGAATAGCAGCCAGTTTTTTAAAGCCTCATGCGAGTCAATGACTGGCAACTAATCAAATCAAAGGAAACAAAAACACTAATCCTAAGGATTTTACTTCCAAAGGAATTTAAACCCAAACGGTACCTATCAGCTGTAGTGCTTGACAAGAGCACGTACAAGAACAGCAAAAGCAGCCTACAGATTGAAGCCAGATACCTCTGAGCAGACCTCAAAAATGCCTGAACACATTTCCAAAAGGATTTGTTTACGCCAAGAAAAACAGTCTTTTTTCAAATGTTGTTCAAGGTGCCAAGCATGATACCAGGTCCCAGAGACAAGGCCCAAAGCCAGACACAGGCAGCTCCTGCGTGGACTGGAAATGAGCTGAAAAGCACAGTCTGGTTCACAGAGCTCAGGCTGAGATCTGTATCTGTAATCTCAACCTTCCAAGTGCCTGAGTCAGTCTGACATCAGGCTCCTTGCTCCAGACCCCTCCCCTACTTGCCTTTCTGAATGAATTTCTTGTTCAGAGCAGAAACTAGTGGTGAATTGACATGCAAACAGCACAGCTCTGCAGCAGCAAGCACATGAAAGATAATAGACAACGCAAAGTAAGCATCAGAGTTTGTTTTGCGTTTTGAGCAAGGACATAGCTACTGGGTGCAACATTCCAACAGAGACTGCATCCGACAGAGAGGGAGATGAGGATAGAAACACTCCATGATGTACTCTCCAATCGTACAGTACCAAAAGAGATGTCTGATTGCCTACGCGTAGAGCAATGGCAAAGCACAACGTATCTCTCCTTTTTAGACTTCTGTATAACCTATAGAAGTTCAGACTGAGCTGCAGAAAATTGCTCATATCCACCCCCAGCACCCCCTGCCTCCCTGACTGCAGTTACACCATCCCTTGCAAAGACTTTGTAACGCCTCCAGTCATAATAAGAGAGGAAACAAATTATTACTTCCCCAGCACATCAGCAGAAGAAGCACCACTGGTTTCTCTGCAGGTGCTGCATATCTGCACTTTCATTAAAGCTACAGTGGAAATCTCACCCTGCTGAAGCCATCAGGAGTTTGGCATGCATTTCATCCCCTGCAAATGACTGTTACACCTCTTAAAAACACTGACTAATATCTTAGCATCCCCAGGCTAGTAGAGACAAGAATTTCTAGTTAAGAGATTATCTCACAGATAAATTAAGAGGTTTTAGTAAAAAAAAAAAATATGCATATAAATATGTATATGAATACATATACTGAACAGTGGGGACTGTTCAGTAAAAAATGTTCTATATAACATGAACAAAAGCTCCTCCCTCCATACCAGGGAGGGCCTTTATGCAATTGCACACAAAATATCTTCAGATGACTGGCAAAAGCTCGGAGGCAACATGGTCAATAGTGAACACATGGCTGGGCACAGCCCCAGCTCACAGTGCACATCTGTCCAGCTGTATGCTGGCTGTGGGCACTCCAAAGAGGCTGCACAAGGTTGCACAGCCTTCATCTGCAGGACCTCCTCCCCTCTGGGCCTCTGTGAAGCTCTTTGTCCTCTTTGAGGACTCTCCTCCTCAAAGGTCCCCAGCTCTACGAGTCCACATGTTATCTTATCGAAGGAGACATTTTAAAGCACTGGGAAACATGGTGACATTTAATGGAACATTCTTATCCATGAGCACACAAATGTTTAAAAGAAAATATTTTTTAAATGCGTGCAGCAGTGATTTGACATCTTTACATTAAAATTAACTAATTTTACGGTGTTACTTTCTGGCTGATGCTCACGACAATTTAGAGCTTGCAGTTGCAGCTCATTGTAAAAGGGAAGGGCTGCAAGACTGTTAACAGCCTATTAAGGATATAAAGCACCACGCAGTACACAGATTTAAATTCAGGTGCAGTATAAGGTCAGCCTTGAGTTGTATGTATAATATGTTTGTCAGGCACCCCATGTGTAAAACTGACAGCTCTAACCTAGTTGCCACAGGCTGTTTTATACGGTTGGGAATATTATGTCTTCTTGGCTTCGGCGATGTACACTTGAAAAGAAAATTGTTTTATTTGGAGGAAACTTGGAAAGCCAGAGACTATTGTAGTAATGAAATACAACACTTTCTAGCTAAAAAGGCTACTTGGAATTAACATAGCTCATGCCACAATTACATGTAATACCTACACATTAATAATATCAGTAATAAAAGGATAATGAAGCTCACATAACCCAGATCTCCTCCCATACGAATGGCACATGTGAAGCCTGCCTTTGCTCTGCTACATCACAAACGTGAGCTGAATGCTTTGAGCACTCCAGTCCCTGCTCAACGCATGACTGAGAGCAGAGCAGGGAGCCAGAAGTGCTCACAGCTCACTGCCTCCTGCAGCACTCGGACCACGTGTTTTCTGCAGGATCCTGAAGAGCACACTGTGCCACGATTAAGGGATTAATTTTCCCTCAATAACTTTAAGACACAAGTTGTTTTCCCCTTTGCAACACCATCTTGTGAAGCTGGCAAGCTGTGGCCCTGCCAATTCCGAGCTCAACATTTAGTAAGTTTTGTTTTGTCCTTGTTTATACTGCAGCAGGGGCAGAATAACCCAGCCACTGAAGGACACACAAGCAGTTTGAGGTGGAGCAATGTTCCAATCCAAACGATTTGGATTTAAACACCGGTCCACTTCTCACCTACAGCAATCCTGCCTTTCAGAAACAAAGGGGTAACTGAAAGTGTTGCTCTGAAGAGTGTGTCAGTGAAGAAACTGAATCATAAAGTAGCAATATAACTTGCCAAACCCATATAATGAACCTGAGACAACATTTTTTCCTAGTCTATGACCTGAACAGAAAGCCCTCTTTCTTTCAGTTTCATTCAGCCAGCAGGACAAATCAGAGTAGAAATACTGAGCAACAGCTGCAAAAATGACAAAACCACAGGCTCTGAAGAGGACTCACCAGTGAGTCGGTGCTATAACACCATCTCTCCATTATGCCCTACAGCTTTCTTCCAGAGAACAACAATGCTGTTCCCCATCATTTCCCCCTCACTTTCTCAGAAGAAATGGTTGATGATTTATCAGGCCATTGCACACTGATATAAGAAGTTCAGCTCTTCTTAGAATGGTCTGAAGATTCCAACATTTTTTTCAGCTGGTGTAAAACATGGAAACATACCAATTTGCATCACATACGGATTTTACAGCTGTATTTCTTATATAAATGTTCTCAGTATCTTTCAGTCACCTCCCTAAAAGGTGCCATTCAGACTGAATATTTATCATCCTTCTATATTTCTTATCTTCACTTTAAATTGGAATGGAACATAACAAGCTGTCTGCAGAGTAATCAATTGCTATAGTAAACATTACTTTAGCATACAATGCAGTACTTATCTCTGTTCACTTTAATTAAATCTGCGGTGTATGTTGTCATTTGTCTATGCAGAATAAGTGTTCTCAACAATCAGAAAGTTAACTCCAGTAATTAAATCTTTGGTTTTAGAACAAATTAGGTAACAGGTTAAATTAGCTTGATTTTCTTCAGATGGTTTTCTTGTTTCCCATATGACTGCAGAGCAGTCATTTCTACCCATCAGCACCTCTGATGCACTGTCTGCCTTACTGATCTGAACAAGCAAAATTCAGCACTCACACCTGTAATGATGGAAAAAATATTTTACTGTGATAATGTATAAGAAAGGCCACCTTTATAGACTGTATTTATCTTATGATGAAGATTATTCCAAATCTGCTGTTTTACTGAATACATGAATTTTTTAAGCTGGGAGGATCACATACAGGCACTATGATACAAAATACTTCGCACCATTGGTTAAGGGCAAAAGAATGAACAAGACACTCATAAAACAGAGGTGAGACTGATGACTTCAAACATTTAAATGAGCGAATGTTTAGATTTGAATTGCTAATGTGCACAGGTATATAACAAGTATGAAATTTAAGGGTCATATGTTCAGCAGGTGTACATCATTAAAGATCCTTCTACATCAGAGAAAACAGGCTTATGTCATCAAAGTGACTCATCCTAGGACCTGAAGAGAGAGGCAGTGTGCTGCTGTGTGGGCAGTGGCCTTAAGTGCAGCCAAACCCAAGACTTCCCATCACTGAGAAAGCTCTTAGAAAGGAACTTTAACTAAAGAGTTTAGTTATTAAACCTAAGAGACACTCAGAAGTGAGACGTCCAGACAGCAATACATAACTTCCTCCAACTGAGCCATTCTACCCCAGTTCAAAGAAGCTGTCTAAGTGATGCAACAGCCCAGGAGCTGCACAGAAATCAATGACAAGTGAACAACGCATCAAACTTGATCATACAGGTTTAGGACCTCAGCCTACTTCCCAGATAATATTCAGGCCTTGGCTCACTATCATACATGAAGCATAGTTTGTTTCTAAAGTAATAGGGAGTTGGAGTCTACGATCTTTTGAGGTACCCTCCAACCCCTACAATTCTCTGATTCTGTGATTCAAAGGCTGTCATTCACCCCAAATAATCCAACCTTGGACTATCAGAAGCAGTAACGAGCGCAGCAGTGGTTGGAAAACATTGCCTGAATATTTGTGAGTGTGCTTTGGCGGTATGAGATTTTCCCCTTGTGTAACACTTATAACAGTATAGTCACTCCACAGAGTTAGCGCACGTTCTTGTGAGAGAGAGTTGAGGAAAACATGTTGTGTTCTGTGGTAGGGCCCACGGGCACTGATATAATTTCCCTGCATCACAACAAGGCATTTGTAATATCACAGCAAAACCTACAATTGAGTTGAAGTTAGCACAGCTACCACAGCACTGGTGAAGTGCTGTCATTTCAATTTTTCGTGCTTTTCTTCTTGAGGAAAGTCTCATCTCCCAAGTCTAATAGTATCAGCTAATAACCATCAACAGTTGCAACAATGGAAAATGTACTGAAAGAAAAAGGAATGAGCTGCACTGATGGACCTGAAGTTCACATTCTTGGTCCAAACCCAAGTTGAGGGAGTGGGGCAAGAAGGACATAAAAGTCTCTTCTGATCAACTTCTTAAAGGAAAACCAGGAAGCCATGCTGTTCGTTCTTCATAGTGGAAAAAATACCAGCATGACTAAAGATTTAGAATTGTGAAACCAAAATGAACAAAAGAGTGAAAATGCCTTTGGTTTAAATATTTACATCTCAAATGAATTGACACTTGGAAGTGCATTTTGTGGTTTAAATTAGAATATTTCCTATCAAGAACAGCTGCTTACCTTACATAAATAAAGGAACTGAACCATCAAAAAATACAAGTTTTGCCAGGAAACTTTCATTTTTCTTGAACCTACATGGATATGGCATGATTGAGAATTGGCCCTAATGAATTTGCTGGGATGTTACAAACATGAGTAACGAAGTCACATATCACATCAGGAGTCTCCGCACGCCTGTTTTCCATATCAAGTTTTACTGGTACTTCTATTTGTGCAAACTCATTATCTGCTCCTAAAGTTGTGCTCATGAGAAAAAGATTCTATAATTGATCAGTACAAGGGACAATACAACAGAACCTCCTTGGAAAAGTTTAATATATTGCAAGATCTCTCTCACTAAGCATCTATTTGACCTGCCTTTTTCACCCCCTTATTATGACATTCCAAAGGAGAAAGAACAAGATCAGACCAATGGAAAGCACACAAATGAAGGAGCTTACAGAAGGCAGTGCCACCCATGCATATCAAATTCAATTTCCAAGCAATCTGCTTAGACAGTAATGGCACATAGCAGGGAATACAACCTTATACTATCTTTCCTACAAGGACCTCAATGTGCTATAAAAGCATAAATTTATTAAACCTCATAACACCTGTAAGAGGCAGGTAAAAGATCTGGGACTACTTTACCTGTCTTTGATCAGGAGCCACAGCAGCTGTTTAACGGTAGATTGCAGCATTACACATCTGAGAAGGAAAAGAAGGGAAAGAATTAATATGCCCAATGGAATACTTGAAGGAATTTAATTCAGACTCATCTTGCATTCTTACACAAACTATTCCATAAGCTTTATAATTCATAGGTACTTAGGGTCTCTGTTTTATATACCATTAGTTCCTCTGGAAGGCACTGCTGACCATATCACTGGGGCACAGTTCCTCCTTCAGCTCACAGACAGGCACAGCTCATTCTAAAACCAATTAGGCCTTTCTGCAGAAGTGGGTATACTGCATCTGACTCTTTTGTCAGTTACCTCTCTTTGTGAGTTGCAAACAGATTCCAATGTCAGCTACAGTAACTCTTCACAGTACAAAAACACGAGCTTAGAACAGTGGAAATAACTGGTATCTGCAAGCACATACTATTCCTTTATTATTCTCCAAATAAACTTTACATAGATTGACTTCAGTAGTTAAGGTTTAACAATAAATAAAATATGTAAACAAAATTAGATGCATGTGTGAACATCCAGGCTACCCTCATAGTATTCATTCCTTGCTGCATAAGATAAATATTATTTTCATAAAAAAATTGTAAACTGTAACGCACACAAAAAATGTTTGCCAGCTGCCAAAATTATTCTCCAATGATGCTAAATAACATTCACTGTCGTTTTTACTTAGACAGTATATTAAACTAATAAATTTGGAGATGAAATACTACATAATGCAAAAGGAAATATATTTATTTTTCTAATAACTTCCATGTTTTTTAATCAGTTCAATGTGAATTCAATATAGCCAATCTTCTCTTGCTACTTCTTTTGTTATTGAAATCAATTCTTCAAAAGGGAAGGGAATAAAAAGATGAAAGAATGTAAATGTCGCAATCAATGGAAATAATTCCACAGTCCACTCCCACAAACCAAAGCAGCTGTGGGCTCTGCCTTCAGACTTGTGCAAAGGTAGAAGTTGTCTCCCAGAAAAGCACTCAGATGCGATGTGGCTTTGATACCATGGGTGTGACTCAGACTGGTGAGTCTGAAAATTTGCCTGGCACTTCTGATGACTTCTTTGTCCCTCATGGTAGTCTCACAAATAAATGCAAAATTGTTGCCTAAGCTCATAACCAAGATAATATGAATCTTTTCTCCCTTATTTGTTACCTACTAAGAGCTATAAAACAGTACCAGATATTACATAGAAGAGACTAAGAGCTTTAACAATTTCCTACTGTTGGAAAAGATTGTCAATTGCTCATGATTTGTAATGGCTGAGATGCAGAACAACTTTTCAATGACCAAACAGCAACAACTCCACTCAGCTAGCTACTGGACTCAGTGTAACATGTTGAATCACGTGAGTCCTAAGACAGCCAAGTTCATACTCTATCACTTAAATGGAAATTTGAGAATGATAGAGAGAAATCAGTCAAACAGAACTATTTGACATTTTATTTTTTGACCAGAACATCTCCAGAAGAAATCTGTTTTCTCATCTGTTTCTCAGTGTCTGAATGCCAATTTACATCTTCAGTTGGTCTTATGCTGTTTTTACTAGGGAAAGGACACTGGCTCTTTCTGGAGCGGTAAGATATTAGGTATAAACCTGTGTACACCATCTGCTTATTTTGTAAATTGAGGACACAACATAGCAGAATAGTATTGATTCACCTTCAATTATTCCTGTTATTTGTATCGTCTCCAAATGTTCCCCTTCACACAGAAAACATTGTTCCATCAGTAGAAACCTAACAGATGCCAGATCCAAAGCAAGAAGTAACAGAATTAACTCCAACTTCACCCAAATGAGGATTCCCTTCAGCACAAGGTGTATTCTCAAGGTGTCGGTCTGGCCTGTTAAGTTAATTTTGTGCTGACTGAACTTAATAGACTGGAAAATCTATATTCAGTATAAGCAATTCTTATTCAAACCTAGAAGGTAAAAATTATTTTTCCTCCCTTTTTGAAGCCATCATCAAAATTCATAAGAGTCTTTTTTTGCAGATTTGCCATAGTGTGTAATGCTTCTTTCTCAGTGTGATGCCACTTGAGAGATTATAAGGAATTTCTGAAAAATATAGAAATATTATAAACAAAGCCATTTCTGCTTCCTCTCCAGTATGCCATTACTGTCCAGAAAGGGTATTTAGGGACTGTTGGAACTTTCCTGCATGGAATCTTGAATTTGTTCTGTTTTCTTCAAACCTATTAGAAAGAAAACAGTTAGCTTGCCAGATGTTCACCTACAGTTTGCTACATGAAAGCATCTGAGTCCCAGAGTGAAAGCCTTGGATCAAGCATTCTTGGCTGAAGTAATTTGGATGGGAACAAGCCACCCAGCTGGGGACAGCTTTCTTAACAATAATGGAAAAGATCAAGTGACTGAAGACCTGAACACCTAGCAGTAATCATTATCAGAAACCTGCAAAGTACAACGAAGACAGCAAGAAACATCCACCCACTGAATGCACTGGCTCAGAATCATTCAGCCACTGCAATCTTCAGGTGCAATTTCCAAATGCTTTGGCAGGGTGGCTGACTCTAAGTGCTGCAAAACAGTTGCAAGGTGGAGGGGAAGACACGTAAAAAAAGAGTTTAAAGCAGAAACACAAGAGACTGCTGTGTAAGGGTCAAGTGACTAGCACTGATACTTTCCTGAAATACTGAAATATAACCTTAAATAAAAGTAGCATCCCTGAGTGAGTTTGTCTTCACAGACTGTTTACTGATTAATATTCAATTTCTCTTAAGCATTGCAGCTTTTTTTTTTTTTTTTTTACATCTGTAGCATGTGAAAGTTAGTTGCACTCAGTCTACACTTGAATGCATGCTCACCTGAGAGGTTTTCTGAGAAAAAGCAACCTCTCCCCTCCTACAGAAGTGTGCTTTTTGAATGGAGTACATTGAGATGATTTCAGCTGAATGGGTGTCTTTTAGAGGTAGACTCTTACAGCTTTTACACTGAGTTCTTGATTTCTTTTGTGATAGCAGAAGCAGAGTCTATTTATTCAATTACCATGTGCCAGAGCCTACAGGCTTTGCATACTTCTGCCTAACTAAAATAACTCGCTCCACTGCTGAAATCTAATTGAAAGAGTTCCATGCAGTCCCATTATGAATTATTCTGTGTTATGCTCGGGAGGCTAGAGGTTGTGAAACTAGTTATATCAGCAAAGCTGGCATCTGATTTCATTAGCTTATACTGTAATTGCTTTACATATGATGGGCCTGATACTACTAGTACTGCTCAGAGAACATCCACTGTCTTTGTGTCAGAGCTGTCAGTTCTACTTTGAGAGCTTATGGCCCTGTGATTTTGCACATCATTCTTCTATCCAGACTATAATGAACAGTACTACAAGGAGTATCTGGCTGACAAAAATATTCCAACCAGTCAAAGGACAAAAAACCACGTGTACATCTTATACAAAAAAATGCTTCTACCAGTCTACTCTAGCCTAGTATAGATTTGGCCTACACCATTTCAGACTGCTCTTGATCATTACAGTCCTTTTGTTTCTTTGGAAGGTCTTTGGAAGGGCTAGGCATGACATATAGAGGTGGTTAGGCTGAGCAGTGGCCATTTTGCTCAGGAAAAAACACCACCATCCTAAAATGCAGCTTTTATTTGGGAAAAGCAAGGCTAGTCCATCTTTACAACACTTGTATTCTCTCCAAGAATGGGGCATCCACTACCACTCTGAGCAGCCTGTTCCAGTGCTTCACGTCCCTTAGATATAAGAAAAAAGTTTCTTATTATAATCTAAATCTGTC
The DNA here is from genome assembly GCA_036925125.1 of Oreortyx pictus. Lineage (NCBI taxonomy): Eukaryota > Metazoa > Chordata > Aves > Galliformes > Odontophoridae > Oreortyx > Oreortyx pictus. Next base: position 4,786,472 of record JAUPFR010000015.1, read on the forward strand.
ATCTGAGTTTGAAACCATTTCTCCTTGTTCTGTCACAACAGATCCTGCTAAAAAGTCTTTCCCATTATTGTTTTAGCTTCTATTTCCTTGCTCTGACTACAGTAATTATGTTTCATAAATCCACACACCTTTTAGCTCAAGGTATTCACACAAGGAATTCTGCAGACAATCTCAAACTATAGGTGGAAGGCACATTATTCTATTAATTTTTAACACTCTTGGCCACTTCTATATAATATTCACAGTTGTCTCTCCCCAGTTTTAAATTCTCTGAGCTTCTGCAGTCAGCATACCATGGAAAAAGAAAATATAAAGCATTTCAAGAAAAAACTGTGAACTTTAGTCCTCTCCTTGCTTCCATAGTTAAGGAGATCACAGTGTGCCTTCTTCTGGAGATTCAGATGATGCACACAAGGTATCTTCACATGTCATTGACTGAGCTAAAGCTGACATAGCTCCTGGGGATCTAGACCACCAGACCATAACACCAGTACTAAGAATCACAGCAAGAATCACTGTTAAACATCACCTAGCGCATCAACCCAAATCCTCTCAAACTAATTGGATAAAAATAGTGCAGTTGTTCCAAACATAGCATTCTGTATGAGCTCTCCAGTTCCATTTGAGAATTTTCTTTGAAAGTATACACAAAAGTATTAAGTTACTGGCATCTTTAATAGATCCCCACTCAGTTTCCTCTGTATTCTACTGAATGCTTAAGAATTATTTTGATGTAGTAAGCATACAATTGTTTCAGTAAGAAGGTAAATTATGAATGTTTTTCAGGCACCAGCTATAAAACAGTTTGTCATAAACCAGCTAACTTGCTACAGAACACAGGTTGCTTACAATACACACTCCACAAAAACATTCTCTAGGTGTGATATTAGCATACCTTACTACATATGCTGTTGCTTCTGTTGTAGGAAGTAGAAGGAGCAGGTAGAAGGCAGCAATAAAGCCAGAGTATTTTATTTGATGCTAAGTACTAGTGGAATACTATTTTAATTTATACAAAGTTGCCGGCTATCCTAGGATTGTTCAGTTTGGGTTTTTTCTTCATGCTATACTATGCAATTTTATGGAACACAAGATAACTGAGTTGGTGATGCTGCCATGCTTTGTTACAAAAACTTGTTCTAATGGGGTATAAATTGCTGACTGATCTCAAGCAGGAAGGCATAATTACATAAACAACAATGCAGTATTTCCAACTAAGTTAGACCAGGATTAAGAAAAAATAAGTTTCAAAGGCAGCAGCAACACCCTATCAACAATGGCAATGGCTGCCAAAGAAGTGCAGTGTCCCCTGAGAAAGAACAACATGGCTGAATCCAGAAAGACATCTTTCTGCACAAGAATGCACTGATGGCAATATCATCAACTATGCTAAAACGAGAATCTAGCAGAACACTGATCTACAAGATCTGAGAACACTCAAGACACTTGGCCTTCTAGATATCATGTAACAATAAACCACAGGAATATGCTCATTGCTTTTTAGTACACACTGCAATTGGATATTTCTACATCCCAGAATTTTCTTTTTACAAAGGTTATGTATTTTATTGTGGGAGTAATATCACCAGTGAGTAAAATAAAGGTACTCTATCTTCTGTGTCACTCAAATGCAATAAAGTTTGCGCTGAGAACAGTTCTAGCCCCTTCTGTTAGGGTTCAGATTCTCTTCCAGCTTATGTGATAGAAAGCTCCTTTATCAGGAGCCCTATATGAATGTATAAATCCTAGAAATGTACTCAGAAAAGTTCACACTATTCAACTAAAAACATTAAAGAGGGCACAGAGGGAGGATAATTCTTTCAGGATAAAATATGATTTCTGTGTTTCCTTTGGAAAGAGTAACAACAGACCACAATCTCAGGGGAAATTGTAAATTCCAGGGAGCAGACAAGATAACTGAAAATTCCAAAGATTAATATTTGAATTAAAAGGTTTCAAATTAAATATTTACAATAATTCCATTGTTGATTCAGGCCTTTGCATTGTAACTATGTTAGACTCCAGTACAGAGATAAACAAGCAATGAACTGGAGACCTCTGGACCTAAATATATCAGCTATTTCTTCAAGTTTAATGACCAACCCTGTAGCTAAAAGTGGTAACAGCATATCATCTGTGGATTGGGACCTGAGAGGATAAGGAAGAGGTACTGACTACTGGTCAATAAACACTTAATCATGTCTATCCATCTCTCTTAGGGTTTTATACTGCCGTCCATCACTGTACTATCTGAGCACCTTCATGTAAAATCAATAGCAATAGTGAATTCTCCAGAGGACGTCACAAATTCTAGCACATCTCCCATTTCTGGGTCAAACTTCATGTTTGCATAGTCATATAGTCATGCTTTTTGATTTTAATAAGACTAGTCTTAAGTAATATAGTAAGGAAGCTTCCTGTAATGATGCAAACTATTCCTCCAAATATTGCTGCCGACATGAAGGAATAGGCTCAGGTACTTCAATTTTTTCCTAAAGCTTAAAAATTCACCCAGACTATAACTCCCAAAAATCATGAAAAAGCTATTACACTTTGAGTTCCCCAATAAATTATTCCACACAAGCAAAGCTAAAATGAAATTCAGCACTGATTTCCACCAAATGCTAAGCAACATTCCTAAAGAGTGGCAGTGTCATTGCACCTATGCAGAGACTTACACAGCACCTTTTGGTACATTCTTTCACTTAGTTTGAACATCTGATGAACAAATGATTTCATAGTTTTCCCGTCATCTGCACCATTTATTATCAAAAAAAGGGAAGAGACAGATCTAAAAATGCTTCCAAAAAGAGCAGTCTCATTTCACAGAGGAAGCAATTTACTGTCTCTTCCATTTACATCCTTTGTCAGTGTTAATCCTGTATCACTGTACCTAAATGATGCTACTATTGTCTACTGTCATATTGATGTCTACGCTCTATTTCTCAGCACACTCAATGCTTCACATCAGTTATGAATATGTGTTTACACATATAGACAGTTTCATTTAGTATCTATCATCAGACTGAGGTCCTGTTATGCTAACTCTTAATGAGATTATATTTAAATACAGTTCTGATTTTCAACAAATATTTCATTTCTTTAAGTCCTCAAATGCTAATGATTCCCTAGAAAATCAGTGCCCATCAGGAAAAGCGTGGGCAAACAAATACACCAATAAAATATGCATACTTCTCTTTACAACAACTCACTGGGACTGATAGCAAAGAGCTCCTCACCTAAGTTTCAGAGCTGTGTGTTCATGAAACGTGGGTATGAAACAACAGATGTCATTTCAGATGCATAACTGAAAGCTCTGATAACTGAAAGTTCCCTTCATGAACCAAGATTTACTCTCTTACCATAGCCACATTTGAGGAGCAAGTTAACATGACCATTGATACGTTAAAAAAAAAAAACCACCCACCTGAGCCTGCATGGCCTGGCATGCTGTGAGGCAGGCTCGTGAAGGTGGGAATGACACACAAATGCAGGCTGTGGCAGCATCATAAAGAGCTGGTTTTGATTCATACATAACAAGGCAGAACATACACATGTTGGGCGACAGACCACCACAGAATAGCCATAAACTCTAACTTGCTCTGAATATTCTCTCTACTACCATATACTGAACACTGGGGATCTGCAGACAATAAATAAAACAGTCTGAGACAATTAGAGTATAACAATTAGGTTAGAGTATAACATTATCTCAACTTCCCACTGACTAGTTGCAATACATATGCCAGCTCAGGTCAAGCAACTTCAATTCTACCATTGCACATGATTGCACATTTCAGATTTGAAACAACAGTTGCTTGAATTCAGAAGTATTCTTAGTAAGCTTCTTTTTGTTTCCACCAAAAACTATTTGACTGTTGCTTTCTTGCAATTTAATGTCCAGACTGAAAATAAACTAAGCTTAATTTCCAATTGCATCAGGAATAAAAAGTAAATGAATTCCAATTTATTGCCATGCATATAGGCTTTCATTAACAATAAAGCTGAATCACAGCATTATAGGGACTGGAAGGGACCTCAAGAGATCAACTAGTCCAAGTCCCCTGCCACAGCAGGCTGAAGTGTAATATGTAGATCATTTAGCATTAAGGCACAGTTTCTCCAATCAAATACTTCATAGGTCTGTTCTACAGGTATTTTCTGGATGCTTGCAAGAGGATCTTGCATGTTACAGTTTGGCTTCCTAGACACAGAAGAATGCCCGATATTGAAGCAGGAATCTTTAGTGGGATTGTCTTTTAAAATGACCTCTAACATATAACAATGCTTAATTGGAATGGGTTGCCCAGAGAACTGTCAGAGTCCCCATCCCTGGAGGTATTTAGGAGATGGGTGGACATGGCTCTAAGGTACATGGGTTAGTAATGTTACTTGGTAGGATGGACTGATGGTAGGACTAGATTACTTTGAAGGTCTTTTCCAGTTCAGATGATTCCATGACTGTGCAATTCCTCACCCTGCTTTTGCCACCTTTTGGGGCAAATGGCACCTTGTGGGCTCCTCCTTTCATGCAACAATCTCTATCCTTCCTTTCTTCTAACCCCAAAATTAGAATTACATCTATTCCTGTGTTCGTATGTTCTTCTTTTCCTTGCTAAGAAAACTTGTTCCCAGAAAAACTTTCATAAATTTTTAGAATGCTACAGAACTGCAGAAGGAATGACAAAAAACAGTGAAAACATTGTAGCATATCCTCTTATCCCCCAACCCTCAACCTAATCTCTGTAATTAGAAAGCAATTTCACTGTTTTCTGCTTTTCCAGAATAATTCAACATTAAGCAAAGAACATATCTGGAAATGCTTCTATGTTCTAAACATAGAAATAAAAATGTTCTAATGAAAGTTAAGCTGCACTCTTTCCCATAGCATTTCCTACTGTGAAGGTTACTGTTTTTAAAAGTCTGTTTATACTGCACCATCTGTTAGACTTCTTTAAACTCACTTTATTCTGTGCTGTAATTAATGAGGTTTTCTGTATTATTACCATGGTAGCTGATGTTTTCCTTTATAAATGAGAAGCAATGTCTCCCTGATGAAAAATTTGGTTTACTTCAACAAATGAGGGGAGTTTCCTTGAGCTAGGACCTTTTTGTTTAGGTGTCATTATGGTATCTGAGCAGAAGCCTTAACAATAGCAGAGACCACTTGCCTAGAGACACCATGAGAATTGAGTTATAGATGAGCTGGATTTAGTCAGTATGTCAACCTCATCTGTAAAGGATAGTTGTCATAAATGACTACTGCAGAGTTTGGCAGGTAACAATGGGAATGAGGAAAAAAGTCAACATCAAACCCCTCCACAAGCTTCTGCTTCAGAATATATCACAGATGAGGTCATGATGCTGATGCTTTTTGGACTAGAATGACAGTTGTTGCAGACCCATGTCCCATCCTTTTTATTTTTGCTTTTCAAGTTGCAAACCATCTTATTTTCCTAGGGTACAACTGAGTGTTTATAACTACATCAGACTTCTTTTCAAGAAGGACAGAAATTGAATACCAAACATGAACACTGGTTCAGTTCCACATAGCCAAGGAGAAGTGCCACGTGATTAAATGATCTCTGGCTTTCAGTTCATCAGTAAGCATGTTAACCTAAAAGAGATGACTCTTCTTTGAATTTCTCTTTATCTTTCATCTGTGAAAAATGCCCTTCCCTCCGCTGTACATAAGAGACTTCTGAACTTGCCATTTAATCTTGGCTAAGGCCTAGGGCATAATCAACATTGTCTTAAATGACCTCTGATGGTTGCCTTTCAGAAACTTAACAGCCTACCTTCAAAAACACATTTCTCCATCTGCCCATCAAGAAAAATGACCTCTGATGGTCTACACTCAGTTCACTGAGGCTGATTTTCCTCATTCGGGTGGAGTTCTATGGAGCTGATTCTCACTGTTAGCCCTTTGGGGTTCTTAAGTACTACTTACTGTTAGATATGGTCAGTCTGACATCACTGGGCTACATTAAAAACATATATATGCAATTAATCTTCATTTGCTATTAGTCTCTGGAAAATTAGGTACACCGAAACTTACTCAGTTTTGAATAGCACAGGAAGAAAATGGAGGCATTATGGAAAAAATATTGCAGACATAAGAATGTCACAAAAATAGTAGTAAATGATTTTTTCCTCCTACATTATCAAAAAATATTCTGACTGAATTACATATACACACACACAAAAACTTATGAATCATTATCTGTATATTTTTTTATATATCTTTGGCTTACTGTTCCCACTGTCCTGAAAAAGAGTAAGAGGCTTAATCAGGATTTAGTAATAAAAAGTCTATAGAAGGTGCACTGCTACCGCTTAGATCTGTGCTTCTAATATAAGACAGCAGGAGCCTGGCTGTTCCTTATATTGAGATATGAGTTAGCACAAAGACTAATTGCTGCTTTCCAGAAATTCTGGACAAGAGACAGATCTCTTGCCAAGCCTTTTCTTTGCCTGTGTATTTACTAAAACTCATATTTACATGCTGTATCAGAAGATTATACATAGCATTAAAGCTGACTGATTAAATCACAATTAGTGCCAAACAAATCCTTCACAGAACTCTGAAGTATTTTTCAAATTTCTCAATTATTTGTTGTTCTTAAGTAATGAACTGAGTGGTTTCAGTTTCACAGAATGAGAATAGCTGTGTTTTCAGCTGAAATGCGACAATCTGTTGCCTACGTTACACAAGTTACACAACACTGTTTTGTTACTTCTTCCTGGCTGGCAGCACTATAGGCCATTATTAAATAAAATACTCAAAAATTTCATTAGAATTTAGGGAAGTATCTGGCAATATATATTTAATTATAAATACCGTCTGATGACTTGAGCGTTCTTACTGCTAAACTATGTTATGCACTTACATTCATTTCTATTGGTTAACTACTGTGGTGTAAATTTAATATCTCATACGTATGGGTCACAAACACTGTAATAACTATGCTCCCAGAGACCAGCAGAGAGAAGATAAAGACAGTTATCCTTTCAAAGGATCCTTTCAAACCACTCATAGCCTTGAGTAACAAGCAGTCATTTCAGTACGTAGCTTAACACTCACTAAAAATAAGTTAAAGAAGCTAAATCTAAAGTGAATAAATGAGTAATTATCTCAGAATACTACACTTTAGATGCACATTACCTTAATTCTAAACATAAAATCATCACAGCCTTTAAATGAGCGGTCCTCGTAGATTTTCAATTGTTACCCTGAATTTTTATTACTGTTTGCATTTTAAGCCTAAACGATCCTCAGAACAAATCACATACCTCCTATGGCAGCTGTTCTTAATGAATTGCTCTTCATTGCTTTTCTGCTCCAGACAAAACTCAGCTTCTTCTGAAGCACAAACTGACAGTACGCAAATACCCACTGGGGTAGAGTTTTGATTGTAGACTCATTTTTATGCATCAAAAGACACCCAGGTCTCCTAGAGAAACAAAACCATCAGAACATTCTTATTAAGGACAAACAAAACATTTATTAAGGATGAACAATCAACATAAGCAGGAGCTATATCTGCTCTGTGTTCAGGTATTTCAGATTTCTCCAGTGGAGCATTTAGATTTTAAGATTTTAAACACGGAGCTGCAGTTCTGTTAGGCTGTTTAAAAAGTTTATGGTTTTCATGAACTTCCATAATCACTGAACCACTTGCTGATGTCCAGCCAGTTGTAATGAAAGTGAAACCTGCATCCACACCAAAGAGATTTTATTGAAATAGGAAGACACAGCAAGCAATCTACAAAATCCACTGAAATGGTACCCCATGACCCCAAACTAGCTAGCACAGAAAACTACATTTAAATCAATACTTAATTCGGCAGAAAAATCAATTTCTCTCCCTCCGCAATCCATAAAATTCATCAGGAAAAAATTACCCCTCACATATTATCAGTCCCTTCAACCTACAGGCTTAGAATTTAATTACAATAGACAATTTCAAGACCTGTAACAGGTTGGGGCGACACGCAATAAAGTATTTTGCAACGTATCAGTTAAAACATGGATTAGACGTGATGTGAACACCTATAGCTTTCCTAATTTCTCAAGCCTTCCTTCTCCAAAAAAGCAAACATTGCTCATAGGAACACTATTTAGTTACAGCTGTCTCAAGTGTCACACTGTACCCAGGTTCCATCTCTGGAAAATGCTCAGCTTTCTGCAGTGCAGGACTCAGATAAACCTACTGAATCCATTCAGATTCAGTTTCTCTTAAGGTGGGCCATCTTGCCTTTATTCTTCTACATGGGCATTTCAGACCTACTGTGAAACCATTAGAGAGTTTCACTGCATGGCACACACAGAGTCCACCAATTCCTATTGACAAGCATTTGCCCTTGGGTATGGATGTTGCATATTTAACTGTTTGGACATTTTTTACCTGTGAGCTTTACACTCTAGTTAGCTTGCTGTTGAATATGCTTTTTAAATATAATGGCTTACTGATAAATACGTTAATATAATTTACAGAATAATATTAACCTACTCTTCCTGTTTCATATTTGATAGACCAGTGTTTTGCTTTCTTTTAATATTTAACTCAGTAATAAACCAAATTGCTTAGCAGATACACAATAGAGACTGGCTTTACATTACATCACTGTTTTGCTGCTAACCTAACCCCATCTCCTTCTCCCCAGTAAGAGAAAGGTAAAAGGTAGAGGGTTTTTTTTTATTGTTACGTATTTCTTTCCAGAATTTAGATTGTCTATATTTTTAAAGGCTTCAAAGTCTTTGTGGGGATATAGCCAAATCTTATCAAAGAAGTCCAGCCTCTCAGAGTTTTTCTTCCACAGCATCCCACAGCTCAGATCTCTACACTTTTTCTATTCACAGTCCTATATAGTCTCTGACAGAAGTTCAATAAAATTGTCTTTCTATCCACAACATCAGGATTCTCAATATTGTTGAAACTGAGTGTTACAGACCTATAGCCTATCTCTGCTAAGAAACCTGAACTCCCCTGCCTGCTTTACTAAACAGCAGGCCGCTGACAAAAGGAAGATATCATTTGTAAATTGATGCATCACTTCTACCGTTTTCAGTCAACTAATTTATGACATAATTCCTTAACATTTCCTTTTCACAGAAAAAAACACTTAGATATCAAAAAGAAATACTACTGCTCTGCCACTGCTGCCAGTATAGCCTCTCCTGCTAAAAATATTTTTAAAGTAGGTTGCTTCATTACTTTTTCACTTCATTACTACATTTTATTACTTAAAGCCTTCCTCATTTTAGGTGCTTATTTCCTGTTTCTAGCATTAACAACACTGTCAAGTTATCACACAGCATCACAACATAGCATCCTGACTTCCCACACTACCAAGTACAAAGTTCAGGGTGTGTTTTGAATTCTCCCTTTATTCTCTTGCCCCTAGCCATATCCAAGCACCACTAGGTATGTCAAAAGTGCATATAACTTGAAAATGAGAAAGGCAAGCTGATATTTAAATAGGAAGACTGTCTGACAATGCAGCTATAGATACTGCTCACAGATATGTTCAAGTCTTCTACCAGAAAAATCCAGCTCTACCTGGAAAGCCATTTACAAATTCTAATATTCTAATTTTCACTTTTTAACTTCCATTTTCTGTTCTAGCATTGAATGCTGTTACTTTAATTTTAATCTTCTGTTACCCTCCCTCCACTGAGTGGTACATTTACCACTTGAAATAAGAGGAAAAGGTTATGGTAAGTTCTGTATTTAGAGACAAGACTAGAACAGAGAAAAGGGATGAGGAACACTGGAATACTCAAGTATGATTCAACCCTGTAGGCTGAGAGGTACCTGCCCATAGTAAGACTCAACCTGTGATCTTATTTTCTGTACTTCAACCACCTTCACTGGTACTAACCTAGTGAATCACCTACAGTTCCATTACATGCGCATTACCCCTGGGACCATTGTGTGTGGACCACTTTATACACAGGACAATTCTACAATGGAATGGAAAGCACAGCAATAACAGCAGGGAAGTGAAGTCTCTGGCTACAGCCAGCAAGAACAAACTCAAATGCAGCAGCTACAGAAATGAGGGAAAGGAGTTACTTACCCTTGGAAGGCCTCAGGTAGGGATCCCCAGGAGAAGAGGCCTTCCCCTCCACTGCCAACCCTTACATGAGGTTTGGGAAGGGGTGGATCCTGGCTCCACCCCCTTCCAATTACTCGGGTACATTGCATGCACCTGAGCTGTGCTGCTTTCCCACCAGGTGCTTGATCACTATTTTAGGCCATGGCTGAGCATTTCTGCTGCACACAGAAACATACTCTTCAGGAAATGTATCTGTGTATGAAGACTGTGTTCTGCAGCTGACACACGTGTGATTACTAGGTAACGTATACACACAATGAAACGTCTTTCCATCGATTGTTAACAATGTTCTGAAATCAAGGCTACAACCCATCAAAAACAGATTAAGACAACTGTATTATCAGTGATAAAAAAGGCTCACCAGTCTCACAGGTACTCCACTGAAGATGTAAGACTAATCATTTGAATGAGGAAAGTTTTTTTTTTTTTTTTTTGTCTCAATTTTATTTCCATCTAAATTAGAAGACTCTACTTTCTGTAAAAACATAAATGCTCCCTGCTTCATTGCTGTAATAAGGGTTTTGTTCCTGACACGTATCAGCATGAGTTCAGATACATTACTCAGGAAAAATTATTAAGAAAAAACTGAATTCAGCTCTGCTAGCTATAATGAGCTTGTATTTGTCAAATGGCTTTATGCTTAAATGAAAAATTAATGATAAACAACCTTTCTGAACCTCTGGGTACACCATCCATGTGCTGGCTGTGGTGCTCATCTTTAGCAAATAATGTTTTGGGAGGTAACCTGTATGGATGAGAAAATGAATGTACTATTTCATCTTTAATAAATATTACTGCCATGAACAGGAAATGAAAGAACATTAAAAATATGCTTTTCTTTACCTGTGATAACTTTTAGAGTGTGTGTGTTTTCACTTAATACTGCCAGCTACTACATGGGCTTAGGGAGAAGTTCATAAGAATGTTACACAACACATTATACAATGTCTTTTTTCAAACCTTACTGAGTTTCAAAAACATTACTGGTTGTTTTGCGTTAAGTGGACCACTGCCAAAAAGCTCAGCTACAATCTAGCTTTATGTGTATCCTGGGGGGCTGCACTCCCAGGACAAGTACAAGGAGGAATTTTTGGAAGCCTAGAAGGAACGTGCTTTGAAATCAGTCTCCCTTGCCGCTATGTTTATGTTGCTGTGAGGACTGTGCATTAGGAATGATCCTTAACTGATCCCAAATTACTACATCACAAGCGAGTTTCCTAGAAATAATCCTCATTGGTGATCTCATCTCAAACATTCACACACATATCCTTTTACCCCACACTGCAAGAAAGATGGCTCCTGCTTGCCCTGCTAACTGTGTGAGACCTACTCAACATATATTGCTTTGGTTTATATTTATTTAGGAGACTAAATATGAAGACAGTGAATCTTTATACTTCTTCCCTTCGTACATCAAAAATCAGATATCTTCTACCCTAGAGAGACACAAAAATCATCTCTTGGTGACAAACACAGACTGCGCGTTTGCAGTGTATTTCCATTTACCAAATCTAAACAATAAAAATACAGTAAAGAATGTTCTCCACCACTTATATTAAGCAGTGAAAGTGCTCCATGTGCCATTAAGTGATAGTGTTGCATGCAATCCACGCGCATTATCTGAAGGCTTATATACCTGTTATGTATCTAAACCTAATACAGACAGCCATAATAGTTTGTATGAATAGGAAACACTGTGCTTATTGAGCCACAGTCATGAAACTCAAAATGAAATTATATTCCTCTGTCATAATACCAAAGGCAATATATAACATTTTGGAAGAACAAGCACGCAGTAATACCTAGGTTAATACTGGATACCATACATTATTGCTCAATGCTATCAAAAATCTGCATCTTCAGATTCTTTATTGAAACATATTGCATTACTTAAATTGTCGAGACAAAGACAAAACTGTTCAATTTCAACTTTTCCCAGCATCTCGGGTTTTGTTTTATATGAAATTGCAGATTTTTTTTTTTTTCTAATAGAAGTGTAATTTATTTACTGATTAAATTCCTATAAAGGAGATATTCAGTCCTGATTTTTTTTTTTTTTAAGACCATGTTTAGGATTAAAAGTCCCAAGCCCTGACAGGAAAATTCTCCTTTGCTCGCCCTCACGCCCTGGATTAGGAGTTTCACTGCCAAACACCGAGCCAACAGTGTGCCTTCCCCCAGTGCTCATCTCTGCATTCATTCTTCCACATAGGCGAACTTAATTTGAGCTGTAATAAGGGTTTCTCAATCGCTGCTCAATTTTCCAGTTGTCTTTCTCTTTCGAAACCCCCATCATCGCTCCCCAGCTCGCTGTGAATTGTTCCAACGCTCCGTTCCACACGGAGTAACCAGGAATAGACACCTAGTCTTGGCGTCGGAGCTTTGCCAACGTCACACCTGCGTTCACCCCATCCCCACGTGGCTGGGATGGGGCGATTTAGTTTCTCGGACTCAACAGCACGAGTAGGGCTTCTTAGCACGAGTTCATAAAAGGGTCAAAACTAAAGCAGCGCTTTTAGGCCGTACCCGCGCCGCGTCCTCCCACGTCCGTCCCGCCCCATCTCCTCCCCCTACGGAAGGATAGGGCCCTGAGGGCCGCGCTGAGCTTCCGCCCGCGGAGCGGGGCAGGGCGGAGACAGCGGCGGGCGGGCGCGCTGCGCGGCCAAGATGGCGCTTCCCGCGGCTGTGCGTGCGGGCTCCGCTCTGCGGGACCTGGCCCTGCGATCCGCCCGCGTGCGGGGCGGCTTCCCGGTGAGTGAGCCCCGGAGCCGCCTTGCTCCCCGTCCTTCTGTGCGCCGCTCGCCGCCCCTAGGAGCCTTTCCCCTCGGAGCGGTCTCTCCAGCTTTTGCTTTCCGTCCGCTGTCCCTGCTCGGGTTGCGGCTGCGAGGGATGTGCTGAGCCCGAGACCCCGCTGTGTTTGTAACGAGCAGACGTGTGGTGCTGGAGACGAGCAAACTTGTAGCATCAGGAGCAAACAAACTATCCCTTCTCGCCGGCCCGTGCCCTGGGCAAAGGTCCGGGAGCAGCGGAGTGCGGCTCTGCCCAGAGGGGTTCGAGGCTTAAATTGGTCCTTGGGATTAACTTGCGTGTCCTTTTGGTGCTGGCCTTAGGTGTCACTTGGCCGCTTCCTCAGTGCGAGCTCCCTGGGGCAGCTGCGCTCAGCTGGTGGCTCTGGCTCCCACCGCTGGGCTGCACCTCCACCGCGGGACACTCAGGACAAAAGGACGTGCGTACATACGTTTGGGATAGTTCTGTTCCCTGTCTCTTATTTTTTTCTTCTTACCAGACAGTGGTCCGTACTCCTGAACGTTGCTTCCCCAAAGGCAAAAGCATCCCGGGGGAATGAAGCTCGGGTGCTCGGGGCTGTGTGCCATCGGGGCTGAGTGGGATTTGCACCGTGCACCTTGAGGATGGGTTGTCCTTCAGCCTGGGGAAGCTTGCTGTTCTGATGCTGGCTGCAGGAGAATTCAGAGCTGTCGAGCAACCCACTTTATACAGTGTAACAGCAAATCGTTTTGTTGTTTCCCTCTCCGAAGAAAGGCAGTTCTTCCATGGGAAGGCCTTCATTTTTGTGATTCTGCATTATAGAATTCACACCTAAACCGTCCTCTAGCTTTGATGGTGTCCGACTTCAAACCTTTCTCCACGTGTGGTGTCTGTGTTCTGTGGCGCTACAAAGTAGCAAGGCGTGAGCCAGTCCTCCCATTGAAACCTCTGCTTTCATTTGTACCACTCCCTACTTCATTCCGGCCAGAAATTGTCTTAATAACTTGGTTTATTTACCATAAAACAGTAAAATCTGTTTTCTCCCTCAAAGCCCAACGCAGCAGCAAATAATCTTGAATTTTTAAAAATGTTTTCTCCTGGGATTCCCCTCATTATTCCGTGTTCGGAAAGCTCTGGTCTCGCGACCAGCTGAGCATGTGCTGGAGCAGTTTGTTGGAGCTCTGGTACCGGGATTCTCAGGCAGAAGCACTGGGAATCAGTTTTGTTTCTGAACCAGTGCCTTCTGGTGTTTTCATAACCCCGCCTAAGTGGATGCCTGATGAGATTTAAAATCTTTCCTCATAAGCTTGATGATAGCAGTGGTGTTCGTACATTTTGTGGCAGAATTACTCATTTTGAAACCGCTGATGCTGCTCGCAGCTATGTTGAAACAAGGGTTTTGAGAAGTTCGTTCACATAGATTTTTATGAGAGCACACAGCTGAACATTTGTTTTCTCTGTAACTTTAAGGGTGGAATAAATGATGCTTGACCCTATCACGTGAAAATACATCATCATCTTCCAACTTTCCCTTTGTCTCTTTAACTTCTTAAATCTTATTATTTTCCTTTTTTTTTTTTTTTTTTTCTTGATGGATTCAGTTCTTCGTGCTCTTGGAGTTTAAATCTGACCAAATGTTTCAAGAAGATAAAAGATAAATTTCGGTTGTCTGCAGTGCTTGTGGACAAGCGTATTTAGACCTGCTCTTACTGGAGCAGTATTTGTAAAGAGCTGTGACAAACGCTCCAGGGACCATTCTGCAGCAGAACTCAATCTTGTTGGCTAGCAACAAATAGGCTCCATTGAAGGCTGTTTATTTGAATGGGAGTTGGATTCGGCCCTTTGGGAAAATGCTGTGTTTTCGAAATAGCTTCAGATCCAGTGAATTTCAGCGATGAATATAAATAAGGAGCAATTAAGTCAGAATCGTAATAAAATGCTTAAGGTAACTCTCAAATTTTCTAATACAATAATCACTTAATAGCTAGTGCATTATGCAGCCCTATCCTGACCTTGTAAGCTCATCTGCAGTCCTGCTGTAACATTTCCAAATTTCATGCGTGTTGAAAATATTTCATAACAAATAAGAAAAGATTGGATGCAGCAATATTCCTGTTTTAAAATCTACTGAATTCTGTGTGGGTTAAAAATAGGCAAGATTGTTCACTGCAGATGCCTTCAGTTCCTTAAACTTGACAACTTGTGAAGCCTCGTTAATTCTAAAGAGGAAGTTTTGTCTTTGTTAAAAAGTTATCTGCTCTAAGTGAAGTTAATGATCTTCCATGCAAGGGAAAATGTTATTGAAAATAACTTGTAATTTATGACTTCAGCAGCTTCTCATTCCCCAGAAGTCTTGCTTTTTTCTTGGCTTTATGTTAAGTTGTTGAAAGTTTCTTGAAGGTTCAGTCTGCTTCTATGTTTGGCCTTTTCTGGTTGTCAGTTTTGTTTTAATTTTTAATATTTTACTCTTAGGGGCAGGCATTACATGAGCCTGCTGCCTTCCACGTGCAATATTTTTTTTATTATGTTCATGTAAATAAAAAAAAAAAAAACTTGCATTCTTTGAACTCTAGGCTGCACTGAAATGCCAATATGCAACGGAAGTTTGGCACGCTCCTTTCTGGTAGTTCCCTTAAACACACCTCCTTTTTGGAGATGGAAATGAAGATGTGAATATAATCTCAAGACTAATTTAAATTGTTGTTTTTTTTTTTTTAATAGCTTTATACTGATGCATCTTCTATTTTAGAGACAGCATGCATATGTTTACGGTGTTATTTAGGAGCAGCAAGTCATTGCTCTTTTCTATTTTTATTGTCCATTCTTTGTGCTTATCTAAGTAGAGGGTAGGACCAATGAGCAGAGAAGGGATAGGCTTCATGAATATGGCATTTGGTTGGGAACTACCTGGGATGCCTATGTTCTTAAACCTGTCCAAAGATCAGTGAAGTTTTTTACCTTCTGAACTCCCAACCAGTTCACCCAAAGATTGCTTTTGCTTGGGTATATTTAGGATTAACTAAATTTTTTGCTATAAAAGCAAGTGTTTTTATATTGATCAGCCTCCTGAGGTGTTAGGTACTGTTGTAAGAAGACCAACTGTATTTCCTTTATAGGTGTCTGAGAACTTTTCTTTGTTCCTCCTGTTCTTTTTCTCTGGAATATTTTCGGTGTGTATGACTTCATTTTTTTGTTTGTTTCTCTTTTATTTAGTGTAATGTTGGCTGATGACTGCCAACAGGAATGCTCTGAGGGATGTGGGGAGATGGTGGTATTCTTTTGGAAAGTGAGGTGTGTGCAGAAATGCTTGGGTGTTTCTTGCAAGTAGAACATTTTCCCCCCTTTGAATATTTATTTTTAGTTGGAAGTTGATTTAATGCCTAGAGATGATCCCCTATACCTTGTCTTGAGGATGCACTTACCTGGACAGTTCTGGGATTACTGAACCCTTCCTGATTTATTCTTTTGTTGCTGTGGTCCACACCTGCAGCAAGCAGATCAGCTCATTATTGCTTCAGACTGTCCAATCTTTCTGTGCATGCTTGAGACTATAATCTGCAGCTTTGAGCACATACCCTAAGGATTTTCTGCAGAAAATTCCCTTCTTTAATATTCTCTGCTGATGAAGCCAGTTTCTAGCCATCTGTGTATCAGAGCTGAATGCTCATCTCCCACCTCAGCATTTTAATAAAACACAGGACACAGATAGGAATCAGGTTGTCACCGCAACTGATTATGACAGTAACTTTGGGAATGGTAATTAAACATTGATCCATAATTAATAGTGAGCTATTGATCTTATTTTAACTAGGTAACAGTAGGTGTAGATATCAAACTAAGGGGAGAAGTTAAATTGGAATACTGTGAAAAGTCCTGTTTGTCTTAAGGAAGGTGGACCAGACACAATACTGACCTTCAGGATTTGGTGGGGATTAATTCAATTTAGAGCAAGAGGCTTTTTGTGTATTTGCTTGCTTTTGATGATTAAATTGTTAATGGGGTGATTTTATTTGCCTGGAAATGAATAGATGTTTTGAGAGCATCAGTAACAGCAACTTCAAACACCCATTCATACAGCATGTGTTTAGAATACTTGTGGAGCAATAAGGAAGCTCCTGGGAACAATAACTGGGAAGGATGAAAAACAGCAAGGTACTGCAGGGGTAGGTAGACTGAGGAGTAAAAACAATGAACAAGAGTCTCAGTTCGTGTCAGGAGGAGAGAGAATCACTCACTGTAGTTACTTTGCTTTGGTGTATAACTCCTGTCCACTTAAATTCTTTGAGAGATGTGAAAGTTTTGGAACAATTGCCTGGAATGGAAAATTGCGGACTAGTTTCTGATTATATTTGGTAGAGTTGTCTTCTTGCTTGAGACTTTTGACTAAAAAATCTGAAGCTGCAAATTAGAAGCCAGGAACAGTTGCTCATGGAATGTTGTGTTGTTGATATTTTTTCTTCCTCTGAGGGATCCACGGGCAAAAGAACAGCTTAATTTGACATCTGCTTATTTAGTGGCAGCCAAGAAAGCAGCTACAGCTTTGCAAAAAAAAAAAAAAAATCCCCCCCAAAACAATGAAGTTTCTCCTACATAATATTGGTATGAAACTGTCTGGGAAATTACAGTTATGGGAAGGATTACATATGCAAATTATAGATAAGTGATAGGTAAAGAATACAGATATCTGTGAAAATTACAGATGAAAGTGCTATTAAAAGCAGTAGAATACTTTTCATTATCAACATCTTCCTTGCTTAGCTGTTTAAGGTCTGAAGATGGCATAAGAAATTTAGTTTCCCCTGAATTATTTAGCTTCTTCAACTCTGCTTCTCCAAACACATTGAAAACAGTGAAAGTATTTAATTAAATTCTTTCATGCAGAGTTTCAGTTTGGGTTTGTTTCTCAGTTAGATGGCTCAGTTTAAAATAGTCTACAGCAATGCCGTAAATTTAGGGAATAGAGGAGCTGGTATTTAGAGCTCGTGTTAAATGTGTTGTGAAACACTGAGAGAGGGCTGGGGAATAATATGTACTCTGAGAGTATTCTTTTACGGCTGCATTTAATTTACCTGAGATCTGTGTTAAGGCTATTATAATTTTGGGTTTTAGGAGCAGCGTAGATTTTATGTCAGATGTCCACCAGGGATGAAGGGGCCTTGCTGCACAGCCTGCCTATCTGGGACCTTTTTCCCTGTCCTCTCAGTAATTATTTCCCTAAGTAGTGTTAACAGAAGTTACTTTGGTGAGTCAGTTTTCTAGCTACCATGTAGCCTATACAAGGAAACAAATTCATGGCACGCAAAGGAAGCTGAGGAGTTACTTTGTTTATATTCAGGGTCGCAGTGTCTGGTCATTTCTCAGCGCTTTGTGGAGTTGCTGACCCTACCGAGTTGTTGCTTTCCTTCTTGTTCCCCTCGTGCGTTTGGACTTGTGACTTCAGCTCATTACTCTGCTGTCTTTTATGAGCAGCCACTTGGGTTGACATTGGCTTCATTGGTGCCCTTGGCTGCTTAGCGCTTGATTAATGTTATCAGCTTGCAGGTAGGTAGTGTTTCTAAAGAGCTACTTGACGGACGTGTTTCTGGTGAAGGATTGCTCTCCCCTACCTCTCAGCTCGCTGATGAGCTTTTATTGTGCACTGCACTTCTACATGTCTGAAAGCCTCAATCCTTGCAAACAGCTGAGCACAGGCGGTGAATGTGCTCGTGTTTCCAGAAGGCGAGAAACTGCAGATAGCTTTGTTTTAAAGATGACTTAAAATAGACTTTCATTTGCCTGGAATGTTTGATCAGTGATGTAAGAAATGTAGAAATAGACTTTAAGGTCAGTCCGTTTGATGATGAAGAGATAATGCTGCTCGTGATGTCCCAGACTTGCTTTGAGATTTGAGGATGGCAGCAGGGTGAGTTTTCAGAGTGAATAATGAAGAAATATTAATAAAGAAGAAGTGTCCCGCAGAGTAAGGAAAAGTGCTCATAACCTTTAGTTTCCTATTAAAAAGCATACTTTCATCCTGTGCTCTGTGACAGGTTTTGGTCTCTGTGCAGCAGACCTAAAGCAGCCAGGATGCTGTCTTCCTCTTGTATGTTCATTTCTTTGCATTCATTTCATATAGGTCTAAGTCAAGTGATCTAAGTAAAACCAAGTGCTTTTAACGACAAGAGATGATTTAAGCAAAAGCTGTACATCAGTCAGCTTTGTGATGCTTCTGGGAAAGAAAATGTTGCAGCCCATTCCATACAGTGCACTTGTTTGATAACCACTTACGACTTATGCATGCAAGTAAGACTGTTACTGCAGATACTTCTCTGTATTTCTCTACTGCTGTGGACATTTGCATGTTTATTGCTTTGGAGTGTTATGCTGCTTAGTGCTCAAAGCTGTAATCTCTGTGATGACATAATTAGGCAGTGTGGAAATTATCATGATTTCACTGCAAGTATTGAAGAGCTGGAACAAAAAGTGTGATTATGTTTCATATTTCCTTCTCTATGTTGAGAAATAGAGCTCAGACTGTCTAAATTGATATTTAATTGGTGTTTCTCTTAAAATATCAGTGATTTCTAATGCTTGACAAAGTATTTTTCCAGGGCATGGCCAGTGCAAGAAGCTTCTTTGATGGATATGATTATTTGAGCCAGGAGTTCAGAAACATTCCTGATCAACTCGCTGACCATGCTTTGAGGTTCCTGATAATTCAGGAAGCTTAATTACGGTGAGCTTTAGAAAAAACTCACAGTGGACTCTTTATATTCGTACTCTTCATATTTCATGGTTGTTAGCAAAGTAGTTTATTTTTGTTCCTGGCTGTATTTAATATGTAGGACACTTCTTCATAGTTGCATAAAAATATGATTTAAATCTTGTAAAAATGAGAAATCTTAAACACTTCGTAAGGCGAGAGCAGAAATAATAAGTTTAAAATAAATGACTATTTCTGATTTATGTGAAGAAGGTTGCACAGTTCCCTTTTTGGCTAAGTAATGCATATCACCACCAGTCTGCCTTCATTTGTGAAGGCAGGTAATGTATCAAG
This sequence comes from Oreortyx pictus, assembly GCA_036925125.1. Taxonomy (NCBI): domain Eukaryota; kingdom Metazoa; phylum Chordata; class Aves; order Galliformes; family Odontophoridae; genus Oreortyx; species Oreortyx pictus. Next base: position 4,806,396 of record JAUPFR010000015.1, read on the forward strand.
GTATTTTCTGCCACTGATGACTCAGTTATATATGGTGGTAAGTCTGTTTTCATCAGATACTTCAAAGCCTTTATTATTTTAGGTCAGGGAAATGTGCTTTTCCAAAAGCTTTGAAGTGTCAAATAAACAAAGTGGGCACAATTTGACTAAGATTAATTACTAATGCAGAAGAGTGCTATTGATAGCTAGCACAATGAGAAAAGGAGAAGTTGACTCTGTGGATATGTATTCCTAGGAAAAAAAAAAAATAAGGAAAGGCTCTGGAAACTGATTCCAGAAGTGCAAAGCCTTTCAGTGCTAAGCAGAGTGCATCAGAGAACTTGTCAGTGTCTAAAATGCGCTGGCACTTAATTTGTAGCAATTTCTATTTTAGTGTTTGTATGTAAATAGAGGCCTTGCCACTGCCCTGTGTTGTGGGGCAGGGCTGTGAAGCATTTGGCCATGCACTCCTTAATGTGGGATGAACCCGTGGTGGCCAAACAGAACCTCGTACTGAGCAACAGGTGGCAAGGTGTGGGAAAGGGAGCTGTGAGCTCAGGGGCTTCCTGGCATGGGGTTGTTCTTCCTGCCATTGCCCCCTGTACTCCTGAGATCTGCAGTCCGCAGAAAAAACGTGTCCACAGGCACCCATGGAGATTGTCAGGGTGACAGCTGCTAAAATCTACCTTGTAGTGCACAAGATGGGCTCAGATGCTGGTTTTTGAGATAAGGAGAATAAGGCTGATAGAAAGAGCTCAAGTCTGACCCTGTCCTTGTTCCTTGTGCTTCACAATGGAGCTTAGTGGGTGGGAGAGCGTATATACAGAATAGCTGTCAAGATCCCTGTTTGTAAGCAAGCTGTAAAAAAGTCTGTAAAGTAAAATCATTACTGGAGGCTTTAAATCTGTAGTGAGTGAAGGACTCGCTTTGAGTTTATTCTTGTCTCTGCTTCTTTGCATGAAATGCAAACAGAAGGGCAAATCAGAAAGCTGCATTTATGTGCGTCTTGAAGACACACTGGAACTGAATTTTGTAGTGTTCTTTTTTCTTTATTATTTTTTCCTTGAGCTAATGGCCCAAGTGAAGTGTGGTGTGTAGAACACAGCAGCACCACAGCGCATCATTTCTAGGGGAGAGCAAAGGCTGAGCTTGCGAACAATCAGTTTGCAATCAGGTTGATTATAAAGGGACAGGAAGGATGACAAGGTAAAAGCAAAAGAAGGTAGGCCAGAGAGTTATAGAGAAAAATGTTCAGAAACTCTTGAACTGAAAGTGTTACTTGTAGCAGCAAGCTATCAGGAGAGCTATTAAGGGAGGCTTTAGGGTTTTGTTAAAATAACTGTTTAGTTCTTCCAGCCCCACTTCTACTCAGAGAAACTGGCAAAGTTTAACTAAGCCTCACCACTTTATCTGCAATGCTCTGAAATATTCAAGGCATTAGTGAGATGCCTCTAAAACTTATACAAAGGCTTATATTTTTCCCATGTGCTTTGCTATGATTGAAGTAAAATGGAACAGGAACTATCCAGGGTTTTTTCCTTCTTTAATCCAGTCTCTTTGGACTTTGTACATCTGTTTCAAGATGGAGAATAGCGTGAATTGGTTTGGTTCTGTCTTCCTTAGTCCTCTTCTGATGGTGGTGTTTGTTAGAGCACCTTTCTAGGTTGGCTCTGCAGGGTAAAGGTTTAGAAGGTGGGCTTTGATGAAAGAGATAAATAGAGCAAAAAGCCTTGAGTGCAACCAGAGACTTTGACAATGATGAATGCACTCCTGATGTTCCAACATCCAACCAGTTGGTACCGACACAAAGAGAGTCAAGGGAATGCCAAATCAAATTCAGGAGGAATGTTGCAGGATCACTGTTTGTCCAAACAGAATAGCAATCGACACATTGCTGAAGTTAAATACATATTTTGGTGCCAGGAAATATTGTTTTACAGGTGGAAGAAGTAAATCCTCGTGGGAATTTTACGTATTTATCGATTCATTAATTTTGAGATACTGGGTAGTGAATGAAATGTCCAGTTTCTCTCTATTTTTTAAGTTTAAAAAGCTTTTAACAGAGACACATTTATATGTATTTTCAAATGAGATTGCCTTGCTGAGTTGGCAGTTCAGCTGATGAGTGTGTTTTGGAAAGGCTCTGTTGTTACAGTGAGGAAATCAATGGGAGAGTGAGGCAGTCTGATTTTACTTTGGGATCAAATCCAGTAGGCATATTTTGTTGGTAAAGCCATATGTAGATGGGAAGTTTTCTGCTGCAGTGGGAGGTTTGTAGGTCTGTGCAGTTCTGAAAACTTGCCTCTTGCACAGAGCTGAACCTGACAATTCACTCACTGCCAGGCTTTTATTATTCCTTTGTGTAGCATTCAGTTATGTTTTAGTTCATTTGAAATAATTCAGCCATACTTTCTAGGGCTTTATGGAACTCATCAGTGCTGCCTGTGTACCTGTCTGATAAGGCTTTGATAACTTAGCATGATCATTAAACAAACAAATTCTTGTTCTGTTACTAATTGCTAACTGCCTGTTTCTCAGTAGGTAAGTGGAGTCACGTGGCATCTATTAGTTTCTGGTATGTTCTGTTATCTACAGGTAGGTAATCTGTGGTGGAGTTCCTTGCCTTATTACATTGCATTAGAATAATCACTGTTACCTGGCGATGGAAGAGGAGGTAGGTTCTCCTAACTAAAGTGGATAAGATGGCAAAATGTCTTCTCTAGTTTTTCATTTAAAGCAGTTTCTGTTTCTAAAACTGGCGTGTTACTAGTATAGTAACTTTATTTCTTGTTTGTAATTTCCTGATGTTTTCTGCTGGGATGCATTGTGATTTCTGCCTTCCTGTCTCTCCTTTGCAGTGACTCCTATTAAAAGAACCCTGCAACTTGACAAGAGGAATAGGCTTTTCCATGAACTTTGTGAAAGTTTTCAGGGAAAGATTTATCTAATCACTTTTTCTGTTGCATGAACTAGAATTAAAATCTAGATGCAAACACCTTCTATAGTTATGTATTTTTAAAAACCCTGTTTTAAATAGGGGAATTGCAGCCTTGTAGCAACAGGCTTCTCCGTTCTAAGGAATATGATGCTCTTAGAAGCTGTTACATTAACACTGGTGCAATAAAATCCATGAGGGGATGTCAGCATTGTACAGAAGAGTGGTGGTGAAGTGTAAACCAATGTCAGGTGTGGTTGGAAAGGTGTGAGGCAGGACTAGCTTTCTCAGATGGCAGGAGCACACAGGGAGCAATTGACTGCTTGTGAGTGCCACCAATGTCACTGAACTGCCTCTGGTTTGAGCTGATGCACTTCTGCGTAAGCATGACCTAAGGGTGGATTAGTGTTTGCAGAGAATATGGGATGCTTAGTTTTGAATAAACTCATTTGGGTAATTGAAAAACAATATTAAGACAATGCTGGTCAAAGATTTTCCAAAGCAGGATTTAACCTTGGGCTTTGCTATTGAGATTTATTCACTTAAGGTAGCAGCTTGATTTTCAGTAGTATGAACTTCTAAGCAGAAACCATTGCCTGTTCTGCTGTTTGGAAACTTCAAATTCACATACTTGAATAAAACTTACCCATTTTGAAACCTTTGCCCTTAAACATTTGACTCTCACTTTTGTAAACAGTTTACCATCAAAGATCCTAATAATAACATTAATATTTAGAGCTTCGCTTTTAAGCAAAACAAAAGTTTTTCTCCTTTTTGTTGTGCATGCAAATAGTCACTTCATTTACTGTAGGTACCTTGTTTCAAAGAGTCACAGAGCTGTTAGGAGTAGTAAGAATTACCCACCAGAACCAGCTTTAGCACACAGCAGCACGGTGGGATGTTTAATGGATTTTTTTTATTGTAAGTTGTGTTACATAAACCTCAGCAGCTACAGCAACAGTTCTCACTCATTGTGAAAAGGGAGTGTACAGGTCAGTGGTGTAAAAAAGTGAATTGCTCCGGCAGTTTATTGATCAAAATGCTGTAACCTCAAAGAACTTGGAACCGTGAACTATTTTTCCCTCTCTTCTTATGAGGCATAGTTCATTTTACTGTGCAGAGTGCTTTGTGTGGTGCATTCTGAGCAGTAAATTTGGAACTGAAGGATTTTAAGCTGAAGCAACACTACTTGATATTAAGATGATTTACAGCATCTTAATACAAATTTTGACGAGAAAGAAACCATTTCTAACAACTGTGGGGAAAAAAAAAAGTATGGGAAATTTGTTTTTCTCAGGAAAATATTCAAGGCTTTATCCTAAAGGATAAAACTAATTCTGTAACTAGTCAATAAATGTATCACAGAAGCATGGATTGAGGTGTTGCTGAAAGTGCCCAGTGATGGGTAAAATTGGTCTGTGCTAATGTCAAAGTGAACTCACTGCTGTATTGCATCCAATCCGAAGTCAACAATTTGGAGTGCTGGTGGAAAATGCTTTCCTCTGACTCAAAAGTCTGGGGGCCTGCTCCTGTCTTGGAAAGTGAGAACTGATTCATGACAGCATAGATGATGTCACCTGGGAAGGATATTCTCCATCATGTTACATAATGTAGGCGCATAGCGCATAGTTATCTTTGGGGAGACAAGGATGTGCGTTTTGACTTAACATGGTAGACCATAGAGCCTATCATTCTAACCAGGAGTCTTGTTTCTTTTGTACCTTAATTATTCGTTGTAATTTCCATACGTTTGCATTTCACGGTAAACTTTCTGTTCAGTGTACTGCACATTTTTTTTCCCTAAGTTTTTGTTTCTGGTCAGACTAACTCTACTAATACTTATTTTTTTTTTAAGATCCATGCTGCCAGCAAATTATGACAAGTATTCTTGTTTGTTTTCAGTTCCTTATGCGGCATAATTCAAGTATATAACAGTAAAATGTATTGCTCTCTGAACTGGTCTGTAAGGAGGCCTGCTACTTAGTTGTATCTTTGATGCTCCTTTTTGTTACAAACTTCTGCTACAACTTTGTCAATTGCAGCAGCTGTATGCCAGTAAATATGATAAAAGTTTATTCCTTATATTGATGCATGGTATGCTGTTTCATTACTGTCATCGTGGTGTATCTGTTTCTTTCATACACATCTGGAATTGTATTACACAAATCGAATAAACGGGAATGCTGTAGAGTGTGATGGGTAAGCAAATGGGTTTTTTGACTAGACGCTTTTATTTTATATAACAAGCTATACATGCTTTTCAGTTTTGAGACAGGATGCTTCTGAAAGATCTCCCTGTAGAGAACCCAGTTTTTCTCCCTGTGTGGATTCTTTATGGTATTACTGTTACAGGGTAGTCTGTATTTCTGAAACTTGATTCTGTGTACGTTTCTTGTACAATCTGCACTCATCCTGAGACTTTGTGTTGGTAGAGTCACTTTATGCTGCCCAGGATCTATTATGCTATGTCACTTCAGTAGAGGGGAAAATTATTATGCATTTATTTGACCAGCTTTACTTTCAGGTGCTGTTAAGTGGTCCATATTTGTTTCATGTAGTTAATACTGGTTTCCTACTGTGGATGGAAAGGGAATGTTGGCTGTTGAAGTGTGTCTTGTGTTTAACATTGATGCAGTAAAGTCCATTAAGCTGAGTTCACGTAAACAGCAGAAATGTTCGGGTTTTATTGTTGTGTTAAGGTATGTTCAGTTACCCCTGAAATTTGCTGAGTGGTGATTTTATTGTTGTTTTTTTTTTAACAGTGCTAATTGCATATGGCATTTTCTGAAAGTACAGGGTTCCACCTGAAAAGATTTGCTAAGGGAAACTGTATTTTCAAGGGTACTGTGTTTTAGAGAAATTGCCCAACACAGTGTGGGAAGGAACTTAGTGTACATTTGTAACCAATGTATCTCCTTGTGGAATTAGGCATGAAGTAATGCATTTATATTGCAACAAGTTCTCTTAAGACCAAAAGTTCACAGCCATCAACATTGTTTATTTGGCTAGATTGGCCCCTCCGTCTTTCTTCTCCATTTCCTTCAAATTCTTGTAGAGAAAGAGAGTTCAGCATTTCATCCACATTTAAGGGAAAAATGTGGTGCTTTGTAGGACCCCCTGGCTTCACCAGGGTAACAAGAGAATGAAGAAACAGGCTAAGCTGGCACCTCAGCATGTAGTTTCCTAAAAGGAAGAAATACTGGTAGTCTAGTTTGATGAAGCTTGCGTTACTGATGCTCTTCTTATTTGTGGATACACGGAATGTTATTCCTGAGCTATTAACATGCAACTTCACAACTTGTTCTGAATACATTAGGGTAGTTTCTCGTGGTTTTTAAAAAAAGAGCATACATATAAAAAGCAAGCACTCCAAGGATATCTCCTGGGTCATCTGAAAGATGTTGTGCGTCAGAGTAGTTAACGGTGCATATATATAAGGACCAAATTGTCTCTTTGTAATGTTTACTAAATCTTTTTTTCATGTATCAAAACTGATTTCTGCTGTAAAATGTGCTGTAGTTCTGCTCCAGATTAACTATCCATATAATTTAGCCTGTCTTTTTTTCTTTTCTCTTTTTTTCTTTTTTCTTGCTAGCTGGAGAAATGGCAAACTGAATAGTGGAAGAATCTAGTCTGGCTGCTCTCTGAATACATTATTTGTACACTACTCATAGTATTTTATATAAAATAAAAAAAAGCAGTGGAAAAATAAGAGGTGATGCAGGTTATGTGAACAATCAATTTTTTTGTGAAGCAGTAGTCAATAAACCATTACACTATAAAGCACATTGCCTTGTTTAGATGGTCAAGAAAAGATGTTTAACTTCTTTATGTGCCTATGTCACTGATTTTTGTAGCACTGTACATATGTAATTGGACCAGACACATGGTATCTATGTATATAAAGCAACGGAACATAAGGCTTGTTGAGAACAAAATAGTCAACTAATAGTAACAGTGCTTTTCTCAAAGCCTCATCTGTCTTCACATATTTGCTCCATATTTTGAGTCTGACTTTGTAGCAAAACCCTTGTAAAGTGAAGAAGGGAAGTGAGAGTGGAAGGGAACCCCAAACATGTATTCTTGGTACTTGTGAAAAGTGTCAAATAATTCTAGCCAGCAGGAGAAAATCCAGTGTGAATCTTGGACTTGATGAAATGATTCTGTCTTCCTTTTGCTTCACTTTCTTGTTCAGCTGAGGCCTTTGCTTGCACTTATTTCAGTTCTGGGGTTTTGATGCTGTTGTTAGGCTCTAAGAAAATGTAATTGGTTGTAAAAGAGCCCTATTTAAGATTTTGTCTTTTTGATAAACTCTCACATTAGGAATGTAGTCTTAAAAAATATCCTACCTTTTAAAACTATTTTAATTATTTAAAACCAGAAGTTATATGAAATCATGTATCTGGTAGCAATGTTTTGCTTATTTTCATGAACTCTTTTATTTTTGCTTCTGCTTGTGATTTAAACTAAAGAAAAAAAAAAACACTCTTTCAACTTACCTGGCATATATGATGCTCAAATAAGAATTGTTCTCCCCCTATACAGTGTACACAGGACATTACAAGTTCTTATTTAGAAAGGTCCATTTTTAAACCAGCTTCCCCTCTTCGGACTGTTCAGAGCTTGACAGGAGAAAAAAAAAAAAAAGTTGAGGTATATTTACTGTACTGAGAATGTACAAGTTTAGTAAAATGTGTTTTTAAATTTGTTTTAATGTTAGAAAAAATATAAAAGAATAATAGCAAGATGTCACCAGTAGAAGGTTTTCAAGTCCTTGCCCATCTTCTTACAGACGTGAAATATAAGATGTTCTTTAGGGATTTAATTTTCAGTGAAGGCCTCTTACTGTTTGCAGTTTTTTCTCCACAAGCTGTAGTGGAAGGATGCCTGCAATGAGGTTGGTACTCTTAGTGCTCTGATGCAACCTTCCTGTAAAGGAGCAGATAAAACATAGGTATGTCATAAGAAGCTTGAGCATAGCTGTAGAGTCTTGTGTTGGATGTCTGAAGGCTGTAGCTTTGTGTGTTAGCACTGGCAGACTTTATGTATTTCTACGTAGGATCTGGGGAAATTTATGATGCCCAAGAAACTTATGCTGTTTTAAGGCCATCTCAAAATCTTATGATTTCTTGTAAATGTTTTTTCTGGGTGTCAGGAACTTCATCTGGCAAGGATTTTTTTTAAGAGTCTTGTGCTGATTCTTTTCATTGCTGTCCCTTTTAAATCTTTCAGACTTTCATTGCAGCCAGAACATCTTTGTACTGGGAACTGGTTTCTGGAATCATGTTTACTCACATTTCTAACATCTTGTGGTCACTTTTTTTTTGTGCTGCAAGCCTAAAACATGTTTACAGCTGTAGCTTGTTTTCAGTATAGTCTTGAAAGAGCAGTCATCTTCAGATTCAAGGCTTTTGCTTTATTTCATCTCTTTATTTTGCCTGCACATCTCAAGACACATGGTGTGTATCCTGCAAGGGCTTTAAAGTAATTTTTTCATGTTCTTGCTCTTCAAAGCTTCTAATACAGACTTTGTGTTCATTTCTGCAATATCTTGTACTCTTCTATGCAATGGTGGGCTGTGCTAACTGGCTTCATCAAGTCTCATTTGCAGCCAGGACTCAGTCTTTTGTCAAAGCACTGGGCTGCAAGTCTTCGCTTGGCCTTCAGAAGTTGGTCTCCCTAAGAATCATGTAACAGTGACAGAGAGAAACAAAGTTGCATGCTTTCTAACTTGGTTTCTCTTTTCTGCGCCAATGTTTCTTTGGCCGGATTTTCTTTATCACTCTCTGGACTGCTCTGCTAATTCTTTCAACTGAGTTTTGCTCTCATTACTGGCGAACTGTGCGTTTGTGGCATCAACTTTTGGTTGAAATTCTCTGACCCGTTTTAAAGTGAGCTCAGAATTGACTTTCAGGTCCCCTCTTGGCTCCCAGTGTTAATCCCTTTGTGGTAGTAATAGCTGCTGGAGTCTAACAGAGATCTTACAATATGGAAAACAAACTGAAAGTCAGTCATTACGAAAGTGAGTTTAAATTGTAATTTGAAGGTACTGCATAAATGAAATAACACATTGTCTCTGGGTAACGTGGAGAAATAAAATACGCTGAGGTGCTGGTATGATACCTAGAATTAGACATTGCCATAGAGCATACTGATAATATGCCATTGTATTCTTCTAAAATTTATTAACCAGGTTGCATTTAAAAGAGCTTAAAGTGTGTAATTCTGAGCTTTTTGTAGCTGTTTAAGCTGTGTGGGAGTCAGTTTTACAAAAAAAAATAAAAAACAGAAAACATGATTATATACAGCAAAAGATGGGTTTTGTATTTCCTTTATGCATCGGTCTTTTGTGTTCTTTTTCAAAGCAAGTACAAGCAGGCAGAGGTTTGCTTTTGATACAGTGCAACATTTAAAATTCTAGTGTTCTGATAAAGGGTATGCATTATTGAACAACTTTAGCATGGAGGTTTTTGTTTTCAGTATAAAGTTACATTAGGATAATATTTTTTATCATGCTGTTAGAGATGAAAGTATTAGTATAGTAAATAGTTCTCTTTGTCTGATGTTTCTGAATATGCAGTACTAGCTTGCATACTGTGCTCCTGAACTTCAGCAGGAACCAAGAGCTGGCTGTGTACTCTTTGCCAGGAGGACAGCACTTCGTCTCTCTGTGTGGGAACAGCATCTTTCTCAGGCATAAATTGTGCTCATACCACTGCCAGCAGAATAACAGGATAACTTCTCAGAATAGCTTCTCTATTTCTGTTTCTCTAGTTGATGTTATGCCTTTGTATTGTGGTGGGGGGGGGGCTTGACCATTCCAGTGAGATGCCTGAGACACAGTCTGACTTAGATCTGTTAGGTCTATGCAAATATGAATGCTTTGTTGTGGAATTCATATAATAAATAGTAGTTCTTAGAAGTGTGTTTTCGACACCTTCAGAGGAAAAGAAAAAAAGTCAGTTAAATATTCTTGTGATTAAAAACAAAAAACTTAAAATTGTATCTACCTCAAATGTTTCTTTAGAGCTGGGCCTAAAGTATTTCTTGTGCTTGTTACTGACTTGAAACCATTAAATGCATTACAGAACTGTAGTAATAACACAATGTTAACAGCTTCTTAATTCTTGTTTATATCTGTAACAGCCTGTGTATAGAGAGAGTTCTTTCTGTATACCTTCAGTGAGGAACCTTTGGCTTCTAATGTGTCAATACAAAACATTTTTATCTCTAAGACAAGCAAAACATGCATGGCTGGTGCAGTTGTTCTGGCTTCTTTTAGAAAATTTCCTTGTGACCAACTGAGCATAGGTAGTGGACCACTGAAATATCAATATGCTGTTTCCTACATGATGGTGCTAATTCCCTGGCTTTTTTTTTTTCTTCCTAGTTATGCTACAATAAAAGCATATAATAAGTAGAAATAATGTCACTAGGAGAAATTATGTAAAATTTAGTGTAAGTAGAGATATCTAGTATGAAATGTTTTTTTAAGGTAATGGTCTTTTAATAGTATTTTTACAGCACAGGCTACCACAAGATCATAAGTAGTTCAAATGAAGTTTGCCAGTCCATGTTGATCATACTAAATGCAAGACATTTTAGCTAGCCAAGATCACCCATATAGCCAAGATCAACCTTATATAGCTTAATATCTTCTGTAGCTTTCAGAATATCTCGAAGTCATAAATGCTAAGAAAAGATGCTTAAGTGCTTCAATAACATATTTTAGCTTTCCTCTGAAACAGTGTTGTTCAGCTGCTGGCTTGAGATAACCACAAGGCTGAAGAGCTCAGTCGACTGTCTGATGAACTGTTAATGAGCGTTATGTTATTTTCCCCTCTCATTTTTCTAGGCTGTTCAATTAACCCCCAGACGATGGCTGAATCTGCAGGAGTACCAAAGCAAAAAGCTGATGGCAGACCACGGGGTTACAGTTCAGAGATTCTTTGTGGCTGATTCTGCAGATGATGCCCTGGAGGCTGCTCAGAGACTAAGTAAGTTGACTGATAATGGGAATAATCTGCTTCACCGGATAGCAATCTGGAAAATAAATTGCTTTCTAATAAGTTGTACACAATCTTCAAATTGACGTTTATTGAAAAGGCTTGATATGTTATCCAAACCATAAATATTTATTTTATTTATGATCAGCAGTGCTTAACAGCAATATTTTCTCTGAAGTTTACTTCTTAAGGGTAGGAAACATGTAGCACAGAGTCTTTAATTGATACTAAGTCATTTTGCCAATTTAGAATGGAGAATACCCTCGTGAATACATGTTGTATACTTGATTAAAATGTAAGGAACTGAAGTAAACTTGTGGAAAAAGTTGTTTGAAAATATTTGCTTTATTAAAAAGCAAAAGAAGAAAGAGGTTTTGAACTCTGATTGTGAAGATACTCAGAACTGAGTTGCATGGAATACTGGGTAACTTGCTTTAGCAGACCTTGCTTTGAGCCGTATGGGGTGACTGAGACGATCACCAGAGGGACCATTTAGCCTCAACTAGTCTATCATTTTATAAAGGAATAAAATATGTAAGAATTACATGCATATTTGTCCACACGTGTTATTCCATCTGAGGAAAAGAGAAAAGGTGAGTTTTGTGTTAATCACCATCACAAAAGGATTTGACAATGGCCAGAAGAGAAGATCATGGTTCTGGAGACAACATCTTCATTTTAGTGTAATGAAGATGAGATTGTGGATCAGAAAGGAATTTATGTAATACCTGTCATATCCAAAGGAAGTATGTTCAAGTATGTTTTTCACCCAATTCTGGATATAAAGAATTTCTTAACAGTATTTTATTTTTAGTTTAATAGAAGTTAAATCAGAAGTGTAAAAATGAATGTGCCATAATCAACGTGCCAGAGGACAAAAGTTGTTGTAGTCTAATTGTCTAATAACAGGAAGTTTTTTAATGCTCTACTTAAGGCACAAGCCACTTAGTTCAATGTATTTCAGTTTTACACACTGGAAAGTAAATAACAATTTACTGATCCCAAAGATCTCATCAGTCCTCAAGTAGCTGAATAGGATTAGCATAATAGCTTGATAAATCTTTATAATGTTGTGAAGGTGATATATTTTTCAGTAATCAAAGCCTTCTTACGTCAACTAGAATATTTGAAAATATATTTGAAGCAAAAGCATTAAATGCTACTGTTATGGTCATTTGTCAGTACAAACTGAAAAAATGCAGGCGCAAAGCAAAGCTCATAAAATTTGAGGGTTTTTTTGTGTGTATGGATATCTGAGAAAACCAGAAAACGCCCTATGAAGCTGTGGCAGCTTTTGTCCGCAAATCTTTCAGTGCTTAAACTCTCTTCTCAGTCATTGAGATCATAAATGGATTAGCATATCCAATAACTATAACTATTCTAGATCCTTATAACTATTTGCAGAAATTAATTGCTCCATTAAAGGCAGCAGGCCTTTTCTGTTCTATGATGCTGGATTTATTTTAAGTAACCTTCCGTAGCTTGGTTGCTTTGCAAATCATTTTGGTCTATTAAAGCAAACTGTAGAAATTCAAATAATCAAAAAATGTATTTAAAAAAAAATTGTTAATCAAACTCAAGTCAATTGTATGCATTTTAACTGGGATGGCTTGTGAACACCTTAAACGTTGTCTCTCAGTGGTATCTTTCTTCATTTTGAAGAGTTATATTCAATCAGCCTACATTAACCCACAATTCTTTAACACAGTAGAGTATGAAAGCTATTTCATGTTGAAATGACTGACACATCCCTTTGTTCCACTAAATAATTAAACATCCTTGCAATCATTCTGTTACTATGCTGTTGTACTTCTAACATGTATTTGAAAACTAAGAATCAGGAATGTGTTCTGTTTCTGTTGTTGTTGTACTAAGATTTTATCAGATTCATGTCCTCTGATCCATCAGGCAAGTAGTATCTCTATCACTCAGAATTATCTGTGTTGTGAGCTGTTGTCTTCTGAATATGCAGCTGATAAAAGGTTTGGAGCATACCAAAAACCTTTAGCCTACTGCAGGCACAAAATATTCCAAAATAAGGAATGGAGGCGGCCTTGGGATGTTCTTGACAGACAGACATTCTGCAGTAGAAGATGGAGAAAGGAAAGGCCAGTATCCTTGCCAAGGCCTGCTCAAAAATCTGGTGTTTTAGGTACTAAATGCCACGTGGCCGCTGTCTTTCACTTCTCAAACAAGAAGGGATACTTGCCAGCATACTCAGAAGTTATTCATACTGAAGGGGTATTTTTCTAGTGAAAAAGATTCTTTCTGTAGATATGTTTCCATGAACACAGGGGAAGCAGTATTTTCGCTAGATAATCTTACAGCATTATGTCATTCATGTGGGTCTGTGTATGTGGTAGTGGGTGCAAATAAAGGGGCAGAAATTCCTGATTTGACAGAGTGTAAATCTGAAAAATAATGAAATTCCACAATTTTCTCAAAAAGAGAAGACTGTGCATGTTGGTTATGGTATATATCGTATTGCTGCAGTGCTTGTAGTCATTGGTTGCAATGCTGTTGGATTTCATGTTGAGGGAAATGGAAAGGGATGGGATTAGACCATTTTTGCTGCTGTCTTCACTTGTCAGGAAGGTGTTAATGCATGTGTTCTTAAAGGCTTTACTTTTACTTGGTATCAGCAGTTTTATTATAGTTTTATTATAGTTTGCTCATTTCCTCTATTGCTCTGTGTTATTAATGTGTATACTGAATACACTGAATATTAATTTTCTCAGAAATATTTTCAAAACTTACCAACAGTACAAAAGGCAGTCTACAAGGAATTTGTAATGGAATTAAAAGATTGGTTGGTTTTTTTTTTCTTAAGATAAGAATGGCAGATGTGAGGAAAATTAAAATGACATCACTAATATTGACTTCAAAAGAAGTTGAGTTCAGTAAGGAATTCAGAATTAGACCCCAAGGAATTAATTGCCTTTTACGTGCTAAGCAATTTTCAGCTGTAAGTCTTGTAAAGAAGGTAGTATTTGCAGAATATCAGGAAATGTGGTTACAAATGGCTGCATGTTTCATGCTGAATTTCCTAAGTTTTCAAGAAAGAAAAAGGTGTTGTGCTGTTTTGCTGGATCAGTAAGGTATTGGTTGATATGCCATCTGAAGAAACACAACCTGTAAACAAGTTCTTACAGTTCAAGTACCTCTACTTAATGGGAAACAAAGTGAAGTGTTTGGAAGCTGAGCATTCATTTGAAATGTAAGGCAATCTAGCTTTTCCTGTATTCACTCTCAAGTCTTTTGATCTGATTCTCACAAAATGCAGTTGTACCTTCAGAGCTCGTTTATCTGGGGAAGGAGTTTCTTTTCCACATACTATAGTAGCAATGTGAGAGAAGGAAAAAAATGCTTATCTATGCTTACATAACACCCATTTTATTAGGATGTGAGCATTTTCATTGCTTGCATTGGGCAGATGCACTGTGCAACATTTGGAAACCATCATTTTCCCTTCCCTTCCCCACCTGGGGTACTTAAGTCTACTTCAGCTCTTGCACTGTGCTTTATGTTCTGTCTGATGGTGGAGCTGTTAAGGGGAACCATCATTTTAAACCAGTAGGTGGACAAAAAGCTGAAAGGGATTATAATTATGCTGGAGGGTGTTACTACGTACTGTCAATTGGCTCTTTGAATCAGTAGAGAACTTACAGAGGGGGCTGAAAATGCTGAGTATCCTAAATTGATGGTAGAAGCTTGGCATGCTTCTGGCATTTCTTTTCCTGATTTTTAACAAAAGCAATAGAGTGCTGCCTGTTGCCACTTAGAGTGTTTCATTACATTTAGGAATCAGTCAGGTGCAGTGTTCACACTCTATCACACAGAAATGCAATTGAATTGAGTGCAAGGCCTTTGTTCAGTCTTTTTTCTTTTTTTTTTCCCTGAAGAAAAATATAAGAACATGTAGTCTCTGCATATCCTATTTCTATTGTCTTATGCATGACAGAACTCTGCTCTGGACTAAAGGCAGGCTTTTTATATCAGGCTAAAGAGGTAAAAGTACTTCATGAGCAACAGCAGAGGATTACTGAAGCCTCTTTCTATGAGATAATTTACCTGTCACCATTTTTTACATTGTGGAGATTACAGTCATGTGATCCCTATTCCTTCCTGTTTCATACAGGGATTTTTTCCATGGCTATGCTTACTTTTAGATGAAGTCTAAATTTGTAGATGCTGTTTTAGATCACTTATTTCAAAGTTCTTCTCCAGTACAGATCAGAAAACCACTTGAAAGCAGTGTATGTTTAGAAGAAATAAAAAATTGGTCCTTAGGTTGGTAATTTTTTTATCCTATAGAAACACTAATCCTACAGTTAACCTATGCTTTTATGTTATTGTGTGGTTCACTGTGTAGTAATAATCTTTCACCTATGCGTAACGTTTCATTTCTCCAAAAGCTGCAATGGTACTGTATGATTTTAGCTAGCTGTTTTTGAAAGCCCCTTGGTTTATACTTCTTTGCATCTTGTGAACAATCGCATCACTGAAACATGCTGTTCCACAGAGCTGTGTGCAGCAACTCTGCTCTGTTAAGGAACTGCTTTCCCTAAAGCCTTCTTATGTTCTCTGACAGCTTTTATTAAAGTTCTTTGTACCTAAGTTATGTCTTTCTAGAGCTATCCTTTCAGACAAGATGATGCTATAAGTTATGGTCTAATATGATTCTATTCTCAAATGGGTGTTCAGAAAGCAACCTCTTATATTTAATAGGAAGCCAGTGCTGGTTGAGATTATTCTGGACCTCATTTACTATTATTGAGAACAAGCATATCTCCTGCACTGAGCAATCCAGTTAATGGATTAGCATTCAGGTAATGGATTTTGCCTAGTCTTAAGTGTGAAATCCAGTACTAGGGGATATCTGCATTTTGCTGCAAGTTTGTATTAGGAAATACCTGTTTTTACCCTGTTCCTCCCACTCTTCGTAGATGTCTCTTGGATGCAGTTTATGGATTTCATCATCCATTTCAAAGCTCCACAGGATTTGCTGCGGTCTGTGGTTTTGTTGTCTCTCCCTTTTTCTTTTTTACTATTCTTATTTATTTATTTATTCATTTTTAGAGCCTTTTTCTCACTGTAACCATTTGGTCTCTTTCTAATGCCATTTTACCTTGTGACTTCTGATTGAGAGCTGTCTCTTCTCTTTTGTTGTGCAGAAGTCTGTCATAGTGTATCTTCCTTTCAACAAATGAATGCAACAGCTGCATTCTGCTGGAAGATACTACGTATTTGAGCACACACTATTCTTTTTCCCCCCAAGTGTTTTGCTTAAGCCACCATTTATTTGACAGGCAGCTGGGAAATGAATGTTTTTGAATATGATCACTAGCACTTCTAACAATATTTCTCTCTATTGGTTCATGTTGAAATGGTTTGATTTTTGCCTTTTTTCTGAGTTTAGTTGTGCCAAGAATATTAAAAATCTCCCTCATGTCTGAAAATGATGCAAATAACAAACTTAGTGTGGGGGGGAGATTTGTAATTGTGGTTGGAATTGATGATCTTGAAGGTCTTTTCCAGCTTGAGCAATTCTGTGGTTCTATGACCAATGTGTCAGGGATGCAAGTCGCTTATCCTGTCTGCTTAATGAGGAAACCTGGGAGAATCAGAGGACCCTTCTGCTGGATGTGAGCCCTATAATACCACTGCTGTCTCCTCGTCCTCTGTGTGTGGTTGGTTTGTTTATGTCCCTTGTAATTCCGTCTTGTTCTCCCTGCTCCCCTCCCGCTGCGTTCTGTGCAGTGAAACTATTTCACAGAGGCTGCTGAGAAGGGGCGAAATATTAAGCCCTGTGATGTTTAAGCAATGTAATGTCCTTGGTAAGCCCTGCAAGGGCTCCATCACTTGGCTTTATATACGTGCCTGGTTCCTTCTCTTCAGCTCAGCAGTGTTTTTGCACAGAAGCCCCAAGCACCTGTGTGGAGAGGGGCAGCTGTCCAACAGCACGTGCACTTGTTGGTAACGGCCACATGTGTTGTGTCCTGTGTGCCAGAAACACTGACAAGGCAATTTCAGCTTTCCTGTCTGCAATTTTGGGTTTTATTCTTTTTGAAGCAAAATAAATGAAAGAATGTTGTCCAAGCTTACCACTGCATACTACAGTGTTTCAAGTCTTGCCTTTCAGATCCAAGTTAAATTATACATTTCAGCATTTTTAATGTTTTAGAGTTGGACATTCTTCAAGGGACCCTGAGTCTGGTGAGGACTTAATGAAGTAGTTGATTTTCCAATGCACGGTAATGAAAAACAAATGTGTTTTGTTTGTCTTACCTGCTCCTTCTGTTAGAAAATTACGTGCTGAATGTAAGTCAGTAAATGCAAGCTGGAGACTGCTTTCGGTAGTTGGGTATTTTACAACTATTCTTTGTCATCAAATGTCTTCATATTTAATAGATTTATAGTAATATGAGTAATGGCTTGGGGGCTAACAAATCAAAATCTCATTTCAGATGTTTGACACTAATGTTGTTCTGACTTATTGTTCCCTGTGTTAGATTTTTGATCAAATTACCAAAATAGCTACTTGGAAGTAAGAACACAAAGGAAAAAAGGCTCTAGAAATGGGATACTGCATTTCATATTTAAAGCACGTCACAGAAAGCAGTCACTTACAAATTTCTACTGAGTTAAATATATTAGTGGATTTTTGTTTATAAAAAAAAAAAAAAAAGATGACAGAATCCATAGCTCTTGATGCAACAATTTTAGAAGGTGGTAAAAAGTGCAGTGTGTCACAGGGAAGGTACAAATTGAGTGCTGGTGTTGATTCTGGGCTGGTCACAGTGTATTTTACAGTTCTTCAAGGTAGTTTTGCAGCTGCAAAACAATAACCAGATGTGTAATTGTGAAGCAGCTGCATGAAATTCTCATTTTTTATGCATAAAATCAGAGCCGTTAGACATGCTTTATGCGTAAGATAGGAAAAACTAAACAACATTGCTTTTTCTCTGCAGCTCTGTAAAGGAGAGAAATCACCCCTTCTGTACTCTCTGGATGCCCATCTGCTTTAGAATGTTTGGGGCTGATTACTGAAACCAAATTTTGTTGCTCCTTACTTCTCTGGCTTGCTCTGGAAATGTTATAAAGCATTTGTGTTGTTTTTAATTTATAAAGCACTGTTGTAAAAATCCATCTGTGACACCAAATAGTCATTTTTCAAATCCACCTGTGTTTATAGTTGATGCTTTTATCCAAATACCACAGTGTATCCCCTTCTGGGAATGTCTGCTTCTGATGGAAGATGAATGAGCTGTGCTGGATTTTTGGTTTTGTGTGGCTTTTTTTTTTTTTATTAGTGTTCTGCCATCGCTGACTGTGCTACTGAGTGAGTTTCAAGGCAGAAAGGAATGCAAATCTTTCATGTGATATAAAGTGTAGCACTACTGAAAGAAATGCCAGCTTAGCTTAATGATCATTTAGTTATCATTAGTGTTTTAACAAGGTGTATGGCTCAAATAACATTGCCCGGAAGCTATAATGTGACTTTTGCTTTCTTGAGAATTCTCTCATTTCCTATGAACCCTGATTAACTTTTTAAATAAATATCCACGTTGATATTAATTATAGCTCAGCACATTTTGATAACAAACACTGCCAATGCTATTGGTTAAACCTGTGATGGAAAGATCCACTTCTCAGCTGGCAGCTTGCAGGTTGCCCTCTCTGGGGCTCATTACTATGGCTGTGTTGTGTTGTGATCTTTGGGGTGACCTTGATCAGAGGAATTGCAGTTCTTCTGTTTACATGGTACAAACTCTCAGCAGGAGACGTGTTTTAAGTATTAATTTTGTAACAGTGTTTATTGGTTAGAAACTGGAAATGAGATGACAGAGCCCCGCAGATTGATGGCTGTATGATGCATTTAATCTCATGTATACTAATGTAAAATATGTAATTGATACTTATGTCTGTAAAATATTTTGTTTTTAAGTTTTTCTAATGGGAATAGAAGTAGAGTAAAATTATGTTGAATTAGTATAAAATCTAAGAGTAAAATGATGACTGTCTAGAGACGAGAATGTTTTAGAATTAATCCTTTTTTATAGCGTCTCTTAGGTCCTTAGTGGCAAAGCTTTTTCATGTGGTCAGCAGTTTGGTAGCAGTTGCTTGGGTGAAATAGCATATTTATTCCTTCCTCCATTCTGTAGATGTTTTTACACTTGCAACTGATTTTGTTTGAGGCTGTAGTTTCATCTGCAAGGGGGCAAAGATGACGGTAGATCTGACATTGTCTCCTTGTTAGCTGTTATCCTGCGTACTTGCAGAGACCCTTACTTTTGTAATCTCAGCTCAGAAGATGGACGTAGCAAAGAGCAGGAGGAACTGGGTCAAATGTAGTGGGAATTAAACTGGGGAACTTTGCAAAGAATGAAGTTTCACAGCATCACAGAATCGTAGGGATTGGAAGGACCTCAAGAGATCGAGTCCAACCCCCCTGCCAAAGCAGTTCTCTACAGCAGGTCACACAGGTAGGTGTCCAGGCGAGTCTTGAATGTCTCCAGAGAAGGAGACTCCACAACATCCCTGGGCAGCCTGTTCGTGTGTCACGTGTGTGTCACGCGTCATTCCCCCTGGTTTGTTTTCCAGTTTTGAGAAATTATAAGTTCTTTCCAATTAGTAGTTGACACTGCACTGAAATAAACAGCTCTTATTGAGCTGTTGAGAATTCATTTAAAGAAAAGCATCTGAACTATTGCTCCATTTTATTTATTTTTTTACTGTTTCTTGTGCTGAGTGTTATAGGCAGCTGTTCTGGTTATTGCCCTTCTTGGATGCCTTTGTCATTTTCCCTGCTCTCCACCAACAGCCCATAGCTGACAGAATGTAGCAGGAAGGTTCAGTTGTTAGATAACCACTTTCAGTATGAAAGTTGAAGCAGCATCTTGTAAGTCAGTTGTTTCTGTTAAACACATTATACTGTTGGTCCTTATGGAATAGGTGGTGTTTTAGGATGGGCTGTGATTGGTGTGTAAGGATATTAACCTGTATGTTTGCCATGCAAATACATGGTTTTGAACCAAGCCAGAAATCTCTGTTGCAACTGACCTGGCAAGCTGCAAAATGCTCAGAGAGCTAACAATAAGCACCAAGAGCTTTGTACTAGGATCTCCTTCCTCTCTCTCCCTCCCCCAGCCTCTGGCCTATGGAGTAAGTTTAACACTGTTTTGCAAAGGTTAGTATGACTTGCAAGAGATTTTTTTTGTCTTTAAAGATGGGAGCAATTTACAATCTGATATTTTGACTAACAATTGTGACCGTTAAGAGGCTGCAATATTTTTTGTGCAGATAGTCTCTACCTAAGATGATATGGCAGTTTTTTGAAGCTGAACTGACATTCCGTTAATCTGCTACCTCATATTTGAGAGAGCGCTGTGAATTTTAAAATGTTTATCTACATTTCTTCAAATATTTGCAGTTTAAGAAAAGTAGAATGTTTAAACACACTCATGAAAATATAATGCATCTTTGTAACTCTTCTGAATTCAGTCGGGAGGTGCTATCTAACTTCATGTACCATGGTGTATTTTAAATGAGGCATTAACTCTCAAGAGTATCATCATGAAAAACACTTAGTTCCAGAAGTTAGCTGTGCTATTATTTAAGTGGTATTTGTTTTGTTATAAAAATTCCAAGTTGACCGTGTTACCTATAAGTGGTGTACTCTCCCCTGTCCCACTGTTCAAGTCAGCTATTGTTTCTTGCATCATTGTGAAGGAGAACATTTTTCTTGCACCTCCCTTGGGCTCAATTGTACTGCTCACCTGAGTAAGATAAATAGGGCCAAACTTCAGGCTATAAATCTTCAATATATTTATTGTTCTAAATGCTTAAGAACAACTCAGGATTTTTGCAGAGAGAGGAACGTAAGGCAACCTCAAGAAGTTTACAGTATACGTAGTAACCTATGTAAGTGGTAAAAAGAAAAATGAGGAGTAAGAGGAGGTGGTTGATAGCAAGATGGGAATGCTACAGCAGTGTAACTATGATGCATATGCAGAATTATTTTGGAAGAAGGTCTGGGGGGGGGAGGAAAAAGTTGGATGCTTGAACAGCTGAAATGTTCTGTGGTAAGTTAGGGGTTTTTTTTTGTGCCAGAAGCATCATTCCTTTGCTTAGTGTATTTGACCGTGTTCTACCAGTTTCTCATGAGTGATCTGTTAGTACTATTTCATTCTATACTCTTTTCTTTTTTTGAGTTTTTGGGGGAAGAGAAAAATCTCTTACTTCACTTAGCCCCATTCTAAATCTATTCAAGTCGCTGGGAAGACCGTTCATTACTTCCCTGCACTTCCCTCCACTCCCTGCCAAATCTCATCCCTTCATCCCTGCAGGTGTTCATCTGTTTGAGCAGCAGCTTTCTTCATCTCATTGCCTGTCAGGTGTTGAGCATTGTGCTCTGCTGAAGAATGTTGTCATAACAATCCTGATTCTGCGTCTGCTTATTCAACATCCACTTTTGTGCCTGTTACCCCTGAGGAATCTTCTGCACAGGGGTTCTGGTGGTTTTTGTTGTTTGTTTGTTTTTAATGCTCATTAAAGCTTTAGTGTGCTTGAATTTTCTTTTCGTTACTTGTTTTCCACGTTTTACCTGCAGTGTAATGCAGCTTTTGTTTTTTATGTGGTTAGGATAGAAGTGGAACAAGAGACTTGAGGCAGATTACTGCAAATTTAACTATCTGACAAAAAAATAGCTTCCTATACAAATTTGCCCCCACAATTAAGGTCTTATGTCTCTTATCATAAAGTAATCTGCTATATACATCGAGTACTTAACATGTGTTATAAATAGCTTTTGAGTGATAGTCTTATTTGAAGTCTGTATGCAGATAGTATTTATTTAAATAATTGTTTAATCTATAAGAAATTGTTGCACGCTCTCTTACTGAAAAATCACTTTGCAATTTTGGGATGAAAACCATTTTGTGTCTTTCCATATTGCACGTTGTTCAGTTTCCAAAGAAGTCTTCTGCCTCTTCTGGATTTCTTCATCTTTGACTGTTGTAAGAATCTGATTGTTACGGGTTCTGATTAATGGCTGATTTTACACTTTTTGACATCTAGTATCCTGTAAATAGTGATACGTATATATGCACTTCCATAAAGGGCACGAAGCATTCCTTCAGAAAGGAATGAGCTACTAAAGAAAGGAAGTAAATGGGTTGGCTTAAATACTAGAGGGAGACTTTTAATGGCTAGATTCAGAGGTAGCTTAGCAAAACTACTCAAGTTGTCTATATGATGTTGTACCTGTCAGTTGTGCAGAGAGGAATGTAATTAGTGCAGTCAGCAGCAGGCAGGACAACGTTAATTATACATTTTCTTGCCTCTCTGAATTGTTTCAGCAAGGTGGGTAAATTATGTCATGAGAGATATTCTGGGAGTTGGCTGTGACTGCTGTTTGCACAGATGTAGTTTGCACTGCCTCAAACAGAGAGCCTGAACTTGATCTCGAAGTAAGAAGGCTGAAGTGGAAGAGTCAGGAGAAGCACAAACAAGACATCATGTAAGAATTCTGGTTCTTATGGAATAGGAAAATTTTTCTCTATCTGACACCTCAACAAAATCTGAAACTATTTTCTGCAGTGCAGAAGACAGTAATATTGTAACTTTCTTCAGCAGTTAGAATTTTAACTTACAATTTGTAAACCAGGCAGACACAACTGAGTGTGATTTGAGAAGTGAGTTTTTCCAGTGTGGTAAAACAACTTGCTGACCTTCAGCCAGTAAATTATTAACCTGTTCTTAATAGTTGTTGGGATGTCAGGGGGTTCATCTGGTTTTGAGGATTCATACCAGGGGCCATGGGGATGGTGCTTAGGTCATATGTTTGTCATTTAAGTAGCAGAACATTCAAACTCTTGGCTGGACCACAGTCATGAAGATGGTGCATAGATGTGGTTCTCTTCTGCTGACAAGCTTAACGTGAGTTTGATTCACAGTCCTCCTCATCTGAAGCCAAAAATTAGCTCAACAACACTACATGAAGAATGTGAACATTTGAGGAGTACTTGCTCACCTGTTCTGTTGATCTTTTTGTAGGTTCAGCACTGGTTTAAAATATGTAAATCAGCTTTGTATTCTCTCTTTGTAAATATAGTTGCTGTTTATTTCAATTTGAACATTTTGATTGTTCCCTTTATGTGTGAGTAATTGAAAAAGCTGCACATCTTGGAATTTGATACAGCTGCTCCCTTGTTGCCATGCCAGGACTCTGATTTCATTAAAGCATGCAGGATGCAGGTTCCAGGCATATACCTACTTGGAGAGTCCCCCCAGAGCTCATCTTGCAGTGAGTCTAAGTGGAACTGAGTAGCGCTGATTTCAACATTGTGTTGAGATACATCTTTCCCTGTAAATGCTGACTGCCAGACAAGAAGCTAATGCCTCCCAGGAGCCTTTACATTTATTTATGTAGACTTTACTCAACGGTAGGGAATCTGGAGAACTCAAAGTCTTAAGTGTAATGTATGTAGTTATATCTTTGCTACAGAGCTGGTGAGTGATTGGAGCTTGAAATAAAAATGTTAAGCTGCTAGAATTGATCAGTAGAATGCTTCCCTTCCAGGACTAGGGAATGTCTACACAGGATATCATAGTGCATGAGGAAGGCAAAGTAATCTTGTAAATATCCAGTTCAACATTAATTACAAAGCTTGCAGAAGAGCCTAGCGTATGTATGTGCCCATGGCCAAGACCCTCTGTCTTTTAACTGATTAAAAAGAGCATTTTTCACTACTAAATTTGGTTTTCTTGAGCATCCTCCTTTCCACAAGATTTAAAGAAGTAATAATATAGTTTAAGGAGAATCATGGTTTGTATTCTTTGGGTTTAAACTTGTCAGTGGTTGGCCTCGCTACAGACTGCTCAGTCACAATTACACAGCATTTGGTATGCTATCCACCCACTGTTCTGAATAAATCCTGTGTGACAAATCAAATGCTGAATTGATTCAAACGAAATGCTTGGGCAAAGCTGTGTAAGCCTTCACAAGTTCACGGAAGAAGATTGATTAGGAGACTGGAGCAGCCATGGGAAGCAGTGGATGGCTGCACTGTGCAGAGCCTGCAAGGGACACGCTGCTCGTGCTCCCTGTGGGAAGGGGCACATCCAAAGTTCTGGAGCTTCAGGAACAGCTCAACACGTTGTGAGCTCAGCTTCCTTTCAGAAGCTGCAGAATTTGTGCAGGTCTCGCAGGAAGTTTGCAGTCTGCTCTTACCAGTGATAGCTGTAGATGTCAGGGAACTTTTTCTTAATTTTCTGCCTAGGTCAGCGCTTCATTCTGAAATGCAAATGTAGCCACAAAGGAATTAATTACTAAATTTGGTAATCCTGGTGACACAGTGAGTTAAAATGCGTATTTAATAATCTATTAGCTTGCAAAATATTTCTCATTTAATGATCAACCTGCTGTTTTGGAAGGAGATGGTAAGTGGTGTGATCACCTGCTGGTTTAAGGGGCTCACTGAATGCATTGTGAGCATGGGGGAACTCCAAGATCTTAGTTAAGTTACAAGGTTTATCTCTGAGACTTATGTGGAGCTCCAGGAAAAGTGGTAGAAATTAAGAAATACATATATAGGAATTTTAACTGCATTATTGTTGAAATGGTTTTGTTTAGAGTGTTTTTTTTTTCCTGTAATTTAAATTTAGACTAATAATGAATTTTGGATTCAACTTAATTATATGGTTATAATGACTATATATTCTTGACTTTGTGTATCTGTCTCAATACAGACTGTTTTCTCCTTTTCTTTTGCTCAAGATTTTGAGCATAATGAGACTTGCAACCTAGTTTGACTCAGACATGTAATAGCCAGGACTGCTGCTTCCCTGAAGTTCAACGTCTGGAACTCCAGAAGTTCTCTGAGCTGTATGCAGTCCTCAAGAGACAAATTTGGGGGAATTTTCAGCCCCATTTATTTTTTTAAGTTTATTATGAAACCACAGTCAGTACACAGAAAGCATTCCTTACCTGGAAATATTTTTTGCCAGAACAAAACCACTGTTTCTTTTGCTTATAAAATAGGTTTGTGTGGGAGAGTGAAGGATCTTACATAAAGTATTGTCTTTTTTTTTTTTTTTTTACCTCAGTTCAGTGGGGAATATCAATTTTTGGTTCTTCAACTGTGAAGAAAGATCAAAAGATAGAATTGACAATCTAAAAAAGGGTGAGGTGGGACGGGCTGCTTGCCCTCCTGTTCCCTGATGTGCTTCAGGCTCCTGCTTTTCCAAGCAGAGTACATTTACAGATGAATCAAGTTGTGGGATTTCCTGTATTTTTTTTTCTTCATCTAAATCAATAGTTTGGGGAGTAATAATACCTTGAATATAAAAGTTAAAATAACACAACTTTATATTATTTTTATGGACTTCTGTTGCCGATATAGGCAGTAGTTCTCAGATATATCAGGGTTCTCACTGTGGAATACTTACATTATAAAGAATTATCATTGATTTTACTTCTCTAGAATCCTTTTTTTAAGGGTGGTGCATAATGCATTTGATATTCAGGCCCACGTACAGCTAGGGCTACTCTTATTCTTCCTTAAATGCTTGGCTGGATGCATATTTGAATAGTCATATAAAAGCTAATTTCAGTCACTGTGTTGGGAAACTTTATAGAGATTGGCTTTTCTGCTTTGTATTCAGTCATATTTTTATCTTTAATAATAAAATGTGATTTATTCTTAGAGGCATGTATTCACAAGTGGAGGACATTAAGTTGTCAATGGGAGAAATAGAAAAGGGAAGAGTATGTAAACTTTAGAAGCCTCAAACTGAAAAACAACTTTGAAGACTTTCATTTAATAAAATGTATTATTTTCTGCATTAATTAAAAATGAACAGGTGTGGCTCAGTTGGGACAAGCAAATTTTTTGTAAGTACTCTGAGATACCACAGCTTTCTTTCATATGTTTTGTATGCAAAGGGGTCTGGAGGCAGAATTGACCCCTGTGACTGTAGGAGCCTTGATACTGTAAGGTGCATGCTTAACTGCATGTGGCTGAATTGCTTTGCTGGGTAGAGAATACTAGAAGTAATGGGAAGATACCCACTGACCTTATGATTTGTATTGTGTTACAGTAATTCAGCATGCTTGAGAGAGTAAGAAGTTCCAACTGAGAGTTAAAAATAGTTGGTTTTTTTTTTTTTTTTTTAAGTAGTGCTTGACTTTATTTCTGCTTTTTGATGCCACTTACTATAGACACAACACTAGTCTTGCCATGTAATATGTTAATTCAGTGGATACTGTAAAAAATAAACAGGCCTCATTTGACTTCAGGTGCATCTTTGTGGGAAAGTACTATTTTTAGGCTATTTTTGGTGTCCATATGTTTGTGTCTTTACCCATGCAGGCAGAGGGTGTTTACGTTTCGAACTCTGTGCTTTGGCACATCTTGGTATGGTAAAGGTGCAAATAATGAGCTACAGAATGCTCATTTCAAATACAGATTATCTGGAGTTTCAAAAACAACAGCATGATCTGGCAGCTCTGGGTTATTTTGGAGACGGGTTCTCAGGGCAGGGTACTCTGCATTGTAGCATTTGAACAATACAACCTCCGTAAAAGGCTTCCAAATGATTGCCAGAGATTGAACGATTTGTAATGCTTAGAGCAGGATTTTTTTGATCCAGGCTTCCTCAAGCACTGTCTTCCTTCATCAAGTCAAGTGTATTCCAGGAAACCTTTGAGAGCAAACCCACAGGCCTTAAATTTAGATGCCTGTGTGATAGGTTTGCAAGGCTGAGGTCAATAAGCAATAAAAGTCTGACTGTGTTTGATCTGGGTAGATTTTGAGCCACTTTGAACTACTTCTAATTCACATACTGCAGAATTAAATCTTATTTTTTGATAGTTGTTCTGAATTAAGTGACTGATAAGAAACCATATTAAAAAATGATGGAAGATCACACATGTTTTATTACTATTAACTGCTCATTTGCAGGATTTCTCTTTCTTTGTCTGTTCAGTGAATTGTGTAACATAGTAGTCCTTGGAGACATTGACAGGAGGCTGCCAGCTCTGCCCACTGAGTGTGAGGTGTCAGGGGATGGCATCGCAGTGCCACTTCAGTGCTTGGACAGGAAAGCAGAAGTTTGTGCAGCTCTGCTGAAAATATTCTACTCTCAATTTTTCATTTTATTTGTTGCTGTTTCTTCTTTCTTTAGGCTAGGACAGTTGAGGGCTTCATGAAGAGTTTACTGCAAGAAGCACACATCACTAACCTGATGGCTGAGGCCAGAGCCTCAAGTGTCTTGTTCTCTCCATCAACACCTTTCTCTGCAGTGTTGGCTGAAGCTTTTCTCTAGAGCTGCGCTGTGCAGAAGTATCAAATATCCTACTCCTAGAGGAAATTACTTGATTTCCCAAGATGATTCAGGTTCTTCACTCTGATATTCCTCTCTTGCTTCCATGTATCTTGTCCTTCTGTTATTTTCATAAGTTACAAGCACACGGATGTACTTGGTCCTGGGCAAGGTGCGTTTCTATGCCTTGTTCCCTCATCTTCTCATTTTGCCTTTGGGATACCATACAGTCTGCCTTGGAGGGTTTTGTTTAAATCCATTTCCTTTCTAATAATGTTTCCCATGCTGAAACACAGGAAAATGTTGATATTTTAACTTCAGTGCAGGTGAGCAGAACCTAACCTCAATTTACTTGTTGCTGCTTGAATGTTCCTTTGGCAGCTGCAGATCTGGTTCTGCAAGCGTCAGCTGAGGTAATATCAGAAAAGCAGGTTGTGTTAGTCAATTGAAAGAAAGAATGTGATTGTGGATGTTCAGCTTCAGATCAGTGGTGTAATAAAGTAAAAGAAAATTACTTGTACGTTATCTGATTTCATTTCTCGTGTATCCAATATGTTTACCTGTAAAACTAGTCCAGAGGCTGTGTATCTGATTTGCTTTGAAGAAAAATCTGTTGATATCAAAATGGTTATGTTTGTGACGAATTTGAGGAAGTCTTCCCTTGTGAAACAATAGAAATGGGTGTATAAAAAGGGAGAAAAGAGCTTGTGTCAGAAAGGAACAGCTATGAAAGAAAATGAGGAATGGTTCAGATCCATTCACTTGGGATATGTGCTAGAGATAATGTTTCTTGCATGGTAGATTTGAAAAGTGAGTTTGATTAATAATTAATTTTAGAAAACAAAATCAATTACTGATCTTAAAAATGTCATTTTGGGATGAATGACTGTACACCCAGGCATACTTTTTTGATAGCAGTATTTTTGTCCATAATTTAGCAGGTAAAATGCTGCCATTCAGCATTTCTTAGTAGTTAAAACACTAGTGATGTTGATGTATCATCACTGATGTACAAAGTGTAACTTACATGCTTCCCTATTAATTGCTAAAAGTGCATCCAGGGGGAAGTTGAGGAAGTTGTCTTCATTCAGACTGCATGCATTTTCTCAAGCAAAATACAGTATTTTGGGCTTAAAGATACAAGGAATATTTAAAAGCCATTCTGAAGAGCGAAATGGGTTGTCCTGGCTGTGGCTGAGATTTGTATAGCCTCAAAGAAAAGCTGTAGCTCTTGTCTGACAAGGAATCATCTGTGGAGTGCTGTTTTGCACTGAAGGGGATGGCATGTTTAATTGTAGTGTTTTGTGTTGTCCTAACACAGATGGAATCATTAAGGCTGTGTTGCAGGTTGTTGAAAACCTAAAGCAAATACCAGCCTTAAATGCTCAATGGAAGACCAAGGAAGGAAAATATGAGCAGAGGACCATGGGATTTGACTTGTTCCCCTTGTACAAATGTTGACCTCAAATGTATCAACTGCTGTATATACCTTCCCAGGAAAAAAAATCCCAGCTCCAGGGCTCACTTTTCTGTCTCTAACAATGTATCTACAAGATCAGCTATTTACATCAGATTGACTTTAATGCAAAAGTTGAAGTCTTCATAATGGGAAGATGAATGCTTCACTCAGTAGTAAGCATTGTACTAAAGTAACATTCAGATTGTTAAACTGTACATGTTACCTAGGTGTAAGTTACCTTAGGTGCAAGTAACTTGCCATCGCATGAGCAAGAAAGTATAGTGTGTCTGTCTTGATGCAGGTTGGTGAGATGTATTAGACTTACTTGGAACATGCTTGTAGATTTGGACAGTAGATCATTATGCCTTCACTTGATGTTGCTGAGCATTCTGTACTCCCTTTTAGTAGCCAAAATTGTAAGGTGTGTGTATGCAAAATACTATATGTAAGCGTGTGTATGTATATAAGATAAACATTTTAAAATAATGTTGGACCTGTGAAGTATTTGGGTAGATATTTTTCTTGCTAAGTACTTCTAGTTTATATAAGCATTAATTGAGGTTACAGGCTTGACATTAATTGAATATGTGTGCATTATGCAAACAACACTTAAAACTGAGGTGATTTTGAATAAAATACATAATGGAGTGCAAGATTTTTTTCCCTCTTCTGTCCCTTCAATCACCATCATTTTTGTATTCTGTACTTTGAAGTATGAATATTTGAAGTTTTTATGTTAATGAAATCTTTATGCTACATGTATGCGTGTACAAAATATATATAAGTATGATCATACATACGAAAGTAGTACAAAGATTGTTGGGGAAAACAGTCCTGTGGATATGGATGAGAAAGGATGTTTTGTTTTATTCTCTTTGGCTTATCTTCAGTGTAGCCTCAAAATGTCTTTCCATGAAAGATGAATATGACAAAACTACACTCTTGAGAATTGACAAAAGATCTTAGTATACAGTATTTTTGAATGCAATCATTCAGTAGATTTAAAAATAGGTATATTAAGAAAGTCATACAGTCGCCATGACTTTAAAGTAATCCATTGATGCCTAAGTATATAAAATATTTTCTTCCTATTGCTCTTTGCTTAACAAAATATCTTGTCAGTTTTATCCCCAGGAGATGTGCAGATGATAGGAATCATTTATATTGTGAGTGAGCATGTTCACATCTGCCTCTACTGGAGGTGACTGTTCCTTTCCAAGTACCCAAGGCCAGTGTGTCTTTTGCATGATTGGATGCTTGTGCCAAAGAAGACAATTATCTGTCCATCAGTGTGACTCCCTGTAGTGGGCAGCAGTGAAAACTGTCATCCAAAGTGTTTCTAAAGAAAAATTCCCTCACCATGTGGAGGTTTTACTCCAGAAATGTCCAATAAAGCAGGTAGCCATCTTATTTCCATTTCACAGCAAGAGATATTAAGAGTTTATCTTGTTTCAAGTACCCAAATGGGAGTCTCAAATGTAACAGATAACAAATAAATGTGTGCAGAAGGTATGATAAAGGTCAGGACGGTGGAAGGTGGCTGTTAAGGGATCATTTCTAGCAACAGCTTAAGTTTTGTGTGCTTCAGAGTAGAATACTTTCTCAGTTGTAGTTGCATGCCCACGCTGAATATTGTCAATTCTTACTTGCTGGAAAATAGCAACTCCTGCAGTAAACCTGCAGGCTCCCAGGTCCCAGACCAGTCTGTGGAGCATGGGTGGGATTTCTCCAGAAATGCTTGTGTTTGGGGAGGGACCAAGCTGTTAATGAACACAGGCACTAGGTAAAGCTGAGTATCCAAATCAGAACACACATTGTGCTACACTGATCTTTGTACAAGCTGTTGTTGTGAAGTTGCAGTTTCAGAAGAAATACCTTAATGATGAGTTTTGAGGTATAACCTGTGATTAATTGGATTATCCAAAGGTTTGCACAGACTGGAAATATGTGAATGGACGAGAAGCTGAGGAAGTCCTTGGAGCTTAAAGGACAGCTGCAGGCATTCAGGGGCTTCATTTCTCCATGCCCTTGTGATCATAAGTATTTTTGGTTTTCTTTTTTTTCCTTTTTTTTAATTTTTTTTGGGTGCTTAAAGATTAGAAAATAACTTCTAGCTGTTACTTACAAAGCACCATATGGCTCTGTAATTTTTGTTTTCAGTGGAATGGGGAAAATGAAATTAATTGAAAATCACACTCAAAAATCAATTATTAAGCTCATGGAGCTAACAGCTTGCCCAGTGTCCTCGTACAGAGTGTGTTGTAACTCTGTATAGTAACAAGCAGCTCATAAATAAATCCACAAAGCAAACTACAGGGATACAGAGAAACAGTGGCATGGTCATGGATTTTGTTAGTTCAGCTAGGAAGCCACTGGTGAAAACTAAGGATACTGTGTATTTTGATAACTGTTTTACAGTGTGATCTAAATAATGAATTTGTGAACAGAGAAGAAAATAGTTGCCTCTAGGGAGAAAAGGTTTTTATCCCAGTTTTTACTTTCTCTTCCTTTGTAAAGCTAATCAAATGGAAACTTGTTTGATCTACACAACTAAGTTGTTGCAAGCTTAGCTTCAAGGAGTAGCAGTAACAAAATTTAAAACTTAATGTGTTTTTCTCTTAACCTTTCCTAATAGGCAGTCAAGTCTTCTCAGCTAAGTCTCTAGCATTTGCGTTATCTTGTTTCCACCAAACACTCAAAACTGAAGACTTTTTTTAATACAATAGTAGAAGAAATTCTCCAGGTGCGAGTGAGAATCAACAAATATTTCTTGGCTTATCCTGGAGCACTCCCTAACTTGTCTTTCTGCACTGGTTTTGAAAAGTGTCTACAGATGGTATGAAATTAAGAAAAACTTCAGAGAAGAAAATGGAGGGGAAAAAATATAGAAAGAATATTTAAAGGTAATTATTTTTCTTAGACGGCTAATTAATATTGGCAGAGATCCATTCTTAGGGATATGTTTTTGAGTGCTTTTATGTTGAATGCCTCATTTTACTGCATGCCTGTGAAGAAACTGTATAGGTTGGTTGTCTTTGTAGAGCTGTAAATGGCTGTCATTCCGGTGGCAGAGACTTGACACAATCTCCTAAACAAAGGGGTTTTTTTAGGCTTTGAATTTAAATTCACCTGTCTGTCACTGGTCAGTGAGATGTCCTTTTGGAGTAATGGGTGGAACAATTAAGTCTAAAATATTGAATTAGGTTGTAGCAAATTTAGGTGTAATGGGTCTCTTCTTTGGTCTTATTCCAATATTAGATTATTTTGGCCGTCACCCTCGTTTCACGTATGATGAGTAAACAAAAATAAGTGGAGGATAATAATGCATCTTCTCCCTTGTTAGTTGTGCTTATTTTATTATTGATTCAATCTTACATTAAACTATATGCAGTTGTGCTTACCACAGATGAAAATTCATCTGCTTGCAGTACTTTGCTTGACTGTTGCCAGAGGGCTAGGATATTTCTTTTTCGTACTGCCTAATGCCATAATAAATATGCTTATTTTCTTCCTGCAGTGTTTCTGTGCTTTAAATATGTATTTCTCTTTTTTTTTAATTTCATCATTTCACCATTTTTAAGCCTTCAAATGATGAGGATTTTTTTTCTGTCTGTTTCAAACTTGGTTAACTTGATTTTCTAGATCTGGGGCTTTGGAAATGAATAAGCTTTTTCTCAGAAGTCTGCCATTAGTCAACCTTAACAGGAATGAAACATCAGAACCAATTCAGATCATTTTTTTCTTTTTGCACTAGGTGAAATTTGTTAATATTCCAGACGGCCAGGGCCATACCTGTTCATCTGTGAAGCCTCACTTAGGCTTGTGAAAGCCCTTTGCTCAGCAGCTCTGCTCCTTGATTTTACTTCATCTGGATTTCAGAGCTGTTATCCAGACGTCTACTAGAAGCCAAAAAAAAAGCTATTTTAAATGAGACTGAATTTTCTTTGTCTTTTGTGATATTCATTTGTTTACCAAAAAGAAAATGCTTCCGTAAATTGACTAGATTTGTATAGCAAATGTTTCTCATCTAGTGATGACCAATCTAGCGTGATTTTCAGCTAAGAATCTTTAGGTATTTTTACTTAAATCAGTAGAAAAGTTTTAGGCGTGGAGCTTCATTAAGAAATCTTCATGAAACATGTCAAAACCCCAGCTCGTGAAATATTTATGCGTGTACTCAAATGCTAAGACAGCATTAGCGCATGCTTAAAATTAAGGAGATAATGAGCTGTTTTGATGAAAGTGTCAGTATTGTGAATTCATGCTCATCACTCTCAGTTATTATGAAGCAGAGATGACTGCTGCTGATGCGATGAGAAGTGCTGTGGGAGCAGGGAGGTGCCTGAGGCCGGGCAGCACTTGCACATCTTACACTCTTGGGTCAGTTGATGTCAGGGCCTCTGTCCTGCCCCACTGCTACTGCCAAACATTTAGAAATTGGGCCTAAAGCAGCTCCTGATTTTCTTCTCGTGCGTTCCCACGCTTTCGAAGGCAGTTGATTTGGTGCTCCAGATTTCTTTTAGCTTTGCCCTCTGCTGTAGTGCCTATCCTTCAGATCTCGCTGGGCACAGCAGGCTTGGCTGTAAGGCTGTGCTTGGCAAAAGGCTGAGTGACAGATCATGACCACATGTGTTACATTATGAATGGGTTAACAGTGCTACAAATAATGGTGGTGATGTTGCAGTTATCTTTACTCTCTGCATATTTATTTGTGGGTAGTTTGTTTTATTGTTTTTTTTTTTTTTTTCACATTTATGTCAGCTTTGTTTTTTTCTGTGTGAATTCCTTGCTGTTTTGCTTGGGCATCTTATTTTGTTCTCCATGTTTAAAAATGTCATATCTTCTATTGTAACTCTTTTAGAGTGAATTATGGAACAACTAATGCACGTTCCCCAGTTTTTCTATTCTCTACACTACTTATTTTTCAAAATAATCTCTGCAATTCAGTAATGGATAAAAGAATCAGATTTGGTCAAAAAGACTTTTTTTTCCTGACTTGTCTGCACAATCTCGAAGAATGAAGTTTTGAAATCCTTCCAGGAAAGCAGGTGTGTGTATTGTTGCAGCTAGAGGCGAGAGCAGAGTTGGTTCTTAATGACTGCTTGACTTGACACTACAGATTGCGTGAAACCTGTTCTCTGAATTGCATTAAAACAAATGGTGTTGTGGTGTTCAATCAAGAATTTAAGGTGCAGTTGAACTGCCTGAATCTTCTAATTTTTGAAATTGAAGTATTAAAAAAAACAAAATGAAAAAAAGGAGATAAGGCAAAGGAAACTTGAATCTAAAAAAAAAAAGCGTATAGTGAAATGATCTTACTGAGAGTTTTCTTTGCTTCTTTACTTCCCAAAGTTCATAATTTAGTTTTTTCTAAATCCTGGCTCTCTTACAGAGTAAAATCTCCATTAAAATTAATGAGATCTTAGGTTGAAAAGAGAAACTCGTAAAGGTTGAAAAATATCACAAATAAGATGACTGATCAAATACGAAATGTGTGCATACAATGAAACAATTTTAGTGTGAAAACTTTTCTGTTTGTTATCTGGCTTAATGTCCATATTTTTTCATTCTACTGGTTGTTTGTTGTGTAAGTAATTAATCAGCTTTAACTTAAATATATGAAGTGAGAATACCTGATTATTTTTACTTTGTGGTTTAAAGGTGAAGTATTAACTGTGAGCTTTAGTGTTGTTGATTTTTATCTAGCTTTAAAATTTTTATCCCTAGTGGAGTTTATAGTAACGGCTATGGAAGCAATTAATAACAGTACTGACAGAATCAGGAGACTGACTAATTTATCATTATAGATTTTAATGAGGCTTATAATCTAGCAATAAATATACAGTATATTCAAAACCACGGAGTCACAAAAAGGATGATTTATTTAACTTTAAATCTAAACTAGTCTGAGAACCAAAGCATATAGTAAGTAGATGCATAAAGACATAATTCCTTTTTGGTTTTAGGGAGCAGAAGAATGGAAGCAATGAAGGAAAGGAGTTTAACTTAACATCAGAAGAGAGATGAAAAAACACAAATTGACTTTTCAACTTCGTCCTAAAGGTGTTTAAGCACACCAATAGTTTGGTAGATGTGGGAGAAATCGTCTTGTGGTCCATTCCCATTCCCCATCTCATTTCATTTGTTTGGCAGAGCCTGGGAGCCATCTTAGGAACCCTTGGAGTACTCTGCATTTGGGAGCAGCAGGAGTGGTGGCAATAAATGCTCCTTGGGAAAAGTTGTCTTAAACTTTGGGGCAAGTCCACGTAAAGAAGCCCAAATATGAAAAGTTCTTAGAGCAATGTTAAGATTCAGTGTTTAACTTGGGAATTAATGCTTTTTTTACCATTCTTTACTACTATCATATTATGCTTATTATCTATCCTTATAGGCTTTATGCTTCTCCCTTCCTTCACATGCTGAAGTACATAAGAGTGTCTCTGGACAATAATGTTGTTAAGAACAGTAAGCACCCAGCAGGATCCTGCCTGAGCAGCATAGAGAAATTGCTGGTCTTTCCTAAAGGAAAGCCAGAAACTCCTGCAGTAGTGTTAAAACAAGAAAGAAAAAAGTAATAGAAAAGAACAGGTGAAACCCAGAAGGTTTCCTCACTGAGAGGGAAAGTTTTTACTATCGAATCAGATAAGGTCAAATTTGAGAGTTGGGTTCATCTCTGCCTTCCACATATCAGAGTTCCCTTCACAAGCTTTAAATTGCAGGAACCATTTGGGGGAGACTGGGAGGTTATCCAGAAACCTTTAAAGGACACCTTTGCATCTGCATTAATGAGGAAGCTGAAGCAGGAGAGACTTACCAAAATCACAAAGCAGAGTAGGCTCAGTGTTTGTGGTCCCATTTGGGTCAGTGAGCTGACTCTGCTTTTGGTAAGATGTGAATTAGGCCTGTCCTGAATGTGTCTTCATCATGCTGTTCCCATGGGTTACTTCCATGTCTTCTTCAGCATGTCCTAACCTCGTAACAGGAGAGATGCCTGAGTTTGGCCCTTTTCCTGTCATCACTTGCCTTACGCTGGGGCAAAAATACACAGATGTAATACTCAATCAGGCTCTGCGTTTTCAAGAGGTGCCAACGCTAATTAATTTTCGCAGAACCCCTGCAGACAGAGAAGCTGAGCTGCGGAAGGTTGCATGGTGAGACAGAGATGTCATTAGGATGCCGTGTGAGGCCACCTCCTGCTCAGCCCTGTGCTCTCACTGCAGCGTGTGCTGCCCTGATGGAGTGCTCTGGGATACAGATTTCTGTTGTTCAACAGGCAGCAGTGAGGCCTAGTGCTGTGCAGACTTACATTCCCTATTCTTTAGAGCAGCTTATTTTTGGTAAGCTACAGCACGCTTTAATGTGATTGTTAACATGGCTAATTTGCAATCACGCAGTCGTATCAATAATAATGGAAAGTTGTTCACAGGTAATAAATTAACATACCATATTACAAGCAGAACTGTGGTTCTTACTATATTGTTTCACGATCAAGAATTCAGTAGTTAAATATACACAGCAGTGGGCTGAGAACAAGCTGTTCATTTTTGCTGCAAGCGTTACCAGTGGACCGGAGTAATCATAGCTCCCGAAAGCAGGGCTGATTTTATTGATTCTAAGTAGGCTTTCATTATAGAGCTGAGCCTGTTGCAATTGCAAGGAGTAGCACTGCCATTGGTATGCCCTGCGCTGACTGCAGGGAAGGAGATGTATTGCTGAATGCAGTCTGGAGAATGCTTGTGCCTTTGAGTTTTTATTCTGTTCTCCTGAAACAATGGAATTTAGTTAAAATAGAAGTACTTAAGGCTTTTTCCTCTATTCTTAGGTGTAACTTGTTAGCAATGAACATGGTTAGACCCAACTACGCTTGCGAAATTTTAACTTAGGGGACTGCAGGTCTGTCTTAGCTAATGGCTTCTGGCTTAGGCACGAGTTGTGTTTTGCTCTTCCTAAAATTGATGTCTATATGTGTGTGTGTATATATATACATATGATTTTTTTTCTGCAGGGTAATGTAAAACATGTATGTGTATATGATTCAATAACAAAACTGTCAAGACTGAGATAACGCGTTCAAGTTGATATTAGTTAAGAGCACATCCTGTTACCAGAAATGTGTCTTTAATCTGCGTGGAGAAGTTTGCAACTGTTTGCTGCTAAATAAGTGATGCTGAAGTTTTTTATTATTATTATTTTGAAGGGTAAAGAAAATTTTAGATCTGTGGCGACAGATCTGTGTTCACCTAAGAAGCAGTCTGCGTAGGGTTTTCTGTTTTGTTTTGTTTGCTTGATTTTTAACTTTCCAGATCAGTCAGTGGACATAAGCAGAAGTTCATTGGAGCCTTAATTACAATGATATTGAAAATGTTGTGCTGTGCTTTATGGGGGTGTAAAGACACATTGTTTCTGCTAGGTTCTCCTCAAATGTAGTATTTATAACTACAAAACCAGCCCTAAAACATTTTTCCAGCCTTCCTGCAGCAGTTTGGAAGGCTGCTAATTGAAATTAATTACTGCTTTTTGTTTTTAGTAAATCGAGTACTGACTTGATATACTCCTTATTTTTTTGTTTGTTTTTTGCTAGTGCCTACAAATGAAGGTAAAGGTGAATTAATTGCTTTACATATTTCAGCTAAAACCACATTTGTCTTTTGGGGTAGATTTTCATAGTGGTTTGGAAACTCAGACAGAAGATGGCATTCAGACGACTTTATGTGAACGTTTTCAGCTCTTTAAATAAAATGGTGTTGTTAAGTAGTGAATCAGCTTGGTAAGTACTGAATGATCAAGCCTAGTTACTGTAAAATAAGATCTGGCTGGTTTACTTCATTTTAAAAGCTTGGGCAAATAACTACTGAATTAAATTGCTTCCTGTTGGTTTCCCCAGGGCAAGCAGAACCTGCCGTACCGTGCTCTGCTGAGCTCCCACATTGATTAGTTCCTCAGGTCTAATCTTTACGTGGATATGCTTACTTTCAAGTGTGCTTATTTATGGTTTTGATAGTTGTTTTTCTGAAGCCATTGCGTTGCCTTGATAGTCCTCTAGTGGATTCTAAAAATGTAGGCATTAATTCTTTTCTCTGTCTTGGTTTGTTGTAGTCAAATGAAGATAATCAGCACTCCATACTGTGCCACTAGGGATAAAAAGGAGCTGCTGGCCTAGGGTCTGTGCACAGGGGGTAATCAACACTCCCTGACTGACATCATGTCTTACTGACAACCCAAACCAATCCTGTCAATGTGGTTGGTACCTAAACTGATCTAATTAAATGCTTGCAGCATCTATTAACAGTGCTATATCAGATTCTTTATCAGAGCACCTATTGTAACATTAGGGTGTACTGCTGTAGCTTGAAGTGATTTATAGTTTTAATTCATCTTAATAATTTGTGTGCTTAGAAAATGCTTGATATAAAACTTTTTTGTTGCATTTAAATTTCCTTGTTATCTGCCTTGGAGTAGCATGAGTAATAGGGAGCCAAGAACATATATTCAAATACATGAAGTATTTTCAAGGAGGTCTTTAAGGTTCAGAGTGATATATGTCAGGTGTTACTGAACAGATAAATATGTGGAAGGATTTGGGCTTGAGAAGGTTGGAAATCAGTCACTCTTGATACAGTGCCTCCAATAGCTATGTTAAAAATAGGTTTCTGCCTTAATGCAGAAAACAGAATATTTATTTCATAATATTTATTCTGTCCAAAGATCCAACTTGCTTTCTATTCACTGAACCTTATGTTACTGGAACTTTGAACTGATGCTGTGTTAGAACTGGTCTTCATAAAAAAAAGGGGTGCAGCTTCAAACTTGTATTCCGTTCTCCATAACGTATTTGTATGTAATACAACTCTAGGAAGCCCATGTTTGTTTGACTGCAAGTATCTATGTGCTCTGTGCCACGTAAGCAGCAAAGTCTGTCAATTTAATGTGAAATTACCACGCTTTCTTGCGTACTTGTATCAAACATTTTGATTCAAGGTATGACCTCATCCAGGCATCACTGAAGTCAGATGTTTCCCTGGAGTTCAGAGGGAATTGTCAGAAACGAAACAAAAAAGTTAACCTTTTCTAGGCACTGTTGAACGATGTGTTCATACTAGGACCTCATGTTTTGCCAAACTGCTGGTAGTATTTTGGCCACTGAGAGAAGTGGCAGTATTCATTATCGATAAGCATCCTTATAGTCAGCTAGCTGACATTTGTGGTTCAAGAGTTGTTTTGGAGTTCAGTTGGGTTTTGGTTGGTTGTTTTGTTCTCTGCCATTCAACCCTTTAACTCAGAAGGATGTGAGGATCCCTTTGGTTTGGAACATGGATCTTATCGCAGTTAATTTTGTTTCTGTGTCTCACTGCACTTTCTTGTCACTGTTACACTCACATTACCACAGATTGAAATGATGTCTTGCCTCATGAACAGGATAACATGTTTTCACAGTTAGTGCCCTTGTTCTACGTTTACCTGTCCTTTGAGGATTAAGATTTTTTTTATGATCTCATCCATAGCCTTGCCTACACAAACTCAGAGAAAGGACTGGAATTTATTATCCTTGATGAGCATTTTTGTTCTGCATTCAATACAAAATATGGCTTGATATAGACTTTAAAAAAGCCATACCAGAGTGTAAGCTGTCAAACTGTGTACTGGTGATACTGCTTATTGTGCAGGTCATGTAATATTGATAGCATGATTTTGGTCTCAATAATGATATATTTATCCAGCTAGTAGGTAGTGTCTATTTGTTCTTCAACATCTAATTTGTTTTTCTTTTTGCAAGGTTGCTTTAAATGATGAATTTAACTTTCTCTCACTGTTTGAAAATCTCACTGTTTTTAAACAGTCTAACCTGGAAATGCTTTTTAAGCTTAAGCTGACAAGCTCAGTAAATGGCACATGGTAGAACATTGTTTTTCTTTTACAGAGGCAAAGGAAATTGTTTTGAAGGCACAGATTCTGGCCGGAGGAAGAGGGAAGGGTACTTTCAACAGTGGATTGAAAGGAGGAGTCCATCTAACTAAAGAGTAAGACTTGAAAAGCGGAAAAGTATGCATAAATTGTTTCTATAATAATATTTAAGCTGTTTGCAAAAGCTATGTGGATATCTTCTACTGTCTTTTGTTAAGCTACCCTTTTCTCTTTGATTTGTAGCCCTAAGACTGTTGAACAGCTTGCTAAGCAGATGATTGGGTACAATCTGTCAACAAAACAAACTCCAAAGGATGGTGTGAGAGTGAAGAAGGTAAGGTTTTTGCCTCTTACAAATCGAGAATAGCTGCAGTGTGTATTAGCATACTGGGGTGGATGTCATAGATTTTTTCCATTCCTTTACCAATGTTGCATTGATTTCATCCAGTTTGTGAAAGAAAACAAACAGATTACTCTTTCTTGGTGTACATGTGTTTAGTCTATCAATTTCAGTATACTTCGTAGTGAAAAAATAATTTCATTTTTGCTACCTATGAAGGGCAGAGTCCTTTCTCACTGCTTCATCCTTCATCAGAGATGTACTCAATGCTGGCAGAACTCCATATGACATAGCTCTCTGTGCTTATTGACTTTCTGCTAAAGGAAGTAATATATACCTGGTAATTTGCAGTATAATGATCTTTAATTCATTCACCACAAGCTTTGGGAATAAATGTGTCATTATGTGTTGGTCTAAATAACAGAAGCGTAGATAGCCCTCCGACAAGATTCACTTTTAGCTTGAGGAAAGTCAGAAAATCCTAGTAATTACATACCTAGTATGTATATTTTATGTCTTGTTTTGTTTTTCTGAGCAAAGTTCTTCAGACAGGTGTGTAGTTTAGACCCACACTGTATCTGATGCCAGGAGATAATTTGGCATGAGCTGAAAGAAACTGCAGTTCACTTTTTAATATATTTTGAACAGCTTGGTATTAGCATAGAAGGGGAACACTTGTCTGGAAAGCTGCTGTCTAATGAGGGTTGCAGGAAAGTGTTCAGGTAATTCTTCACTTGGGGAGCACAGGCAGCAAACTACCACCACTCCTGATAAGGTGTTGTTGAAAGAAGTACTAAAATGGAAGGAACAGTATTAAGGTATGTCTGTCAGAGATTGTGATAACCCTAAGGATATAAAAAAGGATATATATATTATTTATTATTTATATATAAAGCTGATATATGTATTTCCCATGTGAAGGCACTCTGCTTTGAGAATGTATATTGCTTTCCTTTATGAACTGATTCTATCATTTTCCCATAGTTAAACTACTTAAAATATATCAGGTTATAATAATAAAAATAAAATGATACAGGACATTTACCTCTTCTATCTTGAATGCAAGTCTGTTCATTCAATTACATGTTCAGTTCTGAAAAAGAAACTTTCAGTTTTTCTTTGGTATACATAGAAACAAAATTTTGATAGAAATGAAAGAAAGGTCTGATGATGATTATTATTATTATTATTTTCCAGACAGGATTTATATTAAGGTGCCAATTTACTATGTACTGGGTAGCTATTGAGTCAGCATATATGAAGCCCATTGTGAGTCTGTGAAGT
Organism: Oreortyx pictus; assembly: GCA_036925125.1. Taxonomy (NCBI): domain Eukaryota; kingdom Metazoa; phylum Chordata; class Aves; order Galliformes; family Odontophoridae; genus Oreortyx; species Oreortyx pictus. The sequence continues at coordinate 4,847,627 of JAUPFR010000015.1, forward strand.
ACAATTTCAGTGGTCCAGGAAAGTAGACTTGGTAGCATGTTTCTTTTGCTACTGAGATTTAAGAAAGCATTGCAGGAAATACTGTAAGCGTTTTAACTGGATGTGTGATAAATCTGTGCCACGCTTTTCTCGAGGAGAATTAGATCATCTATTGTCAGACATTATATACTGGTGATACAGTTGAATTTTGAAAGTCTTAGCCTAAGTCATATGTTTGTCTCACATTACTCTATGCAAAGCAAACAGCTAGTGTCAAGGCAGGGAGTGGAAGTCACACAACTTTTAGATGTATTAGCAAGGAAGAAAAATTTTTTTGTACAATTAGAGTAATATGAAACTGAAAATGGAGTTTTCAGCTTGCTTTCTCAGCCTGTGCAACTACTACAGAATTTAGAGAGTGTTTGTTCCTTTTTAGATTGATGTTCCTTAAATAAACAGCAGTCTCCTCAGTGACTTCATAACTTGGAAGCTGTTTTGTAGGTTTACATAAAATCCTCTCGTGGCAGCTTGGAATTTGGAGAGCCTGGTTATCTGAGAAGTCACTCTTTTCTTATCATGACAACCTGAGAATTTGCTACCTGTGTTTTCTCCCAAAGCAATAACAGAATTAATGTTTTGAATATTTGATTCAGTATAAAAGAGCCGTTACAGTTATGCTCACGAAATTAGATGTGACTTATATTTTCATGTGATGCTTTGATTTTAGGAAGCGAAGCTTAAAGTTATAAGGAAGTTTTGGGGAAAATTATTTTTCCCTAAGGCAGTTTTAAAATATAAACCATATTTGTAAACTAGCTAATAATACTTCACATTCTTTGTCAAGCAGAACAGGCAAAACATCAGATACATTTAATGGTTTGTAGATTCAATTGCACCAATCTTAAATGTTCACCGATGTGTTTGCTTTAGTTTTGTCATGTGAATGATGGGTAGACTTTAACAAATAATGTTCATAGACCCTGAATGCCAGTTTACCTGCTTTTTCTCAGCATTAGTTAGGGAGGATGGTGTAGGAAAGTAACTTTTTGCTGGGAGGGTTGACACATTGCTCAATCTGACGATTTGTATTGGCTGCCACTGAGTACACAGACCAGCAGTAATTTGTTGTGGTAGACAGAAGTATTTGGTGATGTTGGCACTGTTAATTCACAGTGGTGAGGACAATCATTTGGCTCTGAAGCAGCAGATAGTAGATTTAATAATGTAAATTCCACCTGCTGCAATGAAAGAGAGTCTTTAAGGCTTGTACTGATTTCTACTCTGAGTCTGATCTGGATCCTGAGGGCTCAGGAAACTGAACTACTGCAAGAAGGTCCAGTAGGACCAAGTAGTTTTGTTTGACTCGTGTCTAAAGCAATTGACTCACGTTTTTCAGATGCATTGATACAGGGTATGTACGAAGGTGAAACTGCTCATGCAGGTAAAAGGTCTGATTGTGACAAATACAAATTTTTTGCTTCTAGTTTGATGAATAGTGGCAGTTAGCTAAGCTATGTTTCTAAAATAGGCTTCTAGCATCCCCTTATGTAGAAGTCTTAAGTAGCCGGATCCTTGTGAGAAATGTGGTGTGGTAGCTTTCTGTGTTCTGTGTCTCCTTTCCCTTAGTTTTCTTTAGTCTACTTTTAAACAGTTGGTAGTTTGAACTATTGCTTTACTTTTACCCCATGTTATATAACTACAGCAAGGTAGAAGGAAGCAAAATTATTGTAAAGAATATTTTCATCCAAGTCAAAAGAATAAAGAAATAGCATCTTTCCTTCCGTTCTGACCACAGAGGTCTTCGTTTAATTCCTTATTTCTTACTTTTTTTTCCTGTTCTGTTAAGATGTACAACCTGGCAGAAGGTAAGTACATTCTTTCTTATGCACTCAGGAGCAGAATGTCAAAAAAGCAAGTTGGGTGAAAGTACAGTACATCTTTCTTGTTTATAGTCCTCGAACTATTAAAACCCCAGAAATATTTCCTTGATGGAACACATCTTGCTGGGTAGACAGTTTTAAGACTGCAGATGTGTGGATTCCTCTTGTACTTCAGGAGTTTGAACGACTGAGTGATGGAATGAATTTCACCTTATGCTTCACTCAGAGTGATGATCTTTGTCTACGGTCATTTTTCAAATGCGTCACTTGATACACAGACTGTGTTAGAAAGACATTGCTATTTAAGATTAATATAATTTAAAAAGAGTGAAGAAATGTTTTTCATGATTTCTGCTTCTTCCATTGAAAGATACAAAATAGTAGCTCTGCTAAGGAGAATTGCTGTCAGAAGGAGAAGGTGTAGTGAGAATTGAAGTGCAAAGATGACTGCTTAGCTTCCAGATTGAAAAGCAAAACGGTAGAGCAGAGCAATGCCTCAGTCTTTGTGTCTGAGATTGTGGAGACTGTGATCATAAGAACAATTGCTAATGATTATATGCAGATGTTTTTTTAAGATGAGGAATTTTGGGGGGAATTTGGTATTCTTCCAAAAAAACACAATTTTTTTTGAAACCTTTTCCAAACTGTAAAACTACTTAGTTTCTGAAATAGCTTTTATAGATGCATCAGAAAGCCAAAGTGCAAAAGATTTTAGAGCACTCACTACATTGATACATCAAGGAAATAAAGATGTGTTGGGATCAGGTAGCACCAGCTCAATGGACTACACAGAACTGTTGCTGTTTTCTTCCCCCCTGTATTGATTTTTAGGTGATGGTTGCAGAAGCACTGAATATTTCAAGGGAAACATACTTTGCAATCTTGATGGACAGAGCCTGCAATGGACCTGTAATGGTTGGCAGTCCACAGGGTGGTGTTGACATAGAAGAGGTTGCAGTTACTAGCCCGGAACTTATCTTTAAGGTATTGAAATAATATTTTAGATCTAGCATTTTTCCTTATAAGTTATCAAAAATAATATATCATATTTTTTTTCCTTTTCTCCATTTATGCAACTTCCATGCATGGAAAGAAGATAGCAAGATCCATAGAAATTTCGTTTCACTAAATAAGGGGCTGAACCTATCATTTAATAAATGATTTAATGTGCATAACATTTGATTTTTGTCAGTATTTTTGTCTGCAGCATGATTAGCAAGAGCATAAATTTGGCTGTTACATGATATGTTGAGCTTAACATGAAATGTTTTATGACTGAGTTGGTGCTTTCCTTTCAGGATGGTACACTGTTCTCTCACAAGTGGGTCATTGCCAATATGATTGTTCTTGTGTTTTTTTCTAACTGGCGTAGTTGTTAATTATAATAATAATTCTTACTACCTGAATGACTTTTGCATTTGCAATACAACTGCTGAATTGCTTTCTTAACATTGATTACATTAAGTTTTTTTTAATGTTACCGGGGCATGATAATGAGTACTAAAGCTACTCATCTGGGAAAATAATTGATACAAACAAGTATAATTATGCAAAAAAAAAAAATAAAAATATTTAATGCGCATTTTAAAATTATATAAACTTCACAGTGTTACTGGGCAGTGACACCATGGCTTTGAAAATATTCCAGAAGATGTCATAAAAATTAACAGACTAAATATTCGTCATCGCCATCTGTACGGTAATTAAAAGTGAAAACTGGTGTCACATTGTCTTGTCAGCATGCCGCCCTGAAGATTTATATATTTTTTTGAAAGGACTGTTTCATAGATAGTGCGGTAATTATAACATACCCTATAGGCAGCTGCTATAGCCTCAGTCTTAGAGAAGCTTTGGCAAACAGCCATATTTTAATTACTAATTTGCAAATATATATACTAAGTGTTTTTGTTTTGAAGTTATAATCTTCATTCGGATTGAATGTTTAGTTGTATTTATGCATGTCATTGTTACAGGAGGAAATAGATATTTTCGAAGGCATACAAGATCATCAGGCATTGCAGATGGCAAAAAATTTGGGATTCAAAGGACCTTTGCAACAGCAGGTGACTTGACTCTGCTTCCTCAGTTTTTACTGAAGACATTTTAGCTGAGCTGTATGGTAAATGATTTCCAAATGGACACAAGAAGCTAAGTTTCTATTAGATCAAGATCATTTTGACACTTTAGATTCTAAATTGCACCCATACTTGTCATCAGGATTTAGCAATTTGAATAAGGTCTTTGTTCCAAACTGTAAATCCTTGGTCTTTGAAGCAATTGATGGCAAGCTGCTACACCATGTGAAATTATTTTGATTCCACTGAAATGCCATTAGAACTTAGTGATTAACGTGGGTACTTTCTTTTTTTGGAAGATCTAGCCCTTAACGTGAGGAAAAGTAGAAGTGTATCTTTTTGTGTAATGGAAACCTTTGTTATCACTTGAACTCAAAATCAAGCTGGAAGACTACCAGCTTGTTATATTTGCAACACCTTTTTTTCTTATATTTATTGGAATTCCACACAGGAAACAAGTACTCAAGATATTTTCCCTTTATGAATCATTTTGCAGAGAAGAAAAAGCTTGTTTAGTTTAATGTTGATAACTGAGAGACAGATACAATATAAAGCTGCTTTAGCCTGCTTTTTTTTCCACAGCGTCATTTTTGTAGAACTCTTTTATTTTTAATTCAGCAGTTTTAATTATTTTCTATCCCAACTGTGCAATTAACAAATGCATAACCATTAAGTTGATTAACACACATTTGAAGAGTTGGCTGTATATTTAATGAGGAAGAATGATTTTGTAGAACCTTTCAACCCTTGAAGAATTCTGGTACTTAATAATTAACAACTATACATGGACTTCTCAACATTACATTTAAATAATGCTGCAATGCGTTCATTTCTTTGTTTGTGCTGTCAACAACTCAGTGGAATTCTATGAATCGTAGGGATGTGGGTTTTATTCAGTTGAATCCTAGTATTTACTTATGCATTCAGTACTTCAAGGTTCAGATTTTATGCTTTGCCTTGGAGAGACTTGATAGAGGGAAATGGTGACGTTAAGCTCCCTGATTCAGAGAGATGCTGAAAGGTAGTGCAGCCCTTAATAAAACTTATGTGATTCTGGTGATGTGCTGGGGCAAAATATAACTCTTTAGAGAATCTTTGACATGTTGGTCAGAAAGGATCTCTAGAGGTTGTCTAGTCCACCTCAAAATGAAACCATGGCACACATGAGATCTCATCAGCTGTAACTTTGTCTAGCCAAATATTGACAACCTCAAGACAAAGGTTCCCTGACCACCCTGGTCGCTGTTCTCCAGTGTTGTAGAAGCTTTGTAGTGTTGGTTTTATTTTGTCGTTCCCAATGTTCAGTCTGAACCTTCCCAAGCCACAGCTTGTGGCTGTGGTGCCTTTTTTGTACTGTCTGTCCGTAGTAAAAACAGTTCAGTTCTATCATCTTTGTAACTGTTCTTCATGGCTGTTATAAACTTCTGTTACACTGATCCACAGCATCCTCATCAACAGGGTTAAACAAGCCCAGCTCCTCAGTCTGTCATTTCAGGTTATGTGAGTTAGGCCTAGGACCATCTTGGGAACCCTTTCCTGATCCCTGTTGACTTAGGAGTATGGTCACCAAAACTGGATGTAGTGCTTGAGGTACAGCCTTGTCATCACTGAGTGGGACAGGGTCATCCCTTAACTTGTGGATCACGTATTTCCTGATGCACAGCAGCACTGGGGTTGAGTCTTTCTGATTATAACGTTTTCTTGTGTGAGTTAAGTTGTAGGAGGAAACTGACTTTCATTTGCTTGTTATGAGAGGTCCCAAATAGTTTTGGTTCGTATTCTTCAGTTAAATGATCAGTAATGAAGAAACAAATTTGAAGAGTTCTTTATTAGTGTACTTCTTCATCTGCAGACTCATTTCAGCTAATAGCTTGTCACTGTGTAATGAACCAAAGGGAGTTGTTTTTTTTTGTGCAAGTTTGTGTAGTTGAAGGCTAAGCTGTTCTTTTAATGGAAGAATGTCATACAAACAAGCAGCTTGCTAGTTAGTAGGCAGTGGCAATACTTTGGCCCCAGAAGTATTCACAGAGAGCGAGGTGGTGAGAAGCAATAAAGAACAAGGAAGCATATCTTTTAGGGAATAAACAAGCCTACTTCTGACATAATTTCTTGAAGAAAACATCTGAGAGTCATGTAGGAAAGAGAAATGTATATTTTTTTCTAAAATCACTTATACTCATGGACTGCTTTATGGTTTCTGAATTCAGACTGATTAGCGTGCATGCAACTTTAGATCTCAGCGTACTGGAGAATGTGTCATTATAAACTGTTAGGCACTTTTGAAATGCAAGTTGTTCATACTAATCATGCTGTTTATTTTGTAGAAAATCTTCTTGTTCATGTAGTCTTTAAATGCATTTACTAAATGTTATGCAGCATCATAATGCTACTTTATAGCTATTTTAGATAGTATTTATACTTATAATTAAAACAGAAATAAAAGCCATAATTATCTACAGCCAGTGTGCAATTTAATACATTAAAAATAATCAATAACAGCTTACTTTTGCCTTGAAAACATTAACTTTTATTTTTCAGTGTGGTAATTGTAAATCTCTTGATCAAATTTAGGCAGCAGATCAAATTAAGAAGCTTTACAATCTTTTCTTGAAAATTGATGCCACTCAGGTTGAAGTGAATCCCTTTGGTGAAACTCCAGAAGGGCAAGGTAAGAAATTAAAGGAAAAGAATGAATGTGTTAGAACTCTTTGTTTATGCAAACTATAAATTAAATTGCATGGAAGACGGTGGCAGCAGCTTTGCATTAATTTCATTTTGTAATGTAATTTAAGCAATATTCATAAACATTCCCACAGCAGATTTTACATTTCAATATCTTTTGTTATTTAATTCAAATAATGGAAGTATCTGCTTCTACATGCTATGCGTGGTAAGAGACAGCAACGCTTTTTGCTCTTTTTGTAAAATGCGTTCTATTCTTTTTATTTTACTTTATTGCTAATACTGCTAGAATTACTGAGATTGTGAAGGAAAAAATATAGGTTAATTTAGGTTTATAAACCGATAGCAAAGTTAGAATTTTAAGTGCATGACTCCATAGCCATCCAGAGAACAGGAAAAATTTCAGCTGAAATGGAAACTTTTTTCTTCCCAAAGGATGTAATAAGGGTAATTGATATACTCCCACCTGGAATGTATGTACAAGAAGAAGGTGTAGGGTAAACAAAAGGAACTGATTTGGCTTTCACATTGTTCTGCAGGTTGGTTTTCCAACTGAAACTGTTTAGCCTGGCCAAAGACAGAGAGAAGAGGAATTAAAGAGGCTATTTTGTATACTGAAGTACACTAAGGCTGATCCCAGTAGATCTGAGTTACTACCCTGCCTGGTGACTTCCTAGAGGAGGCCTTGCTTAGGATAGCTCTGTGGGATTTGAGAGATGTCTTTGATACTGGGAAGTGGTAGTGGGTATTTCTTGAGTATTCAAGTGCTCTTAAGTGAGGTTTTAAGACAGACAGTTCCAGCTTTTCATGAGCTTTAGAAAATATGCCTACAGATTAAAGTGGAAATCAGAAAATGTAGAGGGAAAGTTTTTGCCCATTTTTTGAGACATTTGGAATGTAGCTGTTTGATTGCTCTTCTGGAAACTTTTGGGAAAAAGCTGCTTTGTCTGATAAGACTGTGAGCTCCTCACAGAAATCAGTAAGAACTGAAAAAATTAGCACTTATAAAGTACCTTTTGTGCCTACAGCTAATTTGTAAAATAAACAGCTTTTCACTAAAAATCCATGTTTTTGGCTCTGTTGTTAAGGAATTCAAATGCTGAACTGTGGCTAGAAACAATGTAGTTCTTCTAGTTGTCTAACCTCGATTTTCCATTTTTACGAGCAAATCAATTGCAAACAGATTGGCAGAGAATTTTCCATAGTTTAAAAGTAAAATTCTGCTTGTCATGAACTCTGAAAGTCTCTGAAAGATATCAAACAAATACTCCAAATTTCATCACAAAAGGTGCTGTATTTTGTCATAAATGCAACACTTGAATTCTTTAGAGTGATGCATTTAAGACAAATACAACAAAGAAATATTATGTTTATGTATGAGGGTAATTCAGTGATAATGGTAATGGTGATCAGAAGTGTGTTCAGGTTGCTTTTTTGGTGTTTCATTTTTTGACTTAATGAGCTGAACTGAGTTTAAATAAGATAGAAGGAAGTAATGCTTAAGTGCCTGAGTTGTGCTTTGATAGCAAAACTGTTTTAACTTCCTTTGTTTTCTGGCTACCATAATCCTTTACCTCTCTGGGTGGATTTTACACTTTGAGCATTATGTCTGCTCAGCAGTTTAACTCTGAGAATCTTCTGCAACCATGTGTGCTCAGATTTCCAGCTCATTTGAGGCACCATAATAACGTGCAAATTGAATCAATAGTTGCTTCATTGTAAACTTCACTCAACTTGATAAATGGAAGTCAAATTCTTAGCAACTAATTCTAGCTCCATTGGTTCTAGGCCAATTTATGAAATGTGTACTGGGGGAGAAACAAAAAACCTTGCTGTCAACCAGTACAGCTCTATTGTACAGCCTGTATTTTAAATAGAATTGGAAAAATTGCCTTCAGTTGTTTGCTTTACTCCTCCGTCTATATAGATTTACTGGCCTCATTAGAACCATCTGGAAATAAGAAGACTTCTGTTTTGTGTTGCACGGTAAAGTTATAGCACAACAATGAAGTAGTGACTTGTAAAAGAGTGATCTAGAATTTTGAAGCTCTAGCAATGTGCACAGGTAACTCTTTTGACTTTTTGAAATTGAGTAGATGCAAAAAAATGACTGGAATATTCCTACAGGTTATGAAGTTTTATTTGGGTGCTGAGGATGGATTTGGCCAACAATGAAAGGAAAACTGGGATAGAAGTAGGGCAAGCGAAGGAAGGCATGGTTGGGAATGAGAGGAAACAAAACTGTTGGAAAAACTGGAAGCTGCTGTGTGGGACCTTGGTGACAGTAGCTATGCACTGTGGAGGCTTTGGGGGTTGCTTGCTGTTTTTCACACATCTTGAGGCAGCACTGTGCAAAAAGGGAATGGATTTGACCAAGTTGCAGTAATGAGCAAGGCACAATTTGAAGGATGCTAAGAGTTTTCATGCTGCTTTCATCCTTTTCTCCAAGGTTTCTCTCCATGCTTTTTGCATCCAGGAAACTGAGGAGCAGCAGAAACAGAGCAGACTTCAAGCTGTGGAAGCTGTATTGCTGGCAGACATACACGCAGACTGCCCTGTGCTCTTTTTTTTTTCTGCTTGCATTTTCTCCATTTGAAATGTCTTAAGAATAAAGATAAAACAAATGGAAGAACCATTGAGCAGCTTAAAGCAGTTAAATCTAATGATAAAATATAACTCTGCATACGAAGAGCATTATTCCTGTCAAAGTAGTCGTTAAGATGGATTTATTTCTTGCTGTGCTTTGTGTTTTTCACTTGTGTGAATTTCCATTAGAAAATACATTATCTTATATATTTCCTTTTGTTTAATTCTGCATCAAATTCTTTTTGTTAACACTCTTGGGTCAAAAGCCTGTAACTGCCAGTTTTTTTTGGTTTGTTTGTTCTCAGTGTAAGCTGTTGAATTGGCAGATGACATAAATCCTATACTGTTATACAAAAACAACAGAAATACTCCATGAATGTGTTGGAGCTTTTTAAATAAATGTTCAAAAGAAAATTTCATTTCTGAAATCTATCATGCGTGTAACAATGGGCTTTTGATAGTGAAAATGGTTTGATAAATATTACGAAGTGCTTTTTTGGCTACTTTGTACAGCAGAGTCTTTGTTAAATATGAATTTTCTGTAGAAATGAGATTCTATTACTGAGTCATTGAGGATGCTCATGTCTAAGGCAGACTTAGAGCTCTGAAGACTCAGAGCATTTTTAGTCTAGTTTTGAGGGTTTTGTGGTTCTTTTTTTTAACAGTTTAAGGAACTGAAAGCTTGAAGAGGAAAAGTGGTACAGGTCTCAGTTTGTTGTTAACAGAAAATAAGCTTAAGGTATTTCTCCTTTTGTCAGTTTTCCACATGATGAGTTGCAAGGTAAGATCTGGACTGTCTCAAGTGTTTTATTATGTGTGAGAATTTGTGAACAGTTCTCTAAAACTGAAGTCTCTAAATCAGAAATTGTTTTAACTTAATCTGTTACTGGTTACAAATCAGTTATTGGAGTGGGGAGGGAAGCAACAAAGCAAACAAAGTAACCCACAGAAGAACAATCGCATTAAAAAGCACTAACTGACCAATAAAATAATCAAATCAAGAAAACCCAGTGCAAATCAAGCAATTAAATGTGTATATATATATTTTTGCTTGCTGTGGTATTTTCGTTCAAGTTAAGTAGTTATATTCTTGTACTGAAAATATGTTGTTTAGATATTTTAATTGATGTCTGTCTGTATCAAATTGTTCATTTGTTATTGACCTCTAAATGCAGAGACAATGTAGAGTGCTCATGAGTAGACGCATGTGTACCATATTGCTTTGAAATGCATATAAGAATCAAAACACAGCAGAAAGGAAGGCCACTAGATTTTTCTGGATGCAACATTCGAAGACATTTAAATCTGGCTGGTTTGCTTTCGGAATTCAATTGTGCTGCAATCAGTAATTATCTGGAGCTAGTACAACCAAAATTACAAAAATAGTAAAATATGTTTATAGTCTTGTATTTACTTAGAGGACTTAAATCTAATGAGGTTATTTGCCCATTCAAACCCATAAACAAGTTAGTGAATAGGCAAATAACCAGCTTACTCCACATTCATTCCTATTGCTGTTCGGTTTTATGTGATTATTATGCCTACTAGCTAGTCTTTGGTATTTCTTTAATATAGTCAAGGATAGCTGTTTTTTGCAACCATAGTGAATGTTGACATAACCGTGTTTTGATCACATTTTTTGGTTTAAAGTTATTTTAATTTAGATCTTCAGGAAAATAAAGTGTGTATAGATGATAATATTAACATTCAATCAATTCAAAAATTTTTGAAAAAATTGAAAAATTCAAACAAGTGTTAGTATTTGCTTGGAGTTGTTAAGCTGTTATTGGATGCATCTGTTGTACTTTCAAAAGACTGAAAGTAGACTGCCTTGTGAATCTGCTGCAGACTGCCTGTGCAGATTGAACACCTGCATTTGTAACTTAGTTCTATTCAGAGCAAACACAAAGTCATGGCTTGACAAAGGCACGTGACTGCATGGTGTGGAGGCACTTGTACTTTTCCCGTGTGTAAGTCTGAAGAAAAGCTTACACTTCTCTACCGATCTCAACGTAGGAACTTCAGCATCAAATCAGAAGGAAGTCTCTCTTTCTGTAATACTCAGTAATAGTAGTATTTCAGAAGCTCTGTCTGACTAATCTCTAAATGCCTATATGTTGTTTTATATTTTTTTCTTTAGTTGTTTGCTTTGATGCCAAGATAAACTTTGATGACAATGCAGAATTTAGGCAAAAAGAAATATTTGCTATGGATGACAAGTCTGAAAATGAGCCTATCGAGAATGAAGCTGCCAAATATGACTTAAAATATATAGGACTGGATGGAAATATTGCTTGCTTTGGTAAGAACAAATAAATCCAAAAGACATTTGAAGTCATTCTTATTTGTTCAGTGTAAGGACTTTGTTTACATTCTGACACTCAATTCACCCTTGATAATACTTCTAGCAGAAATGAAACTAGAATTGTGTGGGAGCTGTGCTGAGGTCTGCAGCAGGCAGACATGGTTTGTGATGTGTTGGAGAGGAGGTGAGCTGAACAGGAAGCTGGTGGGGCTTTTCTGTTTTCAGCTTTTAAACAGAGTCAGTTGATCTTGCCAGTAATTAAAACCAAAACAAGAAAAACGATCAGGATTTGATGATTAGTTTTAGGAGGTGAGGCAGTGTAACTTAGAAGGCGCTGCAGGAGCTTGTCTGAAAACATGGTGTTCCCTTTTCAAATAACTAGAGAGAGATTTTAATCTCAATATAAAAGAGTTGGCAACACTACAGTAATTTTTATTATTACTGTTATTACCTAATATTGCATGTTTCTGCTAAATTCCAGATGACACAGAAGCCTTATTTTATCCATCAGGGGAAATATACCGGGGACAAATAATTCTCATCTACTTTAGCTAGCATAGAGGATGTTTGTGCCCATGGCACCACTCCTAGACTGCTGCAAATGCAAAACAGAAGGCAGTTCTAAGGCACATCTGATACCTGTCCACAAAATTTAGTTGTTTGCTTCACAGTAGTACTAAACATTATCTCTTGCTGTCATAATAAAGGGAGGGGAGCTCCTGTTGGGATCGCTGTTCTTGGAAGATTTTCTTTTCTTTGAATTTCCACAACTTCCTTTCCAGTGCTCATACGTGCTGAAGTGAAAGGCCATGAGTAAGTCATAAAATTAATAAAATCGTAAAGAAACCTCACTGTTGGTGTGTATGCACCTGATTTTCAACAGTGTGTTGCTATGGATATCCTTGAATAGATACTCTTATGGATGTCCTTGAATAGGTACTGACCTATTGAGGCATATTTGTGGAATTTGTTGGAGCATATTGATGTGGTTGTGCTAACGTCTTTAACCCTTTTCACACATCACATGTTTCCAAATTCAGTGAATGGAGCTGGTCTTGCAATGGCAACTTGTGATATCATATCTCTGAATGGAGGAAAGCCAGCCAACTTTCTGGATCTGGGTGGAGGTGTGAAAGAAGCACAAGTGTATCAAGCATTCAAACTGCTGACTGCTGATCCAAAGGTAATAAATACGTAATAAGAAGCTCTGCATTGGTTTGGGACAGGAAAGTCCCCTGTGCCCAGTAATGTGTGTTCCAGAACTATGAATTTTGTGCTGAAAGTACAGTTAATAGCATGAACACAGAGGATGAAATTGTGTTGAGGTTATTCCTATCTGTGTTGCGCTGTGCTGATGAGTGAGAAGGAAAATTTGATTTAAGCAAACAGTTAATTGTGAAGAATGATTTGTGCTCTTTTAAGCTTGGGGTATCCTGCTCTACGTGAATTAAGGCTGTGATCTGATCCTGGTGCACTCTTTAGCACTTTCTTCAGCAGATGAAGGTGCAGTTACTCTTTCCTTAAACAACAGAAGACTTTACCCACTGTGTGTTGAGCAGAAGTTATTTCCAAAGATGTGTGTTAGCATGCTGAGGTCATTGATGCCCTTTTGCAGACTGAAGCAGAATAGCTACTGAGAGGCTATTGATCAGACATCAGCACTGGAGTTGTGCCAGCCAGCCTTGCCAACACATAGTTGTGCTTTTCTGTGTCAGAACCTACATTGCTGCAGATTTTTCTTTTACTTCGAAACTCTGTCAAAGGGCTTTGATCGTCATATCCATTTTCAGCTCCTCAGCATCTCCACTGAAGTCCCAATTTCAGTTTTTTGCTTCTTTTTTGTGGATTTGGCTCTTTTTTTAATTCTTCCTTTGTCTCCGTCCCTTTTCCTTGCTTTCACTGTATGCTGTTAAACCTAAATGTCACCTTCCTGTGAAAATTACATCACTGTAACTAAATACCCTTGCAGCAGTAAGCAACAAAATGTGATTTTTCAGATAGAAGAGGATATATTGTTTGCAGCAATACTTCAAAGTAAAATCAGGAAGAAAATCTACAGTACAGAATAAGCACGTGTAGACTTTATATTGTAAAACTTTAGTAGCTGCAACTCTTCTTTCATGGTTTTAAGGCATGTAATACCTTAATGTCTCTACTAGAATCATCTACAAGATTTGAAGCATTTTACGTGGATCTTCTTCCATGCTCACAGACCTGTGTAGGGCTGAATTTTTATTTGTAGAGGTCTAGGTTTATGCTGTTCCCAAGACCCTCAGTAAGAGAGCCTGTTGTCTAGGTAGTGATCTTGCAAGCTTCAGGTAATTAATATATCTAAAAGGACATAAACCTGTTGAAGTAGAGAAGCAAGTTATCTTATGTAGGGCAGAAGGGACTTGGGGTCCTTGGTAGAAATTATGATAGTTTTCTTCATTGTATGATGCTAGTAGACACTGATATACTTGTGTTATTTGTGTCAGCTTTAGGTATTCTCAGGACATTAACCACAGATTTGTTTGTGTTTGTGCAGTGCATGCTTAGTATGATGATAAAGATTGGGCTGAGATGTAATTTAGCTCTGGAAGTTGTGTTAATGGTGGAGAAGCAGGTGTGATAAAGGCTTAGGTACACAGCTTACCTTATGATTATCACTATGCTAATACATTTTTCTGTCTGCTGCAGCAGCATAAACAGCAGGTACTAATTTTGGTGATGAAAATTGAGTTTAAGCCATCTTGAAACAAAAAGGCATTTCAGTAGCTCTTAGCTATATTGTATCTGCATACCCAGTATAGACTCCTAAATCCCTAACCTCCTTCTTTTCTATATTCCCTTACTTAACACTACCACTGATAACCCAGAGCATAATAGGAGGCTGCAACAGCTCTGGCAGTCACACCAGCCTAACCTCAAAGCTCATGAAGCTTTTCTTACTGCTCTGCAGTTGAATGCTAATGTGAGTTAACTATTAAAACAAATTAGCATTTCATGCTTTGTTTCATTCTGCTCAGAAAACTTGATAAATGTCTCTAATTTCCTTTTTCCACCTGCATTTGTTGGTTAAATAAGGTAACTGAATGAATCCTTTTCTTAGGTAATATTAGGTTTTCGGTTCCAAGACTCAATAGTGTCTAACATAGCATTCACAGTTTGTACCTGGTCAGTAATTTCCCTGTAATCTTTAACCTGATTCCCACCTTATTTGAGAACATAAGAACTTCCTCTTGGGAACTCTGGAGCCAGTTAATTCTTGCCCAAAAACATGGGGCTTCTGAGGATTGGATAAAACAAATAGTCTGCAGGGTTTCAGTGTCACTGGTTGTGCTGAAATATGGTACTGGCAGGATTAAGGATACTGCAAGAAAAGAGATCTTCCAGAAGAAAATATTCAACTGCACTTTCCAGTAGACTTCTGTTTCTCTCTCTCATTGGCTTTAAAATGTCTGTATTATATTAAAGGAAAAAAAAAAACAAACAGGTATGCCGTGATTTCATTTAGTAAAACTGGGGATATTGTTTGTGAGGAAAAAAGATCTTTGCTGGGTTGCTTTCAGTTTAATCTACCTGCTGTCAGAGTCTATAATTCTTTAACAAAGAAAAAAAAAAAAAAAAAAAACAAAGTTGTTTGTTGCAAAAGGTTACGCAGTGGCTTTTGGGTGAAATGCTGCCTTCAGAGTCAGTGACCCTTTTATGCTCTGCTGGTCTTGTTTGCAGTCTGCCATATTCGATGCTTCCTAGGTCAGACAGGTCATAGCAATGGCTCTGAATTCCTTTCTTTTCACAGTTTCAATTCCTGGCTTTTTTTCCTTCCTGCCTGTCTTGTTTCTCTCTGAGTTTGTTCAGTGTGCCTGCTTGACAGGAATGAAATGTCGCCCTTCTTTTCAGTGAGTAACAAGAATGGGGAAGAGGGCTTGATTCTTGGAGCTGGAGCTGCTGGAAGGCCCCACGGGAACTTATTGCTCCTCTTTGTCCAACAGCACATAGAAGAGCTTTTTCACTCCGTGGTTCAGATACTGAGTGTTGCATGGCTCCTCTCTGCATGCATGAAGCACTGGCATTCTCACTGCGGTCCCCATCTTTGAGCACTCATATTCTTGCCAGGCTCTACAGGTGCTCATTTTCATTCATGGTGAAGATGCAGACTGTTGTGTTTACCATGCAACTGTAGCACTTCATGGTTTCCAAAAGGCCTAAGCTGAAAACACGGTCTTGTCAATAAATTTGGTTTCCAGATCACTGCAGCTCAGTGACCATCTCAACCCTCTGTTTTGCCATGGAGCTGCCAACAAGAAGGTATTCCTAAATTACCCACAGGTTATGCTCTCAACTTTTTAATACTCGCTGCAGAGAAGAATCTTCATGGGAAGTTTCAGGCATCATGATTTTGAAAACCTTAGTGAGAATCCATAATAGCAAGTAGGCTCTTAGTGGGCAGAAGTTAGAAGCATCTCATCTACCACCTGAAGCCAGTCTCATCTTCTGCCTTTCTCTCTCATGGTGTCATAACAGAATAATTGTAATATTGTGTAGTATACTGGTATAGGAGAGTTGCCTGTTAATGCTCACATAAATGGTATGTGTGTTTCAGGTATGTGAACAAGCTGTGGGGCATGCTGTCTTTTCTCATGTTTTTGGTGACATGCCATGCCTCTCCCTTATTGTTCCTTCTCCCTAACAGGATCTAAAATACACAAATGTAAGCCGTGGGCAGGTTTGTTGTGCCACTGACTGTCTGAACTTAATGATCGATTCCTAATAGAAAGTGACACTGAAATACAGGAGCTGAAAGGCCAAAATTGTTTTGTTTTGTTGGTGTTTTTGGTTTTTTTTAGATGGTGTTCTTGATGGTGTTACGAAAGATTTATCAAATCAATTGCTGTTAACAAGTGTTTGCTTGCCATATAGGCAAGAAACTATTGACAGATTGACAGACGTTTCTCTGGAAAAAAATGCTCTGTATTGACATCTGGTAACTAGTATCCAGGGAATAATTAGTATCAATCACACACAAAACTTTTGATTCCCCTGTAGCCATTCCTTGCTGCAAATTCAGATGATTGTTTACTCAGTGTGGAGTGTGCATTCTTATTCCTGTCACTTTGCTGTTTGCTTATGTCAGATGCATCTCTCTGTCCATCTCAGTGATGGGAGAAGTAACAGCACTGATGTGCCTCACCATTAAGTGGCAATGTGAGGCAGAAGTCTCAGGGCTTTTATTTTCCAGGCATCTGAGAGAGTGAAGAGAATTCTGAAGGAAGGTATCATTAAATCATAATTTTGCAACTCAGTTATTTTCCAGCTGTGCTTGGTGTGAAAGTAATACTGCTTATCCATCCTTATTATAGAAGATATTTTTATGACTGGTTTATCCTTTTGACTTGAGGGATTTTTGGTATTACTTTTCTTAACGTTGCAGTCTGCTGTGTGGCAACAGAACGCATAACTCTCTACTAAGAGGAAAGCTTTGTGTTACTCTTCTCAGATTTCAGAAATGGGGAGGAAAAGAAAGCTGCGTTTTGTAACCAGTTTTATCCTAATTTTGGTGTAACTAATTCAGAACTAATTGGGTGAACTTGTTCAGTTCAGACATTCCAGAAAATCTGGAGGCATTCAGACCATTTGTAGCATAGTGACTGTGCTGGGGTGATTCTGGGCTCTTTGTTCTTCTCTGCAACTTGAAACAAAGGCTGGCTCCCAGTTTTAGTGGAAGAGGGTCTTTTGAGTATGGCTTCCTACTTCATTTGATTATAGAGCAGAGGATTTTGTTCTGGAAGTTATGCAAAAATCTCTGATTCAGTGAATCTGTGCCTAATGTTTGTTGCGTTACAAAGGAGTTTTTGGCAGTGAACTTTTTCTTCTGAGAATTTGCCAGGTGCTTATTGTGTTCCCAACCAATTATTCCATGTAGCAGGCATAATCTTGGACTGTCTTGGAGGTGAGCAAAGAGACTGGAAGAAGAGGGGAATGAATGCTATCATGGGGCATACCTGGTCCAGGATTGGACACTGAGACTTTCTAATCACAGCAAGTAAGAATAATACCAGCAGCCAAGTTGTGAGTGCAGACAGCTTGCGCAGCTGTTTAATGGGATCTGCAGAAAGTCTGTTCCAATATTTGTCATGCCAGTCAGTCAAGACTGTCAAGTCTGTCTTATTTATGATGAGTTGCAGCTTGAGCATCAGAAGCAACATCCAGAAATAGAAAAGAAAAAGAAACAACTAATGTGATTTTCTTCTAGTGTTGTCTTTGTCTTTTGATGAGAGTGGTTGTTACTGTTGTTAGTTCTGTACTTCTGTGTGGAGTGAGAGGAGGGTGCATTGGGGTGCAGGGGGTGTAAACTGTTAAGTTTAAAAGTCAGGTAGGGAGTAATGTGTAGAGGTTTTAACAATTTTTAACAGTTTAAGTGGCCGCACTTGCAGTGGCAGTGAACCTTGTCATAGAGAGTATGCTGGATGTGGGTAGTTTGCCTTGTATTTTCTGCATTTCACTGACTAATTGCCAGTGGTGGAATTCTCAGTGTTATAATAATAAATCTATAGGATCAGAGAACCTTTTCTGTGTCACACATACAGCCTTATGTCAGCATGTGTATAGTTGTGAATGAAAAAATGAAATGTAAATAGCATTCAGTTATAGACGTATAATAGTGTTAGCATTGGATTTGTTTGAATTGTGGGATTGCATGTCATTTCAGATAATGCAGAGGAACCCTATTCTTACATAGTCATTAGGAATCCTCTTGCTTTCTCATTCAAATATCATGCACCCTTTACACACTTCATTACCCAGCTCTTCTTTACACAGCATGAAAAGTCTTTATGGCTTGTATGTTTTTCTGATTCACACAAGAGGGTGAAGCATTCTGTGCTGTTTTGAGTACTCCAAAAACTGTAGCTGAAGAAAAATGTGTAATAGGTTTCATGCCAACAGTGCTAGACCTGGAAGCAACTCCAAAAATTGGAACTGACCACCATTCTCATGCTTTCACTCAAACTAGAGCACCCCCTGGCATGCTTCAGCTGGCAGTCTCCTTCCTCGAACTCTCACTCTTTTTTTTTTTCCACTTCTGCATCCCTCATAAGCATCTCTGTATGTTTTACTGACAGTGCCCTATGAGGCCCAGGTTAACAGAACTCAGTACTTGCACAGGTGCTGACTGAAAGTGCACCGTTCTGTCCTCTGAAAAGCACTTTATAGTTCCAGCTAGGTGTCCAAAAATGGTGGCACTTCAATTTAGTGGATACTTGTTAAAGCTCAGACTTTGACTGCTATGTTTTTGCCCCCTTTATGGGTTATAATACTCACCTTCCATAGATGTCACTGCTCTCGAGATTGATCACAAATTATAGAGGCTGTTGAAAGAATTCAAGTGCTAAGGAAATAATAAGTTATTGCTGTTCTTTTACTGCTTATTGTACAGCCATATCCTAGTGGCAGTTTTGTATTCACCATTGTTTTTGTATAAATGAAATATTCAATTACAAAAAAAAAGTCATAGTCAATAAATCTGTTCTTGTGTACTGACTTTGACATTTGTGCAAGGTGGTGTCTAATACATTATTGCTGTATATTGCAGTTTTCAAAAGCTGGATCTTACAACATCATCTCAGTGTTATCTCCTAATAGAGTTGAGGGAGCTACTTTTGCCTTAGGGGTGCATGAACATGTATGGTGAGAATGTCTATTTTGCTATTTAAAATTTAGAAAAGGCTTCAGAGTTGAAAGGTGCAAGGTGAAGGGAATCTTCAGTTAACCTGGTGATCTGCCCAGTGTTACAGGTCAGTGTCTGCTGTGTAAATGCAGCAAAGGAAACTGGGTTAGGTGTTCTGAAAACTCCAGCAGAAAAGGGCATTGAGTCCTTTAGTGTTTTACATAAGGAGCTGTAATGCTATTCAACACTGCGAGCTTTTAAGAACTGCCTTAAACAAAAACTTAACCCAGGGTGTTTCAGGAGGACCTAATTGCACACTGGGGCCAATGAATGCACTAGAGGTTTCTTTTCTTGGTTATTTTCATATGGACTTTGGCTTTTTAAGCCTCTGGAAGTTTAAGATTACTATCATAGGATGACAGTTGATAGATGGAGAAAAGACCAATTAGAGCACAGAAACATTTTATAAAGAAGAGCATAGTTGAAAAAGGCATGTTGTCTGCTTTGCATCAGAAATGTGTACAGAAACTTTACCTGTAACCGAGGGCACTGGAACATGTCTGTCTGTGAAGTATTAGCTCTTACTGTTCTTTTCCAGATGCTGCAGTTTGGGCTTATAGGAGTAATTTTGAACTTCTCCGAAATTCTTGTTAGTGCTGCTTTGGTGAGAAAGTACAACCTATAGAATTTGAACAAGGGCTTCAACTGTCTTTGCAGTTTCACAGGTATTACTTTAAGGTGGCTAGTCATCTTGTGGACCAATTAAAGTACTGAAAAGACATTTTACTTCAGTTTAATTATTTTAATGGACTCCTAGCATATAGCCAGTATTAAAGAAAGGGTGAGGACAATTGTGCGTTTTTAAAATGCATAATGGAATTTTCTTGATTTATAATAGAGTTACTTCTCTTTTAGGAGCATATGTATTATTGAGTCCTAGATAACTGATATGTAAATACTATTTAACATGGATTTGCCATTATTTGTAAGCACTGAGAAATTGAGTGTCTTGTCATTTTAAAGCTGACTATAATGAATCTTAAAATGGGGATACAAAAATAAACTTTCTAAGCAAAAAAAAAAAAAAAAAGCTTGCATAGGTCTTGCACTTACCTCCTGTGTGTCAGAAACCTGAGTTAGGGAGCGGTGGTGGAAGTTGGTAGCCACGTAGTGGTAGTCAAGGTGTGTTAATGGAGCACTCTCACTTCAATTGCCAGTATTGGAAATAGTAGATGTGTGACAACTGGGGCTTGTAACGCTGGGGAGAATCATCCATTGTTTAGAGAAGAAAATTTAAAGAAGAAAATTTTGCATTTTGAGAACCTTACGGTGTCATATCTAATTGCAAAATGACTGATGTTACTCATGCAGCATGCGCAACGTGATGTACATTTTATGTTTGTGTGTTAGTACTGCCAGGTTAGAGGAAATGCCATGCATAATACATCAGAATAGTGATTAATCTTTTACTGTACTTTACAAAATAATTAAATCTTGAAAATGTATGTGATTCATTTCACTGTTACTGAGGATAAAAGGGAAAGATATTTTGGGAATCTCGATTTGGCGATTCATCTTGGTGAGATGAGTAGATTATTATGAATCTATTGTTACATCATCTAGCAGGCAGAGGAATGAAAGAATAATCATTTAGTGATACATATAGGAAATAATGTGTTAATAAAAATTTTAGTTTCCCTACTTAAACTCCTCTGTAGAGAAAATCACCTTTTATTGCTTATTGTTTTAAAGTACCTTGAGGTGTCATGGCCACCTAGGAAAGTGTTTGTTCTTTCCACCAAAATGAAGAAATCTCCATCAGTTTCTGATAGAAGCAGACCACTTACACTGGTAGAATGTGCTCTCCTGGCACTGAAATGCATATCAAATGTTTTTAATTATTTCCAGAGCACCCTTGATGGATGGAGTACAGATAGAAGGGGCAGAGGTTAGTTGAAGAATAAGAATCAATTTTGAGAGGAAAAAAAAGGTGCTATGTGATAAATACCCTTTTCCCATCATAAAATTATCTTTTAAGATCAAAGAATAAAGGACCTGATCTTGCAAAGATTTTTAGTGTAACACTAGGTCTGTACTAAAAAAAGGAGGAAATGGGAAAGTGTGAGGCAGCACTGTTTTTAAATGAGCTTGTTTTCTTTTGTCTCTAAGATAAAAAAGAGACCTAATTCTACTACACCATGTTCAGTGATGTGGTTATTGGAAAGAAGGGAAAATTACATGAATAAATACAGATGTATCACTCATCTCTGCTGTCACACTTGCATGCTGGCTTGCATCCTAATATAGGAAATAGAACAATATCACCTATGGTAATCTAAGTTATTATTAATCCCATATGCCATCTGAAATGTCTGGCACAGTGATGTGACTAAGAATAATGTGCAGGGCTGGCAAATAGGGAGCTTTTAAATTCATTTGCATTTTGGGGGGAAAAGATCTATTAGAACATCCACCCATTTCTATGGAAATGGGATGCTGAGATGCTCTGAGTCTTCTAATGTTTTCTGTATTCCAGTCTATATGCCTTTTCATGCCATTTTGCAGAAGGAAATATATTTTTCTGAAATACGTAAACTTCAGATTTGGAGCGGGATGCACTCTTTTCTGTCAAAAGGATGTATTTAATTATATTTGAATGAGTAAAGTATTCATTGACTTTTGTTCATACACTCATTTGTGTTGAGAAGCACAGAGTGATGAAAATGCTTTGGAAAAGAGAAAAATTATTTGAAATATGGCTTAATGAAAGAGTGGAAAGCTATTTCTTTCCTTTGAATCTGTTTTATTTCAGGTGAGACTGAATTATTTCACAACTTCATTATTCATGCTCCAATTCAAGAAGACATTCAAACTTGTTTCAGATTTTAGTATTTTATTATCTATTATTCTGAGTGGATGGATAAAGCTGAAATAAATTAGTCTATTCACTTTTAAGGCTTGTCATGTGCTTAAGTACTTGGTAAATCAAGTCCACATCTACATCAAATGACTATTTCTTATACTTGTTGCTAGAGGTTTAGCTTCATCTTCTAATAGAAAAAGTATCTCAATTGTAGGAGGATGAAAATTAGCTCTGTCTCTCAAAACACACTGTGTTGTACCCTTGTATTTTACTGTACTAGACATTCCCTACAAAAGGGTGTTGTCTTTAAAGTAGGGGAGAGCTCATCTCCTTAACTGCTCATACCTGACTGTAGTCTGCAGAACACACGAGGTATTCCATCTCCTACGTCCCAGCTCTCTTATGTGTGCAGTCTGGGAGGGTGGAGAAATAGGAGGAATATTCCCAACCAACCATAGTTCCTTCAGTTGCACAGAAGTTCAACTTGTTTAGGTATTTAGCTTTTGTTCTGCTGTCATTGAGCGGGGAATGGTGGCAAAGAGAGTCTGTAAAGCAAAGTAGAATTTTTGCAGCGGTAGTACCTAAATGGTAATGGAAACAGTCACTTTATCTGAAGGGTTTTCTTTGAAAATCGTAGATTTTCAACGGAAACTGTTTTTTCTTTGGGTTGGGGGAAGACTACAAGCTTTTTTTTCCAGGACTGACAATGAAGTAGCTATTTTTGTGACAGAAGCCTTCACGTAATCTGTGGATGCATGGTAGATTAAGAATTTGTAATGACAACAGGGGAGAAAAAGAGTAAAAATATCTCTTTAAGAAAACAAACAGTAAGCATACTTACATGGTGTAGACAAGATTAAAACTTGCAAATGTTGTGTATTTCTTTTCCTTAACTAAATCTTGATGAAATCACTCTCCGAGAACTCTGCTACAGGCTTGTAACTGGGGGGAGGGAAAAAAAATCAATTATTGGGTAGAAATGAATGAATGTGCAGAGTCATTATTTTATTGTAGATGGTAAAAGTTGGATGCCTGATGCCCAGCAAATCATTTGATTTAAAGGTTTGGGACTGCAATGCTTGACTTCTCATTGAAGAAATATAAAAGAGCAAATTACTGTTTGCTGGAAAGTCACATAAACCTTATCAGAATTGTTTAGTTTCTGCTGCACCCTGGAGGTTTTCCTCTTCAACCACTGATTGTGTATGTGCTCTCTGAATTGTGAAGGATTTGTTTTTAATCAAAACTTTCATGGGGCCCTATGCAGTTGTTTTGGACGGGTTTTTTTTTTTTCTTTTTGTATGTAATAGAAGAAAAAATCAAATAAGCTTTTGTTTTCATTTCATCTTACAGACTATGGAAGTAATTGAACTGAAAAGATAAAATGAAAGCAATTTAAAAAAGACACTGCATACATTTCAGCAGTGTTAGCTTATCTCCTTTAATATTGTTAACAATCTGTTGCACGTCAGTAAGAACACAGATGAGTTCAGCCTTTTCCCCTGCTGGTGGAACAGATTTTCCCCTAACTGACCACTGCAGATTTAGGCATTTTATCAAAGAACTTCCTTCTTCTTTATGTGGTATCAGCATTCAGCACTGGCTTTCCCTTACTTGGAGGCTCTCAAGTCCATGGCATTTTGAGCTTATCGAAGTTTGTACTTTTGTTTGTGCCTTCCTTCCCTGGGTGAGCCCTGGTGCTCATCCAACAGTGCAGCGAACAACGGGGAGCAACACTGGCAAGACTAAATCTGTGAAAAACAGGGATAGGCTCCCTACACTTTGCTGGCTGGGATGAGAAGCTCCTGGAGGTGCTGCTTGAGGGAAGCTCAGCCCTGAGCTTTGGTCTGTTAGCAGACTGCTATTTTTTCATGCATCACTCAATGCCTCCATCACTGAATGCTGCTTGTAGTATGTTGCTTGTCATAACCTTATCCGAATCTGGTTCATTAAGGGAAACTCATCGTGTCATATTGTTGAGGAGGAGGAGAATTTCTTTGTAGAAATCATCTAGTGTTCTGCTGTCCAGCAAGAAAAACAAAATTAGGCATCCACTGCTAGGCTCTGACTAGACTTGAGCACTGATTAGAACAGGCTTCCTTTCTTCATTTCATAAATCACAGGTAGTCTGCGTGCTGGGAGTTTTGATTCAGATCCAAGAAAAAAATTGAATTTTGTGTGTGAATATATTTACATATTTAATCTCCTCAGAAAAAAAAAACCAAACAGAATTAAGCATTAAATCTGGGCAGAGATTTTCTGCATTTCACTCTGATTTGTGATCAAATGTGTTGTACTCTTCTGCTCTGACACCTGACTTGGTAATTAATTGGTTTGTTGCTGATTTGAAGCAGTGTGTTCTGCTCAGTTATGCTCACAATCAAGTCATCAAACCTGCGTTATTCTTAGTTTATATTGAAAACTGCAGGAGCAACTTTGTACCAATTTGTTTGCAATAGAACGTACAAGTGGTATGTTGGTGCTGCTGTCCCATACTGGGATGTCTTTTTTTCTTGTCTGTTATTAAGTGGAACCAGAAAGAGCATCTCCACTGCTAACTTCTCAGATGTGTGGCACTTTGGCATATAATTGTCTTTATTTGCTGCTGTGACACCAACCTGATGGCCAAGATCCATGCCCCAGTGTGTGTAATTCCATTTTGTGGTAGATAAAGAACACGAAGTACTTTGTCATTGAGGAAACTGAGCATGACTACTCCGTGCCTTGTATCACAAGGGTACAGGTCTAATTTTGTTATTGCTTGCAAAGTCCCTCATTTTCTCACTTCTTATAGTCACTGGTACCATAATACCCCTAAGAGAATTCACAACGTGGCTCTCAGCAGAGAATGATACTCATCAGGAGTTAGAGGAACTCCAGAATCAAGCTGGAAGTGCTGTGTAGGTGTTGTGGGCTTTTTTTTTTTTCTCAGAAGAGATGAAAACTTTTCAGTGAGAATGATTGCATTATATCAGCTGCTCCTCTTTTTCTGATGTACTTTCATCAGCCGATTTTCTCCGAAATCAAATGCCTGAAATGAATTGCTATAATACAAAAGAAGATGCTGTTTTGGTCTGTGTTTCTTTCCCCAG
This sequence comes from Oreortyx pictus, assembly GCA_036925125.1. Classification (NCBI taxonomy): domain Eukaryota; kingdom Metazoa; phylum Chordata; class Aves; order Galliformes; family Odontophoridae; genus Oreortyx; species Oreortyx pictus. The sequence continues at coordinate 4,872,737 of JAUPFR010000015.1, forward strand.
CTGCATTATATGCGCTCGTGCCATTTTTCAGTTACCTCGGGGAACTGTGTCACAGAAAGCAGGGAGCTGTTTTGGAAGTCAGATTTTACACTGCCCCTAAACGCTGGGAAGGAGGGGTTTTTTAAAAGCATTTGTCAGGACAGAGCAGCTCTAGAGGCTTTAAGTAAAGCGCTGATTGCCCTGTCAGTCAGGGCAGAGAGGAACTTGGAACTTCACAGATTGATGCTTGACAGAATAATTAGAAAACTGTCACTTGAAGTAACCACTCTGGTGTTCCCTAAAGAAATGTGCCTGTGCCAAATGTGTGCTGTCCAAATCTAGAGGTTAAATGTTCAGTAAGACAAAACATAGCGTGTCACTGGAGAAAATTACTTGCAGCATGCTGTGGAAGCGATGCCCCTCAAGCCCCTAAGCGGTGACTACACAGTTTATTGAACTTACCTGCTTTGATGTTGCTGGTGTATCCAAGAGTTTTTCAGCTCTGAACTATGGGTTTTAAGGTAACAAGGCACTGAGGCATTATCTAACACCTTGGATAACACAGGGTCTTGAAGAGTTTGAGGCAAAAGCACTTAAAGCTGTAACAATGCTTTCCAGTTCTACGGGTTTTACAACAGTTCTCCAAGTGTTTTTGAATACCTTCCACTAAAGCAAGAAGAGGCAGCTCCTACCGCATGCTTCTTTCTTCATTTTTAGCCCTTCAGGAAACCTGGATGTACTCTTGTGGTTTGGGTTGATTGGGAGGTTGGTCTGTGGAGTGCAGGAGAGGAGTTGTGACATTTCGGCACGGTTTGGTTTTCATTTGTGCTTGTGCTACATTGCCTGGGTTAAGTGCTAGTGTAGCAGAGATGGGGGATTTATGCTGGGAAAGGATGCTTTTTGTTGGAGTTGGTTCTGGAATCTCAAACAAGAAAGATTCAGTGGACAAAACAGGTTTGTCCTGTGCCAGCTGGACTTGCATGCTCATTGTGTTGAGTTGTCTCATTTGAAACATGGTATTTAAAATATAATGAACTTTTTCAGAGTTGGTATTTCAGCTGTTTTATTTATGGACTTTGTGTAGTAAATACAAAGGATGATTTTAGATTTGAGTTTAAGGCCTTGTACTTCCCTGTTGACTTGGAATATTAAGAAATTGTGCTTTATATCATCACCCAAGATCAAATCATATATGGTAGTGGTTTCCTAATTACTTGTTAACTGAAGGTCTGATTCTTGAATCTTTCAGTTCTCTTGAGAGAATTGTAGAGGAAAATCTGCTTAAGTTAGACTGAGGGAGCTTTGGACACTTGGGTTGCATTTCTCAGCCTCGACTCTGGGGATTCTGAGGCTGTATTTGTAGTGGATCTGTCAATCAGAAGTAGAAGTGTCTTTTTCTTAAAAGTTGTAGGTGTTGAAGGTCAGTGCTTCTGTGGATTTAACTAAGCATAATATTCAGATTTGGTTTTTGAGAGTTATGGGTGAAATTTCATAACTGTCATAGGAAAAGATCTGTTTCCATGAGCAATCAAGGTCTGATTCTCAGTGTCTGATAGCTATAAAACCCCTGGTACTTGAGTGTTAGTGCTGCTTTGTATTAATCTAACTAAAATCAGATTGGGTCCTTAATACCCACACAGTTTTTCTTTCTGCAGAGTGAACTAAAGTGATTTTTTTTCCAGGGAATGCTGAACATAGTTTTGTACAATGCACACATGTGCAGTCCTTAGCAGTGTCCACATAACTGTGAATTTTGCAAGGCAAATAGTGCATTATGGCATTGTGACAGTTTAGGAACACAGGGTTTGTTTTTATAAACTGTAGATTCCTTTGTGGTTTTATTTTCCAAGTAGTATTTATGACTGTAATTTTTATAGTGTTTTTATATCTTCAGCTTTCCAGAAGAAAGCAGGCTATGATGGGGGCATACAGCAGAGCCATCAAATGCTGAAAATGCCAACACTACGGAGTTCCTGTGGTCGCAACAGCTCCATAGCAGCCCAACTTGGAAAATCTTAGCAGGGGAACAAGAGGAAATGTCTCCTGTGCTGACATAAATTGTTCACTCTTTTTTTTTTTTTCCCATCTTATTAATATTTTAAAGGAGCTTTTTAGAGTTAATATTTTACAGTTAATCTCTTTGTAGTGTTTATGGCAAAAAGGAAGAGATTAATTTTTCTCTGTTTATTAATTTCTATCCATTTTTTTTTCTCTAGTCAACACACGACGTTTCTTCCTTATCTTGAAAACAAGCTTTTTCAGTACTGGAGTAAATTTTCTAATTGAATAGATCCAGTTGGCATTCTCTAATAGCTTGTCAATTTGCACATGTTGTCTGACAGCTAGCCATGTTGCCTTCACAACTAATGCTAGTTGAGTGCCAATATAAATGAGTATGATAATAGTCAGATATGTCTAATCTTCTAAATGTAATGTCAACATTTTTGTGTGCTGTGTTTTCCACACAGAAAAATGATTGAAAAATAATGACATCTTGCTTTGCTTGTCGTAGCTGCAGTCATTGAACTCTAGAATGTTTTTTTCTTTTGCACACCAGAGAATTCAAATTGGAAATACCTTGTAGAACAGGCCTTATTAGCCAGAGTATGACAATAGGAAAAGAATGTAAATCTTGGTGTCCACTTAAAATACTAGGGGAATGAAAAAGTAAAAAGAAAAGAAAGGCTGCCCTTTAAAAGATTGATGGGCCGCCTGGATCAGGTACAGTCTAAATTAGAGGCATTTGGGTAATTGATCTGAATGAATGAATGCAGATTAAATGTGACTGATTTTATCATTTGAATAAAAACATTATTTTTGCTGTTTTTGCTGTTTTGTTCTGTTGTAATCCAGAGACAATTAAGCAGGTATTTTACCGTTTATCACAACTTTCCAAAAAAAGAAAAAAACAAAAACAAAAAACAAAACAAAGAAAAACCACAAATGTTTTGCAGGAAAGGTAATTTCTTCCATGCTGTAGTGCTTGGTGTACAAAGTGCTTCCATGTAAACACTGAGTTTAATGGGCCATTGGAAAAGATTTGTTGTAGTTGTTTACGCTGCAGTAGTGAATAGAAGCCCTGGGCTGAAATCAAGGTGTCTTACTCAGAATCCTACATAAAAGAGCTCTTCCTTTTCATTAGCAGTCCAGTCAGAACATGTGCAGCAGGAAAAGAAAAAGGTCTCCAGAAGCAATGAGGCTTTCCCAAGGTTACTCAAATATCAGTGGCAGAGCCTTCATTAGAAGCCTCATTGTATGGCTTTGAGTCATGCAGTGCCATGTCCTCTGGACCGTGTTATCTTCTGCTACTGGAGATCACTGCCACTGAGTTTGGGGGGGAAATGTAAAAGTACGTGCTTATGTATACATATTTATATAGGTAGCAGAGATCAGTGGCATCTTCACCAGAAGGTGGAGTGCAAGTAGCTCCTCTGTTATGTGTTTTCCTGTGGCAGAAAGAAACTAATCAAAAGCATTCTTACCATTATTTTTTCTTGCTCACATGCTGGCTGAAGAAGGTTTGATACCAGTATTTTGTCAGGAAATTTACTGACAAGAAGGGAGGGGTTATTTATTAGTGTCCAAAACAAATAAATGCAAATACACATAAATAAATAGCACTGTTTTGCAAGGCTGAGAGAATTCCTATAAAAATAAAGTGACTAATTTCATTTCATCTGTCTGTTTTGTTGAAATAGCACCCTATGAAGAGAGAAAGGTTACTTCTTGAGATTTAGTGCTCTGAAAATTTACAGGCTTGATGCTTAAGCAGTAATAAGTGAAGCATTAAGGCATTTCGTGGGGATTAATGACTGGCTGGGAGGAGTTGATGGCTCGAAGAATAGCTAAGGGCCATTAACCTCCACTGGTCATTAATCTTGGAAGACTGCCTTGAATGCTGAGGTCATTATTGCTATTAGAAAATAAATATTTGAGGAGGGGAAAAGAGGAAGGATCACAGGTACTTCTAAAATACATGGTTTGAATGGCTTAGTAGCTACCTCCTGTCTATTGTATGTCTTGCTAGGTGAGCAGTCGCTAGCAGAGTTAATCTACAGGCTTAATAATAGTTTCTGATCTCCACTGCTTAGGTTGCTTTTATTATATTCACTAATTCGGGCTGTAACATCAGGATAAATACAGCTTTGGAAATGTGAATGGAATGTGTGTACCACTGTGTGCTCAGAGAACGGGCCATGTAGCAGTGCTTTGGAGTTAGCTTTCATGCTTAAATGGGATGTCATGGCAGCCACCAAATACCCTTTGTTCTGCAGCCCTTTTCCCTCTTTAGGCATGTGGCACTTGCTTACGTCTCATTTCCCCAAATGTGTGAAGGGACGTATCTTCATAGCTTTCCTTGTCTTCAGCAAAGGTGTTTTCAGTGTTTTGTTTTTTGTTGCAGAACAGCATGGTGTAGTGTTTTATTGCCTGCTAGCTGGATTTGCTCTATATATGAAAAGGTCTAAAAATGGTCTTGTCTCAAATACAAGTGAAAATCAAGCTAGTAACGCTGCTGCTGTTTGCAATTTGTCACCTACAGCTGCAAGCCACGGGATAGTGTCACCTGGAGTAATGTTAAATGGAAATAGGTGTTTCTAGCAACCTCCAAAATGCAGCATTCAGTGCACTGCTCGTACTGTGTTTGCAACACGGGGAACGTTTTGCATCCTTACCACTCTTTGCCCTGGTAATGCCAGCTGAAAATCAGCTTGTGTTTATCTTTTTTAGGGCTACACAACTGAGTGAACAAAAGTTTCATTTTTTTCATCTGTTTATCTCCATTCAGCATAGCCTTTTGTAGGTGCTTAAACTTCCCTCCTTTCATGGTCTACCAGCACAGTGAGCTGTCAAGGGAGCAGCCCATGGATATGTTGATGATCAGTCATCTGTTCTTTGTGTACATAGTTTGCCATTGCTGTTAGTGTTCCATAGGATGATGCTATGTCACTCCCTTGCTCTCGCTATTGTAAATTATTTGTGACTTTGTAAATGGTACATTTTACTAAGATATGTAATGAAGGGGTGTGTTCCTTTATATTAGATGCCATCTAGAGGACAGCATTTCCAGTCTTCTAGGGCTTACCGAAGGTCAGCAGAAGAATTTAGAGAGATTTGTTTTTCTGTTAGAGGTAGTTGTCTCTGCTGAAAATTGGGATACCCTTTACTCACATCCAGCACTCATTGAAGTCAATTGAAGATTCTCTTTGGATTCTGGGAAGTTCCAGAGGAAATTTTGGAGTGGTAGACAGATGCTGCGTGGCTCCTTTTATCCTTCTCTCAGCTAAGGAAGCACATGCTGTGTGCTCCAGTCAATAGGTAGTATTCACTTGCTAGGGGTGTCTAGGGAAAGTAAGTCAGGATGCTCACGGCATCTATGAGGAAGGATCACAGAGCTATAACTTTATAACCTTTAGGGTACTGCCTTTGCTTTTTGTGCAGACGCCTGTGCTTAAATAAACATGTCTGCATTTCTAAAGGGTACATACACAAATACTTGGGAATGAAGTTTCTTTTTTTTTTAACTTTACATTATTTGTAATACTCACTTATGAGCTTGAAATCAAAGCAGCTTTCCCTACTGATTTTACCCTTTTTCTGTTTGACAAAATCTGATTTCTTCCCCACCCTCTGTGTTTCTAATGAATCCTGAAATTACCGTTGCCTCTTTCGTTTCCTTCTTGATGCAGTCACCATCAGTATTACAAAAGATGCCCTATTTGTTTTCATTTCTCGGACTTTGAGTGCATATTCCCAGAAATGCGTGCTTTGATTCCCTTTACTTGCTTGAAAAACTCTTGCAGTTAATGTCGTTATTAACGTATATGTAATGCATCATGTCCAGGATCTGCTCTTCTTTCTGTTCAGTGTATTTGAATTCGGTTTCCTTGATACTGGCAGCACTTCAGTGAAACAAAGTTAAAAAATGTGAATCAACTGTTCATCTAGTATAGTTTTCTAAATGGCAGCAGGTGAGCAGGCTTGCATGTGCTGGTTTGATACCCGTAACCTACTGCCTTCTACCTTTTCTACCTTTCTTACTCAAGGATAAAAGCAAGTTTATTATCAGAAATATGCTCAGTATGTTGCCATACTTGGGGGTTCTAGTAAAGCAAGTCTGCATGTACACCTCAAAGCACAGATTTGAAGATTAGGAAAGATCTTTAGATCATCTTGTTTGACCTCCTTCAAACCCTTGAGTAAAAATCCGTGCTTCAGTTTGAAGCCCTGTGGCTGAATAAGCCATAAGCTATTTTGTAGAAGAAATTCTCCATGTCTTTATATGCAAACTTCAGTAATTTCAAAGGGTACCATACATGTACCTGTAAACCTTGCCATGATTATCTGATTTCATGCCTGTGATTCTGCTTTTCACATTACAGTTCAGTACGTGTTTTCAAGTTACAGTACATTGTTGCTTTCTCAAGTATTTTATAGACAAAATTTACTCTGTCATCTTCCATTCACAAATATATTAGATTGAATTTCTGAAGTCATGTGAATTTTTGAGTTTTTATTATGGTAGATTTTTCCAACTCTTATTTTCTTGCAGAAAAAAAAGTGAGAATTTCTGTCAACTCTTCAGTCACCAGAAGGCTCTAAGAGGAGAAATCCCTGAGACAGCCATTGCTTTGTAGTCTTCTTGCACAGACAGGAAGATATGAAAAACAGTTAATTATGGGAGAATAGTGACAGCAAAATTAAGTTAAAGACTTGCTTAACAGCAGAGCATAATACTTTGTTTGAGCTGCATATGAAAAGTGGCCTGGAAGTATTCTTTCTGGTTCTGTTTTTTAAATCTGCCTCTTCCTACTAGAACACTTTAAATGGAAGACTTTACCACAAGTGAAAGATGAATTAATCAATTTAAGCCTAAGGCAAGACAAGGTATATGTCAAGCTACAAGTTTTTGGTGAAAAGCTGTCTGCTGCTTTGGCTGATGTGTGCAAGTTGCATAGCAAGCTATGCAATGGAATTGAAAGCTTAGAAATAAATACGTGTCTGGTGTTGAAAAGTGAATGGATCAGACTTGTACTGCCACTGAGCACTCCTAGAAAAGACTTTTGCTTGTAGAAATGAAAAATTAATGAGAAACAGGCGACAACTTCAACATCTTGTTATACTGAAGAAAACTGCTACCTGTAGCTTTTTCATAATTGGAAAACCAAAAGAGCTATCCAGAAATCAATAGAATGGTTCTTGTTTCTTTGAGGTTTGCATCTGAGTTGCAGTGCACCCAGCTGAGGGCAATGTTTAATGGATTCCATGCTTATGTTTTGTACATATGGGTGGTCTGACATGGCTTTAGATGAATGCTTACATATACATGACACACAAGAGAAGGCTGGGGAATACTCAAGCTTAGGGCAATGAATGAGTGCTTGTTCTAATGAGTGCTAAAACCAGTGATGTTTAAAACCAGGATCTGGGCACCCTGGTGACGTCCATATCCAGCAGTACATGAGCTGAACTCCTGCAAAATTCCTTGATTTAAGAGGTTGTCCTGCCTGTATCACAACTAGTAAATTAACTTAAATGTCGGCCAGCATAGTCATCTGATTTTCTGAGCTGGCAGCACGTAGATTCTTAGTTCTTCAGGAGTAAAATGCTTGAAAGAATTTTGGTGCCTTTTCCATGTGAGCCATTATTCACTGAGAGCGTTCACAGCTCTCCCATGTGTATGTGTATGTGGATTTCATTTGACAAATAATGAACGTGGGGTGCAGTATTGGGTATGGTGGGAAAGTTCAGACAGATACAAATAATAGGAGTTGTGAAGTCTTGCTGGGTTTTGATTTTCAAGGCTGAACAGTAAAATAAATAAATAAATAATTCAAAAGTGCCTTTGCAACTTCTGCATGAATTTTATGCCAACGGGAAAGCAAGCTGTCAGTGTAGAACTACTTCAGCATTTTCTGCCAGTTCCACTGTTCTCTAGAAGTCATCATCACAGCTGTAGCTATAGGCAGAAATCAGTGATATTGGATTTGCTGAGGTGCAGGTAATCAAAACTTAGCAGGTAATAATGGAGGCAGGCTATGACGGTGATTAACTGGACACAGTTGTTTTGCAGGGATGGAAATTTTAAGGGAAGTTGAAGTCCAGGACAGAAAATAACTGAGATGATGACACTGAATGAGTGCTCATTTTAAATAAGTGCAAAAAACAATGCCTGTTTCAGAGGCATAACTGCTTAAACTGAGAATCCAAACATCCTGGGGACAGTGATATGACACATTCTTGGTCTTCCCTTGGCAATTTGCTTGCATGAGACGACTTTGAAACATCAGTGAGCTGCTGCATCCAAAGTAACCTTCAAGGAAAAGAATATAGAATCAGTAACCACGTGGCATAAACATTACCAGTTTGAGTCAGAATTGTCATCTCTGATAGTCGCTGTATCTCTGACAGTAACCTTAAACAGTTGGCTCCTTCCAAGAGAAAGGTTTGTAATTGCTTCATACTGGGTTTATTTAGACTAAAAAATGTAACATAAAAACTAGTAAATGGAGTCATTTCAATATTGCTGTTATTGCTCCCTCTAATTTTCATTGACTCTCCCCAGTTTGCTTCTTTTACACTGCTGGCTGTGTAAATCCTCACCTTTCTAGAGCATTTCTGTGTATCTTAAACGAAACATAAAGTCATTCACTCTAGATATCTGCAAAAATAAACACTGATCCTTTCATTCTGCTCCTTGCTTTCTGAATCCTACCTGGCTTCATTTAGATTTGCAATAATGCAACTTCTTCCACACTGCTACTACTTTGATAATCTCTTGCAAAGGAAGTGCTCGTTTATTTTAATCATAATGCATGAGCAGCCATAACTTGCTGACACAGATTGTTCTCTCTTTAATTCTGAGTTCTGAAGCCTCTTGGTACGTTGTTAATCAAATGTTTGGATTTTGTCATCTGGCTAGTTGAAAAATCAAGAAATGATGACAGATGTGAATGGCAAGTTTCTGAGCATTTAAGAGCAAAATGTACTGATTGTCTCAGCAAGGACTTTGCTTGCTTTTCCAGTGCTTCTCATTTCTGATTTGCATCAGTTTTGATTGCGGTAATGTGTTGCCTGGAGTTGCAATTGGGAATGCTTTCATTTCTGAGATATCCTCTGTTGAGGACATGATCAAAGCTTTTGAGAACAACTTCATTCCGTATAAGCAGAATAATCCCAAAGGAGAGGAGTGATATCGTAATCACTGTACTATTTACCTTGGCTTTAATTATTTTGTGGATTTTCTTCTTTTATAAAGCATATGTTCTTCTTTATGCAGTTTCAACTGTGATACACTTATGCTTTTGGAATGAAGAAGAAAGTTTATGTGGTTGAATATTTTTCTTCGTGGATATGAACAGCGAAGTCCAATCTATGGTATTTAAGTGAAAAGCAAATGTTGCCAATGAAATGGTTTAAAAGACAATTTTTTATTTGGACCCTGCTTATCAAAAGTTCTTAGAAATTTAGATATGTCTCCAATTTGAATCAAAACTGGAGCTGTTAGAAGTTTGTAGAGCAAAAATTTTTTTGATGGTGCTTTACTTTCAATACATCTGTAGTTTTTCATCCAGACTGACTGTAATTCTGAAACAAATTGGCATTCCTGCAAATAGTGGGAATAGCCTGCTTGGTTTTCCATTAAGTCAAATATTGGGCTTTGTAGGTGTCTCAAAGCGAGGTTTTGAAGCATTGCCCAGTCAGTTGTGGAAAGAATTGAATTCATAGGCTTGAGTTGAGGGACTAATTCAAAAGGCTTCTCAGTCTGCAGCTGGCAAAGGATTATAAAAGAGTGTGTCAGTCAGCTGCAGTCAGTGAAGACAAACGACGAAAGGAAACTTTGATAATAAGCGTATAATCATCTGTTGTTATTCAAGAATCATTCTGTTGACTTCCTGGATTATGAAGTTTAATTATTTCTCTTCCTTTCCCACTCATCTTTCCATCACACCACTGAAAACCAATTTGTGGTACTACAGTGAGTTACAGGTACATAAATTAAGTGGTTGGTCACTAAGTTAGACTTCTAGAGCAAGCTTCTATTAGTCTGCAAAAAAAGATTTGGCTGTTTTTTGTTTGTTTTTTAGTTCAGGGGTTAAACATGAAAAAGAGTGTTGGAAAGAAGTGGCTTCGTGGTACTCTGTGCCACGTGATGAGTTCTTTTGTGTCTTCAGTGGTTTTTGTTATGGTTTTTGTTTGTGTTTTTACCAGCAGAAGCTTTTTACTGTCAAAGATGTCACTCGCACAATGTGCCTGTGTGTGTTATTTTTATTCTATTAGAATGCAATGAGCTTGTGAAGATGTTGTACGTCTATTTTTCCCTATTAAGAGGAAAAAAAGAACCCATACAAATTTTACTATTATATTCAAAATCATAATCAAGAAATGTATTACACATCTAGTCTTATTTGGGATTAATATTTGTACAAAGAACTTGATCTGTTTACATGAGCAGCAGCAGTTCTCAGTGTCTTCACATTGACTCCTAATTGTTGCATTTCTGAAGATGAAAATACTGTTTTACAGGAAGTGTAATAACACAGTCTTTCAGATTCAAACATCTGTTGATATGAAAAGCAAACTATTCTTGCAAATTATTTAAGACTGTGAAATTAAATAAGCTCTAATGAGCATTTTTTTTTTAATTTGCAACTTAGCTTTTGTGTTGTCACAATAAGACAGAGTTTCAAGCAGTTAATTCCAATGACAACTTTTCACAGCTTAAGTGTTTCCTGATTTTTACATAATTAATCTCAACCTGTGGCCTTTGACATTTACCCACTCACACAGACATTTTTCAATTAATAAGACGGTTGGCATCCTAGCAGTGAATGCAGATATGGAAGCCTGCAATTAATAGATAACCTGAAACAATCATTTAAGTGGGCCATGATTGAGTATATTTAATATGTAAGGAGATTTTCTCACTTAAAACAAAGAATAAGTGAATATGTGTGAGATTAGCAGTATGCACCAGGGGTATGCCATTGTCTGGGCTGAAAAGAGCTGTGCATCTGTAGATAGTTGATAATTCAGATAATTATTCATTTGTGTGTAACTGACTATTTCATAATGTGAGAGGGGTACAAGTTTGGGGTTTTGTTTTGTCTGAATTAGATAGGGAAATGATTAATTACAGAGCTGCATTTGTGTCAAGTTGTGAATAAATATGTTTAGCATTACGGTGGTTGTTTACAAACAAGAAACCCACATTGCTTGCCAACAGTTAGATTAAAATAAAATTATTCAATTCATCACTAATTCTCTGTAGGAAAGATCTTTACATTTGTGTGGTTTGGCACATTGTAATTAAATTCCTTTAAAACATTTTAATTAGGCTAAAGTAAGCCAGAGTCCTCTTGTTTGCTATTTGTAAGCGCTCTAAGGTGTCACCAAGGCAAGAGCTGCTGAGTGCTGCAGGGTTTCTTGGTTTTAGCAGATTTTTAGCGTATATCCTCGCTTCATTGATAGGTGACCTTACCAAATTGAGCTACTTCTTGAATTCCAATTTTGGCCCTGAAGACCAAACATAGCACACTACTTCAGACTGGCGTCCCATGGAAATAGGTTTATTGGTGAAGTTTTTCTTCTGCAAGAAGAAAAAGAAGGGTCTCTTAGAAAAAGTGCTTGTTGCAAAGGCATGCAATGGATAAGGTCTTTTAGGACGCACCTGTATCACCTTCTTCCTTCCCCAAAAGTCTGCCTTTCCAGGGCCAGTACTGGTGAGAGTATATCCACTGCTGTGGTGGTGGTTGCAGGTATCCACATTTGTTCAGCATTATCCTTATGGAGCTGAACTGTAGCACTAAAATCCCGACTGCAATGAATTAAAAGACAATAGCTTGAAGTGCACATGGTTCGGCTTTCAGGGCCAGTACGTTAGTTCTCTGTTGAACTACGGTCAACTACGGCTGCTGGATGAGTCTAATTGCTGTTACAGCACAATGCCATTACTGCCTGTATTTCTCTTCTTGCTCTGGCTCTTGATGGCCCAGGACTGTTGTGCCATGCAGTGCACTGATGCAGAATAAACCCAAGTCTTTAATAGAAAGAGATCTGAGTCTTAGGATATGATTTTGCATCGCAGCTAACTCAGGTGAAAAGGTGTGATCTTGCTCCTCTATCCTTCTGTTCATGCTTGGTTTGGATTCCAGCTGTTTCAGGAACTTGCACACTAAGGTTCCAGCATGGTCTAGGTTGGGAAGTGGAGATGGAGCACTACAATCACAGCCTTACCTTTGTCACACCTGGAGTTCTTTGAGGGATTGAGGTTGCCATAACTGAAGGTGTCAGTGGAGTGACACTGGGGAATCTCACTGGAAAACTTATCTTAGGCATGAGAGTCAGGGTAAGGGAGTAATGCTGAGGTTCAACTTAGCCAGGGGCAGCTGGCAGTATAGAATGGAGGCAGGAGCTGCCTTTTCCATGCTTGAAGAGAGAGGGTGGGAATGGGGTGTTGGTGGGCCATTAAGGAACTAGAAAGTGAAGGCAAGGCTTTCCTGATTAATCAGTGCTGCTATGACAGAATGTGGCTCAGCAGGAAACACCCACTTGGAAGCGTTTGTATGTAATCTCTCTTTCAAATTCACTTTAGCTACTACTGTGTTTAAGTACTTAAAAAGTAATTAACAAAATCTACACCCAGTACATGCATTAAACTGCATCAATTTCCTTGCTTATAACCGTTTGCATTGTTATCTTTGAAATAGAGACTTTGAATTTGCACTTATTTGTACAGCTTTGCCTGGCTGTGATAGGTTCTGGGCACTTGTCTGCGAACAAGGTGTGCTAGCTGATGAAACAGACACCCAGATCAGGGCAAACTTTTCCTTTCCATGCATCTTCTAACAAAGAAATGCAAGAAGTGACCACAGCAGGATCCTAAACCTATAATTTCACTTACGTACTACCAGCTTGTAGGATAAGAAATCTGCTTTGCATGTACTTGTTTAACTGATTTTGAAACTAAAACCTACAAGACAGTGCTGGACTTAAGAGATCACTTAGCACTTAATATCACAACTGAAAGCAATGGAGTTTGGGGTTGTTTTTTTTTTATTTTCTCTTTGGAATCCTACACCAAGGAACTGCTGTCAGGTTCACAATGTATTATAATATGGATCACAGCAGAAACTTTGGATTTAGAAGTCTGTTACTCAAGCCAAATGGGATCTTTGGGCTTTGTGATAAATGGTCAGCTTTTGACTTATTTTTTTTTTTCTATTCAATGTGGGAGTTAAAAATTTAAGAACAGTTTCTATTTCTCACTGAAGCTGACAGGCATCTGGATATTTTTTTAGTTAGATATGGAATACTCAGCCTGGCTCTCCTTGATATTTTTTCCTTGCCCATACTGCAAAATTCTCTTGTCAAGGAGTGGAATATGGTTAAGTGAGAGAATTCGAGTTCTTTGTGTCGCTCTGTATAGACCCGTTCTGAAGTATAAGAAGCAGACTGTGATTTACATGCTTCTCCTGCTAATTTTAATGCCTATGACTCCCCATGGCTGCCTTGAGCATCTCAACCTTGATTACTCTAAAGTTAAGTTCCTTTATGCTGGCTTATCTGTGATTGTTTTATGCTCACTCCATCTGCTTCTTAATGTAGCTGTATAACTTCTTTCACAGTTCAGATTTGCTGATTTTATCACTTTGGGGTTGTGGTTAAAGCATTCTACTCTGCTTTTATTGTAAGACGCTTTGATAAATTTGTGAAAAGTATCTGGAAGTTCATTATCAAATAATTATTTCTCTGAAGCTGATTCCTTTTTGAAGGCAGAAAATAGGTTAGAAAAAGTTTACTGAAGATGAAGATGAGATGGGTGAATAAGGTAACATCACTGATTTCTCAGGGCATTTTCCCTCTCTTAATTCTAAGGGAAAATAATTCTGTTGAACTGCATTTTATGATTCCACAAGTAGCAAGACAGTCAAAAAAAGAATAGAGAGCCACTTTGTCAGCTTCTGAGTCATCCCATTTCACAACAGTACAGTTCTTAGTTTAGCATCCTATTTGTCAGGATGTTATTACTGGTCATTAATTTTTAAACTGTCACTTTTTTTTAGATTAGATTACTCTATATAAACCTTAGAAAATGATAAGGATCATCATCCATCTTTCAGCAGTCCTGTTCTCAGCTAAATGTCCTCAATATATAATGCAGGACAGGCCAGTTTTCTAAAGAGAAGTTTCTGGAGCAGAAGTTGCCACCTACGTTTCAGTGGCAGCAAGCCCTTATGGTGAGCTATTGATTACCTGTTCCAATCATCTGCACAATGCCATATATATAGTATACTACAACAGTGTTAAATGGTGACTGCTGGGATTCAGCAGTGCTATAATCAGAAAAACAGATAAAGGAATGAATATTCAAGCATTAACTGCTTTGTTATTTAATTTTTTTGCCGTCTCTGACGTTGCACAAAATATGGGCTGGGCAGTAAAATTCCCTCGAGGTAGGCACTAACTGATTGCACCTCGTTCCTCCTCCTCTCACTACTTGTGGTCTTCCCTAAATAGCATCTTACAGCTTTTTCTAAGACAGAAAGCCTTGTTTTATTTGCTCATTCTTGTTCAGTATCTTTGTTACCCTTCTTTGTACCTCTATTCATTTTACTGTTTCCATTGTGATTTCACTTATGCGTTAATAGTTAGCTGATTTTATGTGATAGTAATTCAGAACCTAATGAGCGCAGCAGTTCAGGTTTTTGATGACTAGCATGTTACCATAAAAGAACTGTTTCTAATTATTTGGAGATTTCAGACTTGTATATGCAGTTCAGTACCTGAGACAATGCATTTTTACACTTTAATTAAGCTTCTGGAATTACAAAATCCCTTTCTAAGTTTCCATTGTCTCAATATGGAAAAAAAAAAAAGGTGACCTAGATAGGAGGTTGTGTAGCATTTCATGTTTTGTGTGTGGGGAATGTGTGCCAAATATGTTTCTCAGGTAAAAAAAAAAAATAGGAAGATCTTGTTTACTCTAGGGCAAAAGAGTCACTGTTCTTCATGTTTTCTCCCTTGAGGTGGTTACAATCGCTTAGTATTTTGATACTCTAGATAAATACAGACCTCAATTCTCTCTTTCAGTATACATTTAGATGTAAAGATGGTTTGGATGGGTGTTAGTTTCAGGAAACAAATCCCTTGCCATTATGGTTTGATAAGTAGTGGCTGGGCCTGTCCCTTACTCAAAAGGAAGTGTACAACTGATCAGTGAGAAAAGTAAATGGTGGTGTGGTGTGAGTGTTACAATGTGAAGTCGAACAAATGATGGAATGTTCATGTAAATGGAGTTCTCAGCTTTCCGTAGGTAGGGGAGCCCTAAGACAGCTTTATAGACTAAGAATTATTTTTCTTCTTTTAAAACAGTTTTAAAATGACATGCTGGAATGTTGCATTTTGTTTAGAAATTTGTCTGGTGTTCAGCAAACATTACATCAGAATTTCAGACCTTGATTGTTCCCACCGCTTCCAAATTTTGATGTTACTCTCTCACTTTACAGTAAGGCACAATTGGGCTGACCTTCATGTCAAATTCACACCTGTAGCGAGCAGGTCAAGTGAAGGCACACTGAAGATTTTCACACGAACTAATAATTGAAACAGCAGGTCTATTTAATAAACCACTTTGTAGCTACTCATGATTGCATCATTTAATTGTTTAGGTCGTTAGCCAATTGTTTGTTAACAAACCCAGATTCACTGAGCAGTTTAACTTGTTGTGAATGATTCATCTGACAGCCCCTGCGCTGTGGTTGAGCACTCAACTTGATCCGTTTTTATCTATCCATCTTCTCCCTCCTTCCAGGAACACTGCATTTTTTTTTTTTTTTTTTGAGTTTGAATGATGTAAAATCATTTGGCCTTTGGCCTTTGGATGCATCATAAAGCCTGATGAGATAGTGCACAGATCCATCCTGGGGCACAGCATATTGCTGAGATAGCAGGAGCACGCGCATCCTGTCGTATGACATTGCTCAGATGAGGACCACATTGCTACGTTATTTTTCAGAAAGCTGATCATTATTTGTCAGAAATCTGATTTGAACTTCAGATGCTACGAGTGTTAAGGGCAGCACACAGTACAGTTTCTCTGAGAAATTAAAAAGTACACAGGCAACATTCAGCAAATATTGGATCAATTTTAATAGACCTTTTGTAGTCTATAAACCACCTTAGGTAAGTGGGTTTGGAGAGTATTTATAACTAATTATGCTAATATGGTGCAGTCAAATAACATGAATTCCTGAAGTGTTTAATGACCAGTGCTTTCCAAATATGCCTAAGAGAGAAGAGGTGGATAGCTGTGTCATGTTTTTGTACAATAAGATTCCTAAATCAGACCTAAACATGCAACTACCCTTGGTTCTGGGGGCACAAAGAGACAATTTAAAAACATCTGCAATATTGTACCTTTGTCTGATGCAGACTTGATGGTGTGTTGTTTCTTTTTTCCTTGCAGTATATAGTCATGGAGGTAGCTGTCATCCCTTAATTTTGTTTTGATCCCTGTTTGGACGCATTCGTCCAGGGGCTTGATCTCCCTGAAGCTCAGATATTTAAGCAATAGTCAGGATAAATTTAATTCGTGCTTTTTTATTCCTTGTACCCATGATCATTATCCTCTCATACTGGTGCCAAAAATGCAATTGTTTTAGGAACTGCCAGCTGCATTTCATCCCCCAAATGGTAGTAAAAGTTGTTGTCTTGATTCTCAAATATATTTTAGAACAGCACTGTGGCCTCAAGATCTTTCTTTCCTTCTCTTTCCTTATTTTTGTCCCTTATTACCATAAATAAAGATTATGCTGGGAGGTTGCTGTACTTCCTATGAGTGAAAACATACCTACATGGCTGCAGGCACTCCTTTGCCCACTCTGCCTGTATTCTGAAGTAGGATTAATTAACTCATGTTCTCAACTGCGTTAACATGGTTTCTGGACAGGGGCTGACTGATGTCAGGCAGTAGCACAGGCACAGAGAATGGGAAGGTTTGCATCTTCCAAAATGCATCTGAAGTGTAATCATGTGCCAGGCACTGCACAGCGGCGATGGAATCGTGATGTGTGTGCCCAGTGTGTGACACACAGATGGGGAAACCTTCTAGAAGCCTTCTCCTGTGACTTGCCTCTCTGGGAAGTAACATGGAAGTGAATATTCCCTGGATGCTACAACATTTGGGAGTTTGAAGGAGACTGTGCCGTAGAATGGGGATGTTTCTGCTCCCCGATGCTTACAGCTACTGGATGTAGCAACATGTGTGCTCTCTGTGAGCCACACAATCCTCAGGAACCTTTAAATACAAGCCAAAATAACAGTGTCAGGGAAGCGCTCAATGTGTCTTTCCTACCTGTCAGCCAGTCCCCCCCGCCCCAAAAGAAAATCCAAAACTTGCCTGGAGGATTCATCAGCATTCCTCTCATGCTGTGATATAACGTTGTGTTATAGTGAATCTTAAACCCTGACCCATTTTAGAGCAGTCAGAAACATTCAAAACTGCATGGCATTGATGTTACTTGTCTGCAGGCATTTTTGCTTTACTTTTGGATGACTCATCCTCCTTAATTTTATCACCTTCAGACTTTAAAAATTCCACCCTGAAGACGCAAAATATCACTTTGCCTCTCATTTTGTAACGTAAAATAAGAGAGCTCAGCTTTAAGTAGGAAAAATAACCCTGCTCTTTTCTCCAAGGGGATTTTTGTATTCCCTTTCCACATTGAGTTGCACTGTCCTCTAGTGGATATCTGGAGCAATTGTTTCTGTATGTGTGACTTCCATGCTGCTGATACAAGACGCTTAATCGTTATTTGCGGATGGACACTGCCTGATAAAAGAAGCTAGTGGATTACAGTAAGATTTCAAAACTGGATAAGAACAAATAACTGTAACTTGGAACCAAAGTAGAGTAATGTAGGGACATTCAGAAACGTTTGGAGCAGAAAAGTGGAGCAAAGGTGCAAACATCTGGCATCTCTGTTTTGTTTCATGGTGCTGGGAGTTGCAGGTAATCTGCTTTTCTCACTTGGAAACAAGCATTTTAAAGCTGTAGGTAAATGAATATAAAGACCAGTGGGAAAATAGCAAGGATTAAATGTGCCTTATTAGATTGAAAATGAAGAACTATATTGTATGCTTTTTTTTTTTTTTCATCTCAGTCTTGCCTGACATACTACTGGCTTTGTCTTGTTTAATTTTGGGTGAATTCGTGTATTAGTTTGGTAAAATACTCTGTTTTTGAGGATGCAAATTTAGACCCCACTGGCCAGCAGGACTGGGAGATAAGATTTGTGTTATAGCCTCAGAAAGCACTGGAAGCCTCTGGGTAAGAACAGGTTGGCCAACTGCAGCCCATGAATGGGCTGTCCTCAATGTGGGTGTGAGCTGTGATGTCCTGGAGAACAAATCTTGTAACCAACACAGGCTGTTTCAGAGAGTCTATGTATATCTTTAGCTGATGGAAGAGCTGGGAGTGATTAATAAATGAATTCACTTAGCTCCAGATGTGAAGGTTTGCTTGTGAGGGTTCACTTTTTTACAGTCAAAGCAAAGTGTAAGTGTGCTCTTCGCTAGTGGAGCTTTTAATTCTGGTACCAGCCATGCTTGGACCGTCTTCAAATGGTTGTGGAACTCGAGGATAGTGAGCAGTAGTGGTGGGGTTTTGTTCTATGTGAAACCTGGGGTTTTGCCAAAGTTGCAGCATCTGCCATTGGTCTGTTACATTTACTTCCCTGGTTTTTGTTGTTTTGTTGATTTATTTTTCCAGTGGCAGGTGTTTCAAGCACAATTGCAGGCTCTGTCAAACCTTGTCAAGGCTTACTTTATCAAAAAGCTGCTGCAAATTGAAATTGTTCATTATTAAGCAAGTTAGGTTTCATATAGATGCAGCTACGCATAAATATTTCTTACATAACGAGCTGTGTGTCTGCATATATGTACACACAGTATTTAAGAGCTGTGAAATTGAGAGGTGTTGCAGCACTTGCAAAGCATCATACTGTGCCTAGCACGAAGATAGCAGCAATGCAGCTCTTACTTAAGTTTCCACCACTTCTGCTTGGGGCTGGCAGGCTGCAGGTTGTAACCACCACTGATGGTGATGTCTTAATGCTATTGTGGGTTCTTTTATTTCTCCAGAGGAGTCTGTAATTAATTCTGAGTATGTTTGAGGGTGATTTCACATCTATCAGTTGTTTCGCTCGATGGAAAGAGCCCAACCCTTGGATGTGCTGGTATCTTGAATTTCCTTGATAATATCACTGAATAACAACTTAATTTTATAAGGGATACTGTTGGATTGATATGGTAATAATGCTACCAAGTCTTGAACTGGGCAATTTGCCCTCTTACTATTAATCTGTCTTTCCACATTCATTGGATGCTGAGCACACTATAATACTTAGTAATTCCAATTAAAAAAAAAATAAATAAAAAAGAAGGTTTTCTCTTAAGACTTGAATAACACAGTGGTGCACTTTCTCAGTGCACATGAAATACTGAAAACCTTTTCATCCGTATGCTGGGTCTGAACGTTAAAGTTCTTTCAACTAGAAATGCAAGATCTCGTCGGTCTACAGAAGCATATATATACAATGTTCACAAGTTTCAGTGAAGTTAAAGTGAATCTCAGCATCACTGGGGCTGATCTGTTGGCTTATTTGGTAGATTACAATAAAACCCAAGATTGAATTCTCTACCTGAATCAGTTTCTTATCGATTGAATCCTTTTAGACTCCTCTCTAATTTAACAGTGTATTTTTATTAAAGTCAAACATACAAACATTAATTATCCAAGCTGCATCTAATTTCCTCCAACATTTTTTTTTCCTTTTACTGCCGATGGATTAGAAGACCTGATTAGAATTCAGCTTGAAAGCTAAAAAGCAGATCCTTAAATGAGAAAGTCTGCATTAGGAATTAAAATATCTGTATTGAGCATAATATCCTCCTCCTTATCTCTAATAATGTAAACACCCTTGGTTAAGTTGATATGTCACATGCCTGATGCAATGTCCCTGATTAAGAAGAATGTGATAGGAAGGGCAAAGCAGTGCCTGGGGCTTGTCCTGCTAGAATGCATCACCAGTGTGTTTTAACATCAAAGCACTTCTCATAGGTAGCTCCCTACCATAGGGATTAATGGTGTAAGACTTTGAAGGGTTCTGTTTTCCCTTGATGTGTTTTTACATCCCAAGCCCATGAATATTTGCATGTGCACGGGTAGATGGTTGGAGCAAAGCAGAGAAGGAGCCTTGTAAGGTTTCTTCATTGGTAGCTTCTACAAAGGGAAGGACTTTCTGGGAACTCAGAGGTGAAATAAGTAGTTGCAATGGCATCACCAAGAAGCCGTGGACTGGTGTATGCATTTAACATGACAATAAAGTGTTGGCTGGTGTCTAATGAGGGCAGTGTTATGAGAAACCTTAGAGCTGGAGCAGCAGAAGGCATTGAGAGAACTCAGCCATGTGGTCCCACTGCCACCTTCATTTTAGGGGTGTTGAACTGGCATTGGAGTTCTGCAGAACGCTGCACATGTCAGCAGTAAATGATGGCTCTGCACTGTGGGTTTCTACTGAAGTATACAGGTGAGCTGATTACTTGTGGGAATCAAAGCATATGTTAAGACTTTTCCCCTTTTTCTTGCTGTGCTGTGGATGACAGTATTCCTGGCTGTGGTGAGCTTTCAGTCTGTGTGACTGCGCATCTCCAGAGCCAGTTGTCATGTTTTGTCTGCAGAGGAATGCTAGACCTGGTGGTGCAGAACTGCACACATGTGTGACTGCAGGGAGTCACACTGGTGCCAGCATGGGGCCATCTGCCTGCAGGGCAGAGGGAATCTGTTCACCTTGTACCATGAGTTTAGCATAACTATGGTTGACATCACGCACAACTGAAATCCAGTGTTGTTTCATTCCTCCAGACCTAATCCCCTCTTTTTATCTCATCTTCCTGTGAGTGAGCGTGATTCTGGCAAAGCCTGTTTGTGGTGCTCAGGGAAGGCTATTGCAGAGCACTCTCAGCCCTCCAAAAGCTGTGGTGGGAAGCCTGCCATGGGAACTTGGTTTCAGGGTTATGCTATTCAGGGTTATGCTACCTTGACATAATTTTGTGTGTGCAGTATAGTTATCTTTCTAAGGCATCATGCTGTGCTGTTTTCTGTAGCAAACATCAAGGTATCTACTTTGTTGTCAGTTCTATTTACCTGTTCTTATTACTGGATTTTCCTACTACTGTTCTTGATTTCATGAAAATCACACGTTCCTTTCAAGCTGGGGACCCAAAGCATCTAGGTGTTAAAATGGGTGCAGGAATTTCAGTTTCTATAACTGATGAATAGCAGTTGAGGTTGTTATCAATTAATCTGTAGCAATGGAAATACTTCATTACATGCCTCTCCTTATTAATTAGAAGGGATTTTTACTCCTCTTTATCAAGTCAGGGTAAGTGTGCTACCACGTCCTCTGTACTGCTTATAATAAAGCATGCACCCACATTATTTTGTAAAGTGTGCATAAATACATATCCAGTGTTCTCTTGAGCTCCAAACTCAGGAGATTCTTCCAAATCCAGAATGTAGGTTGTTCTGTTTTTATTTTAATTAATGAGTAGAAATTCTTTTCTTCGTAATAACGTTTTAATGACATAAATTGCAGTGCCACTTTAGACCAAGGCATTTAATCATTGCTACATACAACAGAAATAATACACTCAAAACCAACTCCTTCGAGCTGTATGTCAAACAGAGAGAAGTTTTTACCCTGCTTTGGAACTATTGCACGTATTTATTAAAAATAACTATTTCTCACTCTTCTTTCCCACAGGTTGAAGCAATACTTGTAAACATTTTTGGGGGTATCGTGAACTGTGCCATTATAGCCAATGGTATTACCAAAGCTTGCCGAGAGCTTGAACTGAAAGTGCCTCTGGTGGTCAGACTGGAAGGTGAGTGCTTCCCTCATGCTCATGGTGTTCTATTTCAGGTTTTGCTGGTTTCTAAGCTGTAAACGCTCAAGTCCAGCACACTGTGTTTAATTCTGCATCTATAGCGTGACCTGAAGCCAGTAAACTCTTTTTCCTTGCGTATTTCAGTGTCCCTGGTATCAGGTGGCATACAAAGAGATGAAATTTTGCAGTGAAAGCATTATGGTCTTGCTTGTAACATTTGCAATGCAAATAGAAATGATTTTGATGCAAGTTGCTATTCACTGGGAGTTATTTCCTTTTCATGTGATTTTCACTGAACGCATTGCTATTATTTCTAAACCTGCAGCAAAATAGTTTTCTTAATTTTTTTTGTCTGGCATAATTAAAAGAAAGAGGTTAGAAGTGGTGTTTTGGAGAGAGCTTACTTCAATGTGTCTTCAGCCAAGTATTGAAGTGTCCAGGTAAAATCCATTTAAAACTGAATTTTCTAAAGGTACAGAATAATTTGTAGAGGAAATCCAGGAAAGAAATAATAAGGAGGTGGGGAAGAGCATTCCTTGGTGGTTACTGGCTCCTCTGTACTTTTCTTTGCTATAAAGGCAGTGAGTGTGAAGTTCTGTTTCTAATTTTCTGAGGAGCATCTTGAAGGAAGAAGAGATTTCTGTCACGGAATAGAAAAAGTGCACTGACTGAAATCAGCACAGCACTGATGCACTTAAAACATCTCTTTTTACTCAAGTAGCCTTGGAAAAATAGGGTTTTTCTGGTCTCTTTAAGTATTCTTGTTATGTGGAAGGTGCTTCTCAATGGGGTTTGCCTGGAAGGAGAATCAAGAGAACTTCTGCCTTGGGGCCTGTGGCCTTCAGCAGAGTCATGTGCTGCTTTTGGACAGAGGTCAAAGCTCAATCTTTAGCAATTCCAGCACATCATTTGATGCAAATATCGTGTGTTGACTGTCTTCTCATGATTGCACACTCTTTGCTATGTTTGATAATATTTTTCTTAGGCTTCTTGGTCATTCAGTAGATGATGTTACCATGTTTTCTTAAGAGATTTTGTCCCATTACAGTACATTCAGCTCTCACTTGCATAATATTTACCCCAAAAGCATTTTAATTCTTTCTGTTATTCCTAGTGTTACCTATGAATTTGTTCTAGATGCTGACCTCTGATGTTTACAGCTTTCAGAAGTCACACCTAGGAGCTGTTAGCTTGTAGCTCCAGCTTTTTCTGCTCCTTAATCACCCAACCCAACTGTACATGCATTTGGTTCTTTTAATCTTTCCTCAGAAATCAATCCCTCTAGATCCTTAATCATCTTCCTTGTTCTTCTTTGAACTCGTACTGGGTTATCCAAATATATAATCACTTTGAATTAATAGTGAGTACTGTAGAGGTGATAAGACTACCCAAGACTTTAAAAACATTGCTGATAACACTTTACACTTCAAAAGGTGAAAAAGGGACGAGCACTTTTTTTTGATTTCCATTTTTCCGATAGAAAGTTCATGATTATTCCCATAAATCTAACAGATTTGTGACTTGCACTTTAAAGACTCTTTGCCCACATGCACTGTATTACAAATGTCGTGATGACTAGAGTTTTAATCAGTCAAATCTGCCTTGATTTAGTGGGATTCTGTGGACAAATCTTTGTTCTCAGTTGAATTATAATTACAAGCTGTTTTACCAGTGGATAAAGAAAGGATTATTCTTCTCTTTGAAAATGGTAACTTTATAATTACATGTATTTACTTGCCTTATCAGTAAAGAACTCACCAGCTGAGACATGGGATTATTGTTGTTTGAAAGGCTCATAGACAAACGGAGAAACTGCGCATTCCGAATTTTATCTTTTACAGATGTTGAAAACTCACTTCTGCTGTTTTTATGCAGGGCTTTTTTCTTCCTTTAAAATGTAATGTATTTCAATTAAGTTTTGTGAGAGCAAACCAGTAGTGCTGTATGGAAGCCAAAACTCGTTTCTTGCTTATGTAGCTCAGTCTTTGATGAAAATGGCAAAGAATAAGAAAAAGAATTGTGAAGTAGATGTCCTCTTCCAGTGTTGGAAATTTTCCATTCTCTCAGTGAATGAATTCTCTGCTTCTCTCATCCTAGGACAAGAAGAATTGGGAGGGAATTAGGACTACTTAAATGTGGAAACACAGAATCGAACTGGCTTTATTCAAATGCCTAAATCCCTGACTTCTTATATTTAGCCATATGATTCATGACCTGTATTTTTCAACATCTAATGATTTTTTTTTCTTTTTTATTTTCCTATTCAGAAATCTATTACAAGTGGAATTTTGCTCCAGTTTGTCTATTCTACTCCCAATGGCTTGTCAGCACAAATGTGGCCTAGTATCTATCATCTGTGATTTTACTATGCCACATTACCTATCAGGAGTGAAGAATGGGGTATTTTGAGGTCACATTTAGAACTCATTTTGTATCCATCTCTTCCAGCACCCCAATAGCTTTAAAAACCTGTTGGGGTATAATTGGGTGTTTTATTTTTTTTCATTCAACCCATGCAGTCCCCTTGACTCGTTTCTAACAGTGTGTGCAGGTATAATCCTACAGTTTGTAGAATCATGCCCGATAGAATATTTATTACAAGGAGCAGTGAGTCGCATAGATTCACTTTGCTAAGGAGAGCAGAGATTTCAAGGTGATAGAAATGTAAATGTGACAGATTACATGTACACAAATATAAAGGTTGTTTCAGAGCCCGGGTTTCCAATGGGACATAGAGTCTTGAAAGTATATACTGATAAAATTAGAGCTTTTCTGTTTTTCTTTGGAGTATCATTGGTAGTAATACATGTCAGAAGGAAACAAACCACATCTTTTTCTTATCAGAAAGGCATCCTCCTAATAGCAATCAAGTTTAAAAAGCGAAACAAAAACAGAAACAAAAAACAAATGTCAACAAGAGGGGGGAAAAAAAACAGCAACAATAGCAAAGCCCTGCAGCCTTCAGTGCTGTGAATTTTCAATCTCTTAGTGATGGTATAGGTTTCTTCTGACAGTCTGTATGTGGGTTCTGTGTACAGTTCTCTGACACCATCCAGTGGCAGGAGGTTCGTGTCAGAATAGTGGCATTATTTATTTGTTTATTCTAACATCTCCTGCAGTAAGATGCCATCTTATGTACATTCTTAAACGTTTCCACTATTTCCTGAACATTTAATTATAAAACTCTATATTCAACAGGACATTATAATAATTCGTGTGCTCTATATGCCTAAAATCCTCATCATGATGGGATAAAAAGCATTCATTTAAGAAAAAGTGATGCAAATGAAACACTTGAAAAATGTTTGGTTGTATGGCCTGCCTGTAGAGGAGTATTTAATAAATATATGACCTCAGTGTTCTGACAGCAGTGAGACTTCTTTTCAGCTCTCGTATTTTTATTCATCTGCATGAACTCCTCCCTCCCTTTGCAATGGACCGTGTTTTGTATTGATTTGGTAATGCACATTAGACAGCAGTGCAGAGTAGACCCAAGATATTGTTTTATTCACACCTGCTGATGAACTAGTATTTGCCATTTGGTGAGCAGCAGGTGTTGAATTGGTAGCTATCACAAACAGCATCTTTTTCTGTGTGGGAAAATTTCCACTAATTTTTTTTTTCCCTGTCTCCATTTGTTCTCCTGATAGCACTTGTAGGATCATATTTGAGAGGCCAGTATAATCACAGGCATTTAGTGTTCATCATAGATAAACTTCCTCTTCCCACTACCTCCTGTTCCCATCCTGAAGTGCTGGGGCTGCTGCTGTAGGGTCGTCATCGGTCTTCCACTCCAGGAGGGGGAGCCCTGACTTGGGCGCGCTGCTCATATAGACTTTGGAATTTCTCTACTTCAGCTGTGTAATTTCAGACATTGTATAATGTCTGCCAAAACAAAACATCACCCTTTAAAATGAGCATTCTGGAAGTTGTACAATACAGTGTGTGCTTCTTGCTTGGTTAATAATTAAGGGTGCAATTAGTGTGTAGTTCCAAGTATAATTAAAATTCATTTTGATAGGTGTAGGAATTACAAAGTAATTAAACATTTTGATGTGGCAAATGAACAAGAAACTTATGCACAGGAGGGTGGAAATGATCCTAAAGAGGATCGAGTTGGGGTCGTGTGCATGTGACTGCTGATGTAATCCAGAATGGTGTATTCCGCTTGCTCAGTGCAGTACCTGACTTGAAGTTCTTCTGTCGTGGAAAACATCAGTGATCAAAAGTGTCTTTGCTGGGGGAAAAGTACAGAGAATTAACATTTTCATCAGTACATAGTCCTGTATACTTCAGGGATAAGAGTGATTGTGAATTTCAAGGCATCTTAAAGGCCTTGTACACAACCTGTTATCCACTGCTCTTGCTTGCGGGATCTCTCTCCCCTCTCTGCTGCGTGTTGGACTGACCCTCCACCAAGTCCCTCCTGGAGGTGCAGGTACTGCTGTCATATTGTGTTGCCTTTCAAAATTGTCATTGAAGTTGAGTTCCTTCGTCTCAGTTCAGTCTAAATCCGTCACTGAATCTGGTGTCAAATGGAATATTGTGTAGTTAGAAGAAGCATCAACACTTCCAGTAGAGATTTAGTAGAAGGTGCTCATTTATTTGTTAATATTAATTACTAATTACAGCCAATGTTCTTTATTAGGAACAAACGTTCACGAAGCCCAGCGCATCCTGAATGAAAGCGGACTCCCTATCACCTCTGCAAGTGACCTTGAAGATGCAGCGAAGAAAGCAGTGGCGAGTGTGGCCAAAAAATAATTCCTTGCAGATACTCTGCTGGGAAGTGTGTATGTTTTGCAAGACATCATTCCTGTTGTTCCTTCAGAGAGGATTGGTGGAATTTTCCTAGGCTGTGTCAGCGTACGGGGGACTTACTTTGTGACACATGACATTCTATAGACGTGCAAGTTGGGCCTCACAATTTTTTGTGTGTCCTTTCTTGAAAAGTACGTCCTTGTCTGGTTTTGGTAATTTTGGTATTAAGAGTTTTATTAATACTTAATTTCATAAATCGTTTTCTGCTTTTCTTCCAGAATTGCCACTGATAAACACTGAGAAACCTATTTCACAATACTATCAATCATTTTTTTATATTGTAAAGAGTCTGGAAACTGATAATGCATTTATGTTTTTATGAATTTTTACAATAATGTAAAAAAAATTGTGCTCACAGTATCTATTTTTATTCAAATGAAAGTTTATTTTCTTTTTTTCTTTATTTTTTTAGAAAGTACACATTTTGCCTTAAGATGACTTTCTTCTGTAGATTCACAAGTATACCTCACTATAGAAGAGACCGAGTTCTTGGTAGGAAAGGACCTCCCATTCTTATCCTGAACCTGTAAATAGGTGGAATGTGATTGATTTCGTTTTCTAGGTTTTGGAAATGAGGTGCAGTGTTTCTGGGTGTGACTGTGTTATGTGAGAGGGTATGTGAGGAGAATGTGCGTGCCAAGCAGAAAATGGCTGCTCACTTCTCAGAATAACCACTTTCATAAACATACCACTGCTGTGAAGTTTCACAATAAGGTGAGATCCTGAAACGGTCTTCTGTCAGCGTCCTGTAATATTCTTAAATTGAAATAAATCCCCCCCCCCAAAAAAAAAAAAATAATAATTCTGATTTATCAAGAATAAAACACAGATGAACTTTTCAATTTTTGAAGTATTTCGTTTCCAAGATATCAACAATCTATATGAGAAATAAGATCTGAGTTTCAGTACCCAGATGCGGACTGCCGTTTATTTAGGTTATATGTAATTTTGTAACAATTCAAGTTCAAGCTGTTAGTTCCATGAATCATTCACTCAGGGAACAGAAGACAATACCGATGGCTTGTGTAACTACAGGGATCAGTATGGACCTCACTCAGCACGGGGGCTGCACGGAATCATCAATAAATTGAACGGTGAACAATGAGTGAGTACTGTGATCTGGTCTTGAAGATTTTGTAAATGGGCAGAGAGGTTAAAATTTGTCTAATAAATTTTTAATTATGACTTTTGAGCAGCTCTAATCAATACCACGCTCCGCTTAGAAAAGCGTAAATAATTTTTTCTTGACATTTCCATTAAAACGATTACATTCTAAATAAATTACCTGCACTAATCTCTGCCCCTTCACACAAATAGTAGAGATAGGTTTCTGTCATCAGTTTCTGTAGGTGTTTTTCTTCTCCATTCCTCTCTCTCTATATATATTGCTCAAGGCAAAAACGTACAGCCATTAGGACAGCAATAAATATGCCACTGGGTATGCACTGAGTGACTGAATGGCACAGAAGGGTGTTGTTAGTAGTTCTTGTGAAGGTGCATGGAAGTGAGAGCTTTGAAGGCAGAAATGTTTACCTCACTGTGATAAATACAAAAGCCACTCCTTTCTGTGTTTCAATACTGGAACTAGAAGCATTCTGTGGAAGAGCTGTTGATGCAATATTGTCGTACACTGCGTATCTACTTCGGTTCCCAAAACCATTGCTGTGTGTGTATATGATTATTCTGCAAAGATTAACATTATCTACACCAATTGTTTGGTCAAATAAATGTAAAAATGAACCCATTTAATGACTTTGTCCTCTCTAGAAAATACGTTTGTTTGTTGTATTGTGTTCTTCCATTCAGTGCTTTCTTAGAGGTTGATGTAATTAAACATGTAGGAAATTATATTCACTAATGTCATACACCCATATATCCTAAAAAAAAAACAGTCTTTTTCCTGTTTATTCTACATAATCTAGTGACAAATACGTACAAATTTTATTCCTTTTAAGACATGTGCAGTATAGAACAGTAACATTTTTACTTTTCAGCTGTTACATTGAAAGTTTCCTTAGCTTTGGGCATGTGTTTCTGAACCAGCGCCCTGTGCTTGTGCCATGGCACTGCTGGCTTTCTGTAACTGGAGGCACGCTCTGTATGCACAGCTAGCTGTGTGTGGTGCTGAGAACTGGTTTGCTATCACTTGCGTGGGTTGTTTCTCTGTGCATGGAAACGTGTGTAGTTGGTTCTGGTTTCCCTTGCTTTTAGTTGCGCGTCCTGTGGTTTTAGCTGTTCTAAATCACAAGTAATGCAATACCTGGAAGGGATACTCTTGTCTTTGCTCTAGCACGCAGAGTTGCAGCCTGGTACAAGTGAGTTTTGCTGTCCCCAGCCTGATTGTCCTGCAGTTAGCTCTGAAAGCTGAAGGGCATCTCACACGGGAGCATTGCCCCTCCTGCGGAGAGCAACAGTGGAAGCAGCAGTAAGTTCCAGTTAATCCCCTTTGTGAGAGTTTAAGTGGGATTTAGTTGCCTTTGAATCTTGAGATTTCAGCCTGTATTAGTAAAGCCCTGTAGGATTGGGTACATAGATGGGAAAGCAAGATGAAGCTGTTAATGCTGACATTGTGTTACGTCTTTAACTAGATACCCTAAAATTCTCACAGTGAGCAGCATGTAACAGCTGGGAGTTCTGGAGTTAACATCCTTAGTGTTCATTTACTATCCTGTTTGCTGGGGCTTTCCTTCCCTGTGTCTGGGAAAGCAGCTGGCAACACCAGAATTGCTGTGATGGGAATGGCACATGGGTGTAGATCTGTCGGCAGCGCCTTTTCTCTACAGCACAACCTGTTCCCCATTGGGAGCAGAGCTCTGCTGCTTGCCCTGCTGGCATTCTCAGGCCTCTGGTTGTTGAGACAGCTTGGTCTGCATGGTGCCATTGTGCTGGGTGCCACACAGTGCTTGGTGAGTGCACTGAAGGTGGTCAGAAGCACAAGTGTGAGCCTCCCCACTGAGCTGTGCGCTCAAGGCTCGGTGCTGGCAACACCACGTCCTCTGAGAGGAATCAGCTTAGCTACAGAAATCCAACAACCTACCAGGCTTAGTGCTTCTTCAAGGGGAAACTGTCTTTCTTGCGAGTGAGGAGCTTTAACTGTGGCAAAGGACATTTAGGTCGGACTTGTAGGCAAGAGGTGAGCCAAGGAGTGAGCTGTGAAATCATCAGTGGGTGTATTTTGGAGTTAGAGGAGCATCTGCCAGGGCTGCTTCAAGAAGAGTTGATTTTTGCCTCGGGGCAGAGAGTTGGATGAGGTGACCTTCCAGCCTGATTTGATAGGATTTAATGCTTGTTGGTAAGGTTTTGTTTTGTTATTTTTGTCGTGACTTGTAGGTGCAGGGAGGAAAAAGGAGAACAGATCGGGTGGATTCTCAAAAGAAACTGTTTTTAATTTAGTCACCGAGAATGATCTGCAGCTGCCAGGGAAATGAAAAGCAGATTATGCAGACTCAAGACTTTCCCTAACAATGGGAGCAGTGTTATTGCAATACATAAAAGGCTGAGCAGAGAATTAGGGGTATCTATCAACTTTAATATGTTTAATTTAAAAGGGAACAGGTTGCACCAACAATTTTTTTTTCACTTAATGAGACCCATTCATAAGTAGAATAACAGGATTTGTCTGTCACCCAGAGGAAATCATGGTATTCATATTTGTACTTTGGTGCAAAACTTGTGTTGATCGCAGTGATTTAAAACTTTTTCCAGCCCAGCTGCACTCAGTTTGATGTCAGGATCCTTTCATCCAGAGACAGATGCATCCTTGGTAGAATCCTGAACATATCTTTGTCTTTGTTCAGCCTCACAAAGTACCAACTAAAGATTAAAAATGAAAGTGTACATGGATTAATGGATGTTATTCTTCATATGAGATAAAACTGCCTCATTTGAGAGCTGGTAGATTATGTGAATTTGTCTTTTGCATTTCCTGCCTTTGTTTGTGGGTGCTGAGTGTCGTAGGGACAGCAGGACTGAAGGAATGCAAGTTATGTGATGCTTCCCATTTCTTGTGGCCAATCCTTTCCTATCAGACTTAGAGCACTACAGAGGAAAAGGTTGTGGCTGTAATGCCATCTTGCTTGCAGTGTTCCCATGTCATGAAGGAGGAGGAAGGAAAAGCAGTGCCACGAGGAATATATTGCCATTTACCACCTCCTTGGGACAGGAGATGCTTCACTCTGGACCTTCTTGAGTCTGTGACAACAAAGAAATAGCCAGCCCCCCGTTCCCAATTACATCCCAGCTAATTTGAAGTAAAATCTAACAAGAAAAGCCAAGTCTGGGGAGAAGGAAGCAGCTGACAGAAATAGGTTACTCCATTTTTTTAAAGTGCTGTTGAGATGTGCAGCATGATGGGATTTGGAAGCTGGGTCCTTTGTATTTACCGGAGCAACTCTTCTGAGTGCATGCATGCAAGGAGGCCGCTGTCAGAGAGGTGACAGTGACAAAGTATCAGTAAGCGAATGTGGGAAAGGAGGGCTCAGGGAGATCAAGTGTAAGAGTTTTTGCATTGCTCTAGATAGAGAGATGGGAAAATGAGAAATCTGATCTTTCTATTATAATCGACATAAAGAATTACGGGGCAGCGAAAGGCCACACAGCTAAACAAAGCTGTTCCCTTTATTTCAGATGTCTCTGTTTCAGCACTGTGTCCTTCAAGACTTCTCTGTAATTGCATCTGGCAGCTTCTTTGCAGCTAGGTGCCGATTGCTGCTCTCCAGCCGCACAAAACAGAAATAAAAAATAGCAGGCAAGAAAGGGCATTGCAACAAGTACTTACAGTGACATTCCTCCTTTGTTTCCCACATGGGTCAGTGGAGGGGTTTAGAAAATGCCATTTTGTGCCTGAGCACTGCTCTCTTTGGCCCCATGACCAATCAGTGGCCAATGCAGGGCAGTACAGTTCAAGAAATAAATGGCATTGGGTGGCCTGCCTTACCTGGGCTGCTTGCATAGCAAAATGGACATGTTCCCCAGCTGGGTGGGGCCAGTGGCTTCATTTGAGGGCTACTGGCAGCAGCATGATATTAATCTCCTGCAGCTGTGATATCAGAGGCTGTGAATGCAGACAGCCTGCAGCTTTGGAAGGATTCATGCTGCCTTTCAAATAGGAGAGCAGCAGCTCTGCCATCGGACATTAAAGGGCTCATCCTGCCTCTGCCACCAAGCGAAGTGTGAGTTGAGATTTGCATAGCAAACACAAACCTGGGTTCTGCCCCGTTGCACCTCTCTGCCACATACAGACAAGCTCAAACTTGTTATGCTGGCATGAATCCTTGTTCGTTCTTTACCAGTAGAAACTATCAACCCTGAAATCCTCTGCTTCCGCATAGATCCCTAAGATGTGCCTGAGTGCTCTGCGAGGCTGGTTGGTGTTGGAGAGACTTGGGTGAGCTGAGCCAGCAACATGCCCTTCCTTTTCCTGGGCTGTCATAACCCAGCCATCCCCTGAAGTTTATTGATTAGCACGGCTCAGCCTAAATCCCAAGTTCCTGAGGAACTGAAAGCTTTTAGTGCCAGCAGCCTTCTGTACTGCTCTCCCAAGTGCTCTCACGTGTTGCACAGCAGGACTGCCACTTCAGGTGTGGAGATGTTAATCCCCTTTGAGTTTCGCTCTGAAGAAGCACGTGCAAAACACGGGGAAAATGAAGCATAGATTGTTCTGCATTTAGCTTTCCATAACTATTGTCTTGTAGCCCTGCTGAAATGTTTGGCATAATACACCCCTGTAGCTGGTAGTCACTCCTTGGCTTCGCTTCAGAGAACACTCAGAACATGAATTTTTAAGGCATTCAGAATGTCTTTTTTGAGAATTAACCCTTTTTATTTTTTTCTGTTATTTGTCTGGCAGGTGTAGAACAGTGCCTCTGTTTCTGACACCAGTGTCCAGAATTCTGAGTGCACCCTCTTGAAAACCAAGCTTTTCAGGACAGCACCAGGCTGGCATCCGTTCTCCATGTGAACAACTCAGCCTTAAAGCTTCAATCCTATTGATTTCCTTAACATTACCCATCTATTGATTTTTCTGCTATTCTCTGGATTATAACCATTTTAGAAATAGCTGCTTGTAAGCCTAAAGAATTCTTGCTGTCATGCTCCATCTGCTGAAGGCAGCCTGTTCTTGCATGACAGCTGCATTGGCTTTTCTAGCTGGGAAATTCCCAGATCCATCCTCATGAGGCTGCCCTTTGAAAACGGCTTACTTTCAGGAGGCACGAAGGGGTCTGCCAAAGCTTTGCCTCCTTCTAAAGATTGATTTCCAGGTTTCATCATTAAGCTTGAGCTCTCTCACATCACAGCACGAGTTCTGTCCCAGTCGTTTCCGGATCTTGCGAAGATCTGAAAATGCAGCAACAGCAGCAGAAGCACAGCCTGACTTTTATGTGTGGTCCCTTTTGTTCTGCTGTCTGTTGCTGGTGTAACAGAACCACCCACCCACTGTGTTCGAGCCTCTTCTAAGATGAGCACTAAAAGCAGCTAATTCAGAAGGTGCCTGTGTCACTCCCAGCCTTCAGGACCAGCTGTGCAGCATCTCCACAGTGGCCCTGGGCCTCTAGCTCCATCCTTGTGGTTCATTATTCATAATACAATATGAATTTGGCAACTCAAGGCATAGCAAAATGTGTTCCTATGTCCTTGGGTAGCAAGGAGCTCTGTAAATTGACCCATAATAGCTCACATTATCCGAACAGGCAAGATAGAAGTCAACTGGTCAGTGCCTTGGAATGCCAGCAATCCTATTCTGTTCTGTAAGTCTTCCCCTGACCCGTAAGCCTCTCCTTCTCACCATTAGTCCCAATGATGGACACTTCCTGCTTCTAGCAGCTAGTGAAGGTAACTAACCATCACTCAATAGCTTCCCAGCCTTCCTCTTCCTGCCTCAGGTAACACCATGGAGTAGAATTATGTCATATTGCCTTTTTTTTTTTTTTTTTTTTTTACCTATTTGTTCCTATTCCCCAGCCCGTTTACCAAAGTAGGACCTGCTTACACAGGTTTAGTGCGCACCACTGATAAAGCTCATCAAGAGATTTATAAAAATAGCACATTAAAATCATTGTCTGTCAAATGTCAATAGGCAGAAGAAAGAGCTCAGCACTGCAGTTACAGAGATCCAGCAATTAAAGTATTTGATGAAAGTGTTTTATTGGAGTATATATTACCATTTTGTCCAATTATTCTGCCATTAAACATTAAGAATAATTGAACCAAATGGTGCCCAATAGAAGGAATACATCTGCTCTGATGAATTCCTGCCAAAAGGCACTGGGAATCTTAGAGCAAGCATTTTGTCAACCAAGATAACAGTATTTTTCTCTCCAGCTGATAAAGCAGGGCTTTTGAATCTTATTTATGATGTATAAATTGGCTAATTTGTTACCAATATCAAACAGCCCATAAGAATCAGGCAGTGTAATAGCTAACAAAACACCGACAGCTTCATCACTTGCTGACTGCATGGAGTACAATATATGCTCAATTAATATAGAGTGCAATTATCACCGAAATTGCAAGCAAGAACTAATTATACTGAAGCCTATCAAAAACAGCCCAAAGCGTGGCAGGATGTATTTCAAGAAGCAAGTGGGTTTTTTTTTTTACTTCCATTTTTTTTTTTCATTCTTTCTTTTCTTCCTTTTGTTTTTCTTTTTCCTTTTTTGTCAGTGTTTCCCTTACCTCAATGGGAGAGAAAGGGATGTGGCCTCACTTGGAGGACTAAGTCAATGGAAAGCCTATCAATAATGATTTGGATTTACTATTTGGTGGTCCCTTGGATTCTCTGTAGTTCCTAAGTTTCTGTAGTTTCCAAGTTGAGGTCCTTCTGTTTCCTTCGCTGTAGCTGAAACAAGCCAACCAAAAAAACCTACCTGAAGAATACTGATTTAAGCTGTTTTCCTCAGTCTTGCCTTCCTGTAGCTCTCAATTCTTGGGCTGAACTTGGAAAGAAGTGTAAATCTGCAGGAAAAACAAGAAAAATAGCAGTAAATGCACAGCATGCGAACACCAAAGAGATATCCAGTGTTTCAGGTACTGTGAATGTTTTGAACAACTAGCAAATAAATATTCCAGACACTGGAATTGTTGAAATTTGTAGATTTTAATGACAAATGCTTATATCTGCTGCATACTATTACAGTTAAAGGACAAAAAAAAAATAATACGGTATGATGCGACAAAAAAATAATTCTAAAGCACTGTACTCTGGTGGACTTTGGACTCTTCTGCTCCAGGAGCCCTACCTCAAATTAAGAAGCAAAGTGTTTTACTCACAGATGATTGGAAAATGGATTGTTTTTTTTTTTTTTTTCCTTTTAGAAAAATAATGTTAATTTGAAATACTGTAACTGAAGATTTGTTTTTGTGCTTGGAGACAAATGGCCATTAGGAATGGATGTTTTTCACTGGAAGTGAGGAAATGATCGTTCATACTGAAGCAAAAGTAATGTTTTGCTGGTGTTGATTGATTCACATGACAAAGCCATAGCAGAATGAACATCTATTTTTTCCTGGCTGTTTTCTGGTTCCGATGAGAAAACTTTGGATGCACAAATTGCACTCTATCTGTGATGTTACGTTATGGAAGCAGTTCTTTGTGCTTTATTGGGGAAGGAGCTGATGGTAACAAGGGGTATTGGAGGCAGGGAAGTCCAAAGTCCAAACTTTTCTTTAGCTTTGTTTTAATTTTTTACCAGAGATACTTCCTGAGATCTGGGGCTTGCTGAAAAACTACAACCTGTATTTCTGCATCCATGGGTTCTCTGCTTAGTGTAAAACAAGTTTGTTTACTCACGGAAATGATCAATGGCTCCTGCAGGCCTCAGTTCTGCAAAGACATCCCACTGCAGGAAACCACTTGAACGTGTGCTTTGCTATAAGCAAAGATGAAAGACAGAGGTTGTGTTCCCTGACGAGTGATGGATGGATGCTGATGTCTTTGTTAGTTCACTTTATCCTCTGAAAAGTTCATTAGACTTTTGGCTACATCCAGCTGTATTGCAGTCACGACCTGCAGAGGGGTTTATTCTTTGCATCCCTTCAGAAGAATGCCTTGTCCCTCTGCACATGGCTTTCAGTGCTGTCACCCAACGTTGCTGCTTTGAACTTGAGGCCTGGGTCTATTTCTGCAGTGGAACCCAAACCCATAGATTAGTACTTGCTGATCAGATGTGGTGGATAGTCCCCATTGTGACATAGGGTCCTCTGTTGTGCTGCGCTTTGCGTGGGGCTCAGTGAAAAGTCTGATACGTGTCTTGAGCCTATTGAGGCTTGGAAAATAGAATTAGTGCTGCCCTTTGGGTGAGAATTAGCAATTGTTGGCGCTGAATGGCTTGTGTCACGGAGAGAAGAGCAGCAGCTGGAATGAAAACAGAACTCGTGCCACACTGAAAGAGCTCAGCACCTTGTGGAACTCAGCTCTGCAGTATTACTTAATGTCATCGGCAGCTGATACACAACTGTGGACCTGAGCAGCGCTGCTCGGTAAGAAAACCACTGAAATGCAATGCAGGGGACCTGACTTTTGTTCATAGCTCCCAGGTAGCATTGTGGGGGACCGAGGGAAAGAAATTCAGTTTCTCATCTGCTAAAGGACATTTTCCTATGTTAAATCTAGGGCTGAAGAGTGATACTCCTATTTACTGCTTTATAAAATTCACCATGGTTAGCTTATTTAATGCCATTTGTCCATGACTTAAAAATTACTCTGAGTGATTGTATTTATTTTCACAAACCTTTGGAGTCACAAAGCCTTTTCAGTTTTTCTGACAGCTGTTTCAATCCTGCTTTTTTCAGTTTCTGACTTCCAAAGCAAGAGCAACGCTGGCGTGCTAGGTTAAATAGCCATTTGATGCTCAATAACTTTGCACTTGCAAGTTCTCCAAGAACAATCGATAGCAATCCTCAGAATTCCAGCATGAGTTTTCCATGGTCCATTTATGATTAATCACACTGATCTTCTCTGGGTCTGATACTCATAACACAGCCTACCTGTAATCTTTATGAGAAGCACTCTCAGAGCAGCAGGGAATTTAATGTATACAGATGCTCCAAAATATTTTGCTGAAAGAAACGCAACTCTTCCTCCACTTGGCATGGAATGTGACGCTTATAGAGGTGGAACAACCAGGAAACCATAGTTAAGGTTTCAGCAAAATGAATTAGAGCTTTTCGTAAATTTTTCTGAGTTCACCTGGTGCCTGGGTGCAGCTGTCTGCATTGCAATCAGCTCTCAGGGCTGGCTCAAGGCTCCTCTGCAAACAAAATCAGGAGGATGCTCTGGTTCCTGTCTTTCAAATAATGTTTCTCTGGCATGTTTATTGGGTACTGATCCTGCCAGTTGGGAAGAGTCAGCTGGGGCATTTCTCTCCTGAACACGCAGTTCATTTATCTACCTACATGTGAGCGCTGCCTTCACAGCCTACGAGCCTCCGCATCTTCGCTATGAGCAGGTGTTAATGCTTTGCTGGGTCAGAGCTAATGTAAACCAGTAAGTGCTTTCAATCAAAAAGGGAATATAATCACTTAGACCAGACGCTCATTAGCGCTGCCACCATTTGTCAAGAACATCTTGCCGTTCTTTCTGTTTCGCGATGCACTCTGTGTATATTTGATGTTCATGTTTCCATGTATCTGTCATTTGTTCTGTGGACAAACCTCTCCCAGGGTTCAGGGCCTTGGCTGGGGGCAGCCAATTCTTTGCACTGTCTTCTCCTAATGGGGTATGAAGATGTATGCTTGATCTATTCAAGTACTAATCATGGCTTGAATGACTCCCAGTATCACTCCTGTTCATTTTGAATTGGGAATATATCAACAGCAGAGCAAAACGGTGTTTCTCAGCAATGTGTCATAATGATTGGTTATACCTGTGTCACAATTCTGCAAGAAATACAGTAAGTACTGAACAGTAAGTTCAGTTCTATTGTCAGAAGCACTGCCTCACGAGGAGGCATTTGTAACAAAAACTGTTGTTCATTTGCAGAATCTGTAAGAAGAATGAAGCCCTGACTGGAAGTATGCTGAAAAGCTACTGTAATAAATTTGACATAATATGCATGACGTGGATGGATAGATCATTGTTTGCAAGGCCTGGCAAATGAAACTGTGGCTTGCAGGGAGACAGAAACATTGTTCTACAAGGCATGCTTCAGGTCGGAACCAAATTTGAAGCAGCCATATATTTCAGTTGTGCTTTAACTGAATAATAAAGAAGCCTTGCTCAGAAATCTCATCGTTCCTTGGAAAACACATTGATTTTTTTGTTCTTGTGAACTTCTAAGAAAGTTTCTTACTCATAAATAGAAGCACCTGCATATTTTTTATTCCTTTTTAATGTTATTAAAAGATATTTTTGAAGTGTATATGAGAAATTCAACGAAGAAGGCAGAGAAACAGATGCATAGCATTTTACTAAGGCAAGTTTTATGACTAGCATTTTAAATTTCACTAGGGAATCTTGCTCCTGTTCTTTGGTGCTCTCAAAGAATCACTGTATGTCTTTGGCAGATTATTCATTCTCTTTGGCCCCTGCTTTCAAAAGTGGTTTCCAGGACTGATGCTTGGGTTTCAAGCTGGGTAGCTACTTCAGGAGCTTAGAGAAAGGATATAAATGGTATGCAAGTGTTCCACTCTGAAGTTTTGTACCTTGGTGTTTGTCTGTCTGCATCTTTCAAATTAAGACTGTCTTATTGTATGCTATACCTTTCCTACTCTAAAGGAAATGTGATCTATAGTATTTAGAAGTACACAGACACTCAATAGAATAATGTACCAATGGGTAAAATACATGGATTTGAATAGGTGAGAATTGTAGATTGTGCAAACAGGCTGGAAAAAGGTAAAAAATAGTGATTTTCTGTTCCGGAGATTTTAACGGGTATCTCTGAGCGTGCAGTACCACTTCTTGTATGCACAGGAGTTGATTCTGAAGCATGTTGTAGCATGTTACATTCTGACTATCCATTATTAATCATGCAACAAAACAAG
The DNA here is from genome assembly GCA_036925125.1 of Oreortyx pictus. Taxonomy (NCBI): domain Eukaryota; kingdom Metazoa; phylum Chordata; class Aves; order Galliformes; family Odontophoridae; genus Oreortyx; species Oreortyx pictus. The sequence continues at coordinate 4,911,467 of JAUPFR010000015.1, forward strand.
TTGTTGATAAATCAGGTATAATGGGTGATGGCTTTCAGCAGACAGCTCTGCTTAAGGTGCTGGGTATTGGTTTCTCATACCAGGCATGGGGTTATCTCTGTTGCAGGCATGGATCCATCAGGATGGACTGTGTAAAGGAAAGGACTTTGAAGGAACAATCCAGTAGCACGCAACTGGGGCAGTGAAATAAGAACCCTTTGTGCTGCTGTGGGGAACCCACGTCTGCCTCAGGACCCATGAAGACCTCCCCTCATGGCCTCCAAGGTGGTGGACACCTCCGGGCCCGGCACCGCTGCCAGGGCTGCAAACTGACAGGAGGGAAGGACGGACCACTCAGGCATTACAGCCACAGCCGAACAGTGCTGTGAAATCGGAGGCAGCCCAGCTTCCACCTCCTGGCACCTTTCCTCAGCCTTGCATTGGACCTCAGGGAAGGCAAAGGGAAATGGAGTCCTTTGTCTCAGTGTCTGCCTTTGTGTGACCGTCGGAGGGAAGGACAGGCTTCCTGCCGGCTGCCCAGCGTGCAGGTGCTGTGTCCGTATTATTAATGTTCTGCCCTGCTTCCAATTTAATTATGATCAGTTCATGGCCCAGTCCAGGGCTCCTGTGCTCACAGCAAATCTCACATTTGAGATGGGAAGCAGACAGGACCTGGGCTCTGCAGGGAGTGAAGGATGGGACAAAGCCACGCAGGACTGTATCACTAGAAGCCTCATATCCTGCTATTAGAGGAAAGAGGAACTGTGCTGGACCTTAGCACTTCTTTCTTTATGCAAATGTGCCCGAACATCTGCCTGGGAGGAGGAGGAGGCTGAAAGGAGAGGTGGCAGTATGCCCTCGGAAGGCATTTCTGGGAGTATTTGTGGTTGCAAACCACGTTTTTTTTTGTTGTTTTTGTTTTACAAAAGGGACTGTGTCATGAATATTGAAGTCTTGGGAAGCATTAGGGTGGGTACCTTTTATGCTCATATACAGCTACTCGTGCAGCCAACAGGGTCAGCAGCATTTTCTCTTGAGCACTGCCTGCCTCTTGTGTGCCCAGAGGAACTGGGGAGAGAGGAAGGTTTTTTGCACTCTCACCAACAAGCTGTCTGCGAGTGGATGAAGGTCACCTTGCAACAACTCAGAGCAATTATCTGAAGGAGGTTAGATCTCTGTCCTCTTTCTTTATATTATTCTCATAAGCTGCATTTTTGGCATCACTTAGAAGCCAGGAATGTATCAAACCCTCATACGTCAAATGCTATTGACATCAAATACCTTTCATCGAGCCCCAAGCCTCTTGGCGTCTTTTGAGCTCTGCACCCAGGAAAGTGGCTTGTCAGAGATGATTTTTCCAAGTGAGGAAGCATGTAGCATAATGAGACAGTGTAGCTTCAGTATACACCTTCCAACTAGTTTCCCAACTGCTGGGAAACCAAACATGAGGCTGCATAGTAATTAGGCCATAAAGAAAGCTGAGGCTGCAGTGAATGTACAGTCTGTATTAGAAAGCCCTTTATGGCCCCTCATTGCCATTCTCCAAATGCATTTCCATCTGCATTTCTTGTTTTCACCCATCAAGGACTTCTAGAAAAGTAGAAAGCAAACAAAACAAAAAACAGCCCACCGTAATGATAATAATAATAATACAAAAAACTGAATTGTGTCCAGTGGCATAGATATGAGTGTTGTAGGAAACACACCACCCAGATGTGCCAGGTGCTGCACAGATGTGCTCAGCACTCAAGAAAGCTGTTAAGCTGCCTCCAGACCTGCTGATTCTGGACTTAACAGTGATGAGAATGTGTTTTGATCCACCAAGGATGCCACCCTTCACAGACTGACATGTGTACACTCCAGATACAGAGGAACACCCATCAGTTGTGGCAGAATCTATATCTATTCTCAAATAACTTTTTTTCTTTCTATTTTCACTCTAGAGCATGAGTGCTGGCCTGGCCAGCTGCTGCTACCAGCTGCCTCTATCAGCAAAGGACCACGTAAGGAGGCTCCACAGGTGGTGGAAACTGCTGACCTGAACTGACTCCTTGAGTATTACCTGAATGGGTGGAATGCTACATTGAAGTCACACAGGGGGAGAGACCGAAGAACTCGATGTGTTCTGTAAGAGACAGATTTATTCTTTCATCCATAAAAGCTCTAGTTGAAACTTCAGAGAGTCTTTACCTTTCTGTCATGGTCATTTGCAATGTGTCTTTTCTTTAGGTGCTTTGTTGCTTGGTTTATGTTGTTGCTTTTTCTCCTGCCTCTCCTATTGCTATAGTATCTGGCACAGCGCAGTACCTCTGTGACTTGTCACCAGTACTACTTGGAGGCTGCTAGTCTCATATGAGCAAGGGGTGGCATGCTGCATGGAGAGTCTAAACAGCACACCTTGTGTTTCCCAGGAGACCGTGGCAGAGCAAAACCTAGAAACTGAGTTTCCTGAAAAGCAGATTTAGCAATTGACAAAGAAATTTGTGAATAGACAATCTTTCAAATTACCTAAGCCTTAGGAAAAGGCTCTGGCCTGTCCCAACCTCTGTCATTGCTCACAAAAGCTTTCTTTTCATTAGCCGAAACAGTAGTCCTCACTTTCCCTCTGCTGCTGTGACCTGCTCATCCATCAGCTTACTGCAAGACACTTTGCCCTTACCTTTCCCCAACCGTCAAATACTCTTTCAAAGCCTAAAACCATAAACAAATTATATGTTCTCCCTAATTATTTCTGTAAAAGTCACCACATTAATTTATGATTCTGTATCTTTTGCTGCTGTGAGATTCGTGTGTTCGTTCCATTACTCCTTTCCTTTCTGAAGGAGTTTGGCTGCTGAATCCAGGGGATGGTCAGGACATCCCTTAGCAGAAAAGCATTTTGAAATCTACCAGTAGGATTATTATAAGAGATAGAAAGTAAGTTGCTGTGTTTATATATAAACTAAAATCTGACTTTAAGCTAAGAGTTACTAACAACATGTAGAAATAGCAGTAGTTTAAAGGTCTGACACTTCAGAATAATTGTTGTCCCTGGCTCATGCTGGTAAGAGTGATTCATCAAGACAGAGATGCAGGCACATTTTAGGTATGCTCAGGGTACCCTCTTCCCAGGGATGCATACCCCGACCTGGTTCAAAATCTCCTTCCGTGGTCATGCATTTCCCATATCAGCCATTAAATGAGCAATGTTATTTAAAAGATAGTTGTTTTCTGAAACCCTTCTTCCACAACTTACTGGATTGGTTGTTATTATGATTGTAGAACAATATTTCTCTGTCTGAGGCTTGTGCAGAGAGAGTAAGTTGCCCTACTTAATGTATTCATAGAAAGCTACAGCTGTAGGTTTCTCTTCTGTACAGGTCAAGCAGGGGGAATCACTGCTCAATCAATGTACCTAACTCCTTGAATGCCCAAATTTACAAAGAATACATTCCTGCCAAGATTTCTATCTGCCTTTTTTGGGTTGTGTATCATCAAAGAAAATTCACATAAAGTGAGCCTTTAAAAGGAGCAATTTTTTGCTCCTCTTGACTACATGAGACATTCAAAAATTGATGAAAAAAGCGACACCCGTCTGGCTTTCAGGGCATCACATTTATTTCTGCATAAATTCTCCCAGGTCAACTCAAAAACAGTTCAGGGTCAAAATCTCATCTAGTCACCTAGATTAAAAACTAATTTCTCTAAAGTATATCCTATATTGAAGCCTTTTCATGCAAATAAATAGCCAAGGGCCTCATTCTCTCCTTTTCTATTAGTTGTGCATGTCATGAATTTGAACAGAACATTTTGTCCTGTACTCTAATTACATGCATTATAAAGAAAAATCTATTCCTTGCATACATATTATTAGGAGCAGTTCGGAAGTGCCATTCCATCAGGGCAGCCGTCATGGTGGCTCATCCTAATATTGACAGTTTAATCTTTTTGTTTCATCTGAGATTAAAAGTCATACGATGGCCGTTCCTCTGTGGAGCAGACGGCGAAGCCAATTGGAGTCAATCCGTGTCTAAGTGCCATTTCTGCTCTGAAAATGGACTTGCAGTTTACAAAATATATTAGGTAATTATCAGTGGTTCTGGAGGAATAATAAAAAAAAGTACTGAGTTGATGACAGAGTAAATAGGGCTTCTGTTTTAAAAAAGTACTCACGTTACTCACAGCTGTGCTGCAGTATATATACATGAGAATTTTTAAAGTTGCTGTTTAGTGTATTCGTGTGCATGAATATTAGCAGTTTCAATTCCCTTTGCTTTGTCTCACTGGAGGAGGAGAGAGCAGCTGATACACCAGGTGGCCACCTACACTTGTTGCAATTAAAGTTGTCTTTTATCAACAGGAAGTGTAACCTCCTTAAACAGAATCTGAGAGTTTCATATACCTAGCAAATGATTGGCGTCCACCCTTGTTCAAAACACCCTGAGTTCACCTACACGCTTGGTGTCTGATCCCATCTCTGCCTTTCAAAACATTGACCAGAAATACACGATTGTTCAATTTTATCTGTTCATGGTTTCTCACTGGAAGACATGTTACAAGGGCATGATTTTTTTGGGATGACTTAATAACATTATGGATCAGTCCTGTCCTAACCATCACACTTGGGGGCACACAAGATCCAAAAGTGTGGACTAGAATAAATTTCCAACAGATCTTTCACCTCATTGGTGCCAGACTAGAATTGTATCTAGCATCCTAAGAAGTCAAAATTGGAAATTCAGTGTAGGACTTGGGTGAATATAGCTCTCCTGGGAGTACAAATAACTATTTGTTATTCACCTAATATGGGAGAGATTCTGGTGGTAGGTGTGCATAAATCTGTCTAGATGAGTGCTAGTTCACCTTAGTTCTAGTCTGGGAAAATATAAGAACTTGAGTACTGTATTTTGCTTAAGATGACTTGAGGTAACTTTTCTGTTTAATATGTTTGAGTTGTGATAAATATGGTGGAGTTGTGGTAAACACCCTGTGACTTCCAAAGTTTAGCAAGATCAAAGACTGTCAATCAAGAAATGTGGAGTATGGCTCACTTAAGTACTTCCTTTTGAATGAAGCATCTTGAGGATTGTAAGCTAGACTGCTTAGTTATTACAAGATTGTTGTTTTTGAAGTTTCAGCTTTAAGAAAAAAAAGATAAAAAGCAATAATTGGTGAAGAACCTTGTCTCTGGCTGCAGTTCCTCTTTGTGTGGGTAAAGCACAATATTTTTTTCTTAAATCCCTTCTGGTGGAGTGTTCAGGAGGTACAGTAAAGTGCAAAATGAGGGTTCAGAACTGTTGAGGTTTTCTGTTGTGAAAGTTTTTGTGTTGTGCAATGTTGCAGTGCTGTGCTTCATTGTTTACTTTCTCTTCGAAGTTGTGTTTAGCAAGGATCTGGTACGACGGCTTACAGGTAGCCAAGGATAAGGTTTTATTACACTCTGAACATCTCCCTGCTAAAAGAAATATTCAAGCTGCAGTTACCCAGCATTAACCTTTCACTTGACTAAATCATCCAGAATTGGTGGTGTGCTGTTGATGTGTTAACGTAGGAGTAGCAATTATGAAAGCAGGATCATTCCTACTCACTAGCAGAGTCCAGTCCTTGAGTAAATGAACTGTGATTGGGAAACAATTGGATGGTAAAGGCTTTTCTAAGGAGAGCACCTTATTGACATTATTTTCAAACTAACAGGACACATCCTTGCATTGTGAATATTGCTTTCTTTTGCAAATGTGAAGGAGTTATTACTTACCACTCTGTAAGAGGATGGACCTGCCATCCAGATAATAGCAACTTAGGATTGTATTGTGCATCTTTCCACACAGTTTCTGTGATGCTTATTATAGCAATTGCATAGACAACCCATTCTTCATTTCCAGTCTAACCTGATTACAAGTGACAGCAGTATAAAGCATGATATTTAATTGTCTTGATGAACATTGACTTCCTTGAGCACATATTATAAACTGTGTGGCTGCTGCTTTCCAGAGGTATGCATCATTCTGATGATCTGCATTTCTGAGTTCCCAGTTTGAGTCACCTGAAAGGGTCCTTCCAGTGAAATGCTTCTACTGAAAGCTTGAAAATAAAAGCTTTTGCAGGTTCTCTGCTGAGGTCGTGAGGTGTTTTTGGATGCCACTTCTGATTCATGTTTCCAAAGCTGTCTGCAATCAGTGTAACCTTGGTACTTCGTAGCCAAAGGGAATAGGGAACATCTTTCAAGTAAATGAACTGTATTACTTTAATTAATACTGGGAAAAATATTCTTCCTACAAAGATAGTATGAACATCAGACTTGATTGCTTAGGAAGGGTTAGGAAGCTCTGCTGTTACAAATTTTTAAAAAGTAGATCAGGTGAATGTTGGGATTCATGTACTGGTGGGACAAGAGGTTCTCTCCCAGAGCTGCTGATGAGAGCTGTATGAAAGACCATGCATTTGGGCTGTGTGGCAGACCAGGCTCCTTCAAAGATCCCCTTTTCTGACAGCAATTTAAGTAGCCAAAAGCATATAAAAATGGTCAGAAACATTCAGAAATTGACTTGAATCCTTTTTAACTTGAGGTCCTGGGGATAATTACAGGAATTATAATATACCTCCCTGACATACTGCAATCAGTGCAGCTCCTTGTGACATTCTGGGTCATTGGTTGGTTATTTCCACTCCTAACAACCATATTCCTGACTGCTAATTTCCAAGTTCTGTGGTAATAACGTACTTACATATATTTGTGAAAGATAAAAGATGAAAGAGTTGGAAGACTCCTTCCTCAGTCTGGGCTTGGATTCAAATAGTATTACTCTTTTTTTTTTTTACTCTATCTCCTAAGCTGTCCAGTCATATCCCAACACTCATGGAATGCTTGCCCAATGCCAAATTGCTTTTAAAAATGCCCCTATAGTAAATAAATCAAACATATCTCTTACTCATGCCAGATCCTGCAAGTTCTTCTACTAGGAGAAAGTCTATGTACTTGCAAGCCTAAATCATAATGAACCTCTCATCTGTTTGATTCTTATACGAATTAGAAATTACTGGAGCTATAACTTTAACTAGAGAACTGAAGTTTAAATTCATATCTTATATTATTTAAAATCATATGAACTGTAGTACCAGCAATTGTTTTGAAATTAAAAATGACATGTTTAAAGAATTTTTTTTATGGTTACTTATGTTTGGGCTTCCCACAGCATGTCTATAGTACTGTGTAGTCATAAAATTGTTCAGGGGATTGCTTAATAAATTCTAATACGTGGGTGTCTATATCAAACACCTTTATTAGCTATCCCTATATAAACATTTTGATTAGAAAATATTCCTACTGAAGTTTTTCTCTTTAGACCTCATTAAATCTATGGTAGCCTCCTTTAGGATGTGTGTATTCAACTTAATTTTATTTCAAGAGCAAAGAGTTCTGCAATTGCCCTCTAAGATTTATCTGTTCGAGGTGCTGAGTTTGTTTTTGATTGGTTTCTAGAATTCCTGAATTAGAGATGTTTTAAGCTGATAAAACCAGTTTGCACAAATACTTGGAGATGATGAGATCCTAGTAGACACAGAAGCAAAACACAAATAAATTTAAATGGAGTTTTTGTTGTTGCTTTTGTTTGCAGATTTCTGAGTGGAAGAGATTTGCCATTGTCTGCTGCATGTTTTTTTGTTTCAGAGAAAACAGTTTATTTCTGAGAAAACTGGTATAACCCTTTTTGTTATATTACTAATGCAAAATCCAATCTGAGAACAGATTAAGTGTCCAGCACTCATGATACTAGATCTGCAATTTATCAGTGGGTTATAATAATATTGGCTGATGCTTGGAGTCCACAATATTTTGTCATGAAAATGAGGCAACAAAGATCTTGTGTGCTTACAATGTTCTGTTCTTAATGATACCTTGAAGTTTTGTGGCTCACATCTCTAATCTGTAATTCAATTGGAAAGCTACTGCATTCTTTTCTTGGGTAAAAAAGAGAAGGTTAGAAAGTTGATGGCGATGGCAAGCAGCCTATGGGTAGAAACAGGTTGTATTCCTTTGGTTTAATCAGGGTTGGATAAATCTTCTGAGGATATGGTACTAGAACATAACCCAAATTCCCACTTCAGGGATAGTATGTAAATAGATGTAGACTGTGAGCATGTGTGTGACAAGAGTTGTCATGGGGAGGAAAAAAAGAAGAAAAAGAGCAGAGCTAGATGTGGCATCTGTACTTGACCTGGCCAGTGCAATACATACCACTGTAATAAAAGTTGCCAAGAGATATGGGTCCCACTGCTGATCTCAGTGGTTCTTGCTCAGTGACTGAGTTAGAGTTGCAATGAAGAATTTTAACGTGGCCGTAATCATTCTGCTGGCCATGGCTCATTTCCTTCAGTTTTATAAAGCTTTTGCTCTAGACAGACACCTTACGCTGTCTGTAGCTAGAATGGCTGCTGTCATTTGGCATTTATTTCTCAACATCTTAGGCTGAGGCTCAAAACACTAAAACAATTTGCTCTTTGGATGCATGAAGCGTTAAGACTCTAAATCATGAAATCACTGCATACAATGTAAATTCTTTCTGCACGTCACTGCAGGTCCAATCCACTCTGCAGGTTATGTTCTATAAAGGTACACCTTGGGAATGTGTTAACACAGTCATCAGAAATGGCTCATATTCAGTTTTTTGGGGAGTAGCTTTGGTGGGATTGGTGTTGATTCTCTTTTTTTTCCCCACAGTTTTAACCCTCTGCAGAGGCTGATCTTCCATTGTGGTGGCAGCATGCAAAAAGACTTCTTCCCTTCAATTTACTGCCTAAAACGCCAAATAAACAGGACAGCGTGGATATAAAGGAGCCACGAGCCTTCATCAAATACAAGCAACAGGCCAGCTTCAGAGTTGTAAGAAAATCCCTTTCTTCTAGTCCATTTATTACCTGTTGGATCAGATGTCTGCACTCATGTCTGTACTGCAAAACCCAGTCTTAGTTTCTCCGTTATTTCATCCAAACCTTGATGTAGAATGCTCTCTTGATATAGCAGCTGCAAGAAAACTTTGTCATACCCCACATTTCTGTTCACATCTCAGAGAAAAATCCCACCTAGCAGGTTTTCCTTTTGCTCCTATCTGCTTTTCTTATTTTGGAAGAGCTTGTTTTCCTACAAAAAGTCTTTCAAAGCAGTTCTGACATCAGGTCCTTGGAATAGAGGACTTGATTCATGCTCATTTCTCCTAGAGATTACAGACAGCTCTGGGTATTGAAATTTGAGGTATGGAAGTCCTAGTGCAAAGTCTGTGAGGAGAAAGTGAAGATTGCAATAAAATAAGGGAACTGGCATGATGTGATAATGTGGGGATTACAATGGCAGCATGCTTGCTTCATTGTACAGGATGCCAGTAATGAAAAGACTCAACATTTTTATTTCTTGTTCTTCTGCTTGTTTGTTTTGCTGGAGGGAACTTTGTTAAGCTGCTGGGAATTGTTCTGTGTAATAACTGGCAGCCCAAATCTTGCTGCTGTCTTCTTCTCCCAAGAACAGAATAGTTGTTACTTTTGTGATGTTCATCAAGATTATAATCTGCTCCGTCTGCTAGTTCTGCAGCTGTGTCCAATGCTAACTGCATTTGTTGTGGCTAGTATGCAAACAAAGATTTCTTGACAGATTAAGGTGCTATATGAGCTGTTAAAGATCAGCCCCGTCACATTTAGATCCAACAGAACCAAATGGGAGAGCTTTGCCTTTGCCATATAGAAAAACAAACAAGCCAAAACCACTTTACCCACAGTTTTCTGAAACTGTAAAATAGATAGTGTGCAATAGTGACAAGAATGTGCTGGAGGCCATGGAGGTCTAATATCTGCTTTAGAAATACTCAGAAGCAATGGTTTTCTTTCCCCTCCCCACATCCACTGACTCTATCAGGTGCAACAAGAAAAAATCCCTCCTGAAATGCTTCAGCAGATTTCTCAGCCTTCTCCACAACCTTAATCTTGAATCTCTCTCTGCTCAGGATGGAAGGAGGCTTGTACAGGAGCTGTCTGTGATCTGAACAGAGCAGTGCTGCCTCTGCCTGCCAGCCCTATGCTCACAGCCTCAGCAGAGCTCCCAGCAAGCTGAAACTGGTGTCCAAGAGCCTTGCTGAGAGGACACACTGAAAGCAAGACTTCAAAGGGTAAGTCCTCGGCTGTGGCGCCTCTACTGGTGTCAAGATTTCCAAGCAAGTGAATAATTTTCAGAGCTTTTGTCTCCCACAGGATTCATCAGGAATTGCAGGTAAGAGCTACTACTGAAAAGCAGAATCTCTTTTTCATTTCCTCATCTCTGGGTTCTGTCATTTAATTTACAGAGTTTAAAACAATCTGGCTTGGGTGTCTTCTTTCAGGACTACACCAGACCTGCAGGTGGAAGGTTTCTCTTGTTGCATGGGGATTGAAATGGTCATCCTTAGAAATTAATTACTCTACACTGTGGTCAAACAGAAGTGCCTGAAGCATCACTGAGATTTCTCTTAGTCACTGACAAATACCATTACATCAGAGCAGCTGTGAGTCATGCTGGCAGCCACAGCATTGGTTCAGAACCAGCACAGAGCTTTGATATGCAGTTTTTGCAAATGAAGAAGAGAATGCTTCTCCTAGAAAAATGTTCAGTAAAAATAATGGTGAGTTATTTTGTAGACTTGGTAATGCAGAAACATGGAGACCTAAGTCTGCTGTCGCTTGCTTTTCAGATACTTGTGATTTTAGTATTTCTGTTTGTGAAGAACAATCATTACCATCATTACAAAGCAAAGTAGTTGCACTAAAGACTTCAATAAAGATCTCCCAGTGCCTGAGAAGAGATACAAAGGAAAACAGGGTGCTGTGAGTGAGCCAGCCTGCAGCCAGTTTTCTGCACATACTGCCATTGCCACCAGTGGCAATGAGGGCACCCATTCCTCTCTCCATCCCTGCTCCTGTTCTCTGGGGCATGACTAAAATACTCAGCAGCTTCCCCTCCTGAATGCTTCATTAATCACCTAGCCCTCAGCTGCTTACACCTGATTTTCCCTGCCTCTCTGAATAGCTTCATTCAGCTCAGTGAGCCAGGACATGTTCAGGATCCAGACCTCGGCTTTCGGGCTCTCCTGGGGGCTGTGTGCACAGAGAGCCCCCACTGAGCAGCACCCTGCCCGAGCTGGAACTGAGTGCCTTAAGAATACAGATGACATCTAAATCCTGAAGTTTTGGAGAGCTGTACGTATAGAAAATATGTACACAAGCTAAGATGTGTATTTGTATACAGCACGTGTCTACTCGTGCAGCTCGGTCTGGCCTCAGTTTCTAAATCACAAATGAAGTTCAGGAGGGCACAGGATCTTGGTGATATAAATCCCACAGATTTACACCAGCTGAGCACACAGCCCTGGGCCTTCCCTGGGATGCAAAGTGGAAAGGTAGTGAGAGTTCCCTCATGAGTTTCTAGTTTGATCCATCTTCTCCAAAACACTAAAGAGAAGAAGCAATATTTCCAGCCCATGTGTACTGGCCCAGCTCCTCTACAGCTATGGGCTGTGCCATACCAAGTTACACCATGGTGGATTCAGCCTTCTGTTTGTAAACAGCACAGTGAGACAGCTAATGGAGAGGAATGCACAAATAAGCTGTGTTCTCTGTAACCAGTAGCTTGCAAATAATTCTCTAAAATTGTGCTCCAGCATTAATTGAAATCATAAATCCCAATCACATTCAAAACATAACTACTGTATGCCATTGGCTCACTTTAGCTCTTAATCATAGTTTTCTGGGGAATTTTCTTGCTGCTTCTTTCCCTCAGGAGCAGCCATATTTATTATTGTAGTTCAAATACCTGGAGATATTTCAGTTGAAAAGTCATATAACATCTCTCTAAGCATGTCAATACGTGTTCAGCTTAGTATGAACGTCTGTGCCATTCCCACTGGAGAAAAGTGAAAACTGTCAAGGAAATATATTTAACTTGTTTCTGCACAGATGCCTGCAGATATCTCACATCTAAAGAATATTTAAATTCTGTTTTGTTAAGATAGGATACTTAGATGATACAGTGGAACAGCCAGGAGGTTATAGTCTCCGCTAGACTATTTGCCAGACAAGAAAGATGGCTTGGTAGCAATGCTGACAGCTTTATTCTTGTGGCTTTGGCAGGAAAAATAGGCAAAAAGACTGCAGAGGAGGCAGGGTAGAATACAGCGTGAAAGTTCAGAAAAATATTAACTGGTTGTAAAATGAGTGGGTGGATGCACTAAAGGAGGTGGCATTTCAGTTATATAACAACACTTATTGCAACATTTTTATGGCTAAATTATGCTCTTTTTCTGTGCTGTATTTTTGCATCTGCTGCCCAGCCCCAGTGGTGAGGGACAAAATGTTTATTTGGCAGGAGAAAAGGCCAGTAGCCATTCGTCATTTTCAGCCATTGGCCCCAGTGAAGATTCCCCTGACAATTCCATTTCTAATATATTATATATTGTAATTTTACAAATCTGATTTTGTTTTCCAGACCAGCAACTTGCAGAAAACCTCCACAAATGTCCCTGATCTGAATGTGAAGAAGCTGTACTGGGCATGCTGCTCGTAGGGAGCAGCAGGTAAGTGGGTGTGCTGATACGATCTTTCTGGGGAAAAGGCTCCACATTTACTGCTGCCATCATTCTGCGTGAGGGAGATCTGTCAGTCTGGTGCAGCTCTGAGTTCATGCCCTTGTGCCATCTAGCAAGGTGCGTTCCTGGCTATTTTGCCAGATAAACTTAAGTGTGCTACTAGGGATGTGTAGTGTGTAGTGCACTGACAGTCATTTGGACTCCCATCCTACAGACAACACTAACACAACTTTTCTTGGCCATCACTACACTCCCCTTGTACATCACGATGAACTTCACCACGTCTCTTTTAAAGAGCATTAGGCGTGAGTTAGGTGAAAGAACACGATTAATCCACTTTAGAAATGAGAAGACAGGCAAAATTTCTTTACCAAGTGTGGAGGTTTTTAGTGAAGGCTACTTGAGACAGTTGTTTGGGGGGAAAACTGCTTTTTCTGAACTTTATTCAGGCCTGAAGGGTTATGTTTTATATGGTAAACAGCCAGAATAGGCTCTTGAAGTGCTCTAAATCACAGTCCATTGCACCAGGCAGTATCCAGAAGCCTGCACCTCGGGTCTTAGTGTAAGTAGTTACAAGTTTAGGATTTCTAGAGCCACCAATTCAGTCTCCTTTGTCTCCCTCGGTGAACTTTGTTTTTGACTTCACAGTGTACAAGAATTGAGATTTTCTCAAGACCTGCCTAGATTTCCTGGGTTAAACTAGAAAGAGAAGGCTTTAAAAACAAAGAATTTACATGGATTGGAGGAGAATAATGACAAACACCACACCCAGTGAGTCCATTCAGAGGTTTGTAATTCAGTGTGAAGGATTTCTTCCAAGTTGAGGCAGAGCGGTGAGGAGTGGCGAGCCTGAAGACCTTAGAAAAGAGTAGGGAGTTTAGTCACTTGGGTTACACACATACACAAATCCAAAAGGTGATGGCCTAGAGAATCTTCTCAAAGGTGCTGAGTTTTTCTGGCTCAAGGCTTCAAAGGTTACATGAGAATTTACTACAGTAGATGGGAAGGGTATAAGATAAAGGATAATGGAAGAGCCAAGGCTCAGTGACCAATACAGAGAAAAACAAGTTAACAGCCACCATGGGAAAAAGTGCACAAAATAGAAAGTAAAAGATCAGGGAAAGTATATACTCAAGAGAACTGAAGACTGATGAAGAAAGAAACTCAAACAGCTGTTAGAAAATTGGCAGCAGAGTGAGGGAAAAGACAAAGTCCTGTAACTAGAGAGGAGGTTCTATCTGCTTTGGTGACTTCCAGATAGCCTGTTCCCAAAGAGGTGTGAGGCCTGGTGAGGAGAGAGCTGATAGGGAAAACCTGAAGGAAACGGATTTGTTGAAAAAGCGGGAAACATTGTGCTTTTTCTCCAAAATCAGAACATCTTTACATTTCAAACAGACAACCACAGTATTTCCAACTGGAGTTTTAATGAGTGTGGAATTAGGCTTTTGTAATAAATATTATGTGAAAATGTTGCCTGGAAAATTTCAGTGCAGTTGAACCCCCTGGATGCTGAGCTACTGATAAACAGTGGGAAGGGAGTACTACTTTCAGTGCATCGAAGGTCCTTCTCCTGGTGCCATTGCCTCTGTTATCATTGCATCCAAACACCAGAAGCATTAATTTCTTGATTACCACTATCTTTTTATAGTCCAGATCAAACTTACTTACTTAGAACTCCCCTCTATATATTCTAAAGTATTGTTCAGTGATTCAGACATATTTTCATTGCTTGAGTATTTTATTTCACATTTTTACAGGTATGCTATGATGCTCAGAGAAACTTGTTGTTCAATGGAACATCTACAGAATGTTATTACCAGACGCCTAATGGAACATTTTTGCAGAGTTTTGTCAGTGACAGAGTTCTGTCAGAAAAAGCAGTGATAGATTGTGTCTTTCTTTAAAACTGACATGTGTGAATACTGCCCTGGCACAATATAAAAACGGCATTTAAGTTCTATAAGGGGTAAACTAACCTCAGCACTAGATATTTTAAGAGATACTACTTAAATATCTCCATAAAAAAACTCAGAATAATAATATTTCCAGGGAACATTAGGCGTCTCACGCTTGCTTCTTAGTGTCTTCTGCAGGATATTCATTTTCTTTCCTATAACACTTCAGTGGCTGTAAAGCCAAGTCTTGGTTTCAGAAAGTCATCTATTCAGTATCTTGTGCAGAATCTTGTATTTCTACATGCATTCTATCTACTGAATAGTAGTAGATAGCTGCACTCAAAATGTCTCTGGACTTAACAAGCTTTCTCCTGTTTTCATCTGCCCTTCCATCATCTTGTCAGCCTTTCCTGACTTGGGTAAAACTTGTGTTATCCTGAAAAGAATATGGAGTGAGGGGTACTGTGAGCAAACTGGAAAGGAATGCAAGAGAGAAAAAGAAAAAAGAAAAAAAAAGAAAGAAAAGAAAAGGGATGAGCGTATTTTCCATGCAAAGCTTTCAAGAATTATTCACTTGGATACTGCAGCAATGGTTGCTGAATTTTTATGGACAAAAGGGAAATATGGTCTGAGAGAGCTACCAGGTTGGTTACCCAGTTGTTTGTGATCTCAGCTCACAGCTCAGGGGACATCGTTGCTCCAGTGACCTCTAAACTGCCTTTAGTTTATTGATTGGCTAATAGGGAAAATTGATTTTTAACTAACTCACCATTTTTGAGACCTGAACACAGGTCAGTTCCAGTAAGTGTACTTCTACTCAATCATATAAGTTGTCTGAGTCAATTCAATCTGGATGCTGCAAAAGGTAGGGCTGTGCCAGGTTTGACACAAAGCCAAGACACGTCTAAGACAATCCATAGATAAAATGTGTTTAATGTTACTTTACCTGATAGGACAGACAATAGCCATTGACCTTTTGCAGTCCTAATACTCATAGTCTGAGCTGAAAGATGTCACAGGTAGAAGTGGAACTGTCCTCCTGCAAGGTCCAAGTCCAAGGGCTCTGCGTCTCATGCTCTTCTTGTTTTCAGCTCACCTGTATGCATGCAAAGCACCTGCCAAGCTGAGAACTGGGATCTGTTGGTGGGTTTATAATTTAGGGGTCCTGAGATAGAAGAGATTGATTGTTATCTTGTAGAGATCAACAAACAAAAAGAAATGCCATTTGGGGTTCATCTGAGACATGTTTGCCCAAGGCAGTGGCTTTGTATATTCAAGCAGTTCAATCAAAACCAATTACTTTATATTTCATTTTTCAAAGTGGAAAACAAAGATGTACCAGTTGCAAACAGCAATTGAAACATAAGAAGAAGAGTAAAGTGCATTCCACTGCCAAGGAGAAAAATGCTGGAGCAAAATATTTCAAAATTTTCAGAAACATCTGTTTTGATAAGGTTCAAAATATTTGTCTCCATCAAACAAAACTGGTGCGTAGCTGTCTCCTCCTTCCTAACTTCCTAACTATACTTTCTGAGATAATTTAATGTATGTCATTCTTCTTCATCTGACTCTTGTTTCTGTGCTGTAAACATTAATGTATATTAATTAATTTAATCACATGAGTAGCTTCACTGACTTGTTGGAAGTTGCTAACAGTTGTGGCAGGTTTTGCTGGAAAGGCTGTTCCCACCTGGTGAACTAAGCCCATGCATCTGGGGAACTCATGCATGCAGCAGCTGTGCAAACAAGACATTTGGCATCATAAATACCTCAGTTTACAGGTTACCATCTCATGTCTGTGGAATATTGGTCTTCTGATGAAGATGGAGTGTTGGAGTCTCTGTTCTGCAAAGTCAGAGGGTTACAAAGATCATGGTCTAGAGAAAGGATTGTGACACCTTTTCATTTATACATTGGCATGTACTGAAATCTTCATTCCTGTGGATTTTTTTTCTTCTTTCTTGGTCTGTCAGCTACAGAGAATTCAAATTAAAACTTCCTTTGGAGCTCAGGGCTAGACTCTGTCAAACACATATTGCTCTTCAGGAGATGGAAAGTGAAGAAAGCAGCAAAGCTCTGATGTATGCTCCTGGCTTTGGACCACATCTTCGCTTATAATTTATGAACATGGGGACTTGCGACTGGCACAGAATTATATAGAAAATGTCTACAGGTAGGATGTGGTTCTGTATTTGCTAATAGCTATTTCAAAATGCACTCATTCATCTCCATCATGTAAAGTATGCACCTAAGCGTAGCTGGCAGCATGGCAAATTTTAAAGGAAACTGTTAATTGAACACTGCAGATTCTGATTATATATCACAAGTTTTACTGTTGTTATGTTCTCCACAGTACTCTCTGGGGGTAAGTGGGACTGCAGATATGTTACAAGCACATTAAAAAGTAATGTCTTCAAATTCTGTCACTTTACACAAAGGAGAACTCCGACACATTTGTTGAGGAAATATTACCTCTGAAATTGGACATAGATGCACCTGCAACCTGCACACATCCCTTACTCTGCAGTAATCCTACTAAATTCTTTGGGACTCCTTGAGGATGGCAGTTCTGATTCCTGGATAAGGAAAAGAGACTGCTTTTTAGTCTTAAAGGCAGATCCTGACTTCATCACTCCAAAGACCATGCTGTAGATAGATTTACTAGGAAAGCAGAAGCAAACATCCATCCCAAGATGTTCCTTTTAATCTCTTATCTGCATTTCTTTCTTACATTTCACTGATGTTTTTGAGCATTTCAGGCTCCTTATGTCTGTGCTGAAGTGTTGCCCTCTGTCAGAAGCAATCAGACGCATAATAGTTTGTGAGCAGCTTAGCTTAGGCTGGAAAAGGACATTTCTCAAGCCTCTGAAAGGCATCAAAAGCTTGCTTTTAAAGGACATGCTGTTTACATGCTGTTTTAGTTTGTTCTCAATAATTTATTACTTACTAATGTCTTTTTTCGGTCTTACTTATTCTCAGTGGAGGCAGTTGGACTTTATCTGAAGGCGTGGTTACTGTGAGGATGTGGACTGAAGGACCTTTAATGGCTTATCCATTATACCCTAGAGTTTCACAGAATACTGAGCCAGTATGCAAAAGTCACTTTCATAACCCATTCACCAGGTCTGTTATGCTAGCCTACAGAAGTCCCAACCCAGACTGCAGTCCTAGTGGGAGCCCTGTCTTTCTCTGCAGGCCACCCTTGGCATGGTGTCACGCAGACACTATTACAGTCATTTATGTTATTTTGATCTCAAATTACATATTGCAATCTCTCACCTGCAGCACAGCTGAATTAATGACAACAGCTGACCTCATATTTATATCACTTGTGCGTGCACACACATATATATATTTCTATCTTTTTTTATACTTCCTAATTCTAACTTTTCATTTATCCCCTTTCCTTAATTATGTGTCTGTCACATCACAGTGAAGATCAGTGACTGAAGCTGTAACATCATTTACAAGAACAGATTTTCTTACCATGAAGTTCTTTATCCAGAGATTAGAGTTCCTATCCGTTCTTTTGGGGTCCAGTTCTAAAGTATGTTTCTGTTGAAGAAACCTTTTGGATGTGTTTGCCATTCTCCACCTTTCTATCACAAGTACATTCTCAGTGGCACTCAGGCAAGGATGAAACAGCTGACATATCCTACCCAGTAGTGCCCCTTAAGCCTTCCTCTTTGTTGTCTCCTACCCTCAGCATTTTGACGAAGCCAGTTGATGCATCTTGAAGCCAGAAATCCCTTATGGAAACGTTTCAATTCAGCTCATTCATAGTAAGTATTGATAAAACCTCTCTTTCCCTCTCTCAGGATTCAAACAGCCCCTGCCATTACCCTGGAAGCATCTGTGTCAGTTCCCCTCTCCGCCCACATCTGGTGAGAGGGATGAGGATCATGCATAATGCAAATGCTGGAGCAGCTCTCCGGAGGTGGCTTTCAAGGCAGTGTTTGTGCAGAGATCTCACAGGTGCACACGCTGGCCTGGAGAGAGCAGCCCTGGGAATGCATTAGGCAGATGTTTGGGTTATCACTTTAGAAACATTTTAGAAAGTTTTAATATCCTGAAATTAAGCCTGTGCTGCTGCTTACCCCATTCTGGTTCCCCAAGAAAGTCCACCACAGTGCAAAATCCACGTAAACCCAAGGTGCAGGGAGCTCCTTTCCCTGGAGCACAGTACTGTGTGCTCCTGGAGAGCAACGTGGGCTCAGTTTTACTGGTGCTACATCAGCAGTTAGCCTGCTCTGAGCTTCAGCCGTACCAGGGTGGTATTCAGGCACTTCCTCCAACAGATTAATTACACACGAAATGTCAGGCAGATTTCTCTAAGTCCAACGGACGGACATTCCTTATGCTAAAGTGAATATATGTCATCCTTACTGTGTTGCTTTGTGTACACAGTTCCTGCTTTCTACTCAGGAAGACATTAATGGATACAGTTGGTATTGGACCAGTCAGTGCAGAGTTTGGATTGCAAAATACGTTTGGACCTTCGAGTCTGAGTTTTTCATTGGGATAAGCAGGGGATGAATTAACATCAAAGCAGCTTACACTGGAGAGAAGGACTGCATCAGATTTGTTGCTTGAGGATGACACATGTTGGAAAGAGAACTGAGTTGCAAACAAAAACATCTGCTAGAACTGAGGAGCTGTTTCCCCAGTTTGCCACCAATTGTGTCTACAAAAGCCTCATATACAGCCCATTTCCCAGCAGTCCATCCAAAAAGAAGATATCTGTTTGAATGCTGGCACATTTTGTATAAAACCATGGGACTGAACTCACTGAGCCTCCCTGCTTCTCCCCAGCCATGCTCCTGCAAACTCCAGCCTCTGCGCAAAGCACTATTGATTTTGGTTTGATTAGATACATACTTAAGAGGAAGTCAGAACAGATCAGACAACACCACTGGGAGTGTAATAGCTTCATAATTAAGTAAATCCCAGCTGTGTGCCAGTTTTGGCCAAATCTACTCATCTCGTATTGAGTTGCTATTATCAACTGGAGTATGTCTGGGGCTCACCAGAGCACAGTCCTCATGCCAAATGCTTTCTGGCTCACACAGCATCTTCTGTAATACTTTTTCTCATGCTGTACATGAATGCGTCTTCTCCTTTAAACAGCTGTCTTGGTGGTGAAGGGAATCATTTCTCCTTCACTGGAATCATCTCCACACTGCTGAAATTCCAGTGATTGAGAGGTCTTCCTCGTTTTCTGTGCTGTGCATGTGAACAAAACCCGGACAACTAAGGTTGTTTCTGGCATGCACAAGCCACATTCTCACAATAATAGAATTGATTCTTGCCAAACAACCTCTAGATGGCTCTTGAAGCTTGCTTTGTCAATTAGCAGCACCTGAAATGTCTGCATCATGCTGCATCAAGAAGCCTTTCCTTTGACTCTGTTACTTCATATGGGAAATGAAACATACTGGAATGTTTTGCGTTCCTTGGGAAGACATCCTTTGGTTTTGTACAAAACCCTTCCCTTTGGTGGAAGAGAGGAAAAATGTTTATCTTTTTTCTCCCCAGAAAATGCTGATTACAGACTCCACCTGTGCACACTGTGCTGTAGTTACTGTATATTTATTCACTCAGGTGTGGAAATTACCGTTCCTGATTGTAGTTTAGCACGAAAAAAGCACAGGCGCCAATTCCATTCAAAAGACAGAACTGTTTGCAAGCATCTGATTTACCTGATGAAATCCCAAGGCTTGGTGCCTTCGGTAGTTTTGCTTACAGAAACACATCCCTTTTTCATACCACAGAGAGCTTTGGGGGTTGATTCCTGATTCACAAAGCAGGGAAGTAGGGGAGGGGAGGAGGAAGGAAGAAAAACATGCTCATAGATCCAAGGCGAGTCGCATCATATTAGCCCATCTTTCATCCCCAGCAGATCTGTGAGTTTCTTCCTGGTCAAACTATTACTGAGCAGATAGCATTGGAGATGTTTCTCGTAACCCAAAAGGACACAAACAAAACTTGCACTGAAGGGGGGAAAATTTGTTAGCAGTGCTCCCAAGGCAAAAAAATGTTTAAAGACTCTGCCTGCAACCAGGATATGTCTGTGCTTCTTCCTTTGTGCAGTAAGAATGTATGCACTGTTTAATAGCACACTGAGGTCCTCCACAATTAAAAAGCAATGAGCTGATTTAACATTAGTCAACTACCATACGGCAAAGAAGAATGCAAGGCATTCTTTGTTACAAAGGTTAATATCTTTGCAGACTGTGTATTAAGAAAGCCTTAAAATATTTATGCAGTAAAATACAATATAGAACAGGCCATCAGCAATAGTTACAGTAACTTTCTATGCTTTTCCTTTTTATTTTTTCTCCAAAAAAGCCACATCTTTATACATAAATGTTCTGTCCTGTCAGAGGGACAGATCTTAGGCTGGAGATTCTCTCTCCACACTTATGGAGATGTCCCTGTATGTATCTGCGAGGGATACGTTTCTCCACTGTTAATACACTCTCATTGATGTGTTTGGTATAGATTCCAAGTACAGAAGTCTTCTTTGTCTTTAAGTTTTGATGAGAGGAATATTCTTGAAAAAAAGAGGGATGTAGAATGTGAGTACTCAACCATGCTTGGACTTGATTGGACTAGCTCCCAGCCACCAAATAATCTTGGTATTTATGGCTGAATATTCAGAAATAGGAAACACGTAGCATACTGTGTAAGAGAAATGCAACTCATGATCTGAATTTTTTTTTTGTAATAGAACTGTTCTGGGTGATCTCCATCAGGGAACACTCCCTGAACTGAAATGGAACCAGAAATCAGTACTTAAAACTGGAATTTATATTGTCAACAATATGAATTCTTTCTCAGACAAATGCTCTGGTCCCATAAGCTTAATATAAAGTAATTGGCTTTAGTATCAGTTTTGGCTTTACAAGAAAATCATTGTGCCTTGCAAAGACACTAGTAGGTTTTTCATTCTTAAAAGAGTATACAGATTGACCCAGCAGACACTAAGAGCAGAATCTCATTTTTTCAGCTACTGAAAGAACTATATGCATGGGACCAATTTAGAAAAGTCCACTCCAATGTCACTTTCTTTTATAGACTGTATAAATAGGTACAAAAAAAAAAAATCATGTAACCGCAAAGTAATAACACAACCTGCAGATTACAAGGTAATTAAACTTGAAGCTACCAAGTACAATGTTCCAGGAATAATTTACCTCTTTGTGTGGGGAGCTGAGATGTTCTGATGTTTCTTGCTAATGCGAAATGAATAAGCACTGGGAGCTCCAACCTGCCAGATCTAAGGAATTAACAGGTTCCCTACCTGTATCTTTCACTTCTTAACACTCGTGATGACAATCTAATTTGGAAAACAGCAATAACCATGTGGTAACTGTCTTTAAAAGGCACTTACCATGTAATTTTATGGTCAGTGTATGAAAAGATTGTGTAGCTGGCTGAGAGCCCTGACTTGAAATACATTGCCTTTGTTAGCTGATGGTCACCTTGATAGAGAACTGTGTATATTTTGCTACGACAACAATCCTGTTGGTTCCCAGGTCTAGCTATATATATATGAAACATGAAGAGCTGTTTAATAGGGTTTTAGGCAAGCCTTAGGATTCTAGGAAATAATCAGTTCTCTTCCTCCTCTTCACACTGCTTCCCCTACATAAATGGGTGCTAGCAGTGAGGGAGTTTCAGCAACTGCATTTGGTAAAGCATACTTCTTGTTTTTCTCTTTCAACTTAGATCTGGTCAGGAGCAGAATTCAGAACTGAGTTCAGTTAAATTTAAGTGGAGATGAAAGTGATCATACTGAATTGCTTTGATGTGCTGCTAGCTCAAGCATATTTCATTGATTAACTGTCAATTTAAATAAGGATCAGTGAAGGCATATACAGCATTCAAATAGGAAGTGTTTTTTAAACTTAAAAATGGAGAGTCAGTCTTTACATTACTGCTGCAATAAGTTTGCCCAGGCTACAGTACAGCTGGTGAACTCATCACTTTATGTCCACAACATGGAAGCACAAGTGTTGTAATGCAGTCTTATACACCTTGATTGTGTGACCATTTTTAACTCTAAACAAACTTAACATGTCTTAAATGAGATCTAAGGTGCAGGTGTTTTCTCTAACTGGGGCACTGGATATTTTTAGCTTTTTTTGTTGTTTATGTCTTTGTCAGCCTGTCCCTGAGAATAGATGGTGGTATTCAGTACAGCATTTCCCTCTATGCACTTCTAAGAATACAGATAGTGCTCAAAAACTCCTCCCCAGAGACATGGTGGGGCCTCCGTGCCTTACCATTATTAATCTTTCACAGCTGGATGATTTCTGCTCTTCCAGCCCTGCTCCAGCTCTGAGCTATCATTCAGATGGAGGCTGGGTGCCTTTGCATTAAACTTATTGCCATAAATTTTGGAACTTTACAAAGTCAGAGTGTGGTCTGCAGTTACTGGACCACTCATATTAAAACTCAATATAATTTTGAGATGGGCAAATCATAAGGTCCTAACCTGAATGAGACCATATGTAACAGTGAGGTCAGCCAGTTTCCATTCTGAAAACTGCTACTTGACTCTGTTTTGATGTGAGCTCCCACTTAAGCACTGAAAACTTCAAAACACTCGCAGTGTGCTGTTGCCTTTTGGGTCCCATCTATCTTCCTTAAACTGAAAGCAAACTGAACATTGCTAAAAAGAATGAAAAACTATTTGAAGAGGTACTGAGCTGTTTCTCTGTGTCCAATGATGTACATTTGACATGTATTTCAGTAAGTCATATACGTTTATAGCCTTGCTTGAAATTTAAAAGATTTTATTTTGTGGTGTGGCTGGAAAAATCCAGAAGCTGTCGAGATGTCTGCTTTCATTCTGTTGGAATCTCCCAGCTGCTGATGGCATGAGAAAAAGGGGAGCAATGTGAAAATCAGCAATACAGCTCACCATTTTCTGCCCATCTATGTTGGAATCCAGATACTGAGGAAAGCGCTGTTGTTTTCCTTTCCTGAAATGAGAAGTCGTATGATTTACTTCTGATTTGTAGCTTGTGGCAAGAGATGAGTGCTGGAGCAAGTGCCTCTGTTAGAGGACACAAGCAGATGGGCTGGAGAAGCTGGTACTGGGGCAGAGATCAGCCCCAAGAGGGGCACAGATTGTGCACCAGCCAGAGGTATTTGCTTCCTTCAGTCAGACCTGAGGGTAAGTACATGTGAATTTGATTCACTTGTCAATGACAATAACACCAGAGCTCAACATAAAGCCGGTAATTTACTGTCTATAAGTTCAGCAAGGACAGCAGGGCACTGCAATGGCCCTTAAGAGGAGGCAAAGGGAAGGGAGGCTCTCTTGGGCAGGCTGAGCCGTAGGATTTCTCTATGCTGCAAGTCTAAATTTCCACGGGCTGAAATTTCCACTTCCCCTTTGTCTTCCTACCACCATCCCCACGTCCAGCTGGCAGGCACAGGCAGTGTGCCAGAGGGCTGCTCCTTCCCACTCGGAGGCCAGCAGAAAAAGCTTCCCCAGCAGCAGCCAGGTCAGCCCTGCCTTCCACGGTGCCCTTCTCCCCACAGTTGGCCCTACAAACAGCTCCCTGTGGTGCTCACCACCTTTGGAGCCATGCAAAGGGAATGTGTCGCACATCCTCCTTCCCCCTTCTCCTTTTTTTTTTTTTTTTTTTTTTTGAAAAATAGCTATGGATGCACACAGAGCTTCAATTACAAAAGATTATGGGCTTCAATTTAGTGTGTGCTGTAAAGTTGTATTAAACGATCAAATGCTAATGAGGAGAGAAGCTCTTCTGGAGAAATAAGGAATTAGCATAAATTAATAGGGTTCCATATGTGCAAGCTTTACGCAGTAACAAAGTATCTCATCACAAAAGTATAAATATTTAATTTAATTCTTGCTGGGGCCAGTACACAGCATTACAGTCAGCACAGAAATATGAATTAAAGTGTGGGAGGGAACAAAGTGCTATCCGACCAGGTTCACTGAGAGGTCACTGCGATGACTGCTGCTCTTTTTCTCTATTTGCCATCTCATACTTTGAAGCCAGGTCCAAATGGCAGAGCAATACACACGGCCTCTTCTGCAGTCTGGGAAGTCATCCTGTTGGCTTCACTCAAGCCCCTTAACTCTGCCCAAGAATATATTCGCTCGGTAGTGTAGGATCTTCCTGCCTCCAGCAGGTAGAACAAGCTTCCAAGAAAATTTGGTGGTGCTTTTACAGCTCTTTCCAAAACCATGTGGAAATGAGCTGCCACAGGTATAAACTGACTCGAATTTGTAATTTGCCTTCAGCCTTGCAGTGTATTTCATGTTGAAGTTGTGAATGAGGTACTGTAATTGAGATTAATTTCACTGAAATGAAAAGCAAGCCCAGGAGAAAAGTGGGTAGCAATACTACTATCCTTTTACTACCCTGTCATTTGGTGGAACCCAGAATTTTCTATTAAAGTAGAAATAACTCTGGCAGCCAATGGTTACTGTTGTATTTTTGAGAGGAGCATGCACCCTGACACTGCAAAGCAGGAATCCCGTGCATGTAGAGGGGAGCTGGAGATTGGTCCAGCAGGGAGAAAAAGAAATTGCTTGTGGAGCAGAGTTATAACTGGCAGATCTAAAAAGCATGCTCAAACCTCTCTATTCTGTTACTTATTACATGAAGGGCTCTTGTTTTTCATTGGTCTGAGAGAGCAGAGCTGATATTTCTGGTAACCCAGAGCACGCCTTCTGCCTGCCGGTATTTGATTGATCTGAGTTGCTCTCCTTACCCTCAGAAAGGGCTGGTTTTGACTTAGCAGAACACAAAACAGTCTGATATCAGTGCCAGTTGGATTATGGTGGCTATCCAGTGGTTTTCTGCCTTGACTTCAGCTCTTCCAACCTAACCTGTGGCCAGGGATGTCAGTGCTGTATCAGCAACACACCTCGGTGGGTTCGTCATAGCTTGAATGCATGCTGGTCCCAGAAAGCACATTTCCCTTTTGCAATTTAAGGTGAGCTCTGCTGCCAAGAGCTTGTGCATGCTTTGCATCGTCTGAAGCTATTTCAAATTAGTTTGCGAATCATTATGTCAAGAGATCTGTCTTGATTTAAGGGCCTCTGTGGGCAGTGAAAATGTCAGTCCTGCTTGGAGCATGGCACTGACACTTGGTGACTTTCTGCCAGGTTACATGTTTGACAGCTGTTCTGGGGTGTGCGTTCCCAGCCACTGGCCTGACGACCATCATGAAGCCAATTACAGTCACAGGCAATTAATGTTCCCCTCCTCAGGTTCTCATGGAAATGATAGCATAATGCAGAGGATCAGCATGAAATCTGTGACCTTTGGAAATATAAGCTTGAGACAGAAGCTGGGCTTGTGTCTGCATCAACTGTGTCCAATTAAGCTCTTAAGGCATGGCAAGGGAGAGGGAAAATTACACGTTTCATAAAAGCAATGTGAACTGTTTTTTCCTCTCACTTTCAAATACAATAGCTTGTAGTTGACCTGAAAATACCAGCTGTTCTCCCACACTCTCCATCAGCAACTCAAATCTCATCCTTAGTATCCTCTAGCAAAAACTGTTATTTTGTACAGATTTTCTGTACTGCTGTTGTACACAGGCCTGAATCCATCATGTTTCTTCTGTTCCGAGCCATGTGCAGACAGGAGTCAGGTCCTCCAGTAATGTAAACCAGTGTGATGACGCTGGAATGAAAAGGAATATATTTATCTGTATCCTTTGAGCTTCTTCCCCGACAGATTTCTGTCTAACAAACAAAGAAGGGATCCTTTCCACATTGACGTAGCCAATTAACTCATACACAACTGTCCCAGGGGTACTTTTTGTAATGCTCTGGAGAGAGACTGCAAACAAGCAGTGAGAAATTTCAGCTCAGTTACTGGGTGACATTGCTTTGATTTTTGTTTTCTTACTCTTTTCTACCTGTTCCGAAGTCAAGGATATTGTCCTAGCTGGAGTCAGGCATAGGCATCTCTTCCTATAGTACTCACAACATCTGTCTTCTGCTGTTTTGCCATTCTGTATGTATATGAAAGACCCATTTCTGCGATCTGCTGCCTGTCAGTTTCTATGTCCAGAGGTACTTTTCACCCTTTAAAAAGACACCTGAATGAAGTCAGCCTCCAGAGGGGCTTGAGCAAATGCTTTAGGATTTAGTGAATTCATAGCTGGGAAGTTGTGTGAGAGCAACATCTAGAGTCCAGATGTTTCATCTGCTTTACTCCAGAATCAAAGAAATTGCCCATCTGCTTTCAGAAAACGAGGAAGCTGCTGTGAAGCTTAATGGGGATTTTAGGCCAGAATACTTTCAAGATAATCTGTTTAAAATCCTGTTGTCTGGGTAAAGCCTCCCAGAGCCAGGCTTGTCTACCTGTTTGGTTTTGTTGATTTCTTTTTTTTTTTTTTTTTGTCTTTTTTTTTATATTGTTCGTTTAGTGTTTACCATTGGAAATACAGAGCTGACTGAGAGTCTATTCCTATATTAACCTTTGGATTATTAGGTTATCAATTCTGAGTGCAAGGCCTGCTCAGTAGGTACTCCTGTATAACTGTCCTTTACCATCTCCTCAGTAATGGCAGTGATCTAAGGGTGGAATCCACCCTCAGAATTATCTGTTCTTTGAGAACACATCCATGAGGAACAATCCTCAGACTGGAAACTCAGAAATTGCAAAATACCATTTTTGTTCTCTGTGTCCAGCACACAAACTGTGAATATATTCACACTGGAAAACAGGATGGAAAAATATCATACGCTGACACAACCAGCTGCAGTTCTTTCTCAGATATGTGTGAGTGCCTGAGAGGGAGAGAGGGTGAGAGAGAAAGACAGTGGCTGGGAAAGGAGGAGAAAGAAATCATATGTGTGTCAGAATAGGACTTCTTACTCTTCTTACCCAGCAGCTCTGTACTGATGTAAGAAGAGAAGGAGTGTGTATAGGGACATTTATTCTTGTGTGCCCCTCAGCTTTTGGTCAGTGAGGTTGCAGAGATCTGGAGCATGGATATTCCCACTGGTCTGACACTGGTGGATGCTTGGTGTCCTTGGGCAACAGATGTTTGGGCCTGGTGCTGACGGCCAATATGTCCAGCTATTGAGGCAGATGGTGAGCAGCTAAATATTTCTGAACTTTTGGAAGTATACTGCCCTGGAGCCCGACAAGGGAGATAGCTGAAATTGGAAAATAATGTAATAGAATATTTTATTTTCCACAAAAGACTGAGGCTGGGAAGACTGCCATTTCTGAAAGGGCAGTTTGGCTGACTTCCCCACATCCTGCACTATTACCATGACCCTCCATTTGTACCCCTTTCCTCTTCTGGAGTGAAACAGAGGTTCGGACTTATTTTACACATATGCACACACTCTCACAGCAAGTAATACCAAAGCTAAAGGAGCAGACACACTAAAAAAATCATGATAATTTAGCTCTGTCTTTCTGCAGCAAAGGACAGGCACAACTTTTTTGTTTGTGTGTGACTTACTGAAATATCTGGTCTCTTTGCAGATCTATCCACTCATTCATGGATCTATTCCACATCTCTTCTACAGGAAAGAAGAGAAAGACAAAGGAAGAACAGTAGGAACTTAGTATGACGGAATACTTGAACACTGGTTTAAGCTGAAGCAATAATGTGGAAATCAACAGGGAAGCTCACTTTGCACAGGGAAGGTACCTTGCTCTCTGTGGGCTATGAGTAGGTTTCATATTAAACACGTGCCTGACAATTGTTTTCAAGACAAAAATAATTTCAGCTCAGTACCTGTGTTTATTCTGTAAGCAACAATTTTTTTTTGGAAGGATTAAGCTTTTCTTGGTATTTTGTTGGCTTTCTTATCCTTCCCCCACTCCCCCGACTCTTTTCCCCTCAAGAACGTAATTATAACGCTATGGGGGGAGACTGAATTGCCTGTGGGATTTTTCCATGAAAACAGCTTTTCCATTAGTAGCGTTATAAATTCTCTTTGAGGCAAATTCTTTCTTGAAATAAGAGGCCAAGTCTTTGTCTTCAGAGGAGAGAAGAATGGAAAATAAACCACGGTTCTTATAATTCCCACTTGTTTTGGATTTGTGAAATTCTGTAGTCAGGCAGGACAGACAGGGAGATCCAAACAAAACAATTGTGATAAACAGGCAAAATGGTCTTGATACACTTGGCAGGGGCATTTGCTGAGCTCCATCCAGGGTTGCTGCTAAGGAGAGGTTGAGGATAAATAACACCAATGAAGTGACTTATAGGGACTCTGTGTGCAAAGTATATTTACTGGTTCTGCTTCCAAGACAAGGCATGAATGAAAGCGTTCTAAACGATTTCTTGGGTTTATATTTTCTGAGTTTGTTTGGGGTATATTCCTAGTACTGAATTTTGAGTGATTTCACCAGGACAGCTTATTTCATCCCAATGTCGCACAATTTCTTCGGCACAGTGAACAGCAACTAAATGTTTGCAACAAAAATGTTTAGAACGAGTAAATGAGGAAAGTAAGTAATTTTATTAGCATAGTTCGAGATGCACAAAGACTGCTCTGAACAGATGTTCAAATATTTTCTATCCAAAGCGTCTGTTTGTTTATATTCTCTGAAGAACACACTGACTTCTCTGAGATTGAGAGCCATTGCTTGAGGGTGTAACTTGGGTCACATTACTGTTTTCGAATAGTGGTTTCTGAAACCATAGACAGACACAAAAGGAAGCGCAGTCAATTTGCAGATCTCTTTGTGTCTGAGTGAATTGAGTCTTGGCGAGGTAACCAGAGACTGGTGTCAAGGTTAGCTTCCCTATCAGCATGGCCGCCATGGCTGTGCTAACATCTTATACGTATCTCTGAATTTCTCCTCCCAAGGACTCATTGCAGTGTGGAAATAACAGAATCTCTTTTTAAAGAAAAAGGTGAACTATGCTTAACTATGACTGACTGTTTCACTCCATGCAGGATCATGGATACCCTGGTAGGTCCTGGAGTACTGCACAGATGCCTTACAGGAACCTTAGGTTCCTTGTGAGCTGTGGGTCCAAGAGCCGAAGGCTGAAGGCCTCAGGGGTTATTTGGCTACATCACAACGGTGCTAATTGACCTTATCTCCAAGGGGTCTGCTAGCACTGAGCATTTTCCGTGACATTTTGGCACTAAGCTGGGAATATTTTCCAGTGGGTTTTTATTAAAGACAAGTGCTTACAGCTTTTTTATGTAGAACTCTAGTGTTTCTTAAGTTTTACAGAACTCTTCCAAAAAAAAAAAAAAAAAATCTGTTCAAGTAAATATAGATACGTACAAACTGGAGTTGTTAGTGTATGTATTAACCAGACCAGTGCCTTCTCAGTATGTTCTGAACATTTTATCTGAAGTTCACTGACCTGCAACTGAACTTGCCAGCTATTTGTATCTGTGAAGCTGCCTCTGACATTAAATGTTCTGTTTAAATAAACAATATCATTTATAAAATTCATGCTTTATATTCAAAGTGACAGCAGACCAAATCGATTTTCAGTTTAATTGCAATGACTATTAGCTATTCGTGCTACTTATTGTAATGGACATAATGCTTTGCATTAAAGGATATTCTCTTTCCAGTACAGAGGGATTTACGTGTGTGTGGAAACTTCTGTGACAGTTAATATGCAATTGTAGAAATCCCTCTGCATAGGGATGAGACTGTACTCTGTGTTTTCACCATCTGTTCTGTCCTCTAACGAGGAATCCAACATCGTAATATTCACAATCTACTTCTTTAAAAAGTGAGATATGAGGCATTTAAATGCGAGTCTGCCATCCTTTTATTTTGTAGATAAACTTGTCCCTGCCTTGTTTATGGAGAGACGGATACCCTGAGCAACACTGGGAGCAGATTTTCTTCCTTGGTACTCCGATCCCAAGAGATCCAAATTTCCAACTTTTAGCTTAAAGTCCCTCAAAAATAGAGTATGAGTAGTCACAGAGCTGTGTGTTTGAGGCTTTTATGAGCAGGGCTTTGTTAATGATGTGTATTTTGTTCTGATTCTGTCAGCCTCATTTCCTCACAGAATTATAGGAGCTGCTCTGTTTGGTTGTGATTCTGATGATAATATAAGTTTAATGGCCAATATGAAATGAGAAAAAAAAAAAAAAAAAAGGAGATTTGTTCAGCTTCTGAAACCTCATAGCCTCATATTACAACCTGACACCTAGCAAAAAGCAAGGAACTCAGCAGCATCGTTAACTTGCCGGCAGCTCTAACATATAGTGACAGAAATACTTAAATATGTATGAACGCATCAGAAAGAACTCATTTAATTTTTCCTCTCACTCGGGTTTTCATCAAGGGTGGCAAAACTGTCAGGAAGGAACAATAGTGAAAAACAGAGCTGAGGCAGGCACAGGTGTTTGTACAACTCTCCCAGAGGTATGGCCTTCTCTGCTTCTCCATAGTGAGAAAGTACTGCACCACTGTGTGATTGCTTGGAGACAGAAGTATATTTTTAATGTGTTCATAGCTGTCTGCAGGCTGTTATCTGTCATGATGACAGAGATGGAGTGATCTACCAAAGCAGCAGTGAGCACCTTTCGAAGCACATCAGTTATGTCCTACATTGTAATGTGACGTTTGCATTAAGTGTAGTGCTGTTCCTTCCCCCCCCAGCGCTCTGTTTAAGTAATCTGGAGGTAAGAAATGGAGAGAAGGTGGCTCTGAGTTGTGTCAAGCCTCCATTTGCTAGATGTATCATGGGTTCCCACTGGCCTTTGCCTAAAGTGAGAACAGCACTGCAGGGGTTATCTCCGAAGGACGATTTCAGACTGGAGCAGTGCATACGGGGGTAGAAGATGTAGTTGGCATAATGCATGTTTCTTCGCAGAAAGAGCAGTGAGGCACTGGCACAGGCTGCCCAGGGAGTGGTGGAGTCACTGTCCCTGGAGGTGTTTAAGAGCTGCGGAGATGTGGCACTGAGGGACACAGTCAGTGGCCATGATGATGGGGGTGGCTTGGGGTTGGACTTGGTGATCTTAGAGGTCTTTTCCAGCCTTAATGATTCTTCAGAACCCAGAGGAAGGAACAGACACTGATCCCTACCCCGTGTAGGCACATAGTGACTGATTCCAAGAGTCTGTTCACAAAACGAAGGAGGGAAAGAGCAATGCCACCTCAGTAAATCTGATGGGTGGAGGAAGAGCTCTGCACCTAGCTACATCCATTACTCCTCTTACTTTCTGCCCCACTCTCTGCTGGATGAGCAGAACACCCCACTGTTTGCCACACTTGGAAACAAAATATAAAAGCTACAGTTTTTCTGAGAGTGCTGAGGGATTTAGATGCACCCTGTGCATTAATTTTAATGGATGATGCAGCTAAATTACCTGCTGTGCTTGGGAAAGTCTCAGCCTGAGGTTTTATTTATTATTTATTGAATATTTCCTGAGTAAACAGAACTTATTAGCACAAAGATGATCTGGCAGAACAGTCTTAAAAGGTGTCCTATTATTTATACAAATATACTGCGTCATTCCTTTTTTATTATTGTTTGTATTGCTGTAGCACCTTGAGCCCCACAGTGGAGATGAAGATCTCCCCATTTCAGCTTCTGTTTGAGCACACTAGGAGCCAAAACCCAACCTAAGAGCTTCCAATTTAAACGGATAAAACAAAATAAACTCTAATAGAAGAAAGAACTGTGGAGATAAAAGTGTTTGCTCGAGGTCATACAGCAGATTCTTGGGGAAAGCAGACCTAATAACCAGGTTTTCCTTGCCCAGTTGGACCCTCCTGCTCCCCTTTTTCCTTAATTCCTGCTCTATGATGTTTACTCAATAGATTTCACTAGTTCTAGTAAAATTATTCTTATTTTTGATTTTCCAGCAGAGTTGTTTCCCACCTCTCAGTTTCATTTTGACAGACTTAGCATTACAGGAGGATGAAATATATGTATGTTCACAGCACAGAACACCCATTTTATTGGATTTGCTTAACTGTACCCAAGGAAACATGGTGCTATCTGATGCTTTTATAAATCAGAAAGCTTTAGTAAGCTAGAAACACACACACAAAGAAACAAACAAACAGAAAAAGAAAGCCAACCCATCAACAACAGTAAAAACAAAGAGTGAAAGCCCAAAATGCAGCATAGCAGACATGAAAATTACGTACAATTTGGATTCAGTTAGTGATTCAGTTGCTTCAGTGTCACTCGTGATGCTGATGCTAAGAGTCTGGGTGTCATCTTTTCCTCCCTCATGAAATTGTGGTCATCTTTCCTGTGTCCCTCTACAAACAATACCATCCTCAGTCAGCACCAAAACTCTGGGGGTAAAAGCCATTAGCTGAGGCAGGAGCAATTGTTCCCTGTGTTCTCCTGTGGGGCAGGCAGCAAAGAAAAATAATCATTCCTGAGGCTCTTGCCTACCGTATTCTACCAAGAGAGTCCTAACCTCTTTACAGCTATGAGGATATATGCTGTACATCAAGGTTTACTGCACCTCTGGTGCTCTGTGCAGAACATGTGCCCTGCCATGCTGTTGGCCTCTTTTTGCAAACAGAGCCCTGCTGGGCATGGGAGCCTCATCTCACCTTGTCTCACCCCTCTCAGCACTGCTGGACACAGTCTGCATTCCCTTCCCATGTAGCTGAGTAACACAGCAATTCATCACGTCCCCCTGACACAGAGCAGGTCACAAGCTTGGCACATCTGCAAGCATGACTTGGGTAAGGAGCAGAGCCAAAAAGCAGCATCTGTGCATCAAAGCGTGAAGGAACTTATTTTTCATTTATTTATATTTATTCCTCCCTCTGCATTCAGCAGTGTGAATTTGTCTGTGTTAGCACAGTGACCTGCTATGTTAGGAAGGCTATTTAGACACAGTGTTGACTGCATGGTGTTACTACAGGAGTCAGGAGCATTATGTACCTCTCATGAAAAGATGTACAAGGTTGAATAGCATTTAAAAGGGACATGTTCAAAGCCCTGCTCCCATCAGCCAGCTTGAAGTAGACAGTTTTCAGGGCCTTTTTCATGCCTTCTGATGTTACCCATTAGAAGTCATGAGGAATTGCCCAGTGGAGAGGACAGACGTAATTCTTTTCATATGCAGAGAAAAATGTACAACAATAACTTTGTTATTTTGTATCGCCTTGTCCACAAGAGTATAGGATGCTGCTCCTTCTCTGGAGGGCAATTGGAAATATCAGTGCTGCACTGCAGAAACTTAATATATTTCCAAATATCAGTCACTGAGATTTCATTATTGTCATTATTTCCCAAGTCTCCACCTCCTTTTCTATCATACTGTTATTCCTTGAATTGAGCAGTTGATCAGTAACGGTCAGATCTGAACTGATCTCATAATGCTCTGTAAACTTTGCAAGACTGTTTCAACAGACCCATTTAGGAAAAGGTTTAGTCCTGCACAGAGGCAGCCTCTTGGTTTGAGTGCAGTCTCATCAGCAGGCAAATAACTCAGGACATGTACAGTGGGCAGAAAAAGGACAGGGCCTGATGCAGGTAATAGTGGATCAAACCAACTGAAATTAGTGTGGACCCTTTGCAGGGCAGTTGCTGGGTGAAATAGGGTCTCATACTTGGCTCTGTCCTTAGAAATCTGGCAGAGCTGTATCATTCTATCATGTCCAACTATGTCCAACAATGCTTATCCCAGCTGTCCAGATGTACACAGGGAGGCATGCAAAAGAACTACATTAACAGGCATTCTCAATTTTTCCTCTGCAAACAACATCTTGGAGAACTATTGGCAAGAGGAATGGACAGTTCTTTCCCACTGTCAGTTTTCTGGCTGTCCCTGTGGGAAGCCCCCATGTCACAAGGATAAATTCTCTCCTTTGGTAAGAAAATGTCATTTCTCTCATATGCCCTGCAGGAATCAAGAGCGGGATTTGACTCAGATAAAAGACTCAAATGACCCTTGTAAAAGCAGGAAGCCCTGCTAGCTTTCAGAGAAACAGAAGGATGGGTAAAGTGCACATCAGTGCAGCAGCTCCACCTATTTCTCTCTGATTCAGAAATCACTTCTCAGGTAGCCTCAGCGTTCTTGCATAGGGCAGAAATCACAGTGGGATCATAGAAGCCTCCAATTACAAAACCTGTCTGAACACTAGGGAGGAAAAATCTCCTTTTAAAACGCTCAGAGTGCCCTAGCTTGGAGTCCCACTTCACTTCACTGCTCTGCAGTAGACAGGAGGCAAAATACTGCTTGTGTGAAATGTTTATTTTGGGCACTGTGTGTACAGGGCAGTGACATCCTCAATACATTGCTTTTGAAAATTAACCTGTCCTGATCTGTGTGCATGTGTTTGCTGTTTCTGTCTTTTAAGTGGAATTGAGAGGTCTCTGTGCTTAATCCAAATGTCACATCAAGCCTGACAGCAGGAGGCTCACTTTGGTTGTGAAGGAGACAAAATAAATTGAGCTCCTAGGGATCTGGGATTTGGGATGAGTTTGGGAAGAGGCTCACTGCTGGAACAACTGGCCCACAGCATAAATAATGAAAGCAGTGCTCTTCCTCCAGCCTGCACTAGGTCCTTCATCCCAGCTATTGTGTCTGTTGTTCTATTTATAACTTGTCTTGCCCTATTTTATTATTTCATTTTATTTTTAATAAATCTCTGCTAAGAAAAACAAAAACAAACAAACAAATAAACCCACTATATTTTGATAAGGTAACAAAAGACAGTTCCAGTCCAAACATGATCTCAAAATAAAATAGAAAAAAATCCCCCCATTCTGTCAGACAGAAGAAGAAACTGTTACTAACAGCAAACCAAGTCCATAAATCATCCCTAAATTGCCTATCAGGCCACAGTAGGCGTTTTATCTACAAAATAAAGTAGTGCAAATATATAAGGTCTATAAAGTTTAAGGACAGAGTATTTACCAGTGGTAATTAAAACCCAAGAACTCTAGAACAGGCGCACTGTTACAGAGTGGGCTCCAAACTGATGTAAATGGGCACAGGTCCATTAGCCACAGTGAGGCAAATCCCATTAACTTTAACTGAAGATTTGTTCCTTACACATCTTATTTTGCTTCCAAAAAATCAGGTTGTGCTTTCCTTACTTGCATTATACAACCCCAAACTGATTTCAGTGGGACTATCCGAGTAGCAAGGCGCTACTCAGCTTGCACAGGGATGACTGTACGTGGCCTTTGGTGTGCAATAGATTTTTTAAAGTTTGTAAAAGCAGACATTTTCTTTACACACATTTTTCAGAACTGTAGTGTAATTAGCTGTAACTCTTCAAGTTGTTTCTCTTATTTTAATGACAATAGTAACAAATGTAAATAGTCTAAATTGTGGAATTAGCTTTCTTAGGTGTTGTTGCTAACAAAGGGGTTAAGACAATGGAGTGATCCCTGTTCCTTCCCAGGACACATAGCGTGCCACTGTCAGATTTCTGAAGCCACACTGCTCTGCCAGCTCTCTGCTGTCAGGCAGGTGGTGAGTGAAAAGTTATTCAAGGATGGTGTTATGTACCCTTCATGAATTATGCATCTTAAACAAACTTACATGATCTGAGGCACTCAAGTAGAAGCCTTTTAGCTAGAAGCAGGCTGCTGGAGAGCTTAGCTACAGATCTCGGATGATGATTTAAAATAAGTTGCTGTACTATGCCTGCTCCTGCTCCCTCTTTGACTCAGTGGCCCATGCTTCGTTTCATTTGCTTGCTGCTGCTGCAATGGAGCTGCTGAAATCCCCGTAGGAAAGGCCCATCTCAAAGCATCTTCAATGGTTAAAAGGGCTCTGCTTCTTTCTGCTGGGGGCTTTGACTTTGATGGACCTGGGGGAGGTGCTGCCTTGGTTTAATTTTGTTTTGAAAGAGGGAGAAGGAGAAAGAAATTCTGCCAAGGTCACTGTTTTTTTCTCTGTCATGAAAAGATAATGAATGTTGTTTTAATATTTGCTTTCAGTGAAAGGAAATCTTGCTGTGTCTTCATTGCAGCTATGGACTGGTTGAAGAAATGCATTAGTCACTGTGTCACCTAATCAGCTCTGACAATATTACCTGGCAGTAATTAATTGTTTCGTATCCAGAGGACGCTACTTGGGTGCAAGACATAGCATTTCTTTTCCGACCCTTCAGTGATGTTAATCTCATGGGATGATGGCTGCTCTGCCTACTTGTGCATCACAAAACATGTATTTTCAGCACCTGTTACAGCTACTACTTCCAGAAGGAGCCTGAGGCAGACTCCTCAGCTGTGCGTCTTCCCCACAGGTGCTAGGTGGTGTTAGATAGTGGAGATTTGGAGAATGAAGTGTAACCTGGCCAGTTCAGTGTGGCCAGCTTACTGTTCCACTGTTCTCCTAGCCAATCAGTTCCTGGCTACCCTCTGCTACTTAAGGGTGTAAAGGAGGCTCTGAAGTAGCTTTTTGCTCGTGTCTTCTCATCCTGAGGAGAGCATCCAACTCTTCATACGTGGGAGGAGCAAGGCACGTGCTTGGGAGATACAAGTTCTAATGTAAGTGGTCAATTTTAATTTGCTTTAATGCCAATGTGATTCATGTTGCCTGGTCTCCCTATGGCTTACAGTTATGGGCAATCAATAACCATGAATGTTTTTTACTTGTGGGGCCTATAGGTGAGTAAATACTACAGGCTGGCAACATGAGGCTTCATGAAAATAGCATTGTCCAAGTGTGGTGTATCATCCAAAGTAATTCTATTCTTGCACCAATAAATTTGGGGATCCGATGATAGTAGGTCAAACTGTTTTGCAGGCTTCTGAAGCAGCATTATTTTCATCTCATCAATCATTTTGTGGACAAAATCTTTATGGAGTATTTTAAAACTAACATGTAGCTTAAATTCTCTTTCTAGATAGTGCTAGTACTGTGTATGTGTGTGTCCATAGAAATAAGAAAGAAATGATTAACATTTGCAAAACCTGAATCTTGCTGAAGTTTAGCAAATATTCCAATTTTTGTTTATCTACTTTTAGGGACTTAATCTGGTAATGTGCAAGTAAGTAAGTCTTGTTAACTCTTGTAGGGAAGGCTCGCGTATGGAAATGGGAATGGACTGTACTCGTTGCACCATTGAGTGTGGTGTGGACTGCTGCCTTTTTGGTGCAATTTGCTCTCTATAGAATTGCCTTTTGGACTGAAAGGCATAGAGAACATTCTGGAAACTTTGATAATGGGTGTGCTGTGTAACTGAGGAAATGCATTTTTTCACCAGCTTAACTCTATACGTAGCTTTTTGCAAGTTCATTTCTTCAAATACAGCTCCATACAAATCTCTACTGTGCTGCACGGAAATGAGTGTCATGCAGAGAATTCAGGTTACCAGAATCCAGGTGTACTACTTTCCTTCATATTCTTAGAACAAAGCTGAGACAGCCCAGCTAGGCAAGCAAGCACTTAATTACCAATGTGCCCTCAAGAGTATAGCTAGGTTTATTGCAAATGAATTTAAAAAAAATAAGTCAAAAGAACAAAGGAGCTTGGTTTGACCCTGTGAGATCTGCCTTTAATCATAGCTTTGATCAGCCTTTTCCCCATGGGACTCCCTTCAGCACTGGAAAACATCCTCCCTGGCACGCAAGCAGGCTCCCTGTGGGTGGGAGCACGGCATCTGCCAGACACTCTGCACAGCCCCATGCTCCAGCTCTGCCCTTTACTCATCCCTGCTGCCACTTCTGGATTTTCTTATCCTCAGACAAGGACACTAAATCTATAACGCTCTATTTAAACCAAAATTCCTGGGTTAACATGGCTTTAATTAAACCCCAGGTTTTCTTGAAAAGGGTTTCTGTAGGTGCAGTGAAAATACAAATTAAGAATTTGGAAAGCTATGTCTGTTGTTTAATATGACAGTAAACTGTCAAGATATTATGTTCTTTGAGGCCAGTTTGATAGCCATGTTGATACATAGCAAACTTCCTTAGGGGAGAGACAGAGAGAGGGAAAAATGGCAGTATTGGTCACTCAGAGTGTAAATTGGTCCTGATTTCCTCTGCTGTTTTCCCCTCTGTTTATAGCTGTTCTATGATATTTTGCCTTGGAAGTTGTCTGTATCTGCTTAGGACTGAATGTTTATTAAAAGGTTAAAGTAATTTCTCCAGTTCTGCTTTGACCAAGTTCTTCTCAGAGACTCAACAAGACAGAGTATGGCCAAGGTCCTTGGTGGGATGTTTGCACTCAAGTGGGAACTGCTAAAGCCAGTGGCTTTGAGACCAGAATTTGACCTTTTAGCAGAGCATGCTGCATTCATTTTTATTTCATATTGCTCTTTTTCCAGAGTTGGTTAGGGAGAAATTAAAAGCCAACGTATGACCAACTCATCACTGTAAATAAAAGGAAATTTTAATTACATAATGAAATTAAGCCCCAGTCCCTGGTTGCCTGGCTAATCTCATGGAGTAGAGTGGGTCTTTTCCTCCCATCTCCCTTGGATAACATTGAGAGTAAGCCTGCAATGTTCTTCCATGTGTTTAATTGGGGATTTTCTTTTAGATAAACTCTTCCAATTTTGTTCAGTAAGGTTAAGGAGGGGAGTCTTTCTGCAAGACCGAAACCAAAAGCAAAGATTAATTATTACAAAAGAAATTTTTGAAGCATGTGTAATATCCCTGATCCAACTTGGAGGTACTCAGTCCAAAATGTCTTTTATAACCAACTTGCTGAACTGCATTAAATCTCTCAAAAGACTATCTTACAGAGAATTAGGATGGATTTAATTGGGCTTACCTTAGTTCACTTCGGAAACAGAAATCAAATTATTGCTTTCTTAATCACGAACAAGCATGCCTAAAAGAATCTAAATACTCAATATGTTCATTTTACACTGATAATTACTTTTAATTTTGATATATTGCTCTCATTTTCTAGGTAGACAAGTTTTCCACCAAAGTAAAATTGGCATAAAGCAAAATTTTTCCATGATTCAGTAAGACAAAGTCCTACTAACCTAACCAACTGTTGGCTCTTGCACGGGGTAGGATAGGAGGTTACTGTATAGATGACTTCTAAAACTCCTTCCCTATCAACACTTCTTCTGTGCATTCATCTAGCTGAGAACACTGTGGTAGTTTACCTAACTAGCCAGCTTATTTATTAACAGAGGTTCTTAAATATTTAAATAGTAGTACTACTCTGCTTTTCAAGCTTCTGGATAATTTTGTAAAAATACTGATATGGAAAATGGATGCTTATTAGGACAAAGTGGTGTTCTATCATACAATGATAATATCTCTGCTAGGTTTTTAAAGCTCAGAGCTTTGTTTTAAATTTAAGTCGCCATAAACTGTTGGAACAAATCTACTTTGTTGTGTGTGGGGATAATAATAAGGTCTTTGCTTTGTTCAGCATATATGAACAAAACTGGAAAATATATTGATATGAAGTTTAAAATGCTCTGGGGATGATCCAGAGTCCATTTAAATCAATAGGAATAACTCACAAAATCTGTTTTCTTATAGATTTTGGATTTACAAGTGTCCCTAGGGAAGAATTTTCACTTGTGTTGCTGAATTACGTGGGCAGTTCATAAATCTCACCCTTTATCTCCAGTAAAGCTCATGATCGGAGCCTGCTGGGCTTGATTTATGCAGACTGATGGAATTTTACACTGCTTTTTCAGACAGGCATTTCCCAGAAAAGGGGCTGAGCCTCCCCATGTTTCCAAAGGGTCTCATGAAAGGTGATGATTTCTGGTCACTGCTCAGCCAGACGACCTTCATGTATTCCACTTCAGACTCCTGGTTCTTCAGGCTAAAATCTGCTTACCTTTATCTGTCAGTAAGATGATTCTGATGACCCAAGGTAGAAACCCATTTCCTATTCACACGACCACGATGCCTTTTGCCGGCAGCCCAGCCCAGTTGTCATTTGTACGGAGACCCTACAGTGCCCCTTACATCTTCCATCAAACTCACCAGTGCCACAGGAATCGCTAGTTAAACATGGTCGTAAAGCTGAACAAAGCCATCAGTCTTTCACTGAAACATTTTGTCTGATCTTGAGGAAAGTAACTAGAGTGACTTTTAGGTCTTTAATCCTGCCTGTAAAATGCTTTGATATCTAGTGTCAGATATTGGTTAGAATCAAAAAGAATATGGAAATGTTTAGTTTTTAAATGATAGTGTTATGTATGCTTTCGCTCCTGTGCCTTTCTGGTCTCAGTAACCTGGCTGGGACCACACAGTTGTTTCCTGGAGTGCCAGGCATCAGAACTAGTCTTCTACTGCAACCTATTGCCCCGTCCTGTAACCAGGGTGCCCTCTATTTTGTGACCTTTGGGAAATTAATCATCTAATAAGTACACATAGTAGCTAACCAAGAAGTCAAAGGGTACCTCTGAGTTTAAAAACAGGTGAATTCACTCACACCACAGAAAGTTACTCATGCATGCACCCTCAGAGGATCCAGCTTGTTTGGAGCCGTATCTTTCCCAGTCTTCCCTCAGTGACACTGTTAAATGCTGTCTGACCCAAAAGTAATAGTACACCTGGGTTTTACCAGCTTGACTGTGACTTTTAGGACAAGATGAAATATGTCCTTTTAATAGTCTTCCCAAAAGACTTCATTTATTCTTGTCAGGGCATGCAGCACCCATTTTTAGATGCATTGAGCCGATTGTCTTCTTTTAATTGCATCAGTAATATTTTATGTGTGCTGAAGTGGTATTAAAATTTAAATTATTTCAGTGAGCTAATAGTTTATTTTCTACCTGGCAGACAGACAGTCTCCCATGCATAAGACTCGATCAAGAGGAGTGAGGAATTGAGTATTGGACGTACTTTAAGACTGAAGCACCTTCTGCAGTCCTGGAGGGTGCGGAACAGGCACTTTTGATACAGTTGCTGAGGTTTATTGATCCTATTAA
This sequence comes from Oreortyx pictus, assembly GCA_036925125.1. Taxonomy (NCBI): domain Eukaryota; kingdom Metazoa; phylum Chordata; class Aves; order Galliformes; family Odontophoridae; genus Oreortyx; species Oreortyx pictus. The sequence goes on from JAUPFR010000015.1 coordinate 4,952,726, forward strand.
CATTATTTTGTGGTAAATTGATGCTGGAGTTTCAGTCTTGCAGGAGACATATAAATGAGAAGATGAAAAAACATGCCAAGACAAATGGTTTCCTGATGGGGAGAGGGAGAGATGAGCAGAAACAATGGGAGCAAGGCATACGTATGTATTGTCAGTGCTCTAAAGGAGCAGTGCAAGACCTTGCTAGAAGTCATCCTTAGTGTTTGATGCAGAACACGGTCCCCTAAAAGTCCCTTCATTAACTGGGACATCGCCTTGAAAGGTACTGAATTCTTGCAGCTACTGACACTTGGGCAAACCCTGGGCCATGTGGCCCACCAAGATCTGTAGGTGGTTTCTCTATTTTGGTTCCTCAATGCACTTAGCTAGAGAGTCAGAGCATTCTGGCGTCCATTGCGCTGCATGTAGTGTGGCCTTTGCTTGGATTTGATAGCACGAGGAATAAGGGGGACTCTACAACCTGCTATCTTGGGTTGGATGGACACCATGCAGCCAAAATGTGCTGCTCACTTCCCTGTCCTGTGTCTTGGTGAATGCTGCAGCCATGCAGCATCGGGAAAACCCAAAGGTGTTGAAGAGGAATGCTAGGAAATGAAAATCTTAGAGAAATGTTACACTGCTTCTGAAGTAGCTTTTCTGAAGGAGCTTTAGAATCAGATTTTCAAGTAACCAAAACCATCTGTAAGTCACTCGCTCTCAGCATTAGTCTGGAATTAAGTAGTTTGTGCTCTCCTCTGTTGCAGTTACTGAAGCCTCCTGTTCTGCAATCTGACTAGCTCTTTGAGTTGAGCATGAATTTGCAGTCATTTGTCTGTAGTAAGCCGAGCTGTCAAAGGGAACTATAGAAGTTGTGTTAGAGAAGTGAAATCCAGCTCAGTGCACAAGTTTCCTTGATGCTGCGATCTGCAGGCAGCTCTGCTGGTATCTCTACTCCAGCACATTGCTGCAGGAGGTAAGCATCACTCACAAATAGCAGGAGAGGTTAAGGTCTGCAGGCAGTGAGGCCACAATCCATATTCCAGAATGACAGATGAGAAGTTTCTTGTGAGATCACTTCCCCATCTTGTACATTACAATTAGAGTGGTTTCATTAGCTGGGCAGGTTGATCAGAGGAGCAGTCTGCGCATGAATGAGCGGAGATACATTGTTGTTTTCAAAGTTAATTTGGTCTATACAATCTGAATCAATCCTGTTCCCTGTTCATTCAGCTGGGTTCTTAATGACAGGTGAAATAAAATTTTTGCTAGATATTTCAGTGGCGGTGTGTAAGTTTTACACTGAGTCCTGATGTCCATCAGAAGCCGTCTTGTCAACGTTTTAATTCTGGGGCTATGTCAGACCTTTCTGGGGTGTTGCAGCCCTTGGTGTACTGGATTTAACACTGACTGTGAGCTTACTTACTTTACTCAAACTTACCTTTTCCAGTTCTGAATCAGTTTGTAGTCCTTGTCTTTACAATATCTTTTCACTGAGGACATCTGCAGCACCGCTGCTCCAGAACACATTTCCTTTGGTCCATTTCTTACTTGCTTCCCAGTGCTTTGGTTGGGCTCTTCAGAAATTCCAGTTCTTTGCCAAATAAGGAATAACCATTTACTGTTCAGCCTCAATTTTCCTTTCAGTGCAGAGATGCAGACCTGTGGAGTGAGGCACCAGGTCCTGAGCTTTCCAAAATCCCCTTCAAAGATCATGAGTCCGAAGATGTATCCGTACGTTACAGCATCCAGTAATGAAAAATGTAGCTCAAAAATATCCACGATGACTAAACAAATAGATCAGGGCTCATTAATAACTGCAGGCTCCATTGCCAGTTTAACACGAGGAGCAATTTAATTGAGACCTAGACTGCTTTGTGTAGCTTCGTTAATGTAATTGAGTAATGCATATTGATTTTTCATGGGGCTCAAATCTTTTTTTTTCTTCATCTCGTATAAGAAAGCCTGTTAAGGAATTATTAATCACACTATAATTGCTTTAAGATCTATGCTCTAATTAAAACCATAAATTCTTTATTACATCTTTATTTTAATTAGACATCCAGAAAGACAATAATTTTTACAAGAAAACTCGTACAATAACATTATCTCACTTAGCAATGCTTCAAGGAGCCTGTGCTTAGGACACCGACTCCAATAGGGCTTCCTCAATTAAGACATGCGTGATTCTAGTCATAATCAAAATTAAAGATGTCCTCTGAATGGAATTAAATAACTTTACAATAAAAAAGATATTTTCCTGTGCAACAAAACCGTGCTCATTCACCGGAGGAAGACTTTACTTTCTCTTTCTGTTTTTCTTTTTTCTTTAAAAAAAAGTCTGGGATTGAAGAAGCATGTTCTGAAATTTTAAGAGTCTAATCAAAGGTTTAAAACATAATCCTTCTGTAATGAAAATAAGCTTATTATCATAACCACCTTCTGGTATTTTCTTTTGGGTGTCTTGGTTCGTGCTGTGATAGGTACTTTCCACCTGCCAGGAGGAATTAGAAATAAGCATATTTGTTCATCTGTGTCAAAGGACTTGGTATTTCACTCATTTAACCTACTGGGAAAACAGTCCCAGAGAACAAAGTTGAGCCTATAGTTTGTGTTGGTTGTTCTTGTTTTGCAGACTGGGCCTCATGGCTCTCTGTTATTAAAATATAGCTGAGGAAGCTTATTGTGTACTTTTAAACCACTGGTTCTCGATGACAAAAAATACTTTTTTTTTTTTTAATGTAAAATGGCACTATGGTTTGAAATGTAAGCTAACCCAAGGCTTGCTTGTTCATCGTCTAAAACTTCCAAAGCATTGACCTTATTTGAAACTGACTCAGTGAAAAAACTTTCTTAGTATTTAAATGTAACTGAGAATTCATTTTATCCCATTTCAGGATAAAATGTCTCAAATTGCTTAAGTGTTCGTGGAGGAAGTCTCGTAGGTTCCCTACTGAGGTTGCTGTGTGCCAGAAGTGCTTGTATGGCTCCACAGTCTGCTCTTGCCTTGGGAGCTTTGTTTATGGTGTCAGCCCATTGCAGCCAGGAAAGGACCCCAGAATAACCAGATACGATTTAACCCATATTTATTTTGAGGGAGAAGTGTACTACTCATTTCTATTTGCAAAAGAGATCTTGACTTGTGTTGGTGTGCAACACACCAAACGTTTGCTGCAGTGGCATGTTTGTAACAGAAATAAATTCCTGCATTCCATTTTCCTCAAAGAACCTGCCAGATTTGGGCTGCCTAGGTCTGATTGAAAAGCCAGCTCATAGCCTGGCAGTGTGTAAATGGCACAAAGAAGGGTCTATTTGCCACTACCTCTTTCACTCACTGAAGGAAGCCAGCACACTTGTAAGGTGATGACTTGATTGTCACTTGATGCTCATTCAGTTCAGGTGAAATAGTTTTGCCAGAGTGTTGATAATAGTGGCAATTAGATTTGCATCCCTGGCTCAGCTGCAGCCCTTACCTGTGCTCAGCAGCCACTGTTCATTTGAGTAGTGTCACAGAAATATTCAAGGGCTGCATGTTTAGGGTTCAGATGTCCTATACTCAAACCATATACTCCACCTGGGACATGAAGCCCATCACACTTGTCTGGTCTAAATCATGGGGAGTCTTTTCATTGATTTCAGTGGGGGGGTTAAATCAGCATAACCTGATATGGTGGAGGAAATAAAAAAAGAATAGTTAAATGTGAATAAAAATGTTGGTGAAATGTGGACATATTCCCCAGAACGGGCTGCCCTGGCAATGCATAGCAGTAGATCAGGAGGATGAGAGCACCTGCTTTCATCCAAGGGATGATGAAGTTATGGGGGTGGGAAGGTGCTGGAAAACCAGTGCTGGAGGGGCAGAGGGCTGTTTGCCACAGATAGATTAGCAAGTAGATCAAACAGCATTGCCAGCTATGCGTTCCTCTGCCTCAAACATTTCACTTATTCAGCAGTCTTTGTGAAGTTTGCAAGATGTATCTGCCCTGGCTCCCACTTTAGAGAGTGGGAACAAGATGGTTTTTTTTTTTTTTTTTCCAGGCTTGAGTTCTGAGGCTTTGCTTTCCTGATCTGTCTTTGCTTAGCCTGAAAAGAGCTCAGCAGGTCTTCTATGGGAATTAAGCAAACAGACTACAGGGCTGGGAGCATGTTTCAGAGACGTGAGCTGAGCAGCTGAAGTAGGGAGTGAAGGGATGTACATCAGCAAAGCTCAATTTAAGCTATCTGTCCAGTGAGGGTGGGTAATCTGAATTTCTGTGTTTGCTGTTGCTGCAGAGGTGAGATGAAGTAGAGCAGATTACAGCATTGCTTCTAGAGTGACTGGTCCCCTCAGGTGTGATCTCAGTCATGCAGATTGGACCTCTGCAGCTTGTGAACCTGGGTTTACTATAATTATTTTTTCCCAAGAAAACAAACCAAGAAGGCTGGGATTTACCTTAGAGGTAGTTAACAATCCTCTTACTTAGGCAGCTATGTTTTTAGCCTGTCAATATATTTTGCCAATAAGTCAAAAAAGAATTTTTGACATCTCTGGCTTTTGAGCTCTATTTAAGACACACTATTCCTTTCATGGGAATCCTTGTGTGTATATCATACACAAAGATTCAATATTTCTTTAAGAATCAAACAGTGTGCAGTAAGCGATTATTTACTCATATAATTTGTATGTGTTTTGAATCCTTAAGTCGCTATTAAATTGAGATAGATTCTGTTTTTCCCTTTTGAGAAGTATATAATCATATATTTTGCTATTAGAAGTCTAAGGAAATATCTATTCTCAGTTTCTCACAAATGTGATAAAGTGAGGCATCCCATAAAATTATTGAGTGGAAATGTTTTTTTTTTTTTTTTTTTTTTAAAGTAATGCATAATGAAATTGTGGAATTCATAGGTGCAGGATGCTTCAGAACCACGGGAATGAAAAGCAATGCAAAAATTAATTGAACAGAGGTCCATTGGAACCTATTAAAGAAATATCTAACTTTTTTTTTTTTTTTTTACACTATTACTTACCCTGGAGAGTTTCCTCTGTTTGAGTTGGTATACACATTTATTACTTCCTTTCTCATTATAACTGAGTAATCCTACTGGGATGTGAGCAGTGGGCTCACCCTTATTTCTTGGGCACAGCATGGCAGAGCTGCAGAAGGAAAAGAGTGAACTCTATTTTCTTCTGTTACAGTTCTTGTCCGCACTAAAGATCTTTCTTGCATAATCCCCACTTGTTCTGCACTTGAAACATCCCCAAGGAAGCTGATGCAAATTCTGTGCATTAATACTCAGACAGGTATTTAATATGGGCAGAGAAATCAAAGTGAAAACTAACATCTAAAGTCCTTTAGACGTCCACATTTGGCAGCAGCAGTTCTTCCTGCTGGGCCAAGTCATGTTACCCAGTCAACAGGATAGTTCAGTCTGCATTGACCTGCTGAGCTCTGCCCTGTGAACAGAGTCTGTACCAGGCCCTACTCTCCATCTCCCCTCTCTGGAAGCCCCAGAAGTAAGCACCTTGCTCAGCCAGTCTCGTGACAACTGACATACCTCCAGCCAAAACACTTCTCTGCAGGGCCTGGGCCATAGCCAAGCAAGCAAATGCAGTGAGAGGGAGAGACAGCTACAGTGCAGAGAGTGTTTTGTCCATCAATTACCCCCAATTCTTCATCCAGAAAGATTAAAGGCTGTTTGTTTGCAGTTATGTGTAATGTCATGCTCTGTTTGTCATCTTAATAGCTCTCCTGGGATCATAAGACATGCCTAAATGCTACTGTGCCACCTCTCAGAAAACAGCCTACTAAAACTAATTAATAGTGCACCCTAGTTAACACATGCAAACTTGGCATTATTAGTCTAATTAAAAGGACTTTAACAATCAGAGTTCCCTTCTCTCTCCCCCTCACAGATTCTAACATATGCAAGTCAAGTAAATTAAACCCATTAATCACCATTGGTGCAAATGATATAGGTTTCTGTAACATGGGATCATCTGTGAAGAGAGATGCTAACAGGCCTCATTATGTTTAATTTCACTCCTTAGCAAAGGATAATAAATACAAATTATAACATCACAATGAAATATTTAATTATTCACGAGTTTGGTAAGAAACATAATTAGCTTACTGGTATGTGTCTTCATTTTGGTGATAATGGATCTAATTTAGGGGCTTAACCGTTTCTGGGGAAAGGTTGAAAATAAGAGGTTTTGTTACTGCAGAAACATGGAGAATGAGGCCATTTGAATGCTATTCATTAAATCACAGAATTGTAGGGGTTACCTCCTGTGGAGGAGACCATGCAGCTACTCAAGCCTGCATCCTAAAGCTGTTCCCCATATACCTTCCGTGTGCAGGCTGGGGCTGACCCCTGGAATCCTGAAGGTGTGTGAGAAGGTAAGGGCTGGCTGGTGGTATTTTCAGGCGTAGTCCCAGTCCATCCACACCCTGGAGCACAAGCCTGACCATAATGAACGCACCCCATGAGTCTCTGGGATACAGGAGCTAACCTAGAGCACTGCCTGCTGCAGGAGCTGCTGCTGCTGCTTGCTTTTATGGGACCCTAATTTTGTGTGTTTTATATTTTCCTTATTGCACGTGTTTAGGTGACAGATGTGCACGTTCCTTAATCTCTACCTCGTTACCCTAGGAAATTGTAGCTGTGTTTTACAGCTTTCAGACAAAGATAAAAGGGGAGAGGAAAACTTCAAACACATGAAAATCTGCAGAGACCCTGGTCCAACTCGTGGCAGGGAGATTGCTGAGCACACAGTTAGAGGAATTAGTTAAGACTGGCGGCCTTTGGGTTCTTGGTGTCTGCATGCAGATGTAAGGGGAAGCATTACTCGAGTAGCCATGATCCCAGCTTCGATTATGCATCATGCAGAAGCAAAGGGAGCTTAAGAGTGGATTAATGCACGGAACAGATGAATTTGAAAATGTATATCCAATGCACTTGCCACGCACCTTGCACTGTAACCTTTGCTTAAGGAAAAAAGGAATGAAATACTGCCAGGAAATCCAAAGATGGCTCAGCCCTTGCATGAAGATGTGATTAGCACAAGTCAAACTTTCTTTGTAAGTTAATTAACAGTAGGGAGAGAGGATTGGTTTGTTAGAATATAGTGTCTTACCACAAAAGAAACAGGATTTTTATGCCAAGATTAAGAAAAAACAGACCATTTTTGCTTGATTTGAATTATTTGGACATTATGTACCCATTTTACAAACTCTATCACCATATCCCCTTCATGTTTTCCCATTTCTAAACAGATTTCTAAAGAATCCACTAAAACTGTGAATTATATTGTCTTTATGAGGAAGGCATTTGCATTAGTGCAAGAGCGTGTGAATATAAACGTGCAATCAATATTATAAATGTAGTGTGAGTGTTATTTTTTCCTCCACTAATTCTTCTGAGCAAGATTTACTGTCTCAGTGAGGTTTTCTTAAAATAAATTAAATATAACATGAACTACATAGTTGTTCACATGGAGCTGGAGCTAGAGAGGCTCATTAATCACCGGATTAAATCCCAGAGTATCCAGTCATCCTAATTAATGATTCAGTGCTGAACTTTACTCGGGCAGTGGCAGCAGTTATTGCCATCTCAGTTGATGGGGAGAGATTGCAGAAAAGGAAGCAGTGCTTTGGGATGGTACAGGACCAGCACTGCCAGCAGGCATTTGTGTCCCTTCCAGCATCAGGGTGTCCGTGCTGCTGTCTGATCTGACCCATGGTGATGTAACCTAGTGCTACATGATGGCACTGCATGTATCTGGAGTGAACAGCAGCTCTTCAGACAGCAGAAAGACATAGTAAGGTGGAACAAGAAATTTATATTGACCCTGTAGTCTGAAGTTAGGCCAGCTGCTAAGGGGAAGTCTAACACTTGTCTCTAGGGGATGCTCCAGCTAAAATTTGAGTAATGTGGAGCCTATTTAAGGGGAGGAGTGATTCCAGTCCCCTGTTTTTCTGGTAGGCTGCTGGCTAAGGAGCTCCTTGTGGTGGAAAACAGGACCCCAGGAAGGGGAGCACCTGAAGTCAGGGCTGTGCATTGTGCTTGAGTCTCTTCTGAGACTTCTCCAGGGACTGGGACTTCGTGCATGGGAGCAGAGCTGCTTTGGCACAAGCCAGAGCATAATTAAGGGCTGCAGAATTGAACTTTGTCCTGGCAACAGGCAAATCATAAATCAAAATCCCTTTATTTGAATGAATTTTCCTGCTTTTTAGGGCTACATTAGTTCTGTATTCCATTTGTCTGCATTTCTAATGTAAATAATTCAAACCATTTCAGTGCTTTTTTGCCGCAATGTTTTAGCATGTAAATGCACTGCATTCCTCATAGATGCTAGAAGTGTGTTGTCTTCCTGTTTTGCTCAAGGTACTTTATCATATATTGGCAGGAAACTCCGATAGAGAAGTGTTTTATTGTGGCTTGGAGAACAGGAGATGCTCAGACCCTAGATCAGCAAAGCAACAAATTACAAACTTCTTGCTACAGATCTACTGTCTGGAAGTCTGTTAGTTAGGTGATCCTAAGGGGCCACAAAAGCTAACATCAGGGACAGCAGGTTTTTTGGTTTGAGTCTTGATAATGAGGGAATTCTTGCAGGAGGACGTTAGCCCGAGTGTAATCTTGGGACACAGCAAATCTACAGAGAATTCATTTTGTCGTCCATTTGGACTTAAAGTTTTAGTCTGCTTGTGGTGTAATTAACTTCGGGCTATTCTCACCTAGTTCGGAATGCAGAATCAGGGACTAGGCAGCAGCAAGTAATTTTTCTTCTCGTTGGTTTTTAGCCCGGCTGGTGGGAGCTGGGAAATTTTAGCATATGTAATTTGAATTATTTCATGAAACATTTAACAAGGGCCTATTTCATTCTTCACTAAGGCAAGTTGATATAAGAAGGATGATGTTATGGTTAATGTAAATCATAATTATTACCAGGTGCATCACTGAACTGGGAAATTGTGCTAAAAATGTAAGTTTTGCTCCATTTCATATTGAAAAATTACTTTGCAGCCTGACAGCCATTAATCTCTGTTACAGGAATGTTATTCTTTATTTTGGTAAATTACAGAGCTAAGACATAACAAGGCATAAATAATCCGTCTGTGGGAGGCCACTGCACCGAGCTGGGCTGGGGGAAGCACCAAGCCCCACACCTGCCACCCCCAGTGCCACCCCCAGGGATGCTTCAGCTGCACGTGCAGCCAAGCCTACAGCAATTCTTCTCCCTGAAACTTGTATTCTGGACATCTGTACCGCTTGAAATGATGCTCAGCAGCTTTGTAGCTCCCACAAGGCTGTACCCTGGAGGGATTGGTGGGCTGGCACTCCTCGTCTGCTGGCATTGCCAAATGCTTTTTAAAAATATGTTTTCTCTTAGTTTTTCAGAAAAAGCTCCCTTTTTATTTGACAGTTTTAATACTAAACCAGGGTGCGATATCTGGTTGTGGTACCCAGTGCTGCAAAGGGAAATGCAAGGCTGTGTGGCTTTGTTTATCTCAGGGACAAGTGGCCAATCCAAACAGAAGCTTGAGATCCTTTCTGACTTGTACCTAAGGTGCTTTTCCAGAAGTGATCTGCTCCATTCTGAGCTTGGCAGATGGATAAACCTCACGGCAAGTAGGACTCTAATAGTTCTGTGTTGTGTAATAGGGTCTCTCCTTAATAGAATCGTGAAATCATTAAGGTTGGAACTGAACACTAAGATCATCTAGTCCAACCACCAACCCATCACCATACCCACCAACCATGTCACTCAGTGTCTGGGGTTCTTCTAACAGACGGCACACTTGTGCAAAGGACTTATTTATTATAAAGCAGCTGAACTTCCTCGGTACAAGGTGCTATTCTTCTATGTTAATGCCATAACACCAGAGCTATAAAGTAACAGTATGTTTTGTTTTGCAAGCAGATTATGGTTGTAAATAAGCTGATATTCCCCTAACAGCACGCCATGTTTTCCCTTTCTGTTTGTTGAGCAGATTCTCCATTTGACTTTTCGTGTGTCACTGTTGACATAGTTTTTGTTGGTTCTCCTTGATTCTCTGTGAATCCACCTTCAAGGATACTGACTGTGACTGGGTGATGGTAGGAACAGGTGATATCTTTCTGCCCACAGCCATAGATGGACTGGAACGTATGCATCCATGTCTTCACATCTGCGGTCTCTTTGCTTGCAAAGAGCAGCATTGAAAGCATTACAAGTGCTTAGAAGTGCAAGCAGCAAAGCTGTAGTGTAGCCTGTGAAAATAATGACAAAAGCAAAAAGGAAACCATTAAATGCTGGGTATGTTGGTTAGCTTGACAGCACAGTGAGGACTTTGCCAAACCTGAAATGTATGTCCGGATAGCACAGGGTCGGCAGAAGAGACCTGAGCCAGCTCTATTGCCACGATAGTGCTTGAAGAAATTTCAGCGACAGTTGCAGGTCGTGTCATACTTTGAGCTTTGCTAAAAGTGTATAAGGCAATTTTGAGCTGCCCCTTACCCCTATGCAGGCAAGAAGTGAAATTAAATACGTTTCCCCAAAGCAGGTGACTAAGCCCAAATGGTGCTCGTGACCTCATTAGTAACTTACCTGATGAAATCTGATTTACATAGGGATCTAATTACATGCAGCTACCTTCAGATGATTACTAAAAATGACTGGCTTACTCCTTACTTTAGCATCTGGGATATTATTTTATAGAAAGCTTATTTCTCCTGGAAAAGCACCGAAGTGAAAGGGGTTTTAGAAGGACCATAACCATTTGTTAGCAGGGGATGCTGCTCCACAAACATTTCTCTCTGAGCCATTTTCTGGGCTCCTGAAAGAAATCTGGCATCTCAGCCAGAAAGAACAGATGTGAGGAAATTACAAAATGGTTGCCAAGCACTACGAATTAGCTCTGCTGGTCAGATGTTCACCACCCCCAGTTGGTTGTGTGCTAATCTAAGAGTAGAGTAAATCAATCATTATCCATTCTCAGGATATCTAGGTGGACCACAGGAAGCCACTTGATTAATACGCACATCCTCACCTAGATGGTGGTGAGCTCTGCAATTCATGGTTGAACTGAAGGCAGAAAGAATTGCTTTTTAATAACCTTGATAATAACCCTTCTGATAGCTCCATTTAGGCATCATTATTGAATAATAGCTTGTGCATGTCATCAAATCACTCTGACATTAGAACAGAAAATGCACAAATACCCCTGGTCATGCCACTGAGCAAAACAAGAGAGAAATCCTCTACAGGGGTAAATTAACAGAGCTCCCTTGATATTAACAGAGTGGAGTGGAATTTCTAAACAGACACCGAACCAAAACGATGCTTAAACACTTGATGTGCTGTGTGTAATAACGATATTAAAATAATAAGATCTGGTTCAAAAGCCTTTACCATCTCCTTAGCTGTCTCCCTCACGGTCACACTGACAGAAAAAAAAGGGTGGAATATTCCTGCTGCACTGAGAACACCTTACAGGGGGAGATGTGCTCATTACCACTACTGTATGCTCAGCAGTGCCAGCATCAGTACAATGATGGTAAATTGCATCAGCTGCCTTTTGTGTGATGGCATAGTTTGTTCGAACTCTCTCCCAGTGCTGGGCTATCTCTGATTCAGGACTGTGTCCAGCATGAAGTAGCTGATACCACTTGCACTGTTAGCTCAACTTCAGCTAAGCCTGCCATGTGAAATAGCTATTTTGTGGAGGCTTTTGTGTATTTTTTCCTCCATTAAACCAATTACTAGCTAATCATTTTGTGTAAAATATCACAATGTGGCTTTCTCAGAGCTGATCCATGCAAACCCCCTATGTATAACAGCTTTGGTTTAATTTCATTTGTGGGATTAACAAACAGATCTAACAGCAAAACTAGCACTAATGGAAGCAAAAGGAAAGCAAATAAATGTCACCGTGTTCAAGGTTCAATCTCAGAGGTGAGATTTGAGCACACTGGTGGAGTGCTCTGCCCTGCTGCAAAGGCAACAGATGGAACCAAAGCCAATGGATGTCTCCTTCAGATTCATTTATCCAGGGCAATATATTTATTTCCTGATTAAGAAAATGAAAGCTGTATTTGCTCTAAGTTTGGTCCTCTGACTTGTTCCTTATAGGTATGCTGCAAAGCAGAGATGATAAAGAAATTCTGCAGGAGGATCAGACTTCTTGAAGGGGGGATTTGGAAGAGCATCTGCAAGGTAAAGATTTCTTATTGTCCTTGTTTGGAAATCTCTGGCTTGGTTATGTATGTACAGCAGCAATTTTTCTTTTACTTTCAAATCCTTTGCAACTTGCCATAGTCTGGTGCATTGCAAATGCCAGTGGAAAGCTCCCTACAGAGTCAAATCCCAGCCTTGCTAAATCAGAGATATAACATGAAAGGTGTGCTATAAATCATAGCATGCTTTCATAGCTCCATTCATATGTGAACAGTATGCTAGAGCCCACGTATTAAGCAGTAGAGCTACCACAAGCAGATCCAATTCTGCATCAGCTGACAAAAAATTTGATTTACCCTAAAGCTTTGCATATAGAAAAACTGATACAGACTCCCAGCTGGTGTTTTTCCTCACCTCTTCTGTTTGTGGCAGAAGGAAATAGTTGGAACTGACAAGCTGGTTAGCTGTCAATTAGCTGGTGAACGTGCTCAGTGCTACAGATAATGCAGCCAAGCAAAACATGTTTGGGTTGTGAGCACAGGCTGTCTAGAGATGTGGTGAATGCCCCATCCCTGCAGACACCCCAGGTCAGGCTGGACAGGCTCTGAGCACCTTTTGGAGCTGTGGGTGTCCCTGCTCATTGCAGGGGGACTGGGCTAGATGGCTTTCAAAGGTCCTTTCCAACTCAAAAGACCCTGTGATTCTGTGGTCATTGCAGTTTGGGAAACACAAGTTCACACCATCCTGCCCTGGTTGTTTTCAGTGGGTGTGAGAACCCATCCAGAAGTGGGGGGGAAAAAAAAAAAAGGGTAAAGAGTATCTCAACTGACTTCACACTTGTGGTGACCTTGGTAATGCATTTTCTGGATTGCAATCATTTTTGGTTTTGTGTCTTTTCTTTGCCAAGCTTCAGAAGGCATAGTAGAAAAAGTGACTGTGATTTCAGCATAAAATCTCTGCTTGCTGGTTTCTGGGGAGGTTATATTTATGTTAACTCTAGTAAACTTTATTGATGGTTAAATTCTTCCCAACCCTCTCAAGGTGAACTAACACACTACATTTGTTGTAAAAAGTGTTTATTTAAATAGAGTATTTTCAGTTTCTTATTCACCTTCTGTGAATGTGTAATGTGCTCAGATCTCTTTCTTATACATTGTTTATAAGTTAGAAGTCTCTTATTCCCTGTGTTGATTCAGTTGTGATGTGGCAGGAAAAGAGATTCAAACCTAATACTATTATCACAGAATCTAAGCAAATACCTTTGTCTCTTTGATTCTCTCAACGCAACAGTTCCAAATAAACTCGACCGCTAATTTCCAAGCTTCAGACATCCGTTTGATACTAGTTTGTGAGTATGTTGGCATTGTTCAGTAGCTGAAGTAGCTTTACTACTTCTCCAGGAGTTGAGATACTTAAATAATGAGACTTCAGATTTTGGAGTGGTTAAATCAGTATTTACTACAGTATTATTATTTTTCCCCATTTCATAGAACTATAGAATGGCTTAAGTTGAAAGGAACCTTAAAGATCATCCAGTTCTAACCCCCTGCCCTGGGCTGGTTGCCCTCCACCAGCTCATGCTGCCCAGAGCCCCATCCATGGCCTTGAGCACCTCCAGGGATGGGGCACCCGCAGCTCTGGGCAGCTGTGCCAGTGTCTCACTGCCCTCTGTGTAAAGAATTTCTGCCTAACATCACAAAAATGAATCTTTATCATCAGCAAGTGGATCTTGATCATTATGAGGTGTTGGTACAAGGCACAATACCCTGAAGAGGTAGCAAGAGTGTGATGGGAGAGGAAGAGTCTCACTTCATGGGTCCGTCCTCGACACTATCTCTCTGCATTGCCAGCTGTTCCCAGACCCGGAGCCAATCATGATGGGGCACATGGGAGCTGAGGAGAATATCCTGAGCTTGTATTTCTGATATGAGCTTGGAATCACTTCTGGAATACAACCACCAGGCAGCAGAAGCAGCTGCTGGAGTGCAGAGTAATTTTTAGTTGAAGAGCAATGCAGGTTGGAGAGGATCTGAAGTAGGAATGTGCTTGATTTCCTGTACTTGGCTCGAGGCGCTCAGTGCCCTGTGGGTACTTGTGTACACACCACCCCACTCCTCATCCCCACCTGAGTATGACGTGGGGGGGAGAGGGACCCTGAACCTGCCAGCACTGGGCTTCACCAAAGCTAAGGAGGTAGGAAAAGACTGCACCTGGATCTCAAATCAGGGATAAGAGGAGCTCCTTCTCCTGCAGGATCTGTTCCTCCTTTTGCCACTGTGACATGATGTAAAGAAAATGCAACACAGGGTGCTCAGGATGAATAATTTAGAGGGAGACATGGAGCATAAAACCACCGAGCTGTGAACACGTAGCCAAGGCAGCGACTTGAAGCTGTGTCTGTGCATGATTTTCAAGGCAATATTGCCTTTTAAACTATTATCTCCAGATGTTAATCCTTAATGGAAGCAAAGCTGGAGCTTGGCTTCCTCAACATGATTTGTACAATAGCAGACACGTGTTCCTTTCTTCCCTCCATTGTTTTTCTCACATAAAATGCAAAATTGCAAATTTTCTGCTTCATTTTTCTACTGTGCAGTTTTCTATGTAAGAGTTACCACCCTCAAATCCATTAAGCAATGTTTTTTGCTCTTATTATGGAAATCTGTGGTTGTACTGTGATGGGCCACAAGTCTCAGAGACATGAGCTATACAGTCACTCTGTGCCAATTTATTATGGGTCACAATTAGTGATCTATTTTGGCTTCCAGGGGCTGGATCTGTATCTGATAGGAACTCTGACAGCTGCTGGAGAAACAGAGCAAGGCACATCTGGAGCAGCAACTGAGAGGTGCCAGGGCTGTGGGGCCAAATGACTGTCACCTTATCAGTATTGTGAAGGATTGGCCATTTTCCCTCTTTTTCAGGCTGCGAAGAGGGGAGCAGTGAAACAGGTGGCCAAAATACACAGTGAGTTATGTAGGCTAAGGCAAATTTATGTTGAATTTATGAGAGATGAAATTTGCTACCTCATTCCACCCATAAAAATTATAAAGAGAACAGAAAGTGACATAAAATCGATCCATTTCCATGACAAAGCTCATTATGAGCAGAGAAAATATAGTCCCATATTAACTTGTTCTCATTACAGTTCTAAGATTTATCATGTCGGGTGCAATGTGCAAGGGAGGAAAGGAAAACGTTCTGTGCCCTTACCTTAAAAAGCAAACGGACATATAAGCCAAATGATCTTCATTATGTTCAGCAAGAGTGTATTTCCCAAGCTTCTGAAGGGACACTACTCTAGCAGTGCCAACCAGGACAATTGCTGCTGCCACCAGCTCAACTTCTCCCCTGGTGCCCATGGAAACAGCTCTTGGAGCTCTTGGAGATGAGATGCTACTGGGGGCTTGAAAAGGGGAAGGAAATCGCTCTGAGTCTGTAATGTACTCACTGAAAGAAAGCATGTCATGGCTATTGAAATGGATGAATATTTTAAATACTTGTGAACAGGAAGCATTAAAGCAGATAACGTGGGTAATGCTTTGCTCTGCAGCATTTATCCTAAAATGCTCACTGAATGTGGCAGTTTCCCGTTTCCTAGCATGTTACTGTAAATGCAGAAGGTAAGAATCTATACAAGGCCAGGGATACCTCAAGGGTGCTAATTATTTGGCTTGCAAATATAGAAGAAATATTTTAATTGGGGCAAAGCAGAGCTTCGTAGCTCCAGCTAAAATCCTGACCCTGTTCCCATCAGCATAGTCACAGTTAGGTCAGGCTCTGAATGAAACAGCTGTGAAACCAAGTGTAAGCAAGACTTCTGACACTGCAAAAATCAGCCCAGACTCCAAGACATGAGCAGCCTGGCAGCCCAAGTACTCCTTCAAAAAATATGCTACAGACATTCATCCTGCAGTTGACTTTCTGCTATGACCAGGACAGGACTGCTCCTTCCAGAGTCTGTCCAAGAGTTCCTTGAGTAGGTGCCATCATCCAGGACTGCAGGGACGTTGCAGCCAAGCTGCAAAGGCTGACACAAGTTGCGCCAAGGAAGTCCTGTTTGAGTATTAGTCATCATTTCTACTCAGAAAGAGTGGTGAGTAACTGACACAGGCTGCCTGGGGGTGGGGGAGGTCACCATCCCTGGAGGTGTTCAACTCCATAGAGATGTGGCACTGAGCGTTAGTGGGCACGGAGGGGATGGGTGAACTGTTGGACTTGATGTTCTTTGTGGTCTTTTCCAACCTTCATGATCTGTGGTTCTACACTGGAAGGCTTGTCCCAAAAACCCGTTAGGAACAGCTGGTCCAAGCAAGGGCTGCCAAGGGGCCGTTTGGGAGCCTGGTCTCGCCCTGCCATACGTTGCTCCTTGTGTACTACTGAGCAGATGCAGCTCATTTAGGAGCTGACATCTGGTGCTGTCAGAACATATAACTGGTGCTGATGTGCAGTGCAGGCTGAGTACTCTGACCTTCTTAGTGCATTCATTTGAGATGATAGTGTGTGCATTATGGAGATAAAATAGTCTGTGTGGTGTGCGTGCATTTGTTTGCAAGGGTGATGAGGAAAGGGAAAATACACAAAGAGAAGATCACCAAATGTGGCTGATGGAAAACCTCAGTGGCCAGCTGAACACAGGGAGAGATGAGGATAAATGAAGGATATCACATCCTGGTCAAAACAGATGTTTCTTCAAGCCAGGATTACCAGCACTGTCTCTGGGCTTCCTCAGCCTTTGCCCAACTCGTGTCAGTGATGCCTAACCTAGGAACAGCTGAAGGAGCTCAGTTCCCCCCTGAACTGCTGTTCCATTTCAGATTTGGTGCAGATAGCCTAAAGGATTCCAAAGTCACTTGGGAAGAACAGACAGAGGCACACAGCAGTGCACGCTATGATTGTGTGAGCCTCACTTGCTTGGGAATGTGGGCTAACAAATAATAAATTGCAGAAGCCTTGTCATTATCACAGCTGAACAGTCCTTTCTGACATATTCTATTAAGTTGCTTCTGTTTCACTCAGTTTTTGTGTTACCAGCACTCCTTTCTGAGAATGACCTTTTCCATGCCAGGCTTTCAAAACCTATTGCCATTCTTCATTTAGAAATTTGCTAAAGTGTATTCGCAGAAACCATAGATTTTTTTTTTTTTACTGTTATTATTTTTAATTCTGATGAATTAAAGAAGAAAGGAATGAAGAATTATGCTGCTGACCTTTTTTTCTGCTTTTAACAGGACTTTTTTCCAAGCTGAAAATCATACCATTGACTCTGAGTAGGAGTAGCCCTTCCCATTCTCTGTCAATGGGTTTTAAATGTTTCCTGAGCACTGCTGTAATGGTGTTTGTAGCATGACATGGTTTGTGGGGAGAACCTCACTTTCTCATTCCATTTAGAAAGTAATTGAGCAACGGAAAAAATATTATTAAAACATTTAAAGAGAAAGGGGCCGTGCTGTGGGAGTTAGCGTCCTGTATTTTGATGAGACGACAAAATACCTCATTTATTAAGCCAGTTGTTTTGCAGGTTTTGGGAATAACTCCTACTTGCTATCTCATGGGCAGCTCTGCTGTCTCTCTGTGGAGCAGGAAAGAAGGTGGTGGATTAATTGATGCTGAAATATGCCTGCACCAGCACAGCCCTGCAAAGTGCTGAAGGGAAATAAGTTTCAGCCTGACCTCTCACTGTCTGCAAGGTTTGTTTGGCTGCATGTATGTGAAATACTTGTTCCATGCAGTCTTATTGCCTACTCTGGTAGTGTTACTTATTACTTAGGTCAGGGGACTTTATTGGTGTAGGATATTTGCTGCATAAAGCTTACCAAGCTGTAGCCTGCATCACAGGAGTTGCTCCAGCCACTCTGTCACTGATCTGAGACTTGCTACCCTTCAATGGAGTACTTAAGCCGTGGTAACTGCACCTGGTGCTCTGAGCAATGACGCTTGTTAATGGTTTGTGATCTCATGATGTATACCTAAGATAGATGGATGAAAATGTGCAGCTCATACTGCTCCTCCAGCAGTTCCTGCCCAGCCCAAGTGCACCCCTTCTCTGCACCTGTAAAGTCCCTATGAGAGCAGAGCTGGGCTGGTGGCTGCATTCCTCACTGAGATGTCATGCGGGTGAGAGATCACCATAAACCACTACTTTTTCTCTTGCCTAGTGATGGTGTTCCCTCTCTCAGCATCCAGCTCACATCTCACAGTACAGAGCAGACTTGAGCCACCAGCTTCAGCTCTCCTATAGAGCCAAATAATCTCCAATATTCTATGCTCAAACGTGCCTGGGAGAGGCTTGCTTTGTGTCACAGCCCTTTCCTGTGAGATGGTTTTCACTGATAGCTACACTCAGTTGCAGAACAACTGCTGTTGGAGCTAAAACTGAGGGCTTTCTCCCAGTCACAGAGCAGAGTAGTGGGACCAGTAAGCCCCAACAACTCCAGCATCATACAGGTGCACAGCAGGAGTGCTCAGTGTCCTGGCTGCTTCGAGACAAATCCCTTCATTCCACCCAGTAACTAAAAATGAATCCCCCAGGGACGGAATGCTTAGACTTATCTCTGTTTATTTGGAACACATCAGTCTGTTGTTCTTCCTGGCTAATCAGATAGAGCGGAAACTAAAACAGTCTCAGTTTGTTGTTCCATTTTATTCTATACATAATCACTGCTGCTCGTTTGCCTCTAAATAGCTGCATAAATACACATTAAATGCAGTGACATCTCTTTTGGGACTCTCTCCAGGGCTTCCTGGTGATTTTCTCTCTTGGAAAGAGATGAGGTGCTCAGATACTGCCATGTTTCTTTCAAAACCCTCTGTGCATTTGTGCATGCGGCAATGGATATCATCATGCTGGGCCCACGCTTATCCCCTGCAGTCACAGGGGTTGTGGTGACATTAAGTGAATGCGTAAGAATATCATGTGCCCACATGCCATGTGTGGAGGGAGAAATGAGCTCTCAGTTTGGGCAGTGATGACAACTATTTTCAGCCAACACTTCTTGCACCGTTCCCACCCTGTTCTTTCTGTGTTTTTTCCTCCCACCCTGTTGCTGACTCTCAGGTCCTGTTTTGTAGGGAGCATTGTAGGGAGAGGTTGGTGGCCAGCTCCTCTCTTCACTCTTGTTTCCATCACCTGTTGTTCTGCCACTTTCAGCTTTTCAGAGGGTCTTGTGGGGCTAATGGGCAGACATCAGTATTTCAGGCTTTAAATCTTGATGGAAATACACGTGCCAGGGACTAAATTTCTTGCCAGCTGATCTTTGTCTTTCTGGTAGCAGAACAGCCTTTTGGTGCAGTGCACACCAACCATCAGCTCTAGAAAACTGTGAGTGCTAAAGTCTCAGCAGAATTCTTAAAAAAATTAATCCTGGCCATATTTCTTTGCTTTATGAAGACACTTCCCAGAGATGAGCAGGAGTGGGAAATTTTCCAGCACCTGAAGAGAGGAACTTGCAAATTTACCCATTCAGGATCTTGCTCGGCATCATTTCCAGGGCAGTGCCAACCTGCAGGGACCCCCTGCTCCTCAGGGCTGCTACACTGGGTGGCTCAAAGCAGGAGAATACTGAGCCCACATCAGTCCTCAGGTCCCACTGATGCTCTTCATTTAGGAAGATGATCCTAGTAGCCATTAAGACACTAGGACAAATCCTGAGGGTGAACACCTGGGGCAAACTTAAAGATGAGGTACTGTGACAGAACTGAAGATGGAGCCCAGTTCCTGGTGCATCACATCCTTTTGTATTTCACATTTTCCGGTCTATGTGATATTTTTGTCATTGCCTCCTCCTGTCTCTGAGCGGGCAATGGGTTGGGATGGCAGTGTCCTTGTAGACAAAGAAGTATATTTTTCCTTTCTGTTTCTGCTCCCCTTCCCAGGTTTGCATGTAGCTGAGGTAAATGTACTGCCTAAAGACGCAGCGCTGGCACAGCGATAGCGATCGTATTCAGATCATAGCAGTGATCTGACAGCAGATAGGAGTCTGGGGAAGAAAAGAAGCCTTTGAGATTACAATAGAGCATCGTTCTGAAAATTAGCAAAAACAAAGTAAATAGTCTGGGGAAAGAGCAGGAGAAAAACACAGTTTCTCCAGCAGAAAACGTATCTCTTTTGCTATCAGCTAATGAACGACAACCAAATTGAAAGGAGGGGGGGGGGGGGGGAGGGAGGGAGGGAGAGGGGAATATGACAATGCACCGCAAAGAGCATGCGCATCCAGAAGTAAAGTAACTTTAGAGAGAAAAAAGCAAGGAAGAAAAACCGGGTGCGAAAAGCAGAAGGCGGCGGCGGCAGAGGAAGAGCGGAGTAATGCTGCCCCCTAGCGGCCGCGGCCCCGCCCGCGCCTCCGCCCTGCGCGCCGAGGGATGCGGGCATTCCTAGGAAGGGCGGGTTTGTTCTCTCTTTCAGCGTCCGGCTCCAGTTTAACCCTCTTCCCAATAACCTCACCGCTAAGATCCCCTTTTGTAGGTGAACACCATCCCGTATTGTGCTTTCGTTCCAGAAAAGTTGGCTTTTCCTGCCTCTTGCTGACTTCTGTCCTATTTTTTTTTCCTAAAGCGAGGCTGTCCCTTAGAACAATGCCTCTTATGTGATAACCGCTCATCTCAGCTCTTCCAGGTGAAGCCTATGTGCCATGAAGCTTGGAGACAATTGGTTGCCCGTTTGGATGGATCTTCAGCCTGGTCTTCGTCCCCTCTCCAGCAACACGTGTCCTGCATGTCCCGAAGCCACTCTTCAGCCCTGCATGAGGAGGAAGAGCCTTTCCCCGAGCCTTGCTGAGGAGCCCCCTCTTCATAAAGTTGTTACAGGTGATGAATGCATGCTTTGATATGGGCTTCTGCTCTCCTAGGCCCCCTTTTTCACACACATCCACACATCGGATATTCTATGTGTTGCCTGGAGCTGTCCTTCAGATGAGGTGTGCAGGAGTTTGTGGCACAGCAGCTTGTCCTCTTGTGCAAAGCCTATGAACCCACACTGCACACACTGCAGGACTCACCTGTGCCAAGGGGAAAGTCCTACCCAGCTGCACCCGCCATCATTGCTCATAGGTAATGGCTTCTGCTAAATGAGCCCCAGCACATCTCTCCAAACAGTGCTAAACTGCCTCCAGGCTCAGAGGTACACCACATTTAGATGCCTTGAACATGTTTCCATCTCTATTTTTATGCATTAAGATCAATTTCATGAACTTTGCTAGGTAAGATGATTGCCATCAGCGGGAAGAATGTAGTAAATTAATTATAGATGTGTGTTAAATTACTTTCATTACCACCATTCAGTTCTGGGAGGGAATCGTGTGAGCAGGATGACTGATGAAACAGTGTTTTTACACATTCCCCCAGTAATGGGTATTTTTACTTGACTGCCACTGTTGTTTCTCAGTTCAGAGAAGCTGGAATTACACATTTAAGAAAATGGAGGTTTAGTTTAAAATTAACATCTAAATATTGCCTAACAGCTGTGACTAAGGAAGGAAAACAAGCTGTCTGTTCAGGGCCTTCTATAGAAATCCCACAGTGATGCACAGGGGTGAGCTGAGAGAGGATTCATCCTCTCTACCATCAGACACGTCCAACTGCCAGGGGGAGAGAGCCCCTCGTGTTTGGGGTGTTCTCTCTACATGCTGTCAAAGACGTCCCAGGCAAACTAAAAGCCAACACGTGTGGAAAGTTATTTTCCATATTCACCTTATAACAACCTTGGTGCAGGGTATTTTCCAGGGATTAATGACCAGGCCAGTTTAATGGCTCTCTGCTGAACTTCAGGCTATCAACTTTTCACAGCCTATCATTAATCCCTTGAAAATATCTAGGTTCATGATAGATACGGGTGAAAAATAATACACTGTGTGAAGGTAAGTATATTGCTAGTATTTCATCATGTGCTGGTCGTAATTACTAACTTTAGATACACTTCAGAATGTAAGTAAATTAGCTATGGCTTAGTTACACTGTAATTACAAAGCTACTTCACTGCACATCTATTCATATAGTGTGTAATTACCATCTTCTCTAGCTGAAAGTCGAAATCATGATATAATTGTCCCTTGTGTTTTGTACTGTAATGTACTACGCAACGCTGTATTTTGAAGTACGTCTTTAACAGGTAGGTCAAAGGACATGAATCACTGAGTATACAAAGTCATTATGGTTCTAGGCTCTACATTAATCATCTTTTTCGTTTAAAAAAAAAATAAAGAAAAAGGCAATAGTTTGTTAATAATAATGAAAAGAGGAAAAGATAAGCCTAAACTGTCGGGCTGTTTTCCAAAATGTTGAGCTTAGTGATAGGAGGACACCAATATTCTAAATGTTTTTGATTTTCTAAGCAGCCCCATTGTCTGAGGTCTCCACATGGAAGCTTTTCTCCAGAGAAGTGGTGTTCCTTCTGTTTAAATATCATAATAAAGATGATGTCTTCCCCTACATGGAGTACAAACCCACATGGCTATAGCCCACCCTCCAAGGAGGGAGGTTTTGCATCTGGAATTAATTAATCAGCACAGTCTTCCTTATTAATTTATGGGATGAGACATGAGGTCTCGTTCATCTTTCCAGAGATCTTCTGTCAGACAGACTCCTGACATACTTTTGGAGAAAGCAACGCTTCATGCAGGAGCATCTTCCCACTTATCTATTCACTACAACATAAAGTTGACTTTTAGCAGTCAAAAGAATAAGTACAAAGGGAAATCATAAGTCATAAGCTAGGAATAAACTTTATCATGTTGTTGCCCTTGTTGGGAAAGAGGAAAGGAGGTGTTCAAGAAACGTGGAGGTGTGGTACTTAATGGGCAATACTGGTAGGTGAACAGTTGAACTAGATGAATTTAGAGGTCTTTTCCAAACGTTATGGTTCTATGAAGGGAGAGCCCAGCCATGGAGATCCCTATTGCCTCCACTTTTAAGCAACCCGCAGTCTTTTAACACATCCATCCTCACATCACTGGGGAATGCAGCCCCTCAGTGCAAGGCTTCAGCTTGTCTATTTTCCCTCTCGTATATCTGAGACTGGGATGTGGGTGCATGCATCTACATACAAGGTAGGACCATCTTGAAAGCCTGAAGCACATCAGAGAGTTCCTTCCCCAGTGTGACTCTGCGGGATCAAGTCTGCTGCGGTTTCCATTAGGCTTGTGCAAGTGCCAAAAAGAAAAGGAGGAAAAAAAAGAAAGAACAGTAGTCTGCTGGGAAGTTAATTATACTTGGCAAGTTTGCTCAACAAGCACTTATTATATGTAGTAGTAATGGGTGATAGGTTGAGTCTGCGGTTGTTTCACTTAATAATGCATGGATCTTCCTAGATATCCTAAGGATCTCTGTCTGGAGTCATGTTTGTGATCAGATGGCATAACTAATGGCCGGGCTGATTACATGCTGATTAAAAACTACTTAAGAATCTCGTCTGTCCAGGAAAGGGATAAAAAGGCCTGCAGTACGAGGGAAGTGCTTGTCCCTATATATCTCATTGCAGTGGTATTAGTGCATCAGCTGCTAACATCAGGCGTAGATCGACTCTGCTTTGCACATCAAAGGGAATTCAGGATGCAAAAGGAGGCTGATGTCTGAAATCAGTCAGAATTAGACCTGGAATGACCAGAATTAGACCTCTGGTGAATTAATACCTCTGATGAATGAATATCTTCCCTTCCTCAGAAAATGATGAATTTGACCAGGAAAGCATAAAAGCACATTCTCTGTTGGTGCCCATCCAAAGCAGCAATGTTCCCACAGAAAGTGAGAATTTCTTCGTGCAGCACATCTGAACAGGAGACCTTTGCAATGAGCAGGCAAAAGTGTAAAACCTGCAGAGCCTATGGTTTCTCTACGTTTCTTTCAGGTTTAGTTTGGATTGAGAAAACGTCAATTTCATGGGCTGGGGAGCTGCTGGTGAAAAATGGGCTGTCTGGAGATGGCCATGCTGTGACGACAGGCACTACCAACTGAGATGTTCCTACTGGTAAGTCCAGCAGCTGCTTGTTTTGTAGGAGATCCAGGCTTTGGCTTGTCTATTGTCTATGGGCAAAAGGCAAAATACAGTACCATGCACACTGAGAGATAGCCTCATCTTTTCTAGTTACATATGGGTTTTTTCTGCCTTCGTAGCAATAGCCCTGTTTCCTTCCTTTCCCTCCCTTCATCCCTGGAGGTGATAAAGAAATATGTATATGTAGTACTTAGGGACATAGTCTAGTAGGTGATGCTGGAGGTAGGTTTGTTTCAGAGCTGCGTTGCTGCTATGAGAAGCTCTGCTGACAGTTATGTATGTCAGTCATCAAAACACTCTCACAAGGTTCTGATAAGTCTAAATAATACCTCTTTACAGTCAGTGTCACTGTGGAGGGCATGAAAGTCGTCTTTTAAATTCGTTCCTCAGTATAATCTGAATGTACCTGTATTGTCTACCTGGCATTTTCTGAACACAGTCAAATAAATTTGGCGTCAGCTGCCATGGGAACTGTCCTGAATAATCTCATGTAGAATAACACAGTTTCATATTTCAAACGTATCTGTACAGTAGCTAGCTTAGAGATTCGTGGCAGGGCTTTGTGTGCTAAATTGTTGCTTTTTTTTTTTTTTCTACTTAGAGGCTGTGGTGAGCACTGTGTTGCTGCCTGGTCTGTTGGATATGAGGATCAATGGCTCAGCATCACAAGTTCTTGCAGAAGCTCTGGCAACCCTGAGAGCAATGTTCACACCTCTTGACTTGTTTACACAGGTGCTTTCCAAGCCTAAGAACCCACGTAAGTACACAGCACTATGTCCACATCATTACATTAGATGCACAGGCAGCTTTTACTCCTTCACAAGAGCTCTCTTGAATGGATATTTTACATCACACAAAACATTTTTAATAACTGAAAAATGTTCTTAGGTAGGTTGGAGAGTTTTCCAAGCTTGGATTACATCTTGAGCCTGCAAGGTATTGAATCCAAGGGATTTGATTTAGCAAAGCATTTCTGGAGCTACTCACATGCTTAAAAGTACACAGCTATTTGGCACTGCTTTGCTAAACTGATCAGCAAAACGTTGTGATCTGAAGTTTGAGTGCACAGTGGGAACTGAAGGCAGGCTGACAGGGAATAGGCAGGCAACCAACCTGAAAAACAGCCTTCATCTCCAAAATTGCATTAAGATAGTCTGGCTTCCTGTGTGATACAGAGTACTTGTTTCTATGACAAGAGCCTTGCAAAGGTTAAATGAAGTAGATGCTTAATATAAAAGACTTCTGAAGCCATAAAGCACTGGTTATTTGACACAGAATTTTTCTGCTCCTGGGGACAAGTTAACAAAGGTGTATCTCTTCCAGAGGATTTTCAAAGACAGCTAAACAACCAAACAGCCAAATAAAAAGCCTTTTTATTAGAAATGTTACCTGTTTCAGCTAAGTTCTGTGATCTAAAAAGCTTACTTCAGACAAAGAGCCTCAGCACAAGCTCCTGCAGTAAGGATGGTTTGGGTCATTGTTCCTACAATTAACTGATGTGACCTGGTGGGAAGATGTGAAAATAATCTTGTCAAATCCTTACCATGTCATTCTCAACTACTTTCAGATTTACTATGGGCTCCTGCAACTGGAGGTGTGAGTCAGACTGGCCCCAGTCACTGAAAATATGTCTGAGAAACTGTGCTGTAAGGAGTTCCTGATGCAAGCCCTGGGGTAAGAGGCTACAAATTGGGGTTGTATTACCATTTACATGGAGCCAAGGCTAGAAACCCTACACTGATAAAATACTTACCAAGCAGAAAGACAGCATTACGCTACCAATTATAATGAACAAGTGTCAAATCATTTTTTTTTTAGAAGAGATTTATTAAGCATATCAAAGCATCCAGAAGCTATATTAGAAAATGTTCAGGACCTCCTATTAACATCTTTCTCACTGAACAGTCGTAGATATATTTGACAGAAACAAGGACTATTAAAAATACAACAACAAAATGCTACATCTAATGTACAAGTTTTGTTTTTCCAAGAAATGCAATATAAGGGATAAATTCAAGTCCTGCTGCTGTCAATAGATAAAGACCATTATTCTTCAGTGGAACAAAAGGTTTCACTGTAGAACTTCTGTATGAGATACGAGTGATCTACATTTAAGAGGACAGTGTATCTGTGGAAAGATTTTTACAAGTCATTCTTCATAGCATGTATGTAAGTGATAATTAAATACAGTTCTTGGGTGATAAAGATATGGAGGAAAAAAAAATAATAAAAAGGACTTTGATGATCACATATAGGTTCCACTGAAGCAAAGAAAGGTGATATGCTGGTCTATGGACAGCTGCTAGCTTCAGGTTTGGGTCACCTGCCTCCAAAGCCTTTGTTTTTATCTGTCCACTTGGAGCTAAACTCAAAAAGACTCATGATTCAACTACAGGATGCCATACTCAGCATCCACAGCCCTCAGACAATGGCTCCTTATTACAAGATACATCAGTGCTTGCTGCCAGAGCCCAGATCAACATTATCACCAGTGGAGGAGAGGTTCCTACACGCAACAGTGACCCAGGGAAGCAGTATTTCCTGCAGCAGGATGGCACGAGGCCACCAACTATTTCAGCACCAGCAATTGGATGGTGACTAACTGGGTGCCAACAAGGATGAGGCAGCTGTGTTCAGATTCTCCCCAGGATGGACAAGGAAGAAAAAAAAGCCCCAAGTTCCAGCTCTAAGACAGTGTTTTAAATCATTAAGCTTAAATAGCACGATGCACAAAGGAGGCAGGCTGTGGTTTAATGCACACTTGCTGGTATTGTCTATTTTCCAGCAGTGGGATGCCTGTGCTCAGCTGGCAGGCTGTCAATTCTCCTCCTCAGCTGATTGCTTTCTTCTGTACATGGCCAAGGCTCCCAACTCAAGGCAATGGATCCCATTTCAGCTGTAGCATGTCAAAGCTTAGTTCACTGACTCGATGCCCTTAGCTTCTCAGTTCTTCAGTTCTTCATTTGTACAATTAACTAGTTGTAATTACTGCTTCACCAGGGTGTTGTAAAAAACTAAAATGCTAAAAACTGTAACAGGCACTTAGATATTGGTGAGTGATGTGTAGCCTCCTAAAGAAAAAAGAAAAAGATAAAATCTGAACACAGTTGGAGCAGTTTAAGTTTCTGCCCTGCACAGACAAACGATCTGGAATAAGGACTCCTGCAGCACGTTGGCATGGTGTATTCCCCCTGAATAATGCCATTTTTCTAAGTGCAAAGGTCCCTGAGAAAGTCCATGGTCAAGCTACCATGAGCCACCCCAAGTCAGCTCCTTCCTAGCATGCTCTGGCCCACAGGCACAGGCTGCTTTGCTGCCAGCACAGGCACGTACTGCCCTTGTGCTGTTCAGGTGGATATAGCTCATGTTTTTAAGATGGTCTGTTCTCTTTTTCCATGAGATAGAGGTGGTACCAAATTCCTAGGATAATTCTGACACTGCAGCCAAAGTGTTTGGACTGCATGGTGAGTAGATCCAGCCATCACAGTGCTCAATGCAAAGCCCCTACAACCTGGTGGAAGGGCTCAGCATTGGCCCTGATGGTCACTGCCCCTTTTCACCAAACAGAGCTACAGTACTGGGAATAATAGTAGGGTGGTGGTCACAGCCCCTTTGGAAAATGGGAAATATCTGCAGAAAAATGGTTCAGATCCTTTGATACATGGAGGGATACTGCTCTGTGTGTCCCAGCACTTTATAAGAAATCAAATTTTTTTCCATTCTAGTCTTCTCTTAAGACAAAGAAGAGGGTGCACATGGCAAAGTACGGGGCAAAATTTAAAAACCTGGTGTGATTTTAGAGCTAGTGCCAAGATAAGCAACGTGGAAGTAATTCCCTGTTCAGCCCATGAGTTTAAACTTCAGATAAGCAACGTGGAAGTAATTCCCTGTTCAGCCCATGAGTTTAAACTTCATTTGTGCCATTTGCTTCTTTCTTTAGTCCTTCTTGTTCCTCTCTCAGAGGTTCCAACTCAGGTCCATCCTGTACGTGTTCTTTGTTCCAGTTATTTCTGCCTTCGTTTTCTGTCCTTACAGGTTTAGGATCCTCTTCTTTTGCCTTCCTTTTCTTCTCCTCCTTGGCAACCATACGGTAATTATAGTAATTCATGATGAACAGAAATGTTCCTGCCAGGACCATCACAGCCCCGCATTTAATGAACATATATTTATAGTCCCCAAAGGTATCGATAAGCGTTCCTGTAAAAGACATATTTAATAAATAAATAAATAAACTCAGAGATGAAGGAAGGACTACTGAGTTATCAGTTCCTGTCTATAAAGAGGCACCCTTGTGGCTTTAGGATAAAATAAAACATCCTCTGTACTTCTGATCCCACAAATACTTCGTGCTCCACTTTACATCCTGTGGGTAGTTAACGTTGATGTAGGTAATGCTACCAAAAAATTGTATAGTAAAGTGGAATGGGATAGTGGCAGCTTCCTGGAAGCTGTGTGTGAGATGGCACCTGGCCACTGGGCCTGGCCTCAGACTCGTGACAAAGACACACCAATTTATTCCACCACGGGTCATTCTCCAGCATCGGAGGGGACTCAGCTTTTGGTCACAGCTGCCCTTTCTGCATTTCTGCCTGTGATCTGAGGATGAAAGTGCACTGTGTGGAACTGGAAAACATTAGTTCCAGGGAAAGCAAAGATGATGTTTTCAGTGTCAGATAATTTCAATGCCAAGACAAATGTGACAGGTTCCTCTAAAAGGTTAATGCCTCTGTTACAGAGTAACAGAGTAATTGAAAGGAGACGGCTTAATTGAAATGTCAGTGTTCTCCATTATGTCAAAACGTAATGCAAATCTTATTGGGATTATGATCCTAAGCATTAATTCCCACTTACTGGGGCATCACGGACCATTCGTAACATCCCAGATCCTAATTAAAGAAAGACCCACTCCTAACCTGGCATTCATAGTGCAGATAGACCTCTTTGAAACTGGCCCATCATCCATTAGCTCTCTGACTTTTTGGAATATGTTCTCCTCCTTAAAGTGAGGGATCTTAATTACTCCCTGACTGACCCTTAATGTGAAAAGATGATGATTAATTATCCCACTGCATAACAGTAACAAGGGATTCTATGGCCACCAAATACGTTTCTTGATCACAAAAAGAGTAACTTTCAACTGTTTTTGGTCACTAACTCTCCCTGAATTACTCTCAGATGTCTTCGTACGCCATTTTCAATGCACGGTGTATTTCACGTGGGTGGTGAAACATCAACCAAATGCTAATTGCAAAATTTTTTTTCCTTTTCTGCTAATCAGGATGACCTAGAGGTCTCCTAAATAGGTTTCAATGAGAGTTTTAATGAGTCGAGTATTGGAAAATACAACAGTAGGATAGCCTACCTCTTTTCCTTTGAGAATAAGATAAAGCCATAAAACACACTGGGAACAATTTACTTAGTTCATTGAAGCAGAACCCTGCAGTAGGTTATTAAAATGCCAAAGAACCAATAAATTTGCTGCTTATTAAAGTAGCAGGGAAAACCCTACAAAACTAATATTACTGATTATTACATAAAACTGCTTTAGCCTCATTAGCAGTCTCTGGTCATTAAGTTATTTTTCCACACAGAAAATTATGTAGCTCAGAAAATGGTCATTTTTAAATTGTATTTTCTTTGTTTGTCGTTAGTTGAATACATGAATATCTAAGACAGCAAGAGGATACAGCTGCTTCTGTCACACTAGATGAGCTACACGTTAATATGAAGAATTGAATGGCTCTGCAAAACATGTCATTTAGCCAGCTCTCACTTTGAATCTAGGAAAGGAGGTTAAACTATCCTCATTCCAGACCCTCTTTAAATTTATTACGATATCATCAAACTCAGAGGAATTAGCAGAATTTAACTTTTATATATTCAAAAACACACAGAACAACAGTCACCAAATCATGAGTTGGAAGGGACTTTGAATATTGCTTCAAGACATCTGTAAGTGGAAGTAATCAAAGCCTTAAAGACAAATAGCGCCTGTTAGGTAAAAACCTGACCTTGCATCAACAAGAGGATTTCATGGGATTTTAAGCATTTGAAAGGATAAGGGCCTGAAAGGTCACTCTTCACACTGCTGACTTCAACTCAAGTGCTACACAGAAAGGAGTAGAAGAGAATTACTGGATGAGACACTGGCAGAAAAAAAGGTGGGTGGGAAGAAGAGAAAAGAGGTTTTGAATCACTTCTTACAAACTGTGCTGGCAAGAAGTTACATAAGAACCCTTTGAGGGAGCAACTAGCCAGTGGAAGCAGAGGAAGGAAGAACACTCACCTCCAATTGGTGGTCCCAGCAATATCGTGCAGCACTCCGCAATGGTGACCAAGCCAACAGCGCTTGTGAAGCGGCTAGCTCCCACAAGGTCCATGAGAGTTTCAAAAAGCATGGCACAAACCATGCCAAAGGCCAAGCCAAAAAAGATGGAGTAAATGACGAGCCCTGTGTAGCCAGAAGCCAAGGGGCACAGAAGATGGCAAGCGCCATTGAAAGCAATGGAGAAGCTGAAGAAGTATTGAATCCGTGGCCTCACCCACTTGCTGTTTGCAATGATGCCAGTGGTCGGCCTGGCAATCATATCCACAATAGCAAGAATTGAAAGGAGGAAAGCAGCTGAATATTCATCAATGCCTATGTGCTTTGCATAGGGCGCCAGAAAAACAATGGGGGCAAAGAAGCCCAGGAACATGAGCACATTTCCAATCAAATAAATCAAGAACCCTCTGTGCTTAAAGAGGGAAAAATCGAGGTACTTATTGACTTTTCCACAACAGCCTTTTTCTTCTTCCTCTTCTGTTTTGGTCTCCTTAGGGATGTTAGTGGAACTGTCCATTTCTATGGCATCCTTAGTGACATCTTTCAGGACCTCCTTCCCTTCCTCAGTTGACTGGGTTTTGACTGAGGCTTTGCCTGCACTGATGGGTCTGAAGAGAGCTCCAGCAACACAGCAGTGTAATAAAATTGCCCCAAGAATTAAAAAGCTGCCCCTCCAGCCATAGTTGTCAAAAAGGAACTGGTTGAGAGGAGCCAGGGTGCAAAGCATGACGGGGCTCCCTGCCATAGCAAGGCCATTGGCGATAGGTCTTCTCTTCAAAAAGTATCTCCCTATGATGATCACTGATGGCTGGAGGTTGAGAGCAAGTCCCAGTCCTGAAACAAAGAAAAACAGTTGAGGCATACAAGGAAAGCTTTGAGACCTGTTGTGTCCTCAAATTACTGCTGTAGGCAGATTCATGGAGAACTGGTCCCTCTTCAATATGAAAATCTGGTGCTAACCACCAAACCACATCATTCTCGTGTGTACTGCAGCCAGCACTCCTTCCATGGGTGGTGGGCACCAGACATGCCCAGAAAGGTCACATCAGGCTGCCCACATGCTCCTTATTTCTTGGCGTGAGTGAGACAGGTCTGATGCATAAGATTTAAAGGTCTGCAAGTACGCAGCAGAACAGCTACTGAGGATACCAGTTACACAGGACGGTAGAGTGTT
Source organism: Oreortyx pictus (assembly GCA_036925125.1). NCBI lineage: Eukaryota > Metazoa > Chordata > Aves > Galliformes > Odontophoridae > Oreortyx > Oreortyx pictus. The sequence continues at coordinate 4,984,332 of JAUPFR010000015.1, forward strand.
TCTTCTAATTAAAATAGATTTTTATTACATTTAGAAATAGAAATGATATTATAACTCTGCACTGCTAATTCAGCAAACCAGCTTCTCTCACACAGCTAAAACCTGAAAGAAGAAACACCAAATGCTATGATGGCCTCTACTCTCCGTGGTTCTATTTAAGAGCACTAGCGAATGATAATCTCTTCTCTTCACACATTTCTATGATTGGTAGTATTTCCTAACAGAATTAAATTTGCAAAACTCTGTAAGAATGACATTTTAAAATTATACCACATCTTTTTTGGCCTATCATCTAGGAAAGAATGAGCCACATTAGAACAAAGCAGAGACGTAATCCTTGAAGTGATTATACCAGAGAACATGAATCCTGAAAATAGGGTCATGCGGATTTTTTTCTTGTTCATTAGTCTATATAATTAGTTTGTTTAACTCTGCAGTACATAATTAGGCATATTGCTTTACAGAAGAGAATTTAGAAAGGTCAAGGTCCTCAAAATTAATTAAGGAATGTTGTCATTAGTCACTGATAGAGTAGAAACCAACTGATGCAGTAGAATTTGACTGATGTTAGATAGCTTAAATTTGAACAGTTTTACAAAATTATACTTTTTTTACCAAGCCTCAGATAAGTATTGTTTTAATAGCTTGCAAATTTACAGTACCAAAAAGAAATCAAGACGACACCTCTGCAACTAGGCTTGAGAGGAAACACATTCTCAATATGAAATTCTGGTTCTGGAGAGTCTGTACATTTGGTGGGTCTTTGGGAAGTACAGATTGTTCCTAATTCATAAGGGATGGGGATGGGATTCATGCCTGTAAGGAGAGCTGACCCCAAAAGCTGTGCAGGCAAAACACAGCATTGTGAGAGAGAACAGCTGGAAGCACTCAGAAATGGGAATTATTTTCACCCAAGAAGAAGCAGCACAGTGGACTAGAATCTGCTTTAACTCTGTATTCCCAGGCTGGTAGATATGTGCAAACACTGAACTGTTGTTTTCACAGAATCTTTTATAGATCAATTTCATATTGTGAGGTGAAGGAAAATCAGACTAGATGCCAGCTGCCCACTTAGCCAATGATCAACTTGAATCTTTTATTATATGAACATTAATTTGCCAGTCAGACAAATCTAATTTAATATTACATCATGCTCTTCCCATTAATTAAATTTGGAGAGTTTCAAATTGACTGACTGGAATTTCAATTTACTTCAAGCTTTTGGCTGGCTTTAGGTGGAAATATTTATTTCCATTTTATTCCAGCTTTTTGAAACTATAGTAACTTTGCTATGACTGAAGTTGTTACTCAAACAAAAACTTTTTTTCCCCATGAATATGTCATAGAGGTCTATTGGTGGTGTTGCACGAACAGAAGCAAGCCTGTGCTGGACAGAACATCCTTCCCTAGATTAAATTCATCTTCCCTCCCTAGTAGAAGGAAGTAATGGTGCTACAGGAGTGAGACGAGTAGCTATTGATCTTGTTTTTCCTTTATTAATAAGGGAAGACCCTTCCAGGTTTTTCAAAGCTCAGCCTCAAGAGTTGAAGCAAAGAAGCCAGTTTCATTTTTCCTCATGCTTCACCCTGGATTCCATTGTATTTAATGATGGCCCGTTGGTAGAGATTAAACTGAAATCAGACCAGTCCTTATTGGCTTGCATTTAGCTTTGAAAATCTGCTGCTTCTACCTCAGATGTGAAGAGACGTGTGTCTGAATATCTATCTGTCCCCGCTGGCATCCATCCAGGCCCGCAGCCTGCACACCACATTTCTTTGCCCAAGTGCTACAGGTAAACAAAGCAATTAATGAGCAGGAGGACCTGGGTTTTGCAGCACGTGCAGGGAAGTGCCTCGTGCAGCCCACGGCTCGGTGCCATCACACACAGAGCTGCTTCAGAGCCGCCTCTGACAGCATCCAACAAAAGCCCAACCCCTGCTCTGCATACAAATGGAAGGAGACAAAAATGAGGAAAGTAAGGGAGACTGCCATGTCCAATCCCTCTGCTGTAAATAGATGCTTCCTATTCTGCTCCTCTGAAGAGGTTTCTATTAATATGCCACAGGCACAGGACTGTGGTAGAGACCTCCCAGTACCAACTGTCCTGTCATACCTCCACCCCTGGGCATTCTGGGAACTCAGACTTTGATATCAGTCCAGAAAGGAGGCTGGAAAATGTGTGATGTTTACAGTCTGCTGTCCAGCCATTGCAGATCACCCCCACAGGAGGCTCCCTCCTCATACAGGAACACGATCTCATGTGATGAACAGGCAGCTTCATAATTGCCCTTGAAGGCTTCCATGTTAGGCCTGGCCAGCAACAGCACTTCAGGCATAATTAGAGGCATCAAGCACGTTAGCAGGATTACAAACCTCTTCCTCTCTCCATCAAATTAATATTCCTTCACCAGCACACACACCATGCCTGGAAATGATGGGTCATTAGCTAAGACCTCATCCATACAGCCACCCTCAAATGCAGCATGCAGGAGGAAAGGCATCTCCAATGAAAAATGTGCCTCTCTGAGAAAACATCCCAGCTCTACCAATAAGGATTTATAGTTTCCACATGCTCATCCAGCATTAGTCAGCTTACTAGAGACATTATTTTTTTGTTGGGGAATGATGCAAGCCCACGTATCACTACATTTTGAGATGGAATCCTACATGAGGATTTATTCAGTACTGTGCAGATTTGATAAAAGCAGTACTGGTGTAGAAGAGAGACACAAACTTTCCATCTTGATTTACCTTGATTTTAAATGATGGATTCACACTTTTCATGTTCAGAGAGCAGCAGCACCTCATGTGGCTGCACTGAGCCAGGAAACATTCAGGTAAAGCATGCACCTTGCAACCTCGAAGGCAAGTTTTAAACTACTGGGCCTACGCTTACTCTGGATAGAATTTCCAATACAGAGATTCATATTTCACTACAGAAAATTCAAAGGATAGCTTTAATAAGAAAATATAATTGCTGTGGGTTGTTCTGTTCATCCAGCTCTAATGAATATTGTTTTCAGATAAAGACTTCCTAGCCTGGCACGCTGGCAAATGGCACGTAAACCAAAGCAACTCCCTGTAATTTCATTTCATATGTCTCACAGAGGGAAGGTAACACGCAGCTCCGTCAGAGCACGGGTACGTTCTTCACAGCTGCACTTGTACCTGGGAGGGCTTGTCCTGCCTTGGGCAGAGCACAGTCAGCCCGCATTGACTTCAGCAGGAGCTGAGGGCACTGGTGGCCATCCTCACCATTGCTGCTGGCTGACAGCACTCAGCTACAAAGAGCACATCCCTGCACGCGATGGTCAGCCAGGGACATGGAGCTAAGCCAGGAACCAGCTCCGTGATAAAGCTCAGCTGCTGCAGTCAACCAGCCAGGCCCCAGCTGCCAGATATGCCACCACATTCCCATTGCCATTAGCCAAAAGGAGGATGCCCAAGCCACCAGAAATGAACTTCAAGTGTGGGTCAAAAGGAGATGCTTTCTTCTTACCTGTAATGAAGCCCACGCAGATGTAGAGCTGTACAATGCTGGTGCAGAAGGCAGCTGAGACCATCCCAATGCCACACAGCAGGCCTCCAAGGATAACCACAGGTCGGCTGCCATAGCGGTTCACTAAAATGCTGCTAATGGGACCTGAGGAAAAAGAGAAATAAGGTCCTCAAAGAGGGCATATCCAACAGAAAGCATGTTGAACTAGCACTATTAGTACCCCGGGGTGCTGCTGACAGGTTCTAGTGTGTCTTCAGGAAGAAAACAGAAAAAGAAAGTTGATCTGCACTGTGTGGGGATGGAAACATCCCATTCAACATGGTGGCTGTGATGGTGACCGTCCCTGCCCCAGGAACAAACAGCTTCATCACTGAAGGCAAACAGCAATACTGGGTGAACACACCAATCCCAGCACAGGAACTCCATGATTTATTAGGATGCATAACCACATGCACAAAGCAGTGGTTCATATTTTGAGGCTGATATCACGAACACTGTTGCATTTTTAATGTCTCTACTTAATGCAATTCCGATACTGCTGACCAGGATTGAAGCTTGAGCAGAACAGTTAATTAATTCTTAATAGCAGCCTCTGTCGGTAGAAACAGTATGGGATGATGGATGAACTGGTTCCAAAGAACCAGTTTGGTCTTGTATTTATGTAAAGAAGTGGTTCAGGAAAGTGCAAAATGATGAAAGAGAGAAATGGCTTAACAAAGAGTGCAGATATCGAAAGGAAGCATTTAAATCTGAGGAAGTGAAACAAGACGGTGGCTTTGAGCAGAAGCTGTTGTTTGTTGTAGTCCAAGTTAGCTGTAGGAGCCATAGAAATCGGAATAGCAGATGTTGGAAGGACTATGAAGGTTTCAGGTTCCAACTCCTGCTCGAAACAGAACCAGTTTTGCTGAGTGTTTATCTAAGAAGGGCACAGAGCACACCCCTGGGGCATCCTCCATGAAGGCAGTGTCCCAACCACACAGCTCCCCGTTCTCATCTCTCCTGAGCAGCTGGGAGGGGGGGGGATCTCAGGCAGGCTTTGCTGCAGGTCTGGGTGACCTTCAGCTAACAGTCTTCATCTGCTATCATCAGCCTTATCAGCCCTACAATGGGATAATCAGCCCGATTTGTTTGCCCGTCTGGGTGGAGAGCCGTAGTCTCAAAGGTGCTATCAGCCTGAGCTGGGCTGGGCTTTTGTGGAATGGCAAAGAGCTTAGGAGCAGCCTTAATCTCTCCCCTTTGCACCCTGAAACATTAACTTCGAGGCACCATGAGCTTGTTTTGCTTAAGCAGCACAGCATATGGGATCACAGCTCACGCATGTGAGTGGCAGAATTGGGGCTGTCTGGACAGTTCACTCACATCACATTGGCTTTGGAGACCTCAAAGATACCAACTGCAACCAGGGAGAGGAGAAAGCCAGGAGCAGAGCATCTCCTCCAAACCTTTCCAGACACTGGAGAATCCACAGCAAAGGTCACAATGAGTGCATCTGCCTGACCAATGCCTTATGAGACACAGGAGAATCCAACACATGGCTTCAAACAGACAGGAAACCAAACCTCCTTGTGCTGCTCACAGGGCAAAGGTTTCATAACAGTCCTGGGCAGACCTTTTAAATGCACTGAAGCAAATCACGTTCTCCAAATTATTTCCACTTAAGTCATTTGGACCTACAGAAACACAGAGGTGACTGTCCGTAGGCTTTAAAGGAGCAGCCTTTCAGTAGCTGTCCCATCTCTCGGCAGAAACTCTGGCACGCAATATGTCACAAAGCTGTGCACACTTCAGCACGCAGACCCTGACAGTGAGGGCACAAATCACAGCCACACACACCTCCACCCTGCCCAGGTGTCTGCAGCCATCAGTGTCACCCCAACAGATGCCAACGCACTCCTCCTGCCCTGCAGGACCCACAGCACACTGCTCGTAGGGAGCAGCCGTCAGACAGGAGACCAGAGAGCAGTGTTCTGGGGAGCTAGAGGGAACATCAAATAGCTCACGTCAGGGGGAGGAATTAAGAAGAGGGAACAACAAAGCTGTGGACCGCCGTGATGGGAAATGGGAAACGAGATTACTACTTTGCTTGCAGCTATTGCAAAAATTAAAAGTGTGACAGCATCTGGAAACGGAGTGGAACTGAAAAAACAGGACCTGTCATTTAACGGTTATTCAGCATGCATGAAAAGAATAAAGATGGTGTGCATTACCACACAGAAGCCTATTACAGGAACTTAGATCCCAAGGCACCTTTGCTTGCTCACACTGCCTGGTGTGCAGGAACCACGGGCTCCTGTCCTCAAACCCAACTCACTCATCCAAAGAGCTAACAGGGGTTGGGCTGATTTTCTTTAATTGCAGAGCCAGGTGAGGATGGGACTAGAGAAATACCCAACTATGCTCAGAAAGCTGCCATTTTCCAGGCCTGACCTTGCACAGCCAGCAATGGGAATGCTATTGGAGTCCCCAAGAAGTCATTCTAAGGAGCAAAGGTCATCTCAGCTGCAGAGCATGGCACTATGGGGACCAGAGCAGCATCACCGAGCCAGCGTCCTCCCTACAGAATCCCCATCACAGCAGAGAGTGCACAGCAATTTCTAATGGGAAAAACAGAGGTAAAATTCAATCATTCCCTTGCACCACACTGTATTTAAAGCATGAAACTGTTGACACAGGACTGCCAACGGGGAGAAGGGATGGCATACCTCACTCAGAGAACTGCTCGCACCAAATAGTCCCTAAAGATGGTGCTGGGACCATTGCTCTTTAGGAAGACTGACATCACACAGAGCACCATCCCCAGCTCAAATAAATCATCCTGGTTTAGTGCCCTTCCTGCACAAAGCCTCTCCTCTCTCATACCTGTGACAGCTTTCCATCGGCTGTCAGCTGGGGCATGGAAGGCCGTGACAGAGGCTGATCCCAACTGCACACAGAGCACAGCAGCTCGCAGCTGGGAAAGCACGCAAGCCCTGCCTCATTTGTTAGCTTGTCCAATTACTTTTCACCTTGAGTTTTGTGTTTGCAGACATGAAAAGGACTCTGAAGAAGAGACTGTAAAACCACGAAGAAAAGTACCCAGGGCTCTTCCCATCTCTCCCCCATAAAGCCAGGCCATCACGTCGTTTCTTCTTGAGCCACTGAACTATGGGGCAGGCACATGTGGCATTTAACAAGAAATATCAATCAGGACTGGCTTAAACTCCTGCAAGTGTGACAGTGCTCACGAAATAGATACCTGAATTGCTTTTCTGTTTTTCTCAGTAAGCCTTATGAATTTTTTATGAGCAGCAAAACTTCCAGTGTCGGTGCAAAACACCAATGTATTTTTAACAAGCATTCTATTTAAAGTGTTCTTCTCTCCCTTACCTCTGACCACACACGTATTCCTCATTTGCAAAGCCTACGTCGTCAGTTTTGTTTTTATTTTTTAACTTAACCAGCTATTAACAGCACCAATTTTCCCCATCTTCAGCGGAACGAACCTGGCTGGGATGAATTGCTGCCGAAATGTTTCTGCACCGTATCCGAGAGGGCTTTATGCAACATGGGCTTATCCACGGTTTCACAACACCGACCTTCTGACCGTGCAAACACGAATGCCACATTTCTGCTACGAGGACCACGTGATGGCCGTGCAGGTGATAAAACAGCAATGCTTCAAAGTGCGCTCTGTGTGGGGTGGAGATGTGGGAGCAGCAGTGTCCCCAGCACTGGGGCTGCACGCACAGCTCAGCTTTTCTCAGCTTTCCAAAGAGCTGTGGCTGTGCAGACGCTGGTCAGAGCTGCCCAGATGATAGTTTATGTTTTCCAATCTGCTGTGAAAGCACAGATAATGCGCAGAGGCTCAGCCGGACAGGACTGGCGCAGGCTGCATGGAGTCACTGGGGACAGAAGGAGTGAGCGTACCCAGCTGGGAGGAAGGGAGGGAAATCATTTATACTAATAAACCAAAGCCTATTATTACACCAGTGGTAAAACAACGGCAGCAGCAGGCCTGCAATTTCCTCAGTAATAATCTCATTCCCTCGGTGGGATAACAACACTGCCGTTGGCCTCGTAATTTATCCACCAGGGTACCAGCCCTTTGTAGCAGAGCAGCCTCCTCATTACCCAGGCAATGAAAGAAGTGCCCTGTGTTATTAACAGACTGCCAGGACACATGAGGGTCTGAGGAGCACGTGCACCCACCAGACACATCCTTGGAAAGCCAAGGACCCTAAACACATATGCATTTTCCACAGCAGGCAGCACTGTGGGGTTAAAAGGAAAAAACAAAAACAAAAACAAAAAAACAAAAAACAAAGCAGATAAGATCCGAGCTTGAGAAAGGCAAAGCATCCTCATCCTTAACCAGCAATCTTATCTGATCAGTGCCTCGGCATTTCAATTCCCAGCCCGCACTACTGATGCTCTGCAGAGCAGCCACAGGCCAAAAGCTCCAGAATCAGGGCTGGAGCCAAGGTCCTTTGTGTCACTTCGTATTTAGGCAATTAAATAACTGCTCCTGAAAGGGGACAGCATGGCAGGTGCCAAGCATGCTGCTGCTTGTGCTCAACACTTTCTTGGGCCGCTGGGTTGGACCCCAGCACACCACAGCTGCTCACCTTCAGAAGGTCACGGCTTCACGTTTTCTGAATTTCTTTCCCATGGTTTTTGTAGCTAAGCTTCTACTTTGGCAGAGCCACACCTTTTTGTCCCTTCCATCATGAAGTCCAGCTGCAGAACCATTCCCTACACATATATTCCAACAAATTAACTTCTTTTGCTCGCCCCTTTTTACACCCTGCTCTACATGGGCATTCTCTCCTAGGCCTTTGTCCATCCTCCAGGAGCGTTGTGTAATTAGACTGAGAGAGCATGCATGCTGAGCAATCATAGAACCATTAGGTTTGGAAAAAAACACACTAAGATCACAAAGTCCAATCATACAACCACTCCAAATGTCCTCACTGACCATGTCCCTCAGTGCCACCTCTCCACGATTCTTGAACACTTCCAGGACACTGACTCCGCCACATCCCTGTGCAGCCTGTGCCAGTGCCTCGCCACTCTTTTTGTGAAGAAATTTTTCCTAATATCCAATCTGAACCTTCCTTGATACAACTTAAGGTTATCACCTCGTGACAAGGTGGCCTCAGCACTCTTGCACCCCTTCCTGCAGCAACACACAAACACATCCCGTCCTCACAAAGGGAAGAAGCCTTCACACATGTTAACTTCACATTTTGGAGTGAATTATAACTTACTCCTGGGCTTAATAACTGCCTGCAAAACATTAACAATTCCCCAACCAAAAGCTTTTGCTTTCTTCTAGCTCATATTAATCTCTGTTTTTATTAAGTCTATCACATCTCTATTACTCCTGCCCGGTGACCTTGCTAGCTCCAGTGAAGGACAAAATGATAAAGCTTTGTGACGAAGTCCACGAACACAGAAATATTTCACCCTAACCTATAGTGCTATTATTGCTCTTAACCAGAACAGGGCTATTTAAAAAAATAAAAAATATAAGTACATACATGGTGACCTTGTTGGGTTTGAGTGCTTTCTGAGAGTCAGGAGAAGTATATGAATCCATAGCATCATCCATTACAGAAATCAAATCATCTTTCACCTGGTTTCCTAAACAAAATCCACGCAGATAATAGTGCTGCTACACCAAGTACTGCCTCGGTGTGGGAAGACGCTGTGCTTCAGTGACACAGGGAAGCTCCTTCATCCCTGTGGGTCTCGAAGAGATGGCCACAGTGAGCAGAAGGATGGAATGAATCTGTGATCACACACTATACAGCGGAGCTGTGCTCATTCTGGGATCACCTGGGCTTGGTTCCCAGCATCAGCACGGCCACCGCAGGTAACAGTGTGATGTGCCATGTGGGGTTCCTCTTGCTTCCTCTATACAAAACAGCCAGGCAGAACAACGCACGTTCAGTTACAAAAAGTGATGGAAAGACCATCCTGCAGCCCCTCAAACATAACGCAGACCGGTAAGTCCTTTGCTCCTTAGAATCACAGAACCACGACGGTTGGAAAAGACCTCTAAGATCATCTAGTCCAACAGCCACACCCCTGCCATCAATATTTCAGCAGGACACACAGAACACCATCCATCTCCTCTGGTTGGAGCCCCTCCTGCCCTGGAGCTGTGGGTATTTGCAAGCCCTGTAGCTGTCCACAAGCAGCTGAGTTGAGTGCACAGACTTGGGTGAGGTCTTCTGGAAGCAGAGGAGGTTTTGACGAGGTTTAGACCAGAGCAGAAGAGAACATATGCGGCTTTGATTAAGTTAAGATCTGCGGAATCAAACTCATTATTAATATAGCTTGATGCCACTGCATGTTGTAAGGTCCTTTCTAAACCTGTCACTGCAATTTATCATGCCAGCAATGTAATAAAATACAGCTATAAAATTTTGGATTAAATGTTCAAGGTCAGTGGTTGACTTTCAACTTCCCAATCTCTTGCTTGCTGCTGTAGCTGATGCTCTATTAAGCAGTTACAAGCTCTGGGAGAAAGTTTCTTTTGAGAAAAGACTCAGTCGTGGGGCACCTCCAGAATTAAATCTTTGGACATTTCATTCAATTTCAAAACAATAAATAATAAATAACAAGAGCAATGAATACTGGCTGGCTTCGGGACAAGGTTTTCGGTTCAGAAACACTCGGGCTTTTGTTGTATTTGCAAGAAGCAGCAATCTGTGCCTATCTTTGTAAAACAGGCAGGTGATTTTCTAATTTTTGTAGAAATTGGGAGATGTAAGAACAGTACCCTGGAGATTTGGGAAGTACCACAGCAGGTATAGCAAGACAAAGATCAAGACTCCACTGCGCTCCATAAACTCTAACAGCTGGCCATAATGTAAGGCATTATTCCAGCCCCCAGTCCTCACCTCCTTAAAGCCCTAGAGAGGCCCAGTGCTGCTACAAGAACATTGCTGCTATTAAATCGTTAGCGTTTCTATTTTGTATGTAGGTTGCTCTGAAAGTAATGCCTCCTATTTACTGCTATGGAAGGTACAATAGATAAAAAGACCACAGAGAAACTATTTGATTGAGAGGAACACCGGGCTGACAGCTTTGCTGCACACAGATTCATTTTACTGATTGTTTGTGAGCGGCAGAATTGTTCTCTGCAGCCTCACTCAGATTGCGAAATACAAGCACACATTCTATCTGCAGCAAGGAGTGCCCCCCAAAAACAAATCCGTGCATCAAAGAGCACACCAAGAAAGTGAGGAACTGCTTCCTAAGGATGTTTGCAATCAACAGCTGCTTCGCTGTGCTGGTGCCATGGCACAGAGGACCGAGCAAGCTGCTCTCTTTGTCTTCTACATTTCAAGCAGAACAGTGGCACCAAGACTTTGCCCTGGGTTGTAACAGAGAGGATCACAGTAGGTTCTCAATTGAGCATTGCTTACACTTCTCTATAAAGCATCATTACTTTCATTAAGAACTGCACCACAGTGAGTGCATTACTGGGGAAGAAAAATATACCAGTTTAACAAAAAAAAATTCCAGAATTGATTTCATAGCCGAGATAAATTCTGATGCTGTTTCCTGCAATCAGAGAGCATACTTTCTGTCTATCTCCTATTGCAGACTTTATCAAAGGCAGACCAAGGCTCTCCTTGAGTCAGGAAAGTGCTACCACAATTATTTTATTAAAAAAAAAAAAAATGGAGAAAAAGCAACCTCATGTGTACTCCTTTGCAAATGATGAGAATGATTTCATTGCTGTGATTATAACCTGCCACAAGAAACAAGCCCCACTGCCACCTCCAGCCACACGTCCTATCCCGACCGCGCTCTGTGTCAGAGACAAGAGAAGAACCCCACACCAAAGAAACACCAATGATGCTCTGCGTGTGGACACGTTTCCCTAAACAAGACTGGAAAACACAATTAGAAAATGAATCTGCTAATAAAGCAGTTCAGATGGGTGCTGGTGCTTTCCCTATATGCTCCCTTTTGAGCGGAGATATCTGCAGGCGTACTCACCTGCGCCGTACGTCGTGGCCAACATGATGGAGGAGACCCACGCGATTTCGCTATAGGACGTGTCAAAGAAATCCTGGATTTCTTTGTAGAAGATGGCTATGCCTTTGGGGAAGGCGTATGCAAAGCCGATAGAAATGAAAGCCCCAAAGACCACCACCCAGCCCCAGCCACCATCTGGGGGGCTGGCGACTGGCCCCGCATCGATGTGGGGAGCCATGGCCACGGGACGCGAGTGGGCACCTGGTGCTCCTTGGGAAGCCCTGAAAAATAAAAGTGCAAATGGGCAGTGTCAGTGCTGGCAGTGCTCCCCTAGGCTTCAGTGACAGCACGGCCCCAGTGCAGCTTCCAGCTATTGATCTTTGGGGTCAACGAATGTTGCAAACGTTGGCTAGGTTTAATAGTGCATGTCTATGGGGTCTTGGAGCAAGAGCAGGCAAGCACTGGAAATCCCAGTGGATGAGGATAAGATTCAAAATAACGACTCAGCCCCCCACCGGGATCCCCCCAGGACATCCCCAGCCCCACATGAGACCCCACAGCCCCACGCTGCACCCACCTGCAGGAGCGGCTCTGAGCTCTGGGCGGTGCCGGATGGGATGGGACAGTGCAGTCTCCTGAACCGCCCCGTGCTGAGCCAGCAGACCAAGCCTCCTTTACATATATTGCTCCTTTTCCTTTTTTTTTTTTCCCTTCCTTATCTTTGGATCCCCACCCCTGCAACACTAAGCACCAGCAACCAGCTACCCTTACTGGGGTTAATTAAACCACCCACAGTAAATTAAACAAAAATCACTATTTATTTTGTGTCTCTACCAGCTTTCTTCCCCACAAAGTTGTGTGCTGATTTCCTGTACTGCTACAGCACAACAGCACCTGGCAGATGGACACATGCTGGTTACCCTCACCTGTTCACTCTGTGCTCCACTTTTCATGCTGTTTTGGGGGAAACATCAGTACTGTTTGCTCTTGCTGGAAAGCTGCAGTATTGCTGCCAGGCTCGTGTTTTGCTCAACCTTGCCTCCTCCTGACTCAAGTAGCAGCCTGGCAGGTCTCAGAGGACAGGTCTCTGCCCCAGTTTTGTGTAAAATCATATGAATTTCATTGGAATGTAGAATTATCTGAATTGGAAGGGATCATTAAAGGCTGCCTGGTACAACTCCTCTGCAGTGTACAGGGACACCTACAGCTCCATCAGGTGCTCAGAGTCCCATCCAGCCTGACCTTGCATGTCTTCAGGGTCAGGGAATCCACCACCTCTCTGGGCAACCTGTTATGGACACCTCCATTCATGTGCAAACGTGAAGAATGGGGCATGATTTGGGCAGATTTGTCCTTAGGATTCCCCAAGGACATAGGGAGATGGACCCACATGGTGTTCCTCCTCATTTTATCCCACAAATTGCTTACTTCTGGCTCAGGTGCAAACATGACAGTCACTAATGAAATTAGAAGATCCCCTCCTCCCTATCCCAGCCTCCCTCCAGCACTCCCCACACAGCCTGTGCCACCATAAATCCTGTTTTTCTACATAGGCAATTAAGAAATAATGGAGAGGGGGAAGGAATTGCTGTCTCGTTCTGTCATTTTCCTGGCACTGTTAAGCTTTAAAAATCCCCTTACAACACACGGGTAAGATGTTTTACACGCATTACGACCCTTCCTTTCTTTCTATGAAACTGAGTAAGCTCAAGCAGGGCAGGAGTCCTTGACTCATAAGTGCAGGACCACAACACAGTGAGCAGATGAATTTTGTCATGGTGCAGCCCAGTACCACACTGTGAGCCACAGGTATCCGCGTGGCCCGCTTTTATGGTGCAGCCTTGCACACCTGAAATCTGCCCTCACAGTGAAATCTTCCCAGTATGGAAATCCCTGTCTGCAGCTGAACAAGAGGATGGGATGGTTATCTTCAAGCAGGCACAGCTCCAGCCATGTCCTGGGCTGGGAGATGGGAGAGGTTCCTTCTGCAGAAATACTACATTCGGAGCAACGTAATGAATTCCCTTTGCAGCAAACACTGGTGTGACACTTTCCAGGCAAACATCTGCAGAAACTGGATATAAAAACAGAACTGGAGCAGGAAAATGGTAGCTTCAGGAGATACTGAAAAGGGAACAAATGATTTTTAAAGATCCATGAAAACCGTCACTGATATTGTTGTTCTGATGAGATGATCACAAGCAGAACACACCCATCTGAGGGAAAGGATGGGGGGGTTCTTCCAAAACCATGCCTGCAGCAGAAATCCTGGGCTAGCAAGGGCAAAAAGGGCTTCCTTGAAGTGGAGGGAGGTGTGGGGCAGGAGCACAGCCCCAGGGCTGGCCCCTTTCATGCATCCACAGGGAGTAGCCACTCCCTGCAGGGCAGGTTTTTTAATTTGTTGGCAAGAGGCAACAAAATTGATTAAAATTGCACAATACGTTTTCCACTGACTCATTTCCCTATCGCAGTCCTCCATGTAAATACACGACAGCTACAGTATTCCCAGTGCTCAGCTCCAGAGCTGGGGAGAGATAAGGGGCAGGGAACAAGCCCAGGGCTGAACCTGCTCCCCCTCCACCTTCCATCCATTTTCCACTCTTAGCAGTCCTCACTGATATTTCAAGTGTCCATTGCTTATTGAAGCCTGAGGTTTGATAAACAAGGTCCCTTAAAATATGAAGTCACAAAAGCAAGAGGACAAAAGAAGAGTGACCAGTGTTGGTCACTGGAGTGTTTTCCTTATCCAAAAAGAAAAAAAGAATAAAGCGAAAAAAAAAAAAAAAAACAAACGTGGGCTTCTCTGAGAATGGGAAGTGTTTCTTTTAATTTTTCCAGGCTGGATTGGGCTTTGAGCAACCTGGTCTAGTGGGAGGTGTCCCTGCCTGCAGTAGGGGGGTGGAACTAGATGATCTTAAAGGTTTTTTCCAACCCAAACCATTCTACCATTCCATTTTTCTTAGCCCACTTCGGTATTTGGAAAGGATTTTACCTGGAGGCTTTTGCACACGGCATTCTATTGCAGTCAGAGGTGGGAGCTACAGCTACAGCTCTGTAACTGAACAGTGTTTTTCTCTCATTGAGCCTTTGAACGTCAATTAAAGGCTTTAGAACCTGCTTCCACTTCAAGAGAAAAAAAAAAAAAGCAACCTGTCTCTCTCTCTGCTGCAGGAGAACACCTGGAGAAGGAACTCTGCACTTCTTTCAGTGCCCATGGTTCGCATTTCCACAACATGGTTGTTTTTCTCAAACAGTACTGCTGTCACTTTCTATTTACTAATAAAACGCAGTGGCAGCAAAGACCAATCAATAACAGAGGTTAATACTGCTTCATTTATGAAAGAGATTATGAGCAGCACTCATTGCAAAACAAAAGTGCTCTCCTTGGTGATGCAGACACAGCACCAGTACCTTCCTCAGCACAGTGTCTTATGAAAGAGATACCCCACTCCTCCAAATAAATGCAAATGCATTTATTTTCATAATAGTATTTTCTTTTCTAAGGGGTCAATCCATCCTAACATAGATCATTGTTTGGGAAAACCCACCAGATATGTGAAGCATCACTACTAAAGCTCTGGATTCCCAGAAACCACAACACAAACCCAATGGTGACATCAATTCTCCTGCTTCTCCCCTGTTGCAGGGTTTTAATCAGTAGCCCAAACAGAAACATTTGTGTTGGTGAGAAGATGGCAACAATTAATTTAAATCTAATAACTGGAATGTTTTCATTGGGGAATTAAAGCAAATTATTCCTTTGCTATCACATCTTCGTCTCATTTACATCTTAATCCCAGTAGGGCTTTGCTCTGATATATCTGGACAATTTCTGTAATAAGAGAAAAACAACAGAATTGGAATATTCAAAGATGCAGAGTTCAGCTATTAAAATCAATGGCAGATGTCACAGAATCATTAAGGTTGGAAAAGATCTCTAAGATCACCTAGTCCAACCATAAACCCATTCCCCACTATGCCCACTAACCACGTTCCTCAGTGCCACATTGTCTGGCTGTTCCAAGCCTTGAATGATAAAAAGAAATAGAACAAACATCATGCTTTTCCTTAATATCACCAGATTCATAGCACTTCAATTTGTCCGTGCAAACAGGAAAGAAAACAGCTGGAGTGGAAGGTTGTGCTGGAGGTGCTGTCACACATCAGTCAGCACAGAGCACGTTGCTCATTGGTACCAACAGCAATGGGGACTCTACCGAAGGACACGGGGTGCAGTGCTCCCCAAGTCCAGGCTGACAAGTGCATACCTCCTTGCTCAAGGTAAACATGGAGTGAATAAAGGCCCTTTGGTGCTGGGGAAGTAGAACTAGAGCTATGTCCCATCTTACTCCAGTTTGCCTCACCTGCTGAGCGACTGTAATTGTCTCCAGAAACCTCCTTGCACCTTTGCCTTGCCCCAGAGTCAAGATTGTTCCTGCTGCCTTCCAAACCTAATCACATACTGTGACATAAAAGCAAGAAACAGAACTGACCAAGGGAAGAGGTTATTTGTGCATCGGGCAGCATGGACAGCTGGATGCTACATCCCTGAAGACCAGACCCTGTGCCCTTAGTGCAGGGTGATGCAACACAGTGTTACTGTGGGTGAAAGCAGCCAGGCTCCTGTGCCTGCATTTTCCATGTTTCTTTGCTCTTCTAGCTGACCGTTGTCCAGCAGATCGAGTATGATGCTTTAGTATTAACTTTCAAGGTCTTACATGGATTGTTCTGTAGGAGCTTGCTGAACTTTTGACACTGTACATCCATTTTGCCCTAAGAGATCAAAGAGAGGAGACACTGGGTCCAGGGCAGTGTTTGCTGAAGCTTGCTGTAATCCTGGGCTTGCAGAGTGACCTTCCCAAAAACCCTGTGCTACCAACACGACCTCATGTAAAGCAGCTTCCAGGATGTCCTCAACAGCTGGGTTGTGCATATAGGGCACTCCACTTAGAATTCCTGGAGACTTTTGTCAAAGTGAGCACTTACAGACACAGCATTTCTAACACTGCATTCACTTTTCACCCCAAACACAGTATCTGGGCTGAAATATTCCAGGCTCCTGGTGCTGTAGATGAGCATATCGAATTTGCAGGTGAAATCCTGGCTCCACTAAAGGTGATGGCAAAGTGACTGTGGACTTTGGTGCAGTCTAAATTTCAGCGAAAAGAAATATCCAATATTTGTTGGATCCCTTGTGCATCCCCTGCACACCAGTGACCCCTGTGGAAAGGCTTGTGGCTGCTTTCCTCCTCCCTCATACACAGGCTCACTGGGTGCTGCAGAATTCCCCTATACTTACGCTCAACACTGAAAACAACATCTGAAGAGAGCCAAGATGCAGGATCGCCATAGCCAACGTTGACTTGGGCGCTGGCAAAGCGATGTGTGAAGGCAAAGTGACCCTTTCAGAAATGTCCTCCTTGTGCCTTCATCCATGACAAGATCACGTGTGAAAGGAACTCCTTTTTTTAATCACCACACAAAGCTTTTCCTAAAGCACACGAGATGCGTGCAGCCCATGGACAGGAGGCACGCCCCACCCTTGCAGTGCTCAACCCAAACAACTCTGCCACGAAGGACGGGTACCAAGAGGATCCCTCCAGCCACAGCTTGTTTGTAATAGTCCTTTCCACTGTAATAGCACCACTTGACCTTGTTAGAGCAGAAAAGAGGCTTTGGTAGGTGTGAGTTGGCACAGCCTACTTGTAAATCTTTTCACATTTCACCTTTGCAACCCAAGCTAAAAAGCACCAAGAGCCAAACTGTGGCCTCTGACGGCCGCACCTCATGGGCCATCAGCAACCTTCACAAGGTGGCCCCTTTGCTAACCATTAACTTCAAGAGCCATGCCAGGGGCTCAGATAAAAGCAGCAGACCGATACCTGGCATCAGCATGAGGCAAGCATCCCTCTGAGCACAGCCACTCAGTGACATCCGTGCAACCAAAATGTTTGCAGCCCAGGGACAAGTACTGAGCCAACAATTCAACTGAAGTGATTGAGGGATGCATTTGCCATCTTTTCATATAAATTTTTTTAATTAAAACATAAGAAAAAGAGGGCAGCAAGACCACAAAGCTGACAGGTTGTACACACATGATTTACACTACATATTGCCATGACTGCTGATCAACAGTGCTTCAGGTTTCACAATTCTAATGCCTTCTCTACAATCACAGGTGCCAGAAACATATATTTTTTTGTTTGTTTGTTTTGTTTTAAAAAGACAGCGAAGAACAGGAACAGGACAAAAACTGTCATACCAAATATGCTGCAGCGACTGCCCAAATTTAAAACAATTTCCCCGTGGCCAAGCATAGCAAGATTTCCAACGAAATAATAAGAGCTGATGACATCATACATGTCGTCAGTTACGTAGCAGAGATATTTTTCTCTCTTTTGCCAATGCACAACATCAGAAAAAATCATGGTTAAGATCAGAACTTTCCAAGGACTTCCTCAAAGAAATACCTTCTCCCGTCCCATACCAGGAAAGGTTCATCTCTTGCTTCACTTACCTCCCCCGTAGGTGGTAGCGCACATGATGGATGTGATCCAGGCAAGCTGGCTGTAGGAAATGCTGAAAACAGCCTGGAGCTCTTTAAAGTAGATGGTGAAAGCTTTGGGGAAGGTGTACGAGAATCCCACCGATATGGAGGCTCCGAAGACCACCGCCCAGCCCCAGCCGCCATCAGGGGGCACATAGCCCAGGTCCGAGGTGAGCGGAGGGGACATGGTCACTGCAGAGCCTGGAGCACAGGCTGCGTCCCAGCGTCCTGCAGGGCAAAGCAAGTGCGTATCGTGCCAGAATTGTAAAGTCATTTAGACTCACTCTTGAAGCCTATTCCTTGCTCTTCAAAGCTTTATGGCACAAATCTATCACAGTCAAAACCACGCTTCTCTCTCACAACCCCAGCCAGCCCTTCCATCTGTGCTTTAAACACGCGTCCCCAGAAGCCTCCCCCAGCTCCCAGGGTGAGGACAGACCCCACTGCAGCCCAGCCCTCACCTCACTGGTGGCTGCTGTAGCTTTTCCTCTCGTAGTTGCTCAGCCTGTCCCTCTGGGGAGGGGGGAGATGCCACACTTGTGCTGTTTTTAGGGTAAACGCTCCATTGTGCATTTTTCAGATGTGGGTGGAAAGCCTCATGATTTCAGGTTATCCCTGCTTAAAAGAATACGTCCCATTACGTGAGCAGCAGGCGATCAGCCCCACAGTGCCTCCAGCTCCCCCATTCTGTACCACTATGGGGCTTTCTGGGCTGATTTCTTCCCCGGAGCCAGCCCACAAACTGCAACCAACCACCTGCAAAGCAGCCAGAGTTTGGGACAGCGGCTTTGTTCATGCCTGGTGCCTGCCAGGTTAGCAGATTATGCTCAGGAACAACACAAATCAAAGAGGGCATTCACCTACTTGCATTCTTCCCATGTTCCCTGACCACTAAAATAAAATAAGGGTAAAAAATAAAATAAAATAAATCTATGTGCCTCTCAGGAGTTAACCCACAAGTCTTCTCTCAGGGTCGAGACTTGAAGCTGGAGGGGAGAGAAGTATGTCCCACAGCTCAGGGCCTTAAGGATAAGTGGTGGGTTGTTCCCATTCTCTATTGCAAACTCAGAAGCAAGATAATCCAGTAGGAACATGCATCAGCAGAGCTAACAGGAAGCAGAAAGAGAAAGGGTGGGGAGGAAGTCGTCCTTGGCTAATTGCTCTTCAAATTAATCCGTTGATTCCGCTGCCTGTCTGCACCCTCACTTGTAAGCATTTTTTAAAAGGTCCAAGTGCTGCTGCACTCTTCACATGGATGCTCTGAGGGCCACTAGCAAACACACACTTAGCTTCTCAGCTCTCTCGGAGCATGAATCAAATGCCCTAGGCCTCTGTCCAAAGCAGGTGAGCAAAACCTAGTTGTAACAATAACACATTAGCCCCAAAAGCTAATATTTACCAAATCCAGTCCTGAAGAAATCTAATCTGGTTTGTGAGCTATTGAGGTTTCTTAGATTTCATTGGTCAATCAAATTAAGATCAACTAGGACACCTTAAAAATTAACAAACGAATAAATATGCTATGACACTACGTCAAAATTTCTGTAGCAAAGACAACAGCACCTGCAAAGTTTCTCCCGTTCTGACATCAGGTAATTAAGAAATCCAAAAGAAATTGGTGGAACATAATTGTTTCCATTACAGAGATAAAGAATGTGTGGAAGAACTCACTCTGATGCTGGATCCATTTTTTCCCATTATCTAAGTTTTTCCAAAGGAACAAAAATACCGTGCAGCTTTTTCAAAGGAATTTTAATGACATTACTGTAGGGTAGAATTTTAGAGGGAGATTAGTCTTAAAGAGTAATGGTGGTGATGTTGGAATGATCGTCTACTGAAATTTAAGAGGTTTTATTACTTATCAAATATGTGCTTCTTTCGCTTACATTTACACTACCCAATTTAAGCCATTCAAATACCACTGAGAACACCAAGCTTCCAAAATAGCACTGACACATCCTAGAGGCTCTGACATCAGGCAAAATGAAATTAAAGGGTGAGCACAGGGAGGACATGTCCCTTATTTAATATCATAATGGATATTCATTGTTTATCAGAGTTCAGGCAATGCAAAAATTCTCAGGCCCCTCAAATCCAAATATTTTTTCTTTTTTTTGGAAGTCCTTAAAAAAGGTTGAGCCTGAAATTCAAATATATTTTCAGGGATTAACATGAAAGGTTATTTTTATTACGAACAATTTGTTCCACTTGTAAAACCATGACTAATTGTGCGCCACCTTTAAAAGCCTAATGCTGTGAATATATTCATTCATTTCATTTTCTGTTTAACAGGAGATTTATTGGGAAGACAATTGTATAAAGTCAGATGGTGGTATAAGGTGCATTGTCCAGCTTTTTGACATCAAGTCTAACTTTTACGCAATGCAGAAAACCAAAGTGGAACTAAAGGTCAATGAAAATGTAGCATATGCTTAAGAGATATATAAAAACCACAGCGGTTGACTTTTTTGGTGGTAAAACAAGGCTTCTAGAGGCTAACCTGGAAGAAGAGAAGTATAGCTTCAATGATTGTTTGAACAAAGCTCAATAGCCCCAGAATTAAGAGTCACCAACGTGACATGTACACATCCTCCCCTCATTTCTGCTGAGGTAGCCCCTCAGCTTCTGGGGATATCAGCACTAAGGATGCTGCAGGATTTCTCCCTCGTTTGGCATTTCCCATTCCAGTGCACCCACCACCACTCCTTTTAGCTGTATCTCTGTCACCTTAACATTTCCCTACACCATTCCCCACATGCTACAGATTTGCTCTGTATTTCCATTTAGCACCAAAGCAGCTCCTTCTACAGTAGCCATTTAAAGGAAATCTTTTACATTTTGAATCTCCTTTCTCAATAACTGTACTCTAAACTGTCAATGCCATCTGAGAAGCCCTTCTTTCATATGCCCATGCCTACTTACCTCCATGACCACTCATGGTTTTTCCCTCAATATCATTCAAGTCCTGCCATGCTGCAGATCTGTAGTTAGTTGTCCAGACCACAATTAAATGAAAGGGTACCGCACATTTTTTATTCTTCTCTAGTCTGTGTGGAATTTCATTCGTTGCCTCTTGCAGATCATCCCTTCTCACCCCATCATGGAGAGATTTTATCTTTGCTTTACCCAGAGAGAGTACTGAAAACTCCCCCACCTTTATCTACCTTTCACTGCATCAAAGGAAAATACTGAGATTTACCCCTACATAATCATGACCTAACTCAAATTCACTGTAGGGCCCCTCACTTCATTTTATTTTTTGTAGTTCTGCATGTCTGGACTTCCCATTTCTCTGTTTACCATTCCCCATAGGCTTCCAGATTTAATACTATTACATCTAAATCGTCCTCATCCACTATTCCTCCCTTCTATTTAGAAAACTGGCTGAGACTGCAATAAAAAACTTCCAGTTAAAGAAATTCCACGTCTCTAGCACAATCCCAGGGCCACTAGGTCTTAATCCAGATGACATTACCAGTTTGGCTCCTTAATTTATTGAACTTTTCCCTTCTAGAACCAGATATGCAATCTCAGTCCTCCATTTCTGCAAGCCAAACCAGCGTAGGAATATTCTTGGATTATAAAATTATTATTTTTTTTTACATAAATTGAGGGCACCATGAAAAATCAAACCCAAGTCTAACACAACTTCACCTGGTGGTCCAGGGGCTTCCTGAGGCTGAGCTCCCCTCTCAATTGCTCTCCACTCTGCAGGTACATGTACCCCTTAGGCTCTCCTCCCCATAGGGCTCCAGCTGTGGGTTCCCCTGGCAGAGACCTGCTCAGCTTTTAAAGCCAAGTGCTGAACTCCTCCCCTGCCCCAGGTTCAGCTCAGACCAAAGGTTGTGATCAGAGGCTGTATCCTCAGATCCAAGACTTGTCTGTAAATCGCAGCACCTTCTGCTCACATCCAACAGCATCCCACATCAAATAATCTTTCACAAACTCTGACGGCTCTTAGCCTTCCAGGGACAAGTCCAGGGCAAACTCCCCATCTGCAGTGTTTTGAGCCCTAGCCTCACCCAGACCACTATGGATGTTAATAAATTATTCGTTAGAAATCCTTTCTCCTTCCTCCCTCTTCCTCAGTACATATTAACTCATTCTTTCTTTAGGACGAGTTTCTGCAGGCTCTGCTCCCGCTCTCTTCCAGGCAATCCGCACAGAGCACGCCCCTCTTTTGCCAGTCCTGCTATGGCAATTTTAACCTTCTGGCAGAAATTTCCTTGCATGACCTCAGGGTCACCTAAAATCCCGCGTCAGACTTATTTTGATCACTCAAGAACAAAGGAAGGGATTCACAGGCCACAGTGACCCTTTACAAGGGGTAAACTTCACCCTGCAGTGATGGGAGGGGATATGGAAAGTTCCTGAATTTGTTACCACTATCTGAGTGGTGGAATTGGATGAGGGAAAGAGGAACGTCCACAACGCGAGCACGCACCGTGCAGAGGTTTACATAACCCAATTTCAGCAGGAATGTTTCCGTAAGACTTACATAGCAAATCCCCGTTTGGGGGGATTTAAAACATTCCCCTGCCAGGTTTATAATCCAAACATGGCAACACGCTACTTAAGCGCAAGAAAAAACAGGAAAAATCTGACCGTAGGCAGGCCTGTGTAACGTTCTCAATCCAGTTTGAGTGGAAAATCCAGCAGAAAGGTAAACAAAGAGAAAAGAGATTCACCTGGTCTGACTTTGCATGTCAGCATCTGCTGGAGCCCCTGCTTCCTTGCCTCACTGCCACACGCAGCTGCCCACGTTGTTCTGGATTGCCCAGCAAAAACTGCTTCCCTGCAAGGATGCATAAAACCGTGCTGCAGTTCCCAGCTGACACTTTCCTCTTCCAGAAATGTGTTTTCTCCTCTTCCTGCAGATACTAGCTCGATAGCTCCCCTGGCTCTGATCCACTCCAGAATGGTGCTTTACCATTTGTGCCAAACTATGAGTTTGCTTATGCTGAATTGTATTGTCCCTTTTCACCCCACTACTTAATCACAGTAATCATTCCAGAGTTCAATCTGATGGAAAAGAACATACTGGTCAGAGCAGATAATCTGTAAAAGTTACTCCATGAGATCCAGTAGCAGAGGTCTGAACCCACTCGTACTGAAACCTTCCAGTTTCACATCACGTTGACCATCTGAGTGAAAGGCAGTTACGTATCCACAGCGGTAAATTCATTCCCATTCATTTCCAAGGAGGTGCCCCACACCACGTGGCAGCGTTTTGCACATAAAGTACAGCATCTCAAGGCTGGTTGAAGGACAAGAGCTTTCCCATCCAAATCATTCTCTATTAATAACTGCATCTGAGTCTTCAGAGCAGTTATGTTACTACTTCAGGAAGCTATTATCATCACAAGTGCCCCTTCTGAATGGTATTTAATAAGCAATTTCTAACAATCCATTTGACAAACATCACTG
Source organism: Oreortyx pictus (assembly GCA_036925125.1). Lineage (NCBI taxonomy): Eukaryota > Metazoa > Chordata > Aves > Galliformes > Odontophoridae > Oreortyx > Oreortyx pictus. The sequence continues at coordinate 5,007,779 of JAUPFR010000015.1, forward strand.
GCTCTCATTCACGGGGTACCCAAGGCAGAGTGCTCTCAGCAAACACCTGATCTGTAAAGATTTTCTGCTGGTAATTGTTGGCTCTGACTATTGCCACTCTCTCCAGACACAGCAGCAATTCAAAGTATCCAAACTACTTCTCAAAATGAGTTTGAAAACCTTTGGTCAGTTCCCATAGTGGTTAAGATGGATAAGAACAGCAGAAACTCTCATTTACTGCTTCATTACCCTATGAAAAATTGAAGTTGGAATGATTAATCAGTTCTTCTATCATTTGCTCTCCAAGCATTAGGTTCAATGCAGAACATAGCGGATAACGTATCCCTTTCGTTTAAATAACAAAAGGGCAAAGGAAAATTGTATTTGCTCTGCAAATTATGTGTTTCACTTTTTTTTATTGGCTGTGGGAGAAAGCTAATTTGACTCACATCAAATATTCCCATGAACCTATTGCTCAGTGTGCTCCAAGAAATCTATAACTGAAGGAATATGATCAGAATCAAACGAAAAGGGTCCACTACATAATTTACCTGCAAGTATTTTTATGCAACTAACACATTACACACCATCTTGATCTCAGATTAATTACTGACACCGATAGCAGGCAATCAAACACTACTCATTCAACACCAAAAGGGAATCAAAACAGAATGAGCACACAATTTACGCTTCTTCCATTCGTACTGCCCCTCGTCAGCTTCTGCACCAGTAACGGAGCTGCACATCACGTGCAGGGCTAAGGCGTTGGAACAAAGAAAGCATTCCTTTAATTGGGTTTATTTGGTACTATTCTCGTTGATGTTTTACAGGTCTGTTATCATTGCTGGTACTCTGTGACACTTCAAGATCTAAATAAGTACATACTGTCTTTTAACAGGTCAGACTCCACACTCCAGAGCTGGGAAGGGAATCTGTCAGGGCACACAGCTCTGCCATTCCTTGCTGTGGGGCCAGGCTAGGTAGGAAGGAGCAGCAGTGAGACATCTGTACACAACTGCCTGCTGCAGCAAGGCCAAGCGTTCTCCAAGTGAGGATTTGCAGCATTATTTCATGGCAAAATGCATGTTTGGTTTCGTATCACTGCTTGATCACTCCTGGTGCTTGCTACCATACACATTGCATCCTCTCAGGTGGTGCTGGGTTTAAGCTATGTGAGAGCAGACTTTTAAAGAAGTAATAGGGCACGTGTGAAATAAGGCAGCTAAAGGGGACTGAGGTCCCATCGCTAGCTCAGGAAAAGGGAAAGCTGACAAAACTTTACATTTCAGAAAATCCACTATGGAAAAAATGCATTGCAAACAGGTTGTTAGCTCTCCTGCTCCTGAAGTAACGCGTTAAACAGTACCCTGATGACCTAAAGTTTGCTAAAGTTAACAGATACCTCCTCTTACAGGAGATATTTCCATTATGATTTATGTAAAGTACAGAAACACGAAGATCAGTAGCAAGGCTCATGGGACCTTAACCAGATGTTAAGAAACAAGGAGTTGAGGCTCTGTTAGCTTAATTCACCTCCCCTGCAAAGGCAGAGAGAGGGCTATGTGTCGCCAAGAGATAAGGAAAAGGAAACGCCTGGGTGTGTATTGCTCTGTACATTGCCTGCACGAGTGCACTACTGCCAGATATGTCCCTGAGCAGCACACACTAATGTTCAGCTTCTAGGGGCTGAACAGAAGGCTTAGGGGCAATAAAGAAGCAGAGGGTGGATTCACAGAAGTGGATTTCCCTGGAATAAACCTGATAGATTATTTAAGAAATGCCAGTTTGGTTTATTAGGGGGCGAACATTCCTCCAGCAGAACTTTTAACAATAACATGCCTCTCCCCAGCCATTGCAAATCAATAATGCCTTCCAGGTATGACTTCTAGGAGCTGGCTGAAAGTTCACAGACCTTTCCATAAACATTTCATAAGCCAGATATCAGCTACTACTTATCTCACAAACACGTCATCGTTTTGAAGTAGCCCTGAGCACAGTGCAGCTAAGAATAAGAACCACTTGGATGTATCTGAAGAGCGAGGCACTCACCAAGGCTTCTCCCACAACTGCTCAGTTGCTTCCTCTTCTGGTTGGTGAAGTAAAAAAAAAAAAAAAAAGCTGAGATAACTCCAGCTAGCTTCTGCAGTTTTAGCTTTGTTGTCCCAGCTGCAGGCTCTGAATTAACTTGATTTGTCCCAAGGCAGTCAGTGCAATCTTTCCCTTGCAGTCTCATTATTTTACTGTGATGTAACATTTTCCCTTGGGGACCACAGAGGGAGATTATTTCCCCTCTTCATCAGCTTCAACTCTTTCTTTTAAAGACCCAGCAGTTCACTACATACTAGCACATCACTACACCACAGTCTAGCATTAGAGAAACTTTTCCTGTGAGCTTTGGACAGAAGGGAGGCACTCCAACCAAAGAAGACAGCAGACAAGAAAACTGACACTAGGATGCTGTTACCACTCAAGAATGGGTAACTACAACTGTGAATTCCATTGCAGGGACAAATTGGACTCTCAGTTACTATTTTATTAGCAAACTTCAGAGAAAGCATGGAAATACAGCCAGATCTAGTCAGACCTGTGTCCAGGCAGAGTCCATGGATGGGACAGCAAGCAGAGTGTATACAGTTCGGCATGCAGCGTTGATTTATTCAGACACTTAAAAAAAATGAAGTCAAACAGCAAGCTCTTCTCCTCTGTGATGGCTCTATCACTTTTTATAATGGCACTTCAAGAGGAAATGTCTTGGATTTTTAACAGAAATTGGTCTTCAGTCTGACAAAAGTAAGCGTACTGCTCTGAACTGCAATCAGGAGCAAGCAATCATCATTTCAAACTCACCCAAGATGATTTAGGATCATTGTGCAACATTCTTCAGGAAGGTGTGTACAGTCTGCACATCAGCTTGCTGTACAGTGGCCTGGGCACAGAGAACTAAGTGCTCCACTCAGTGGGAAACTCATTAAGTGAAACTTTAGGGGTTGTCTATATAAAGTGCTGTCGGACTACTTAACATCTCAGCAAGAGTCACAGCTGCAAGTTCCCACCTTCAAGGAGGGAAGGGGTAAAACGCTGGCACCTGTACAAGCAAATGAGAAGCTAGCCACAAAGAACAAAGCACCTTGCACCTCAAGCAGCAGTCTGGAGCTGCCTTAGAGGAGATTTGACATTACTGGAGCTGAGCCACAAGGGTAGATAGAAAAATAAATAAATAACCACCATCAAGATGATATCAGAGGGTCAATTTCCAGAAATTGACCAAGATTTATGCAACATATTTATCACAACACCAGCTGCCCTCAATTGTATTTCAACAATAGGTTTATTTTAAGAAACATAACATGACATTAAGTAAAAATGCAAAATTGTGCAATTATGGCAAAATGTTTAAAAATCCACACATTTGCCCTCAGAGGACTACAGTACTTCTTACTAACATACCTGAGCACTGAATGTTGGGTGCCATTTCTAAACAGCTTTACAAACGGGGAGCTCGTCAACTTCCTGTAGAACATACAAACACTGCATGTTTGGTGCACCAGAATTGCTTTCAGTTATCCCAAATTTCACTGGAAGAATCGAGCGGGAATTACAAAATGCTTCCTCCTGAAGTAATTAGTAACTTTGAAGAAGATTTACGCCTCTGTAAATCCTTACAATATTAGGAATCAATTTTATGAAAGGAAAAAAAAATCACAGAAAAAAAAATAACTAAATGGGGAGAAAACATACAGGTTACTGTTTAAGTATCAGTACCTTTGGTGCAATTATTTTTTTCTGTGCTGTGCAAGTTAACTTAGGCTCAACTCTAAAGCAAAAACTTTGCCAGGAATCTGACTTTCAGCAAAATGTAGAAGCATTTAAGAATTGGCAAAACCTCACAGCTACGTTACCGTCTCAACAAACTCCTCATGCAAAAGGTTCAGTATATTCTACTCCCACAGCAAGTTCCAGGATTTAGCTTTGAAACACATTACAGACTTGGATCACACCCTCGGTTTGAATGGTTAAACAGAATGGAGATCTTCGTACTTTAGTGCAGATAAACAAAATTAACAAACCTACTGCAGAATTAACCACAGCATATTGTACTTCTATACATCACATGACCAGTCAATTGCTAACTCAACTCTATTTCATAGTTTCAAGTAATATATTGAAATTTGTTCTACTAAATAAATATAGAAGATTGTCAAAAAGCAGCAAGAAGTCTCGTAAATAGTCAACCAAGCTTAAAAAAAAAAAAGTTATATAACACTTTGCAAAAGAATGGTTTTACACACAAATGCAACACTGTTAGGGAGGGTGCTTCAGAAAGCTTGCAGCTAGAGGCCTACAACAGAGCAAAGAGAGCCAAGGACTAGGGATAACTTTCAAAATGAGATCAGCTGTACTAAAAAAGGAAAAAACAAAGAGCTCTTATTCTTGGCTATAGATATATATAAAACAGTATCCAGAAGAAAACTAAACAAAGAAACAACACTCCTCAACACTGTTGTAAAATGCAGTCTCAGCAAGCATCAACTTGACCAGAAAAAAAATCCGGCGCTTGCATCTGAAAGAAGCGGTTTGGTAAATCTCTGGAAGATGAGGTATGTAATGCAAAGAGGCATTTTTTTTTTTCTTCCTTTTCACTTCACAGTTTTGTTTTTGTCATTTCGATATTTTTGTGCAAGAATTGAGAAACAGAACCAGGCCGGCATCTCCGTCAATCAGAAAGATTCCATTTGGGAGCATCAAGACCACATGGCGAGTGAACACCATCCAAATCCTCGGCCACACCAGGGGGATAAACATTAGTGAGGTCACTATTTGGCTTACTGAAATATCAGCTGTTAAGCCAGATAACGGTAAGAACTTAGAGCCAGCCATGGCCACAGCCATTTCAAGTCAGCTGGTTTATTCCTTCAGTAGATTTAAAAAGAAAGAGTAAGATAGCGCGCGCACACACACACACACACACCTGTCACTCTGGAAAAACTTAGACCTGCTCCAACCCAAATGTGGCAAATCACAGCCACTAAGGTTTGCAGGATTCCTCTTTTCCCTTTTATGTCGAGTTTCCACTATTGAAGTAGAGGCTGAACTTTGAAATTTTTTTACTTCTAGAAAAGAAAGCTACATGTTTAATACATAGAGAAAAGTGTTGCAATACATTGGATTCCTACTCTAGATTAGCATCTAATATTATTTAAGCCATGGACACTTGTTATCAATTTTGCTTTAATTACTGAATAACGAAGACAGCTCAGTAGTGCAAAATTTTCACATTATAGATCAGAATGAAATAGAAAGTATTTGAGGGCTCGATCACAGGGAGAAAAAATATCACTTGTCAAAGTTAAGCCACACATTTTAAAGTTACTGGAGCACATGCTAACACTGCACACAGCACTGTACTTTAGTGGAGACAAAATGAACACTCCACAAAAAAAAAAGTCAATATTAAGGCCATATCCTGTCACCATCCTGTGCAAGAATACCACTACAGTAAAAATGTTATGTTAGAAAAGACAATATGATGACAGAACAGGGCCTGGAAACAGACACTCAATGAAAACTAACAGGCTGTCTTGTACAGCAGCATAAGGTCAGCCCATTTCAGACAAACAAGTATTAAAAATGTACTAGCACCATCAACTTCTGGATTAAAGCCCTTTATGGGATGAAAAAAAAAGTTTTTAAGCAGTGTTATTTATAATTTTTTTTTTTTTTTTTTTTTACAGCACTACACCTAAATGGCAGAAAATAGGCATTGGGATTTGTTTGCTGTATCTTTTAAGCTCAATTCCAACAAAAATCCATGGACAGGAAGTGGTACAGCAACCTGAACAGGCCTCCTTCCAGGCAAAGGGACTCCACGTTCCAATTCTGACTTGAGTTTGTCCTCCCAAACTGTAGTGCACAAACAACAATGCAAAACATCTTCGCAGACTTCAAAAACAGTACAGAAAGTAATAATAATAAAAAAAAAGATGGTTATGAATCAGGATCTACCATTCCTCTATGCAATTTTAATTTCAAATGAAGAAAAAAATAAAGCCAAAAGAAAAAAAAAAAACCCAAACACAACTTAGTGATATTGCCTCAAATTTTACCCGTATTTAAAAAAAAAAAAAGAAAAAATGAAAAGTCACTTCAAAACAGCTTGGACATCCTTAGCTATTAATGCTAGATTTTCTTTTACCGTAGTGCATAGTTATCCTGACTCTTCCACTTAACTTGCTCTTACCACAAATACGCCCCTCAAGTATGACATGATTAAGTGTTTACCAGAAAAAAAAAAATGCTGATAATTGCACTTCGTAACCTCCTTCTCACTTCCCAGGAAAATATCAGTAAATATGAAACTGAACCAGTAATACCCTTCACAGACTGCAACCTTTAAAGAGCACCCATCCCCACATACAAAGAAAAAAAAAAACTGTCTGTTTCAGCTTACAATAAATACTGACTATTTCTTTGTTTTAAGACGTTTTCTCTAGCATCAGATCACCACTGAAATCACTAAGGCCTGTTACTGAAAAAAAAAAAAAAGAAAATTAAATAACTTTCTGAAGACACTGTGGATACAACTTAGCAACAACACATTCAAAATGCCGGCCTAAATCCCAGAGCCTATCTGGAGTCTCATACACTTTTTGCCATTGGTCAGTGACCTCATCATACTGATAGAGAGAATTCTTCCTGCTGGTTCTGAAAACATGTTCTTCAACAGTGACTTGAGTAGCTCTGACAAACAGATGGAGTTTGTTTTTGAGGAGTACGAGTTTTATGTATGGATTAATGGATTGATCGCATGGGAAGTCTTTTTTTCGAGTCCACTTATTCTGTTCAATGTCATAGGCCTCTACGGTAAACATACGTTGATGGTTTCCACAGGTTCCAGCTATGTAGTAGATGGAGTCATTGTACACAGTTGCCAAGCCTTGGATTCTAGGCACAGTCATTGGGGTCAAAAACCCCCAGTAATCCTTCTGAGGATCATAGCAGAGAAAAAATTCCCCTGAAAAGAGAGGAAAAATAAAACATAACTTACGCTTTATTTCCATAACTGCAATCCTGAAGCTATTACGTTTTCAGTTATATTCTTCCACGCATTAATGTCTACAAATTTTTACAAGCCCTGTCCTAGAACAAAAACCTAACATCATCACCTGCTTTCTTCAAAGCGCATAGAAATATTGACAGCAAGGGCAACAGATAATTTGGGTTTCTATCCCAGCTGAAGAAAAAACAAATTTGAAGCCGAAGCCTACCACGAACCCTGTGGTGGAAAGCCTATTTCCCAGGTAACCCTTACTACCCTTAAACCGTGCTCAAGATTTTGGGATAAAACCTTTCAAGATTCCAGCCTCCAAGCATCTGAAGTACTTGTCCTGTTCCTTGCTATCTTCACAAAGTATAACCTGCAGAAAATCTTGGAATTCAGTGCTTGAAAGTCGTTAGATCTGAGCAAATAACGTGTCTCGTACTACAGACTTTGAAGCTGTCTGTATCCCTCAGCTGGGTTACACAGGTTGATTGGGTTTCAAAGGATGCCAGGTGAATACCTGCATGAAGTTGTGATTCATCACTAGTTTTGTGATTGGACTGTAAGGCACCTCTTCTGTTGAGTGCACAGAGCAGCTTATGCAGACTGCAGATAGCAGAAGTTCAGACGATTGAAAGCTCACTGCTCTGCAAACTCGGTAAGAAGAACATGGATAAAAAATTACCTTGTCCTTTAGGAAGCTCTGGGGAACAAAGGGCTAGAATTCACCAAATACTCACATAATTCAACTTCATGTATATTTCACATGGATATTTTAAAGAACTTTAACCATGCTGCAGTCTAACCAAGTGCGTCAAGCATGACAAGGAATACACAATACAGTAAAAAGAACGGAATGCAGCTTAAGACATTAAGTCCTAAAGGTAATGCATTTTCTGATTATTCACTTCTGTTTCACAGTGTAATCTCCTATGACTGACACCTGCAACCCTGTTGGCATTTTAAGACTCATTAATCCTTACTGGCTTCTGCAAACTTAATAATTTTTGTAGGGAAAACTCGTAATAGTTAACTTATTACAGACTACTACAGTGCAATTCACTCCTGATTTTCACCTATCACACAAATAGAAAAGTTACTTATTTTCTGCAACACAAGTTATTTAATTTGCTGGTTAGTGCAATGATGTGGTTTATTTATGCAACCGCTGTCACTAATCCACTGAAGCACAGAACTATTGCAACTCAGATCTGTAAACAAGATGCACTCTTGCTCTGTAGGTCATAATCGAGAAAAATTATCTGCTTTACTGCAGTTCCAAGAAACATCTAACTTATAGAATATTTGCTCGTCCTTTAGAGAGGAACCTTCAGTGATCTAAAGCAGATGTCTGACCCAATGGATTGAGAAAACTTGCATTAGTAACAGAACTAGTTAGAGCCACAACCAAGATCAGACGCAAGATGCAAACAGTGAAAGAACAAAACCATCCACAGGTCACACAGAAGTCCTACAACCATGCTGAGTGGCAGGAGTGCAATGTCAAGACATCAGGCTGACTTCTGATAAATTGCAGTGAGTTCACAGAGCTAGGACCCACATTCTGAAAGCGTCTGCACAGAGACGAACCCTAGCAAAACAAAATTAAGATGCTCCCCTGCCCAATCTTTCTTTCCACTTGGGAGTCTTGCTAGCACCTCATATACAGCCTCAGCACTTCTAAGCTGAGAGTGCTATGGGGCATAAAACATGTTGTTTTGTACGTCAGCCACACAAAACTAGAAAGGGAAGAATAAATTATTTGATCCATTCCCACAACGATCTTTTTCAGAGTCCTAAAATATTATCACTGCCAGTCTAAAAGAACTGCAAACATCCTTCCCTTCACAACACTTTCACATGCATGTACATCTTGGCAATAAATCATTAAGAATATGCTTGTTTTAATCCTTATTGACTATTCTGATGTACATCTCAAGCGTGGATATAACGTCTGCTGGTACTAGAACTGTACTTAAGTCATTAATTAAGGAAACAAAATGCAGTGAGCTCGATCACTTATTGGAAGGTGGGACGGACAGATCGTACTGCAATTCCTGTCCAAAGAAAACAAGCTAATTAGAAAAAAGTAAAGCATCTTCCTTAGCTAGATGAGTTCAAAAAGCAGGGTGGAGCAGAGAGGGAAGGCCTACCCTGGCTAACTGATTTTTTACGACTCACCAAGAGGAGACCCCAGGAATTTTCACAGGTTCAGCTAAATAAAAATGCAGAGCACTTGTCCAAGGCAATAGCTGTTCTTCAACATTAGTGCATTTCACCCAAGTAAAGATGTAATACAGAATTTTCACTGTACAATTTGATACCGAACTGCTGACTTAGCAGAAAGGGCAGTTGGGGCAGAACGTGATACAGCTCAGTGACACGCACCCAGGGCGCAAGAACCCAAGCAGCAACCTCCCTCTTCCTTGCTCACTGTCCTCCCCAGCTTTTCTCCCATTCTCTTCTCCTGGGCATTCCCCAGCTGTCCCAGGAACTTGGGCTTTCTAAGGTGCTTCTTAAGAAGAGACAGCTGGCTCAAACAACCCCCACTTAAATAAAAACACTGTACAGCCAGTCAAACCACCTTACCCTGTAAAACATAGATGTTATCCTTATATTCCACAGCACTATGAAACTCCATTGCTACCGGCATTGGGCAGACAGCCGTCCAACAGTTCTCTCGGCTGTCATAACACTCCACAGACTTGAGAGAGTTCCGCCCATCTCCTTCATAAACACGACCACCTATTGCATACAGTTTACCACAGCAATGAACCAACTTGCAGCCTATTCTGGCTCGCAACAAAGGAGCTTTTGGAATCCACCTATTGCCAGAGTGATCATACATCCAGAAATCACTCTCTGCTCTGTGATCAATGGAGACCTCACTGCTGCTTGGTCTGTAACCACCCGCAATATAAATATCATTATCAGGAGATACAAGAATTCCAACCTCCCTCAAGTCATTTGGTGGCTTGCATAGTTTAAACACTCTCCCTGTGACCGAATCTAAACAAGGCACTGTTTGCTTCTTTCCTGAGTGTTTGTGGGCAGCATCAAAGCATATGATCATTTCAGAAGCAGTCATTCCAAGCCGTTGCGTATAGCCATTGGCACTATGTTGTCCCTTTTGTACACAGCTTTTGGCCATAGCCTGTGCAAACATGGGAGGGATTTTCTCTAAAAATGTCTCTTCCAACAGAGGCATACGGATGCATTTGGCAAATATTTCTGGAAGGTGCACTTCTCTCTTATTTTGTTCATGCTCAAACCACCTTATAATGCTGTCATAAACATGTTCTTCTTTGTCTACGTTTAAGTCATCACTGTCGAGTATACTTATGAGCTGGTCTTTTCTCAACTGAAGAAACTCTTGCTCTTTGGTGACACTCAGAAACTTTTTACGAATGTAGTCTTGTGATCTGTCTTTGAGTTCCTGATGACCATAGTGATCAGCAAAGATAAACACCCCAATGGAGTTCTGTGGGTCCAAATGACTGATCATATATTTAGCACACTGGTCTTGTATGGAAGGGATCTGGAAGATACTAGCTGCAGTGAACAAAGCTTGAACGTTGGCCTCTGTCAGCATTACTCTGGAGGTATATGCATAGTTCAATACTAAATGCATTGACTCTGCTTCAACACCAACTATACGAACTTCTTTCTGGGTACTCTCTGTAAGGCCGCTAGTGAACATAGATCTACAAAAGAAAAATATTTAGCAGTTTATTTGTAATTACTTTCTAGCTCCAGATCTAAGAAATTATACCACACAGCTCACCCCAACACCTCTGCCCTTCTATGAGCACAAACGCATTAATCAGTGATGTTACACTGCTCTGCTTGGGAGCCTAAACTTAAGATCAGTTCCAGGCTTCATAAGTCAAAAATGGCAAGCTGGAATTTCTTTCTTAATTATCCATTAATTCCATATAAAGTATCGTTCATTTTACAAGCAAAGCTCTTGACACGTCCAAACCATTGCATTCAACTTTCAACATGTTATTCATATGCATATTCCAGCATGACTTAATGCTTAACTTTAACATGAAACATTACTGTAAAAAGCCATTTACTAGGTGCACTGTAACATCAATAGTTACATGCAATATCAGTAAAAAGCATGGTTGTTTTTTTTTTTTTTTTTTGTAATTTAATGAAAATAATAATTCCCCTTTTGGTCATCCCTAGAGCAATGGACTACTGTACCTGAAGTATGGACTGATTGCAGCAAGAACATTTCTATGACAGGAGAATGTTTTCCCATGATCCACTTCCACTACAATATCTGTCAGTTGTCCTTCATCATACATGGTTTTAAGCTGCTGAAGAATACTGCAAGCATGGAAGGGGTCCATTCCACTGCCGACTGTGTTTGAAGAAGGAATTCCATTCAGTGTTTGTGAAAACTTACTTGGTTCTACAAGGCAAAATTGAAACCATTTAAAATAGAAAAAAAAAAACGCATACATGTGTAGAAAAATATTTAATGCAAGTTAACATTCCACTGTCATCATCCATTAACAGCAAATCTAACATTCTAAAGGGTGAGTAAACATACAAGGATATATGGGAGTAGCTTGAGGTTTTGTTTGCTTGTTTTTTGTTGGGTTTTTTTTTGTCATCTTCTCCTTCCCCAGTTTACTAACATCAAGAAAAATACAGAATAGTTACATGAACGCCTTACTACATATCTCTTGGGAGGCGTGTTGGAGAAAAGAAAGTATCACAGTGTTTACTGAGTTCTAAAGTAGGAAGAACAAAGAATGCAGAAGAGTAGGGCTAGCCCACAACCTAAATCATTTCACAAGCCTGTACACTGAAACAGGAACTGGCCACTGACTTCCACAAACGATGACTAACAGAGTAAGATCATGAAGAAATAGCCTTACAGTAAATACGTAGAGCAACAAACCTAGGAGACAGACTCCCACAGATTTTTGCTCCACATTTTTCTTCACCACTTAAATGCAATCACCGTTTAAGACTACCCAGGTGTGAAGGTACTTGCATATCTTTGTGAAAACATGCAAAGAGAACACACTTCTAAGTAACATGTGATATGCTTAACAAAGTAAATCCCAAAGTGAAAATTGAGCAATACCTCAAGCACAAAAATCTGTTTCGTAATCGCAACAAGTTGTTTTTTTTTCTCCCCACCCCCCAACCCCCCTCCCCGAAACAACAAAGGAAAACTCAAAAGAAAAACATTAGGTGCTAAAAGCTGCAAATCAGGTGATGTTGCTGACTGCAACAGAGAACGCCTTCGACAAATTTAGGGCAACACAAAGGGGAATACAGACAGTGAACAACAACAACGGAAAGGAGACTGAAACTGTAACACATGGCAGTACACTGGAGCTACAGTCCCTCTTAGAATTCAGAGACAGCTTTGAGCACTCCCAATTAAGTCAGTGGGGATCTACTGGTCAGGTACACGTTTTCCTGGTAGGCTTTTGGCCAAATATTGTCAGTACCTCTTCAAACTAACGTTAAGAGAAGTCCTCGAAACACCTTTTATTTTTGTCAAATAAGTTAGCAAATACTGTTATTTGAGGATAAAATCTACAACAGAGATATCGAGCACAGTAACACCAACATTCAAAAACAAACCAGTCATGGGGAAAATAGGGAGCGTGTGATTTTTTTCAGAAATAGTAGTCAAGTTCCAAGGAAATAATACCTGGTACACGGATGCCAAGGTTCCCTACGTGGCCAAACCTTACCGTACAGTACCACAGCGATGTAGCTGCCACTGCAGAGGAGTTTCATTTACTTTGTAACACTGAAAAGGTTCAAAACAGTCCCTCCCTGACCCTGCCAGTCACCCGGGCAATGAGCACACGCGATCAGGGCAGCTTCCAGCACTGATGGAATCAACTAGGAACGCTCGTGCTCCTCGTCCCGTTGAACACTTAACACCACGCACTTCGCAGCTCTCACGCAGCCACTCTCACCACCTCCTCCTCCTATCTCAACCAACACCTTTTTCTTCCACTAACGCTCTTCCCACTCGCGCCCCGTTCTTCCCAACACAACCCCAACACCCCACGCTCACTCTAGACACCCCTTCCTCCACCCATACACCGCACTCCCCTCCGGATCAGCCCCCCCCCATCCCTCCCCACTGCGGCCCCCCCCCGAAAGCCCACACCCCAAACTCCCCCTCCTTCCGGTCGCACCTTCCCCACGCCGCACCCCAACCCCACAGGCCCCGCAGGGCCCACCACCTCAGCCCCCGCTCCCCATGCCCGTGCAGCCCTTCCCCCGCCGCACCGACCTCCTAACGCTGCCATTCTCGGGGCCCCAGCTCCGGCAGCGGGAGAGGGGAGGGGGGGGGGAGGGGGGGAGCGGCCCGAGAGGAAACGTCACCCGCGCCGCTTCCTCCCCGCTCGCACTCGCGGAAGCCAACCCCGCTCACCGCACTTCCCAACACGGAGCGCGCTGATTGGCCGGCGGCCCCCAAGAGGCCTGCCGGGTAATGTAGTGCGGGAGGCTGGAGGCGCGAGGCGGAGGCCGCGCGTGGCGTGCTGGGAGTTGTAGTTCGCGGGGGGAGGCCGGGGTTGGGGGGGGGGGGGTTGGGGGGGCGGCCTGGGCTCCGCTCGTCGCGTAGCAACAAGGAGGCGGGAAGCGAAGGGCGGAGCGGCCATTTTGGGGCCCTCAGGCAGAATAGTGAGGGATCCCCTTTGGGCACCGCAAAGAAATGGCCTTTCTGTACAGTAACACCCCCGGGCCGGCGTTGCGCTGCCTGTGTGCTGTTGACATTGACCTGCAGCTCCTGGCAGCAATCCGCAGCCCTCGTGGGGGAGCAAAGATGGCACCCAGCAGGCGGGTCCCTGCTAGGAAAGCAAGAGGCGGCATGAAAACCAAACGAAAACAACAACAAAACGCGATATTTGCTGCCCTCCCGATGCCACATGGTTGCAAGCCCCGGAGATGGAGCAGCTGGCAGTCACCAGCTTGTTTTATTATTTATTTTTTTTATTATTTTATTTTTTTCTCTTTAACTCAGCCTCAGGTACACCAATGTACCGCGGTGCTCTGAAGCAGATGAGTTTAAAAGCAGAAAAAGCAATGCTCAGTGTCGTCTGATGGCTTGCTCCTTACGTGGCTTTGCTTTCGCTTGCAAGGAATCACTTTTCTCTAGTGTAGCCATTATCTGTGGTGCCCAGGCTGCCGTCAGTAATAATGCAACACAACGCAGGAATGATGGGGGCTCTGATGAAGGAGGTGTGAAAGAAAATAGAACTGCACGTCTGCAAATCGATTCTGCAGTTTTCCAATTTCCCCATTCAGCGATGGCGTGGCCTGTGAAATTGTCCCTAGAAATATAAAACTAGGGGGACTCCGCTCTTCCCCCTTAGCAAATGACATTGCCTAATGCAGTTCGTTTCCTTTGGTGTGGACACTGAGGCTGGGCTGGATTCGCGTTCAAAATGCAGAAGGGAAATGGAAAATGTTTTTTAATATAAATACTGCATTGAACTGGTATTTTGGAGTACAGTATTTTGTGAAATAGCTGACCTTTGTAAGGTTCCTGTGAAGAAAATAAATTGCCATATAAACAGGTTTAGATATTCTTTAAGAGGCATTGATATCAGCGCTTTCTCTTACTCTGAAGTCTTTCTCAGGTGCAGTAAATACACTATAAACCCCTCCCCTCCCTGGAAACCTCCATTAGCAGTCCCTAGCACTAATATTTAGCGCAGAGTGACACATCCATGGGAATCTAGGGACCAGACCTTTAAGCCCAGGTCTGCATACTATTTGCTGGCTTTCTTGGTTGCAAAGTGAGTAGCATGCTGCCCGTGCAGACTGCTCTGAAATTTGTTTTATTAACAGCACTTGCATTGCACACAAATGCTAGCAACGGTGCTTTCAGAGATTACAGGATGCTAATAGAAAGGGAGTTCCAGCTATTTCTATCTCTCTTCTGAATTTTGCCTGGGAAGCAATACAAGCCCAGGATCTGAGCATAGAACTAGACGTCAGAAAATTGGAATCTTATCTTAGCGCTGACACTAATTTACTGCATGCCATTGATCAAATGATTTGATTTCATGGATCTTGGCTTCCCAGAAGGCAGTGGGGAGTTGTGAAGCCCTTTAAGATGTTTTGACGTAAATTCCTTTATCAACATTGTAATAATTTCTTTGTAGGATGTTTTTGTTCGGTCGATTTTAGCTCTTCTGTCCAGCAATCCATTAGAACTGATGATCTCATTTATGATTTTGCAAGAATACAAACTGTCCTGAATATTAAGATACCAGGATGCTTTCATTTATGCTTTAATTTCGCACCTAATTTATCATTCCTACAGATACCTCTTGAAAAGAAAATACAGCTGAAAGCATTTGGAGAAAGTGCTTCTCATTTGATGTTCCAACAATTCAAATGTAAAGATTAAGTAATATCAACTGAGAAAATGCAGAGTCCAAGTCTGGTTTTTATAAGTGATTAGGAACATTGCCCTCCTTATGAACTCAGAGCTGGCACCGCTTGTTCTGGGATTTGTGCCTTCAGAATAAAGCATGTCTTTGTCATGAGCCCAAGCAAGAAAAGAGGAGAAGGAAAAAGTTTCAGGAGAGAATGAACAAAATATACACTTTTTTTTTTTTTCAGCTATTTGAGAACTTAAAAGAAAAAAAATAAAGTTTGAACAATGAAGTTATTGAAAAAGTTTCCCTTCTTCATTACATCTACAGAACAAATTAATTAGAATGTTTTGGTTCATCCACCTTCAATGAAGGGACCAAGAAAACTTCACATCTTCAGCAAATTTTGGTGTGGGTCATCTGATGTGTTAGTGCTGCACAACAGGCGGTGCAGGAAGCAGGTTTGGAGGATCCAGTTTCTAACATAAAACATCAGATTTTTCTTTTTTTTTTTTCACCCGAAGGCAAAACGAAGATAATAAACGTGAGCAGACCAAAATGTAAAGAAAAACGTGAATTCAGTCATCTTTCCCAAGAAAGCAGCAGGGTTAACAAAAGCTTGACAGGACTTTCAGTGTTGTTTAACTATAGAATTTAAATACAGTACCAGTAGGAATGAATAATCTTACTCGCCTTCTTCAAAATATGCCAATTCTAACGTTGATGATTGCTTAGCTATTTGTACAAGTTACTTTGTGCCATGAATCTGTGAGAAGTGATACACCTGATACAACTGCACTCTGGATAAGCTTCTTATTTTAATTTGGAAAATCTCAATATTCACTGAGGAACAATCTAACCTTGGAAAACAATCTTTTCCCCATTTGTCTTTAATGCATAAAACACTACTCATTTTCTGCAGCTCTGCCACCAAGGGGCACGTTAATTTAGTTGCACAATAATTTAATACATCAATACATTGATTGAAGCACAGAGTTTTTATTTAGCGGTTCCAAGAAATAACACATTTCTTGCAGAATCTTTAAAAGGACTCTTCTTGCTGCAGTTTAAGTAGGGGGAATTGCAGATCGTTAGGGGAAGTTGCCCTTCAAAGCCAATTGATCATTCCATACTGAGCACAGTGGGCATTACATCAGAACAGAGTGAAGACTGGCAGGAGGCAATTAATGGGGCAGATACTGAAGTGTCTTTTCTGATTACCCCATACTGTACAGTGGATTTGGCCTTGCTGAGGCAGGCTGGTAGAAACAAGAACCCTAATGAGATATGGCTCTGCTAATGTCAAGAAGTGCCACTTCCTAGCAGCAGGAGCAACTTTATTGAAACCATCTGTTGTTTTGGAAGATGCATATGCGCACACACACACACTTCCTCCTCCCAGAGTGTTTAACCTTTCTCTTAAGGCTGACTGAAATCGTACAGCTAATCCCTCCTTAATCTCAGAATGACAGGCCCTACTGTTTTCAGCAAGTCCCAGCAGCTACTGAAAACCTGGATGACGGGTGGTGTGTAAGTGACGTGACAGTGATGTGTTCTGGAACAGTCACTTCGGAGCAGAATTCCCATTCATCCACTGTCACCTCGGCTTTGTGAGGCTTGGGTACCTGCACCCAGATGAGAAATCCATACTGCGCTGGCCCTGCCCAGCACAGGAAGGAGATTCATTGAGTTTGGTCCCAGTGAGACCTCATTCTCAGCAGAGATAATCCAACAGCAGTATCAAAGGAAAAAAAAATGAAAAAACAAAGGATTGGTTTGGTTACAGCAGACCCAGAATACGAGTTCTGGTCCAGTTTGTCAGCTCTCTGAGCATATTTCTGTGGTGTTCCCTCCTTAACATTGCCAGAGCTCCTGGCAGCTGTGCTGCATGGGCAAGCATTAATGCTCCAGCTGCAAGCAGAGAGCATGGCTCAGGTCCAGCAGGCCCTTGCAACTGTAGGAGAGGTGGCAACAGAGAAAGAAGGTCTTCTTGCTGCCCCTTGTCTCCACTATCAATTTTTGCTCTTCTGTGTGCTCTTGTTAAGAAGTCCTTCAACTGGTGGGGGGAGGACCCTCCAAAGAAACAGTTTACTGATGGCCTGGCCAGCTCCAATAACTAAGAAAATGGCTCTTTATATAGTTATATTAACGTTAACAATCCAGCTGCCAGTCAGAATGCAATTGAGCTGCAAGAAAGGTGCATGTGCTCCCCTAAGAGTGCAAATGGTTAGTTTTGCTCTCTGCTTTCTCTAAACTGCCTCTTCTGCTTCAAACGAGCAGAGAAGACAGAAAATTAGTTTTCCTTCCAAACTAGCAGAGCTGGCATCGCTGCAGCCACCCTTGTTTGTACTAAGGGGAAATACAGTAAACTCAAAACAGTCAAAGCCATCCTATATCCTTGAGCCATTCTGAAGTTAGCACTCAAAGCCGCTTTGTTTCCTACTTCTTTCTCTCTACAGTGATTTTTTGTTTTTAAAAAAAAGCTAGAATATGGAAAAGACGATCCCTGGAGCCACTACTGGGAGGAACGTCTCTCTTTCCATCATCCTTTCAGTATACCAGAGTCTGGTTTTTTTAATCACTTCAGAAGTCTGTTTGGGTTTTTTTGTTTGTTACTATTAAATAAAACAAAAAATCTAGTACTACTGATGCAGTTTGGTTTTACAGACTCAGCCACTGAATAGGGAAAGGTAGCAACAAACAGCCCTAGGGTAATAGAGGGGTTTGGGTCTTTCATTTGTTTTTAATAAAATCCCCTGCATTTTTTTTTAATAGAGAAGAATGCTCAATGGAACAGCTTTCATAAAGAAATCAGTTTAATGTGTTGTATTAGGTTTCCTAAATGACATGCTGTGATACAGATGTCTCATTACCTGCCATTATCTTATTTGGCTCATCCAAGTTCAGTTGCATAATTCACATTGTGTGGATTCAATTTGGAATATTTGACTGTTTATGAAAACTTCAGTCTCCATTTTTCTTGGCACTGGCTATTTTTATTTTCTGTTTGTGGCTTTAGATCCTTTTCCTATTGTAGTCAATAGCCTCATTATTGAATGGAGCTAGGATGAGGTCCAGGCAGCATGCCTGGTCTGGTATTGACTGCAGAAATGTGTTTAATATTTACGTATTAAAAATGAAATGCTATTGCTTCTGAAATCTCTGTGCAACAGAATAAATCAGTCAGAAGGGGGGATTCCTAGAATTAGCCTGCAAATACACTTAGAAATATAAAAGGAAGATGACACGTTCTGAAATTTAAAACAGTCAGGTGGACAACAGGGTTTTCCGCTGTCTCATCACCTCCCTCCCAAAATAGTCGGGTAGATTTTTCTCGCTGTAGCCTTACCTAGCAAAGAAGAGTCTGCAGTCAGACCGCAGTTGCGTGAATCCAAGGTGCTCAGATCTTCCACAGCTTTAACCCAGTCCAGGGAGATACCAGCAGCAGTAGCACTGCAGTGCTGTCAGCTGCAATACAGAGCTGCCACCCTATTCAGCTCCGAAAGCTTCGGTGGTTAAGGTCAGGTTTCAGGGCTAGGGGAACTTCAGCCATAGCTCAGCCCTGCCAGTGCACCTCTGAAACAGCAGACAAGCCCTCCCAAACAGTCTTTTTAGGATCATTATTTCACCTCTGAAGTCTCCCTTGATGATATATGGGAAATAATTGCCAGTTCAAAAGGCCATTTGTGGGAACTGTCCTTTTTGAAATCCTGACTCATGGTGCAGCTTTAAAGCCTGGAACAGTGTTCCTTGAACAAAAGGCCTTGAACTCTCTCTGGGCAGAGCACTTTCATATCCTCCTGGATGGAACACTTTCATATCCTCTGAGCTCATATATTTCATGGTAATAAGCTGTGGGATTTAACTGCACTCTGACAACGTGCCTACTCTTCTACCCAGCAGAATAAAGAAGAGCTTTCCTAGTTAAGATAAAATGGTTTGTGATACTTGCAGCTAGCAGGGCATTCACTTTTTGCTTCTTGGGGGGAGGGCTTCCAAGATTTCAAAGCTAACTATTAAGGAATTACAGTGATTATTACCATATCTCAACTACAGAGCTTTCCTAGACGTGTTTGATAGAAGGATAATAAGCTGACATTTAAAGATAAGTAGATATCAATATGGAGATACCTGCATCACCCTGCAATAAGAGCTATTCACACTTCAAGTCTCAATTCTTTTGCTGCGTTATGTTAATCTAAGAGCTACCACCTAAGGCCACATTGCAGTTGGAAGCCAGAATTCTTACTTGTCAGGCTACATGTCTGCAGCCTACGTGTTGCCAGGCAGAACATGACATGACATCTGACATGACAGTAGGCTCATGTGGGTCAGCGAGGGCCCTGCACACCCATCAGCAGACTCACTACTTCCTCCCAACTTCTGGCTTTAAAAGCGTTTGTCCTCCTGCTGGGCAATCGCAGGTGGCACACCTCTCCTTCTGCCCCACCACACAGGAAGGCAAAGTGGATGGAGCATGGGTTAGCATTCGTTGCTTTTTCAGACTCATCATGCTCATTTGTCGGATGCATGGGGAACACTCACAGCCCAGTTTTTGCTCAGCAGTATAAACGCTAAAAGGGAAAGTAATTTTAATGCCACTTCCTCCTTGCAGAGATCATTCTCATTTCGAGCATGCACTGTGCAGGCAAGATCTCAGGGCAGTCACTCATTCACCATTCTTTTTACACCTCAAGCGAGGGGAAATTAAATTTTTCCTCTATTTGCCAAAAAATAACAAATGTTCTTCAGTGTCTGATAAGACAGTTAAGCACCATTTTTAGCAGCTAGCGTAGCTGCTCTTTTTTGAGGTAGGAGACTCAGATCTTTATAAATAAGGATTTTATAAGTTCAGATCTGAATAAAGACTCATCTTTCTATCATTAAAAATTGTAAATCCAATTCTACCGCAGTAAGAAATGCCTTTGACTCCAAGGGAACGCTGGGAGAAAATTCACTAAGGGCACTTCTCCACTGAGCAGGGGAGATAAAACCTGGGGACAGAACTTAACTGCTCCAGTGGCAGAAGTACCAACACTTGGGAAGCAGCAGCATGCATTTACTGAGGTTTGGTTCTGTCAGCTGTGGTGGTATTGGTGCAGATGGATGACACTGGCATTACAAGTTTTCAATAAAGAGCCATGAAACCAAGGCGTGCACATGTTATACATGTCACAGCCACGATGTAAGGATAATTAAGACATACTATTGTACATACTTACTATTTGCCTCCAGCATACGGGCATTAGTCTAAGCAGAGGTGGACCTGAAACAGAACCCATGCTTAAGCACAGTGCACCTGTTCCTTTCAGCATACAAAAGCCTTACCTCTCAGACAGAGGCCAGGCTTAGCTCCCTGCCTCATTGTTCTCCTCTAAAGCTGAAGTGTGGGATTAGTTCCACTCTCTGAATTCAATGCATAGCTAAGCTTACCTGATGCGACTTGAGGACAGCTACTCAGCAGGGAGGTTTGAAACCTAATAGTGGAATAGGAACAGAGAAACTCCCCAGCTAATACAGTGCACCAGCGTGTGAAAGCTGGAGCTGTCATTCCAGCAACACATCAGCATGAGCCGTGGACTGGTTCTTGGCAACTGTGTACAACACAATGAGCTGCAGTTCCGAGGGAAGAGGAACAAACAATATCATGAGAAGGAAAAAAATATGTAAATCAATACCATTATTTTGGAAAGTGAGCTTGATTGGAAAGTTTATATTGCGAAGTTTGGGATTTAGCGGCCTTGCAAATACCTGGTTCTGTTTTTACAGAAGAGCCCTGGGTTTGATTCTTAAATGTAATGGAACAAGGGGAGGATTAGTAATAACAAAAGTGAGATAAGGGCAGCAGGAAGCTGTGAATGCCACGTAGCAGTGCTCTGCACTCAAGCAGCTGTGGCCACGTATCGACTTCTGTCACCTCTGTCTTCTGCCAGAGATCACCTGGTGCGTCAGAGGAGGGTTCACAATGAAAAGACTTTGAAAAAATGGAACAACAGAGCAGGAGTGCCTGCAGAGACGGAGGGATTTGTTTCCTACAGCACTGACCTCACTCCAGTCTTTCCTCCACCAAGTAAGCCCGCAGAGCTCTCTGCACACGTGGATGTTAGTGTTAAATCTGTCAGCACAGCAACCCAAACATCCTCCCCTTCAGGAAGATGCTCCTGCCCACAGGTCTTGGCTGCTGCACGCCAGTGATTTTAGTTCACTCAGACAGAAGAGGCTGCTGTGGATCCCCAAAGAACTGTGTCATCTATGTAGTATTATGCTGGACAGAAAGAGCTCCCAAGGTGCTGCCAACCACCTGCTCCTTACTGGCATCCCATCAGCAGCAGGAGATAGAGGTGACAATCCAGAGAACACCTGTACTTTGCCTTGCCTCAGAAGAATCTTTTCCCTTCACTGGGCTTACTTTTTGGTGGCACTAGATGGATCTATTTGTATTAACGTTCTTGTATTAATGTCACACCACGCCTTCAGGTCGTGACTGTGCTGACGCACATCCTCCAGACATTTTCATCTGCTTTGCTTGCAGCTCTCTGTACTCTGTGACCAGGGCCAGCACCGACTGCTGGCAAATGACCTTATCTGAACCTCTTCAAAAGGTCATTATCTCCAAGTGCCTCTTGGCACTGCTTCCTGCAGGACACGGGCTCTGTCATTAGGTTTTGCAGCAGCTCCTCAGCCAACAGCCATAATTCTGCTCTGTTTGGGATGGCACTGTCCACATTGACTGGGATTTACCACTTCTGTTCAGACAGAACAAAATGTTTCCTCACAACAGGTTAAAATATCAAATGCCAGCGGGGTGACCTGCGTTTTGGCTATCAGCAGCTCTCAGAGCACAGGTCTGAATGCAACAAGCAATGTAAAGACCACAAATCAGACCCTGTAGCAGCAAACAAGGCATGTATTTGAACAAATTAAAACAAACAAAAACCCAACAACCACAAAAACCTGCACTTCCCTGCCAGCCCGCTTCACAGCAGGGTGGACTGACAGGCTCAGAGTGGCACCAATTTCCCATTATGAACTTGTGGTCCTGTTAAAATTCAAGTAGAAACATGCTGGTTTTGGTAGACTGCATTCTCAGAGATACTGTGAGTTATATTTAAGGTTAGATGCTGTCTTTTATAATATTTGTAAGGAAACTTATACATTCATGTGCACACCAGTGGATTCCCAAGTATAGCTTGATGTAAGTATATTATATGTATTAATACACGTATGTATTTCCCGTTAGAAAATGTTCCTGGCTAGTATACCTGGTCTCTTCTCATCACAACAATTACACTAGTTGATAGTTTCCACTTTTATTCACTATTTTGTATCATTAATGCAATACATCATTTTTAATCTTTGAGATTTTTTTAATGCAATAAACAGAACACACATAACTTTTGCTGCTTTGAATTGCCCCAGAATGGGAGAAGAGCAAAGGAAGCCTCAGTCCTGCATCTTTGAAGGTTAGCTTTGCCCTCTCATAGGGCCTTCAGCTTTTATCACCACCCCATTGATTCTGCAGTTCATTATTTCATATCTGCAGCTCTGCAATTCAGCATCACTGGAGAGCCATAACAGAGCTCTGCTGTTTTACACCACTGAAGCATCCCATCCTAAAGACAGAGCCCAGAAAAACTCCATCAGGTAATGAACACAGTCCCATTTCTAACCAGAAATATTCCTTTCAAAGCCAGGATCTTTCAAACTCCCTGTGCTGCCACGCATTACCTGCCAAACCCCCACACTTGCTGACTGGAACAACACCAGAAGAGCTTATTAGAGCTAGTCGGTAAATAACATGGGATGAAAACAAATTTGGTAGTAAAAGGGCCCTTGAGAAATTAGGGGAAAAGCTCTATAGCCTTTCAACTTCTTCATGATTTACTAGAAAGCTGTATAATATAGCAAGCCTGAGAACTAGTTAACATGCTTCTAAAGCCAAAATATCCCAATTTGAATAGCTAAGTTGTGTACTGAAAGCCTGGGGAACTGTTTAAAGTCAGCTAAGAAGAAAGCCAACATTCTCCCTTCCACCTCCCTCCACTCCCTCGTTCCAAAACTTTGATTGAAAAAAAAAAAAAAAAAAAGCAACAAAAATGCTAATCTTCTGTGGTTAAGCAGAAAGGCTTAAAAAGTGGCTAACAAACACTATGAATTATTCAGGGACAAGGTTACTGCTATTCTACACACATCACTTCATAATGCAAGCTCCAAGCCACGGAAGCAAAATCATTTCTGTGAATGCTACTGTGATAAAATAAATCCAGATTAACTCCTTTAATTGCAGCAACATAATATATCCTTTCTGCATCTGTAAAGATCTGTGGCTTTAAATACAGGAGGGGGTGTGTGGGGGGGGTGAACCCAATCTAAATTAAACAGGTTTTACACACTACAAAACTCAAGTGGGACAAGAATTCCTTTACTACATCTAATTGAAGTCAGAAAGAGCCCAGTTTTTCCAAATTAATATTGGCCAACCATCTTGGAGTGCTTCAGGACCATGACCCCATCTAAAGCTTCCACAATCACCATCCACGAATTCAGAAGAAACCTCATCCCCTTACGGCCTGAAATTCACCCTGATTGCTTTCTGCATTGCTGCTGAAGGTGGTTGTAGTCAGCTAGAAGTAAACATGTTCAATGCCTCTTGAAGTGCTCCTGTAGCTGAGTATCAACCGTCTGGCCAGCTGCTGGCCCTGCTAAGCCAGGGATGTGGGCAAACAGAGCAAGCTGGGTGCAGTGCCTGGACAGGAGCTCCAGCAGCACCGCAGGCAGCTCGTAATGCACTTGTCACAGGCACCACAGGTCATCAGAGTCCTGGCAAAGCTTGAAAATATACGTAACATGCACATACATGGCTCATTTCTTTAGTAAGAAAAGGGAAAGAGGAACAAGCAGGCTTGTGGCCTCCCAGAGAGCCCATCTGAGAGCTGAGTAACCACATCAGAGGCCACAGAAGGGAACCTGGGGGTTACACTCACTGTGCATAGGTGGAATAAAGGAAGGCACAAGCAGCCTCCATGAGCCTACGAGTGACAGAGCTTCCCACAAGGGCTCTTGCTGAGAGATGCTCACATGCCTTTGGATCCCCTGTATCTCATTTTGTCACCCACCTGGAGGTCCCGTTCTGCTCTTCTCAGAAGGCTTTGGACTGTGTGCTGCTCTGCAGAGCTCCTTGGAGAAACAGGCACATCCTCATTGGGGGAACCAGTATCAGGGCCTCGTTAAGGGCAATGCTGTTAACTGCACAGCTGTGTGCAGTGATTTCTTTTCTGTCAGCGCATTTTGGGAGGGGCTGAAAAGTAGGAAAACACGGGGAAGCTTGGTTTCAAAAATCCAAAGGTAAAGCTTCCAATTAAACACATAGCAGTCAAGTTAAAATTATAGGTGACAATTACTGTAACTTGATTAGGCACAATAGCAAATTCACTTCCCTAAATCACTTTCACAACTCTCCTAGGAGGTCTGAAAGATGTAGTATATGAGGTTCATTTAATTTCTAATGTAGTAATTATCACTACTGAATAAAAAAAAAAAAATAGCAGCGACAGACCCAGGAAATAAATTTAGCACTTGAGGTTTTAATAAAATTTTTATGTGCAACCCCGTTGGTTAGAAATTGTTTAATCAATCTTATCTGGTTCACAGCCTTTCTGCTGAGCTTTTGCTTCATGTTATTACAAGGCAATATGCTGCAGCACCTTCGTAGCATCCCAAGTTGCAAAGTCTGAATGCTGTTGCTATCCAGAGCCACTGCAAGCTCCTGTTGGAGATGCAAACACCCACAGTTTTGTTTGCGTGCTGCTTGTTGTTTTCAGGTTATGTGGAAGTGTAACACTTCCAAAGGGATCCATCCCAGCTGTGTTGGGCAAACCCACAGGACAGGGCTGTGCTTTGCTCAGGGGCAGTGGAAGAATGAGAAGAAACTGAATCCGTGATCCGCCATTATTAGTATTGTTAGATTTTCCCAGTACAGGAGGTTCTGTTTAAGTGTTGGGTTTGTCCAAGCTTCTGGGTACAAGGAGAGCTGAACCCAGTCCCGTGCTGCGTGGAGCCAAAAGGATTTATTTCTTGTTCCTTGCTCGTGTTCCTTGCTCTGTCCAAGCACACACAGTGATCAATCACTCCGGTGCTTTGGATTTGCTTTTCTGTTGGCAGTTAGTACACTAATAATTTCTGAAGTGACATGGGGGCCAACAGGTAAATGGAAAGCCCCTAAATCAATAAGGAAATCAATAAATATATGGGTGTTATCGTAAACAAAACTTATTCAGGAGGTTAAAGGACTACAGCGCAGTAATAATGAAGTGAGAAAATTAATGTAATGTTCAAGTAAACAGTATTTCCACTGATGGTTTATAACCCGTCTTGAAAGTCTCCTGCAAGACTCCATGTTCCAGGCAAGAGCTTCTCCATGAGCCCAGCCTTAGGCATGGATTTTTATTTTTACCTTGAAATATTGGAGTCTGGGTGCCGTTTTGACTCCAGCACATAGCTACTCTGCGCAGTGATGTTCTGGCAGCCCATACGGGCAGGATGCAGGATGCAGGATGCAGGCTACAGGATGCTGAGCCAGCCCCAGTCAAGGAGCGCAGAGGGAAGCCGGCCTCGGATGGCCGGCCGCGGGGAGATGCTCGCCCTCCTCTTGGCTGGGAGCTGCTGGGATCCGAAGGCCACTGCTGCCATCTGGTGTCACTGTCACCCTCCTGGCAGGAGAGTGTGCTGCGGGGTGTGCAGCCTCTGGGGGAGCGAGGAAGGACAGAGTCCTTCTGGCGAAGCACGGCAAACATCTGCATCGCGTCCTGCTCTGAGCTTCCAACCCGCTTTCCTCCCTTTGCCTCCGGGCTGCAGCAGCCCTACGCTATCCATTCGAGGCAGCATTTGGGGGCTGAGCTGGGAACTGAGCAGGGACACCCAGCACCGGGTGCTGCCCCACTCCCTGCGGGCAGTCGCACACTTCAGTCACTGTGGATCCTGCCAGGTGACGTTAGTGAGGTGACTTCTTCATGCAACTTCATCTGACCTTGATGCATAACTGTGCGTATTTTAATCAACTGAACAGGAAAACGAAATGAATTGCAGTGATCTGGGAATAAAACTCCTTTGCATTTGCTGCCAGCATGAGAATTTGCAGGGCTATGGCACATGTATTTCTCCATAGGCACTATTGTTTGCTAACCAGCATGAACCTTCGGGGAGGAGCAGGTTCCAAGGAGCACCAGGGATGTGCTGGCTGATGGCATCACTCAGCCTTGGCTGCACCTGAACATATTCCACCGGGTGAGTGAGCCAGAATGACAGGTGATGATCTCCTGATTTATGGGAAGAGTTTATGGTACTTCAAGGAGTGATTTATTTCCAAGTGATCGGTGGCAACAAGATGTTGTGGCTCTTGTCACTGTGAAGGACATCCCTCTCAACGTGGGCCATTACGGAGCAGCATTACTGAATGCTGCAAGACCCAGGTGACGTCCCAAGAGAAGGTGGTGCACAGCCTCCTGTTTGCCCATGTATTCGGCATGTAATCAGGCCAGCAAACCCAGATGTAAATCTTAAGTGTTGCCAACAGAGGGACTCACTCATCCCAGTTCCTTTTGCTGACTTCGAGGATGATAAATGGGAATTAGGACTCCTCACAGTGTGGGGGAAGGATGAGCAGGCAGCACTCATTTTTCTGCTGATCTCCAACTCTTCTGGGTCCATCCGAGCCAGGAAATCCCAAAAATAAACAGTGTTTTCCCAGACCTTCCATTTGCTGCAATTCCTGTCCTTTGGGTGCTGCCCCATAAAGAAAGATCCAGAAGTTAAGCATGAAATAAAGCCAACAGTGAGGGAATAATCGTTATTTGATCAGCTCCCGGGGTATCAAATAGTTGTAAATTGAGCTTCAGTTAATAAGCAGACAATTTTCAGTGTCATACTGCTACATTTTCAAAGCTAATTTAACTATTCCATTAAAAAATGAGAACATACTCAAATTAAAACACCCATAAGATATGAAAGAGGGAAAGGAAAAAGCCTCATTGGAGAGAGGACATGAAATGCATCTGTAATTTCCCATCAGGCTGCAGTTCCCTTAACTGACCATGACAGTCAAAGATGAAATAGAAATTTCTATATCAAACAGGAACACAAAGGAGGGCTGACCTTTGATCAAATGTCTGTTTGTAGTTTTGACAAGGAAATTTGCATTAGAAGAATTTTTGCTGGACACTTACATGAGAAGTTAACTCCCAGCATGTAAAGGAAGGGAGAGGTCAAACCATCTTTAAGTACTGTCAGATGAAAGCCAGCTCTCCTCGCCATGGATATTCTGAGTTGTCCAGGCTCTATTCCTAATGCCCGATGCTGCCAGTTTCACAATGAAATGTTTTGAAGCAGCATTTATTTAGAGTGGGAAAATCTGTTTCAGGCAAACAAAGGCATTATGACACACACAAAAAAAAAGATGCTTTCAGTACAGCAGCAGAAGGCATAGAAAAGAAAACACACCAGTTGCTTTTTTATAATGAAGCTGTAGGCTTGGCTGATGTTCCTTTAGTATTTCTGAGCCTGTCCTGTTTCACTAAGGGTCTGATTTTGCAGTCCTCACTTCACTCCTCCCTTTTCCCCAGCAAGGACTGCAGAATTGGGATGGATTGTGTTGCTTCCAGGTCTGTTATGTGGTGGTTGGTTGTTGCCCTGATCCCTCTTCCAGTTGTGTGCTCTGCTCCACTTGCAATCACAGCAGTGGCTGAGTTAGTTTGTTAAGAGTAGACAACCCTGAGGACCTGCTGCATTTCCCCAAGGGCTGCCACTGCCTGTGCTGCCCTATACCTGGAAGCCATACCCTGGCTGTGGCTGGTGGGACCCCTTCCCACAGATGCTTGGATACGTGGTGCAGCCCCAGCAAACATCCCAGGCCAGCCAGGAGATGTCAGTGAGCACACACACAGCCTACGCTCTCAAAATCTGGCAATAAAACTAATGTGTTTAATGAAAATAAGCATTTGGCAGATTGAGTCTGTAGAGATGGCCCGCATTGCCCTCTGGCACCAGAGTCAGGGCGAGATGCCCTTTTTGGGGATGGCCTGAGGCAGGGGAGCTGGCAGTGGATCAGAGCCCAGCAAGTCCTCCAGGTGTGCTCCTAGGACCAGCTCCAGCCTGTCCTGCTGACGCTGGTTGTCCTCCAAGATACAAATTTCCTGCTAGGCCTGCCAGTAGTGGGGCTTCTGACTGAAGCTAAGCTCTCCACCAGGTTCTCCACGTGGCCTTGAAAAGCACTGAACAGTTGGGGATGGTTTGGTGGCAGGTGATACACCTCCAGCTGACACTTTTTCCACTGGGTCGTCTTCCAGCTCCTTCCTCACCTCCCAGTAAATTAATTTGCAAGAGCCTCAGCAGCCCATGGTGTGCAATGGGAACAGTATCTGCGAGGGGACATGGGGACACCGACAGATTGACATCCATAGATGGTTGGGAGGCGAAGAGAAACTGGGTTGGAATTTTATAGCTACAACTCAGGAGCCAAGATTCTTCTGCTACATCTATCCCTTGGAGACCCCAGTATCATTTCTGGTTCAATTAATTGTACGGTTTGAGTTCAGTTTTGAGTTTCTTCTGTTGCTTAGTATGGGGCTTGTCCCAAGTCCTTCCAAATTATACATGTCTTTTACTAAGCTTCAGTTTGAGCCAAGAGTCTGAGTCAGTCATCAACACAGCACTGTCAGCACAAGGCCTTTCTTCCCATCAGGGGCCCTTAGTAGAGCAGGTTTACAAATACCACAGAATCACAGAATGGCGTGGGTTGAAAGGGATCATAAAGCTGATCAGTTCCAACCCCCTGCTGCGGGCTGCTTGCCACTCACTAAACCAGGCTGCCCAGGGCCCCATCCAACCTTGCCTTGAGAACCTCTAGGGGCAGGGCATCCACACATTGCCTCCTTCCAAGTATGTAGGTGATAGATAGATAGATAGATAGATAGATAGATAGATAGATAGATAGATAGATAGATAGATAGATAGATAGATAGATAGATAGATAGATAGAATCGTAGAATCATTAAGGTTGGAAAAGGTCATGTACTCCATCATCCCATCCTCATCATACCCACTAAACCATGTCCTCATCCTGGGGATTGTCAGAACTTTAAATTCCTGTTTAGGAAGTTAAGTGAACAGTGCCTGGAAACTGTCTACATTTAGCCAAGTAAATGCTTTCCAGAAAGCCCAGGGCTGAGTCAGTGACTGCTGGAAATCACCTATTATTATTATGGAAGAATCTCCATCTGCTCCTACAGGCATTTACATACCCAATTGTGAAGGAAGCTACATCCAGAGCACCCCAAACTGCTGCTGTTGATTCCCTACTGTTAGCAAAGAGAAAAACTTGGTGAGAAATGACTGCAGTGCTTGGAAGGTAAAGTCCAAGTTTAATGGCTAGAGCTTGTCCATGATAAATGCATTTCCACCCTGGTTCCTGACTGTGAGCTAAAAGCAGCCAAAAACAGCTGATGAATTATTACTTGCTGGCCTCTGTGACCAAAGATCTTGCTGTTGAAGGAAAGCAAAACCATCTGGAGGAGTGGGCTGGGAAGGGTAAGGCTACCCAGGGCTAGCACAGCTTTCTGTGAAAGAGACCATATAAAACTGGAGGAAAAGAAAAAAAATGTTCTGCTTAAAAATAAAATAAAATAAAATTGACTGAACCGTGTTTAGGACCTGAAATGCTTTCCCCTAGCATGCAGGTGCCTTGGGGCAATGGGCGATGTATCAAATGAGAATGGGTGCCGGCCACAGCAGTTGCCCTCACTGGAGGTCCCTGCAAGGCTGTGTTACGTCACTGCTAATTAGGAAGCAAGATGCCAAGTCATAAAAATCCAGATGTTCAAATAATACACACATGCATCGTCTCAACCACTAACATTTCACAAAGCAAGGAGTGCAGCAAAAGCAAGGCACTTCTGTCAAGAGAAGCTGATCTCAAATCAAAGCACACATTGCTCAGACAACTTGTACTCAGGTTAAAAAGCAAAGCCACTTAACCACCAGATTACGGCTAAGGAGAGACAACTACTGCTGCTGTAAATGTGGTGGTAGGAGCTCATGTAAACCCAAAGCCATCAGTGCTCAGGGTGAGAACAGAAAGATGCGTCCGTGGTATTTCAGGTGCAGCCTTCTGCCCTGGTGGAAGCTCATCACAGATCCCTACAGTGCTGGAAGGAGCACAGTGAGCATGCAGAAGAGGAGGGACAGCAGAGCCAGGGCAGTGTTGGATCCACTTTCATGTCCTGCCAACTCTTTCCCTCCCAATCTCCACTCGCTCTGAGGACAGGGCAGTGGAGTCAAGGGTCCTCCCCATGCTGGCACCATCCGTGGAGGAACAACTGGAGCTCAGCAGCCCTTGGCAGGGCTGTGAGCCTGGTGGTACAGCTTGTCCCCACTCCTGTGACCACTGCAAACATTTTGTTTCATCCCCTGGATCGTCACTGGCTGTACAAACTCTTTCCTTGCACAATTAGGAAGGCAGCCAGAGACTATCATCATGTAGGAGGTGATCCAAATAACCTCAAATGTAAAAGATTTCCAGCACACACGCCCATAAACACCAGTTGGGAAGAGCTTCACTATTCCAGGCACATTTAAGGACACACTTAAGCCTCAGCTCTCCTGCAAGAGGCTGTGCTCCCAGAACAGAAAATGGAAGAATTCCACTTGCTCATGTATGGCACTTTCAGATTTTTTTTGTTCTATTTCACCTTTACAGAATCAGAGAATCATTAAGGTCGGAAAATACTTTAAAATCATCTAGTCCAACCATCGATTTTACACCAAGCCAGTGCAGCCACAGGTACCATACAGGTCAGCTGGAAAGGAGAGAAAGCATTCCCAAAGAAGAACATGAGCTGACCCATTCTGCAGGAAAAGCTGTCACTTTCCTTGTGCTTCATATTGCAAGATGTGGGTTCACCTGCAGGAGCCCAGAAAGCTGAATCCCTGCCAGAAGAATAATCTGGTAAACTTCATAATGAATATTTCTGCAACACAAAGTCTCTTTGTGGATTTAAATTAATCTAAAACACATTCATTAATTCATAGCTAAGAATTGAATTATATTTTGCTTCTGACCTCCATGTTGTTTGTCTGTAACTAGATTTCCCCTAAAAGCCAGCAGCGCTATTTAATCATAGTGCCAACCTTTGGATCTACTTCAGCAGCAATTACCCTGAGCTTTGACTTTGATATAATTTATAGCTCAGAACACATCATAAATAACTCTTTCTTCTCCTTTCAGTACGGCTGTGTGAATGTGTGCAAACTCACAGAAATATGAATTGCTGCCTATTTATCCCATTCAGGCTGCGTGTGTGAATGATGTTACCCTGGTCACGTGGCCCTGCCCACCCCAGTATGCCCAGCAGGGGTGTTTTGGTGTCCTCATAGTGATATGTAATCCCCAGCACACTTTGTAGCAGCTCTGTGCCTCCCCTGGTTGGGGATAAGGCACAAAGGGACGGAATTCACTTTGCAGTGAGATACTTCAGAATGGACAATTTGAATTTGAGTGAGGTCCAGGACATTTGCCTTTCACAGGTCTGTAACACTCAAGATCTAGCTTTTGAGGTGTGAGTTTCCCAGCAAACTAACTCCATCTTGTCAGCTCAAACACTCTGAAATATGGACGTGTGGATTGTTCACAGAATCTGTTTTAGAGTGACACTCAGCATCTGGGATCAGTAGAGATCTTCTGAGTCCTGAGATGAGGGGTGATGAAGGGATCCCAAAGATGGGCAAGAGTCAGTGCCAACCACGGTTATTGCATCTTTTTCCAAACAGGAAGCACTAGCCTCAATGGGCTTGCAATAAATCCAGATGGTGAAGGCATGGCTTCAATGAATCTGGACAAAAACAAGGTGCTCACCAAACCTTAAAGTCTCATTTCACTGAAAAGTTTGTCACTTCCCATTGAAATCTACCAGCCAAGTTCCCTTTGTCTACCTTTAGATTAGTGGGTCCTGACTGAAGCAGCCCTTGCCCAAACACATGGCCTGAATCCATAAACCCATAAGCCTCAACTTGTGTTTTCGAATGATTAGAAAATCCACCTGAGCCCTTCCTGTTGCTCAGCCTGCACAAGAGAAGACCTGAAATGTGGGGCCTCAACAACACCGAGGTGCTGAACTCAGGCTGAGCATGGCTCCATCACTCCATGACTCCATCCTCAGTAGAAAGCCTTTGAGTTAACAACTTGCATTTTTTTTCCATCTGATTATTTCTCATCGGGACCCTTATAAGTGAAGTACCGTCCAGAGACAGTGGCCATGGCCCATAAATTTAATTACTAATCTTTAATTCATAGGTGGCAGAAACAGTTCTTCAAGCATCTGAGTTAATCAGGCTTTGCTGACAGTGGCAATCAATTGTTCAGCAGTCTACTTTTTGCTTAATTACTGTTGCACTACATTGCATTTTCAAAATGTCAAGCATCCTCTTTTAGAAATGCAATAAATCATTTCTACGTGGTGTGCAAAGCTAAACTAGGAGACTATTATTCTCTCACACCTGACCTTGGCTACAAGGAACAGAAATTGATCATTTACTGTAGCAGTGAAATATCATTTAAGGAGAAGTGAGTCTTAACTAAGAGCCTCAACCTGATAAAAAGGAAAAGTTACTTTTTGGCCATATAAAGAAGATGTCGACATGGAGGTGAGGTTGTCTTAAATCTCTTCTGTTACTGTTGTACCAATTGCAACAGGAAACTGCAAAGCGCTGTCTGTAGACATTCACAGCTTCCCAGGGAGAGATACCCTGATTCTTGCTCTGATATCAAATGAAGACATTTATGTGTCAAGCAAAGTCATGTTGGTTTTGGAAAGGATGTCTCAGTGGAGGCAATTCAGTCATTTGGAATTTGGAGAGGGTAAAAAACAGTTTGTCCAAAGTGAAATTGCATTCATTCAGAGGAACTGAGGCACTTCTCAGAGCACCGCTTTTCCAAGGGAGACACCTCTTGCTACCACCAGCCCATCCAGCATCGTCCTGGCTAAGGAAAGGGAGGCACTTCCAGCAACAGGGCTGTGCTCAGGTGTGTTGGGAATGGTACATGGACTGGGGCTGTGTCAGCCAAGATGATACTAAGATAAAAGACATCCTCAGAGGATGCTGCCAGAAATGAGAAGGAAGAGGCTGTGTGCTGAATCATATGGATCGAATTTCCTCTTTCATTGTGTTTTAATAGAAAAGCTTTTTGCCTGTTCCCAAGAGTACCAATGAAAATTTCTTTTAAACACAGAGGTGGGCTGTATTTTTTAGCTTTTTTTTCCCCTTATAAACATATGTGCATTCAGACAAAAGTGTCTTTCCCTTTAGGAAGGCAGAACTGATTCAAACTGGGAGCCAACAGCAAACAAACTGTGATGGAGAAGTAGAAACGAAGCAGTAAAAAGTTTAGCGCTTGCAAGACAATCAAAAACATTTCTTACAGGAAAAAAAAAAGGCAAATACAAAATAGATCCCTAATCCAAATCAACACTGCTATTTTCTTAACTCAGTGTATGCAGATGTTCTCTGCGTTTATGCCAATGGCATTTGTTTCACCAGGAGCTCAGCTACACTTTTAGGGAATCCCCTTTTGGTTGCAAAGTGCCATTTACTTGTCAGCGAAGTGTGGTGGGTTATGTGGGCACATCCCAGCAGAGGTATGAAGGGCACATCCCAGCACGGATCTGTGTGGGCACATCACAGATGTGCCAAAAACTTGTAGGGACCCTGGACACCACGATGTGGACATGAGGAACCACCGGGAGAGGGCATCCTTGCAGATCGACCAGCAGTCATCCTCACATCCCAGTTTTCCCGGTGCCTCTGTGGGGGTAACATCCCAGTGTCAAATGGGAGCATTGTTTTCACTGTGATAGCATTTTTTTCTCCTTAATATTTCCAGCGATGTCCAAAGACAGAAGCACTAGAGGGCAGTGCCTGCACATCGTGAGGAAAGGGGACGCGTCTCTGGCCAAGGAGAGGGCACCCGGTGGTGGCTATCCCCTTTGCCTTTTCGTGTGTGTCTTTTCTCTAGGGAGAGAAACGGAATCAGCTGATTATGTTACTTCGTGCAGTTTCAAAGACCCACGACGTCTCTGCAACCTTGTTTCCCCCTAAAGCAGCAGTTCTCATTTTCCCAGTAAGAGCATCCCTGGTATACGAGGTCAATCCTAGAAGAAAAGGTTTTGAAAAACAGCAGCAAGGCATTATCAGGAGTGTTTGTTACATGCACGGAATGAACAGTAAAACAACTGTGTGGATTTTCAGGCCAAAAGATGAACTCATCCAGGGGGTGTACAGCAGCACCAGGAGGCCTGGAGGGGCTGTGTCCCACCTCACTGGGGGGCCCTGCTGCTACATCCCTGCTCCTAAACACATCCTGTGCACAGAATTTCCCTCCTGGATCCAGCTGTGCTGGTAAAAAACAGCTCCTTCACTCCCACTCATTTTCCTTCTGCAGCATAAAAGCCCGTGGACTCATGTCGAACCGAAGAGATGGAATTCATCCACATTGCCCCAAACTGCATGGCATAATGCTTCCAGGCATGGCACATTGCAGGGCCAGCCCAGGATGCAGGTTGTGGGCAAAATAAAACCTTCACTTGCCAGAAGCATCCTGCACGTTTTACACTGTCAGAACGTGTCACAAGTTGCAAGTCCTCATATAGTTTCTCTGTGCGAAGCCCAGCTGTACCACCATCACCTTGCACTGAGTGCCCAAAATCCTCACGAAAGCTCCCTGGAAACTCTCGTCCCCAAAAAGCCATTGGGCTCAGTGGGAGGCTGCATGAGATGGAGTCCAGACGGAGGCAAGCTCCTCGGAGCTCTCCTAGGGGGCCCTGCACAGCTGAACCGACACTCCCATGACTGATTTCTTCCAGCCCGAAATATTTCCCTTGATGATCTGCCCTAATGGAAAAACAGCTTTTCCACCTTTCAAATGCAAGCAAGATAAAAAATGCCTTCCTGGTTCGAAAAGCATGTGGAGCCTCTGCCAAGGAACATGCATGTTAATGACATAACCTCTGTACAAGGAGATGGCTCTGAAATTTCAAGCGATTTCCCCAGAACACAAGCAGGACCCAGAGTAAGGCAAGGAGATTGAGCTAATCCTTGGGATGCTGTGCAATTTCCATGCCTTTTGTAAAATAAATACAGAAGTACAAATTAGAGCTGTGTTCCCGACTCCAGAAAGCTCTTCTTTTCACCCCCCTCCCCCTGGGAGTCCCTCTCCAGAGTTAATAAAAACCAGTTGCACAGATAGCAGTTCCCTGAGGCCGAGGTGCTATTTCTAAAATAAATTGCTTATTTGAAAAATTGCAGGGGAATGGTTGTGTTTGGAAACTATGAAACCTGCTGGAACTAAGAGGCTGGGATGTGGATTAGGGGTGCTGCCTCCAAAAAAAAAAAAAAAAGGAATAAAATGGTGAAAAAATTCTTCCCTGCAAGAAGAGCCCAAATGAGCCAGATCTCCATTTTCTGGGGAGGGCTCTGCTGCAGGGTAGAGCTGTTGCCTTGACACCCCATAGGCTTTTCCACGGGTGGGAGCTGCAGGGTGTGAACGGCCTCAGAAATCTACAAGTGCTTCATGCTGATCTTTTCTTTCTTTTGGTCAGAAAGAAGGAAAAAAAAGAAAAAAAAAAAAAAAAAGAAAGCAACTCCAGCATTTTTGAGCTGGGGAGGCTTGCATCCTCGCTCAGCTCAGCGCAGTCACCTGCTGTGCTTTGTGAGAGCCCTTTCAGCATCCCAGCAGCTCTGCGTTGGGTTGGAGGCTCTGCGCCTAGCTCGGCCCCAAAGAAGGTCCCAGGAGCTGCAGAGCTGCCATAGGGCACCACACAGCCAGATGAAAACCGGGACTCTGCCCCATAGGGATGTGATCCTGCAGCCATTCTGAGACCAGGACAGTCCTCGAGGCTCTGAGCCACAATGCAAAGGCCCCGATGAAATGAGAACATTCTGAGTTCATTAAAAATAAAAGCAGTAGTCTGGGGTGGAGCTGCCATGAGATATTCCATGCGATGCTCTTGCTGTGGGAGGAAGCACGGGGCACATCTGGGGATCAGAAATGTCACACAGGAGGACACCGTTCTCTTTTGGCCAGGAAACAGATTCCCACAGATCTTTCAGAGAAAGCCCCCCCTCAGTAGGACCCTCTGCCTCCCACTACCTGCGAACATGGGCCTCTGGAAAACGCAATAAAAGTGGAAAGGGAATGCTTAGAAGGTTCTATAAAATAGGGCTATTTCAGGATTCTGAGGTGTGGAAATGACTGGGATCTCTACTACATTTATCTTTCAAAAAACAAAATCAAGTTTCCCATTTTTAAGCATGAGCTAATTAAAAAATAAATAAATATGGGGCCTTGCCTTGCAAATGTATATTTATGGAGACCACCCCCTTATCCTTTGTCCTTGCCAGACTAAACAAGCTGCTTCAGCTTCTTCTCTGGCCGTCTCCCCATTGCCCTCACTCAGCTTTTCTTCGCTTCCGTTTCAGCTACCAGTCTTTGAATGGGGGTGACCAAAGTTGAGGTGCTGCATCCTCCGTGGCTTCCACAAGCTCAACCCACTGCTGCTCTTCCTAGAAACAGCTGACTTGTGTCATGCTGACAGCACGTTTCATGCATCACAGACTCTCTGAAAGTTTTCATCAAAGGCTCTTCCAACACATTTTCCACTGAAGAAGACAAGATGAGCTTTGTTTCGTGCTTTGCCTATCCGCTGAGTACCCTTCTGCTGCCTAGTGTTGGTGGCAACTACAGAGCATGGCTCCTCACGGGCACTCAGTGTAGTCATCTCACAGCTCCCAGAAAATCCTACCCTGCTCATAGGGAATGGCAGAGACAGTCCGTGTCAGTCTGCCATGAGTACATATCATGGGAGAGGTGTAGATGGACCAGGTGTTGCCTTTAGACTTGTCTCTGTTAGATGGAAATCACACTATTTTGCCAATCTGTGTCCTGTGTAAAACACTAGGCCTTACTATCCCTTTCCTGGCTGGCCATCCCTTCTACCTGCCCTGATCCCATTGTCTGCACTGGGATTTCCCAAAATATTTTGAGCTAGGTGTAGGCAAAACACGGAGAGAGAACACAGTGTGCATCAGTAAGAAAGCCCATGGCCGTATGTCATACAGCCCTTGCAGTGGGCAGCGCAGTATATTTTTACTCATTAAATCAAAGTGGCTGCTCCTTGCCCTTCAAGTCCCCAGAGAGCAACTATTCTTGATAACAGCCAGTCCCCACAGACTCATTAAGCTTTCTTGAAGCTGTTTGCAGAGGCAGGGTGCTAATCTATGAAGATAAGAAGTCAAACCTTTCACTGCGAGGCCATTTTTTACTACTTGCCTCGTGCTCTCCTTGTGATTTCATCAAAGGCCAAAACGAAAAACCTATCTAATCTGTCAGAAGGGCCAATCTAATCTATCGTTACTAAACACTTTTATGGAGAAAAATGGATTGCAACATTACAGATCTTGAGATTTAGCACATGAAAGAGATGGAAAAAAAGTCTGAAATGACAAGCAATACAGAATCTGCTTTTCCAACAGAACAGATTAGCTGGTGGCACAAATAAATAAGTAAATACAGTTTAAACTGCTTCGATTTATAGCAAGAGGTGTAGAAAATGCCTGGGACTTGCAAGTAATATCCTTTTATGGCCAAAGTGGATTTCAGTGCACGTACATTGAAATGAACCTTCACCTACTCTCTGCTGTCAGAGCTGAGTGTGAACCTTGTAGGGTTTCTCATGGGGCCCTGAAAAACGTGTCAAGTGGTGGGTGACAAGGGGACTGGTGTTTGACATGGGAGGTGTGACAGTGAGGTTAGTACTCTCATAGTCAATGGAGAAAAAAAATGCCTCTCCTGTGAGATAAACCCGAGGACAAAAATCTAGCTTAAAAGTCTATGTGGGGCAACTCTCTATCTTCCTTTCTCCAAGAAAAGACCTGGGAGAAGTGGATCTTCCTGATGCAAGCCAGCAAGAATTTTTGTTCCATCATTTCCCATTGAATGGGGAAAGCAATGGACTGAGTGCAGGAGTTTCAGAAAGGCTCTGGGACTCTGGGTTCCATAGAGAGCCCAGGTTTTCTTCTAGAATAAAAAGGAGTCTGATTTCAGTATGGCAAAGCTTGTCCGCATCCAAGATATGTTAATTAGATTGGGCAGATTTCTAAGTAACTGGATACAAGATCAATTACTATGAAAATACTGGGGAAAAGATGTACTGGGTAATTTGTATAGGGGACATTTTTTTACTGCTTACCTGGCTACCTGAGCACACAGACTGGGAAGACCTCAGAAAAGCCAGATTCTAAAGCTTGGTGGTTGAATGACCAGGGCTGAAGCAGGCAGAGGTCTGCACTGCTCTAGGGTGTGCTCACCAGATTGACTCAGGCCCTGACTCGTGTTCGTGATCAGCAACAACAGTTTTGGCATCACCTCTTTGCAAAGCAAATGTCCCCCAACAGGGAAGACGTGCAGAGCCTGGATGCCTGAGTGGGATAGAGTACATGGACACCCCACCTGCAAAGCAAGATTCTTGCCCTGACCACTCCACTGGCATCCAGGCTAGAAAGCTGCCATTTAGCCGCGCTGAATGCTTCCAGATTTCCAGCATTTCAAGAGAGATTTGGCAGGAATTGCTTGTGCTTGATTTTGTTTCAGATGCCATAACATTTGGGCCTTTTTATGCAACTTTTGGCTGGTGTTGAAGCAATTTCTGTCTGTTTCTTCTTTCTATTCTCCCTCCCCTCTGCTATCCATGGTGGGAGACTGACAAAAGTCAGTGACTCAGCCCTAGAAGAGAATGAAGAACTCCAACAGGGCTTTGAATTGAAAGGCAGGCGGGGAAGGAGAGACACGAGAGGAGTCTGGAGAAAAGGAAGGAAGGGGACTGTAATGAGAAAAAAAAAAAGTACAATGAGCAAATATGCACTCTACAGCAAATAAGCAAGAGAAAAAGTTCATTAGAGCTACTCAGTTCTAGACCACAGATGAGGCAAAGGTAGGTTTAGACACGAGCACATCCCAAGTTGTTTGAACAAACAGGGAATTCAAGGAGCTGCAGAACTAAAGCCTGATGAAGCACAGACTTATGCCATCTGTCCCTCATACTCTCACCAGTCTCAGCAGTTCCTACCTCTGTGGCTCGAATGGTCACTGGCCAAGTAAGAAAGAGATTGTTTTGGGGATAAAAAGGGAAGGAGCGTTACAGGAGTGTTACAAAACTTGATGATGTGTTGGAGATTTGTATTAAAATCCAGCAGTGGGCTTTAATGCCAATCCAAACTGCAAGTAAGGTTCTCTGTGCACTCCTGTGCTTCTCAGCCTTTCCTAGTCTACCTATGGTCATCAGTAGCAGCACATACAAGCTGCAGATACCACCTCATTGCCAAGTGAGTTGGGAAGGTGTCCTCCAGCACCCACAGACATGGCTTTGTCCTGAGGACAAGCAAGCCTGAGGACAACCTGAGGACAACCACCATCCTGATGTGCAGGGTAGCAACCTCCTTGTAGCCACATGGGCTTGTAGACAGCCTCCCTTCCAGCCTTACAGCTGCTCCAAATCCAAAGGTTCTCTTGGTGTCAGATCTATGCATATTATGTAAGGACTATGGAAGTTTCCCAGACCCTCTGCACAGCCAGCATCCCACAGCATGCTTATGTAAGCCAGCAGTTTAATGAACATGAAGGTACTCACCTTCCCAGACAATCCAAGCACCAAATTACTCATCTGTTGGCATTTCTGAGTCCTTAGCACATCTGTGAAGCACACCGTGGAAGCATTTCAAAGAAACAATCTGCCATTTTGGGGCTGTGACTCTGCCTCAATGCCTCATTGTGCCATGCAAGGGCGACAACCAACTCATTGTGTGGGCAAGCATTTCTCAGTGCACTGGGATCCCGAGTAAGCCGGGTCCTCTCTAAAGGGCTGTTGTCTTTTGCCTGCCACCACACCAGTGTTACACATCTCACACATCTGCAGCAGCCTACTCGCTTCCCATTCACAAATTCCTCCTCTGAATAACACCAAAGAGTTAAGGCTCTGTCATAAGGTTGCATTATAGGAAGGGAAACTGGAGGAAAAAATGGCTTTCAATGCAATGTGAATATGGACAATACTGTTTTGTAACTGCGCCGTTTGATGTGCAGCGACAGGAATTAATCATTTTGCTTAACAGAATTACTCTTTGTTATGTAAACTTTGTAGAGTCAGTCTCATGTGACCTCTTTCAATTAGGAACAAATTGTTTAAAACTGTCGTACTTCTGAAGGCGCGGGATTCGTAACAGCAACGTCAGGGATTGGTTGTCGTTCCACCCCGGAGTACTCACAGCTGTGCAGTTTGACACCAAATGGAGACCGAAATCTGCAGAATTACTGCTACTTTTTTTTTTTTTTTTTTTCCAGACTGAGTGATTCCTCTGCACTCATCCTGATCTTGGGCAAACATTTGTTTCCCATTTCATTTCCTTCAGCTCTGAGTGAGCGGGATTTGTTTTTGCAGGTTTCTCATCACCTCGATCTGCGAGCACCTCAGTGGTGTGAACTGATGTGTTGCCCAAAGCCCCTTGGAGACAAGGAAGCATTTTCCATCTACCAAGAGAGAACCAAGATCAAAAGACATTTAAGGTCAAAACTTCACCCAAAAATATCATGGATAGTGATTGAGAGGCAAGGGAGTTCCCTTTTATACCAAACTGCCATGGTGGCAAGGTGCTCAGGCTTTGTTGTACTGGCTGGATTCACCTTCTGTAACTGCCTAACTTCTTCCCCTCAAGGAGGAAAACTCATTGCACACCTGTGAACCACACCAACAGGACCATTTTGTCCTCTCAGTGCTGTGTGAGGCTAATGGCCAGCCTCGATCGCTCTTGCTGATAAAAGCCCTGGCTGCAGTTTTTTCCCATGCATAATGGAACGTTTACACTCAGGTCCTTGCTCTTTCAAAGGGTGGCTGCACAGCTTTTAGTTAAGAGCCCAATCAGAAGATACGTCGCTTGGCTTTGAAGGCATCGGGCAAACTTTGATCTCGTTTCCCTCCCTGCCCTGCCCAGCAGCACTGGACACATTAAGTAAAATGAATCTGCCTTGGCCAAACGAGAAAGCGAATGGTCTCACATCCACCAGTTTTCAAGTCGATCTGAGCCATTAAGTCCATCTACCCCTGACATCAGACGTGGTCAAAGCTTTCCAAAGGACACTGCTGCAGTGCCTGCCAGCTGGGCTTGTCCTCATGCAGTGTTTCTCTGAGATGCAGTTCCCCAGTGGGATTCCAGCATGGCTGCAGGGCTCATTGCTTAGTCACCTCAACATGAGGAAGCTACCAGGTCTGCAAAGGCTGGAGCAACATCCTAGCTAAGCAGCAGCCCAGAGCTGCCCATGGAATTAAACTACATAGTAGGTTCCCCTCTACACCTTTCAACAAGGGCAGCAGAACATAATCCCCACACTCACATTCCTGTGTTCTGTGCAGGAAGATGGAGCTGAAGCAACTGGAGTAGGTGCATGGAGTTGTCGTGAGAGACTGAGGCTGTGTGTGCCTGGGATAGTCTCAGCAGTACCAGGGGT
This sequence comes from Oreortyx pictus, assembly GCA_036925125.1. Lineage (NCBI taxonomy): Eukaryota > Metazoa > Chordata > Aves > Galliformes > Odontophoridae > Oreortyx > Oreortyx pictus. The sequence goes on from JAUPFR010000015.1 coordinate 5,049,774, forward strand.
GCATCCTTGCAAGCACTGGGTGCTGCTTTTGATCCCTTCCATCTAAGGGAATCAGCATCACAGTAGGGAAACAAAAAACAAAGTTCTCATGGGGAGAATAAGGCTTCAACCCATGAGACCAAGCTACCTTGCCGCTGAATGGTCAGACAAAAGGATTCACACTACAAACACATTGGTGGGTCTCCAGTGTCTTTCTCAATCCTCTTCTGGTCTATTTATTTGATACTGTGTTTATATAACCAACTCTACTTTTTGTGTCAAGTATCAGCATAGTATAGCAAGTACAGTGGTAATTCCTGCTCAGGATCTATGTCCTACCACCATCAGTAGGTGATAGCAGCTGCAATCCAACAGTCTTCATTAGAAGCAGGTGAAGAAGGTGATCATAGAATCACTAAGGTTGGAAAAGACCACTAAGACCATCTAGTCCAGCCATCAACCCATCCACACCATGCCCAAATAATAATGGCACACACCCAAAGCCTTATATGTTTAAAAGAAGGATACTTTCCGTGATCCATCTCATGTTTTCCTAGAGTTCCACCTGATACCTCCTCAATCAGTAGAAATATGGCTCAAAGAAAGGGCATCACTCTCTGTTAGTAGTGTTTGCAATCACTGAATCTAGAGGATGGAAGAGGTCCATTGTAACGTATGGCAATATTGTGATTTCCTTCACCTGCAGCACGTTTTGATGCCATTAGCAGAAACTGTGAGCGCTCCCCATGCCCAGAAGGGTTCCTGTGGATGGATGGATGTTTACTGGTGGAGCCTGGAGCCACCGCAGCCTCCTGCTCTGCTTCAGTAATGAGCTCCATTCCTATGGGGATTTATTTTCACTAAGAATTCTTCATAACTCGTATTTATTTGCTCAGGGTCACTCAGATGTCTGCCTTTCAGCCTGAACTATCTTTAGCTTCCAAAATATTTTGCACTTCAGGGAAGTGTTTGAGCTGCTTTGCTGAGAAGAAATAACGCAGAGCACCGGGGCGCAGACGCGGCGCCGTGGATGTGTGCAGGCACCCTTGGCAGCCCCTGAACAGTGCATTCAGGCTGGAAACTGTCCTGTTTTCTGGGCCCAGCACGGCCCAGCTCACTTCTGCTGCACTGGGGTCTAGGGAGCAATTGTAATTAAAGCAGGATTTCTGTCCCCTGCATCAGAAATGAATGTGAGTAAATGAACTCCTGGAAAACCTGGAGAATTGCCTTCTTTTTGATTGTTGCCTCCAAGAGAGCTGTAGTCTACTGTAGGGGATCTGCTTTAGCAGAGATGTTGGACTGAGAGATCTCCTATGTCTCCTTCCAACCCCTACAGTTCTGTGCTTCTCTTGTCCTGTTACCTTCAAAACCTGTCTCACAATGCGAACCCTGGTCCTTCCCAAGCTTTTTCCTATAAGAATCAGTGCATGTACTGTTAGTATGATCACTAATATGTAATCTTTATTTTTCAAATGTGAATCAAAGTGATTTGCCATCTAAAGGGAGAGAAAGTAGGTAAAAACTATGGGATATTTTGGAAAGTGCTCTGCATGGAGATACAGAATATGCCAGGTAGCATTACTGGTAGGAAGAGCCCTTTGACATGAGTGAGCTGGAGAGGTTTGATGGAGAGAGGTGTCTGTATGGAGAAAGGTTGACCTTGGAGAAGGGAAGGCTCCAGGGATACGTAAGAGTGGCCTTTCAGTATCTAAGAGGGGCTATAATAAAGGAGGAGGCAGATTTGTTAGCAGGTTCTGCTGTGACAGGACAAGGGGAGGTGGTTTCAAACCCAAGGAGGGGAGATTTAGATCAGATATAAGGAAAACGTTTTTTACAGTAAGGGCAGTGAAGAACTGGCACAGGTTGCCAGAGAGGTGGTAGGTGCCCCATCCCTGGAGGCAGCCAAGGTCAGGCTGGATGGGGCTCTGAGCTCCTGTCTGAGCTGTAGGTGTCCCTGTGCATTGCAGGGGGGTTGGACCAGATGGCCTTTAATGGTCCCTTCCAACTTAAAACAATTCTCTGATTCCATGATAAGCATGCTGCAAGGGTTAACCAGTGAGTGGTCCTTCAGAAACCTCCACCAGGCAGCTCCTTGTGACCCAGTGGTGGGCACCATCCTTGCATCGCACGGTGGTGACTGCATGGCCAAGTTGCATGGCTTTGCAACTGTGTTTGGAGAATCTGAGCCCAACTGCTCATTTAGGACAAAGCTGCAGTAACCAGAGAGGCTTTTGAACTTGGGAACAATAGGAGCTATTTTCAATGGGTGAATAATGCTGAAAATCTGTCCCTTAACGTCGGCTTGTAGAGTCATCATTTTTCCCAGTAAGTAATATAAAAATGCAATTTTTTCTCAATGGATTTAAATGCAACATTTACTCTGAGGCTGTTTATTCCTCATCCAAGAATAGCAGGGAAACAAGCTGGAAGAGAACAACATGATTTTTATCATTTCAAATAGAAGGATTTCAATATTTCTTTGCACTGCCTCGATGTAGTTCTGTACGTACACATGCATCCCATGAAAACAGCTTTAGGAAATCACTTCTTTTCATTTTTCACATCACATTCCTTTGGTGAGAAAAAAGAAAAAGAAACACACAAAGATATTGCTACTGTTGGCATATAAAAACAAATAGAAGCTGTTTTCTGCACAAAAAGTAAGCATTCCCCAAGTAATGCACTCCAGGAGCGTGTCTGGACGCTTAAAGGAAGAGAAATACTATTCACATGGATTCTGTTCCATGTCAGTGACTTCTAAATGTTCATCTATGGCTTCTTGCAGCAGATACATATATTGATTCACATTATGTTTTGACAGTACTGGAAAAAACTTTCTGAATAGACACATTTTAGAGATCCGATTTGGAATGAAAACTAGTTCTGAAATATTGGAATCTCTCAGATTTCAAAGTAGGTCTCTCTGTTACTCAGTGGAAGTATTTCTTCTTAATTAAAAGAATACATAGCATCATTCTTCATAGCCTGGCAGAGTGCGCTGGGCAAATAATTAATCTTGTATTGTCTTTCTGGCAGCAGAGTGTTCTCCTGCAACACTTCTTGTGCAGTAGTTTATCCCTGCATGAACCAGGAGTGCAGAATGCTAAAATAAGATTTTGATTCAGGCTTATTACAAGGACTGTGACTTTACAGCCATGAAAGCAGCTGTGTGCAATAATTAAAAAATAGCAGTTTATCTAGTATTGTGTTTCCTGGATGTGTGTTTTCTTATTGCTGTGATACAAAGATGCCCTCCTTGTCATGATGGGCTTTGTGCTTGAGGTATTTGCTTTTTTGTTGTGGACATTTAAACATCTGTTCTCCATTACTGACCCTCTGAAACACGTCTTGCCACTGTAGCACAGGAGAAAGCATTGAGGATGGCCACAAAATCCCTGCTTTTGTTTAGAGCAGAATTGCCAGATAAGATTGTTTAAGCTGATCCAAACGAAAAAAAACAGAACAGTCTCTGGGTCACTGGTGTTGGCGTTCTGGCCCACTTCCCTTTATTAGATAGTTTTGGCCACAGGGCTTCGACTGATCTTACAGCTGTAGCCCAGAGATGACTTCATCCTCCTCTCACAGCCATTCTTCTGTGCTTAGAGATCTTGTGACAACACGTCTGACCCCGAGGGGTGGTCACAGCTCAGCGGATGGTCAGCACACACACACCGTGCTGCAAGGTTTGTTTCTGCACCAACATCCATTGATGTTCTGTAGGTACAGCAGGAGCACCATTGTGCCACGGTGTGCCACTGTGCATTGCCTTCACCTTACTCATGAAAAAAGGTTTTGTGTGAGAGCTGGTAAGGGGAACGGCAGTGAGGAAGCCAGCAATGTCCTTCTGCATGTTGAAGAGGCTGGAGACCCTACTAAGTTAAAGCTGACATGCTGACAAGCAGAGAGAAATTCCCTTGAGTTTCAAACTTGAGCAAAACTGAGCAAACGGGGCTGACTCCCACCACAAGCTCAAGAACGTGGAAATTTGTAATGCATGTTTTGATATGTCCTGGGATAGTCTGTGACCTTTTGAGTGCCTTTTCATCCAAAGCAAACTTCAGAGCACAATCCTGGCAGATTTGTTGGAACTGTGATGTTTAGTGATTGTACAGATATCCCAAGTGATATTCGGAGAGGAATGAAAATATCTTCAGATTACCTCCTACTTACAGAGGGATAGAAGCAAGCAGTAACCAGAGCGTGCTTGTTGCATGGAAAGCTGTCAGAGCAATCAGTTTGTGCATCTATGCTGTCTTAATCCCAAATAAATTCCATCCATATTTCTGTCATATTCCAGTGATGCTCGTTTCTTGGAAAACAAAATGTTTCACAGTCTCTCCTAGTCTTTTCACAGCATTTTGGGGGTGGGAAGTTCAGCTGTTTCTCAGAGCTGAATGTAGCCCTGCTCTAGCAGCAGGCAGCACCCCGGATGCTGGGCAGTATGCAGCAGGGCTCCATCCCTGCCCAAGTTTCTTCCCAGGGCCAAGTACTGCCCAGATCACGTTCTTCCCGCAGAGCACGCCAGGCTGCCTGGCAGATAAGATGGGATTTGTGGTGCAAACAGCTGAGTTTTGCTCAAGGACACCAGGTCACCAAATTATACTTCAGCAGTTGAGTTCCTCACAGTGTGTGCAGAGCACAGTAAACTTCTCATTTCTGTCTCTTTGTAAAAGTTCAGCATTGTTTGCCCTCCCAAGCTAGGACCTGTTAAAACTCCCTGAGAAATACCTCCTGCGACATTTACTGTGAAGCAGAGCAAACTTGGTAAAGTCTCCAAAAATGGCATTTTTACATGGGCAATCCTAGCTCCCCTGCATCAGCAACAGTTTATTTCATCCCAAAATGGGCAAACCTTGTGTTTTGGATACATTTAACTACACCTATGACCAAGAGAAGGTCATTCTAGCTTGCTGTAATACAATGTAGACGTTTAAAGTACTCTGTTGTAACCGGATCTTTAAAAGCTTTGCAAACACCACGCAAACAGGTCGCCACTGAAAATTCTGTCTTACAGAGGTCAAAGAAAAATGCGCACGTGTGAGCATGGCTCAGCACCTTTCTTATTGCTAGAAACCATTCCCAGTGGTTTCTGGAGTGTTCAAAGGATGAAGATGAGCCCATCCTAGACATTTTCTGTACTTTGGGTTAGAGACTTTGCTTAGCTTCTCAATCCATTATCGACAAGGGTAGTTTGTATGTGTTTTAGCTCAAAGCAGCTTCAGAGAGAACCACAATTTAAAGAAGGTACTGAGATGAAATGCAGTTATAAGGAGATGTCTTGGGAAAGGCAGCAGCTGTGTGTTTGCTTCAGAATCACGTCGGTTGTCTGTCAGGAGGACCCCGTAGGAGGGACTTCCTTTCCAGGCTGAACATGCTATCAGCTCTCACTCCTTCCTATCCCAGGTGAGCTTTTTGCATATGATTTCTAAATCGAATGGCTGGTTGGGCCTCTCTAATGTGTTCACTTCCCCATAGTAGAAGACACAGTCTTAACTTCTTAACTTCTTAGTCTTAACTTCTGGTGCAGTCAGCACCAAGTCCATCCTTTTCACCAAAGCATTTAAGCTCATGCTTGAAGCTAAGATAAGCTTTGATAAAAAGGGAAGATCTACCAAACTGAGACCAAGGAGATGCTACAGTTAATTGATTTCCTTTGAGAACATCCTTTACTCTCCCCAAAGGGCTAATAGTATTGTATTCATCTCAAAAGCTGTTCCAAAGCTGCAGCAAGCTTGATAGGGTTGGCATTTCTTAGAAGCTATTTATTCACCCATGACCAAAGTATAAGACTCGCTCTCTGCGGTAAATATGCACAAGTGGACATACACTGGGAAACTCTTTGTCTTGTCCCCTGTTCTGCTGCTGAAGGAAGACACATGGTTTCAATGATGTCTTTGTTATCTGATCAAGCATCCAGTCCAATTTGCAATTTTAATGAAAATCAGACACCTGCACTGCAACTGATCTCCACTCCCAGGATTAACAACAACAAGGAAAAGAAGCATTCCCCTTATTGGAAGAACTGAAGCCGCCCGTATCCCGTTACCAAAGCCCAGGCTGTGATTTCAGATGTTACTCAGAAGAAAGGAACCCTTTATCCCTCTGTGGACAGTGATCTCCTCAGATGGAGAACCAAACTGAAACAGCGAGCTAGTGGGAAACATTAGCTCAGATGCAGAAGCACAAGCTGTGGCTGCACCAAACCTCTGCAGGCTTCAGAGACAGCCTGAAAGTACTGCACTGGCCACACAGCCCTCCCTTTTATAAACAGCATTCATCCAGAATATTACAAGAGTTTGAAATTTTGGTGTTGATTCAAGAATTTTTCCTTTTTTTTTAGGGTCATTTTCAATCTGCTCAAGCCTCATCCAGCGATGGGCTGAGTGCCTGGCTGTAGGCTGAGTGGTGCCTGGCAGGGAATGGGGATGGGCACTGTGCACGGGGCCTTCCCTGCAGGGGAAAAGACCCTCCACACACACATGGCACACATTTACAAAGCAAAGCTCTGACTGAAATGGGGGAGATGAATGAAAAATAGGGAATAACTTACTAGAACATATAAGAGAGGCGTTCTCTACTCCAAGATGCAAAGAAACTCACTTCCTCAGTGTTTTAACCAGTGTTTACTGGAATACTTTCTAAAATGTTTCCTGATTTCTCCTCTTGCCTGAAGCCCTTTTTCTCTGTCAGCTGAGTTGGTGTTTGTTGATGTTCTTTGTGGACAGGGAAGGAGGAGAAGGATAAGAGAAGGCAGGGAAGAAGTAACCGTACTAGGGAGGATCTTTAATGCATTGATAACATTCAAAGACTTATCCCAAATCAAGAGCATCTCACTAAATAGGCAATTTCTTCACACAGTTTGCAAATGTTGAAATAAACTTGTATCAGTGGAAACTCTTCATTTGTGGACATGCTCAGGGAGATCTCAGCACACCAAGGAAGAGACCTTGGCGTCCTCCTCTACTCAGAAGAGTCCTATCTCTTGCATCATTTCTCCTGTAGTTGTAGCAGGAGCTCCCCCTTTTGCCACTCACGAGGTGAGTCAGGCAGCTCCGCTGTCAGTTCACCAAAGTATCACACATGCCAAAGTATCATAGTCATTGCATGGGCTTGTATTCCAGAGAAATGCAAGGATGCATTTTGCAGCAAGGCACTTTTCTATTCAAACAAGTTGGTCTCTACGTTTCTAAATATGATTTTTTGTCCCATTTTGCAAAGAAAATTGTGTATTTCGAAATGACGTAGCCAGCCCAGCTTCACCAGGTGGTCTTGAGCACACTGTGTCCCCATGCAATAAGAGAGGAGCTTTCTTCGTGGAATGTTTCTCTTTCAGTACAGTGTAGGGACAGCTTCCTCACCAATGCCCATGGGATCACCTACTTCCATGAGACCCCTGAGCCTGGTGGGTTCCTGTAGGGCAGAGGACAGAGGACATGCACACTCATTTCTAACATAGTTCAGGGATTACGTGAATGGAAGGAGAAAATCTCCTTTTGGTTCCAGTGGGCTGGAGCTGGATACTTCTATCATATGCCTGCAGGACATTTAGTTGCACCCAATTGCATCTATCTTGCTGGGAGAAGTGGTGTGTTGACTGCAACACGAAGTATTTCCTTGAGGGCCTGTTTGGTACATCTTCCATGTTACATCCTCAGTGCTTATCTCTCTCATAATTTATCCTCCTGTCTCTTATGAATGCCAAGTCTAGTAAAGTCATAAAACAGACAATAAATATGTTTAAGCTTCATGCTTGGGTTCATGTTAAGTCTCAGAATTCTCCTCCAAGTCTACATGTTGTGATCTTGAAGCATTTGGAGAAGAGTGATCAGGAACATGCAACATTACTGTTGTCCCAGTCATTGGGAGAACATTACCAGAGACCGTATCTGCAGAAACATAGAATCATAGAATATCCCAAGTTGACTGGGTTCTGTTCCTCATGCTAAATGAGCTGTCTCCAAAAGCTCAGAGCTGTGAGCACCCAAGGGGCACATCTGCATGCCGCTTTGCTCCTTTGCCAGCAAGAGGAGCCAGACTGGTGCTGTTATGCTTCCCAGCCCAGAAGACCCACTGTTGGAAGCCCCCTGAGGACTGGCACCCACAGTATGCCACCTGCTTCAGTCACTGACTCCTTACTGATTTTGGTGCCCAAAGAACTCTACAGTAACTACTTTCACAGCAGACCACCGTGGCCCAAAACCCAACAACAGCTGTGCCTCCATCCACGTTTTATAATGGTAGAACAGTCACAGGGAAAAATTTAAAGTTTTATTTTCATCTCCCTCTCTTGATTCTCTCTTTTTTTTTTTTCCCCTCTATTTTTTTTTTTTCCAAGCAGGCAAACATCTGCAGCACACTTTTAGATAACCATAGCAATGACATGAGGACATTGGCAGACACGCTCTGTGCTCGTCAGCTGTGTGCTGTGATTCACCGGTCCCTCGCTCGGGGCCCTACAAGGAGGGACCCTACAATGGAGACCCTGCCCCAGGGCCAGGGGGAGAACTTTCACTGAAGCAGAACAGGGGGAACGGGACTCTCAGTGGAGTTTCGATGGAAATCACAGGTGTTTCTTCCCTGCCTCCTCCCTGCAAGAGGCCCCTCTGTGTTCTGCTACAGTTTGTTTTTCTGGCAACCAGTGCGCTCTATTTTTCTTGCCTGTGTTTTTATGAGTGATGTTTGGTTTCTGCTAGAACAACAGAAAACAGCACATGGCTGGGGGATTTTTTTTGGTGGTTTTTTTTTTTTTTTTTTTTCCTTTTCGGAACGATGTAAAGAGTGATTTGAAAGTCCTGATTGCAGCAAAACTGTTCAGAAGGATTGATGGAAGCTTTGGACCAGCTGGGGGTCGCAGGTCAAATGGTTTAACCCCCCAGGAAGGCAAGAAATGAGATTAGCAGCCCCAGCAAAGCCATGAAAAGGGATGCGGGATGCATGGTACAGGAGGGCAGCAGAGATATGAGTGGCAATGGGCTGAGCCCTCAGAGCAGCTGTGTGAGAAGAGCTGGCATTGCCTCCCAGTATTGCTAGTGCCCAAGTGGGGCCCGGGTGCGTCTGAAGACAAAGAAAGGAACCACAGCTGGCCAGAGTGAGAGAATGGAAAGAAACAGCCACGTGCTCAGCCCAGCAGGAGAACAAATATCCCAGCTTTTAAGAGAGAAAGGTTTTTTTTTCATGTGGTGTAGACTAAGGTGTTTTAAAATATCAGATAGTGTGTTCAAAAGCAGAACTGATTGCTGTTCAGAGCAGGCTGCAGCCAAACATCAAGCGTGAAGTAGCAGCAGGTGTTTCATAAATTTGGAGAGCAGTTGCTTTAAGGGATATTTATCTTCTGCTCTAAAGATGAGATATTGGTATTGCTAATATGCATTATCCACACACCTCTGTCCAACCAGTGAAAGATTTTGGCTGTGTGCTGGCAGAAAAAATCAGTGGCATATGTTGTGCATAAAGCATGAGCATGACTTGTTCTCATTGAATCATTCAGGAGTTGGAAGGGACCTCTGGAGATCATCTCAAGGCTACTCTTGGCACAGGGAGGTCATGAAATCATCATTCAAAAAGCTCAGCAGGGCCAAGGCAGAGTCTCCTCCTGTTTGCACTCTTCTCCCTACTGAGGACATTGCAGGCATGCAGCGCTCACAGTAGCAATAGGTGCTGAGAGCCCTGTGAGCCCTGTGAGGACAGGAGGCAATAGGAACCCTCAGCCTGCATGGGTAACCCTACCTGTGAGACAGCTTGCAGGGGAGGAAGGCAATGGAAAGTCTGGAAACAGAATATGGAAAGGAAAAATGCAAGGCCTCCATGTTACGTGAGATGTTGCAGCAAAGTGCATACCACTGTAAGCAAAACCAGTGCTTATTTGCAGCAACAAGCAATCTTTCCCTCCCTCAACATAGGGTTTGTAAAGGATGAACAGATCATGCAGAATGGGGAAACCCTCTTCTTGGAGTCTGTGAGAATGAAGAAAATATGTCAGACATCTCCCCACCTGAGAAATGTGTTTGCGTGGTGACCATAGCATTGACATGGCTGAGTGGCATTGAATAGGGTTCCTTAAAGGAAGACAAACAGCAGGCTACATAATATATATATAAATGTGATTTTTTTAAAGCCAAATGTGTGAAGGTTTATCTTATGGACCTGCCAAGCTGGCTGCAAACATCCTGAAAAGCAGATTTTATTATTATCATGTCGTGTTACATTACTTCTAAAAGAATGAAAAAGAGCTTTGGAAGCAAAAGGATGAAAAGAAGTTTTCTCTTTATGTTTATTTCTCAGACTATGTGTAATTCTATGCTCTATACACACAGTGTAGATAATAGAGGTGTCAGCTATGGGATATTGCAACATCCAGGATGTAATTTATATCTCTGCCCACATCTTCACTCTCAAACATGCAGTACCTCATATTCTTTGCCACTGCTGGACTATGGCAGGGCTCCAGCACTTCAGAGGTCACTGGGCTCTTGAGTGGCCAATTTGTCAATAGCTGCTTTTGCCATGTTTACTCAGGTATTATTCAGTTTCGTGCCAATAAAACAAGCTGGTACACGCTGGTTCTGTTCCCTGTATTGTTTATTCTCTGCTGTTTTTGACCTTAGAGTTCATCTGTGAAACACATTCAAGCAGTGCTTCTAGAAGCTGCTGTGGTGCTGTAGAGAGGGAGGCAGGGATAGAGCAGGGTGGGATGGGATGGGATGGGATGGGATGGGATGGGATGGGATAGGATAGGATAGGATAGGATAGGATAGGATAGGATAGGATAGGATAGGATAGGATAGGATAGGATAGGATAGGATAGGATAGGATAGGATAGGATAGGATAGGATAGGATAGGATAGGATAGGATAGGATAGGATAGGATAGGATAGGATAGGATAGGAAACAAGTTATTTTGCTTTTCTAGTTGGAGAAAGATGAATTTGATGTTTCTTTTAAACTTGAAAGTATTTATTTTCTTCCTCACTTTACATCATAAGTTTTTGATCACAAGTTTTATCCCTCGAGGAACACCTGCCCTTTGCTCATGCCAGACAAGTCCAAGTCCTATGAAAAGGACAGCAGCCCAACCCAGTGGATCACAGTTGCAGCTTGACCCTTCTGCCTTCACGACAGCACGACTTTGTGGAAGTCCATCCTAAGATGCTCCAACTTGCTGGTGTGAAAATGTCTGCCCCACAGAGGCCTCCAAGGATCAATCACTTTCCAACAGACGTTTTACAAGCCTGATTTTCAGAGGACGGTTGTTCAAAGCTTACTGAAAACCAAGTCCTTTAGAAGTTTCTTTAGCTGGACACTCAATAGCTGAGGCATCCAAATCCCTAGCTATTTCTGAACATCTTGGCACACACTGCTGAGTATAGGAAATGGATGAGATTAACGACTTCAGCTCACACATTGAGCAGGATATGAAGGGCTTCGCATGCTATGTGCATAATATGTCCCTTTTGCCAGTGTCAATCAGATTTTAAAGCACAAAAAGACATTGTACCCGCTGGGAGAGCAAACATTTCACTTCTGTGGATCAAAATTTAAAGGAAATATCCTCTTTCTTCCTGTCTCCCTACCTTTACATGAGCTGGAGAATACTATTACCCAACATGAAAAATAAAATAGTAAATTTATAAGCTAAAAATCAGAGGGAACTGCTTTCTCTGATTGCCCTTACGCGGAGGTCTGGGCTTTTTTTGGTTTCATTTTTTGCCCAAGAGAAGATCAAGGTTTTCTGAAGTGCATTCTGCAGAGGACATTTCTTATCAGCCTTGAACTGTGAGAACCGTGATAGGAAATGTGCCATTCATTCACAGGGCTGCTGCTGGGGATTTTAGGCGTATCTTGAGCATGTTATCACACGTTTTGTATTGTCTACTCTGTCTTGAGAAAGAAACCCTCTAATCAGGGCCAACATTTTCTCTTTTTGGAAACCACCAGTTTGTTTCTCTGCCTTTTGCCTTGCACTGATTAAACACTTTCCTGTTGAAACAGTAACTAGAAGACCACAAAAGCAGCAAAAAAAAAAAAAAAAGGAAAAAGAAAAAAAGAAAAAAAGGAAAAAAAAAGACTTTGAAACTTGGTATCAACTTCCCAGATTCCTGCTGTCTTCCAATGAGAACAGCATTAATTTGAATGCATGGGCAAGGAATATACAAGGCAGGACTGGGAGAAGAAATTTTGTCACATGAACTAATGACCATTTCTTATTTCTGCCTTGCGTGCAGGTACAAGAAGTGTTGAGTTCTTTGGAACTGGATAGGCATAGAATCACTGAGGTTGGAAAAGACCACTAAGATCACTGTGTCCAATCATTAACCCATCACCACCATGCCCACTAACAGTGTCCCTCAGTGCCAAAGTCCTCCCACCAAAACTCTTGGGAAAGGTCCCTTATGGAAGAGCTCAAGGAGGCTTCTCCTGTGACCATTCATGCTGGAAGGACTGAGGCCAAAAGATTTAAATTTGACACCACCCAGGAACTGCAGGGAATTTACAGGTCACTAACTGAAACCAAAATATGTGACTGAAATTTTTTCCATCTTTGTGTGGGAGAGTTTTCCCTCACTCCATCCACATGGCCCATTTTGATCTGTTCCCTCTGATAAACTCCATCTTTCCAAATACTTTGAAGTTTCTTTCCCAGGAATGGGATATTTTTTACTGCATGATAACTAAAAGGCAAAAGGATATTTTTAATGGGAAGGAGAAAACAATCATTAAAAATGTACACACACAATCCACTACGGCGGTGTACATGTAAAAGTAACATTTACCTAATCACACTGATATCAACTTAGTGTGACATTGCCTCTCAGAAAGGGAGAAAAATCACACTAGTGTTAATATTGCAATAAGATAAAGAGGTTTTGTCCATGTAATTGTGTCAATTCAATTAACTTCTAACACTTGTATTTCTCAGCTACCCTACTTTATGATTGTCCTCTCCTTAAAAGCATTTTTTACCTTTTTGCTTCACTAAAATCTAGTGGAGGAAAATCAGAACTGCTCTTTTTATCTAAACTAAAGAGCACGCGGATCTAAGGCTGCTTCTGAGAATATCCAAGAGGAAAGAATCCCTTTCTTAACATTCTGTCCATATGGGAAATTAGATACTCTGTGCTTACCAAAATATTCCTTGCTTATCAGAAAAAGAAAAAAAAAAAAAGAAATAATGCAGACCAGAAGTTAGTTCAATTTCAGAAAACTCAGAAAATCTTGAACTGCACAAGGCAAATGCTTAAACATCTTGGTCAGGTATGAATTAATAACAAAGTTGAGCACCTGGGAAAGTAGCACGCTCCATTTGAGGATGCTTCGTGACTCATATTTAAAGGAACAATTAAAATAACCCATTATTCCACCCTCTGCTTCAGACAATGATGAAAAATAACTAATAGCAAAGCAAAATTTCTTGGCTAAAAACTTCTTAGCTGGCAGTTTAAATCCTTAGAAAAATTCTTATACAATAACTCGCCTGAAACTACTTGTCAAATTTCACTTAAATTTGTGGAAATAGTTCTCTAAACTTAACCTAGGATGGCAACCAGGTGGATGTCAAGCAGGAAGACATGGCTGATTAATAGATGCAGACATACACATGGCCATCGAGAGAAGATTTAAGACCTGTCCTCTGTTGCAGCTGTTTTCAAAGCTTAGACACAATGCTCTTGCTCATTGCACATAGTCATATCAGTCTGACAGAATTAAAGGCGTGAGGAGGACCCAAAGGTTGTTTCAAACCTAAGCCTTCCTCATCCATCTCAGTTATCTTACAGGCTTACAGCAAAAGGTTGTTCTTAGAAGCACATATTTAAGTCTTTCCTCGGTCACACCAGAGCTTTAACTTATTGCAATCCAGCCTCTTGGGACAAGATGACAATGTGATGACAAGCAAGCCTCTACCATCCATCTTTCTGAAAGCACTATGAAGATAACTTGTGTGATGTTTTGTGAAATTCAACACTTCTGAAGAGCACATTCAAGTAGCACTAAAAAGGGAGGAAAGTTTAGTTCAGTGAGAGTGACACAGCCCACTAAACTTGTGGGACATTTTCATCTCATTGGTTCCTACCATACCATGCCTGTCTCCAGGCCTCCAGGGAGAAGAGGTAGGATAGAATATTTTGCCTGAAGAGTGACAGCAAATCTGCCGTTTGAAGTCAGACGTGTAATGGCATATTCTCTATCTATCATATGTAGAAATGCTACATATATGTAAATATGCAGAAAAAAATACTGACAGCGTTTCTAAAATTCTCACCAAAGTTTGTGAGACATTCAAGAGACAGTTTTATCCTCGGGAAAAAATAAAGAAATAACAAAGGGGCATGACCTGAATTGAATATCCCACTTCTTTTTTAGATCGTATATAGCTGAAGGCTATTTCATCACTGCATATTCCAATTGCTCCTGCAGTTCTTCTGGGCACTGTTGGCTCAATTGGTCAATGTGTCCAAGGTGTATCCAGGATGTATCAATTCACTGCAGCATCTTGCCTGCCTTTTGCTGAAGGAAATATTGTTTAAATGCCAGACTTACATGGCTGGATTTCCAAAAGCTCTTCACCATTTGGAGAACTTCATTTCTATTGATATGCTGATGCTGTCAGAACACCAACCTGCAGGCCTAGCAGGAGTGATCCCTCAAGAGAGATTTTGCTTTTAACATTTCAAAACTCACAGATCCTAAATACAGGGAAGGCCCATGCTCAGTCCTGCCATCCCCTCTGGTGGATCCAACCCTTTTCCTTTGACTGCAGAGGGATTGGAGGGGACCAGATCCCTAATTTAACATGAAAGCTCAGGCTGACAGCGTCTTCAGGGGGACAGTGGCATGTCATGGACTTGCAAGATGTATATACCATGCTGCCAAGAAAAATCCCCATCAAGGACAGTATCACATCCTGCTGTTTTTACAGTTGTCAATTTTTTTCTTCCTAAAATGGAAGCAAACCTTTGCAAATTCATCCCGGGTGTAACTATACTGAAGCCAAGTTCAGTATCAATAAATCAGTGCCTTCATCAGGAAAGCAATTGTGTGGCTGTTTTTATCTGCTATTATCTGTAAGTTTAATTGGAGTACAAAAAGAAAGTAAATTTTTAATGACAGCTGCATTCCCCATCCCAGCCCGTTGTATGACCTTCAGATATTGAAAACAAATGAATAATTGAAAACAAAGCTTCAATCGTGCAACTTGTAGGTGTTTTTGAAGTTCGCCTGAAAGACCTCAAAAGACTCCTTGCTCCCACCAGGAAGCAAATACTTCAATCAATTCTGATTTTAACCATTCCTCCTTCAAAATTAAAATCATTTCTGTAATTCTCTGGCATGAAAAAATGTTCTAGATAGGAGCTCAGTTTTGCTTTTTTTTCATGGGGGTAAAAAAATTGCAGATTTACACTATGCTAAGAATGCACTGCCTTCACATATGTGGGAACTTAATGGAATTACAGAGTGTTTAAGTTTGGAGAAAACTACAGAGGACATCTAGTTTGATCCCAACCCACTCCCACCACACCCACTGACCACATCCACCAGTGCCACATCTCCACAGTTCTCAAACACCTCCAGGGACAGCGACTTCACCACCTCCTTGGGGCAAATTATGGCTATTACTATACTGCTAAAATGAATCCCAATTTCATGTAGAAGTGCATGAATTTGTCCCATAAAGAGGAGAATTTGGGATTTTTTTTTTCCATAAAGAATGAAAAGGACAGTGTTAGAAGTTCTGAATCACCCCTGGGCTGGTTTAGCTGATGTTCATTGTACTTCCCCCATGCATTTCATGCTGCCCAGAGGGCAAAGGTGTGGTAACAACCAGAAAACTGATAAACGCATGTGCAAACCAAGCTCACTGAAGCCTTGACAGTGTAAGGTCAATGGTGTGGCCGTATTGCTACCCAAATCCCTCTTCCCTAGCTCTGGCTCAGCCTAGTGTCCCAGTGCAGGGGGCACCCAGCTGCTCCCCAGCTGCTCCCAGCACATCACTGCAAGCAGTGGGGCTGAGCTGGGGTAAAATGCTGCACATGGCAGGGGTTGTAGAAACCCCTGAGATTTCCTCAGATGGAATTAAAAACATTCCCTGAATTCCCTTTTGCTTTTGTTTTGTCTTACCAGAGCAGAGAGCAACCTTCAGCAAAGTCTGCATATTCTACTTTATGTTTGCCAACAAGTAGGATTTCAGTGTCAGAGAGGACACTCTCTGTCACTCTCCTGTCATTCTCCTGCAAAAACAACTTATAATTACTCACTTCCCAGCATGGCACAAGACAAGCTAACCCATATTTGCAGTAGATTGGAGCACGTTCAGTGGTGATAATCTCATCAAACTGTTTGCTCTCACTTTACGCTAGCAAAAGCAAACCCACTATTGAATTCATCACTGTTCTTGGCAAAGCATTATGAGAAACATTTGAAACAAATAGGTGTTTCCTTCTTTAAAGTTTACTATCTATTCAAAATGAATACTAAATGAACTACTGATATTCCAGTTATTAGAGTGCAATTTATTCTCCTTTTTGTCTACATGGAGCTCTTTATGAAAGAAAATAGTCTTTGCTCCACTCACAACCTCGAGCAACATTTATCCAAAAAGAAAAATGCCACGTGTGGGATGTGGGTGACCAACAGCCTCCAAAATGAGTGGAGCTGAGTGCTGCATCCCTAAAACATCTCTGGAAACCTCAGACTGGATCCATACGATGCCTCAACCCCAGCCAGGGTGAAGCACCCAGCACACATTTCTCCCCTTAACCTGGTTTTCATTTCATATGTGCAGTTTACCTTCAAGAAATTAATCTTTTAAATATGAATTGGTTTCCTTAGAAGCCTGGCTATCATAAAAGGCTCCAGACACTGCCAGGAATGAGATTACAATGAATATTGATATTTGTCATGATTTGTCTGCCTCTTTGCTGTTTTATTTTATGTTTCAAACTCGAATAATGCAGGCCGTGCATATGAAGCACCTGTGGCTCACACACGCACAGGCACAGCAGGAGAAAAAAGGGCAAGATCTGTTTTAGAAGTGCCCCTCGCACATGTGCACACATACCAGAGCCCTGGGAGCAGTCGTTCCCATCTGTTCAGCGGGAAATGACTCTCTCCTCTGTCAGATTCTGCGGAAATTTGGAATTCCTGATTTTGAGTGCAGCCAGAACGCACCCTCCCAGTATCAAGACAAGAGCCTGGCTTGGATAAAAAACAACTGTGATTAAAGCTGCGGCAACGGGCAACCTGCTGTGCTGCAGGAATGGGGGACTGCCCACACCCCAACCCTGAGGAGCACCCCGCTGCAGTGGGGAACAGCTCCCAGCCCCAGCCCTCACCCTCTGCTGCACCTTGTGTGCATTGGGTGCTTGTGTTTGCTCCGCATTCACTGTGATTTCTCTTGATTTCATAAAGCATTAATGAAGTAATCAAAACAAATGCCCCTCCTCGACTGTCCTTTCAGCATGTCTGGAGCGATGTAAATAGTTCGATGTGGCTGCTGGAAAATGGGAATGGTGTAAAACTGCAAACGCCATGCCATGTGGCTTACATGCAGTTTCACCATCAATCAGCATCAAATTAAAAGCAGGAATTACTATTAACATTGAGGCAAAGTACCGATAACAAATGTGAGTACTTACAACTTCTAGGTCATGCCTGAGCAAGGAAATGATGCTAAGAGCTATAATTGTTTCTCTTTCAAAGGATTCCTTAATAATACCTTAAATTATTTTTAGAAGGAATGATTCCTATAACTTATCCCTAAAGAGTGACAGAAGGCAGAGAGCTGAAAGTGTGAATGTTGGGAGCTTTCTTTCTCCACATGAGCCATCTTTTCTGGTGCTGCCTCAGTTTGTTAAGTCTGTAAATTGGGTTCATTCTCTCAGATGCATTGAAGCTGGATCAAAGCAAGGCCACAGGAAGGCATTGGGTGTGCACCAGCCACCCCTGAAAGCAGCAAAGCATGATCCTTTGAGGACCGATAGCCTAACCCCACCTGCATACCTTCTCCTCATGCCTGGATGAGGCCAAGGGAGGACTTTGCATCTGCCCCCACCCCGACAAAGGGTGTTGGTGTTGCATCAGACCCCCACCCTGCAGTGATTGCATTAGGGGTTTTCTGGGAAATCTCCTTTCCAGCGATTAGCAGGTCCATCACACACCCTCCTCCAGTTAGAAGGGGCTTTAGGGTGGGAGGACTGCAGGGAAAGGGTTGGTACTAATTTGATCCTCTTTTCCCTTTAACCCACATCTCAATACCCCAAGGACAGTGGCACCCCCAGACCCTTCTCAAATTAAAATATCAATGAGTGTCTTTGGACGCCCACTCTTGGCAAACCAGGTCTCTTCTGGAAGGAAGAAAAGCAGATAAAGCTGTGGGGCCCAATGGATGTTTTGCAAGCACTGAGGGTTTGGGTTTTGTTTTTCAGGTGTTTCAATGAATCAGGAAAAAATGAGGATCAAGATTCGTGGAAAAAGCTTTTCATAAAGTTCTTTTAAAGGGAGAGCTTTGCCCACAGATTGCTTTGGTGCTTTTGCCACCAAAAACCTCTTAGAAATACAACAAAAAGGATTGCAGTGCTAATGGCTGGTGTGAAAAGCTGCTGCCTGTTTGACTGGGGAAGTATGTATAATAAATGAGATACGACAAGAAAGAGCTCTTGAGCACCTCAGATGTCCTCACATGCCCACCCCTGTGTCACAGGGGCACATTCTCAAAGTGGTCACAGGCCACTTTGAAACCCTTGCACCCTTTTCTTGTTCACAACTGCCTCAGCAGAATGGCTCCTTTTAGGACTACACTACTGATAGATCGTAGAATCATGGAATCATTAAGGTTGGAAAAGACCTCTAAGATTATCAAGTCCAACTGTCCAACATTGCTCAAAATTCTTTGTCCAAAACTGCACAGTATTCATTACAATCCCATTTTCATTACACTATTACTTTCAATACTAACATGAAATTAACTCCGTGTCCGTACACTTGAGATATGTTTTGGCAATAATGCTACAGACCCCTTGCACGTCATGAAATTGCACGTCTAACTTTCACAGTCCTATTTCAACAAGGTCTTTGGTTGCTCCATCAAACTTGAAAAAAAAAAAAAAAAACATGTCTAAAGCAAACAACGTACACTTTTGTCCCAACTTTTAACAGAAAAACACACCCCACATGCACTGCTCCAGGCAAAGGGCCAGCGTGAGGAGCTCATGGGTTAGTTTTTCTGAGCAGAGCTTTACAGCTGTTCCTCCTGGCTGCACTGAAGAGCCCCAGAGAGGGCTGTGGGCACAATGTGGGGCTCAGGCAGATCCCCCCAGGCTTTCATGGGTGAATGTGGTTCGAGATTGAAACCAGGAAAAACAGCCCGGCGTGCGCTGGTTCCCAGGCTGATGAAACTTGGTGTTTCCTTTCATTTACACAAGGATAGCAAATAGCTCCAGGGTGAGAGCACAACAGGGTGAGATTGCCTGCGTGGTTGTCCCTGTGTGGGGATGGAGCCTCCTTCAGCTGCCCACCAGCACAGAGACGTGGCTCAGGACCCGCAGGGAGGGTGGGCTTTAAGTAAGAAATGAATAAATAAGGTGAAAAACCAACATTGCCATGGGCCACAAGGTAAAATAATCTCAATGCCGAAGCATTATGAAATCCAGGCAGAATATGGGAGCGCTTCCTTCTCTGTGTTTGCATTACAAACAGCACCCAAAAAAAGTTCACACCTGTGCTGGGAACCCTGCCTAGAAAAAGCCCAGCCAATTATTTGAAACAAACACATTTCAGACTTTTCTAACCCCGAGGCATTTTCACAGGAGCTGCCAAGGCTGTGAGCACAGAGAGCAGAGCAAACAGAGCAGCCCTTAGCCCAGCCTCTGCCTGCTGCACCCCCAGCCCATTGGGATGCTGTTCCCAGATCCATGTGGAGCACTCAGCATCCCCAGGAGGAAGGGGAGAGCACTGCACTCAGCATCGCAGCGAGGGAGTGGAGCAACGCTGCACAGCAGTGCCATAAAACATAAAATCTCACTCGAAATGGAGAGTGTGAGTGAAGTGAGCAAGCTGTGCACAGGGAGAGAATCTGCTCCCTTTCTCGGTGGGGTTTGACAGCAGCTTAGTAACTCCGTGTCACCAAAATATTGATAGGGTTTCCAACCTCGCTGGGCCCGCGCACTGCATGGAGACCATTTGTATCAACAAACAAACCAACCCCTCTCACTTGCTGTTTCACTAAGCGCATCTTCCTGAAAGGTAATCCCTCGGCTATTTATAGGGCAATTTACAGCACTGCAGCCTGCATGCCCTTGCTGCGTCCCATGGGTTGGACGCTGGCAGCCCACCTTGCAGGAGCACAGGCTCAGCGGGTGATAGCTGCCCAGCAGGAGCCAGACACGGGCAGCAAGCAGCCCCGGGCTGAGTACTGGGCTCTCTGTGTGGTCCTAAGCACGCCAGCTCAACCCAGACCCACACCATGTGCAGGAAGCCCTCCGAGGTAGCTTGCTGAGAAGACAAACCTCCCCACTGCCAGCCTGCAAGGAACTGGAGCGCGCTGAAAGCCGCTCTGTGCGCTGCATGCCTCGCTAGGGGAAGGAGAGCTGGCCGCCCAGCCTGCCAGATGTGGGGTCTGGTGTCCAAGTCATGCTGTTCCCTCCTCAGATGTGCCTGGTGTGCAAGGCGGTGTCTTCAGCAGAGAAATCTTGGCTGCTAAGAGAGGTGGTGGATGTCCCGTCCTTGGAGACACCCAAGGTCGGGCTGCACAGGCTCTGAGCACCTGATGGAGCTGTGGGTGTCCATGTGCATGGCAGAGGGGTTGGACCAGGTGGCCTTTAATGGTCCCTTCCAACTCAAATGATTCTAAATCTGAGGTTTGAAGCTGCCCCTGTGATACAAAGGTTGGCTGAGGTGTTTGGGGTGGATGAGTTCCACTCATCCAGCTTTGCGTTTATCCACATCAGATCTTTCCCTCGTAGGTGAGACAAGATCAGTGCTGTTACCTGGTTTGAGCTTTTTAACACAGGGTACCAGGTTCCCTGTGTTAAATTCAACCTCAAATTGCAGTCTTTGGATCTAAGGATACAGCAGCCATACTCCAATCACGACTAAAGTGCTCAAAAAATCTCTTTCAAAAGCTCCTTTATGCAAAAGGAAGAGTTTTAGCTGTTGCAAATCATTGCAGGCTGGTAGGAGAGGAAGGTTCTAAAGGCAGCGCTCTCCCTCCTTTCCACCAGCACATCCCTGAAGGCAGTGAAAGATGAACATAGACAGGGCCCTCAGGAACCATATGTCTGGGTTTGATCTTCTGGGCAATACAGGAGATTTGCAGCGAAGTTTTAGGGATAATCACATTTCAGAGGAAAATAGTAAATATTACATACAAAAGCAGGAAGAAAGGCAGATCCTGAGCTGGAATGAGTCAACAGTTTTTGCTCAGGAGACGGCTTGTACCAGGTAAAGAGCAGCCCCATGAGCAAAGAGAGCACCCTTCTTTTCTGCTATGCGGCAGTGAGGCCCTTTTCACCTCCAATTCCCAGTTTTTCTGGGAAAGCCTTGCTTGAATTAGCCAAATTTGACAGCAACCAGACCCCATTTTCTTTCTTGAGCATCTGAATTCTTCAAAGGAAAGGTGCTCAGCACGGCGATTAAATGCACTGCAGATATGACCACCGTGAGCCTCATCTCAGTGATCTGTCCTATCCTGGATGATCCTGGAGTGACTGTCACAGCCTTCTCCACAGCTAAGCAACATGGGCCAGCATGGGTCCAGCTCCATCTGCATCAATAAACCCATTCCCAGCCCAAGGCAGCTCCCCTGCACCCGACATCTGCTCTTTCTCTCTCTCTACAAAATGAAATGTGAATGCAAGACTGCGACTGCTGCACCCTCTCTGGAGTCTCAACAATTCTGCTAGTGTCTGGGCTCCTAAGGGAATAAACAGAGAGGGGAGAAAGAGCCAAAACACCAGGGGAAATGAGAGAGGAGATGGGGAGCTGCCAAAAAGGCCTCCCTCCTGCTTGTTCAGACAAAGCTTGCCTCCCAGCCAGAAGTGGCAGAAAAATGTTGCCCTATAAAAGCAGGCAGGGAGCAAGCAAAGAGAGAGAGGCCACTGGCTGCTGGACACTGAGTCTGCGTGCCCAAGGAGCAGGCTGGCTCTGTCAGAGGGGCAGCAGTGCTGGGTTCAGGGCTGGCAGTGTGCCTGGCACCCCATGGGGAGCAGGGAAAGGAGGAGCAGTGACCGGTACCCAACCCTCTGTCTTCTTATAGCACCCCTCCTGGCATTAAAGTTGAGTGGGAGCTTTAATAAACAGTCCTTTTTTAAAAGCTTCTGTCTCCATTTTTTCTGGATTAAATGCTGCTGTCTGCCTCCAATCTAAGTGTTAAGTCAAATCAGTCACAGTGTGTCTGCAGAAGCCCCAGGTGGGGCTCGGGAGACTGTCTGGGTTTTAAAGCCCCACATGGTCCATAGCTCTCAAAGCAAAGCCCAGCAGAGCTGCTGATGGACACCCTTCTCTTTGCTGCAGGCTCGCAGCTGAGCTGGGATGCTGCAGAGCATTTGACCATCACCCAGTGAGTGCTCTGAGGAAGGGTGGCTGAGAGGAGGAGGTTCACAGCTGTGAGTCAGGAGACCTCAGTGGAGCTACCAGTTCCATGGCTCTGGACGGCTTGTGTCCTTTCTCCATTCATTGCTGACAGGATGATAAAGCCTTTTGCAACATCAATCATCTTTGAAACAATAAAACCCATAAAACAGACCAAACATCTTGCTTCCAAACACATCAACATAAGTGGCTTAGATCTGTATCAGCCATAAGTGCAGCTTTACTGTGATGAAGTGGGCTCTGTCAGTCCAATACTCTTAGCAACATCTACTTTAATGGGCTGGAGTTTATTTTCCTGCACTGCCACACACAGCTACTGCTGAAGGACATTGAGAGGACTCGATGGGACTCAGAGAACACACAGATAATCCTTTGCAACTTTAAAACTAAATGTACATAAGGCTCCGGACTGGTTTTAATTCAGAGAATTTGCTCAGACAGTCGTGTTGAGGACGCCCAGTAGAAAGTTTTATTTGAGTAATGAAAACACGGAGACAATCCACCCTAACCAGCACAGCAACTCTGCTTTGGAAAAACTCAGCTAAATATTACTTGGTCTTGGTGATTACACCATTTGATTGCACCCCAACACTCAAACCCTTAACAAAGCCAATCCAAGAGCACAATTTTCCTTCCAGTTGTTATTAAATGAGGCCCTGAATATTTTCCCTGTGCCTTTTTTTTTTTTTCTCTCTCTCTTTGCATTGTGTTTCCAATAATTTTTGCATAGGAATATGAAGTTCAACCTCTGCAAATACTCACACTGGTGACACTGTGGCCTCAAAGCTTTTATGTTGCTGCCAGTGTGACCTGAATGACTGAGTATCAGTGAAAAGTGGATGCAAAGGGTGTGGTCGTTGCCTGGGCAAATTCGTGTAACAATCCCAATCAGTATTTATGATGTTCTGTGGCATTCAGCCATTCTGGGTGCTGCTGAAATCTGTACCTCTAAGAACATCTTCACTTGTCAGCAACAGTTTTTTAAGAACTGTGGGTTATTTCTACCTTGCTGATGGGAGCGTTGTTGGCTCTGAAAGAGAAAACCTGTAGTGGATGAAGAACAGCCATGTTTTCCTCTCTCAGCTTCAGTCACCTGAAATATCATTTCCAAATACACTTCTCCATCAGGATAAATTGTGTTTACTTTCTCTCATGAGTGCAACAATACAATCTGTTTGAGTACACCGTAAGAATTAAATCGTCCAGTATATCATGGCTACCACACTGCCAGGGCACTTGGTTTACTGAAATTGCAAAGATTTAGCATGAAAGCTCTTAAAATTCAGGCCTCCCGTGATAAGTCAAGATGCTGGTTCAAATCCCTAAAATGTGTCATTTCCTTGTGGAAACGGCTTGTAGGAGGTTAACAAAACCAGACACTGTTGCAAAAAATAAGGATGCCTCTGGACAGCATCACCTCAACCCACACCTTGCTGAATGTGCAAGGTTGGTCTCAAATATTTAGCACAAGGCAGAGGTGCCCACCAAAGGGTGCTGGTAGGAGCATGGTCCTGAGCCAAGCACCTGAAGGCATCTGGGAGTCACTGACAATTTTTTGGGTCATAATCTGAGCTTTTTTCATGTCATCTGTTCCTGACATTCTTCCTAATCCCCCCCAGTTCATGAGGCACACTAACTGGCCATAAATTCAGCCCATAAGCCATCAGAGCCCTTTTGCAGACTTCTCTGTGGGACGTGATAAACTTGTGTTAGCAAAACCGAACACAAATGGCTTCAGTCTGACCTGATGTAGCTCTTCTGGGATCAGTGTGACTTGGCCAAAGAAAAGACAAATATTCGCTCCACACACAAAACAAGACAAAGCTGCAAAAAGTTGTTCGACAGCTTTTTGTCATACAGAGGCACTTTCGGAGTTGTCAGGACATGAAAGAAAGCACTATTAAATAATATTTGACTTGAGTATTATGTCACATGAAGTAAACATCATCTGTTGCCCTGATGGTTTGCTTCAGATTGGAAAACAACAGCCACTGCCAAGGCACCCAGGCAACTTTGTAAAACAGGCTCTTGCCCAATGCTCTGAGCAGAGATTTTCTGGCTTCATGCTGCATTCCTGGCCAGTGGGAATGAGCATGTACCCTCCCCGTAAGAACTTAAGTCATCCTTCCTCTGCACTTCCATCCCAGCATTATCAGTAGCATGGGCATGATGTCTACTGGGTTCCCCTGCCTGGCTTCCAGCAACGGGACAAACTCAACTGGTCACTCAGATGGACACCTCAGACCCATGGCTATAGGAAACCCGGTGCAGAGTGAGAAAAGGTAGAGAAAGATATGCAGAGATGTTGGTTGGGGAGAAGGTTGGGTTTATTCGATGTTCGTAGTGGCTCCAAAAACCCACCCTGGAAACAGCGTTGCTTAAGGTAGAGAAAAAGGATGCAGGAGGATGGTCAAAGACAGGAGGTGACAACCAGTTTTCTTGGAAAAAATCCAGCAGAGTGCTGCTGAAATGACTCCAAGAGCAGAACTCGCCTTGAGACAAGCCCGATTCCCCTGAGATGATCACAGTGCCCAGGAAATTCCCACTGGCCGAGGAAGCTGTCAAAGAGTCTGAGCTGAGCCTGAGACAATGGGGTTGGCTGAGGAACTGTTGTGATTTTCACAGTGCTAAACTTGATAGATTACCAAGATTTATTCCATTTGTTTTTTTAAGGAAAACGCTTTATGGAACCCAAAAATATTTTGCTAACAAAAATAAAAAAGCCACTTACAGAAGGCTTTGTAAGCCACTACATAGACAAATGTTACTAAGCACAGTGTTTAAATGGGGATTAGAGACACGGACATTAACTACTAAGAAGGAACACAACCTCCAGCATGGGAAGTCTCAAAGCTGTTGACTGCCAAGAATCAAAATGCTGCCGAGGTGGAATCAGGACACTCTCTCCTTGCCCTTTTTCTCTTGGCGTCTGCAAATGGTCCCAAATACGAGGCAAATTCAATCTGACCCACGGGAATGGCCCTAACATACACGTAGGCACCTGCCACGTCCAGGGCTCTGTTTGGTGATCAAATTGTGAACATCTCCTGGAGATATCGGGGCTTTTGCCTTTGGGTTAACTACAAGGGCCTGGTGGTGGTTTACAAATAAATGCCTAAAAGATAAACACATAAAGCTTTTATAGGAAAAGAGGTTCTTGCAGGAAGCAAAGGAAAAGCAAATGTGAGCTAATCAGGGCAAAGGCAGAACAAAGTAGAGTTCACAGCCAAAAAAACCCTAAATTCATTGCCATAAAAGATAAAAATTGAATGAGTAATGACAGCACAGCTCTGTAACAGCAGGAGGGAAGCTGGAGAAAAATGCAGCAGTCTTTTCACCAAACAAATCTCTTCTACAGGAGGAAAAAGGGGAAAATATAAGAAACACAATTATCCTCCAGCTGCTTGGCCAATTTTTTCTCACTGTCCTGTATAATAAATGCAGTTTAACACTTTGGGAATGCAATGGGAGAATTGTGCACAGGACCTGACAAACGTGTGATGGATATTGCTAACGGAAACTCAAGTCTTCCCGGCAGATGTGCTGCAGGCATGGGCCATGATGCCTCGGATGGGGAGAGGGGGAAAGCAGAAGAACAAGCAGAGGAAGGAATCAGCAAATCAAGGGAACAAAACAAAGCCCATTCAGTCAGGCCTGGCCATTCTCCTTGGTGCCTTGGTGCTGATCCAGGGAGGTTTTCTAGGAATTTATGCTTTTAGAGAAGCGAGTAGCTTCTCCCTGTTCATGCATATGCACAATCTCTTCTGCAAGCTAAGTGATTTTCCCGGGGTTAATTTATGGAGCTCTTCTCGAAGGTTACAGTTGTGAGACACTTTCCATCACAAGACACTGGATTTCAGTTGCTGTTGCCAAAATTCAGCCAGTGGGACTGATGTTTTCCGAGCTATCATCTGCCTCTGTCTACATTTTTGGGGGGAAAGCATCATTTGAAAAACATCGGGTGTTTCACTGAATGACCTCATGGAAAACAGGGTTGTTTTGTCTATGTTAAAGAGGCTAAAAAAGAATCCTTGCTGTTCCACAGAGAAACACTAACATTTCTGTACAATAGACTGAAAAACCTAAACTCTGCCAAAGTAGAGGGGAGTCTACAAGTTCAAAGCCACGAGAAGAAACGCATCACTGCCGGGGAGCCAAGGGGATATGCACATGGCTCCAAGCAGAGGTCTGCTGCTGGACAAACCCTACACCCCATGGGGACCTCGTGCCACAGACCCTTTCTGGTCAGGGCAACTGATGCCTGACCTGAGCAGAGGCTTTTCTGCATGACAAATACAATGTGGTTGTGCCTGGAAAGCGCTGCGGAGGTATTTTCAGGCAGGCTCGTTCAAGATGCAGCTGTGATTACAACACTCATTAATTGGTGGTAGGGACAAGTATCCCATAACTCAAGACCAAGAGAGATTTCTAGTGCTTTGACGCTAGAGATTAAACAGAAATAAACACACAAGTATCAGTGAAAGTGTCTGCAAAATACCAGAAGGGGTAAGTGGTTGGGAACAGATAAAGATCAGCAATGTTAGCCCATAACATGGGTTTAACTGTCGGGAGGAGAAAGGGATATGGAGAGCATGACAAATTGACAAGTTCTTTGCTGTTTATTCTTAAAAGATGTATTTAAATGAATAGAGAATGTTTTTAGAGAGGGGAAGGAGCACACCCGTGTGTTGTCCATTAAGCTGCACGTGCTGTATTTCAGAGCTGCCTATCTTGAAAAGTGATTCTGAGATGCCCCATAGCAGCATGTGTTGTTATATCCTCATTGCCCAATGCAGTGTTTAAGAGAGGACAACGTATTTACTAGACTCAATATCTGCCCCTGAAGCACACATGTATCAGTAATGAAATACTACTGATTTAAAAAAAAAAGATTACAAGAAGTCCCATAAACAAGGACAGCAGCATCAGATACATTCTTCTGAATGCTGATAGCCTGGTTGGGAAGAGTTGTACATATGGTCTGCCATATACTCCAAAGGGGATAAAGTTCTATGCAAAGCAGTGCCAAAACCCATGTTTGCTCCTTGGGACCCCACTACCCAAGATGGTGAATCTCAGTCCCCTTTGCAGTGTCCCTAGGACTGTTACAGCACTGTCCCAGTGCCTGTGGACAGTGGGATTTGCTAACCCTGAAACCTGCTCTGCGTTTCACCCACCCACCAGAATTTTTCCTTTCCATGATTGTCCTTAAGAATGACACAACCGTTGCCTGTTGGGATACCCAGTGTGGGTACAATGCTCTTGAAAGCAGTGCCTCCATAAGCTAAATGCCACACTGAGGATCCCACACCATTGTTTGTTTCAATAACAAAGCCAAGAAAACCATAGCTTTTACATCGGTGAGTAATTAAATAAAATAATGTAAATATACCTTTTCACCTTGAAGCAGAAGGAATGTTTCAGAAAAAAAATAAATACCCCCTTCTCCTCCCTAACCTTTGAAAAACTTTTTTTATAAGCTTTAACAGAAAAGTTAGGAATTCAGTAAGATCAGTCTCATTTCAAAGGAGCTGCAGGGACCTCCTAAAATTGTAACTTGGTAATAAAGATGCACTTTCCTTCCATCATTTCATTCCTCCTTTGCACTGCGTTGTATGTAATGTGATGATAACAGAACTCAGAGATGATGCTGAGGCACCAGTGTGGGCAGGGACCAGGTCTACCCTGTGTCTGCAGGACAACACGTCCTTGTGGAAGGGCACCCCTGCACCCACCACACTGCTTTGGGGGACCACCAGCCCTGACACCCAGCAGCAACTTGTCCTGGTTAAGAGTGCAGCCACCTAAAGATGATGACCATGCTTCAAAAACTCTCCGAGGTTATGCAAAAGCATAAACATGAATGGGCTTGAGGGGTTTGTCTGAGCAGATTGGGTATATTCACACAGTTGAACTTGTAAACATCAAAGAAATGCCAAGAAGTATCTCTTTGATAGGAAAGAGTTCCATTGCTTGCATAAGAACGGGCTCCACATCCTGACAAACTGAGTAGGGACCAGGCTGGAGAGAGGACAGGGATGATTCCCTGGACTGTTTTTAAAGGGTATTTTAAAAATTAAGGCCAGCCTATGGGGGAAAAAAAAAGGAGAACAGCATTTATAAAAAAAGGTTTTGTTCTATCTGTTCAAGTGAAGATATTTATGGTGTCTGCTGTGTCATTCCAGATTTGTCACGGGCCATTGAATATCCACCTGGATATTGCATCATTTAACTACTGGAATGCGTAAGCTTTTCTGCTGCTGGTGAAAGAACAACTATGAGCAGCATAGGGCATAAGTGCTCCGCTGTACTTTAACAAATAAATCAGAAAGCGGGGCAGATAATACAACTGTGTTCAGCTGCGGTAAACTGACAGCTATGTGTATTTATTTTTTTTAACTGATCGTGACAAGAATGTGAGCAAGGGCTGTATATATTATTTCTGGCCGTCCCTTGAGTTTGTTAATCTTCTCTGGGTGGCAGCAGCGTTTTGGAGGAGGGCTTTTTTCAAGCCAGACTCTACGCAAACACCCCAGCAGTCTCACATACAGGTTGACAAAGAAAACCTCTTCTTGCTTCAAGAATGTGCCCCAAGTTTTGTGCATCTGGGGATGGAAAGTCACTGCTTTGCCCAGGTGTCTCCAATCTGTCAACATCTGGAACCAAATTCTGAAAGTGGGCCTCCAACTCTGCTTTTTTGTGTGAAGATGGCATTGGGTGTTGATATCAATATGAAATCATGTGGGTGGATGATATCCACTGCTCCCACACAGCCACAGGAAAGAGCATCAGCTGATGGGAGGGGAGCACATGCCAAATCGAGGGGAGTTAAGATATTTATATTTCATTCCAGTCCTCAGTGAGAACAGTGAGAAGAAACCCAAGTCCTCTCCAAAATCCAGCTGAAGCTGTAGAGTCATTAGGAAAATTAAGTGGTTCCAGTGGTGGGGGGTTGGCCAGGCCTTTGGCCACAGTGCACACCATCTCGCAGGGTCCTCAGGGGCTGAGGATATCGGGAAGGTCTCAAAAAGGTCAGGAAATCTGGCAGATCTCTGCCTAAATGACATCAGCTTTGGAAGAACTTTGTAGGAATCGCGATCCTGCTGGAGAAAAAGCAAATGTCTGCAGATCAGCAATGGCAGGGAAGGGGAAACTCGCTGCAGGAGGGTTTTCTGGTTGTACTACAAGCAGTCCAGGTAGGAGGGTCCTCCTTCCCAAGGGCTGGCAGAGCAGCAGAGCCTTTCTTTTGTCATGCAGAGGGATCAGACCCTAAATCTGCCACATTTCCTCTGATAAGCCTCATGCCAGAGGTCCCTGCCCTCCTTCCCTGATACCGGCAGTGTGGAGAACACAGGGGAAGGAAACTGAGCAAGATCAAGCTCCCCTGTGCAATGTTATGAACAATTTCAAAGCTGCTCTCCCTTCCCACGTGCTCACAGCTTGCTGTAAACCACACAAGTGTGAAAAAAAAAACCATGCTGTGCCAAGCCACATGAATGGAAAATCTCTATTCAGGTGAAGTTTATTTCAAATGAGTCCATCCTCAAGACACACTCCAGGTTTAGAAGAAAGCAGGATCCGTATGGTTAGCTCAGCAGGGCTCAACTTTGGACAGGGGGAAATTCTTTTCCTGGGCATTTCCCATCCCTGATAGGAAGCAAGAAACACAGGACAGCAGTAAGGAGAGGGAAATTTGGACGAGGTTGGTGTTGGGATGCTTCTGTGCTCTGGAGAACCTCTCCAGTGCCACCACTGCCCAAGCTACAGCTCCATCAGGGCAAGGAGCACCAAGATCTTCCTTCGGAAACAGATACAGGCAGGGAAAAACCTCAGTGCAATGAACAAGTGGTCTGATGATGCTAGACAAAGAGCAAACAAACAAATAATGTCACAAAACAGAGAAAAGTGGCGCATCCAAAAATTGCATCTAAGCAGAGCTCTACTGTCTCACTACTGCTTTGCACTCTTAAATGATATTACCTCACCTTGTCCAGCAAAGGGAGAATGTTAGCACTGAGACCCAGCCTGCCCTGATAGCTGAACTTCAGCACAGAGCAACAGGTAACAGTCAGGCTGATATTCACTTCACTTCTTTCCCAGAGCAAGATCTGACTGGTAACAGCTGCCTACTTTATGGCTGTCTCTTTTTATTACTTTATTCCCCACCGACTCACTCCCCCAAAAAAGGGAGAAAAAAGAATAGCTGAAATTTATGGCTAGGAGAAACCGATTACTGTTGGCAAGTTAACTGAAGGGATCAATTGTTCCATACGGCAAAAGCCAAAGAACTCAGGGCTCTATTCACAAGAAAAGACTGATGTGCTAAAGGGCATGGAAATGCCACTTTTATTGTGTGGTTGAGAATTTTCACATTTGAATCTAAATTCCATCAGAAAGCATGGTATGCGAGAGATCGAGCTCCAAAGGCTGTCCAGACAGCATGTGCGAGCAGAGAGCAAGTGCAGGGGAAAGCATAATACCCTAAGCACAAAGGTTCTGTGTTCGTGTCCTGCCGGCACAATGTCAGGCTTTCAAGGCAGGGAATTATGTGCAAAATGTCTGGAAGCCAGCACCAAACATGCTCTGAAAGGGGCAAAGACAGAACGATGTTCTCCCCTTCCCAGCTTGAGCTCGGGCTGTCAGGCTCATTGCTGTTGGTGGCCAAGAAGTTTTGGTGGAAGTCATGACAGACCTTGTTTTAAGGGTGGGAAAATAAAAGAACTTGTGTTTCTAAGATTCAGGGGGAGCAATGATTCTCAGCAGGGCAAGAAGATGAGGTTGGGGGTGCAGGTATGGGTGAGTGCAGATGTCAGCTATGACAAGTCAGAAGTTACCAGAGGTAGGACTCAAAGAAATACGAAACCCTTGGCTCAAAGACAGGAATGCAAGATGTTTGTGTACTTGTACAGTGGGGCATGTTGATGGGGCAGTTAAGCACGATGGATCCGAAGCCTTATTTCTGGACGTGCATCAGAGGTGGCTCCCGACAGGGAAGTGGGGCTGGAGGCAAGGTGCAGCCCCATGCTGCTGGCAGCAGCACCTGCCTCCTCCACCATCCCGATCCCAAAAGCAGGGCTCCATGATGAAAACTCAAGGATGCTTCCTGCTCAACGCTGAGGACAGCTGTTAATTGCCGGAAGGTTTGGTGCTTTCAGATCGACAGCTGGACCGCAGCACAGAGCCAGACAGGAATTTTGCTTTGCAGTTTTTCAAGCAGATTATGGGAATTGGGCCCAAATTTAATAAACTTCCAGCGACAGCTAGGTACCTCACTCCCCAGAAGGCCTCGGAAATGGCAGTCCTTGCTCAATTAAGTTTAAAAAAAGTTTTCAGAACAGCCAAGTACAAATTCTTCTGAAGCTCTCTCCAGGGTCAAGGTTCCCCAGGTTTTGCTTCAGGATCCTCTGTCTGTGGGATAGTCAGTACACAGAGATGTTTAGGAACTTAGAATAAGGTGAGTGGCTAAATCTGAGCAAAGCCTCACAAATGAAAGCAGGGAAAACTGGGAACAGGGAGTGAATTGAATCTCTGCTAGCCCAGATCCAGGCCCTGGTGCTGGCAGAGCAGCTCCCATCTGGGCTCACGCTGGAGAGGACATGGTGTCGATGGCTCTGGCTGGCTGACAGCACAGATGTACTGAAGCTTAGTGCATGACTAATTTTAACAAGCTGCTCGCATGGTTACAAAAGGCAGATCTGTTGGCATCTTTACTTTCAACCACCTGGTTGCAACAAACATTCCCTGCAAATTGCACATGTGTTATAAGGCTGGGCTTAGGAGATGTGCAGGGGAGAGAGAAGATGAGGTCCCAAGGATGGAGGCTGGAGCTGGAGGCCAGAGATATCTCACCAAGTTGGTGTGTGCAAAAGGGGTCAGTGGGCTGCAAGAAGGCAACAGCTACAGGAAGAGATATAAAACTTTTGTGAGACAACTGAAGCAGTTGGACAGGTCTGCTGCTCCTGATGGATATGGAGAGTTCTCCAGACCTGGACTGAAGCGAAGAAAAGCACAGCGCAGTGACATAAGCCTTGCAGCAACCCTTCTGTCTACCAGGTCCTTTTGTTCATCTCTATTAAATGGCAGCAGAGACAGCTCAAGAGAGAGAAACCCCACAATGAGACATGGGTTGGACCCTCTGGAAGAGAATACCTTGAATAGATTTCATGAAAGATTTCCATTTAAAATAGCTCCTTCTGTGTTAAAGCCAGCACACGGCAAGCAAGATGTCATATACTCAGGAATAATCCTAGCTCTGTTCAGACTCGGGCTGGCTGCCAACAGAGTGTTGGTGGGTACCTTAGGCCAGGTTGCCCTTTTTCCACGAGATCCAGAGCTGAGGCTACACCGAGGAACCCAGCATGCAGCAGTGACCTTCTCAGGCTCCTTTCCTCACCCCATAGAAACATTCCAGGAGGAAGAAGCTGCATGAAAATGCAGTAGAAATGAAGATAAACAAATTCAAAAAATCACGATTAACCATGAAGGCAACAAAAGTGCTGTTAGTACAGACTTCATCCTTGTCATCTTGACTGGTAGGCCATTTTGGAACAAGAGTTATGGGGCTCACTGCCAGCGAGACTGGGTAAATGCCATGATTCATGAAATGCAAAGTTCATCTTGTTGATCTTGTGATACCCTCTGCCCTTTGGAGTAATCCAGTCATTCACAGAAGTTTCCTATTATTTCCTGGAGCCTGGCACAATAAGGGAGCTCAAGAGCAAGAAAATACAAGAGTGTAATGTCAAACTGGTAGGGCAACATCATGACTTGACTGATTCAGAGGATTCTTTTTGCAAATGGGGATGGCAGGAGACTACTCAGAAACTGGTCGTTGATCAGGAATGAGAAAAGGACACCAAATATTGCAGAAACTATTGGAATGAAATTAAGTTTCCCATCATTTGGGAGGATGAAGCTGGTTCTTATCTCTGCAACTAGAATTAATTTAGCTAGGATAAGGAGGGATGGAGAAGTGGGACAGCCCTGAGAGTCTGCAGACCCTTTCTCTTGTTAAAACATGCCCTGGTTCACAAAGCTGTGTGTTTTCAGTCTGTGCCAGAGCACTTCTAAAACTTCAGAATAAACCAAAAAGTAAAACATATAAACAGTGCTAGAGCTTACGTGTCAGATCAGCTGAAATGCTGGGGCTCTTGTCCTCAAAAGCATGTCGTACTTCTACTGCAGCATTACCAAAATGGGTGTCCACTGACCTACTACATAAGGCTCACGGTCAGAAGCAGATTGACAAAATTCTGCATGCAGCCTCAGTCTGTCGGGAGATTCGTTAGTTTGTGAAATGCACACTGCCTACACAAAACAACCTCTTCACAGCTTGCTTGTCGTTGGACGGCTGAGAGGAATGAGAAAGATTTGAAAAGACAAAGATTCAGGAACAAATGATAATTTATGTCTTCCAGAAAATGCAAGTCAAACCTTGCCTGCTCTGGCCGTTCAGCACTCCTGATGGGAACGGGATATGTGTTTAGTATATCTCCAAGGTATTCTCATATGAACATGACAACCGGGTGCCTACTACAAGGACAGCTATAACAAATCACCCGCATTCTTTTCAAGCCAACGCTGCAATTGTTCTTCTCGCTGGATCATCTGGCTTCAGTGTGGGCTCCCTTCAATTTCTAACATGGAAAGTATTTCCAATAGTTGACAGATGTCTTTCCTCACTTTACACTCCTTTCTTATCCACTTGCAGGAAATAGTGATTTAATTGGAAAGATTAAGAAAGGTCTTCTACAGCTATTGGGGGAGAAAGTGAGAGCAGGCAGAAGGGAGTAAAGGGAGAATAATTCCTTTAACATTTTATTTTACTATTAAACTTGAAATATGAACAATCAGAGGAAGGAAGGACTCTAAACTTGTGTTGGATGTTTGCTATCACTCTGCACAAGGTAAGGTGATCCCTCTCAAACTGGGAAATTTATTTTAAACCAGCAGTTTAATTCCTTGCCCAAGTATAGAAGACATTTTCCAAGAAGCAAACATTTGTTAACAGTCACTAGGAATACAATCTGATCATGCTGTGCAATAATACAATGTACAGCTCAGCTCCTTGGCTAAATATATTTCTGACCACCCTAGTCAGAAAGAGAATCGCAGTTGGAGGGAGAGAGGGGGAAGTGGACACCCCTACACTGCAGAGATCAGGTGCCAAACCCCTGCACGAGGAAACTGCACCAAAGGAAAAAGCTTTTTGTGAGCAATCCAGAGCATACAACACTCGGCTCCTTAGATCTAGTGCAAGAGGATGATCAGACAGGCTGGAGCATGGATGTACACAAAGATAATAAATTAACAGCAAAAGTTTTGAGTTTAAAACTAGATGGGGAAGCACAGACAATTAGCAAAGACATGGTAATCCAAGGAACAAGCTGGTGACAGTAACTACAGTGACCTGACAGGAAATAGTTCCATTGAGGTGTGAGTCTCTGAGCCGTTACCACCATTACAGCTGATGGGGATAATTTGGCATAATTTTCTAGATCAGTATTATTTGTGTCATGCCAGTCAGCATTTATCCTGCAGGTCAAAACTCAGTGCTCATTTAAAAGACATTTCAAAGCATTACCTGCTCAGGCATCTGGAAGCGCTTAGGCTCATGAACCTGTTTGCTATTTATGCTGCTTAACCGTTCCCATGTTGGAGCGTGGTGGAAAGCTGAGTAATAGCAAAGAAAACAGAGAAGTGCAAGATTAGGACTTTTCCCAAGGCAATGGGATGTTAAAAATCCACTGGCAGCTCTGTTTGCTCTTTGGTTTCCCCCTCAACCCCACTGTGAGACTCCTGGGGAGCAAGTTACAAAGGCAAGAGAAGGAAAATGAGGACCATGGTTTCAGACAAGGAGGTGCTCTGGTGGCATCAGAGCAAAGACTGGAGAGCAGGGAGTCTGCAAGAAACAAAACCTTACTGAAGGATTTCTCAGCTGAGGACACTGAACAAACAAGACCCAGAGAGGAAGTGTCTCCTGCTAGAAGCTATGAAGTCTGAAGAAAGCGCGCAGAAATTGCCATGGAGGGCTGCAAGTACACTTCATTCATACTGCTGAGCTGCCAAAAGATAATTATAGGCATGTATGCCATAGCAAAGCCACCCACGGTGTATCCTGGGTAATTCTGACAAAGTTCAGTACAGTTTAGTGTTAATAGGCCATACATCCACATGTGGTGGCTGGCAAAGGAAATAAGCTAAATTATAGCAAAAGGTAATCCATGATGTGGAAAATTTCCCAAACAGCCATGCCTTGCACAAGCAATCAAAAGATGGAAAGTGCTCATATCATTGCAGGGGGCTGAAAGGAAGCCATTAGATACAATTAGAGCAGAAGGGACAGGGGAGACCTTATCTGAACATATAGGCACGGCAGACAACATGCTTCCATAGAACTCCAACATAGAGAGCAATGTGGAGATGAGCAGGGCCATGGCCACCCTACTGGAGGATGCAGTGGAGTTGAGGGAGACTAAGTAAACACTGAGGCAACACAAAGAGCCAATTACTTTAAAAAAAAATAAAAAGGAGAAAGTGAAGGGCTTTCTATTGTTGGAAGAAAAGTGACTGAGAGTTTATCTTTTCCTTCTCCCATGACAGAAGAGGTACCGGAGCAAGGCCATTCCAGTGGACAGCAAAAGACAATCTCTTGTAACACCATCACTGAGAAGTGGAAGCCATTTCCTCCATCTAAACTAGATCCCCCTTCGGTAAAGTGTAACGTGGTAGAGAAAACTGCCAGATTCCTGTCCCACCCCTGCAGCAGGATGAGACATCTTTTCCTGGTCAAGGACAGGCTGCCAGCTCAGCAGACCCAGCAGTGACAGCAATGTGTAACTGTGCCCCAGTGACCCGCAGCTGTGCAGGAGGACTGGCACCTGCCAGCTCCCTCAGCCAGCAAATTCCTCAGCCAGCAGCAGGAAAACAAACAAACAAAACAAAGGACTTGCCCCGACAGCAGCTAGGGGCAGGAGTCCCAGCTTGTCTGAAGTATCAATACGTTGTGCTTTGGAAGTGCAAGAGGTTTATCTGCTCTGAGAAGAAACCACACAAATATTCTGGGCATCTGCTTCCCCTTGGCTTTGGAGGTTTTTAGGACTGGGCCCTCAGCACATGGCCTGCCCTGCTCTCAAGGCCCCAGCATCCCTGTGGGGTCTCCAGCCAAAGTGCCCACCATCCCACACCCAGACCAGTGCCCAGCCTGAGAATGGATGCCGTGTGCAGTCATGGCTGAGGGAATCTTATGTCCTGAGCTCCACCTCATGATGCTAGGACCCGTACATCAGCAGGCCACAGCTCCATCCTCTTCTTCTCAGTGTTATGGTACAAGGACTTTCTTCCAAAGGAAGCAGAGCCACTGTAAATTCTCTCCTCTTGTTTTACTCCCCTTGAGCATTCCACAGGATAGCCACTCACCTCCTCAAACCAACCTTGTTTTACAAATGGTTTCAAGAATCAGATGCGTAAGAGCCACAGATACTACAGGGGCAAATTTCAACCCCCCCTCTGCTCTGTACTCCCACCCATTCACACACACAACACCAACTTTCAGGCTTTGCTTTGCCACTTCTTCACATTTTTCTTCACCAGGTCAGTTCTTTTGCTATCAGTCCACTAAGGCAATGCTAATATCTCAGTTTAACTTTGAATCCCACCTTGTAATTATCATTGTAATCTAATTCTTCTGCAAAAGAAAGAAATGCCCTTTGGTCTTTAAATCAGCTCAGGTTCCTGACCTGACTTTAAATACGTTCAGCTGAAAGCCATTAGCAATTATTCAATTGCCTTTGCTGTAAAATGGCTTAAATTACTCAACTTTAGAGCACTATTTGAAGAAAAATATCAATTAAACATTCAGGTTTAGAGAACTCCCATTTATATGTTAGAGGTATTTTGATTCTTTGTGTTTTCCACTAGCACCTGGCAGAACCTTACTGATAGTACAACCTTCACATCAGTGAGTCACATCCCATGCCCAGCATTGCACATACCCCTA
This sequence comes from Oreortyx pictus, assembly GCA_036925125.1. NCBI lineage: Eukaryota > Metazoa > Chordata > Aves > Galliformes > Odontophoridae > Oreortyx > Oreortyx pictus. The sequence continues at coordinate 5,087,332 of JAUPFR010000015.1, forward strand.
ACAACAGTCCTTCAGCTGAGCCTTATCTCACACAGGCTCTCTCCCCTCTACAGGAGCTGAGTGTCTGAAGAGAAGAGGTTTGTGCACCCAAACAGGCTGCCAGGCTGCTTGATGTGCTGACATGAGGTCCCCAATTGCATGAACGATCTGTGCCAGACCTTTCAGACTAGAAGGATGAAAACAAGCCATCAATCTTTATCCTTCAGCCCTTATCGCATCAGACTTAGCTTTCTGAATACTTCCATCCTTCTGTTGCCTTTCAGCCGGGAGTAGGCACAATTTCCTTCCCTTCTGCTTTTCCTCCTTAGGGTCCAGGATGAGGAAATGCTCATGGCCATGTAAATACTCTGGCTGTACAGCACACCCTTCCAGCACCAGCTGCAAGAAGAGGTGGCTGCAATCTCCGTGCAGTTTAAAGTCAGGAATTCAGAATACTTGAGCTGCATTTCACCTCTACAGTCAGTAGGAACAGATATCAAAATTTGCCAAAAGAGGGAGCATTCCCTAAGCTCTTAGAGGTGGACGTTCCCAACAGCTCCAGCCCAATACTCGCTCATTTTTGCAATGGAGGGAGCTGACAAAAGCTCACAGACAGACACCACCCTGGCTGCATGCTCCAGGCTGCTAATATTGCAGGGCAGCATGCCACAGCCCCACTTGCATCCCAAAAAGCAGTGTGGGTGATGCCACTGTAGAGGAACTCCTGGCTCCCAGCACCAAGCTGGCTTCAGGCACAGCTTCCAAGCAGCACTGATGGAAAGATGAGCAGCATTCAGAGAGGGGGAAGGAAGGTCTGCAGGGTGTGAGCCTCCCCCTCTCCATCCATACTATTTTCTTAGCAGCACTCTCCAGCGCTGAAAATCCCTGCTGCAGAGGAGGCCAGCATGAAATCCCAGCACCACAGTGGTGGTTTGGCAGTTTTATGGCATTTTACATCACTTCTGCGAAGATCACCATAGCTATAAACTTTGTAGTTTTCCTAAACCCCCAGAATCCATTTAATCAAAACAGGCAGGCGGCCACACCAGGGCATTATGCAAGTGCATGGCTGCCTCTCCTTCAGCTGCTGGAGCAGGAATTTGCTGACAAGTCAAGATTAAATTTTCAGTTCTTTCTGCTCACCCTGGTCATTATGTGTTGTTAAGAAGAAATTTCAAGTTAATTAATTCAATCTCAGGAGATGAAAATGCACACAGGATTTCTCTAACCTGGTGCAGCTATGGGAGGGAGATGCTGAATGTTTACTGCGAGGCAGAAAACAGTTCAAGTTCTTCGAAACTCCCTTCTCATTTTACAGTGCAAGGCACAGGGTGTTAGCACAGGATAGACTTGTTGCAAATCACTGCAGCTAAAATCAAATTTTCAGCCCCCAAAAGGAACTGCACTATCCAAACCTTTGATTTCTGTGCTACGTTTAGTAGCAGAATGTGTTTTCTTCCTACAGACTGCACATGTTCATGGCCTATAGCTTGGCACCAGCACAAGGAGCCACATCTTTGCTCCTTCCAAGACAGAAACTGGTAGGTAGGCAATACAGCCCTATAAAACACAATTAATCTTTCCACTAAACAACATCTCCCAAAGCGAAAACCAGGCAATATTTAAAGGAATGGGACTGCTTTATGTTAACCGCCCATTTCAAACCTTAAAATAAAATATTTGCGCTTGCATAAATAGTTGGAAAGGTAAAAGTGTCATAACACTGGGTGTTTGTTATTAGAGCCGGAGCTTGCCTCCTGCCTGCAACAGAATGTCATAACAAAGCCTGCATTGGGTTCACTGAGTTTACTCCTCACTGCAGTGTTTAAAAGTCAGAGACAATCCTGAGCTATAAACAGATTGCACGATAGCTTGCAAAGGGCCATGTCAAAGCTTCTTTCAGCACATCGTGGACCCAGCATCGTCTCAGGTGGTGCAAAGTTTGCAGACGATGCTGGATCTGAAGGATTCTGGGGATGCTGCTATGCAACATGCTGCTTCACAAACCCTGCCCTGAACAAAGAGCAGCTCTTGAGTTTGCTGCTCCAAAATCCACCTTTTGTGAAGAGCATCCTGTGTAGCACAAGTTAAACAGAGCTTTCTAACCTGCCTGAGCCCAGGGGAGGATGGAGGGAGGCTTTTATCACACTTGGCTGAGGATAGCAGCTCCCCAGCTGCTCACAGTGCTGGAGGAGCAGGGCCCACCTGCTGCAGCAGGATGGTTTGGCAGCGTTTCAGCCCTGAAGCCATCGATTCCACTGCTGGGAGAGCTCTTGGCACTATTATAACTCAGGTGCAATGCAGCAAGGGGATCTGTGGGGTCTTTGCAGAAGGTCAGGTGGTCCCTGGAGGTCCCTGAAGCAAGGGCCATCCATCTTCATCTCACTGACTCAACCCACAGCTCGCAGTCCCTGGGCTCATGGGCACCATGATGTGTGCTCTGTGGATGGCCCTTGGATCCTCTACCTTGGCCCACCCTGCTCACTCGAAGCATAGAGGTTTAGCCCTGTGCAATCAAAGCAAGGCAACATGACACGGACTGTGGCACAGTGTGAGGGCAGGTAAAGAAAAGACAGCTGCACCTGAGAAATAGAGTGGCATCTTCTTTAAAAAATGCCTTTGGCAAACTATACTTGAAGACCTGCTTTAGTAGCACAGATGGGTATTGGTCTCTGTACCATGTTAGGTGAGTGCAAGCAGCCCTGGGAAGCCACTGCTCTTTTCAGTGAACCCCAAAGGCAGGGAAAGCCATTGTGGCCACAGCTCACCACACAGCACAATTTGCTTTTAGGGCTGAGTCTGCCTGATACACTCCTGCAGCTGTGAGCAGCTGAGAATTAACATTCAGCATAAACCAGCATGATTCCCCCAGAACAGCTGTAGAAATACTTAGCCCAAATTAAATAAGCATTACCATAGCAGCTAGGTGCTTATTTACAAATGAAGACATGATGGCTGCAGCCAGAACTGTTCACCTGGGTCCCTACAGAACCCCCCAGAGCCAGGCCCAGAAGAGTTACAGGATTTGTATGAGGATGAGACCAGATGATGGATTGGAGGATCAGGGTCACGGGCTGTGTTGCCCTCTCTGGGGCCATTCAAGGGATGGGTGATGGTCTCCAGGTCTCCAAAGGTCAGTGGGTCCTGCCCTGAAGAGCAGAGCCTACAGCAGATGTCACCCTGACATCTGATGGCCTCCTACAAGCAGCCTCGTGGGGAAGCTGCTCCTCCCTCAGGTGAGGCATCTCTGTAATCCACCAGAGACCCTTGCTTCTGAGTGAGGAGGCGTCCTTGTGCCTGCACCAGGAGCTGGTCCCTCTTCAGCTCCCCCCAACCTGGGGATCTAGCTCTGCTCTGGCACCCCCAGCTCTGCTCAACCATGCAGCCACTTTCCCATGGCCTGTCCACGGCAGCACCCTCAGCATATGTTTCCACAAACTGGTGCCTATCCAGAAGCTCTAAATCCACATTAAAAAGTCATGGAATCACTAAGGTTGGAAAAGACCACTAAGATCATCTAGTCCAACCCCAACCCATGCCCACTAACCACCTCCCTCAGTGCCACATCCACCTTCTTCTGAGCAGCCTGCTCCAATGCGTTCTCTCCATATCTGAGAAGAAATTGTTCCTAACATCCAACCTGAACCTCCCCTGGAAACCCCTTAAGCCCTCTTACTTTCCAGAACCCCCACCCTGTCAGCAATCTTTTCAGATCCCCAGAGGCATCACCCGTGGGCAATGAGCATCCACACTCAGCTGCCATTCCCTGCAGGTCTGGCTGCTGTGTGCAGTGCTGGGGGCCCCAGGGCAGGCACAGGTGGGGCCGGGGGTGCCGGCAGCAGCTCCAGCAGGCAGAGAGCCATCACTACTATCTCACAGCTCCAGATGGAAAAAAAATGCTTGGCCACTCTCCAGTCATTGCTGCTCTAGAGACAACAGCCAACCATGCTTTTGGCAGATACCCTGAGATTGTCCTTCTTCCTCCCAACCAAGGGAAGATGGCCCAGACCCTGTCCCCTCCCAGCCCAGCCTGTCAGTGCCTTCCATTTCTCAATAGAAATTCCTACGCAGTCAGAAGATTTTGCCACTTTGTTCTCAGAATATAATAACATTTTCTTTTTTAATTAAATCTCATTCTCCATCTGCCTAGCATGCATGTTTTGGGTAGGCTACTTTTGCCAAACATAAGGTCAGCAGCCACGCTACTAACTTTCTATAAAAGTGCATTAACGCTGTTTTATCTAAAACCAATGTCTGTTTGCAATTTTGACCACACCCAGACTAAGGCTATGTGACTTCACTGTCCCAGATGTCCATCAGGAGCCTTTTAACATGAGGACGCTCCTTTAGCAGCATACATTGTCCTGCTTTCTTCGTTAGCGATCTGGGACCTCACAAGAATGATTTATAAAATCTCCATAACAATTATGAACTTGCAAAGAGAGGGTTGCTGTGTTTAATTTGGGCTGCAGGCACACGAGCGAGCTTCTCCCATTCCCTTTAAAGCTGCAGAACTGAGTGAAATCAAGGGAGCTTGAGAGCAAAAAGCTGCAGTAGGGGCACTAATAAGGAAGCCAGGAAAAGCAAAGACCAACCTGCAGCACTCAATAAAAAAGAAAGTCTGCCCAGTTGGTCTGAAAGATGAGCCACGTGAGTACAGAACTGGCAGGGCTTCTGTGATGGGTGCGCTAAAATGAAAAAACTCCCAGCACTCCTGATGACTTGTTGTCCACATTTCTCATCCTTTCCTAAGGAAGCCCATCCTCCAGCTCTCTCAATTTGTATTGCTAAAGCACAAAGATGAATAATTCATCTGAGCTTTCATCTATGTCTTCTTTCCAGCATGGAGAGGGCCCCAATGAGCACGCACTGGCCAGCACAATTCACGAGTCCAGAAGCTCCATTTAGTTCTGAGGGGAAGGATCTGGGACAAGAGCTCACCCGTCCTCACGTGGTTGGGAAGAGCTGTGCTTCCCCTCCCCATCCCAAAGCTGAAGAAAAGATTGCACTCAGCTAAAATCTGGACTAAGATCTGCAAGGCCAAATCAAGATAAGCGCAAAGCAGAATGCCTGCAAGTATAAACTCATCTTCTTCAAAGCATTTCAGGCCCCAGCTGCAAATTGGTTTATTCCGAGAACAAATTGTTGCTCAACTACTTGGAAGCTGTCTTTGCAAAACTTCAAGCTAAGCATCTTTGATTGAAAAGAACATAATATTAATGATAAATAACATCATGTGAGAACACCAGAGGAGGTCTCAGCCTCCTCCAAAAGTGAGATAATTAGCTGTGAGGCGTATTGTAGCTCTGTACCAGCCACTAAGTTGCCCAAGAGTCCTCCCCATGGTTTGCACTAAGTGTCCTTCTTCTGCTGCACAGCTCACGACAAGCTTTCCCCTCCAAGATAAACTCACGCTAAAGAAGGACAAATAATCTCTGGGTTGGCCCAGGAGTTTAGGGTGGGTTTCGAGGATGTCCAGAAATATATTTTTGTTTATTTTCTAGCTGTACCCAAAGTGTTTTTCCTTACTACTGGAAAAGCAGAAGTGCCTGAAAGCTTTGGAGAAAGCCCATGGAAGGACTGATCTGTGAGATCTTCTGTGGCATAACTGGGAGTTAAAAGCTTCCTCCTCTCTCTCATGCATACCCTTCATATGGCCACAAGATTTTCTCTTTCTGCCCCAGTCAGTGTTCATCCACTTCATCCTAACAATTCCACAACCATCGCTAGCCTGAAGGAGGAAAAAAATTAAATCTTGTAAACTCCTATTGGCAAATCAGTGCCACAGGATAAAACATTTTCTGTATTTATTAAAGCATGTAGGATCCAATGGACAGAATAGGTAGCTTCTCCGTAGGAGTGGGCTTGAATAAAACACCAGGTTCTTCACATGGTGTTCCTTACAAATCTCTCTGGAGCAGAAAAGCATCGTCTTCCTGAAAATACTTCAGTGCATATTTGGGAGATGGGAGACATGAGGGGTCTGCAGCCCTCTCCCCTGAATGTCTGTGAGGCCACATCTGGGGAGGAGCCCCCACCTGCACTGGATTACCCTTCTGCGCATTGACCTCATCTTGGCTCTCCTGCTCTGCTTTTGAAGTTCCTTTGCAGAATCAAATTTAGCAAGGTCCATACCTGGGCTGAGAAATATATGTCCCGAGGGCACTTCCCCAGCAGCGCTGGCTTTCATTAACCCAGCTTCTCCACTGTCCTTTTTTCACACCCATTAAACAGCACCAAAGGGAGCTGGCAATACATTTTCCTTTGCCCTTCTCCTTTGTGCTCCTCCTTGATGAATGGCGAAAGCAGATGCACAGTCGTCTTTGAAGGCTCTGGCGGATGAGCATGTTGAATCAATGATGGATTGGACCAAATGAATCACAGTGTGGGAGAAAGCGCAAGGCAATGATTTCTAAGTGGCCTTCACATCTTTACACTTCAGAACGCTTTAAAAGCCCTTTTTCTTCTTTTTATCTGTTTCCAGTTTCTGCAGTGCTTTTGCATATGTTGAGGGAGGTAGGGGGGAAGGAGGGGAACCTTTACATATAAACAGAAGATTCCACTTTTCCATCAGACAATAATGAACCATTGTCATTTAGGGAGTTCAAATAGCTGGGAAACCACTTCAAGGCCGTGCAAAACAACTGGGTAGCATCAGTAAGAACAGCACTGGCAAACCCAGCGGCAGAGTTTCAAACTCCAGTATAGCAAACTAACAGAAAGCCACAGCTGGTTCAGTGGCCTACCTCCCCACGCTGAGAGGCAAGAACTCCTTCGGAAAACAGCTTGAATGAAACAGCATTTTAGGATATGGTGAACTGCCAGGGATTACCAGGTGCACAGCTACCGCCACTCCAACCCAACCAAAGGTCCCCAGTGCCATGCCAAGCCCCAGGTTCTCCCAGTTTGACTGATCTTAGGCCCTCCCTGTGACCAAGAACAAGACTGTTCTCATCAAAAGGGTGGGTTTTCCCCACAGATGCACCATTGTGATGGCCACAGCAGCAGCACAGAGCTGCAGCAGCACAGTCTCAGCAGAGGCATCCAAAGGATGTGTCCTTACAGCAAACTTTCCCAGTACTGCTTCTGCTATCACTCCCTACCCAGGCAGCAGTATTTATGAACTGACATGAATTTGGGAAGGAGTGCTTTAGCCATGGGTGGTGAAAGAAGGAATGAGCTGAAATGCAATTTGCTCAGACTTTTTTCCAGCGTGTCCCCAGGTTAGCAAATGATAAAGGGCTAAAATGTGGCATGAGCCTGGCTGTGGACAGAAGCTGATAGTGCAGACTGCAGCACAGAGGGAAATGTGGGAAGTAGAGGTGCTGGGGACAAAGGGAAGTCTGTTGTAGTAAGAAAAGCCTGAATCAACAAATTTGCCCTGAATACCACTTTCAACTTAATCCAGACAGAGCTTAAAGATAAAAGAACGAAGCGCTGCTGATTTTCCAGCAGTGAAGTGACAGCTGGTGGCTTCAGGGAAGCATTGGTTAAGCTTTGCAATGATCCTGCAGGGACGAGGGCCCATGAGGGCAGTGCAGCCAAGTGCTCATAGGGATGGATTCCTCCTTGCTATGCAGACCCCTCCAGTATCAGAAGAGAAAGGAAACCTCTTCCATTCCTCCAACCAGAGCTCCCCTCGGGATGGGAGCTCCACCCACATCAGGAGGAGAAGGTGATTAATTATCCACACACCAAGGGGGTTCTTGGAGTGGTCTCGCTGACAGTGATCGTTTGGGGCCATATGGCACTTCCACATCCCATTAGTAACGCGCCTGCTGCACCCCACGCCCAGTTTCATCTTTCATGGGGTTGGGGAACACAAAATACCAGAGCTCTGGCCAAGGTCTCCAAGGGCAGGAAGCTCAGGGAAATAGGTTTCTCAAAAAGCAAACTTCTTCTTGCTCTCAATGGCAGCAGCCTCACACGGCACTGACTGCACCCACAGAGCGGTCCCATCTCCAAAAAGACCTCAGGAGGCTGCAATGCTAGAGGAGACACAGTTCTCCCCAGATTTAGGGACAACGTGCCAGCTCACACATCCCATTTCAGTGTCAACACTGCCCCTCAAATGGGTTTTCAGGCACCTGCAGGCATGGACGTGGGTGCTCAGTGGCCAGGGACAATGTGTGACGAAGGCCCCATTCCTTCAGGAAGGTGGCTGTGCTCCAGCAAGCAAAAAAAAAAAACACACACGGGCTGGCTGCTCCATGCTGCACAGCCCCCTTGGCAGGCAGCATGGAAAATGCCAGTGCTCACAGATATGGTCTCCAAGGAGGACAGTTTCCAAAACCCAGAGCAGAGCAGGAGGGGCTGCCCAGCACCCACCTCCCACAGGGCAGCAGTTGGTGGCCAGGGCCCTGACACTGGGTTTTCACCCAGCAGGTGTTCACCTCCCAAGTGCTATGCTCTCTTATCCTATCATTTGCTGCTGTTTTACGGGAGAAAGAGTCCAGCCAGATAAGAAATAAATAAGTGCAAAGCTAAGCAGAGAGAAGATTCCAAGTGGCATGATTTCATTTGGTTGTATGGTACCAAGAAGAAGAGAGGGAACAGAGAGCACAGAGAAGGAAGGTGGTTTCATTTGGGGAGGGTGCAGCTGGTAACTTGCGACTCATCCTCAGTGCCCTGGAGCTGGGCACAGCCACAGCCAGGAGCAGTCACAGCAGTGGCTGCCACCAGCTCAGAGACCCAGAACGGCCCAGAGCATCCCTACCCCTTGCTGTGATGCTCACAGTCCCTCCATGGGGGATTCTGGAGATCCCATGTGCAGTCCTTCAGAGCTACACAATGGGAACAGGAGAGCACACACCTTCCCCAGCCCAGGCACATGCCAGCAGGCCTTGCCGCAGTCTATCTAATGTATTCCATATGGAGCACACACCTCCAAAACATTACTTAAAATGGGAATAAATCCTTCACGAGACCTCTGCGTGACAGATACCACTTGATTGAGTTGCCAAGTGAGGAACTTTTATTTTAAGGAAAAAAAATCTACAATTAACCTATTGTCACCCCACAGCAGGGGGAAGCAATAAACTGTGTACGTCTGCTTTCCAGCCAAGCCCGAAAGGTTTATCCACCAGCCCTTCTTAGCAAATCTCCCCTGAGAGCTCTTTTGATACCTTACGGATTTGTTAAACATTTATAACATGAAAGTGAGAATATTATATACACTGCCCCAGCATAAATCACGGGTCTGATCCTCTGTGTACAATGGAAAGGGAAGATGGAAGGAGAAATGGGGTTCTAGGATGCAAGGTGAATCAGCACAGAGGTATTCCCATCCCCTCACCAAGCAGCAATGTGCACAAAGGGGCTGTGAGAAGCTGGTGCTCCTCCAGCCCCTCCAGTTTTTCAAGTTTTACACCTGGGGAAAGAAGAATGAACAACCGCTGTTAGACGTCGTCAAGGTGAGAGCACAGGACATTTAAGAAGTGGAAAAACATCTGTTCTGCGAAGATAGAAACCAGATGGAGGCAGAGGGGGGTGGAGGACAGAGGAACAGGCGAGAGGAAAAGCAGAAACGCGCTCAGGGAGATGGCTGCAGGAGAGGAGGTCTGCACGGAGACCCTCGTGTCCTTCCCACCTCAGGCACAGCTCTTCCTGCAAAGGACTTGCTGCTGGGACAGCAACAGACCATGGGGCTCATTTCCAGGGCCAAAGACACTTCTGGCAAAGGACACACCAGATAGATACTTTCTGCAGCAAGTGCGGGATTTTAAACAGAAGATTTGGCACTCTTCCCTAATCCTCTTTATCCTCACGCCCACAATCAAGTACTCCTCTTCTGCTTTAACGCAGCTTATTCTGGGGCTTCCAGAGACATCAACATGGAGCTTTTACAAGTGTAGTAGGGGCAGTAAGTGAAAATGATGCCTGCCAGAGTGGGTGCAGCAAGTAAAACCTAAAAGGGCACAGCAGAAGGCCATGGCAAGGGCACTCAGGCAGCCTGGGAGATGGGGGGGGGGGGGGGGGGTGTAATTTCATGCACAGAACAGAAAGTAAGATGAACTAGAGGGCTGGAAACCCCCCTGGAGCGAACCATCAGGAGAAACATCACTGCAATAGCACAATACCATGGATACTGGGGAGAAAGATTACCAGGAACATATTAACTGTGGATGTGTCTGCGTAGCCAACAGCCAGGTTCCAAAAATCACTGAAACGAAAGCAAGATGCACTCAAAGTCGCTTCCCAACTAATAAACTGATTCCTGCTGCTTTTGCATCTGAATTTGCTCTCAGAGCCCATTTTGGCAAGCAGTGTGAATGCGAACAGGAAAAAAAAAAAAAAGCAATATGTTTTCTTTCTAAGTTCTGAAAGATGCCTCCAAAAGCTTCAAATACTAGAACTGGTGAGCAATTTCCTCACTATACAGCTCTTCCTATAGAAAAGGAATAAAATTGTCAAAACAATGTTTTGCAGGAAATGTTTCATTCTGAAGCCAATTTTGCTCCATTTTTTAAATGCAGTTGAGGTGTCCATTTGTGGCAAGTGCCAAAATTGAATGTCTTTCTTCTGTTTTTGTTGAAAATCATAGAATGGTTTGGATTGGAAGGGAACTTAAAGATCACTTAGTTCCAACCCTCTGCCACGGGCTGGCTGCCCCCCGTCAGTTTAACCTGCCCAGGGCTCCATCCATGGCCTTGAGCACCTCCAGGGATGAGGCACACACAGCTCTGGGCAGCTGTGCCAGTGAAAATGCATCTGTGTCTGATGTTGCAGGTAGAAAAAGGATCAAAATCACCACCACCGTCCCCATACAAAACCCAATGTTTGAACTTGGATTTTGAGCCCCCATGGCAGCGGAATTGGATTCAATGATCTGATGGGTACCTTCCAACTTGAGATATTCTATGTTTCTATTCTAATCTTAAGTTCCATGATTCCAACCCAAACCATTCCATAATTCCAACTTGGTCACTGTGCAGTCTGGGAATTGTGTTGTTCAAATGTATCTAATAAATTCACAGTGGAATATTTACTGCTACTGGCATAAAACCTATGGAATTTGAGTTGGCATGGAGACATCCACCACAATGTTGAACTGGGTTAAAGCTAACCAACAGAAACTCCCTGCAAAATCCTTATTTCTCCTGTAAGAGCAAGCTGTGCAAGGAGAGGATTTCACATTAACATGGAGTAATGAGCAGTGCCCTCACTGCGCCCACCTAACACTTCTGCCCAAGAAGGACACCACAAAGAATGGAAAGAAAAGCCCAAAGGCTGCGATAGCTATGGGCAAGCAAGCAGCTCGCAGGTTGCTGCAGGCTCCACGCAGCTCTCCCGCCCGCTTCCTCTCCGGCCAGCTCCCAATTTGTCTGCAAACCACAAGTTTAATTGGAGTTGGCAAGCACTTTGACTTCAAAACGCATGTAACACCTGGAAGGCAGCACTCAGGTGGAAGGGGGGAGGAAGCGGGATGACGGCCAAGAGTTATTGTCACGCTCTGGGCTGCCTGCACAGAGCTGCCCAGGGAAGGAGGAATCGGTAGCTGCAGGGTAGCAGACAGGCACACACGCGTGGCTCTTGCCTTACGTTCTGAACAAGGATTTTTGGTCATTTTAAAAAGAATTAAAAACCCATTTTGCAAGAAATAAATAAGTAAATAGACACACCCTGACACGGTCGAGAATTAATTTCAAGAACGAGGTGGCGATGAGCCACTCCTGGCCAAGCCCAGAGCTAGGGAGCAGACAACTGACCCAGCAGCTAACGGAGCCAGCGGGCTGAACGCATACCTGCAGGCTTGGGGAGCTGCACACCCCATCTTCTGCTTTTTGTCTAGGAAATGGCCATGGCTGGGACTGGCTGTGTCATCTAAAGACCAGGTTAGGAGTACAGACGTATTGCTCATGGCTTTACATTAACAGATCGCCCCTCACTGAGTGTTTCTTGCACTTCTGATCTGTGGCAGCTGAAGTAATGAGCAGCGTGTTTCCCACCAGCAAGGTGCAGTTGAAAACCCACTCCTCTACCCTCTGAGAGTCTTAGGAAACAACCTAAACCAGAAAAATACTGCTACAATGCAGAAACATTCTGCAGTGAAACTGTTTTACCACATTGCATACACCTGAGAGGAGTACAACTGCTGTTTGCCAGTTTCCCATACTAAGTTTCACTTTTTATTTTCAGATATTACATTGTTGAAAGCCCCACTCATTCCTTCCTGAGGTTTATTTACCTTTACTTAATCAACATCCAAATGAAGAGCACTCAGACTTTAGAAGTCTGATGACACGGAGGTGAGTTGGCCATTTCTGCGCATCTTTCATTCAAAGCATTTAGCAAGTCTTTAATAACAGTCAGTAACATATGAGAAATGCTAACAGAGGACAAACGTAAAAAAATAAAATAAATGGTTTGCAAGGTGCTCCAGCCACAGCCCCAGAAATCAATGTAAGTCCTACAACAGAATTCCTTCCCTTTGAGGGAAGCAGTGACTTCTGCATGCTTGCTGCAGTGCACTACAGAGGGATACTGACATCTCCTTGGCCAATTAGACATCAGTCAGAGCAACAAGAAATCAAGTTGCTGTTTTATTTTACTCCACTCCTACATGTTGAATCCCACCTGTGTGGGTTGTTTTTTTTTTTTTTTTTCCTCCTTGCTGCGTACATACATGCCTCTATCTGTTTAGCATTATATCAAGTGGCTTTTTTTTTTTTTTTTTCCAACCTGGGCGAATTCTTCTGAGCCAGATTTTGGAAAAAATCCCATCTGGAAAGTATGAGTGATAAGTGGGATTGTGACACCGTCAGGATTGCCACGTGAAGGAGTAGACAGCTTTGTTCATTAAAATTAAAAAAAAATAATAATAATCTCAAGAACTTATGCAAGCAAGAGCAAGCATAACAAAAGCATGCACTGAACTGTCTCCCATTAACAGTGCAGATCAAATGTGCCAGTGCAACTGCTTCTGCTTTGCCTAAATAAATGCCTGGATCAGTCATCAAAGTAGGATTGTTTTCCACAATACACTTCCTTGAGCAACCCTGATAGCCTTTGTGTTGGCCCCAGTAATGATGTAATGGGAAAAAGTTACAGGCATTCTGTCAAAGCCATGCAGATTGCTCAAAATACTATTTCCCAAGGCTCCAGCTTCGCAGGTGCAGACTCAGCAGCCATCAAGACTCGCTATGATTAATGGCTTTTTCCAACGCGCTGCGTTACGCTAATACAGAGAGCTAACTTTTATTAAATTATGGATGATCTGTTAGTGGATGCTGGTCACCTACAGGTTCACATATGTAAGGAAGCTGTTGGGACTGGTGCAGCCTGGCTATCTCAAAAACAAGCCAGCCTAAGCTTTGTGTTACCTATACATACAGTCTTCCTGTTTACATGCTTACTTTGCCTTCTACCCACATGTCAAAGGGAGACGTTTAGGAGAACCACAACAGTAGAGCCAGAGAAATAAAGGAAACCATTGATCCACATGGAAACCATTCAAAAATGCACCATAAGCCCTCATGAACACATCCAAGACCAGAGAGAAGCATATCTGAAGTCACAAGGAACATTGTGCCCAAAGGCACAAGCTCATAGAATGTTATAGCCTAGACAAAGTCACCCAGACATTATCAATACTAACAGAAATGAACAAGTCCTAGAGAACAGGAAACTTTCTGAACCACAGCTGGAGCATTTCTAACAAAATAGCAGCAAAAACATAATACAAAAAGCACTCATTACCTGCAGAGACCCTCTCGAAGACCCCTTTAAGAATAACATTTTGGGACAGTGTGCACAGTGCCCTGCATACAGTAACTGATAGCTTACAGCTGATTTTTCTCCCCACAGGTGTAGCCCATTGGGAAAGGCCCAACCATGAGGCATGCCAGCTTCCCATAAACCCTGTAACTGCTGGGAGAACAAGGTGTGCTGGTAATTTTTGTTTAGAGAGGGCGTTCAGCAGTGATTCTGTGTCTCATCAAATGGGTCTGATGGACAGCAGAGTAAGTAACAGACAAGGGTGGTATTTTTTCCTTTCTTTCCCCACTTCATCCTTTGGTGCATCCTTTGGAAACTGCCTCTCTTCTAAGGTATCCTCACAAAGAACCTCTTGTCAATGCCCTGGCAGATGCTGCTGTGTGTTGCTCCAGCTGGGTAAGGAGGCTGCTGGCAAGCTCTTATCTTTGGCTGCTGGCTACAGGTCTGCCAAGATGTGGAGGATAACGTGTTTATTGCTCTCAACGGCCAGAATAGAGTCCTTCCACACGGGGCACGAGAGTGATCGAGACCCCTCAGAACAGCATAGAAGCCAAAGGGCAGTAAGGAATCATGACTGAGTTTTGCTCCTCTGGGTCAGTACAGTGGTGAAACTAAAAGTTCTTTGTTGTTTTCTTGAATCCAAAAGACAAATTACAGCATACTGAGGCTTTGTTTCACTGGAAGCTCAGTGAGGTGTGGGAAGGGGCTGGAAGCTGGAGGTATCATGTGCCTCTTGATGCTGATCTGCCTCCAGATCACAACCTGGTAACTGCTTTAACCTCATTACTTCTGCATGAGCTCCTGCGTTACAATGTGTCTCACTGTGAAGCTGGTGGAAAATGCCTCTCAAAGGCAGAAGGAACGTAATCCTTCTGGGACAGAACAGACGCAGTCACCATGTCTCCCTGCAGCTTTCTGTGGCCGCTCATGTTTGTGGGAGACATGATGTGCCAGTAATAGTCCCACATACATACCACTGCATGCAAGAGTAAAGCCGTCCAACTGCTGTTATGCTGGCATGAGGATGCTAGGGACTCGTTCTGTAAGAAGTTTGAGACACTTACCATCTACTTGTTTTCCCCTGTTTCTAATTAGTTATGGCACGGGCATAAAGCGGGGTCTGTGTCTATTAAGTCTTCATCTGCTCCTCCTTATTCCCACATGAAGTCATAATCCTTCATGTCATCCCATATGTGTGCTATGGAAGTGATTTAGGATGTCTCAAAGCAGAGCATAATGACCTCAGGTACTGAATAAGTGGAAGGAAAAGAGCTCTTGTGTCACACACAGCTGGTAATGAGCGGAGGGAGATGGGGAAAGAAACTGGGGAGAAGCTGATGCATCCATGGAAGAATTTGAAGAACAATCATGAGATTTTTACACATGGCAGATGTCTAAGATACTTTGACAGATTCTTCTCGGAGCCTCTAAGCCACAGCAGGGCCCCGTCACATATTTTGTTCTTTGTATAATGATGCTGTGCCATCTGTATGGCAGTATTGCCGCGCTCTTGGGTGGTACCAGCAGGACAAGAAGTGTGGTTAACAGTTGGCTTCGAGGGCCAAGCAGAAATACCAGCCTGCAGTTCAGCACTTAGCCAAGAATGAGGCACTCAAGAGCAAGGAAACAGATTTCTTTTCTAAACAAGGGATCAAAGCGTGGTGGACAAACTCTAATATCTTCCAGCCAGATGAAGCAACAAGAGGTGGTTTGGTAGTAACAGCTTGTGGTAATTGCAGAGGCGGTGTCTGAGTATCAGTGTAAGTTGTCACAAGGTATCTTGGTGCACTTCTACTGCGGATGAAGCTCAAATACAACAGATGAAAAAAAAAAAAAAAAAAAGATAGAGCTCCAACCTGCAAGGCAGTGCTGCTCATTGGGCCCTTCCCAGCCTGGCTGTGGTGGTCATCCTGCCATCATCTTCCTTTAGCTGTTGATTGGGATTTCAACCTTTGCAAATAGACACTACTTGTGCAACTTATAGCTGAGCTTGTCTTAGAAACACTGCCAGGCAGAGACCACCCGTGCTGATGGTGCCCTGCATCTGCAGCATGTAGCCCAACAGTGAGCTATTAAATAATGCTGACTGCTTCTGCTCTTAGCCCACCTGGCTTTTTTTCTAATTCAATGTCAACCTTCTGAGCCCTGGTCCTTCTGATACTCCTAATTCTTTGTTATTCTCTGGGCAGGGTCAGTTACCTTCCACTGCAACTGGACCTCAGCTCCTTTGCTTCACTTTCATGGTTTAATCGTGCATTCCTTTGGGGCTGTAAGAACCTCATGCTTCTACCTCAGCCTACAGGTGAAAGCAATGAGAAGTTACACCACGTAATTATAGTTATTATACCAACTAATAGAGCTCTTCATAGTACAAACACCGTCAGCACCTGTCACTGCTGGGAAATGCCAAGTCTCCAGTCCTATTCTTGCTGTCAGTCTGGGCACAGATCTGCTGCCTGGGGCTGAGGAGTGAGCCCTGACACTGCCAGCTTGCACATGGGGCCAAATTAATCTCTGAGCTTCAGGAGACTTCTGGATGTGGATCTTGAGCATGGTGAGGGGATAGCGATGCTGTGCTAGAAGGCACAGTCCAAGCGGGCTGCCAGCTGCCTTCTGCCTCCTGCGTTTTGCCCATCTGAATAGCAGGCACTGTTCTGCTGCTCACAGCCTCCTTTCTCTCCCCCTTCTGTCTCAACAGCAAATTGCTGCTGTGCTTTCCTGGGGCTGATCTTAAAAAGGTGAGACACTCTCATTATGCAGAAGAGTTCAAACTTTAGGAGGGGAGGAGAAAGAGATAGAGGTGGCATCAATGTGACAGAACATGTACAGAGTTAATTGGATCTTGTTCTTTGGGCTGCCACCTTCTGAATGCCTGTGTCAGCCCCAGGCTGGGGAAGAAATTAGCTCACTGCCTGTGTAAAATGAAACAATGGGAGCTTCTTGGGTGAACTTGCAAGTTAACGAAGGACGATCTGTTCTTGATCGAAGATGTTCTGTTCCTGGAATGCTAGAGCTCAAGCACAACTCTGCTTTTGATAAAAGAAAAGGGTTTGTCTTTGGTGACACGTAAATCTTAGGAGTTTGAGCTCCAAATCAACTTTCATGTCAGCACTGACCCTATGCTTCACAATCTTTTCCTTTAATTCTCCTTGTTGTGTACTGTACAGGATTGGGACCACAGAGACAGAGTAGCTCTGGGGGTTGAGCAGCCATCCAGGTCTGGTGTAACCCATGCAGCTCTGGAAGGTTGATGGAGCCTCTGTGGAACTGGTGACACCACAAAGCCATCCTGTTGGGAGCAGCTGGTGCTGAGGACCACTGTTAGCCCTATGGTGATGTGGCTGCACTGAATAATCACTGTGATGTGTGGGAAAGTGGGAGAGAGCATGTACGTTCCTAATTACCAGCACAGGGTCGCTCAAGGTGAGTGATCTGTGGCTGCGTTCCCCATCTGTGCCACGGGGTTGGTGCTTCTGTTCTCACCTCAGTTTGTCTTCTCTGTTTGGATTTCAAGCTCCTCAGGGCTGTGTCTTGCTGCATGTATGTACAGTTCCTCACTTAATAGAGTCATGATCCAAAGTGAAGCCTCCGGGCACTCCTGTATGTTATATCCTTACTAATTTCACAAGAGTTTGCAATCAAATTCCTTTATCGAGGTGAAAAAAAAGTCCTAGAGAAGAATAAAGAAAGCTATTAAGAACTGAGGAACATTCTACTGTAGTAGAAAGAATGGTACTTTGTCCCAAAATGTATAAAATATTATTGCAATTAAATTCTCTATTGGCAAATTGGTCTACAATTAAAAAACACAGAAGCTTGAGTGAGGCAATTAGAATAATAGTAGTGTTAATTATAGCTTGATGGATTCTGCATGCTGTCAGCAATTACCTTCCAAGTGTGCACTTTCTGAACCAAATCCAAATCCACAAAAAGACACCGACAGAATTAGAAATCTCTTCCGTGTTGGCATGCCTTTGCCACTTTAAAATTTGTTTTCCTAAATACTTTTGTAAGCTACTTAATTAGACTTAATGAGGTTCAAGGCATAAGCATCCTCCACACCATACACAACTCTGTAGCACAGACTCGGGCTTGGGGCAAGGCAGGAGCATTGTGAGTGCATTCATTTCCAACCGAGTGCTGCAGGGGACCGATTCCCAGCGCACTTGCAATGTGATTTAGCATGGATCATAGAATCGTTTGTGTTGGAAGGGAACGTAAAAGCTGCCTGGTCCAACTCCTCTGCAGTGTACAGGGACACCTACAGCTCCATCAGGTGCTCAGAGCCCATCCAGCCTGACCTTGGCTGTCTCCAGGGACGTGGCATCCATCATCTCTCTGAGCAATCCGTTTCAGAGCCTCACCCCACTTACTGTAAAATAACATCTTCAGTATATCCTATCTAAATCTCCTCTTCTTCGATTTGAAACCATTTCCCCTTGTCCTACCACAACAGAACCTCCTGAAGAGTCTGTCCCCTTCTTTCTTACAGCCCCCCCCCCCCCCCCAGAAGAAATTGAAAGGCCATTATCATGTCTCCCTGGTTGGCCTGGGGTGGGAGCTGCTTTCTCATAGTTTGCAGACTGCTTTCAGATAAATGAAAGGATGTACCCAAGCATTCTCCTACTTTCCCCAGTTCTTAGAGGCTGAAACACCGCCCTGAGCTGCTGTGAATCTCTTCTTTTTGTCCTCCCTTGGTTTGGCTTTTCTGTTTGATGTTGATTTACCATTGGATCGTGGAACCCATCTGGATGAGATACCACGAGCGTGACCAAAGGCACTGAGCTCAGGAGCAGCCTCTGCGTGGGCACAGGTGGCCTGGCATTAACTTCGCTGGTAATTGTCTTGCTGCAGCCATTGGAGGAGTCGTGTGCCACCGACTGGAGTGAGGTGCCTCTCGTATCCGAGCAGGGCTTGCCCCCTCCGACGGTAGAACCCGGAGCTTTCAAACACTGAGTGAGTCTGGGCAGCTGCTCGTGTTCGGGTGGACTGCTCACCTCTTTGCAGGAGGATGTATATAACTTGGGAAAGGTTGCACAGAGGCTGGGGAGAGCTTTTTCGGGCCCGATTTCCACCCCCCCCCCCCCCCCAGCCCGCACGCTGCCGGGCGGCGGGCGCGGCGCCTTTAAGAGGGGCCGGGAGGTGGGGGGGGGGGGGGGGGGGGCGAGGGCCGCCCGCGTTCACACCTGGAGTGGGAAAGGGAGGCGGGCCTTAGCGCCTTTGATTGACGGGCAACCGGCATCAATGAGACGCCGAGCGGGGGGGAGCTCCTGACCAATAGCGGAGCGCGCAGGCCCGCCCGCCGACCAATGGGCGGGCGCGCGGGGGGCGGCGCGGCTACATGTTGCGGTGCAGCCAACGTGGGTTCGCGGCGAGCGGAGCCGAGCGGAGCGGCGGGGTCGGGGCGGGGAGCGGGGCCCCGGGGGAGCGCCGAGCGGGCGGCGGCGGCGGCGGGCTGGGAGCGGAGCGGGACCGGAGCAGAGCGGCAGCCGACAGAGAGCGCCCACGGAGGCGGAGGGACCGCGGATGCCCTGAGCGCCCCGCGGGGCCGGCGGCCGAGGCGATGGCGCGGGCGGCGGAGCGGTGCTGAGCGCTCGGGGCGCCGCGTGCCGGGGCCGCGTTCCGCTCCGCTTCGGACCTTCGCCGGTGCCGGATACAAAATGGCGGTGGTGCCGTTGCGGAGCGGCGGAGGCTCCGCGCCGCCGCCGCCGCTGCTGCTGCTGCCGCTGCTGCTGCTGCTGCTGGGCTCGGCCGCCGCCTGCCCCGACGGCTGCGTCTGCGACGGGGAGCGGCTGCGCTGCGGCGGGCTGGGGCTGCCCGAGCTGCCCCGGGAGCTGTCCCCCGGGCTGCGGCACGTGTGAGTATTGCGGGCTGGTTTCGCGGTGTTTTTCTTTTTGTTCCCCGTCTGATCTCTCCGCGAGGAGAGCCGCGCGGAGCCGGGGTCCCGCTGCGCTCCGCCGGAGCCTTATTTGGGCATCTCCGAGGGGCCGCGGGGCGGTTCGGGACCGCTCCGGGGTGGGTTTTTTTTTTTGGGGGGGGGGGGGTGGAGGAAAAGGGTTCGTTGAGTGATGTGCTGCTCGCTGCCGCCCCGCTTTGCCCTCGGTTCGCGTCGCTGTGAGGTTTCCCCTCGAGGGATTCAGGCGGGTCCGTCGCCCCCCCCCCCCCCCCCCCCCCAACTCTCCCCGGTGCTGCTGCGCCCGTCGGAGCTGAACCGCCGTACGGATGGACGAGGAGCGTCACTGTGGCCGTGGTTGGGCAGAGATCGGTGCCCATCGCTGGTCGGTGAGCTCTGGAAACGAGCACCCAGAAGGGGAGAGGCGGGGGGGGGGGGGGAAAGTGCTGCAGCTCTGCGGTTTGAACCCACGGACGAGTTATGTTGGGTGTCTGTTACCGCAGTGAGTTGTATAGGTTCGGTTCTGCCGGGAGGAATAAGCTGCCCGGATATTGCTGCAGATCATCCGGCTTCTCGTTATGAATGTGTCTGTGTTCCCCACTTTTGGCTGCAGAAACGCCGTGTTTGACCCCAAATCCTCTGCTGTCACCAAGAGGAGCCTGTGGCTGCCCGGTCACCTGTTGCTGTGCAACTGCTCAGCATCGGGCACCGTGCTGTGAGGTTGGTCATCTCAGCACGATGCCAGGATCCCCCTGTGCCTTGTAAAATAGGACAGCGTGTCTTGTTTCACGCAGAGGAATGCTTAATGGCTTGTTTTGACCGAATTTATTGTTGTGTTTTTTCGGGTGCGTGAATGCCCAGGAGTGTCCTTTTTGTTCATATGGAACAGATTTTGGAACGTCTTTGAGTTCAGTGAGTTTTATGGGTAGAGTAATAGCTCGTATAAATCTGCTGCCTTGGGGCTGCTGGACTTGTAGCTGCTTAGGGAAGATAGGGTTTGTCATTTTGTAAACAGTAAACTAACGGAAGAATTGGAGAAGGTGGGAATTTCCTATCCAACCATACGTAACTCAGGGCTTTTCTTGCCCTTCTCTGTACGTGTTTAAGCTGCTGCAGAAACTTCTTTTTAAAGCAAGGTTGTTTGCATTGCTTTCTCAGGATTCTCAGACACCCCAGTGCTAATTCTGGATGTGGAAGCAATGGGGCAGGGTTGTGCTCCCAGGCTGAGCTCTGCTGATGGCATCGCTCATAGGAACCCGTGCACAAATCCCACATTCAGTGGCTTGTGCTGGTGTGTCCTCACTTCACTGAGTGCTTTCAGAAATCCCTCCTCAGCAGTTTATGTATTATTTCCCCCTAATTAGTGCCCCGGTGCCCAAGCGGTGCTGGGTTGGTTTTCAGTGTGTTGAGATAAAGCTTTTGTTTGGACTGCTGGGAACTCTGCACGCTGGGGAGGGTTCTGTACCGCCTTAATCGCCGTGTATTTTGTCAACAGGGCTATCAGTGCCCAGGAAAAGCAGTGGGAGCTTTTGAAACTATTGTTATTTCTTCTTTGGCAGCAGGGCTTGCAGTTGTGATTTTTCTCTTTTGGCTTTCAGAGGGCAGAACCCATGCACGGAAGGGCAGAGCTCGCAGTCGATGCAGAGTGGCACAGGTTGAGGTTCTTAGGGGAAACAGGACACACACAGCCCTCGTATGAACACCCAACTGCTCAGTGCAGGGTGCATGTGTGCAGAGCGTGCATGGTTCTCCTGTTGTGCTACACAGGAGCTGTGCATGTGTGTGCAACCACTTCAGCTCCAGAAGGGATGGGTTGATCCAAGCTTTGTGAGCTACAGCAGTCCAGAAGGATTGATGTTATGGTTGCAGAACAGAATAGATAATGGAATTCTCACCGTTGCTGGAGGTGAATGAGGAGAGAGCTCCCTGATCTTGGCTGGCTGTGGGCATGGGGTGCTGAGCATGGCGCAGTCCCTGCAGGTGCTGCTCTGAGCTGTTCCAGGCAGATGAGTTTGGGTATGGTTATGTTGCCCTGAGGCTGTTTGCCTGGCACTGCTGCTCTCAGCAGAGCACCTGGGTGCTGCTGGGAGTCCTGTGGGTGCCTGGCCACAGGCATTTGAGCTGGCAGCCTGGGACAGAGCCCTGCTGTGCTTAGGAATGTGAGCAGGGAGAGATTTGGTTGAAGGCAACAAGACCGGGATGTCTGTGCTCAAAATTCCAGATTAACTTAAATTTTTTATTAAACTAGGGCCAGATCTTGTTGCTGTGCTCACAGTTAAGGCAGCTTCCTTGGCTGGAGGATATACTGAGGGATGGATATGGAGGTGCTTCAGGGGGGAAGTTTCCAACAGTTCCAGCCATGCTGAAATAATGGGATGCAGGTGAAGCAGCCATCACTGGGGGCTGATTTTGGGCCAGGGTGATGGCAGAGGCTGTCCTCGCAGCGCTGCACGCTTGCAAATAAATCCTCCCTGCCTGTGAACATGTGTCTGGGATTCGCTGCCCACCCCCAGCATGCCATGACATTTATTGGCTCCCACTAGAGAACAGCAGAGAGCCTTCATCTGCTGTCTGATCTTCGTGTCTTAATCCTGAGCTGAGCCCCGGCTGGGAGGAGCGATCCCACCCGGACTGGGGTTAGATGTGCATGTGAGCTCCATAGTGCAGCCTCATGGGGCAGAACCTCACCTCTGAGAAGCCCTTCTGACTGCTGTGCTGATGTCTGTAGGACCCCCACAGCCATTCCTCTCTCCTTTTGAGAAATGTCTGGCATTTAATCACTTCGAGGCTTTTCCTCTGTGCAGTGATTGCAATTTGAAACGCGAAGGTCCCCTACAAAAGGAGAGTGTTCAATGGGCTGTGTTAATATTCTGTGCCTCTTACAATGGGTGCAGCATGAGAAGGGGAGAATGGATGGGCTGGGGGAGGGGGGGGAAGTTCCCAGAGCAGGGGGACGCGAAGCCTAGTAGATGTCAGAGAGATGAACACACAGCAATTGTTCTCTAGGAAAACCAACCTTCATGATGTTGTGGCAGCTCAGTATTTTGTCTTTGCTTTGCAGAGTGCCCTGCCGATATGTGAGGTTGGAGGGTGGCTGAGCCTTGCAGGAGCCCATCCTGAAGTCTAGGGCTGAAGGAATGAGCAGTGTGGCTGCTTGCCTCCTCCCATCACTTGGGTTTCTCCCTTGTGCAGCCTGCTGGCACGGCCTCCCCATTCAATGCACTGTGGGTGCTTGGGATCTACAGTGCTGCCTTTGGCTCCTGCCTGCTTCCATCCCTTGGAGAAGCTGGAGGAGCTTTGTCTTGAGGTCTGCACAGTGCAAAGCTTCCGAGTGGCTCTCACCTCTCAGCCCTCAGCTCTGATAAGATCTGCTGCATTGTCCCGTGTGTCAACCGCGCCCAGGAATCCCAATCAGGCTGCAGGGCTGACACCTTGGATTGAGTTAGCTCAGCTCATCCGTTTTTAACATCATCATTCCGTGCTGCTAACCTAATCGCGCAGCGTGACTCCTTGTTTTGCAACGTGGAGCTGATGGGATCACGCTGATGAATAGGGCAGAGATAATTTTTTTTTTCCTCCTGCAGTGCACTCGGGCTCGAGTCAAGGACCAGGATGCTGTTTTGCTAACGCAGAACACGAAATGCATTTTATTGTTGGAGCTGAGTCATCCATTAATAGTTAACCAAATCCTGCGCTGCAGCTTGAGTCCTTCACCCTCAGCCAGTGCCAGCTTCAGCCCAGGACCACAACATGTGCAATACGTTATGCTCCCTCATTATCTTTTCAGCACGCTGCCTCTCCAGCCACAGCTGTGTAATTTTGAGGAAGCCTAGAAGCAGGCCCTGCTATTTGGGGGCACCTCTCAGGGTGTGACGAGGCGTGGTGGCTAAGCTCAGGAGTCTGCTTTGGTTTGGTGGTTGCATTTTCAGTTTGAGCAGGAGCTGAAGTACAGGCAGCCACCTGGTCTGTGGCAGGTTGTAGTCTGCAAAGGTGTAGTCCTAAATGCATTGCTCTTAAACCCATCTGCTTTGCAGGCTGTGTGCTGGGAGCGTTTCCCTTTCAATGAAGGTGCCTATTTTTAGACGAATCCTTCCAGATTGGAAAATGCATACCTTGAGTTCAGTGGAAATTTGGCTGTGAAACCTTGAAATAAGATGCTGTTCTTCAGACCACCTCCTCCCGTTAGCAGGCCCTTGCTCAGTGCAGAAAAGCAGGACAAGCCCTCAGCTGCATGAGGGGAATGAAAGAAGCAAAACATGAGATTTGGGCAGTGTTGCTTCCTCCAGCGCAGAGGTGCAGATTGGGCTTCACAATATTTTCCCAGTTGCCCAAACCCTGTGCTTGCTGTTGGGTACCTACCTGGATGAAATGTTCTTGTCTTTACGTTGCTGTGCTTGCTGTCCTGGTTTTGGCCATCAGTGCTAGCATCTAAGCAGGCTTTTTGCCTGCTTGTGGGGCTTGCTGTGATGATGGTGACTTCCCTGTGGTGCTTGGGCACAGTGCTGGTGCAGCAGCAGCCCCTGTAGGTAGGGGAGCTGCTGGTCTGCAAGCTGTATTGCGGGTAATAAAATGGCTATCAGAGGAAACTGCCTGGCTGGAGGCCCTGTGAAAAATCACCCCCTAAATGTGTTCCAGTTGTCCAAACATTACTGCCTCTCCGTCTTCTTCTTTGTGTGTGTGAGCTGGGGGAAGATGGGGAAAGCTCGCTCTGCCTCCTCTGGTGCTGTGAGCAGCCCTGTGAAGCTCTGCTTAGTTTTTCAGGGCTTATTTTAGGCAGTGCTTGGCCAGGCAGCTGCTCAAGAACTGCTGAAAACCACTAGTCACCTTCCTTCAGCATAGGTCTTTATATTAAAATAAGCGAACAAAAGATAAATCTGGGGCTTCCACTCACACCCCCATTGCCCTGGTCTGACCTTGCCAGGAAGCCTTTGTCTCCTCTGGAACCACGGGTAGAGTCAGAGCAGCATTTCGTTTGTTTGTCGAAATGGGGAAATTTGTCCCATTGTAGGAGATTTAAGCAAACCATATGATGTTTCACTTTGAAATGTCACAGTACTTTCCACTCTTCCTTTGCTAAACATGTTTTTGTGCTGTTCCTCTCTGTGTTGCTCTATAAACAACTCTGTTCCTCCAAACAAGTCTTAAGTAAGAATTCTTGGCATTCAGACACCTTTTGGGTTAATTCTGAAGTATGGCACATAAATACTGCATTAAACATATACATCTTATTTGCATGTTTAGTCTTCTCTTATATGGAAGTGTTTGAGAGTTGTTTTTGTTTCACAGGGTTGTAAACTTCGTCCTGCTTCCCATTCTGCAACCTTTGTTATTGAGCAGATCACTGCCCAGAAGTTGTTGAGATCGGTGAACTTAAAGGGTTTGGATGACTCTGTGTTCACAAGACCAGACAAATGACCTTTGCTTTTTTTGTTAGCAGGTTAGGAAATGACTTACTGACGATCATAAAGTTGTGCCTGGGCAGATTCAGCTCTCCTGTATGAACAGGAGTAGGAGGAGATCTGCAGGGCTGAGGCCTCACCCTGCTTCCTTGGTGCTCTTGTCTTCCGTGACATCGCTGGCCTCTTAAACAAGACTGCATCTCTAGTCAGTGCAGTCAGCCCCTGGACTTCTGGTAAATGTATTTATCTGTGGGGCTCAGCCCAGCTTCCCAAGAAAGCTGCTTGGCTTTTTCATGTCTTGTTGAATAGAACCCCTTCTGGGATTTCTGATTTCATTCTTACTGTTCTTATCATTGGAGATGTGTGCTGGTCATTGGGTTGATCTACTTGGATGGAAAGCAGTGTGGATCTGTCAGAACATGTTGTTGTGTTTGTGCTGCCTACTTCAAATGACAGATGTTTTTTTAGCTCTACCTTGTATATTGGTCTCTTTGAGGCAGGTACCAGTGGTGGTACCTCCTGTGTTCTGGCCTTGTTGGGTCCTGGTACAGTTGCTCCTCCACGCAGCCCTGCCCAGGCATCCGGGAGCTGCAGTAGGAAGTGCTTCAGCCAAAGCAGCAAGACTTTGTGATGGTCACAGCCACAGCTGGGAAGAGTTTTGTCGACTCACTGCTCTCTGCTTGGAGGAGAGCTTCCAGGAAGAGGACTTTGTGCCTCCCAGCCTGCGAGTGTTGAGCAATCGGCCCTGGGTGCCTGTGTTCTCCCAGCCCAGCAGCACTGCTGCATGCACAGATGTGCTGGGGACTCGATCATGCTATGTGGGCTTTACAGTATCCCTAGAGAAAGGGTAAAGCTGTGCAGTAGCATGGCATCCCCGGGTGATGCCAGATAGCAGCCTGAGCTGTTTACTACAGTGCTGCTTGCTCCCAGTCTCCATCCAGCACTTGTGTCTCAAGTGCTTGCACTTTGTGGTCTGTTCAACAAGAGCCTTATGAGCTGTCCTTTCAGCTGCCTGTGACCAACATGATCCTGCATTCATCTGTGTGTCCCTGTGGCTTGCTCCAGCTCACAGAATACTTGTTTTCCTTGGACTGTCACAGCTTTTTCCTTAGCACCCCACTGCTAGCCCCAGATGGCATTCCCCTCCTGCAACACCAGCGCTCTCAGGCTGCTGCTGTGCTCCCAGCCTGGCTCCCTTGCTGCTTGCTTCACCTCTGGCTGCAAACACTCTGCCAGCTCCCAGGTGAGGTTTTGCAGCTCCCCATGCAGAAGTCATAATACCAGCAATACAACTACTTGCTCCGAGGCAGACTGTGTGCATTGAACCTATGCAGGCATGACATTTCATTTTTGAAAGTCAAAACAACAAGAATCCACCTTTCTGGAAGAGGAGATGGCAGCTACTTCTGGGACTGTGTGTGCTAATTAAATCACAAGGCTTTCAGTTTGTGAGAGACATGGCTAAAATAAGAGAAGAATTCATTGCAGGCTATGGGCCTGCACATTTGGAAACAAAATGTGGAAGTTTCCCTGTCCAACAGTTTCCAAGTACTTCCTCTCTGGTTTCCTGACCATCCTGACCACCAGTTACAGAGCTGCCTGCCTTGCAGTTCTAAGATATGTTCCTTCTTGCATCTCTGCTTTGCCTACAGCGTACTCAGCCTGCGCTCACTGCTGCAGGGGGATCCTGCTGCTTGCAGCCCACAGGACAAACTTCTCACCCTCAGGAAACTATTCTTCTGATGCTGCTGGATGGTAAGCAATAAGAGAGCACTTACAGGACCAGAGAGCCCTGTTATCCTCACAAGTCTTTGTAAGTAAAGTCCTTGCTTAGCAGTTGTGACCCAGGATTGTTATCCTAGGAGCAGAAGACAAAGTGCATGCCTGCCCTATGCTGTTTGGAGCTGATGAGGCATTGGGAAGCGGGTGGATCTTGTCTGGGGAGAAGCAGCTCTGCCAAGAGCTTCACAGTGTGATGGTCTTTGCTTCATAAAGGCTGAGACAACTTGATCTGGAAGTCTGTTTCATTTATTTGCTTTGACTCCAGTCCTCCTTTGAGGGGAGCACATGGAGGCCACCAGCCTTGCTGGGCACACGAGCTGTCCTGGCACGGCTGTGCTCCCTTGTTGGAAGATCATGTCCTGGGTGATATTTGAAATGCAGCTGCCTTTGAGCAGAAAACCCACACTTCCTTCAAAGTTTTGACTCTTGCATTTTTCAGCTTGAGCAGACTTATAACGTTTTCTGCAGTGTTCAAGGGAACAGTTTGGTTTCCCTTTGCCCACATGTCAGCATTCCTGAGCAAAACAGCCTCAAGATTTGTGGAGCAGATTCTTGAAATTCTGGGAATGTTTTGGGCCAGAAGATGTTTCCAGAAACTGCCCAGCCTAACAAAAAGAGTTGGTAGGACTTGGATGCAGCTTGGGAAAAACGAATAAGGCATTTTTATCCTTTTTTCTTTTTTTTTTTTTTAAATGAACATCATTCCGATAAAACCTCCACCCCTGGGAGCTGTTCTGCTCTGCCGCCTTGTTGCTGTTAAACCACGCTGTGCTTATTTGAACAGAACAGATAAGATACGTGTTTTAGAAGTGAGGCTCGTTTCCCTACACTGATTTCTCACATACTCCTTGCCAGTGTCATTTAAGGTGAGATCTGAAAAGGGATTTAGGTGCCTGAAGAAGGATAAAAGTGGCAGAGAAGTACCCACACGTGCTTTGAGCTCTGTTTAGACCCAATGAGGATGCTGACCTAAGCACGTCAAGAAGATATTTGATCACAAGCATCCCTTAGCCCAAACCTTGCAGCAACAAAACGTTGCTGTCCTGTGTGGTTTTCTTTCTAGTTGTAAACATTTCTGTGTGCTCAGGGATTATGGCATTAAGGTTTTCTCTTCAGTATGGTGGCTTGACTGGAACCAAAATTGCTGGTTGATTTCCCCTTTTTTGTCCTCCCTCCTTTTCCTGTTGGAATCAAGAACCACTTCAGAGGCTCAGATGTGTTGGTGCCAGGTGCCATGCAGTTATTGTTAGAAGAGAATCTGAAATCTAATTGGGAGCAAACCTTTGTTTGGCCAAGCATACCAAGCTGTAGGCTTTTGCTCGAGGAGGAGGTGGTTGCTGAGACTTTGGTGTCTGCACACTTGTTGTGGCAGTTGAGGGGTCTGGGAATTCTCTTGGATCTGGGAAATGTTGGCAGATTCTGGAAAGCGTGTATTTTAGAGGTTGTTTGGGCAGAGGCTGGGCAGGAGGCTGTTAGCCTGGCTTGCTCCTCTTGGCAAAGCCCACAAGGCTGGAGGCCTCCCAGGAGCCCGGCAGCCCTCAGGTGCTTTGCTTGCGTGCTCAAGCTGTTTTGTGGATTACTCCTGTGGCCTAACTTGGAGAAACAGGTCCCCAGAACTCTGAAACACCACAGGGCCTTCAGCTGAGTGATGCTTGCTCGTTTTCTTTTTCTTTGCCTCCCCTACCACGAGCACCAGCCCCGTTGCGTATGGCTGCCCATCTGTTGTTTATTATCTCTGTTACGCTGTGGTTAGTGCTCACACATGATATTTCTTTGGTTTCCGTACAGACTGAGCGAGTCATCCACCGCTGGATCCAAAAAATGTAAACTATTTATAAATGAAAAATACTCTCAAGTTTTAAAGAGCCGTGTTGTCTTCTCTCTCCAGCACGTGCACGTTTGGCTGATCTCGTGTAATCCTACTGATGTGAATCTGGATCTGTAACAATTTATGGAACCAGGGGATGCGGGTAGAAACTTTACTATGACCTTGTGTTGGTGGGGAGAGAGCACAAGGTGATAGTGATAAACAGGGCTGGAAATCTGACTGCACTGCACTCAGTGCAGATATGAGCCCAGACTTAGATAAAGCTTCCCTCAGGATTCGAGGATTCTTGATTCTGGTTTTCCACTTGGGCTCATCTCCATCATAAGCAAATCTTGAAAAGCTGGGACAGAAACTTCTTAATGTGGTATGAAAGGGCTTGAAACAACGAGAGTGCTTTTTTAATACTCGTAACAATTAAACTCTGTTTTTGTGCTCTGCCTTTCAAGCATGTACTTCAGAGTTTTATATTAAACTAATAACCTGTGTTTAGTCTCCCAAGGAAGACAAATAAGACAGGGTTTAGTAATGTATTAAGGAAGGCTGGGGTCAGCTATTCATGCCTGTTTCTGCCTGGGCTGCCAGGTTTGTTTGGAAAGCAGGGCAGCAGCTGATGCTGGGTGGGCCCAGTAAACAAAGAAAACAGCTTGGTTTTGTAGAGAAGGCATTTGGAGCATGTCCCTTGGTTGGGACCAGTGTGGCATGCTGATGGACATCACTTCTCCATTTGTTGAAGCTGCCAGGAGCTCAGCGTGGCCTGCTGTGGGCCTGTATGCTCTGAGCTGGGTGCTGCTGTGGGTTTCCATAACTGCCCTCCTTGGTCCTGTACTGATGGGGTGTTCACCTGTGACTTGTGATGCTGCAGGATGTATGAAAAGCACAGGGTTGGCATGGATCTCTTGGACCATCTGGTCAAACCCCCACTCCAGCATGGCCTCCCAAAGAAGGATCGCATCCAATTGTCTCCTGAAGATCTCCAAGGAGACATCACAGCCTCTGTTGTTTCATCCCCTGCATGGCACAGAAGTGTTTCCTGGTGTCCAGATGGAACCTTCTTTGCACCACTTTCTATCCATTGCCTCTTGTCCTGGCACTGGGTACCACTGACTGGCTCCGTCCTCTTGGCACCCTCCTCTCATGCTGTTTTGGCCATTGCTGAGATCCTGTGAGCCTCCTTGTCTGCAGACTGAGCTTCCCTAGCTCCCTCAGCCTCTCCTTCCATGAAAGGTAGAAATATTGTAGTGTAACCGGTGCGTAAAGGAGTAAAGCACGTTGAGAGTAAATTGTGTTGTTTCCATGTTTTCTCTGGGTGCTGTTTGCACTGATAGCAGCAATCCTTTACTCTTTAAAACCCGTTGACAGGAGAATAGGATTTGTTTTTTTCTAATTTTTTTTTTATCCCAACATCTATATGCATTTGCACTCCTGCAGATAATTTTTGTTGCCTGTCCCCACAAACCAGCGCTTGCTGGAGGACATCTCACAGCGTAGCTAGGCCTGTGGAACAAAGCCTTTAAGGTACTGATTGTATATTAATGAACAGCCAAGCAGGCAGGCCGGTGCCAAAAAGCAGCAAGTGAGAAAGCCAACAATATCAGCGCGAACTTTGCACTCTGGAAAGTGTGAAGTGATGCTGGTGAAAGGAGTTTATTACACAAGTGGAACACAGCGGTCCTCTTTGATGCCCGAATTTCTACGCTAGTAAACCAAGGAAGAATAATTGGCCGGGAGCTCCTGGTGTGCTGTGAGTAACCCGTTCTGCACCCACAGACACGCTGCCCGCTGCTAAGTGCTGTTTGTGGCACGGTTGTTGTGGTGCTTGCTCCTGGCAGCTGGCACTCCGGGCGGTGGTACCGTTAGGAGCACATGCAGTTGTTCCCACATCTGGTTTGTATTGCCTGCAGCGAGTTTTATTACAGGCTGTAATTATCCGTGAGGACCCTGCTCTGTCCAGAAGCAAAAGCAAGATTCCAGTGTGGAAAAAGATCCAAAAGGAGGCAGGGTGTGAATCAGTTAATGAAACAGCTACTGATTGCAATGTGCTTTTCCTGGGGTTTGGCTGAAATAGGATTTCTTGGCTGCTGCCCATTTGTTAACCAAATTTTAATTCTGAGCCTGTTACCGTGGTTATAAGTATCCCTGTGCTTCTGGAAGGGGTTTCCAAAGCCCCTTCCCAAAAAAGGAGTTTCGCTGCAGAGCCCAGGATGCAGAGGTGTGTGATGGGCAGCTGGGCTGGTACTGTGCACGGGCTGTGCTATGGCTCTGCTCCCCAGCTCCCCCAGGAATGCACAGCATTTGGTGTGGGGGTTTGCATCCGCTCTGCAGCAGAGGATTTTTTTCAATCCAGAACATTTGAAGTATTTAAGATGATTTTGCAAATATATATGTGTGTGTGTGTGTATAGTATTATTATTATTATTTTTTTTTTTTAAATTGGATCTTGGCCAGTTTTTGCTTGTGCATGATGTATAAAGTGGGTTTGAAAAAATGTTGTTGTTTCTCCCTCTCCTCCCATTTAAACATTTCAGGAATGTCAAGTCTTGTCAGCCTTGGCTGTGCAGAAAAATCTCTCGAGGAGCTCGGGATGTGTTTTTTATGTGATCTCAAAACCCCGAGGGAAGGTGCAGAGGGGAGGGAGAGAGCAGGTAGTTAACAAAAGCTTCCTTTATCCCAAATCGTAATGAGGCATTGCCATTAAATAGCTGCAGCCACACAAAAAAAAAAAAAAAAACCAAAAAACCAAAAACCCTGACTCCTGGGTCTCCAGCATTCGGCCCTTTGGTTCATGCCATGCTCTCACTTCCCAGCTTTCCCTCACAGTGTTCTCCAAGCCAGATAAAACCCCCATTTGTCATGTAAACCTGTTGCAAACACGAGCAGATTGAGGCAAGGGCTTTTATTCACCCGTTTGCCGCTACATGTAATAGCAAGCAGTCGGTGTGGAAGGAGAGCTGCTTTCCTGAGGATTTCTGTCTCTAGGGCTGACTGCCTTTTTAATTGACTTCTGCAAAGTTTTTTCCTGTTATCTCTACATCGTGTTTTGGTATCGCCTTCCTTTCCCCTGTGGCTGTCTTTGGGGTATTTTGGGAGTGCATGGGGCTGCCTGTTTGCTGTACAGATCGACCCGTGCGATCACGGGCTGCTGTGCAAACTCTTCCCTGCCTTTTCTGGGGGAAGTTTGGGGCTTTTTGGGGCTGGTGGGGAGCCCCGCTCTGACTGTGCCTTGGCCCCGTGTAGGGCTGGACTTCAGAGCCCAGCCCTGGAAAGGGGGGGAGGGAGGGGGGAAACAGACACCCGAAGAAGGAAAAGGAGGAAATGTTTGTTTAATTCCTTACGTAGTGTAAGGTTCAGAGCGAGCAGATTGTGAAATAGCACGGAGCAGGGAATTGCTTTGCCCGCGGTTTGCAGATAACATGTGCAGAGCAGGCAGCAGCGGCTGGGGGGAGGGAAATGGGGCTTATTTGTTTGTCTAGTTTGTTTTTAATTTAAATAACCTCTATATTCTCCCTCCTTCCCGATAGTAAGCGATTCCATCTTTCCAAGGGCCTCCCTGTGCTATTTGGCCTGAAATGCAGGCTGCGCTCACTATTTACAACGGGGATTCGGCGAGCGTGGCTGGGGGGGCTGAGGGGTGGTTGTGGGGTTTGGGCATGGCTTGAGTGCTGGCACAGCTCTGCCCCCAAAATTCGGTGCTCCCAGCGATAGGGAAGGGGCACTGCTGTGCCCAGCTTGGCTTTGCCCACCAGAAAGGAGGGGTCAGATTAGGGAGAGGGC
This sequence comes from Oreortyx pictus, assembly GCA_036925125.1. Classification (NCBI taxonomy): domain Eukaryota; kingdom Metazoa; phylum Chordata; class Aves; order Galliformes; family Odontophoridae; genus Oreortyx; species Oreortyx pictus. Next base: position 5,119,700 of record JAUPFR010000015.1, read on the forward strand.
AGTACCTTATCCGTACCCGGGAGGACAGGCAGCACAAGGTGGTGGGCAGATGGGTTTTGACGGTGTTTTGTTGTCCCGGGAGCTTCAGGCTTTGTGTTTTCTTTATTACAGAGGAATTAAAAAAAAAAAAAAAAAAAGAGGCGACAAAGGAACCATTTGCAGACTTCTCATAAACATCGCAGGGATTTCACAGCAAAGTGTGGAGACTGCTGAAGCCAGTCGGGCATACCAGAAACTTTATGAAATAGTTGGATTTGATCAACACTTAATCACTCTCAGGCTGCCTGCCTCGCTCTCGCTCGCCCCTCTCCCCTTCCCCACGCTGCTCTGGATGCTGTGCTGCACCCCAGGGCTTCTCTATACACCCAAGGTAAAATCTAGCAGGCATTCAGCATGCTGCAGCAACCCAGCAGCAGGGCTGCACCGTGCTGCTGAGCCCCATTAGGTACAGGATGAGGAATGAAATCCTTTCTTGCCTTCCTCCAGAGTTGCACAGAGCATGCCAGTGTTTCCTGGAGGCTTTTCTCCCTGGGTTTGGAGGGGCTCTGCCTCTGCAGGCTCTCACACACGTTTTGCTTCAGCCCAGTCCTTCCCATCCTGCCATTGCACTGCTCTTGCATTACCTTGCGGGCACGCGTCCAATTTTTGAGCGAGAGAGGAATAGACATTTTTTGATTCCTTTTCTTTGTGTTGAAAGACAGCTTTTTTTCCCCCAGCAGAAAGCTTCAGATAAAGGTAGGAATTTCCAAGTCAGTTTAACTGAGTTATTGGTAAATAGGAACGGTGCATTTTCAGCAGCAAGTTTTTTCTTCTTTTTCTTTTCTTTTTTTTTAAAGTTTGCTTATAAGGAGTTTATTGATCTTGCGAATTTATGGATAACAGAAGCCTGGAGGTGTATGACAGTTAATGTGTAACCATTAAATAGACTTATTTGGACACTTTTTATGTGCTCCCATAGCAATTAAAGCTTATAAACCTGCGGAGGGTGTTTTTATGTAGACCAAAATGAGAACCTTTATCCCAGAGAAGGTGTTCATGGAAAAGGTGCAGTTTAGGTAATCACGTTCACGTGACTCCACGTAGGCTGCAAAAACCACCCCTGGCCAGAGCTGATTCCTGAGGCCAGCTGCAATGCTGCCGTGAGTTGGCTTCTCTCCCAGCAGCCAATTTGGTGCATTAAAATCAGTGCTGCTCTGTATGGAGCGTTTTATTGTGAGCCTCCTGGACTGAGGGTTTGTCCCTGCTCTAGGTTTCTTTGGCTTTTGCCCCAGTTTTTATTTCGTCTCGGAGCAACTTTGGTGGTTTGCGTCAAGCTCGCTGAAGAAAATGTTTTCCTGCTGGCTAACCTGGTCAGGCAGCGAGTGTGTCCCACAGCTCCTGGGGAGCTCTGTCCTGGTAAAACACTTCTTGCAGTGATTGCATGGGAACTCAAGCTTTGTGGGAACGTGGAGAACTCTGATTTCTTTTCCTCGCCTTCTCCCCCAGATCGCACGTTTTATGCGGAGTGATGACTGAGTGAGGTGCTGGGGATTCAGTGGGCGAGATGCACGCCTTATGCTGCAGCACTTTTTGACTAAGAGAAAGGAAGGCTGAGAAGCAGACTCGTGCCAGCAACGCGTTCTCCATGCTGGTGCACGTGGGCAGCAGGGGGAAAGGCTGGAGGGCAGCCTGGCTCAGCTTATGTAATTGTGATTGCAGGGCTCTGGGCAAATATTGACAGCAGATTTCTTGGCAGATGTGCTGCTCCTATGTTGCTGGGGGATCTCTGTCACTGGTGCAGCCCCTCCTGGGGTGGTGGAGGTGGTGGCTCTCACCCTGAGGTGCTGGGGGATCCCCCTAAGGTACAGGTGGGCTGCTGATAGATGATGTGCTGCAGGGATGGGGATCCTTGCCATGTCTGCGCTTGTAGGTCAGGCATGGTTGTGCGTGCATAGGATATGCAAGTCTGATCTGCTTGTTGCACCTCCACCTTTTTACCTCTCCATACCTTTCATAACTAAATAACCAACAACCAGCTGCAGGAGAGGAAAATGATAAACTTCTGTTTTCTATCAGCAATTGGCTGTCCAGGCTTTGGACCGCGGCGGGGTGTTTTGCTGAGCATGATAACCTGCTTTGTGTGCCGCCGTCCTCCCATAGAATGCACCAGAGGATTGTTAACATCAGCCAGATACCTCTGTGCTACGGCTCTGTGGTGTAGTCTGGACAAAAGGTTAAATCAGGCAGTTGTTGCTGCAGTGTTATTTCCTATACGACACTCTGGAGAAAGCTCAGTATCACTTAGTTAACTTTTGCAGAGCCATTTCCTGTACGTTTTGTTAGAGAAAAGCTAGGTTATGTGTTTCCAGTTGCAGCAAAGTTATTTTCCCCTATAAAATGTGCAAGGGTTTATTTTTACACAATTTTCATTGGTTTGCTGAAGCCTTTGGAGGGGGGAGCCTGTGTGTTTGGAAGGTTCTGAAAGCTTTTTATTTCATACCTGGCTTGCTGTGACAAATTGAGGAAAATGTGTTTGTTGATGCAGTGCTGTGGTGTGCCAGAGCCAGGCTTGGAGTTCTGATTGTATATTGGGGTGTGTGGCTGTGCCTTGCTGGTCAAGGTCCTGCTGTTGGCATTGCCTGGTTTTAGGAAGGACCCAGAAGACTGCACCTGGAGAGAAAGCATCTCCATGGGGCTGCTCAGTGAGACCGTTTGCTGCCCTGTTCATTCCATGGATCTAATCCCATGTGTTGTGAGGAGCTGACGACGACATAAAACTGTACTTTCTGTACTTGTGGCGAGGGCACACCTGTGGCCCTCCCTGCACAGCAATAAACCTTGCGAGCACCTTCTACCTTCACAATGTTCTTTAAATAGCCACTTTTTTTGGACTGCGTGGTGCTGGTGCAGAGCCAGCGTGCCCAGAGCCCTGTGTGCATCCTGGCAGGATGCCTGGCTCACAAGGACCACTCGGAAGAGCAAAAAAAAGAGGAGTGTTTCTGTTCCTGGCCTAATTGTAGCGTTAGCTTTGCTGTTTTCAGCACGGCCACCCATGTGGCGTTTCATTCTTACAGGACTTCAGAGCCATCAGTGCAGCTTTGAGATGCAGCTAGTTCAGGTTGTGCCTGAATGGGACAAATTCGACAGAAGAGGGAAAGGTTTGGCTTTCTTTCACATCTTCCTGCAGATCTGGTTGTTGGATAAAGGATTTCCCAGTGCTGGAAGCTGGGGCTGGAGCCTCCACTGGTACATAAGCAGTTTCTGGTGGGCAGAGTTTGGGACAGAAATACAGCAGAATATATGGTGTTGGATGCCAAGTGGAACAGCGTGATCCCAGTAATAATGGTTACAAGAAGATGAAATGAGTTTATCCAGATTCCTTTGGAATCCAGCAGTTTTGCAAGAGATTGTGTTGTTAATTGCTTCCTGTAGCAAAATACTAGGGCAGCATTCCCGTCCATACCTCTCATGCTCTTCAACTCAGAAAGAATAAAAAACTATAGGAGAGAGAGCTTGTTCCTTGAGTCAACCTCAGTAACATCCGCCGTCGCTGTGAATTAGCTGCAATGCTTTTAGCTGCGAAATTGCACAAATCTGAGGCAGTTCTCTGAATAATAAATAAGGGCATCCATCCAGCAAGGTAACGTCGTTGCCTTTGAAGCAGATGAGAAAATAGCTTCTGATCTGAAGGCGCAGCCTGTGCTTGGTTCTGGTACTGGGCTGATGGGGTTCAGCTGGGCTCAAACCCCACACCAGGCATGTGGGGCAGGAGCTCTGGGATCCCACTGTGCCATAGTAGAGATGCAGTGACCAAAGGCTGTGCCTGAGCCCCCATTTCCAGCTGGGCTCTGTTAGTCCGGGCAGGTCCTGAGATATCAGGCTGCAGCAGGAAGAGCAAGGAAGGGCTTTCCACAATTTTGCTGGCTGCAATTTCTGTTCCACACTCTGAGACTTTGTACAGTCTGAGTTGTGCTAATGAAGAAATCTGGCTTTGTAAGGGGAAGAGTTTGGAGAAGAGCACCAATAAAAACTGTGAAGCTCTCAAAGATTTGTAAAAGATATGTCATTATGTGCTGGGGAGGAGTGTAGTAAAGACTTTCACCAGCGCTCTTCACAACTGTGATAAGCACTCAGCTGTCCCAGGCTTTGCTGATAAAGCCTGTCTGTGTATGGGACTGTGGGTGTGTTGCTCTCTGCAGCTTTCACTTGCTTCGAAATCCTGGTAGGTGTCCTGCTGCTGTCCCAGCAATGAACACTGGTAAAGGAGTTGTGCAAGAAGAGGTGTGAAAGCTTGTTCTGGTAGGTGGCTCTTAGCATCAGGGCTGGCTTTCTTCTGGCCTGGGGTGTGCTGTGCCCCACCAGCTGGAAACTTCTGTATTGCACCATTGCCTTTGAGATCTGTTACTTGAACCTTTTGCTGGTCAAAACAGCTGTCTTCCAAGTGCTAGAGGGCATGGTGTGGGGGAATATGGAAGCTCCCAGTTATGTTTGGATCATGTGGAGAGAAAGCAAGTCGGTCTAGAAGATAGCTCTGCTTAGGACATAAAATACGGAGTAAATTAACTTGAAAGTCTCTTTTAGCTTTTCATTGTCGAGTGAATGGGAGTTTCATGATAGATTTATTTGCCTTGTTTTGCAGCAAATGCATTCTGTGTAGCTTGGCTTCTCTTCCTCTTGATCTAGGTGGAAATGATTTCTTTTAAATGCAGTCTTTCCATCTTGAAGGTCAATTAAAACAGGTTGGAGGTCAGATAAAATAAAGGGACAGAACATTTGCTTCTTGGTGTATCTATTTCTGTAATGTTATCAGTACATGTGGTTTTATTTCTAGCGTTTTGTTCCAGGGCTTCCTCTAAGACTGAGCAAATTGAGTCAGTTGGATGCAGTACAGCTTCCAATTTGGGGTTAGAAATCCATTAAATTGCTTGGTGCTTTATTGGCAATATAGAAGTGCTTGGAATGAAAGTGCATTATGTTTGGACATTGATTACTCAAAAGGGCAGGGTGAATGCTGGTGTTAACCACATATCTCTAGCTAAGATGGCCAACTTAGAGGTTTTTTAGATTCAGATGTGCATGTTTTGCCCTTAAAATGCTGTTACAAAGCAGAGCTATTTTTAAACTGCAAATAGAGACTTCAATATTTTCTTCGCAGCTCTGGGAGATTAGAGCTGGCCACACAACCTGCAGTGCTGCCAGCACGGGTGATGAGTCCTCTATTACTGATGCTTTGGGGCTGTATACATAATTTCTTTCACTGTGTGAGATCTTTGGCTTCATCCAGCCTCTTCATTTCAACCTGTGGCATTGAAAACTGCAGGGAATGTCCTTTCTGGCTCCGGCTTCAAGCTGAATAACTGCATTGGGGGGGTGGGGGGGGGGGGGGCACAGCAAGGAGCACAGTGCTGCAATTCCACTTGCAGGTGCAGTCAGAAAGGGTTTTACCTCCATGGCAGGAAACTGCAAGGTTGGCTGAGTGTTGTGAGAGACTGGATTGCTGGCACTGTGTTGGAGCTGGGAGTGGACGTGGTGATGGACCAGTCGTGTCAGTGCTGATGGGTGGTTTGCAGAGCTGGGTGCTTCAGCTTCGGGCAGCGTAGTGAGCTTTGGTAAGGAGGTGGAGCTGCAAAGCAAGATCCAGGCACGTGTTTCTGAGATGACTGCACAGCAGAAGTCACAGCTTTTCTTTGAGAGGTCCCTCCCTCCTTGTCCTCACACCTTTCTTTTTCCTGTACAAGCAAGGAAGATGATGGAAAGCAGTGTTGGAAGGATGCAGGCTGGTGAGCCCCCGTGCTGCAGTAGAAACCCGCCTGCTGTTTTTGTAAGGCTTCTTTTTTTTTTCCCCTTCCTCTTTGCCTGACTGGTTTTAACCAGCACACAAATATTCCTTTGTGTCTCTTCCAAGTGAATGTGTTTTTTGGGGGGAGATCAGCCCTTCCTCATTAACTCTTCACAAGAAGCAGGGTGAGGGAACGAATTGATGGGTCCACTTGCCCTCCCGTGCCATGAACAGTTGACCAGAGTGGGACACAGTGCGTGCACAGTGGCTTTTGGTGGCAGCTGGTGGCACAAAGTGGCTGTGTGGTGCTGGAGCGATGGGCTCTTCAGCAGGTGCCAGAAGCTGAGCGTGGGTTTGATGCTCACCCTTCCGCAGCACTGTGGGTGCTGCTCTCTGTTTGCAGTGCTCTGCCCAGGGGTGCGTTTACTGATTGAGCACTTCTGACAAACAGATCGGGGTGTCAGAGCACTGGAGGAACTTGCAGGCTTGCCAGCAACGCTTACAGACACAACCCCTGTCTTCAGGGATTCTGAGTGTTTTCAGAGCACATTACCATTCTGTGTTTTAGTAGGAAATGTATCTTAAAATATGGGTTATTGGATATTATTGAATGATTGTTGGCCTCCGATGTTTTCTTAAACCCTGGAAACTTCTGAACAGCGTTCAGGGAGTTTGTGAATTATCTCTTTTCCATCTGTGCTCGACCTGTAACCCGCAGCTGGATTTTACAGTCATGTGGTGGGAGGTTTGGGCTGCCAGCAGCTGGACATGATGCTGTGTGTCCTTCCAGGCATCTGAAAAAAAAAAAAAAAAAACAAAGGTTTAATGTGGTTTATCTGCCATACTTGGGAAAAGTTGCACAACTAGTAGGTGAAAATATCAGCTCTGCAGAAGTAGCAATTTTTCAAGCAGTAAATTGCACTTTCTGCTGATCCATCAATGCAGCTCTTGTGTACTATTGTCAGTTAATGGAGGCTTAGCAGTGCCTGTAAGGTAGACGCATACAGTAAATTATAGAGTTGTTAATCCTCAATAAATTGGTTTAGTATGTTGAATACACAGTGGGGAACCTTAATTGAAATGTTAGTGCAGGAGTCATGGCCTTTATTGATTTACCTAAGGAGCAAAGCAGTTGGTTCACGTGCGCCCTGCGGACACGCGATGCCTGCAGCCCTCGTGCTGGGCTCTGCCTTCTGCAGGGCAGGGAGCTGCCAGCTCTGCTTTCAGGACACGTCTTTCTCGTGAGAGTAAGCAGCACGTTAATTAAGCAAAACAACGAACCCAGAACAAACCCTTTGGGTATCTGGGCAGATGGAGGGTGGAGTTTATTTGTGGGTTAAAGACTTCCACATCCTAGTTTTCCTTCCAACTGCTTTACCTGCCGCAGGTGGCAAACCAGGGTTGCTTTATGGTGAAGTAAATGGAGTTATTTCTATTTAGATGCTCCTGCCTTCTATGAATTTTATTTTTCTTGCTCTGAGGCAGTTCTTGCAGCTGATGGCTTGCTGCATTGAGGAGAGAATACACCTCCTTCATGCAGCGCGGCTTAATAAAACAGCAAATAAAGTGAAAAATTGTTGCAATTAAATACCACCCACTCTAACTCTTGCAGCATCCCCTGCTCCCCGTGCACAGTACTGCCTTTGGCTGGGCTGTCTGCTGTGGGGCAGAGGAACACGCAGCCATAATGTAATTTGGTAGCCCTAGTAACTGCAAGCTGTGTGGCTGCAGCTATAATATTTTTCAGAAGCAGTGAGAACTTTGAATGTGCTGTCATGCCTTCCCTCTTGTGATGCCTTGCCCTAACTTCTGCAGGTTTGGGTCTGTGCTGGCTACAGGGAGGAAGATGCTGCCCGTGTTCCTGCAGCAGTCACTGGATGACATCCACATTGCTTCTTGAACACAACTTTCCTTCTTTTTTTTTTTTTTTTTTGGTTTCCCTCTCAGAGGCGTGAAATATCGAGAACTGTTGTTGAGGGGATGAGCACGAGGCCATGGTAAACTGAGCATCCTTGCTTCTCTCCTGATGCCTCCAAGCCACGGCACGCTTGTAGGCATCAAGGGCGTCGTGCTTGCTTTGCAGCGTGCCTCTGTATCAGTGCAGTTTATGTAGGTTAAGTTGAAGATTATTTCATTTTTTTTTTTTTTTTTAAATATTCAAGCATTTGGAGTGTTTCAAGGAGAATGTTTAGTTTGGCTTAGAAAACAAAACAAAACAAAAAAAAAAGGAACTCCTTTCATTGTTTTGCTAAGGTTATTAAAATAGGAAGAGATAGGATCCTAGGCGTTGTCAAAACACATTTGTATAAACCAAACAAGGCCTGAAATAACCCAACAGCATCCTTCTCAGAGGAGACAAGCGTAAGGCAGCTCCTTGCTGTGGGCAGTTCGGAGCCCCCAGCTGCAGCTCGGTGTCACCCAGTGCTCTGTCAGAAGATGCTCAGCCCTTGAGAGCTGACAGCAGTGATGGTGTTCATGTGAGCAGCTCCGCCGACCTCCAGGCGCTGCCACCTCACTGCTCCCAGCCCTGGGAGCACAGGAGGGGAGGCCAGGGCCCAAGATGCTATTTGAAGTTATTCAGAGAGAGTTCCCTCATTCCTTCAGCCTCCTCAACCACAAGTTACATTAAACTGTAGGCTGGTACAATGGTTCTCAGTGATGTGGTTTTAATTAGTATTCTTTGCGTTAATGACTGCACGCATCTGCTGGAATCGGTGTGGTATTGATTCTTTGGTAATCATGCTACAGGAATTTCCTTTAGACGGCATTGTTAGTCATGACTGGAGTGATTCATGGTGCAGTTCTCTTGGTGTCTGGATGACCTCTCAAAGTTTGTCTTCACTGTCAAATTAGCTCATATTATGGCTTCAGGGTTGCCCTTAAGTTGACTCCCTTCTGCACATAGAGCCCCTTCTATGAGTGTGCTGTTAACCCAAGCTAATCTGCTGCGGCTGCTAATTTGAGCTGGGGCACAAGCAAAGCCTGAGCGAGCAGGCTCACCAGGATGAGCGTGAGTGCGGGCCCTAAAGCGATGCCTTTGGCAAAGATGAATTTCTTTTTGATGTCCTTGTTTAGGAGAGGCGAAACAGAGGCAAGGGTGAGTGAGGCAAAGGGTTCAAGGACCTCTGGTTCACTACCAGTTTAGCAGATGGACTGGAAGGGCATGTGGGACTGGGTTGGGTGAGTGGTTTCCCCAGGGCTGCTGGCAGAATTCTCTGAAGATAATGAACTACACACATCTTGGACGTGGCAATTCCTTCTGTCTCATCAGTGTGGATGGCTTATTGCAACTTCATTAAATCAATTTTCGAGGGGACTCAAATGATCCCATATAGGGGAAGGTGTTGCTGTGCCATGCTGGTGCTGACCACAGTAGCCATTTCTCTGCTCTTGGCTCAAAGAAGTGGATTTGGGGCTTGCTGTGTGTGTAAGAAAACAGGACTAAAGCTGCTTCTTTCTGCCCTTACAGTTCATACAAGCACCTGAATCCCTGCAGTCTCTGATTGCTTTATGCTTCAGTGTTAAGCCTTGCGTGTCACTGCTTACGAGGACTTTTCTCTCTCTCTGGGAGTGAAAAGCTTGTTTAAAAAAGAAATTCAAGCATACTTTCTTCTGTGCACAGCTGTATACTTGAAGCACAGGCAATGTATTCCCCCCGTTGTTCCTCCAACTCCCACCCCCAAGCTTATTCAGCTGCTGCCATGCTTTTCATACCCAATGAAGTGTGCACGGGGCCTCCATGCCGGTGCTGTAAAGCCATCCACAAACATGTGGGAAGAGGATGGTGCCTATTCAGTGAGCTGCAGACTAGGCAGCTATCTTTCGACAGATTAGCCAGAGGAATTTCTGTTGCAGGGCTCGATTGTTCTGGGACCTCGGCTCCCTTTTGTGCAGACGCAATGAAAAGTTGTGTTATGACAATGGTTGACAAAGTGTTTAATGAAAGCCATGGTTGGCAGGGGCAGAACTTCGAGTCATCCTCCTTTTCTCCTCTGCCTGTCATCAAAAGGTGCAGAAACGCTTTTGACATAATCTTCCATGCTGACAGATGAATGGGTTCGACGTGCGGGTCGGAAACTTCTGCCTCCCTGAGCAGAACTCAGCCATCATCGTGGTGAGCAGGGGCTGGGTGCCTCGTGCACGCTGATTCCTTTGTCTGGCAAGCCAGCCAGGCACCTTGCTCTCAGTACAGAGGTGGCTTAATGCACACTGGCCAGCTTCCCAAAGCAGAACCAAAACCGGTGTGTGAACTCCCAGTATACCCAGCGCCTTGCCAGGGAGGCAGGATCAGCATTTATCCGGTCAGAGAGCTGCCTGATTCCTTCTTGTGGACAAACACAGCTGGTTTTGAGACAGTGTTACTTCGAGGTATTTTAAAGGCAGACTTTGTATCAGGTTATTTAACAAGGCTTTCCTTTCAGCCTCTGCAGTGCATGGTGGTCTGCAATGCCAAATAAAGGCAAATGCTGCTTTCTTATTTAGAGACTGGAAGGGATAAATAGAAGAGGGCCCTTCTCATATTGATAATGTGTGTTCTTGGTTTGTGATCAGGGGCATCGTATGTGAGAGGGAAAAACACTATGCTGTTGGACTAACCAATACAAGGAATTATATAGTTGAGGTATATGATAGATAAATGAAGTGTAGAGTGTTTCTCAAACCGTTAAGTCATAATATCTTAAATCCCATAAGCCTTATGCCACCTTCTGTTCAACTGGGAAAAAATGAGCTGATCACCAGACCACTCGAGTTGGTGGCTCTGTTTTGTAGTCTTTGCCATCAGCTTCTGACTCTTGTATGATGGGCTTTGGGCTCTGGTTCTCCAGGGCTTTTCGGAGAAGGCTTCTTAAAACACCGCTGAAGAAATATTAGATCAGTGAGAGCCATTATTCTACTGCACACTGTATCCATCAGACCAAGGGGTTCTATGGGGAACCCCTCTATTATGGCAGAGCAGGAAAGCGATGATTTTCAGTGATGGAACTGCAGTACCCTGAGCTTGGCTTCTCCATCCAGCCCGCGCTGCTTGGCTGATCCAATGGCGATGTCGCAGCTACACGTGATGCCATGCATTTGGGATCCATGCTTTGTGGTGGGGGAGAGTCGTGTGCACCCACGACCTCAAGTTTTGAGTTCTCTTCTGTATTTGCATTACTGGAGCCCAACCAAGATTGAGGCCTCATTTTGTCAGCATTGGGCAAACCGAGACAATACCTAACTCAATTTTATTTACAGTCTAAATAGACAAGACAGACAAAGGGTGGCTGTGGAAACAAAAGCTCTGGAGAGGTGATGTGACATGACCCAGTCACACAGCAGGAGATTAAGAGAGCCAGGAATAGACTGAGGTTTCCTGACTCCCAGTCCCAATGATCTATCTATCAGAGCATGTTAATTCTTTCTCCCATTTGCATGTTGTGACTGGCATGCCAAATAGTGTCTAGTGTGGAGATATGAGTTCTGGGAAACTCGGCCTTTGCTTGTTAATGCTTCAGGCGACAAATTCCTGGGCATTTTAATGTGTGCTAAGATTGGAGAAATCGAGTAAACTGTTTATTCTGATGTATCTATCTATTCTCAGGTCTGAATCTTATTTTGCTCGGGTGCTGTATCTGTAGCGTTCATTTTCCCCGCTAATTTTTAAACAGCATATTGTGTGTTTGGTGGGGATAGCTGGAAGTTGGAGTGAGTAGTGTGGGGGAAACTGAAGATTTAGGCATACAAGGTAGGTTTCATCTGCATCTCTGCAGCAAGCACTGGAAAGTGCCTTTTGTTGGAGTAGATGAAATACAGCTGTGTTACCTGAAGAGCAAGCTGCTTGTCTGATGACTTTGATGTTCAAACTTCTCAAATGGCAACAACCATAATCAGAAAGTTGCTTTGGAAGATGTTAGTCCACGGCCATGAAATCCTTTAATCTGCTAAGACACTTCCATTTATCACTTTTGAGCTGTTGCAGGTCTCATCAGCGTTGCTCAGTGTTCAGGCACTGGACGAGCCAGGGATCGGTTCCCTTGACAAGTGTACAGATGATCAGTGTGCCCACTATCCTCAGTGTTTGATTTGTGTAGCAGGCTCTTAGCTTATTGCAGAAGAACGTTTTGAGGATAAGTATGCTACCTTAAAAGATTCGCAGCATGGAAAGCATAGAAGTGCATCAAAACTGATGGGTTCTGGCACAATCATGACTGTGCCAGCACCGTGTTTGTATTTCCTTCTTACAGTATGTCACTAGTGTTTCTGGGCCTGCTTTATCCTTACTGCATTGAGCCTGTGGGATATGATGTCCTACAGGACGTTACCTGTTGTATTTTCTCCTTTTGCCTATACGTCAGACAGCGACAAGCTCCAACCTGATTTTGCTGTGTGGTTTAAAAAAAAAATAGTAGTAATGTAATCTGTGGGCAAATTGCACTTTAATTCGTAATTGTGCTATGAATATGGACTTGGCTTTCAAACACACTCTGAGTTTAAACTGCAGTTTGACTTTTATTTAGACAAATGCCTTTGAGTTCGTAGTGAAATGGATATCTGCTGTAGGCTGGTATTGATTTAAAGGTCTCTTGAGTGTTTTAAAAGACAGTAGGGGCTTGCAGGACAACATATTTTAAAACTAGATGCTTGGTTAGATTTTACTCTCATATGTAGCTTCAAGCCTAGATTCTGCTAAAGGAATCCTGTGCTGTTGATTTGTAGAGCCTTTTTCCACAGCAGGTATTGGCAGAAATGGGACATTTCAGGCATGATACAGAGTGCCTTCGTGGGCTTCTCTGAAGCAGTGCATGCACAGAGCTATTGAACGGTACCTGTGTGGAGGGGAACGCTTTGAGGATGTCCATAAATGCATTGCAGGAGGGCAGATGATCAGTGATGGCTCTTTGTTTCAAAAGAAGCATTTGTAACTTAGTCTCTCAAGCCTTAGTGCTTTCAAGTGTTGCTGTCGGCTGGCACACGAGGCAGGTCTGGGTCCTTCTCGCAGCTCTCCTTGTTGTCTCTCACCTCTCGAGGCCCACGGAGCAGGGATTGGCACTCTGTGGCCTTGGGATGTGGATCCTATTGGGGCTTCAGACCTGCTTGGGGGCTGTGGGCACAGCTTTAACATGGAGCAAATGCACAAACTGGGGGAAGGTTGGCCCATTTTCCAGTCAAACTGGCTTGGTGGTTTGAATAAGGAGCTGGATGTTTGTGGGCTTATCTAAAATCAGACCATGAATCTTTTGGGTTGTGTTCAGAGGTGCAGTAAGAGGGTGTAACCTCCCTGCAGAGGAGACAGGAGGGTTGAGTATTACTCAGGATAGCATCATAGAGCAGGGTGTGGAGCGGGGCGAAATTAAAGCAGGTCCCCTCAATTTCCTTGCAACAGCTTGTGGTTGCTTTTCTTGCTACTGCCTATCAGTTGGTGTCCTCCCTTTCAGATTACATACAGTAACATTCCAGCATAGCATACATCATATTAATTAGGCCATTTGTTAATTTCCACATCATTAGTTGCTTGCTCCTAATTGATCTGTACTTTCCCGGTACATCCCCAAGCACAGGTTGGACCTGCAAAATATTATATGTCAACATGAAATATAAGTATGCATACATGTGCATGCATTTTGTTTATATGTGGAGCACAACGGCACATAAAAGCACCCAAATATCATTATAGCTATAAAATATTTAGGAGAAGCCTTGTTGATTGTTTCAGTTCAGACTTTAATTTGTCAGGAAATATCCTATTCATCTGTGATGAGTTGTGTGGTTGTGAATAACCAGCAGAGGGATACTGATGTAATTGTGTAATATAAAGACAAATTAACACCACAGTAATGCAGAAGAGGAGGAAGCTTACAGTGAGCTAAATAACTTCTTGATAGAGAACTAAAGTAACTCCTGCATGTGTTCAGCAGCCAAGTGCTGCCTTACCTTGTTTAAATGTTCTTATTTAAAGGAAAAAAAAAAAAAAGGTGAAAATAACCAAACCCAAACCACTTCCTAGTGCAATCCAGAATAATTGGGATGACGCTTTTGCTGAGCACAGTAACTGTATGATGCTGATGCCGCTTTCTTTTATTTTAACAGAAACCTGAGCTACAACAAGTTGACCGAGATTGATCCTTCTGCCTTTGCAGAGCTGTTGAACCTGCAGGAAGTGTAAGTATTCTTTCAAGGTTTTAGCTGTATTTTGCAAGGACAGCCTTTGGAACAGGAGTTTCTCAAGACAATGTCTTTCTTTAGCTATCATGAATGAGCAGACGTGACTCAGTGTGGAGGGTTTTTGTATTTTACTCCTGCTGCTTTCTTTGTCTTTAACTAATCAATTAGCAGAACACAACTTCCCAATTAAAACAGCATAGCTGTTATTGGAAATCATTGGAGTTTGCTCCCTCTGTTTTGTACAGTGCTCAGAGGGAGCAGTTCAGCTAACACACCTGAACATACACACAAAGCTCCTTGCTGACAGCATAACCCTGAAGCAAGACAGAACAGCCTGGATCATGATATCTGATGCCATCCTAAACCCAAATCTCTCAGGAAACAAAGGTGTAGTGTAGTGGATAACAAAGCACTTAACTGTGTCTCCTCCTTTCTTAGACATTTGTATTCCTTTTGGAACCGGGACAAATTCTGTTTGAAGTCTGCTAGGTCGTCCTTAAAACAGCAGAGCTGTCTTCTGCTTTGGTGGGGGGGGGGGGGGGGGGGGAAAGAAGGAGCCACCTAAGGCTGGCTGCAACAGGCCCCTTGGCTGGTGGGAAGAAATCCTGCTTGGGGAATGGCAGGGTGTCGTGAGCTGTGTAGGTGCTCAGCCGCCGTGCTTGTCGGCTGTTTGCAGCAGTTCCTGGAGCTCTGATTTGGGTTCTGAAAAATGAAAGTGACTAAAACTGTAAGTGGTGGGTTGAGGTAATGAGCTCTCATTTGAATGTTGAATTGCTGACATATTTGAGGTTTGGGCTGTGTTTGAAGAGCTACTGATGCCTCATGGGAAACTGAAAAAACATTTCCTTTCAGAAATAATGCCGCGCTCTGTCTATATCTTTCTTTTTCTCTTGTCTTTTGTCTGTTTTCATTAAGTGTTGGCTTTGGGACTCTTGGTGGGGCCAGATCCTGTGATTCTGGAATAGGCAAAGCATTTTGCAGTGGTGGGAATTCTGCCTGGCTAAATTAATCCCCACAGTCCTGGATTGGACTGTGGGGATTAATGCAGTGCGTCTCCACCAGCTCGACTGCCTGTGGCACCTCTGCTTACACTGACAGTAGGGACTTGCTGGGGATATGTGCACTAAGAGTGAGGACAGTGCTTGGAGGTCAGCTCTAGGTTGCCTTAGAGGGCAAGAGGGGAAAGAAAGTGATGCAGGTAAGCAGATGCCGCCTACGGGATCTGCCTTCTTTAAACTGTGAAAAGCCTTAAATTGCTCTGTGCTTAGCGATCAGAATCACAGCCCTGATCCCATGAGACTTTGGAGTTATCCTAACATGACTGTGGCTTAGCAATTGCTTTTATTTGTGGAAGTGCCTGGAGGTGTTTGACTATTGGGCACGTGGGGCTGGGAGATTCATTTGTGTGGCTTCTGGTTCCGCAGGTAGGGAGCTCTTGCGTGCAAAGTCATGCATCGAGGGCTGAATGTGGAAAGAATGTTGAGGATTGAGGAGGCAAGCAGTGCAGCCTGCAAAGTAATAGCGTGGCTAGCAGTGCCTTGTTAGGGGAAAGGGAAAAAGCAAAGGAAAAAAAGGGAAGAAAATAGAGATGGAAAGGGAGGCAGAGGTCTGGAGCCCGGCCTGAAAGGCAGGCTCTGGAAAGTGTGAGGGAGAAGCTCTATTAAAAGCCCTATCTACCAATCTTGGTTGCTTTTGAATAACAGCTAAACCACAGACCACTGAAATAAACTGCGTTTCACAAAGAACCGCATCTGTACTGCCAGAGCATCTCCTTCTGAGGGTTTTTCTAAGCACTTCACAAACATTCATGAAATGGATCATGCTGTGGCATGTCTTGAGAGCAAGTCAGTGTTTTGCTGTGCTGGGCAAACCAAGTAACCCTCAGGGAACGAGATTGCCCCGAATGATAGATGCATTGATAAGACCCCAAACCTCCCATGATGCTTCAAACATGGAGGCTGTGGTTCCTGAGCATCACAGATGGGTCTCAAATGTGAATTCTGTACGTGAATAATTAGTGCCATATATTTTGGAAGTCTTTGTTGGAGCCCTTAGCTTTATGAAAATGTATGCAAACTAAGCTTATCTTGAGTGTTCTGGTGTGCTTTACTGAGATAAAGTAGTAGTGGTTGGCTATTTTGATTCTTAGAAGGTTTTTCCCCCTTAAGTTTAATCTCTTTCAGGAGGAGGTTAAAGTGATACAAAACCCCCATGATCCCATATACTCAGGACTAAGTAGTTGGAGGCACGAGGTGCAAGGGGCTGCAGCGCTGCGTTACCTCCCTCCTTCAGGACACCTGTACTTTCTCCCATGAGCCTCTGTGGTCCCTCTTAAAGACACCCTTGATCCCATGCCTTGGCTGTAAGGATAGGAGGGAAATGCTGCTGTGGGGCAGAAAGCCTTCTTGTCCTTTGTGGGGTTTCCTCAGGTCATATGGGATCCATGAGAATGATGGTTACACGGCTCTCAGGTTTTTCAAGCTCATTTTATAACAAAGAGGTAGTAACTGTGCTAAAATTCCTCCCCAAACAACTCACCTTTTATTTTCTAAAGTGCCTTTCACTGAAAGCTCTGGAGAGCTGTGCTATTTTTGAGCAGGCTCCATTTCAGCTTGACACCAGCCTGGCAACCGGACCGTAAATATTTTATACGGGTGGCCCCCTCCTGCCCTCCGTTGCTGTCCAGGGGCAGCAGGTTTGTGTCCTCAAGGAGAAAGGAGAAGGATGTTTAAATTTGTTGAGTCTACTTCTGTTGGGGTTTTTTGATGTTTTTTTTTTTGGTTTTTTTTTTTTTTGCTATTTATTCATTATATTTGAGGGGAAGGGGAAGAGGAGAGGGAAATCCCAGAGAAATAATGAGCTTGGCTGTCTCCTCTGCATCAGCAACTGATACCTATGAGCCAAGAGAAAATGAAGTGGGAGAGCTGCTTTCTGACTGTGTTGTTTAACTGAGAAAGTCTTGACAGTGCAGTGATAGATGAAGATGGTGCTTATGTCAGAGGAGGTTTTGGATACTTGCTAGATGCTGGTTAGTGTTAGAGCTGCTTAACCAGTGCTAGGGGAGGGTGGGCCCAGTTCTCCTTCCCTTTCTGTGGCTTTCAAAAAGGTGCTCAACTGAATGTTAATGTAAATGTGTCACAAATATATTCATTTCAGTGCTCTTTCCAGCTTGCTTTGCGCTGTTGAAAGCTCAAGACCTTGCTACAAGACCAGTAACAATGAGCTTTTAGTTGCAAAGTGGAGCTCCTTGCTGAATCGCAATGCCTCTGGCTTTCTTCCCTTACATTTTAAGGTATGGGTATAATGTCAGAGGCAGAGCTGCAGCCGAGAAAAGCTTTTATCCCAGCAGTGCCTGGAACTCCTCATGAAATCAAATACGGTGCCTGCTCTCGGAGGAGTCAGGAGGAAGTTCTGCAGTGGAGGCATCACTGCCCTCTCCCACCTGCCAAAAATATTTTTGAAGTGCCAAAGGGGGCAGAATTTCGGGTTGCTCCAGCTCACACTTGGGGTTCAGCATCCCTCAGCTGTGCCATGCGTCCCTGTTCCCTCTTTGCAGTTGGATGCATCTGGATGTGATTTTCAGGATTTCCTGGGGAGGAGTGCCTGGCGGGCAAGACCTTGAAGGATTGGGGTGCTTCTGAGCCACCCCATGGAGGAAAAGGGGGTGATCTTCAGAGGGCAGGGGCACAGCAGTAAGGCTGTGCTGGTTTGTGGGGCTCAGCCTGGCGGAGGCTCAGCTTTAATGGCTTCAGTGTGTGTGTTTGGGGGGGGGGGGGGGGCAGCAAGATGGCTAAGAAGTTAGGTAATTTTCAAGCAGCCAGACAAGTGACTGTTACAGTAATTAATTGACTAATTCACCGTACAAACAAGGGCTCTTTAAACCAAGGAAGAGCCGGTCACATGGCTGGGATCTGTTTTCAGTCAGAAAAACACTTCAAACATTAGGCCATTGAGGGGGACATTTCTGTAACGGCCTTTCCAGGCGTGAGGCCTGTCTGCAATTGCCATTAGCCCCGCGGGGGCTGGCTGGAGCAGGTCACTTGTTTCAGTGCCATTTTTGTGCCCAGGGCAGTTTTTTGCATGCTTGTGGCCAGCTCTGTGGGGCTGCCCCTGTGGGATTTTCTGAACCGGCGCGGCCTTAGGGCTGCCATGGCACCCCTGTGGCCCAGTGGGATAAGCAAGGGCTGCAAATCTGCCTCGGATAAAGAAGGTGTTGTTGGAGCAGTTGTGGCAGCTCTCATTTATTAAGAGGCTGGGATGAAAAGGTGGGACAGTCAGAGAAACCCCTTGAGATGGAGACTTCTGCCTGGGGGTTGGAAGGCGTTCATACAGTGCCCAGCTGATGCACACCTCGTCGTAGCCTCCTTGCTTAAATGATTCATTTCTTGTTGCAGGCAACTGAACAACAATGAGCTGACTGCCATTCCCTCCCTGGGACCTGCTGCTTCCAGCGTCCGTGCCCTCCACCTGTGAGTTGCTGCTGCCTCCTTTCTTTTGACTTTCTGCTGCAATTTGTGGGGTGGATGTAACTGCTGAGTTTCATGTGTGTCACACCCGCTTCTGCTAGCTCTTCAGATTTCATTATCAGTCTTGCTGATTCTTTAATTAAGAAATATCTTCTGTAGTTGAGATTTGGACTAGATTGTGTGTGATTAAATGTGCTGCTCTAATGCAGCATGTATGCGCAAGGCAGGAAGAAGATAATGCTTGCAGGCCAGTTAGAAATCTGCAAACCCTAGAGCAGATCATTTATCTGATACTTAATTTTATTGAGTGATCCAAATTAAGCAACCACTTTGTCCATCTGTCAGCGCAGCCAAGTCTGTATAAATGCCTCCAGAGTCCTAAAAGCCATTTTTGTGCCAGTGTGACTGGAACGGAGCTGCCCAGGACTCAGCAAATGTTAACAGATTTAGCGCTTTTTGTCCAGTATGACAGCAGAACCCCTGTGAAAAATGATTGTGGATGTTGTTCACGTGAAAGACCTGTTGGGTTGTGGTACATACAGTGGGCATTGTGTCCACAGCAGCCACAAATAGTTACAGAATAAGATGCCCCTTGCAGACATTCACGCTGAAATCTGCTATTGTTACTGCTGCATTCCTGTTGCTAGAAGATGGCAGATACTCTTTTTTTGACTTCTTATGTGATTGTCCTCATTTTTTTCATTAATGTTTCATCCCTTGCCAAACCATTGAAACTTTATGGTCAGTGATAACTTAAGTCAGTAAATTCCACAGGTTAGTTGCATATTGAGTTGTGTTTTTTTGTTTTACTGTCTGCATTTGGGTTTCAACCATTGCTTCATACTAGTGCTGTTAAAGGAATATACAATTCTACCTTATTGTTGTTTTTTTTTTTTTTTCCCTGGTGTTGTTCTGGTTATATTCTATTTTCTCTTAAAGCCAGAGACTATTTGTGCCATAATCTTTCAGGGAACTCATTCCAGACCCATTTTTATCGTCTCTTTCAACTTCTATTTTAATTTTTTTTTCTTTTGGGAGCAAGTGATTGGTGATTGTAGGGCTAGATCTACAGAAGTTTTGAAGTTGCTAACTTTGGTAGTTTAGATGCCTACAGAACACCTTGAGACACCTTGAGAACCCTTGTGTATCTGCCACTAAGGATCTAGGACTGGGGGCACTGCTGGAGGGAATGAAGACATTATGATATCAGGCTTCTCAGTACCTGAGTGTGGATTTCTAAAATTATTTTTGCATGTGTCTGCTTATCACGCATACTGAGAAGGAATTTTGCTGGTATGGTATGTGTGATACCTCCCACGTTCCTGGGAAGGGGAAGTGGTTGCAGCTAATATGGAATCAGCAAAGTGCCTGAGCAGCTCAAGCGATGGCTTCCATTGTGCGTGGCCTTACAGCATGGAGCTGCAGGCAGGTGTCCCACCCCTTCTTATCTGCAGTGGCTTTGTATCTTCTCTTTGTGGAAAGTGCCAGTGTCCGTAGCACTGGGTGACTACTCCTCTCATGCTTGAGAGGCTCTGAATTACTCTGAGGCAACCTTCATCAGTTGACTAGAAGTACATTCCTATTACTTAAATCAAGAACAGAATTGAGTGAAATGAATTGGCACCATTCCTGCTCTTCCATTAGGCAGTGTTAAAATATGCAAAGGAAAAGAACTCCCTCACTGTCTTAATTCAGTTTAAGGACCTGAGCTTGAAAGTAGCATCCATATCTCCCTCCTGGCATGGAGTGGGCTTAGCTTTGTTTGAGATATGATGCCTTTGATCTGGTTCTTGGGTATAGTGTGTTCCTGCAGAGCTTGCAGAGAGCCAAAGCACTCCTGTGCTATCATCAGCACTGAATGTAGTGAGTGTCTTTCATTTAAATGGGCAAGTAACCACTCCACCTCCTGGGTGGAGGAGTGGCTTGTGTCTCAATAGTTATCAGACCTGTCAAATATGTCACATGCAGTTGGTGTGAAACCAACTTGTTTGATTCCTCCTCCTGCCACAGCTTCTCCCTGCTTGCGTGACCACATGTGAAGCGCAGACCCATGATCTGGAGGCTGCTGACTGCAGTGCTGTGTGGTAATTCCCTCCGAGCAGGATCTCTTGTTTGAGGCACGATCCTCTGACATAAGAGGCCATCTGCCTGCCACTTGAACTGAGCTCACCAGACCACCACGTAACCCACTGTGTAACAGCTCATGCACTGGGATTCAAAAAACATCAGAAATCTGATTTATGCATGGAAAGCTTGCATACAGTTTGCCATCCAGGATACAGTTTTAGCGCCCCCCCCCCCCCCCCAATCAGCTTTTCTTTCTCATGAAGTCTATAAATTATCTGAGCTTCACAAGCCCCTGTTGTTATTTTTGCTATTAATTTAGCCTTTGGCAAAGGACCAAATTGCTAGAGCTTTGGCTTTTTATTTCTGAAATGAAATAAGTGATTTGGAAAGGAGTAATAATGAGCGGTGGAAGGCAGTAGATTTACAGCTGCACTGAAATTTCAGAGTGGCACAGAAGGAAGGGGAAGGTACAAAGCTGAATGATAAAAGGACAATATTCTAAACAGACCTGCTTAGTATCACTTTCCAGAAATCTGTATTGCTTTCCTCAGCTGCTACACATAAATAACTGTGATAGTGGCATTTGTAATGCTGCTGTCATTCCCCTGCAAGAAGGATCTCTTTGTTTAGCTTCTGTCAGAGAATGCTGCATTTTTTTTTTACCCCTGCATTTCCTCTTAATTTTTATCACAAGTAAAAATAATCCAAAAGAGGTTTTAAAGTACCTGCTTTAATCGATGTTGCTGACTGATCTGCATCGGACTGATTTGCTGAGGAAGTGAGGCTTTTTCCATCACTGGAAGTCAGTCAGTTGGATACCTTCCAATGAGATGGTCCTTCAGGTCGACACTAGGTTAATGGACTTGGTACGTAAATGGTTGGGTGAAGCTCTTCGGGCTTGTGTGATGTAAGGAATCGGACTGTACCATCAAACTGGTTTCTTCTAGCCCTCAAATCGGTGAAGTAATAATCGGGGAGGTTGCCAACCCAAACTCAGGGCGAGGACTCATAATGAAGGCTGTGTACTGAGAAATTGGTTTATGTTTAAGTATATAGTGTTACAGTGTATTCTTACTGCTTAAGAAAAATAAATAGATTTCCTTTTTTTTCAGTGTTTATAAATGTGTGAAGTGTGTTTACCTCACAAACCTCTGAAGTAGGTTTTGTATATTGCATGTGGTTAAAGTATTTCCAAAGGGCTGTGAATGTATTATAAAAGCAATGGTTGCGTATTTGTCACTCAAAACAGTCCTGGTGAGTGGGTTCCTTCATTTCCAACTCTTCCTAAACTGGAGGAGAGAGTTTCAATCCTTTTGATGCTGGGAGAAAGGAAAACGCCATATTGCCAAATTCAGATTTACTGTAACAGTTGTTTCAGTGAGCTTGATCACTTCTTGCTGCTTGTCTTGGAGCTTCTATATCTGTCTCCATCACCCCAAATTTACTTGACCTCGTGTGGATGTGTACCAAGAACTGGTGATATATATATATATGCAAACATGTGGGAATCGGTTGCAGAGGGCATTCTCAAAGCTTATTGCAAATCTTTGGATATTTCAGGCTGCAGATGGATACAAGGGTAACATATGTATCAAACATGCTATGCCTTAACATACTGCCATGAAGTTTAATTCAGTTTAATTATTCCTTGAAGAGTCAGTTTGCCTTGCACGTTGAAAATACTGCCAAAGTCGTTCATCTGAACAAGAGCAAACATAAGGGACTTGATAAGGCTTTTAATAGAACAGAAGGGGAAAATAATCTATGGACGGGTTACCAAATAAAGACAGACATTAAATGCAAACATCTGCTAGTGCAAACAAAAGCCAGGAAATTCAGCTGGGAGGGGGAGAGACTGTGAATCTGGATTCATTCCGAAATTACATCGGAGTAGCTGAGGGGAGAATCTTGCCTGAAATTCCCACAGCGTTTGTAATTTAGCTACAATTCCTAGACTTGGACGTTTGGGAGTTGATGGCAGGATGTTTTCACTGACATGCTTTTGGCTGAGGATTTCCCTTCCCAGTGTTCTGCTGCAGCTCAAGTGTGTTAACTCTGTAGGCTCTTTGGAAGACTCTCTTCTCGAGCTGTGATATGATTTGGTAGGGAAAGAGAGGATGGAAGTAACTGTACCTCTGCAGCAGGGCTGAGTCTCTATGCATCCAAATTCCTGACCAACTCGATGGGGAGTCACTTAGCCTTGCTAGCGTGGAAAACAAGAGGAGGAGCAGAGCTGCAATGAGCTCTGTGTAGATCTGCCACTATGGGTATCCTCCAGACGCCTGTAGAGATGCAAAGTCAGTTCTGGTGCCTGGCTGCGCTTCAGCTCCTGTTTCACCTACCTACCTGAGGCTGGGTGAGTGTGAGTGCATCCTGGAGAGCTTAAGGGATGGCTGCACAGGATGATAGGAGGATCCTCATCCCCTGCTGTGGTCCCAAGGTGGCAAGGCTTGATTCAGTTGGCAGCCGGTGACGTGGACACACCAGCACAAGCTGCACTGCAGCTGTGGGGCTCGGAGGAGAGCCTGCTAACCAGACCTCCAGAGCAAGTGTGGTAAAGCAGAGCACTCCAGGCCACGTCCTTAGCTGGTGAGGATTTAAGGAAGTTAACAGATTAAACGCTTAAAAGTAACTTTCGTTTCTTTCACTGTAAATCTTTTAAGCCCCCACCCGTTGAGGAACAAAAGGGACAGTGACCCACGGCAGTCTGCGGTATATTAGCAACAGCTAGAGCTGTTAGAGATGTTGGCCCCATGATCTTGCTGTGAATAAGCACAGATAACAAGGAAGTCAGAACAAGGATTTTTTTGAAGCAAAAGAGCGTGAAATAGGATTAGCTGATTCACAGAGGATGCGGCACTCTGTGCGTGTTTACTGGGGAAAGCGAAATCAATAGGACCACTCTGCTGCCAAACTGAGCATAAAAGTCCCTTGAAGAAAATCAATCTTCTTTACAGGGTCATTAATGTAAAGATCAATTCACATTAAACTGTAATTAAACAGAGAGGGCTAATAGGAGGAAGGGTAGGTGATCTACTATGCCATAGGCAAAATATATCATGTAAAATTTGTAAACTGAATACAGGGAGAACTGGGGACTGGGAGTGAAAGGGAATGTGCAACGTCTCTGTGAAAGGACTGATGAGCTCAGGTGCCCTCTGGAGCAGCACCATAGTGAAGGAGGACTCTGCATTGTGTTCCATAGGGGTGTCGGGGCTGAGAGGGGTCAAAGACTGCAGCCAGTAATGCTGTATCCGGAGCAGTGTTTCCATTTGAACTGTGTGTAGTTCTTGAGATTTTTCTTTTCTCCTCTGGAGTGTTGGGAATTTCACTGTACTCCTGGTTAAAATCGATTGTTAACATGGATCTTGTATGTCTAACTTCAGCTTTAACTTTCATTCCATCTTGTCAGACTGATTAGTTGACTGGTCTGGGAGATTGCTGGAGTGGCAGAACTGGGATTGTTCAGTTGATGTCTTTCTGAAACTGTTGCCTTGTGCGTTCATAGGAGAATACTTAGGGAAGCAACTGTTACTACAGTGCTGTCTGCGCTGCTTCTCTGCTCTTACCCAATGAGGTTTTGCAAAGCCTGTTTGTAAAGACCTGTGTGGTCCATGAGACTTTTTGAGCTGCAGTGGTGCTTTTATCCAAGACAAAAACTGTGATAGCAGTCACTGCATTCTGTTGAACAGAGCCAAAAATTATCTAGCCAGTGTGCCCTCGTTTCCATGAGCTTTTGACCAGGAGCTGAGGTGATGGTGTGTGACTCTAGTTCTTCGATTTTCAAATTAAGATGGTGAAGACTTGGTTGAGTATCAGGAGAACTGCTGCTTTGCTTTAATTCCTGGCTGTGTGGTAGCTGCTCTGGGACCCTGAGAGGAAAAAACCAACATGAAATTGCCACAGTGGTACTGTTAACAGTGCGCAACTCAAGTTTGAGCTGAGCTGGTCCGTACACAAAATGTGAATTCAGTTGCATGTTCCTGACTAGATCAGAATGTAAGCTTCTGTGTAAGTGATGTTGAAAGTTGGCAGGTTCAATCTTAAAGAAATTTGGGCTGAAGTGAACACACCGGTCTGGCTGTAGCCTTAGAGGGTTGTTGTGACCTGAGATCCTGCTGTACTAATTGCTGCACAAGCAAGCAGTTTTATACTCCTAAGCACAAAATGCAGATGTCTCGGAAGCAATCATGTGAGGGATTGGTTGAAGACATCAGACTCTGCCTGCGTGCAGGACTTCTCTGGCAGCTCAGCAAGCCAACTGCCTGCACTCATGCATGGGACTTGCACAAAGAGGGCTTTCCCTGGTGAGCAAGGCAAAGTGGTGTGTGCAGATGTAGATCCATCAGCGTGAGCAGATTTACCATCTGTCGTGCTTCAGTTCTCACTTATGTCTGCAGGGACCAGTTCTCCAGTGTTTATTTAGGCAATTCTTCTTGTAGGTTGGAGGGAGACTTCTTCCTGAGAATTCTGTCTGCGCTGCAGGCTGTACTGCTCTGCTTCTATTTCTGAATATGAATATATTGATGTGGAAAGGTGACTAGAAGGAATGCTGACAGCCAGGATGTTCAGTGTGCAAGCAACGTGCAGGAATAAGACATTCTTATGCTCACCTCTTGTGTTTGCTTTGCTCAGAGTTCATGCCAAGGCTCTGGTGTGTAAAGTCTGCTTGGTTTTTGGGCCAAAGACTGCAAGAGCCATTCCCAGTGGAGGAAATTCTCATTAATCACATGCTCCCATGCACCAGGAGAGACCCTGTTTTGATATCTCGCTGGGGCTGTTGGAACCGTTCTAAATCATTTGCACGTCCTCTTCAAGCTTTCAGATATAGTGTTGAGTGCATAGAATCAGCAGAGGATCCAAGGCTATTCCAGGGAAGTGAGTAATCATTCCTTCTAGGAAAGGCATAGAAATGAAGCACTTGGTCCTCAGGCTCAACAGAAGAGTGTCAGGAAGCAATCTGGGCACACGCAGAGCAATGTACAAAGCAACCAGTGGGAGAAGATAGTGAAAGTCGGTAGCAGCTCTTGGAATACCAGTTACCCCTTGACTCTACTTTACTGTATCTTTATTAGTGAGTGTAACTCTTTGTGTGCAGCCAAGGCAATGTCTCCTGCAGAGAGAGAATTGCTGCGAGCTCGGTTAGGTTTGCTCTGATGTCTGTGTGCTGCTTAGCTGGCTGTGCTAGCTGAATGCTCTTTCTGGAGGAAGGAGAAGACCCAAGCAGTGACCTGTATTAACTCAAGATTCAGAGTTGAAATACTGGGCCAATATCTTTCTTGTGTGTGTGGTGTTCCACATATTCATGACAACCAAAGTCCAAGTAAGTTTGGGTGGTCCTGCTTCCTCCTGGCCAAAGAGTGAGCATTGCCCTAGAGCCGATGGATCTCAGGAGCACGAAGCATCTTCTGGTGTTGTCTGAGGTCAGGTGTGTGTCCTGCACAATGCATAACGTGATTTCTTCTGTCCCTTTGCAGATCAAGCTTAGATTAGTTGTTAAGGTTATTTGTGACCATGATCTTTTGTTAAGGTCACTATGAAAAATAGCCTCACATTTGAACCTTAGAATAGCCCAAACTTGCTACTATTAATATCTGTGGTAGATGGGCTGTCTCGTTTAATGGCATATGGCAAATAAAGCACATGCCTCCAGAGGCAATTCCTTTGTTAGTCTTCACAGGCTGAACGGATTTCAATCACAAATAACTTGCTGAGATAAGATTTTTAGCATACTGAACTTTTCTGCCTGAAAAAAATGCTAGAAACTGCAAGGTAGTTTGCTCAAGGGGAGTAAGAGCAAAGTTGCAAGTGCAGTAACAGCAGATAAAGCTATTTATTCCCGTAGATTCTTTTATCTATTCCTTTTTTTTTTCTCCAAAAGTTTGAAACTGATGCAGCTTTTTGACAAAATTGCACAGTATCAGGAAAATATCAGTGTGTTACAGTTTCTGTGGTTTCTACCTTTCCCTGTTGGTCCTCTTTGTCAGTCTGTACGTGTCTGGTTGTGAGCCGTGGTTCTTAGATCAGTGATGCTTGTTCAGCATGCAGTCTCCCCTGTGGCATACCACCCCTTCCCAGCAGTGGCGACAAATAGATGCCTCGTGAAAAGTAAGAGTAGGGGGTCAAACTGTGATTAATTGTTATTATTTGATTTAAGTCTGGTGCCATGAGTGCTTTCAAAATCCATTTTGTTTACCTTTGAGTGTCCTGGAAGGCTCCAGAACAGGCAGTGTTCGTTTGTGTATAACGAGGCTCAAACTATTTCAGCAAAGGTGTTAAAAATGAACATGGTTCAAAGCTCAGTGAGTAAAGCATCAGTTTTGCCATTTACCTTCTGCTCCATGCGATGCTTAGCACTTCCCTCATTGCTTCCACTGGCACCATTAGGAATAGCGCGTAATTCAGAGTAAAGAAACGCTTGGGTAAACAGCATTCACTAAAATGTGGACCTGCCACGTCTAGATTGGAAAAGATTAGCAAAGAACCTCCAGAAAGCTGATTTTTAGCCGAATAAAAGCTGATTACATGTTGGGTTTTATGGTGTTTTAGACCTATGTTCAATTCCCCAAATAATTGCAGAGATGGACAATAGAGACTGTGTTAAAAAGTTATGATCTAAGCGTTGTAAAAACAGCCCTGTTGGTGGTAGGCAAAGAGGTTAAAGTAGATGGGGAAATCGTACCTTTAGATGAAATGGTTTCCTAACAAGCCCTCTTCCCTGCCCAGTGAGTATAGTTCTCTTGGTAATAGGAATTCTGTGTGAATATTAATCGGGAGTGTTTGGGTGAGTACGTGTTCTGCCTGTCAAACCATTTAATGTCCAATTGCACGTTGGGGAGAAAAGTGAAATCAAATGGAAAAGGACACAGGAGTGCTGGGCAACAGCTGGTTGCTTTAGTAGTCAGAGTTCTGAGAAGAAGTTGGGGAGAGGAAAAGAGATGAGTTGGTGGCAACAGAAAGACTCTCTAAGTGGCTTATAAGGATCAGCCTTTGGTGGTCACACTGAAGTTCTTTGCCCAGGTTTTGTTCTTGGGACAACTTTCTTCCTTCTCAGAATGTGAGAAACTGGAGAACTAAACAGTCCTTTTAAAGACGTTTGAAGAACTTACTAAGTGCTGACAGATGCTTTTGACTTTGACCAGTGATTTGACATCTGCTCTGGGGAAGCTTGAACAGATAGCGTTTTACATCAGCCTGGGTAAGCACCATGGCAGATCTTCTCTTCTGTTCTCTGCATCTTGAGACATTGTTGTGCAGTTTCCTGAAGCCATCCTTGACATGCTTTATTAATAACGAGATGCCTAGACTCTTTAAGAAGAGCTATTTTTGCTATGAACTTGACCATTGCTTTTCCACATAGGGTCTGTTCCTTCTTGTGGGCTGAACAGTCTCAGCTGAGTACAGCTCCCCAGCACAGCCTGCCCAGGGGCTATCTGTGCTCTGGTGACCCTGCTGACAAGAGAGATAAACCCTTTCAACAGAGCACAAGTGTGTGTCATGTTGGATCCGACTAACCAGCCGACCTATCTACATCTCCCAAGTGCTAACAGGAGTTCGCCTGCCCAATCAAAAGCACTTGTTTCTTTAACTGCTGCCTTCTGTCAGGGTCTGCTGCAAGTGCCATCAGACTCTGAGAGTTTTGTGGTCTGAGGAGTAGACAGATACTCAGGGGTACTGTCCTTTATTTACCTGCCTCAGTGTCAGGGTTATAGAACTGTGCTCCTGCCAGAGATGGGAAAAACCTGTGGCATATTCTGGTGGCGTTCAGGCACACACAGTGTGTGCTATCATGAAGTCTGCTTGTAATTACAGTTTGGATTAATGTCCCAGCACCACGGGCAGAATCATTACATTTGGTTTGTGCTTAAATTGCTTCTCCACTTGTGTATTTTTCCCTCCTCGCTCCTGTGGAGAGACAAAAGCAAAACAAAGCCACCCACAAAACACATGCACTCGCTACGCTGTGGTGGATCTTCTTTACTTTGATCATGTATTACACAAAGAGAAACTAAAATCAGCATCAGGATTTAAGGATAAAAGATCTTACATGCCTTGTGATCCTGGATCCTATTGGCTTTCACATGGAAACGCTAACCGTGTTAATTAGAAGCACAAAACTTGCTTGCAGTGACAATGAAAAGAGGGTGCTGTCTGCTTGGGAGTGGGACAGCCGTGGCTGCAGCTCTGGGTGAGCTATGTTGGCATCAGGAGTTGTGATTCTCCCCTTCCTCGTCACAAATCCCCCTCATCTTTGAGGGCAGTGATGAGGATGAGGGGGGAGGCAGCAGCCCTTCTGCTGGGTGCCCTACAAGTGAGATGGAGAGCAGGACCTCAACAGAGCGGCAGATTTGGTGAGGTGGATGCGGGGCTTTCTTAAGCATTTAATTTCTGATAGGAAATTGAACTTGGCTGGTACGTGTCAGCAGTGAGAAAAAAGCCCTTGAGGTAAAAATGCATGAGGAGAAGCTACAGTTGGAGTAAGAGATTAGCAGACCAAAGACTTAAGATGTATAGCATAAAAACACTGACCTGACTGTCATCCTCTAGCAACTGCAACTGAATGACCCCTTTCAAATGCTGACTGAGCCCCTTCAAAGAGGCTGTGTTACACCCATGACCCCATCCAGATAGGCAGTGCAGAGCCGTGTGTTTTCTGGCAGTCTGTTTTGAGGACTTCCTTATATGACTCTCTTCCTTCTATTCCCATAGGACAATTCTGTACCTTCTTAGCAGAGTTTTGCACTCAGCAGAGCCTCTCCTCTCCTTCGCAGCCTTTCTCAGTGTTTGCTCCAGCCAGAAGTCAGGGGATATGAGAAGACAGAGAATGATGAGCAGTAGAGTGCCGTGAGAGCTGAAGGAAGGGTTTAAAGACTAGCACAGCTGTGAGTTTTCACAAACTGCTTGTTTCCAAACAATGCCCAGTGGTTCAGAGATGTTTGCCCTCCACTGTGCTAGATAACAGGCCGAGCTGCAGTATATGCTGAGCAGCCCCTGTGCCAACCTTAGAGAGTGCATCATCCTTTAGATGGATGTACACAGTGACTCTGCAGGTTGATGCCGAGGTGTTTTGAGGGGAAGCTATGCTCAGGGAGGAAAGGTCGTGCTGGAGGTCAGGAAAGCTCCTTACAGAGGGGTTATGATGGACTACGAAAGATGCTTTACTCGGCATTTTAAGGGATTTGTTGTCTTTGTGAACAAAGCATTTAGAAAGCTTCTCTGAAAGAGTTTGTATTATCTTCACTATGCATCAAGTATAACCAGAAGAGAGCAGAAAGACTCCAGTGCTTTTGGAACCACCCTGTTTGCTGATGGGGGGACTGTGCCCATAACAGGGACTGTCTTGTCTTCACAAATCTTAATTTGCTTTGATGTCATAGCTGGTTGTGTAATCTGATGAGTAGATAAGGCAGCCTCTGTTTTAAAGATGACTGACTTCTTGTCCTGCCCGTCCTACGCATTATACTCCACTAAGGAACTGAATGCTTGAAGCTTAGGAAGTTGTGTATTGCAGAAAACATCCAAAATCATATGGTGGCAAGTCAAAAAAAGGTCTGGTGAGAGTCAGTACAGATCAAGGAGGTAGAAAGTTTCTTTAAAATTGCATTGCTTACCTCAGTGGGTCTGACACGCAGCATTCACTTCTCTGACAAGTCAGAAAGTTTACGTAAACGTTGCCAGCTCAAAAACACCCTGAGAGAATGCATTGTTCTGAATGTGGCTTCTTGGTTGTGTTAGAAGCAAGACTTTGCTTCAAGCAGACACTGCTGAACCCTATAGGAGCCCTTAGTGAATGTTCCAGGTCCAGAGCTCAGAGAGCACACTTGGCCTCTGCCCAGTCCTTATCCGTGTGGCTGCCTCGTGAGTCATGGAAATGTACCTGGGGGGGGAGGAAACCTGCTTGCATTTGTGTACCCAGGGCCTGAGGATGCTCTGAGCCTGTCCTTGGCCCGCACCGCTCAGCGGTGAAGTCTGTCAGGATGAGAGGCAGATGAGCTTGGTGCTGTGGGCAGCCACAAAGTAGCCTTTAATGGAGTGAGAAGTTAGCCCTTGGAGTCACACTGGTCTCACATGAATACTCCTGTTGAGTGCAGTGAAGCTATTAGTGTGAGTAACAGTTTGCTTGTGGGAGCAAAGAGTTTGTAACCCAGGCCTTGGTAATGTTACTGGATTGCAGTCGGCTGCTGCTCCTGGATACAAGGGGCTGAATGAGCAAATCCCATCTCCCAGCCTGCTGTCTGGCTCTGAGCACCCATGACCTGCAGGAGAGGTGCAGGCTTACATTTTCATTAAAGGATGCAAGTTTGAGCATTGCTTTTGAACTCCACGTGTGTCTGGGCTCTAGTATAGCTATGGGTGCGTTTCTTGGTGCTTGTTCATCCTAAAACACTAAGACATGCTGAGAGCATTGCTCCGCCTTACAAAGGCCTCGTTCTGAAGGGTGAGGGAAGATCCCAACATCCAGATGGAGCACGTGAGGCTTTAAGAGGTCAGGATACCTGTAGAAGCTGTGCTGTTTTTCCCCCCTTTTTTGTGGCTGCTTGGCCTGCTGCTGCTCCGCTCTTGTGCAGGCAGCCAGCACCTGAACAAACAGAGCTGGATCCGCGGCAGCCTGGGGTCCTGCCAGGATTCCTCAGGGAAGGAGTGATTCAGAGCATCTGAGAAAAGTGGGGGCTGCTGCAGGCATCCTTGCTTCCTGCCCGAAGAATAACCCATGCGGCGCTACGTTGAGAAGAAAGCGGGGCTGCTCCTTAAGCAAATACAGCATCTGTTAGGCTGGGTAGAAACGTGCATTCTTGTAACAGAACCAAATCCTGAGCTTCGCAGATGATGCTGGCAAGGCCAAGAGGACAGTGTGATGTCAGACAGCCTCTAGGAGCAGCAGGGAAGCTGATGCACTGTGGGCAGTTCAGACTTGCAGGGGAAGGTCTCGTGCACAGATTTCCAGCTCGCCTCCTGCATGTTCCTTCTGTGCTCTGTTGCAAGGGAGGTTG
Source organism: Oreortyx pictus (assembly GCA_036925125.1). Classification (NCBI taxonomy): domain Eukaryota; kingdom Metazoa; phylum Chordata; class Aves; order Galliformes; family Odontophoridae; genus Oreortyx; species Oreortyx pictus. The sequence goes on from JAUPFR010000015.1 coordinate 5,151,124, forward strand.
TTCACACGTTCTGGTGCGGCAGAGGGACTTCTGTGGAATAAAAGACTCCCAGAAAGCACAACAATTCTTTAGGAGTAAAATACAAGAAGTTTTCTACTGATGAACTGTAGAAAATTTGAGTCAAAACTGGTGTCCAGGTCACAACAACATTCCCCTCTTCTCCTTGCTTCCATAATAAGAGTCACTTGGGCCGATATTCAGTTATGGATTGTAATGCTTTCCTTTCAGTTTTTTGGCGTGTAGTGAATGATGGGGTAAAATCAGAGAGCAGATCATTTAAGGTGTTAAGAAATCCATACCTTCAATCTTTATCAATTCCATGAGTATCAGTGTGAGCAGGTAACTCCAGGCCTGGGCTAGTCATGGTGTGTGTGACCCATCTTGTCTTACTGAGGCTTTGATCTCCTTTCTGGCCGTGCCATGACGCTGAGCCCAGCATGTCCTGCAGTAGCACACCTGTACCTTTCTGGCTCCACCACTGGTTTGTTCTTTAGAGCTTTCCCCGTATGGAAGTGTTAAGCAAACCCCGGGCTCCTCAACCTCATGTTTTCAGTCTTGTGATCTCTCTCATGTGCTGACTTTGAAAATGTGCTCACATATTAATAGAGCCCTACCCGAGGTGCGGAGCCTCTTTTGAAGCTTGGTTTTATTTTTGATGCTTATAACAGGTGTCGGTTTTAATAGGTCTGCTGTATTAAGGCTTTCTTTTTTTCAGCAAGCCCCGCCAGCTCTGTAAGCTGACACTGCACGAAGGCCAGGCATGTGCCTTCTCCCTGCCTCCAGCATCGCTTCACACCACGCATTTGTGCTGCAGCCTTAAGTCAAGCTTAGTCTAAAGCAGGAGGTTTTGTGCCGACTGTATTTAAGTCGGTCAGAGCAGAGCTGCTTACACATTCCCACCTGAAGGGCTGCTTGCTTTGATTTTCTGCTGTCAGCTCTCTAATGGGCAGCTGCTGAGTGGAAGTAAGTGTGGCTGCGACAACAAAGGGCCGTGTTTGCACTGCTCCCTGCATCGATTTCACAGGAGTAGTTTGAAGCCACAGCCCAATTTAAACTGATGGGTGTACTCCAAAGGACGGGCTTGCTGTGAGGAGGAAGGTAAATTCTTCTCCTATTAGGTCGAGTGGAAAATGTTTCACAGCCTGTTTATCAAATAAATATTCACAAAGACGCTCCGAACTCGGAAACCCACTGGGATTAAAGTGTAACCGTACCTCTCAAATACAAGCTGGGATTCCTGGAAACGCTGTGAGCTTTTGACTTCGTGCCACCTGTTGTTTTCCTGCTGCCCCCTTCAGCTCCCTCCCGACTTAGAGCAAACCCAAACATGCTTTACTGCGCTGGACCACTCTGCTTGTTTTTGTGCCTCAGAGCAGCCTGAAGAAGCACAGAGCAATTGTTTGCTTCCTGACGTGCTCCACGTGGGCTCGGTTCAGCGAAGGGCTGGCTGAGCTCGGTCCAAGTCTCTGTAATCCCAAGGGCTCTATTGGAGAGCTGCGCAGGGGTGCTGCAGGGTGAGTGCTGCTGCCTGAAGGGCTGGTGCGCCCTGCACTCAGCTCTCTGTCTGCAGCTGCAACTAGTGCTGCATGCAGTGCTAAAGCCATCCAGTGCTGACTATAAGTTACCTTCATAAAGCACCGACATCTGCTTCAGCTGCAAATGGGATGTTTCCAGGGGTGAGAGTGGATGCAGAGGTGGGGAATTTGACTGTTATTGGAGCTGCCCTCATCTGTGAGCAAACCCAGATGGGCTCCTCAGTCCCTAGCATTTATTTTTCACTTGAGCTACTTTTACTCCAGATCCTTTCTCAGTCAGGGCAGCGTGCAGCATCTTAGCCTGCCAGTGCTTTCCGGTACAGATGGATAACCCAGTGGCAGAGAGGGGTTAAGCGACTTGTCCAAGGCAGATGAGTCAGTGCCAGAGCTTCGAATAGAAACTAAGAGCCTTGGCTCCCAGTCCTGGCTCTCGTTGCTCAATCTCTCTTTGAAGCCTTGTCATCTTACACTCTGAAGCTAATGCTGGCCGAAGAGAAGCAGTGAAATTTGTTTCCAGGCTGTGATACCTAAGGAGAAGAGAGTGGGGAGAGGAAAAGACACCTGGAGGCAAATTGGTTGTGGAAGCAGCAGTAATTTGTGCTTTAAAGCCTGGTTCAGCAATAGGTACTAAAATCTGATCTGCCACCTTTGAAGCCATGGAAGTGTAAACTTAGGAGCCAGTCGGTACAGACCTAGCCCTTTTCCAGTCGGTGCTAAAGGAGAGAGGCAATCTTAGCTTTGTTACCTGTCTTTTTTTCCTGTAAAATACCCTCACAGTGGGATTGGGAACCTGGGAAGTCAAACTGAAAGTAACCAAGTAGCGGCAGGAAGGGTTAAATCACATTTTAGCTCTTCCTGAAGGAAGGAGAAATGTAATCAAGCTAGTGAAAGGTTTGGCCGATGTCGCATTCGTATCACATGCTCTGTATAGGAAAAGTCAGTGGGGCTGGATTTGTTTGAAGAGAGTGCAGTGCTTTGCAGCAAACTGTCTGACGTTCCCCAGCTGGGGCTGGCTGGGATGCTGCTTGGAGCTGAGCATTCCGTTTGGAGCCAGCCCATGTTGGGAGGAGATGGAGAGAGGCAGAGAAATGAAGGCTGGTTTGTTCCTGTGTGAAATAACGCATCCATCTCATGTGCCAGCTGTAGCACGAGGAAAGCAAGATGCAAACGGACAGAAGGCACCTGGAAGCTGCAAACATGGCTCAATTAATGCAGCTCTTTTCTGCCCTTTGCTTCCTTTCTGAAACTCTCCCTTCGGGAAGGGCTGGGAGCTCTGGCAGGCAGGCTGGATATATGTTGAGTAACTAAAACACAGAAATATTAATACTCCAAAAAAATAACATTGGCTTCTGAAGAGCATTTCGTGTCCAAACTCACTCGGTGCTCTCACCCCCTTACAGACTTAGCTGCCCTGTGCAGGAATTGTCAGGTAATTTATAGAATCTTCATGTTCATTTGTACAAGCCTTCATTTCCTGTTGATTTACAGCCAGATTCAACTCAGACATTGCAGCCCAGATGAGATCAGAGTTGAACTCGCAGCCACTGCTTCAGCAGAACTACAGAGAACATGCTTGGGGTTTGCTTTCACTTCGGTCTGTGCTGAGGTACTTCCCTGAACCAGGTCACACACACCCGTTTATTTTGGGTAGGAAAAAAGACTGACATTTTTAACTTGCCCGCTTTGTATATCGAGGCCTCACAGCGTAAACCAGTCCTGATGGAAGTGCCCCTTAGCCACGCATTTGGTTTATGGAGGTCACAGAAGTGTGGATCTAGTGAGTTTTCCTGGATTTTAGTCATAATATTCACAGATTCACTGGAGCTCTGTTCCACTGTGCTGTGGATGTGAAAATTCAGTCCTCCTTCCTCACCGTAAAGGAATACGGTCATTTGGATAGCAGCCACATCGTTGCCTTTCCTACAGCTGGTGTGCCGGTAACCCACGCACGAACCAGATTGGGAACATAAGTTACGACTTCTCTTTGATTTTCCCGGGGCTTTTTTGCACCATATTAGCAGAGCATTGCTATAGCGGCGTAAAATTTGTCCTTAATGACTTGCGAGCCTGCACTGCATTAACTAAGGGGCATTTCGACCTTTTAATCAAAGCAGTGTTTCTGGGGAGCAGGTCCCTTGCCGTGTGCTGTGTGTATTTCCTTCTGGGGGAGGAGACACTCAGCGAGGGGCTTGTCCTGGCACCTGGGACAGCCTGAGCAGGGCTGAGCTGGGGGAGAAGCTGCTCCCCAGTGCCTCAGAGGTTCTGCCAGGTTCACGGGGTGTATTTCAGGGAGCTGATGGCTTTGCCAGGAGAGCTGGGGCATCCTGCTTTGCGTTCAGGAGCGCGTTGGCCGTGCAGCAGGTAGGCAGCCCGACCGAGCCACGGTACTTCACAGAACCCACTCTGCTATCTCTTATTATTCAGCAAGTTCTCAAGTGTCTGGTGAGCGTCTCCGTTTGGAGTGCCTCGCTCTCAGCCTTGCCAGGAATATCAATGACTGGTCTAAATTCCCAGCAGGCACATGCTCTGCTTCTTGTGACTTAATGCACCGTGTATTTTTTTATTTTAGTTTTCTAATCGCTTACCGCTCTCTCCACTGATTTGGGCCAGAAAGGAACCAGAGGAAAGGACGGGGGATTTTTGCTAGGCCTCGTTGAGCCCATATGAGGTGGAGAGTTACTGAACTGTTTGAAGGCTGTAGGAATTCCAAGGGCAGCTTGCACGAAGAACAGCATTAGGTGGAGTCCTTCACTCAGTGCTGTTGCTGAGGCAGCAAATGCAGGTGGTTGGCACAGGGTCTGCTTCCAAAGTCAGTGCCTGGGCAGAGCACGTGGTGCTGTAGTCACCCCAATGGTGCACTGGGTCAAAGGTGGTGAAAGATGAGGAAACGTTTGAAAGAGTAAGTCCTCGTACAGTGTTTCTGTGCATTACAAATCACTGTAACGTAGCTCAGTGCTCACAGCATTTTCAGCTCAGGTCCTTTGGAATCAGAGAAGCCATGTTTTGTAACTTTTTCTGGGATCCTTTGTATTTACGTGTTTCCCCTGCAGACAGCTCTGAAAAACTCATTCTCTGGGTAAAGCACTGTCCAGAAACCTCCACACACGTGTGACCCGCTCTTTCTAGTTGTAGGAACTATGTGGGGATAGGGAAGCTATCTCTGGCATAGATTTCTCCTGTGACACGTGCTAAAACACACTTCAAATCGCTGTGTGTGAGCTCAGTGGCCAACCTACTGAGCCAGCTTGCTCAGTAGGTTGCTCAGGTATTCTTCTTGTTTATCCAGGAGAAGTAAATTGTCTGTTTCTCCTCCTGACCGTTTCAGGCATCACAACAGGATCCGAAGCGTTGAAGCAAGTCAACTGAAGCCCTACGTTGCCCTGGAAACGTTGGACCTGAGTTTCAATGACATCACGGAAATCCGAAACGGCTGCTTTCCACAGGGACTCCACATCAAGGAGCTGTGAGTTTCTCTTGTTGGGAACGGCTTTTGTTGAGTTACCACAGCAGAGAAAAGGGCCTCAGACCTCTTAAAAAGAGGGAAAGGAATGAGACAGAAAGCACGGGGTTGTTTGTAAGTTTTCTTGAAGTGCAAGGGAGAATCAGATTGTCCCCACTGTGAGGGTGTTTCTTGGGCTTTCTGGTTTTGTTTTCTAATATACCTGTAAGGAACATCGAATGTTGTTTGTGCTGCAGAGGAACCTTGCAGCAGAGGAAAGTATCCTGCATATCCTTCAGGTGTGTGGGTCTCTTTTTGCTGAAGATCTAGAAGCCAGAGCCTCTGTCTGCAGAGCAGTATCTCTTCCCCAGTGTCCTTGCTGCTTCCCAGATCCACCCGTTTGCATCTGGGGGGAAGAAGGATTATTTTGTCATTACAGTTAAAGCGGCTGTTGAACGTTAAGAACAGAATTCTCTCCTTGGTAATTTGATGAAGGCAGGAGGTGAAGCAGAGCAGTGCTCTCCTACAGAGCTCTCTCCCTGTTCAGGGAAACAGAAAACTCTTTTATGTTCCCTTGAAAAGGTGCACACAGGTGATCTGTTTGCATTAAAGCTTGCACAAAAGTTTCTGCCCATGGTTGTAAGAAGATAGAAGAGGGTACGTATGTGCTGTACCCAATATTTGTCTTTTGACCTATGGAAATAGCCTCTGTGGCTAAGAGCAGGTCCAAGTGAGAAAGAGCTCTGGGACAGAGGCTGAGGGAAGAATCTGAAGAGATGGGGAACGGATGGAGTCATCTTGCAGTGCAGCGTTCTCTGGTTTCTCGCTTCTGCTCCAAACTTTCTGAAGTAGGAGGGCGTAGAGATTGCAGCACACCTCTGCCTTTGTTGTATGGCTCTGGGAAAGGCACTGTGCTTGTTGTGCAGCCAGAAACCCAACTGAATTGAAACCACCTCTGTAATTCCACCAGCCTGCCTGGAGAGCAACTAAATGCTGATAAAAGGAGATTTCTGACAGAACTGTTCATTTTTCTGCTGTGATTTATTGCAGCTACCTGGGGAGCAACAGAATCAGCACCCTGGAGCCTGGTGCTTTTGATAGTCTGTCACGGTCCCTGCTAACACTTCGTCTGAGTAAAAACAGGATCACTCAGCTTCCTGTCAAGGCATTCAGGCTGCCCAGGCTGACACAACTGTGAGTAGAAATTGTGTGCTTTAATTAAGCTCGCTCCTCCTTGATGGAGACTGAATGTCCGTGGGGATATGTGCACCAAATGTCACCCTTCTTCACCCGCTATCTGCAAAACTTAGAATGCACTGTGCAGTAGTAAAGAGAGGGTCCTTTTCTTCCTCTGACTCCTGACTTCTCAGGCCATTCTTTTGATCAAGGGAGAAGGGATGGATGCTGCAGCAAACAGCAGCATTGTGTGTGCTGATAGCGTCCCCTTGAAAGCTGCTGCTGCCTGTGGCACAAGTGAGGTTTAGAAGATGTGTCTGTTGTGAGTGACAGAGCTCAGCCACCACGTTCAGATTTCAAGACCACACAGGTATCTTTATGTGGCAGTAAAGAAGCAGTGATGGAAGGTTGTTAAACTGTGCAGTGGTATTTAGGCAGAGAAAATAACACTCCAGATGAGTTAGCACACGTCGTTATTGTCCTGCCTGCAGTCTGCATGGCAGTTGCTGCGTGGAGACGCGGGGACATCTGCAGCTATAAGTATGCTTTATGATGAATAGCAGCTCTAACGGGTGAACTTTTCCCGTTGGCTTTTTCTGCTGGAGGAGCGGTCCCAGCCTGAGGCCTTGTGCAGTTTTTCCGTCACATTTGATGGGTGAAAGTTCAGCCTCTGTCTGTTAACAAAAGCTCCACAAAGGCTGCTGGAACCCACACCTCTGCACGGCAACCTTTTGTCTGAGAGCCAGGTCCTTGAGATGGGCCTGATGAACGGATGTGCATTTGTGCTTGTATACGTGTAGGATTCGTAGCCAGATTGTGTAAAACAGCAGCATCTCGAGAGCCTGTCGCCTCTCAGTTGGAAGTTGCTGTCCTTTAGCTGAGAGCTTGCAATACAGTGTGTTTGCACTGTGTGCAAAAGTGTAATAAACCGAGGGTCAACTCAGACTGTGTTTTCAGTGAAATTCGGAGCGATTGGTTTTCTTAGACTCTTAAGACAGTCTCACAGCTGGCTGTTTACCCTATAGATAAACAGGAATGAATAGCAATTTATACAGACTGGATGTGTTGTAGAATCTGTTGTGTACAGTTCGCTTTCTGGCAAAGCATAGTTCAGTCATAGCCTAGGAAGCATGGTCAGGCAACAGTCCTAATGACTGAGAACTTCCCAGTCGCATACTTGACTTTAGATACTCTCAACATCAGTGCAACTCTGGCATTGTTATTTTAATGCAGTTAAAAAGTAAGCTTTAAGTTCACATCTTCCTCATTTTTCCGAAACTGTTTCTCATGTTCTGACCTTATTTTGTTCAGCACAACCACTGAACTTTTTGCACGTGCAAAAAGGTGTTCTGTTTGAGAAGCTCTGTCTTCAGTGTACGGTGTCACTGAAGTTCTCTACTGATGCTGTGGTACTGGAATTTCACCTGGCGTGTCCGACAGCCCGCGGAGCTGTTCCACGTGGGTTGGTGAAGAGTGCTCTGATGATGTTGGTATCATTATTCTGGAGAGAAAGAAAAGACTTTCCAAGACTTAAAACTTCCCCCTCGCTCAGTGGAGAAATTTAATGAAGCAAGCTGAAGATTTTTGTACAGCTAGAATACTAAGACTGCCTTATTATTGGAAACAAGTTGTTCCAGTCTTTATTAGTTTCTTCTAACAGGAAAAAAAGCTTTCTTTTTTTTTTTTTTTTGTCAGGGGAACTGAGAGCATTCTTCTCAAACTTGGCCATAAAACTCCCACTTGGGCTCCATACAGCACCCGTTTGTTTGGGAGTGCATTTTTACAGGGCTGTTAAGAACTCCTGCAAAACCCGGGGCTGCAGGGAAAAAAAAAATGCTGATGGTTCATTGTGTTTGTTCAAATGCTGTGAAAACTGGTGAAAAGGATAAATGGCTTAAAAGGTATTCAGAGGAAAGAGGGTCGAAGAGGAATTGCTGCACTGTCTGTGTTATTTCTCAGCAGTGAAAGTCTGTCCCAGGGTGAGTTTGTTTAACAGATGACACCCAGCTGACTTCCCAGGCTAGCTCTGCGACTGAACGTTTCCGGTGTGCTTTGCTCTCTCCTGGGAACTGTTGATGGAGGAAGTTGTTGGCATTGCTGTCCCCATTGTGTGCTGCACAGATGATTTTATGACAAAGGACTGGGATTTAATGTACTTGCATGGCTTTGGCAATTTTAGGGAGCTGAACCGGAATCGCATCCGCCTGATTGAAGGCCTGACATTCCAGGGACTGGACAGCTTGGAAGTCCTGAAACTGCAGCGCAACAACATCAGCAAACTGACTGATGGAGCTTTCTGGGGGCTGGCCAAGATGCAAGTTCTGTAAGTTGGAAAGCTACGTTCTGTTCTCTCAAACTGCACAGACTTCACCTGTTGATTTGTTCTTCAAATTAGCGGAGACGTGTGGGCACTGGTGCCACTGCTCACTCTTCTTTCTGCATCCCGCACGCACTGAGCTCTGCAGAGCTGCAGCAGCCTTTCAGCTGACCCACTGTTAGCTCTCTGCTCTGCCAGGTGTTCAGTAAAAAATGCTGTCTTTCAAGCTGTGGCAGTATTCCTTTGCGAGTTTCCCAATTTGAACATTCAGCAAGTTCTCAATTGGGCTTTAAATAAAAGTTCCTCTGGCTCCTGTACATTTCTTTCAACTGATACATGGAAACTATGTGTCGCAGACCTGATTGTTCTGCCTCTGGGGAAACCTAGAAACTGAGCTGGTTTAATCTCAGTGATGCGTTCTTTCCGTAGGAGAGCGCAAATAGAAGAGTCATTGCAGAGAAATGCTCGAAATCTTGTAACATGATTGGCTTTCAAGTGTGTTTGCAAAGTCACGAGTGATCAAGGCGGTTTCTGGAAGCTGCTGTCACACAGCTGAGGCTCTGCAAATACAAACTTGAATGGGATGCTTAGCCCAATTTACAGGCAGCGGAGCGTACCTCTGCAGTCACACCTCGTTCTGGGCTTTAAGCCCTCAGAACATCCGTGCTTGGCAGCTTGTGTGCTGGTGGCAGAGTGTTGTGCCTTCCTAGTGGGAGGCTGTGTGGGGCTGTGTTGGTAGAGGGCTTTGTGCTAAGAGAAGACCTTAGGCCTTTCCCTTGTGTTGCCCTAGAATTTCTGTCCCTCACTTGCCCAGGAAATGCCTGTGCTGGGGTGTATCCACGTAGGTATGTAGAAACGTGGGCAGGAATAGCTGAGATACCAATCCTCGTTGGAGATTCTTCATTTTCTGAAATTGTTCAGCATTTGATCAGTGCTGCACGTCCGTCAGTTCCTTCCAACTTTTCTCCACAGGCACCTGGATTATAACAGCCTGACAGAAGTAAACAGCGGCTCGCTCTATGGCCTTTCATCTCTCCACCAGCTTCACCTCAGTAACAACTCCATATCCCGCATCAACCCCGACGGCTGGAGCTTCTGTCAGAAGCTGCATGAGCTGTGAGTTGTTTCCCACTGTGGCTGTTCAGTCACACAATGGGATGCTAATGTAATGCTGGCAGGCAAGGGGAGTAAGGACTCTACAGCTGCTGCTGTATAAACATGTAGAAATGCAGGAAGTGATGCCCTTGTTATTCATGATGTTATGACCTTCAGAGCACCTGTTTAAAATACCTCTGCACCAGAAATGAAGGTTAGAATTGACTGAAAGCGTGCAGTGCTGAAGAACCTGGAGAGTTTGTGACCTGTGGCTTTACCATGGCTTTTTATCTAGCTCGTTAGGAGACACGCTGCTTGCTGTGTGACTGTGCAGCCTGAAGGAAGTTTTGCTTTGTCCTCTGTATTTACAAAGGACAATCTTGTTTTTAGCTAGCAGAGATCTGGCTCTTTAGAGGCACTTCTTTCTCCTATTTACACTTCACCCTTCCTGTCAGGTTCAGTTGTCGAGAAGGAAATGCATTGGCTTTGCTCTCCTGAGATTTCCAGCTGCGAGTATGGTCTCTTTGATAAATGAAAGAAACCCTTGCTGTTGTGGAAAGCCCCACAAAGGGTGTCTTTGGGGTCTGTGGCACTGCTTAATGCCTTTTTGAAGAGGCACACATGGATGCTTGCAGCATTTACAGAAGTAGCTGTCATCCCCTCGGTGGGACTGTGGATAGATTCACTTTTTTCTTTGGAGGACTTGACACATGTGGTTAGTGGAACTGTAATTCATTCTGCATGATGCTCAGAAATCTCTTGTTAAATATCATTAAGGATTCTCCTCTCCACCAAGAGCACAGAGCTCTCTGTTTTCAGTGGCTTGCTCAGGACTCAGACTGCAGGTCTCTGTCTGCCCGTCCAGCTGCGAGTCCCTCATCTTTTGGATTTGGATTCAAAGTTAGCTGGTCCTGACACATGTGGTTCCATTAAGTTTAGAAGCTCTTGAATAAATATTGTTGCACACTGACCCACTATGATATTCTGTTAAACCCAAATTATTCATTCAGATGTGGAGTTTTCTTTTGGCACAGGGAAATATTTTTGTTGTTAGTTGAATACATATGCGATTGTTTAATTAACTAATTTTTCAAACTGTTGTGAAATTGTCCATGCCTGAAGGGTTCTTTTGCTTGGCCCTGGTGCTGTAGATGGCTACAGTTCCTACACGTGCAGATCAGCAGCTGATATTTTACTAGGTTAAGGTAGTGTCAGTGCAGAAATCTTCAAGGCAGTGAAACAGCACTGTGCCTCACCCGTGAGCTGCTTAAATCTGAAACATCGAAAAAGAGGGGTCTGTATTTCTAAGGCACTCACAGCTGGATCTCTGGAACAGCCAAATCCGGTCACTACACCACTGTAGTCATGGAGCCCCGGGAGCTTTCTGCTCTAAGGGATCCAGTGTCCAGTGGCTGTGTTGAAGCTCAGTTTCACAGTGAGTTCCAGTGGGATGGGTCGGTCCCATCTGCGTTTTGCAGAGCTTATGTTAGAGCTCCTTTAGGGAGAACCATGCTTCTCTCTTCTACCTGACACTGTCTTTGCAAACCCTTTAGGTTTAGTTGAGAAGTTGCATATGGTGGTGGGTCATTATGTGTGGACTGGGATCTCCTGCTGACAGTGGTGAGCTGTTCTGGCTTAGAGGCACTCATCTGCAGGAACCATGGAACCCCCAAGCAGGGAGGCCTCATTTGATCTGGTGCAGAATGGAGCTGGCTTGGGAAAGGCCTGGTGGAGGTGGTAGGAGGCACTGAGGCACACTTGGCCTGGCAGGCAGGGTTGCACTAGTGCAAGGCCAGAGACGACGACGTTAGCTGAGATTGGAGAGGTGATTATGTGGGTGTTAGCACACATCTCTGCAAAATATCACAGGCTGTTGCAGGTGTTGCCTTTAGGGTAAGGCTGCTGCAGAGAGCTATCAGATACTCCTAGCTGAAACTCCCACAGCAAAAGAGTACTTGTAGGAGAGGTCTGCTCTGAAATTGAAGGGTGAGGAAAGGAAGCCGTAGATACACCAAAGCTGTCTGCACGTGCTTTGAATGTGTATGCTACATTCTTATTCAAAGATCCTCGTTCCCCTATTGCTAAATGTCCTGGGTTTCACTGTTCAGCTTACTGCTCGTGGTTGCACAGGGAATTAATGTCTAAGTCCTTGAATGAAAAAAAAAGAAAGGTGGCCAAACTTCTGCTGACTTGTGGTGAGGGAAGAGATGACCTGAGGGATGAGCTGTCTGTCCTTCAGTTCCTGGGAGAAAATGTGACTTCAAGTCTCTGGTTTGATGTAAAACCTACCAAGAAAGGGGAGCACTTGCCTTCTTGTGGGGCTGATTGTACTCACCCATCAGGTGCTAAGGCATCAGTATAGTAGCAGAATGCACTGCGGGAGCATAGGATTTCATCAGATGTAAATGAGGAATTGGCTTCTGGGGATTTTCTTCAGAAGATGTCTCACTTCTTACCTATCGTTCTCCAGAGGGAACGACATGAGTTGGATGTTCCTGGTCCAGAAGTGGCTGACAGCAGGAGCTGCAGCTGCACAGCACACTGCTGGCTAACTGCTTCGTGCATCTCCTCAGTGTGCTGCTTCCTGAGCTGCTCTCCCTCTCCTGTGCCGGGCCAGAAGGGCCGTGTGGGCAAACCATTCCCATTTGTTCGTTCCAGTGGTTTCCTGCTGGCAGGGAGATGAGAAGGGGCAGCAGCAGGGGCCTGCTGACTGCTCTCAGCCCACATCATGCAAACCACCAAGGAGGGAAACGCACTCTTTGACAAATTGGCCCTTCCCACTGGAGGAAGCAGAGGCCTTATGTGTTGAAGGAGGTCACCAGCAGGTGTGTTCACTCCTGAAACCTTCCACCTGGCAGCAGCCATTGGGGCAGAGCCTGCTGCTGCCATCCGTCTGGAGCTGACGTCGGGAGGAACGGATGGGAACATGCTTTCACCAGTTGCAGCAGGAACCCTTCTGTGTAGAATCAAAAGGAAATATTTTCTTCCTCAGCCAGGTTTAGAATTACTTTTGAACACTTTTTTTTTTTTGGTTGTTTTTTAAAGCCAAATTCTTTAATCGCAGGTGAGGACATAATTTTGACCAGATGCCAGTGCTTCATAACTAACGCTACAACTTCTTTAGGAATGTTGTCCCATACCTTCTTCAAACTCATTAATCTTGCTGATTTTTTTCCAAAGCTTGCCCTCTGCCCACTCACACAGCCAGGAGATAGACAGCCTGCTTGCCAAGTAAATGACACTCTCAGTGCTTCGGAGCATGTGTCTGTTTTGATGTAGGTTTTGGCTTTTCAGTGATTTTTTTTGCAAGCCTCAGACACGTTTGTGGAAGCAGGCTTGTTAACAGGAAGGACTAGAAAAGGAATTTGGAGGTTTGGAACTCGGTGTGATGGGTTTTTTTTTTTCTGTACAGTGAAGGATTTCAGTGCTTATACAAAGCAGCACTCCACTTTTTTTGGACAAGTTAGCAGTCCAAAGCCTCATGATTTTGAAGGCACTTGTGCACCCGAGTCACTAAGGTATTTTCTAAAATCCTATGCAATTGCACTTTATCGAGGGAGAAGCTTGGGAAAGTGTGAGTAGCAGGATGCACCTGAACGCAGAAAGAAAGAATAAAACCGATGGGGAAATGAGGAGAAAAAAAAAATAATCAACAACCCTCCAATATTAGTCACTCGGAAGTGGAGATGATTTCACACAGCCTCTGTGCTCCTCGACAGAGGGGAGCGGGAGGGAAGGCAGCTGTTCTACAGTGGATACCTCCTTCCTGTGCATGAAAGGAAGCGTTCAGTTGCCTCGTGGTGAAATGCTTTTGGCTCTAGACTGGGGTGGAGCGGGCTGTGGAGGCATCCACACACACACCCAGGTGCCTGGGCCTTGCTGTGCACAAGTGCAGAACGATAAGGCTCCTGAAGACACTGCCAAGAGCACCTGTGAACATCCAAATCCTTCTGTTTGACATCTCTCCCACCTCGCAGGGTGTAAGGAAGGGGGCTCCTTTGTCCTCAGAGGGTGTCCAAACAGTGAGGACTGAAGGCAGCCAGGACTTACAGCCCTTACTGATACCTGAGAGTTACAGAATTCAACCTTCCCTGCTCAGCTGGGGGCTGAGGAGGTACGGTGCTCCCAGGCCCCCACTTGGAGACACGGCCCATGGAGAAAGAGTAGCTCTTCCCCACATGACTGACTGCATCTGTGTTGGTTTATTGCTCTGATTCATTTCTGGACGAGTGTCTCTCGTGCTTAAAAGAACTTCCCCATAGATGGGTGCCAAATGCCTGCTGCCCCATGGTATGGTTTGGGAATATTTGCAGGCTGCAGTGCTATTTCCTAATCAAGCTGCTTTGTATCCACCCAGTATACGCTGCCTCTTGTGAGATTGCTGTGGGATGGGAGGCAGGCACTGGCTGGTGCAGAGGAGTTTGGAACAGACTGGTTGGATGACAAGGGCTGTTGTTTTTCTCCTCAGAATACTCTCTTACAACAACCTCACCAGGCTGGACGAGGGAAGCTTGGCAGACCTCGGAGGACTGCATGTACTACGGCTGAGCCACAATTCCATCAATCATATTGCAGAAGGTGCCTTCAAGGGACTCAAAAACCTGCGTGTCCTGTAAGTTGCTCCCAGCTCGTTGGATAGCACAGTGCCCATCTTCCCTCTTCAGGTCGTGTTCTGCCAAACTGTTCCAAACTGTTCTCCTCTGCAGTTGCTCTGTGCTCCTGTGTCCTCAGCTGCAAACTCCCTCTTGTGCTGCTCTCTTGTGTTTACCCCATCAGTCGAGTTCAGTGAACTCACAGTTTTTAATGCAGTCAGGAGAATTGCAACTGGACCGCTCAGTGCTACAGAGTGCTTTCAGAGTAGAGGGCCCCAAAGTAGAGCTAAAGGAACGTGGGATGGGATCCTGAATGTAGCCCAGCTAAGCAAAAATTCCTAAGGTTTTAGTTCAGCTGACAGCAGAATTCTCTTGCTCTCATACTGACTTTAATTGAAGTTCTTAGAAAAGGACTGTTTCTGTTGGCTCACTCTGCACTCAGAATCTGTGAAGGAAACAGTGACAGTGCTGAAAATCTGCGTGTTGCCTCTGAGTGTGCTGTGAAGTATTTTTGTTGCTACATCTTCTTGGGAAAGATGGCGCTGAGAAGGAAAAAGCAGTGGCAGAACAAATGCAGGGGTTGGGATCTGCTTATATTTCTGGATAGCAGGAGCTTAACAACACTTGAAGCTTCACCCCAGCCTGGAGCCCAGCCGTGGCAGCAGGAAGCTGCTGTGGGTACCCCAGCACACGGCCGAGCCTCCAGGCCACTTGTGTTCAGCAGGCTGACTTCATTCCTTGATACTTCATTCCTCCAACAATCCATTATGGTCTGAGTAATTCAAAGGAAACGGGAACAGAGATCTCTTCCCTCTTTACAGTACTTTTTGCATCTCTCTCCTTTATTGAAGTTCGCAGTGGAGGAAGTGACAGGAAAGTGAGTTTTGGGTTTTGTTTGATTTTTTTTTTTCTTTTTTCTTCTTCTTCTTCTTCTTTTTTTTTTTTTTTTAACTTAGACCAAAGCCTTTCAGGCACTGGGCATTCAGAAAGGGCCTTTGAGGCAGCTGTCAGGACCGGAACTAAAGGTTTCCAAAGAGAAATGGAGGGAAGGGGAGCTGGCCTTCTCTTTGCTCTGCAGTGAATGTGGAGCCTCTTTTATGTTTAGGACTGAGGGGGGAGGAGGAGGAGAGGGAGTGTGTGAGTGAGCTCTAATTTAATAAAGAGAAAGGCCTATTGGGTCCTGCACCTGGTGAAAAAGAGCCGAGCATGCTTTAATTATAGCCCATTGTTGGGGAGCCTTTGGTGGGTGTGAAACTGCTGAAATGTGGAGCTATTCAAATAGAGGTCAGGCCCAGAGACCTCCCAGCACAATGATTAACAAGGCTGCGAGCATTCAAGCTCAGCCAGCCAGAAAGAATAGGAAATTGGCAACAGGGGCTGGGAGAGGAGTCGGAATACAAAGAGAGCAGGGCCAAAGTCCCCCAGTCTTTCTTTTTTTTTTTGTTTTCTTTATTTTCACCCATTTGTTGAGAAGGGTTTTTTCCTCCTTTCTAACACTAAACCTTTGAGTTGTCTCTGGATGAACAAGCAATGCCGTTTTCTTTTTCCTTTTTCAAGAAAACACAATGCGTGGCAGTCAATTAATAAAAGTGCATGTCAGGGGGCTCCTGTGGGCCGTTCCCACCGGGCTGCCTTTGCCATGGGAAAGGGGATGCTGATCCAAAGAGCAGAAGCCGGTGGTGGAACTGAGCAGGAGAAGGGATTTGCTTTGAAAAACCAGATGAACAGAACAGCTGGCATTGGCTTGGCAATGAGGGAAAGTGTAGGCACGTAGCTCCAGGAGGAGCTATCTGCCTCGTCCCACTTCGATAGCACGGGAACTGTCAGCACATCAAAGCAGCTCTCCTGCAACCGTCCGTACCCCACTGAGGTGTTGGGTTTGTATCCATCCCTTTGGCATCGCTGTACCCACACATCACCCTGACATCCCCCGTAAGGCGGGCAGAGGGCAGCGTTCCCCAGGGCTGCTGCTTCGGGTCTCACGCTGAAAGCAGCTGAGAAAGAGGAGCTGTGGCTTTGGGCCATCTCCTTCCCCACGGTTGGTTCTCACACCAGAGGGCTGCAGGCAGCTTAGGTACTGCACGCAGCAGTCACGGCCCCATCCCGGCTGAGGGAAGCGTGTGAAGGTTCCAACGGTGCAGTGATTGCTATTGTTCCCTCATATGGTACTGTGCAGCTGTGTCTCACAGCCCAGGAGTTGTGCTGCCATGCCCGTGCCTGGCATTTTAAAGAACGCAGAGGGCTTTGTTTTAGAAACCTTTTTCTGGTTCTGGTTTTGGTATATTTAAACGGAGATCGACCTGATAGTCGTCTTCAAAAGGTGTGAAAAGAGTACCTGAGGGTTCACGGGGTTATCTGGATGATTTAGGTGGCTCTGTTGTTGGTTTGTGCCAGGTTTTCAGCGTGAGTGATGTAACAAAACCAACAAAAGCCTATTTATTTTTTCTTTCTTTTTACTTAGCATTAGAAATGATAAATTTCTGTCCGTGTTGCTGGGTATTCAG
Organism: Oreortyx pictus; assembly: GCA_036925125.1. NCBI lineage: Eukaryota > Metazoa > Chordata > Aves > Galliformes > Odontophoridae > Oreortyx > Oreortyx pictus. Next base: position 5,167,782 of record JAUPFR010000015.1, read on the forward strand.
TGCTAGCTGGAAATAAAGCAGAGAGGGAAGGACTTTTAAACACACTGTTTGAACAGCTTTTGTGGATCTTTCTGTTTGCTCTGTCTGCTTGTTTTTCTTCGGACCCCTTTGACTCTCATAATTGATGGCGACTTTGAAAGCCAAAAGAAGCTAACTCTGGAAAAGGAATTCTAACTCTTCTTTTTAATGGTTACACAGAGTTGGGCTTGCGCAGCGGTGATAGTGCTTTTCTTTGTTGAACTTTCAAGTTCATTGGCAGAAAAAAAATGCAGCTTTGTAGAAAATACGCCCTCGTCTTCCTGAGATAAAGCTGTAGGCAAATGCATGTAGGCATAGGAATAGCCAAAGCTATCTCAAGTCATGGTAGCAGCATTTAAGGACAGCTGATGAACCCTGGTTGGTCAGATTTAATACATCCTCTGTCCTGGGGGGGTTGGAATCGAGATAGAAAGGGGAGCAGTGCTTTCCTTTGCCTTCAGTGGGCACCACCCAAGCGCTGTGAAATTTCACCATCACAGATTTAGACGCAGACGGAGGGGTCTCCCTGCCTCATTTTATCTACCACTTCCCTTTGGTTCTGTCAGTTTAGTTTTGGGACTGTATGCTCTTTTTTTTCCATTTTTCTGTTTGGGTAAACGAAATCAGGGAAGGACTGAGCCCTATGTGTTTAAAAAGTAGCTGCTGGCTCAGAACCGGGGGGTTCAGCCAGGAAAAAAAGCTTTAGTGTTAAAAAGTGATCAGTATGGCTTTGCTGCAGGACTCAACTAGTTTTGGTAACTGTTATGACAAAGTGGGAAGCCCTTTGTTTGCCCTCCTCAGACTTAGGTTTGTTTTTAGTGATGACCCCTAGGACTTAGGCACCGATTATGAGCTTTCTCTTGTCCTCTCCCCAGGGAACTGGACCACAATGACATCTCAGGCACAATAGAAGACACCAATGGAGCCTTTACGGGCCTAGAAAATCTGAGCAAGCTGTGAGTATCCCTGGTTTGAAGTTCTGCAACGCAGTTGTGCTGTGTGCCTCGGGGGGTGGGTCTCTCCTCTCTGATGCTGTTTTCCTTCCGTTGGAACAAGACAGAACTCCACAGAACATCTGAGGCATGGTAGTTTTGCAGATAAGAGGCAATTCTGGGCCTTGCGAAGCACAGATCCTTGCTTACTGTGTGTCACATACCATAGCTCTGGAACAGGAGAGAGAAACTTGGGCTGTTTTCAGCTCTTAAGATTCATCACAACTGTTCTTTGCTTCCAAAATCAAACAGCAACAAAAGACCCCTTGCAATCTCCAGCAAACCACCGAGTGATGGAGCAAATAACAATAAACAGAGAAAAATCATCCCGTTTCCTGTTACAGCAGAGGGCTGAAGCAGGATTCGTTTCTGTGGGGTACTCTGTCTGAGAGTGATCTTTTGGGCTCTCTTCCATGTGCAGCGACAATAAAAGGCACCATGGGGCACGGGCTCTTAAAGAGATAAAAAGAAACCTAAGGCAAGCATGCGCCTTGCAAATGTTTATTGCTTGCTTGGCCTTCACAACTATTTTCACATTGCTCTGTCTGTGCTCGTTCGTATTCCATTTGAAATCAGTTATATAAATCAGCCCTGTCAGGGAAGCCTCTGATGGCTTGTGACAAACCAAGAGTCTTTCTAATCATTACCTCTTGCCTTTGTTTAAGTTCTCAGCACCCTCCCATCACGCTGTCTCTGATGCTGGGATGGCACAGCTAGAGGTGCAGTAAAAGTACCTCGATGGATAGCAGATGGCCAGAATGAGCCCTGGTGGGCGGTGTATTGTCGTGTTCTCGTCAGGGGCTCCTGGGGGAGTGGGAAGAGCTGTGCAGGACTGGTGGGGCCGTAATGCTTGGATGGAGAAGGTAAAATGGAAGTCACAGACGTAGATGGCTATGGATCATTGCTGGGTCGAAGGAGAGGGGAAACGAGTCTCAGCTACAAGTGAGGCAGAAGGCAGAGATGGACTTGAGGGCAGGCAGAGGATGTGTGGCAGGGAGAGAAGCTGGTAGGAATTTGTGTGTGTGAGCTGGGAAATCTTCCCTCAAGTTGCTGGAGAAGAAAAAAACAGAGGTGGCAGATGTGGTGGGTGGGAGAGTCCTTGGCTGATGGTGCTGAGCTCTGTGGTTTATCTGACGATAACTATAGAGTACACGGGAGCGGTCAAAGGGGCAGTGGGAGCTGAGGCTTTGTCCAGAAGGACTTGTAGTGCTCTGAGCCTGAAAGGAGTGCTGCTCTGACAGAGGGACACGAGAGAGGAGAGGTTGCTGTCCTGCTGGGACATCACCACGGGGCATCGCTCCCACTGTCATGGAGTAAGAGTGGTGCTCCTGCACACCGGAGTGTGTTACAAGCACTGGGTGCAGCAGCAGAAAAGTGCAACAGCCAGAGGGGAGAGCACCGGGGGAAAGAGTTCCACATCAGGACTGACTCAGTGACCAGGAGGAATGAGCACCGGTGAGCTGTGGGGGTCAGGCAGAGGCCAGGAGGAGCAGGACGGAGGCTGTGCCGTGCAGCCTGACCTGCTCGTGGAGCACAGGCAGCAGCTCCGAAAGGCGGCCGGTTTTGTGTGCTGCTCTGTATGAGGCAGGAGCTCGTGCAGGTGTGAAGAAGGCTGAGTTTGCAGCAGACTCCATAGCCTGGCACCAGGTTGGTCCCTGGCAGACAGGAGAGGTTTGGTTACACAACAGCAGAGCTGCCGCGGGGCGGAGAAGCAGCAGGTTGTACCTTTGCTGGGATCGTTCGTTGTCAGGGCCAGAAGAAAGCCTCCAAATATGAGGTGGTTTCATTCCAGAGCATTCTGGGCACACCAGGGAGAGTTCACTTGTAAAGCAGCGGGTTCAGGTCCGCTCTAGCTCATCAGCACTTAAATCCCAAACTCGTAATTTCATCTAAGGCTGAAGTGAGTACCATTCTTGCTGGCGGGGCTTTTTTCTTAAATAAAGTCCAACAGCAGCCTCTACAGAGAACGTTTCACTGCCTGATTTAAAGCCTGCATTTAAACCGTCAATAGGCTTTAAATGCATTAGCATACAAAAAATAAATGGGCACTTCAGAGGAGACCTTCCAATGAATTAATAATCACCTCAGCTCTGTGGAGATTGCCTTAAAAGCTGCTCCCCTTTGATCTGGCACAGATTAGCCTGTGAAAGGATTTAGCGGGGAGAGGGTTGTTCGCTGAAATGAAGGTGTTAAACTGAGAGGTGGGAGGCCAGTCACTTTAGCCTTCCCTGAATTATATATGAAGCTGTCCAGGATGGAGAGCACAGGCCTAAATTAAAATGTTTCTTCAAGAAGGGGAGTCGAGAAGCGCCGAAGCATGAAAAGCATCAGTGGAATCGCCGGGGAGCAACCGGTTCCCTAATTATTCAAGCTGCTCAATGTAACCGGTTTTTTTTTTTTTTTTTTTTTTTGTTTTTTCTTGATGGCTCACTCAGTGACTGAGATCTTCCTGCAGGTGCAGAACTGGCTGGAGGAGAAAATGCTGCTTTCTAATGAATTGCATGCCTGGCGTCTAATTACACTTATGCAATCACCGGGAGAGAGCGGGTCGCGCCCAGCTCTTGCTCGCAGCAGCACGGCTGGGGACTGCAGCAAGCGGACGAGCAGCAGGGCTGTGTGCCACGGCCCTCGCAGGGGCTGCTGGCTTCGAGCCACTCTGGGGTCAGAGAAGCGTCTGTTTGAGATCTGAAAGGCAGAAATGAGTTTTCTGGGGCATGGTGTTACTGCCGTACGGTGTGGATTGCTCACAGATGAAGTTGTTTGCATGTGGAGTGCTCAGAGTGCCAGGATTCCTGCTTACCTCTGCACAGAGATGTTGATGGAGTCAGTATCTTCAGTTTTCAAAGAAGGGGCCCTGGGCTGTCTGCTCTGGTACCAGATCTGGAGGTTGGTGGCCCTGCTTGCGGGAGAGGGGATTGGAACTTGGTGATCCTCGGGTCCCTTCCAACCCAAACCATTCTGTGATTCCACATCTACTGGAAACAGCAAACACAAACCTCCAGTTATCCAATCCAAGCTCAGCTTAGCGCTCCTTTAGGATTACGGCTCCAGAAATTGCTGCATATGGATGCAGACATATGGGCAGAGTTTGCATTCAGTAAATTATTTACTGTATCAGTCATTCTAATGGGGTTTCCAAAGCCTTCATTAATACAAGATACCTTTGACCAAATTATGGTACCCATGATTGCCCGCATCTTTCGGTGCTTGGGGTATTTAGCCATAGAGCTACATGTTCTCTTGCAGCAAATAGGACTTCTGATGCACTCATTTTGACGCTGTATCAGAGTGCTCAGTGAAGCTCATGAGATATTTAGAACGATGTTTTTAGAGTGGGTTGCAGCTATCTGCAGCCTTGATGAGCCCCATTTTTCCTTACTGCCCAGTGTGACATGTGCACACAGACTGGGCAGATGTAAGAGCTCATTTGATGGCCAGCCATGCTCCATCTTCTACTGCAGCCTCCTTTCCACTGCTGTCAGCAAGCAGTGCCATGATTGTAGTCTTATTAGCATGTGGATTGCACCCTGTATTTGAAGGAAAAGTCCAAAGCAGCTCCTGATGTGCCAGTCTGTGCGCTGGATCCGTTAGTAATGACTTGCATTGGATGCCACGTGAAACAAGACGTGATAAACAGACAAACCTCACGCAGAGAGAGCATGGGGAAGGAAAGAATTTCCTAATTAATGACATTGGCTGATGCTTCTGTAAAAACAGTTGAGGAGATGATCCATTTCCTATGAGCCCTGACCAGTCATTGCTGCTCAGTGTTTGTAGAAGCCTCTGAATGCCAGCTGGGCTGCGAGCACTCAGCTGGCTCCTGCCTGCTGGTGATGGTGGTGGGCAGGAACGCTCTGTGGCCACAGACACTCTGTCTTTAGGTCTCTGCACATTACCTTTTCTCTCCTTCCCTTTGGCCCTTGAAATTACCGCTCTGCTGTTATTTATTGTACAATCCTGCTCTGCTGCTGTATTTAGCAGAGGCCCAGGAGGGAGGTCAGCACTCACTTCGGTTGGGCGCTGCATGCACGCAGCCTGGAGGCAGCCCCAGCCCTTGTGTGAGGATGGCCAGGCAGCAGGGGAGAGACTGCCTCTCTTTCACTGTGCGGGAAGAAATCAGAAATGAAAAGTGTTTCAGGAAGAGACCAAAGTCTTGTTAAACTGTCGTTGCGCTTAATCCTGTCCGAAGCCAGCCTTCAAAGAATAGAGGGGACCTTCTGTTACTCAGCAAGCTGGTTTCCAGGCACTGGAGCAAACCTGCCTCTTTACATGATATGGCACATTCCCTTTTGTGCTGTCATCACTATTAAATTCAAACACAGATAAAAGGATTTAATTTCAGGAGTGGGAAAGCGAATGTGCTTCAGCCCTCTTAATCTCCGCGCAGTTCAGATTTCCCGGGACTTGCACTGAGAGCGTATATCAGATAAAGCCACGCTAATTGTGTGCCTTCTTTTTCTGCCTCCCTCTCCCCGTTTTCTTTCTGTTTATCTGGCACTGGATGTTTGGAAACTGCAGAACTCTGTTTGGAAACAAGATCAAGTCGGTGGCCAAGAAAGCGTTCTCAGGGTTGGAGGCCCTGGAGCACCTGTGAGTAACCCACCGTGCCTCGGAGTTTGGGGAGGGGGGTCTGCCAAAAGAGAGATCTGCTAGCAATTTAATAGTGTCTTTGTAAACTGAGAAGCCAGTCCATTTGTGGGGGCCACCTGCTTCCTTCTCATTACAAGTCAGCCTCAACTTTGGCCTTTTTTTGTGCCAGAACAAAGTTACAGAACATATGGTAAATCTGCACGCTCTTAATTTTTCGGTTTGTTCTTGGATGAGCATCGCCTCGACTTGCACATTGCTCTTTGGAGGCTGTTGGCAACCAAAGTGTGCTATTTCAGATGGAGCTCACTCTCTTCCTCCCTTGCCCTGACTTCTCCCTAAATCTGGGCAGTGACACGTGCTGCAAGCAACCGCTGACGGCACAGGCACCACACATCCCCACTCAGCACAGCTGCCTCAGAGCCGTTTGCAAGAAGCACATTTTGGCTGCCACCATGCAGTTTTTTTTTCTGCGATCCGAGGCTGATGACTCCAGCAGTGACTCGTGAATAGCTTCCTTTCTGAATGAAGACACGGTGGGGTATCTGTGACTTCGCTTTCGGTGTTTCATTGACTGTGAAGAAACGTTGTGAGCACTGAGGTCGCAGTGACTGCCTGGCCCGGGGTGCCTTCCCTGCTATGTTGGTGCTGTGTGGAGATTTCCAAGGCAAGCAGAGCTGCCACTGCTCTGTCCTGCACTTCACTTCTTAAATGCAAGCCCGAAATCTGACACTGCCCTTTTCAGAGGACAAGTGAATTTTGTGAGTTAGCGGTAGTTGAGAGGGAAGCTTTTAAGAACGCATTCTTTAGGAAACATGGCTGTGTAGGGATTTTGTCACGGCCACGATATCCCTGTTGCTCACTTTGCCTTTGGCTGTGTTCTGCAGGAACCTGGGAGACAATGCCATCCGCTCGATCCAGGCGGACGCCTTTGCTAAGATGAGGAGCCTGCGGCAGCTGTAAGTAACCAGGCTGTACCCAGCAGGAAAGAGCACACGTCTTTCTTGCCCTGGATGTGAGAAGTAGCACGTTATTTCCAGTGGGGTGTTATTCCCATGACCGTTCATTTATTTCCTCCTCTGCGGGGTATTTTTACACACGAGTAGCTGTCACAGGAACATCTTGAATTTAATAGTGAGTGAAATGAGATCATCAGAACAGGTTCTTCCAGCAGGTTCGCATCTGTGTAACGATTCATCTCCACTCAGGAAGTCCAGCCCAGGTCCTTTTAGCCGCCTCTCCTTCTCACACTGTCACAGATAGAATTCCCAGTGGCCCATCTGCTCCTCTGCTGTACCTATGTTTAGAGTTCACATGCAGTACTGGCATTTCAGTGGTAGCACCACTTGAACTGAATCCCCTCGTCACCCAGCCTTCTGGTGTGAAAATACAGATGTGTCACTGGAGCTGCTGCTTGTGCTCCAGGCCGGGGCTCTGCCCTGTTATCAGACACTGTTTCCAGTCTTGCCTGGTTTCCTTTTCTCCTCTTCTCCATAAATATTTAATCCACTGTCACCACTCTGAGTGGTGCAGCTTGTGGAAGAAGGAAGCACTTATTTGGTACTCGGGCAAGTTCAGGGTCTTCTTCCTGACTTTGAGAATGGGCATCGGACAACTGATGCTAGCAGTGACACTGAGTACAGTGACTGTGGAGTCAGTAAGATAAGGCTGCATGCCCACTGCCCCTTTAACCACCTTATCTGCTACACTGGCTCTGGAAACAAAACAGAGGAGTAAGACTGATTTGCTCTTATTTAAAAAAATAAGTGAATCCTGAGTCTCCGCTTCTATTTGCACCCTTTTCGTGGCTCAGTTACTGTTAGGATGCTGATAAACACTGCTGGGGACCACTCTGAAAACTGAACAATAGAGCACCATACTGAGGAGTGTCACTGGAGTACAGGAGGGGGCTGTTCTGTGTGGAGATGAAACGCCACTTAACTGTGTGACGTAGGCAGCAGCTTCATTAGTGTCTCGAGGATGACCCTGCAGTGCTTTTCTTCCTTCCGCTCCTGCTGAAGGGAAGGGAGGGATGTGAGGAACACGAATGGGCTGTGAGCTTTGTGGCCCTCTCTTTACACAGGACTCACAGCAGGCTGTGCTGGTTTTGTTTCCCTGCAGCCACATCAACAGCGACAGCTTCCTCTGTGACTGCCAGCTGAAGTGGCTGCCCCCGTGGTTAGTGGAGAAAGAGCTGCAGTCCTTCGTGGTGGCCACCTGCGCCCATCCCGAGTCGCTGAAGAGCAAGAGCATTTTTGCTGTCCTGCCAGAAAGTTTTGTGTGTGGTAAGCCTTGCTCGTGCGTTTTGAGGGTTGTACGAAGGGCAGAACTCACTTGGGAAACATTTTCTTTGACTACCAGCATGTTATTACGAGAGGGTTTCTGTTTTGTTTTGTTATTCAATGGGATCAAAGGAAGCCCAAGCCTGCACTTGGAAAGTTTGTCGTTGGCTACAATTTATTTCCCACCACAACCGCACAGAGCGTTGCCTGCACGCAGTGTATTCCATTCTGGGCTCCCCGAGTATTAAATCCAAAGGGACTAATACTCCTTCCAGTTCCAAATGGGGCTGTGCAGCTGCACAGTTCTATTGGCTTGATATTACCAAGACTTCAGCTATAAATGTTTTCATCTTGCAGCGCACTGAGCTCGCTCTGTGGCTCTGTGTTCTTTGCTTATCTTTTCTCCTTCTTGCAAACAGAGGAGAACCTCCCCATCACAGCTCCTCTTATTGCACCAGTAAGGTATTACAGGAACCAACTGGCTAACACGTGAATGATGATTGTTTTTCATCTTAAGTGGCACCTCCTGGTGTTCTCCCACCCGCTCTCTGCTGTTGACTCTGCACCTGAGCTGTGGTTGCAAAGTGTCTTTAGTAAAACCTGGCATGCACAAACATCTGCAACTTCTCTAGTAAAGGAATGTAAACGATGAAAGCAGACTGAAGTGATGCTCACGCATCCAGATTTTGGGTGACACCACCACCTAGCACCTCCCACTGCGAATGCAGCCCTGGAGTTTAAGTCACAAATTCAGAAATTGCTTTCTCTGTGCATGGGCCGCACACGGAAGGATAGTTTTAAATCAGTATCTTTCTGAGGTTCAGCTGTGTGGGTGAAAAGAGCTGGCTGTCCTCTGGTTTCAGATCTCTAAGTGACTACCTCATTCAGTTAGAGAGCCCTAGCTTAGACCACCTGCTCGGTGGGAATGCATGGCATGTGTGCATCATCCCAGTGGTGGGGCACTGTGTAAGAGCAAGCTGCTTTTCTGGTGTAGACAGCAGTGGATGTAAAGACAGAAGTGTGATAACATCTTTCACTCACACAGCTCGTTTCTCGTTGCACCTCTTTGCTTGTTCCACTCTGTCCTTACAGTCCAGAACTAACAGGGCTTTCTGTTTCCTCTCAGATGATTTCCCTAAGCCCCAGATCATCATCCAGCCGGAGACCACAGTGGCCGTCCTTGGGAAGGACATCCGTTTCACGTGCTCGGCCGCCAGCAGCAGCAGCTCCCCCATGATGTTTGCGTGGAAGAAAGACAACGAAGTGCTGTATAACGCTGAGATTGAGAACTTTGCCCACGTGCGGGCCAAGGACGGTGAGGTGATGGAGTACACCACCATTCTGCACCTCCGCCACGTCACCTTCGCCCACGAGGGCCGATACCAGTGTATCATCACCAACCACTTTGGCTCTACCTACTCCAACAAGGCTCGACTCACCGTTAATGGTGAGTAGAAAGCTGAGTTCTCCCTCCCTCCCTCCCTCCCTCAGCAGCAATTCTCTGGAGCCTGCTGTGGCCAGCTGTAAACCTTCGGTACTCTTTGAGTTCTGCAGGAGAAATTCCTAAGCTCTTCACTGAGAAATGCCATGGGAAGGGCACATGCCAGGCTTGTGATGGCTGCCATCCAGCCAGGCACAGTTTTAATGGCTTTAATCACTTGTCTTTGGCTGTTCAATGGAGTCTTTGCCCACAGGAGTGAAAAAGGATAGAAAGAAGAGGGACTGTAGTGATTGAAAGTTCTTTGTAGGAGGGATAATGGGCTGTTTCCAGCTTAGTCAACCCAGACAGGTATGTATGTGCTGTGGAGATACAAGATATATAAAAGATAGATTAAAGAAAAAGCATCTTGTCATCCTGCTGCCTATGGGTGATCATCATGTCCCATGTCCTGCCGAGGAAGGAAAGCAGTCAGAGCTGCCTGGAAGATGGTGTCTCCCCCATGGAACCGCTCATCCTTTTTCCTTTTTCTTTACCAGTGTTGCCCTCGTTCATCAAAACTCCCCACGACATCACCAGCAGGACGGGGACAACGGCACGGCTAGAGTGTGCAGCTGAAGGACACCCCGCCCCGCAGATCGCCTGGCAGAAGGACGGCGGCACCGACTTCCCCGCCGCCCGCGAGCGCCGCATGCACGTCATGCCCGACGACGACGTCTTCTTCATTACGGACGTGAAGATTGAAGACATGGGTGTCTACAGCTGCACGGCACAGAACTCTGCGGGGTCTGTGCTGGCAAATGCTACCCTGACTGTGCTGGGTAAGATGTCTGAGGGCCTCTGAAAGAGGAGCTGGTCTAGAAGCAGGAACGGGAAGGGCTCGTTCTTCAGTAGTTGCAGAAATGGGACGAAGAGGCAGTGCTCTGCATTCCTCTTGTTCATTCTTTTGCACTGTAGTGAACTAGTAAAAAGTGGCTCGCTAATTTAAATGAAGGAGCTTTGAGTCACATTTCCTCTGTTCCAGGGAGCCCCTGTAGCCGTGCTATTTCCTACCTGGGAAATTGACTTCAGAAGGAAATTGCACTCCCTTTCTCTGGCCTTGTCAGATTATTCACGTGTGTCAACCATTGCCCCCGTATCCTATGGCTTTTTCTACTAACACCAGCTGGTTAAGCTTTGGTCGTGATTTGTACTTCTGTTGGTGCACAGACACCACGCTCCTGGGCACATGGCCACGTAGTGCGTTGCCAAGTATTTGTCTGCAGAAACACCAGTTAAAAGAAAACTGTTGCCACGCTATCCCCAAGAATTACTTCCTGCTTTATTCCCCTGCAGAGACACCATCTTTGATTCATCCACTGGAAGACCACGTAGTGTCCGTAGGTGAGACGGTGGCTCTTCAGTGCAAAGCCACGGGGAGCCCACCTCCCCGCATCACCTGGCTGAAAGGAGACCAGCCCCTGCTTGTGACAGAAAGGCACCACTTCACCTCTGACAACCAGCTCCTCATCGTCAGGAACGTTGTCTTGGAAGATGCTGGGAAATACACCTGTGAAATGTCCAACACGCTGGGGACGGAGCGCGCGCACAGCCACGTGAGCATCTTACAGTCCCTCGGCTGCAGAAAGGACCGTACCACTGTGGGGATCATCACCATTGCTGTGGTGTGTAGCATCGTGCTGACTTCACTGGTCTGGGTCTGCATCATCTACCAAACCAGGAAGAAGAGTGAGGAATACAGTGTCACCAACACAGGTACCTTTCGCAGCCTGCTGAGGCCTTCCCTAATTTGTTGTGTCGTCAGACTTCTCCCTGGAGCCAGATCAGCATGTCAGGTAGCCACAGTGGAAAAAGCAGTTGGCTTATCTCAGTGGTTCTCTTGGCTACAAGAGCTGGAACCACCCTTTGCTTGCTGTTGAAACATCTCTACAGCTGCATTTCTCTCCTTGGCTGGCTCTTCAGGAAGGTCTTTTCCAAGTGGAAGTAGTTTCAGCTATTGTTTTCCAACTTTGATTTCCCATGACCATAAATGATAACTAACTCAATTTTGAGACAGCCAGCATTATGCCCACGATGCTTGGATCCTGTCTTAACTTCTTGAGAATCTGTATTTTCTAAGACTTTGTGTTCAGAATGGAGGAAAATGAGCCTCTGAAAGCTGGAAACCCTTTTTCCAACGTTGCCTGTAAGCACCGTTGTAACCGCACTGACGAGGGGCATCCCTCTCTTCCTGGGGGAAGAAGCAGTGTTTACTGCTTTCTGCCAGTCTGCAAGTAAGATAATCACATGCTGAAATAAACACGGCAGGGGGAAAAACTCTCGGCTGTATACAGTCGCTGTACAGAAGTAAGGCAAAACCACTTTGAGCCTTCCCTGTTCTCAGATTCATGGTCTTCCTGTATTACTGGCAGCTTTAGATGTAGTGTGACATGGACTCAAGTAGGAAACGTTGGGTGCTGTATCACCAGTGCCATGCGTAGGTGGGATTTTTGTCTCCCTTTTATTCAGTCCTCGTATACTTGAGTTTCACTTGATATTTATGTGGCAAGGGAAAGTAAAACTTCCCGATACGAGATGGAGAAAGCCAAGGGTAGCTGAGTGAACGATGGCATGACTAAAATCCCTGCCCTCCAGAAGTCTGTTCCTCATGACTCTGGGAGGCAGAGGACTTGAATGGAATGAGGTGTGCTGCATTTCAGCTGATAAGTTTTTATGTTTTCCTAGGAATTCATATTTGCTTTCTCCCACTGCTCTAGATGAGACGATTGTGCCTCCAGACGTGCCGAGCTACCTGTCCTCACAAGGGACTCTTTCTGACCGCCAGGAAGCGGTCGTCAGGGTGGATAACCAGCAGCCTAACGGCCACATTGACAGCAATGGTGAGAGCCAGCTCATTTCTTCTGCAGTGCTGTGTCTGAACTTGATGCAAGGAAGGGAAAAACAAAATATTTCTGTGCTTGGTACGAGTTACGATAGGTTTTCGCAGCTTAATTCTCCAGCCACTGCATTTATGCAGAAGGATGCTCACTTTACCAACTACCCTCTCCCCATTTTAACTAAGCAGGCAGCTTCACAACTGCTCAGTCAGGCCGTAACTCTCCCTGGCTGTTTTTCCCTTTTTCTGGGCAGAAACAGGAGACTAGCAAGCTGTGCAGCTGGGGGCAGATGGGTGTAATCTGTAGCCAGATGGTTCGTTTGTTACAGGTATGTGTCAGACTGATGCTGGAAGGTGTCCAGATGTTGAAGCTCCCACCGCTGGCTGCAGACAGCCGAAGCTGTGTATTGGCTACAATAAAGACACTTGGAAAGCTGAAGATGTGGCTGACGGAATGCTTGTTCCAGATAAGACAGGTACAAAACTCATCAATCTGGAAAGGTATTTCGTGTTTGTACAGATCAGAAAGCCCTCCGAGTCAGACAGCAATAAGAGGAGAAATTGTTCCCTTCACAAAAAAAAAAGCTCAGAACGATCCTCAGGTGTGAGCACGATAAATCTGCTTTCTCTTGCTTGCTTTGATCCCCTCTCAGAGTTGGATAGTTTGAATGCAGGGACCCATCAGAAGGAGGCAGACTGAAGCTCGTGCTGCATTGCTCGCAGCTGAGGGCTGTTTTGATTTGAGCTGATCCTAAAATGTGAGAGCCCTTTCAAACTGAAGGCATTACAATTTTTCATGGTCTTTAAAGGCGCTGCCACCTTCGAAGCTCAGCTTTTCTTTTCTTTTTAGATTTTCATTTTCAAAATCTTAATGTCCCAACGTTCAAAACTCAGAACTCCTTTCATTTTGCTGCTTTGAATCCTGCTCCTGTGTTATTCCCGCTCACAGCTGTGCAGTATGCTGAGATCACAGCACGGTTGGGCAGCGAAAACTGTAAAGCAGCAGCACAAAAATAAGGCAGGTATATTGGTATTTCAAAGCAGTTGTAGGAAAGTTCCAGTTTCTACTTCTGCCCTGACAGCTCCTTTGGAGTATAAAACCTAAAACAAACCCCCGCTATTTATTGGAACCGCCTTCAGTGGCAGGATGGCTGCTGAGTTCTGACAAACACAAGTTCTAATAGCCCTGAATATAAAACAGAAATGTCCGTATTGCTTACCAGGAGAGAGTCCCACGCTGCTGCGTTTCGTGTGCTTCAGTGCTGACACTGAACTCTGCGTTTGTTGCTGTTTTCTCTTCCTCCTGGCAAGGCTACGGCCTGCCCGTTGTGTGCTCAGACTGCAGTGGCAGCACAGACAGCATGAACATCCACATTTATCCCGGCGAGGCGGAGTACTACGCTGAGGGCCTTAAGACTCTGGACAGTTCCTACCCCAACGCACTGAGCAGCAAGGAACGGAGCAGGAAGAGGGGTGCGGGCACCACCAGCCTTCCTCAGCCACAGCAGTGCAACGGGATTGCCAGCAGCAAGAGGATGGAAGCTGATGGGAACCTGTACCCCAGCAACCACGACAGAATAACACCCGTGAGCACAACCAGCCCGCTGCTCGCGGACAGACACGGTACGCTGTTCCACTTGCCTTGTTCACGTGGCTCAAGGCTGTGAGTGACAGGCTGGTTTTGGAGGAGTGCTGGCGGGCTGAGCCTCAGCTAACCGCACTGCTTTTTGCCTTCCTGCAGGCTCTTCGCAATCAGGAGCAAAGCCTTCAGAGTTTAACAACCTTAACGTGGTGAGAGCTTCACCGGCAGGAGGGTCGCTAAAGCAACTGAATGTGCTTCCTGAAATTCCCCCAACACTACTGGACCTGCAGAGCCAAGCAGAAGCAAAACAGGCTCTCCTGGCCAACGGCTTCGCACCCACACCGTGCGACTCCAGCCACGCGTCGAAGCCACCCAGCAGATCCACAGACTGAGAGGACAGACTGCCACGTGCAAAGTAACAAACGTGCTATTACTATTACTATTATTTGCACAGAGTATATAGGCTACTTACTTCTACCTCAAATCTCGAACTGATGACCTGTCAAAGGCAGAAAGCTGAGGTATGAGAAACGAGCTTGTATGGGGAGCAAACTCCTGTTCGAGCGTCATCTGTTTGTACATAGTTTAAAACTTCCCTGAGAAGTATGAAGCATTCAAAAGTCGACTTGCATATGAAGCACAGAAATGCAAGAGTTATTGTGTAAAGAGAAAAGTATTTGATACAATTGTACATAAGAGTTTTCATATATAAATATATATATATAAATATATATATATATATCTTTTACAGAGGCTATTTTAATCTTTAGTGCATGGAAAACTGAGTGAAATTTTACAGTTTTGGCAATACTGTTTTCAGTAATCAGGTTGCTGTTAAACTTTGTGAAAGAAATAATTCTGGTGCCTTAAATGCATAAACAGGAGTTGAAAAAGCCAGGCTGTTCCAAAGGGATCGTCCTCTTCTCGACGGAAGCTCCTTTCAGTCGAGTACCAATTGGGTTACTGAGCACAAATTCTTTCCCCTCTGAGATTTATTGCACTTAACGCATTTGAACAGAGATCTGCAACTGCTGGAAATGAAGCTTATAGGAATAAGGAAAACAAGTGATGACAGATTACATAGCAACCTGATTTTTTTTTTTTTCCCTGTTTGTGGAAGAACTTAAATTCCATTATTTTTTGAAAGTGCATAAAAATGAGTATTTTAACCGTGCCATGTTGGGTTGGACCACACATGGCACCACATCGTTCAGCAACACTGCAGAGCCCCAGAACAGCCAGCATGGACGTGGTGATTAGCGAGCAGTCCCTCCCAACATAAATAATTAGTGCTGCAAACCGTGGGGTGGTCTCATACACTGCACCACCTCGCAGCAGAAGGCGTTGTGTGCCCAGATATGCTGTACACAGTCACTGCTTCCAGAGCCAAAGTGCAGATGCTGCCCCTCGAGCAGAGGTGCTCCTGTGCAGGAGGAGGAATCACCTCTGCCAGCTGAACACGGCTGCTAACTGAGCAGTGCACACCTATCCCAGGGGGCCTCAAAACCACGGGGCTGTTTTGATAGCCAAAATGAAGCCATGAAAATATCCGCTTCCAATTCATTTCTGCTGCCTCTGTGTAACAGTCCTGGGCTGTTCAGAAACATTTTCCTTCCGAAGGGAAACTGTAGTTGTGGTTGGAAGTACTCCCAAAAATGGAAATGTCCTAAATATCTGTATGTGGTCTTTTAAGTTCATCCATGAATGGGGGGGAAAAGGTGACCCATTTTGGTGAAACAGATCTTCGTCACTTCTGAGTTCGTTTTACTCATGGAAAGGCTGCTTTCTGGTGGTGTTGGTACCTGTGGATGGAGGACTCCCTTCCAGTTATTTATAATTTGAGTTCTGCTAATATGAGGTTGCTAACTCTGGTGATGACTACTTCGGGGAAAGGTTTATTAGGGGGTTTTGTTACTTTTTTTCCTTAGGGGCAACACAAATGCCAGTTCCACTGCAGCAGAACCTAGTGGAAATCTGCTTTTGGTAAGACTGTGGCTCACGACAAGCTACGAGGGGCAGAAGCACTGCAGTTGGGGTTCAGATCCAGTACTCATGTTATCTGTCTGAGACCCAGCACACCTGTGGGATTTTAAGCTGCACGCTGCCCTGCAGTGGCAGTGTGCCTGGGTCGTGTCCCACCTTACCTTGAGAAGCCAACACCTCTGTCAGGAAGGATCTGCGTCTTCTGCACAGCAGCCGAAGGCATTTCGCTGTCAGCAATCCATCTGAGCCCGACCCTAATGAAGCAAAGCATAGCTCAGCCACACACCTGTCTGTATCGCTTTCTGACTATTGACACGTTTGCACTTTGAGACAGGTGGCTGGTGAGTGCCAAGTCTGTTCCAGGCAAAGGAAACGCATGGTAGAGAACCAGAAACCGAGCGTACGTTTCCCTTTGCTCGTGGGAAAGGTGCACTTCGGAACCAACTGACTCAACTGACCCATTCTGGTGGCAGAAATGTCATCACCAGTGCAGATACAAAGCATATTTGCCACATTAACATTTGACAGTGATGTTTCTGAATAAAGATAACTGCCTAACGTTACGACTTCCACTAAATATGTGAATTTGCTGCTTCTAAGAGGCAATGTGAAAGAGGAAGTATTACTTTTGTGTACAAAGTTATTTATTTATTAGAAAATTTGGTACAATGTTGTACATTGAAAAACATGTAAGATATTAAAGTGTCTAACAAATGCATTGAAGTGTCTTTAATAAAGGTTCATTTATAATATTACAGCTTTTTTGTCGAGTGAGCTTTTGGGAGTTTCAGTTAAATAAAATTCTGATCCATTGCTGTACTCTTTTCTGTCTTTCTCTGATGAAAATACAGAACTGCCAGAACATCCGCTGTGCAGTCAGAGCCACAGCCATAACAGGCTGTGTGCGGGGCAGTGCGAGTCGCTGGCGGTCTGACTTGTGGATGGGGTGGAATTTGGGGCTGCACTTAAAGATACAATGAAGAACTCGTTCCAAACCCAATTCCAATCGACTGCTGCAGTGTCTATCAGAGTACTCTTACCTGGGCACTGAAAGCAGAGCAGAAGGGGTGTGTGTGTAAGCATGGAAGAAAATGGGGCCAGGATAGCAGCAGATTCAGCTGCAGTTGTGAACACCTCTGGCTTTCTCAAACCCAAACCCCAGCCTGTATGGAGGCAGCATTGGAGATGTTCCCACTTTAACTAAAATCTCCATTCAGTTTCTGTATATTAAGAAGTATTACTGAAACACTAACCTGGAGTGCAGCGCAGCTTTTCTGGAAGCATCTGATCATCCCCTTAACGCGTGTAGGAGTTGAAGCATTTAAAAATGGAAAAGAAAGATCCTCTAAGAAGCCAATGCCTTGAGATTCAAGTTTTCTTTTTCCAAAAGAGCACGAGCAAAGGCAGGTCTGCTGTTTGTTTGCTCAGGCACTGCAAAACAAGCAGGGACGAGCAGCACTCACGTCACAGAACTGCCCTGCTTTCCCCCTGCTCCACGCACCTTAGGTTTGCTTCAGATCTGGCTACTTTTTCTAGGTGGCAATGACAAGAACTGATTATGTAAATATTTAACAGCAGGAAAACAGTGTTTGGATCTGGGGACTGAAGCATGGCTACTTTCAGCTCAAATACTTCAATACCCCAACAGCAGTTCCGACCCTCTCGTCTGCTTAAAGAGCTTTAATAGAGAATACGACGTAGCTTTTAAGACTGGGTAATAAATCTCCCACCCCCCAATGCCCCTAAAACCAAGTCTGCTGTATATAAAACTCCATAAAAGAGACAACCTTAGAAATGCTGCACTGTGCCACGGAAACTGGGAGGAGCATCCAGCCAAGATGGGACTTGGTTGAAATTCCCCATTTTAATTGAGGATTATTTTTAGGAATTACGGTCTCTGTTCTGCACATTTTACTCGCCTGCTAACGATTTTCCAAGTTTGGCACTCAGAAAACTCTGATAGCTATGTCACAGGATGACAGCACAATAAAACATCCCTCTGTAAGGAGAACAACTGAAACATTACACACAGAACACAGGGAGACACGCAGACTTGACTTCAGTTACCTCAAAAACGTTGAGCAGACGGGCAGGAAGGGCATCCCAGGCCTCAGTGCCTGCAGTGGCTTCTGCCATGTCCCAGAGCTGACCAGCAGCCACCACAGCACGGCCCGAGGAGACCAAAGTCCCCCCGAGAGCCTCCACCGTGCTGACACAGCTGGGAATGTGCACCCAGCCCAGGCCTCCCCTCACAAACACCCTCTGTGTCTAGAAACTTCCAAGCATCACGTAGCCCGGGAAACTTAGCCAATTATTTTTCTCCCCCCCCCCCCCCCCCGATTCTGGTGTTGATTTTAAGTTCGTAATTCCAGTCGTGCCTTTTCACCAAGCACGTCCCAGCGCCATTTGGGCCACCACAGCTTCTCCTTCTTAGCACCACATCAACGCAGTGCTGCTCTGCCTGCCAGCAGCCCCCAGGAGCTCTTTGGAACCACCCCAACTCATGCACTCCCTTCTGGGCTCCGCCATTCCCAATCCCTGCTCCTTCACTGAGAGAAGAAGACCAAGAAAAGGCCAAACCACAGGTCTTTGCTGAGGCACAGCTGTAAAATAATACAACCCCGTGATTTTACTGGAAAAATGTGAGTCTAATTAATAATGCTGCACTGGTTACCACGCAGGAATGCTTGCTGTGCACCTGTAGGTATAAACAGGAATATAAACTTTCACAAACACGGCTCAAAAATCAGAAACAAACGGATGATTGTCTCTCACAACGAGCCCTCCCAGCCTGGCATACTGTCCGTGCTGTTGGAGGGCAGCAGGCTGTAACTCCACCACAAACAGCAGAACCCTCCCCGCGTTACGAGGCAGGTGCCACTGAATTATGAACACTTGCTTTATTTCAGCTTCCCCGCTCAGCCCACGAGCTGGAGGTTTGCAAAACATTTCCCCTGCAGGAGTTCTAGTAACGCCTTTCACAGCCACCGTAATTAGCTATTTGCCCCCCAAACATCACTTTTTTTTGGCAGGACTCTCACAATGACTTCACTCATTTTCCATGCAGGAAAAATTTCGTGTTTGGGAAATTGGATTATTTGAGGATTTACTTTTCGTTAACAGTGAACGTGGCGTTCAGGCTGCTTGACAGCTGCTGCGGGCACAGCCAAGAGGCGGCAGGAGGAGGAAGGCTGCGCTTGCGGGCGGACTCTTCCTCGGGGTCGGCAGCTTTTCAGGCCCTGTCACAGCAGCAGCTGGCGTGTCTTCTCATAGGTCCCCAAGAAGATGAACCCTCCCAGGCTGATGGCTGTCATCCGTGGGACAACACCTGCAAACAGGCTGGAGGCAAAAGGAGAGGTGGCTTCAGAGCATGAGCGGATGCTGCGTGGTTGGCTGCAGAGGCTTTGGGAAACAAAACCAGCTCAGATGGGAAGTGTCCCGTTCCGTGCCACCCCATCCAGCCCAGCAGAGGTACACCAAGGCCAGGAGCTCCCCCGACAGACACAGCAGTGCACAGGGCCAGGAGGGAGGCAGCGGGAACAGCCACGTGTTCAGCCAGAACAATTTTTGGGTGCCCGAACCCAGCAGTTCTTGGAAGTTAACAGGAAACTCATGCAAAGCCAATTACTCCACACATCTAAGCTCATAGTTGGTTTAATAACTTCAGGACAGGCCAGTGTCTCCTTCCAGAGGATTACAGGCTTCCTTTGCTGTGAGCAAGGATTAAATGGGCTCAAATCTATCCGCCTTCCTCTGCTCAGTGTTGGGAGGCCTCGTGCAGCTCGGGCTGGGCTGCACAGGGACACCGCTGCCCTCAGCACCATTACTGGGGGTCTGACCATGGTAGGGCCTTATGCAAACCCCAGGGAAACCAAGCAGCCCTGCTCTTTCCCCGTGCCACTGCTCACGCTGAGCCTGGGAAACCTCTGGCTGCAGTAACACTGGTTTTCACTGTAATGAGCCTTGCTAAGGAGCAGATGGAAACATTTTATGGCTTTACTAGACAGCAATTGGTCTATTACCATAATGACAGCTTTAAAACAGAGTAATTTGTACAAGGCGTGTATGGACAGAGCACTGATAGGGTAAATCCTACAGTGCAGCACTGCTCTCGGGACACACACCATCTTTCTCCTGCCGAATTAGATAGCCCTTATTACAGGAGCAACGGCAGGCACTCATTTACAGAACAGCACATTCAGCACTCAGCAAGCACCCGAACAGAAGCAGATAACCAAGTTAGCCAGGAGCTGTATCCCTGGCAGCACACATTACTAACCACCACTTCCAAGAACCCTAGACATGCTATCCTCCACTTCATTTTCTCACCTGCCACCACAAGGCCTGGCCTTCCCAGACCCACGGTTCCCCTGGGGAAAAGAGAGCTGAGCTGTGCTGCGGGCCCATCCAAGCTGGGCCCTGCAGGGCCACATGTGCCCCATCATGAAAAGCACTCGACAAAGGTAAACTTGCACTCATTGAGCGTCTCATTCCTCCGCTGGTGGGACTGAAGAGGCACACGCATCCATTTGCCTCATCTCTATTCCATCTCCTCTGCAGGGCTGTCTCTCTGGACAGAAAGGGATGTTAAATTTCTTGGCGTGGAGCAGAGGGATTTACTAGGTGCAAAACAGGAAGCTGAGCCCCGCGCTCTGGTTTTAATAAGGTGGCAATAAGCAATGCATCTTTCTGCCCCCAGAATTCCTCCTCTTCAAATACAAGATTTATTAGAGAAGTCGTAAATCACTTCATGTTACAACTGGCCAAAAAAGCCCGACATTTTTAGTGTTTTTGATAAATAGATTTATAATTGGCAGCAGGCATGGCAGTCTCTGCGTTTATTTTTCCCAAGACTTGCTTCCCTTTCCTTGCAGCTGACGCAGCTTGGCCTACTTTACGTTTTACTTTTTCCCCAGATCACTTATTGTTTTGATTTCAATTGAACTGCCTTCCCTTTGGTCCTAGTCCACGGGCACTATCTTTAGGCAGAGTTTAATTTTGGGTTGTTTAGAAAAGGGCAGTGCTGAAACACCCTGAAAAGAGCATAAACGTCCATTTTTGTTTTCTGCTCTCGGCAGGGGGGAGGGGAAGCTTCCCCCAGCCAAAGCCCTGTCTCGTTATGCCATCAGCAGAAGACCTGAAACACATCCTCAGATGGACAGCTCCAAGAGTGAACCTGAGCCGACCATCCCTGCTGCCTGGTGGGGCACACAGCTGGATGGCTTCCTGGAGTGAGTGTCCAGAACTTCCTGCAATTTGCTTCCAATTATTACCCACGTGTGTAGAAAGAGGACTGAGCTTTTACTAGCCGTGTGAGCATGGATCGGATGCTCAGAGAAAACTATCTCCTGCAAAGCCATAACGCACACGCTGCATGAAGCAGTGGTTCACATATGTTACAACAGCACCCCGAAAGCATCGGCCACATCAAGGGGATTAAAAGCCTATAAAAATTACAGTGAAAAGCCCCGAGTAAAGCTTCCAAAAAATACCCTTCATTTCTCTCTCAGCTCACGGGCAGGTGGGACACAGAGCCCAGCAAAGGAAGCACAGGCCAGACCTGGTGGGCTGGAGGAGCCTCCACTGGCTGCAGTTGAGACCAATATTGTGTATATTGACTTTGAGTGACCAATAAGCAGAGCGACTTGCACTCGAAGAGGGCAGGCTAACAGAAATGAAGCAGGTGTCTGCAAAATTCAATAATCATTTATATGCCTGTGACACTTTCTTCAAAAGCTCTCAAAATGTTCTACAAATGCCACCAAAGGACTTTTTTTCACAGCATCACTCTGAGGTCAGAAGACCAATTCTCATTGTAAAGTGTAAAGCGAGGCAGTTAAGAGATTGAATCAACATCATCCCAGACTTCCTGAAGCAGTTAGAAGAAAGCCCAGGACAACATTTGTGCACCCTGGTGATGGCAGGAAAGCAGCTGGAGAACTGCTCTGGAGCTGCTCAGATTGATTAAGATGATGGCTGTTTCAGGAAACCTGCAGTTTTGCCATGAATGCTTCCATTGTGCTTTTCAACGAGATCAGCAAATATAAAGGAACAGAGGACACCTTGCAAGTGTTGTGAATGTCAGTAGGAAATTACCAGGAGAAGACCCCACAATGGACACTTCACTCCCGTGCTGGCCTGCCCTGATGTCTCAGGAGGTGATGTGATCTACACAGGTTGAGATTAAACCCTGGTGCCCAATGCCACAAGACTGTGCATGACCACAGTTCAAATGGACCCGTAACAGACACACGCACATCCACGGAGGTAAGCCCATCACAGGCTGTTTAACACAGAGCCACTTCTGGCTCAGGAGTCTGGAGCTAACCAAAGAGATGGCTCCAGGGAAATACACCCAGTAACACCATTTCAGTGTCCTCCTTGGACACTGCTCCTAGCCAACGCTAAAGAACAAACGCTAGACAGGAGAGACCTTCATTCGATGCAGGACCTGAGAGCTGCTCCCTGGCCTCACACAGAATTTCCTGTATTACACCATTCTTATGCAAGCAGGCCACCCTGCCCCCTCCTGCCCCTCCCCAAGCACACAGATACACCCTTCTTCAGCATGTCCTTACCCCGACAGCCCTTGTGTCCTCCAGATGCCTCCAAGGGCAGCCAGAACGTTTCCGCCAGCAGTAGTGGAACCAGCCTGCACCAAAAGAGAGGGAGATTGAAAGCTGCTGCCAGAGATGTTATTTACTAAGAACCCAGTGCTCTGTTACTGCTACCTTACAGCAATTACAGAGGTCCTAAGGACCTCCTTACCCCAGCACAGGCAAAAGCTCATTGTCTCTGAGAATGAGGCAAAGGGCAGAAGGGAAAATGTAGACACAGAAAAAACAAAACAATCACCCCAAGGTCACAGAGCTGGCTAACTGCAGAATGGGGGCTCCAGTCTCTTCTGCACTACACTCTGCTCTACATCCAGCAGCTGACTCTGAACACAGTATTAGTAAAAATACATTCTTAAAGTAGCAACAAGTGACTCTGCTACTCACTGGCTTCAGTCTCAAACAGTAGCAGCCTGGATATTAATTCAAAAAATATGTTAAAAAAGCACGAGCAGTGTTTTGAATGGGAAAATTACCTTGAGTGAAAAGCAGAGGACAAACACCAGGACTACAGGCAATTAAATTACACGTGTGATCTAGTTAGCACGAGATGACTAACAGTCTCAGAATATCTCAAAGCACCATCATTCCCTTGCCAATGCTGACCTGGTTGCTGAGGACAGCAGTAGACAAATGAAATCATTTTCCTAGAGCTTTTTCATTAGTGTTGTCCAAAGGCAAAGAAGATGCAACAGGAACAACACCCAGCAGTGAGAGATATGACAACACATGGGAGGAGGTGCATGCCATCAAGAATAAACATCCCTTTACTGAAAGATGTGAGACATAGGGTAACAACGATCCACAGAACCTCTAGGATGCCTGACCTGTGCCAGTATAACAGCTCTACACAGCGCAGGGAAAGGCTTTAGAAACATTTCCACTGAAGGCTTTAAGCTTTGTGGCTTGCTTAACTCTGCTCTGGATCAGTGAGAACGAATACAAGACTTATTAGCACTTTAACTGCCCACTGAATGAACTAATCTTACAAGCCATTGTCATTCTGCCTTGGTTGGCAGAACTAAGTCATCATGATCTCTGTGGTTTAAAAATGTTGGATGAAAATCTAGTGCCAACCCCTCCTCAAAAACCACACACACTCTCAGAAACCATTATCAAAACAACAGAGGAATAAATCCCTGTTGGGATGTTTAATTTTGGACATCACCGCGTGACTGTCAGCAAGCTTGGAGTCCAGCAGAATTGAAGCACCTTCTCACACAGATACTTTGAGAAAAGACCAGAAGAGCAATTCAAAAAACAGAACACAACTTCATTAATTCTGCATGCAGTATCTGTTCACAAAAGCAGAAATAATTATTAAAATGTTCTGAGTTTAGTTCTGTAATGACCACTGAGAAAGACTGACACGACTCCCCCATCACCTGCATGTCTGCTAGTAGTTCCCACTCTTACCTTTGCCAACATAATTCTTGTCTTTGCTACATCGAGAGGTGTGGTGACTGCAGCTGCAAATCCACCTGAGTAAATGAAAATACCAAACACAAGTGAGACATTGTTGGTTAAATACGAATGCCACACTACCTATAATTCTCACAGTTGTGGTCAACACTGCTTCATTATTAACGCCTACAGCATGTTTCCTCATGTCACAGTCCAGGTACGTTTGTCAAAGGTTTGCATACAGAGTGTTTTATTCCTGTATGTTGGCTTAAGGAGTAACAGTTCTGTGCTATTAACTGCATGCTGAAGCATCCCTGCTGAGATTGCTGTCCTCTTGATTTGGATACACATGAAGAAGATGTGAAGGCTTTAACAATATCAGACTCCACTTTCAACAACTACAGGCAAGTCTGAAAGGAAAAGCCTTCTTACTCATTTGCAGAGAAAGCAAAATAAGCTCATTACGTTGTGCTCTACCTTGAGAATTAAAGCCTAAACACTCCAGTTTTAGAAAGATAAAGAGGGAAGATGTCGTGCCTCTAAAACACAGGGACAGACTGGATCTGAACTTCAACTGTTAAACTTAGGATTATGCTTCAAGGGGAAGAAGACAAGCCAGAATTTGGGATGGAACTCATCTTCAGTGAAGAAGATCAACTTAGTTTTGGAAAACAACAATGTGACGCTGTCTAAAGATCTTGGAAACTGTCAGAAGTCTGCTGCCACAAGTGCCATCTTCTCACAGGCATTTTTATTCTCCCTAATCACTCCCAAACTTCACCCTTGGAGCTCATTACTTTCAGCCAGAGCAGCCAGCTCAGCTGTGGCTTTCATCCCAAAAGCCAGAAATCTTAAGCTTATCCATGTGCATGTCTCACCCACAAATGTGTCTCTACTCCACGTTTTAACCCTGTGGCTACAGCCTGGCCTCTTGCGTCTACCTAGGGACCAGCTTTGCTTCTTTTTCTCCCGGGCTCTTATTCCCTTTGCCTTATTTCACTATCCTAAAATTAACTTTCTCTCTCCCTCCCTCTGGTCACAATATTTCTAAGCAAACAATTCATGCTGAGGAAGAGCCAAAGTGAAGGAAACTTTTAAAACACTGCAGCAGTAAGAGAGGAAAGAAAAGAAAAGAAAGGAGGAAATAAAAGAAAGAAAGATTTGTTCTGAAATCTGTCCCTCATGTTCCCTTTGCTTTTTTTCCTCACTCCTCTGGAGCTTGGACAAACCCTCTATCTGCTACAGCGAGGAACTAAGTGACTCCAAAGGCTGAAGCCTACACTGTACCCAGGGAATAAGCTAAAAATAACCTATTTTTTGCTCCAAGTTCCCTGGAATGTAGAAAAATTGATCTTTCTTTTCTTGGGATGGAAAAGGAGAAAACATTTCTTCTAAAATCTGTCAAGTAATGAAAAAAAAAAAAAAAGTCACGTTCCCAAGTGGCTGGTGATTTTACCTGCAGCTCTCACAACCCCTGCAGCTGTAACGCGTTAAAGCCCTGCTTTCTGTCAGACTGGGGCTGGCCAGCTGGCACCCTGTAATGACTTCTCGCAGCTAATTAACGAACATCCCATGATAATTCAGGGTGTGCAGTAAGGCAAATGTGCAATCCCTTGGATCTCAAACAAGAACAGCAGGGAAGCAGCTTCTTCTCACATAAGGTCAGTCCATCAGCTTCACTCTGCCGGAAGTTTTCTAGCAGCAATTTTTCACTGAAAAGCAGAAAAATGGGTTGCACTCAAGAAGCCAAAGCAGAAACTATGAGCAAGTTAAAGTAAATTCCAGCCCATTCTTGGACCTTCTTGAAGGTCAAAAATCTTTTCATTGCGAGCCAGTTTTTGACTAAATGACCCAAAGGTTTTGAGAGAATGATCGGGTTAGAAACTCAGTACTCATGTCAGCGATGTATTTTTAGAGCAATAAAAATAATCTCCATGGAAAATGGTGGATTTACAAGTCTGGACATGGAAGTTCTTCCTTTGCCCACAAACCAAGATGCAATAGAACAGAGAATCACATGGCTGTTGGACCTGTATCAAGCAAAGATCTCAATACAGTGTTGAGCTGTAGAGGTGATGGTAGCACTACAGTAAGACAGCGTTACTTTCCTTATTAGACCCTGTTAATTTTTTTAAGTGATCATTCCTAACAGTTTCTTATTGGCAGAAGCTTCTATCTCAGTTGACAGAGTGTTTAGAACAAACACAATTCATTCCGATACAACCTTCCAAAACACTCTTATCTAAACAGTTTAATCTAGACTGTTTGGTTTTCATTTTTTCCCCAGCTAACATCTGGATCTTTCAGACTCCTTGGTTATTAACTTTTCAGCGTTTCTTTTTCCATCGCTGGGAAGTATTTGGTACAGATTTACCAATCAATTTAGAAAGACAACAGCAACAATAAAATGCTTCATAAGCACAACAAGCAGCAGGATAGCAGCTAAATTAAATGCAAGTTTGCATATGCTTAACAAAAACACAAGATTGAAATTAACGTTTGTCGGGAACAGCATTTTATTGTGGGCAATAAGTCTGCCAAAATGAACGTGCTTCAGCCTTAACCCTAAACACCCAGGGTGATTTCAGAGCGACCTCAACAACAGTACTGCATGGAGCTCAGAACTCCATCAGTTGTCACACATGGCTGATGTCTGCTCAACCATCAGATTGTGTGAGGGGGAGAGGAAAGGCCCATCATCCAACTTCATGGTCCTGATCATTCTGTCTCTAGAGCTAACCAAGAGAAAAGGCACCTCCAGAGCAGCCTTGGACCAAACGAGTGGACTAACTTACCAACTCACTCATAGAGAAGGTTCCTTTTATCCCTTGCCCCTAGTAGGATCTGTCAGTGGCTTGCGCTTGGCAAGTAGACATAAAGATGGATTTGCACACAGGAAAAGGCTCTTGGCATGTTAATGCTCCTAGCAGAGCAACAAACACTTCTGTTGGGAAAGAAAAAGTTCATACTACTGGAAAATTCATCACCTGTCCCCCAAGAAGTTACAATGGACACTGTATATTCACACATGTCAACTGAACAGCCTAAAATTTACCTAGTGCAGGGTGTTAAACAGAAAATCCCCCTGCTACTCACACTTTCCCACTGACCAGGTCTTGATGGAAGTGCTAGAGACAGACATCCACTGTACTGAGGCCAAGCAGAGAGCAATTTGCCTTTACTTGGCAATAAGAGGAAAAAGTCTTGAAGACTTCAAGATAATCCTCTAGGTTTCTGCTGGCATTTCCAATCCTTCTTAGCTGTCATATGCAAATAGAAATTGATGAATGAATTACTTTATCTGAGAATAAGAAATAACCCTAGGTCCTAGCAGTAAGGAAGCAGTTCTTATTTGAAGATGTATTTGATTGATATTAGGTTAATTCTTAAGAAGTTGATTCTGGTCCTTTACCATTACAGGAATAACACCTGCCAGTGACAGAGCAAAGTGACCCCAGCAGAAGTACCAGGAGGAGAAGCACTGCTCTTCCAGAGATTGAACTGGTCTGGGTTTACGAGCATGGTCCAGGTAAACCCTGAAGGGAGATCTTGAAAACTACTCAGAAATTTGTTCAGAGCTATAGAGTTACAGAAGCTTTCAGACACAATGCTAATCTCGTCAGAGCCAATTAGATCAAAACAGAAGTGATGGGAAGTCCCTCCTGTTAACATACAAAAAGGTCTCATCAGTGCTTTTATTATTCACTAGGCTTGCACCTCCATTCTCTGTGACTTTATCAAAACAGAGTACAAATTATTAATGTTAAGTCACTTTTTTATTATTATTATTATTATTTTTTTTTTTTTTTTTTTAACTCTGGGAGAAAAAGGAAGCGTCTTTAACAGAGGCAGTTTTCAGTCACATTAAATAGACACTCAGGTGCTCTGACAAGCAGGAGCTGCATCACTGATGCAGGGTAGTGCTTTGCTTTCCTAAAGAAGGTCAATACTCACGGGCAGAATTTTCTTGCCACCAGCCCAAATCTGTGCAGGGCACCAGAAACCCACGCAGACCTCTTCCGGGACAGCCTATAATACACATCTGCCCTTGAGTTACTCCCCACTGCCTGCTCACATGTCTCCTTCTCTCACTCCCTGACTGCTCCAAGTTTCTCCTCTAGTTAAGACTCCAGAGATGATGAGAAAGCTGGACAAGGCCTCTGGGGATTAAATTATTAACAGATGAGACAGAAAAGATTCCAAATCTCTGATATTTATGCTCATGCCTATTACGTTTCTATAAAAAGTCCATGATCACATACGTACATCTTACACATGTGTGCTCAACGAGAGTCAGGCTTCTCATTGCACTTTGGCTGAAACCACTGTTCTTTCACAGGCACTGGGGATGCAATTCAATATATTGTTACTCTTTGTTTTGTCTTTGCCAAATAATCAATTACGATGTAGCTAGGAACTAACCAACACACTCAGACACATACATACGTGCGTGTGCACCATAAAGGGAAGCCAAAGAGGACCTCTCATTCAGTTTGTTTCAGCTTATTACTCTGCCCCTCAGGACCTCTAACATATTTTTAGAAAGTATTGAATTCAAGCAAGGAACACAGGAGAAAAGCACGTCTGTGTGATTTCTCTAACCCACAACTACCACGGTGGCATTTGATAGCATCTCTGTGTCTAAAAGCTGGATTTTGGATAATCTTCTCCATTGGAGGTTTATAATGTGATGATTTAAACTCATTCAGAAGCATAAATACATCCTATTTTCTTCACAGGGTACTGGTGGCGTTTCAATTTTTGCTTTGGGTGGGAAAAGAAGGGATGAAATGTTTGGTCTGGTATTTCTTCCCCCCATTTGAAGCTGTAAGTAGGTAGTTAATTTTTTTTTAATGTGGAATACAAACTTTAGAGAGCAGGAAATTATTTTTCCACCTCCTCCATTCAGGGCTAAATATTTTCAGTGAAATAGAATGGACGCAGTCCTGGTTCAGACCAATGCAGATCCTGCCTGTTACATGTCCACAGAAGGAGGGAACGAAAGGTAAGGTTCTGAGCCAAAGCCAGTTTCACCTCGTGAGTTTTGAAGCAGGCTTTCAAAGGACACATCAGACTGCTGGTGAAAAGGAAAGAACAGGGAAAGAAAGAACAAAGAAGGAAAATGAGGCTGAAGAAACTTGAAGCTGCAAGGTCAACCCACAGAATATATCATCACCGGTTTCATCATCATCTACAGAATGGTACTCCGGTTCTGCCAAGATTCCTGCTTTGGGAATAGAGTTTATGAACTGTCTCATCTGAGTGTGAACCTGGGACTCTTCTGTGCTGCTTCAGGACCCTGTGCCCCCTTGAGCATGAAGGGTTGGGTCTCCCAGAGCACACTAAGGATAACAAAGCGCCCATGCATGACTGCACCCCTGGAAGCTCCTTCTGCATATTTCTACTGGAAAGCGAGCAGAAACTACCAACCATCCATCAAACAGTAACAAGTTCAAGCACAAGTGGCCAGAATCAAGACACAGACGGAAGGAAACAGAGGCACTGGGCTAAGTTTCCAACTGAGGCACCAAATTGGACTTCAGGAAATTACTCCACAAAGCCTAGGGTAAATCAGATAACCTTTCCAGCTCTGTGAACGTGCCTGAACACAGTTTTTGTATCAATCTGACTGTAAAAAAATCAGCAGAGCTAAATTAATGATCTCCTATCACACCTGCAGACACCCAGATTGCATTTTAAAGCATTTTTAGTCTGATAGCTTTGTTTGGTTTGAAAACAAAAATGAACCATCTGCTTCAACTGCTCTCTTTTTGTTTGCGCTGATTAAGTCAGTGTAAAACCCAAAAGCAGACCAAATTTTAAGCAGAATAAAAACTCTGCACATCAAATAAACATAGAAAATACAGCTAGACCCAGAACAGATCACCCCCTCTGACCCCAAATGGAATCAATCCTACCTAAACCATTCCCCCTCACTGCCTGTGTGCCTGACCTTCTAAACTGAGAGCACTCGCAGCCATCAACCCTCTTCTCAGCTCTGCCATTACAGTGCTTACCAAAAGGAAGCCTCAGCCTCTGCTGGACTTCAGCTGCTATTAATACTTCAATTCCCATAAATGAGTTTATTTTAAAAGAATTACACACAACGTAATGGCTCTGATTTTACAAGTCATCAAAGAATAAACTTTGCTTTTGATAATCTCTATTTCAAGAAATGCTATCACTTCTGTTCAAACAGGATTTATTTTTTCCACATATTCTGTTACTGGTTTGGAATCTCAAAACGTATTTTAATTCCTTGGGGAAAAGCTCTGGCTATCCATCTCTGAACTACTGATGTGTTTTTCTATTAAGACAGTTAAGTCTCTCCTCCCTCAAACTTGTCAGCTATACTTGATGAGTCATTAATTGATTTTTAATTATTTTTTTTTAATAACTACAAGTAGTCTAAAATCAAGCAAGAAGCCTACTGAAGAATTCAATTAACTTCTGGCTTGTTTGGTAATAAATAGTGCAGCATTGTATTCTGCCACTCTTTATTCTTGTTCTAGTGTCTGGAGATTGCCCAGATGTTTCGTCCTCCGTTTTTTTTTTTTTTTTGCTGCGGAAGGCTTTTGCCTCCGGGCTGTGCAGGGCTAGCCTCTGCTCTCCTGACTCCAGTTAATCTACATGGCTGTCAGAGCTGTCACATGAATGGTGAATCATGGCCTCTCGCTGCAATCACTTAAAGCCCCCGGGAAGCGCTCAGAGCAGACAGCTGCACAAACCCGCACCCAAGCGAAGTTTCTCCTGGATGAGGACTTTACAAATCAACTTGGAAATAATCGCAAAGCCTGACTGACAGGCCCCTGGATTTTAAATAACAGAAATTTGTCAAAAACAAATTGGTTGTCTTTCAAATAGACACCCTGTTTGAGTCTGACTTTTTTTTTTTTCCCCTCCTTCTCTTTGCTAACTTTCCTACTTCCAAATAACAACTGGATCCGTTTTCTTCTAAACAAACTTGAATTACAAAGGAATGTTGTTCTGCTATACTTAATAGATTTGCACATTTTTCTCTTTCTTCTTTAGTCTTTCCCAGTATAACATATAATCCTTTGCACCTGCAAAAGCTCCACAGACTGCTGACTGCCAAGAATCCACCACGTGACCCTGCTTCCATGACCAGAGATCCTGTGTTTAAAGAGAAAGGAAAATAAAAAGTTATTAAATGTTTGAATCTATCTGATCCCCATGCGAGTTAGCTCTGAGGATGGGAACATAAGTGAAAAGCTATTTTTGTGGCATTTTTCAGTGATGTAATAAGTGACTTTTCCCAAGGAACTTGTGTACTTGAACGAGCAGATGGAGTGAGAAAGATGTCTGGAACCGAGGACGGGTTGAAGCAAATTGCTTTCAAGGATTTCATATGTATGTATTTAAGCCTGTGGCCATGCAACCTTGCAAATATTTTGCGAATTTATTTTCTTTTTGGCAGATTAAACCATGCAAAGCAAAACACTGCGAGAAGGGGGCAGCACACAAGCAGCAGCACCAGTTCAGCCCAGGTGCACCCAGCACTCCCATGTAGGATGAGCAGTCCCTGGCCCAGTGCGTTATGAACTGTTTGCTCCCCTTCACTTCTTAAACCAACCCCTCCCCTTGTGCTCCCAAAAGAAACCATCATTAAGAAATTACTCTTATCGCTCCCATTATATTTGGAAGCAGGTGTGTCTGTTTTTCACTTGGCGTCATTAGGGACCACACACCCTTCTCCCTGCCACCGCTCCCACACACCACGCTCCAACCCATTAAACTCACACGTCAACATGCACATTCAAAAACACCAACAAGAACCGTGTCTTCTGAAAAACATTATTAAGAGTCAGGTCAAACGTGCAGTTTGATGCTGCTGATGCCAGTCAGACTCAAAGGTCAAAGCTTGCTTGGGTGGGTTTTTATTCTGCCAGCTACAGTCACTGTTCTGTCCTCCTCCACCCCCCTCATCATCCCTATTCCATCTTCTGAAATGCTCAGCCTTGGATGTTCTTCGGGGGAGAGATTTCTGTTCTATGAGGTCAGGAATGCTGCTTAGCAAAAAGGGGGGGGGGGAATCCATGGCCCTTCCGAGGCCTACTGCAGAGAAATAATTTTACTTTATAGCTACAGTGCTATCTCACTCCTTTTAAAGCCATATTATTTCTACACTATAAAATTGTCTTGAAAGCAACCCGATAGCTAGGCTGAAGCTGAGATGCTGCTCTCAGGCTCCTGGTCTGCAATGCAGCCACACTCCACTGGGGCACGAGAACTCATTTCCCTCATTTGCTGACTCTTGATTTAACATGCTGTCCCTGTGACTCGCTTCTTCCAACTTGGCTGGTGGTTATATTTCAGCCGAATGTTTTAAAAATCAAACTGTTCAAGCAACAATGGCCAGCCACAATGTTGTTTGGTATCCTGCCACAGCTAAATAGCTGCAGCTCTGCTTTACGAAAGCACTAAAGGGATTTCAGTCTCTCTAATGCTAGCCATTCTTTTTCCTGGTGTTTTCAGTATGTGTTTCTATTCTTCTGTCAGCCGCAGCAGAAAATGATTTTCATCTTATAAATAAATAAATAGGGAATCGTAATTCTTCAAACCCATAAGACGCTTTTCTGGAATAACTCACGCTCTTTGGACATGCAGCTTTCTTGCAAGTCAGTCCTGCTTCAAAACCATTCTCATAACACTTAAGGAGCTTAAGAAACCTCAACTTGAAAGTCAAGGTTTAGAAACATAACTGCTGCAGCCCCTTGACAAGAACAGGAGGACTAACAGCAAAATGAACACGTTAATACATTCAGAAGCCCAGCCTGCTCTCAGTCATGATGGGTTTCTGCATCAGTAGTGTTACTGAAACAGTTTTACATGTCATTCTTATTAATTGGCTTCTGAGTCTGAAATCTTGTTTCAGATAACGTCTGGCCTCCTGGTACAGGTCTGTACAAACTGTGATGAATTCCCATCCATCATGCCCGCAAATTGACAGCAGGTATTTGCAAGTGTCATGTAATATGGAAAATTATTTAGAAGGGTGGAGCCAGAGACAGTTCAATTAAATTAGGGTAAAGGAGAACTAGAGAACAGGAAGAAAATTCCCCAGCAGTGAGGTCTACTGAATAGCAGAGCCAGCCTCCCCAGGGAGGAGAGGAAAGCCCTCTCCTCTGAGTCATTTAAAAATAGACTGGAGAAGGCACTCAACACTGTACTGCGGGGAATAATCCTGCACTGGCAGGGGCAGGATGAGATGACTTCATGCATTTCTTTCCATCTCTGATTTCAGTGATTCACCCAGAGCTCCAAACCTGAATATGCAGAAGAGCAGAGAGAGGGAAGCAGAAAGGAACAAGTGTCACGGAGCCAAGCGGCCTGGCAGGACTGTGCTCAAATTCTTGCTAACCACGCTCGCACCGCGGGCTGGGCTGACGTGCTGAAGGTCACGCACGGTTTCTCTCACAGCCCACAGACCCATTCACTGACAGGGACTTACGGTAAGTTGGGCTGGTTATGTCTTCAAAAACACTTGTCCACGTGCTGCACTAAGTGTGGCTTTAATACGAATACAGGGCAATGCAAGGAAGCTACGACAGGCTGCAGACACAGGTAATAACAACACTGCCAAAAAAACAGGGCCTCGTTTCTGAAAGGAAAGACATGGCTTATTACTGCCACAGGACTGGGGTCAGTGGCAGGCTCGGAGATCCCTTCGCAGAGCCTCCAAAGAGGCCAAGTGCAGGCAGAAGTGCATGTATAAGCCCTGCAGTAATTCTGCTTCTACTGCATGTGCTCTTTCACCGCAAAACCCAAACTGGGAACTGTCAGCAATGTTACAGTAACAATTTGATCAGCCTGGTTTCACCACTACCACTCAGCTCCTACCTGCTCGCACCATGCATCTCCTGCAGAAGGCAGCAGGGGATAGAGAGTTTTCCAGGGCAGTACCCATTCCCACTAGCATTCACAGCCTAGGAAAGCAAAATGACAACGAGCACACTACATGAAAGCAGGCCGCCATGCCAAGCCTGTGTCATGTGTATTCTATTAAGCTGAAGGCTGAATAGAAGACTTTGTTTTCCACTTCAAAGGACCCCATCCCAATCTCTCGCTCTTCCCTTATGAATAACAAATTGGAAATAAATCTTCTGGCTGAAGTGCATGGAAACTCATACAGTTGGGGCCCTCTGCAGCTTCCCAGCTCAATCACATGCTAATTTTTTTGTAAACACTTTTATGTGATATATATGTAAATCTCTCTGTGCATCGCCGCACCATGTAAAGCAATACAGAGGCTGTGTCCTCCAGGGACTGGACTCAGCAGGAAGCCTGAATGCAGACCTCCAATTATTCACAGGGATAATGTTTGCAGAGAAGGGTCCCGTTTTATCTGTGAGCAGTGCCTGAATTTCTTCCTAATGATTCCATTCCATACTGTTCCTGAGCCCAGCATCCTCTAATTCTCACCTCAAATATTAGCTTTTTGGATACAGAGAATATAACAGCATGTGGACACCGCATTTTGCTAGGCAGAGGGTGCACTGGGAAAGTCCCTCATAGGAAGTTTCAAAGGCCTTTCAATAAATAAAAAAAAAAGAAAGAAAAAGAAAACTTTACGGTCTCCTTTAAATACAGGAGGAATTATATATAGTGCCCACAGCAGCACTGAGAAGGCTGCTAGCATGTTGAGGACACCTGGCCTCAAGATGGCTCAATAATTACTTACTCATTAAAAGAACTCCTTACCTGAGTGTGTTTGTCATATCTGTCTCATGCTCATGGTAAAAGTTCAGGGCACAGATCACCTCTAAGCTTTCTGCTCACAGCACAATCTGGTCTTCATTTATACTCAGGGCACCCAAGTTATGGAGATGCTGGGACAGCACAATACTCACGTTTCTCTCTCAAACCTGACGACCAGAACAACATCCCAAATGCAGCCAGAAGCACTGCAGACAGTAAGACACCTCTGCCTTGGCCTTACCACTCTTCAGCTGCCAACAGGTAAGCAGTGCTTATGATATTTTCTACATTTGAGGCATGAAGCTGAGAAAATACTACAGCTCCCTCCAATGATAAGCACCTGTAGTATTTCTATGCACCCCTCTGTACAGGGCAGTCCAGCTTCATGATGTCAGTAAGAGTAATTATCACACTGACTTGCGCATATACACATTCTCACAGACTTCTTTCAGGAAAGAAAAGCAATGTCTGTCCTTGCCTTTGCTCTTAGGCATCACAGAATCACAGAATTGTTGGGGTTGGAAGGGTCCTCTAGAGATCATCGAGTCCAACCCCCATTTGGTATTTGTATTTGATTTTTATTTGCAACATGGCATTCTGCACGGCTGCTACTTACAAATGCATGGCACATTAGCTACAGGAGATGCAAAAACTTCATAAGCAGATTGCAATTTCAATACATAAAGTCAAAAAGCACAGAGACAAATGTTCCCAGTGAATTTTTATGTGCATGTGTGCAGCATATGTGCAGTACATGTGTATATTTTCATGCAGGAAACATGCAAGCCCAAACATGGGAAAAATTCAATGAAGTTAGTTAACTGTTGACATAAACGTTGAGATGCTTTTCACACCAGTGGAGTTGTGCTCTCTTAGCCAGTACTGAATTTGGCCCTAGAATTAAACCCACCCAAATCCCAGATAAATCGAGAGAAAGAGAACAAAAGTTGGCCTACATGCAACAGCATATTTTTCATGTTAAAAGCGTTTCATTCCCTTTTTCCCCCCATATAATGCTGCATTGATGTCTGTGACCCATTTGGATGTAAATCAAAATGGATGTGCTAAAAGCCTGGTTAAAGAAAATGTCTTCGAAACACTGTTCCCATGGCAAGGCAGAACATAATACGGCAGCCACACTCAGTTTCCATGGCACAAAGGACCATATACATGTCTGGGAAGGAAAACACAGTTCTAAGAAATCACTTCAAAGCTAGGCCAGCTTTCCTGGAGCATACGCACTGCTACTATCTGCTGTAAATAGGTGCTTCATGCAGACTTGTGTGAATACGTTACATGGAAGAATTATAAGCTTCTTTTAAGGTTCCTCAACAAGAAAAAGCGTGCGAGCAAAGAGGCAAACCCTCTGCACAGATCATTTCTATCTTCTACTAAATGTCACCAGCAAGCCTGAAGACTTCCAGAGAGCTCCTTGTGGTACAGGCACGACCGAGAGCATCACAATCTGCCTCTATATCTACAGACTGCATGAGTCTGTTTTACTTGTGCTGTTTCAAATGCTGCATTGATGACCCAAGGCCGTGCCAGTGTCTCAAATGCGTCTGCAGTGCCGTAAGTAAGGACTGCATTTGTTTCCTTCTTTCTGGTGCAGATGGTGTGGAGCATTCCTTCGACTCTGCTTGAAGACTGCGTGAATGACACTTATTGTGACACTAATAAAGCTAGGGCTGTTTGCTGAACAGCTGTTGGGTACATTGTTCTTTTGTGAGAAAAATGCAGCCGTTATGCTAATGGCATGCACACGCAGCATCATCGGCTGCAAATTACATCACGCCTTGAAATGCTGCCGTGGAAATCTGTTTTCCTGATACAGCACCTAAGCAAACGGCAGACACATTTAACGATTAGGACTTAATCCCTAAATCAGCCCCATCGTTACTCAAAGAGCAAAAGAGGCATGGTAGAACACTTACTGCACTGCCTGCAAGGAAATGGGTTTAAAGCTGGGCCTGGTTTCATTTACTCTTGACCTACATGCAGCTGAATGCGGCAGAAAAGGAACACTCAACTAGTCCTCCAGGAAAAAAAGGAAAGCTGTCATCTACCTGCAGAGCAGGGAAAACCATTTTGGACCCAGTTTGGCTATACGCCTCTATTTTCTACTGATTCTGCTAAACAGCACCAGATTTGATTATAAATTTTAGGAGGGAAATAGCATGTGGTTTATTGTTTCAATGCTTGAGTTATAAACACGTCTTATTGCCGAGGTAGAAGCATTCTACCAGCTGCCTGGGTAGAAGCATTCTGTAAACTTCTCTTTCTTATCAACATTAAAAATCAGGTGCGATGAGCTGCAGCCAGTCCTTGTCCCCAGAGAGACCCACTGAGCGTCCCCACACAGCTTGCTTCGAGGTCTACCTGCGCTGATAGCTACGAGCAGGGCTGAGCTCACCCTTGCAACCTGACCTGTGCACATGCTGCACTGAGAACCAGTTCCCAGAATTTGAGCTCTCTGGAGCAGGGAAGCAAAAGGATCAAGCAAATGAGTACATGTACCACTGCCTTCACTCAGATCTATAATCCAGTCCACCAGCAGAATTCCCAGCTTTGTTTCACTCCCAACATAAGCGCCTTGTGCTTGGAGTGAGAGCTGAACCTGGATAGAAAGCAAGAGACCTTGTTCATCGTGTGGGCAAAAAGCAGCTAAGGAATAAGACAGAATGGATCCGACCACTCTTCTGCTACCGCTCAGATTCACAGCAACTGAGGGACTCTCCCCATTCTGTTCATTGCCATGCCCCACTTATTTCACAGGGTGGAAACGTGCCTGAGCGTACTTCGCAGACAGTTCTCCTTGCCTGAAGCATCCAAGCATTCCTCTGCTTGCTCAGGGTCTTAGTCTGCTATCACATGCCAGTGTGGCCATAACAAAATCCCACAAAAGAGATGTGCCCATGCACTGCAGCTCCCTTTCTCTCAGTATTGCCTCTCAAGGTGCAACTGAATACATCGTTCTGTAGAACACCTGCCAGTGTGTGAGACTACACACTGGAGAAAACCAAATGAACAAATAAAAACTTATTGTTCCAGTCTACTCATTTGAGACCTATGTACTCCTGCCCTGTCTGTTCCTTCCCTCTTCACTGACCACCAGACCCTTCTCTTCAGACAACACATTAGGTCTATAAAGAGAGCATTCTTCATTTACAGCTGCGTTGCAGCAATTCTTAGTGGCTCTGAAGTGCAGCCAACATGTAGAAACATAAAACCCAAGAGGGCTGAGTCTCATTCCACCTGAGAAGGGTTTATCTTACACACAGCATAGTTCTCCTAGGGAGCTGATCATTTCCACTCAGCCATAAATAGCAGGCTTTTTTGACAAGATGCTGCTGGACTGAAAACTAGCCAGCAGTGCTCTATTTTGCTGCTTTGTTTTTAATCCCTATTTTGCTGGAAAGCACAAAAGCAAACAAACACCTGATGCTGTATCCCAACAACAGAAATTATAGTTCTTATTTTTCTCAGATCTCAATGAAGAGAAAATACATATTTCAGTGCAGTATGGAATGAGTCTATCAATTGTTTTTGAACAGTGCGTTCACCTGAGTTACTGAAAGCAAACTTGTGTTTGAAGCAACATCTATTTCTTGCTCATTTCTGCAATACTGCTCTGTCAGTGCCAACAGCATAACCAGCCTCACGGTTTTGTGATCCATGCAGAGATCTCTCTTGTTTCTAACTTCACACTAGTGTATGACATGCAAGTCAACTCTCACACAGGACAGCTGGTCCACATTCACAGACAAAAGAAAACTGCATGTAAACCATGTGGCTAAAGCCAGCTGGAAGCATAGAGAATAACCACTGCACCTCAGAGCAAAGCAGATACAGAAAATGGGATACAGCACCACCTCATTTGCTGCCTACCACTGGCCTTTATTAGGCTTCTTTAAGATTAACACTGCTGCTGGATGCAGAGCACTCCTATGAAGGAAAAGAAAAATGTTCTTCCATGTGCTTCACTAGCTTTCCTTTACAGTTGAAAGATATTGTTCATTATTTTTATGCTAATTAGCTCATTTGGGAATTCTAAGATGGAGCTTATTATCTGTCAGCTTGTGTAGCTTTGTTCTAATTGCTTTTAAAATCATTCAGCCACTGCACTTGTTCTGAGCCCTTCTGTAACGATCCACACACATCAGACCCAACTACTCCTTCTCTTACTTTCTCAAAGTGATCCCACTGTCGCAGTGTGCAGAAGTCCCTCAGACACTGTCTTCAGTTAACCCTTGCATGTTTAGATTTCGCACCATTTGTCCCTCATGCTCCTATCACTTCTTAATTACTGCTTGGTCACGCACCCTTCAAAGCACCCATGAGAAGCCCTGCACTGAATGACACTGCTCGATGCCACCAGCCACATCCCGCCAGCTGATGGGGCCATAATGATTTTTCTCCTTTGTTTTACTGTCACAGTATTTTTTTTTTTAAGAGCTTAATTCAGATAAACAAAACGTATTCTGCCCTCACTGCCTGCTGGCTTTGATGTGACTAACCTTGAGCTCCCTCCATACGTTAAGCCAAAGTGACTGAAGCATGCAAGACTGATTTTTGCAGATTTCTGCTCTCGGTTCTTTGGGCAGCAGAATATATCGCAAATATATGGCAGCAGAACAAACTAACCCAGTTTTGTTTCTCTTCAGGCCTGCACTGACCTCTTTAGATTAAACACGATGTCTCCCATTTAAGTGACTCACTTCGGTAGCTAGCTGTTTTCAAACAGACTCCTTCAAAGCTGAAGTTTAAACAATATGTTTTACTGCTACAGCTACGTGGACATGAGCTAAAACAACTTTGCATTCTGGAAACAATTGCACGACGTCACTGTTTTATGTGGTTTGGGAGAGAACACTGCACTTTCTCTCTCTAAGCGCTGTCACCTCTTGCTCCCAACCTCACTAACCATTAGCAGCTCATGCCAGCAGCACTGCAAAGAGTTTACAGAAAGTGGCTCGGAGACACTGGCTGGGAAACAGACTCCTAATAAGGCAGCCAGAGCTGCCCTGCATCAGGGAACGATGCCCAGAGCTCACCAAGCACCTGCAGAGCCTGCTGTGAGTTACAGCTTGGCTATAGGAAAGGTCTCGATGCCTTCTGTGCTCTTCCTACCTGTAGCTCCCCTCCACATCTGCTTCCCCGAAACCTTTAGATGCAAGAAGAAATTTACTCTATCTCCAGCTCCCCTCTTATAAGTGATGTATTTTGCTACACTGCTTTTCACAGTCTGAAATAATTCGCTATGCTTCCGACCCAGGATCTCAAAGCACCTAAAAAACTCCGTCTCTGCTTCATCCTCCTGCAGTGAGGACCATACCATCATTACCATTTAAAGGAAAAACAGGGGCAGAGAAACCGCGCTTCAAATTCAGCTCTGTGCTCAGAAAAATAGACCGCGACTCTGTCCATGATAAACAAAGCAACCAGCTGGGGGGAGAACAGTGCATCATTCTGAAAGACTGCACTATTAAACTATCATCCAACCGATACCTTCGTTAAATGACTTTTGAAACAATGTATACACAGCCAATCAAAACAGCACATCAGCGGCATAGAGTCTCTCCCTGTTCACAAGAACAGGCTCAATCAGTCTTCTCTGTATCATTTGCAATTTCCTGTTACCTCGAAGAGCAAAATGCTAAAGTTGAAATAAAAAAATAAACCAGAATAAAATAAATCACACAACACAGATGGTTCCCTCTCTATTTTGATCAATAAAAATGAGCAGCAGATGAGATTTCTGGCATGCCAGGCACTAAAATTTAGACTGCATGCCACATATCAATGGTCAGGTGCTCCCTGTTATTTTTCAAATATCCAAGCAAATGATCTTCACATGCACAGGTAGGTCAGTAACCGCTTACTGATCCTTGGATGTGCCCATAATTGTGATACTCAAGTAAGACAAGTTACCGTGGAAAGCCTCTTTGAGCTGTATAACTTCACATTTCTATAACTAAAGAGGACTTACCTTTAGGAACTCCCAGAGGGGAAACTGTACCAGAGAGAAGGGAATCTGGTGAGGCAGGAATAGAGAAAAAAAAAACAACATAACGTTACAAAAAGCAAATTAGGTTGGCATGTTCCTCAACCAGCTAAATTAGTAACAGTTATTGTTCACTTAGTGAAGCGCGGCTTATTACATTTACAAATCTTTAAGGACACTTCATGCACTCTGCCATTAAGAGGCTGGTTTCACTAAAGCAGCTCTACTTTGTTTATCACATTCCCTGCTGAGAGGTTAATGTATTGTAACCAGGGTGGCCTCGAAGAGCAATAAGCAGTATGATCTAGCGCAGGGACAGTCTCGGTTTGATGCTCCGCCAAGAAAGCCATAAGGATGCTTCAAGCAACGTGCTGCCAAGGCCAGGAATGTGGCCTGTCAGAAAGACTTCTTCAGTAACGTGCACTCACATGGAGCTGCAAACATTCATGCTCTGCCCAGCTGCCCACAGCTTTGCAGGTCGGGCACCAGCTGCAGAGAGAAACTTTTTGGAGCATGTCTCATTGACCTCACATTAAGAAGGTCCCTTGAGAATTCCTAGCAGGTAGCGAAGAGCTGCCAACCCCAACCAAAACCCAAGGGGGAAGCTTGATGTTTCACTTCTCATCAGCTGCAATAAAAGGTTCTTCTGCCCAACAGCCTGCATCTCTACCTATGCTCATTGCTTCTGCAGTGCCTGTGCATTTACAGCTCTTGCCTCGATAAATGCCTTGGGAATAACTCAACACGCAGGAAAAAAAATGAACATACTTCTCCCTCAGCTCTTCAGGCTCTGGGAGGTGCCTTCACATCTCCTCCTTCCCCAGAAATGATGCATACTGAGTTAGCTTTCTCCTTTATTCATGTTCTGTATTTTCTGCATCATTTTGCTAGTCTCAGAAGGCACTTAAGCACCTTTTGCCATGGAAAGTAGCAGACTGTCAAAATGGATCAGACTCAGTTAATATGTAACTGATGGCACTTTTAACATCAGTAATATCAGGTTAAAAACATTCACTGCAGAGATATGAGCAGCTTTTTAAATCTAAATTCAAGCTACACAAAGGAATCTGAAACAGTACATCTATTCGACATCACAGGAGTTCAAGAGTATTGTCTCCTTCACTGTGTTGCAACTAATGATTAATAAATGAGTCTATTAAGTTAATCTGCCAGGCAAAACTAAGCTTGACAGACACCTGCCACAGAAAATTTGTTATCTATTCAGGCAGGAAATGGCAGTGAGAAGAAATCAATGTCACTGCTGTACATCGAGCTGACAAACTGAAATCTCAGAGGAAGTTTGTCATCTTGAACAATGAGCAGTATCCCCGGTGGCATCCCAAAGCCCCACAAGAAAGGTCAGGCATGGTTCTTATTTATCAGAGCCTCGAAACTCAACTGGAGCAATTAAATTTCACTTTTAATACTGGGTGAAAAAGTCCAGCTATTTGACAGTAATGTGTGGTAATATATTTATGAGAAGATATATGTACATCCACATGCTGCTGCATCACTGTAGAATTGGAGTTAAATGGCATGATTTCTTTGCATGGTAAAATGAAAAGCAAAAGGATATTCTATTACGTAGGCCAAAAAATAGAAAAAAAAGAGAAACAATACCCACTACATTTGCTTCAAATTTGTACAAAAAAAAAAAAAAAAAAGAGAGAAAAGGAAACGCTCTATATCCAGCTGCACTCCAAACAAAACAAGCTTTCAAATGCTGTCTCAAAGTTTTGCTTTTTCATACTGGAGAATGAGTGGTAAAATTATGCAGCTATTAATAAGACAAGGGAAGCTTTTGACAGGAAGCCTTCTTTTATCTCCATCGTTAACTAGAAGCATTAAACCAAAGGGAAGTTGATCATGACTGCTGTTTGATTTTCAGTGTTAATGGTGTTTGCCTTCCATGTCCCACTCAGTGGGAATCAGACCTGGACAGGGATTACCAGTTCCCCTCTTCCCTTAAGTGGCTGTGACATTCAGCCTTCCATAACGCCTGGGAAGGTTTCGGGGGCAGGTCAGTGGGGTCTGGACAACCACGGGGCTCCCTCCTAAGCTGCCTGAAGGATAAACACCTAAACACTCATAAATCACAATTCAGTAGGATCTGAAAACTTCCAAGAATAAGCCACCAAAAAAACACCACAAGTAAAGACAAAGAAGGACTTCTGCCTCCATCAAGAAGGTCCTAGCAAGAGACGTTCCCCATTATTTGGGGTCAAAGTCTCTATTTCAGCTCATTTGACATCATCTGCTTAACAAACAAAACCCATGCAAGCGATTTCACGGGGAGTGGAACTAAAGGGAGCCTGGCTTCCTGCAGCTTTGTTTTTGTCGTCAGATTCTCTGAAGCCAAATAACTCACAGGCTGGGTTCAGCGAACTTCCTGGGACCGGTCCTCCATTGCTTCTCTCTCAACATCTATTCCACCACATCACTAAATGTTCAGTTCACACTGCAAGCCTTCCCTAGCGCTTCTGTCCTCCCTTCACACACCTATTTTCAAGAAACCCAAAGGAACTGAAATTCACACGCCTCCTGGCCACGTTTCTGTGGCCAACACATCCTACTGGGCAGGAAGCAGGCATGGGCCGCGCACACTGTGGGGCGTTTGGATGAGCATACACCCTGTTTGCTAAGCCCCGTTTCCCTAAGAGACCAGACTAAACAGCCCACACCCAGAAGCAGCAGTAATGTATGCAAAAAGAAACATCTCTACAAGGGTAACTAATCCAACAAAGAAATAGTCTTCGGATGCCTTTTAGCTATGCCTCCACCATGACAGACGTGATAAAATCTCATTTCGAGACGCTTCCTCATTTGAACATTTACAGCATTTGTCATTTGATTCCTCTTCACATTCTGCTTTTTAAAAGAAAAGCTCTTCAGCAATGAACAGAATCACACCCTGCCAGGCAGTGATATTTATGCCTGAAATAGGCTAAGGCAACA
This sequence comes from Oreortyx pictus, assembly GCA_036925125.1. NCBI lineage: Eukaryota > Metazoa > Chordata > Aves > Galliformes > Odontophoridae > Oreortyx > Oreortyx pictus. The sequence goes on from JAUPFR010000015.1 coordinate 5,211,235, forward strand.
ATAAAAATGTGGTCCACACATGTGGGTAGCTTTCTGCCAGCAAATATGAAACCCTGGCGAGCTCCACCAACCTCTCATTCGACGTTAATATAAAATAGACAGAGAGTACCAGTTCTCATGTCTGGCCTAATGTTATATAACCTTGTTGTTTGTTCAGCAGAGTCAGATCTGACACCAGAAAAATAAAAATGCTTAAAGCTCCTGCACAGCTGTAAAACATTCTTCTGAAGTGCCTTATAGGGTTAGTGAAATTGTCAGTTAATTCTGGACCTGGTGCTCCCTAGCACTTGATAGCTAACTTAATGTAATTAATTTCTTATTTTTATAGATTCACTTAGTCCCGGTGATACAGAAGGGTTTTGAAAGATTATTTCTTAATAAGTTACTTCTAGAAAGAGTTACATTTCACAGGCAGAGCAACAGATACACAGACCTCCACTTCCAAAAAAGAAACCAATCTGCCTGCAAGTACTTAAGATATCTCAGAGCAAAAGAAATCCCACTAAATACTGCTTAATAAAATATGGAAAATTTAAGGAGGAGCTTAAAACTAGAGCCATAGAAATGCATAAATACAGAGAACTGGTAGTGGTAATACTCTTTGTAACTACACCACAACATTTTATAGAATTTAGAATTTCTCCCATTCGATGTCTGACGCTAAACTGCAAGATGACATCGTCCAGAAGGAAACACAGCAGCCAGAGAGCAGGGAGAGCGTGTCGAAGGATGGGCAATGAAAAGAAAGTCAAGGGTGGAGGGGAAAAAATGAAAAGAAAGAAAAAAAACTCATTAGCCCCTTCAAAACTGGGATTCCCTGCAAAATATGAGAATTCTTTCACATAAAGAGGAAACAGATGTCCATGGCTGGAATTTGCATGTGGCTTTATTCTCTTCTAGGATACAATAAAACTACTCTTCTTCCCATCCTCCGAGCTAGAAATTAAACAGTGGCATGTCATGCAGAGTCCAGCTGTGCTTTCTACCTCCATCCTTTATTAGCAATATATTTAAAAACAAGAAGAAAACAGAGACAGAAAGAAAGGGAGAAACAAGAAAAGCATAAGAAATGAAAAACTATGTGGTATGCGTTCTCAAAACAATATAAAACCTACAGATGTTCTTACTAATCTGTGGCACATGTTTGTTTATTCAGGTTTTCTCTGTCTCCAGTTCAGCAGGGCCTTGCTCTCCAGAAGAGCTATCTGTTTTTACAAATGTTACAGTAAATACTGGAGGAGACACTGGTATAAGCAGCCAGAGGAGGAAACAGGCTCACCTTGCAGGAACTTTCTTCAAAGTCCCTGAAACTGCACCTCTGTCCCAGAAACTCTCACCATACTGCTCTCACTGATACCTGCACCGTTCCCTATATTAACAGCAACAGGAGAAAAATCAGCAGTTATGAAGAGGATTTGGACAGAGCTGATAGCACAAAGGCAATGGCAAGAACATCTGCTCATTTCAGGGACAAAGTTCTGCAGGCACCACTGAATAGTTCTCAACCTTGCACCTAATCTGTCACTTGTGAGCACTTTTATGAGGCTCATAGAGATGCTATCATTGCTGAACTCTGCATTTATTAGGAGTGCTCCACCACAGTGTCTGAACTGCATGCACCAGACTGAGGCTATTCCACTATAATTGCAAAGAAAAACCTAATACTCCACTTCTAGTATGAAAAAATAAATGTTTTCCAAGGACACAAACTACAGATATAAGTAAATGAAAAGTTGATCTGAAGTCCTTTCTGTGTTCCTTTTTTTGATTATTATTTTTTATTTTATTTTTAAATCTGTTGTTTGCAACGCAGGTTACAGATGAGGAAAATAACCCTGTCTGCTCACAGAAGTCAACCCCAATTCAGCTGATAATCGCAGCAAATTGACTTCTGCATCTTGCTCTCTCTTACAGTTCTTCACACATTTTCCCAGTACATCTGCATCACGATAAACTGACATTCCAACCTGAAATACACTTTCTCCATAATGTGACTTGAGAAGATAGCACAAAATGAGGTGAGCCTCCCCCCTGCTCATGTCAGAGACCTCAGCAATTGGCATGGCTGCAGACAGCATGGCACAAAAGACCTGCAGCATTCTGTAGGGCTGCCTGAAGGTAAAGACACAGAGGAGCTCAACATAACCATCTTCAGGGGTGTCATGACGTTGACAAAGTCAACTTCTTCCCTTGCGAAGACTCAACGAATACTGCTTCCCAAACCCCTCATGATAAATTGCGGACTCCACAAGGAACCTAATGAAGGTAATTTGTAATCCCAACGTGAATGAAAGGCTGTCAGAGCCATCAGCTGTGTTCCTGTAGCTCTGAGAGATGAAAGGAGTGAGCATAGTGAAAGAACGGCAAGGTTATCAGCTAAATAAATGGCAGAGGGCTCTGCTAATAAACACTGATGCGAAGAGAAACAAAAGCCTTCAAGCAAATAACACCATTCGTAGAAGAGAGACCAGAAATCTTCTCTTGCACTCTTCAAAGAGACATAGCAGAACATGATTTCCACACACACAGCATATTCCTGCACTGCACAAACCGAAGAGTGGTGGTGCCCTGGGGGAAATCAGAAGTAAAACTCCCAAGCTCCATTTGAAGCATTTTTCGCAACTCTTTGGGTTGCACACATGGCTCTGCTGCACTGCGGGGGCAAAGGAACAACGTTTAGAAACTTCAGTCCCAGCAGTGCCTTTGAAACAAAGGCTTCAGCTGATGCACCAGCAGCAACCTGAGGTAGTCTGCAGTTCTCTCATTTTCAGGCAAGTAACATTAACTCTGCTCAAGCTGTGAGCCCTCAATGGGAAGAAATACAAAATTCCTGAACTATAATCATCATTCTGAATCATCCACCCACTATCCCTCTAATTAATATTTGCACCTTGCTTCCTCTGGCTCTCCAGCTCTAAAAACAAAGTAGTTGCAATCACACCATGCCTACTCTGAGGCAAAACACACTGAGTCCCCCCTGGCTCTCTGTATATGGTTACACACCATTATCAGTGATGTCTTTTGGAGCCACGTGACAGAACTTCCCATACAATCAGATTTTCTTTTAAGCAGCACTTCACATCCGTTATAAGAGCAACACAAAAGGGCACTCTATAGGGACAGAAAGGTACAAAAGTTTTTATAAAAAAAAATTCTACCCAGTTCTCCCTCCACAAGAAAAAAATGTTTGACAATACGAAAAAAAAAAAAAAAAGCTGTACTGGAGAGGCAATGTTGATTAGGGAAGGAGAAAGACACAGCCAGAGATTTGGCATAACTGCATGTTCCCAGCACATGGAAAAAAAGAGAAGCACTGAGGCAGATGCACAAACTCAATGCAAGATGGATTGATTTAAGAGAGCCTGATGATCACAAAGCACTAACTTTTCACACGCGTGAGACAGACCATCAGCTAGCTATTGTAGGCTCCGTCCTCAAAGAAACCATATTAACAGCCTTCAAAATCCCTTTCGCAGCCCCTTCCTTTCCTGGGAAGACAGAAGAACTATTAGAAATTGTATAATGCAGGGAATGTAAGTTGATCTTATTGGACTTCAAACAAGAGCTGGGCTGACTAGGCTCTAAACTGACAAATAATATCCATGTTCTCCCACCCTCCAACAAAGAAGTACTAAAGGAGACACTCGCTTTGCTATTCTTTCTCAAAAACAGCACACGAAAAAAAATACTCAACAAGAAAATGAATATGCTAGCATCAATTTGTACATGCTGTTTTCAAGGCACAGATAAAAATCTTGTAGGATAAAAGATGAGTTTAGCAGCTCTAGAAGAATGAAGGTATTGTTTAACAGGAAGCAGATGTATGTCAGATGGCAAACTCATTAAAGTGTCCCATCGTTAAAGGAAACGGGATAACAATGAGCCATCTGAAAAAACCTGAACTGATCAGGAAATATACAAGCCGCAGCTAATCTCCTATTTATTGGTAGGTAATGCCTTTAAGTCATGCACATGCATTGAGTTTAGGACCATGAAGGACTGATCTTTGTTCTCATGAAAAAAAAAAAAAAAAAAACATCGTAAGAGCAGAACCCTAGAGCATGGGGCACAGCACTTCTGCAAAAGTCTTCTGAGGAAAAACCCGAACATTTGGAGAAACTATTACATAAATACGTGGGTGCACATGCACACACGCCTGGTTGTGTGCTGCTGACAGCAGAGCACTCCATTCAGTAACTCCAAAGATATTTTAATGTACATTTTACATACATGTAATATTTTAATGTGATTAGCACTACAAAAGTGCCTTATAAGAGGTAAGTATCAAGTCAGATCCCCCAAGTACAAACATACAAAAATCTAATTCAAAAATAATACATTACTATATAGGAAGAAATCACTGCCAGATTTCCAGTATCACACAGCAGAACAGTTTCCAAAGTGAGAAACAAGGACCCAAGCACCAGGAATTGCACAAGCAGTACGTCTGATTCATAAGGCAGGTGGATCTGCAGAGAGGGGGAGAGCATTGCTTCATCCAGCAAATATTCGATCAAATAAACTTGACAACAGTGCAGCTGTAATTGCACTGACATCAGCATGGGAACTCTTGTCCTCAGAGTAACAGCTACAAAAAAATCAACAAGCTGGAAAGAAACATGTGTTTCTCCCTTCCTGGACCTATCTCATCCTATTGGAGTTTTGTAACAAATGTCTTGTTACTATATTATTATTACAGATATAACACAGCAGCTTTTTTCTTTTTTTTTTTTTAATAATAAAAAATATAAATACAGCCCTCACCAGGAGATTTTGAAATGTAACTAACAACAACTGCAAGGGAAAATCCATCTCTTTCTGATCCAAAGTTCATCAGAACTGCTGAGAAATTTGTACGTGTAGCTTCAACATGTTTTGGATCAGGCCCCACGCTCAGCATGGAGGGCAGAGGTTAGGGCTGATCCAAGGGTTCTGGAGCACAGCACTAGGACCAAGCAATTCAGGTACCCCTGTGTCCTTCTCAGGATGCATGGGGTCATGGTGCCAGCAGGATCTAGGGATGTGCAGAAAGCTACAGCAGTCTTCATATACTGTAGTTGAGCTCAAAGTACACATTGATACACAACGTAAAGTGCCAATAAAATCAACATTTGCTAAGCACAGTCTTCTGAACGTGCTACCAAATGTAAGATCTGATGTACTGCTGCATCAATAGCCCTGATGATCTGGTAAAAACACTCCTGCTCCTTTGACTTCTGCAGGAAAAAAAAAAAGAAGAAAAAAGAACAGAAGAAAAGAGGTAACAAAATGTTGCTATAAACAAAGCATCCTGTAGATACTATGAGAAAATTGGTCCATTTAGGCTAGTGCAAAAACAGCACTAAAGAACAGCTACTGGAGAGGAGCAACTTCCTCCTCCACAGCATCCGATCCATGCAGCACTGTTCGTGTATCTCACGCCATTATCTCCATCGTGTGGCAGAGAGAAAAAATGCAGATTAGCATTACATTTAGGAAACGCTACTCATTCTTTTTTTTCCCCCTCATTTATTTATTTAATAAATAATTGTTCTGCTTTAGCCCCACCACCAGACAGGGCCCTGCAGAAGTTCCCAGCGGGGTGGCTTGCCTGTGTTATGTCTGTGTTGCACTGGGAGTCCTACAAGCTTACGACAGCGGTCTCTTCCAGACTTTATGTCCTAAGGCATGAGCTTTCCTGAACTGCACCTACAGCCCCACCAATCTCAGCCTGATTCTACGTTACAGAAAAACTAATTTAAAATACACTAGAGACAACTGAAAAATCTCGATGGGCACTCAACCAAACCCAGGCGACAGCTAGACGATGCACGGACAGACACAGGAAGGACAGCTCCTTCATTATTGTTATACTTTTTTTTTTTTTTTTTTTTTTTTTTTTTACCCTCTATAAATTCTGTTGACAGTTTAACCAATTCTGCAGAACTGTAACTGCTCAGGCAGGAAGCCCCAGACGCAGAGCTCCGTGCCGATGCTGTGAGCAGAGCACTGCCTGCCCCAGCCTGCAGCAGCTGCACGGCCACAGGGACCATGCACTCCCTCCCAGGTGCAGGCTCGCATGGGGCACTGGGGCCCTGGGAAGTCGGCGTGCAGCCCCCAGCTTCCTGCCTGCAGCGAGCTGGGAAAGGACTTGGGAAGAGGCTGCATGCAGGAACCCAGCGTGTGGGGAGGATTTGCTTTCAAGAACCTCTTGCAGCTTCCTCAAAAGCATCTAACCCTGCTTGCACAACTCAGCAAGGCAGTGGGAATATAACATCATTCCCAAGAATCGATCTCAATGATTTAATTCGTTCGTGGAGATGATAGTTTCAGAGAAAGCCTTTGAATTAACTGGCTTGTCTTTATACAGTCACCTTCTTTCCATTTGCCTTGAGGATCTCTCATAACGACAACGTTAAATCACAGAACTAAACCCAAACAGCTTCTCATGTACGGCCGGCTGGACATGAGGACAACGTGCCAAGCTCCCAGAGCATGGGAACGGGATCTGCAGGAACAAGGGCGCTTTGGTGAGCGAGAACTGAACAACTGGAACATCTGTACGCCCTCGGACACGCACAAGCCTATTTTCTCCATTTGCTCACCCTGTTCACACACCCCAGGCTACAGATCGAGGCTATCTTCAGAGCTGATGGGAACTGAGCTACAGAGCACGACAGCAGCTAACTCTCGTTCTCTGAAATGCTGTAATAGCTGTGATCAGCAAAGCAGACACTATTAAGATTCCACTTCACCCATATAAATCATCCCCTCCAAGCTTGGCAAAGCACTTAAGCACATGCTTAACTTTAACTATTGCTGAATAGGAACAATATTACACTTTAAAAACATTAAGGACCAAACAAGTTTTTAAGCTCCTCACTCTTCTTTACGCTCCCAGCTTCCCATTAATCTAAAAGCTCCTCCTGAGCTGGAGCTGGGCCCAAGTGTTTTGTTGAACTGATGCCTAAACAAAGTTTTCTGCTAATTTGGTGCTGTAACCAATGTGGTGAGCAAAGAAAACTGCCAAAGAAAATAGTCTGAACTTTTTGAAGGTTACTCTGGATATACAGCGAAGAGCTGCAAGTGACCTGGCACAACAAATATGGGGTAAGAGAAGGTAATGATGCACCAAAAGCTTTTCACACCACAACTGGGAGCAGACAAATACCAGCAGTGGGTGGAAGCACCAGAGCCCTGCTACAGGAATGGATTCCACCACTGCAGGACATTCCTCTTCATGCAGCATCTGCTGTGCTGATGGTTCCTTTAAGAAACCAACTTCTGCGGAAAACATTGACACCAAAAGGAGAAAGCCAAACTGCACGCCCACTGCAGCACAGCCTCCAGAGGGAAGGGGATGGGAAATGCTGTTCTTACAGCTTTAATTCATTTAAAGGGCATTGTGCATCCAGAAAGTTCCACTAAGACAATTTCTTTCTTTCCCTCATTGGTTTTCCAGCCATGTTAAACGCCCATTGCAGCCCAGTTCCTGCTGAGACAAGTTCTTCCATAACACTCAAGGTGCTGGGAACTGTGTCACCTGTTACAGAACCTGTGTGTGACACACAGCAGTAGATTGGATTTACAAATGCGATCTGGACCTTGGTCTTCACAATTGTTTTCCAGCTAAGGGACAGAACAGCAGCCATAGTTTTCATGGCAACGGTTGTTAGTCAAGAGGACAGAAAATCAATCAAAAATATTTGTTATGGAAATAACCAGACATTCACTCACCACACGGAATCTCCAGAAATATTACCTTTTGAGTGGAAAGTCTTTGAGTATCTGCCTGAGAAACCTGTCCCTAGGTGGGTCTCCAGAACAGCTGCTCCTGCAGCAGCTGGCCACCTCCCTGTAGGTGCCATCTCTAGACCCAGCAATACACAGTTGGATTCAATGACCTTTATGGGTCCCCTTCCATCATGGGACATTCTGTCATTCTATGCTCCTTTCCTCCAGACACTGACATCTACCTGTCCAAATTAGCACAACAAATCTGTCAGATGGCAGCTGAAGAAAAAGAATACTGATCCCAATTAAAAGATGTGGTATCTCTGAAATTGCGCTGCGTATACTTGGACTCAGAGAGCTGGGCAAGAGGCAGTGCAGTAAAGAAAAATTAACAAGAAAATTAAGGACCAAAGAGAAGTGGAAAGAAAGCAAACTTTTACCTAATCTCACAGCAAATACCTTTTGCAGTGTAATGCTGAAAACCACTGGGTTGAAAAAGAACAAACTGCTGTTGGCAGATGACACAGAACAGGATTATTCCTGATGTATTTAGGAAACTATACATTATAATTTCCATAATGTTTCACACTCAACAAATTTTAATTACATTTTTCATTCGTCTTCAAGATCTTCAGAATGTTCTCTTCACTTAAAACACAGTTTTTATCTCATAGCAAGCACCAGTATAACACTTAGGACAAATTAACCAAAATCTGAGGAAGTCACATGAGAACAAAAATAAACTTTGACTTTCGATCAAAACCTTGAATATTATTAATATCTTTCTCTGAACTGTACCACCAAATGCTGGCAATACACTACAAGGTCATGAAAAGCATGAAGAAACCCACAGAACAGTGTGCTGATTCTACGTTCACACACGCATTTTTAAATGCTCAGCTACCACAACGCCAGTAAATGACCTGATTTCATTTGGAAGTCCTGCAGCATTTTCAGTGTTTTAGACCTACGAATGATCCAGGGAGGAAAGCAGTTTTCAAAAGTCATGCTTAAACACCTATAAACACAGTGAGAACAGCCATCACAATGAATTTCCAGTAAACTAAGAAAAGGAATCTGAAGCACAATGATACCTCTACTGTACATTTGTATAGAGAGCAGTCACGATCTCCCAAGCACTCAGCAAACTGGCTCCTGATGTAACTTCCACTTCCATTTGAAGGCAGCAAAGCCAGGTTAAAGGCTGAGAGGAAGCTGGGGGCTGCAGCCCCTTCAGCCAGCTGTACAGCCCAACAAGACCAGCGCACAGCACAAGGAACAGATGATGTTGGTTGACTTCATTCCCAGGCTTAACCCAAGGTTAAGCTATTTCTCCACCACCACACTGCAACCAGTAGTGGCCATCCCAGAATAAGACCTCAGCACGACATGTGCTGATAAAAATAAATAAATAAATAAAAAGCAGAGAACTTGTGCCTTTGCATGCAACACATAGCGACTCAAAGAGATAAATTACAAAAGCCTTTACTGTGGCAGAATAGTTAATTACAATCACAATAAAATTCCACCTGTCAGCTCCAAAAGCACCCCACATGTAGAATTTACACAAGCTGAACTGGAGCTGGTTCAGGGCATGTCATAACAGTTAGTCATTTCTGTACTGTGCACTGTTAAAATTGGCCTCAAGATGAATTGAGTGCCTGTAAAGGGCGACCATATTTCAAGCAAACCAGGACATGCTCAGGGTAGTTGGGCTGCCCCTTCAGCTGCATTCCTGAGTGGTTAATTTTTGCCACTCGGTTTCATGAAAAATATTTCCAGTAGGTTTTCAAAAAATTCAGCAATCCAGTAAAAACAGTTTGTGGCAAAACCGTAGAGGAGGGAGGAGAAGAGCAGTATTAGTTTACACTGCAAGGATTTTGTATAGCATTATTCAAACCTACACTCCTACGCTAAAAGTGAGACTCAAAATTATATTTTTGCTCACATAAATTGTCTGCAATCTGTCAGTGCCCAGAAACTAAAATACAGCATTTAGCACCTAATGGCATCAACTGAGGGTTTTTAGAATGACTGCTTTGTTCATGTTGGTGATGCACTCCCACAAACGCAGTTTCTGGAGGTTGGAGACAACACTATGAAAATTTCAATATAAAAGGCACTGTAAATAGTTTTATTCTTACACACGTTTTTCTCAAAGGGTTTTCATTCAAGAAACATCCTCACTGCGTGCAAGAATTCTGAATCAAGCCAGTGGCACCGAGCACCCTTGTGCCTTTATAAGTCAACATAACTTTGGGCAAACAAGTACAAGGGAAATAATGAGGCACAGCCCTTTCTAGAGGGCTGATGTGTACATTAGAGAAGTCAGTATGATACAAATGAATAGAAATCCTCTTGGGCTTCCTCTGAAATTAAAGCACCAATAATGCAAGATTAATACGTAATAACGAGACTATTTTTTTCCGTGTCACATGTATTATATCAGCCCACCACGGGCACTTTGAAGGCAGCAAATTACACTGTCAGCAACCAATATGTTTCAGATGTAGCAACTAAAACAGTCATTAGTGGCAATTTCACAGTGAAGGCTGCAATGAAGCGGCCTTTACCTACAGAACCAAATTAAATCTTCAGATGCTCTGATACACAGCCCTGACTGACACTTTTGAGACACCTTTTAAAAATGCATTTGTTCAATTTTGATGGCATCTTTGTCAATGAATCACTTTTAAAGCACGACCATTCTCATTGTGAGAACAGCCTGGATTCTGGGAGTCTGGATTTTCCTCTTCTCCCCTATTTCCTGATGTTATCAACACCCACTTCACAAAATCCACCATTCGGATACACAGAATGGCCCACTGGGCAGCACAAGGCTTGTCACATCCTCTGAGGATAAGGAGTTAAACAGGAAGATGGGGAAGCAGCTATAATTTTGTAGCAGGTCACATTTGTACCAAGCGCTTTACATACAGCTGAAGATTTGCCCCAGGACTTGAAAAAATACGGAAGGGAAGGCAAATTTCATTGCTCAATTCATTCAATAGAAATGCAGCACAGACACTTAAGTGCCACTCTGGTGACAGTTCACTCTTGACAGATGAATCACCTATACACCTGACACAGCTCATTTCTTTCTTTCATGATAATTATAGTTTTAGAAGCGCCATTTAAGGGGTGCAAATTAATTTCCAAATTCCACCTGCTGTCAAAGAGTGTATTTTATTAGGTGATTAATTACCTTCAGGAGCACTTCAGGAGACACCTTGAAGGCAAACAAGGATTCCTGTGACAGCTCCTTTAAGATATGGCTCTGCTCCTAGAGCCCGATGAGCCCAGAGATAAAATAACTGCATACAGGTGTTATCAGCTACGGTACCTTGGGATGTTTATGCTTCAGAGAAGCACATTTCCCCTCCCGATCACATAAATATTTGACTCAATGCTGTAGTCTCTGCTTTCTGAGGACTGCCATCAACTTCCTTGGGTTGGGTCTGTGCCCAAAGGCAGGCAGAAAGCAAGGACAGCCACAGGGACACGTCTTGTCCCCCAGCCTCAGAGTGCTCCACTGGCCACCTGCACCCACAAAGCACAGACCACTTGGCCTTCTCCAGCATATATGCCCAGATGACATGCAATTGTTTTAGAAGTGTTAGTCTAAAAACCACTTTTAAGTTTTACACACATCAGTCATAGACATAAGGTTCTCACAGTGCAGCAAGAAGACCTGCACATGCGCAGTATAACTTTCCCCCAATTGCAAAGCTCTCAGCAAGATCAAACCAATGCAAAAACAGCGTGGCTCTTACACACAGCTATACACCAACAATTGCTTTCACACATCGTTTAGATACTGAACAAATCTCCACAGAGAAACAACTCTTCCAGTAACACAGGTGCAGCAACTGAGTTTAAAAAAAAATTAACAGACTTCATCCACCTGTTTCACCGAAGTCTCTTACTGCACTCAATACCCCGAAGGACCTCATTGCCAAGAATAGCTCTGCTTCCTTGCAATTCTTATTCATCTTCTCTTCCAGCTACACCTGCCTGTCCCTGAAGTAGCATTTTAATGGAGGAAGCAGGATTCAAAGGCCCTTCATTCCCCTGACCAAGGGCACAGCCTTTTTTTTTCCCGCATGTTTGTCTAACCTATTTTTATGGCCTCTGGTGATGGATGGTCTGAGCAGATGATCAACTCAGGTGCTGCATTGCTGGAGAGTTCCCCAGAGTAATTTAGGTCACTACTTTTTCACCTTCTCATCACAAGCATTGGAACGGATTTTTCTTTTCTCCTCTGAAGAAAACTTTCAGGTATACTTGTCTTTATTTATCATCTCTTCTTCCCTGTGGCTCTTCCAATGCCTTTCCTCCCTTTCACACACAAGGACATCGGTCTCAAAGGTAGTTCTCAATGTGCATTTCATCGGTAAGCTAAAGCCAGATCATTAGCAAAAGCTAGTTATTTCTAACGCAACCTTAAACCTTCACATCTGGGAGCAAAGGAAAATAAAAGTCAGAGTTGACTACGAGAGATTCATCTGACAGCAAGAAATTTCTTGTTCTCATTTTGGGTTAATGGAATGTCACAGTCTCATTTCAGTACACACTGAAGAAGAAACATTTCTGAGGTGGGAGAAAAGATGAGAAAAACAGGTTTTGCAAATCTGAGGACCTATTTATCTCTAACAAAATAATAATGAAAGACAGTCTTTTCAGAAGCATTTTACATAGCTGAAGGGAAGGATTGCTCTGGACTCTGGAAAAAAAAAAAATAAAAATAAAAACTGTGAAGCTAGAATATAACTACAGCAGCTGTTGTTTTTGAGATGCAGATGTCCAACGTGACCTTCCATTTGATAAATATAAGCGCTTGACATAACTCACAGTTAGAACAAGATCACAGAAAGCTACTTGCTGCACTTTCTCTCAGACAAAAAAAATAACAGTAATCTAGCAAAGCCAAGCAAACACAACACACAAACTCTTCAGAAAAATAATCAGCTCAAGAGAAGATCAAACTGGAGCTTCTTGCTCCAAATCCGCCCCTGATTAAATACAGAGCTTTCCACCACTGCTGCTGTTACAAAGTTATAGACATAAGCCTCATCTGAAACGTCACAGAACTCAAAAGTAATTAACTAACTCTGAAAAACGCCCTACTCCAAGTCTACCTCGATTTTAACACACAAAGTATGCTGGAAACTTCCAGTTGAACATTCTGTATTTGCTCATTTGCCCACATATGCCTGTTATTAAAACCACATGTGGGCACTGAATCATTTCATGGTTCGTTTAGAGACAAACATGCAGAAAATTGTGGGAAACAAGTATAACCCCGAGTCTGTGCAAGTTTGTGTAGTCTCAAGCACGTTGTTGTGCAGAAGCTTGAGCGACAGGCCTGTTATCCTGGGGCTCAGAAGTGCACGGGGAGAAGTCACCACCTATGTACACTGAATCTCTAAGTAGACCATTAGCAAAATCAGCCAGCACGACATTCAAAACTCTCAGCCCCTTGCAAAATGCCAGATATGTACTCAACTGCTAGTTCACAACAAGATCCCTTAAGTGAAGCAGCAACACAGTCTCTCATTTAAGAAACTGGCCTGCAATCAGGAGAATTCCCCATCTGAGTAGGAAGTCAGGAGCATAACCTTGGGCAGAGCACTCCATCTTTCTGGACCTGACATCTGGACAGAACGGTTTCCCTTTGTCTCATCCACTGTTTCAGAAGGTCTTCAGCTCAGAGTCAACCTTGTGCTGGGAGGACAGCCAGTACCACAGCAAGGTTGTGGTTTTGATCACATTTTGATGGATTATTCATACTACATCAGTGGCTGAAGAAACTAAACAGTGTGCCAGCCACGTGTTCAATGATAGCACACATGGAGTCTACCTGGAAACAGAACCTCTTTGTGTTGCATTAAAAAGTAAAAATTCTCTGAAGTGACAAACTTCTGGATATTTTCCACAACACATCTCCACTGTGGATCCATCCTCCAGCAACACAAGGAAAATTCCAATCACGTTTACAGATCTCCAGTTTTGCTTCGAAGCTTAGAGCAGTTTGTGCATGACTGAGGTTTCTTGCAGACCCCTGTAGGAGGGTTGTAGGAGGTCAGACCCTGCTACTGTAAAACAAAAACATTTCCACTAGCTGCAAGATCTCAGCTCCTCTCCTTCAAGGCTGTATGTTTTCCACAGGAGTGTACGATTTTCCACAGAAGCCAAATGCTTCATGTATAAATTAAGCCATTAAATGATGAGATCTTCCAGAAAGTTCTAGGGGGTATCTCTCAATCTGGGATTGTTTAGTCTGGAAAAGAGGATGCTCAGGGGAGACCTTATAGCTCTCAACTACTTCCTGAAAGGAGGATGTGGTAAGGCAAGGGGTTGGCCTCTTCACTCGTGTAATTAGCGACAGGACAAGAGGGAACAGCCTCAAGTTGCACCAGGACAAGTTCATGTTGGATATTAGGAAAAATTTCTTCTCTGAAAAGCACGGTCAGGTTCTGGAATGGACTGCGCAGGGAGGTGATGGAATCACCATTCCTGAAAGCGTTCAAGAAATGTCGAGATGTTACACTGAGGGACGCGATTTAGTGAGGAAATACTGGTGGTAGGTGGATGATTAGTCTAGATGATCTTGGAGGTCTTTTCCAACCTTGGTGATTTGATGATTAAAAGCCAGTTCTGATCAAATGGTCGTCTCCTAGAAATCTTCACAAAGAGGTCATTTCTGAAGGTAAACAAGGCAGATGATAAAAATCTAAGCTACACAAGCTTGTACAGATAAACAGCAGGTCAGATAAACAGCACACGTTTCTCATAAAAACACTGGATAACCCATGGCTCTACAAGCAGAGCAACACAGAAAAGCACTAATGAAAATCTCAGACTGCAGTCTCCCACTGATGTTTTTGTCTGGCTCCTATTAATGGAACACTACATAGCTGGATTGGTATTGAGATAGTGAACATCTCTTTTCAGAAAAAGGATCTATAGTTTCATACAGTTCTGTGTGTGTAAAACTCCAAGTCATAATTATTAGGTGATTCCTGAAAGGGAAAACAAAGAAAGCCCTGCCAGGTTCCTACAATTGAGACTTCTGATACTTAGAAGGGATGGAAGAAAAGGTGGAGGAAGGCGGTGGCTGCAAGGTCACAAGATTAACAGGCAGATAAGAAACAGAATAGTATCCATCAAGGCGATGATTACTGCAGTCTTTTCAAAACTGGGGAAAGACACAGCTTTAGTACCAAAAATTCTAAGTATACAACAAACTTGCTTTTTGATCAAGCTTTTAGGGTTTCAGGAAAGTGTACTCACTGCTGTAGGAAGAACTGTTCCTTTCCATTTCATTTGCAACATTGCTCAACCACAGACATTACACAACCCTTCTATGTGAGGAAAACCGGGATCTTCGAAGGAAAGAACATTATAGTGCAATCTAAATATCCATCAAAGCTCCACTTGTAACAGCAGGAACTTAGCACAAGGAGGCAGGTGGGGCTGGTCAGAATTTATGGGATGTCTGTAGACATATTAAATGTCGTAAGTTCTTCAAAGCACAGGTAACACTGAAATGGAGTTTACAGACATCTGATTTAAAATATGCATGGTCTCAATCTGTACTCAATACGTTCTCATATTAAAACACATGCAGAAGATACCATCTGCTCTTTATAGGCACTGTTAATCAAAAGGTTTTCTGTGTCAGTGTAAGCACAAGCAGTAAAGGACGGATTGGGTAAGGCTCCTGCTAAAAAGTGAGCAGTGCTAAATTCTGCTCTCTTTCATCCTAAGGTACTCCTGCGTGCTTCATCTGAAAGTTTATTCAAGCTGTATCTCTTGGACTGTACCCACATTTATGATACTTCAGTTTTCAAAACCTGCACGATGTTTTTGGTCTTTTCTTTACTGTTGAAGGACAATTTGTTAGGCAACAGACTTGTTATAGCTACTGATTGTATGGAAAAAAACAAGAAGGAGAGAAAGGGTACGAGCAATTTCCTGTTCTCTTAGCATGCTCCATCAGGTAAAGAAACCCAGGATATCTTCCAGCTACATGCCTGGAAGCAGTCTGATCCTGCAAACATCCCATTCAAGCACTTCATACTGAAGTTAACAGGAGCCTGGAGAGCAGAACAGCTCATAATACACAGAAAAGGCTAATGGTTCTATTTTATCATGATTTTTCTTCACTGTAATAAAATATCTCAAAACATGCTTGTACAAAAACCTTTCAATTTTAGTAACGTGGAAGATTAAGATGCGACTGAACAGAAAAGCTTTATGGTCACAAAATGCTATCCAATTTTACCATCTCTGATCCCAACTGTAGCCTGAGTATCCATTTTCAAATAGAACTAAAACACACTGGGAGCTTTACACTCTCTGAACTGTTGTTAAGCAGCAGTATAAATTTAATTACAGAAACACCTCTGACAGAATTAAATAGTAGTGCTTCCAGAGACAAATAACATCACCGATGGCAGAAATAACAGTCAGGTTTTATGTAAACCTATCAATAGCAGCGTTAAAGCCTAAAACCAAAGGAGCATGGACCAAACATAAAAAAAGATTTCTAATGCCATTCAAGCAATTATAACACTTAACTGGCATGGATACAATTAATTGAAAATAACCCAACAACAGTAAAATTCCACCTCGGCAAAAATACTGGATTTATAAGTCTGATTTACAACAGGCCATTAGAACTCAATGCACATACAACAGCATGCAGTTCTGTTATCTTTAGCTTTAAGTTGCCTGATCCTTTTTTTATACGTTTTTGTTTTTTTTTTTCTTTTCTTGCTATTTCAGGAATTTCAGTATAATAAACTATGGAATTCTGCTCATTGAGAGAAAATTCCATAACTAAATCTCCAATTAAGTGGTCTTATATCTACCAGGAAAAGGAGAGAGCAGTAGCTCAGACCTGCATCATGATTTTATTGCTGGCAGAACATCCATAACTATTATTGAAAGGACATCTGTGCTGATGATGTTTAAGGATATTCTGTACCAAGAAGTATTCCTCCTTTTTGACCCTCAGGGGCTGCAGGAGTTACCATAATACACCTTCAATTTGTTAATTTCCACAGGTATTTGGGCTGTAGCTCATCTATAATTTCAGTGGATACCTGAGATCTGATAAATGACAGTATTTGATTATTGCAGTTAAAATTCAAAGCTTCTGTCAATTCTTAATACCATAATACGCTCCTGATTCAAATTTCACTGTCATTATTGGGTTTTGCCTTCCACTGGCTCCAACTACACAGTGCCTGGGTGATGAGATTTTAACTCATCACTTGGATAATAACACTTAATTGGTATTAGAGTTTCCACTTCCTCCACATCCTCATAATCTTCAGTCCAACAAATTTAATTAATTTAATACATAAATATATTTCATTGATGTACCAGTAAGCAACAAAACAAGATATAATAAATATCCTATTGAATGGCCAAGGCACCTGACTATGCTTCATTTTTAGGAGAGTGTACTTCTGCTGTGTATAATAATTCAGTATTACAAGTATTATACCACATTTAGATGGTAGTCAGTGCGTATTCAGACTTCCCAAAAGAAAACAGAACCACTCAAAATAACAAGGGCAGGAGGGGAGCAACAAATGAAACAACAAACCCAACAAAGTCACTGCAGACCTGTGTCAATAAATGGTGAAGCTGTTTAAAGTCCAAGGGTTGCTGGTTTGTGGTGCTGGATTACAGAGTAAAGCAAGAGCCCAAGAGATTTCACCCATATTCTGCCCTTTGAGGAATCTTGCTGCATAAAGAACAACTGAAAGAAAGAAGATGTGGAGATCAGGAATCAGTGTGCAACTGTCAAAGCTGAAGTGCTCTTTAACGGGATTCTCTAACATTCATACTCTCTGTAGATAAACCATTGACTGAGCCCTTCTCCAAACTCAGGGTACCACCTGGTCTTCCCCTGGCCACAAAATGGGATTACGGGCTGTTTAAGATGTGTTTGGAGTACTTTGTCCTGCCAAGGAGATGGGGAAACTTGTGAGACAGGCAGGCCCAGCAGACATCTGAGGAACAGCTGCTGAGAACTTTAGAAGTTCCAGGAACCTTAAAGTTGATTAAAAATAGAAACAATTTAATCAAGGTCACATTTATCCTCAGAGAGGAAAAAGGAATTCTCTTTATATACACAGTACAGTAAAAGTACTTGCCGTATTAGCAACTCACAGGAAAATAAGTATTCCAAGTAGTCCTAGTCCACACCACTTCAAGATCAGCATTTCCCAGTGGACCAAGAGATCAAACATTAACCTCAACAAGTCATCCCACGTATTAGCGCATCTCCATGGCATCACCACAGCTAAGTGTGACAAGAGGAGCCAAGGAGCCACATGTTATTTCATGCTAAGAACATGCAAGGAAATACCATTTAGAAGGAAAGGAGCAGGGGGAAAGCTCTAAAAATACCTTCCTAATATCAACCTGCTGCACAGCGTTTACAGCTGATGAGGGGCCCATAGATACAGGCACGGTCATGGCACCAAACTTCCAGGTGGCAATGGGATTAACCTTTCTCCAATACACTTCTAAGAGAAAACACTGGATCCTGCATATTCCCAGAGTTTTCTCAACATACAGCAAAATCATATGGAGAAGAAGGTATAAATGAAAATCTCTATCCCATTCAGCTAAACAAGGAAAACTGCAATTTAGGAGGTCATGACAAATGGCAAATCAAGAAACTCATCTATAAGGTCTGCAACATAAAACTTCAAAGAATAAACTTCAGAATACAGTTTAAGTTCTCCAAGTCAAGAATGCCACTGAAACAAAAGCTTCCAAAATAACCTCTGAACATTGAAAACAATTCCTTCCTGCAGCTACCACAACCCACCTGGCAGAGCAGAGTGCCAGCCCTGAGCAGCTCACTCCACAGATTTCCAGAAGTGTAAGCATACAGGATAGGGTTTTTTGTATCACACACTTGAGCTGGTTTCCTCCTAGCAATATTACCCAGCACTGCTCCTTACCACTATTTCCCTGTATTAATTAAAGACATGGGGAAGTTTAAAGAAAGCAAACCTGGTGATGGGAATACTTCTCTTAACACACAAAGGACACATTTTGAACTCATAAATGAAAAGGTTAAGAGCTCAATCAGTATTTGAACACTTCAGCAGCCTTATTTGGTTCTGGAAGTACTAAGCTCTCTGGTAGTGGTGGCTTTATGTGTTTGGTAGCGTCGGGGAGAGCATGAAGACAAAATTAAATCATAGGTGAGAGTACACGTTTTAGGCCCCTTGGTAATACACAAGATTCCTGTGGCCTGAATTAGTTAATTCCTAAACTGCTGATGCAGATGCTTGAGTCTGTCAAGAAAACCACGCTTTCATTCCTTTCTTTATGCTCCCTTATGTTGATGTGAATTAAGAAAAGGGGTTAGTTTGTCAAACCACGGATATTCGCATGCTGAGCTGAGGGCCATCACACTTGGAGGTCTGGAAATCTTTAAAAGGACACAGAATTAAACATAAGTTTAAAAACACTGGAAAAGAAAAGGTACTTTTAGTTACTCTGAGCACAAAACACCAATAGGCAGGCTGAACTTTCCTAGCACTGGCCACAATAAATACACTTCAGAGCACAAGAGGTGACAGAGCAAAGGAACAGGGTATTATCAACTGATTTTAAGAGCTCTGCTGCACCCAATGGCTTAAGAAATTCGTTCATCCTTCCCTGAAGGCTGCATTGGTAACACTGTACCATTGGTAGGGTCAGTCAGGAAAAACAGATGAAAAAAAACAGTATTTCTTCCTTAGACACATTCTTGCTGTTTTTTCTTATTTTCTCTCCCACAACTGGAACACCTAGGCAAGGTAAGAGTGCTCTCAGGCACCACGCACACAAGCCACTGAAGTTCACCAGCTTCTTAAATAGTACACATTGCACTGCTTTATTCAAGTGCCCTCCTAAAATCGTGGATCAAACATCAACCAGCATGAAACAAGTTCTAAAAAACACAGGAATGAAAGCAAATGTATCACAGCTCTTTCGCTGTCTGGCATTTGAAACTTCACCACAGAATGCAGTTTGCTTCTCAGACCCTTTTCTCCATGGTTATAAGAGGCATGCACACTTTGTTTCTTTAAAAGCAACTTGTATTTTACATAGTCACATCAGTCTGAGAGTTGTGGATCATAAAAAGCACAGTGAGAAGACAAAATAACATCCCAAACTACACAGATGGTGCTCATCCAACAGGCACACTGATCCCTCTGCGGTGTCTGACACGTACCATAGTATCAGGGAAGGGAATGCTGCAGTGATTTGTAGAGGCACTGGGAACTTTAATCTTCTTCTCATCAGTGACAGTTGAGGCCAGCAGTGCCTAACCTGCCACAGAAATTCCTAGGCTTGGTTTCTAATTTTATTCTTGCAGAAACCACATGTTCCGTAAATAACTGCTTAGCACCATTACGTGTTCAGAATAAGCATCTCCTAACCACGTAAAATTCAACATGAAGAGAATAAACACATACCTAGACTTTAAACAAATGTGGAAACAAAATAAAGAGCATTGGTGAATCCAGAACTGAATTCCTACTGCTCACCTTAACATGAAGTGTGAGCACAAGCAACATGTGTCTATTTCAGAGGATCAAAAAGGTTAAATAAGAAAACAAAGAATAACTAAAGTAACTCATAAGAAATAGTCTTGTGGGACACAATTTTGACTGAAATATTAGAGACTCCTGAAAGAAGAATAACATTCACTAGAATTTAACAAACCTCAGAAGCTTCAGATATTAATCTACAGAGCAAGTACTGCTGAGGTTTAATCCCACAGCCTTCACAATGCAACCTTCATCTTCCTTTTACCCTCCATTGCATGCTGTTAGCCTACTCCATGCCCAGTGGGCCTTTCTCTAACCAAGCAGTCTAGCCAGAATCCTCAGCTCCCCCCGCAACACCCAGTGTGACATTGCCAGCCACAGCACATGACAACGTGCAAGTGGTCACAACTGAGCACACTGCTCACAAAGTCAAGGGAGGCAAGGAAGCACAAAGAAAGTTGAGACCTCTACCTCAAATCATCAAGTTTTTGACGAAGTCTATAATCAAACAACATTATCTTACTTTACACTACGGTCACCTCCATATTCTGACCACTGTTGCACCTCAGTTTCCCTTTGCCCTCTGTTGTTATTTTCCTTTTTGTGACTGTTCCAGCTGAATTTTGTGTCAGGCCCTTCTCTGGTATCACGCTGTACCTACAGACCTCAGGGCTCTTCACACGTGCAGAGTTTTCCTTTTTTCCACGACACAGAAGCGCTGCCAAACACAGCAGGATGGAGATGAAGTTGCCCTGAAGCTGCCAAGAATTTTCACGGTGAGACATCTTCCTGAATGTGTTCTCTGCCCACAGCTTTGTCAGCTCTTCTCCTGGTCATTACTTTTCAGATCATGAACTGCAGCTTTCCAAGGACCTCACAACAAAGGCAAGGGATCGCCAGGCAGGCACCCTGAGGAGCCCACTGCCACATGGCCCTAGCAGATACTTCAACTTTTGTGGGGGTCTGCACAGTACGATGCTTTGCAAGGGAAGATACAGAAAAAAACAAGGGCACTTGGAGGGAGAGATCTGAAGAGAAACACAAATGTGAAATAAAGCAGGAAGGAACAATCGTTTTCCCCAGAAATAAACGTAAGCTGCCCCTCAGAAATCAATTACTGGTGCAAGAAAACTCTGAGCCAGCTGCATCCATTTAAGAAGGCTAATGTAAAAGTTTGGGATTTGTAGTAACTACTTGTACAGTCATTTTTGTTGGAGGTGCTTGTAGCAACAAGGACTCACTGGAAGAGAGAGTGAACGCTTGCCTTTTAATAGCTGCCAGATGCGAGTCTGAAACCCAGCAGGGCACTTCTCCTACTCCTGACTTCCCTGAGGATTTTCCATCTGGCCCCAAGGAGAGACAAGATACTGGACAGAACGTGGGTCTGATCCTGTCAGGCAAGTCTAACTTTCCTCCTTGGGTGTTCTCATCTGCTGCCCATGAAAATAAATGCTCCACTGAGTGAGAGGTATCTGGCATCTTATCAAGGGACTATAAACAGAAAAGGGACAGGGTTCCTTAGAAGCAAAGCTTGTCTTTCTGCTCAGTTTCAAGCTTACAGGGGAGGGAGGGGGGTGCAGTGAATTTTCTTTTCTCAGGGTACAAAGTTGTAGATTAAGGTTTGTATAGGACAAGATCTTGATTTAAGTAGACCCCAAAGCACTATGAAAACAACTCTTAATCGTTTGTGTAGAATTAGGGCAATTACACAGCTAACTCCACAGCAGAAAAAGAAATCCACCGCACTCCAGCTGAATGCTGAACTTTTCTAAGCAAAACAGTAGGAGCTAAATTAGAAGCAATGGAGTCACCCAGCTAGAAAGCTGCTGGTAAAACACCAAGTACCGATAATTGCCACATTCCTTCGCTACCAAGAAATCATACAGCCCTTTCATAGCTGACTGATCTGCCCAGAAGCAGTGCATTTAACTAACTATTGAAAGGCAGTGTTGCTTATTGAACCAGGTCAGCACCTGTGAATATCTTTAGAGAGCAACAAATAGCCTCCTGGTTATCTCCAACCACTGTCTGCCTATGGCATGCCACGCTGAAAGCATTGCAAATTCAAGAACTGTGGAATGACTGCAATGTGCAAGCTACCACAAGGAATGGAGACACTACATAGGTAACTGAATGGTGCACTGAAAATAAACCTTTGTTTCACTTATTTATTTTTAATACTGCTGCAAGAGTAAGAGGAAGACACCAATTACCACCAGACTACAGAGGAACTGCAGTACAGGAGATGGTTGCTTTTCACTTCATAAGGCATCTGTTGATCTAGTCTGGGACACAGATTAAAGCAGAGAAACGTTTGTTGCTTCTCTTAAAGCATGAGGAATGAAAAGAGCTATCTTTGGGAGCCTTCTCTACGAAATCTGAAAACATGAATAGCCATATTAATCTGATTCAGAACTATAAGTAGAAGCGAGGTCTATATCTAAGAGCAGAAGTCATGAATGCGTTTGATGTATTTTAAGCAAGGCACTGAACTGCAGTTGTTATTTACAGATCAAAGAAGCTCCAGCAGTGTCCTGAAACAATCTAAGTGAGAAATGCCAAAATCTGATTTCATCCATGTCCATATGGTGCTTTGAACTCGTAATTCACAGAATCGGTCACTATATTGAACTAATTACCAAGCTTAACGCTTGCCAGTTCTGATGGCTGTGCTCCTTTATAGAAGAGTCAGGTTTGAAGGGAGGCAGTGTGATATACTGGAAGAGGTACAGCCTTTATTGAAATCTGGGGAGAAAAAGCAATGAATATACAAAAAATAAATCTCTCCCCCCACTCTAATCAGAAGTTAATTTAGTTTTTAGATTGCTGAGATATAGATAAGCAGAATAGTTTGGAATAATCCTTGCACATTAAAAAAATGGTTAGTTCCTTCTCTCTTGCAGAAAAAGCCTCATTTAGCAGCTAAATGGA
Source organism: Oreortyx pictus (assembly GCA_036925125.1). Taxonomy (NCBI): domain Eukaryota; kingdom Metazoa; phylum Chordata; class Aves; order Galliformes; family Odontophoridae; genus Oreortyx; species Oreortyx pictus. Next base: position 5,234,454 of record JAUPFR010000015.1, read on the forward strand.
AGATATCTACATTACCTAAAATCTAATTTGGACATTTTTTGTACATGGGAGTAAAATTAAAACAACAGTTTCACAGCACGATCTAATGTGTTTATATTACTAATAATGGGAAAAAAAAAACACTGAGAACATATTTCTTCCGGAGGCAGGAATGTATCAGCAAACATGAAAAAAGTGTTCTGATACCAGTAATAATTTTCAGAAGTGAGTTTTTGCCAATTAGTTACAGTGGTCTGAAATGTCCACAAACATTAGTTTGCCAAAGAAGTGATTTCAGAGATCACACAGCTTAGGGTATAATTAAAAAGCAATCTATAGGAAATAGATTATTACCAGTATTTAGTAGCTAATTTGTTAGCTAATGCCTTAACAAAGCTCTCCTTTGATTGCAGCAGGGGGAAGAAAACACAACTTCAAGAGGATTATTTGCTATTAAGACTTGTACTCAATTATTGGGAAGGCTGATGTGCTCCTTTCAGGAGGCCTGCAATTACAATTGCAGAGCAGTCTCTGGGAAAGCCTGGATGGATTCAGCCTGTGCTGCAGCCAGCTTTTCCCACATGCAGGATGCAAGTTTAGCAGCTGATTTTCAAGGACAATTTGCAAAAGTACTCTCACTAAGATGGGTGCCTGCAAATGAACAGAGGGCCAAGCTGAATGTTCCTTGACACCAAATCACACTTTTTTTTTTTATTTTATTGCCACTTATATCAGAATCCCCCTCCGCCTTCCCTGTACTCTTTAATCGTATTTCTGAAGAAGCAGTTATACAGTTGATAGATTCTCTGGACAACATTTTTCATCACTCTAACGTTGACACTTTCTTTGCTTTTTCCTCTGACAAAAATGACAACGTGAAGGATAAATAGGGTATTGACAGAACTTGATAAAAATTAAGTCTTGTTACTGGAACTAAACAAAAACGTAATCTACAAGGTACTCACTGCACTGGACCAACTACAACTGAAGCTACCAGCACTACCATAGGTCCTAGCATGCTGATCAGGGCAAGGTTTTTAAACAGCATGCTAACCCCAGAGTAAACTTCAGCCACAGGAAATGCAATCCACAACCCACCAGGTTAATGACAAGACATGTTTTTCCTGCCAGCATTACCACTCTGAATTCCATTACCACATTCCTAGTGCAAAGACTTCCCTAGAGTGAAAGCTGCAAATAAAAATATCTTTAATGGCATAATCAAACCTGAGCTGTAATTTCCACGTAAAAGTTGGTTTGTGGAGCTGTAGCCCAGTTGACACAGTCTCCGGAAGCCTTCAACTGCACAGCAAAGCAGAAAGGCCCATTAATCATAGTTATCAAGATTGTCTACCCTGACTTTCATGCAGTTAAGGGAAATGTGCTATTCTACTTCAGCAACAAGGAGAAAGGCTAAAACAAACTGACCTAACTGCACGGGTCATTTCCAGAAATAGAAAGTATACTAGCAGCACAGCTGTACAGGCCAGAAGGCAAAATGCTGCAAGAGTTTGAGGGGGAAAAACAAAAAAAAAAAACACCCCAAACTTGTGAGGTATGTAGCCAGTGGCAAAACTATAGTGGGCCAAATTCTGCTTTAATTGGCATTTGGTACATTAAAGTCAGCAAGACGAGATTCAGTTAAGTGCTTCATAGTCTTATATTTAATGAGTCCTAAAATGCTTTCCTGTACTTCAGGATTTTGTATCAGCAAAAGCAAAAAATGGAGGAGATAACCTCCCACAGAGGTATGAGCTTATTACTTATTCAGATATATACGGATACTTCTTTATCAGCTCTTCTCTTTTAAAGTTAAGAAACAGCATGATGTCAAAAGCAAACAGAGTAAAACGTAGTGGCTTTTATTTCCTTGGAGCACAGAGGTACTACCCTAGGTCATATTTCTCTCTTATTTCTTTATTTCTTTTGTTTGAGAGCCTATTCACAGGCCTCAGTTTACTCATGACAGAAATTCACCCATGTCCATCACCTGCAGTCTTTAACTCGAGAAGACTGAAGCCTGGGACAGACAGATTTGGCAGTGACCTGAGCATTGCTGTATCTGCAGTGTGAAGCCAAAACATTCAAGCCAAGCTCTACTTTATTGTAGCCAGGTCTGCTGGCTTTGAAAAGCAAGAATACAGTTTTCACTTACTCAACTTGCATAAAAAGAAAATTTGCAGAGCTTACGCTTTATTAGCTTCTATAAAATTAACAGAAAAATAAAAGTGAGATAAGAGCCTGGTTTAATAACACTATTTCCATTTGCAGTATACACACTGGGCCTGCTTTGCCTACATTTCTATAAAAATAATGAAAGTCATGCTACCATCTGTCCCTCCTGTTCCCTCCCCCACAAGCATTTGCAGCTACATATGGAGTGACTGCATGCTCTCCCATTACAACTCCAGTTCTTCAGCCCATGTAAAGGGTCCTTTCTCCTAGCAGGGAGACCACAGCCAAACTGCTCTTCAAAATCAGACATCCCTGGAATGGAAGCGTCCCAGCACAGATCCAGCTTATGAGTGAGCCCTGTTCATGCGTCTCTCCAGCCCCACCAACACATGCCATTCTCCTCCCATCTCACAGGAGATCCTGTGTACCTGCACAATTCCAACTAGCCTCTCAGTAACAACAACAAAAAAAAACCACCACGAACAAATGCAAACTCCAACCAAACAAAAATTATCAGCCTCTAATTTGGACTGCCATAGAGGTCACTACGTACCCTTAAAAATGTTTGTCTTATAACTGTTGGTTTTTCTGTGGGATTCTCAAATTAAGGTACACATCACATGTAGATTACCTCAGAGATGACAGAACTTACATTCTCTTCTTAATAACCATGTAGGCTTTATTTCACAGGACAGGAACACAGGGGGAAGAACGCTACAGACCTAAGGATCCTATTCAATTTATTCAAGCCATATGAAAACCTAATCAGATATATATTTATATATGTATCCATAAAATCGCTTCCAAACTAAATCTCACTTCATTTACTCACACAAATTAGTCCCAGGAAATTCAATGGGACTGCTCCCCAGAGCCAAACACAATGAATAGCATTACAAATTTCGTGTTTCTTTTGCAACTGACTTGAGAGGCAGGTTTAAAGCAAAGTCAATTCCAAGATCCACAGATCACCCGAAGCCTGGATCCCTTGATAGGCACTGCTGCAATCACAGGCACTGCATGCCCTCTAGCGTACAGCTGCTTATAGCACTGAAGTCAACATAGCAAGGGAGAAACAGAAGAAAGGTCATTGTGCTCTGTTTTTTTATTTATTTTAAAAAAAGAAGCAAAAGTTCCCATGCCCAAAATTAACTTCTTTGCCATCGGCCAGACAAAATGTTTATTATAAGGACTGACTGCTAGTGCATTCTCAAGATTTCCCTTTAAAAAAAAAAAACTAAGTAAGTTGTTTCTTCTATTCTGTTAGCTAAACCCAGCTAAGTTTGGCCCTTGATACGTTCTGAAGCTAGGTATGACTTTCAGCATTTCCTTTTTTTGGGGAGAAGTTACCTGTCCTACATTCACCAGACTGAAATCAAGTCCCATTTCGTTTCGGACAATAAGCCAGTCTCCGTGTTAACTACTGCAAAAGAACTATTTTGGTAGCTAACTACCCTAATGTCTCTCCAGCCATTATTCCACAATGTTATCTGAACTGTGATAAACCACATCAGCTCTGTTGCGGGTCTTCCCCCCTCATCCTCTTTCCCCCCCTACCTTCACCTGTAATCTTTGCATTTTGGTTTCAACTTGTCAGTTTCATGTTTCACAATTGGTGCCTACTTACATGTGTGTATATATACAAGTTACATATGTTCACGTAGCAAAAGAGCAAGTATTATAAAATATACATGTGCATATATGTATTACACATACGCATATATTCATAGATATAAAATCTAGCAACATAACAGGGATGGGCAGAATAATCTGTGGTTAAATAGAGCGTGGTTACAGCAGCAGAAGCCCAGATTTCAATCTCCTTCCTCTCCTATACACTGTGCTTTAGCTACATCCCTCCAACTCTGTTGCGGTACCTACAGATGAAAAAATCACGATCGTTGTTGCCTTCAATAATCTGCACAAACAGTAATTCAAGGGCTAAGGCTTCCCCCAGAGCCAGTACCATGGCTCTGGTCCCACACCAAGCCTGCTCCCCATGACTCGCACTGCACCCTCAGGTCCCAAAGCACATCTCTTGACCAGAGCAGACACTGTATTAAAGCAGAACTCCTGGTTGTGATAACATCATGCAAGGAATTTGGGGGGAAAGCTTTTGATCTTGGATTGATGATTCCTCTGTTCTTTAGCAGACGTAAAGAAACCAGGTAATAGCAGCCAAAAGTATAAAAACCAGATAACTGCTGTTAATACTGACAGCAGTATAATTCTGCAAGGAAATCTGTCACTATGAAAGTCATTTTTTTCTCTACTTCAGTCAAGAATTTCATCCTTGAAAGCCAGTCCTGTAATGCTAAACTGCCTATTGTTCCAGACCAATCACATAGACTTACATGACTTGCATGCCTTCGAAAGTGAAAGAGCCTTCACAAGGTATTCTTAAAAACAATATCATATTTTACATGTATATGCATGCATGTGTCTCTTTGTCTGTTTTATATAAACAGATATACCACACACACTCCTATCTTTTTAAGGTTAGATAACAACCTGCTTCAGCACAGACAGACACAAATTGCTTCACCCACAAATGAAATGCAGTCTCCACCAGATAGAGCCAGTAACTCCTCAGCCAACTGCAGTATTACTGTACAACACAGTAAAACAGGATGTCTCGTCTCCCACCGTGAATTGCAGAAGGAATTGAGAGAGACAAAATACAATTGCCCATAGTGGAATGTAACTGTGGGCTTAAAATCAAAATCAACCACCCAGCCAAAAATTCCACACGTTTTTGTTTGATTCTTTCTTTTTGCCTTTAAACAGTCACAAGTGTTAAGGGCAGCCAAATTTGACAGAAGCAAGCACAACTATCCAACCCTACGAGACATGACATGACTCTAGTGTCATCTTATCAGGCTACAGTAACTAAAGATAGAGCTATTTAATATACTTAATTTGCCTTGGAAAGCTTCAATGCTATTCACTCAGTAACAATACTACCAGATAGCATTCTACCTACTTCTTTTACCTCTTTAAGCCTTTTCTCCTCCTGTTTACCATGAGGAGCCTTCTGTTGCCTTCCTCCCTCCTTTTACAGTCACCATTCACATCAGGGAAAGGGTTTCTTTCCATGTGTTTTCCCTCACAAGGGATTTTCAATAACTTCCCAATCCTTTATCACAAAAGAACGTATTTAGGTGAGGAAATAAATTGGGGAAATTCATATTAACGTTCTCCTCTAGAGATAGCCTGTGGAATTATATTCTTGAAACCAGTGCCAAACAAACAAAAGCACTACCAATATAAAGAATACAGCTCTTAGATTCTTAAAGAACCAACCAATAAACAACAAAAACCTTATATCATGAAGAAAACCAGAACAAAGTTCTCCCAACTCTTTCATGCCCGCAATGTCACTAATAACCCACAACATTCCTACATCACAAATGTTGCAGAAAACACTACTTGCAAAAATGCTTCAGTAAATGGCTTTGAGAAGGTTTGGAAACAGCACCTCAATTTCAAGCATGAGGTAAAATAGCTTCCTGCAGGAAGCCTAGCAATAGTAAAGAATACATTTTAATTTGAAAAGACTGCATTATCAAATCACATAAGCCGTTTTTAGTGCACGCAGTTTTCGGAAATGTTTTGTCTGTTTAAAGACCCCAGATGCAAGGCTGTACATTGCCAAACACAAACACTCTGCACTGATGTCTGAGAGACCTGCTAATTGTGAGCTCCATTGGTAAATCAATGGCAGCAAGGATGGTTGCACTCTGCCTTAGAAGTGGATGTTGCAGTTACCCTGAGGAAGAGAGGGCATTCAACTGGAAAAATCCCATATCACTGCATATAGTTGACTCTCCCCACCTATACCATTCCATAAGGAATTTTTTCTCTCTCTGCCCATCCTGGGGAGTCCATTTATCATTCAGGCAAGTCACATAACCTAGTTCCCAAAAACTAGTAAATTAGAAAAAAGTGGATTTATTTTGCAATCTGCAAAATTTTAAGTAACTTAAAGTATTTTAAGTGTCTTTTTAGATTCCCATTTTCATTTCCAAATACTGCTCTTGCATTTATTAGGAGAAAGTAATGAATATGTTGAACAACCCACAAAAATAGGAGAACTGTTTCTTCTTCACTTTTGTTGGGGTTCCAGGTCATGAGCTAAGATATGCCTGAGCCCTTACACCAGCGCATGGAGTTGAATCCTGCTCTTATCTCACAATCCTTTACCTTCCAAAATGAAAATCCATTGAATATAGCTATCTAGAAAGATAGAAGCATTCTACCAGATATCTGATACAACTCCAGTGATATCCATTTCAAAAAACAGTGGGGTAAGGGGCTTGGAGGAAGCAGAGGGCTGTGGTTTTTGCAATTTTTTTCCCTCCAGCTTTCCTCCTATTAATCACATCACTTAACTTACACAAGACTTTCCACATGCCAGGGACTAGCTAGTTAGTTTTTATTGTTGCCATCTCTTCCATGAGATTGCTGCTGTTTTGTATGGGAACACTGAAACCTAAGAACCACCAAATAAAGTGAAGCTAGCTCAGCTTCCCAGAAGGTAACAGAAGGCAGACACTACACATTTCGTTAGAGAGGATGTTTCTTTTTCCAAATGTTGTATTAAGAGTGTCCTGTTTGCCTATTTCTATCGACATCTGCTCTGTAATACAGAGAATGAGAGAAGATCAAAGATTTTTTTTCTTGCACAATTTAAAGTCTTAACATTCTTTCTGTCCTTCGGTAATAGAGACTAACTTCAAAAAAATAAAAAAGTAAACTCAAAATACCCAACAACCTGACAGCTAGGAGAACGGGATATTTATACAAAGATGTCCTAACAAAAGAAAAGCATGAAAAACTACCTCTAGTGGGTAAGCAAACTAGGCTCCCTATTTGCAGACTGTTCTCCATTGAGCACAGCCCCCAGAGACTCCCACCCTGGCTTGGTCAACAATGTTTAAACATATCTCAGCTGGCTTCTACATTGCTATATGTAACCTCCTCAGCATCCATTGTTCATCAAAACTCAAAATGCAGGAAAATGCAGCAGGTGCATCTTTAGGCTCAATTTGCTTTCAGTTGTTTCAGATGCCTCTCACTTTCTCCCAGGTAGTAAATCATTTAAGTGGAGATTTTTTTTCCTGTTGGTAATTTTTCTGCTAGTTCCTTCTTTCAAGTCATCTGTGAATTATAAAGATCCAGTCCTCCATCTCCTCTGTCTTCAAATAGCATAATATATTCACTTTAAGTCCTTTCCAGTCTACCTCTGGGCTACAGCCCAGCCCATCTGCACTATTTTTGGAGTGAGAAATTAAAGCCACACAAAACACCCACTCAGCACCCACTCAGTTCTCCCAAATGCTTCCACAGTAACTCACAGCAGAAGGGACACTGCTTCACAATGACACTGCTTGTGCAAAGCTGAGCCCTGCATGCTGATACGTAAAGCAACTCGCTGCCCAACAAGCTACTGCACATGTGGAAACTGGACAAAGCACTTCATTTTATCCTGTGTTGTCTTCTCATTCATAATAACATCCTTTAAGACATCTGTTAGAGTCCTGTAACATTAATGGAAATGGAAGAACTCCAAAGGCAACTCAGGGGTTTCTGCCTTTTTCCCATGAACTGAACATTATGGAATTTTAACAGATGTTCTACTTGGTCATAGTTAATAAAATGAATTATGCAGGAATTAAAAATCTGGCTCCATTTGCTTATAAGATCTCAGCAGCAGAAATACATTCCCATTAAGAAATTCTAGAGGATTTACAGTGCATTTACAGTCAACTCCTCTCCTGTTATAAGGTGTCTGAAGATTCTACAAACTAGTTTTCCCTTGTGGAAAACATGAACACTTTTTTACCTGTTCATTGCCTGCTCTTGGTAGCATGATCCAGTTTCCACACCTTTGCATGCTGGTACACTCTGATCACAGGAAAGGACGACTTTCACTTTGATTTGCTTTGAAAATGATATCATGAGAATTCCACAGCTTTTCACAGCCTCTAATTTCCACCATTTATTCAAATTCTTTGTCAGCCACTTAATAACTATATTATACATTGTCACAAAAGCACACATCCTCTGAGAGGAGAATCTCTTTAAGGCTACTACTGAAAACAGAATGATGCTCCACGCTGTGTTCCCCCTCAGACTGTTTCGAGTAGGTGAAGAAGTCAGAGCCAAAACTTCCAAGCATGTACTTGTGCTTTGTTCTCCACCGAGGAGAACGCAAAGGAAATTCCAAAAAGCACTACATATTTTGCTATCTTTCTTTTCTACTATCTGCCTGCACAGAAAGTTGTCTGATGAGAAGGAGGGGAAGTAAACGAATAAAAATCAAATGGGGAAACAACTATTGCTCCAGAAGAGCAGCAGCACAACAGCTAATGCAAATTATCTAGAACAGAATAAGCATGCCTTGAAAAAAAAAAAAAAATGCACAAATACTACATGAAAAAAAAAAATTCAAGACTGCATTCCCTTTATAAACAATCAGACTCATTTCCAAGCAACTGGCAAACAGATCTTCACCCAGGCACTAAAATCTGCTTTATGCAATATGCAAAAACTTATTCTGATGCAACAACAAAACCTTCCTTAAAATCTGGCTCAGTAATTTTGTCAGTGAAAGACTGCTGTTTCCAAAGCATTAATACTCACAGATGCTTCTGTTTCTTTTTTCTTTTTCTTTATTTTAATGAATAACTGTGCACTGAAACCCTTCTAACCAAAAACGCACTCCACTGGAACTAAACCAAGGGGTTTGCCTAAGTAAAAAAACCAAAACATATAAATGAATTCTATAAGCATAAAATACAGCTGGAGCCTACATATGCTATGCAGCTACCAGGATGAGTCCAATAATGAATTATTATAGATTTTTTTTATCTGAAAATAGAGACTTCCCCTGAAGAAAGAAGTCTATTTAAATAGAGGGGAAAATATCAAGATTAAACATCAGGCTTACATTATTTCAAGATGAAAGTTCAGGATTCAGTTCTTACTTGAATGGACATTGCTTTACAATATTTAGTGTCTAAAAATGCAATGTTCTTAACAGGGTGTTAAACTCAAAGATTGTATTTCATTTTGTTCTTAAAAAACATCACCTATGATTTGTTTCATTTTGAAAAGAAAGCACATTTCATTTGGTAATCATTTATTTCTCATTCCATTGGACAGATTTACCCAAAAAGCAATACTTGAACACAAATCAGTTCTGAAGGATCTTTTATGAATATACATAATGGAGAGGACCCCATTAAATTTCCAACAAAGTCCTGCCATTTTGAGTAAACAAAGTTATCTCCGCAGGGTCACACACTGTGCCATGAATATGATCTGCAAATTAATTACCACCCTGACATATGTCAAAACAAATTTTAAGGAGAATAGTACCCGCTTGTAACCATGTGTTTTATCTACCTGTTAGTATGCAAAATCTGTATTCAATGGCATCGAAATTTATTCATTTATTCTGAACTCCTCAGAGAAATCAAAATGACTCGCTGGCCCTTTTTTTTTTTTTGCCCATCTTCAAATGAAATCGGAGCAAACAACATGTGTTTAGTGAGCCAGAAAATAAGTACAGGATGAAGCTATGGTGGGAGTTGCATTTCAGAAAAGCAGGTGTCATTTCTGCAAAAATAACTAATTTTTGAAACACTCAGAACTGCTCAAACAAACTGCAGTGCATTGTCATTTCTCAGCACTTCAGGGAATACTAAATACGGGACTTCTTATTTTAGGTAATACCCATCTTTATCCCGCACTGCAACAAGACCTGGCTAAACCCAGTTTTCAGACTGAAGAAAAGCTTTTTAAAGCAGAGCTACTGAATGCAGGCTTAAAAGCCTCTGCAACTAGCTTTGTTATCAATGGTAACAGAACTAAAATGTCTGGAAAAAGGAAAAAAAAATAATCCAAATCTGGTTTATTCAGTTGAGTTATATAAGAAGTGAATAAATCCCTGCAATTCACACTGAGCACAGTCAGTAAAGAATGCTTTCTTTTGAAAACAGCAGCTGTTTTGCAGAAGCACACCTCATCTCTTTATTGAAGGTACTTGTGGTGCAACTTCTGCTTTGTTAAGAGATGACCTCCTGAGATGTGATTTTCTAAGCAGTTTTGGATGCATCAGCATATGTCCAAGGACGAAAGAAATCTCCTTGTGCACTGGCTAAACTGAAACAGCTCAGAAAAGACTGTGTCTATTTTATAGAAACATTACCATTAGGAAATGTTATGTTAAAAAAATAATCCAGAATTTAAAGTTTCAAGGAAATCACAAGGGGTAACACGATGTGCTAAATAAGAGTTGTCAAGAAGTCATATTCGAAGAACTGAAGTCAGAGGTGCAAAGGCCATCAGCCTGCATGAAGGCTCCCGTGGGCAGATCTCAGTTGCCACAGTTCCAGATGCATGCAAACAGCACCAGTGACAAGCAAAAGCTAAATCAACAGCTAAGGCACACAGTGAACAACTACATCATCAGACCCTCTGCCAACACAGCTAATTCAGTGTGCCCAAACCAGGGTAACAAAACCCTACAGATGAGTTTTTCTACTTTTGTGACTGGTCCCTTCAGTTCACTCAGGGTATCAAACACATGACACTAAACCTGCAATGGGCAACACCTTTATGAAGAGATGTGAAGTTTAGAAACCATCTTCTGTCGAGCATGCCAAAATAATTTTATCTCAGTTTTCTTTTTTGGCCAACAGTGAAGTACTTCTGGCCTCGAGCAAAGTAACACCATATCACATCCACACACTGGATGACTAAAGGCATTTCTCTCACGCATTTGGAGGGCGGAGGAAAGAGCGCGCACAATCCTTCCCATAGAGATAGAGACAGAACCTCTTGGTATCTGCTGGCAAACATATTTAAAGAAAGTCTATATCTGCCCACGTCAAACTTGGCCTCATGCCACCAGTTCACCATTGTTGGCATTCGTACTTCACATGATGCAATCACAAGATTCGAGGAAGCTTCCAGTACTTCATGGTTTTCACCATGTTAACGTATACGTTTTCATCCTGTAACAATTTAGCAGCAACAAAACTAAGAGACAGAAGGGTAGATGACTTTTTGTATGTACCATTGGTCTTTCTAATGCACATTATCAGATTCTATTTAAATTAGAGGCAGAGAATGAAATATGCTCATACTTACAGATTATGGTCAGAGCAACTAAACTCAATTGTACTGCTATTACCTCTGTTAGTAAACACAAAATAAAAAGGCAAAGGAAACAACGTTTAAAAAGTGTATTTACCTCTCTTAATACTGTACTTTTATAACCTCGATAAAGTCCTTGAATACCCTGTAAACCAACAAAAGAAAGCATCAGCTAGAGAGAATTAGTTTGCCAAAGACCACAATTTATTGGCTATTATGAAGCAAGTACTGCAGCCTTACAGACTGTCAGACCTGAGCTTCTTACAAATTGACTATATTGATTATAACATATATTTATGTATACTGTATTCCCTGATTTACAGTGCTGGTGGGTTTTATGTTCATTTCAAAGAACACTGTTCAGAATAATCAGTTACAGAGAAGAAAATATACCTTACAGTTAAAACTGAAAGTGCAAGCTAGCACAGGAACACATTACTTCAAACTCCACTTCCCTAATGTTTGGCAAGTATCCATTATCTCACACACATTTTGAAATGACTCCTCTTCTGCTTTAGTAATCTACGCAAAACAACTTACGTCCCTCTTCTTTGATTTTACCACGACAAACACTTTTCATTTTTTAACCAGCTAGTAACACACAGAACAATTAAAAACCACTTGAAAACTACATACACAATTGATATCTTATAGGACAATTTCTTGGGCATTTTGTAAGTCCTCCAGTCAGCAACAAAGACAGGGAAAAGAATACAATTTGGAGTACAGGGCTATCACAACAGTTTTCATTTACAAGCAACTAAAAAAACAAATGTATCATTAAGAAGTCATATTTATGTCTCCCTTTTCCTGGCTTTTCTACATGGAAATTTGTATAATATATTTTCAGAAGCCTTTTTTTTTTTTAATGGAATAGAGCTTGATAAATGCCCCTTTTGAGACACAGTAGAATAGTGGTTTTACATAAATGAACAGTATAAATACTGCGAAGTTGACAAAAATCCTTTTTTAAATTTTATTTAAAGTTATCAATGCTGGAAGAGTATTAATTTCTCCTAAGGAGCCTCTCTGAAATCTTTAGGTTGCCCTCCCAAATCCTGCTTCAAAACCCATTCAGCAGACTCTAAATACACAGACTTGATGTCCCTGCTGTCCCAGACAAGGACCATTTATATATATCCAAATAGAGTTATCCAAATAGAGTTTGAGGAAGCATTTTAGCCCCTTCCTCCCCCTCTTCCTATCTCCCTTTGCCTCTTACAAAGGTGCCTATTAAAAAAAAAAAAGAAAAAGTTGCTTAAAGTGTGTGTGCATGTGCTTAAGTGCACACATATGGGAGGAAGGTGGAGGTTTGGTTTCCTTACACATACTGCCCACTGCTTTTAGCAACAGATTAATCGATGGAAAAGTACTGGGAGAACACTTAACTAGAGTAAAATTGAAGAAATGCTTCTGCACACGTATAGCATCAGTAAGAATGAAGCAACTTGTTAACTTCTTTTCTCTGAACTCACCTCATGGTACAAGGTGTGGGACAGAATCCGAAAGGTTCCAGCAGAAGGTGAAACCTGGGCCCTTTGCTTGACAACTTCAGACGGGACCCGTACGAGGCACGCAACCTGCAAAAGAACGATATGTTCAGACAGCAACTTCTTTTTGCTGCCTCTTTTACTCTTTAGCTGATAGGTCTGGAGTCTGTTCCCAGTACAGAAACCTGAGAAACTGAAACATTTTTGTATTTATACAAGTTGAACTTAAAAGCTGTTTATAAGGAGCTCGTATTTGTTCCCAAAGCAATATGCTTCCTGAAGAAAATTTGTACTACCAGAAAAAGGTAAGCACCCTTGAAAATAACACCTCAGATTTTAACTTCCAAAACTGAAGTAGATTTAGATGAAGGAAGCCACCAATAAAATCAAAAATTTCAAGTTATCCAGTCTTTCAGCAGGCATAAGAAATGTTCCCCTACTTTCAGCAGCCTAACGTAGAGATCTGAGACTTGAACAGCAAGTGTTTTTCCTAGATAGTTCCATTGTGCCCTCTAGTGACTGACAGCAAGAGACACTCCAGTTGCTATTAGATGCACACACGTTCAAGGCTTCCCTCAAAACACACACTGGGTTAGTAGTAAAGCACTGAACTCTTTTTTTTTCTTTCAGTGCAGTTAACAAGGCAAGGAAGGCACTTTTTCATGAGTGTAATAAAACTAGTGCCACAAACCTCAGCTTCATTGAGAACATCAGACACGGCATTTAAGCGTTTACCTGCTTCGATTTCAGGTTGTACGAACATAATTTTCTGAAATGAAGCCTTGTCTCTAGAAAAATGCTTGGTTACCAGCACATAACCCTTTAGGAAGAGCTGCTGTCTTCTTCTGATACCAAAGATACTTCACATAGTGCTGGAACTGGTGGCCAAACACCAGAGATACTAAGGCCCTTTGCCAGGCCTTGAGCCTTTGTCAGTCTGCAACTTGCTGTGGTGGATTTGGCTCCTAGAAGGAAAGGTGATCACCGAGTATTTGAAATCAAGGGTCACCCAGCAGAAATCTAGGGCTGCAGTGGCAAATCCAGCAGGTAACTCCAACACCCGCTGCAGAAACATCCTGCCAGACTGTACAGACACAAGTGCTACAGTAACTTGAACGATCACTTGTATGTAACACAGTATAAAGTTTAAGTTACAGTTTCACAAAGTGACTGAGAAAAAGTCTGTTATCCCTTTATATTCCTAGAAGTTCAGCAGACAACAATATCCAGAAGTCATTACAAACAGATACAACTCTGGGAGCTCTTCAATTCTCAGGGTCAAAAATAACAAATGACCCCAATATGTCAGGAAAATAAGAACTGTCAAGTTCTTTGATAGTTCAGCATAAATATTTATAGAACTTCATGCTTCATAACACTCCATGTCCTTATATTAGCTTTTTATTCCTTAAAAACGTGGAGACAGGAGAAAAACTTTAAAGAGGCTTGGATGAAAACAATCTAGTCGACCAAGAACGGGCAGAGAACACAGCGTGGCTTTCTGACATCTGGGGTGCTGCAGTTTTGGCAGGAGAGAGGTGGCTACAAAGCAATGTCTCTATTTCCCCCAGACTACTCGGGGAGGCTTGCATTTCAATTTAACTTTGATGTTTCTCCCATTTGAATTTGAGCTTAGAAGGGAATCTCTGGCTGCACAAGAACAAAAACGGCGATTACGCAGCGCTGTTATGAAAGGAAATAAAGGCTCATGTCATCCAGGCTGTCAGGTTGGCTCCATAGGGCACTTCTGTACTAGAAAAGCCACAAGCTGCAGCTGCTAACATCAGGCTGAACGGTGACATTTTCAGCATGCACCTGAACTTACAACGTGCCACCTTATTTGTTTCTACAAGCGTACCCTACTATCAATAGCAATTCAAGCAGTCTTTTGATGTCAGTCAACACTGGTCTTGAGAAGGGAAGCATGCAAGACTAATTTCATGCGTTCAGACCACAAGGTAGAAGAAAGTAACAGATCAGTACAGACGGATGCAAAACATCGCCACTGTATTACACTCAGATCTGAATCACTTCAGTGCCTTCCAGGTAACGCTGAAGAAGTTAAAAGAACAGAAACAACGCACATTGCCACAGTTTGTTTTCTTAGCTGAAGCTCCTCTATGATAACGCTGCACTGAGAGAATACCTACTCTAATTTTCAGACAGCTGAACACTACGAGCAAATTGCCACTGCATGAGCAAGGATGAAGGGTGTAATTGCACGGCTGCTCCACAGTGTATCTCCACGTGTGCTCTTTTACCTGCAGCAGCTACTAGCTAAATAAGTTGCTCTGCACATTACCAGAAGTGGGAAAGCATAAGATGAGTACGGCTGCTAAGTTTCACTCTGCTGTAATTCACAGTAGGTCACGCAGGTGCCCATAATTCAGGTACACAAGTGCAGCTCTCCCTCACCCACAGGCTGCCACACCCAGGGTCAGGGCCCAACTGCAGGTGCTGGTGCTCTGCTAGGGCTGCTGGCTGCCGTGGCAGTACTACCCAGGGCCACACAGAAACACTCCTGGAAGGGCCCACTGGGAGATACAGGCTAACCAGAGCAGGGCTAGAAACATGCTGGACAGGGGAAACAGAAACATGGAAAACAGATAGCAACATGAGCTCTCACAGTGGGAGCCCGTTCACCCCCCTGATCACCCAGATTCCAGGGAGAATTTTCTTTTTAATCTCCCAACTGTTCACACAGATGTAGCCTGTGCCTTCCCACAGAACTGCACAATACAACCTGATGTGCTCCGGGCATTCCTGTGAATCCTACTGCTTTTAGGGACAAGTCAGTGATTAATTAGCTTTCTATCAGACATCTGTGTAGACAGGAACAGGGAGGGTAGACAACTGGGCCCCTAGGTACTTCAGCCTACTTTAATGCACCTGATAACAGCATGCTATGGATAGGGCCAAGCTCATTCCTCCAAGCAAGCTCTGGATCCATGCTCTCATCCTATCCGCTGATGGGAGCAGAAACACAGGATCAAGATCACACAGACCAAGTTCAGAGGAAAAATGAGTACTGCCCTATGAACTCCTTCCCTATTTACCAGGTTTTACAATACAATTCTCCAGTTTTCAGTCTATCTGCCAAGCCAGAGCACAAATGAACATACTGCAAGAGCAGGAGGGAGCTTCTTTTTCATTATTCAAGGACTTTTAGATTTAAGCATGAAGAAAATAGCTTTGCTTCTAGCTGCAAACTCAGGTTATTAGTTTACACAACAAATACACAGAAGCGACAACACTAGCATCTATCATCAGTCTGGTCTTTTAATACCACAAACAATTCTGAACAACAAAAAACCCACAGAAATCATTGTCTGAAATAGTTACCAGATCGAACTGGAGACTGAAGTATTCAGAGGCAAATCTAAGTACGTTTGTAATTCACTGCCTTGCATTGGCCAGTTAAGAGACAAAAGCTAAAACAGCATTATTCTGTTAACATTTATCCAGGTATTGCTAAGACAGTATATCTTCCCATTAAACGAAGGCAATTTCTTTTCCTCAGCTCGTTCAGGAAAAAGTGTTTTAGTTACTGGATATTCCTCGCATGCATCAAGGCTGCCATCTCCTGGTCAGATCTATGTTGGAATCGGACTTTCCTGGTCACTTTGACTAACATCTAAACTGACCCTGATGAACAAGCAGTGCGTTTAACATCTCAGGAATGCACTGAAATCAATGCAAAGCCTTTATATGCATACTGATTTAAAGAGTCTGTTTCAATATATGAGAAATCTAAATCTCATTCAGGTTTCTAATATACTGCATGATCTCATTTAGATAATCAACCTTTTGTTTTTATCCTTTGTGCTCCAGGCTAACAACCATTCTCTACATGACTATTATTTTGAAGGATTAAGGAGAGAATCCATGACAACAACATCACATTTACACACTTGTTACTAGACAAATATACTAGTTTGACCACTAACCTTGTAAGCATGACGTGCACAGGAGATCTATCCAGAAACCTTTGAGAGAAGTCAGAGCAGGTGTTGCTGTTGCTATTAAGGGCTTATGGAGGCAATCTGGGTATATGCATTGCAGGTGCTACTCAGAACTGGGGACACAGCTGGTACAACACAATTTGCAGCCTCTCTAAGGGGAGCAGCTTGAAAAAAGCATTTCCTTATGCAGCCTGGCACGGACCTTGCACAGCAGATGATCTGGCTCTCACAATTTAAGACTCCCATTAAAGTCTGAGCACTTTTAATAAGAGAGAGATTATCCATACTCTTAAGACTGATGTGCAAAGACCAACAGCCCCATCCATCAAGACGCTGGCACTTGATGTGCTCTTGGCTAACAAGCTGATCTGTTCTCTGCGCTAATGAGGGCGTGGATGAAGATCAAGACCAAGTTTTTACCACAGAATAATTAGCCAGCTAGTCTGCTGCAAAGGGGAAGAGCAGTCTATGGATGGAGAACTGTTCTGGAATGCATAAGTGCCTGCTGATTTAGGAATCTTCTCTCAGTGACTCTGAGTGAAGCCTCTGACTGAGACATCTAAGCTCGCTTTGAAAACTGGGTACAAAAACACATGGTGCACTTCAGAAAACTTTTCTAACACAGAGCACTGTATTTATAAAGGATTTCAGTTTTCCTGAGCAGGAGGTTAGTTTTAATGATTTATCCGGGTGGGCTGGGAAGCTTTAATTGATGTTCACCATATAAATGTAATTTAATACTTCAGACAAAATTAAAGGAACATACCTGGGGAGAGTTATTCTTAACTATCATTTGCATAAATTTGTTCTTAATCAAATAAGAATTTAATGTGTGATACTATGCAGCTTCTTAGCTGGAGAGCAAAGACATTACAGTAAACCTCAGAGTACCTGCACAAGACAACCACTAAGCCATACAGGAAAAAAAGCTGCTGCACAAAAATGACAACAAGGGGGCTGTGACTTATCAAAGGACGTATGTTTAGGCTGCAGTCATTCTAGAAAGCAAATCCCCATCTCTCACCTTCTTCTTGATGGCCAGAAAGACCAACTGCAGCAACATAAAGCAGAAAAGCCAATGAAAGTGAACAACTCTCAACTCCCATTCAAGAGGAAGAAGCAAAAATTATTTTTGTTAGTTGTTTTATTTGTTTCCAGGTGTTGGTTTCTTTTCATTACCCTTGGCCACATTCCTGCTGACAAAAGCTACTGCACAGCTCAGGTTTGCTTTAGAGAAAAGAGCTGCTTAAAAAATAGGTTAATAACTGTGACTTAATCCAAGCGTGTCAGTTTGTGTGTCAGATGCTCCCTCTAAGTAGGACATATTTGCTTTCCTACTCCTCAGATAATTGAATGGTTATTTAAAATAACAGGTAAAACTAGAAAGATCATGAACTGCACACTTCTTTCTTCCCCTCAAGTTCTAGAGGAAAAGAAAATATGAATTTCCACCTGGGTTCAAGCCAGAGTCTCTCAACAAGCCTTAGAATCTGAACTTCCAGCTTTCCATGCCTCTCCAAACTCTGCTTGTAAATTTATGTTTGGTTCTTCAAAGCTCACCAGGACTCTGCTCTGTTATAGTTGAAAAATTGAGTGTTTCCAATGCATTTTTATGAGATCAGAAAAGTACTTCATCCTCCAAATAATTGCATCTATACTCTGGCCACAACTCCTGGATTGTGGATGTTTGATGGTGGTACAGGTGGCACAGGCTGTATCTGAGGTCTCAAGAACAGCCCAAGCCCTTCCAACACCATGAAAATTTATTCCCATGAATAATGGGAAGAAATGAAATACACACTTGTCATTTGGTTTCAGATTTTCTTTCAAAAGAGAAGCCTGAATTGCTGCAATTACAGACCCCTAGCAGTTCAAACACCAGTTCAGCTAAATAATTGCTGCCCTCCAGGCAACAGAACAAAAATGTAAGTGTGGTTTGTAATTTGCTGTGGATCACAAGCTCAAGTAAACCCTTCCACACATGCTTGTCAGCAGGCTCTGCTACCTGCTAAGGCACACTGGAAGCTGAGAACTGAAACATTAACACTGATTTCAATATGGAAATTGTCCCCACAGAGAACAGGATCTGCCCATTATACGTATATACAGTCAGCTCTCAGTTTCTGCTTTAAGTGCCAACCTCAGGGAAAAAAAAATAAAAATAAAAATCAAGCGTTCATCTTCAAAACAATACCTCAGAATATGCTAATCTTATTTTCCCCTCCCACACAACATGGATGTGCTCTTCCAGCTGAGTTACATTCAGTCTTGTGCAAAGCTGCTGGGGTCACAAACAGGTGACTCCACTCCTAATTTAAAGCCCAAAGAGAGAATAAGTTATGACTAATGGGCCCTGGATGGGAAAGTTTAGACGACTGCCAAGCCCTCTGTCCCCTCTTTTCCTCTGACTGACACAATAGGGCCTTCATTAATTTAACTGCAGTTTCCCTATATGCTGGCAGGAAACATTTCTTCAAAGAGCAATCTCACCCAGCAAGATCCCTCAGATCTCAGCACTTCCCAGGGCTTAAAAACATACTATTGTAGAGATGATACCATTCGGAGTGTGAAAGTCTCTGGCGTTAGGAAAACTGGAGCTTCTGCACAAACATTCACAGCTTCCTCCAACTTTCCACCTTAGATGACTACCTGGAATTTGCACAACTGTTTTGCAGACTGTTATTGCACCCTTCATCTGTGCCAAACCTTAAGCTAGCTCCTTATTAATGCTTTCCAGAGCTCCCTTCTTCCTGCTCCAGCGCACCATCCACACCTTTCTTTCTTCACACAGGCTGTACTGACTGAGCCCGGTGGCCTGAAGTCCTCAGCTGGCTACTTCCCCATCGCTTCAGTAGCCTCTCAATTTGGGCTCTTGGATATCCCTCCCCCCAAACAGCTCTTGGAATGTCCATCTAGATGCCCTAAATCTCGTGCTGTGGTCTCCCTGCCTATCTCTCCTTCAGCTGCACCTCAAAACTGAACAGTATCTTTTGTCCTCAGCCAGTGGGGATTTGAGAAACTCTTTACAGCAAGGATAGCAGATTTTCTCCCAGTTGTATCAGTTAGTAGGCAAAGAACGGGGAAAGGCTGTGAGGCTCACAAGGTTTACACTAAACATTTCCTTACAGAGTACTTCTTCCTGCAGATATTATACAGAACACACAAGCTTGCAAAACTAAATTGGTCTTTCTGAATTTAATCACCGTAGAGTTTTGTTTCCTTTGTAAAACTGAACCTCAAACTTTGCAAGAACGTCCCACTGTTATGTACATCTCTGGTACTCCAGCACAGACCAAGCTCCCACACATTTTGAAGTTCCTCAGTATAGTCACTAACAGTTGAATGAAACCCCCGAGTGGCAAACATCTGACAGCTGAATAGCTTTGAAGTTCCTGTCCTTATTTTCCCTAGTCAAGCTGATGCCGGAATCAGTTACTACCACTTCTAAACACAAAAAGCCTTAAGGCTGAAAAAGGGAAGGGCCTCAATTCAATGTACAGAACAGTCTGCCTGATCCAATCTAGCTCTGTAACAATTTCACCACTGTGAGCTTGCTAAATCTATTTTGAAAGACTTAAGAAACTATTGACATCCACCAGTCAAACTGTTCTTTCAGCAAAAGTTCCCTTCCAGACTAGCGCAGTGCATCTCATCCAGCACAAAACTGTTCCCAAAGAGCCAAGAGAGGTCAGACTGTGTTACAGGAGGACAAACATTAATGAGATTCCAGGCAAGAAAACACAGGCAATATTTTCTGAAAACACATTAAGTCTCCTGTTGAAAGATGACTAGTATTTTACAACGTGCTCAGTCTCTCGGGGTTACATTGGCTCAGAACACGGAAATTTCAACTACCTTGTATTTTATCAAGTATTTTCCTTTAATTGATCCCTTAGTCTTTCCTACAGCCTTTTCCTCTTAAGAATTACGGGCTCGCTCACGTATGGAGGTGTTCAGAAATAGCTGACAAACCCTGTACGTAACCTTGCACTGGAATGAATGTACCTTACTTTAAAGCTATCTCAGCCATTTCCAAAGCTGACTCTGTCAGAATATGTTGCAAATCAGGAAATATTTTTTTAATTATTTATTTCTCACTTACACTCTTCGAGTCAAATTAATTGTCCTCTATAAATGAGTTTGTCGAGCTATGAATATTTTTAAATCAGCTGAGTATGAGTTCTGGGTTGGCAGAGCCCAAAAAAGAGATGGCAACCATCACCAAACTTCTACCCTGCAAGTATAAGCTCGGTTCGGTCTGAAACTGAATCAATAACAAAGTGATCTGGGAAGGGCAGTGGATGAAGAAGAGGCAATACACACAACTAAATGCAGCATGCATAAAAAGATCAGCTGTGTAGCTGGTTAGGTGCTTGACAGTTCTTATTTTGCTGTTTCAGACTTTAATTGTATGATGAATTTGTTGGCAGCATTTGTGAATTCATGCCTCCATTTGTCTCTATTTACAACCAATTTCCAGATGCAGCTTTAATTTGAGTTCCCATCCACTCTGCTCCTTCTCCCCTTGCTCTTAATGGCATCAGCCTCACAACCATCTTCCAACCATTGCTCAGCTGTGCTTCTGCTCAAAGTCTTGGCAAAAATCCTGCCACACATCTGTATAGCAGACGCAACCTCACCTAGATTAATTTAGGAATATCTCAAAATCCATCGTGATTAATTCAAAAGACCACATGCACTGTGCACTCCCCACCATGGCTCCTCTTGCCAGGGTCAGCATGTTCCACTGCTCAGTGTCTGCACACAGCCAGACGTGTACAGCACAAAGACACAGTCAGACCCCAAATGACAGGCCCCGATCCTTGAAAATAACAGAACAAAACACACACGTAGTGTGGAACTCCTATCAAATACTCATTACTTTCAAACTCTGGGTACTGCTTTGGATACTTCAGTCTGCCAGCCCATACTAAACTGGCAGGGAGAAGATAAAATGCAAAGCAGAAAAAGCAGCTTTTGTTCATTTCTTAGATCAGTTCCTAGAAAAGTAATAGTTAAAAATTCAAAGCCATTAACATAAGTCTAGACACATTAAGTGCTAAATCACCTCTTTGCTCCAGCAGATGAGTCTTTACTTAGAAGAAGCTCTCCCTAGCGTCCAAGTTGCTTGTTGAACTGAAACAGACACAGCTTCTAACATGCTCTTTTCTGGAGTTTCAAACAGCTAAAATCTGAACTTCACATCTGACGTGAGTGGCTGTCCCACCTCTGTCAGATTTCACTCCCGCACGTTGGGCTTCAGCAGCTTACAGTGCTGCAGAGCACTAGCTAATTACCCAGCTGGAGAGGCTTTTGTGACATTACTCTTTGTGGATTTGTCTGGCTCATGCTTCTGTCTTCTCCTCAGAATGGGCATTAATAGCAACTCTCTCCTCTGACCTCCCCAGCCAGTCTAACGAAACTCATACTGATGCACTTTGAGAACTAGTTAACAGCTTCAAAATGATAATGCCAGGTCAAAGGGAAAAGGATAGGGCTAATATGTGGACAGAGAAGGGGAGAGACAGACATTGTAAATGGCATAATGTTAAAATCCATCCTTTTTTTTTTTTTTTCCCAGAAATAAAAGGCCTAAAATATAAAACACTCACTTCCCTTCTTTTCAAACTTTCAAATGTCATTCTACAGAACGATGATCTACGTAAACTGTACTTGCTTACATTTGGGCTTGCTCCTTCCAAGAAACAAGTTAGGACCAGTAAAAAAAGCTAGCTGAATTCCCCAGAAAGCTAATTCCTGCATGAAGAAGCCTTTCTATTCGACACATCCCAAAAGCAGATAATACAAATCCAAGTTATTACTACTGAGGGTCAGATGCTAATCATAGATGAACCACACACTTTGCTCTTATCACAGAAGTACTGCAAGTGGCAACAAACTGGAATACACAAGTGAGACTGGAATTTCACCTTGAAATACCTGTCCTCACCTTGACCTGCAGAGCCACATGAAATGACAATGGCACACCACTCAAGTACTTATTTAAGTAGAAATGAAGCAGTGAACACACAAACACAGTTCTAAGTTTTAGTTACTTCTCTCTTGAGCCTGCTTCTGCTGCTACTTCGTTCATTTTATTTGAGATACGACAAGCCAGCCGTTCTCATACCCTCTCCTCAGCGAAAAACAAATTTCTGGATGTTTCCAATTTAAATGTATTTAACATCCCTCACTTCTCAATTCTGGAAAAACAGTTAAGCGTGAAGCTAAGCCATAATTCTTTATGTTGAAGCTGGCCAAGCCTATCACTTTTGGAGGCAGCAGTCCCTGTCTAAACGCTCGGAGCCGTCTCTGAACACAGCTGAGGGCTCCATCTTTTCCTATGAGCTTTATGCTCCAGCAAAGCCTGGTAGATAGCTTGAAGTATAGCATCCTTGGAGTCAGACCAGAAATGCCTTTCTGCACCTGAAAGCCTGTCCAGTATTTATATGACCTACGGGAGCACGGTGCACAGACACTGAAGCAGAATGGAAACAAGCCAGCTGATGAACCTACAGCATCGGGGCTACAGCAGCTTAAAAATTAACAAGCAAATTAATGCAAGCATAGCATCACTAATATGACTGGGCAGCTTTCAGGATCTGAGCTACTCTCTGCCTTATGCTATCACACGCTGTGAAGACACACCACCTTACTGCAAGCAACCTGGGATCTCACAAGCCTGGGGAGGACAGAAAAGCAATTAAGTTTAGACCCGATACTCATAAGCCCAAAACATTCACCAAGTATCCTGCAAGGCTCAGATCGTAACCATAACGATATCTAAATATTAGATGGAAAAGGCTGTTGTCAGCTTGCCTCCCTAGAACGTGATCCAAACGACTTTATTCTCACCTCCATGGAAAAGCCAGCAGGACGTGAAATTAACTGTGCTGAATCCAAGCACTCTGGCATTCAAGAAGGAAACCTCATCAGCCAAACTGGGACAACCTTAAACTCATCTCATAAAACTGTATTTGTAGGATGCTGGTGGGGGCTGGCTGATGGCAATCCCTTTACCAAGGCTTCTTGTAATTAGCAGCATACACTGCCACCCTACACCAAAATCAAAAATCTTTACAAATTTAATTAACTCAGGATCTGTAAAAAGCAGCCTGTTACTGTAAAAATGAACACTGGGAGGTTAAAAACACTGCTCCTTCACAGAGTTATTCACACTGCCTTAGCATATGAAAAGTCAAATTTTATAACATCTGGTTTTCCTTTCCACCCGCTATGATATCATGTTTTCCAAGCACATTTGGCAGCTCAATGTAAAGATACAGGCAGACTAAACATGGAGGATGATGTTAAATTAAAAAAAAAAAACAAAACACCTAAATAAATAAAATTCCAAAGCCCTGAATGCAGTAAGTGTGTTTCCTATCTCCAAATTTCAGTTAGACAAGTAGAATACTAAAGGTTTTTTCCCCCCTTCAGTAGCTCCTATGCTCTTTTCCTCAAAGATACACCATACATCTGTCCTCCAGAGTTTCAGCTGTGTCTTTTTAAGTAATTTTTCACATATTATGGGATATCCAGTGTCCCTACACAGTGAGTGACAGGAAAAAATAATTATGTTTAACTGGGTCAGACGTGTGTATCTTTCTCTATCTCATCCCTGAAGATGAGATTACACCTCTATGTTCCTCCTGACTAAAAGGAGAGAGAAAAAAGGAAAAAAAAAAAAAAAGGAAAGAAAAAACATTACAGCCAGAAAAAGATCTCCCATTTAACCAATATATCTCACTTCTACCACACTTTGATGCAGCATTTTCTTTATCCTTCCTTACCTCTATTACTTTTAGCTGTGCCCATACAAAACACAGACTAGTCAGCATTAATATGCACTAAGCTTAGAGGTATGCTGGTATTTTACTTATGCACAGGAAGGTAGCTGACTTATTTATGCTTGCCAGTGAACGACCTGCAAGCCTTGAAATCCAATCTCATTCCTCAGTCCTATTTTCTTTGTCTTGTAAAAAGAGTTTGGAAATGAAAACAGTTGTCTTGGGAATCCTAACGTGATTGAGTCTTCGACTTATTATTTCATATCTAAAAGCAATTTATAACCAAAGTAATTATTAAAGTGAACAAAGGAAGGAAGGAATATTACCAACAAAGAAAAGTTGACAAAGTAGTAGTCCCAGTGGTTATGCCTTGATTAAAGCTTAATGACTGATCAATAAAACTGTAACTTTCACACTGATGCAACCTGAAATATTTTATATATATTTATCTTGATTTATCAGTCGACTTTTTATAAAACAAAATGTAATAAAAATAGCACTAAGCAATATCTTCTCAAATTTGTTGCAACAAATCTCTAAATCCCTACCACAATTATTTTACAGCTTAGTTCTCCCATCACATCAAGTGAAGAAAAGCAAGAAGAAAGCAAAACCTTATTTAGATGAGAAACGGCTGTTACAATAGCGTGATTTCCACACTATAAAAATCAGACTACCATTTTAAAGGCTAACATTATACATTTCTCTGGCCCTAGGGTAGCAGGAGACAAACAGATGAGGCTCAGATAAAGGAAACCCTAAGCAACTCATGCAGCTTTGCTGCATCTCAGTTTGTCAGCCTGAAAATGAAAGCAGTACGTGCCTGATTTGTAAGGATCATGAGAACACAGACCACCTTGGAACGAACGTTCAGGCAGCAGGTTCTGTAACCACACAAAGAAGTTATCTGTAGCCAACTATTCTTCGGCTGATGATTAAATTATTCAGTTACGGTTTCCTTACTCAACACTCACACATGGATTATTTATAGTATGCTTTCTCTATTTGCAAAAGAAGGCAATTTTATCACAGAGCACTGGCACGTTTTCACAAATCCAATCATTTTGTTCGATTCTGAAACAGCACCCCAGAAACTTAAGACTCTTTTCAGATCTGCTGTTCCATGACATTTCAAACAAACAAGGAATTTCAGAGCTAGGCAATGCCATGGTGTGAAGAACTTCTTGCTGATTCCTAACAGCCTTTATCGGATTTCCGTGGAAATCAAGTCTGTGCACTGCCTGAAGATAGAAGTCATAAGCTAACAGAGCAGACTCTCATAAAGATAAAAAAAAAGAATTCTGCCTGAGGAGGCAACGCAAATGTGTCCCACCTACCCCCTAAATCTATAATCTTCTGTCTACTCCCGCCCATAATCACTACCAAAGTGGTGTGCTGCATTCACCTATCTTCATGAGCTTGGTATGTTAAATTAAGCTCACTGCCTAAGACACATTCAGTCTGATCAGTATCATTTCACAGAAAAATATTACTTGAGAATCAAAGTTGAAACCATGGAGAGTAAGAAGGGTTGAACAGCTTCTCGTGGGAAGCAGCTTTGCCAGGCTGATATTAATTCTGTAGAGCTCACTGTCCTCCCTTAAGCCTGTGGGAACACAGCAACTCACACCCCATTTCATCACTATAATGCCAGGAAACACCCAGAGTGACAAAAGCAGGAATAAGGAGGTGGACAGCACTGGCAAGGACAGTAGTGGACTGTTTAGAACTGAACACCCAGCCCCAGCACTGCCAAGGCACTGTTCCAACTCTGAGGTTAAAAACAAGAAGGACATCTAGAGAAAGAAAGATTTTGCTGACTGTGGAAAATGTTTGATTCAGCTAACCCAAAGCAACTCTGCTCTCTTTGTTTGCAAGAAAGAGCAGAAACAGTTCAGAAAAGTGAACAGAAACTTCAGAAACAGTTTTTAAAACGCAATAATCAAGCTGGTCTGTGAATTTTGCTGCAAAGGAAAGGCAGCCTCTAGGCTGGATTACAGAACAGTGTAGACCAATAGACAAGTCCGTGTCTGGATCAGGCAGGAATGAAAGCTTTGGTCACTTTTCAACCACATCAAGAAGCGTTCTCTTTCAACACTAGCTGCAGACTACAAAGGAAGCTTCTTTCTGTTACTGACTGACACAGAGTAGCTCTTGACAGAGCTAAACTCTAAGCTCTGTGGCTCCTAGCCATCCTGACATGGCACTTCCCACTAAAACAGGCTGTGTCAGGAAAGCGTTACATATAATTTGGTAAGTGAAGTTATGCAGCATTTTACGGTTACAAAAATAAAAGTGAACTGATACTGAATGGCTGTAAAGGCAAAAAAAGCCTTCTAGAAAGTTAATGCTGACGCATAACTACTGCAGTGTGAAGGTGTATTCATATTTTGGACCAACACAAACTTCCTCCATCTACTTGCTTAGCAAGATCCACCAGTAAGTCTACTAACTCATTTATACACTTTGTCAGAATTCTTTCAAATGTCAATGCTTGGTTAAAAATAATTATTTTTCCAAGAACTGTCAAGCATATGTACGTCAACACTTAAAAAAAGACACGGAACAAAACCTGAGTTTTTGTAACTGGGTTTCCTCTCCTCCCTCACAAGCACAATACATGAACTTCATTCTTACCACTTCCCCAAAAGAGGCAGCCACCATATGTGTTACTGGAGTCAAGTAGGATGTAGAGTCATGGTGCAGCACAGATTTCACATTCTCATAGGTGATAAAAAATGCAGCAGCTGAAATTTAAACATATTTGAAGTCATTTAAGTGCTCCTCCATTCCTTCACAGCACAACTAGCACAAAAACCTTTAGATGTCCATTTTGTCACCTATTATTCTAAAAACGCTTTTGAAAACACGGTACTTATTGCTCCAAAACAATACCAATGCATTAAAGCAATGTGTAGGGAAATTCCTTCAGAAGTTTATGCCTGCAGTTATGACTGGCAAACCCCCTTTGATGTCAAAGGTACCTATTGATATAAGCAGTGCCAGAGCTTCAGGCAGTACTCAGAATGAAGATAAGGAAAAATGTTCTAACTAGTCATGATTGTCCAGCAGGCTTTGATAAGTCGTATCTTTTATATTTGTAGGTGGGAAGGGCAGAAAGGAGATTGTTCAGCCCTGGTTGGATTGGATGGATAACCTTTAAACAACAAAAAAACCCCACTGAAGTACTTGATACAAGCCTGCTACCCCACAGAACAGTTCCAGTGGGGATTTTCAATAAATATTTCCAAGCTATGACCAAATTAATATTTTGTACCATAACTCCAGAAATAAGTTCTAAAAAGCTTCTGGAGAACTAACAAAATTCCTGTCCAGCAGACAAGAAACAAACTCCACTGAGCATGGCAACACAGACTATTTATTCACAGCAACAATCAACTGCAAAGGTACTTGCACCTTAAGGGTTACTCCTCCTAAAGACAATTTTGGTTTTCAGTCATATGTGGAAAGATAAAACCACAGTTCAGATTTTGAAGATGTAAATCCTGAAAAAACTGACATGTCTTGCGGGGAAACAGATTTTAATTGTAAAGAAGGACTATGTGAATTGCCTTCTGCTAATCAAAAGATGCTTATCACCTCAAAAGATAACAGAGCAGACAAGATAAAGAACTGAATTTTTTTATATCATCTTATGAAGGACATCAAACATCTGAAGGTGTAAAGGGATTTGTCAGGAAAGTCCTCCTAACATTCACTACTAACAGCATAACTTGGTGGTTTTTCTTCCCTCACTACAAAGAGGAAATGCACAAAGGCATTATGTATTTTAGATTCTTTTTCTCTGCAGGAACAAACATTTACTTTTTTAAAGTTCCAGTTTCAAAAGTATTCCTGATGCCTTCTGATTTTAAGTGATATGGAGCTGTTTCTTAGGGAGAAAAAAAGATATGCATAGCATCCCCAAGACATTTAGTTTAAAGACTTCCAGCACCCAAGCACTTTTTATTCAGATGAATTCTGATGCACTTCCCATGCCACGAAAGACTGTCATGACAAAAGTGCACAGGACAAGTATGGCTCGTGTCCTGGCACCTTAAAAATACCCTGATTAAGAAGGAAGCAGCTCATAATAAAAATCCAGGAACGCCTCCAAAGAGTAAGAGGCTTGCAGGAAAGCACCAATAACATTTAGCACTAGCAGTTACATTCTACTTGCCCACATGAGAACTTCAGAGCTTACTTAAGACCTGTCTGAAGTGCTGGCATATGCTATTCAGACAAGTACTGCAATACTCCTACCACACTGAGCCTTACAATAGTAGGATTGATGCTGATATTTAATGTAATAAAAAACACGCATGTGGAAGGGACCAAACCGAACCCACGTGAGAGATGTATACTTCCCATGGCACCAGTAAGCTTCTTCAAATGCAGGTACGGACTCCAGATCCCACTCACTCTCTATCAAGAGCCACTGACAGGGAACTATTTATCTCAGAGCTTCCAGAAAAGTTAACTACAGGGTGAAGCCAAAGTGGATTATTTAATATAGAATGAAAGCCTCAAATACGAACTGCATCTTCGCATGCATTCCTGTTCAGGCAAGTTCCGAGCTGAAATACAGCACTAAGGCCAGAAGCACAACAGAGCTTTTCAGAGTGAGCATGCAGGAGCCTCCAACTCTACACATGCTAAGAGAGTTTCTCAAACTCATACACTTCTAAAACCCACTCTTCACAGCTGGATGTGGTACCACAGAATCCAAAGTCATTTGCAGGAGAGGAAGCCACAGATATGAATGTCCTATTCTACTTCAGTACCCACTTCAAGGAAGACAAAGCATAATCCAAACAAAATTTACCATTTGGAAAGGATCCTATAGCAGTGGAGGGAACACCAGCATAGATGCCACGAAAGCCACCAGCTTTCCTAAATCCTTGTGGACTTTGCAGTCTGGTTTTTACAGTATCCAGAGGAAAAAG
Organism: Oreortyx pictus; assembly: GCA_036925125.1. Classification (NCBI taxonomy): domain Eukaryota; kingdom Metazoa; phylum Chordata; class Aves; order Galliformes; family Odontophoridae; genus Oreortyx; species Oreortyx pictus. The sequence continues at coordinate 5,263,961 of JAUPFR010000015.1, forward strand.
GATCAAGTCGACAAAGACACCAGCAATTCCACCAGCCTTCAAGATAAAAATTGGAGAGTAAAATGTGTTAATATTCAAAGGAGTTAAGTTACAGCACATATCTAAGCAACCGAGGCATAACAAAGCCAAGGTGCTATTGAGTACATAATTTCCAAGGTCAAATTATAAACTGATAGTCTTACCCAGACTCAAAGTTCGCTAGCTACAGAAAGAAAGATTACAGCATTTAACTAACCACTTTAAAGTCATCCTGAAATAATCTAATTGTGTCAAAAAGCACAAGCAACCAGCGCAACACTTATTTACCACGCAAAAAATCAAGACAGTAAACGCCAGCTATCAAATTGCCACAGAACAGAATGACCAGTGCCTCTAGGAAGCCATGTGATAAGATCAGGGAAGACAGAAGCAATTCTGCTTCTCCTGTAACCATCTCTAGAAAGCACATTCACATTTCCCAGCAAACTTCTTCATTTATAACGTTCCTGCTCACCGGTTTCCTTTGTTTAAGGAAGCATAAAGCAAAACTGCTTTATTTTCCTCTGAAGATGAAAGCATACAGAAAAAAAAGAAAGAAAAAAACGTTTTCAAGAACATAAGGAGATGTGTTCTTCTTTTCCAAAGAAATTCTTAATACTAAACTGTAAAAATGATTTCAACTAAAACTCAGTGTTTCTTAGAGCCTGGGCCTCTAGGTGACTTTGTTTATAAAAAAGATTCCTCAGGCTGTGCCAGATTGGAAGAGAATTACTCTCCAACAACAGGAGGAAGGGATTCAAATAAAGTGAAGAACCCGACTAAAGGAAAAAAAAAAAAAAAAAAAAAAGAACACTTGCTGTAAGTGTGATGTATTATTTGTTGTTTATTCACTGTGATTCAGAACAGTAAGCATATTTTGCTGAAGCAGTGAAGCACACAAGAAACAAGCACAGATTTTTAATTCTGCCTGAAAACAAATCACTCTGTTTCGGTACTCTATTTTTTCAGTGCCAACAGAGAACTGAGAGGTATCTACCACTGGAGTTTTAATCAATAAAGTTAATTACTCTTCTAATCTGTTTTGCTACTTTGCATGCATTGATTTTTTTTTTTCCCCACTCTTTTTCATCAAAATCCTCATTCCTCATCTGCTCAGAACAGCATTGATCAGGTTTAATCTGATTTCACCGAGCCACCTGCTAAAACCTGAACCACAAGTGACTAATTGCTTCTCAGCTTCCCAACTCCTGTATCACCACTGGCATTTAAACTCACGAAGCACATCACCGAGTCCCTGCAGCACGACCACACTGCCTACAGCAAAACAGCGCGGACTTCAATAAACAAAGCAAGCAGAGCGCGTTTTCTCCCCTGCCTCTCAGTAACGCTGCCGCTGAGGGGAACAGCTTAAAAAACCCTTTACGCGGAGCCGAGTATTGAGCCATTAAAGCAAACTCCAGCAGCGTAACGGGAAACCAGGGCGGCCTGCTAGGGCCTGGAGCCGTCGCCCAGGCGTCGCCATGGCAACGGGCAGGCTCCGGCCCGCGCACTCACCGCCAAGGCCGCCCAGGACTCCCGCGGCTCCATACACGGACAGCAGCAGGACGCGGCGGCGCGGCGCGGCGCGGAGAGCCGATTTCTAACTGGGAAAGGACGCAGCTACGCCCTCAGCCCCACCGACCTCCATGCCAGCACGGGCGCGGCCATCTTGTTGCCGTCGGAGCGCGGTCAGGTGGGAGCGTTGCCGCTACCGCGCCTGCGCTCGGGCTCCGCGCATGCGCACGGTGCGGAGCTGCTGAGCCCGCGCTGTAGCGCGGGGAGTGAGGCGGAGTCCGTGCGTCGTCCTTACCCAGCTGGAAGGCGTGCTTGAAATTATGGGAAACACGGCCCTAGAAGGCAAAGGGTTAAGTGCTGTAAAGTATTATACGCGCTGCATGCGGGACCGGAAAGTCAGTAAGCGTTCCTTGGCGGTGAGCGTGTTTCTTGGGAAGGCTTTTGGGTGTAGCAGCAGAGGACGTGATGGTGTCTCACGTTCTCGGTGTCACTGTCGCCTTCAGACGGCTCAGCCTCTTCTCGCCAAAGTGCTGAGTATGTTTACAGGGAGTGCTCTGCAGCTAAATGCAGAAAGTACCTGAATATGTCCAGTTTCTCAACCTCCTCTGGTTTTTGAGGCGGTCCTTGGTTTTCTGGTCCTAACGTAGAACTTTTGATACTAGTGGGTTATCAGTATTTTGTTTTAGGCTTTGTTGTGTCCGTTGGAGTTCCCCTCCTGTCATGGTTTTATGATTTTTGGTATTGGTATTCCACATCATAACAACATGTAGTGCATTAAGAGTTAAAGAGTTAATACTCCAACTCCATAGATCATTGATATTTCCGGGTATACCTGTCTCAGAAGAGAAGAACTACATTCTCCAGAGGACTTTGCGATGCTTTGCATTTTTACGTATTTTCCGCTCAGAGGGAAAAGATAAAAACCCTCTGCGGTCACGGGACACTCTCTTTCCTTCGGGATCGACTCAGCAGTGGGTGCTCGCTGCCGTATCGCCTTCAGCGTTAGCGTAAGGCCTTCGGTTTATCGGACACTCTCTCTTGCTCATTTTATTTGATTTATTAGCTTCAATTCAAATTATATTGTATTATATTGTGTTATTTTGCTTTCTGATATCTTATTTAGTAAATTAGCTTTCCTCCTCAGATCGTTGCTGCTGTTTTGTTTCTAGGCCCATCTTCCTTTTTCCTTTTCCCTTTCCCCCTTCCCCTTTCCTGGGGCGTGGGTCTGTGGGTCCCCCACACCAATCGTCACGGAACCGGGCCGATCCAGCCCGGTAAACCATTGACATCCTGGTTTCATAGCAGGACATCATCCAACTAGTGGACTTCTTTGACTACAGTAGCCCTCTTGTCTGTATTACGGATGGTTGACCACCTTTCTCCCAGCACGTGAACCCTAGGATGGGCTCTGGGGCCAACCAGAGCCAGTATGCTATCCTAGGAATTACTTCTTGAAACCATTGGTACCAATTCTTTGAAGAAGCAGGAGCCTCAGTTACACGTACCAGCTGCAATGTAGGGAAGACTGGACTGAGCAGTTATTGAGTGACACCCAGCAGAGTGCCTGGCTTTCTGAAAGAACCCTGCTGTTTAGAATGAAGTCAAAATGATCTGAAATCTAATGTTTCCAGCTGAGTTTCTGGCTAACTGGCTAAATAAACACAAAAACTGAAAGTTCTTCAGTTTCAAAGTCCATGTCTGTCATTAAATTAGGTACTTCGAAGGAATACTGAGGGGGAAAAAAATGAGATGTCTGCAGTAAATGAATCATGATTTTAGAGCTATCCCTGTATAATCCATTGATGGCAGCACTTAAAACGAGACATCATTCACCCCGTGTGTCCAGAAGGTCTCTTGATGTAAAGGTGCTTGGGGTCATAGCGAGAGTTCTTTTACATTGCTCATTGCAAAGCTTTCCAATACTCTCAGTGACAGCAACTTTTATTTATCACCTTCTGTCTGAAGATCTGATGCTGCACCAGAGAGGCCACAACCTCCTGTTCTTCTAAGCCACCATCCTGTCTTAAATGAACAAGTTCTGCTTAGTGCTGCAGGCCAAACATTAATCTTTGTGCAAAAGTCCTTCAGTGGACTTCCCCTGAGCTTACAGAGTGTGTCGAGTGGAGAAAGAAACCTTTTTTCTCAAATCCTTTCTTCCTTGTGAGAAAACACCATGGATACTGCCTAGCATCTCTACTGCAAGCAAAAAAGATGGGCTGAACAGAGGCATAGGGGATGCTTATCTGCACCTGTCAACAGATGTTATACACCCTGCTGTTGTAGGGTTCTACTTCCTGTTATGGCACATAACTTCAAGTTTTTCAGTCAGTTCACCCACATGACTTACAAGCATTGAATAATTTCACACACTTTCCTGCCTCTAGGAGTTCTTTTATTCCTCTCCCCTTTTGCTCTCTGTCCTCAGTTAAACACTCCAGCCCAAAAGCCTCCACCTGCACAGCCCTTTTTTATCTCCATTTTTATCCCCTACTCCTCACTTTCTCTAGCTTTCTCATCCAGTGGTTGCATGCTGGTAGAAGTGCTTTCAAAATGACCATTTTGCCTACAGCACCTCACCTGCTTCCCTCAACCTTTGCAGCACATAAAAGCCTTGGCAAGAGATGAAAAGCCATATAATCACAGCATGATAAAGAACATACTGCACCTACGGATGCCCCGAGTAGAATACGAGTTGCTGACACCACGGCTTGTTCTAAGTAAAACAGATCATAGGGAATGAGTATAAGCCACTGATGGTTTTCTTTTTATGGGCTCCTTAAGCACTATTTTGAATTGGTTTCACATTATTAGTCCTCTCGCTGGTGGGTATTTCTGTATGAAAAGGCATGTATGTGTGTATATGTGTATATAGTCTTTGTGTTTCCTCCTCTGTCTCCAGCTGCTGTAGGAAGTCTGACACCGGCAGCAAAAGATATATTGATCTGGTCAGAACATATTAAGGCTGCTGAAGAGCAGATGTTAAAAACAGACTTTTTGGCATATATCAGCCCCTGGCGGTATCAGTCGCACACATGTTCCAGTTTATTTATTAAAGCAATTGCTCTCCTCGTTCTGTTTATTATCCTTCTCCTGGGCAATTCAGGCGTGGCCAAGCCAATCTCTTCCAGTCAGCCAGTCCCCCTTTGGACCATTGGATTTGCTTCAGCTCAGACAACACCCTGCAACTCTTCCTTCCTGAGGAACCGGGCCCATCCCACCGTTGTGAAAAGCAGATGGAAATTTATCTGCTGCAGAAAAATATCCTGGCATTTAGTAAAAAGAAGGCCTCATAGATCCCTCTAATTTGATGCAAAGCAGGTACATCACTGGACCAAGAAGGCCATCTGGAGAGGGATTTCAAAGATGTGTCCACATATGGCACCCAAAGGACTGCAGTGCACTACAGGAACACAGCCTGGCACAGGGGTCCTGTTAATTCTGAGGCCAGGAAACAAACAACTTTTTGGTCATCAAAAATTTGTTCCATTTTACTACAGACATCCACAGAACTGTAAAATCAGAGCAGAGCCAAGGGCTATCATCGAGTGTATTTCCACGTCACCGAGAGATGTGACTCTGTACCTTCTCCATGAGAGTATAATCTTCCAAAACACAAAGTCAGGGTGCTCCTGTCATATTCCTACGTGAGCATATAATTAGTTTCTGCGACTTCTTTCTGCCAGGGATGGGGCAGCAATGCTCACAGCCCCAGGTTCAGTGGAGTAAAATCTCAGAGGCAACCTAAGACCGAGTGACTGGTTACAAGGAAGCATTCCCAGTGCATACCCCAGAACTGGCACTTGCCTCCAGCTGCCACCCCAGTGCCCCATAGCCCCTCTGCATGCTCAGTCGCTGTGCTGTGGACATCAGCTCACTTCCCTGGCTGTTGCATGGGGTTCTGGATCTGCTTCCTTCAGAAAAATAAAAATGAATTCAATATTGTGCTGACATCTCGCCAGCAGCAGACAGCTGGACCTGGATGGGCAGCAGTTTTTCCAGCCTCTCCCCGTTTTGCCAGTCTCCCTTTTTAAGCTCCCCTTTCCACTTACAGTAGTGCTCTTAGGAAATCTGGCTGTTTTTAGAAATTTTGCTGAAATAAATACTAATTGCAGAAAAAATATGTATATATGGAAACAGATGGGGGAGCCAGACAGAGATTTAATAACTTCTGTGAGTACTTAGCAGCAGAAACATTAGTCCCCAAATTCATTAAGATAAAAGTGATTAATGAAGTTGTAGATTTTGCATAATGATAGAAAGACTTAAACTGTACAGCTTTCTGATGGTCCTCATTTATTCCGCCTTATTGGCTGCCTGGACAATGAGTGGGCTGGGAAAGACACAAAATGTCCTTTTTAACTGCTGGGTTAAGTAAGTGAAATAACAATCCAGTGGCAATGTAGTGACCTTTTCCATGTGAGAGAGTCTCCCAGATACTCTGCAGTTTGCCTTACGGCACAGCTGAATTAATCTAATATTTCCATTTAGCACATAAGAGAAATGGAGGAAAATCTTAATTATACTTGCATTTGTGGTTACAGTCCAAAGAGCTGACAACTGAAATCACTCACATCTGTTCTCAGCTCGTTTTGTGGGCTGATGCAATTACTTAGATGACTCAGGAAGCAGAGTTAAGAAAAAGTTTGCAGCAGGATGGCCCTAAAGTGCCCAGACAGTTGTGCAGTACCACGCTGCCTCAGAGGAATATCTCTGCTGTTGCACAAGAGTGGCTGGAACAAGGACATCAGGGTCCTTCAGCAACCAAATTGCTTAAGTCATTCTTCTGGTCATCTAGTGCCTTCCTCTGTTTTAAACAATTAACAGACCTGGTCTTTTCCAAATGCTGCAGGCAGGATGAATGAAACTCACAGTGAGTTGTACTCTCCTAGGAGAACGAGTGGGCACAACATTACTTCTAGACCCTCTGTCCCTCCCTTTCCTACCAGTTTGGACCAACAGGAGACACAACCCTCCTGGTAGAGATCCAGCTTACCGCTGGGCAATTTTCCTGAGCCTGTATAGAGAATGACTAATTGAATTTCCTTGAATTTCATGTTGGTTTTTGACCTTGCCCTGCTCCATTCCCAGTGCCAGGAGATCCAGCATCCCAGCACCACCACCCAGCACTGCCCTGGGAGAGGTTTGCTGCTCTGGCACAGGGGTGACCCTCACCTCCTCTCAACTCCATCAGCCTCCTGGCAGAAATAAATTGCAATCGTTTCCATACAGACAAGGAGCAATATTTTAGAAAATTAGTTCATTGCCAGCTGTTTGCTCAGCTCTGAGGTTTTATCAGCTAAATTCATTCTCTGGCTCCCACGGTGCATGGCTGATGGGAAGTGCTCAAAATGACATATAGAACAGACACTGCAGCCAGAATGATACACCTATGGGGAGATGCTGCTGAAGAAAGGAGCTTAAGGGTTTATATGAACAGCTGAATTCCAGCATGTAAACTGCAGCTATTTTTTAAATGTAAACTATAAAAATAATGACATTTGCTTTAAAAAACTTGTGCTGCATGCTTGGTGCTGTGTATTTGTTATAATTCATTCTTAGTATCCTGTAATTTAAGGGAAAGTCTCTCTCAGTCTGTTTTGAACACTCAGAGAAGGACAAAGAAACCACAGTACTGCACACAGAGGACAGTTGTCCATGCACCACCAGTTTCTACACATCAGAAATCCCAACTACACAACAGTGGTATTAAAAGGAGATAAAAAAGGATGTTGAGAGTCTCAGTAGAGCCTAAACATTTTCAGGTTAATAGGTCTTGTTGACTGCAGAGATTTCTTGTTGACTTCTTGGGCACTATCCTTAGAGATATGGCTGTAGGCAGATATAGGACTATTGCTGCAACAGGTACTGAGCCCAGCAACTGAGCTTTTGCCCAGTAGCCTGGACATGATTTGCCACCGCAAAAAAAATTGCCATTTTATCCTCAAAGCACATTACATCCCTGGACAGCCGCCCTGCTGCTCTTCTGCATGAGGCTCCCACTGGCTTCTTCCTCCACACAACTTTAATTCTTCACTGAAATACTTAGCTTTTAGACTACATATTTTGTATTTTCTTTGACATTGTGCAGACCAAGCCTTTGGTGAGATGCAGACAAAGGGTCCTTCCCAGGAACAGGGGAAGGAGGCTGATGACAAGAAGTTCTTGTTCACTCTGCTGTGAATTTCCAGGGCCCTTTTCCTTTTCCTTCTGTTGTGAGGCAAGGGAACCTCGCCAGCTCTTCTCCTTTCAATAAGATTATCACAGCAACCTTCCGATTTAAAGTTTCCCAACGGTGAAAGTTTCTGATCATTTCTTCCTATCATGCCATCGGGAGATGCGTTGCCATTCCTGGCAGATAACCTATCATTTGTATTTTGCTGCAGAGAAACCTTTATCTAAGGGAAACACAAAAGCTTGGGAACACAGGCTGTTTGTACACGGGGAAGGAGGAGCACATGACATGTGAATTTGCCAGATGTTACCACTCTGAATCTTATTAAAATATGCCCTGCACTGACCACGGCTGGATAGTCTATACAAGGAAAAAGTCTGAAGATAAGAATTGTACTGACAGTGTCATAATGGCCTGAGCAGGCAGGCTAAGAGCAATTCCCTGACACGATATCTGAGTTTCTTGAAAATGTGCAGACTGTTGACCTGGGTTTTGTGTAGTCCTGTCCATTGCTTCATTTGTTTCTGCCCTGCCCTCACATCTACCCAGACACTGTTTGTTTTTTCCAGAATATAACATGAGCTTCCAATATGTATGTCTATTTTATGGAGGGAGCCTGACTTTTGTCCAGCTAAGATGGTGTCTCAAAGGCATGTTTTAGGGCTCCTCTGAGAGCATCTTGTGTTTGTCTAGTTGGAAATATTTCCGGTGGCTCAATTTGCACACAGCTTCTTAAAATCTATTCTCTGTAGATTTATTTCACGTATTTTGGCTTTACTGGAGGCTCTTTCAATTCCCTAATCCCAGCTTTCCTGAGTCCCTCTCTTTTCACACCCAGAAGTGCTTTGGGGTACACTGTGGGGATGAAGAAGCACAGAGGGGCTCAAGCTCAGCCTGTCTACAGTTGACCTGGTTGGGTCTGTGTTAGCCCAGGTGCAGAAGAGCCACAGCAGCTCCACACTCTGCTTCTCCTAAGCGTGCACTTTGTGCTCAGAACTCAGGGAGAATTAACATCTGTCCTTCCTCCATTTGTCATCCCAAAGCTACAGATAAACTCCAGCAATGGTTCATATCTGCTACCTTAAGGGTATTACAGCTGCCAGACCTCCAGCATCCAAGTACCTTGGAAAACCTGTATCTCGCAAGCAAAGACTTGAGCCCAACCTTCCCTTAATTCTGCAAAGCCAGAGTGCCCTTAAGTGGTACCTATTTATTCCTTTTATCCCTTACAGGAACCAATATGGAGAAGCTGTGCCAGAAATAGATATTAGAATTATTTTCATTATTTTGGAGCAAACACGGAAGTTTGTTGTTTTCAAGTCGGGTCAGCTCTGTACCCTGCAGTGCCTCAATTTGAAAGTTCACACTTGAAAGGAGAAAGAATTGTATCCACACTCCTCCTTCGTCCTTGTCGGCAGGCGTGGGGCTGCCCTGGTGAACTCTAATCACACACGTGAGTCTGAAACACGGAGAAGCATCATTTCTCTGTACACACAATAATCAGCTCCAAGTTAAATGCAGCGCTTTAAAGTGATTTGTAGCCATTCTCACCCCCACCTTCTCAGTCTAATTAACTTCTCTAATAGAATTAATCAGCGCACTAAATATGAGACTCACTAACAACTAAAAAAACCATACCCCTATCTATTCCAAAATACAATTACACTGACAAACTCAATTACATGCCTCAGTCGCTTCTGAAATTACTTGCTGATATTGGACTGTGCACAGTTTAAGTTTCATTGTTAAAAGAAATCATAAACACTTTCTAAATCGTACAATGTTTACAGAAATACACAGAAGCACAGCTTTTATTACCCATGTGGCAAAATTAATTTGACACATTGAAAGCTAATGAATAGAGCTGGAGGACTCTATTCAAGCAGCATTCTTCCCACTGATACAATTTACACTGGGGGAACATCTAGCACATTAACCTTATTAGACTCTGATGTAGGTAAATAGCATTTCAAAGGGAGGGAGGAGGAATTGGGATCAAAATTCTTTCTGGATTTGAATGAGAAACATCAATTACTGCATTTCTAACTATTCAGTTAGTGTAAAAAATGAAAGTAAAAACCTTTCACTAAGTGGAGTTCTGCTCTGAAATCAGCAAATCTTTTGCAGCAGGGGCAGTCCACAATGTGTAATTATGATCTTGGCTTTAGTCTTTTAAATTTGTGGTAAACTCTTCAGCTGAAAATAAATTCCAATCAGATTTGATAATGCGAGTTTAGCTTCATTTGCAAGTCAGACGAGGAAGAAAAATGTTGCTTGTTTTTTTTAATAACTAAGTTTATCAAAGTTCATCTTGATCTGAAAATATAGATAGAGGCTTACTGAACTTTTTCTTTGTCTGGTCATACGCAACACCTGCTTCTGAGTTTAATTTAATTTCAAACTGAGATAGCAGTCAAGCAATAATATTTCTAACCTAAGGGAGGGAGCTCTGCTTGCTCGTAATCAGCCAAACGTTGATAAAGGTTTGAGCTCCAGTCTGGTAGTGTGCTGAACTTGAAACACCAGTATCCATCCCACGGCAAGCAGCTACCTCCCATATTTAGCAAGAGCTCACATCCTTAAAAAATTAGTACAAAGAACAGTAATTTCTGTTGGCAAGTGCATTCAGAGACCTAGAACCTGCTCCACGGGCTCTTTTCTTCTGTAACAGGGTTATTGCAGACAGCAGGCTCTGCAGCTGCATGTGTGAAGGGACTGATCCTGCGTGCTGTGCTATGCAGAAGTCCACCCCCTGGGCAACCCTGCTCTGAAACAGGAGAAGCCAAAACGCAGGCAAGGTTGATTGGCCTGTGTCAATAAGAAAGAATTTCTTGTTCTTTTTCCCTCAACTGCTAAGAATGATTGTTACAAGCTAGGACTGTCATGTTTTGAGCAGGACAACAGAAAAAAAAAAAAAAAAAAAAAAAAGGTATTTCCAGAGGAACTGATCCCCCACTCTTCCCGGGAATGTTTGTTATATCTGAGGGTTTCTGACGTGGCTTTTCATTTCTCAGTATCCCAGGAACCCCTGTCCATGCTGTGTTCTGATTCCTGCCAGAAAATTCCCTTTGTGAGCAGCCTGACAAGTCACACTCATTCTTCACCCATTGCTTCTTCTACTTCAGTAATTTAGAGACAGAAAAATACTAAAATGTGATTCTAATCTCCATTTACAACCCCATAGTCACTCCTGTTAGAAATGCTGTCGCACAGCCACACAGTTTCATGGCTCCAGGTACAGGCTGGGATACAGATGGGCACTGTGGAACTGGAGCCTCTCCTGAAGGGTTGCTTTTACTTGAGCTCAAGGATAAGGCTTACTTTATGAATGGGATAGATTTTATACATTCATAAGAAGAATATCATATCCAACTGAAGCCTGTCAGGAGGGCTGGAGGCAGTTAGCTGTTCCACAACCAGGAATGCTCTTTATGCATTCTGTCCATTTCGCTGGCTGCCAGTGATGCATTAGATGACACTTGCAAAGGATTACAGACCTGATACAATATTAGATAAAAATTACAAGTGAGAAGCTATTTTACTGCTGTTTATTTTCATCAGCTAAGCATCGCTCTCCTAAATGCCATTCTAGGTTGGTCGATATTGGCTTTTCAGGCTGCTTAAAAGTTTTGTAATGCTTGTTTGTTCTCAGCTTATGTATAGAAATCAATACTAGTTTGCAATTTGTTGAAACTGTGAAATGGCGAAGTTACGAGTAATGTATGCCTGATTTCTCTTTCCATTCTATTCCCTGTCCCTCAGAGTGAAAATTGGATTTGGTTTTCAGTCAGTCTGTGATATCTCATAATTTTAAAAAGTTTTTTTCAAGTCCCTTACACATTTTTTTTAATTTATTATCCTCACATTTAAACATATATTGAACAAAGTAAGCAGGAACATATCTTTGAGTTTTCCTCAACATCACTGCCAAAGGAAATCTTTTCTTTGATTCGGAGAAAGCTGGAAAGAGCTCTCTCTCTAACCAGTTATCTGAAGTAGCCTGAATATTGGTCAGTGGGGAATGGAGCCAAATAATTCACTCCTTAAACAGAGGGAATGGAGCCAACTGAACCTCTTCTTCTTCACTGCTGTTGAGATCTTGTGCTCATGAATTTCAATGGCGTATGTGGATTTTATTTTATATAACTATACCTGAAGTAAGAAGTCTTAAAAAACGGTATGGCTTTTCAGGGATAAAGCAGGTGAAAGGAAATGTCTTGCAGTGTTGGGGCTTGGTTACAGAAGATATGAATTCGGGTTTGTGGCCTGCATCCTTCAAAATGGAGGCTTTGCCTTAAAGCATTTTAGAGTCCTAACAACAGTGGAAGCAATACAGCGAGCACTTAATGCAAAGTAAACTACACCAAAATAATCAGGTAAGATGAAATTACCATGGCTTCATGGTCACATTTTCTTCATTCCAAATGTATGTCAGGAGAACTACACAAAACAACCAAGCCAGGACATTTTCATGATGTTAGGTAATAGTTGCTCATGCATCTGCTCCAAATTGAGGGCAAAAAGGGACTGTTATGTCTTCTACAGCCCATTAATTCCAGTTATCAATGTAACTCAGAACTAGGCTGCTTTTTTGGATCAGATTTTGCGCTCATGCCATCAAAAACAGTTCTTAGACAGGTGCTTTCGGGAATAGTTAACTACAAAAATAGTCAGACTTCAGATTCTCCCTGTCTGTGAATCAGCCAGGAGTTTGTTACCAGCTTCAGAATCTAACTGCAAAGAGTTGGGCTGTGAATAGGATTTCCACAGCACATGGAGTTTAGGAGGGAGCAAAATCCGCTGAAATGGAACATGATTCAGTGTCACCTCAACGCCAAGTGTTTCTGGGCTGATACTACCACCTAGTGTCTTGATGACAGACTGCGGCTTCTTTGTGCAGGAAAACGACAATGCAACCGTTTGTTCTGTTCTATAATTACATTATCATAAGTTATTCATCTCCTGAGACATGTATAAATAGAAAACAGCCTGAAGGCCACACAATGCCATCGTATTTTCCTGCTTGCATTAGAATAGGAAAATCACCGAGGCTTATATGAGCTTGGAAGTGAGCGGGTTAAATAATAACTGATCCCTTTGGTTTCCATCGTTGGCATCCAGAGGTCCAGTGAAACAGATAACATTTCTACTCTGGAATTAGCGCACCTTGGGTATATATAAGGCGACTTCAGCAATATTAAGCCATTTAGATGACAGCTTCTGCAAAATCAAGCCAATATCAAGAGATACCAAGAGATCCTCAAGCCCTGCAAGGGGAGGAGAACTCCCTGTTCTGGCCAGGTTGCTGCAAGGAAAACTGACAAATACTGTGGAAACTACTGGAATGCTAAATGCTCTAAATTAATAAAGTGCCTTCCCAAGCTTCTGACTGTTATTGACTTACCATTCATAATAGAAATTACGCTTTCCAAAGTCATTTTGAAGCATCAACAAAAAATGAGAAATTTTCCTTCGACCAACGAAAACTCTCCTGCCTTTCTAAACGAAGCTGCCTTAAATTCCTCCCATTCCTCCACTTACACTTTCAGTGTGCTGTAACAGCATTTTCAACTAGAAAAAGATTGCATTAGGGGCTGTTCAGGCAGCTCTATTTTATTGCAGATATTGAATGAGCTGTGACAGACAGCACCATGCCAGGCTCATTAGATACATTTTCCACTGAAAACACTGTAGTTTGGAGAGAGCCTTTAACCCACTGACAGCAAAGAGAAGCCATTATATTGCTTTTGATGCTGAAAGTATAAAGGTATCTTATTTCTTCAAATTGACAATTTCACAGTGTTGTAAGGGGGTCTGGACATCCTCAGGCTAATGGTATCAATGCTCTTGAACCATTTTCAGAGCATTTGCCTTTCATTTTCAGCACATTTAAATTATTCACAGTCCACTGGAGAGTGTGTATCTCAGACTTCTCTTGCAGCTCAGACTGCCGAGCTGTAATCCTCAGCACACCTGATCAGCCCTCTCAGACTGATAAGACCATTTGAAAATTAAAACTGCCCAGTAGCATAGGTTAAAGAGAATTTGGCTATGCCAGGATAAGAGCTGAGCCATTCCTGCTGTGAAGCAGTAGAAAGAAAGCAAAGGGAGAGGCTGTCGGAGAGCAAAGCCCTCTGCTCTTTTGCAGTGGGGCAGAAGGAGATCTTTTCCAGTAGAAATCCACTGTCTACTCATCTGTGCTGGAGCCAGCAACTAAGGGTGCTTAAAGCCAACCCGGAATTCTCATCCCACAAAACATCTTATGTAGCAGCGCCTGGGAAATGCAGCTGCTTCCCCCTTCATAAAACCACTGAAGCAAATGAAATAATTCACTCCTTAATCCAAGGAGACACAGGGACTTTGTTTGGGAGGCTCAGACTTGGTTCCTGCAGAGATGGGAGAGCCCTTGCCTCAGTTTACCCCACCTGCAGAATGGGAAGACAGAGTGCTGTAAATGTCACAAATCCCCCAGCAGGAGGACAAAAGGGTTGTCACTGATTTCTATCACAAAGAAGTAAGATGTACAAAGATCTGGCTAGTTTCTGTGACCATGGTTGCACGGGCTGACACAATGTTACAGTCAGTGTAATGGAACTCTAGGATTATGACAGCACCTGCTCGAGACTTTATCACAGTACGGGCTGCACATGTAGCCTGGTGATCCTGCCATGGGGAGCAGCCTGTTCCCAGACTTGTCCAATTACGTCACTTTGCTACTAAGAAATCACCTAAATCTAATAGCAGACCTGATAAAGACAAGTCTAGGCAAGAAGGCAGTATCAGAGCAGCAAGATGTCCCAGTCAGCCGCTGGTAAGAGACTTTGCAAAGTAAAGAGGCTGAAGAAGCTATGGCCCGTCTCACCTGTGTTCCAACCAGAAGTCTGAGAACAGGGAAAGACCACTCAGGACTGACAGGCAGGCAAGTTATTCCCTCTAGCGTTAAACTGACACTGTTGGTATCTAAACTTGATGGCTCCTTTCTCTCTTGATGATGGCTGTGTGGCAGCAGCCAAGAAATCCCTTTTAGGGGAAAGAAGTTTCATTGATTTTAAAAATCAGAGGAACCTGAAAGGTCACTCAGAGATTATTCCACCAGTCTGAGGGTGATATCAGCAGAGTTTTTCCTGACCCTTCTCTCCACTTCCTTTTGTTTATTTGTTATTGCTCTCATTGTGCAGAGCTAGTGAGCACATCATTCCCTGCTCCTGCAGTTCCTGGGACTTCTGGAGCCACACAACTGCTTGAGTTGGGCATGGTGACCTTGAAGATCAAGACCCAAAGGAGATTCCAGGCTGATAACTTAAAAAAAAAAAAAAAAAAAGTGGAATCTTACTAATGGAAATATGCATTAGAACCTTTCTTCAGTGCTTTGATGCCATGCAGGAAGACTGGAACTGACTTTCTTCTACTGTTCATCACATGTTCCTGTGTCATGGTAATTCTGGAAGAGCTCGTCAATGTTTGACCAAACACAAAAATTAGGAAATCAAGTTATATAGGTTGCCCTATATAAGTGACTAAACATAACCCAGAATTCCAAGTGCAGACTTATTTGTTAGCACCCTGTAAAATACATAGGCTGTCTTTGAACCAAAAAGTACTCAGGAAAGGCTCAAGATCAGCTTACTCTGCAAAGAAAAAGATCAATACAACACAGCACTCATCTCCTTCATCCTGAGAAATGAGCTCTGCAAGAAGGAAAGCTTTGCTACCCCCTTGATCTTAAGGGAGCAATAAGATAAAATGAGACTTCACTTATTGATTTTGAACACGTTTCATTGCTCTGTACCAACAAGTAGCTCCCAGCCCAAAAAGCTTTTGTTGGGGAGCAAAAATTGCTGGCAAGTGGGGACAGCTTTGTCTGTGATGTATCACAGTTCCCCCCCTGTCCTCAATTGATCCCAATCATTCAGGAATCAAAGTTAAATACTGCCTTGGCTAGGAGTGACAGTCCTTTAAAAGGTGAGGAGGAGAGCATGCTAGAGGAAGAGCTCTGTCTTTCCCTCTCTGAAAGAGGAATAGTGTAGGAGGGAAGAAGTTGCTAGGTTTTTAGAAAATAGGTATTGAGATAGAGGAGTAATATCTTGTAGCTTGAAGGAAAGGAACCTAAAAAGGAGAAAAAGCTAGAGATACATAAAAGTAAGATAAAGGGATGGAACAGGCAAATAGGATGTGGGGTTTTTGTTTCTTTCATGTTTCTGTAATGATCAGTTTTGTCACTTGCATCACTTCAGAACTGTGATATGCTACGTCTGACTAGAATTGTCATCAGTGAAAGTTTGTTGTAAGGCATTCTAATAAATACTGTGCAATCAGGTCACAAAATTACTGGTTAAGGGCACTTAATATGTGCTTAAATATACAATTATCAACATAGCTAACAACATAGAATCTAGAGAAGGATCTGTAATATGGCTCATATGATGGGAGGACATGCAGTGTTCTCAGTGCTGCTGGGCAGGAAAGGGCCAAGATGGGGAAGAGCTTCAGGGCTGGAGCACCCAGGTCCTAATATTTGAGCTTATTACTACTGAATACTCTGGAGAAAGCTCTTAGGTGAAGCTATTTAGACTGGCAAGTATTTTACCATGCTCTAAGTGCTGAAGTGAGAGCTAGATCGGGTCCTCAATACACTTAAAACTGCACAGTTATCTGTGATAGAGGGGTGGCTTTAATGCCTATAGTGAAGACTTGATATAGATAGGAAGAGCAATTACACGTTCCAAGAGTCAGAACTGGGTGTCTTGACATCTTGTTCCTCCTGTCATTTTATTTAATAATCCATTGCCCCTTGGTTAATAGCTTTTTCCTTGATTAGCCTGTATAAATCAAAACTTCACGGCTGCATCCCTGATGTGCCATATATTCTGAGCCGAGGGTAATGAATCGTGCCATGGGTTGATGTACTCTGTCTCCTGTTTAGAACAAGTCCTACATCAAGGAAATACCTTGGCTTTCAAATTGAGTTGTCAGCGTGCTGACAAGATTTACTGGAGGAAATGCTGAGGATCCTACTAATGTGCAAGCAGGGACGACTTAGCCCTGAGCAGAATTTGGAGCTGCAGAGTCCCTTGGTAAAGCAAGGCTCCTGGAGGCAACGCAGGCTCTCTTCCAGTCCTACTGCTCTTCCAAAGCAGCTCTCTCTTTGCCACCCTATTGCTTCTTTCCTTTGGTTTCCTCATTCCTGTAACAAAGCAGCTATGAAGCAGATGACTTCAGAGCTCTGTGCAGACCAGCTTGTGCTCGCAGTCCGGACTCTGTGCTGAGCTCTTGGCTAATGCGTGCAACTCTCTTGCACTGGTCTGCATTTGGTGCCCCTCTGCCCATGCTGCCCTGCTTCGTGCAGGGAGCAGCAGCCTTTTTCGAGGTGACTGAGGTACCCCGAGGGCTGCTGCTGTAGCTCCCAACCCAGTGCTGACCGAATTGCTGAGGGTTGTGACTATCAGTGGGAGCTGCTTTTTTCTTCTTGCAGGCAGGACACTTGCAGTGTAGGCTCCAGACTTGTAGCTCCAGACTCCAGGAAAGCGCTAGCTCCCCTCCCGGGCTTGGTCCCTCGCTAAGAAGCGGTCCTGCTCCCCCGAAGAGAAGCATTACTTCCTTTTGCCACTAGATGCGGCTCGTGCTGCACTGTAAGCCCTTCGGCATCACCAGTTTTCAGTTCAGCCTTGCTGCTCAAAATTACTTCTCTTGTGTTTCTCGAAAGTGTGTGCTGGGGGGCCTTGAATCTCCCTCATAACCTTCCTGTTTCGCTAGCGGGTCCCTCACCCAGGTTTCTTCCCATCGACTGCATGCATTTTGAAGGCCAAATCCTCACTCCTTCCCCTCTCATACGGAAATAGACTGCTGTGATGGTTCAGTGGCCCTTGCAGAGCTATCGGGGAGGGAAGGAACCAGGTGAGCAAATGAGACCTATTAATTTTCAACCTCGAGCCAAGTACAGAATTCTACAGGCTGCCAGACCAAAAATCAGAGTTACTGAAAGCTGGGGCTGGCTGCTGGAAAGAGCCTGCCTCCATGGCAAACAAAGGCTGAGGGACACAGACTGAAGGCTCAGTGGTCCTTCAGGGTCAGGGGCTTTGGAGCTGACCTAGTGAGGTGCTCTGCCAGTCCTGGGACTTGGGATGTGCTGCCCTGTCGGACACCGTGGGATTCCAGCTCACGTGTATTGTACAGGAGCTGTTCTCAGTGGCAGTACCTTTGCAGCTGTGTTATATCAGCAGCCATGGTGCTAGAAATCACCAACAGCATCTGTGGGGGCTTGCGGAGAACGGATGTGGAAGATGACTCACAGGCCCAGTGATTTTAGTTTTCTTTGAAGACAGTGGGACATTCGTATTAAGCAATTACCTCTTGGGAGAAGCAGCAAGGTACCTGCTCCATTAGCCGTCAGTTTTCTTATGAAATCTAAAATAATTTCCTCCTAGGGTGCCAGATAAGATGGCTCAGAACCTGCTGCGAAAGAAGCATAAAGTAATGCTCAGAGTTCATAATTTCTCCAAGCTTCTGCTTTTGCACTGAAAAATGCATTCCTCCTGTAAAATGCTTTTAAATGATAGGTCTGCAGAAGTTCTCTCTAGTTCACTTGAATATGGCAAGTGGACCTATCTCTGTGGTGACCTGAGCTGGCCAACATCACACTCTGGGCTTAGGGACTGCAGAATGGGGACAGTTTTGAGGTTGCTGTTGCCATCCATTGAGCTCTGTTTCATCACAGATGGGGCTGAACTTGAGGGAGGGAAGAGGCAATGAAAGTTGAGCTTGAGATGGGAGGTTGGGTGATGTTGGTTTGTGCAGGTGCTACAATCCAGCCAGCACCCAGGCTGTCAGCATCGCTTTTCCTCTGTCCAGGGCTTCATTGGTTTTGTTTCCAATCAAGAAAAAGTACAGTGGAAAAATAGAAGCAGATGTTCCTAGACAATGTCTTGGGCTCCTGAAGCTTCAAAGAGCTTTTTGATTGCACAGGATTTAAAAAGCATATAAAAGAGAGCCTTTTGCTCTGCTTTCACTAGTGCAAAACCCCCTCTGAAATTTGTATAAGGACAGATTGTCAGACTGAGCCAACATGGGGAAAGCTTTAATGCTGCCCAACCATGCTTAAAATCCTTGACACTATTTTTTTTAGGATGCAGCCCTGCAGGCACACTGGGTCTCTACGGTGAAAGTGAGGAAGGCTCAGCTCATGGGGGCACACAGCCCCGTGCCCACCCTGCCCTCCAATATCACCATTTCCCCTTCAAAAGTAGAGAAATCACAGCTGTGCCAGGTACAGCATCTTGCTGCTTCCTTCTGTGCTGCTGTAATTGGCTCTGGCAGACCCACAGGAAATTACAGTGACTGGAGGAAGCTCAGGCTCCTCCACATGTGGGTGCAATTTTTGTCACAAATGCAACTGCTATGCTGCTCTATTTTCACTTTTTATCTTGGTAAGAGCTGGAAGACACTTCCAGCAATGTACTGCCCTGACTGCTAAAGAAGTTTACAGCTTTGTGTTTTAAAAATCTTTCTTCTGGCTTTTTTGTAAAGTTTTCTCCTACCTGTGCAGGGATCTGATTTAGCTTTGAGAGACTGAGAACAGGCATTGGTTTGCCAAGCAAAAGCCCCATCGTAATACATGAGTGTTGATGCGTGCAGCTTGGGGATCCTTTCACAAATGTGAGATCATGCCTTTTCCCTTCTGCACAAATCACACTGCAGCCCCACATGCCCTGCACTGTGCAGGAGCCTTTCCAGAGCTCACCTCTAAATGCTTAGATTTTTCTTTCTGGGCCTGATAAGAAAACATTCTTACTTGGCCTTGAGCATTTATTTCTCATGAAGGTCTTGGAAATGATATTTTTGCGAAGTTACCTTGAGAGTTAATCTTATTCTTTAATAACAAATTCTATTAAAATGCAGTATACTTTTCTCTGCCTTCTTAAAAGGCTTCTGGGAATGATGCTGCTGAAACAGTTGGTATGGATGAACTGTGAACATGGCTGAGTGCTCAGGGCTCCCAAAAGCAACCCTGTTCATAAAAGTCATGCTATTCTGCAGTCGGTTAAAGGCAGGTACTGTGTAAATGGTTCCATGTGCCTCCAAGGACTTTCCTTTTTGTTTGCAGAGCCACCTGACATGCAACAGTCCCACAGCACCAGGGACCCAGTGAGCCTTCAGCAGCAAATTACAGCAAAAATGATAGCTGGGAGGGTTTTACTCTCAGTGCAATTTCTTATAAGCAGAGCTTTTAATTTTCTTTTTTCTCTCTCTCTCTTTTTTTCTTTTTTCTTTTTTGCTTGTTTCCTCCTGTGGTGTGCATGCATCTTGCAAGCGATGAGGAATTTGAATGTCAATTCTCATTTCCCCTCAGCCTTCCCAATCCAAGCCCTGGTTATCATTTCCCCTTCAATATGAAGAAACAAAACAGCATGTCTGGAACCAGATGTAAAGTTTCCAGCCAAAAGCTGAGTAGGAAATACCTTGGGAGGAGCACTGCATAGTGTGTGCTGTGACTTACTCTACTACCAGCACATGAACTTCTACCCCGGGTTGCCCAGTTGTGTAAGGGCAAAATTTCTCAGCCAAGTTATTTTGTTCTTTGGGGCTATAGCAAGTCAAGGAACCCTGAATCCTTCCAGTTTCCTTCTTGTCTGTGCTTTGGCTGGTTTCATGTTGGCTGGGAGCTCACATCACATATGTGCTGAGGGGATAAGAAGCAGCAATAGGGACAGGCAGCCTTGCTGTTGTCTCCTGGTTGGTGGCTGCACCAAAGATACCATCCCCAGCTTGTCCTGCCTGCTGTCAGCAGCAGGGCCCATAAATAAATGTTCTCTGTAAGGGCTCCCTGGCACAGTCTGAACAATGCAAGAGATGTGCAAGGAGATATGTACATTTATGAATATATAAAATATATATATTTAAATGTGTAAGTATACCAAGTACTGGTTGGAATACTTACATACCTTGTGCACCTTGGGAGTGCACAAGGTGATTTTAAAAAATCTCACCTCAACTTTGCTTAACCTGGAGAAAACCTGGCATATTCTCAGGGGCTACAGAGTTTAGCATCTGGCTGGTGATGCTAATTTAATTATGTGCCAGCAGGTGGTGCCCAAGAAGGAGAAGCAAGAGCTTTAATAACTGGTTCTAGCAGCTGCACAGCCCTGTCATGCTCCAGCCATTCAGTCCCAGACAACATGTAACTACTCAGAATCAACTTTCTCTTTTCTTTCTCATCCCATTTTCCTAAAAAATCCCCCGAATCTTCACAAGCTGTGAGAAGGCTGCAAAATACTGGTATATACTGAGCAAAGTTGTTTCATGCAAACCTGATTCAGTGGGGCTGCTCGGTCCCACCTCAGCTGACACAAGGCTCAATTTCACTTGGTGGGTATCAATACTCTGCTATTTGGTCTGGTGCACAGAGAGGAGACAGGTCAGCTCAAATGAATGTCTTGTGGCTTGTAGGATGCCATTTTTTTTTCTGTCTGCAGTCGTTTCTTATAGAGATCTATACCAAAATATGGAAAATAATGAGCCCTGTTGAATGTTTTATGCAGGAGACAGAAGTGGCTTCTCTTAGCCTTCTTTTAAAATTAAAAGGAAAGGAATTTTGTCATCTACTTTTTCCTGAAAACAAGCCAAACAAACACAAAATGCAGGAACCTACTCAGCTGGTTCCCGCTAACAGCACACACTAAAGAGATGCAAAAATATCAGGTTTATGTATTCTGTAGCTCTGGCAAGTTGCTGATCTGAGTGGTTTTTGCAGGTGCTAAAATGCAGAGAGCAGCCGTTGCCTCTGCAAGGCTTGCAAACACTTAAAGGAAGCTACACGCCCCTGAAATTTCTTAATTCAAATAGAAGATGAAGTGATTTTTCTCTGGGCTAGAAGAGAGAACCTGTAAGGGGAACTGATATGTCCCTCTGCTTGCAAATGCTGTGAAAATGATGAGCAAGGGGGCTGGGTAGTGCCTGGGAGCAACTTTTTCCTCTGATCAATGGGGATAAAGGGCCTGTGCCACCGAGGAGCAACCTGTGCTACTGGAGATCTTCCCCTGGATTGAAAGCAGAGTCTCTCCTATCCTTGCTGGTGTTGAAATTCCCCACATGAGCAGACAGCCTGATTAGCATCGCTGTATACCGGTCCTTTAGGAGCAGGCAGAGAAGACTGTCAGAGAAGAAATGGCTTCCACTGGTAATTTATGCAGTTATTCTCCTTTTTTTTTTTTTTTTTTTTTTTTTTTTGTCTCCCCGTGGGCAACGTAAAGCAGTTGTGGGGAAGAGTAGCTGAGACGTTTCATCATCTGCGGACGTCAGGCCACAGAGCAGGCCGTGCTGCTCCGGGCTCCGCCATTTTGTCCTCCAGGGAGCTGTGTGAAATAGGAGCCAGAACGTGGCACCCGTATGCCAGGGAGGAAGCAGAAAGATGAGGGAATTAACCAACGAGCTTTCTGTTTTTCTCCTCGCTAAGCTGATTTCCTGATCCTTGCTGAAAATGCACAGTGCTCCCATGGATCAAGCCCGGCTGCTGTCAGTGCTGCAGATGGTTGCGGTGCTTCTCCTGCTGCATTAATGCTGACAGCCGTACGTCACCAGAAGGCTTGAAGAAAGGATCCACAGGATCTAGCACATGTGGTGTGCGCTGGGGTGACTCCCCGAGCTCACAGTTTGTGCGGCTGCTGGCACACACACAGAGTTACAAGGTGTTTTCACTTCGAAAAGCCCAGTGGTGAGCTGCAGCTTCCGCCACTCTCCTCCAGACCTCACTGAGGCCTCACCATGTCCCCAGCTCCCTGCTGTGTCTCAGCTGTCAGCCCCGGACGCCCGTGTGTCCTCCTGCCTCAGATGACTGTGTGTATTGGCAAAACCTCCAAGGAGATGTTTTAGCCTTGTCTCTGAAGGTACCCTTCCCGCTTAGCTATTCCCCACAGAAAAAGAGGCCATGTGTTACTGCACAAGTGAAGACAGCCACGTTGTATGTTGGTCTTATCTGGGAGAGAATGTTTTATCAACATGCCAGGAGCTACAAGTAATGAGGTGCAGAACAGATGAAGCCTGGACAGCACTGGTATGCACCATCCTTCCAAATGCTGACAGCAATCACTTGTAGGAAGAGCATACAAAGAACTAATGAGTAAGTACCCAGGAACCAAGCAGTGCCAGTAACATCCTCAGGCATTTCATTTGTTCTAAACAGACTCTGCAAATTGCTCTCGTGCAGGCAGTAAGAGCTTACATGATATCTCAGTTACTTGTTTTAGTTTCAACATAAAATTTAAGCTTCCCTGAACAATCAATGACTGGACACAATCCCAAAGCACGACATGGGGAGGGCTGTGAATGGGTTCCTGCTGGCAACCAGAGTCCTTTTCTTCTCAGTCTTTCTTTGGTCCTCTGAACAGCAGGTCCCTTTGTAGCAGTATTAAGGACAGTACAAACCACTGTGACATTCACAGGGGGCCAGTGCAGCCACTGAGAGGAGGAGGACGGAAGCATCTGCTTCTGTAGAGGACTCTGCTCTTGCCAAGAGCAGGAGACTCTGAGGAGAGCAAGAGGGAAGAAAGTGTTCTGCGGCCAGAGAACTAACATCTCTTTTAATGCATGCCCAATAGAGAATAGGCTTAAGGTTTGAGATAGCAGAGCCAAATCAGCAGGGAACCTGCTCTGCCATGTTAATAAACTTCTGGGAGTGCATCTGATTCCTTAAAACTCCTTGTTTGGTTGGTTGTTTTTTTGTTGCTGATGTTTTCTAAGAAGAAAAGAAGAGCCTGATCACCTAGCTCTGTCTCCTTTATGTTTTTCTGATTTTCTTGTGCTTAAGAGAGAAATTATTTTTATTTATCACAATTGACTAAATGCTCTGCTTCATTATTGGCTTCCATTTCTCATAAAGAAACATTGCTGAGCACTAGCTGTAATTCAGCAAACCACTGCTGCGGGCAGTTACGCCACGCAGAGCAGCCTGGACCCTTGCCCACTCTCTTGCAGCAGGGCTGGCTGTGCTGGAGATGCTGAATCTCTCCCGAATGTCTTAGGGCCAGGAACCAAAGCAATCCCTGCTCCTCATATCTGTTCTGTGAGGATGCTTAGTTTCAACTTTAAAGTGAGGCGGCCACCTTTGGAAGGGGAGAGCTGTATACCTTCCCAAGGCACATTTTACCTTGTCAGTGGCTATAGCGTTAATGCTGGCAGCTTCCCAAGCCCTCTCGCTTTTCCAATTTAAATAAAACCAGAACAACAGCAATGCTGGAATGAAAGGCTCTTGCTGTCATTCTCCCTGGATCTCACTCTTCTGCCAGGGGTCAGGTAACCATGCTGCTTCAATCGCAGCTCTCCCCCAACCCCAGGCCTTCAGTCACTTTTTTTCTTCTGCAAAATCCAAGCAAATCTTTGCAGAATCCATCACACATGGACTCAGGTGTTTTTTTTAGGGAATATATTTGGTATTAATGTAACACGTTTTCAGGGACTTCTTGCCCCTGGGAATTATTGTTGAGGAATGAATTTATTAGTGGATAGATTAAAAAAAAAAAGAGATATTTATACCTAAGAAGGGATATCCAGGAGAATAATTAGAATGCATGAGATTGTACACTTTCAAGAGGGAAGATGAACTCACTCAGATACAAACAAACAATAAACTGCTTCCAGTATTTGCTGTTTCTTTCTTAGTATGCTTGCTCATAGGAAGTAAAAGCTTTCATTCAGGGAATCGGGACAGATGGTTATTGCTCTTAAAAACAGGAAAGTCAATTTCCGGAAGAAATTCAGATAATGACAGAAACATTTTCAGGTAGATTTTATCCTACTGAAAGCAAGTTTCATCTTATAAGTAGGGAACATCACAGCATCAGAGAGTGGCTGGGGCTGAGAGGCAGCTCTGGAGGTTGCCTGGTCCCTGCTCCTTTGACCTCCTGGCGACGTCCTGCCTAATGAAGCACAGGATGTCCTTGGTCTTCTTTGTCCTGCAGGAACACTGCTGGCTTATGCCCAGCTTGGTATCCACCAGGACCTCCAGACCTTCTCTGCAGAGCTGCTTTAAGCTGGTCACCACCCAGCCTGTCCTAGTGCCCAGGGTTATGCTGCCCAGGTGTGTGACTTTGCATTTGTTGGCCCATTTCTCCATCCTGATAAGGTCCCTCTGAAGGGCAGCACAACCACCTGACATACCAACCACTCCTCTCAGTGCTGTGAAACACCTGTCCCCTCACTTTCCTCAAATTTACAGCATCTCAAACACCCTTACTAACCAAATAAGTTACTGGTGAAGGAAGCCAAACAAGTTCACAAAGTAAAAAGATCATTTGTTAGCTGGCACTAAATCCAACTTCTAACCCAGCATTCAGTCAGCTATAGCTTCTTGGACTGTAGCTCCCAAAACCTGGCACTGAGTTCATGCCAGGATTTGGCAGTGCAACTGCACTAAATTCTAGCAACGTGGTGCCAGATTGGTGACTTGCCTGTAAAACCTAAAGCTCACAATGCAAGTGGATGGATTCCTGTTACCTTCACCTAACAGAAATGATCCCTGGATCTTGTGGCTACCTTTGTTATCATTTTGCCCAGGGAGAAGCAACTGAAAATGAGTTGCTTCCTTGCTCGGGTAGGCTATGCCAGCAGTGGTGAATGCTGAGCTACCAGCTAGTGCACACCTGTGCGTGCTGCCAGAGAGCTCAGCAATACCTGCTCTTCAGAATGAAGGTGAGACTGCAAGCGAGCCTGGTGAACAATTCCATTTACAGTAACCAGAGGGTGGAACCTATGTAACAATCTTCCTACAGGTCATTAACTGAAGATAAATGCCGTGCAATTATGGATATATCTGATATTTATTATAACAGTACCAATCATAATGAATTAAGTTAATGTTTAGGTGAGTTATTTCTATAGGTGATATACTGTAAGTTGAATTTTCCTTTACCAAATCTGTTTTAGAGCCCATAACTTTAATGCATGATGTATCACTTAATGACGGCTTTTGGCTTTGCAATAGTGAACTCCAGTTAATGCAGTATTTCTCCAGGATAATTTCCCTAGTAAGGGAAGTATAGCATGTGTATGCAATTTCACGCCAACTTTTGAGAGAAGTGCTAAGAGTGAAGGCGTAAATATACAAAGGAGCTTGAGTTGAATATTTGCATAACCTTTAAAACTCTTTCACAGACTCTTCTAATGTCCATTTTTCCCCTTGTACTAGTACAGCTACAAATTGAACAATGTCTTTCGACTGCACAGGGAGGTGAGCTTATGCTGTTGACCTGTCAGCTGGTCACTCTTCAGCTGGTGCCAGCTGTACGCTCCCAGCCACTTTCTAGTCACTCCTCAGAGGCAGGGGGCTGCTGTTATTGTGAACACAGGCTGACCTGGCCAGTAGAGGCTGTCCCCAGTGTCCATGTAGACTTGTAGTCCCCTCATCTCTTCAGGTCTAGGCTGTTCCCAAATACATTAGTACTTGTGCTTCCTGGCTGTGGGACTATCAAAGATCTGGCAGGCTCTGCTCATCACAGCAGCAGAGGTCAGGCTATAGCAGAGGCAGGCATGCTAATGTCTCAGGAGGAGATGATGGCAAGCAAGAGACAGCCAAAATGCCATGCTGGACTTTGCAAGGGGTCAAATTTCTGCTTGCACTTGATCAAGGGATGATGGTTTAAAAATCATGCATGTACTAGCTAGGCTAATGATGATTTTACATCAGTGGCAGTGGTGCTCACATGCTTTTTTCTGAGAGGTAGCCACCAAAGAGTGAAATCACAAGGTATTACATCTAGCAGTGGTTTAGGACAGCCTGAGAGAAGGAAAAGCTGTGTGACCCTTGGAGAACAGAATTAGTTCAAAATTAGTAAGCATATTCGCAGCTATCTTCAGTGTAATGTAAATGTTATCAAAAGGGACATCAAGAAGTGGTACAGTTCTTAAAGTATACTGTTGAGAAAATGACCTCTATTGCTGACTACTGACCTTTTGATAGACAGGTGACTGAGAGCAGCTAGGTGTCAGCCAGCTGAGAGCCTTCAAAGAATAATGAAGAGGACATTTGAAATGAGCAAGCACACAACGGGTGCAGAGCAAAGGCTTCAGAAGTCCCCTCAGGCCTTTCTTGGATCACACAGGTAGGAAAGGCACTTTTCCTATCTGCTGCACACCAATATTTAAGAATGCTGATTTGGTTGAATGTTTTCTAATGCACTTCAATTTCTTTCCTATCAAGAATGAAATGTAGTTTAAAAGAACTGCTCAGCTGCGAATGCTTTCTTACAAAAAGATTTAGAATTAAATATTTCTAGAGGAAAAAAATGAAAGCATTTTGGCCTCTGAAATTACTTTTTAAATCAAAGTGCTGGAGACCCCCAAGTGAAGCTAATGAGGTTCAGATTTGCACTTGTTGCTGAGCAGCAAATTCCAGCAAGGTAATGCATTTTGTTGGGTCCCAGTGACAACAACAATCCATTAGGAAAGCAGGGAAGGTCAAATGTGGCATAATGGAACATCCCAGCAGGTCACGTCATTGCAGCCAGAATGCTGCTTTCTGCTCCTGCTCTAGGACCTGCCCCAGGGTGGTTTGCCCAGTGGGGCTGGGGGTGGTGTGATGTTATCTGAGATGGTGTTGGTCATTTTGCCCCTGATTCCCCTTTCTGGGGTGGCTGATGAGTAATAGATACAATGAAAAAACGTATCTTGCCATAAATTTCTGTACGTCTGTACATCCAAAACATGATATTTCAATGCAAATACCACTGGTCACTGTAGCAGTGCTCTGCACTGCTCCTCTGCAAAATGGCTCATACGTGATTCCATTTCTGGAGGACGTTCCCAAAATATCCCTTTCTTACCTGAAATCTCCCTGAAACATGCAAGCAGGCTTCTAAGTGGTAGCCAGCCCATGGTTGTCATCAGATGGTTGCTAGCATGTCCTGGTAGTCCTTCTGGGTAAAAATAAGGACGACTAGACAGTAAAAGAAATGTACAGTTTGTAACAGTGTAAAACATTGTGAGTGTGATGCCAGCCGGAGCTCAGCATGTTTAATTAAGGTGTGTGAGCTGGAAGTTCACACACAAAGCTAATCTTCGCTGCTGATGCTAAGTTTTGCTGGTTTATTGGATAACATAGTAGAAGACAAATTGAGATCACCTTTCTCTTTTTTCTTTTTGTCTCTTTTTTGCTTGTCACAAGCAGTGGGGGGTGGAGATAAAATCCCTTCACGTGAAATCAGCTTAATGAAGGACCAGAATCAGTACAATTAACGGGCAGCACAGCTGTACACCTCACTGTGCATGCCTGAGTCGTGCTCTCCATTTCCCCAGTGAGCGTAGTTACAGAGCGACTGCTTGGGCAAAAGTTCATAATTAAAGCTGTAAATCCTGGCTCAGTGCTAAATTTTGCCTGCATGCAGAGAGAGGGTGGGAGGGAAGGGAAAAAGAGTCTGTCTCCCTCCTGGCAAGCCTTGTTTACTTGTATTTTGTAGGCTTTCATATGCTCATGGTGCTTATTAGGCTTGCAAAGAAACAGGTACCGAAAGCACCCCTATAGGGAGAGAGTTTCTGGGACCTGAGAACCATCAGCAGTGCTGCCTGGTTTCCCTTTTGCAGCAGAGCCCTGCCACGCAGCAATAAGTGTGGAGCCAGATGTCTTCACACAGGGTTCCTACAATGGCAGCGAGATTTGGGGGTTGATCAGGACATCCTGCTGCCACAAAATCTTGCCTGGATGAAATCTTCAAAGAGAAATGCTTCCCTCTGCAACAAATCATCACCACTGCTCCTACAGCAGAGCCCTGGGAAGAGCAGGGTAGCAGTGGGGCTCCTGGGATGACCTGGCTCCTTGGGGACTCAGGAGATACACAGGGCATAATTGCCGTGCAGTTCTAACAGTCAGCTCCCTGACATTAACAGCAGCAGCTGTAGCTTTAGCACAAAGCTTCCTTAACTCCGCAGTGTGTGCTGGAGCTAAATGGAGCAAAGCACCGAGTAGCCTCGTGCATCCTGCATCCCAGGCAGAGCCTGCACACAGCACTGCCCTCGTGCTAGCTGTAAATCCTCCTCTGGAGGTATCCTGACATGTCCCATTTGCTGATAGAACAAATTACTGATGTGAACACTAGCAGCTGGCATTTACCATATTTGAGGGTGTAATGCACTTCGTGATAAACCACCTGAATTTTAGATTATTTTCCAGAGAAAATGGCATATCTAATTTGCCAGAAAATATGATCCTCTTTCATGTACCTCTGATGGGATTGCTTGTATGCAAACACCTCCTTATCATTGGTCCATAATCTGTCTAACCGTGGCAGAATAAGGTTTTATTTGATAATATTTGTGTGCCCATGGCATGGTGGCTGAGTCACCACTTGCAGAATGCAAAGTGGTAGAGCACGTCTATTAATAAACATGACAAACCCGTACCTTTGTGAATAAAAGTTGCACATCTCTGCTGAAGAGACAGACTTTTGTTGAAATAGTGATTTATTGCTATTTAAAATCGTGTGATTAACCACGCTTGGAAAGCAGACCCAGAAAATCTCACGGCTGCCTGCTCCCATGATGAGTTTCACCAAGCATAGAGATGCAGGAACGTTTTCTCAGGTTGGAACTGGAGAGGAAAATGTGTAATTACGAGGCTGGCTCCTGATGGTGCAGTTGTGGATTTTCAGTTTCAAGATTTATAATGAGATTCACATCTGAAATGCTTAAAAGAGTCACCCCAACCCCAAAAGAAGTCAGAATAAATGCTGCATAAAGGCAAACTACGTGGTGCCTGTTAGCCAGCTGTTGCACGCTATTATTTCTAGTGATCAAGGTGAAAACTTTGGTAGTCTATAAAAATAGAGGATTACAACATCTGATTTCCCTACTGTAAATAATTCAAGCATAGTCAACGTGAGATAATTCTTAGTGGAATTTCAACTGAGTTCAGTCATTCTGTGAACAAACCAGAGCTTCTGATAGCCAAGGTGGCATTATTATTTGTGGATGGGAGTGTGGCAAAGACTCAATGGAAAAGAAGAATCCCCTATGTTGGTGTGAAAGCTGACCTCCCCCAGTATGTCCTGGAGCACACAATGCACTTCTGCTGATCTCTGAGTATGCTAAGGAACGAGCTTTCGTTTGGAGCTGGTCCTTTATGCTCTGACTCATCCTTTTGTGGCTCTTCTTGTGTATCTCAAAAATCTCAGCAACGATAGCATGAACCCTTAACTCAGTGAAACCTCTCTGAGGGTCTGCCTTCATGCTTCCATTTCAAAAGTGTGCAAATGCAGCTGCTTTTCATTTGTCTCTTCCGTGGATGGTCTTTTTTTTTTTTTTTTTTCCTAAGAAAAGGAAACAGGCATCTGTATGCTGATTGCACAGAAATCATCAAGATGAGCTGGTTGGATGATGAACTGCTTCTTAGAAGAAGGCAGTGATGGATCTGCAAGCCTGAGTTCATTTGTAATGGTGCACGTGTTGGGCCCAAGGTCAGCAGGTGCAGGCTGAGTCGGATCTCACGAACATAACTTGTTAAATCCTGCCAGGCAATCGTCAGCCAGAATGCTGCAGGGGAGCTGTGTGTTGTGCCAGCTTCCCTGCTCCAAAGCAGATTGCAAAGCACGGCTCTGAGCCACAGCTCTGTGATGGATCCAGCCTGCATCAGAGGGTTTGGCCCCAGTTATTGGGAGAGTCTGAAACACGGTAAGCTGAGCTCAGTGTCTGCCCCATCACCCCAAAAATAAAAGGCTGGCACTAGCACAGCCCATGGTATTGCAAAGCTGGCAGCCCATGGCTCCACACCATCTATAATGTTTTGCGGTTGGTGATGGTAGGAATGCAGGTGGCCACATCCCCACTGCCCAACCTGACCCACTGGAGGTTAAAAGATAGGGAAGCTGAGGGATATCACACTGTAGGGCTGCGGGGCAAGGGCTTATCCATCCCACTTGCTCATGGGTTGGTTGTATGTGGGCTTGGTGAGGTCTGTGCCAAAGTGCTTCAGGATCCAGCACTCAGCAAGGTGCTGGGAGGAATGGCTGAGAAAGGATGCTGCTCTGCAAGGGAGAAGCAAGCACTCTTCAATCAGTGCAGTGCCCTTGGCTCCTGTCCCTGCTGTGTACTTTGATTTTGTCGTTGTCTCTCTCAGTACCCTTCTACATGGGTGAAATCAAAATGAAGCCATCAAACAGGGCTGTGTCGCTGGCTCCCCCCTCTGATCACTCCCATCGTGCTTCTCTGCATGCCCTCTGCCTGCCTGGTGGCAGCTTTGTTTCTTTCTTGTGTTAAGAATTCGAGTCTTGCCCTGGGATGAGTCAGACAGGGCTCTCTCTGCTTCTTTCTGTGTGTTTCGGAAGAGCATCCACCGAGTGCTGCATCCCAGGACCTCAGCATCGTGGGTGTTCTGCAAGCCTGCAAAGTATTAGATTAAAGGCAGATGTCCCAGGAACAGGGAGTGAGACAGTTGGTTATACTGCTGCCTCAAAGGGAGCAGATTCTGCAGCTAATCAACTGCTCTTCAGGTGATACCTAACTTTTTTTTTTGCTTTTTTTTTAACGTGTCCATGGAAGCATTGTGTCACAGACTCTGAAAAACATATCCAGGGGTCGCAGAGATGGCAGGGAAAAAGCTTTCCCAAGGCACAGCTTGCTGGAGAGCAGCACATCACAGGCCTGCAGAGAAATGCAGCAGGGAGCTGTGCTGCTGCAGTGAGTCACAGCACAAGAAGGGCTTTGAGCTGGGAGATGCCCTCAGAGCCACCCAAGGGCATTGAGCATCCCTTCTGGGTTACAGTGTGCTCATGAATTTGGTGGCAGGGTGGAACAGAGAGCAAAGTGGTCTGCCCTGGGCTCTGTGCAACAGAGTAACAGCGCCTGAAAATGCCCTGCCAGGGCCTTAAGGATGGAGCTGGTTTTTTAATGGTCCCCTGTACAGTTTTTAGCCCTTAAAGAGGATTTACATTACATCCAGCTGCTATGAAGACATTTTATCGGTATAGTAAATACAGAGAGACAAATGGTGGCCTTTAGTCTTCTGGTTGCTTGTGCTTTTCCTGCCCCATAATTCACAACCCTCCATGTGTCAGAGGCTAAAATCTGTTCTGGTGAGTGCCCTGAGCTGTCCCCCCTTGTTTCTACCCTTGGCTGCCTCCTTCCCATGCTGCTCAGGTGACCCACGTCCATGCTGGTGTCTGCTGAGCAGGAGAGCTCAAGAGAGCAGAAACAGGCCATGGAAACTGAAATATATGAGACCAAGGAAATCTCACATGGCAACCTGTTATATGGGAACCAAGAGGACAAGCAGTGCCACAGTAACATCAGGCCTTAAAGTCACATCTTGCTCCATTTTGCCTATGTGGATGTTTGAGTGCTCAGTCTCTCCGCTGCATTCACCCACTCCCCAGCCAGCACAGCCTTAACACGGGAGGGAAGAGAAGAGACCAGTGAGACACAGGGAGTGAGAAGCTGTCCCATTGCATGAGGATGTACTCATCAAAACATACCTCAGCAAGTGTGCATCACACACACTCACAGACCCACAGACCCCGCACAGACAGGGGAGGCTGACTGCAGAAGCAGAGCTGCAGAAAAATAACCATCGCGTCTGCTCACTGAGGAATGAGCCATTAGAATTACACAGGATGTTATTTTCCTTCTTGCAAGTCATGCCTGAATTCTGGTCTCATAAAGGAGCTTGTTTTTATTAGAGGGAAGTTGCTTTTACTGGGTTATAAATCTGAATGTGAATGCTAATTTTATTGCCCTGCATCCAGAGGATAGTAGAAACCCTACAATGCAGAGAGCACGGCCAAAAGCGCAGGGTCTGCATCCGAGCGTGTTCCTGAGGAATTTTAAGAAGGGAGAAGCTCTGCCTCTCCTGCTCGAGATCTGACCGAGCTCAGAGCGCACCAAGGTTAAATGGTGATGAAGGGCGAGCAGTCGTGTGGTAGGATCCCATGCTTTAGGTTGTTGGGGTTTTTAATTCCTATGTGCCCTGCAATGTGATGGCTCAGGGTTTGGGTATCACAACAGAGGTGATAGAGGTTGTCTCACACATCCCTGTGCTATGTGCTATGGCAGAGGCAGCTGTAGCTGTTCCATCTCTGGGGCAGATGTCATCTAACCAGTGCTTAAAGGTCTCCAGGGAAAAAAAAAGGCTTCCCCAGGTTTCCTGTAAATTCATTCTGGTGCATAACTACTGTAGGGCCATTTGTTCCTAATGTGCAAGTTAAATGCCTTGTTATCTTCCCTCCTTAAAGGGTTATTTTAGAGAGATGGGATGAGGCAGATGAACTGAATATTAGCACGAGAACAAGCCCTGTTATTTTCGCTTGGACACATCCACTCTGCTTCACGCCACCCAAGCAGTCTGACCGTGGCATCACAAGTCCCAAACAATCCATCATTTCCCTTGGAGAGCTGCCAAACCCCTTCCCATAATGTTCCAGCCGTACAAGCGTTCCCGCATTTCAGTAGGACCCCTCTGTACTCTCTGTCTTTTTTTTTTGCTGGTGTCCTTACAGCAGCTTGAGTTCGGCTTTGGCTTTTGTCTTTTGGCCTGGCTTCGCCTGCCCTGTGCCTGAGCACTTCAGACCTCAGCTCGGGCACTGTCCCCCTGCTGCAGCCTGCGATTCCCATGAAAGCACATTAGCACGGGTCACCTCCATGGTCCCATCTCACCCGGGGCACCCCGCCAGGCTCCGGCGTTAGCCAGAGCTCCAGCATTAACTGCTCTGCGCCTCTCTGACGATTTGTTTCCTTCAGCACAAACGAAGCCGCTCATCTCCTAAATTATTTGTTTGGCACATTATCTTCGGTGCGGAGCTCCAGCTGCAGAAGCGCTCAAGAAAATGATGCACTGCCAGGAGATTGCAAATAGCACAAAGCTGTGCGGTACGAATGCTCTTGGAGGTGCCTTGCCTACCTTGCTGAAGGAAGTGATTGCAAAGATGAAATAGATTGTTCTACGCTAGAAACTCTTCCTGGGAAGGCAATAAGAGTTTAAATTTTTTTGGCCAGCACTTCCATGCTGGCAAAAGAAATGTTATGCTGGCATCACTGCATTCACAGGACTTTTGTTGGCACAGAAATGTTGTGAAAAAATTGCATCCTTGAGGAGTATTGCTGTGCTGGCAAAACTTTTATCCACAGTTTGGTCCTGGAGATAATTTATGACTCTATAAGTAAAGTCAGTGTGTTTTTCCTGGTATAGCTTATGTCATTTATTTGAACAAAATAAGCCATCGCTTTAGAGGTACCCTGGAAAAGCTTCTAAGTGACCAAAGGATCTGCACACTGATAGAGAACAGATACATGGGCACACAGCCCCAGGTTTAGACAGAAAGGCACATTCCTGATGAAGGATGTTGATTAACTCCCTGCTGGTGCTAAAGTTATGGAAGGCAGTGACCCTGCTCCCAGGCAGGAACCTCAGCATAACAGAGATTCAGTCATGCACATTCAGAGAGTGGTAAAGCTGTCCTATTGTGTTCACTATATGGCATGCAGGAAGGCACAGTACTGCCTGTACTGAGAGTGGCTCAGTCATTCCACAGGCACAGAACTGCAGCTATTCCATCTCTCACCAATTAGCTGCAAGGTAAGTTTAAATAAGCAGCCCATTGAAATCACATTGCTTCTTTTAATGTTAAATCGGGCCAAATAAAAATTTAATTTAATCACTGTAAGCTCAAGTTAAGCCAGAAATGGCTTTGAGCATAGGCACAGTGGGTAGGGGTGTATGCTAGGGGCTGGCTGCATGTGGTGGCCTGATTCCAACCAGGAGAAATACTGCTCCGTTCAGCAGAAATGGCTTTCAAAGAGATGATGAAGGTGTCTGAGGTGTTATCACCAAGTCTTCTTGCAGTGTCTTTGGTGCATGGATCTGGGGCAGCTCGTACGTAGTGTGCCTGGCCAACATGTGTGCATGCTCTGTGTCCTCAGCAGGCTCTGGAGCATGGCATGGCCACGTGTACCAGCCTGCATGAGCAAACTAGATGAAAATCTGTTCGTCTGATGATTCAAGTGAATTCAGCTACAGATCAGCAAGACTTTGGTGCTGCAGAAAGGATGTAGTTAGTTGGGGTATGCATCACTCAGCTGCCCTAAATGTTTGATTTTCTTTCTGGTGCTATAATAGGACTCACTTGAGGCATGTTTCAAAGCTATTTTTGTCACCTGAATTCGCAATGCAGGCAGTCATTTTTTTCCCACTAATGTACCCTTGCAGTTTAGAGATGTGCTCTGATCCAGGGGATGTGGTCAGTCCAGCTGCAAAACCTCAGCTGGCTTTACAGGGCACTTCTTCACTTTGAAGACCTCTGTAAAATCCTGTGTACTGTCCTCAGCCAGGAAACCATGACCTGAATGTCCTAGGGATCAAGATTAGGAATCTTGCCTCAGAAATCTAGAATAAATGATTTATGCATTCATTTTGTAACTTCTCATTCAGGGACATGCCTGAGCTGCCTCGTTCCTCATTGCACTTCAAATATTTCAAAATGCAGAACTGTGTGGAGCAGGGTTTTCTCCCAAGACAGTTCCAAGATCCAACTTAAATTATGGTCCTTGCATGAAAAAAGGAGTCAGTAAGAACCACAACATGCTCAGCGTTGAGTGGTTTTAAGCCGAGTTCTCATAGTAGAGTTTTGGGTTTCTTTTTTCTCTTGATGGGCTCATGCTGCTTTGGCTAATTTTAGGGGAGGTGTCCTGGTAAGCCTTGCCCTTGCAAAGAGGAAACTATTGAAACTATTGGGTTCAGAAGTTGGGAGAGTAATCCCTCGACTGTCCAATGGAGAAGTGATCTTCCCTGGCATACATGTAGAAAGGAGAAGCGCTCAGATCTCAGGGCTTGGCATGGAAGCCCACCTATAATCCTGTCCTAGGTTTGTAGGTGGGAAGGGAACAGATGAGCACCGTAGCCTTCACTCTACCATCATACAGCTTGTTCAATCCTTCTTCACCTTGGCCACTCAGCTGTTCAGATGAAGGCTGTTCCTGCTCCAAAAATTTATCAATATGCAAGTAGTATCTTTAAGTTTCACAAAAAGCTGAACCAAAATCTAACACAAGTTTTCCTAGGTCATTCCTAGGGTAACAGTTTCTCAACTGCATGCTGTCTAGCTGTGACTTTTGCTTGAAGAAAGGAAATAGTAATATGAGACATTTTAAGAATAAGGGAAACAGGTACACTCTTCTTTTTTATCCCATGAAGGTTCAGTGAGGCTTGTGATGAGTCTAATTGGTGGAACCAAGAAAAAGGTCAGCGAAGACTGAAGTATGTGCAATTAGTTTAATTCCAATACACTGTTCTCAAGCTGGTGTTGGTGATAAAAAAATGTGCATCAAATGTGGCCATTTACTGACTCTGAGCACACTGTACTTTTTGTCCCTGCCCAACTGTAGAAAATTGGATGTGCTGTAGCTTGTGTAGTGTGAGGCTTGAAATACCATCTGGTGATTCCAAGATGCAATATACAGTGAGTGATAGACATTTTAACCTTCATACCCGCACAGAGACTGCTGACTGTCCACGGTGCCCACATAGGGGCACGAAATTACAGCCCATCACAGAGGGAAGATGACATTCCAGCATGCTGCCATTTTCATTACAATCTTTGTCAAAAAGATGGATACAAGTGCTGCGTACTGTTCCTGGTATTAAAATAAGAAAGGGTTCTTTCTTTTCATCTTCTCATCTCAGCATCAGCAATCAGAGTGAGCCATCAGTCTGATGGCAGTGCTGATAGATCTTCACGTTCGCTGTATGCTTTCACTCACTTTTGTGACAGAGATTACTAGGCTAGGAAATAGTGTGCCATTAATCCATTCCACCAGCAGTATTAGGGCTAAAATGGAACGGGGAAAATGGCACAAGATGTACCTTTCCAATGAGCAAAGTGAGCAGCACAAGGGAGTGGAATGTCACAAAATGAAGCAGAGTTTGGTTGCAAACCAAAATATAAGCAATAAGTGTTGTGTTCCGTTCACCTACAGATGTGCATTTTGGAACTATCGTTTGGATTTTGGGCTTTGTGGTTCTTGCATAGGATTCAGTGATGCCATGGAAGGCTTTGCAACACAAGAAGCATGGCAGACAACTGCTCTATTTTAGTGCTGCTTCAGCCTGGTGTGTTTAAGGTACAAAGATGAAGTAGACACAAGCAACATCCTTGTGAAAATCGTGTCCATCTGCCTTCCTGCATCCTCTAGAAAGGCCAGACACGTGTTCAGCGGGCTGATGAGGAATGACTGTCAGCAGGGGCTGGGGTAAGACTCAGGCAGCACAGGGCACATCGGCTCCTGTCAGCACATCCTCTCCCTGTGAGGCTACAGCAAAGAGTCTCAGAGCTATGAAATGTCATTCAGCTGTTACCAGCCTGTCACATTAGCTTCCTGATGATACCCAGTTCTTCTCATCTTTCTGATCCCACAGGTCACTTCTGCTAAATCACTCCTCTAAATACATAAAATGTTTCTGAGAAGTTGAGGGACTGTGAACTTTTGAATAAGATGTTTTTCTGAGCCTTAGGGACTGAATGTAAGTATGCAGGATCCAGAAAATCTTAGGTCACCCTCCTAATGTCCAGGAAAATTAAGGTATGGATTCTAATCCCCAAAATAGCAAAAGACTCCCAAGATTTCCACTATTTCTGTGGCCACTCAGCCTGTTTATAACCTGGCTCTACCCAACATTAGCCATAACCTTGCCTCACTGGCATCCAAACCAACCTGGAGGAATGGAGATGCTCTGTTGTCTTTATGACATTCCCTTTCTGTGTCACCTGGAAAGTGCCTCAGGAGCTGAAGTGACATCCAGAGCTGCAAACTGGGCAAAGGGCTCTCTAACCCAGATACTTCATTTAATAGATGACTTGCCTGGCTCAAGACTGGACATCTGTCAAGGCCATCTTTCTTTTGCCGCTCCATTTCCCTGCAATGAGCCTGCAGGAGATCTGGGTGGAAGGGTTGTTCAGGTTTTTTTGTTTGTTTGTTTGTTTTTGCATGTCAAAGGCTGCACAACCAAAGTCTTAATGTTTTTTGCTTGTTTGTTTTCTACAAAGAGTTATCAAGCCAGCCTTCAAAATGTGTCAGCTGTGAAAGCTATGTATACCTTCCTATTTCTAGTTCCCTATATGTGGAAACACAGCTTATCAAATGACACCTTTGCCACATGCACATCCTTCTTCCAAAGGTGCATCCCTGTATAATTCCGGGTATGGAGGTTTCCTTCCCTGCATCTGCCTTAATGTATTTTGGCTCAACACCCACTGGATCCAAATTCTGATGTCTCTAGATATCTTCCAGTCTATGACCTTTATACCAGCTCCTGCACTGGTACAGTCTGGGAGCCACAAGCTGGACTTCTGTTCTCTATTTTAACAAACATAAACTCTAGCAAAGTTCTAAACTTTGCATTTTTAAAACACAGATAAGAAAGGTTCTCGATGGAGAAGTATCCAATACCTTGCTTACACAAAATCTCTCATTATGATCCATTAGTGAGTTATCAGAGCAGAGACTGAAGATCTTGATCTTGTGTCACTTCTCATTTCCAGGTTAACATGTAAGTTTCTCTAGAGATAATTTTGTAAACATACGTGATGGATTGCTGAGAATGTATATTCATTGCTTAAATCAGTACATCCAGCAAACAATCCCAAGCACAGAGCAGGGGAAGGTTAGCAGGTTATGCTGTTGAAAGCCTTGTGGGATTTCTCAGAGCTCGATGCATTTTATGTCATGTAATTGGTATGCTGGTAGTGGGTGTGCTATAAAGCAATACGCTTAAACATTCTCTGGCACGCACTCTGTATGGAAATCTTCACCAGTAATTATCACATGTAAGTGAGGAGTTTTGCTAACGATCAAATAAAATAAATGGTCCCATTTCTTCCTCTCTGTTCATTATAGTGTTTTGGTCTCAAAATCCAATTACAGATAGTTTGGCTCCGTGCTAAGTTTTGCTTCCAACCTCTTTTGCAGGTCCACTCTCAGAGCTGTATTTCAGTAATCTGTTGACAATACTGCAGTTTTTTCTGGACCACTAATTTATAGGCATGGAAACAAATGATTCTTGCAGACAATATGAGCAGGAGAAGAGTAAGCAAATCAGAAAAACAGATGGTAAGCAATGCCACTTAGAGTGATTCAGATTCTTAAAGAGAATAAGTTCATTGCATTGAGCAATTACAATATGTTAAGAGAAGCACCTGTCCTGAGCCAAAGGTGGGCAATGTAGGTGACAACACCTGATTGAAATTCAGAAGGAAACAGCAGTGCGGGCTTTTCCAGCAAAAGCTGAGAATCACTGGAGACTGATACAAATTATTTTGATGAATAACAGCTCAGCTGAAACAAACAGAGTGTGTTTGAGTTCTTTCCTCCCTGAATTGAAAGTCCAGGGCTGAGGCTGTGGTCTTCCCCTGAAGTGAGAAGCTGCTAGCAATTGGTGGAAAGTGAAGATCCCCCATGTAACCTCTCATCCAATCTCTCCTGCACAGGGATTCTGAAACCTCTTCAATCCCTGGCTTGCAGCTGGGAGAAGCACAGGAACAAAGCACTGAGCTGGTAAAACCAAAGAGCAGAGGTCACCACTGCTTTTCCTCCAGAGAACGGCAGGCATCAGCTTGTCCCAGCCTCTTTGCTGGCCAAGCACTCTTGCAATCACGCCCACCCCTTGAGAACAACAATGCCTTAAGAAGCTAGGGAGTGAAATGGCAAAACTGAGCCACCAAAATACTCCCTCTAGACAGCCCCTACCCTCTGTGCTGCCCTCTTGTTCTGAAGGAAAGCCAGAGAGAGGCAACAGTGAAATACGGGTGTTGGAAGGAGAACAAAAGAGATGGAGAAATGAAGGTAGTGGAAAACCTTAGAGGACAGAAGAAATAGTGGAGGGCAGGAGGAAAAGCTGCTCCTGGGGCCTAATGACTGCTATTGCTATCTAGGAAAGGAAAAAAAATCTCCTTAATGAGACACAGGCACACAGCTTGCAGCCTCAGTATATCCCAGACATCAACCCATGCAATCAGCACATTTGTGTGTATTACAGCATCCTCTTTAAGTCACTGGAGACATTCCAGCTTTCTGCTCATTATCATTTCCCTCTCTGAACTCTGTAATAAAGTAGCCCGGGCTTCTCAGCACAGGGCTGTGAAAAATATTGCCAACATGTGGAGGTGGGCAGAAACCAAGTAATCCTCCTTTGGGATGTCTCTGCTGGATCCATATCATCTGGGTGACAGCCTGTGGATCTGCACAGCACCCACCCTGCCCTCAGTTAGCTCTCACTTCATTTGGAAAGGAAGTTTTGGGATTGGACCATGATCTGGTCCGTAAGTCCCAAATCTTCTATAAATTGTGACTCTGCTCAGCGAGGTGTCCTCGTACTCCCGTTAATAAAGGGTCCGACATTCAGTGTTTCCATACGACCTATTTCAACCATGTTTAGCATTTCTGAAATTGTCACCAAGCTGTATTTTGCAGCCATCACAGCAGTTCCTTCCATCCACAGCCACGTGCCATTCCCTGCCACGGCTACTCTCAGTGCTAGCCACATGGGCCCGTAGAAGTGACGGAGAGTACTGCTTTCGGATAGCTTGAAAGTATTGAATTATTGCAGGGTTTAATGTTCAGTAGATGAAATTACCCTTCCAAGTGACCTCAAATGTAATAAAGAACTAAGACTAGTCGCTGCAATGGTTTTATTGCAGAAAATCAGAAAATGATGTACTGTAGCAGCACAAACATGTCATAAATTACCTTGAGAAATGAACCATGATAAATACCAAAGGCATGTAAACTGTGTGTTTCTGGGGGAGGATGTCAGTGGTGGGTAAAATACGGACACGGATCCCTAAGAAAATTGTAGGTGCGATTTAGCTGGATTTGTTATTCCCTACTGAGACTCCATTGAGTGGGGTTGACCACAGTGGTACCTGCAGCAAAATGCCCGTGCACGTCAGTGAGGGCAGCACTGTCACTGTGTATCAGTCCAGGTGGGGTCAGAGATCAGAACCACGTGTGTGGTTTAATTTTTACTCACTGTACTCCCTGCATTTTTGGGGGGTTCATTCTGGTTCTGTCACGTTCTGTTAAGTCCTGCTACTGCTCCAGAAAATATATAGGGTTGGCTCCACAGCTGATATAAATATGCACAGCTCCATCACTTCAATGGAGCTACGCTGATTTATATCACAGCCAAGAGATTCTTAGTGAGATTCATCAGTGTAACTGCTTCATATTAACTGGTACAAGGGAGGATAAAATGCACAGGGGCTTGTACTTCTCTATGAATCACTGGGTCCTGACAGTGGGATTCTCACAGAGAGGTGCATTCTGCATTAGGAATGCATTTAGCCAGCTTTTCAAGACCCATGTTGGCCAGGTCATGCTATCCATGTATGAGGAGATTTAATCCCTTTACAAATTAGTGGCAATGGTGTGACTCCAATATGCTTCAGGAGCAGGAAGCAGTTTGGGGGTTTATGTGCATGTTTTCTGCTTCACCCACAAACTTCTGGATTAAATATGGGAAGGGGCCTTACCTGAGAGCTTGTGCTGGGTGATTGTAGTCATAACTGCAGGTCTATGGAGGGTCCAGAGCAAGATCCTGACCGTGGGGTGTCTGAATCGCCATTTTAAAGTAAGCTCTGATCTTTTATTTTGGGCCAGAGTCATTGCTGACAGTACCTCGCGCTACATGAATACGAACTCCCATTTTTCTTGTTGAAAATCCCTGGAAAAAATAAAGCAAGCTGGAATTTCCTAAGCTTCATCTCAGACAAATAAATGTAGAATTTATTCCTACTTTTGTTCTCTGTACAACAATCGTTCTAAGTGACTATAAACAGGCAGTAAAGTCGCTTTATCTTTGAGCTTGACTTCACAACGCTGAGAATGAGGTGTGAGAGCAGAGAGGTTGGGGCATGGACCAGGGACGTCACTGCTGCTCTCATGCCAGAGAGCCATGGCGAGTGTCCTCAATCGTCTCTGCATTCCCCACGCACAAGATGAATTACTGGCATTAGTCTATCTGGCCATAGCAGCCTCAGAGCTCACCAGTCATATGTTCATGCCACTGCCTTTTGTAAACATATATTTTAAATACGCATCGATTGGGCACACACCGTTATTACTCATCAAAATGTTCTGGTCTCCTAACACTTAATAACAGTAATAAAGATTGATGCTGAACTCCAGCATAGCAAAAGGCTGCAGGACTATGTATTTATTTTGCAATTTTAATTAAGGCTCTTTGTTACTATAAAAATTAATGTTATTATCTTCCTGAGTGCGGCACAGACAATGAGAAATAACTGGGTTTCACACTGCAGCACTCCGAAATGACACCGGGATAGAGCCATTCAACAGAAAATGATGCCCCAGAAACGTTTGTGTTTTTCTCTCTGGCTTCTTTTTGAGCTGACGAATGAAAAGAAAACACAGCTACCACCACTTTCTTTTGGTGGGGGCAGGGGGGTCTGAACTGCTCTGTTTCCTCTCTCACTCTGCAAGTGCCACTCTGGGTGACCTCATATAAATCATTTACCCTCTGAAGACTTGTTTATCTTTTGGGAACTTGTTGGCTTGAAATTAAAGGTCTTTTAAATGGTAAATTAAAGAACAGAGATAGTGAGTCTATTGTAATTAGTCGTTTATACTTTTTAAAGCAGAAACCAAGTCTTTTGAAGAGCTGGAAACTGCCATGCAGTGATTCAATGCATTTCTGTCTTCTGGCAGCACCACAAAGCACCGGCACATGTTTGCCCAGAGTGGCGGTGGATGCCCCATCCCTGGAGACACCCAAGGTCAGGCTGATGTGCTCTGAGCACCTGATGGAGCTGTAGGTGTCCCTGTGCATTGCAGGGGAGTTGGACCAGGTGGCCTTTAAGGGTCCCCTTCAACTCTGACAATTCTATGATTCTATGCAGTCGTGAGTGGTCAGCCTGGGGGGAAAAAGGATTCCTCACACCCTAGCATGACTGCGAGTGGCTGTTGACACACACGCAAGAGAAATGGGAAGAAATACATTTTGCCCATTCCTGCATCTGAATTTTCTGTCCTTTCCCCTGCAAGAAGCAGATGGCAGATCCTGTTACTGCATATAGGTTTTGCTGTGTTTAGAACAATTAACTGTCGACAATACTTTGGGTCTGCTTGATACGCTCATCTTGATAACAACTCATTTGAGATTATTGTCAGTATATTAGGTTGCAAGCAAGAAAGGTTGGTCAAAAGCAAAGGACAGCAGTCAAACGGTCACAATCTGCCACTTCATCTTTCCCAACCCATTCAGATACTGGGTGAAAATTTACAGTTATCTTCTCATAGAGGAAGGTAGCAGATTTAAAGTGATGGTTCAGCTGGGACTGCTTTCTAAATGCAATCTTCTGGGCAAAACTATCCAGAGGGTCCTGAGTACCCGCAGAAACCTTCCAGCAGATCTGACTGTATCCAGCAGAGGGCAAAGCCACCCTCTTGCAGACTGCCTGCAGCCCCATCCTCGCTTCTCTTTGCAACAGCCAACTGTTCCAGACCCCCTGGATGCCGTGGAAAAGGCCGATTGGACAACATGTCCCTCTCCTGCTCACCACCTATTTCTGTACATGAATAGCATACAATCCCTATGTCTGCCCACTGATATGGGGACTTTAGGGTGAGACCTTTCAGGGCTGACTCATGGCCACCTTGGATATAAACAGGAGCAAATGAAGTCCAGTGTGCCATAAACACCTCAAAATTAGTCCACGGTCTACCTCAGTCTCCCAGCTTCAGCTATGATCAAAAGCTTTAGGGGATGCTCAAGTCAATTGTGCTGAGTAATTACCCTAGAAAAGGCTTCTCCCAATCCTGAATTGTCAGAGACTGCCTTGCTCTGTGCAGCAAAAGATTTTGATCCCTTCCAAAGCTCTCTGTGTGAACTGCTGCTAACAGTTATTCCTCTCATTCATATAAACGTCCACTTCTTCCTCCAGTCTGCTGAGTTCTGGCTTAAAACTCGGATCATTTCTACCTGTGTTTTATAAAGTTGTGATCAAATTCTAATCAAAGAACCAACTCCAAGGTATTTCCAGATGCCTCGCCAATAACTAACACAGAGAGTGAATACAATCTGATACTTCAGAACGCCTCCAAGTCTGATTCTCATCTAGATGAAAGCCTTTTGGCAACTGAGAATTTGGCTCCTATGCTGCTGACAAAAAAATCTAATCAGAAATATGGGTGGGATTCCCAGCAGCTCCCAAGGGATCCTTGCCTTGCTCTGAAATGAGCATTTAGGGTTTCATTTCTGGCAGTTGTCTTTCAGAGAAATAAAACCCGACACTTTAATGTGAACCCTTCGTTCATAAAGGAGTTTTAGAAAGCTGAGAGAGCTGAAAAGCCACACACAGAAAGAGGAGAAGGAGGGAAAACCAGAGTGAGGAAACATCTGCTAAAGTTTTCCTGTTATTTCAGGAATGTTTGTATTACTCAAGCATTCTCTAACGCTTTTCGTATCATGGTCAACATCTTCACTAAAAGACTGCCTCGTGCCCCTCTCCCAATCTCACAACCTCCCTCCCCACTTGCATTTGCCTGCACAGGAAAGCCATAGCAGGAATGCACTTAATGCATCTGAGCTGTGGGTTAATGGGGCTGAGCAGTTGGAGCAGAGCCAGGTGTTTCCCCAGTGCG
Organism: Oreortyx pictus; assembly: GCA_036925125.1. Lineage (NCBI taxonomy): Eukaryota > Metazoa > Chordata > Aves > Galliformes > Odontophoridae > Oreortyx > Oreortyx pictus. The sequence continues at coordinate 5,308,284 of JAUPFR010000015.1, forward strand.
CTGCTCACAGTCACAACTGGAGAGCCCCGAACCCCCTCACCTCCCCTTGCAGCTGTTAAGCACGCTGAGTTCTGCAGATCCATAGCCTACAACTAAACCTGCACATCTAGTGGAGAGGCAATATTCACACAAGCTGAGGCAGCCTTGTGTTTCTGGTTATACAGTAATGCGAAAGACTGGTCTCATTAAACTTTTAGTAGCGGCTCTGTGCATAGATATGTGCATTAACGGTGCTCAATACTGATCTGATTATTGAATTTGCTCAGATCTTGCTGAAATTGTAAAAGACGAAGCGCGTTACATTTAGGATAAAAGGTAAAAACTCACTCGGATTGCCCTGGTACCATCATAAATGAATCATCACGTAGCTATTAAGAGTCATACTGCACCATGCGATTTAGTGCGTACTGAAAAGAAGCGCTGGCTGATCCGTGTACCAGCACCACAGCAGAGCCCATTTGCTTGCTTGCTCACAGTGAAGCAGCCTGGATGTTGGATGGGGTCAGGAGCACTTTGGCTGCAAAGCTGGAAGTTTTCCTTTCGGATGTTGAGACTTCACGGTAGAGCATCAATCTCCCTTCTGTCTAAGCTGAAGGAAAAAGTAAGGCAAGCTTCAGTTGCTTCCAAGGTCTCAGCTGTCCCTCTGGGTGATCTGCTGCCTGGTGTCATCCCAGGATCTGACCTCCCCACTGGTGCTGCCACCTGCAGCGAAGACACCTGCCCACCAGAGCATGGACAGAAGGCACCAAGTGGCCACAGCTTTCTGGAACAGCTGCCCCAGGCTGGCTCTGACACAAGGACATAGGCTCCAGTCCTTTTGTGGATGCCCTGAGGGCTTTCCCCTCCTCCACGTCTGTACAAGAGGCGTAACAAAATCCATCTTGTAAGGAAATGGCTTTTTTTTTTTTTTTTCTTGGTCAACCAGAAACATATGATATTAACCTATGGGGAACAATACATCAGGTTTTACGTTTGCTCCTCTGGTAACATTAGGAATTGATGTTAGGAAGGACTAAAGCAGTACTACTTAGTACTACAGCAGTGCTGTAAAAATATGAATCGAGTTACCAGTATGAGAATCACAGCCTGGATGTGGTAACAGCAAGCTGTATGGGAACACCCTAAATAGACAGTGATTATGTATGTAGGTGAGAGGGTGTAATTTGCTGTGGGAATGGCTGGGTTTTACCCCTGTATTTAGTCCTTAAGTATGCTCAGCAAACTAATTTCCAGAAGCCTAAATTAATGAATTCTTTGGTGTTTTCTTTCTCATTAGACAGACTTGACTCCTTGTTTCCATTACCACTGCACATCCAGCAGTGTATTTCTCTTCTCCATTTCCCATGGATTGGGTAGCAATTTCATGTACAAAGCCCTCCCCAAAAGCTGCATTTCCTCTGCCACCCCATCTTGCCTCAGCCCTTCTGATTTTCACTTTTTTTATCACTGTGTCGTGTTCTCTATGCTCTCTCATATGCACAAAAACATCATCTGGCCACTGCCACCCGCTCACACCATTGCCTTCCTGCCTCCCCTGTGCACTGAGGCAGTGGTTCCTCTTCCAGCTCCATAAAGAGCAAAGTGATCTTATATTTGTCCTGAGGAAGGGTGGTTTGCCAGGCCACAGCCTTCAAGGATACTTACAGCAACGTGGAGCACGGACCTTTCTGCACTGAATATCATAGAGACCACTGCAGCTCACGCTCAGCAGCTCTTGTTACATAGCACAGTATCAGATAAGATAGAACAGCAGACATTAGCTTTCTTTATGTACATGTATGAATCAGTGCACGTGGCTTTATTTCTCTTTAGAAAGCAAGATCTGTGAGCACAAATGGAGTGCAAGTAGCAATCCATCGGCTGAATTAGAGCCTTCGTGTAAACAGCAGTCTCACTACAGCCAAAAAGCATTTGCAAACTTTTGTCCCTGTTTTATCTGCCTGCCAGCCCACCTACAAAAATGAAAATGTGTGCTAGATATGAAAGCCAATTAACGAGCACAGGATAATCCAAATCTTTCATCTAGGAAACGTTTTGCTTATTTATTCTTTCCCACAGCCAAGCAATCTTTAAGAAGTTGGGCTCTGCTTTCTGTCAGAGGCGAATTGATAACCTATATTGCTGCTTTTCTCCTTTAGAATGAAGGTTTGTGTGAGCAACAGATCAGAGAATGTGCAGAGGTTTCTGATCAATTTGTGGCAGATGTTTGTTTGCATTGTTTCAGAGTTGGGTCATTTTATGAAATAGCCTTCAGCTATCACATGAAATATCTTGCAGGGCCTGGGGGGAGCTTGCGGCTTTGCCTCTTTAGAGGCTTTACTCTCTCTGCAAGAGCAAAAACTCTTTAACAAACTGCTGAGTGACTGCTGAATGCCTGCCCACAATGTTCTCCACATTCAGCTGCGGATCCAGTGAGAGATGGACCTGGAGAGTTGGCCAGAAACAGGTCGGAGCTTGAGCTCGGTGTGCTTAGGGTTATTTCCTGTGTTGGCTTGAATATGAGAAGGTCATTCACTGCTGGCAAAGCTGATGGATAGCTGACATGCTATCCACAAGCAGGGCGATTGGGTATGCAGGATGGGTAACAGGTTTAGGGAGAATTTGGTATTACGTCAGCTGTGACAACTGAAAATTCTGTTAATTGCTGTCGATGGTCAGGATGTTTTACTAGAGCAAGATGCCAATTCAAGTGTGGCCATAACAATGTGCATTTCAGCTGAGATAATAATCAGTGTTACCTTTCAATGTTGCAAATGCTTTTCTGAGTGGGCAGGTCGAATGCTGTGTTGTTGAAGCTGCTAATCTGACACTTGGAGGACATGAATCATTGCTCCCATCATCACTACCTTCTAAACTTTTCAATTAAAGGTAATATTATTTCTGGCGGCATGTTTGGACACTTTATACTCATCATCAATAATGTGGAACTAAAACAGCAATTAAGTGAGAAGGAAATATACGCTCTGGTTTGCAGGAGTGCTGAGTAACCACAGCCCTCGTTAGAGATAACAGATGTTGTGGGGGCTCCGTGTCTCTGAGATATTCTTCCCGTGCTCCTCAGGAAAATTAATGTGCCTAATTTAAATGAAGAAATTCTTCTGTTTTCTGAAATATCATATTGATTTTTTGTATTGATTCATCAGTAAACTCATCCGTCGGTCCTCTTGTATCACTGAAATACATGCCCGAGAGCATCCTGGGGCTGTTGAATTCAGTACAGTGGTTAAGCTGCTTTTGTGTCTTTTCTTTATTAATGAATTGCTTTCCTTTGATTGCAAACGGAATATTTTCCAGCGTGCATGGCTGAGGGGGAGCTGAACGAGTGCCCTCAGCTGTTTGCTGCCATGAGGATTGCCACTTGCACTTCAGTTTGTGCCGTCTGGTCACCTCTTGGCCTGCAATGGGCAAATCTCAGCATGGCTTCTCCATGTGGTCTATCCCTGTGTCACTGAGACCGTGTCCTGCAGAGCTGGAGCTACCCAGGCTCCTTGAACTTGAGGTAACCCTACATGCTCCCGGTTACTTTCCTTTTATCATAAACACAAAGGGAATTGCATGGCCTCAGATCAAGACATACTCATTATTTACATTATTTTTTCTCTTACATAAATGCTCAGTTCCCTTCTGTGTCCTGCCTGTAATTCTGGAATGACAATGTGGTATTTTGTGCTTAATGTTTTCAATATTAAGATCAAAAGTACTGTACACAGAAGGATGGCTCTCATTCTGTTTTCAAAAGGGAATAACATTCTCAGGCTTTAATCCAGTTTATTTGGTGATCGCAGCTGAAAACTGGATTGGGAACCTCTGTTGAATGCCAAAGTAAAAGCTGCATGTCTTCATTCAAAGCAAAAAGAACTGACTTTAGATTTTACATTTCCATAGGGAAGGAGTCCTTCGGTCTCATTTATTGCCCCAGAAGTGTCTGGGAAAATTCAGTGCTCTTGTCCTTGTGTTGTATTGGGAAGAACAAGAACACTTTCGTTAGATACAAATTCCATATGATAAATTGTAGATCTAAAAATATCCATCACAATTAGATGATGCAGTGAAACCAATTTTCACTTAGGAACAGAAGAGAGAGGGGAACTTGATAAATAACAATTGGATAAGACGTCTGCTGAGACTTCTGTTCTGCTTCTGCTGAAAAATAAGCACAATTTACTGCGTGTGTAAACTGGCACTGCGACCCAGCCCCGCAGCTACGATGTGTGCAGGGAGGGGGAACACGGTGGGACAAGGGACTGAGTATCTCACCGATTCTGGCAAGGCCGAGGAGCCAGACTTCACGCCAGCAGCCTGATGCGCATTTCCAAAGCAATCTCTCACACTGATAAGGGCTGAGGATCTGTGGACACTTAAAGAATGGAAGCTTACATTAGGTGTGACAGGTAGAGAAACTTGAAACAGAAGAAGCTGCCGCTGGAAGCCCTGAGGTCAAACACAGCTAGTGAGACCTCACGTCTCATTCAGGATCACTGCTTCAGGCAGCACAGGGTTACCTGGGGCCTCACTGTGGCTGGCTCCTGGAAGGAAATGCTTTTCGGAGAATCAGGGGATCGTGTGAGTTGGAGGGGATCTTTAAAGACCATCTGGTCCTACTCCTCAGCAGTGAGCAGGAACACCCACAGCTCTGTCAAGTGCTCAGAGCCTGTCCATGAGTGTCTCCAAGGACGGGGCATCCACCACCTCTCTGGGATGCTGTTTTCATTTTGTTCTGACTTGCTTCAACCCCATGCTCCCAGGCTCAGCATAAGGCATAAATCTGTGAAATTAATTACCGATTCTTTGAGAGTACTAATGCTTCCTAAAGCTTTTGTTTAAATAGCTAGCGCAGCCATAGCGTTGCGGCCAAGGACGTGAAATGCTTTTTTAAGTCAGGCTGTGGTATGCAGTGTGTGTGTGTGTGTGTGTGTGAGGGCAGGACGCTGCCTTTCAATTCCTGCTCAGCCTCCAGTCATTTGGTGCAGGCCAGAAGCTGTAATGAGTAGGAAAGAATTTTTTTTTCTGTTTCAGACAGAGCTATTAAAAGAAAATTATTCTCAAAGTAATTCTTATCTCATGATGGCATTGCTAAATTACTGCATATTGTGGGAAAGGAAATTGCAAATGTGTTGGCTTTTCTTCCCATTAGAACTATTGTTTTATTACAATTACAGCAGAAACATTTCTTTATAAGTCTTTGTAAAACTGAAAATGTCCTGCATTAGGTATTGAACGTAAGAGAAAGTCAGCAAATTTAAAGAGATGATGGCACACACTGGTTTACAAATGTGAGCTGGAATGGGAATGCTTTTCTTTAGCTGTGTTCCCTAACCAAAGCAGCAGGGAGGCATGGAGTGATAACACATCCACAGAGGCGTAATTCTGCCTCTGAGAGATGACCCAAAAGATCCCATACGCTGAGCCCTCTCCTGAGGAGATGGTTGCACTCAACGGTCTCAGTGGCCTTTTCCAACCTTAATGACTCTATGATTCTGTCCCTCCCAGACTGCCACCAGGCTGCAGTCTCCAAACCTGGTGCTGGAGCTATCCCAGCTACCTGCAGGGAGAACTCCCTGCCTCCCCTTAAAGGACCCTGCCGAGGGACATGGTGTGCTCATGGTTTTATGCTGCAATGGAGATGAGTCAGAACAACCTGTGTTTCCACTTACCTCTGGTTTTAGCCTAAAATATTAAATCTAAATGTGTTTCCACTTTCATCCCAAGCAGCTAAGACAATGGTGTGGAAATAATATGTAGCCTAGAAAAGAAATCAGAAGTACTTTTCTTGACCTCTTGGGCATTACAGAACATTACTCCACCAGCATCTTCTTGCAGCATTTGCTCACGCGGAGCTTGTTGGTGCCATTCCCAAAGTGCACACCAAGTGCTCAGGACAAGCCAGATGAGAAGCAGTCACCTGGGCTGCCTTCAGCTGTGCTGCTGCTCCAGCTGTGTACTGAGGATGCTGACCCTGAAGCCAGCAGCAGTCATGACACTGAGAGCCTTTTCCTGTTGACTAAGGGCTTTGTTGTCTCTTCTCTTACCTTTAGTTTCCTCCTCTGAAAACTTCCACGTGATAACAGGACACAAATGCGAGGTCAGGAAACTGCCTGATGTGCCCCAGCTGGCCAATTAATCACTGCTCCTATGTCTGTGGTGATGGGCCCTGATAAACAACAGTACTGCAAGCCCTCCTCTTTCCAACTGCTCACCTCCTCCCAAAGCCCTGGCCTGCACCTCAGCAGGAATGTCCCAAATAAACAGGAAAAGGAAAACAAAGGGACATAGGTGGCACAGGTGGAGCAAAACAATGGGTCACCTTTGTGTTATAATACACATTTTTTGTGCCAAAGCAAGTAAGCCAATAGGATTGAAAAGTAATGGCCGTTATGTTGTGCCAGGGGAGGTTCAGGCTGGATATTAGGAGATATTTCCAATAGAGCGGTGAGGCACTGGCACAGGCTGCCCAGAGAGGTGGGGGAGTCACCGTCCCTGGAGGTGTTCAAGAACTATAGGGATGTGGCACTGAGGGACATGGTTAGTGGGCATGGTGGGGGTGGGTGGATGATTGGACTTGGTGATCTTAGTGTTTTTTTTTTTTTCCAGCCTTAATGATTCAGTGATTCTATGAGCCCTCTGACAGACCTGTGCAACTGCCTGTGGGATGGGAACCACAGCATTTTCAACCGTGTTGTCTGCACCCCAAAATGGCTGTGAGGCTGCAGACACAGTGCAGCTGAGATAGGAGAGGAGGGGCTGCATTACCATCACTCTGACTTATGGTCTGCTCCCCTCCAGGCCTCCTGGGCCAAGCACCAGGAGCCCAGCACCCAGCCCCTGTGCTGTGCCAGCTCCTCCTGAAGGGTGCAGAACAGGAAACCATTCTTCTCGAAGGATCCGATATCATTTGAGAACAAAGCTCTATGCAGATGGGAACACGTTAGTAATGTCTGGAAAGTAATTATGGCATATATTATTGTTTTAATATTTACTAAGTGCTGACAGTACAATACTTTTATTAAAACTTTAGGCAGGGTGAAATACACACCACGAGGCATGGTGAGATGGAGATAGTCTTCTGAAATTGCTCATTTATATTTCAATTTTACAGTCACTTTCCTATGACCCACATTTAATTATATATTGTTTTCTTTGCAGCTTAAATTATGTAAGGTAGCTAATGATTTTAATTTAAAGTGCTCTAAGGAAGAATGTAAATAGTATTTCTGCCTAGTGAAGGCGTGCTGTGAGCCTAATATTGAAAAGCAATATCTCGTTGTGTTCAAGAGCAATGGAAAAGGTTTAGATTTGCTAGGAGATGGAAAATTTTCTTTTCACTTATTCTGTAAGAGCAATATGCTGAGGGCTGTCAGGAGATCTCTATGTTTAAAAGTGAATTGATGAGACTAAATTACTTTTGGCCTTTGGATTTCTTTCTTTGCAACGGGAGGAATCCACTATAATAATTTTGCAAAATCAAAGAGCGGTGTTTTCAATATTTTTTTTTTGCCTGGCCTGGTACGTTAGATGAAGTAATACAGTCCAGATTTTCCAGTGATTTCTTTTTTTTTTTTTTTTTTCTCAATGCAAACTTATTTTAACTGGTTTAGACTTTTTATCTAACTTGCACATCCTTTGGAGAATGAGCAGCCTTGCGTCAGTTGTCACCTAAAGCAATGGATTTCTTAATGGTATAGCATTGGCGATAGTGACTGAACTCATTCATTGGCTGTCAAATCGATGAGAAGCATTAGTGAAGCTGACTTAGATACGCTGTAAGGATTGGAGTCATAGTGCAGGGGTACTGCTGAGGGATCCTGGAACAAAAGTTTGTGCCATGGCCAGAGCAGTCTGCAGTGATTTTTGGTAACTTGAGCAATTGACAATTCTATCTTAAAACAAGACCATAGACTTGAGAGAAAAAATCTCTGTCAGTGTGATTTTATGAATATGTGAATGTTAAGAGAGCTGAGGGACACCAAAACACTGAGGAGCCCATGGCCTACAAGAAAAGAATAAATAAAAGATAGAGCTCATCTGGATTTCACTGCAGCAAAGCCTTGTGGAAACCTGACTGGACTGGAACTGTGGGCTTGTATCCCATGGCTTTAGCTGAAACACTTCGGTTTTATGCTTTGTTTTAATTCCTGGTTATTAATTACCAATACAGATAAGATGTCTCCGTGTGTGTGTGAGCTTTCCCTTGCATTCCATTAGGAAGATATCACTACGTTTCAGCCACACATCATTAAACATTTCAAAATATATCCAGAAAGGCAGCTGTGTATATGAGGCAAATTATTACAGGTAATACATCTGGCCAAAGTGCCCGTGCTGAGGCAGTGATCTCAGGATGCAGCTCAGCACAGGACACAGGGCAGCCCAAAATCCCAAATCTGGTTGACACAAGGATACTCCACCACCAGACCATACTGATAGCAACTCTTTTTTTTTTTTTCCCCGGCACTTGCACGCTGAAGCTGTCTCACACCTTTCTGTGGTTGTGCTTAACACTGGAATCACGTTCAAGTCGAGAGGTCTCCATTAAGAGACTCCCAGCTGGGCACACATGCCGCCCTGTGAATTTTCCAGCCTGCAGCACTGCATTAAGCTGCTGGGGAAGCCATGAATGTAGAAGGTCAATGAGGAGTCAGGAGATGCTCTCAGGTGCATCTGGGCTGCATGGAGGCAGCACTGCTTGGCTGGGCTCAGCGGGGAGAGCGGCTCTGGGCAATTGGAGCCGTGTCAGCACAGGGGGGTCTGTGCTGGGCACCCATCCAGAGACAGCTTTCATGCACACAGGATGGACGGAGCGCTGGGTTATTGGTAATAATGAGGGATTTATCAGTAATAACTAGTCAAATTATTATTTTTTTTTTACCATTATTACTCTTAGAGGGAAACATGAAGGAAAATTCAGATTGTTCTCATTTCTTTCAGTCTGTTGCGATGGGGAAGTAAGTGATCTCTGCTACCAGGAGGTTTATTAGCTGGCTTACCATGCACTTAAATGCAATTCTTCATGCAGGAGAAGCTACTCATACATTCTTGTCTTCCAACGTACTCCAAATTGTGATGACTTACTCTTTCTCACATCCACACGCCTATTTCTTCAGTTTCTCATTAACATGACTGCAGCAGTCTGTCTGTCCCAAGCAGAGCAGTATTTAAGGGCAGTTTTCCTGGTGTCCATCACTGCAGCCAGATTAAAGGACTGACATAACTCTAACACTGCTTATTTTGTCCAGGAGGATTTACTGCAAATCGTTTCTAAGAGTCATATTTAGGAGGAGTGGTATTGCATACATCTGGAACTGCAGCCACAGCCAAAGGGCAGGATGAGCAGACGTCGTGCTCTGGGTATAAGCCAGTTGGTGAGGGAATTTTCTCCCCTTGACGATACTCTGTGGCAACGTGGCAACTGAGCTTTGTGAGTCCAAGCAGCCAAAGGAAGTGGGTGGCCCCGAGGGGCCGCAGGGTGCTGCAAAGTGGCACATTCTGCACGGCCAAGTGTCTCCTGGCACCACCGTCCACGAGAGACCTGCTTGGATGGCACAGGGCAAATGATGCTGGGATCAGCATCCCTGTGGGTGAATGCTGTGCAGCGCATGTAGCTCCCAAGGAAGCAACAGAGTGGCCAGAAATCCCCCTGCTCTCCCTTTGCTGCGTGCCATAGAAGGAGCTCTCACAGCTCCTGGATGGAGCAGGGATCAGTGCTGTGCAGATAAAACCAGCTGCTGGAAGACTTTGTGTGGAAGTACAACACTGTGAGTGCTTCCAGCTCAGTTTCATTCAAGTCTTGATACTGAGATATTAGTGTGATGCCAATTTTAGCTTGGATTGTCTGATAGCTCCTCTTTGTGAACAGCAGCAGTATTGACAGAACAGCACTTTTTGAAAGAAGTGATTGTTTTTTTTTCCCTAGGAAAAACGGCCTCTGTATGTAAATGGGATGATGTTATTTCTTTCCTATCTTCACTAAAGCTATTTAAAAAGAAGGCTGATGGCTGGCTTTCTTCACAGCCATGGCTTTGAGCTTTCTGGAAAAACAGGTATTGGTTACGTGACCTGAGCACACACAGTTTCAGGGGGTTTCCCCCAGGGCCTTCTGATCTTGTGCCTTCTCTGGGAAGCTGGATGAGATGTGTGTCCTGGCCAAATCCTGAAGGTCACAGAAGATGAACGATAAGAGTTGCTCCATTTCCAGCGTGCCTTTCATTATCTATCATCTCAAGCTGAAGGGGACCTCGGTGTATTCAGTGGTGTCAGTGCCATAAAGCAGGGTTTGACCCATGAGGTGAAGAAGCAGCCCTGAGGAAACGCAGTATCAAGACCAAAGGGATCAGTCCTCCTTCCTGTGCACTCAGAGTCCACTTCTTAAGTAGCAGTTTGCTGTCTCCTTTCTCCCAGGAGAAAACAACCTAACAAACCAAAACTTCTCTGCAAGACGCCCTTTTCTTCTACGTACTTTTTTTTCCATATCCTTCAACTCATATCGTGCCACCATGAGACCGCAACGAGAAAAGAGCTAACGTCAGCGTGTCTTAAAATCAAGTTATGATTGTAAATCTGAAAGTAAATTATTACTGCTTCACCTCTTCACCCTGCAGCTTGGAAGATGGCCGAGGGGACACCTGAGACACCCCATCTCGATCTGACTGCTCTGCTGTAGAGAGCAGCACTCTGAACAGGAGTCTGATTGATGAGGATATTCGATGATCCCGTGTATAATGCTCTCAAATACTCTTTCTAAACACAAGACATTGAAAAGTCTGTATCATAATGAAAAATGCAATTAAAGTTTTGGTCAGATTGAATCCATTACATCCCTCACAAGTGCCAGGTATTGATTTCAGCCTCAGCTCCAGGGATATGTAGTCCGATACCTCCGAAATCCCATGAGCAGGGGCCTAAGCCTAGGAGTGCGTGCCATTTGTATGGCTTAAAACCAAGAACACGCTTCAATCCAACTTTAACTGAGTGGGATTCAGATTTTATTGAATCTGAGCAAACGTAAATGACTAGATGCTGTGTCTGCCGCAAGGAAGATGGCTTTTGAGGCTCTATCTGTAAATAGAAGGGAAAGGGCTATTTTGGCTATATTTCTGAATTGGCAGAAAACTGCAGCAGATTACATTATTCAGCGGGTAATGTAATGTTAATGCGCCCTTCTAGCCGTAGGGGAGAGAACTTAAGGTTTAATCATTTTGTAATGCACTTACATTGCCCGTTTTAGATTTGTCAGCTGTCATAAATGAACTACAGTTTTATCCTGGGACTATATATAGAATCCCTATTTATATGTTTTTCATCTGCAGCTTATGCAGTTTAAATGAAGAAATGCAAAGGATGAGACAGGACCCAGCTTGGCTCCATTCAGATCTTAGTTCTGTGCCATACTGCCACCCATCCTCACTATCCCCGTGGGCATTTTCAAGAAAACACCCCACCTCCGAACAGCTCTCTGAACGTGGTGGGAAGGGAAGCAAGGAAACACATTTAAACACCACATTAAAACACAGCCACATAGGAACAGCAGTCGGTGAACTTCTGCCTCGTGTCTTACATATTTATCATTCGTAAGCACTGAGCTCCAGGAAATCCTGTCCCGTGGCACTGCTCCTCACTAGTTTTATTGAAAAACTGCAATATCCTATTGCATTCTAAACTCTGTATAAAGCCACCCACGTTATGGCTTTTTGTATACATATTTTAGCAGCTCTCCAACGGAGAGCTCCATTCCTCTCTCTCAGCTGCCGGGTCCTGCTGCTTTCCCTGCCACATCTCTGCTCAGCGTCGCTCCTAACCTCCCAGCGCATTGCAGGCTGCCCGAACACTGATTAATGGCACTGCCAAAAAATAATAATAATAATAATAATAAGGTTTGTAAATAGGTTCTCAGCTTGAAGAAGTATTTGAATGTGCTTGCTTTTTTGGGGGCAGCCATTTGAAAAGCTCTAAGGGGAACCTGAGAAAGCAGCATGTCCTGCTGGTCGTAAATTTCAAGTATCCTCATTGTTTCATCTTTTAATCAAATTCTTACTCTGGAAGTGATTTCTGTAGGGAATTTTGCAATGACTGTTCTTGCCACAGCTACGTCCAACAAGCCAAGGGATTTGTTTTCTCCAACAATAATAATCAATGATTTTTAGGATGTGAGAGTACCGCTGTATTCATCCCTAGCTTTTGCCTACAGAGAGCAAGATAATTTATACAGAAAATGCAGTCTATCCCTACTGCAGGACAGCCTGATTTATCGACTGTGCATCTGTTTCATATAAAGTGCCCCAAGTTGAACAAAAAACTCCATTCTAGCAAAACCAGGACATTCTCTTTAGTTTTCAATAAATCACATTCTACCTGTGGGACACCTTGTTAATGACTGTACACTAAATCCAGAGGGAGATTTCTTTCTTCTCTTTCTTTTCTTTTTCCTTTTTTTTTTTTTTCTTTTTCTTTATTTTTTTTAACTACCTCTAACAAGTATCCTGAGTTTCTTGGGCCAATTGAAAACCCCTATTGTGCAAGGAAAAGACATTTTAATTTCAGCTATATCTAGCTGACTACATCAAATATCTCAGCAGTGATACGTCACAGCAAAGAACCTTGTTGGAGTGACCAGGATTCATAAACGAGCCCAGGAAAACCACAATCCCAAATCTTCCTGGGCTATGCTCGCTGTGAACATCTCTGCCTTCACCTAACTGCTTTCTATTTGGGGTGCAATCTTTATGTGCAGCAGAGATGGATGGATGTCAGTAGGAATTCACTAGCTTGGTGGAGATGCGGTGCCAAAGGACATGGTTAGTGGGCATGGTGGGGATGTTGGACTTGACATCAGAGGTTTTTTCCAACCTTAATGATTGTATGGAGTCAATGAGGAGACCAGAATCCTTCCCTAAATTCTGCAGTTCCCCTTGGGTGAGATGGGGTGAAAAGATGGAGAAGATGCACTACTTGCTTTCAACTCCAGTTCTCCCAAACCAGCAGAGATTGAGCAGAGTTAAGACAGGGAGGAAAACTATGTTTGCAGTTCAGCACTGCTGAAATCCATGTCTGAGCCACAGCCACGCTGGGCTCAAGAAGCCTATGTCTGTCAAAGGCACTAATGCAAAGCTGAAATCGTCATTTGAAGGCTTATATTGATGTAACTGGGAGTGGAAGTTGTTTTTTTTTTTTTTTCCACTGAGGGCAGAATTCATGCAGGAGGATGCTTACAGCATCCAAGAGGCTTCAGCTAGCATAATGATACCATCAGCAAAGAGCAAAGGTGCCTAGGGAGAGGACAGTGAGTTCCTGCACAGTAACAGCCCAATGAGGCAAGGCACAGCTGGACCTTGTCTCCCACCCTTTGGGCTGTCCCCCTGTGCCTCTGCACCCACCTTGTCCCCTCCTCTGTGCCCACAGAGGTCCATCCATGCTGGAGACAGAGCTGTGAGGGCTTTGTAAGTGGCTGCTGAGGGCTCTCTGCAGACTGACGACAGCTGGAGGTTCACCACCACTGTTGGCAAGGCCCTCCCAGGAGAGGGCTTTATGGAGTTGGAGTGCAGCAGCTCTGAGTTTTTGGTCTCTCCCATTTCTCGGGGATTATGAGGGTCTTGGTTTGTGATAGGGCCTCTTGTTCCTACTGTTAAATAAATTACAGTGTAAAAATACCACAGATGGGATGAGCTGAGTCCTTGACCTTGTTTCTTTGCTGCAAAAAAAGCCAGGTGGTGCTTCTGCCAGTTTGCCTATTGCCAGACAGGACTCAAACAGCTCCCACCATCTCCCTGCCAGTCCAAAGGGCAAAGTGAAGTCACCTTTCCAATGCAGCGTGCCAATTGTTGAGGCACGCTGCTATTTCCGTGTTGTGTCCTTTGCTCAGGGGATGTGTCACCAAGCTGCTGGGACCAGACCTGGGCTGAGCTGCACAGCCTGCGGGCCCCTGTTCAAAAAGTCCCTCCTCTGCAGGGAGAGAAGAAGCCCTTCGGCGTGAGGGCACCTTGCTTTGCTTGCTCCTTTCCTGGGAGCCAAGACTGGCCCAGGCTCGTCCTTGTCCTGCCACCATCAACCCAGAGCTCTCGGCAGCAGTGTGGGTGCTGGGATGAGATTTTGGGTCTCTTCGTCCAAGGAGCACTTTCCAAAATGCTTCACCCTGTGCTGAAGGCCGTGTCTGTGCAGTGTGTTAGCAGGAGAGCTTCTGCTTTGGCCTTTTCCAGTCTCTATGGGGAATCTTACTGCCTAACAAGTTAAACTTTTTGTCATGGGAAACTGAGTCGCTCCATTATGAATTCAAGGGTCAGCTGAAATCATATGTCCTCAGTCTCCTCTTTGGAGAAATGCTTGTGTTTTTGACTGAAGTCTCCGTTAAGATAACAAAAATAATTAAAACAAAGCAGAAAAGCAGTGGATTGAGGAGGTGAGGGAGATGTGGACTGTGACCATCCTGTCCCACTTCCCTTGGTCATATTTTGCTTTCAACATCTGGATAATTAATAAGTGCTGTTTGACAGGGTGTCTCATTTAAGATAACTAAGAAAACATGACCTCCTCCAAAGCAGATGCCTTTAGATCTTGGTAATATGCCACAGATAATGACTGAAGGGATCAAGGATTTTTAGCTGGAAGATCTTTTTCTCCAAAAAGAAAATAATGCTGACTTGTTGAAAATGTCTTTTTCACTTTAAGAAGACGGGTTTCAATATAGCTTCATTTAACAGCCTGAAATATTTTCAATGTTTAAAATGAAATTGCTTTCCAGATATCCTCTCTGAGTCATCTTTCTCATATTCAGAGGTAAGACAATTATAAAGTAATTACAATAAGGCCAGGGGGGAAAAGATACTTTTCAAACTAATCCAAGGATTCAGGCTGGACTCGAGCAGAATTTTCTTTCCCCTTTCAGTTCACATTTCTTTTGTCCTGAGATAAAACAAAGAAATATTTCAAAATCTTCCAAGTGCGGAACCGTTTCCTTACCCGGTACTAATTGCTCGATTGAATTATTGCTAGACAGATCACAGCTACCTTCAATTCATCAGTTCCATGCCTGCCTTTTTCCACAATCTCTGACCTGTGGCTCACTCACGGTCGCTCTGCTTGTGCTGATTTAATTAGCTGCTTCATTTGCACGGCACGTGAGCGTTTCCTACCTGCACAGACCCTCCCTTCTCCTCAGAATTTGAGCATATCTTCTAATTCTCACTTAAAATTCACCCCTTCCCAAACTGCTTTTGCCTCTGACTCTGAGATAAGGGCTGCCACCAGGTGCTGGGGTAGTTGTGGTCGAGGATATGAAGGCAGCACACCATCCCCAGAGCTCTTTGCTGATGCAGGAGCAGGAAGGACAAGCCATGGTGCTGCTCCCAGAAGTCAGTGCACCCCCACTAAGGCTGTGGTTGTTCCCAAGGGCCTTTCCGCTCTCGTGAGCCGGGAAGGTGGTAAGAAACTTTTGTTTCTTGGCTGCTTCTTTCTTGGCAGGGCTGATCACACGGAACACCAGGAAATCGGGGCTGTGAGGATATCTCAGCCACGGATCAAAACCGTTGTACTCTTTTCAGCTTGAACTTGTATACTTTATTGCTGCATCAGCCATGAACAGCTAACGTTTTGGTTCTGTGCGAGTAACTCCCTCAGTCTCTTCAGAGTTAACAAAAGAATTTGGGGTTTAGGGTAAATCCATAGCTCTCCTGTTCCTTTGCCAGCAGAAAAAAGAAAGATCTGTGAATATATTAAATCATTCTCTTGCTGATTACTGCAGGGATTTTTGCTGCAAGGTAAACCTGCATTTTATCAGCAGGATCACCACGAGGATGGATGTTTGTGAAGTGCCCCCGACCGCTCTATGCAACATCCTTCCCCTCAACTGGAGGTGGCTGTGAACACAAGAAGGAACTCAAGTACTCTGTTTTTGTTCCCATCCCAAAATGTCAATTGCCAAATCAACTAATCGATAAACAAAACACTGAAACACCTTAAGATGAGGGTTTGTGCCCTAGCAGCCAAATTCCCTGTGTGCCTCCAGCTCTCCCTGTGCTCTGCTGGATCTGCTTGGAGCAGGCACAGGGAGGGAGAGCTCTGGCTGGGGCTGTGTCACTGGGAGCAATAAAACCATACTGGGTAGGAATCACTGCACCTAATGAGAGTCAGATGCAGTGTAGGATAGGCCACAGGCGTGCTCTTATCCATGTGTGCCAGGAATTAGGTACATAAACAGAGTATAACTTGGTTTTACATCTTATTTTTCTTCATTAACTTCAGGAAGAAATGAGTTTCTTGCCACCTGCGCATGTATTGTGCTCAGTGACTGCTCACATGATGATAGATGTATCCCATCCTCTCTGGGATGCTGGCTCTCTTCATGGTGGGCTGGAGCAGGTAGAACTGAGTTGGAAGGGACCTTTATAGATCATGAAGTTCAACCCCTGCGCAATGAACAGGGATGCCTGCAGCTCCATCAGGTGCTCAGAGCCCATCCAGCCTGACCCTGGTTGTCTACATCCACCACCTCTCTGGACAACCTGCTCCAGCGCCTCACTACCCTTATTGGAAAAAGCTTTTTCCTTATAGCCAATCTAAATTTCTAATTTCTAATTTTTTTTTTTTTTAATTTGAAACCACTTCCCTTTGTCCTATCTCAACAGACCCTGCTGAAGAGTCTGTCCCCTTCTTTCTCTTAGCTCCTCTAAAGGTACTGGAAGGTTTCTGGAGGGAAGTGGGGACTTGGTGTCCCTGCAGCACCTGGATTGGGGCAGGAATCCGTAGGTCCCTCAGCTGTGGTGCAGAGGAAAAGCATTTGATAAGAAAGAAAAAAGCCACTTCAGCATTTCCTCCCTCATCTGAGATTGCAAATATGTCTGCATTTGTTGTGAGAAGTTCAGGAAACACCAGACCTAATGTATTTGCATCTCAAAAGCAAATGGAAGAGGGGATTGTTTGTCAGCCAAGCATGACTGGGAGGCAGGTGATCTTGGCGTTAAGCCTTATTTCAGCCTCAGTGAATAAATCTGGGTAAGAACCTCATTGCTTTTCTTTCAGTGGGAAATAACTCACAGAAAGTCTTCACTTTTCCAGTGAGATGTGCTTTGAGCTGCAGTGCTGAGTACAGGTGGTTCGGATGATATGAAGGAGCATCTTCCCTGGACTTGCCAGGGGTTGGTAGACTGCTTCTAGAATGGAGGTGAATTTCCTGGAGTCCAAGAGCTGTCCAGAGCTGGGATGTAACTTTCCAGCATGTTGCCCTCTATTTGAGGAGACCCACAGCTGTGGACCTGGGGAAAAGCAGCATCCATCCCTGGCACAGCCAGACTAGCAGTGTTCCAAGAGCTGTGTGAGAGATTTGTGCCAATTACCTACCTACCTGTGGAAAAACCTTAGAGCTCACAATTAAGGGCAAAGAAATTATAGGCAGTGGCTATTTTAATGAGCAGAAAGACCTATGCTCTGTCTTAAAAACCACTTCTGACATTAAAGCTTCCTGGTTTTATAATTAGGAATGAAATGTTTTGTGAACTGCAGTTCAGGAACTACGGGGAGGACAGTTTATTGCTGTTGTTCCTTTCTTAGCCAATCCTCTCGGTTATTTTTTCCCAGTGGTTAATAACACAGCACTTGTTCCCACTCTGTCTCACAGGGCAGATTAACTCCACAGGGTTTTATGTGTATATAGACATGCGTATGTGCAGGCACATCTCTTATGTAATGGAATCACCATTCAGGCTCTCAGTGAACCAGAACTAACACGAGTGCTTGGCCACTGGGAAGCAGAGGAGAGGGCAATGTGGGGGCTGTGGGCACCCACGTGTCCCCAGGGCTGTCACCTTCCCAGGAGCTGGTCTGACGGGCAGGGTGGCGTGGGGGGACCTGCCCAATGTCTGCCTCTGAGGGCTGTAGTGCTATGCAAAGCACTTTAATAAATAACACGATTTACTGGCAATTATGTAATTATACCTCTGCTGTCCTGAGCTGAGCTCTCAGGCTGAGGCAGGTTTTGAGTTGCTCTCTACAAAGGAAGTTTGTTGAGACTTTTTGCCACGCATCTGTTTGCTGGGACTCTGGGGGTAGCAGAGCTTTCGCTGTTCCCATGCTTACACAGGCTCCCTGGGAGGGCACCCATGTACCCTGCTGCTCTTAACTGCAGCAGCTGCAGCCTGGGCCTGCCACGGTGCTCAGAGGTGTGTAACAGCAGGGATAGGGTTTCTCAGCTCTGAGAGATGAGTTTTAAGCCCAAGAGCACCCTTCTTGGAGGGAACATTTGGGGAGCAGCTGGTATCAGCTATCGCTGCTCCTCCTTGTCCACAGGGATGGGTTTTATTGCTGTAAATGACTCGGCTGGCAGCGGGCCCCGCTCACACCCCGTGCCTTGGTGAAGCTGTGGGCTGGGAATGGAAGATGTGGAGCATCAGAACTGGCACTGTGCCTCCTGGGAGCAGGAACAGTCCCTGGGTACCATTTGGGTGAGCCCTGTGAGCCTTTTGCTGCATGGGAAGCTGCCTGCGAGGGACAAGCATGTCTGGATGGAACCTACTGTGATCTCTGCAGTACATCTGGAAACACACACAGGGGGAAGGAAGGGAAAACAGGACAATAAAAGTTACTGGGCTGAAAACTCCAACACATTGCAAAATCTGACCTGAACGTGGGCTCTTTCCCTTTCTCCATTGTCACGTTTGGCTTGGCTTCTGATTTTTAATATCACTGCTCAGGATGCATTTTGCTCCCATATTAGGAATAAATTATATCAGCGAAATGTCAAGCTAATGTGTTAATTCTGTTGCAATGCAGTGAAAACCCATATAACAGAACCCTCTTCCCCACCCCCCCCCAGTGCATCTTCCTCTGATTCACTCTGTGGCTCACGAACAGTTCTGCAGTGCTGTAGATCTCTAGTAACTGGATAACAACCAGAAAGTTTTCTCCTTATTGCCTCCATCTGCTGCACTGCGATGAGGAGCAGTGCAATGCATTTATAATGACTTCTACTGCTGTACATTGCTGGGTGGGGGTGCTGGCCCCTTCCCCTCACTTTCTTTGATGAATAAGCAGCAGCGAGACAAATAAAGCAGTGGTTGCCTCTGTCAGCTCTAGCTCTTTGTGCTGCAGCCTGGATGAAATGCCCACGCAACCATAGCACCAGCCTGTATTTATTTAAAAATATTAAACTATTTATAATGGAGAGGTCAACAGCGTGCTGCATTCATTAGTGAGGGCTCTGGGGATGAGACGGCAGCAAGCAAAAAACACGAGCAAGCTCTACACGAATGAGAGGACAAAGTGGCATCCTTTGAAATGTCAGTGCCGAGCAGCAATTAGAGCCAGGAAGTTGGGAAATGTGGGGGGTTCCAAGCAGCTGAGCACCATGGCCAACCCTGGCTGCTGGGAGCCACGATGGGGCTCCTGGAGGATGGAGGGTCAGGTCTGTGCTGCACAGGGAAAAGTAAATGGATTTCTCTTATGCTTTTCATGATGGGTTCCCCAAAAGCTGTGTGTAGGTGAGCACGAGCTCTCTGCCAGGCACGGGCTGGAGAACCTCACACTGAGAAGATGCAGCTTTGCAAAAGTGTGCTCAGGTGCTATCTGCCCTCGCACCGCTCTCCAGGGCACAGAGGGTCAAGCAGATCTAACGATGAAAGAGGGGAGCAGAGATGTGCCATCTCTTGGAAAGTGTTTCCAAGCATGCAGCAGTTTGCCCAGAAACTCTGGTCAGAGTAACTTCATGCTGCTGCAGTGATCTGGCTGCTCTCAGTCTCCTCCATTATGTCTGCTGTTGAAATGTGTTCAGAAAAGCCCTTGCACCCTTGAGCAAGGGCCGGCTGGTCTCTGCTGACTTTGCATGCAGGCAGAAGCTAAGTGTGGTGCTGAAGTTAACATCAGGATAATGAATTGGAAGAGGTCAGAACAGATGAGGAGATGAATATTTCATCTTTGGCTTGCCATGCCCTTTCAGAAATTAATTTGCGTCAGGCACTTCTTTGGCACTTTTTATATTTCCTTTTATTATCTTCTTTTTTTTTTTTTGTTGAAATAGACATGGATCTCATCCAAAACCCAAAGTGCTCAGATGGGCTTTGGAGCTGTCTTTGCCTCTTCATGTTTCTCAGGCTGCCTTCTGCATATGTGGCTTTTAAAGGTTTCTCACTGCAACCTTCCCCTTACCTGCTCACAATATCATCCTGCTTTTAGTGACCACAAAGTCACAGCCCTTGAAAAGAGGTTGGAACCAAACCCACAGCTGTGCATCTGTTCCTTCTGCTCAGCCCTGTGGTTTCTCCCTTCTTACCCATAACTTTTTTTTTTTCCTCTCCTGCCCCGAAACTCTGCTAAAAATTTCCCAGCTCTTAGGAGCCTCTGCAGACACGAAAGCACAGTTCTCATCTCCCACTTCCCATCCAATTGCTGGGCCCAGGGCGTTTTATTTTAATGAAACATTTTGCAGGAATTCGTAGGGGGACTTTTCACATCCATATTTCCTTGTAGTGCTGCTGCTGAATCATCTAGGAACTGAAACTTGCTTGGTTGGAGAGCAGCGTGTTTTCCTAAGTTATCGACATGCTGAAATTGGACTTTGTCCAAAGCAAACCTTCCACTCTGCCTTGAGTCTAATCCCTGTCATACTGTGGAGGATGAATACGACTCCTCTCCAGCCCGCAGAGCTGTATGTAGGGCCTGGGACACATAGAGGAGATGGAAAAGAGAGCTATGTTCTCCAGGAGCAGCATTATAACCAGCACATTAGGAGTACGAGGACAATTCTTTGCTTTGCACATTGTCTACAAAGAGTAATTGAGGAGCAGCAGCTCATAAGAGAAGGCACCAGCATCTCGTGGCAGGTTACCTCCGATGGGCTTCCTCCCAATTCTGGTCCTCCATTGAGTGAACCACTTGCTGCTCTGTGATGTAGTTCTGTTTCCATGGATCCAGATCTTCAAATAAAAGCTCACTTGATGCAAGTCAGAAGTGTTAAGACTTCTACAGCAGTAAAAAAAGAAATGTGCCTAACAGTGCTGAGATGTGACTATTGGCATGCATAGATGGAAGGGAGGTGATCTTCATCATCCTTGTGGTGCTATGTGGATGTGTTTCTTGTGTGGGGCCTTGAGCAGACTTGGAATGTGGAAAGACTCTGTGATCTCATGCTGAGGGCTGAGTACTTGGAGCTGAGCTGTTCCTGTTGCCTGATGGGGACAGCGCTCACATTTCTTCCATGACAGGTCTGGCAGTAGGCTGCGGGCAGGGCAGTGCTGTGGGTGCCTGGATCTGGGCTGGGCAGAGCAGGAAGGTGGAGCTGCTTCCTCTTGGAGCCTCCCAGGGATGTGACTCAGATGTCACAGATGACTGTGCCGATCCTCCTGCCAGGAAGGGATGGTGCCCAGCGAGTCACTTGTCACCCTGCTCCTGCCCAAGGCCCCGTGCACCTTACACACCAGTCCCACGGCTTGGCAGCTGTGCAAGGGCAGAGGCCAGAGGACTATGCAGGCCGTCTTGAACATTCCATCCCCCTTTGTGATCAAGCCCTGCTGATGTTCTGAGCCTGCAAGTCCTCACTTGCAGAGGAGAACAGTGACCTTTGTGGGCTTTGCACCATTTTCCCCATATCTGCTCATTCAAACCTTACTGGCATTGGGAAGCCAGGTTTTCTCCACAAGAGGAGACTGAAACCTGCATTAAGATGTCCTCGGGGCAGAGGAAAGCCTGTTGTCACGCTGGATGTGGAACAAGGGATGAAGCTCATAAATATCACATGAAGGATGCCAGCGTGTGCCGTGAGGACAGGCTGCTTGCTTCTTGTACAAGCCCTTGTGCTGCTGCTCGCTATCTCATCTAACACCCAACTGGAGTTGGTACGTTAGCACTCCTGCCTTCAGCTTCTAGCAGCGCTGCTGCCAAGCCAGGCTTCATCTCCAGGGCTGCAGAGGAATGCAAGGCTGGAGCAGGAGGAAGCATACAGCCAGCCCCCCAGCCCATCATACTTCCATGATGATGCTAGGAAAGTACAGAGTGAACAACACTGCAGGAAAAACTTAGCCCACATACAATATACAAGAGCTGTTCCCATGATGTTTGCTCAGCCCCCGGTTAATTTAGAGCGCGGGACGATCTGGCAGATTATGCAGTGAGACATGCTAATTCAGGCCTGTGGTTCATGCGAAAGAATTACGAGACAGTCTGGGAGACAATGCAAGCTAATATTAGGACACTAGGCAGGGAGTCAGGAATCCTAATCCCGTCTGCCACTGACCTGCTCCCAGGCCCCGAGTGCCTCTTCGGAGCTGCTGGAAGAAGAAGAGCATCTCCCTTGATGTTCAGCAGAGTCAGACCTGGGAGCCGTCCATCCCAGCCGAGGCTTCTGGCCTTTATTATATATAAATAGTAATGATGATGGTAATCTTTCCATAGAGGGTAAGGCACTGTAGGGGCAGTGCCTCATATCCGAGATGCTGCTTTTTTTGGATCAAGCTTGTGTGTGAAGTAGGTGCTGCTTCAGTGTGACGTCGCTTTTGACGGAGCAGCAAGCAGTAAGTTGATCGGGGACGTTACTGTGAAGGCACAACATCAGATACTGCGACGAATTCTTGTGCTTCAAAAAGCAGGATGGGCTGTATATATCTTCCAAATCACTGAATGATATCTGTGGTGTGTTAATTGGCTCTGCTTCTGAGAGCATTTATGTGTGTGCTCAGCCTTACACATGTGGCTTGTCTGATGCCTGTAAATCACTCTCATGAGAGCAAAGCAAAGCCATTCCCCAGATGGCTGCAGGATCAGGGCTGTGCTGCTGCTTCGCCTGCCATGGCTTTTGCCAGAAGTCCAGCTGTGACCTCCCAGCTGCTTAGCACTGCTGAAGGAAGAATGCATCAGTACTGCTCTGGAGGAATTCCTCCCCAGAGCCTCAGCGTGTTCTGTCGTTGCGCCTTATTGCAAATTCTTTATTTCATAGAACCACAGAATCGTTTGAGTTGGAAGGAACCCTTAAAGGCCATCTAGCCCAACCCTCCGGCGATGAACAGGGACACCTACAGCTCCGCTCAGGATTTTAAAGGGAGAAAGAATAAAAAGTTTAAAGCAATGAAGATGTGAAGAGAAAATAGGTGACAGAATGGGACAGGGAGGTAGCGTGTACGAAGCAATGGAAGGACAAGGAACGTTGTCTCTTTTGCCTCAGCAAAGCTGGCAGTGAGTTTGAAGATGCAAAGAGGCTCACTGTGTAACTGCGGAAGGAAGGGAGAATAAGGGAGGACAGGGTAGGACTCTACGATATGATGGAACGTGCTTTATGGCACCATTAATTGGTGCTGTGGGTGACTTTAACCACCCAAGAAGTATATTAATGGCCCTATAAAATACACCCTGGAGTGTCTTAATAGGGTTATGAGATTGATCATCAGCTTTGTATTCCGCCGTGTGTGATATTATTGAAAGAAACTGTGGAGGAGGGTGACAGCGCATCCCAGGGAGGGGTGAATTGTCTTTTTCTCGTGCTCCTGTGGTCCCAGAGTTGAGCATGTTGTGGGGTGGTGCTCCTGACAAGGAAAAACCTCAAGTGTGTCGTGCTGGCTGCTCTGTGGCGCTGACCTGATCTGCGTGTGTCTGGATCTGGAGCTTTCCACAGCCTTCCTCCGAGCAGCAGCAGCTACCATGGAGAATGACCAGCTCGTACAGAAACACGATGCAGAAAGTTCCCCTCTGGTAGATGCTGGGATTACTATGAACAACAATTCCTGTTCGGGAAGTGCAGCAAACCATGACTTTCCTATTGATAGATGCTGGCAGCAAAAGTGCACCAACAGGAAAACATCCAGACCTTGTTTGTGGTCTCTTTTGTCCCAGGATCCACAGGCTCGGGCTTTTGAAGCCTCAAAGCCCTTGCTATCAGAGTTTTGAGGGTCTGTTTTCAGCTGGGCCACCTAAGCACAGTTAATGTAGATGAAAGAGCAAAAGAACTGGGCTCTGCTCAGAGCTCGGAGCCACTCCCAAGCAGCATTTCATGGCACTGTCATGGGCTGGGAGCTGGAGGGGTGTGTAGCATCCCATGTGGGGTGAGACCTGAGCAGCAGGTGAGGCAGGATGGCTGCAGGGAGCCTGGCTGGGTGAGAACTGCCTGTGCTTCTTCCCCCTGCCCTGCGATGGGAAGCGAGTCAAACAGCGTGCAAGGAGGAAAACTGAAGGGACAGTCCTAAAATCAAGAGAAAGCACTGGGTGAGGTTTGTGGGTTTTGTTAATTCCCAGAAAGAGCAGTTTTGGGAACACGGTGGCCCAGACGTGAGTACAGCATTAGCATTAAGACAGGAGGAGATCACACTTGCGAGCAAACAGAAAACGACCCTCATAAACAGGTTGCGTCACAAATCTTACTGGCAAAATTGCTTTTCCAAATAATGTTCTTCAATGTATTTATTTATTTTTCCATGAGGCACAAGCAGTTCTGTAAGCTCTGTTCAGGGCAGCCACAACTCATGTGACACTCACATGGGTCCCAGATGAATTTTAGCTTTGTGGGGCTGTCACATCACACATCACCCACAACGGTGGTGATGAAAGCACGTCACACCCAGGTCCCAGCTGCGAACAGGAGTCTCCTTGGGCTGTGATCTCACACGGGTGACACAACCCTCAGCCAGCGGGCAGATGAAATACAAACCCTTCAGCCACGCTGCTGTGTTCATTCCCTGGGGGGGAGTTAGCCTGATCACTGATCCAGTTTTTACTGGTCAAGGCACAATAAAAAGCGTGCCCTGATCCTAAGAGTGGCAAACTGCGTAGCTGGTTACAAAGCCAGCCGACACAGATCCAAGGCAGCTACAGCCGCAGCAACCTATTGAATCTGCACAGCTTTCAGTGGGATGAGAAGTAAAGCTCTCCTAGGGGCAGCCCACGTTGTCCTGGCGGTGACTGCAGGGCAACAGCCGAGTCCCTCTGGGAGGATGTAACCACCCCAGGCATGTCTGCAGGTAGACCTGGCCACCGCTCACAAGGCACGTCCAGTGCGGGCTCTGCTCGCGGTGGGAAGTAAGCAAAAGTGCTGCGGGGAGGTTCAGGCTGGGTGATAGGGAAAGGCTCTTCACCATGGGAGCGATCAGACACTGGGACAAGGCTTCGTACAGAGGCGGATCGCTGCCCCATGCCTGTCTGCGCTCAGTGGCTGTGCCACTCGGGCCAGAGCGCGCAGCTTCGGTGCCTGCAGCGATGGGGACGCGAGCACAAAAGCCGCGGCAGAGACTTCGGCTGCGGCGAAGCGGCGCTGGGGATGGATGCTGGGCGTGAGATTCAGGCAGGACCCGCTCTTTCATCTGGGACAGACGCACGGGCAGGGCAAGGCACTGCGGTGCTTCCAGGGTCCGGGAACCAAACCCAGCTGAGCCGCAGCCGTCCCGCGAGCACAGGTGGGCGCCCTCAGGTTTCCCGCCCTCTCCCTCAGCGCTGCCCCGCGGGGCGCTCCGCCCCCGCCCGCCCCGATCCCCGCTCCGCGCCGTTCCGGGGGCGGGGAGGCGGGCGGGGGCCGGGGCGGGCCGCGCCAGGGCGCCTGCGCCGGCGGTGCGGAGCGCGGCGGAGCGGGACGGAGCGAAGTGAAACAAAACAAGCGGGGCTTTGTAGCGCCTTAAAGGCGCCGCGTCCGCGCCCGCGGAGGGGGAGAGACTGAGAGGAGTGGGAAGGAGAGGAAACAAAGCGGGCCCCGCGGCGGCGGCGGAGAGAGCGGGGAGGGAGAGAAAGGAGGCGGATCTGCTTGCTGAGCACTTTTTCGCATTTTTACGTTTTTTTTTTTTTTTTTTCTCCTTTTAAGTTTTTATTTTGGTTATCTATTTTTAATTCTTTATTTTTAATTAATTTATTTTTTTGGGGGAAGCCCCCCCCCCCCCCTTCCTCTCCCCCCCATCCCTTTCCGCGGGCGCGGAGCCATGCGGGCGCGTTGCCGGCGGTGATGGCTGTGAGCGGGCGGAGCGGAGCGCTCTATGAGGCTGCGGGTCGGAGCCCCTGCGCACCTGCTTAGCGCACCGCCGCGCAGCGCCATGTCGCGGGTCGTCCAGAAGAAGAACCACTGGGCCAGCCGGGTGCGGCAGTGCGCGCTGAGCCGCGGGCCCGGCGGGCAGCTCGGCTTCGTCCTGCTGGGCGGTGCGGAGCACGGCGAGTTCCCCTACGCGGGCGCGGTGGCGGCGGGGGGGGGGGGCGAGCAGGCGCTGAGCGAGGGGGAGCTGCTGCTGGAGGTGCAGGGGGTGCGCGTCTCCGGGCTGCCGCGCTACGACGTGCTGGAGGTGATCCGGAGCTGCAAGGAGCCCATCGTGGTGAAAGCCGTCAGACAAGGTGCGAGGGGTCGTGGGACGCGGGGCGGAAGGGAGAGGGGAACGTTTCCTCTTCGGGAGACGAGGAGGGAGGTTGGTGCCTGCGGGCGCGGTCGTGCGCTCACCTTTGCCGCGTGCAAGCGCGCGTCCGGGCGCCCGCATCCCTACGCGCTTTCCCGGCTGGAGTGAGACCGGTGTCCGTGCCCCGCGGGGACGCCCACGGGTGTCGGGTGGGAGCCGTGCTGCCGGGGCCGGCACCGCGTCGTGGGCTCCTTACTCCCGGCGGCCGCCCCGCCGTGTGGTGGACGGAGACTTGGCCTTAAATGTGAGCTCCGTGTCTGCGTGGGTCTGTCACCCGTGGGAACGCCGTCACCCATCCCGAAGGGCTGCTCGTTGCTGGGTGTAGGCCGGCGTGGGGATCTGTCCCCTGCGGGAGGGAGCGCTGAGCTGGGCTGGGAGCAACACCTTTAGAAAGAGCCACTTTGTATCCACGTACACGCGGCAGTGGTTCAACAGGTCAGCCAGCCTGCAGCTTCCAGCGGACGACCGGAGTTCAGTGGCAGGAAACTGCCCGTGCTGCTGCTATGGGATGGGTGGGGGGGGGGGGGGACACCATGAGCACCTGCGATGACGCAGCTGCGAGGGAGGAAGGGCAGGTTCCGTAAGGGAGAGCCGTTAGGAGAAAGTTTGTTGTGGTCCAGGCACATCGCGAAGTTTGGGGGTGTGCTGTGGGTGGAGCTGCGCGGAAGCGCGGCCATTCATCAGCGGCTCGGAGCGCGTTAGCGATGCGCTGATACTGCAGCGTTTGGAGCACGCTGCCTGGGGATGCGGTGGAGGCACCGTCCCTGGAGGCGTGTAAGGAAAGGGAAGGTGTGATACTTAGGGACGAGCTTTAATGGGCAGTAATGGTGGTGGGTGGACGGCGGGACAGGGTGATCTTTGAGGTCTTTTCCATCCTTAGCGATTCAGCGAGCTTTCAAATTGTAGAGGTATCCCGGCAAACAGCACCGAACTCCTCCAAAAGCAGTTGTCTTTAACGCCTGTTCTCCCTGCTGCTGCTGCCAGGGGCAGGAGGCTGAAGGGTGAGGAAATGGGGCAGGTTTTGTTGTTGTAGGTGTTACAGTACATCCTGTGATGTTGCGGTGTGGTTAGTGGGTGAAGGAAGGTGTGTGAGTCCTTCCCAGCTTGGGAAGGTTAAACTTTGGGTTGTTTTGGAAACATCTGTTAGTCTAAATAGAAACTTGCCTTTGAGATAAACCAGAAATGACAGAATTTGATGGTAAACGCGTCTCAGTCCCAGGATGGTCAAAACAAGAGGCAGACAACTGGTTTGTAGGGTGCTGGTTGGGGTTACCTGGAGCTGGGGAGAAAAGAGGTCACAGCTCTGCCTGGAGTCGGGGCAGGCACTTGAGCCTTGCACCAACCATGCCCAGAGGGGAGAGCCAAACCTGGCTCTGATGACAACGATTGCTTTCTGAATGAAATGTAGATTAGAAATATATATATTTTTGTCAATCATTCATTTTCCTTTTCTTTGCGTGTGTGTGATTCGGAAACTGCTCTGTGTGCCTCTCAGTGATAGCCCAGCATCTGTGCCCTGCTCAGCACTGAGCGGGGAGATCCCTCGTGGGTCAGGATTCCGTGCGTAGGAAAGGAGTGTTTAAATTAGAATACGTGACTTCTCTGCTGATGAAAAATCTCACTGCGGGGATGGCAGCTGTCATGCAACAGGAGGCACGTGGCACTGGAGCAGACAGCGGAGGAGCGTGAAGATGAGGTTGCAAGCACACGTCTAACTCTGGTTCTCCTCCTCTTCCCAGTGTGTGGTGCCCAGTTGGGTGATCTTAGCCTGGAAGTGTGTACGTTTTACTGCCTGGTCTATTTCGTGTAACATTTACAAGGCTGAAAAAACAGGAAGTTTACAATAAATGAGTCAGTCATCTGCGAGCACAAACAGAGAAAATAGGTGTTCTGACCTTGCAGTTGGTGGACAGCAAGGGACTGGGATGTGAAACAGAGGTCAAATAAGCTGTGCACATGTTCTGCCGTTAAACTGAGGTTTATAGACTCGCAGGTCCACAAGCGATATTTTCTTTTTCTTTTGTGAGCTGTAAGTTTGAGTAGTTTCCCACGAAGTACAAAAATGGGGAACGTTTATGAATTTGCTTAATTGGAATAGCAGTATTTGATATTGCTGGCGTGGGATTTCTTGGTCCTTCGCTTTTCCTGAGAGTGAGGAACTGAAGAACTTTTATGGGGAAGAGAAAGGAAAAAAAAACAAAAAACTTTGTGCCCTTTTTTGGTATTACGTTTGAGGAAAAGAAATACCTCGACAGTTGCTTGTTTTGGGGCGGAGAGAGGAAGAATCTGCTGCTGTGTGTCTTTCAGAGCTGTCAAACGCGTGAAAGAGCTCTGTCAACATGCGCTGCTTTTAAGACTGTTTTCATCTTACATCTGTGCCTTAATTCTGATGAAACTGGCAATGAACTCCTGCGCAGTTAATAAATGCTGCTTTATTACTGCTTGGTCTGAGAGCACAGAATGAATAAGTGGGGTTATAGGAATGGTGGTAGCGTGTTCTTGCATAAAACTCGTGTTGCCAGAACACAATCGTTCTTGGCTGTATTGCTGAAGTTTCCACAAATAGAATTCATGCTTTTTGGGGTGGCTCGCTTAGAGGGATCAGAAGTAAGGCAGGCTGTGTGGGGGTATGGTGGTGTGTCCCCATGCAGCACAAGTTCCCCATGCCATCTTCATGAGGGAAGGGCACCGGCTGTATCTGTCACGTGGCATTTCCTTTAAGGCAAGATGTTTGGGTTTCCTTTCTCCCCGTGAGAGGGAGGGACGCTTCTGTAGAGGTTTTGGGCTGTGGCCTTTTGTTTTTGTACTCTTTGGTTGGTGACCTGTGCCAGCTGCTGCCCGAGCCAGGCACTGGAGCTCATGTTCCCATACGCTTATTTACAAATTGTTCTTTTTTCAGTTCCTTGTTCGACTCTTGGCTCCTGTAAAAAGTCTCTCTCAGAATCCGAAGCCCTGTGTAACCAATGGCCGTGAAACAGTGAGGTATTTCCATGAGGTTGATGAAATTAATGATTTTGGTAGTGCTTTGGAGCTGGGCCGGTCCCACAGTCGGGAGGAGCTGTGGCTTTC
The DNA here is from genome assembly GCA_036925125.1 of Oreortyx pictus. Taxonomy (NCBI): domain Eukaryota; kingdom Metazoa; phylum Chordata; class Aves; order Galliformes; family Odontophoridae; genus Oreortyx; species Oreortyx pictus. The sequence goes on from JAUPFR010000015.1 coordinate 5,337,674, forward strand.
TGTTAGCCACGCTCAGGGCAAGCAGGAGTGACCCTAAATGGAACCGCTGGCTGTTGACCCCGTGCTATCAGCTCAGGGTCGTTTCTTTTCAAACATTAACTTGGCCCTGAGGTAAATCCTCAGGCACAGTTTGGTGAGTGAATGCTTGCGATGTCAGATTGGCATTTGCCATAGCAGCCAAGTGTGAAGTGTTGAGATCGGTTACAGAGTGAATAAAAGCAGCTTCTTCCACAAAGCTGGCGTGGGCAGAGGTTGGGCTTTTTCTTCCTAGAGAGGATTTGTGAGGGAGGACAGAGTGGATTCAGAGTGAAAGCTCTGACATCCCAAATGTTGGTGCATTTTAGATTGGCAAGGTCTGTTTTCAACACTGCCCCTCTGGGGTGAGAGTCGGGCAGGGTTACTCACTACCGAGACATAAAATAAAAGAGGACAGGTTCTCTCTTACGCGTCTCTTGTCATAGATTTTGTTGCAAGCCACTAATCTTCTCTCTTTAAAGTGGTACTGCCTTAGTCGTCTGAAAGATGCCCTCCTGCCTGCTGGGATGCTGCTGCTGGATGAGCGAGTGGCTGCTGCTGTGCTGAACACACGGCCTGCTCCTTGTCAGGGTATGGAAGCTGATGCTGCTCGTGGCAGAGAACCGCCGTCCGCTTCGGGCGGTGATTCAGTGCCACGTCCCTGAGTCGGAATTAATACGATCCTTTTAATGGCGTGAAACGGGATTATGTTTTTCACAATGAGGTTAATCTTTCCACTCATTGTGATGGGACTCCGGGCTCCCTCTTTATGGACAGTCAGATCACAGCGCAATTAAATCGCAATTAAAGTCTCATTATGAGCAGTATTTCAGCAGTGTTGCAAAATGAGATGTTAACACCATCCCGCGTGTTGTTTCAGCTTATTTTTTAAGACAGTTACAACTTCTGCACGAGTGAATTACCGAGCTGCCGTTGTGAGATTTCAGGTTCATCTCCCGTGTGTCTTGTTAGAAATTTCACTTTAACCTCTGAAGAGGTTTGGAAACCAACCCGTCTGTAGCTCGTTGTATTGCTGTGCTTGGGACTGTGGTCTTGTCCTGATCCTTCAGGAACCTTCTGACCATTTCTGTTTCAGCGCTGCTCAGTTTGAAGGAAGCTGAGGAGATGCTGCTGCCTCAAAGGCGTTTCCTGTCGAATTAGCAATGGCTGAGCTGCGGGCAAGGGCAGCAGCCTTAGGACCTCTTATTTACATTCTTTAGTGGTTGGGAGTTCTTTCAGATCTTCTTCCCCCCATCGTGTTCCCTCACTTCGATTGGAGCCCATAAATCAAAGCGTGTGGGTTTTTTGATCTTTGTGGGTGTAAGTGACCTTACATTTCTTGATGGAAAGCACGGGATAGTGGTTCTGTATTGCACAAGTGCCATGCGTTCAGAGAAGCAGCCTGAAGAATTCCGTGTGTGTTAGCTGGGTGCTGGGGTCAGCTCCCTCCAGCTCCAGGTACCAACTCCTGCAGCAGCAAAATCCCGACCCTCTGGCTCCATGTTCCTGCAGAATTTTTCTCTAACTCAGATACAGGATTTCATTTTATTTATTTATTTTTTGCCTGTTAGGAACTGCATGTTCAGTGACCTTTTTGCACCCAAGGCACAGGGATGCAACATCCTCTCTGCGTCAGATGAAGATCGCTGGAGGCACTGCCTGTGGGACAGCGGCAGCAGCTCAGCACTGAGTGACAGCACTGCTGAGAGGGCAGGAGCAGCTCCTGAGGAACGCTGGAGCTTTTTGCTCCACCTCGAGAGCCACGCATGAAACGCATGCCCTGCATTAAGTGTGGGGTTCTCTGCAGGGAGACAGTGTTGGGGAACAGACCTCAGCCGGAGTTTGTTTTCTGCTGATCTGAGGGAGAGCTGTGGCAGAAGCTGCCTCATTCCAGAGCATCTTGGCAGCCTTTGCCCTGGGTTGATATGTTGGCAAGCTTGGATTATTTATTATTATTATTGTATTTTATTTTTCATGTCTCAGTTAATCCAGACCGGACAGGTGGGCCAGTATCCCTCCTGGCCCCATCAGAGTGGCATGGCTCAGGAAAGCTGGGGCATTTTTGCCCACCTTCACTTTCCAAAGGTCAGACACTCCGTCCATCCTTCATCCCCTGGCATTTCCCACGGTTTCTGGAGCTGCTGCAGGCTGCAACGATGGCACCGTTCTCTGCTAATTCCGGGTTCTGCCTTCAGCATCGCTTGTGCTGAAGTACTTTAAACCTACATATGTATTTTTAATTGCCCCTAGAAAACCTTCCAGAAGCAAAGCAGATTTTTTTTTTTTTTTCTTCAGGTCCTGGTGATTTGGTTACATTTTTGCAGACTTGGCTTTTGGCTGAGAACAGTTCCTATTTTTGTATTGCAGAGGGTTTGTATCATAACTTAAAAGAAAAACAAACAAATGTTTTTTTGTTTTTTTTTTACATGTTTAATTTTCATTGGGTGTCCTCTTGAGATTTAACAGTGTTGCTTGGTACACGGTTCGTGAATAACACAAGGGGTCCTGCAATTGTGGATGAAACATAACAAAACCCCCAAAGCAAACAAACAAGGGAGGCTGACTTGCAAAGTGGAGCAGATGCTCACAGTAGCGTTGCATTTGAATAAGGAATAGGCTTTGCATGGTTTGCTAATCCTTGCCGAAAGAGTCCATTGTCTTGGACTATACATCTGTAATTTTGGAAAATCGGTGCCTCGTTACAATTAGGTTGGGAAGAGCCCAGACTTTTCTTTCTTCATATCCTTAAATTACAGCAGCTTTTTTTTTTTTTTTTTTTTTTGAAGGGGAAAACCTCAGCTCTGGGTTTCTTTTTCACTCAGTTATTAACAAAAAGCCTTTGAAAAAGAGGCTGCCTTAAATCCAGCCACTCCTTCAACACAAACAAAGCTGTGCAGATATTGTGTGCTTTCAAAAAAAAAAAATAATAATAACTTTCATGTTCAGCTCCTCTTATTGCTGCGGTGAGGATCCTACGCAGAGCGGATATTAGCCCTAACTGATGACAGACACAGATGCCTTGATTTGTTTTTCTTTATTTCGAGGGCGACGCGTAAGCAAAAGATGGGTAAGCAGCCTCCAAACAGGTTAAACTGGAAAGGTAAGAACCTGGGCTTCAGGGTAACTGAGAGGATCTTTCTTAAAAATAGTGGGAATATGTAAAGGAACAGTCAGTCCTCTGTTTCCAGAGGTGTGTGTGCAGCTCCCAGTTAGCGAGGCAGGGAAGCAGGAGGAACTCCTGGGGGTTGGACCTCCGTGGACATTTCTCTGGTGGTTTGCTGGAAACTGGAGAGAGGCAGAGAGAACTGCTGAGCAGGGAGGGATGCCCAAGCGTTGGGTTCAGGAGCGACTTCCCTGCTCCCTTCTGGATTTGTTACCACAGCAGTCTCCTGCCTCTAAATGGGAGATGGGTACTGGGAGAGGATCTGCTGTGCAGCAGCGTGTCCCTTAATAGCAGAGGCAGCAAAGCTTTCTGCAGGACTGGAGAAGCATGTTTCCAGCTGATTACAGACCGTTCTCTCCCAGGGCAGTCTGGGCAAACATCATTTTGTTCCGCTCACCCCAAATGCCCGCATCGATGTGGAATCTGGGATGCAGCGTTGCTGTGTGATCCCCACGAGGATGCGGTGCCTGAAATAGCTTACACTGCCCCGGGCTGCTGCTGGAGGACAGCCTGCATGGGGACAGCCAGAGCCGTGTGGCACAGTGTGCCCTTGGTTGGCTGGTGGCTGGCAGGCGTGGGGAAAAGCTGTGCTCTGGCTGCATTTGGGGACGTGGTTGTCCCCCCACCGAGCATCCCCTGTGCGGTGTTGGAGCTGCAGGGCTCTGGCAGCCTGCGGTGCCACTCCAGCATTGTTCTCCTTTATCCTCAGGGCAAGAGGGGCTGGTTTCATGCACAACAAAGAGTCGAGTCCTTCTCTGTCTCTGGTATTCATTTTTCCTTAAACAATGAAGTGACTAATATAGAATGTTGTCTTAATTTGCACTGATCTGTGGTTGAAATGAATGGCAGCAGTGTGACTGCACTGAGCACGTCCTCTGGCTCTGCTGGATGAGCAGTGGAGCGCTCCGCAGCGGTTATGTTCAAAGTAAATCACCACTTGCTTGTTTATCAGGAACTTGGCTATTTCTTTTAATCTTCTTTTTAATTGGATTATCTTCTGCTCATATCCCGTCAATTTCTGTGTGTTAATTCTATGTGCAGATAGCAGTGGTTTGTCAACTCCTGTATGGTCCGTGCTGTGGGTTCCTCCCTGTCCCCTGCCACCTGCTGCTATTCAATCAGGCTGCTTCCGAATGGAGACCCGCACTGAAAAGAAGTATGGGCTGGCTGAGAGTATTGATCGCTGACCCAAATTCACATGGAGGTGTTCTGGCCTGGACCAATCAATCCTTGCCGTGGCTGGAGGCTGTGAGTGCAGGGAGCAAGGCTGCTCGGCCCCATAGCTGCCTGCTGCAGGAGACACGGCAGGAAAACCCGGGCAGAGGGTGAGGACAAGCAGGGCTGTGCTGGTCCAAGGGTTATGTGTAGGGGAAAGTTTTCTATCTGCGCCCAGCCAAACAGGAGGAGCCTGTGATAACATTGTGCATCACCTATCAAAATGATTAGAATTCCTGGGTGAGGCTGCTAGGACACGTGAGCTGTGTGTGTTTATATAGATCTCTTTAATTTCTTGCACTGTGGCATTCCTGTTGTCAAATGCTGCTTCAGTAAGGAGTTCTGGGATCTTTTCTGTCTCTTTTTTTTTTCTTTCTTTTCTCTTTTTAGTGGAAACTTATCCTATGACAGCAGCAGCTCAGGCTGTCAAGCAGCCAGGGCTGTAAAATTCATAATAAATGGCAAAACTTTGCAGTGGAACAGCTATTTGAAAGCTGAAAAGGAGCAGCATAAAACCACCATTGCAACGGCCCCAGACAGTTCCCATGCCCATTCCCTTCTCGTGGGATGCACGAGCAGCATCTGAACCTGGTGAAAAACATTCATGTTCTGCTGCACGCTGTTCCCTTGGTGAGGGTGAGTTAGTGACGCCTGAATAAGTCCTTGCAGGAATATGGGGTACGTGTGTTTGTTAGCTGTCAGTGGGGCAGGACCCCAACTCCCTGCCCGTGCTATGGGGTGGCTGCTGCTACGACCTTTGGTTGGTTCCCATGAGTCATTCTGGGAGGGAAAACGGGAGCATTGCTCCAAGGGTTATCTGAGGAAGGTGCCTGGTTCCGCCCTGCTGGCAGCTCTCTGGCCCTTAAAAGGCAGCACAGTTGGTTGAGCTCCCTCCTTCCAAAGGCAGGTGAAAGTTACACTTTAACAGATGGTGACTGGTTTTATGAGAGTGGCAGGAGAAATGAAGAGCTGGGTGAATTATGGCAATCTTTCAAGCCCGGTGGAGCTGGAAGCTGCTGTCCTGGCAGTGCACTCACCCATGGAGCTGTCCCTGCCTGGATATGGGGTAGGAGAGATAGGCTAGGGGAGCTATAAAGTCTCAAAGTATTGCCAGATTGTGTGCCGGCCAAGTATTGCAAAGCTGAGTTTTTATCTGCCTAAGAGATGACCTGGGGACTATCCAAAGTGGCTTTTCCATTTAGCTGTTTCCTGCTCCCAGTTTTCCAGTTGTTAGTTGAACACGTATCAGGTTTTCCAGCAGCTGAAGCGGTCTTTGTGTAGTTCTGAGCTGGGATGGGGGAGCTCGGTTGCATCACTGAGTGGTAAGCATGAATTAGGATCTGCAGAAGCTGTTGCACGGGAGAAAAGCCCCAGTGAAAATGAGAGGGCTGAGATTTAAGTGTGTGCTAGCACAGTAAGTACATCACGAAGGGCTTCTTCCCCCTGTCTCTCTGTAAAAGGTGCTCTAATCAGTGCTGAGGCTTGTCTGAACCAGTGTGCAAATTGCTGTTTGCTAGAAGCTGGGCACGTTGTCATGGTCTTTGAGAGCTCACTGATATTCAAAGGTTGTGGTGAATTAACCAAACCCTCTTTCACATCACTTTCGTTGGTGCATCTGCCGTTGTGGCGGCTGCCCTGATGGGATGGGATCTTGCCCCCGACTGCAAGTGCAAGGATTTTCCATGCTGCGTTGAATTGGCAGGGGAGGTTACATCTGCATTCTGCTTTGAGCCTTTTTCTGGAGATACTGGATGCAGAAATTCACCAGTTATTTCTGAGAACAGCCCGGCATTTTGCTGCCTGCAGATCCTTCCTCCCTCCAGCTCTGGTGGAGTGCTCTCATAGGAGGCTTTAAAACATTCCCTTAAAAGTTTAGGGACTTTTTATCCGCCTTACATGCTTTACTGACAAATGGTGTATTGATTGCAGATGGAGGCACAATTCACTGTAACAGGCAACAGCCACACTGTGGGCTTTTGTGAACTTGCTGCTGTTCTGCTCTGATTTTTGGAGACGTCAAGCATCTTCTTGGGCACCTCTGTGCTGTGCTGAGCCTGCTCCCCTCCCAGCCGCTCTGCAGAGCCTTCTGCCCGCTGCTGAATGCCAGCAGCAGTCAGAACAGCAGCACGAGTCGTGGAGAATGTTCATTGTCTCAGTCCCCAAAATGCAGGAGAGACCTCAGCATCGTTGTGCGTTGCAGTGGATCACCTTTGGAGGACTTTTTGCCATAAGAATATTGTCCCAAGCTCAAGCTGAACACCTGGGTGCTCTGAACCTGAGCACTCCTGATTGTATTTCATGTACTTCAAAGCTTCAGGTGAGATTTAAGTTGTACTGCTTACAGGGAGTATTTCTAGGTTCCTCATTCTTAGGTAAATGGGAAATGTTCACGTGTGTTGGCACCTGCTCACCGAGGTGCCTGAACCAATGGGTAAAAAATACAGGGTGATGTTGGCAGTGCTTTCCTCTGCTCTCAACTCTACATTTCATCCTCACAAGTAAAATCAAACGGCAGTGATGTTTCAAAGTCTTCCTGAATGGCAAAATTATAAAGATTTCTTTCCTAAGAAGACTGGAAGCAGGAGCTGAAGCATCGCATGCAGCCGCTCCAGTAGGAACTTGTTTAACTTGTCTACATCTCTCTTTTGCTGCAGAAGCTCTATTGAAAATGACAAATTGCTTAAAGCAGTTTCCATGTTGGTCTTTAAAAAATTCAGTTTCTTTCCATCCAGAACACGTGGAAGGCATTTGTGCACTTGACTGAATGTTTCTCTGTCCCGAGGCTTACACTTAGTGGTTTTTTGCCTTCATGTAATTTTCACACGCAGCTGCTTGGGTTTGTTTTCTTCAACTTCCCATTGGATGAGGATTCATTTTATTTTTTTTTTTCAGCGCCTCAGCTTGGACGTGAAAGATCAACTATCTCCCTGCTGAAGTCAGTGGGGACCACAGGAAAAGCAGCACAGGAACACTGCAAAGCTTTGGCTTTTTGGAATTGCCATTCTGAGTGTTATAAATCCATAATTCAGGCTGGAAAAAACAGTGTCTGCAGCCACGCTGCTGTAATGTCCTTTGAAACAGTGCAGTGCTCTGAGTGGTGTTAATGCTTTGCAAAATGACAATTTTTGCTTAAACGTTTTCAATTACTTCCATGCAGCCGATGCTTTACCAGAAGGAGCCGTCTGCGAAGGGCAGGTGCTGTATGCGAAGCCATAGTGATAACTGCTGGAAGAGTCAGAATTGCTCAGTTGAAAAAAGCGGTTTGCTCTTATTTTAAAGAATGCCATGTGTGCACAGCCGACCACGAACCAAAGTCCTTTGGGTGGACCCGAGCTGTGATCCCGAGGGCACAGCCCCATCATCCCGCCTGGTCCTGATGCTGTGCCCCGCATGGCACCAGGTCGGTGTCACCCACTGCTCAGGAAGGATGCTGGCAGCAGTCAGGAGGCAATCTGAGGACAGTCCTGATGCTTTCTGTATCTTGGAGGCATGTCATATCCTGGCACTCCTATTTATACCCACTAGTTTTGTAATATATGTATGTATTTTAGAACCGCTGTGAGCCCATCATTTTTGGCAACGTTGAACTGTGTGATAAAGTGATTTTTTGGTAGTTACATTTTATTTTTGCTGTGGTTTTTTTTTTTTTTTTTTTTTTTTTTTTTTTTGCCTTTTCACTTTGTTTTTCTTCTGGTGATTTGGTTCAGGAAGTGAACTGGTTGCTGGAATGCTGTGGCTTTCTTTGCTGTAGGATGCATCACTGCCTCTCAGTGAGTTTCCTGTTACAGACTGTGGCAAATGCAACGTGTTTTAGAAGAGAGCATTGGGAATTGGCACCCACTGGTGACACAAACCTATCCCTGAGAGACTGTCCTCGTGCACTGTACACAGAGGCAGCTTGTGCCCAGAAGCGTGGAGGCTTTATGTTCCTTATTTATGGTGTTCCTTTCTTCCTTTCTTTTTTTAACATAAATTATGCCTTTGGCCCTTTGTGTTATGTGAAGAAATGTCTGATCTGTTTCTGAATCCTGATACCAAACAAAACATATTTGTTTTAATGGCTATTAAGCCTGTCTTACCGGCTATTGCATCCGTGGCTAACAAAATCAGTGCATCCCAAACACCCCGCAGATACCTCTTGCAAAACCAACTTCTCTCTTCTTGCGACACATTCGGGTCAATTTCTGCTTGTCCAAATTGTGCCGGACCAGGTTGCTGTTGTGTTCCCACAGTCTCATGCCTGTGGTTGATAATTAACCCATTTCTTTAATAACACCACCCTCTTTACTCTGGGAACCGTTTTTCTTCCCTGCACTCCAGTCTCTTCCCAGCAAAACGCTGCAGTTAATGTTCCACCAGTGGTGTGCTAATGAAGCCTTGTTACTTGTATGGGGGAAGTGAGCTCAGTGCATTTGTTTTAATGGTTCAGGGCAAGAGAATGCACCAATAAGTAGAGGTAAATGCCTTTAAAATATGTTCAGCAGGCGGGTGTAGGCACCTGGTCCTGGGGCCAAACAACTGGGAAAGCTTTGTTCACCTCAGTTCATTTTGTTTTGTGTTTTGGTCTAATTTTTAGCATATGTGGGCCCGAATTCATGTTGAGGCCATCGATCTGTGCAGAGTTGAGGCAGATGTTCCTGCCTCTCTTTCTCGGGCCGCATAAGCCAACATAAAAGCAGTGTATTGTACCGATTTACATTTGGTGGGATATGTCCTGACATGTCCAAAGCTTCTGACTTTTAAGGTGCTGTATGAGCAACTGCTTTATTATGGAGCCCTGGGGACAAGGCCTGGTGTAAAACAAAGTCATGCAGGTAAAAACAGAATATATGTCTGTGTACAGCAACTGAGCGAGCCCAGATATTCCAATTCTGCTCTGTTTCATCTCCAGTGCTGCAGCCCCATGCCTGGCCTCCACCAAGGCTGGAGCTGCTACGAGGGCTGCACATCGCTCATGGGAGGAGGCTGAGAGCAGCAGCTCCTCATCTGTCTGCTCAAAGATACTGCCTCATCCTTCTCTCCCGTGCTGCTCTTATTTAGGTCAGCTGCCTGTTGCGTACCTTAAGTTCCCTTTGTGGATTTTTATTTTTTTAAATTTGCCATTTCTGTTTTCTCTGCCTGGTGTGTTCCTTTGTTCAGGGACGAGGTGTTTTTCAGTAGGAGGAGGAAATCAGCTGTAAAACTTCCATTAACCCTAGCAGTGCATTCCTGCTAACTGTGAAAATACTGCAGCTTTTAAGTTTACTACAGCTCTTTTATGGGACTCAGAGCTTCAGACGTTCTGACACTACACGTGAGCTGTCGCAGAACTCGCTGTGTGCTTTGTGAACCCCAGGACAGTGAAGTTGGACATATGTGTGAATAACTGTGAACGCTGTGTTAGATAAATGAAGCCACAAAAACCTGCAGAGGTTGCTCAGCTGTTTTTGGGACTGATGTATTTTTTAATTTTTTTTTTTTTTTCAAAGAATCTTATTTCTAATTCTAGATAATGAGATTTTTAAGTACATAGCAAGCCTTTGGAAATGAGGAGCTCTAATGAGTCAGATTGAGAGGTTTATTACGTAGGATGTTGTGTGCTACATGGTAAAAATCCATCAGTCTGTGGTCAGGGATAGATCCCTGGATGACTGGAATCTTTGGTTTTGGGAAGGAGTGTAGGGTATGGTGCCAGTTAGCTATCTTTGGGCTGATGCTTTATTTTTCTTCAATGCTCCTCTAATTCCTTCCATGGGTACTGAGTTAGTTCTTGGACTCACCGCACTGCAGACGGGGCAGATGTTGAGCAATCAGCAGTGCACTGGAGCTGATTTCACTGCCAGTTTGTGATTCCTACCGTCTGGATCCCATACCAACCAATTAAACCCCACACTTACTACAGCCTCTGTGGCTTGGAAGTGAAGTGTTCCTGCATTTAACTCATAGTTTTACAAAACGTTGGCTTAGGCTGGAAGCTTGCAGAGTTGGAGTTTTGTGTTTCCTCGTGTGTGCTCAAGGTGGGGAAGGTGAACAAGGGCACGTGGAGAGTTGCGTGCTGTGAAGTGGAAGAAGTGCCTGCTTGAATCTGAGAGCATGCAGGAACCTGCAATCATCTCCTAAAGTTTTCATGAATTTCCACAGTATCCAATGTACCAAGTTGCTGCCGACAGGAATGGTCTCTGCTGCATCTTGTTCCTGAGAAAACAGCAAGTGCTCCGCGATCCTCCTTGCGTGAGCCTGCTCCTTTCCTTCAGCTCTTCGCTCAGGGATTTTTCTCCTCTCTTGGTGGGGTTTCTGCCTTGCTTGTGGGCCATTTTGGGAAGGCTTCTGGGCAAAGACGAGGTCCCAAAGGGGAGGAGGCTGAGATGGGAGAAGAATGTGACCCTCTGAGCCGTTACTGGTGGCTGCGCTATTTTAAAATCAAACTTAATTTTTAGCTCTTCATAAACAAATCTTTGTGCCAACTTTTTTATATAGATCTGAAGTGAGTTGTAGTGGTAGCTGCTGTGTACTCCATGGCTGCTGCAGAGAGAAAAGCTGAGTTTTCCTCCCCAAAATGCCTCTGGAGAGGTGCCTTGTGGAAGGACAGCCCTTCCAGCTCCTCTGAACATGGGCTGATGCCTTCTTTATTCGGTGGTAAATACACCCTAATGGATGTAGCGTGGTATCTCAGATGCTGGACGTGTTGCAGCTGCTGTGGGATCTGGTTTCCTTCATCCCATGGCCCAGTGGACTGTGTTTGCCCCCAAACTTGTATATTTGACCTGGAAGTGCAGCGTGCAGCATGGCAGGGGAACAGCAAGGATCCCATCCCTCCAGACGGGGTTAGTGATGCTTACTGTTAGGACATTAGAGTCTTGTTGGCTTTAACTTGGGAAAGCAGGGGGAAAGCCACACACACTGCTGTGAAAATTCATACTTAGTAACAAGTAAACAAGGAAGAGAGCAGTCTGCCTGACTCAGGAAATTCCCTCCAGACCTCGCGGGGAGGAGGAGCTTTGCATTTTTCTTGTCCCGTGTTTATTTTTAGTCTCGCCTCTAACACTGCTGATAGTGCCATTACAGCCCTACAGATTAAAGTCCCAGCATGGGGTGGAGTTGAAAGAAAGATGCTGCGAAGCAGTCAGTACAGTCAGTACCCCTAGGACTGTGTGGCTATGTCATGCTACGGGCAATTAATTTTGCCCATTATTTGCCTGCCTGGGTGCAGCTCCATGTCACGGCTGTGTGGAAGTCTTTGATTCCACCGCTCGCCTTTTCTTGTCAGGGGGTGTCTGCAGGGATGGATGACTTCAAAGTGCCATGTTTATGATAATATTTTGGGTGTTACTTCTGTGTGGTGTTGATGAGGGCAGGCTTGCTGGCAGCACCGATCTCCGAGACTCAATGATTTACCAAGGAGGAGGCAGATTTTTCATTTTTTTTCTTTCTTTTTTCTTTTTTCCAGAGCTGGCAGAGTCAGCAGAGGTCCTGAAGTATTTGGTCCTGAAGTCATGTCATGGCTGTAGAGTTAGTCAAAGCCTCCTGAGTCGACAGAGGATGTTATTCAGGACTTGAAAACTGCAGTTTCTGTTAGCGGACACCGTGCTGACTGCCTTATGCTGTAGATGTTTCAGAGGAAATGTTTTTATCAGAAATAGTCAAATCTAAGGACGTTTGTCTTTGGCACGATCCCCCTAAGGGAGGCCTTGGAGGCTGGGAAATGTCCCCCTTCTTGGGCAGGATGAGGCCCACCACTGGGACAAGGTAGTACTGGAACCACACCAGGCTGTCTGACTGCCTCACCTTGGGTAGATGCCCACCCTTGGTGGATGTGGTGTAGTCAAAACGAGATTGTGAGGAGGGCAAAGAACTTGCTGATCCTCAGCAGTATCATGCTGACCTGTGCCTTGGTATATGTTAATCATCCTTGTGAATCTTTCTCTCTTCTCTGTTAATTTTAGTTCTGATTCAGGTAAGGGTGAGGGGGAAGGGTGTGCAGGAGATTCCTACCAGCACGTTGTTTTTGGCATTTTAATTGGTGGAAAGAAACAGTTAACGGAGCTGATGGGAATGAGGAGCTTGTCTGTGTGTAGGGGCAGCCCTGCTGCTGCCCTGTGTTGGGCCAAAATAGGACAGTGCTGTTGGGCACTGGGGGAAGGCTGGGCTAACACCAGGAACTTGAAGGACTTGTTCGAAGACAAGACCTACTGCTTTGCTCTTTGGGGTTTTTCAGTAGCCTTGTGCCAGATTCAGGTGCTAAGAGAGCAACTCTTGTTGGCAAGCATCGGCCTTCTGTGATCAACCTCCTTAGAGCTGAATGCCCTGCAACAAACATTTTTTCAGATGGATGGGCTGTTGGGTTTAAACAAAGCAAAGTCTTTGGGGAGCGGTGCCTGGCAGAGCCTGTGATAGTGCAGAAAGGTTCTCAGCTAAAATGCAACTGAAGAACAACTTAAAAATACAGCGGTATGAACAGGAGCAGTTATGGAAACCACAGAGATCTGTTTCTGTACTTGGGAATCGTGGATCAAAGTGTGTTGTTACAAGAAAATCCAGATGACAAGTTTTATTCACTCTCTGTTATTCATGCAGTGAATACCTCTTCAGGCTCTGTAGAAATATGTCCTTTTCTAGACTTAGAATGAGTAGACCAACACTATATGTTTATACCAAATGCTGGAGGATTTACGGGTAACTACTTTGTGGTTTGAAGAAACAATACGAGCAATGTATTATAAACAATTCCCTTTTTATATTTGGCCTGCATTTGGCCTAAGATTAAAAACAAGAATTTATGGGCTTAAAAAAAGAATCTTTCCAATGCTGAAAGCAAAAAGAAGGATCTATAATGAGGTTTTACAATGTCTATTATTTTTAAAGCAATTTTTTTTTTAATTTCCTTAATATATTTTCCATGTAAAAGTATGTTTTGGTTTTTTTTTTTTTTTCCACTTCAAATAGCATTCTGTTGGTTGCATTTACCAGCAAGCAGCTAGGGGATTTTAGTGCTTTAACCACACAGCAGCTGCTAATTAAAAATATATAATTCTACCCTGATTAGCTTTTAATGATTCTAATCCCCTTATATTTGATTATTACCACAGCGTGGTAACCTCAGCCACCTTCTGTTTCGTTGTGGAGCCCGTAAGTGACAAAACTAGTTGTTAGGAGCTGATAACTGGCTCCTGAAGGATTGCTTCCCAAACAGGGGAACGTGGATGGAGGAGGACGTGCCGTTCCCACGTGTCGCGGGGCTCTTTGGAGCCGCCTGCCTTGAGTTTGTTGTTTCTGCTCAGTTGCCATCGTCTCACCAGGGGCAGGCTCGGCTGCTGTGCAGGGAGGCGGAATGAGATGGTAAATGTGAAGATCTACAGGAGCCAATTGGGATTGCGAGTCCCGGTTGGGAACCAGACCCACTGTGTGTGTCCAGTTGTGGGCAAGCAGTGTATTTTATCCTGATGGGAGAAATTTTTCTTCATTATTACTTCAGTTGTGATAAGTTTTTTTTTTTTTTTCTCTTGTTGTGCTTTTCACACTTGGGATTGCTTTGCTTTCGTCCTATGCCCATCTGCTTAACCTTCGCCAGTTTTTCTTGGGGTATTTCATAGCTCTTGATAGCAAGGAACGGCATGCAGCACCTGAGTACTTGGGAAATGACACTGTAGGACAGAGCAGCAATAAATATCTGCTGCTGGAGAGCAGTTTGGAAACCCTGAGTTCAGGACTGCGGCAAGAGGGAAAAAATTACTCCAGAGACGTGAAAAGATGCCACGTCAAACGCCTTGTCAGAGGGCTGCCCTGGTCTGGAAGTGCAGCTTCTTTGTGTTGCTCATCTCTGGCTTGGGGATCTGGCATTAATGGAAGAGCCAAAAGGCCAATTTTATTATACAGAGCAGATAACAGAACCTGTCTTAAAGAGAAAAAACAAACCTCCTGGAGCATGAAAAAGTGACTGCAACAGAATGTTTGTTAGCGAAACGCCTGGCTGCTCTTTGTCCCAGAGCAGGGTGCGGAGCTTGGCCACGGAGGAGCACGTGGCCGGCTGCTGCTCTTGCAGAAGCTCCAGCGTTTGTCGTGCTGCCATGAGTTAGTGTTAAAATTGGCTCGGCTGCTTGGGCCTGGAGATGCTGGCTGCCCTCAGCACTTGGATGGGTCATCTGCAGCGTTGATGGATGGGAGGTGGGATCCCATCGGCACGTCAGGTGTCAGTGTTCTGCCCGGCTGAGCCGCGGGATGTCCGCTCCTGTTGGCAACCTTTGTGCTTTGAAGAGATCATAGAGTGGAGAAACAGGACTTTTAAGGAAAAAAACAAACAAACAAAAAAAAACATTATTCTCTTCAATTTTTTTTTAATTGATTAGGATTGACACCAGCTTTTAGTGTATTATTTCTAAGAGTATGTAGTTGAAGGTTTCCACATGGAGATGTTCCCTTCCAGTTTCATTCCTCTGCGCAGGGACGTTTGCATCCAAATAAAAGGGAAGGTTTTCAGTTTGTAGACAGTTGATAGCTATTCTTTGGGCTGCGTCCGCTAATATAATGCTTGTTATTTTTAAAGCTCTTGTGGTTGGCGAGGAAGTGGAGCTATGGATTAAGCTCCAAGAAATGCAGCTCTGAAGGATGAGCTCTGGTCTGAGCGTTGCTGTCAGCTTGTGCTGGGGCAGAAGAGAAAATGTCAGTGAGTAACTTCGCTTTAGACTCTGTCTGGGCTGTGAGGTGGCTGTGCAATAAAGACGGAGCAATTGAGATTTATGATTCTCCACGGTGAAGAGGCAACTTGCATTGCTGTGACATCTTGTATCTCAGAAGAAGTTAATCACCGCTTTTTCTGTGTTGCTGGGTTACACTGCTTTGAGAAAAAACAGAAACTGCTATGAGCAGTATGAATAGCTGAAACCACAAGTCCCACTGAGATTACAGCCAGCTCCTCCTAAAGGAAACGGATTCAACCACCAACATAGTTTTTCATTAGATGATTTTTTTCTGAGCGAACAAAATACCCCTATTGTGGCATAATTGTTTGGCTTTTGGAGATACAGGCTGAGTTGCAACTGCATTCCTGTTTTTTGTTGTTTTTTATAGAAATCCAACTTGGTGAGGAGGGGAGGGCAAAGAGACGTTTGTCCTTTTATTACGTTCTGTACCACGTTGAAGAATAAAGCAGCAGGTTTTAATTTTCAGGCTTTCTGTGCTTTTTGGCTCTGCAAAGAGGGGGAGGGGGCGAGCGGCAAAGTCTGTCTTGCGTTTCTGGACAAATCTAAATCTGATGGACAAAAGTTGAGGGTATCTGATTAAAACCTTTTGTTGCTGAGACAGAATGAGTTTACCATCTAGCAGGCTGGCTGATTCAAGAACAGTTTGTGCCTCAGATTCACTGGTTTGAACTGTTAGAAGTATTTACTTGCGGTTAATGGGGAAGTTAATCTTTTCGTTACAGCAATGTGATAACAGCTCAAAAATGAAGCTGAGATGAAAGCGGAGGAAAAAGCACCGCGGAAAATCCGTGGAAGTGGAGTCAGAACCCACAGATTTAATTTAAGCACTTAAAGATTTGTGGTACGCTGACCCTTCAAGCACCTCAGGAGCGCACCCAGTTCTTCAAGATGTGCAAAATGACGGCGCTATTGATAAAACTTAATTAAACAGGGGGTGGCTGCGTTGTGCATATTAATGCTTGTCAGCTGGAATTACTTCTGCATCTTAGCTGAAGGCCTCGACATGCTCGGACTATTCTTCCCTTACCCTTGTATTGACTGAGATTTATTGCTCGTCAACAAAAGCTGCTACTGTCTCTTGCAGATGAGCAAGTCAAGAGGCAGTGCTTATTCTGGGTTTTAAGAACTGCAGACAGTCGGGAATTTAAAAAATGATTGAAGACTCAGGAATCTCAAATGTGTGGTTATTGGAGTGTAGAGAAGTTATTCAGAAAGTATTAGGCTACCTACCCTCTGAGTGAAGATTTAAGATGCATCAAACTGGGCTAACACAATCGCTTTTAATCCTATGAATTTTGGTTGTGCTCTTGTCCTGGCTAAGCTAAATGTGGCAACCACACATTAGGGATTTTTTTTTTTCTAATTAGGATTGGCCTACAACACAGTCTGTGTTTCTTTGCAGGCTTTTCTCATGGGAATTGTCTGGCTGGCTTAGACCATGACCGCAGAATGTCAGACAATGCAACGATCGTCCCTCTCCCCCCACTTTATTTCCATCTCTCCTCACAAAGGCAGCACCCTGGAATGGTGGTTGTGGCCTGCTATCTTCTTTCTAGGGAGCTTGGACCTTGGACTTGTTGGTGGACTGCTTGCTAATATCAGATCTGGGCTGGAAAGTTTTCTGGATGAAGTTACGTGGTGTACAAGTTTCAGACGTCTTCAAAATGCCTTTGGAAATTAATAACAAATGAAGGGCACAAATGAAGCGTCTTGATCTTTTGCAAAAGCTGCTGAGCACCTCATGGCTGTTTCCAGTGAAACTTCAGCTTTATGGGCTCCTGAGCATGCCCTGCCTCGGGCTTCTCCAAGCCTGAAGGGTTTCTCTGCTCCAGAGATTGCTCTGGTCACCGATCCCATATGGATCTGCCTCCCAAGCACTGTCCTTGAATGCGTGCAAGACTTGTGCATCTGCTGTGTTAAAGAAGAAACAGATCACGTGCAGTCCTGCAGCTGCCGTGTGTGTTGGCTGAGAATCTCCTGTCATAGTATCTGGAATGTCACCACTTCTGAAGCTCTTTGTAACCTCCTTCCTTATAATCATACTCCTCCAACCCTCTGCTTGCTCAGCAGCCTCGCAGCTTCACTTCCAAACCTCCACCTTCATCCCTCACCTGTCCTCATTTAAGGCCTCTTTTGTGGCACAGCCTCATTAGAGATACGGAGCGGTAGGCTCTCCTGAAAATAAATAATGTCAAGGCATCACTCTTAATTTAAATGCTTTCATTTATCTGGCCTGCCCGCGACGTTTTATGAACCATCTAAACTTGCTTAGGCTGCAGCCAGAGTTTCAGCTGTGGAACCTGATAAACCAGTGTGTTCTGCAAAACTTTGTTGATAGGAAGATGCTCGGAGGGCTCCCGTGCGCTCTCACAGAGAGCTGGGTTGATGAGGAGCCGAGGTGAAACTCCACGAAGGATGGAAGCCATCCAGAGAGGACATACACTTCAAAGAGGATTCAAATCTAATTAATCTATCGTAAGGAAATGAGTATGTTTGAGTCATATTCAGCAAGAGGGAAAATAGCGCGAGAAACTGATACGAGTAAACTTTGTCCGAATCGCAGAGGAAATTAATACAGAAAGTTGATTAAAACTATCGAAAAAGCACCAAATCTGGAACTTTGTGGGGAAAAAAGAAGGACGAGTGTCATTGCCAAAAGCAAAGATGGACCTGTGAAAATCAATAGCATTAAAAAAAGAAGAATGAAAAGCAGTTAGAAGTGGATGCAACCTAAACTGTAACGGCAGGGCCACTGGGATTTTGGAAATCTTCTGCTGGTGTGCAGCTCAGCTCTAGCCAGCTTCATCTTGAGTGGGAAAGCTGGGTGAAGTGGAGCCAGCAGCGGTGCGGTGTCCCAAGGTCGGGGTGGGATAGCAGAGCTTGCTCCCATCCCCACGCTTGCAGCAGAAACAACGCGGGTGTTTATATAAAATAGAGCTCCCTGCAACTGTGCAGAAATGATAATGCCTCCAGCGCTGCTCGGAGTCTTCAGGCTTCTGGGCTTTGTTATGGCTTGGAGAAGCCAGTCTGATTTATTTGTTTTTACTAGTGTAATTGTGTGAGTGTGCGTGGTGTTGGGGGGGTGTTAACCATTGCAAAGCAAGCCGAGTTCTAGTCCTCTCTCACCCAGATTTTAAATAGAGGGATTTGCATAATGTATATTCATCTTTATGGGTTTTGAGGGCAGGAGATTTAAACCTGCTGTGCTTTGAGATGCAAACTGATCCCCCTGTATCAACACATGATCGCTGTTCTCTGAATTGAGCCCTATGCACGCATCAGCGGCACAGTCTGGAGCCAGCATCGGCGATGGCAGCTAGGTGGCAAAGCCAGGGCAGATCTGGAGGCAGGAGCTCTGGATCGACATGGAAAACTCCTGGTACACAGCTGTGTGCCAGGAGATGTCCGCACCTCCCATCACCCCCCGGCCTCAGGAAGCGTTAGGGCCAGGCTGTTTGCCCTGATAAGGAAATGTCAGCACCACCTTATGCAGATGTGTGTATATCTTATTTATTTTTACATATCTGACACGCACCCATATCTGAAATCTCCGTACTATTCCATGGGAACCAGCTTCAGTTTGCTGTGCGGTTTGCCCAGCTGCAGGTAACCAGGATGCGAATGCGCACAGGAACAAGAGGTGGTTCAGTGTGAATGGCTCTGAATGGCATCAGCTGTGGCAGATGTTTCGGGGAGGAAGAGTGCCTGATTTTTTTCTAGTTTTTGCCCTGTGAATATGTATTGCAGATTTTCTGTCGTAATGTAATGACGCCAACGCTCGCTATATCTGTAACTTTCCTTGACTTGAACTAGAACTTGTTCACCTGGGCTGTGGTTTTTCATTGCCATCCGTCTTTACCTGCTGAGATTTTCTTGTTGCCAAACCAGATTCTTCCAGGTGATACTCATCCATCTCACCCCTCAGAAATCTATGAGGTAATTTTGAGTATCCGCCAGTGTTGAAGAGAACTGGATTAGTCCCAGGCAATCCACAGTAATTTGCATGCTGATGAAGGTGGGATACTGTTTCTCACTCATTGTCGTGAGCTGAAATAATTGCTTTCCAACTGAGTGGTCTGACATGACTTTATAATTAATTTTGTAATTTGTGCAACATATACTTTCTAATGATATCAATTGCCAGCCACGACATGATGTTGTATTTATTAGCAGATTGTTGCTTTTAAATAAAAAACAGTATTTCCACTATTTGAGCACTGGATGATCCGTGACACCATGTTGCTCACACTGCAGAGTGGTATTTAATCGACTTAACATGGTTCACTCTGAAGTTGTTGGTTAGCCATGCAAATGCCACTCTGAAAAATAATCTGTAGTAGCTTGCAAGATCAGTGTAATTTTTGCATGAGAATTTTAGTGTTTTTAATGTTTGCAGGCCTGGTTTTGCCCCCATCCCGTGGACTATCGTGCTCTGGTCATGTTGTGAAGCAGAAGGATTTTCTGCTGTGTTGGGAGCTGCTGCTCAAAGCTGTTCTGGGGTCCGGTATTCATCCTCTTTCCCAAGAGGAAAAGGGTGAGGCAGAAGTGCCTTTTATGAAAACGTTGGTTCTACGCCATTTTGTTACACATCGGTGCAAGTTCCAGCAGCGATTTTGCTTGCAAAGCTTTTTACATTCAACCTATACAGTATGCAGAAACCAGTGGGAGCAGAGCTGCAGCTGCACTAACAGGAGAAACTGCTCCATGTAGATGGGGACCTTACGTGGTCGAAAGTTGAAGATGAAAATGCTGCAGGCTGTCCTGGCACAGGTAGGATTTTGCAGTGTGAGAAGCCACCTTGTAGGGTTGGAGCAGCTCATACCAGTTAGCAGGATGAGGATGGGGCAGGTGAATTTGGGGTGTTCAGTCCTGCTGCTGTCCCAATGAGCTGATGGAGTTAAGGTCATCTTCGGCCCTGGGGGAAGCTGGTTTTGGTTTTGTGCCTGCTGGAGCTTAAACCAGCGTCGTGGTTAAGGGTGTATTTGAGCTGTTTCACTCTGCAGAGATGCTGTTCCTGAGCTGGGATAGCATGGTATGGAGGAAGACTTCCATCAAAGGATTGCATTTCTGTTTTGCATTTCCCATCCTGTGTGGCTGCAAGCACCTCCCTGCTGACTTTTCCCTCACACAGCCACAATCGAGGGCTTGCTTGGGAAGGACCCGTATAGGCATGACCATGTTTTGTGGGAGCTGTAGATAATGGCACTCACATACTGCTCCTGAGTCACTGTCTCACCTCACCTTGATGTGCAAGGCAGCAGGAGCCAGCAGGGCTGTGCCTCTCCCCATGCTCACCACACAGCGATGTGTGTATGTGTCCCCTTGGTGCTGCTCAGCCCCGTGGAGTGCTGCAGCACAAGCCAAGTGGAAATGTCCTTGTGCATTAGGGCTTCCGGGGCTGCATTGACTTGCTGGTGATGTTCCAGTATACTGAGCTGACATGGTGTGCTTTGGGATAGCACAGGAGGGCACGCGTCACCAGGAGGCAATGGGCTGCAGAAATTCCACCTGTCTCAACTGCTGCTTTTGACACATGCAGGAGATGACACGCCGCTGATATACAGCCAAAGTACTGCTACTGGAAGAAGAAAGGCTTTTCATGTTTTCCTGCAGTGGCACAGACTCTTCTCTTGGTGTCCCTTGTACTCGTGTAGTGTACCTCTGTTTGCTGCCCTGAGCAGATTGGTGGGTTAGGGTAAAATTGCCTGTTCCTGAGCTTGCGTGTGGTTGCACACACAAACCATGTGACGTGAACGAGTCAGATAAAATGGACTGCTGCCTTTCTAGTTTGTGACAGTTTCAGTGTGCATAAGACGATCACCCGAGGGAGAGCTAAGAGCTCAAGTATTCGCCAAAGGTATACTATTGCCATGAAAAATGGGAATCAACCCTAAAAAGGAAAAGGAGGACAAAGTTAATTCTGGGAAATATACCTGGCAATTCAGCTCAAAGCGTGAGGAAACACTCATTTAACCACTGCTAATCTGTAAATTATAACCATATGAATGTAAGCGTTGCGATTCAGGAATGACATATACAACACTCTTGATGGATGCTATGCATTACATTTCAACCACATAACCTGCCTTGGGCTTCTTTTTTACATATCCCATTGAACTGAACATTTTTCTGGAGATCTCTTAACTTTGGGTGGCCTGTGTGAACTGTAACAACCGAGCACATTTGGGATGAGTAATAGGAGTCGGTGTTATTTCTGAATTTCCTTTTCTTTGAAGACCGAGGTCAGATGCTTTATTCTTTTGGTTGTATTCAAAAGCCTATGGTTTGATTTTTCTTTAGTATATGTACGTACATATACCAACTTTATGCTCCTCGCTTCAGTGGTTGGCAGGCTTTTTTTTCCTCTTCATGAGAATGGATGTGAAAGGAAGGTGTGTCTGTGTGGCTCTGCGCTGCACATGTGGCTGCTGAGTAGATGTGAAATACAAGGGGCTTCTTGCACCTTTTCCAGAAAGGCTGCAGTTCCCATCCAGACAAGAAAATTGAGTTGTTTTGTGTGACAATTTTTGGAGAGGTGTACTTGTTGGTTTGCAGTCCTCAGACTACTGGAAATCCCCTTAATCGTCCAGATTTAAGCAGAGGTCTGCAGAAAGAAGGCTTCTCGCAGAAGCTGGTTTTGCTCATCTTGTTTTGCTGCAGTTGCACAGTCTTTGTTTTTTCAGGCAGAAAACCAAAGAAAAAACTCAGTTTGTAATATTTCTTTGGCTTTTCCTCTGCATCAGTTAATTTATTGTGTGTTTATGCAGTGTTATGTATTCCAGGTAATTTATATACTTACAGTGCCATTAAACTTGTCTAGTTAGAATCAACAAAATCAGACAGTGTGAAATTCAAGTGTTGCAGTAGTGGTTGCCCAGTTATGTTGTATCCTGTACAAGATTCCTGTGTGCGATCCTTCATTTCTCTTTTTTGTGTATGAGCCCTTGACACTAGAATGAGTTGCATTGGGGTTTAATCATTCCTAAATGACTAAACAGGAAAAATATTTCATTGGAATGACATACATGTAAAACATGACTTATTTAGTGATGTTATTAGAGTATTTAATATTTTCATTTCCTGACCTCTGGGAATTCGACTATGCAGCAGCAATGCTGAACTCCAAAGGAATAAAGGAATGGTTTCCCTTTGGTAATGAGCTCCTTACCGTAGAGTGTTACTGAGGGCCAAGAATTCAACGATGCCTGAGACAATCCCAGTAATTAAACAGCTTACAGGAGTAGTTGAAGATTAAGGCAAAAAGCCACCACCAAAACCCCTAACTCTTTGAAATTAACAATATTGGAAGGGCTGGGGATTTGTACTTCGGGATATAAATTGATATTAAGAAGTTTTCTCTGAAGCAGCTTAGCACATATTACTGTCATTGCTCCATCCAGTGTCCTATTCTGGTCCAGCCTGGAGAATACAGGTCTGAGGTTGGGTTTAAACATGGTTCCTGAATGTGCTTTTTGGGATTTTTTTGATTCATTCTCTTATGAAAACTTTGTGGATAAAATTGAGTAGAGTTCAAATTGACACACCCTAAAAAGTCCCACAAAAATTGCTTTTCTTTTTTCCTTCTTCTCGTGTCTTCCCCAGGTGCCATTTTCTCCAGGCTGGAAGAAGAATTTTTCTGCAGGAATTCAGACTTGCGCATTCAGCTTTTGTGCTTTTCTTCGTTCCATAGTTTTTTTGTTTTTTTGTTTTTTTGTTTTTTTGTTCATCAGTTCCAGTCTTAGGACACAGTGCCCTTTTCCTAGCAAGAAAATAGGAAAATGCGAAGCTGTAGAGTGGAGGGGGGAAAAAAAAAAAGCAATGTTATTTCCTCTCGGAAGTCATCATGTGCGGAGCTGATACTGATGGCATTTTAATAGATGAGGTGATCCCCATCCAATATTGTGATAGAAATCCACTGTGTGCAAAACGAATGAAGTTGGGAAATAAGCAAAAAAAAAAAAAAAAGGGAAAAGATTGATGTGTGCTCAGCAGAGGGGGAAGGGCAAAAAGTAATAAATGAGACTGTTAAATGTTGGGTGATTTAATGGGGTCTTGTCAGCCTCTTCTAAGAGCTCTTGGAATGCTAATAAAATAATTCAGAAACCTTTGGGGGAAAAAACAGCTGCTCCTCATAAAGCTCTTGTCCAGCCAAATTGTAGCCAAGGGTTTTTTTTTTTTTTTTTAGATGTTTGCTTGATTGCGTGTTTCGTTTTCCTATTTGTATTTAGATGAGGGTTTGAAAGAGGTTCAATCGTGGGAAATTAGGGTGACACAGCGTTCTGTATAGGCTCAGCACTTTGTGTGTGTAATGTGGGTGCTGAATGGTGCTTCCAGTGGGGAACCAGTCTGGAAATGTGGCCCCAGTGGGGTTAGTGAGTTGGGCTGGCTTGTGTTTGTGTGAGATCTGCCTTTTTCCAGAGCTCCAGCCTGTGAGGACAGCTTTAGGGAAAGATGTGACTCTTGCAGAACATTGGTGGAAAAAAAAAAAAAAATGCAAGCTGAACACATTTTTGTCTTTGCCAGAAGCGTTTAATACCAAGCATGCTGGGGATACTTTCTGAGGGAATTGCTTCGCCCTGGGGGGAGCAGCCTTGGTGCTTGCTGGCCTCCCCCTGCCTCAGATCCCCACCAGGTGGGCAAGGAGCTGCTGAGAAGTGAATCAGTGTCGCGTTTGGTCATAACTAATGGCAGAAGCCCCAGACTGGTCTCTTAAGGTTGCACCCTGGGACTCTGGGCAGAGGTGTGTGGGCACAGGGATAGCAGCCTGCATCCGTCCATGCCACGTGTGGAGCCCTGGCCTGCACTGTCACAGCACACAACCAGTTAGGCCTCCAGCTCTGGGCCCAGTGCTGCGTGCTTGCACAACAGCCTGGAAGCACGGGATCAGCTTCCACCTGCCAGAGTGTTTTAAATGGGCAGAGGGCAGAAATCTTCCAGCTTCAGTGCCAGGCGGCCTTCATGGTGCCAAAGGGAGAGGCTGAGCTCTGCAGCACCAAAGGCAGCGCCCAGCCTGCAATGGCCAGAGGCCCGAGGAGCCCTGGCAGTATTGGTTTTTTTTTTTTTTATCCTGTGTGTGAAATTTCATCATTTCTGGTGCCAGGCTCCTTGTTCAGGCCAAACGAATTAAAGTTTTGGAATACTCCTCCCCAGCAGTGCCATTCTTGGAAGAGGTACGTGAGAAATTTTGCATCTTAGCTGTCTTTTTTTTTTTTTTTTTTTAACTTCTTCCTACCTTTCCTGTGGCTCTGGGGGGCGAATAAAAACAAACAAACCGGGTTTCCTCGTAAAATGGGTTTGAACGTTCTGGAAAACAGGAATCATGAGTCATTGGTCCCAAATTAATGCTGATGTGTGTGAGACCGCAAGGGATGGGTCACCTCTGCGGGCAGGAAGAGCACGGTGTCGTGCTCGGAGCCCTCAGCGGTGCCCTTCAGCTGCTGTGTGTACAAAACCCTCATGGAGAGGTTTGTAAACACCTCTGTCCACATTGGTCTCACTCCGTAACTGAAGGTTTTAGCCTGGGAACGGATTTTAAATCCAAACTGCACCCTTGTGTTGCTCTTGTGCTTTAAAGCTCGGCGTGTAAGCATTGGACCCTGTGGTTCCTGAAGGGATTTGTTCTGCCGTGTTTCTTTTGCATAATGTAGATAGCAGCCACAGAGCTGAGGTTGATGCCTGGGTTTGTTTCTGGAGTGTTTGGAGTCTTGAGTGCCTGGTTTTGGCCAGAGTGTCAACAAAGAAGGGCCCCCGTGACTCTGTGTCACCCAGTACACTTTTGCTGCTTGAAGTACATTTTTTTTCCATGCCCTTTGCTAGACTGGTCCTCTTCCAGCAGATGTGCTTACCTGCTGAGTTCTGTTGTCAGCCACTCTAGCTTTGGCTTTTTTTCTTCTTCTTTGACAGAATGAGGATGAGGCAATATTTCTACACGTTTTCTGTCCATTCTGAGACCATTATATTTTCTGCAGTGCTTGGCCTTTGTCATTTTGGTACCTGGGGTTTGATCTGAACAGTGATGATTTAATCAGACATCACAGTCCAATCAGGTTGATACTGTTTAAGGGGAGGGGCAGTCAAAAAATAAAACCTATCTAGGTTGAAAACCATGTATCCTAGGTCAAGATGAAATTCTTCCTTTGCTGAAACATGGTCTGAAAAAATTAGGGTAAACAATCCAAACCAGTTGATTAATGGAGTTCAAGATAATCCAGGAGTGACAGGAATTTTGTGCTCTCAGGATTGGTTTTGTCTTACTAATTGCCCACTGTTTCCTTGCCCTCCTATTTCTTGTACTGCAATTTACTCTGCATCAAGTGTGCGCACGATAGGAAATGCATTAATTTTGTGTCACTGAATGTAGGCACTTTTTTAAGTTGGGAATTGGAGGTGACTAATTTCACAAGTGTTTCATCCAGAGAAGGAAGGAAGCATCATTTGCCACATCATTTACTGTTTGGGAAGCAGATTTTACCCTTTTAAAGTACGTATCGTTTCCAGTTATGCTTTACAAAAGGGTGTGGAAGTTTCTGGAAGGGGCAGATCCATGGAGTGCAGGGGGACCGAGGTGACGAGTGTCCTGCAGGGATGGTGGCACTGATTCTGGCACCTCAGGTAGATGCCAGCAGGCTTGCTGGAAGGAGAAATCCCTGAGACAGTCCAGGGCTCATCTCTGAGTCACCATGAGTATTGATGAGTGGCAGACACACATCTGTGGAGGTAGAACTCAACCCAGAATAAGATACAAATCTGTAGGTGCCAGTAGTGAGTTCTGTCTGAGACTGGAGGTTTAATGAAAGTGCAGTTAAAGTGGAGACCCTCCAAAATGCCTCTGCGTGTGTGCTGTGTGTGCTTGCTCTGTGCAAGTCCCCAGGTCTCACTTGTGTGATTTCTGTGCCTGTGGATAAATCACACTAATTGGGACACAAGGCAGAACATTTAAATGAAGGCAATAAGGAGTTGTGTAATTAGGAGCAGTTCAATAAATACTGAAATCGTTAGACTCTCTGGCCATAATGAGGTCAGATTTTCAAACAGTACAGCTCTTCCTTTACTCCTCCAGCAGACGCCGATTTGATACGTTTCAATAAATGAAAATACTGAAGTAGCATTTAAATGAGGCTTAGTTTGAGCCAGAGAGCAGGAATTGTGACCAGGGGTTGATTTTCACTTTCTTCTCTCCCAAGTGCTCCTCCTCCCTGTCTCTGTTGTGTGAAGGTTATCTGGGATGCTGCAAGTGCCAGGAATCCTCTCATGTGCCGCTGCCAGAAGCAGAATTGCAACCGTGCTAAAATCAGTGGTGGAACTGAAGTCAGTGTGATAAAGAGTTCCTCAAGATTTACCCCCCACACACACTTAAAAATATTTGGCAATGAGATATGGCATGCACACATGTAAATATTTGCCTAAATGAAGTGGCCTGAACTTGCTGACAGTAAGGGTGGCTTTTCTCCTCTATAAGAGAGGACGGGGAATATGGGAACCTGATGCCAGGCCCTTGTCTGGGAGGAGGGGGATCTGTAAGAGTTAATTTGTAATGGAAGGGGAAACCATGAGGCAGGAGGGAGGGAATTCCTGACACATAAGTGATGGAATTTCAGCCTCAGTTAAAAAAAAAAAAAACATAGGCAAGCAATGGTCTGAGTAAAGAAGAGAGAGTAAAACAATGCAGATGAAATTGGAAAAGCTGTGTGTGCTAGAGGGATTTAGAAATGTTAGGAGACACCCTGGAAAAAAAAAAAAAAAAAAAAAAAGAAAGTAAATGAGAAACAGAAGAATGAAATTCTTTTTTTTTATTATTTTTTTTTAATTATTATTTTTTCCATCCTTGTGCCTGTGTGGTGCCAGGTCCCAGTTTGATGCAGATTAATTTCTGTGTATAACTGCTACAGCTGAAGGTCCGAGCAGGCAAATGGTCTGCAGGAGTGGAAATGTTGGGAAATGAGATGATTTCTTTTAATGTTGATTAATTTGGAGGAATGATCAAGCTTTTACAGTGTGAGTGCAGTTCTGAGTATATATATCTACATGGGGTGCTGCACATCTATGCTGTTTTTGCACACTATTTCCTGTTTTTAATGCTCGAGGCCTTTGTTAAAATGGATTTTATGGAAAAGCTGGTTCAAACATTTGTATAAAGTAGACGTGCATCAGATAAAACATTGCAAAATGAAGCTAGCAAATTGCAGTTCACTTTGTAGTGTGACAGAAGCCTGGTTTTTGTCTTCCATTTTTTCCTGTGTTGCTCACAGACCCAGCTTTGTGCTCCTGCCTCCCTTGCTCCTTACTGCGCGCACCTTCAGGTTGCGAGGAAACAGTCAAATGCTCTGATCGTTCATCTCTGTAAGCTTATAATGGGCTTATCAGGAAGCAGCTATCGATACATCTCGTACCCCTCTTGCACTGGGAGATGCTTCTTCCGTCTATGAATAATGAGGTTGGCCCACCTAAGCTAATTATGAGCTGCCTCACCAATCAAAATAACCTCGGGGTAATACTGTTAGGACTCTTTTGCCAGGTTAATTGTTTCTCTGTACTCTAAATATTAGGCTTTACTGCTGCAACCAAGAATGCACTGTATGGGATCTTTTTGTGCCAATTTGTGATGTGTGTGCTCTGAAGGGCCCCATCTCTCCTCTTTGGCAGGTGAGCTTGGAGGGAAAGGGCAAAGCCTGCCTGGAGCAGACACCTGCAGGCCAGCAGTTGGACTCTAAGAACTATTTTGCAAGTCTTTTTGAATTGCAAAGTGGAAGGAAGTCCTCTATGTCTTATTTGCATTTAGAACCACTTCAGAATTTGATAGATCGCTTTTCTGGCGTGATTAGCTTTCAAATCTACTCAGTCTGTTGTCTGGCAAACTTAACCTACTCCCTTATCTTCAAGAAAATGAGTGCAGCAGTTATTGGTCAGTACAGAATGTGAGTTGAGCTGTGTTGGGTTTTTTTCTTCTTTTCAGGGGGTTTGCCGTGAATTTTGTTTTGACGGATTGAGCTGTGTTTCACTTTGCTTTCATTTTTCACCCTGTCAAAAGAATTCTTAGTGCATTTTTCCCCACCCTCCCCCTCCCCACCTCTCACTGTCTGCCTGGATCAGCGCGCTGAGTGCTGACGCACCCTCTCTGCATTGCTCACTTGCATTGCTGTGCTGCAGAGCTCAGTGCTGAGCTGTCGCAGATGGGAGCTGGGGTTCAGCCCTTGCCATGCCAGGGGCTCGCAGCGTCCACATTTAGGGGCAGGAGAGTCTTCAGCAGCTTGAAAACTTTGCACAAGCTCATATTGCTATCACTGTATTGGTAACTGGGGAGCCTTTGTGCAGTTGATCTGATGTGCTGTCTATATTGGGAGCTAGTTAACAAAATGAATTAGAAAATTATAGGGTTTACGTCAAGCTCACTTCAGTATTGGCACAATCAAACTGACCTGGCAGCCATTACAGGGTTTTAGTGATGTCTGAGCTATGCTGATTTAAGCAAGGGGGGGCTGGAATCAGGTGTGAGCATTGCATCTTCGTGACAGCGGTTTCTGAATAGCCTCGGTAATGGAGTGTTAGGAGAACGTAGCACGTGAGATGTTGTAAATACATCAGTGAAGGTGCAGTCTGTGCCCCTGGAGAGCTTATGCTCCAAAGAGGACACAAGTACAATAACAGTGCTGCTGTCAGCACTGCGGGACGTGCGCGCTGCCGGAACACCTGACGTGCCAGCTGCTCTTGGAGCAAGCTGGGTGTCATGGACATCCGTACTTTGTTTGTTCTGTAATCTCACACTGGGGCAGGCAGCACACGGTGCTTTCCCTGGCCACAAGGGCGTTGGGTCCCTGTCACACAGGTGCCCTCTCTGCATGGCTGGTGCCAGTGCTGCTCTGTGCTAACACTACCTTGGATTGTGTTCTCCTGAGACCAGCTCCTGCTCCTCTGCCCACGAGTAATTAAGGTGATCATGATCACAGATTAAGTCCCTAATGCCTTTTCTTTCTCTCTTGCCTTCCTTGGTGCCAGGTTAAGGCTGTTTTTTTTTTTTTTTCCCTGGGTCTCTGTTCCACTTGCTGTCAGAAGTAGTTTACTTTGCTCGGAAAATTCTCCCAAGTTTGCAGACCTCCCCCATGGCTATCATATGACAGCATCCTTCACATGACACATCTAGTAGTGGGGAAAAAAAAAATCCACTTTTAGGTAGTCCAAACATATAGCTGTTTCATTTATGTGTGAGTGCAGTGTTCAAGGGATGGAGGTGCACTGAAGTCAGCTCAGGTGTCTCTTCCCCTCCCCTGATCCCACCTACTCCAGTGCTATATCCTTGTGCTGGGGTACAAATCCTGTCCTGCAGGGGAGTGATTTGTCTCCCAGAAAGTCTCTGCCTGCAAAAGGTCCAATGGCCCTCTTGGAGCTGAGCATCCTTCCTGGCTCCCTAAGTTGAAATGTGCTGCTAGGGCTCCCTTGCCCGATCCTGTATGAGAGAAGGATGAGACGAACAGTGGAAATCAGCTTTTTTCTTTCTATGCTCTCCTCTGTGAATGTAAAATGCTTCATTCTGCAAAGAGTTTTGCTACAGGTTACGACTGAAATGTTTGCTGAATCGGAAAGTGGTTGTACTGGTAGCATAAGGAAAATAAAGGCAGTGACTTGAGATGGCAAGATAGGAGACAAAGAGGCAGTGGGGTTGAAACTGACTTATTTATAGCAGCCTGGAGAGCAAGAAGTATTGCAGAGGACAAAATTCCTATAATGTTTACATGAGGCTGTAGGAAATTGATTACAGCTCAGATATGTTTTGTTGCATGCTGCTGGTCGGAATCCTAAATGTAATGAAACAAAGTTCTGAACATGCTGTTACTGCTGGTCTTTTTGAAAGCCTATTTTTACCACGATTAAAACCTCTAATTTATTACTGTTGTCAACTCCCGTTGTGATGCTTCTGAGTCCTGTGCAGTTTCTGCTTGCAGAACTCATTTCCGTCAGGCTGCAGTCCTTTGGGACAGATTTTTTAGTACTAGTTCTTTAACGAGAGCTTGGGATTTTGCACAAGTACGTGTTTCATAGAGGTGTTTTCTTGTTGTCTGTGTAGGCTGGCGGGCTGAGGTGGGCACTGCAGATCTCTGAAGTTCAGGGGAGACGGATCACCCCAAGGGCTGCTGATGGCAGTGGTGTGGCAGTTTTTACGGCCTTCCATTCGCTTTGTTCCTCAGCAGGGAGTGGGGAATGCTGAGCACTGCCAATGCTCTGTAGCTGTCTGCAGCCCAGGGCTCCTGGCTGTTCAGTGGGATTGAAGTCTTGCTCTTATGTCACATTAGGAGCTTTGGAAATGCCTTTCCTCTTGCTGTCCTTGTACCTGCCCAAGGAAGTGTGTAGTAAATACAGTGTCCCTGAGGATCCCTAAACCACCACTGGTAAACGAAGTTATTTTCACCTGTTTGCTTTCTTTCAGCTCCCTTTCAGTGCTTGCACTCAGTTGCTTTTCTCTTGGACTTCCTCTGTACCAATGAGATCTAAGTCAGTGGCACTTTCTGGAACTGCTGTAAAGCTGGAGACGGAATGAAAGTCGTAATAATGAAGTACAAAGGGTTGCTTTAAAGGCTAAAATCAGCCTTTAAAAAAAAA
The DNA here is from genome assembly GCA_036925125.1 of Oreortyx pictus. Lineage (NCBI taxonomy): Eukaryota > Metazoa > Chordata > Aves > Galliformes > Odontophoridae > Oreortyx > Oreortyx pictus. The sequence continues at coordinate 5,368,334 of JAUPFR010000015.1, forward strand.
AATCAGACAGAGAGGTGCTGCTGGAGTGACATGGGGGGGTCTGGGCATTTGGGGATAGGCGCTGTTCAGCATTATTCTGGCTTTGACTTCATACGCGATAATGCCACGCAGACAGGGACTCATCTTCATTTCTGTGGGTAACTCAGAAGACTGTGGGTGCTCCTTTGGCCTTTGCTTGCCAGAGATTTGTTTGAAGGACAGATGGTGGTTTAAGAGGTTATGAACCCTGTCTGCTCTTGGCTCATGCTGTTTCAGATGAGTGTGGGTGTGCGGAGGAGAGTGCTGAGAGACTGTTTCAGCACAGGTAGAATGGATTTGGTCCAAACTGTCTGTGAACAGTTGAGCTCATGAGCTGCAGCAGCTGTTTTTAGGCACACATCCACCCATGTTCTGATGTTATTTCAAGGAGATGTCTAATAATGTGGATGTGGCATTGCTGAGTTGCATGGAAGCAATTCTTCAGATGATTAACCTAAGTCACTGCATTACTGCCACGCTCATCAGAGGAGCTGGCACTTGACACTTACTTTCTAGCACACATTTGCTACAGAGCAATGGAGAGAAGGATTTTAATTGCTGTTTCTAGTGTCACTAGTGATAGAGAGTGGAAGGAGTCTGGAACTGGCATTCATTCTCTCAGAGCAGCCATCCCACAGGACCTCTCAGAAAATGAGAGCAGAGAACAAAGTGCTGAATCCCATCCAGCCCGCTCCCACCAAGCAGGGAAATCAATGGAAGCGCTTCTGAAATAGCAGCGACTGTGGGGAGTGGGCAGGAGAATGCTGCGCTCAGATGAAAGGACTCAGTTCTGTTCATTATGTGTGGTATTGCTTGTGGCATTGCTGGCATTTTTGGGTTTTGTGTTTTTGTACGGTTTCATGTGAGAACGAGGTACAATTCTTAAGCTGCATGCTCTTGAACATAAGGATATTTGGTTTGAAATCTCCCGAACAATAAAAAGGTCGTGCTACGAGAGGATTGAGATTTTTACAAATCGACGTCTGTAAGTTGGATTTTGGAGTTTATCTTGATGCCACAAAAAGCATCTTGACATTGTTACTATTGTTGTTATTATTTTGCTGTCAAGTGCTGAGTAGCTTTGAGCCTTCGCTGGCTGCACAGGGAGCTGCGAGATGCTCAGTACATCTGATACTTCCTATGTACAAGGTCCAACCATGGATTTGAGTGTCTGGCACCTCCAGTAAACATCTTGATTCATGTAATATAAACTTAAGACAACAAAATTAGAATCAGATGCTCTTTTTTTTTTTTCCCCTGGTTTCAGTCTTAAGCCAAATGGTTTACTGTGGAGTACAGCTGAATTGCTTGCTGTATCTCGTAAAACAAACAGGCTGTTGTTTCAGTTTCCAGCTGACGTTTCCCTTAACTCTGTGTTGTGGCTTAGCCATACTGTACCTTTCATCTTCATCTTCTTGCTTTCTCTTGAGGCTGCTGAAACAGTCTGAAGTTCAGCCCTCACCAGCAGCTGACAGCGTTGTCCTTCCATGCCTCGAGGAGTCTGCTGCATAGGCAGTGGAGATAGGCTGATAAATTCTTTGCTTTTGTTAGGGTTTTTTTTTGTTTGTTTGTTTTGATACAGTCTGTATCACTTCCCATTTCAAACCGCCTTAATTGTATGGTTGGAAAAACCCTCTTACTTGGCACTGGCAAAGGAAGCAGAGTCTAAAAGGAAAGAAAAGAAATATTCAATCTGCAGCATTTAATTTAATAAGCAGTATTTTGGGGTTTCTTTTGTTACATGCTACCTTTTGAACTCTGCGAAACAGCATGCAGATCTAATTCACAGTAACGTCACTGTGCTGAGCTGCACGAGTAAACACTTTAAATGGGAGGAAGCACCTGCACGCTGCTATTGTCTCTCTTCTGCCATTAGCAAAAGGCTCTGGGCTGACTCTGTTGGAGCCAAACCTTCCGTAAGTGGAAGTGCACGGGCAGCAGGAGGGCACAAAGCAGAGCTCGCTGTGCTCAGACTGGGGGACAGTGGCCATGGAGGGGAGCATGGCTCTGCGTCTGGATGCGCGGACACGAGGGGGGTACCAGGCCATCACACATCTCCTTGGCCTGGGCCCGGGGAGATCGGGGTCTCAGAAGTGCAGGAATCAACAAGGTAGGTTTGAGGCACCTGAAGCTTTGGGGCTGGGGAGGCTGGTGAATCACAGCGCTTTGAGACAAGGACTATCACCTTGCCGGTTGGCTTTGTGTGGTCGATCAGATGTGGGACTTGATCACTTTCCCGGTGAGTTTATTTATGTTTGTGTAACTATCATCTTCAGCGTGGCTTGGTGAGGAACTGGCTACAGTGTCTGGGTTGTGGATACAAGTAGCAAGAAGTTTAGAAGACAAGCTTCGAAGCTGGAAAGGCTGCCTTGTACAGATGAGCCTGAAAGCCTAAAATCTCTTTACCCAAAACAGGAGGTGACTTATCGTGATCTAAATCTGTCTGCGAGCAGAAGATCTTTGCTACCTGAGAACTTCTTTTGAAATAAGAATCAACAGTGAAAAGAAGTTCAGAGTCTAAATGCTGAACTTAGAAAATAATAGAATAGATTTTCTGTCTTCAGTGCTGTCTTAATCTTGTAGTCTGTAGCTAACCAAAAGTCGTGGGCACTGAGGAACTCCCTGGACAAAATGCTTGGTGTTGTATAGGAGACCTTGTCAGGGCAGCGTCACTTTTGATTTTCTGTTCTTTCAATCTGTGCATTGTTAGAGGTGTTTGGTGGTGTAACACGTGGAAAGTATGAGCTACATCTCCATGTATTAAGTGTTCATTTACTAGTAGTGATTGAGATACCTCAGGTAAGATGGTAATAGCTATGTTGTAGCCCTTCTAACATGAGTTTTTCACTTAGCAGAAATTGTCTTTGTGCCCTCTAGTGGAAAAACTCTTTATTTGAAGTCTTCCAAAGTTGGGTAAGTTCTTATTAAAATAGTAGAATGTGAGAGAAAAGTCATAGAGGAACAGAGCAGGCCTGGGGAGACGAGCTCTGCGTTTCCTCTGCTTCAGCCCTCTCAAAATGCAGTGCTAATTACATACACATGCATGTAGCCTCTTTTTCAAGTAGGGTAGATAAGGGAATATGAATGGGTAAATAAGATATTGTCTTGTACTGATGTCAGCCATGCCTGGTGACGTTACTGTAGATGACTTGAAGGACACTCAGTCTGATCAACCTCTGAACTGTTGGTGATTGCCATCAGTGTTCCATGGAGGATATGGTGGGGATCAAAGAGAAGCAGAGCAAACCTTACACCAGACCTGTAACAGGAGAAGACCCAGAAAGTGGAAGACCAGAGAATCTGACCCTGGTTCCTTAAAAAAAATTCCGGGGGAATTTGTGAATGTCAAGGAGGAGGAGGATGTGCTCTGGAAGAAAAGCTAACTTGGGTAGCTATGGGGTGGAAGAATAAAGTAATAAAAGTATATCTGTCCAGCTTCCCATTGTAAGAGGATAAACACTTTGTGCACAAGAGGAGCACTGCTTGGGCAGTGTGTGGCTGGAGGAAGACGATCTCAGTGGTGAGGCTGCAAATGGGCTGTGCAGGTTGGAGGCTCAAAAAATGAATGAGGCTTGGGAGGGAAGGCTGAGGGAATTGTATTTGGAAGTAGAAGCCTGAGTGCAGGCAGTGCAGTTCATAACACATGAAAGATTTCTGTAAAAAGGATAATGATCACTTTTTAGGACCCGCCGGGGGAAAATGCCTTTATTTCCCTGAAAAGAATATTTGAGGTGAGTACAGGGGGAAGAATTTCTTACTGTGAGGGTAATGAAGCAATAGCAAAAGAAATTGTGACTGTTTCAGGGGAGGATTTGCAGAGCAGTTAAACGGATGCCTGTCACGGATGGTGTGCATTATAGCTGTCTCCATGGGGTCCAGGTATACAATTTCTCCAAAATCTGCTCTTCCACCTCCATGTGATCACTGGGCCACACTCACCTCCACAGGTAGAATGTCCATTTTCTGTTGAACTGCCCAGCTCACGTCCAGCAGTGACAAAAGCTTTGAGGAAGACGTGGGATTTTTTTAGAGGCACCTCACTTAAACATGGCACTTCTTATTAAACGCTTTCCCTCCACTCTTGCTTCCCATACCCCTCCTCCTCCTCTCAAGGTCTGTTTTATTTATGACCCCCCCCAGACTCTCTGTTTCAATCCCAGGAGGTGCTATCTGGGGATGGGGTCAAAACCAGTAGCAGCACTGTGGGCTGTTACAGGGATCTGGGATATAAATTCAGCTCTCAGTGTGGCCATGAACACTTCAAGCTCAGATGTAGATCGCAAGAATTTGCTGCTGTCCTGTCCATATTTCCTGCCCTCTGACTGTTGCTTTCTGAAGCTGCCTGTTTGGGATGTTATGATAGCAACAGATGTGAACGTGGTGGAGTCCCTGCGGTCCCCTCCCGACATATCCTCCCTTTTGTTGTGCTGGGCTGTCATTTTTTGTTTGTTTTTGTCTGAATTATAATTGCAAAAGCTGTTACATCGCTGTTTATTTGCTGTGTGTCATGAGTCACTGTTGATATTCTCTCCTGTTTGCATTGCCTCTGCTCTCCCCGTGCTTTATGCCCTCAGACACAGTGCTCCGAGCATCTCCGAGCCTCTGCTTTGAGTGTGCGATGCTCTGGGCTCCCACGAGTGCAGGGAGATGCCAGCTGACAGTTGAAGAACCAGGATTTGGCTTTTCCTTCTTCTTCTTCTCTTTTTTTTTCTTTTTTTTTTTTTTTTTCTTCTTTTTCTTTCCCTCCTGGCATTTTATGAGGGCCCTCATTCAAGTGAATAAAATTCCTTGGAGGCTCCTTCCCTGAAATCTCCGTGCTTAATGAGTCTCTCTCATTTCTGTCAGGTGGTGAGATCAATGCTGCGCTTTTTTTTTTTTTTTCTGGCTTGAAAATGTCAGGGTAGCTTTCAAGGGGCTTTGCTCCCACTGTATCTGCCCGGGGCACTTTGGCAGCAGGGATAGGAAGGCAGGACAGGCTGTGCCTTCATCACTGGTCCAAGGAATCGTGCAGCTCCTTGCCTTTGAAATCTGAAAGGCAACGTCTTGCAAGTCGCTCCATGTCTTTATCAAGGAGAAACAGGCGAGTTTTGTGTCAGCTGTGTGGAGCTTTATTACAAAGCTATGTGAAGGAGATTTAATGATAGGTTCTGAGTCCGTCTGAGGTTATTCAGCAGTACAGCAAACGTCTGGTGTGAATCTACTCTGAAATAACTCCAAGCTTGTGCCTAAGTTAGCACTGAGTTTCAGGTATGAGACATCCGCTTTGATTCTCTGAGCATTCTCAGATGGCCCATGGAGTGGAAATTTTTACTGTTTGTAATGCAAAGCCTTTTAATTATTTCCAATTTATAAATCCCTGGTTTGTTGCCCATAACATCTCTTAGTGGATAGCAGTCACCGTCAGAGGAAATGGGGAATGGATGCTGAGTTTTAAATGGTGTTGGTTCCAGCAACTGGGATATATAATTTAAGTCACTTGCATTTAATCACCCTCTAAACACTGAATTGCAGTCTCTGCTGCTTGATGTGCTGGAAGCCAACAGCTTTTTAATGCCACTGAGGAGACACTTGAAATTTCCAGAAGCCCTGGGTGCAGCTGTGTGGCTGCTTGCAGTGTGTGCTGGTGCTGCAGGCAGGGATGCTGCAGTGGGGTGCACAGGCTGCTCCCCCAGCACTGAGTTGGGAAGTCTCCATTGTTTTACCCATAGTGCCTGCTGTAAATACCCCAGCACAGGGAACAGCTGCTGGGGGGGGGGGGGGGATTATGGCTCTGGGGTCGGTGTGTAACAGCTGAACATATTCTGGTAATTCAGCAGGTTGCAGAATAAAGCGGATAAAGCTTTGTGCATCCTGGGGAGCCCACTGAGCACAGACACCTCGGCGGGGCTGTCTGAGGGAGCTCTGCTCAGTCTGTGGGTGTTGTGCGTGCAAAGTGCTCACTCGTCTCTGCAGTGATGATGTGTGGTGTAAATCTGCATTTTATAGGGTTGTATATGTGTGTATGCATATGTGCGTGCATATACCTTGATACACATGTAATGAAGACTGCAAGCTCTTTGATTAAAGTGGATGAATGGTGCAGGTGAGAAGCCCTGCCTATGTTTAGGATGGGATTCTGATCCCTGTCCTTACTCTGATGAGCAGCCTGGCTGTGAAATAACTTAATTCTTGCATTGCTCATGGCAACTGATCGGTGGCGTTAGTGGAGGGATTTCCAGGCAATGAGCCCGAGCAGAAAGGGTTAATGGCAGAGGGGACCTATGCAAAGCAGAAGATGGTTGCCTTTATTTGAAATTGCACGTTGAGCTGGCATTGCAGCAGCCTGTTTGCCTGCATGGGAAATAGGTAATTTTTGTTGTGCCTAGCAGTCAAATTGTATATTCCTAAATTAGAAGCTGCCACTTCTATTTAGAGTAAAATTTGCTTTCCTGTATATGCATGAGAACATCAGCGTTTAAAGCCTGCCGTGCTCTACCGAGTGTGCACTGGATTTGCAAAGGAGCCCGTTAGTGCTTGTGGAGGTTAATGAAGGGGGGGCAGCGGGGAGGAACATCTTAATGAGCGGGGTGAAGAGTTGAGGTGAGGACGTGCAGTGCTGGGAGCCTCCTGCTGCTGCAGGCAGGTCCTGGCTGTGGGGGAAGCAGACCTGGCTCATAGGGATGCTGTCCCTGTGGGGGAGGATAGGATCCCAAACCACTGCTCTGAGGCTCTTCTGCAGCTTCTGGGGAGCTTTGGTCTGCTCCTGCTAACTGGGAGAAAAGGCCTCCTTTTCCTGGGGCTTCGGAGTGAGGCAGGGGAAGGAGGGTGGTGGATTTTCACAGGGCTTCTCTTCATGCTTGTGAGACTGCCCAAGAGAGGGCTGGGTGAACAGAGGAGGAGCACCAAGGACCGTGCTGCCCCATTGCAAGCCAGGCTGGGGCACAGGGGTTCATTTTTATTGTTATTCCTTTCCTTTAGTGTTTCATTTCCAGAGATGGGTCAGAATTGACAGGCACCAGGACACAGCATTGTGTTGGCTTTGAGACTTTTGCCTCTAATATTAGGGAATGGTGCCTGGAATCTCTCAGGAAATACTAGGATTTGGGGCCAAAGGGCTGAAAGTGCAATTTGGACCCTGTTTTGCCTGTGCAGTTACAGCTCTTCAGATTGTTCTTTTTGAATATATATATATTTTGTGTTATTTTGAAGAAAGAGTGCTCTGCCATGACAGGAAGAAGTAGAGAAACCATTTGGAATTTATTCTATGAATGTCATCTTATTGAAGAAATAGTAGAGAGCTTATTTCCTTGCATTTATATACTAACTCTGGGTTATTCACAGCATGAATTTATCTTATATATATATATGATCATGAAAGTTTCAGTTAATTCAGTTAAATTCAGTTAAAAAACAAAGGAAAATAAAGCATTTAGATTACTTACCCCCAAGTAGTAGAGGTAAAAGTTGAAGGGTTTTTTGCTCTAGGATTTTTCCTAGGCTCTTTTTTTATTTCTTGGATAAAAATGATGATCTAAATGCCTTTTATTTAATAAAAGTGCATATTTCTGTTTAATCGCATGACTCCAGGAGCTGAATTTTTTTAGAGAACCAGCAGATATGTGGGAAAATCATCAGTCTTGGCAGCACTGAAGTCGTTAAGGAGTCGTTCAGTGCTGTATTTGCTCAGAACCAAGCGTGTTCAGATTGGATAACTTGCAGCAGCCTGTCATGCTTAACAGCGTGGCTTTATTAAAGCTCCTAGCACACAAGCAGATGATTGTATTTTGAAGTTTATTTTCTGCCACAGTCGGTAAAACTTTATTTGCTATAATTATTGACTCTTTAAAGGCGAAATCACGAGGAAGTGCAAGTAGCTTCTTCGTAGAAACGTGGGTTTTGCTCTTTGCCAAGCTGCTGTTGTAAAAGCCGTAGATGAAACCACCTGGAGATGGGCTGCGAGCCTTTGCCATTCAGAGCTCTTCCTTTATGGATTGCAAAGTCAGATGGGTCCTTCCCCAGTGTTGGATACTTCTGTGTTTATTGTGTCTTTTGTTCCCTTAGCTAGAGATCTTCCTCCTTGGAATACATCATATTCGTCTGGCTTGAAGATCTAAAACTTACTTGTAAAATTATTTAGAGCATAAGAAGAGAATGAACAGTTTTTGCCTGGCAGAAAGTGCAGCTTTCATCTTTCTGGTAGCCCAGAGAGCCAATCAGATGGGTGCCCTTTGCAGCATCCTTCCAGGCTAAGGCTTTTTAAAAGGTATTTCAAGCCAAAGGCTTTTTTGTTTGCTTGTTTTTGAGAAAGTTGCAAGCCGTGGAAAATAAGAGTTTATAAAGAAAAGTCTTCAACCGTAATCACCGTATGCTCCCATAGTAGAGCTGGTCTGGCTTTGATCTCTCTAACACTCGTAAGAAACTGAAAACTCAGCCCTGACAAGAGGTGTACTCTATAGAATGGTGTTTGCTATACCAAGAAAAGTGCTTTATCAGGAAGAGTGGCACAGGCTGCCCTGGGAAAGTGGTGAAGACACCGTCCCTGGAGGTGTTTAAGAGCTGTGGAGATGTGGCACTGAGGGACGTGGTTAGTGAGCATGGTGGGGGTGGGTTGGGGTTGGACTTGGTGGTCTTAGAGGTCTTTTCCAACCTTAATGATTGTATGAGGTACAGCGAAGGCAGCAGAACAAATCTTTTCCTCTTTGCATCATATATTTTGAATTTTTGTCTGAACACCTTGAATGTGCTGGCTGTGAAAGCATACAGGTGGCTTGTTCAACTCTCAGAAGTTTATTTCACTGTGCCTCTTCTTTCCCTTGATGCTTTGGTAGTACCATGCAGGACTCATCCGTAGCCAAATATACTCCTCTAGCAGTTTAACCTGTGCAAAATGTCAAAGGAAAACGAGGTGGTCTGACGTAATAGCTTATGTGAGTGATGGCAAAGACCTGGAGACTAGGGAGCAAGGTGTTTGTGCTTGGTCTGGTGGCTTCTGCCTGGGTATGGGTGCTGGAAGCACTGCTCTGTGCCTACTGGGCTGTGCTGTTGCTGCTCCTGTTCCTCCCAGCTCTATTAAAGGAGCACGTTTGCAGATTGGGAGACCTGGTTCAGGTACCTGCAGGAGCCCTGGCCCAGACCAGACTGTCTGGCCAAGCTGGCAGTGGTGTCTTGCATTGACAGAATGTGTGTGGGAAGTTGGCTGATGTAGGATTTTTCACATGAGGTGTGATGCAGACATGTTGTGGGCATCCTGCTGTCAAATGGGCAGCAGGAGGAATGGGTTTTCTTGCTGAAATGCTAGGGACAGAAGGAAGCTATATGGAAATTGGATCGGTTTCTGGTGTGAGATTCCTGGCAGCCTTCAGCTTTGGGGAAGCAGTAGTCCCTGAACCAAATGTGCTCTTACAGCCACAGGGAAGCAGCACGCTGCTCTCGTCCTTCTGCCCATTTCCCTTTCTGATCTGTGAGATTTCATGTCTTGGCTCCTGCAGCTTTGATTACATTGCTGTCACTGTTTGGATGCTGGAAGAGACTTTTCTGACAGTCGCTTGGGAGCCGTTCCTTATTTGCCTAAGTTCTGGGTTTACAGTAATGCAAGCAATGTGAAACTGTTTAGCAGCTCTAATAGAGGTCAAGGCCCTGTTGTCTTAAGTATTGTAAAAACGCCTTGTAAAAGCCTGAGCATTATCCAGATGTTCTACAGGCAGGACAAGCAAAAGAAAGAGTAGGCCAGGCATCCCCAGCTGCTGTTTATAGGTGGGAAACTGAGGCACTGCTGAATGTGCAGGTGCATCGTGCCAGTGCCCGAATTGGGACCTTCATCTCCTGAGTTTTGCACCAAAAGATTTCTGTGAGTTGATTTAGAGTCAGTTGTTAAAGCAAGCGATTGTTGTGGGCAATTTGCTCACTCCTTTATCCCCTTTTAAGTTTAAACGCTTTGAAACGGATCCAGGATAAAGCTCATCCACTGCTGGTATAGGGACAACTCTAATCTGCTTTCAGAGAAGCTTTTTTTCCCCCCTTGAAACCTGGCTGGTGTGGAATGTGGAGCATGCTCAGTGTCCTGCATGCAGGTAGGAGCAGAGGAGCGCCCGTGGTCCCACCCTCCTTCAGCAGCATGTCTGTCTGTCTGTCTGGGGATCCCAAAATGGAATGAGTGAGAAAGAAGGCAGGTAAGGAGTGCCGAGCATGGGTTTGAATGGCGTCACTGAATTCCAGGGCTCGGTTTGTTTCCTTTTTCTGCCTAAGATGCAAGCAAGAGGCTTAAGGAACAGGGAGCGGACCTGAAAGGCGCTCCCCAAGGTGCATCCCCGGGCTGCCGCGCTCACTCCTCTTTGTTCGCTGCCATTCTGAGCCCATCCTTCGGAGCCGTGTTGAGAGCTCACTTTCATTTGGTTTGTTTCTCATTAAGTTCCTCGCCTGCTGCTGTGAGGGCAGGGTTCCCCATCAGCCAGCCCGGCTTGCGGCGTGTGTCTACGTGCTCGGTGCCAGTGGCAGCTTTGGCTCTGGCTTCTGTTTTGTAAATCAAGTTTACAAGCTGCAAATCTTACCAAAAAAAGCTGTTGGGTGGTTTTGTTGTTTTGTTTTGTTTTTCCCTTAAAAAAAGCCTCTTTGATTCCTTGCTTCCCTGGAAACAATACGATTTTTTGCCTGGTTACTGTTGGTGCCCACCAGAAGGGGCGGTACTATAACCCTCTCCCCATGTGGCTAGGGAATTGTATGTGTCCTTTGCTGCAACAAAATCCCAAATATTTATGTTATGTTCCTGTTTGCGACCCTGTCTTTACTTATAGATCTCTGTGTTTGTAGTTCCTAAATGACCTGAGCATTAATAAATCATTTCTTTTGTATCAACAAGTCAAAATGATAACTTGCTCTCGGAGGATAGAAGTTCATCTTATTCCTTAAGGTATTGTTAGCTTCTGCTATTAACATTGTTTACAAGAAATTGTTTTCAAGTATGATATTGTTCGCTTGTGTATTTTAGAAGAAAAACAATAAAATATTATTGTGCTCTTGATTTTCCTTTTGAATGGCCAAAGTAACCATCCAAGCACAGTCACTATGTATTGTAGTGGTTCTGTTCTCCTCCACCATTGTGTTCCTTAAATAAAAAGCACAAGATGATCCTGCCTTATAGAAACCTAACAATTGTTTTTATAAACAGTGCGTGCTGCGGTATCTACTGAAAATAACTGTATTCTTGTTTATAGTTTTATCTTCTTAATGAGAATTCAAGTTGGTGGATATTTCCGTGTTTTTTGGAACTAACTGTACCGTGATTTTTAAAAACAGTTTATGTAATGAGAGCCATTAACTTCTGATACAATGTAATGTAAATGAAGGAAGTTTGTACGTAAAGGACTCCTGCAGCACAGATTGTCCTAGCAGGGATCAGCTTGGTGAATTCCTAAATCCAGACCTGCTGTTGCTCAGCACAAGAGCAGAGGTAGGTACCGGCCTGTCTGTGGGTGGAATTAAGGAAATTGGGAGAACCTGGGGCTCCCTGAGCTAAGAGTAGGCTTGAATAACTTATTGAGCTGAGCCTTAACTTGTTCTACCTAATTTCCTGCACCTGCATCCACTGGAGAGTGTTAGGGGCCAGGGAAGGAGGGTAGTTGGGTGGATGCTAGATCCCTCATGCTACCAATCATCTCATCAGGCAAGACAAATGATTCCATGGTGGTGGAGGGGAAGGAGAATGTTGGTAAGTAGTAGCTCTGACTGAAGCTGCGAGTCAAAGACAAGCTTGTTGGGGCAGCATCCTTTGCAAGGCTTTTGGGACCACCAGCAGAAGCACCTAGCTCTGCAGAGAAGGCATGCCTGATGGCTGTAGCGTGGTGAGTCCGAGCCAAAAATTCTTTTTAATGGTTGTTAAGGTGCTGTAACTTTTACCTTAAGCTCTGGAGTGAGGGGTAGGTGATGGATGCTGAGCTCAGGGTGCTCCTGTTGCTGCCTGCACCAGGCAGGAGGGCAGCAGGGAAGTTGGTTCCCTCCATCAGGTGGAAAAGGCTGGTAAATGATCATGTTCCAGCCCCCCTGTTAGGTAGATTGCCCTCTTCCCTCACCCCTAGTTTTTTTGTACAGCTTCTCCCAGAGCCGGGGTACATCTCTGTGCTGTATCTGGCTTGGTTTCGTATAGGGAACAGTGGGTTGGGTGATAGAGCAGCCTGGGCTTTGAAGGAAAGCATGTTTGTGTGCTGCCTGAGAGGCTTTATGCTCTGGGTGAAGTTCCTGGGATGTATCCCCATTGTTCAGTGCTCAGAAATCTCTCTAGTTTCCGCAAGTAATCTGAAACCTGCCCGGTGTGTTTGCATGTGCAGAGTACAACAGTTTTACAGACAGGGATCTGCATGGCCCTGTTAGAGTCGGCCCCGTGGAGTTTTGCAGGGGGAGTGATTTGAGAACGTAAAGCTATTTTCTCTTGGTGCTTGTTGTCTCCTGTGGCATTACCCATCTCCGAAACCATTTCTCTGTGAATAAAGCGAAGCCCAGTGATAAGTAAAGCAAAGCCTGACAGTAAATGGCCTCCCAAAACTGTGCACATGGAGTCTTCTGATCTTGCTGCCTTTTGTCTCTGGGCTGTTCTGACCTATTCATGTCAAGAAAGCAAAGAATCTGTTAGACTGTGATAAATCTGTACAGCCCCTGCACAGTCTCGGAGAAGGCCTAATTTGATCTGACGTTTGCTAATCTGCCAAGACTTTCAGTGATTTGTTTTCATACTGAGTAAAGTTTCATATGCCGCGGAGAAATGGATAAACATATTGCATTGTTAAAACCAGAGAATGCGATGCCCGCTTTTTTTGCGTTTGTGGAGTTGAAAATTCTTTTCTGCTTGCTTTTTTGAGGACTTAATTGTTTTGCTAATTGTTAGCTTGCTAGTTTCGTTCACCTGGTGAAGTGCTGGCAGAGTGCTTGCTGTGAATTGCACGAGGCTTTCTGTTTGGTTTAGTCTTGCGTTGCATTCATGTTTTCCTAAGTCTGTTGCCTTAACACGCCAGTTGTAAAAAGCAGTTCTGAATATCAGATAGTTTTTTTTTACCCACCACGTGAGACTGGTCCAGCAGTGGCTTATGTAGTGCATGGATATTCCTGAGTTTGTTCTGGAATGGTTTTCATGTTGTAGTGGGAAGGCCCTTGATTATTTAGGTGCTTCTGGCACTTCGTGTTTGTAGCTGCTTGTTTCAATTATTTATTTTCATGTATTTTAGGATACTATGATTAGGTAACACTTGACTCTGTATCCACTGAAATCAACTGGGAGCTTTATACCCCTAGATTAGAAAAGAAATAAATCACTTTATGGTTCTGATTGTTGCCAACCTGGAGACTGTAGGTTTTGTTTGTTTGTTTTTCCCTGTAAATACTGTCCTGTTACAGAAATCCGTAGTGATGACATAAACATGGTACATGAAAGTTTGTGCGAGTGAAAAATCAGTTGTCTTTTTAAGGTGAATAACCAACATCATTCTGGTTGTCTTTGATTTAGATTTCAATAGTGCAGCATTGCTGCGCAAAAAACAAAGCAAGGAAGTTATCAATAAAGGGATTCCTCCCCCTTTGGATTTTCAAACCCCTCAGTTCTGTTGTTGTCTTTGTCCCTGTGGGGGGGTTTAGGTGATGGTGAGCAAAAGGGCCTATGCAGGCACCTCATCTGCCCCACTGTTAGGAGGGAAAGTACCTTCCTAACTCCTGTGTCCCTTTATCTGGGGAAAGGACTCCAGCCAGCAGAGCTGCCCCAGCAGCCTTATGGCACGGTCATCTGTGTCCTTGTTTTATTTCCTCAGCCTGTATTTCGTTAACCTTTCACCCTGCTATCATTCTGCAGCCTAATTTCTGATGAGCCCATGAGCGTGCTTGGGGTTTCTGTCCCTCTTGTCACCCTTGTGTGCACCATCAATAAGATTTGACCTTTTCTATGAGTGCTTGCATGCTCTGGATGCGTTGAGTTCTGCATCCTCCCCATTGCTGCAGTGTTCCTACTGGGGGGGGATGCCCACTTTAAAGCAATGTGGAATGTTTGCCAGCTTTGTAATGTGACAGCAGTCAGGAAGGAGTTAATTTAGAATTACTAAAGTGTTAATTGGCTGCAGGTAAACCTGGAGTCAAGCACAGCTGGTCATGCATTCTGTTTTGACTTGCTTAAAACTTACTTAGGATAAAATCTGTTGACGGCTTAAACCTGTGTAGCAACTCCCCCCTGCCCCGTGTTCTCATGACGAGTAGGTTGGCAGGCTTGGGATGTTCACCAGCTCCATTACTCACTTTTTGATATCATCACGTTAACTGCAAAGTTGGCGTTTTACACTTGCAATAACTTTAGATTAAGCAATTCCTTTGATAATAATCAGAGGGATTCTGGGTTGAGAGCGTTTATTTTGTCTGGATTCCTTGTCAGGGTTTAAAAATTATACCAAGCTTTGGAGATGAAGGTTTTTATAGGTACCAGTTTGCTTCTCAGGGAGACTTTAAACAGCTAAGAGGATACTTGAATCTCTGAAACCACAGGTAGGCTCTGAGCTGCCTCTGAATTCTAGCTCGTTTTGCTCCGTTAAGATTTTTTTCTATGTGTAAGTAATTTGTAACAGAGCTGATGCTTGGAGCGATGGAAGAGGTGTTTGTGTCCACGCTGGGAGGATATGGTCTGTCTGCCCAGGTACTTTGTGACATGGCATCAGCAGGTAGCTGTGCCAAAAGCAGGGGGTGTTGTGCGGCCAGGTGGAGATGACTTTGCAATAATAAGCTGTCTTCTAAAGCATTAATACATTAATTAATACATTAATTGATGATAGTTTGGTTTGGTGGCCTGTAAACGGAGCAGGATGGAGAAGGAAGGGAGATTGCATTGTTTCAGCTACTGCTGCTGCCTAGGCCTATCAGCCCTGACCAACACCCTCTTAGTCATCTTCCTCTATTTGTTAATCCTTTTCATCAGCTCTCACAAATGAGCTGCTAGTTGTCTTTCAGCTCTTTCATTCTTTCTTTTCACCATAGCATGGCTTGATCTCGAACCCACTGAGGTCTTTCAAACTCAAGTGACCCAAATCAATGATGGCAGCCCCTAAACTGTGGCTTGGTTTGGTGGAGTCTTTGAGTTCCTGCTTGATACATTGCTTGCTGTGAACCTCATGGTCCTGGGAATGCTGTGGTTCTGCTGCCCTTCTTGGATGCAGATGCTTCTTGGCCCTGGTTTGTGTTGGCTTGGGGCCCTGGAGAGGGAGTGGGTGAACTGCTGTGCCTTGCTGTCACCTCTGGAGTGGGACACCTCACCTCATGCACGCTCATTCTGTCCTGAAGAATTTGGCTCAGGCTGGTGACAGAGGTACTGTCTGAGATCCTGCCCGTTTCTGAAGCCTGGACTGAAGCTTTTGGTGTCCTTTTATTGAGAAGTAATGATCTGGGCTGTTGCAGAGTGATCAGTTAAGAAATGTTTGAAGTTGTAAAAAGGAATTTCTTCCTTTTTTTAAATATTTAATTATTAAAATAAATGGCACTAAGAAGTTTGATCCTGAAAGTCTTAGAAATGCTGGCTTAGGCCCGATCAGGTTTATTTGCTGAAGTATGGCTTGTTTGGCTTGTTTTCTGTCTTCAACTATTTGACATATGAAGGAAATAAAACGTAACTTGTAACTCTCTGTTTGCCAAGATGTTTTATGTGAGAAGCCTGAATGCAGGGAAGTTCTTCCCTTATTTCATCGTGCTAAATGTTGCCTAGTTACTTGGATGTGAACCATAATTAGGCCTTAATCTTGAAGAATTCATCCTGAATTGGTGTAGCCCGGGTAGGCCGGGGCAGCCCCACTTGCATGTTGGCCCTTTGGGTGAAGCTTTCAACCTTCTGTATAGAATGTGATTTTCTTGAAGCTTTTCTGATCATAAAGCCCAGCACCCAAGGGTGTGATGGTTTCCCTGGCATGGCAGGACCATGTCTTGCAGCGGGGAATGTTGTCCTGACCAGTAAACTGCACTGAAAGCCGTGTTTATTGTTGTGCCCAGGGATGCATTTTTCATGGATAGAACATTTTTGTTAACTGTTCGCCAAACTAAGGGAACTCTGATACAGTATATCGGAAATAGGTACGTGTGGGCAAGTGCTCTGGGCTCTGTAGCTATCTGTTCTCCTGGGAGGTCTTTTGAAATCTCTCTTTTCCATCTTCCCTATATGTCAACTACGTTTTCAATGGCCTCTTTGTTCAAGTATATAAAAATAGGAGATTATGTTCCTATTAGTTCATTCTTCACTAGCTAAAGATTAAAAAAAGGCAGTTTTATTAAATCTCTGTTGTAGTTTTCGAAGTAATACATTGTCAGGAAATAGAAGGCCCTTTTTTTAACAGGGTGGATAATTAACCACTGAAGCAATTTATCAAGCATTACACAGCGGATTCTTTGTTGGGAAAGGGTTTAAATCAATAATTGATGTATAGGGAGATGCAGTAGTTTAAGCACACGCCAAGGAAGAATTGATTGATGTGATGTGGCCTGTGTTACACCGGGAGATGGGAATAGATCATCTCTGGATCCCTGGAGGCTGCAGATCAGTGCGAGTCTGTTACCCATAAATATTGGTAGATTAGACCTGGATGTGTAAAATGTCTTTAATTTCTCGAGTGACCAGAGTGCCACGTTGAGTCATTGTTCTGGCTGCTGTGCGGTGTCACCTTGTGAATTAACAGGGTGATTTAATGAGCACTTCTGTGTTGCTGCCTCTGTGGGTGTTCACCAAACCTGACTGGACTTAGCTAGCGAGAGAGATCAGAGTCTCGGGCTGCAGTGTCATTGGAAAAGATGTCACCGTAAGAACCTCTCTCCAGCCCTTACAGTAAACAAACAAACAAAAAAAATGAAGACTTTGTTTTGTTTTCTATTTTCTAAGGCAAATAGTTAGTAGTGAGGAATAAGATACATCATCGTAAAAAAACCAAAACTGTAGGGTGGTATTCCTTTTGTGGTTATTGTTAAACATTCAACTAAAAAGCAAACGTTTGCTTGCTTTCCTCAAGATGAAGAAAACTTAAAGGCTTTTGGTTTTCAGTAACTCCTTGTATTTGAATTCCATTCAGTTCTGACTGTAAAGTGAATTGTTTGCATTTTATTGTTGGTTATGTTGCACAGGTTACGCACGTTTTGTAGGATTACTGAGAATGTATTTAAGGAAGTATTTCTCTAGCTGTGCTGTTGTTATTGGGTTCATGGTAAGAGTTATCTTTTCTTTGTATTAGCATTTACTTAGTCACAGATTTGTTTGTGCTGTAGCCTGTTTTGAAATTAATTACCTGGTAATGATGGCATAGCTGTAGCTGATGGTGTTGTTGTCTGCTCGTGGAGTGAATCATATTATATTGTGCCTAAATGGAAACTCTGTGTTTGATCTGAACTAATTTGCCTTCAAAAGTGTTGGGAGTGTGCCTAAAGTTGGATGAGGGAGTGAGAAGTTGGTCATGGATTTTGAAGAATGGGATGCTTAGACATAGAAACATTAAAAACAACAACAACAAAAAAACCAGTATACCCAGTTAGTTGTTGACATGGAAATTTACCAGAAGTGCTTTGTTTGTCAGCAATAACTCGATCCCTCCCCTCTCCAGCTCGAGGCTGTTGGGACTCAGTCATTCTCAATCTGTTCCTGTGGGCGCAATAGCTTTGGGGTCTTCAGCTATGTTACCTGCTTGTGCGGGGGCAGCTAGCAGGACTTGTAAATGCCCAGCCCTTCTGAACCTGGGATATATCTGAAGTTTTTGTGCACCCACCTGTATCCTGCAGAGGTGATGAAAAAGCCCTGTGTGAAGCTTAACATCATTTTTGTACTGTTGGGTCAGACTTTGCAAGTGGTTGTCCCCCATTTCTGTCTTTTTAACGATTGTTCCAACCAGAGCAATGCTGCTCAGCAAAGGAGAAAGGAGAAGGGTGTGTTGCAGAGTGCCTTGAAGATGTTTAGTGTCTGCTGCCTCTGCTTGATCAGGTTGAGTAAGTAGGTCTGCACACTATCTTTGAGATACCAATTTTCTTGACCAGTGGATTAAAGTGTCCATCTGTCTCTTTTTTACTATCATTGTTTATTGCCTAAGCATTTGTTTGACAGAAAGATTTTGAGTTTTAATACCAGCCCTGCAGTGTGTTGCCAGGAATTTTAGAACCTGTGAGTGATTTCAAAAGCCATCTGACTCCAGTACTTCCAGCAGGATTTATGTCTTTGCTGGTGCAGAGTTACAGTGTCATAAGCTTTTTATTTGCTCTTATTATATCGTGGGCATCTGCGGACTGTTGAGTCCAGTACTCTTCAGCTGTTTATGTGCAAATATGTCTCTGATCTTGTGAAAGAAGGTCATTCTTTATATCCTCTGACAGCAGCTCTAAGAAAAAGCCCCCAATAAGTCATTAAAAGAAAATGGAATTAGTCCTGCCAAAACTGATGGCTGTAGAATGCATATGACTGACGTTCATATGGAAGCTGAAGAAAGATCTCCGTTCCTTGCAGTGCTCCTGATTCAGGATCAGCACAGGTTTTATTCTGGCAAAGCTGGCTTGCTCCTCCCTGTTCTGCTGGCAGCAGAGCTTGGGGCATACTGCCAGAGCTGCACTGGGATTCCAGAAAGACTTAATGATTCGTTGCAACAATTAGAAATGAAATTTATTTAGCAGTTAAGCTCCTGCTCTGTTTCCTGCCTGGGTAAAACAGCAATAAGTTCCTTTACTAAAAAATAAATACCAGAATTGTGACTCTAGTTGGAATCCGAAGGTAGCAGTATACAAGCTCTGAAATCTGGTCCTTTTGCTTGCAAGACTTATGACATCTGAGTCGGGACTTATTACTGAACTCTTTCTCTGGCTGTTTTTTAAAGTAAATGTGTTTATTACTGTATGTACTGTTGTGAATCCTAATGACTACAAAATGTAGAAGACTAATTAGGTTTGTTTGGGGGAATGTGTCCCTATTTCTGTGTATGGGGTGTGTCTACAAAGAAGGAAACCAATGCTGAGAGTGTGGCAAAGAAAGCAGAATTCTCCAGACCTGAGTTTGCCATTGTATGAAGTGATGCTTATCTGGATATGGGCATGCAGGAGGTGTTGGGTTGCTGTGACACAAAGTGGTTTGGCTCCTGGGTCACCTGGAAACCATTGCTTCTTGGAAGCAGCACACTCATGGCATTACCAGCTCATTTTATTCCTGTATAATCCTTTGATGTGTTCTAAGAAAATGGTGCATTAAAAAAACAACAGCAACAGAAAACACACAAAAAAAATCAAACCACTTCTGTGCCATTAATGAAAGGTCTGTAACAGAGCTCAGATTGCTAGTTTTACCCTTCCTTCATCTTGTAGTGGTGCCTATCAAACATCCTCTGCAGATGTTTTAGTTATGTTTTCTTGTTGTATCCTGGACAAGAAACAACAAATATCTGTAGGAAAGCAATATCCTTTACAAGAAAATATAATTGAATAACTGTATAATTTTGCTAATACTTCTGTAGACCAGATGCTTGTGATTCACAAGCCTTGGTCTGCCAGCTCACCATCAGAGCATATGCCATGCTGGCAGCATAACTTTAGTGCCTGTCTTCCTAGCATTTAATCTAGTATACGTTTGCTTATCCGTATATTACGATTTTTAGAGCTGTTACTTGCTATTCTCAGAATAGCAATGTCACATAAGAGTTACAAATAGTACCCGTGCTTTCTTTGTATTATCCATTTGATGGCTCCTCTGTATGCCCGTTTGAATGAAGAAGTGTGAAACAGTGGTACAAGTTCACGAGTGCACTCAAAAACATGTGTTTTTCTTGTAGGTGTTACTCAGCGCATAGCAAAGATGTCGAGCCCTGTATTGAGAGCTCCGCCATTACTGTGAAAAATGGATTTTTATTCTAGTGCTAGTACCACTTCTTACTGGGATTTCTAGCTTGACAGGGGTGGAGGGGACCCCCTGAGCCCACTGTTAAGTGGGTCAGTGCTGCTGACAAATTGCATCAGTGTTTTGAGACATCACTGTAAGTGGTCCTCCAATGTGGTCCTAAGGAAATGCTCCTGGAAACATCCCTTCTGGGTCCTTCACCAGATGTTTCAAACAGATTTCTGGGAATGTAATAGATTATTTTTGCAGGGAGAGGTGAGTGCTCCAAAACAGGTATTTCTCATGCTGTCACCATGCTTCCTGAGCAGACTCTCTTACAACTTTTGAAAAATGAGTCCTACTGTGTGTTGTACAGCCGGAGGTGTCCTTGATGTTGGGAAGGAGTATTGTGCTGGGTTTTCTAGGATGTGTATTCAAGCAGTACTTTAGCTTCAACTGGTGCTATGCTTTCTGCCATGAGATGCTGTCTGATCGTGCTTTGTGGCACGTCTCATCTTGGATGCAGCTGTGTGATGGTAGTTCTTAAATACAACGAGGGTGGTTCTTTAAAAGCGGTTGTTATTTCCTGAGAAGAGAGAAGCAGGATAGATAAGGTATCTTGCATATTTTTTCTGGAGGTCTGTTGTGGACTGTTGACATTATATTTGTGTTTGAGCCTGGGAATTGTATAAAATCTTTAGAAATTCTTTAGCTGTGGGAAGGGGGCTGAGGGAAACGTGTGTGGTCTGGTGGGAAGGGACTGCAGGCACTGGTCTCCAGGGTGGGTGCAGTGAGCTGTTCTGCCCCTCCGTGCTCCCTGTCATAGAATCGTAGAATGGCCTGGGTTGAAAATGACATCAAAGCTCATCTGGATTCAACCCCTCTGCCATGGGCAGGGTCACCAACCACTAGAGCAGGCTGCCCAGAGCCACATCCAGCCTTGGCTTGAATGCCTCCAGGATGGGGCTTCCACAACCTCTCTGGTCAACCTGTTCCAGTGCACTACCACCCTCTGAGTGAAAAACTTCCTCCTAATATCTAACCTAACCCTCCCCTGTCGTAGTTTAAAACCATTCCCCTTTGTCCTGTCACTGTCCACCTGTGTAAACAGTCGTTCCCCTGTCCATGAAGCGATAACAGGAGCAGCCAGCTGCTATGGACTTTGCTGAGGGAGTTGGCTGCACGACTGCCTACCCACTGTTAACACTGCATTTTAGTATTGCAACTCATTGCTTGTTAGCTAGTTGAGCCAAAGCTTTAAGTTCCAAGAAAAAAGGGAGAGGAAATGAAAATTTTATGTACCCCAAAATGCAAGTTTTGTTCTTGTTATGAGATTCTTATAATGCTATTGCTCCTTTCACAAGCAAAAGTTACCTCCAGTGACATGACTTGTGCTCCCTGATATGCCAAACCCAGCCTGGAGCTGTGGTACACATCTGTCCTTTTCTCAGGGACCGTGGGGAACTCAAGGCTAATCCTAACTCCTAGGTGGGTTGCTTTCCTCACAACCATCCTGTACAATCTGGCTATTAATGTTTGTGGAAGTTTAATAAAAGCAAAAATAAATACAGGCTACCTCAGTTTGCTTTCACTGTAACTGCCAGCCCATATCTCCCTCTATTATCCTTTCATCTTCCTTGCAGACTGACTAATAGGTTTTTAGTGATTACATTTAATGGTGTGAGAGCCTTTTGGTTTGGATACCCTGCGTTTTCTGCTCTATTGCTTATAGAGATGTTTACGTTTTCAACCAGAGCTATGATTTGCCTTCTGTATAATTGCATGGAAAGCACCAGTTCATGTTCCTGAACGGGCATCCTGAGTTTATTTTGATACCATTTCCTTTTTGATGCTTTTCCCACAACGACTTTATCCTCTGCAATCTCTTAATTAGTTTAACTAACTACAGCCCTTTTTGTGGATGGATTTCTTTGCAGTGGCACTCATAACTTTGCCTGCTTAGCGCTGTCTTGATGTCTAAGTGTCAGAAATTGATGGAGCAATAAGATGGAGGAAGCTGTGGTAAAGGATGTGATTCACCCACCTGCTTTGCCTAACTGGAACGCACAGTTTCATTGGTGCAGGTGCAACTTGTGCTTGGAGAGCTCCGCTGGTTCAGATGCATCGTGGCCCTGGAATGATGCAAGTACTGGCAGAAGCTCTGTGATGTTGGCTATCTGACCATGCTTGGTCAGGATGGAAACGTCATTTGAAATTACCCACTTGGTCAGCATAGCTGGCCGACGGGGGAGGAGGACCTGTGAACACACACGGCGCAAAGTCATCTCCTTTTGGGTAGGAGCAGCAGTATTTTCTTGCGGGGAAAAGCGTGCTCTGCTATACAAGGCTGGTAAATAGGCTTCTGGAGTGTGAGAATTGTAAGCACTCTGAGTGTTTGAAGCACAGGTCTCTTAAAATTTTGTCTGTCTACGCATTTCTATTCTGACGTCAAGAAATTGGAAAAGGTTGAGAACGAGCAGTCTTAGTGTCTCTGGTGTAGGGGTATTGCTGACTCATCAGTGCTTAAATACTGGATAGAGCCTTGGTTAGGGAGTGAGGGATTTTTCTCTTTGTTTAAAAGCCAGAAGATGTCTATTTTCATCACCAAGTTTGTAATCCTAGCAGTTGGAATGAAGCAAAATTCAAAGCTTTGGAGAAGTGGCTGAGGGTGTGTGGGATGAATAACGATCCAGTATGAGGCCTCAGCAGGGTGAAAAATGTAAAACTAACATCTCCTCTGCTGTTGGTTTTTTTCCTTCTTTCTTTTTATTCCTTAGATAAACTCACTAGCAATGAGAAGTATTTTAAACGTTGCTGTTGCTGCCGATAGGAACAGGCCATAAAATTGCTAGAGTCGACATTCCTATGGGTCCTGGTCATAAGCCAAGCTGCCAACTATTTGTGAATTTACTGACACTCAGTAAGCAGAATACAATATTTAAACTGTCAGAAAACTAATATCCACTCGTTTCAGAGAAACATAACTCTGCTTCTCTTGGGCTCCAGCTTTTCATGTTGTTTGGTTACTGCTGTGATTTTCTGTTTCTGAGGCTCTCCCAGAGAAAAAAAAAAAAAAGCAGAAAAGAGATGAAGTGGCAACCAGCCTCCTCCTTCCCTGTGCACCCTGTGCTTCTAGTGACCTATGGCAGCAATGTGATCCTGTTTGGCAGAGAGGCTCAAGGCTGCAGCCAGATTCTCATTGCTCCTGGGACCTGGGTTCTTGGTCTTGCCATGGCTTGGAGTGTCTGCCCTTCCATCTGGGCTCGTGCAGTGTGGAAGCAGACTCTCACAAGTGATTAAAAAAGAAAACCCCCGTGTTTACTAATTTCTGGGGTGCACGCTCAGTGGAGAGCAGCTTGAGAAAGCCTAATGAATGCTTTGAACTTATTTATTGTGCTATGAAGATGTTGTTGGAAGAACAGTTGAATCATTTGTTTGCTGCTTGCTGTTGAAATGTAGACCTGTTATCAATAACGCGCAGAAAGATTGCTCAGTTGTGAGCCAGCACTGAGTGAGGAAATCTGTTTTTCTTTACTGTACAGCGATGTTATGAGTTTGCCCAGCTGTGCACCTTCATCTGAAATAGCTTTTTGTGTAATTATTTATGTGAACATCCGTAACACAGGATTGCAGGGGGTTCTCCTCGGCCTGCTGAGCAGCAAGTCCCCGGTCCCACTGGAGGAGTGAGTGACCAAGTTGGCCCCAGTGGCAAAATCTGCAGTGCTTTCCTCTACCCCTCCCTGTGCCCAGTCAGTGTGATGGAGGCATGAGCCTCTCTCTTGCCACTTCCCAGAATTTTTCTGTCAAATAAGGAACTTTCCTCCTCTAAATCAGCCCTCTCTCTTTGGTGGTCCTGGCTGTGGTGCATCCTATGTTCGTAGAAAAGAGTCTGTCAGAACTTGCTTGAATTCTTCACCGTTTATTCCTTTGGTGTTTGTTGTACTCAGTAGTGAGAAAGCAGCATGGGGGATCTCAACCATTTCCTTTGAAGGTGACGAAAGATGTGAGAGCTTGGGAGGTGATGTGTGACCTGGAGTGTCCTTAGGATACGGCTGACGTTACCTGAGTACAGAAAGGCCACTCCTGTGCCATGTTACTGCTCGAGTGCAACTGAATATAGTGTTTATCACCATGTGCTGTCAGCATGCTACAGATTAAGCCCAAGGTCTGCTGTACCAACGAGTGTTTTACTGATCATTATAGCATTTGTCAGCATTATGGGCTGCTGCCTGTGCCAGCAATAACTGCCTGGTGCTCTTCTGAGAGCAAGCAGGAGAGGTGTAGTTAATGGAGCATGAACAGCCCGAGCTGTAAAAGTGGTGACATTGGTTATTTTTACAAAATATCTGTAAATGGCGTAGAGCAGCATGGCATGGACTGTGAAGAGAAACCTCCCTGACCAGGGAGGCTCATCGTGTAGCGAGCACAGGGGCACCTTGGCAGATGTATTTAAATACAGAAAAAGAAGGCAAGCAACTAATTGCTGCGTAAAACAAGTTGGCAAACCTTCTGCGGAGCCATTCTGTGCTCTGTTCCCTCCTCTTTGGTGTGGGCCTTGAAGTTTGGTAGCAATGCAGGAGATGTGCTCAGAGGGGACTGGGGCATGGGGGACACAAATAACGGGGCAGGTAGGGGAAAAAGACAGGTGGCCTGCAGGTTGGGCATGCTTTACTCCTTCCCCTTAGCAGACCAGAGGTAGAAGCTCATCACCTCTGCGTATGAGTGTCTTTGGAGTAGTGCTGTCACCAAAGAGAATGAGGTGGGGAATCCTGCTGTAGCACACTGGCATCCCCTTGCCGCCAATACAGTCTTAAAGTTGCAAAATCAAAGTATCAGGAGAGAGGCGAAATGAAGTGCCAGGACCATTTGTTTGAAAGAGACTGTGATTAAAGATACAAGTGAAGTAACAAAGCTGTTGGATTCAAAATTAGCTTAATGTAACTTTTTTTTTTTTTTCCACCCCCCTGGAGAAATGTTGATACAGTATCTCCCTAACAAATGGCTCACACTGCAAAAGTGAAGCATGACACCTTCTCCAAATCAGACTGCTCAACTTTATAAATGACACCATCACCTCTCACTGTGTCAGCAAGATAAAGAAGTGATTTTTCAAGTGGTCTGAAAGCATTTATTTTTCATTGTGTTGTCACTGTAGCGACAATTCCACTTGTACCTAAAATGATTCTGAGATAGTGTGCTTTCTCTATAGCCAGTGCCGAGAAGTAAATACTAGATAGTGGGATTATGTACTAAAGTATAGTAGTGTTCATTCTGTGTGTGTGTATATATGCACCTATAGCATATCTATGCATAGTGTGTATATGTAAAATGATACTATTGTGTAATATAATAAAAACAACAGATAATAGGATTATACCTATGCAGGTTCTGGAAATTACAGTAACTTTGTTTATATACCATGTCTGTTATCTGCTAGACAAAACCCAACCTGAGTAACCTCATTCTCAATGTGAAGGTCACCAGAGGTACAGTAGGAAATCATTCTTTTTCCTTTTCTTCTTCCACTACAACGTGATGCTTACTGCTCTAAGATTTAATGTGACAATTCTGGATTGCTTTTCGCAAATGTAGTTCTACAAGTATTTCCCGTTCTCTCTGGGAAAGAACTTTGGTGTCAAGGTTCAGAAGATCCTCTCTTACTGCTCTGTGAGTGTTTAATTGATAAAATCTTGCTTAGTTAGAGTGATTTATTGACATCAAGGCCAGGGGGACTGTTAGATCATCAAACCTGACCTATGTAACCCAAGCACTTGGATCTCACCCAGCAGTTCCTGATGTTCAGACTTCAGCTCTGACCCCTGAGATGAAGCAGCACACTGAAAATGGAGCTGTCTTCAACCAACTGAGCATCACAGTTTTTGTTTGTTTGCTTCTTTTTTTCTACTAAAAGGTTTTCAGACATAATAAATCTTAATTGAAATGAGGCTGCGCAACTCGGTTCATCAGTTCTGTGTACTGATGTGTCCCGTGGTCAGTGCACATAAAGTGGCAGTGGTGGTTCTGATGCTATAAACTTGAGACCCTGTAGCTCTGTAGTGAATCTCAAAGCATGGCAGGCAACAGAATTCTTCACCATGAGTTTGGGGAAGGGAAGGCCATCCAGGGTGGTATTTGCTTCTCAGCAGGGCTGAGCTCAGGCTTCCAAAGCACTGGTGTTGTGCGGGGATGGCTCTGAAAGACTTTGCCGCTTCAAAGTATTTTGCCAAAAAGGACAGAAGTATGTGAAGAGATGACTGTGGGTGATGTCTGTAGAGAGGAGGTTGATCATTATTATCATTTATATCGTGTATTTTACAGCTTCTGGCTGAAGAGCTGGTGTGGGAAGGGTTGGAGCATGGGAGGACTGGCTTTTGAGCAGCTCTTGGCAAACCAGTACTGGACTTAAATTCATTTAAAAGGGGACGGAAGATACGTTCTGTATCTTTCATACAGCAGCTCTGCAAACTAATGAAGGAGAGCTCTGATTTTTCTTCTGTGGTCAACTGTGCAGCCTTAAGTACATTCTCAGTGCCTTTTAGTTGAAGGGTGTCTGTCAGCCTTTCTCAAGTGCTGGGTTATCGCAAGCAGCACAGTAATAAGTACCTGGAGAGAAGATCAAATGTGTTCCAGTACTAAACTAGATTTGCAGTCTGCATTAGGTAGGCTGAGGCATTTTAATCCCACCTAGGCTGTAGCTGCACAGGGTGAGCGCTCCAACTATTACAGGGGCTTCACACATCCTTTTTTCCTCTGTCCTTTTCCTTCCCTCGTCTTGTGTCAGCAACTAAAATTAGAGCTGGTTTAAAGGTCAGCTTCAAAACCCTATCACTGTAATAGAGGAAAAGATGAAAGAAAACCAATCCTCTGCTTGCAGCAAACCGCTTGGCGTGTTGTCATCTGCTACGCACAAATTAACTTCTGCTTTTAAAGTCTGAATTTACTTTCTTAATGCACCATTTTGAGCAAAGCATCGATTTCTGTGGCACTGCTTAGAAGAAAGCAATGTTTTGTGTTTTACAGCGTGTACATGGGTTTTCTACATGCCTGGCTGCCTGACTGATGTTGCAAACTGCAACAGCATAGCTCCGTGGTGCAAAAAAGCCTTAGAGGTCTTGTTGCTGAGCTCTTTGTTTGCATAGGGAAACATCTGTCTGAGATTTAATGTGTTGTACGTAACACCCCTATTAGGGAGCTGTAAATCCTTTGCACCACTTCTCACTGGGATTTGAGGGTTTTTTTTTTTTTCTCTAATCAAAGTGCTGTAGTCAAGTGTTGTAATTAGCGTGTAAGAATTTACTGGTTGTCACTATTGTAATAATATGTAGCAATAACACTGCAAGGTTTTATTCTCTCTGCAATGAGATGTTTAAATATTTACGCTTTAAAATAGAGCCTTCGTATGTTATTTTTTATCAGTTTGGTGTGATTGACTAATTGGACGTGTTTTCACTGATTCCATTCTGTCCTGCAAACACAAGCTGTTTCAAGATGTAATTCCTGTTTTAACTTATTATGTAGAAGGCTCCTAATCAGTCGGAGCAGGGGGGGAGGGGGGAACTTGGAGCTGTGCACCTTCAGTGTGCAGCGTACTGAAAGCAAGTTGTATTTTCTGTGACTTATTCCATCAGTTTGAATGAAGTGTGTAATTTTTTTTCCTCCCAAATTGGCAGTGTGCCTTCTAAAATGTGAAGTTGCCATCTTATTTTGCTGCTCTTCCATCTCCAGGTCTGTAATTGAACCCTGCTTGTTGTTGGCCTCCGTTGTGTCCTTACCTGTCCCCAGGGGTGGGATGATTGGCTCTGGATGTAGAGGAGGAAGAATTGCTGGCCAGATCTGTGAGCTTGCAGGGAGGAGCAGAAGTTGAAAGAAGGGTTTGCTGCTGTAACGTGAATATTTGCTGGTGTAAAATCCTTGCAGCTTAAAGCTAAATGTCTTGGCTTCATCTACAGGAAGCATGTGAGCATCTCTCCCTGGGGATGCCTCTGGTTCCATGCCTCAGTGTGTAGGGAGCCCTGTGACTGCTGGGGATATCAACTTACACTTTGGCAGTCTAAGTAATGGTCTCAGGATGGTAAAGACCATTTGCAGGGAGCACAAGTTAGGCTTGTATGGAAGTTGTTCAGACTCCATCATCAGCTCTTTTGTCTCTCCCTCCTCACCTATTACTTGCTCTGGTGTTGTGTTCATTTTGTGCTTTCTGGAGACAACTGAATTTTTGAATGGGAGTGGAAAAAAACAAAGTTCCTATTGAGAGCTTTTGCAAATCCTTGGAAACTGTGAAATGCAATGGTAAACCAGCTGAGCTGTCTTTTAATTGCTCTATCTCCTTGTTACTTCCAGGAAATTTCCAGATTGCCATCTTCTTTCTGATAAACTCATTTTTGCTGGATGGTAAAACATCTTCCGTTTACAGCTGGGGTTGTATGACTGGTCTCTGCTCAGAGTGGGAGGAACAAGTTAACTTTGAGATGTGAGCCAAATAACTGACTCCAATACATGCTGAGTTGTATGGGGGGAGTGTTAAAGTTCAAAAAACGTACAATGGGGCTGAGGGAATTCAAGCTCCAGGGCTGGGCTTTCCTATGTTTTTGGATGTTTTTCTTCCATACTGACTTCTGTTTCTTTATGGCAACGACAGTAACAAGCACTGTTTGGTAGAAGAAGGAAAGTGAAACAAGTTTTTAATACTGAGGAAAGGCACAGAGAAAGGGCTTGGATGATCCTTGAGGTCCCTTCCAACTCGAGCCATTCTATGATGAGTTGGGAATTTAAATGAATTGTGATGTTGCGCATTTGGAAGTACTGTGAGGAATACAATTGATCAGAGCCTGCCTTCCTCTGAAATTAAGCAAAACAATGCAACATAAAAGCGATCACTTCTGTACCTAGAAGTCTGACCATCTCATTTCTCAGATTTGCTGATTTTTTTCCAAGTAATCACAGCTTTATGGCATATCTGCAAACTAAGGGCTACAGCAAAACTTGCATGATTCCAAATTGTAATTATAAGATGAATGCTTCCTTCCTTTGGAGAGGGTTTTTTTTTTTTTTTCCCTCTCGCTGTCTTCAGGAAATGAAAAGGAAATGATTTCACTTTTGTGTACAGAACTGCAAATGTCAACTTTGTGATGTAATGGGAAAGCTTTCTGCTGGGATTTGGTGTTGTTGGCTCCAAGCTCTTGTGTGAAAAAGGTGACTTCCTCGTTAGACCCCTCTTGGCCCTGAGCGTTAGGTCTTTCTGTGGCTTTGTACAGGGCTTGTCTTAATTCCCTGCCTGTGTCATGGGGAGGTGGTGTGTTCTACAAGGGGAAAAAAAATAATATGAGGCTTTTAGTCATGCTGTGCTGTGTCTTATTTGTCGACCACACTGTGAAACACGAAGTTAAGTTAAAACAGATACAAGCTATCTGCTAGAAGCTCAAACTTGGGCTGAGTCAGACACTAGGAGCTGTGTGCCTGTGCTTGTGAATGGGGGATCTATGTACATGCATTTTGGATGTCGCTATTGTCTTAAGAACTGCCACAACCATAGCAACAGCTGGGTGATACCGGTCCATCAGTGTGTGAAATGATGGTGTGTGTATTCGGGGTAATGCTTGCCCCTGAACTTGGCTTAGTCTTTAGTGACCTGTTAGCAGGCTTGGTTTTATTACCAGATTTATTTCTTGGGGATTAAGTGGCATTTGGAGCATGTCAGTTTAGTCAACTGACGCTTTTGCTAACGATGTGCAGTACTGGATAGGGGAAAGAAATAGTGGTTAATTATGAGTAGAAACCAGAGGCTTGGCTATTTGAAATATATGTAAACAAACAACAACAAAAAAAAAAGAATCCCAACTTCTTGTTCTGTGCGAGGAACATCTGTAACTCAGGCCTGCCGCAATGAGTGGGAGATTAAAGCAAGTAGGAGCTTGGAAGGGATTTGGTTTGTGTTTGCAATTGGCTCGTGTCTTGACTCCGGGCACTGGGGAGCAGAGCACGGAGCCAGCTGGATGGGAGCAAAAGCTGAGCACTGGGCTGGGACAGCGAGCTGAGAAACTCAACCCAAAGGATGCGAGGGCCTCTGCGGGAGAGAGGGAGCGTGGTGGGAGAGCCCTGAGCCGAACCTGGGGCAGTGCTCGTGGCAGCGACACGGTTCCTTGAAGTCAGAGTGGCTCCATTTGTATTCTGGTAGCTGACGGTCGACCATATTGCCCATACAGGATTTAATTGCTAGCATATGGGCTGCTTGTCTGACCACAAAATCTCGCTCGCGCGCTTGAGATTTTTCAAGTCGTGTCATCACCAGAAATATTGCACAGCGGGAAGCTTTTTCTTATGCAGTCACATCCTTATGTGACACACTGATAGAGTGGGAAGAGCATGGTGCTGTGGGCTTGAGCCTGTGGGACAGGGGGTACACGTGCTGATGGCAGCACAGTAAGTGGCTGTTAGAGAGAGGGACCTGGGCAAAGGGGCACTGCATCCTCGGAGTGTCTCTATTTGGAGATCCCAGGGTTAGGGTGTGCACACTGCTCATTAAGAATGTTAAACAGCTTTGTTATGTGTAGCAAAGAATCGTCTGGAAGTCAAGATAGGAGTTTTTGTCATCTCTTATCCACTTTATGTGTAAGAGAAATGCCACCATAGTGCTGTGCCTTCTGGTCTCATCTATTCATAGCATTCTCTTGCTGTTTGCACGTAGCTTCGGGAGAGGCTTCTGTATGCTTTGTGAGACTGTGGAAATGTGACTGCAAAAAGCACTTCAGAGCCCTTATAACTTCTCTCCAAATGATCAGATCTCAGATGAACAGTCTCCTTAACAGCAAAAACATGAACTGCCTTGAACTGATACAAAACATATCACTCTACTGGCTTTAAATGACGAACGCAGGATTTTTTTGTACAAAGCACTAAAAGTTCATCATTTTTGTTAATTAGTAACATATTATACTTTCAAATCTTTGTTTAAAAGCTGTCTGGACTGCAGAACAAATGTCTGCTTGAACTGCTAAGCTGTTGCCCCTGAGGAAGGATAAGACAGATCTTGTTGGTGTCTCATTAGCTGCTATGGGAAAGCTGCTTCCTTAGCATGTCTGAGATGCGGAACTGGAGGAGACCTTATGGCCACCAGTTCAGATGGACCCCTACAAGCCAGGAACGGGCATGTCGTGTGCAGTACTCTTACAGAAACTGATGAAATAATTTTCCTTTTATTACCCCCAAATGCTCCAAACCTCCTTGCTTTGATGCTTAAAGGCCTTTGTAAGGAACCTTACTGAGTGCAGGTGGCAGTGCCAGTGCTGGCGTGTGGGCATGGCAAAGCTCCCAAAGCACTGCGAGCTGCTCTGCCTCCCTCTCACTTCAGGTGTTCAACTGGGATTGGTACTATGGTGAGTGCACGTGGAAATGATGGAAATTGTTGGTTTTACACCTTTTTCATTTATTAATGTGCCTTTCTGGCATGTGTGTGTAACTACCCCCTGCCCCAGTCGCTGCACCTCCCGTGCAGGTCTGTGTGCACGTGTTCCAGGATGGATGCGTGCCACGCAGGCCCCAGCTCTGATTTATCTTGGCATGGCATTACCTATTTAGCAGTATACAAAAATAGCACGTATCCCCCTGTTCTCTAACAGGCTGTCACTTTCTAATTGCTAGAGAGGCAGCACTTTCAAGAGTTTCTTTGACTTATTTATTTATTTTTTTAAGACAAAATTGCTCTCTCTTGGAATGTTATTAGTGCAGGCAGAAGAGAAGCTCATTCATTAGATCAAAAAAGCCTTAATCATTTCCTCGGTGTAGTGACTAAAATGTAGTGATTGGTTTGTTGCAGTGACTGGTTTCTCAAAGACTATTGTGTAATTAATCATGTTATTGAAGAAGGAGAGAAAACAAATGGAAGTTCGTTGTTTCACTCTACCTCATCCATCAAAGTCCATCAAGGCTGTCTAGGTGCTTATCAACTCTTCCCCAGGTTATGAATAAGGCTCTTCATAGCAAGCCTGCTCATTTGGGCGAATTGTTCTCCTGTAGATTAGTGTCCAAGACAGGAAATTGGTCCCTATGTTGAGTGTCACAGTAAAGTATTATAATATGTCTTCTGAAGGGGTCACAAGAAATCTCCTGGTCTCTTGTTACCAGAGAGGATTGACTTTACTTCTGTCTGTCTGAGCAGATATTTATTGAATGTGCCTGTAAGAAGTCCTCTAAAGCAAAACTTCTTTCTGCTCTCCCAGGCCGTATGTTTCCAGGCTTATCAGGGATGAGAAGTAGTGGGTGGAATTTGGAAGTTGGGAACCTTTGCTTTGATTTAAGGCTGCAACAAGGCTGGGGAGATGGGCTGGGGCACTGGGGGATGGAGCTGGCCCAGCTGGGCATGGTGCTGAGCAACCTGCTCTGCCTGCACCTCTCTGTACGTGCTTCTCTGTTAGGAATCTTGAGTGTGGTTTCGCAGTTATTGGGGGAGCTAATTAACGTGGTTAAGCACGCTCCATTTTTGTAAGTTTTATCTGCTGGTATCTGTGTGCAGACTGCCTGAAAGATTGTATCATTTAATTAAAGAAAGAGCAAACAAGAGGATTAATGTAATCTGTAGGAAGGGGACAGGGGACCAGGAGGGGTCAGGCGGGATGTGTTGGGAAAACCCTGCATGGTTCACTGCGTGCTGAAATTGGTAAATAGCAATCCTTTAATGCTGCTGGCAAATAAGGGATAGCAAAGTCTTGGTGTCAAACATGAATGTTCTCATTTACATTTAAATAGTTTGGATTTCCTCGTGTGTGCCGTGTGCAGCGCAAAATAATGTTCAGTTATTGCAAATATTGCTCTTAATGAAAGTAAATACCGTCGTTACTGTGTTAATTTTTTTTTTTTTCAAACATTGATTTCTGGTAAATTACCTTTATCAGTGCTGTAAGAATTTATTTGGAAAATGTTACCTATCGGAGCCTGGAGGCATTCACTGGGGAACTGGTTACATTTGTTTCCAACCATCGCCATCAAATGTCTGAAGTCCTACAGACCTGTGACGGATGGGGGAGTGTTCTCCCATCATGAATTCAGTGTCTGTGATGACCCAGAGCCCTTCTGGGACTGCTGGCAGAGGTGAAGGGCGGTTGGCAGATCCCGGAGCCGCAGGGTGCCAGCTTCTAGGAATGTCAACATTGTGCAATACTCGAAACCTTGCTGTGGGTTTCAGTGCGGTGCTCTCGAAACCACCTTCTGCAAATGTTTAACTTCTCCCTGGCCCCGCTCCCACGGCGAGGCAGGCTGACTGCTGTAAATGGGGAGTCCTGCTTTAAGTGCAGTTCCATGAAGTTGCAGGAGGTGAAGAAGCAGTTCAGGCCTGCGGAGCTCGATGCTGGTTGTGTCTCACCTTGGATTGCGGCTGGGGGCTGAACTTTGTCTTCTAAGAAGAGATTTTCAGTTTACAAAATCACTGCAGCTTACCAGGTCTTACTGGAAATAGCTTAACTGTGTAGGTGAGCAAACTATAAGCAGCAGAGTGAATGAACTTGCTTTTTGTCTGTGAGGTTATTTCTTGTTCATGTTCAGGATGCATACTGCCCCATATGCAGGTGATTTTTCCTAAGCCCTTGTCGTTACCAAAATGCTGGTTGTTCACCCTGGAGCTCTGCAGATTCAGGTGCTGCTTGAGAAAATGGCCATTTATGCGTTGGGAACCTGTGAGTGATGATAACTGTTAAGAAAACCTCATCCATTTTTGTATTCTTCCCTATTTATGGTGAGGTTGGAAGGCAGAGGCAGTCACGATAAATAGAGACAGTATTCTGCTGGCATCTGTGCTCCCTCTGAAATAAAGAATACAACTTTGCAGGCTGATTGTAGCTCAGCAACTTTGTTAGACACAGTTGTGTCTGCAGAGGTGCACAGCAATAAGTCCTATGCCCTTAGGCCAGCTTTATTGATAAACCAGATAATAGCTTCTGCCTCCGGTGCTTGCACTTAATTTATTAGGGAGGAAGTCCTGCTGGCTATTTCTCTGGGTGGTTTTTCTTACTGGTTCACTCTGAGTTCGAGTCAGGACTGTGGTGTAATGCTGCTGAGCACCAGGATGCAGTGAACCAAGAGCTGGGGCACTGGGTTGTCCCCTGCCTGCCTGCTGCCTGCACTTGTCCAGAGATGTGAAATTCTTGCTTAGTTTTCAGTCTAAAATCAGCCACGCACAACAAGCAGCAGCTTAAACTGCCTTGAAACTCCATCTCTCCTGATGCCAGAGCAAGCAGATGGCCTGTTGTCACAGCAGACGAAAATTATGTTAATTAATATATTACAAAACTGACTCCAGTTGAACATTTATTTTTTTATGAGCATGTGATTATCAACTTTTCTGGAAGATGAATTTTGTGAATATTTGGACTGATTTATTTCTAAGACAGCAGGAGATGGGCTCCAAAATGGTTTTCTGGAGATTTAATATGCTGCTTTTGGTGCTGTAATTATAAACGGATATGTCATCCAGTTGGCAGGGGTGCAGTTAGAGAACTTGGGGTAAATTAACTTCAAGAATTTGTAAATACCCAGCCCCGCTGCCATAATGTTGTGTGGTGTGCACCCTCAGCTGCTCACACAGCGTCTCGGACACAGCTTTGTCCCAAGGAATGGGATGGCTGTTTTCACTTCTAGCAGCAAATGAACAAAAATCGTATTTCTTTGTTCCTCTTCAGCCAAGACTTTCTATGTACCTTTTTCCCACCAAAAGATGCCTACAGAAGTTCAGGACGTTTTCAGGGGGCTTTTTTCCAGATCTCTGAGCTGATGTTCAATGGCAGACCTTCAGCTGGGTGTTTCTGTGGGCAGGTTTCACAAGCTGTGGCCAGCCAATTTGTTTGCTGTTGAAAAATTAACTTCTGCAAGGCCCAGTACAATCAATACTTAATTTCTGTTCTTCCAAATTACTGTGAATCTTTTCAAACGTCTTCAGTGCTGCCACACAGAGGCCTTTGCGTGCAACTGAGAATTATATTGTTTTTATTTGTCTTGCCTGTAGGAGCATGTTAGCTTAGACTGAAAGTCCACTCTGACAGTGACCAGCACAGATGCTTCAGAAGGTGTAAATCCTGTCCAGTCGGCAGATGCAGATAATCTGTCCCCTACTGTTAGCCACATCCTGATCCCTAACAGATAAAGACTGTCTTAATCCCCAAAGCACGAGATTTAATATCCTCCACAAAAGCCTCCTCCTAATTCATGAGGCCCTTGTGTGATTTATTTATTTCCCCTGTGAAGTTAGTGCTGGGTGGCTGAGAGCTGCTAGGGGCCATCTGTGAGACCAAGAGGTGTTCTCAGAAGATGCCAGAGGTTTGCCTTGGTGTGTCGTCAGTACCATGTCGGCTGAAGCAGCCCTCCTTTAGCTCCTCTTCCCCCTGTATGAAAATTAGTGGAAAATATTTTGGCTTTATTTATGCACGTCGTCGTAAGGGAGAGAGCATCATGGGAATGTAAAGGCACAAGTTTTGCAGAGCTGTGGAAGAGCCACGAGGGCTTGTTTCTGGTGAACCCAAAGGGAACAATGAGCTTGTGTTAAAACCTGAGGGGCTTTGACGATGACTTTTTTTTTTTTTTCCTTCTAAGGGAAATATGTTGGAATAAATTGCAAAAGACTCTGAATTCTGTTTTAAATTGGTCTGTGAGCGTTATTGTTGTACGCAATCTTGCAATTAACCTACAACTCCTTGGGGCTTCCCAATACAACTTCTGATCCTGGTACGAATCAATTGTGTCTCTGCTCCTGTGCTGGAGAGAGAGGAAATTCATTCCCAGTGCCCTGGGCTTGTTGGCAAGCTCTTCCTGCTGGGATCAGTGAAACCAAGGGGTGTGCTAGGATTATTTAAGGACTGAGCACTTAGTTTCTAATGTCTTGAAAGCTTTTTTATTGTATTTTATCTTCTCCTCTCCCATTTCTAGTTTCCACAAAAGTTACATTATGTCTCACATTAGCGATAAGCGAGATTATGCAGGTGTGAGTGAGTCAACCATAAAGCGTGTATTTCCAGCAGCTCTTTGCATTCCAGTCATGCAGGAGAGGAGAATTCTCTCTGCCACATCTAGCTGAATGCCTAAACTAAACCTGGCAATTCGTTATATTTGAAGGAAAGTTTAGACAAGGAATTATTCACCTAATTTGAAATTGCCTTTGAATGCGTCAGTGACAGTCTTTACTGAAAACTAGAGTTTTATTTTGCTTTCATTGTCTAATCTTCACATGATGACAGTTTGAGCTGGTGTGGAGGTGACAAATGTGTGCAGTTTGTGCTGCTTCCAGGGCCGTACGTGGATTTATTTCATACTTGGGCACACGTCTGCATTTAAGCCTTGGCTAGAGAAGCACATAGGTGTGTGCTAAGGGGTCCCACTAATTTCTGCAGGCTGTGGCCGTATGGGTTGGAGCACAGCTCTGCCAGGGTTCCCATCAGTGCTGTGAAGGTGAAATCCCACTGTGTCCTATGTTGTCTTGTCTTCCTTACCAAGACTTGCATGTATAGTTTGGGGGAATCTCAGATAACACATCCATCCTCTCCTTTGTCTCCAGCCCTCTTCCCCAGCTCCAGTGAGGGCGGAGGAATTCCCAACAACCCCAGTGAGACTGTGCACAACAGCACAACCATAGTGCTGCATCATCTCCCTCCCTTCTGTGGATCCTTTGTGTTTTCTCCTAGAAGCCCCTATAAACACGTTGAAGTTTGATCTCTGCGTGTTTCTCGGTTGCTGCTGGTATCCTTTCACTGTAATTTTTCACTTCTTCATTCGACAAAGTGTTCTTTGCTGTTTGTTCTCATTGCTCTGCCCTCCTGTGTAAATGTTGAGGGCAGTGTGCTGAGGTTATTACAGATGCACCCACTCCTCTTTGCTTGTAAACGGACAAATAAGTGATCTCATGTCATTGCACGGAAGATCTGCAGTCAGAGTGTAGAACATGCCCATACAAAGGTTTTAGGGGAAGCTGAATTGAATTAAATAAAGGTGTGAATTTAAGAAGGATTATTTAAACCTCATTAGACCTTTTTGTTTGCACACTTCTCAGAATTAAAGTTGCTTTAATTTGATTTTGGTTCACTTTACTTCCTAAGCGAGTAGTCTCAATTTAATTAAGACAAATTAATTGGGTAAATGTCCAAAGGCAGACTTAACGTCAGTAAGAGAAGGAGCATTCAAGGAAAATGAGTAAAAGGAAAGCTGAGTGCATTCAAAACTAATAAAACCCCAAACTCCTTCCATTCTGAGAAGTTGCAGGAACTAGATGTGATCCATGGCAAAATGGGCCAATTATTATCTTGTGTGGGATACTATTATCGAGTGAAAACCCTTTCTCTTGGCTGCTGTTGCCAAACTCTTGTCTCTTCAATTCTGGGCAGCAGCCCAATTTTGTTAAAGGAAGAGGTTAGTTGTATTGAACGTCTTCACATTTTATTTGTTCCTTTAGGAACCCAAATGGATTTATGCCATATTTTCTTTTCTTTTAAACCTCTCTACCCCTTCCATCTCTTTCCCACACAAACTTTTTTTTTCTGCTGAGTTTCCTTGAGAAGCTAGAAAGAATAGAGAGATAAAAGCACACCCCTTCTCTCACACGAAGGCGCGTATCCCCATGTGTGTACGTGCTTTGCCAAATCCCATTTCCTTCTTGTGCCTGAAGAAACTTGTGTCAGATCCTTATCCTCCAGTCCTGCAGAAGCCTCAACAGCAGCGAGAGTGAGCAAAGCGAGCGGTGCCGTTGGCGACAATGGGAGGGTGCGGTACGGAGGCAGAGGGCGGTTGTGTGGTGCTCGTCCTGACCTTGGGTCTGATTTTTATCAGAGGAAAAATAGCAATGGTAGTAGAAGCTTCTGTGCTGTGGAGATGGCAGCGTTAAACGTCAAGATGTTGCATAAAATTATAGGAAAAAGGTGTGATTCACAGTGCTAAGACCTTTTACCCTTTGGGTGAAGGTGAAACACGGGCTAGTTAACTGTGTTCATGCTTGTTCTCCTTGTTAGATAAGTGGCTCCAAGCTTAAGGGTGAGGAGTTCTGTAAGTATTTTCAAGCTTCCTTGTTCTGTTTCTGCATTAGAACAAACAAATATTTAGTGAACTGGAGCTCATCCTGGGATAAGCTGTGCTGGCAGTTTGTTTATTCTTTATCCTCTTATGTTATATTTTTAACGGTGGAAACAGGCTTATATGGGCTTGTGCTCTGGGCTTCTCTGCTCCCTGGTGTGCAAGTGGGAGGAGGAAACAGGTAATTTCTTTTTTAGTGGGATTTTGGATTCTTCTCTTTCTCCTTTGCTACGGACCTCTCTGCAAGAGGCTTTTTCTGTCTTCGGGTATTTTAGGGCCAGCACCTGGCGCTCTTGGTTCACCCTCTGGTGGGTACCTGGTTTGGGGACCATCTGCAGGCTGAGCTCTGCCTGTTGGCACCACTGTTAGAGCTGCAATGAAAAACACACAGCAAAAACAAGTTGGGAAGAACTAAAGGAAATTCCTCAAAGCATTGCTAATTGGCAACCCAAACCTACCTAATTCTAATCTGAAGCTCTTTCTCAGGGCATCACCTAAAACTTTGAGTTTTCTGACAGAAACTGCTGAGCTGGTGGGGTCCTAAACACATCGTCCCATCTCTTACCTTTCTGAAGGTACTGTGTTCTGCTGGTATCTGCTAGCTAGATTTCGACTGCAAAACAAAACTTGTCATCCTCTCTCCTTGTCTTGCTCCCAACTCTGTAATTGGCTCAATTAAATTGTTCATTGTCTGAAGGTGAAGGAGGTGATGTGAGCAGCAGCCCAGAGTCTGATGTGTTCTGAGAAAGTAAATTTGATCTTCAAATGGCAAAAGCGCATTCGGGAGAGCAGGCTGCATGCCTCCTTTGTAAGTGACTAACAGATTTATTTACAGTAGTTCAGATTCTGTATTTATATACATGTTCATCAGGTGTCTGGAGGCATGGCTTTATTTGTGATGACCCAGAGGTGCACCAAAAGGTACTGGTTTTTGTCCTTGGCTTTTTTCTTTTTTCCCCTGCTACTGCACTATTATAGTTCCAGTTAGAGGCTGATCCTGAGTGAGGTTGAGTGTGGCATTAATCTTCTGTTTTAGGGTCCTTGCAAGGTTTTAAGAACATTAAGTGAGCTTAAAAATGTTCACTGATTTTTCAACTGCTGGAAATCATAGCTTCTACTGATAACTGAATAGATGTGATTAAAATGATATTTTTCCTGTGTAATCAAATATTTTCTAGAACTGTGAACTTTATTTTAGTAGTCTTCCTGAAGTCTCACAATGTGAGTTGTGCCTGCTGTTGCTTCGATAACAGTTTCAGATGGAGAGGATGCTTGTGAAGGGGCTCATCTTTGCCTTCTGTATCTGTATTCTGTATGAAATGGTCTGTCTAGTCTAACCTTTGAGTATCCATCAATGTGTCCTTCTCAAATTGGGCCTCAGCTTTACAGTTTTAATTATTGACTCTTAGAAAGCAAAGAGACGCATTATCAGAATCTTCTGCATTAAGATTAATGTGAGGAAGAGAGGGGTGGATTTGCATGGGAAGGATTGGGGCATCATAAGATTTCTTTGCCTGCTCTCAGGCCAGTCCATGGTAAAGGGAAGTTTGGGCTGTTTTATAAATGGCATTACCAAATAAGTGCAGTTTTCTTTCCCTTGCAGAATCTTGCCTGAAAACAGAAAGAAGCAGTCAATAGGAAAATAGGTGCTGATTGGCATAAGAATTGTTGCCATGCTTGCTTATTTGAACTTCAGGGCTTGATGTTGTTTCTCTTCTTCCCCAGACTGTGCTGACATTTGCAGCTCTCTTTAGAGTAAAAAAGCTCTAATGAGAAGACAGTGAAGCCGTTCAAAGTATGAGTTAGTTTATCCTTTCATTTGTATTGTGGATTCTTCTCATTAGGGTGAATTTCTTCGTTCGTGCAAATCAGATATTGAGATGATGTTGGCTCTGGCTTTGAAGCCTGTTTGCTATACTTCGAGGATGTCTTCACTGTTAAGACCACAGATCTCACTGTTTCAAATAGATTGAGTGCCCAAGAATCAACTCAGTTGCCTCATAACCCCTTTTGAAATCCTGTTCCTGTTCCCAAAAGGATGTAGCCAAGCGTCTTGATCCTGGTGTGGCTAAGGCTCTTTGGAAGATGGTGTCAGGAGCCTGTGTACTTGTGGTCCTGAGAGCTGAGCTGGCAGAATAGAGCAGGAATTGCAGTGCTGGGGCAGGCTGACCTTTCCAGGAGCTCCAGCTGAAGGCTAATGATGTCCTGTTGCTTTTCTACCCTCTACTGGTGCTTCAATCAGAAACATCTAAGGAAATAATTATAATATTTGTGTCTGCTCTGCATGGCATAATCTGCATTTTACTAATGCTGTGCTATAACATGACAAAGAAGAAAGTTTTTGCATCCTCAGTTTTCCATTATGGTGCAGCTCAGGAATGAGCTTCTATCAAAGTTAACAGACAAGTGTTAATATTTAGAGCAAATAACCTTTCTTTTTTTTCTTCTCAATTCTGCTGCTTTGTGTAAACTAATTAACAGTAAAACCTTAAACGAGCACAGTGCAGAAGTAACAGTTGTCTTTACATATATTATTGTAATTAAAAAGCTTCTCCTTAGAGACTTTCAAATCTTAATCCTTATTCAATAGGGTCTTCCCATCATAGGCATTTCCAGGGGTTCCAGCAGCAGCCCTGCATTTATCGCTTTCTGAGCTCTGTCCTGAAAGCTTAGAGGCTTCTAACGTTGTCAATTGCATTGCAGTGCTGGCTGCGCTAACGAGGTTTTTTCCAGGCTTGGTTTATTCCTTAGAGATGTGCTGCAGGGGAGGAAAAAAAAAATTAAAAAAAAAAAAAAAAGCGCCTAGCTAGATAAAGAAAGTCATTACAGCACTAATGAATCCGTGCAGCTTGGCTGAAGGCAGCGTAAGCTGATGGTGAGGGGCTGAGGGGTGGGGAGGAGGTCAGGTCTGGCTGCCCCAAAACATGCTGATTGTGAGGAGGTGAGATATGGCCTCTCTGCTTCATTTCTTTGATTGTAAAACCAAATTAGGACAGCTGTGTTAGCAAATGAAGGGTGCTGTGAGGAATGCTTCACTGTCTTGCTCTGAGAGGTAGGGTAGAAATATTGTGGTGGAAATTACAAGCTCTTTCCTTAAGGTGTGATCGTAGTTGAGTAAGGTAAAACGTGCTCGTTTTACTGCTTCTCTGCATTGTGGGCTGGGATCAGCCCTTGTGTGCAGCATCTGCAGGCAAAGTAGAGTGTGCAGTGCCCTCAGAGACCCCTCTGGTGTGGTGCTGGGTTCCATCTGAAGCCTGTAAGGCTGTTCAGTGTGCGTGGTTAAGAGTGGTGTTGTTAACCTGAGCCTCTGTTTTATGCTTGGCATTTTCCCTTAAGTGAAGGAGAAGGCAGCGATACCAGGTTCATTCCATGGTAAATCCCCTGGGCTGCTCTGCATTTTGGTGCCTCTAAGATGCACGCAGAGCTCAGAGTTGATGATGAATGTAACTGCCCCTGGCACGCAGTACTGGTCAGATACCTGCTTCTGCGATGAGGTCACTTACAAGAAACTGGATCAAATAGTACAGAACAGAGAGGGTTTTTCCCCATTCCCGAATTCCGCTGTATCCACTGCTTTTCTCTCCAATCACTGATGGGAGAAGGAGCACTCCCTGCAGGGCTGGGAGCCAGCCCAGAGATGGGAGTCCAGCAGTAAAGCAGACATCCTGCTTACCTCCCAGCTCAGCTCATCAGAGGATGAGCAAGCCCTGTGTCTGCTGCAGTTCCAGCTATTCTGTCTGACTTCTGCATTATTGCCATAATGCACCGGAGTTGTCGCATGTTTAAGTTCATGCGTGGCAGCTCCGAGCAGCCAGCTCCCATAGTAAGACTTTGAAGAATGTTAACCCATTAGTTTGGCTCTAAATCAGGAGAGGGAAGTGCTCAAGACTATCAGAGAGAGGAGGAAAGCTTAATCAGAAGCTGTTTCAATTAAAAAACATTTTGCATTTGGCACAAGTCCTGCTGAGCATGCACACAGCTTCGTTGTAGTCTTTTGATTCTTCTTCTTTCCTATTGACATTAAGCACAATAGTTAAAGTAACACAGATTAACATGTGAAGCCAAGCTTTTCGTTTGTTCTCCTTTGTTTTTCTGTGACCTACTCAGTTTTCTCTTAATTCAGCAGATGGTGTTCTTTAAGAAAGTTCATTCAACAGCATACTGGTAGCAGAGGGAGGAAACGTGTCTTGCTCTCTGTCTGGAACTTCATGTAAATACTTTGCTGATCATTAATGAAAGAAAATTAGCCTTTCTTCTGGCAAGAATCTTGACATAACAGCATTCGGGGGCGTTAAGAATATACTTTTATTTCCAAATGACCATCCAGTCTGTTCAAAGGGATTTTGAATTTTTTTAATTATTATTTTTCATGTTTATGCTTTACTGTCTTTATCTCTTTTGCTTCAGTAAAAGCAGCTTTTCCTTTAAAAACTCATACAATGTTTTTCCTTGATTTTTTTTTTTTATGCTTGATGTAGTAAATGCATCCACCCAGTATGACAGCTCTTCTGTCCAAAATACTCACTGTGGCGTAATGAATGTTAATAGATTCTGAACAAAAACTGTGTTAAATCACAACCTCATTCTGATATGAAGGAAACCAAAGCTGTTGATCTGTGACAGAGCGAAGTGTTTGAGGCTGTATGCTGCCCCTCGTGTTGCAGAGGGGACTGAGGAGAAGACTGCAATGAAAGGAGCCCGTGGGTTTGGTTTGTTGTTTTCTTGCTGCTCTCTCCTTGCAGAGTGGACCCTGCGAGCGAGCAATTAGCAATGCTGAACCAGCTGTTACAGGTGCACAAAAACAATTTCATTCCATAATACGGAGCTGGGCTGCTGCCCTTGGAGTGGTGTGCTGGGATCAGCCATGCTCTGTACTCAGCAGATCTGCTGGAGAAGTGTCTCTGTCCTGCGTAGGAGGAGTAGGAAAGGCTGTTGCTGTGAGAAGAAAGTTTTTGAGGAAGATAACCAAAGCAAAGCCTTTTCCTGGTTGTGTGTCAGGATGTCATGTGGTCCAGTTCTGCTCCACTTCCAATTTGCTTGTTGCTTACACCAGTGGTGAAAGGCAGACTTCAAAGAAGAGCTTTTGAAGCTTCCAGCAAGCTATGTTTGTCCTATGAGGGTTTCCATGGGAAGAGGTGAGGATCCCCAGGGAGCCAAGGAGGTGTGTTCTCCTGCCCAGTTCTCCTTTGGGTTGTAAAGCAGCTGGTGGTGAGCAAAGCTCTGAATTCACTTGGGGCAGAGCCAGCATCTGCTGCATCCTGCCTTGTGACGTCCATGGAGTTACTTACATCCCTGTTTTGCTTGGCCAAGCTCACCTCAACAGGTGCAGGCCATAACTGTCCCTGGTGGATCAGCTGCTGCCAGGGAGTGTTGGAGGGGCCAATGTAAGCATGAGTTCAGGAGGCTGAGTTCTGGTGTGCGCCCGCTTGTGTAAAGAG
This sequence comes from Oreortyx pictus, assembly GCA_036925125.1. Taxonomy (NCBI): domain Eukaryota; kingdom Metazoa; phylum Chordata; class Aves; order Galliformes; family Odontophoridae; genus Oreortyx; species Oreortyx pictus. The sequence goes on from JAUPFR010000015.1 coordinate 5,411,636, forward strand.
AGCACCTGGGTTCTCCTCTCCTGCTGCCGTATGTAGCATTGATATATTATGGAGCATAAAGTGGGTCTGCTGCTTTGGCAGTCCTCTCTGGGAAAACCAGCGTGCTTGTTTGGGAACTCATAGTTAGTGGTATGTTAAGCTTGTGTCCATTAGTCTCCCCACAAATGAGTTGTAGCTGAGATGTACATCTTCTGGTTTTTAATGGTGTTCAGCAGGTAGAGTTAAAACAAACCAGCCTGCCTAACTTGCGTCACATTGCTTTATTATCTGCAGAGTGTTCTCTCTTGCTTTGCTGGAAGCAGGAGCATTTGCCAGCCTGGCCCTTGTGTGCCTGTGGGATTTGGTTTCCACTCACAAAGGCTGACTGCTGCTATGCAGACAGAAAACCACAAAACTTTGATTTTAGTTGGCAGCCGTACTTGGAGCACTGTAAAAGAGAAAATGTATTTGGACTATGTCTGCCCATAAGTCACCCACCCCTCCACACTCAGACTTCTGAGAAGAGATCAAGGCAAATTCTGTGCTCTGGATTACAGTCCGTACAGCTTTGAGATGGACCGATCCCCTGCTCAGAGACGGGGCAGTGAGTCTGGGGAAGCTTTGGGGAGCTATGTGGCTCTGAGGACTCCACTAACTGCTGTGTTGTTCCTGTGACTTAAGGCAGTGAATGTGGTGGTGTGTGGGTCTGGGTGCTTTGTATAGGTTTCCTGGGTTTTATGATCACAAGGTGCTCTGCTGAAAGCAGTCCAAGTTGAGCAAAGTTTGAGTGGCACTCGAGGAGACCTTTTCCATTGTTTAACAAAGAAAAGGCAGTACAGGTATCTCTGTAAGAGCATCATCTACTGCATTCCTCATCTTTCCAGTGGACCGCTTTTCCTCTCTATTATCATTTCACAATGTGTGTTTGGATTGCTGTTCTGTAGGCCCTTTCAAGAAGGGTTCTTTTGAACTCATGGCATGGCCTTGGATTGTAAACTGCTCCTTTACTCTAGCCACAAACATGTGTGCATGCACCCACACTCTTCTGGCAACACTCAACTGTTTGTGTTCTTCATAACACAAGCTATTTTGTTTGATCACAATAGCATAACGCATGACTGCTGTCGTTTCTTGTGGGGAAAGTAGCTGTCTTTCCACTATTCACTACTTAATGCAGAAGAGACTTTGTATTTTTCTGTTTTCTCATTTAAAAAGCCTTTTTTGGTGGTTAAGCTGTCGCTGTTTGCTGTGTGCTGGCCTCTTGCTGGCACTGCAAAAATGAGTCAGTGGCTCCCTCTGGAGCCAGCACTGCTGTGACTCCAGGGACTGGTGCTTTCGCTGCATCTGTTGTGGTTTTCAGCTGAATACGTCAGCTGAAGCAGTTTTCTGTTTAAGCATTAAGGATGCCTGCTTGCTTGCCCAGCCTGTTCCAGTGTATTGAGAAAACAGCAACTGGCTCAGAAGTTCAAACCAATTGTACAAAAAATGTGAGCTTGGCACTTCTTATTTCTTTCTATATATTTATATTTACCAGTATCTTCCATTCCAAAGGATTCTTCAGAAATTCCCATGGCCACATATCTTGTAAATGCTGTGTAGTGCTGCCCTGAGTCCACCTGGCTGTACCTGGAAGTACTCCATGTCAGGGGATGCAGGTGCTGAGTATGCACAGTGCAGTCCTGTGCACATCCCTGAGCTCTGCAGAAGCTGTGTGACATTACAGTGGCCCCAAATGCTGAATCTCATTTGCACTGTGCTCTTTAATTCAATATTCAGGCGAAGTAGCAATTATTTGCAAAGAGATCCTTGCAGGGAGGAAGAGTTGGCAATTAAACAGGGCGGTATACATTTGAAATCAGCATAGATAGGTGTTGCTGTACCATAAGAAGACTTGAATGGGGTCTGAGCTTTGAGGCCTTTTTACAGACGTGAGTAGGTGACGGTCATGCCTCAGACAGCTCAAATACAGCCCGTGAAACAAAGCTATCTTAGGGAATGCCCATCAAAGGAGATGACAGTTGTGTGCTGGAGCTGGTGGGACTGGTGGAAGCGTGGTGGAACAGAGCGAAGAATAACCAGGCTTGTTGCTTGTCTGTTCCTGTTGTGAGCAGCACCAAATGTGTCAGGCTTGAGTTGGCTGGGAGGTTTTGCTCTCTCTTGCTTGTCAGGGCTTTTTCTGATGTGGTTGTACTAGTGCTGAAACTATCTTGTTTTGAAAGCCATGGTTTTCATAGGGACAGTGAAGCAGGGCTCCTGCCAGGTCTGCTGCATGCTTGAAGTCTGTACACTTCAATCATTTGCAGTCAGTTAATCTTGAAACATACTGACAAGTGATTAGGGAGAGTACCAGTGCCTTGGGTGGGAGGAAGGTGGCTGAGAAAGGTTTGGAAGCCTCTGTGGAGCATGTAGGCTGAGACTGGCATCTAGATGGTTGCTATCTATGTCTTGGGCTGCTGATTGATGCTGGAAGAATTTGTGGTCAGTTGTCTGCCTGGGAAGCTCCTGGGGCAGGTGGGGATGAGGCGTGCTGGTTTTGCTATGGACAGCATCCTTCTGATGAGTTGGGGTCTGAAGGTTCACCTCCAGTGTCACCTCTGTGCTACTGCCTGCTGTGGGATGGTGAGCTCCAGAGATAGGGCAGACAGCAGCCTTCAATTGACAGCACCATCTCCTGGAGAAGGTGAGTGAATGAGCTCTGAAATGGTACCGAGGAATTTTTATTCTGCTTTTCACTGCTGTTGATGCATGTGAGCTCCTGGGAAGCCCTCCTTTTAGCTGCAGAGCCCTTCCCGTAGGTACGGGTATGCCCCACAGAGAAGTGCAGGCTGTGGCACAGCAGTCAAGTTCCCCAGGCAGTTTTTGCTGCGCCTGTGGATCTGCTGTGAAAGATGTCTTATTAACATAAGGAATAACTGAGCATCAGCTCTCTATCTTTGCAAGCCAGATGTTCCTTTTCATACCCCTTTGCTAGATAATTTTAGCATTAGTAGGGCCATTGCACATCTTGGCTTAGGTTTGTTGTTCTGCCAATATGTTTGAATGACTGCTCTGGTGTGCTGAATTCATCAGGTTTCCTTACAAGCTGAATTGTAATGGCTGGTTTCCTCAGCCTTGTAAACAGCTACGCTTCGGTATAAAGAAAGTTGGACAGAAATGCTGGGTTCTTATTATCAGCAGCGTTTTTGTTACCAGCAGGCCTTGCAGCTGCACGGAGTAGGGCAGAATCGTTATTAATTGTTTCATTATAGATGGCCCCGGTGTCAGGCGTGTAGAAATCTGAGAGCAAGTTTCCTTTGAAATGTTCTCAAAAGGTTTATTAACAGGCAAATGGATAGGGAAAGGCCTGAATGGGATGACAGAGTGAGGTGCCGGAGCCAGTATTGGCCGCTCCTGTTCTTCAGATGTGTGTTTGTCAGAGAAAAGTGCCAAGGTTCTTGAGATAATAATAAAGGAAGGTTAACATCCAGGCCTGTGAATGAGCAGTGTGGGCTTTAAGGTGGTCGAAATAAAGTATCCTTCCTTGTTTTCTGTTGGATATACTTGAAACGTTCCTCAGCTCCTTGCTAAAGTAACGTGTGATGTTATATAGTGTCATAAATGAAGACATTTTATTTGCAATGTCTTCTGTAAAGTTTTGAGGGAATGCTAATATTTATACCTGTGATGTATAGTGTTGCAAGGGAAAGAGAATCTAAACGCTTCGAGCTTTCATCTGGTTACAGTCAGTTTTTGTTACAGCAAGGGGAGGGCTGTCTTGGAGGTTGGAAAGGACTGAATCAAAAGAGAGGGTCTGAATTTACCTCCCAAGCCCTTTTTCTCCCCCTCCTGGTGTAGCAGCTGCTATTAAATACCAGCTTTCCGCTGCAGGTATTTTGTGGTTGTTTTTTTAAGTGCCCTCTTGTGGTGAGCGTTGGCTTCTGCACTGCCTGCATTTATTAATTTATTTGTGGATATCCTTTTACAAGACAGGGCTGGCACGGCTCTCTCTTAGTTCTGTGTTAAATGAGGGTACATACTCCTCTTGGGCTGCTGTCTCATTGCAGTGATGGCTTTGCTTTGGCTCTCGCTCCCAAGAGATGTCGGGCAGCCGCTGGGGGTGTTGGCAGACAGACCAGCAGCTCTGAAAGTTGTGAACCTCTTGGTTTAGTGAGACCTACTGTATTTAGATGTACGTTTTGCTGAGTTTGTGCCGTTGGGTGCAGTCAGGTGAGAACAGCATTTCCAGCTCGATTAATTGGGCTGCAAGGAGACGTTAATTAGTTGGAAGGCAATATGCAGAGGGAGATCTGTGCACTGCAGGTGTGTGACTGCTGCCTCTGAACCTGGGACACGCAGTGCTCAGACCATTACAGAGCACTGCTCCCAGACCTTAGGAAATTTGGGCTTTTTACTTTATGAAGGGCACATTTGCATCATTGAAACTCTTTACTGTCTGGCCTGAAAGACACTAATTCAGCCCCAGATATGGGTACTAAATAACATTCTTGGAACAAAGAAGCCAACAGGGTTTAATCTGTGGGATTAGAATAATGCTCTGATGGCAAAAACCCATACTGAATTATCAATTAATTCTTGTACTTTAAAACTCCTGCTTTGCAAAGCACGCAAACTATCAAATGGTAGATGAGAAATGTTGGTTCATTTGTTCTAGGAGAGCTAAAAATACTTCCTCTAGACTTCTCCTGGGGACTAATTGGGACCTTCTAATGTCAATTCAAGAAGAGTTGAATCAATTTGTTCGCATGCAGCTGTGGAGCAAGGCTGCTTGCATTAACACTGGCAGCGTCGCCGGGTGGTGATGGAGGAGGTTGTATCTGCAGTAATGTGTGCTGGAGCATAAATTGAGGAGTTGAGATGAAAGGGAGACTCGGTATCTCGCTACTGTTGCAGAGTTTAAGAAATTTACACTGCTTCAAGCAATCCATTTAAAAGTCAATGGCTGGAAACCAAATGACTGAGAGCGTGTTCCTTGGCCTTAAAGGCACCTCTGAGTAATTTTTCATGAAGTGATTAGATAAGGGAAGGGGGGAAAGTAAGAGATGATTTTATTTTTTTCCTGCTTTATCTCATGAATTATACGTGTAAGGTGCAGTGCAGCAAGAAATTCTCTTTTAAGAGAACGTAGTTTAAATGCAATTACTGCGAATTATGCATCATTATCGTGTGAAAGCTTCTCAGAATTTGAGAACAGAGTGAAAACCAAGAGCAAAACCTATTTGGAGGTTCAGGTTAGGATTGGGGTAATCAGCATGTGTCCTCTGAGTTACCTCCCGTGCACTAGAAGCCTCATACGTTCAACGACTCAGTGCTTCTAAACCATCAATCTGAGGTCATCCATGAACTTTAAATTCCTGAAGAATGAAAGCAAATATCTTTCAGAGTCAGGGAAGCGTTTGCTTGTCGTTCTGGCACCCGGGAAAGGATCTGCCTTCTCCCTGAAGGGAGAATGAATGCAGCAGAAATGAGAATTGAATGCAGGCCTGCGTGTGAGGTGTGGAGCTGGGAGCACGCTGCAGCGAGGCAGCCAGGCAGCAGTGGTAACAGGAGAACCTGCAACTGGAAGGGAGGGTTTGTCGGGAGGATTAAGTGACCGCTTGTTAACTAATCACACAAGTGTCTTTCATCTGTTCCTGGCTGCAGACAACACAGAAGCATGGTCTCTGTTAAATCTGTGGTAGGGCTGAAGGGCACCGGCTTTCCCTGTTATCATCCTCTCTTCTTTAGTCTGAGGAGCGAGGCTGGGTTTCATTATTTTACTGATACGCACGCCCAAAGCTGTGTCCTTGCCAACAAAACTGTCATCTTGCAAACTGATAGGACTGCAACAGATGTGAAGTTTTATTTATTGGCTTAGGTTTATTAAAAAGCAGAATATTAAAATGGGTTCTATTAGACTATTTTATTTGCGATTTCTGGTGTTGTGTGTTTGTTAGTTCTAACTGAAGATGATGTTGCCCAATAAAACCAGTAATCTCAGTTATGTTTAAATCTATTCTGCAGATTTCTCAGCTTTATGTTCTCTATTACTTTTATTAATATCGTATGAGCAATGCAATAATATGCACTTCTGACATATGGTATTGAGATTCTAAAAAAAAAAACCTTTTTGTTTTGATCTCTCATGAATAAAATGACAAAGCAAAATAATATTTTGATTTCCTTTCCTGATTGTAGTGCTCTAATTTAATCTGTAATAGCTTGTTCTGTATTTTTGCTCTTAGACTCTTTGCTTCGCCGATATTGTTCGCAACCAAATGTGGGGAGCACCTGTTTTCAATGGACAGCAGTCCCACAGAGCACTCACCCAGACAGATGCTAAACCCTTCGCGTGGTCCTTGCATCTCAGGAGGGCCCTTCGTCCCTCCTGCCTTGGCTTTGGTGAAATGTGATCCTGTGACAGCGTGCTGCTGCAGCCCTGAGAGGTTTGGGCTGACAGTGCCTGGTCAGCCTGGATCCCTGCCTGCATATCTGATGGCACCATGGCTTCCCCTAGCATCGGGCTGGTGGTGGAGTTGCTGCCTTGATGAATGGGAAGAGCAAACTAGAGGATTGCCAGACCTAGGATATATCTGAGTTAGTAGTGTGGTTGCTATAAATAAATACACCAATGCAACCTTCTAATGCAGGGGTAGCTATTGGGTGGTAATGCTTCTGGCTGCTCCCTGGTGAGGAAGGGAATGAGCTACTAGCAGCTTAAGGCACCTTCCCTCCACCATCCCTGCATTTATGTTATAGTTTGTAGCTAGTGCAATTCTATTCATTTAAAAATAAAAACAACAATGGAATAGCTCCTCCCTTTGATTATAATTATGTGGTGGTGTACAGAGGCCTTTACATCAGACTGCTTCTCCAAACTAAGTGTTGTGCTTGTGTTGTGATTAAAAAACAGTGAAATAGGCCCTTAAAAAAAGAGAGGGAGCAGAGCAGCTGTAAGAAATCTGAATCTGTTTTGGATTATTTTTGCCTTCCACAATTTAACCCTTCAGTGAGCAGTCGTGCTATAGCTTCTAGCTCTGTTTTATGGAGCTTAGCTCACTGTTCCTTTTTAAATTCTGGAACTCCACAGACCCAGGGGACTGCCTGTCTTGAGCTGGGTGACAACCACTGCTCTCACAGCAAAGAGCGAAAAACTCTGATCAACAACATTACTGCTGTCAGAACAGGCTGGTGCTTTTGTAATGATGTCCTGTGTGATGCCTTGTCATCCCTCGGGCTGTGATTAGAACTGCTTGCAGTGCTGTGCATACATGTGTGTGAGCTCCGAGGAGGGCAGGATCCTTTACCTGGGCAAAGAGTAAAGCTGACATCACAGCAGAATGTGCTTTCTTCCTTTCTGTGAACGTGGCCATCGCCTCTGCCTTGCCGGGGGAGCAGGAGCTGGTGCTCAGCTTCCCTGTCTTGACTCGTGTGACATTGCATGGTGTAGGTGGTGTGCCATGTAGAGCAGGAAGCTCTTGAGAAGATGAGGCTCTTTGGCATCCTTTGTGGCTTCTGTTTGCAGACAAAGGGCTGGAAAGGAGCTGAGCTGCGAGGAGGCAAGGAGTCAGGAAAGGTTAATGTGTTGTGAGCTCTGGTGAACGTAAAGGGAAAGGAAACTCAAGTGCATGTGTAGCAGCTTACAAGGAAGAAGAACAGTCGCCTCAAATTTCAGTAGTGCAATTTGAGACCCAGAAAAAAATGAAGGTTTGCTGTTTGTTTTCAATTGTAAATCCAGAAGGGCCACAAACGTGTGGTGATTACCTTCTGTGGCGTGGCTCACAAATATAAAAGTAGGCCTTTTCTTTGCTTAAGAGGGAGCCATACCTCCCTGTATTGTTTTATAAGGGAAAAATGAAGCCCTTTCTGGTGGATTCATTGTGGGTGCCTCCAGGTGGGAGCTGCTTTTCCAGAAAATGCTTGGTCTGGGTGCAGGGGACCAGCAGGGGTGGCAAACGAAGGAGCAAGCACTGCATGCCTTTGTGTTTCATGGGGAAAGAGGCAGAGGTTTTACTGCTTATTCCTTGAGAAATGCCATCCTGTTGTTCCTCCTTTACTCTGGTGTTTTTTCTGAATCATCCAAATGGTCAATGCTTTGTGCTGTTAGTGATGTGAAAGTGCACTACAGCTGTCACCCATCAATGATGTTAGGCAATTGTGTGGGGGAGGAGGAATAATAATAATTAAAAAAAAAATGAAGTCCTGGCTGTTAGATGACTAGATGTGCAGTGACCAAGGGGAAGCAGGGTTTAATTTTACGTAGCTAATTCCATCCTAAAGTCAGGCTTTCCCTGTTCCTTGCTGAATCTTACATTAGGGAGGAGAAAAGCAGCCCAAATGCGGTATATATCATCTTAATAGCAGAGTAATAATAAATAATGTAATTTTATATCTACGATTTAAGTTGCTTGTGTTCTTGGTGTTTTTGTGGTTTTTTTTTTTGTTTGTTTGTTTTTGCAACTTTGGACCAAGAAAGTACAGCAATAACTAGTGTCAGTTTAAATAAGGGAGGGTGATAATCGTAACCTTTGAAATAACTGGAACTTTCTTATGTACTTTGCAAATATATTCTCTCAAAGGTTATGCCAGTGCTTTAGCAAGACAGAAATTTTAGTGTCTTCTCCCCCATAATTTCTTCAGCTCTATTTTCTCTTTATTAGTGTAATTACTACAGGTTAACGCTGCTATCATTTCCTCCTTTCACGGCTCTGTAGCACGCTATTATTTTTTGAAGCAAAAAGTAGATGTCTTTAATAGTGCCATTACTGCTCCTCAGCCTTTAAATTTCCCATCAAAGCCAGTTAAAGGGTATGATTCTGGGGTTCACGTGGCTCTCGGCGGGATGCGATAAGATGATTTATAACATAAATATCAACTCCTAACAGGCATCCAAAATGGCAACCCTCTGAGATTTAGTGGCACCAATATTAAGCTTTTGATCACTTTAATGGCACGTTCCTACAGCGTTATGCAGTGAAGGGAAATTTATTTCCTTAGCAGTGGATCTTTGGCCATCAGCTTATTTACGCTTCATTCTGTTGTTCTGAACTTCAGGTAATTTATTGGCAGTGCTGGGGTGTAGGGCAACGATTCTGGGGGCTTAGGGTGATGCGGTCAGCAGTGTTCGGATGGATTGGTGTGTAAGGTTTGTTTTTGGTGGTGTTTTCCTAACACCTGTAGTCACTCTGCCAAAGCTGAGGTTGTGCTGTGGTCAGGCACAGTGTCACCCTGTCCTCGCAGTGGCTCTGCTTGCCCTGCTACAGGGCAGTGTACAGGCAGCATCCACATTTCTTTGGAATTTCAGACAAGTGGCCTCATTTCCTGGCAGTACTCACTCAAACAGGCTGCTGGGTTATTCCTTGGACTGTAGATAAGTTAACTTTTGCAGCTTTTCTTTGGCATTTTGTTATTTGCTACTGGTAGACCCGTGACTTGCCTAAGGTTTTGGCACCCTTAGCTAAGACTTAAATGGATATTAGTCTGTACCTGCGGTTGCAGTCGTGCCTTTTTTAGCCATGACATTTTTTTAGCCTTTGGAAGAAGTAAATGTTAGGAAAATAATTTCCTCCTCCTGCAGCTGTGTTCCAAAAGCTGCTAGCAAAAGCTATTGCTGCTAAAATAACACTGACTTTTCAAACCGCCGCACAAAATGTGGTGGGATTTTAAAGTTTTGAAATAGGAGATGAAAAGAATCCTACATTATTGCTTTGCATATGTGGGATTGTTACGGTTTATGAACTTTCTTGGCTCTGGCCATAGTCTTGTAGTGAATAGCTAAGATAACATAGCTGCAGTACAGGACCTGCAGTGGCCGTGCTCTTCCAAAGCTTCGAATGCAGCAAGCCTAATTGGTGTTGTTACTGATCTACTGAAATACACAATTTCAGCTGCTGTTTGTTATCTCCAAGTCCCTGTGTCTTAATCATAAAGGTATATCAGAATCACTCTGGTTTTAAGAACATTGTTTTCATTACTGAATTTCTGGCATAAGCAGTGCATTCATCAGCAGAGAAACGCCTCCGTTCCTTGTCTGAGAGGTCTGCATTTTAAATGGAAATGCCATGCTGTGGACAGAAGTCTCCAAACTATATCAGGTTCCCGTGGCACTGAAATGGTGCTGTGCAAACAGGTCCGCAGGTTGCTGTTACACGATAATGACACCTCTCACGGGGCGGGAGGTGCAGCAGCTTCACTGTTAGCAGTGCACTGCAAGGAGAAACAAGCCTTTACGTTTGGGAAGGGTGTGAAGCGAAATCCCATCTCTGCAGGGGAGCCAAGAAGTGATGATGAGCATCAACAACTGGGGCTGAGACACTTCCTAACTCGACATCGGAAACCTCCTGTAAAGCTGAAGTAGGGTTTGCTTTTCTTTCCATGTAACGTTGTGCTGAGACAGCAACATCTGTGTCAAATTTCCATCACGAGTGGTTAAAACCTGTCAGTTCTGAGCCCTTCTGCATAACACATCTGTAACAGAAACCAGCAGTTGAGCCTTGACCAGGCGTTGAGCAGCACGATGCATCGCTATATTGCTATGAAGGGGGCTTTGTGCTGCTCGTGTGCTGCAGCAGTGCTGATCCCTGCTGATCCTTCTGTGGGTTGTGGGGCAGCACAGTGCCCTTCTTGATGTTCTGGAACTGAGGGGCCACGTTTTCTGCGTATTAGTATTAAGGACATCCAGAGTCCTTCATGCATTTGCATGCAGTGATTGTCTGGCGTAGCCCTGCTACACCACAAAGACTGCTGATAATTCCTGAGGAGCTCTCAGCACTTGGGTGTAGTAAGTATGGTGAGTGTGAATTATGAGGTTAGGCAGGAGAGAGGGGCCTTGTGGTCAGACCCTGTGGTTCGGGCTTTACAAGTAAGGATTTCCCACTCTCCATCCTTACACACACTACTGTTTGAGGTCATCTTGCCCCTGAAAGACAGCTCAGGAGCATCTTGTTTGTCCTGTCTTTCCATGTTAATTGGCTTGCCAGGTAGGAGGACAGCTTTGAGACGTGGCCAGTCCTTCGTGTGATGCACGCTGCTATGTGTCTTCCATTCAATAACCACATCAAAGCAGCTGTGAGGGGAGCAGGGTTTTGACCACCCCCTTATCCAGGACTGGGACAAACATGATCAGAGCTGGTAGCATTCTTCCCTTCTCCTCTGTCACTGCTTCTGTTGTCTGGCAGGGAGCAGAGCTGTCTGACTCAGACCTCATCAGCGCCTTCAGCCAACTTTTGGAATAACCTCTCATAAACTGCCTTCATGCAGTGGGCAGTGTAGCTCCAGGCAGCCTCAAAGGCCCCACTGCCAGAGACGGTTGTGTTAGGTTGTTGTCTTATGGAAAATAAAATGCATCAGCTGTGACCCAGCAATGGTCAAGGATGTACCTTGGGTAATTAAACTTTGGTTATAACTTTTTGGGTGAGAAACTGTACAGAGGGGAGGGTGTGAAATCCTTCCCCCGGTTCCAGCCCAGAACCCAGGCTGCTGGGATGATCTGTTTGCAGCTGCGAACAGAAATCCAGCTGCAGAAAAGGAGGGAAAAGCTTGTTTTGTGGACCCACGTGAGACAAAGCACATTTCCCAGGCATGTATGCTTTTGCTGCATGACTTGGCTTTATGTTGCTGCTTGAAGATGTCAATGAAAAGCTCTTGTGTTTTATTGATGCTTTCTCTTCTACTGTTGTGGGTTTTGTCTCTTGTGGATGCTTTATACGTTAATACCTTTTAAAAAATGAATGTTATCAATCTATGACTGCAACCAAGGACCTCATGGCAACTGTAGGGATTCTTGCTAGATCCCTGTGGATTTGGGATCATGCTGGGCTTATAGGTTTGTTCCAGTTTACTGCTGAGGCCTGCATGAAACACATTTAATACCTTAAAGCCTCAGGGATGGACTTCATGTTCAATACCAATTGATCCAGGTGGATAGGGACTGCGGGCTGGCCAGGAATGGAAAAAGATAAAATGCTCTTTGAAGTTTCTCCTTGATGCCACTCTGTGATTCAGACCAGTGTCAATCTTCACTCACTGCTAGAGATTTGCCTGTGGCTGCTGAGGTTCAGGTGGTGGCCCCTGGGCTGCTCACAGCATCCCCCTTTCTCCTGATGTCTGGGGTGATCGAGGACTTGACTCTTGTAAGCTGAGAGTAACTGGAGAGTGCTGTGCTTCAGTGAGCTAGTGCCTGTGCTGGGAATGTTAATCACTTCTCTGTATTAGGTATAAATATTTACGTCTGAGCTGTTTTAATTGGAAGCAACTGTTCATTTTAGAAGCAGTCTAAACAAGTGATGCAGAGTCTTTGCATGCTTAATAGGAAGGACTGGTTTTGCACGTGGTTTAAGGTACTAAATAAGATATTAAGTTATGCAGAATAAAATGTAAATGTGTGTTTCTTATTTATGTTTTTCAGGTAAGAAATTGTATTCCGTTAAGGAAGACTGCCTAAGGGAGTTGACAGATGCTGGCTCCTTGTATTCATTTGTAAGCTACCAAGTCATGCAAAGTATTCTAGCCTGCAAAATTAGGAGCTCTGAGTGTAAGTAAGGTGTTTTCTCTCTTCTTAGTGTGGTGAAGAATCTTTAAAAGACAGCGGGGGTGAAGGAAGAGATCTCAGTGAATGTCTCAGTCTGATTTGTAAACCGCATGGGCAATCAGGTGTCCTCTCGGGGAGCTGAGAGTTGGCATTCAAAATTTCTTGCCAAACTCAGTGTAGGACTTTCCGTATCCAGACGGTATGAGACTGCCTGTCATGCTGCCATTTCTCAGAGTACTTGGAGATATGGGTTCAAAAGAAGAAGGGAATAGTTAGAGAGAGCCTGAACGGAGGCATTGTAGTGAGGAAAAAGCATATGTGCGAGGGCAGCAGGAATTAGGTTTGTTCCCTGGTGCTGACATGCTGGTACGCCTTGCAGAGGTTGCAGAAGCAAAACCAGCAACACATCTTCCCTTCTAGTGCAATTCAAATGTTTGATGTAAAAAGCCAATATAATTTATAGTTTTATGACTGAAAGCAGAAAACTTTGTGGTATCTGAAGCATTTACAGTGGTTTGTCTTTTCATTAAATTCCTGTTCAGATAGATGACATCAAACAGCATGAGGCAAATAAACAATATATATCTTCCTGTAGTATTTTGAAAAGAGTGACTTACAAACCCTAAAAATATTCTAATTTTACCCATGAAAAATAACCTTGAAGATGCCAAGTGTTTGTCTGTACATCACTGTGTCAGTGTTTCATTTGTGATTAATACTGATTTCTCTGTCATCCATGTCCTACACACACTTTAAGTTCACAATCCAAATTAAGGAATGTTCCCTGGTCCTTACATAGACCTGTATTTTTTTTTTTTCAGTGAATTTAGTATACAGCTTTCATCTGACAATCCTAGACCTTTCTGGTAATGCTCAGATACAATTGCACAGATATTTCTTTGTCACAGTTATTCTTTATGTCACCGTATGTCTTTAATGTCATGAAGGGCAGCCTATAGCTCCAAACTGTTTGGTACGTTTAGGTATTGCCACTCATTATTTATTCCCTGCAGATATAGTTTCCCCCTGCCTCAACATTTCATTTTGCTCTCCTTTTTTTTCGGTCCATCACTGTGTTAAGCAATACAGGAGGCATGGCAATGTTGCTTCCACTCTCTTTTAGCTAGGAAGTCTACCAACAGCAATCAATAACTCTGTATTTCTATGGCAAATGAAATGAAAGCATTACACGTGATTCTCCTTCATTACACAGGAGAGGACCAGGAAGAGGGAAACGTGATCTGGTTCTTGTAGATACTTGATGAAAAATAATAAAACTTTGCAGGAAGGTAGCCATCAGGAGCTTAAAATTGATTATCTTCATTTACAGCTGCTTGAAACTTGTTTTTGTTTTTTTTAGAACATAGAAAGTGTTGTTCTTCCTTAAATAGTTTATTTTGGTAAGATGAGAAAATGTTATGCTTGGACAAACACACGCCAAAGAAACCCTCAAATGTTACTTCATAAAGGTGAGGCTGCTGTCTATCTTTGCTGTAGATAGTGAGGCGCAGGTGCAAGAGAGCTAATTCAAGTCATTAATCCTAATGTGACAACATTCCTTGTCTTCTCAGCATTGAAGGTGTTAGGAGATCATCATTTTAATTAGAGAAGCAGATGGAGAAAATTGCCCCAAAATTGCAGGGCAGGTCCCTGGTGCAGCAGAAGGCTCTTATCGGGGAGCTTTTACTTACATAGGGTTCCTCTACCCCTTCTTCTCTACGCCTCTTTAATCCTATGGTACTGATGTTTTTCATCAGCAAAATGCTCTGAGCATATGCTTAAGGTGAAGTTTCATAAAAGGGAGAAATGGGACTGAAGCTGTTGGGATGTCAGCTCCCAGGGCTGAGCCTGACCTGGAGCGTGGAGAGCTGTGGGCAGTGCTTGGATCTCCATCCCACAGCTCATCCCACCTGCAAATGCACTCCTCCTCTCTGTGGCAGCACATCCAGGCAATGAGCAGCAGCTGAGGCCAAGGAGTAATGCTTATTTAAAGCTATTGCTGTCAGTGCTTATAGGCTAGCCAGGCGTGGTTGTGGTAAAGAGAGCAGCTACTGGCCTTTTATATCAGAGAAGCTGTTAGTTAGACATGAGTAAATCTGCCTAATGTGCAGCCCTTCTACTTGGCTGCAATCTGTTCCTCAGCAAACATGGACTTCTGTTGGGTGATAGATGATGTCATGTTGAGAATGGCTAAAAGTCATTTGGACGATATGGGCGAGCCTTAATTATACTTAGTTGAACATAAGGCTGGGAAATATTTGGCAGGAAGATGTCTTTGCATTCTAATTAATCACTGTCTTTTTCTTGGAAACAAAATGAATCCTGGGCACTTGGTTGGCTTCAGCAGTGGAGAGCAGCGTCCTCAGCACAGCTCATGTTTTACCATTTAGTTCCAAAACTTGGCCCTGGAAAAGAAGGTTATATGGGGGTCATGCTGGTTTGGAATTCAGTCTGTGTTTCCATTTTTATTCTCTATGTGTCACTGTTAGCTGACAGAGGTGTCCCTTTAACTATGACAAGGGAGAATGGAAATGTGCATATATATATGTATTTATTATTTCCTTGAAGAGGTTAAACCCAGATTTATATACCTGGAAAATTGGCTCTCCTACTCAGTGATACAGCATGTGAATTTACAAACTGCACGTTGCCTGCTGTGCTGTAGAGATTCCTTTCTCCTTTCAAGCTATTTTCCCACATGGAGAAGTGCCAGTATAATTCTAATACGCGTAAACTGCGGTGGGAATGATGATAATTAACAGCGGGGTGCCCGGTTTTTGAAATACTGTGTTCATCTTTCCTTATAGTTCTCTTATCGTCCTCACTCTTTATGAGATGGGAAGAAATTTCTCCTGGATGCAGATGAGGTTTTCTTGTAGAGGAAGGGAAAGGCGTGATATGTGATTCTGAGGAACCAAAGCTCAGTTCTGCCCGTCTTGAAGTCAGTTCCAAGACTGCCATTGATTTATCCAGAAAGCGTTCTGAACCCTTGAACTGTTGCTTATCCCAGAATACTCCAGGCAAGTTATTAGAGTAGAAATAGTTTACTCAGCTTTCACAGTCCGCACTGCTGCCTTTAGATTTAAGAACTGTGCTGATTCTTTGACGTCTGGAATATTAACATCCCTAACAAACATGCACCATCTTGGAGAACAGAGATCAGCTAGGAACATTTTCCATTTCAAAAGAGAGCACAGCAACTCACAGTATGTGGGGTGGCCTGTACAAGGCACCCAGCTAATGCATCCTCTCTTCAACAGCTGCGTGCCCTAACTGTCCTGGTAGCCCTGGCTGGACTCGCTCAAGCTGCTCAGCATATTTGTTGTTTTATGGGCGCCATAAACTGGGAGTATTCCATTTGTGCCCTACTGAAAGCTGAGCAAAAAGGGTCAGTCACCATGCTCTGCTGACTGGTGTGCCTGTAGGCAGAACCTTGGGTGCTGCTGCCTGTCCTTGCGGGCCCAGGTCCCCGTGTGGTGTTTGTACAGATGTGGCCCTGGACAGCAATTCCCAGAGCTCTGTGGTTTTTACTGTGAAAGGCAAACTGTGCATGTCTGCTCTGTAGCCAAAAGAGAGAGCCGCCACATGCTATTAATTAAAAACAGCCTGCTCCAGCTAGTGGCTAAACCTGAACCCAAGCGTTTGCATCTTCTGTTTAAGCTGGGGAAGTTGTTTTAGGCATTCATGTGACTCTCCTGGCATCCTGTTTCTTTTAAAGGCCAAATTCAACTCTCTCTTGACTCCCACAGGCTTTGAGCTGTGCCCGAAACATTTCCTTTCAGTCGAAAGGTGTCCAACTACTGCTTCTTAGACTGCCTGCATATGCACTGGGAGTGAATTAGAATGAATTAGAGGAGACAGGTTTTATAAAAGCTGGAGGAAACGCAATGTAAATGCCAGTGACAGAGTGGAACTGCCAGTTCCTTCAAGCTGAAATCTTGTTTACATCTTTGTATGCTTTTTTTTTCTTTTTAATTCTTCAGTGCCCTTCCCTGCCCCTCCCTGCTGTCCTTGTCTTCACTTATGATTTATATTTGGTTTCACTGTTTTCACCCAGGTCATCTTTTCCCATCTAACCCCACCTGTGTTGGTGGGACCTTCCTCTCTGCCCTCTCCCACTTGCAGCCCAAGTTCCAAAATGGACTGACCCACAACAAAAGAGGTAAAGGAGACCTTTCCATCTAGTCCTGCTGAATTTCAAGGCATTGGTCCAAATGTGCAGTGTCAAAGTGAAATATTTTTCTTGGTCACTGTAATGCCTTTTTTTTGCTCCCTGTTATTTTTTTTTTCTCTTTATGTGGGTATTTGTTTGGCTGTTGATGTTTTCATTGTACAGCTGTTGTGCTTTCTCTCTGATCTGGACTGTGATGACTGTGTTTCTTCTTGAGGTTATTCAGCGTGTGGAAGCATCCCATCCTGCTGAATGGGATAGGACATCTGGCCACTTTTTTTCCTGCCCTTGTTCTTTAAATTTTTTGTTATCGTTGAGGAAACACAGAATTATTATATTGTTTTTAATTCCCAAGGAAATCTTCACATTCGATGGGTTTTCTGCCCTGTACTTGAGTACAAGGACTAGAAAGAGTGCAGCTGATGCCCTGTTATTCCTCTTCTTTCTCTAAGCAGTATCTAAAGGAAGAAAAAAAAATAATAATGACTTTTTGGCCCTTGAATTCTAAAGGATTTTGTGCTGGAGCTGTGAGGTCTAGCTGCTTTCTAGCACTTACCTTTTCTCCATGTAATTTTAGACATAGGTTTACTTCAAAAACCAAAGCCCATATCATCACATAAGGGAAGCCAAGGATTAGCAGGCACGCTGCTGCCTGCAGTAGCCAAGCTTTTAATTGATTTATCTGCTGACAGTGCTGCAGCAAGTACCCAACCTTTTAAATAGTGTCTTACTCCATTCAAAGTACTCCAAAGCTCTTTCTAAAGTCGAAGTCCATCCTGTGGGGCATTGCATGAGCTGCCAGAAGCTGTTCTAGCACCACAACAAATAGCTAGACTTGTTTTCTTGTTTTCTTTTTTTTTTTTTCTGCTTCATCTCAGCCTTGATTCCTCTGCAGGTCTGACCTTATTCCCCACTGTATAATTTTTCCATCCATGTGAGGACTGAAGATTAATTAGTGAAGCACTCTGAGTGTTATTTGAGGGCATTCATTATTCTCTAGGGAAGCGTCACCCTATTTAACATGTGTATGACATCTGTCTTGCCTTGGTATAGATTCTGTTTCGGGTCCTCTGTTTTCCATATTGTCATTCTGTTCAGTTTTGGAACTCACTTTTCATCTGATTTAGATTAAAAATGTATCTTTTACATGGCAGCAATGTGTAAAGTTAATTGTAGCTGTTGGATATGGTACTGGCTTGGGCAGCATTTCTGGGAAATACCACCATAACCATCCCAATCTGTCAAACCAAAGGACTGCTCAGATTGCTGTGTCTAACTTCCACTGCATGTGCTTCTCTAGAATGGCTGAATCATTTATATTTAGTTCCATCCTGATATGTCTACACATTTCATAAAGAGAAATAATGTAGCAGCTCTCTCAGCAACAGAGAGGATGACTAGAAGGATGTTTGCCTTTGTTTTCCGTGTAGGCCAGGGAAGTATTCAGTCCAGAGCTTTTATGTAGATGTGCGTATGTGCACAGGCATATGTATCTGCAACATTTCCTTGGAGAGCTGGCCGTTACAGGGTGATGGAACTGATGTTCTCACCTGTCTCTAAGATGAAGTGGAAATATCTGCAGCAGTTAAATTCACTGTCTTCTTCCCTGTGGAGTGTACGTGGGTTATTCTATGACTTTCACTGTGCTTCTTATCCCCTGCTTTCTTACTCCTTCCTATCTCATGCTGTTATCACCTGCTGGTTAGTGGAAAGCCGACAAATTCATGAACTAATCATCTTTCCTTCTGTTCAACATTTTCTCATCAGAGATCTTTAGAAAGCAATTTCTTTTCTCTAAATCAAGGTGACAGAAATCATATAGCCTCCATTTACTGATCCTGTGCAAGGCCATTAGTTGAAGGGTGTTAGAGAACAAAGCCAGACATGTTTGCGTTTCTTAATATATATATATATATATTTACTTTTTTCTTCATTCTCTCCATGTGTGCAGGTCAGGTGAGATCAGCATGGTGGAACAGCCAGCAGCACATGAGCTGTATCTAGGGTGCAGGAGGGCACGGGTGCTGTGCGTGGGCAAAGTGGTGCTTTCCCATCTGTTGTCCATGGGCTGTTGTGAAAGGCCTTCAATGGAAGAACTGCAAGTTCTTCACTTGATTTAGCTCCTTCAGCCTCAGCCCTGGCACAGGGACTGTCTTTAGCCTGAAAATGGCTTTTCTACACTGCACCTTGACACATAAACAGTGGCATTAGGTCTACAGCATATTAAGTGTAATTCCACTCCAGCTCCTGTTTATAGATGAGTGTTTGTTGATCCGTATGGGGAATGCTTTCCATTTGTAGCATCTATATGAGAGTTCACATCGCTTTCGTAAGGACCTTACTGAGCACGGTGGCGATGGGTTGGCAGTTTGATCTGGGAGGCCTTTTCCAACCTTAATGATCCTATGAAACCTCATCCTGCTGGTTTTGCTGGCCCATCTACAGAACAGTTGTAAAAATGGAAATGATTGCTCAGTGTCCTGACTGACAGCGAAAAGGCCCCATTACGTAGTTGAGTCTTGGAGAAAGAGAGAGGCAGCAAATACAAGGCTGTGCTCACGTTGCTGTGGGAAATGTTGTCCAGCAGTGTCTCAACGCAGCCAGACCTCTGCATCATCCAGCACAGTGTGGTCTCTGTGCTGACTGTAGAAGGGATGACTTTCAATACTGCTATTTCTTCAGGGCTGTCTCTTCCATAGCTACCCCTCCCCACTATGAATATTACTACAAAGGGAGGCTTGCACTTGGTTAATCTTCTGGAAATTACTGCCTGTGTTTTCTATTGCAAAAGGAGTGAACTGTAACTCTGCACAACTCTCAAACTTTTTTTTTTCTTTAGTTATGTAAGATAGAAATATCCTGAGATATAAATGAGTGTTTTGACATAATTAGTTTCCATAAATGTTTCATTGGTGTGATTACCTGCTACTTTAAATTATTATCTTGCCTGGCTTGTGCCTGATAAAAATATTAAATCTAAATCTTTTCTCTAACATCAGTTTGCAGTAAGCATGTAGATGTATTTGCAAAACCTATTAAAAGAAAGAAGGGGAGAGAAAAATAGTCATGTAGGAAAGAAGCACCTAATTGCTTTCAGCAGCATGAGATGAAATAGAAAAATGCCCATCGAAGTTTGTGAAAATCTCAGCAATTTGCTTAATTAAAAGTACTTTAAATTGCAAGTTGTTGGAACACAGAGCAAAGAACAAACCAGGTCTTGCATACCTTTCCCTTTTTCTTCCTCCCTCCTGTAAGATTTATCCCAGAGAGCTGATACGTAATGCTGCAGTAGATCTGCAAAATCTCTCTTAAACCACTGTAAAAATTACTGTGATTCTTCTGAGTGAGGATTTGACAAGTATTTATTTCCTCACATTTTTTCCCACGTCAGCTTACTTTATTTTTCAATGAATTACAGAGCAGGCTCCAAAGTCAGGGTTTCTTATGACTTAAATTCAAGGTTTCCTCAGTGTCTTGCTTCTGCCTGGAGGAGAAAACTGCAGCACATAGATGAGTTCTTTCTTTGTACAATTTTTTGAGACCGTTTCCCCTTGAATTAGGCCATCTCTTTTGTTCTTACATTCCCACTAAAAAAATAATGAAAAAGAAAAAGCTGATGTCAGCAGGCTCAGATCACCATGGAGATCCTCCCAAAGTAAAATCTGATATTAGCTAATATTGGCCGGTAGAGAATCATTATGGCTCAACAAAAGTCTTCTCCCTGAAATTCCAAATTCTCTTGGGCATTTCGTACCATGCTGAAGGAAGCTGTATGTTCCTGACCTGTCTCTGATACAGCCCGTGCCTGCTGCTCCTGATGGCACTGCATGGCTCTGTTACTCTGGATGCTCATGTCTGCTCTCTGTGAATACGTAAGCCATTGCAGAGGGTGAATCAATGCATCTGCATGAATCTGTTGCTTATTAAACTTGTTTGACAGTAAGGAATATCCTCTATTAAAAAAGGTAGCGCAGAGAGCCTGGGTCTGCTAACCTTGAGTCCCACCAGGGTATTCTTGGCACTAAGGACAAGCTCTGCCATTTGGTGGGAAAATAATCGACACAGAAGTGCATGCACTTGGGTCTGAATGCAGGCAGCTGCAAGGACCCGTTATTTGCTTAGAGTGAGGAGGGCTGCTTTGTACTTGGAGACTCTCTAACACCAGTTCCCAGTGGGTGGCAGTGTGCTAGCTTTGCATGAGGCATGTTGATTTTTGCTTTTTTAAATCCTCCGGCTAGTTTCCATGGTGATGGCTGCAGCTTTGATGCCTGTGCAAAAGTGAAGAGGGAAAGAGGACTAAGAGGGCGATGTTGCATTAAGCTAGGAGTTGAGCAAGTCACTGTGGTGGCAGCAGACAGCAAGTTCTGCACACCCAGCAGTGGGCACAGAAATCAGGGATGCCTGAAGACCTCCATAAAGCTGTTTCTCTGGAGGCGTTTCAAGACGCCAACAACCTGAACGGTTTTAGGGAGGGGTGGGAAAAAAGGCAGGTTTGTCACTGGTTTACATTGGCTGAGCTAGATTCAGTGCTGGAGTTTTCAGAAGGTTTTTTGCATTATACAGCTGTGATGTAAACACGTGTTTAAACACAGTTTAAAACTGAACGTGGATTCTTCTGGCAGTACTTCAAGGTGATGTGTTTGAATAACTTTACAGATCTCAATGCTGGATCAGAGAAGCTGCATTTATTTATTTATTTATTGTGAACTAAATAAAGTTGTCCATTGGCTCGATTGCCTGTGAAAGAAATATACGGAAGTACATGAAGAAATATACTGAAATTTGGATGTGTTAGAACTAAAGCTAAAAGCCCTTTGCACACGTTGTGCTGCGGTAACCTCTGAATTGCGCAGCAGAGATCGGGAAATTCACGCTCTGCGGTGACTGTCGATACTGTTGACTTTGCTCTGTAATCGTTTGTGACTGCTGTGAAACACGGCTGAATGAAATGCCCGTGATCTACAGCTTATCAGTGTGGATTGATCCAGGTCTGTTTGGTGGAACACAGCTGTGTAAAGGAGCTCTGTGTGCCTTCCTCAGACCCGTGGTGGTCTGTGCTCCCTCCACATCTTGCTCAGCGTGCAACCTGCAGTGGTACAGCAGGAGGGCACGTGCATCCCTGTCCCTGGATTTACAGCTTCCTGCCTGATGTTGGTTGTACGGTGTGGAGGTTTAGTTACATGCAGCAGGAGTTGCAAACTGTTGTTGGGGGAAGTTGCCTGACTGCTAGAGGGGCAGCACGGAGGAGAAGTGTTGTTTGTGGATATTGCTGTGTTAGTGTTTCTTGTTGTTCAGTGTGGTTTCCTACGGGATCTGACAGGAGGAAAATGTGCACTCCTGCTCTGGGTGCATGTTTGCAGTGGAGATGTGCCAGTCTCAGTAAGCAGCAAGAACAAGATAAAAAAGGAAGTAACCGAAGAGATCGCTGGCCCTTTCTGGTTCTGAACGCTCTGCCTCTGGGTGCACCTTTCTCCCTCATCCCCAATGAGTGCACTTCTGCAATGAAAGATGGTCAGCCACGTTGGTCACAGGTTTCCCAGTTCTCAAGGCAGCTCTTCTTTGGGATGCTGCTGTGACTGTGGCTCTCAAATGAGCAGTCTCTATCAGAGGATGGCCAGACACAGTTAATGATTTCCCTCTGTTTAATACAGACTATCTACAGATGCTTCTTTTCTGTTCCTGTAAGTTGCGTTTCAGGGAGATAGGTTGGTCAAACTGGCATCGAGAGCATGAAACCATGCTGTCATTGGGCAAAATTGTCCTGTTCAGATGTTTTCTGGAGTTGCATGGGTTCCTGCAAACTGTTTGGTGGATGTTAAATATATTGCAGCCAAGGATTGTAGCTGCCAAATGTCTAATAGCTGTTTCCTAATTTTACTGCTTTTTCAGCACTAAAGAGAAGAAAAATGCAGTTAACTTGGCAAAGCTCATTTTCCGGAGTTACTCAGGACATGATAACAATCCGTACTAAAATAACTGAATCTATAATTTGACAAAAATATGCTTTCAAGAAAGACTAAAGCTGTGTAACCCTACCCCTATGCGATACTGGTGTATGACGTTCTTGGTTGAAGTGCATCACCTTTCTCCAAAATAATTAGATAGACTTGAGGCTTGAGGATTACCAGAGACTTAATTAAAACATCATCAGTGTTGTCCCCGCAGAATCAAAACCCGGACACTTGGTTAGTGTACTATATTTGGGTCTTAATTTTAAATGAGTGACTTGTACTTTCTAAGTGACGATTCCTTTAAACTTAGCTTTCTTTTCAGAAGTGTTGCTTCATGTGTGCTTACGGACCAGAACAACTCTCACCACTT
This sequence comes from Oreortyx pictus, assembly GCA_036925125.1. Classification (NCBI taxonomy): domain Eukaryota; kingdom Metazoa; phylum Chordata; class Aves; order Galliformes; family Odontophoridae; genus Oreortyx; species Oreortyx pictus. The sequence continues at coordinate 5,434,612 of JAUPFR010000015.1, forward strand.
TATTAGTGCTGTGATCCCATTTTCAAGTTTACTCCAATGCATTTAGAGTTTTGGCAAGCTAACATTTAGTCTCTTGAACTTGAATGCTAAGTTTCAACAGGAATTCATATTTCTGAGTTTTGACAAAGAATGTTTAACTCTGAACTTAATGCTACATAGTAGTTGAACCCACTCAGGCATTTAATAGCAAAGAAGGTAGAGTTCAGATGTCCAGATCTGTAATTAGCTTTCCACACTGAGGACTAGAAATGTCAAGTTCTTATAATCGTTTGCTGATCTTGTTTGTCATATCTGTTTAGCAGAAGATAACACAGCAAGTGTCTGAGAAGTGTTTAGATGTGTTAAGGAACAGGGTTTAGTGGGGAGATGTTGGTGACAGGTGGACATCTGAACTGGATGATCTTGGAGGTCTTTTCCAACCTTGCTGATTTTGAGTGGTTTTCAGTGCAACTTCGGGTGTTCTGCAGTAGAGTTTGGCTGCCTATAGCTAAAGCAGGGCAGTTTATTCTTCATCTGGCACATTAAACAGTTTGTGGCCAGTTCTGTGCCACTAAATGTTTGATATTTGTTAGAGGTTTTGCTGTGGTGAGTAGCTGCAGAGAGAGACTGTGTTTCGTGGGCTCTTGTTCCATGGTAACTTACAATTTCAGGAGTGGATTTGGTGTAGATGGTGATCTTCAGCGCAACGTTACTCAAAGATCACATGGAGGTACTGTCTTGATTTACAGTCTAGTAGGAATCTAACTGGGATCAAAGTATTGTTTTTTGTGTCAGTTCTGTAACTGCCTGGTAGACTGTGTCTGCAGTCTAAAATCACATTTTCAAGCCAAAGCAAACACATTTGGAGTAGCTTCTACCTCCATGACTTGTGGTTTGTTCTGTTGAATGAGCTGTGCCAGTGTAGCGATTTTAAGAAAAAGACTTTAGGGAAATAATGACCACACCGTATCCTAGGAATGGAAGTCAAGTCAGGAATGTCATGTAAAGCTGCTCTTGGTTCACCTTTCACTCAGACTCGACTAAATTAAGTACAGTACTGCTCAAGTCAGTGGCTCAGAGGGAACGTAAATGATAGGAGGATGTGACCCATCTAACGTGTAAGGGAACGCCAGTTTAACAGTCTCATGTAATTTGCCTGGTCTCAAATGCAGATCTTGGAATGTCATTTCACGATCCCTCTGTTTTGGATGTAACCCTCCTCAGTCACTTTGTGGTTTAAGCAGAACGCCCAGGCACAGAATGCTTAGCTGAAAGGACCTACCTGTGACTTTTAGAAAATTCAAAAGGGCAAATCTTCAGTGCTAGCTCTGTATGTCAACATTGAATCTACTTGATTTCCCACAACAGAAGCACATGCAGATGTAACTGTGCAACAGAGCAGGTTTCCTATCATGCTGACCAGACCAAGGACTACAAGATTTTTCCTTGTAGCTCATGGTTGGGAAGGATTTTCTCCTCGAAGAAGAGCTTCCCTCCAGGGAGACGTGCTTCCACGTTGATGGCTGCATGTTTAAATTATTTACCAAACATTGGTCTTATTTTTATTTCGTGGCATTAGCCTGAAGCCACTGAACAATGGATCAGCAGCGGTGCTGGAGACCAGCTATGCAGAGTAACATCTCAGCTGGCTGTTCCAGTCCCCACTAGCCTGCTAACCGCAAATGAAAAAGCATAAACCGTTCCTATGTGCATGTCCTGGCTACGCATGCAAGCGAAAGATTTCCTCACGGCTTTTCCATTAATGTGCTCTAAACTGCTAAGTCAGAGCTCTTATTTTCCCCTCGAGCTGGCAGCACAGGCCAGCTCCCTTTAATCCACACATTAAGCACACATTTTAAAGTGTGTTATTTTTGGAAAGATACTCAGCAACTTCCCCTTCAAATCCAGACGTAGAGGTCTCTTTCTAGAATTGATGGCCTGTACTCAAGTGAACTGCTCTGTCTCTGGGCTTCATGAAAGACCAAGCCTGTGAGTTCAGGGATCACCTTTCCAAATGGGGCCTCATAAAAGGCAAGGTGAAAGGAAGGGCAACTGGAATGGGGAAAGAAACAGATGATCCTCCAGAGTTTAGCTTGGCAAGAAACAAAGCAAGTACATTGTGCTTTAAAAACTTGTTCTGGACTCCTCCCCTGTGTAAATTGCACTTTATTTTTATAACTTTCATCATGTATTAATATATACAGCGCATGGCTGTGGCACAGTACCAGTATGGTGTAGCTCCCCAAGCTTCAATTTATCTCACCTAGTCAGAGGTATCAGAGGAGTGATGCCTTTGTGGCACCCCTTACAGAGGTGACAAGCATGGGCATCTTGACACCCCCACCATACAGGGAGTAGGACTGACAGAGAAGCACACAACTTGAGTCTCTGGAATATTTACCATAGGTGCAGTTGTCTTGCTGATGCCTTATGCTGTGTGCAGAAGGGATGCCCATCTCTTGGGCTGGGATGTGAGAGCTAGGTTGAACACCTACCAGCGTTGGTGACCACAGTGGGCTGTTTTGGAGTCCAGGATGGTGTTTGTCTCACTTAGGTGAAGAAACTGACCTGTGTTGTAGATGATCAGATATTAATAGTCTCTGAAAACAGTGAGGACTGACATTAGGCAGAGCTTGTACTTATTCCAAAGCTACTGCACTTGCTGCGTGCTGGCAGTCATCCTTTTTCATTTGTGACCCATATAATTATGATTGCAGCAGGATTTGCTGCTGTATCTTATTATTGCTTCCTATGCAAACATTTCACAGTGAGGCAACTTATTTCGTCTTACATGTCAGGAAATAAATGACTTGGTTTCTTCAGTATTTCGGTAGACCATTTGAGTTGTTAGCATTCTTTAAAGGCCTTTCTTTTGGGGTCTTCATTTGCTGGAAACAAGTTCTACATTCTTAAGATGTCCAAAATGTTAATTTCCTATATATAGGCTTCCTACATTTGCAGAGAAAAGTCTTTTTATGTGCGCAAGGTAAACGCTAAGACATTTTGCTTTGCAGCCTGCTGATGGCTTTTGCAAACATTAAAAGTATTGCTTTTTCTGCTTGATTGATCAAGTGAGTTGCAATGAAATGTAGTTGTGCCATGTCATTTAAAATAGTTCAGTGGAATCAGAATACTTATTATGATGCAGTTTCCATGTGTGTTTTTTCATGCTTTGGGATATGTGCATAATCTCAGCTAGATCTTCAGTGCGAAGAAGATGGTACTGAACTACTGAACTGTAGGTAATACTTGGTGGAAGAGTATATGTGTGTCTGTGGCAAGCACTGTGGTATGGTGTTTTTTTTCCTGTAAGTCTCAGTATTTATTTGGGACAATGCCAAGTGTCTGAATTCAAGATTCAGTGTTATCTTAGCATAGCAGTTATGTCAGGTTGTTTTTTTCCTCTATATAGGTGAATGAGGAAAGCACCAAAATAAATTGTGTTCTTTCTTTCAACTTGAATAGCTAGACGGAATTCAGGCTCTTGTAGCTTGTCACAGCCATGAGAGTAAATAGACAGATGTATTTTATTGTATTTCAGCTTGTTTGCAATTGTGTTCCAAGTTCTATTTTCTGGATCACCCTTTTACCTCTGTAAATAGCAGGAAAAGATTAAAGTTATTTTGGATATCAAGTAAAAATGAAGGTTGTAGAACAGAAATTAATATTAGAGTATCCAATCTCTGGCATTTAGGTTATTATTTTCTTTTTCCCTCCAAGTCCAAAACCATTTTGTATTGCATTTTTTTGGTTTGTTTATTTTGGGGGCCAGCTTTTGAACCACACCATGCGTTAAGCGAGGTACCAGTCATCCGCTGAGGTCAGCAGGTCTGAGCAACTTGCTCTAACATAAAGCAGCAAGAAGTTAACGCTCTTGCATTGGGTTCTGAAGCTTAGCTACGTGTTTTAAATGAAGTTAGATGCAAACAGAACAAAACAAAGAAAACAACCAAACAAAAAAACAATTCTCATACCTTCTACATTTAGTAACAGAAGTCTTGACAGCACTGAGCCATGGATCAATCTTGCCATCTCAGCAGAACAGATGTGATGAAATGCAGCTACCGCTGCAGGGAGCGGATTGTGCTGGAGCACCAGGGTCTCTTCTTGCTCTTGTCTGTGTTGCTGCAGATCTGCTGTCAACAATTAAGCTCTCTACAGGGAGCCATAACCATGCGTATATTGATTTATTTTTTTTCCTAAACAATTGCTCTGTTTTAGTGCCCTTGAAGGGACTGTATGTCTTTTTAATTAAAAATAAATATCAAATGAGTGGTAAGGGGTGCAGTGGGCAGAAAAGCAACTTTATGTTGGCTCATTGGTCTGGAGGTGATTTCACTGCAGCAGCTTAGTATGACCTCCAGGACATGAAAATGTTTTACATGTACTGGTTATCTCATATGGTGATCTCATGGGAAATACAGCTGGTCGTTTAGTTTATACTCTGGAAATTCAAGAAGTTAAATCCATTTAATGTGTTTCTCTAAGTGTCTCAAAACGCTCTTTAGCAATGTTGTGGTTTTATCCTAGAAATTTCCAATCTTCCACTGCTGTGCAGTTGGCTGCAGTCATGGGCTGTGGTCTCCAGTCTCCCCAGTACAATGTTTGTGCACCCAGTGAGAGGATTATGTGCTTAAGCAATGGCATAGAGGCAAGAAACACATTCTTAGGAAAGCTTTGGGGAAATCCTTAGTATACAAATACGTTGTTAATATTTTTCATTCTTTTTTAGAAGACAACATGGGAGTATCTTTACGTGCTGGTAGATATGTTTAAAAAAAAAAAACAACAAACAAACAGAACACTACTAGATAAACTAGAATTCAGATTTGTGGCATATTAGGAAGCTGTGCCTAGTTAAAAGAACATGCACAGACCGTGCAGAATGCTCAACAGGCAGTCAGGTCACCTGACTTGCAGCTAATTTAGTGTCATAGTGATAATGCCAGTGGAGGCATCTGAAGCAAGCTTGTACCATACAAGGCCAGTTTGTGAGCTGATAATAAGTTACGAGCAGATATGTTGAGTGTTTATTTGCCAACACACACACAACCACAAAAGTCCTTGGTGGCGTTTGTTTAGAGATTTGAAGGTATGGAGGGGGTGAGAAGAGGACTGCCCTGACTCATTCTGCATTCCTTGCCTTTGGTTTACGTGGGCAACAGTGAGACAATTGAACGGAAAGAAAAATAAACCTAACAGATCATCAGTGTGTTGAAGGAAGAGTACCTTTACCTGAGCTTTTGCTGACTAAGATACTGATGGGTATAGAAATAAAGTACCTTCCTGGGGATGGCCAAAGCTGAGCTTGGAGCAAAGCTCTGTCCTGCAGGAGTCTGCTCTTCCCTGCTCTATGCTGGACCACCGTGCTAAAGAAAAGGGAAAAGTCAATTGCACTTCCATAGTAAGCATTGATTAGAATTGCTCGTATAATTTCATAGCAATGCATCTTATTTGACAGTTCTGTTGTACTGTGCAGGGAGATGGATGGATGGGAGGATCTAAGCAATTGATTGCTGTATCTAACTAGGCAAACACTGAAGGCGTGCAGTTACTGAAGGAATGGCGAAGCTGTTTGGGTCAACAAAGTTTCTTAGGACGTAAGCTCAGAACTTTTATGTGGAAGAACATCTCTGGCTGTTTGCTTGAGGAAGTGTTCAGGGTTTGCCACACCGCAGTGCACTGATCTGAGTGTTGCTGTGCTGGGCTGCAGGATCTCACCGTTCTCTGGGCCAGAGCTAAATAGAAAAGACAAAGAACACCTTAATGTCTGTGATTTAGGGAACTGCTCATAATATGGATTCATAAAGTAATCTGTGTCAGGAGAAAGGTGGAGGTGAGAAAAACATCCCAAGCTGTACGCATCTTTCTCAATGAATGTTTTGGTGACCCTGTATGGGCAGAGCATGCTTCCTGCTTGCTGAGACTGGAAAGTGATTTCTCTCTGCTGCTCTTTGTTTGGACGTGGTTTCCTTTAAGGCTGATTTACCAGAGCAACAGTGCATTGATGCACACATAAGCCTATTTCACAGGGGTAGAAACCAGAAATCTGAGATTACACAGAAAAGAGAGAATTTTTGAAATTCCTTCTGCTCCCTCACCCCCATATTTTTGTAGGGTAGGAAGCTTTGTACTGTCCTAAGAACTGATTTTTATTATTATTATTTTTTTTAAATCTAGTTGTGGTTCTGGATCTAATTACTGAATTGAGACAGCATTGTTGTCTGTGCTGCATGCACTCTCCATCTCCACAAGCTTATGGTCCAGTGGATACCAACACAGAGCTGCAGTGAACGTGATATGTATTTTTTTCTTCATGAAATATGCTGCTGGGCTGTCTGCAGCTACATGCAAGCGTCTTCTAAGAGGAATGCCATATAATGGATTGAACCATTCCTTGCCTCTGTCTGCACCGTCTGTTTTTCCCTCTGTTACTGCCTTTGTCGTGTCTTAGAGCTTTTGATGCTGACATGTACTTCTGCCTCATGCATGCTGGCTTGTGGAATAGCAGCAGTCATGAAGTAATGAAGCCTGGCCTTCGTGGATATGCTTTTCTGGCAAGGTTTTTGGCAGTGGTCTGAGCTGGAGCTGGCCTTTCTGAAACTCAGCTTATAACAGAATATTCTCTTTGAAGCACAGCTACTGTAGCATTTGGTATTCAGTGGCTCTGGGCATAGTACATCTAAAGGAGTTCATCCAATATTGATGGTCTTCCAGTAAAATCAGAAGGAAAAGAAATCTATTAAAGCTCTTGTTTTTAACTTCTTGTTCCCTTATCTTAGTCTGAAAGGTCACAAGTCTGAAGCCTGTGCAGGGTGAAACGCAGTACCAAAGATGTATGCTCTGTCTTCTGTAAACGCCGTTGGCATAGATACCTGCATTTGCCTCTGCAGGACAGAACTCTGAAGTTGCATTGGAGAGCTTTGTCATCGCCTTTTCCTATGAAGTGGCTGTATGTTTTGCACAGAGTCATTGAGTCATTCAGGTTGGAAAACTCCAGGATCTAGTCCGACCATCCACTTGCCACCAGTATTGCCCACTAACCCACTCAGTTGCTCAGGGCCACATCTACACTTCTCTTGAACGCTTGCGGGGACGGTGTCTGCACCTCCTGCCTGGGCAGCTTTGTATCTACATGGTAAACCTTACACATTTTGTCCATGAACTCCCTTCCGACATGACAGGTCTGTCATGAGAACTACTGAAGCCATTGTTTGGCATTAGAAGTTCATTCAGTGTTTGTGGCTACAACTAGTAATGAAGAAGTTGTGACGCCGCAGTGTAAACAAATGCGGAAATAAGACAACAGTTTACTTAAAATTCTCATATGCCATGGAGAGGACGAGTAAATGTGATTTCATTTCTGATATTCTTTATTAGTTTTTCATGCTCACTGTGGTGTTGGAAGCATTTGTATTTCAATTTGTTTTATAGAAAAAGCTTTCTTTTATAATCTCTGTCAGCTCATTATGAATAGCAACCTCTGATCGCAGAAGGCCATTAATTCTTAATTATCTGCTGGTAATTTACTCGTGCATGAGTTTAGCAATCCATTAGGTGGTGATTTATTTTTGCGAGAAGTATGTAATGAAAAGTTTTAGGATTTGTCTCCCTCCCCCCTCCCCCTTTTTTTTTTGGCTTGCAGTGGAATTAGCTGATTGATTAGATTACAGGATTTGTCCAAACCACACTCTGCGCGCAAGAGATTGTAGTTAAGTACATTAAGAAAATCTGAAGCAAGACACAGATAAATGAAATGGTGTTTTTGATGGCAGTCTCTGAATTAGGGCTCGTAGCTGAGAAATGGGAACTTAAATTAACAAACACTAGAGCACTGGTCTAATTCAGACTCCCCCCCCACCTCCCCACCCATCTCTCTTGATTTATGGATGCCTGAAAGTTTTTGAGTGGAAGTATAAATCCTGCATAGTGAAAAGAGCTCACTGGCAGTGAGCTGCTTTTCTTCCATACTGTAGGGCTGAGCGGAATCTGGACTGAAAGCTTTGATCCAGTGCTGCCAATGCATGCAACTGGGAGGGGTAGGAAGCAAGACCTGAGCCTTTCACTGCCAGCAACTGCTGTGTGAAGCTGCGTCCTGCTATCTTTGCTCACGCTGAATGCAAGCAGACAAAATCCAACATTTTTTGCAAATAGTTTTCCAGAAATAGTGTAGAATTTCTCTTAAGCACTCGCCGTGGCTGTAATGTTGGGCTCAGTTTTCAAATAGCACCATAGCTTGCTTTCTCCTACACCACAAGCTAAACATTTAATAGTGAGTGTCATTTGGCAGAGTTGGTCGTAGTCTTAAATGTGTGGCTGTGGTTCAGCAGCTGAACTAAGGTGTGGTGACTGTGCACGCAGCTTACATTTCCCAGAGTCCTGAGGATGCCCCATCCCTGGAGTTACCCAAGGTCAGGCTGGATGTGCTCTGAGCACCTGATGGAGCTGTAGGTGTCCCTGTGCATTGCCGTGGGGCAGGGCTTTTATGGACTGTCTGGAACCAAGTGCTGAAACATGATGTTTGGTATTGTCATGTCATGATAGAAAGTTGAGAGCAGAAGTTGTTCCAAGACAAGAGGGGAGTCAGCAGGGCCCAGAGCTGTGAGCACAATGCAGACCCATCCCTATGGAAGCTGGGAGCATGGCTGGCTTGTTCCTTCCTCCTTGGAGAGGCTGCTCAAGATAAATAATGGCATGTTAGTTTGGGAGAGGGCACTTAATCAGCTATCTCTCCTTAGTTACAGATGTCTTTTCTTCAAAGCCTTGTACTCAGTAAAGCACACAGCCAGCATAGCTGAAACAGCCTCAGAACAGCCATCCCAATTGATCACAGTCTCACAAACAAAGAGTCATTGGTTTTCAGATTCTGAGAAGGGTATTCAGTGAAAACATGATGGCAGTACATAAAAAATTGCAGTTTATCTTTCTAACATGCCTTGGGTCACACAGCATTAGCCACGCATGTGATCTGCAAGCGCAGAACAGAAGCAGATCTCTCTCTCCCGTCATTATCTGGAGGTTGGTAGCAATAAATAGCATGTATTGTTTGACAAAGAAGGGAAATTTGACTGTTATCAGCCTGGAGGATTCTAATAAAATCATGGAAAAGACATGCTTTAAATGGTAATTTTTACTCCTCAGGACTCTGTGAAATGTAAAGATTGCTGTGCATCTTATGATGAAGACACTGTGAAAGAGAGTAGAGGGGATTTTAAAGGGACATAATTACCATTTGATGGTTTATAGACAGTTTCTGCTAAGAAAAAAACTTATGAGTGCTTTAGAAATGCTTAGAAATGGACCAGTAGGAGCCATAGCCCTCAGTGTAGAGAATTTCAGTGGGGGCTATTTGCATGGTGATCCTGATTTTAAGTCAGATACTGCTCTCCCTATGCTCACCACTCTTTTAGCTGTTTGTTTTCCAAGGTAACTAATTGCAACTAGAACTCTAGAGATGATGCTGGATTCTGCTGTTTGCAAATGAATTAGGAGATGTTTCTGAGGATGATGAAGAAGCCTGAAATCCAGCTTGAGCTCATTTGCATGTGTTGGCCTTTGAGTTAACAAATTCAAGTTGGGAAAAGATCGCATTCTTTAACGAAGGCAGAGCCTCATTGGAGTTGGAAAAATGTAGTGCAGCATCCTGTCTTGCAGTTTTAGTTCTGAAATACCCAGAAAATACTCTGCTTTTTGTAGGTAAGTTCATTTATGTTGCTGTTCCATACTGGAGGTGATACAGAGCTTGCTTGTGCAGATGCTTAGCATAGGGCTGAGCAAAAACCTGGGAGCTGTCAATAGACATTCTGAGCCCTACCCCTCTGCACAGCAGTGAAGAAGAATGAAGCGTATTTTTTTCCTGAGAAAAGGCAATAAATGGTGGAATGAAGTATTTCTGATTAATGTTTCACTTTGAAATGGATTAGGAAGAAACTGTGAATTATGTATTTTGATTCAATCCACTGCTGCTTAAAATATAATCTTGGTGAAGTTTGCAGGTAACACTGTGCATTTTAATTTTCTTTGCTTTTTTTTTTTTTTCCCCGGAATCCAAACTTGTGTCCATGTGCACATGAATTGTGTGGTCCTGTTCTGCATGTTTTTGTACACACAGAGTCTAGGGATGGGCTGTGAGGGGTACTGGGGTGGGTCTGCCCCTGCCCAGCATGCAGCGCATCAACAACAAGTGGATCTGTCTCTGACAGCTTGCCAGCTCAGCTTGCCAGAAGCTGCTGGAAGTAGTGCTGTCTCCATTTTATTCCAGCTGAACTGCAGATGAGACATCTGAGGCAGAACTGACTACAAAATGTAGATTCGTGGTTCATTTATCAAGTTCCCTTAGCTCACAATTATCCTTTGGTAAGGCAAAACAGTAGAGCTGCTCATCCCACTGACAACAAGGCAGCATCGTACCTTTGGATGAACTGTGTTATCTCCAATGATCAATGAAGTCACTGTAAAACCTTTCTGGTTTGAAATGTGCTTAAATGAACTGCTCAAGTTTTTGGCTTAAGAAGTTACTGCTGGAGACCTGATGTTTAATCACTGTCAGGAGAATATGGATGGAAGTTGTAATGTGCAGTTCAGTGGCAGGTGTAGTCGCTAGTGGCTAGGTCTCCATTCCTGGAATTGTTTAAATCTTGCATATCTTTTCAGTTTACATTAGTATCAGTTGCATTCACAAATTCCTAGGGGTGCGCAGGTGCAAAATCAGCCATTGTTTTGTCTATCTTGCTCAGTTTTAATGGTACTTTATTTAACATACAACTAATTTAATAACACACACTATAAGTGTGCAAAACTGCTATTGTTCCTTTGCAGGAGTCTCACCTGACAAAATATGAGTGGTTGTTAGCTTGGGCAGTGCCCTGAAATGCCTATTTTTTTTCAGTCTGCAACCTTACAAGGCTGAACGTGGAAATGGATGTGTTCCTGGTTGGTTGCAACTCCTATAGTTCACCACTGAATTAAAACACATTAAAAGAAAACTGTTGTTAGTCCACATGCTATGGTGAGAAATTAAGCAAGGCTGAGGTGAAAGGACTGAGCACGCAGTAAGCAAAATGAAAATGAGCACTTCCATTGTGATTAGAACCAGTAACTCAGAGTGGAGATCTGGTGGTACATAAATCTTTCCAAATGTGCTTGTGTTCCAATTATGAGCTGCTCAATTGAAAAGAGCTGGTACCTAACAGCTGAAGAACATCTTGAATGTTCAAGCTGAACACATTTGTGGAGCCAAAAAGCCCTCTGAAGGACTGGGTAGCACGTGTGCCATCCTCAGAGCTGAAACCTGCAAAGGGCCAGAAAGAAGAGGGGCTGGAGTTTGAAATCCATGAGCTACAGAAGATTCACTTGCAAAAGCAGAAGTTCTTTTCACTTCATACTTTGGCATGTGATATCCTCTTTGCTGGCACTAATGATGTGGAGACATTTTTCTATCAAATGGTTTCTGACAGTTCAATTGCCAAAAATACTCAAGTGGCAGAATGCAACTGCAATTATTAACAGTGTGCTTGCCCCAGAGTCTGTAAATTCTCTCATGAAAGCCTAAAAAGCCCATTCACGTTGCCTAGAAATAGCAGCAATAACCATGGTAATAAGTTCTTCTTTTTGTTGCTGTGGTTCGAATCTTTTCATGGGTAGGCTGCAAAAAAAAAAAAAAAGAGCCATTTGATTTTTCTGTAGCTGCTCGTACTGTGAGGTGTTGCTGTTCTCCAGGAGCACCAGTGCTGCCGACAGCCCTGCAATATCCTGCTTTCCAGATTCTGAAATTTAGCTGAGTGGAAGTTTGGCTCTCATTTTGAATCAGGTTCAACCAATGGCTCCTGTTAGGAGGGTGCTGAGGTGGGGAGACCAAAAGGGTTGGACTGTTGGGCAAGAGCCAGGTGATGTGCTGAGCGCTGTGTCACTCCTCTGCCACTGCTTCCCCATCTACAAAGAGAACCTGAGGCCTCCTGGCACTTTTTGGCACAAGATGATCCATGAGTGGTGCCGGTCCATGTGCACGTTGTCCATTTGTGCTGTTCCTTCATTCTCTTGAGCCTGTGGTGTGACCCACCCAGACAGGGTGGGGTTTGGAGACGTTTTCCATCTGCACTGGTACCAGTAGGATTGGTAGTGCCCAAATAATGATTCTGCAATTTGTTCCTGGTGGGTTTCTGGCAGGGAATACTGCTACCAGCAGCAGGGTACATTAAGATGTAAGATATGTCCAGAAAGAGCATCGTGAAGGTCTGTGGTACAGGAATCCAATGAGTTGTATGTGGCAGTTTGTTTGTGGGAGGTTGATCCCATATGTAAGAGTTTGCAGCACCAGGGCTTTAAATCTACCACTTAGAAGCTGCCGTTGAGTCTCACGGGCAGTGAGCTTTGATGCTTGTTTGAAGCAAGAAGCATGGATATAGACTTACTCTCCCTGTTATTAAAGATTATTTTATCCTATAAGATTGTTGTCATGGTGTGATGCTTGAACAATTTACAAATGTAGCTTTAGAATATAAATGCTTTTGCTTCTGTAAGCTCTGTGAATCAGAAGCGTTGAAGTTTTCAGCAGCTACTTATCAGAGCACTTGGAATGATACAAGCTTTTGTTTATTTAGCTTGAATTTCTAGGACACTCCAAGAGATAAATACTGGAAACGGCTGTCGTTGTGCTAGCTCAGAATGTATTTAAAAATACTTTCTATTTTTCAGTGTTGTGAAGAGTCTCAAACCTTTGTGGGGTGTATGGGGGAAAATAAAAAAGCATAACAAATATTTACTTGGCAATTAAAATTTTATGAGAGGTTACCTCTGCGCTAGTGAATGTGCCTGGGAATGCTTTGGGCACTGAGGCCAGTTGGTACAGAATGACCCACATCTGTATCATTTAGAATCTCGTAACCTACAAATCATTCCCATAGGTCTGGAAATGGTGCCAACTCTCAAACTGTGCTTGGGTTTGCATGGGAAAGGGGTGGTTGGTGCCAGCCAAAATTGTGCCAGGGACGCTTGTAATAGCTTAATAGTACAGGCAGGCACAGCCGGGGTGCGGGAACATCCCTGGGCACTGCTGGGCCATAAATTTGGCCACAGGCGCTGCTGTTAAACAAACCTTCTGATGCTTTTAAGGCAGGGCAAAAATGGTGTTGCTCTGTTGCAGAGAATGTCCCAGAATGGCATTGTTGCCTTTGCAGGAGAATTTCATGACGTGTTTTGAGGAATATTGGCAATTTTGGTCATTTTTTCCTTTGTAGTTTTAAGACCTATCAGCAGTGTAGTTGGATGTGAGCATCCTGTAGTATTAAGCTCTAGTTCTTCACAACAGCAAAAGTCACAACATTGACCAAGTCCTGCGGAAGAATTTCTGTAAGCTTTGTGTTTATTTAGTAACTAGATATCACCCATAGATAACTACACAACAACAATACCCTAAGTTAAAATGCTTTGCTAGGTCTGCTTTTATTTTCTCCTTTGCACACTTGGCCATTTCCACTCTACCAGTGCTAAGAATCTGGCCTCAGTTCTTATAATGTGAGAGCTGAGTCTGGAGACCAAGGACAGGTTTGGGGATTTCTAAGGCAAGCCATTAGTATGGTTGTTAAAGATGTTTCTGCACTTCCTATGTAAATGACTTAACATTTCATGAATGCAAAGTAAATCAATTCTCTCATGTTGCTTGGGTTTAATCATTTTTGATTCTTGGTTAGCATATTTCATAACGAAAGCCTGAATTCTTTATTCTGCATTTGTCAATGATGCAACAATCATCTCGTTATGTAGGATGAGGAATTATGTGTGTGGAATTTGGGCTGAGCTGTAATCTTTTAGGAGAGCAAGAAGTTATTAAGGCAGCCTGAGACCGTACATAATACAAGGTCCTATATTGGGCTTTCTGACAGAGCTGTGTTAATTTATCTCAGCTGGAGCAGATGACAGCTCTGCTCTTCCCATCCTGGGCTTCTCCAAAGCAGCAGAATGTTACTTATTTTTCAAACATATCAAGTGTGATTTTTTTCTAAATCTTCCTAGGCTTTCTTGTTACGAATTAATCTGATCTGAATTGACAATTGCTATCAAATAGCAAAATGTATTGGCTCATAGCTTCACCCTTGGGTTTTGCTAAGTGGAAGAACTTTAAAATGAGTCATATCATAGTTCAGCGACTCGGACATGACTCTGATCTTGGTTTCCTGGTAACCTGATGTCTTTACCTTTAGATTTAGAATGAAGTTTGGTCCTCTGCTTCTGATCTGGTAGCTACTAGTTATCAGCAATTCAATAATAGCACCAGTGACCTTGTAACCAGAGGTAGCCATGTGGTGAAAATTGCAGAAGCAGCAAATTGTAGTATGCCCCATAAAATTCAAAGGCTTTGAAGTGACAGATGTATTACCCGTAAGATCTGGATCTAGAAAGATCCAGAAGTCACTGTTGAACAAATTACATTGCCAATGAATTCAGCTTGGAAGATTATTCTGTTTGTTTGCTGCCTGTGATTCTTCTGTGAAATGAACCTCTTAACGAACTTAATTCTTAAATGCATTGTGGAGGTCCCTATTGGCTTCTTTAGGATGGGGAAAAAAGTAACTTTCCGTTACTGATAAAGAATACTTCTATGCCACTAGTCAACTTTCATTCATCCAGCCTGAAATTCAAACTGTTGTATTCAGAAAGTAGAATTTGTGGAGATTAATACTTTGAGTTCCCTAAACCAGGTGGCTTTAGCAGTATTTAAGTTGGCTTCACGGCAAATTCACATGTATTTAAACAAAAACTAAAAGATTTTTAGATAATGAGTCTAATGAAAAAGTATTGTCAAGAAGCTATCAAAGAGATCAAATATACTTAGAAGTGCCATGAAAAGAATATTAAATAGTGTATCAGTGTGTATGTTATGATGGCCTAGATTCAACTCCTTGGTATTTTTGCTACTGTAAATGGATGCATCACAGTAAAACTTTAGTAGTCTAACTGTAACCTGATTGCCCAAAAACTAAAAAGCCTTTTTGTCCCTTTCTTTTGGAAATGTAGTGGTTCTCCTCCTTGAACTGATGGTGAATTAGAATGACAACCAAAGCGTTCCCAGTCAACCTTGAGGAGGACAAAGCCCCTTGCTTACAATAAAATGAATGAAATGTGAGATACTGAGTGTTTGCAATCCAGAAGCTGACAGTTTGCATTACAGGAAAAAAAAAGAAAAAAAGAAAAAAAATATTGGTGTGAGTTTTATCAAAGGTAAAAATTAAAAAAACTGAAACATTGAGGCGGTAGACTGTGAATCAATATCTTCAAAGAGCCTGGGATCTGTTTTGGCTTCTTGTTATTTTCAAAAGTAGCTGAATTTTCTGTAGCCAAGGAGAGGGGACTGGTGGCTTTGCTTTACAAATGCAATATGTTTCTGATAGTTCATGTTAAGGTAGAGTTACACAATCAATTAGGTTAACAGCAATGTAACGACAATGGCATGTAAACTACGACTTCTTGGTATCTTGTAAGCTTTTGGGTAGCCAGCACAGGTAGCTTGAACCTCTTAGACCTTCACATCTGAATGGTAAGGAAGATGAACGGGCAGAAGTATCAAATTATGGCAGCAGTGAACATTATCTGGCTGTGTTTTGTGGATGGTTCCATCTTCCCCTCTCAATCATAGAGCAAAATAAAGAGCAGTTCCTTCCCAGCCATGCTATGAGTGGGAAATTGCTCTTTCAGTGTGTGTTAGGGGAGTGTTTTTGCATGCTTCACTTAGAAAGATGAATTTAGAAGTTTTTGTCTTAGCCAATAAGCCTATTTTACGTGGTTAGCTATCTAGTTTAGTGAAAAAGATGTAAGCTGGACCTTAATTCATTCCCTTCCCTTACCAAACATAGCGTGCCAGTGCCTCTCTGAAATTTTCCCACTTAGCTGCATATTGAACCTTATAACAATGTGGTCTGGTTGGATTCCCGACGCAGGCTGACAGCTCTGCTTTACCCCAAGACCCTGGGTTTGTATGGCTTTCAATCATGAGAAATGCTACACTGACAGTTACTTTCAAGTTCATGCCATTGCACCAATTCCCTGCTGCTCTACACTGTGTGGTTTCATAGCTGCCCTTTGTATTCAATTTCTTCCAAATGAGCTTCATTTGTTGACAGATTTTGAGATTTTCATGGTTGCCCTGTGTGTTTCAATGCACAGTCCAATTCTTTGGTCTTGAAATAATTCATAGCATAATGAATCATTATAGTGTCGTGTGATAAAAACCACAGCGAGAGGATAGGATCTAAATGGAAGAACGTGTTTACAAAATGTTTTAGGACTGATCTGTGCCCCAAATGGTTCCTAACTGAGTTTTCTCTCTGACTGCTGCAGCCTTGCTGCCCTCAGAAATGTCTCTTCCAGGGCCAAGAGTGGAAAGAGCGCCTGGGGTCAGGCACGGAGCAGCCTCGGGTGGGCTGTTATCTGTGGCTTTTCTGTCTGCACACACTCCTCCTGTCTTTTGGGACCAACGTTTTTGTATGTAAAATGTATTGGAATACACTGCGTTAACGTATGCATGACAGTTTATAGCACCATCTATGTTAAGATGCATCAGCACACGCATCTAAAAAAAGAAACTGAGCTGTACGCAGCGGTGTTGTGTCTTCTTTGTCAATGAATAAATATGGGACTTTTTCTTTTAAAACAATGCAAAGTTTCAAACCTGGTACTAATTTTTCACATACTTTTGTTAGCAACATTTTCACTGTGTCAGATCTTGAGTGAGTTCCATGGAAGTGGACACAGTCTTCTCACCACCTCCTCCAGCCTTCATGCTGAACATATTCTCCTCTTGTGCCCCAGCCAGCTTGTAGGGTGTGCTGTTTTGTGTTGCCACAGCAGAATTTTTGCTTTCTCTGTTATTTTATTAGATGGCTCTCCTTTGAATTGCCTTTAATTTCAGCGGTGCTATTTAGCACACAAGCTATAATCCCAGAATTGTGCTTTCTTCGTTGCAGAACTGATGGGAAATCATTTTGTTCTGCACTTTATATGTGGTAATAACAGTAACTTTTGACATTTACTGCTCTTTGTGGCTTTTTTAGGTTCTGTACAGCAAAACAGAAAGGCTATCTGGTCCAGAACTGGTCTGTAATGTAGCAATTAGACTATGTCTGCTCAGTCACATGAGAATGCAGGCCGTGGGTAATGTCTTGTATCTTCAAGTAGAATCAAATATTAGAATATGGTGCAGTTGTGGCATGTAGGAGGGGTGTGTGTGTGCCTCTGTCTGTACTGCTGCTAGGCCAAGGGAAAGAAGATGGCACAGTAATCTGAAATGCAGAATAACTTCATTTGGGATATTAAAAAAAGATGCAGTGTCTTTGAGACAACAAAAAGAAAGGAAAAAGAAAGAAGTGTCTGTTCTATTTAAGGATTGTCTGTCCTTATCCTTGTGTATTTGTGTCCCTCACACCATCTGTTATTTACTTCTGTGGTCACTGGCTACTTAAATAAGATCTTTTTTTTGGTTGCTTTTTTTTCCTGAGTTGTGGACTGTTTTATCAGACATTAGTAAGGGGATCATTACATTTGAAGCACAGCAGTTGATGGAGACTTTGTGGTCCCAGAAGGGTTTGGGAGAATAGCAATCACTCACTTGGTAGTCTGCAGCTCGCTCACAAGTAGCAAGCTAAAGGGCAGACTGAACTGCTGAAGCACCTCAACGTAGTTGAGGAGTTTGCCCATTAGTATTTCTTTGTCTGCCCTGTGGATACCGCATAAAAAGAACCTTGTCCTTCGAAACCCCATCTATTCGGTATTATATTTCTGAAATATTTTCTCAAGGAAATTATGGAAGTGATGACAAGCCACGCTGTTTTCATCTCTTCTCTTTTCAGCTTCCCCCACAACATTGTGACACATACCATATTTGAAGTATAACTGCAAAAAATGTTTCCTGTGATATTTAATTGCAAATCCACAGTGGAATCAGGAATTTACTAACTCAAGCCTGCTGCTTTGGGTAGGTGAGGATTTGGGACAGAAAGGCTTTCGGTGAGGTTTTAATTTTCAGGGTACATAATACTTACAATTTGCATTTAATGGGAGCTGAAGGGATAGCAGCCAGTTCATTTGCACGTATCTGTGATTTACCAGGAGAGGAAAACCATGGTGGAGTTGGCAAGCTTTGTAGTATTCTAAGCAGTCAAATGCAAAAGAGGAGAAAATCCATTGTGAGAAATTATGAAGGAAATGAGGCACTGTTCAGAGACGTGCAGTTTCCTTGCACTGACAACCACAGCAGGCTGCTGTCTTTAATGCTGGCAGCTTATGCGGGTGTAGTGATTCTCCTCAAGCTTATGCAGACAGAACTCCTTTGGCATTAAGAAGTTCCTGGAGTAGTTGATAGAGCTTAACTGAAATCCATCAGGTATCTTTTTTTTTTTTTTTTTTGCCTTCCCCTTTGGCACCTGCATTTCTCTTGCCTGTTTTGTGTTTGTTAAAGAATGTCACAGAACGTGATGCTAATGAAATGAGTTTGTGTATTTGCATGTGTGCGTTCAGCAGACCCACGTTAGTTCTTTGCTGTTATCCAAGTCAATCTGAAGGCAGCAATGCTTTCTGTTGTGTGAGATGCTTTGCTTGTAGTATTCAGGCAGAAGGAAGAGGTGAATGCGAAGTGAAACAGGCTGTTGAGGAAACATAGAAGTGTTCAAAGGTTTCCATAGCATGTGAGCTCACTGGCACAAAGAATATGTAATCCATTTGTCTTCTGTTCATAGAAGATCAAAGCAATTGGATGTGTTGCTTATGGAAACTGAAATGCTGCAGAAAAAAATATATTACCTCTCTGTGTCTGTATAGTGCAAAAAAAAAAAAAAAAAAAGTCAGCTCGATGGTTTAAGGGAGCTACATAGTTTGCTTACCTTATGTTCATCTGCCCATATAATGAAGCTGGTGAGAGTAATGGCCGGCACTTTGCGTGCTGCAGCAGCGCTCTGCTTTATGTACTGCTGTAAGAAGTATTGGAGCACAGACTTACTCGTGGCTGCTGGACAGTAAAGCTGCTCAAATCCTTTCAAAATTAAACCTGGTGGTCGCAATACCGGTGTCTTAACCAGACCAGTGACTTTCAGAACTGGATCCAACTGCTTCCTTTTGCTTTGGCATGGATGTATTTATGCTTAGCCTATCGTAACTGTAGTAACTTAAAAATAACTGAGTTTTTATTGGGGAAGCGATGTGGCTTTCCTTAGGAGCAGATTTAAACCTGCTATTTCACAGATGAGCAGTGACACTTGGCAATAGTGTTTGATGTGTAATACTCTTTTTTGTCCGGAGGACTTATTTCTCCTCTGTTTCACTGAGGTGTACATATAAGCAGCCCTTTTGTGTGCCATATTTCTCAATTAAATTCTCCTACAAAATTGTTTTGCTACTCTGCCCAGAAAGATAAAGGCATTCTCCAGCAGGAAATCTTAATTCAAATTATAGAACGCGTATTTCATACTTCCTTTTCACTAACTTGTGAATTATTTCTGTTTTGTATCGTGCAGTCCCTTACATCTGTCTTTTGGTAGAAAATGACAATGCAAGGAGGCACACTTTTATAAGAACAGTGCAGTAAGAGTAGCTCTTGGGTCCTGAACTCGATTCTTCTCCTCCCATTTGCCCCGTGTCAGTAGGTGGCTGTTGCATTTCCATTTTGACAGTCTCAACTCCATTGTCACGTAGCGCAGATGAGTCGGTGCGGCCATGAATAGCTTGCCTAAATAGCTCATCATTTCATTAAACTCTGATTTATGGCTATCACACTGGAGTGTTTATGTTCTTCAGTCCTTCTGTTCAGTAGATGCTAATCTGCTCGATAGTATGATTTGATCATTTCTCAGAGATGTTTTGCTTCTAGTTTATTTCTGTCAGCTTGACTGCTCTCTCTGTTTTATTTTATTTGGCTGAGAATGTTCCCCTTTTTAAATGTTCTTCCTTTTTGTGTTTGGATAGATGCCTCTGAGTGACTTTATTCTTTGATGACAGCAAGTGGCATTGCACACTCACCAATACTGACTGCTGGTTTTAGGTGCTCAAGCACGAAGGCCCTGCCTGTGTTATCCAATAAGCAGAGGATATTCATGTTTCTCCGTGTGATGTGTTGAAATGATTTGAAAGTACTTCTGCACAGGTGATGCTAAAAGGAGATGGGCAGAAGTACAGCATTAAGTTCTCCAGCAGTGGCCATGGAAGGAAAGGGTTAGGGATGCTGTGCTGGCGTGGTGGGGTGCCTTAAACATTTGATAGCTTTAGTTCTCCCTTGTTACATGTGTAGTCTCCATATGCAGTCCATCAGGCAGAAGAGTCTGTGACACAACGGCTCTCACAATGGGTCACTCTGGCTCTCATATGTGTGTGTGATGCTTTCTTCATTTTGGCTTGTCCTTGCAGCAGGCACACCTTGATATTGGATGTTTTTGATTTCTGAATACTGCTTAGGTGGGCATAACGTTAATTCGCTTGATTTAATTTGGAGCTGCTAAAGCAGAATTAGGCACTAGAGGGATTTTGCAGAGTAGTAAAAACAAACAAAAAGAATCCCAAAGATGAGAACCTGTAATGCAGTTGCTTAGATGCACACAAGCTTAAAATAGTCATCACCAGAAACACAATAAGAGAAAAAAAGATCTTTCATGTTGTCATTTCTGTGTTCACAATTACCCCTGGAGTCTGTAAGAGCCAAGTCAAACCTGAAACATTGGCCTCAAGTTCTCAGTGGGTGTAGGATGCCGGAGAGGCACGTATATATCCGAGCAGCTATTTCTCCCCGTGCATTAGAACTATATTTAAAAAGGATTATCTTGATAAGTGATGCAAACTCTCTCTTCCTCTTACATGCAGATTTTTTTGTCAGCATAGTCTGTCTGTCATATCAGCTCAGAACTGCAGAGGAAACTTATGCTAATCAATATTTCTCTCTATTGGGGTTTGATTTTTGTCAAACTGATACACCCCATAAGTCTTCCTCAAATAAATAAATAAAAAGAACCTTTCAGTTCTTTCCTTTTTTGGACCTGAAAAGGTCAGCATTGACATAGTAGAATGAAACAGCAAAAAAAAAAAAAAAAAATTAAGAAAATAACTCATGCAGCTTTTTCTGTAAGCACTAATTTTTCCCATTCCTATTGATATCTTTCAGTACTCCAAACTGGACAGGCCTTGCCTTGTGTGTGTTTTAATTACAGATTAATTACAAAGCTCGCTTTGATCTTCCCTAAGATTGTAGACAGCCTACTGTGCACTGCTCCCTGTCTGAGATTTCTCTTTTCCCCACCTCTTCCTCTGGATGTGCAGCAGCTTTTCCTTTCAGACACAGAGTTCACTTGCTGTTAGGATGCTGATGAGCTAAATGAGAGAAAAGGCAGGCTCTTGCTGCCTGTGCTTTTGCATCAGTATGAGAACGTGCTGCAGGTGGTAAGGGAGTCTTCTAGAAATCTGTTAACAGCTTTGCACACTGTTTTTAGCAGGTAATATTTTGAAACTTTTTAGCAGATGATGTATAAGGAAATGAGAAGAAGAGGTGATGCGTCTGAATGCTGGAAGTGCAGGGAGTCTGCAAAAGGTTGATGTGTGTTGTCTTCTTGCCTCTGGCAGGAACAATAAGAGCTAAATGGGATACAAGTCACCCATCTGCAGCATGTTCAGCATGTGAGCTAAAGAAAGCTCCGAGTCCTTTCTCTATAAATTGCAGATAGAACGCATAAATATTCATTTTATTCTGTGCCATCGTCTCATGTTTCAACCCTCCAGATGATAATTAAGACAATAGAAGATAAAATTTTGTACTGTACAAAATTGTATTCAAGCCTTAACAAATAAGAGATTATTCTGTCCAGTAAACAAAACATAATCATCATGGCACCCTTACTGAAGGAGAGCCTAAAATAGAAACTTTCCTCTTTATAGGTCATGTAAAATGTCATCATCTCTTTCATTATCTGTACTGTTTGGATGAAAAAGAACTGATTAATTTAAAAGAACCTTGTCTTATTTGCTAACAAGGTTATTTTCTCATTGATTGCTAGGAAGTCTGGTTCCTTTGAAAGGAATTGCAAATTATGGGTAAATCAATTGTCAGCCTGTGCAGACACATCTGCCATTTCTGTGCTGGCAGTGCGGGCTTGTGTGTACGTGGTTTCATAGGGCAGCTTTGGGTGCACCTTGTTGGAAGGAAGCTTCTGTGTCTGGGCAGATGTGGAAAAGCAGCAGCAGGGGAGCATCATATCCCACAGTCCCAGAAGCTGAAACCTCTCAAAAAACCTCAGCTATCTCATAGGTTGTGTCTTAAAGAAGAAACCACAACAAAGAAATATAAGACCAAGAAACGTTTCTTTAGGCATTTAATTTAGAAACTCCCAGGACTGAAGTGTGCAGAAGTGCAACATGTCAAACGTGGTAATGCATCTGTGTTGCCTGAATAGTCTGTCTGTCTTCGCAGGGCTCCTAGAGCTGTGGCTGCACACTTCCAAAAGCAAGAAGAGCGTAAAATGAATTGGAGGCTAAGTGGATTGGGGCCTTCTGTTTCTGAACCAGTGCATGAGACATTTAAATGTGTTTGATTAAGTGGGGCTGAAAAATGCTTGTTAGCAAACCAACTGAGAAAGTATAGAGAGCTCTCCAAAATAATAGTAATTTAAGGAGGAAGAATTAGTATTTAGGTGCTTAACGCTGATTGTTATTCTCTCTGTTGCACCTCTTGTTTGTCATTGGGTCCTCAGAACTCTTATGTGGCTATGGTTTCAGTGAAAATGAGTAAACCTGCTGCTCGAACATGCGGATTTCCTGGCAGAATTGCAGATTGGTTAGAACGGTGCGAGTCTGGAGAGCTCACCATTGCCTGGCAAAAATGGGCCTAAGGATTGTTTCAAGCTGATTACATCCTGCAAAATTGGAAAAATCCCATGAAGCTACAGCCAGCAGCAGAGCTTGATTAAACCCTTCATCTTTGCTTTTCCTTTTAATCTTTCACAAAAGCCATTCATTGTGGATATATGAGAAATCCGCCAAGACCACTGCTAGATACACTGGTTTCATTCCCATTGCATTACTGTTTCTTTCCATTTTGAATTCTGGGAAACTGTTTTTCTGAGTGCTTCTGGACTCGTGCTTTCCAGTTAATTGTTTGTAGCATGAGACGCCTACAGCTAAGTGAACGTGCTCCCGAATGGGAAGTCCTCACTTAGACCTTGCTGAGGAGACAACAACAAAAAAAAAAGCTGATACTTGCTTTTCATCCTAACAGGAACCTGTGAAACTTTATCCTGGGGGTGCCACATTTTTCTGGTTTTGAAAGCAAGCTGTTGTTTTGGATGTTCTTTGTGCTGTGGAGATCTGACCTGGGTGCTGGTAGCGTTTCATAAGCCACCTCTTTTGAATAAACATGCTTATTCCTGCAGGAGTCATTATCTGAATGATGTGAGGAGAGAGAGAGGGTGAGCGGGGGCAAAAGAACATGACATCCAAACTTGGAACTTATGAACCCATGTTGGTAAGCCAGGAGCAGGGCAGCCCAGCAGGTTGAGATGTAATCTGAAAAGGCACCATCAGAGCCGTGCCTGATTTCTGCAGGAATGTCATGTTCCTGCAGAATGTCTTCGTTCTGACAAATGCCATTTTGTGATCAAAAGTGTTCCATAGAAAATGTCTAGCCTGCCATGTGCTTTATTCCAATATTCAATTTTTCACCAAAAGAGATCGTGTCCTTTTGATTCTGTAGCAGAACTGCTCTGCTTTACATCTACAGGGGCTGTTTCTGTGCTGTTTCTTTGTAATTAAAATTCTTATCCCCAAAAATGTGCTTTTCATTAAAAAATCCTGCCCTGCTCTAATAAATCTAAATCTTCTTGCTGTTGTCTCTGGAAATATATAATTTGCTATGTGCCACATATAAACATTTATTTCCTGTTTGAGAAAATGCTTTTTTTTTTTTTTTTTACCATCTGTAATATTTGTATTTGGTTCTTGAAGGGAAAAGTTAGGGTGACAGAAACATGATACAGACACTCCTATAAACACATCAAGAAAAGAAGACCTTCAACCAAGGCAATAAGGATGGTTTCTACAGAGCTTAGTAAGCTTGCTTGTGTACTTTTTTTAAATGCCATGCTTGCTTTGCATGAGGTATTACGCTTAAGTTCGAGACTGAGGCTATGCCCGTCCATTTGTTCTTTTTTGTTTTAATGTGTTTCAGTATTTTAATTGTTGTCATTGAACAGCCTAATGTGAAGGCTACAGAAAAGGAGTGTCCCCAGTGGAAGAGAGTGCCAAGAATCTGAGCATTTCTCTTGCATGTGGTTGTATGTGTAACAGCAACATTGCCCCCCATTTTATTTGAGCTGCTAATTTAAGTTTTAGCAGTTAGTTATGGCAGTACTATACTAGCACTCCTAACAAGCTGGCCTGCCGTGGTGCTGCTTGCTTCAGTCACCACATTTTTCTATCCATGCTTGAAAATCTTATTTTAGAATTTCATTTCCATTTTTTTCCCACAAAAGGGAGGCCCAGGATGCTGTGTATTGAATTGCTTTTTCAATAGAATCAGCACACTGACACTTTGCTTTTACCTGTGAGATTTCCTGAACTGGTGTAGGTTCTTGGTCAAATGAGCAATTGAAAAGATTTAGTGCATTGGCTCGTTTCGCTCCAGCCTCCTTTAAAATTGCTCTTGGTTCTCCCATTCTTCCAAGTCCTTTAGCTACCCTGTTCAGCATTTGTCTTTCTAAAGTAGGTTTCCAACTTACAGCCTCGGACATTATGAAACTGGTTTGAATCAGTTCCTCTTTAAACTTCAAGAAAAACATGCGTTCTTAATATTGCATTTTCCAAGGATGGAGAATGTCCTCCAAACATTAGAAGACCATTCCAATAGTAGACTAAAAATACGACAAACATATTTGCAATTTGAATAATTAACCAGAGTTAGGCCCATTCCTTAGATCATTTCTATTTGTCTATTATTATGAAATTAAAAAAAAAAAAAAGCTGCCCTTGCTTTCCCTATGAGCCAGGTTGTTGGGTTTTTTTTCAGTCAGTGTGACCTTCTTACTTGCTTTTTGTGGCTTCTTGTGCCCCTTGTAGAGTGTGCTTCAACAGCTCTGACTGTTACACACGTTTTTCTGTTTAAATGTTTTTTTCCCCAACAGATTTAGCTCTTAATTATATTCAGCTTGGAAAGCCTGACTTTCTAAATTCACAGCACTTTTCTGTCTGTGTGCTTCCTTTATGTACTATATGCTAGTGGTCTCATGTTATTTCTGCACATCCACAAGTGTGTATTAATATATTACAAGGGGAAAAATCAAAGGCAGTTTCACATTGGGTTAGGGTTTGTTTTTTCACTCTATGAACATAGCGTTGTGGGAGCAGGACCTCTGCTTGCCGCTGTGAGACCACAGCAAGTCGTGTTCTGGGTTTGGTTTCTTGGCAGATCTGGTTTCTGAGAAATTGCTTGAGCCAGTTGGAAAATTAACTTGTAGCCCTCTGTGAAAATGAATATTTTTGGGCAAAAAAAAAAAAAAAACTAATAGATTTCTTGTTCTTTGCTGAGAAATTGGAGCAGCTGAGCATACATCATCCAGCCCCAGTGGAGAATGAGCTGTCAATCAGCACTGCCTAGGACAGAGCCTGGAGCAGGCACATGGTGATTTGTGGGTTGATTCTTCCAAGGAGGCCAACGTTGTCCGTCTGATAGAGATACCTGGGGGCAGGGCAGCATCAAAATTCTAGTGTTCCATCGATGTGTGCATTAGGAATGCATTTATTGCCTGCCTATCATGTATTCTTAGCATTAGATTTTACGTATTCAGTACCTCTGGAAGTCAGGCTGGTAATATTGACATATGCCTGGGAGCCAACAAGGGCAAAGCAAAAACCTATAAAGCTGTGATTAGAATTCAGAGGTGACCTGGCTGGGTGAAAGGAGTTTGTCCCTCCAGCAATCAAGGAAAAGCAAGGATGAAAAGGGGCTTAGCTTGACTGCTGAAGGAGTTTGGAGTCAGGTTTAAAAAACAGTGCTAAAGACCATTCCCCATGGTTAAATTACATTGAAGAGGAACCAAACAAAAACAGACAAAAAAAAAAAAAAAGCAAAAACAAAAAACCAACGATTATGAATAGCTACTCAGAATTCCCAAATACTGCTATTTATGTAACCGGTTTTGTTTTTTGGTGTTTTTTTTTTTTTTTTTCCTATTTTGACTAAAAGAATCAAATGCAGTGTTTAGGGAATGGGTTGCAGATTTTGCAAATGTTTTCCTAGTGCCATTCTAGAAAATGAGTCTGGCATATTGTTATGTGGGTTTTGTTCTGCTGAAGTATTGTAATACCGCCTGTTTCTCAAGCTGATTTGGCTTTTACAGCTCAAATATTATATCCTGCTTTTAGAACATATGGTAACTCCTTTCAGGAGACTTAGAGATATGCATCTAATTTCCAGAAACGGGTCGTTGCCTTTGGTTGAAAGACTGTAAGTGCTTTTCATCTTGATTTCCCTCTTCTTGTTGCTCAGTCTAGACGTTCTTCTTCACCCCCGCCATGCTTCTCCTTCCCCCAAAATGGGAAAGCCTGCCGGCTGCTTTGAGGCAGAGGAAAGGAAGAGGAACAAGAGCTCTGTTATGCAGGTTGCTTCATGCAATGTTGTTTTACAGAGTGGGTGTCAGTGACAAATGCTGCTACGTGGCTCCTGTGCAGGCTGAGTTTTCCTGGAGCGTTAGTAGCAGCTCACATAGCCTGGCCTGTGTTCACTGATGGAAGGCTTGGCAGGGACGTGCCATGAGCCCTCGTCCTAACTCTTTCAGAGCTCGTGGAAGGAGGCTGCATCCCCTGCCCTTCATTCTCTTACAATGACTTCATTCTGCATTCACTTCAGATGTGTAGGAGTTTTTTTTCCTGTTCTTTCTTACTTTTCTCATTTTTTTCCATTAAGCCTACGTGGCAGCATGAACGATTCTTGCCACTCACGACCACTTCGTAGTCCTCGTTGCTTTCTCTCACTGAAACACACAGTGCAGAAGGCCCCAGCACAGCAGTGTCTTTGTGTGCAAGACAGAATGCCTTCCTCAGAGGAATGTCTCTGCTTCCCAAAGTTCACCCCTGGGTATGGCTTTGTGTAAAGCTTTGCAGAGCTGGGTCTTTGTGTCGGGTGCTTGGTTTAAGGTCACTGCCCAGGGGAAGCCTTTCTGAACGTGACCTTAATCCAACAGTTTGGTTGTCAGCCACTCAACTTCAGCGTCTCATCCAACACCAGTCTGCCCTCAGAACTGCCTGAAGTTTTTAGTGTAATGCTAATCCACATTTCATTGTGAACAAGTACAGGGAATGTTGCTGTGCTACTTTGTTCTTTGCATCTCTACCTCTTCTTTGAGCCTTTCCAGTGATGACTGTATAGCAATTAGCCGTTGATCAGTATTGTGCTTTATCCAGGAGACTTTTCATTTCAGTAAGGGAATGTCCTGCATCTGTGGTCCCAGCAGGTCCCTTCTCTTACCTTGGCTCAAATCTCATTTGTCATTTCCAGAGCTTTCCTGAGAGCCCAGATTCCCTCCTATCGTGTGTTTGATGTAGATTCTTCAAAGTGGAAAAGGGAGGAGAAAGAGGGGGGGAAAAAAGAGGGGAAAAAAAAAAAGCTGAGCCAAGAGCAGGGTGCTTGCAGCATTTCCTAAAAGCAGCGTGAGGGAGGGAAGAAAAGAGAGAATTCCTAAGAGTCAACAGCAGAGTAGTAGTTGTTGACCTGCAGCATTCAGCTAGTTGGGTTCATGAGTGACCATGGTGTAGGGAAGAAGTACTAGCTCTGATGCTGGCTGTACATCTGCCAGCTCCCATGTGGATGCTGCAAAGCCGTGTTTCTGGGGCTCAGTGCCTGACCTGCTCAAGTGCATTTAGAGGTATCTGTGGCCAGCAGCAGTTAATGCTATTGACCTTTCTTTTCCCTCTAATATTCATCACGTGTTCATGCTGCGTATTTTCAGTTACCCATATTTTTTGCTTTAAATGTTATCTCCAATCTTAGATTTTCTGCACTTTTTTAGACTTTTCTGGGTGGGCACAGTTGCCTCTTTCTCTGGAAGAATGTAGTTGTTTATTTGGTGTCATGATGCTACAAGTTCCATGAATGTAAAACATATCAAATAGAGAGGCAGAAATGCCCTCATATTCTTCTATTTGCTTTCCTTTGAGGTAGGACCCCTCTGTGTGGAAAAATGTTGCTGTCTACAGCAAAGCTGGGGCAAAGGTCAGCAGAATAATAGAAGGTATTTGAGGTAGAAAGATGAGATTTCTTCCATCCTTCATGCAGCACTTCTCAGGTGACTGAACTGTGCCTATCCAGGATCTCCTTTGAATCTCCACGAGAAGGGAGCTTGGATTGGCAAGGTGTTCTAATAGCACAGTAGATTTTAAGTGAGATGGTGTAATGGGTTCTACCTTAGCAGTCTAAAAAGAAATCTTCAGGATGTGTTTTGAAACTCATACTTTAATCCATTTCTTTGAAAGTGTTGCTAGTGCTGCCCAGAACTGTAGGACACCCCGCTGTCAAACCTCACTCCTGCAGGCACCGTGTGGCACCCCCTGGTCACCTTAATGGGATGCTGTGGGGCTCCCCTCTGCCCCAGGTCAGGGCTGTCCTGGGTTCATGGCTGAAAATCAAAGTCACTGGAAAAGGCAGAAGGGGAGCCAGTCTGGGCTTCCTGTGGCATTTGCTGGTATTCAGCCAGGGGCAACAGCAATGTATTTGTCACAAGGGTGCTGAATTTTCAGGCCTGGAGTCTAAATAATGGTATTTTTCTTTTCAGCCTCTGAGCTCGAGCACTGTTACTTTTTTGGCACTACTCAGCTGAAAGGCTGCTTGTTTAAATTTCTACTAGAAATATGAATCACTATTAATGCACAGAAAATCATGCAGAGTGCCCTGTGAATAGAGTAGATTAGGTTAGGTGCTCACAGAATAGTTTCACTGGGGATTTATGATCTGTTAAGCGTGTTTCTTAGCAGCAAACGCTGAATTACCGCTTCAGTGTTGGTTCATTCACCCATGCAGATTGAGAGAGATACCAGAAGGGACCGTGCCAAGAAGGCTCTTGCCTGCTCCACATTCTGAGCATGACCAGAAGGTTTTGAGTGAATATATCTCCTTCAGATTCACAGCTTACACCTAAAATAATATTTTAAGAAGTTCTGTTAGTAATGAAGTAACAAGTGTTATTCATTCTCCAGATAGGAATTACTAGCTGCTCTGAAGTGCTCTCTGCTGATTCAGCAGCTTGGCTGCTGCGGAAGCCTTAGCCATGCTCCATCAAAGCTGAGTTTTATTGCCATGTAGGTAGTTCATCCTGAAACTTTTTTGCAATTCTTTACGGTATCACCCTCCAGCTTATCATAATTTCCCTCCACTGGAAGGATACTGTAATGGATGTGGCTTTGTTGTTCCGAGCATAAAAATTGGGAAGTATTTTATGTTTTATTTCTGGAAGGTAGAAAAGGGACGAGCAGTCATTTTGCTTTGGTTGTGGTATGAATTTCATTAGAATAATGGAGATTGATCTCAACAGTTCATCTGAGTCCAGCTGTAGCAGGCTGGAATGAATGAAAGTAAGACTGGGAGTGTATGCAGCATTTCCAGCAAAGGTCTGATTTGTACCAGGAGCCAGTAAAGACCCTCCAAATTGGTGTGGACGCAGCTGTCGACAGTGACAGATGAAGCTCTTTATGTGGGACATCCAAGCATCTGGACTTTATGAGACTGGTTTGCACAGGGCAGTAAAAGTTCATTAGTGTTTTTTGTTTGTTTTTTAATATAGAAGAGAAAACAGAACTGGAATCTAATTGGGTGTCTGCTGAGCCACGTTAATTGTTAGCTGAGCTGTATTCAAGTGTCTGTTTAGAACACTGAGCCGTAGAAGGTTTTAAAGTTTTACTTATGTTTGGAAAATGTAAACCCACAACATGTTGGTAAATTAATTGCTATTACAAGATGTCTTCATTTCATGGGTGGCTGGAAGATGGAACATGCTTTGATTATATTGTATTTTAAGAAGCCTCATGAACATCTAAAGCTTTTAAACTGAACGTTTTTGCATTGTGATCTTATTTGAACTCTGTCTAGCAACGATGAATGAATCTTTTGTGTTTTAGTATAGATCCTTGTGTCTCTGACCTCACAGGAGACACGAAATAACAAAAGTAGGTGCTGGACTGTATTTACTTATTTACCTAGTAGTTAAAATAGGAAAGCAAACAGAATCACGGTGGTTCCTTTCAACTCTTCTCCCTGTTGCCCCCTTGACAAATGGCTGTTGGAATAGTGTTTAACTGTGACCTTAAAGCCACTGGCGTAATGAAGCTGTGATCTGGCAGATGTGACAGACTCGTCTTACATAAATCACTCTCTTTTGTCACTGCTGGCATATGGCCAATGGATCTTCTAATTATTGAATGGCTTTTATAGCCCCATTATTTATAATCACTTTTGGACAGCAGCTGGAAGACAAGGATGGGACAGAATAAAATGATCTAGCAGAAAATATTATCATTTTGTGTAACAACCGCTGGGATTAGGAAGATTTGATGATGGTGTGGCTACCAGCACAGTCTTGTTAAATGATATAAAAAAACCAAACAAACAAAAAACATCCACTCAGCTTTCGTTCTGTCTCCTCAGATGAGCTTCTGCCCAGTTGCCCTGACTGTGAAAATCATATTAATTGGTCCAAAAATGAAATACAAACCTCTCCAGATATTAACAAAAAGTATGTGTGTGTCTGGGTTGCCTTTACACAAGGTCTTGAGGAAAGTCCGTTGCAAACTTTAGTAATGTACATGGTCATGAATGCAGAGTTGTATAAAACGTTGCATGGAACAGTGTGAAGTGCTTCCCAGAAGCCCTGTTTGTCTCCTGTTTTCAGTAAGAATTTCACAGCAGATTGGGAAATTGTCTTTAGTTACTTAATGTTTTAACGTTTCTCAAGGGGAAAAAAAACCAACTGTCAACCTGCACCTAAAACCCCAAAATAACAAAGTGCCCCAAAGTAACAAGAAGATAGCTAACCAGCTTGGTGGCTTGTTGGTGGCTGTTTGGTGGCTGGGGTTTAGTTTTGTTCTCAGTAGGAGGTTGGGTTTAAAACGAACTTGGGTTAATAGACTTTCTAAATAAGAGGAGCATCTTTGGCTGCAGTTGCAGCTGAGAGTGCAGTCCCATCTGCAAGTTGAGCAGCAGCCTTGGGCACAGGAGTGCAGTCAGAGCCTCCCAGCCTCAAAGGCAGTCCAGTGAGACTGCAGGTCCATTCACTGCTTTGCGAAATGGAAGCTCATGCCTCTAAGCAAGGTCTTCTTAAATGATTATTTTTTTCCCGTTATCTGCATTTCTGCATTTGTTTGGCCAGGTTTTGCTCCTCTGCTACTACAATAACTTGTTAACGTTTGCCAGACATCTTCGAATAGGACTCAGCTGAAAGACAGTATGTTATAATCAGGGGTTTATTCTGCAAATCCAACATGCAATCTTTGAGTCTTCTAAAAAATTGAATCCTTCCTTCAATGTAGACATCAGACGACAAGAGAGAGTCTTAATCCAGATGACTCTATTGCACTCTTATCCCTCTAGCAAGGCCTTTAACCTTTGATTGCTTCATGGTCCCGTTGTTCAGAAATGGTCTTTGTCTGCCTGCAGAGGATTGCTGTGCTAAAGACTCCTGAAAATGAATATATCCCTACAAGAAAAGGGGGTTTCAGGAATGGGAAATATTTTTTTTTCCCAGTTCAGGTGTCTCAGCCTCTGCGAATGTGGCAACTGGTAGCCTTCCCAGAGAAGGGCAAAGATAGATTTACATCAGTAAATATTTTTATAGGAGTGTAATATAGGTCAGACGGCTATGTCCTGGGCCTGACCCCATTCCCTTTGCACGAGCATCTATATGCTCTGTCAGACTGGAGCTATTTATCAGGATTATCTATGGCTGTCCCAAAGCACAAATGGGATAAAAAAAGCTGCAGCAATTAATACAAACATAAACTATAAAATGTTGGCTTCCAAGTGCATAAAACATGAACTCGAGAAATGTCTGCAGAATACACATATTGCACAGCTCTGGCATAGGCTGCCTACCAGCTGGCAGGAAGGTGCTGTCAGCCCTTCGATGTTTTTGCTCAGCTTTTTGTGGGGGGAAATCTCAGATTTTGCTCGGTCATTTATGCAGTCTGCTCTCCTTATTGAAGCCCGTATGTCACAACAGCCAGCAGCTTTCAGCTGCCAGGTCTGCACTGCTGCTCAGTGGTGGTGGAGCTCTGGGAGAGATGGATGTTCTCAGCAGTAATGGCAGTGTTAGATGTGCTTGTGTGCAGCCTTCTCTCAAGCAGAAACAGGGAGCTGTAGCAACAAGCAGTACATGTGCTTAGAGAGAAGAAAAGGAAGGTTCTCCAAAGAACAAATGCAAGAACCAGTCTCCTTGAAAACAGTGGAGTGTTTTGAAGCGTTACACAGCTCATCTCTAAGGAAACTGAAGCCAGGTGTATTCTTAGCACAACTTATGCCTCAAATCAGATTTTACAAAGGGAGTAAAATCCGATGGTGCTGCACTCCATCTTTTTAACCCAGCCTTGGGCTGATGTATGGACAGAAGCCATCAGTGGTTAGAGCAGTGAATGAGATGGGGTGCCATGGAGGTCAGAATGAGTTTTAGTGATGCAGTTTGCACGTGGAAGGTTGCTGATGTGTCACTGGTATGTCTTTCAGATTCTTAGGAATTGTGGGGGTGTGTGTTTTAGGCTCAGAAAGAATGGATCAGCCTTTTAAACTTGCGTCTAGCTCTAGAATCTGCTCAGGAATGCTGGTATCCAACAGGTGCCCTCTCAAGTCTGAGGGAGTTTTGGGAAAAGATAATCAGTGGGCTGAAACATTTCAAGTGGTAAAGAAATCCAGTATGTCCTGTAATGGATTCCTTGGGCAGCTTTCCATAAGGGGTTTGTTTCTTTTTGTTTCTCACTTTCCATGCTCTGCAGTGGGCTGTAAGGGTGAGCCTGCTTTTGTCCACAGCCCTGGGCTCAGCTGCAAGAAGCCTATTTTCCTGGAATTTTCTGGAATTTACGAACGAAAATGTGATGTAAGAAGGTTTTGTTTTGTTTTTATCTTCTTCCCATTTGAAATCCATGTAATAGAAAAGAGCATCGCTGCGAGCTCCCTGAAGGAAAAAGTATGCAAATATTTCTCTACCCCTGTATTGCAACTGCCATCTTGGCCAGCACATCAGTGACTCAGCTCAAAAACCCAGCTACTGCTTAACAGAGAGCCAAACCTTTTGGTGGGGGCCATAATAGACTGCGATGCTCAATGAGTGGATACAGAGAGAGGTAACTGCAGATATCATTAGTAAATTGCATGCTTTCTGTGGTCAAAACGACCCTATCTCAGTAGAGCCTTTTCACCTCTAGACACGGTTGTGACGTTAACTGTTAAATCATGACCTGCACAGTACTTCAGGTGGGCGAATGTAGGATATGTACTTTTTCCTTCACTGGAATAAGTGCTTGCATTATATCCAAACTGCTCATCGTGTTTGTCATTTTTTGGCTACGAGTGCCACTATCACATGCAGAGAAGAATGTGAACTGCTCACCTGAAAGATAAAGAAGTGCTTGATAACTTCTGGGGATGCTCTTTGTCATGGCCACTATCCCTCTCTGGAGTCAAAAGACTCAGCATCCACCAAACACCTGAGAGCTTGGGAAGGTTGTTGTGCAACCTTCAAACCAGTTCTTAAGTCCTGCTGTAGGAATGTATTTGGTGTTCCATGTTCATTTACAACTAAATCTCTCTTTTTTTGGTGGTTGTTTTTAGCTCTCTGTCTTTGTTCTCACATACACATGGAAGTGTTCAGAGCTGAATGGGGAAACAAACTCAGGTGGAAAGTGTTGAATATTATTCTGTTGTGGTTTTTTTAAGGACTTCTGATATTCTGAACTCCTTCATTTAATTTTTTCCCAACTGTGTGTTAGGGTAGATACCAGTGCAAAGTGTCATTCTTAGATTCTGTGCCGTGCTCAGCTATATTTGTGCCTTTGCTTTCTATCTCTGTGCCCAGCTCACTTGCCAGTGAGCTGCAAAAACAATACCTTTATTATCTTTTCATTTGTTTCACATCATCTGTCTTTCTCCATTTGCTCAGACAAAAAAGTGATAAAAGGGAATGATGATCTGCTTAACACCATGAGAAGAAAGATGCATTTTGAGACGAGACAGACCTCTTGTTTACAGCAAGTTATTTTTGGTAATTAACCATTTGTAGAGGAAGATGAGCCTCCGCTCGTAAAGTCAGCATACCATTATTTAGGGGACTCTGAATGGAAGCCTAGCATTTGCCTGAATTAGAAATGTTAATTGTGTGTGTTTAGAAGTAAATAAATGTCTGTGTTTTCCTTGCAGGAAGCAGACTGAACAAAGACCTGAGACATTATCTCAACCAGAGGTTTCAGAAAGGATCGCCAGATCACGATCTACAGCAGACTATTAGAGATAACCTTTATCGCCATGCTGTGCCTTGTAAGTAACAAACTGCTGACCTGGTGGATTACTCGTGGTATCCTTTTTGCTTTTATTTATTTACTGGGGGCAGCCTTTGTGTGGCAGTGTGCTCAGCTCAGGTTTCAGTCTGAAATTCCACATGTGACAGCAAACAGAGTTCAGGGAGTGCTTACAGGGAAACCAGCTGCTGGTCTTAGAAAGAGCTCATTGATGTTCTCATGGTGTGTGTTTCTGTACTGATTTGAAATCCACGTATAAAAAATGGTTTTTGTATTTGATTTGTTAGCAAAATTTCATTTCCAATGCTTATTTAATGTGAGAAATTGGACAGCATTTTGTGTCTGGGTGACCTGAAAGAGGAATCTGGCACTGTTGGAAGGTCATCCTCAGTTCCAATAGGAGATAAGCAGCAGAAGTTAGCAAAGGTATCAAAGAAATGCTCTTCTTCACTCCAAAACCAACCAAGGGGAAAACTGAATAGTTTGGAGGGGGTGGTCATCTTCAGAAGGTTGAACTCAACCCAAAACTTGGCTTTTTGGGAACGTGCACAAAAAGTAGAGAAAGATTGTTTTTCATGTCCCTTCCTGGAAGCTGGAGAATTGTGCAATGAAACAGTCTGTTCTTCTGCTTGGGCTTTGAGGAACTCTGAAGAAAGAGCTTTGAACATCAGATCAGGCTTGGATAAGAACTAGTAAACTCTTAGTTACAGCGTGCTGTAAGGAGCAGCAGAACATTTTTTAAGCTCTCTTTGTCGACATGAATCAGAGGTTGTTTATCCTG
The DNA here is from genome assembly GCA_036925125.1 of Oreortyx pictus. NCBI lineage: Eukaryota > Metazoa > Chordata > Aves > Galliformes > Odontophoridae > Oreortyx > Oreortyx pictus. Next base: position 5,469,872 of record JAUPFR010000015.1, read on the forward strand.
GTAGACTTGTATAAACACTGAATAATGATGTTGCCACTCAAGAATCAGTATTTGCCAACAAATACCACATAATGGTAGGTAGAGTAATAGCTGTTTTCAATCTAAGTGTTGCATGCGGGGGAACTGTGTAGGGCCACAGTTAAAATTGTGTGATAACACTGATAAATGCTGATTCTTCAAATGGCAGACGTTGTATGTCACTGCTGAGTTTGTTTTCATTTTATCAGCTGAAAGCATGAACCAAATTGCCTTTAAAGTGCTTTGTGTGGACTTGAAGAATAAGTATGGATTGCTATTTTCTATTGAATACTTCCATTTTCCATTTTGTTAACGTGAAATATGATTAGTTTAGAGCCGTCTAACTTGCTTGGCTGCAGGTTTTTAAGGTGTAATGTGAAAAGTGCCTTCTAGGAAAACGCATGTGGTGTTTTAGGCTTGGTAAATGCAATGTCTTGATGCTAATGTCCTTCTGCCTATGTGTTACATTCCAGTTTCTGATGCAGCAAATAAAACAAATGAGAGAAATTCAGTAGAAGCATTTTGTGCGTTGCCAGGGTTACATTTTGAAATGTTTTCCATTGATTCTTTCCTCTAATGTATTTAACTTGATAGTGAGCTAATCTACTTGGACTCACTAAAGACTTCTGATTTAAAATTAAGACCAGCAAAAGCAATTTCTGCCTCTTGGATGTAGCAGGAAGAGGTATGTATTGCTGACACATTACTAAGAACGTCACTACTCCTGTTATTTCATACACGGGAAGTCTGAGTAGTGGAGTCAGTTACTGTGTGTCTCCATACTTACTGAGTTATAAGGCAGACAACATTTAATTTTCTCTTCGTGTACAGTTGAGATGGTATTAGTGGTAGCTTTAAAGAACGATGCTAATGTTCATGTGTGAATTTGAGTGAGGCTAGTGTACTCATCATGGGTTGGAATGCTTTACAGGTCTGGAGATTAATCTAGTGGTGCACTCATATTTTTATTCCTTGGTACACGTGACCAGTAAATCCAGGGCCCTGGACCAATCTCTAGTGCTAATGGATTATGAAGTCTTGTATTTTGAAAATGGAATTCTCTGCTGATTATGTAGTAAACACGAACAAGAACACAAGGTCACTTGGACCCAGAGTTCTGGGCCTGCCAGCTGCTTTGTGTTGCACTAATAGAGGGGCTAAGTGAAGTGATAATTACTAAATGCAAAATGGAGAAAGGTGATGTTAACCAGTTCTTCCCTAAAAAAAACGTGTGGTGAGGATCCCATGTGGTTACTGCTGCTGAAGTGACGCTTAAATATTTTCACTGTAGGAGAGCTGGTTAAAAAATGGTCTCTATGATAAGAGTATTGGGATGATGTCAAATCCCAAAGGGAAATGCGTGAGTGAATGACACAAGTATGGTCTTCTGAGAGAGCAGGTGACTTTATTGCTAAACATGAGAGCTGTCTACAAACAGGTGAGACCTAGAAACACACCTGAAAGGGAGGTATAATTGAAAGAAGGAGATGAACCATACAGTTAACTTCGCAAACCAAGTTCTTACAGAGCAATCTGTAAATGCAAGTATTGGCTCAGATGGGAGGCAGCTAACAGTGCTGCCCCAGTGCTGGCCAGCCTTGGTGGCCTCCTTCTGCCTGCAGCATGCATCCTCCCACCCTCTGTGCCCTGGGCTCCCTGCTCCCCTTTGAGCTGATTTTTCCTGCCAGGATCCATAGTAAACAACAGCTGTGCCAGGCTTCCAGGTGGCCTCCAAGTTTGGTGGCTGTGCCATCCCCAGTGCTCTGCTGTTGCTGTCACATCACACCCACATGGGTTTGTTTACAGACACAAAGCACTCTCTGGATATTACAACCTCAACATCATAATCTAGGACTCAACCAGAGCAAAGAAGAGAGGCAGGATGCCTTATTTATGTATTTGGATGGTATGTCCTAATGAAACTATGCATTTTCAATGTGCAAATCTTTGAAAAAGATTTCAACCATTGAACTAGCTTTTATTTTAGCTAAGCCAACTGTGTGTTGTTTCCTCCACTTTCTTCCCGTTGACTTCACATGCTGGGTCTGAGACTTATTTTTTTGCAGTATTTCTGGCTTGTGCCTAAGAGAAATCAACACCTTGAACTCCAGCACAGTTATTCTCTTTACATGTTCAAATAGATAAGTACTCTTTTTCCAGCACATAGGATCTGCTGTCAAAATTTGAGAAAAACAAGACAAAACAAAAATACATTATCCAGATTTGCAAGATGTTGAGCCAGGCTCTAGCTATTCCCTTCACCTTATTTTGTTTTGAAGTAGCACATTTTTTCCAGTTTTCTAATGAAGACCACCAGAAAGAATGCTCTATTTGTGAGCTAGTTTATGACTCCATTAAGCTTGGAATAAGCTGTGAACTGGCAACAACCTCATAGTTACTGGCCATGACTATACCAGAAGTGCTTTGGGCCATGCAGAGAGTTTGCCTACAGCTTTTTTCCTTGCATGGATTTCACTTAGGTGGGGAAAACTGAACTGGAAGCAACTCTGAGAACAGAGAGATCTGTAGAACAGGCAGATCTGTAGCTGTGTGAGGCAGCTCAAGAGAAGCTAATGTGGATCATACTGCACCTGATCTGGGGACAGGCTGTGAATCCTGTCAGAGTATCCTGATGTTAGGTTTCACAGGGTGTTTCTGAGAACAGAACTCCTCAAAATAGGATTTCTGCATATGGAGGTTTGCTTTGTGGAAAATGTGATTAGTTGGAAGTTCATATGTAATAATATATACATGCTTCTGCATCCTAAGTAGGTGTTTCCAAATAGCCTTACCATGAGATAGCTGTGCAGTTGTGTTAATTGAGAAAGAGATGTGATAGCAACTTCCTTTGGTGTGATGGTGCAGCAGCGTGTCTGAAGCAGTGTTCATGGGGGGCTGAACAGACAAGGTTATCTGCCTCAGTGGTAGAGGGCACCTGTTTAAAATCAACAAGCATCATCAGCCATTTGGCCTAGTTACTTCTTCTCAGCAGCCTGACAGCAGTTTTATTTTTACGGTGTGTGAAGAAGAATCAGAGAGAGATTATTTCCATAAAACCTTATCTCTGTGCGTGCTTGGGGTGGGTTGCTGGTTTTGTTCTGCCTGAGCACATTTCCTTGTGTCTGGTGTGATGTACAAGGGCAGCTCTGGTTGGTCTTTACCATACCTTCACTCTCCTAAGCAGTGCACGTGATGCAGGCGTGGATAAACTAACACACCAATAGTCTCCTCCCTATCCATGTCTATTCTATTTCTGTCATAGCTCTGTACAATTCTTTCCTTTGCCTGGCCCTAGACTTCAAAACTCAGGTAGAAGCAAGGCTTCTGTGTTGGCTGGAACCGGGACAACTCAATGCCCAGTCTGGAGTTAAGCTTTAGATGTATTCAGCCTAGACACTCTGTAGTAATTTTTTGATTTATTTTATTTTTTTCCTTTTTCCCCCAAAGTTGACTTCTAAAACCTCGAGGGGTCATCATTCAGCAGTTGATTCACTTTCCCAAAACAAGTATGTGCCCTGGGATTAATTGGCAGGAGAGTTTAACGTTAGAGAGATACCGCTTTCATTTCTGCTGTCTGTTCTCTGCCTTCCCTGAGTTTGATCTGTTCCCATGTCATCAATTACAGAGCAGTAGCTCCAGCGTTGTGGTTAGTACGTGGAGCGAAATGGGAAGGAATGGATGAAAATCAATAGAGTAAGTGCTGAGTGATCTGTAAGGAGGCTCAGAAAGACAGTGGCTCCCCAGCACCTGCTTGGCCTGAGCGCTCTCATGCTTGGATTTCCTGCTGAAGTGCCTCTCTGTTCCTAGAGACTGCTGGTGCGAAGGGAATGCGTTCTTCCAAGGAAAGAAAGCAATACCAACCAAAGAAATTTTGCAGTATTTTTAGAATAGAGTTCAGCAAGTAGATGAAGAAAAGCACATGGAACTGGCTAAGTGTCTTCATGGATCATTGAACTAGCAATGTGAGCTGCTCCAGGAGTCAGGTGTGCTTCTACACGCACAGCCACCATCATCTGCAACTCACAGATGGGCGGAGACCCCTCGTGGTCTGGGATCATTTCCAAGGAGAGCTTCTAAAGCTGTCTGTCATCAATTCATTCATAACCAATTGATATGAAGACACGCAAAACAGCATACAGGTGATTCTTTTCTTTAGAGTCTTGAGTATAAAGGTTGAAATGAAGCAGAAAAACCTTTATATTGCAACTGCACGTGCTCTTACGTGTGGGGATATTTGAGCCACGATTTTGAAGCTATTTTTAGTTACTAATTTTTATTAAGGGTAAACAGAATCACTGACAGTGCAAATTATTTTTCCACACAGGCAATAAATTATCAGTTTACATAAATAAATTCTCAAAAGCTTTCCGGAGCTGTAGCCATATTTATTATCCAAATACCTTTTGTTGCTGTTCCCTTCCTAGAAGTGTAATTTTGCTTTTGTAATGAGGAAAAAGTTGCAGAGACCATGAAATATTCATCTGAAAGCGCACACTGATAAGGTGATGAACAGTGGGCTGATCTTTTTGCAACACAAGACGAGTAATTAATTGTTTTTACAAGATCTGTGTGAGCAGAGAGTTTTAAATATTTTTTAAAATAGTGCCTTTATCACTGGGGTGCAATGCACATGTACCAGCAGCATGGAAGGATCGTTTTTCTCAGGAACATTTCCTTCTGAGTTAGCTAACTCTGAAGAACAAGATGTATATTTTCCATGGAGCTAATGTACTCGAATTTACTTTTTCCCCCTGTATTTTCAGCGGGGACTGTATCTTGGGTACAACCAGTGGGCTTAGAGAATTCCTGTAGCTGTGTTCCAGAGAGAGTGGAATTGCAGCAGACTCTCCTGCAGATTTCAGACGTACAGTTATTCACAAGTTGGTGAACCAGATGTGTTTTCAGGTTTGAGAGAGAAAAATTCCCCAGTTTGAACAATAGGACTGATAACTCTTCAGTTCCTCTCCATAAGCTGTCATTTCTGTTTGATGTAGGAGACTTCAGACCTTTTTTTTTTTCATCTAGTCTGTCCTTTTAGATCAGTAGTGTATTTTGTGGTTTTTTGTTGTTGTTGTTGTTGGTTTTTTTTTTTTTTTTTTTTTTTTTTTTTACATTTGCACTTATGATGGCAAATATCGCTCCATCTGCTTACCCACTTGTGAGGAATAGCTCTTCTGTGTTTTTGCTGTACACACAGTTGGAACTGCATGAGGCTCCAGAGAGCAGTACAAAGCTGAAGAGCTCAGCCCTATAGGCTCTCCCATGGCATTTGCCACAGGAGATTAGGGTAAGAAGGGTGGGAAGGGATTACTTGGCTAGTTTTCTTTGTTTGTCCCCAGTGTAGTTCATTTTGCATTTTTTTTTCCATTGTTGTTGTTTTGTACTGCAGCAAAGCACCTGCAAGTGGATATTTAGGAAATGCAAACCAAGTAATGCTTTCTCTAAGGCTGTGAGTCTCTTGGAAGTCTAAGAGTAAATCAGAGGTGAGATGTTGGGTGATGGAAGGGGCAGAGATGAATTACCCCCAGATTAGTTACATCAAAACTCACTGTCCTGCAATAGTTTTATTCACCATCACAATTTAAACTACAGAAGAGGCAAACCACAATGTCTCCAAAAGTCGCAGAATGAAAATCAGCAGAAGAGTATGTGGCCAAAGGTGGCAATTGTCCTTCCATCCTGTTCTTTTTATACAATGACCAGCTGTCCTACTTAAATCTCCTGTGAAGGCTGCAGTGTCTCAGCTTTTGATTTCATTAACCAAGCAATTTGATTTCTTTTCAACTGCTGCCATGTATCTGTTCATGGTTTGGAGTGTCTTGATTATGCCACAAGCCAACAGAATGAGTTTTCCAGGCAAAGTGAGTGGTTGAACATTAGGAAACATCAAATAGACAGTAACTGTAACTTACTTGTTCTTCCATTGGTAATGTGTTTGGGATGAGTACTTGGTATTTCATGTTGAACTCCCTCCAGTGAGCACCCACTGCTCTGTAGGTATGTTTGTGCTCAGATGTGTTGCTTGCGTGTCCTTTGCTTCTTCAGTCAAAGATGTCAGTACTTGGGGCAGTAGCAGATGCAAACTCCTGAAAGTTTAGATGGGGATGCAGTTTTGCTGCATTTCATCTTCAAACAGTTACCAATTTTTTAATGTTACCATGCTTCTTTGCTTAAAGAGTGCAGCATTTGTCCTTTAATCCTTTCTGCCTTCATTTCAGCTGGGAGGAGATTAGCCACATGATCATTTAGCGAAGGGTTCCGATTCTGCTAGCTGGTTTTCTTTGTGGAGAGTCATACCCAGTACCTATACTAGGAGTCACGCTGTAAATTAATCTTCATTGATCTACTTTATTTTATTTTTTTCCCTCCTGTTGAACAGGAAGGTAGGAAAAAATAGAACAAATATTTCTAGTTCCACCCCTACTGAAGGAGAAATAAATCTTTCCTGTTAGTCACAGCAGCCTAGATGTATCCTTCTTTTATAATGTCCTCTTGAATAATTAGAGCTGTTAGTTATGAAGACAAGATTCCTGGGTTGTTGCCAGCACGGATTTGTTTAAGGAGGGGGGATTCTAGTTCCCTGAATCCCTTTTAAAGGGCTTTGTGATGTCCCAGGCTGCTCTTAATTAGTGATTTAAGAGGGAATACATCTGTTTCACTGAGAACTGTGAAAATTATTACTTAGATGAAAATGTTTAATAAATGTCTCTTTGAAAGGCTAGTGTATCTTCAGAGTGAGATATGTAGCTTTGCCTAACCAGGTAAATGCTGGTCTGGAAGTTCTGCAGGATCACATCCCTGGAAGCATCACCTGCCGTGGAATTATTTCATTCTTCATCGCTCATTCCTTACATGCACTCCTTTAAGCTTCAGGTTCAGCACTTCATTTACAAAAAGCAGTACCTACTGTAAAGAAATGTTGAGGTCTGTAGAGAGTTCTGTAGGAAGAGGCAGTATCTCTTGTTGGATAAAGGGGTGATTTCATTTGTCTCATATCATCGCAGCAACTCTAATATGGCCAATACTCTGTTTCTGTTCCTTTATAGCTACGTAAGGGGAGATTGTCATATGCTGAAATATGCAGTCCATCTTTGCTGTGTTTGGAATTTGAACTTGCGTACATCAGAATGGAGGGGCTGGGGCAGGTGGCAGAGGAAGGAGGAACTCCAAATTAAGAAGCTGCTTCCTTCAGCAAACTTCCTTTGAATACGTGAGCAGATGGATAATTATAAATGCAGCATTACCATTTCCTACTGTTTGTAGGTCTCGAATTAGTCAGTAGAAACTTGAAACTGGATGTTGTCGTTATTTTTCATTCAGTTCTTTGTTTCTGAGCCCTTCCTGTCATCCTCTTTCGCATTTTTTTGAGCTGTGGGGCGTGTCCTTTTTTTTGTTGGCGTGTGTGTGTGTGTGTTTATGGATTGGGAGGGTGAACTGGCACTATGTGAGATCTAAAAATTGAGCTTAAATGGTGAGGTTATTTTTAGCTCTCCTGATTCCAAGTGTTTAAAGGGTTTGAGAAACACAGATGTGCAAGAGGGTTGAGGAAAACCCAGCAGGACTTGGACTGGCAATGCAGGAGGAGGAAGGCTGTGCTCAACAGCTGGACAGAGCTGAACCCAGGTCTTTCAGGAATATACGAACTTCATCACATTCATCAATCTTTCCCATTTCAGTGTTCTCGTAATTAAAATATATATTGCTATGGCACTTAGGTTTCTGCAATCCTCTGCTGAAGACACCACGTTTTCTGCAAGGAGCAGCTGCCAGGGTGTGATAGTGCTGCAGCCATGTAACTAACCGAGAGCCGTGCTGACAGACACCTTGCAAATTGCCCACATTACAGAACATTGATGATACCATTAAAATGGTAAATTTAATATTATGGTTCTATTAGATTTCTCCCTCATTAACTCTGATCCGATAAACAACCTCCGGCATATTTTGAAGGTAATAGTCACCTCACAATCACTACTGCTCCTCTCTATCTGACATTTCAAGCTCCTATAGATTTATAGTTCTTCTGTCATCTAGGCTGTACTTACTGCTTTATTTTTTCTTTGAACTTGTGCTTGCAAGCAGGCCCTTTCTTGGAGGGCCCTGGGCATGCAATTAACGCTTCACAGCAAGGATAAAGTCATCCTGAAATTCCATTCCTGGGATTCAGAACAAGATCAGTTCTGGATAAAGGAATGAGCCCAACCTTCAGGCAAGCCAAATGTGGGCCTCCAGAGGTATTTTAGCATTGGGCCCTTTGTGAGGGTTGACACAGAGTATTACTGGTAGAAGTGGTCATGTTCTTGGCTCTTGCTGACATGTGTCAGAGCAGCCCCTGCAAAGCCTTGCTGCAGATGTGGTGGGGAAGAGGGGACCAAGTGTTTGTGAGGAGCTGTGCTGGGTGTCGGGCAGAGCACACCCTGCTGCTGCATGCCCAGGAGCTGGGGCAGCTGAGAATGCTTTTCTCAGCCGTGTCCATCCAGCAGAGACAACTTCTACTCCCAGATGTTAATCGTTGAGCGGCAAAACCTGTGAGCTCAACAAAGCAACCTCAGCTCCTCCCGCCGTCCTCAGAGGTATCGCTCGCCTCTGTGTTTTCCTGAGCGAGTCACACTTTATTTAGGGCTGTCTCAGGAAAGAGGTTGTTGTTATACATCACCTATCAGAATGTAAAAGTGGAAAGCGTTGCTGAAACACTGACCCTTCATCTGAAGTGCACCATCTGTGTTTTATTTCCACATCTTGCTGAGTTTACAGTTATTTGAATTCACAGTTTGTTCCCCATTTGCTGTTCCCACATGGTAAGTGAATTGGATCCAAAATGCGCTGATGAAAGATTGAGAAGTCTGTTGGAGAGGTTTGTTCCTACCTACCAAAGTGCTCTATCTCACACTTCTTCACCCTGCGAGTTAAATCCCAGCTGTAAAGTCTTGTCTCGAGATGGTCTTGTTCCGTGGTGGGAAGCTGGGGTTACTGTGAGGACAAAGACTCCTTTCCCCATCCTGAAGTGATTTATGATTTGCTTTTGGTTTTCTGCTTGTAAAAAGGTACAGAGTTCTTCTACATTTGACCAAGTATTTATATTTTATTTTTACCATTTCTGTGAATTTGCATAGATGCTCATCTGGTGGCATTTGGTGCAGGAGCAACATTCCTTTTAATAGTATTTTTATTTGCTAAGATGAGCCAAAGTGTTCGAAGCTAAAATGAGCCTGGGTGTAATAGAATGAAGGGAGAGCTGTAATGACAGTTCTGAGAGTTTTCTTGGTACAATTTTGGATTACTCTGTTTTGAAAATGTACAAACAGCTCCAAAAACAGGTTGAATTTCATTTAGTCTCCTTTGTTTGCTTTTTTTCTACTGACAGCAACCATTTTCTATAGATATAAGCAACTTGAAAAAGATATAAAATTTAAACATGCCATATTTCAAAAAGCAAGCCATCAAAATGCTGAAGGCTGTATAAACTTAAATACCTTCTTTGGCTTTTGCTGTGGACCACACAGGCTCTGAGAAATTGATTACTGTGGTGCTTGAAGGAGCTTTCATGATACAGAAACAGAGGTTTGCATTGAATTTCTTTCTGTGTGTGGGGGACTTTTTCTTTTTGGAAAGGAAAAAAGCCTTTAAACCTCAGATTAAAAATAAGTCATTTCATTGTTTCCTTTTCTTCCCCATTCTAAATCTAATGAAAGAGTTCTCGTTTTCATAAATGACTGGGGTGCTACATCTCTGAATAGATGTAAAATGCTCCATTTCTTTATTTAATAAAGCTTTTTCCTTCTGGAATGTTCCAATTAGGTGCTGCCACACTGAAATATCATCCAGAGAAAAGAGTGTTTCAGTATGGCTGGAGCAGAATTCTTTGTTTTGTGGACATGGAGAGGAAGGACGAGGAATTAAAAATTATTTATTTTCACAGTTCAGTCTTCAGATGTACTGTCTCCATAGTCTGAGTCCATTTCTATCAAAGGCTTTAGCCTTCTGGTGGAGCCTGCAAGCTGGCCAGACACAACCAACCAACCTAAGACTCGTTGAAAGATAGGGATGGCAACACCTGAGCAAATAAATGGTTGGGTTGGAAGGGACCTTCAGTTCCAGCTCCCATGGCACAGATAGGGTTGCCATTTACCGTATCAGGCTCTAGATCAGGTTGACATCTAACCTGGTCTTCAGTACCGAAGAATTATTTTTTCCCTTCGAGTAAGAGACAGACACATAGTGGTCCAGCGTTGTGTCCAGTGGCATTTTCATGGAGATATTTATCTCTGTTCAAATGGGACTGCAGTACAACCGGGTAATCAAACCATGCTCCTGTTTGTGCACACCTGTGCCACTCATAGAGGTAGAATGATGGAGCTTGTATCTCATGATGGCATCTTGCTCCTATCCAGGTGAAGCATTCGGGGGGATCAGGTGGTTCTGCAAGAGCAGCAGTATTATTTGTGCCATTGGGCTTTCCTGGTGGAGCAGAGAGGTAATGTTTTCTCCTTGTGTCACCCTCTGTACTTGTACGTTAAACCACGTGCTTGTTGCTCATACCAAGCTGCTTTGCTTGGTTGGATATTAGGAAAAATTTCTTCTCAAAAAGGGTGGCCGAGCACTAGCACAGGCTCCCCAGAGGAGGTGGTAGAGCCACTGTCCCTGGAGGTGAGCAAAAACAGTGGAGACGTGGCACTGAGGGATGTGGTGGAGGTGGATTGGGGTTGGTCTTGGTGATCTCGGTGGTCTTTTCCAACCTGTGATTTGCAGCCCTCACTCACACAGTCCAGAACACGTATGGAGATAGCCAGTGCTGTCTCCACAGAGCACTCAGCGTCCCATACCCACCCTGCCAGCACCTCCCACAGGGTCTTAGGGATGCCGTGAAGCAGGCTGCAGGGCAGTCGGTTTCTGCACTGAGCTCTGGGGTCTCCTGGGATCCTGGAGCTATATCTCAGCCATCCTGCCCTGTAGTAAAGGTAGAAAGCATCCAAGACGGACACCTGCTGGCTCTGAAGCAGTCAAGTGCTTTTTCCAAAGTATCTTTGGCCCCTGTTCTTGATGTTTGCTTTCAGAAAAAGATACCTGCCTGTGTGCTGGCTGTAAAAGAAATGGGAGGGGGGAAATCCCTGCTACTGTCACTGAAATTCCCCGCAGATGTAAAAGGAAGATGAAAGTTGGTGCTTTAAGAGGAGCTCCGAGCCCCTGGGACAGGCACAGCAGAAAGCAGAGAGGTGCTCTGTATTTTGTCTGCTGGCTTGCAGAAATGAGGGCTGTATCTCCTATGGAGAGAGCCAGAGCCAGAAATCCATGCTCGCATCGTTCCCCTCTTCTCACGCCTCGCAAACCAGGACAGTACCATTCTGCACTTCTCTGGGCACGTTCTCAAACAGCGGCACAGAGAAGGTGATGGAGAAATAAAAAGGGTGAGGGAGAGAACGGGGAAAATCTGCCTGGTGGTGTTTCAGATTTGCAGCACATACAGGTGCTTTTTAATCCCTCTGGCCTACATATTCCACAGCCCCCAGGAATAGAGGAGCCGTGATGTAATGCTCTTTTTCTCACACTCCCGGCTTAAATACAGATGGAAATTGTTGTCATGTGTTAGAAATGTCACCAATAATATAAAAGGCAGCCTTCTGCATTCTCCCTTTTGCACTGTCAGCTGCTGCTGCCAGCTTATTCTTCCCTCTCAAACCTATTGTCATGTGGCAGAAACCCTGATGTAAGTAAGCCCTGTCCTCCCCCTGCTTATGATCCCTGCATTTTTTATTCCCCTCTGCTGCAGTGCTGAGGATCATTACATACCACGACTTAAAGACAAGACCTCATAAAGGAAGGATTAATCTTGTATTTGTGCTTGAATTTCGAAGGACTCAGGCAAGTGCGAACGTTCCGTTGTATTATTATCGTTATTTTCGTGAGATGCTGATGCGAGAAATGAAAAGCAGCGAACGTTGACCGAGCTAGGTCCGTGTTTACAGAGCGAACCCAGAGGTTCCTGGGCTGGCGGACTGGGGGGACGGGGAGGCTGTGGGACCGGGGAGGAGGAGGAGGAGGAGGAGGAGGACAGATGGCTGATGCCGCTTTTTAATTCATCAAGCAGGCTTTACGGGAGGCCCGCTGGTGAGCGGCGAGAAGCGGGGTCAGCGGGCACGAATGGGCTGAGCTGGGGAGCAGATGCCTGCCGAACAATGGGGCGTTTGAAAGAAATGCGGGAGGAAGCGTGGCGCTCGCTTTGTACTGCCTCCGCATTGCAGGTTGGAATGGGGCAGCTCCGATTTAATGAAGTGCATTCCTAAACGCGGTCGTCAGCCCGGGCTGGGAGACAAGGGACGTGTCAGAAGGGGGCTTGTGGGGCCGGCATAGCGGAGAAGGAGGGGGGGGGGGGGGAGGGGAGTGAAGCGAGCCGCCGATGGATCGCCCCGAACAATGCGGTCTTAGTGCTGGATGGGAAAAACCATCAATCCACCCCTGTGCATATTAATGCGCTACAGCAGGTGTTGCTCAGTGTCTGTCCCCGCATTGTTCCCCTGCGGCTCAGCCGAGGAGGGGGCAGGAAGGAGACCCCGCGAGGGATGCGCTCAGCTGGGCTGGAAGCGGGTCGGTGCGATGCTGCTGCTGGGCTCACAGCGTGGGGCAGCTGCTGGGAGGACGTCCCCAGCACCAGCTCTGGCCGAAGGTGGGGGGACGGAGGGGCTGGGAGGCGACTCGGGGGCGAAACGGAGCCCTCGGGGTCTTTTAGGCATAAAGCATCCCCGAGCCAGGCGTGAGGGTGAATCCCCGGAGAGAAGGCTGTGTTGCCAGGGCAAAGGGCAAGAGGGGAGGAGGCAGGGATGTGCTTCTCAGTTGGAATTCAGCAGCGAGAGAGTTAAAAAGCAAAGATAAAAAAGGGCTTTTTTTTTTTTTTTCCTGAGCTCCTCCAGAAATACATCAATCGAGACCGAGTAGCAGAAGCTGCGTGTGCACTGCAATAAACAAGATGTAGAGCGTGTGTAGAAACAAAATAGCTATTTCTGCATTTGTGCTCGTCCTGTTGCGCCGAATGAGCCTCTCCTTAAACCTTACTTCTGCTACACAGAAAACTAGCCGTAAAGACTTACGGTCGTGTAATTCCTGAAGGCGCTGGGGGAGGAGGGGAGGTGTCCATAATTTCTCATTATTATATGCATTTCTTAATAAAAAGACACCCATTTAACTGCCATCGTGTTGTCTGCTCCCCCAGTGATTTGTGACATGCTATACTGTATTTGTCAGCAGTATGAAAGGGGTCTTTGTTCCTTATTCATATTATGGCACACTGCATCTCAGTGAAAATGGCATGTTTGCCTTTAGAGCTAACTTAACTGTTGGTCTGTGCCCGCTGCTCGCCTGGGGAGGGCTTCTGATTTCTTCAGGACTTCCAGCAGATTTTGCAGGCAACATTGTAGTATTATTAGGATTATTTTGTTATTGTCAGTGCATTTATAGCAACGGAGAGTGGTCAGTTTCGTTTGCCCACAGGACAGGTAGAGCTCTGGCAGCAGCGCTGCGGTCGCAGCCGCCCTTCCCTGTGGGTGAACACGAACCTGGGTGTAGCCCTTGTGTGCCTTCCACACCAAGAGTTCCAAAAAATAAACCAGGAGTCCACAGGGGTGGCGGGCTCAGCTGCCTGTGGGTTAATGAAGGCAATTATTGCACAGCTAGATAACACAGCATTTGGGGCTGCCAGTAGCACTTGTAGAGAGCGTTACAGCTGCCCGTGCCAAGGTGGTGTGTGCAGGGTTAGGTTACGGTGTTGTACCATCAGTGGTGGTATCAGCTGCTCCTTGTGCACTGTGCTGTCTGTGTTGTGCTCTGCCTGCTCAGGGATCAGTCTGTGTGCATGGCAGTAGGGGTGGCTTGGAAGTGTGGTGCTGGATGTGGTTAGCCAAAATGGATCTGAATTTAAGGCAGTGCTTGGAAGAGTAATAAGACTTCTTCTAGCACACGTTACGTGAATGTATGGAGCTCATTTTGAAGTTGAACGACCGGGTTCGTCGGCCTGAGCTTTATATTGTTAATTATGCTCATTTTTAACTCTGCTGAGCACAGGAACAAATGGGCAGAATGCAAAGTCTGACTCCTAGGACTGCAGTCTGCTGCGAATGGCTTTTCTGCTGGATTGTGAACCTGTTGCTTGTCCATGTGTGGCTCCTCCTGTGTTGTTCAAGAAGGCATCGAGGAACAACTTTGGCAGGCTGCAGAGGAGCAAGTGGTGTTTCCCCCTTGGCACCTTGTTTCCTCTCAGTTCTTCCTCCTGCTAACTCTTGTCAGATGGGAGCAGCGATGGGTCCATATGGATCCAAGAATGATGCCTGGCTTCCTTCTAGGAAATTGCTGCAGAGCTGTGAGGAGGAGCTCAGGCAGCTGCTCCGGGAGCACTCAGCTCCTTGCTGTCGGTGCAGTGCAGAACTGCCTTTTACCAAAACAGCAGTGAGCCTTTTCCAGGCGAGTTTCTTCTCTATATGCTCTTCTAATGCAGGTAATCCAACCTGCAATTCGAAGCTGAGAATACCCCTTACTGACAGCCCCTAGCACAAGTAAGGTTGTCATAGCAGACTAAGTGTTGCAGAAAGAAAAAAGCAGCAGTGAAAGCCATTAATTCAGCAGCAGAAGCTGATTAAATGGTGTTGGGTTCTCGACTCTGCATCTGACAGTAATAACACTTAGCCTGCGCTTCAGTCATTTAAAACTCCATGTGCTACAGGGAAGGCTCTTGCCTGCACTTTGAAGCTTGTGGTACAGATGCCTTTCTGACAACCTCCCATCTTTCCCGGAGCGCTGAGTCTTCAAATGGTTCTGCCAGAAATGTTTCTGAAATTAATGCTCATTTTGGTCAGGGGATGCTGGGTGCTGCGGTATTCAATAAAGCTTATTCAAAGTGGGGTGCTATTTTCAGTCAAATTCTGCTAAATCCTGTCCTGAAATCCTCTGAATGTATTTTGCTCTTGAATATTCTGGTAAGCATGATGACTGGTTCACTGTGTTAATCCTATATGGTCTTTCTGTCTGTAGCTAATCCTGAGCTGTTGTTGCTGTTCTGCATACATGAGTAAGATTTTTTTTTTCCCCCCTCTTGTTGATAATATCTAGTAGAATTCCAGCTGACTCCTAAAAGATCAAACGTCCTACTGTTTGTTTTTGTTTTTTTTTTTTCTCTTGAGCATGCAAACTGAGTTTCTTCTAGTTGAGAAAGAAAACCTGGAGAAGTAGAAGAAAATGATGGAGATTCAAACATAGCTGAAAATATCCCCTCCCTTGTAATAAAGGAGATCTTTTGATCTTTAAGTGACCCAGTTTATAACGTGGCTCCATGGGCCTTTATATGGACTTAATTAAGGTGCTAAGGTGCAGTACAGCAAAGATAATGAAGGAACGGGGATTTGGGACAATGGTATGGTACCCTTAGACAAATAGTGGAAAAAGAGGCAGTTGAATTTACCATAATGCTATTTAATTCCTTTATGGGGGCTCTGCCAGCATCCTAAGCTTTATGAAACACTTTGTTCACGAGTCAGCTTATAGCAAGTACTGAAGCTTGCTTTTAAAACCCTAATCCCTTTGCCTGTCTTGTACTGTGAAACTCAGACTCTCCTTTTGTAAAACAGTGCAAGGTATGAGTATCCATAAATCTCTTATGTGTAAAAGAAACATAGAAGTCCCTATTACAAAAACTTTGTACTTAATGGATGAGAAGTTGCCAATGTCTAAAAATTCTCAGAGGGAATTGCTCTGGAGGAAGTCTCTTTTACTTCCATGGGGAAATCATCCACTAAGTAATAATGTTCTTGGTGTGAATGGGATTCCTCCCCTTTCTTCTGTATCTTGACATATTTTGGGGTCTGAAAGGTACCACTGTTTTCCCTTTTGGAATCAAGCTGTGCATCACACTGACCAGTGGTTTTCAGAATGGTGGGGGAGGAAAGTAATGTCTCTGTCATAGATGTGGCTGTGGGAAAGAGCCATTACGAGTGCGATAAGAAACATAAGTAGGCAAAATGTGGCTAATCCTTGATCTGTTATGCTGCATCTGAAGGAATGCTGTGAGCATGCAGGATGATGTCTGCAGGACCTGCAGTTGTCAACAATTGGGGGAGGAAAGGGCATGAACTGAAATGGCATTGACCCTTTATCCATCCTCATCTGAGATTAAAAAGAAAATATTAGAGAATAAGAGAAAAAGTGGAATTTCTACCACAACATCTCATTAATTAGAGATGTAGCTGATGAAGCTGGTAGTAATGACTATAGTTAATGTTGTTCCCCTGGAGAAAGCTATTGGATTTTCCTGGTTTTTCTTTGCAGTTTCAGGTTTAGTAGAAAAGCTTACTTAAGCAAGGGGGATGGCTTAATCTTGGGTTGATTTTTTTTTTTGTTTTTCATATTACTATTTGCTTCTATCTGTCCCCACTAGTTTCACGGGTAAACTGTTATTGTATCTCCTTAATATAATATTAGCATACTTGTATGAAGTGTGTTAACATCACTATGCCCTGTATGGACGTGGCTGTATGGGATGTAGACGTGTGATCTATGTACGTGCAGCAGAAATGCTCACACTTGTGTTTGACTGCTAACACCAAAATGTTATGAACTGGAGAGTCTGCAGTACCTTAAGCAAAACTTTTCCTTAAAAATTGCATAATATTTAGTTGAAGTAAAATGTTATAAACACCCACATCTTAACTTGGAAGGGATTGAATTTATTTTTCTTTTAAATAGGGTTTCAAGTGATTCATTAAGAAAATGAAATTCAAGAAGAAAAGTAATTGGCCCAGCAGCCTGAAGCAAATGAGGCAGAATTCCCAACAAAATCATGTGTAAAGTCAGCCCCAAGTGAGCTGTGCCTGACCAACTTCGTTATGGACCTTCTGAACATTTTCAGTATTTAAGTGGGGGAAAAATGCTGGAGGAATAAAGTAGTCCTGTCAGCAACTGGGATTATGGCTGTGGGATATCACTCACTGCTTCGGAAAATGCCTTGTTGCAGCTCAGACAGAGGTAGTTCCCCATCTGGAATTGGCTCTGTTGTCACCTTTCCCATTGGCCTCCAAAACCTCTTGGTCCATTGTAGACAGGGCATTTTATTTTATTTTTTTTCCATTAATATACACCACTCTATTTAATGCATTTGAAGACGAGTTGAGTATCAGACACACACACAAAAAAAAGAAAAGCTCTGAAAGAGCACTTAGTGAAATTGTGATACGTACGGGTGAAAAAAGTAAAATTTCTCCTCTGTCTTTTAACTGTGTTCTCACTGCATTTGGATTTCACCTGGAGCCCTTGGTATGTTTATTGCTAGCAGGTACCACCTTCTGATGTTAATATTTGACATTAATTTAAACAAACAGGGACCAGACTGAATAACAGCCATCTAGAAGGTGCTGCTGAAATTTCACCCTTTACCAGCACTGCGGTGGTGATTAATAGGGTGTCATTTCTTGGATGGAGCGCTAACAATCTGGCACCAGAACACCTGCTGTGATAAAGCTGGCGAAATGGCTGGGGAAAAGTTCCCTCTTCCTCTCATTCTATGCAAACCACAAGGGAGGCCTGAGGCTTGAGTAAAGCCAAGGCTGGGAATGGCTGGCTGAAGGTGTGCTCTGAATGCAGTTTAGTTGACAAGTGTTGCTGCTCTAGTGTAGGCAAGGCAATATTTTAATGTGATAATCTGCCATCCTAAACTCTTAGGGGAAATCAAGGATTTTCCACATTCACATGCATTGAGCTAAAGCTGTCCTTTGCCTTTTCTGCAAAGATTTTAATTCGTAAAGAACCTGTGATTTATTTTCCCGCTGAAGATGAAGTCAACTCATTTGGAGCCTCAATCAGGAAGTGATTCAGATTCTGTGCTCATTAAATCCTTTGCTTTGCTCCTGGGACTGTGCACAAGGATGTCACACATTACCTGCAGCTGAGAGGATGTTTTTATGAAGGAGATGGATGCCCCAGAAAGTATTCTCACAGTGCTAAGCCACTGGGAAACTGGAGGGATCTAGAAAGCCGCTGGTGCTGGGGTTTGAGTACTTGAGCTAGTTTTATCATCGTTCTGAAGCAGCAGCACTCCCATTAGAGAAAGCTCGTCTTTTAAGACATATGTGATTTGGGGGGTATGAAGGGTTGAGCACTGCTCTTCTCAGTATTTGAAGTTTCAGACTCTCTTTGGGTTATTAGGGTACAGTGCAGCATTTAATTCCCCTTATCAGCTCATTTCACTTCTTGATTGGACGAATCCTTTTCAATCTTTTCCCATTTTTCTTTCTCATATTTCATGCATTGTTTTACTAGTTCAGTGGCCTTTTTGGGTCATTACACTCTAAGTATTCTGACTTCTTTATAAAGGTCTTGCTGACTAAATATTAGTGACCTCTATTCATCTTCCTTGGGCTTCTCCAAGACAGCACAGCCTGGTTCTGAGCCGCTCTGTGCTACGTATCTGTGAGTTCATTGAGGGGGAAACCAGAGCAGAGGGAGCTGTCTGCTCAGCACAGTGTGCTGCTAAGCTTCTGCTTCAGCATTTGGGGTGAAGAGAGTCCTTGCAAAGGAGGTGGAGGAGAAACCAGCCTGTGGAGATTTGTCAGCCTAACAAAAATAAAGAAATGCACTGTGACACAGCTGTATGCTGTTGGATTCGGGGGAATCCTAGGAAAGGCCGTCAAGCCAAGCATGGCTGACTTGAATTTTCACATTATGTAATGGGAAATGGAAGAGTTAGCAGTAACTTCATTATGGAGCTTGTTATACCAACAGAAGTCTTTTTGGAATATTCAGCCTTGTAGTGGTAGGCTCGTATCTGAGGGATTGCTTCCTGGGCAACACCTCTGCAGCATTTCCCTAGCTGGGACTCTGCCTCTTGATCAGAGCTCGAATAGATACGGGTTTAAAGAGAGAACGGGGTTCCAAGGTTAGGAAATCTCAGAACTGGGGCTGCCAGAATATGATTAGTTTACGCATTATGCTCTGCCATTATCTGTTCAAGCCTTGTCGAATAGGCACGTGTGATGCAACACACTCTAACTTATCTTCTCCTTTTGGTAACTCACTGCCTTATTTGTTATTCTCCTCTGCACGCTAAGTGAGGTGAGATGAATTTTACAAGTGAAATACTAATGTCAGGCATCGGGATGGAAGAATTCTTCAGAACTGTCTGCATGTACAAAGAGAGCCAGTGTCTAAGCAACCCAGACTGTGGCCTTTTCTAGCTCAGAAGTACTTAATTTGGGAGGCTGTATTTTAGTAGGCAATTCCCCTTTTAGAAAGGAAAGGAGCAAAGGAATACCAAATTTCTGAGCCTCACCTTCCTTCCAAAGCAGGGTACAAACTGTCATAGAGAGGAGGAGGACAACTATAGCAGAATTCTCCCATAGAAAGTAAAGTTTGGGAAGCTTTGAAGCGGGAGTGAGTGATAACAGGAACTGTGTGTTTGAAACAGCCATTTCAGGTATGGCCGCTGGCTGCATCTGACATGTGCAAAGCTTGAATTTTTAAGCAATGGAGATTTTAGTGCCACCCAAATGTTGTGTTTATATGTAGAACTCTCTGCGTCTCTAGCTACAAAATGGCACACTATCTCCAAGGGGAGATCTTTAAATGGAAGGACCTTTCTCAAGAAAGGTCTGCATTGCTGTAAAAGAGATAGCAGGGTTATATCATCCTGAAGGGCAAGCTGGTAAATGAGATGTTATTATCTCAGTGTGTTCTTTTATTACAATATTTAAAAGAGGCTCACTCCTGGTGAATTACCTGCTGACCTGATCTTCTAGCAGCCTTATTAAATAGTTGCCTGTTGTAACATTCTTTGTGAAGTTAAAGGGTGTCCCACTGCACTAAGCACTATTTCAGATATCCCCATTTATAACAAGAAGTCTTTATATAGCAGTAGTGCAAACCAATGGCTCTCATGGGTGCTTTCATAATGAGGTTTTATGGTAACTGTTCTCTGATCTCTTTTCTCCGTTTACTGGTGTATCAAATTTACTCTATTTCTCTCCATATTCATAAAGTCTAATAAATTTGCTTTTCTGACTTCTCCACTGATGCAAACAACTACTCTCCTGATACAGAATCAGTTTATCAGAACAAACAGTGACATAAAATAATGGTATCTTTGCACAGCAAAACTGATTTAGCTGGTGTGGCCTAATGAGCTTTTGCTCATCATCTCAGCGGCTGTAACGTTGCTATGGATGTGTTCCTTGCCCTGAGCCAATACAAAGTGAAATATGTTACCTTCTAATCTTAAATTGTTATGTATTTTCAAAGCTCATGTTCTGCCTTGACACTGGGGCACTCAAATGCTGCCACGTGGCCAGCGGTAACTTCATTTCTTTCGGTCTTCTGTCTATAATCTGTTTGGTCATCTGTTTATAACAGGAGAGGAGTGTTTTAAAAGCAGCTAAATATTTCTCTTCCCCATATGGTGGTAGGCAGCTGCCTTACTGCTGCTACTTGAGGTCTGCGATGCTGTTCCAGCAGCCGAAAGAATGGTGATGTGACCACCACCTGAACAAACAGTTGCACTTGTGCCTTGGGCTTTGAAACTATATTCCATGGATATTCTCGGGTGGAGTGGAAGAAATCTTAAGCTCCTTTGATGTCTTTCTTGACCTCATATCTAATTACATTATTTTTTGATAGCTTTCCCTCAGGAGTTCTCTATTTTAAATGCATTTTGTGAACATGCATTCAGATGAGTCTGACACTATTAATTTTTATAACCTAGTTATTTTATATTGCTGACCATCCCCTTGGTACTTGAACCTCCCCCTACACAGAGTCCAGCGTGCTCCAAGAAGCCACGATCTGTCCTCCTTACTGAGATAGAAAGCCTGTTGAGGTTAAAGCCTGATCTCCACCAATGCCTTCTCTCTGTTTAACTGAGTCTTCATAATAGAATGACTTAGTTTGGAGAAGGCCATAAAGATCGTGCGGTTCCAACCCCTGTGCTGTGGACAGGGTTGCCTCCCACCAGCTGAGGCTGCCCAGGGCCACATCCAACCTGGCCTTGAGCACCTCCAGGCATGGGGCATGCACAGCTCTGAGCAGTCCATTTGGTTCATATTGATGCAACTAGGCAACAGGAAACTGAGACTCTGAGGCTGCCGGTTCTGGTTTGTGTGATTGGAATGAGTTAAGGTTCCCAAATCCCACCTTTATGCCCCAGGATTTGTGGCAGTGCTTGCTGGCAGCATGCCGTGGGAGCTGTGTGATGGGCCACCATGGGCTGGTGCTGGCCGATGTACGTCCCCTTGCTGTCTGTTTGCTTTCCGCTTCCTGGCTTGGCCAGTGGCACTTTCACCTCTGCAGGCTGATCTATCACTAAAACACAAAATCACCTCCTCTCTCTAGGATAGTGCAAGCTCTGTTAATAGTTTTCTTGCTGGGTGCAATGATTGATCCTTTGTATATCCTCGCAGAGTTTGTTATCTCAATCCTGAGAATTATTTTCGCCCTTTCCAAAGAGCTGTTTTGTTACGTGTCTGCCATGTTTCAAGAAAAAAGAAGAAAAAAAGATAAATTTCACAACGTTACATGAGGCAGCAGTGAAAAATAATCCTTCCTTCTGGAGGAACGCTGCAGGAGGTGGTGTGGCCGCTCGGCTGGGCTCTGCAGCTGGCTGCCCAAACGACAGCAGTAGGACTAAATCAGCTCCTCTATTCAAAGTTTCTCTTGCTTTAAAGTATTATTAAAAACAGTCTGGGGGGCTCAGCTTGCAAACCAATACGTATCACACTTTGCTGACTGTGAGGTACGATACCATCTTGGTAATTAAGTGCAAGCTTCCTATGACACAGCTGGCTTAATAGGTTGTCAGCAGCTTAAACGGCACCCGATATTAGATTTACCAGGCTAACTTTTTTGGTATGCTGCTGCTGGCCCACAGTAACAACAGCCGTGGTAAGCTATGAATAGCCCATGCCTACTGCGTGGGCACTGCTTGGTTGCTTTAATTGCTGATCTCTTATCTTCCTCAAAAGACATGAGGAGCAAAAGGGAAGAAAGGCAGCCCGCACACACAGCAGGATCTTGCCCAGTCCATATTCCAGCAGACTTTGAGCTTCCAGTGCATCAGGCTGTGATGAGCAGCAAGGCACTGTGTCTGCTGGAAGTGGAAGGGGCTCGGGGTGACCTCGTTCTGCTTGGTTCTGGCCATGATGGAGCTGTCCTGAGAGGGGATTGGTGCCTTTTCTGTAGGAATGGCTCTGCTGTCCCAAGGAAGGGGCAAAGCCCTCAGCTGTTCATCAGTGTGGGAGAGGTGGCACTGTAGGACTTTGATAGAGTTCCTTTTGCCCCTCAAAATGCCAGTGACGTTGAGAAGTCAACCCTGTCTGTCTTATTGCCTTATTTTTCCTCCCATTGCAAGTTGAGGATCCTCTTTTTTTCTTTTTCTTTTAAACTTTGTTAGATAAATGGATGAAAAGCAGTATGTAATTATTAAAGTTCAGCTTTTATGGTGCAGCCTATAAAATGAGTAGAAAAAATGTATTCCCTTGGCAGAATATTGTGTTGTAAATGGGGCATTGGGAATCTCACTTTCCTTGTTGTAGCTAAAATTAAAAAGGACAGTTCTGTTGTGTATTCTCATACCAAAATCAGGCCTGTACTGAGGATGCCTAGAAGCATTCTGCACTAATGGAAATATATGAAATAGGGGAAGGAAAGAAACTGGAATAAGGAAGGGCTGGTCAGGAATCAGACAAAGTAAAGCCAGCAATGATGCCCATACCACGTCTGTCATTGGGACTCAGAGATGCTGTGGCAACATAAGATTGAGTTTTTGGTGGTGTATGTGCTTCTGGCCACATTGGTTTCATAGCCATTAAGTTCAAATGCTTCTCTGTTCCCTGGGATGAAAGAAGTGAGAGCTCTGACACATTCTGTGTGCAGCGTGTCTGGGAATGATACCTCAAAATGCCTTTTTTACCTTCTTTAAAACAGACAGAGGCTGAAATGAGTGCTTCACTGTTTTGTTTCAGGATTGTTTTCTCAGAAAATATCTTTCAAAATATTTATTTTAGGTAAATGTGTGCAGATAATTATAGATAAAGGCTAATCGTTATCTCTGAATGCTGTACTGTCAGATGGAAGTGAAGTGATTTAGTACCAAAATGGGACTTCACTTTTAAATTGTGTTTATGTGCTTTTTATATTTTTAAACTAGATTCAGTAGCTAATCGTAACCTAAACTGGCTTTCTGGAATGACATGCCATTTTAGATGGCCTAATGTTATAATGAACTGAGAGGCAAAGATGATACTGTATTGGGTCAAGACTGAAATAATGAAGATAAAAAGAAGATTAACAAAAATACCCTCAACACTGTCACTATGATGGGATCATTCAAATAATGAAAATGAAAGGTGGTATCAGTTAATTCTTTCAGTCTCCAAGTCAAGAAAAGCAAAGTTTCTCAGGAGAAATAGTCTGATTTCCCATCCATTGGGCCAAGTTGTTCATGATCACCATTTCTTTTCTCCTTTGTGGTATGCAGTGGGACTAGATCAAACAGCAAACAATCCTGTCCATCATCCAGCTGGAAAAAGATATTTCACCAGAGCATACAGCTTGGCCAGTATTCGTGGGGTCAGCACACATGATAATGATTTAAATGATCATAAAGCTGCTCGTTTTATTATACAGAATATTAAAAAAAAAGAGAGAGAAAGAGGGAGAGGTTACTTAGTAGACTTACTAGCTGCCAAACCTTTCATAACTCCTTTGCAGTGGAACCGCTTAGAATTTCCTATGAACTTTGTGTGATTTGTTTGTAAACCCAGATGAAAACGTTAAACTAAAGATGACCCCGATGGGTTGAAACATTTGCAAGTTACAGAAGTGTGGCCAAAAGGAATATCCTGCTTCTGCCAAAAATGTACTTAATTAAAAAAAATATATATGTATATGTAATTTTACAGGTAGTTAATTTTTAATGCAGACAGGTGTCTTTTTGGTATGCAAGATCTGTCTTTTATTGGACAGGAGATATAACTTCTGGAAAACAAATTTTCATGGAGCGCTTGTAGAAACTTGTTTTGGAATGTACAGAACTGTGGTTTTAGCCTTCGGTATTTTTGATGTGCTCACAGCAGCTCTGTGTGAAGAATCGAGGGGAGAATGTTGCCTTCCGAGCCGTGATACATTCCAGGTGCAAGACGTGCAAGCATAGACGGTCTTAATTCCCTTGCAGCGTTTTCAGAGCTGGTGCGTATGATGGAGGCAGGGTGCTGGTGGTTGACCTGCTCCCATTGATTTCAGGTGAGCGTTGGATCGGGTCCTTGGTTGTTTGCTTTTAGAGGGAGGTTCTCTGCTTTTGTGGTGCTGCTCGCTGGGAATGTCCTTGCCAACTGTGACATTTTAGTTGTAGCCACCCATTTCCTGAGCGTCTCCTAAGTTGGGGCATAATCCATCAGTTAATTTATAATGCATGCTCATCAATTGGGGTTTCATTTGTTTGTTTGCTCTGTTACCAGTTTGATAGCAGAGATTAATCCGTGCATGTGACTGTTTGTATGAAGAGCTGCACTGTGAGTGGTGGTACTGATCCCACAGGACAGCAGTCAGCTTGGGAAATAGCATGGTCTTGTAAATAAGGAATTTGCATAACACTAGCTCAAGGTTTAACAGAACAAAGAAAGACTCCTCTTCTTTGTCTCCTGAGCAGTTCAAGTATCTTGGCTTTATTTTGTTGATTAACTACGTAGAACACTGATCTTGACAAACTTTTCAAGGGATGAGTAGAATTTTTCTGGAGACATTGAAAATGCTTGAAACATTGTGCTGGAAGGTATTGTATTGTTAAAGCATGAAGCTATAGACGTGGTGGTGGAGGAGTTACTGGGTGAAACACTCTTTGCCTGTCTGGAGAGAGAGATTATATGATGGTAGTGGTGTCTTCTTGAAGAAGCCTGTTATGTGTCAGGTCACAGGTCTGGGAGTGCATATCTATACGTATCAAGCTGCTGAATCTTCTGAGGCTTCTTTATGACTAACCCAAAGTCTTTAAAAATAGACCAAGCATCAGCAAGCTCTCAAAATGTTTTGCAGCAGGATATCTACTTTGGCTAAATGGCATAGTTTCAGTTGCCACTTACAGCTGGTTTGTTTGGATTTTTATCCTCTTTTCTTTCCCTGACCAACACCAACGCAGCTCACCTCTGGTATGAGGTCACACGGGTGCTTGATGAGATTTGCTAATGTTGGTAGTTACAAACTCAGGCAGGAACCTGTCATAAAAGTTCTCCTTTGCTCCCATCCTGTGCCCCCAGCTCACCTGCTTGTGGGGACGGGCCAGAGGCAGCCTCAGAACTGCAAGAGCATTACTGGGAACCTTGCTGTCAGCAGTGTGGAGAGCAAGGTTTTGTTTGTGGGTCCCGTGCCTACTGAGGGAAGGCTAGGAAACACCACACCCCGCCTGGATCAGCCTTTTAGATGAGGGTCCCCTTTATTAATGATCTTTTCAGTATTAAGCATGCTAACATCAGTGTGATGAGATCTTGTTGTCTGGTGGATCCCAATGTCTGGGTTTTCGGTCCTTGAGAATTTGGTGCCTATTTCAGGGTACTGCTTAAATAAGGGTTCTGCTTATGGATCGTGGATCTGAGTCTGTCCGTTCTGTGTTGGTTTTGTTTTGTATTTTTGATAGAATAGAAATCAGCACCAAGTTGAATTGTAAATAGTCCATAGGGTTGGAATGCAAGATATAAAGGAGAATCATTGTGAGCAATTTCAGGTGACTTTAAGGCAATCCAGAGCCACTGGTACTTACAGAGATGTACTCATCCCAAAAGATGAGGTTTTGATTATTTATTTTACTGTACAGGGACCAAAAGGCCCCTCCTCAGCTGAAATTTGGTTGTTCTCCTTTGTGAATTCACACCGTTTGTTGAGGTAGACAGTTTGAAGTGGAAACTCAGTGTAACGATGCATTGTTAGACTGCAGGTCACGCGCAGGCTTGAAAACATTTGAAAGTCTGATGTATAAGGGGAACACAATACAATGTAAAAGATTTGGGATGGTGTTTGCAGCTGGCACAGACCAACCCAGTACCATGGGTTTGAGGGCAGCAACACTGTTTTCTGCTAGCTGAAATCCTGGCCTTTAATCTGCTGTCAATCTTATAAAATTGAGCTGCTCTAATTACCACGGTGTCTGTCATTTGCCTGAAATGGTAAAGCTGAGTTGGATCCCACACAAGTCAGCAAACACTCTGCAAATCTGAGTTAAACCATTTGTTTGCCCACTTAAGGAAAGGTTGTCCACGGTCATGGTATGTGTGGAAAGACAGCGGGGGAGTGAGAGGAACAACCGAAACATATGGCCAAAGTGAGCTGTCTCTGGAATCCAATGCACTGGGATAAGACAAGCTGTTGAACTGAAGAGAAAGCTTCCATGCACACACACACATACAATATATATATATAATATACCAATATATCCTTACACACATATATGTGTACATATATTTATATACAAACACCATATTTCAAAGTTAAAACTGGAAGGAATTCAGTATCACTGGTCTCACATATATGTTTGAGTGAAGGTAAAACAGGCTGTTAAATGGAAAGCCTAGGGAAAAAAAAAACTAGCCCAACCCCCCAAAATTCGTAATAGCTGCATCAGTATGTAAAAGGAAGGAGCAATTCCCCCACTAAAGTGTCCATAAACAGAAACCTTATCAATAGTTCCAGATGCTCACTGACTTTATGATACTGTTAAGTTTAATTGTGCTGACATAATGGACTATATTTGCATGGAACAAGGTCTTTTCAGAATCAGGTTTGAGAAGCACAAGGAGAGGTATGACATGAATTGAGACATGCTCTCCACTGCTTCCTGGCTGTTAATTTTTGACCTTGTGTTTCTTGAAAGTGGCATTTTCCTGGTATCTGTGACCTCCTGAATGGTCAAATTTGAGTTCTTTCTGTATTGCAGCCACACGCTGCTATTTTTGCCCTTGCAGTGGATTTCAGTTTGATTCTTAGTAAGGCTTATTGGTTTATTATTAAAGCCAAGAGCTATAATTTTGAGCTCTGCTCCTTGGGCTGGTTCTCCTCTAGTCTGTGAGAAAGGGACTTTTGCCATTAGTGCAGGGTGAACAGAGGCCAACATCCACTCGGTCTGAAAATCCCCATTTGAGGGTTGTGGTGAATGCAGGGAGAAGTATGGTGCCTGTCCTTGAGGCCTTCCAGCAGCAAAGGTTTTCTGTCACCAGAAGCTGGTATTTGCAGGTTTTAACAGCCGTCCTACCAGGATGCGCTCATCTCGTCCGTTCCAATCATTAATTCCATACCTTTGTGTTATCTTATAAAATGCAGAGCCTGTCTTCCAACCCCCCAAATCACCACCTGACATGACAATATCAAAGGAACCGTTCTTTGTGTAATAAAAAACTATCGGTGAATCTTCTGCACTGAATATATATGGCCATTTCCAAGCAGGAATAATGAAAAGTGTAAATTCTCCCACTCATTTTTGCGTGCGAGTATTGACAACAAGACCAAAATCATAATGTATGTTTTGGCTTCTGCTGTTGTTTTGACATCTTGTGCGCTTTTAATAAATGTTCATGGTCAAACGTTCTCATTAAATGGGCATATTTATGTTCTTGCACTCAGTTAGGAAGGAAGGATTGCAACTGTTATTTTATAATGGAGAAATTTGTTTGGCATCGGCATGTATGCAAAACAGAGTTCTGCTTTTGGAAAGTATTGACTAAGTGATCAGCTATTGTGATGAATTTGAGTAGAATAATGCAAACAAATGAAGAATCTAATTACAGGACCAAGAAAATTTGGTAGAGTCTATACTGAGATTGCTATCTTGTCTTGTTGAAAAGAGCACATTTATTTTTAAGGTCTTCTAGCAGTCCAGCTGTAGCTGCTGTGTGACTTATGTGGTATAAATATTCTGCAAAGAACTTTGGGAGTTGTAGTCTGAGCGTATATTTACCTGCTGCCCAGTGGCAAGCATAAATGTGTGGTTCAGGTGGGGGACAACAGAGCCACACTGTTTCCTTTGGCTTTGTTGCCTTTTGATGGCAGTCTTCTCCCCATGTTCAGCTTTTAGCTGAGGAAGGCTGTGTGCACATCATGGGACTTTACAGCATATCATGAAAGTATTTGTGGAAGGTGGAGTGCTGGCCAGCAGCTCTTCCCAGTTCCAGAGCTATCTCCTGCTTCCTGTGTTAGTGCATCAAGTGCTCTGCTGAGTGTTTTCCTTTTTGCCCCTTCCTGTGTGCACTGATACTTGCTGTCAGAAATCTCGACCTATGTCAGTCCTGGTTCGGTTTGTGTGGGTAAATATAACGCGTCTATTTATTTTTCCATTATTTTGAAAGATTCCTGAAAGCGTTTCTAGGAAGCACACAGTTCTTTGCTTTTCTTGCTCCGGGTGAAGCATTCCTTTTTATTGCCGTAAGAAAATCTTTAGCTCTTCATGTGTCATTTAGTCATTACAGACAGATGAGTTTATCTTCTAAAAAGAGCCTTAAAGATGCTAAAGTGATAGCGTTACAATTTAAAACCCTTCTGACACAATCTATTCCATAAGAGCCCTATATCTTGTTGTCTCACACGAATGAAAATCAAATAAAGCCTTCACTTGCTTGACAATTGTTGCAAAACATAAGAAAACGCTCACACTTTCATATAGTAATGGCTGTGTCATCTCAGTGAAGTTGAAAGAGCAAACCCCTTTATGCACATAGACAAGTTTACTTTTGAGGTCCATTGTTACGTTCTAGGCTTTTGTGGCAAAAGATTAATAAAGGGTTTTGTAGTTACCACGTCATTCACCCCAGTGTCACTTAAACAGTCTTGCTCATTCATACTTGGAAAAAGAAAGTAGCAGTTTGTTGAACAGAAGCCAAAAACTAATAGGAAAAAATTGCAACAGAATTGGAGATGAGAAAGGTTTGTATTTTAATGAGATCAGGTTTGCAGCGTGATGCATTTTATTCTCTGCCCAGAGCGCCGAGAGGATTTTGGAAACGTGCTTTTTCAGTGTCTCTGTTGAGTATGGTCATCTCCAGCTGACCTTTACTTCCTTTGAAACATTCTTCCTACCTGATGGACCAGAAACAAGCTGAGAAGCGTGGGAGGTGGTTTTGCCCTCTGTGCATAATGATGTAGAGGCTGACACCTGGATGGTGGGGAAGTCAGAAACAGGTGGAAAGTGTGTATGTGTAGTTCCACCTGCAAAGCTGTAATGAAAGCTGTACATCAGATGAAGGTCCAGAAAAGCAAGATCTCTGCTACAGTACCACAAAATCAAAAGCAGAGCAAAATTTTAATTGTTTCAATGCCATCACAGGGGAGAAAGTTTATTTTCGTGTTCTTTCCTTCCAGATGAACCAGTAGCTACTAATTGTATGCTAGTTAGTTCTCTACTGTGTGTTGATGAAGAGGGGATAGTGATTCTTTTCTCTTTATTTTTCCTCCTGGGCTCTGAAATCTGAGTTTCCATAGGGTTTTTGTATGTGTACGTGTAATCGATGATGTGAACAGCCTAGTCCAGGACCTACAGCTCTGCAGTAATAGAGGAACAACGGACAAGTACAATTTGCCTTTTTAATTATCGCTTCAGTCATGGGTACTCAGCATTTGTAATGGCAATCGATACAGTAATCAAGGCATAAATAGGAATCGTTGAGTAGAGCAAAATCCATCACATTTACTTAGCCTTTCTGACCCTTGGAAAAAAAAATATCTGATTTTAGTGAATTATTGCCTGTGATAATTAAGGTAAAACTGGGTAAGGAGAGGTGACTTCTGTTGCCAGATGTAATCCACTCTCACCCCGTCCTCTTAGGGCCAGGGAACGTTTAACCAGCACTGTAGCAGGCATGTTATGAGCTGCACTTAAATGGAGGGGGTTTGGTGGGGTAGATGTGATTGTGGTTTGCACAGGGGCATAGGTACCTCTTGGATTCCAGGCCGAGGTTTGAAAAATGGGAAGATCTCTTCAGGAATTAATACAGGTATCCAAATGAATCTGTGTCTATTCCTCTGTTTTCATGTTTTCCCATTACCAAAATCTATTGGCCACATGGTAGCATTTGACATGCTGTACGTTTGTTGTTACTGCTGTGGTGCAACTGGCAAGAAATTGTTATTTAGGCTTCAAGGAAGGATATTGTCTTCCCTGAGAACTGCTCAAGTGTCTCTCTGTAGAGACCGAAATAAAATGAAGGGGTCAATTCCTATAGCAGTTATTCTGTAGTAGTTCTGTTGGATAAAACTGATTGCTTACATGGCCAGTGAACTTAAACTGCTTGTTTGATTTGGGTTGCATTGTACAAACTAAAACAAAAAACACATCCAGACTGCTTTGGAGTAGAGGAATTCTGCTATCAGTTCAATCTGTTTTCCTTGTTGTTGTTTCCATGTAATGAAAAGATAAATATGCAAACATATTTGCTTCATTAATTTTAAACAGTGCCAGGAAAAAGGCTCTGTCTAGGGATGGTGGAAAAATATCGTGAAAATTAGCTCTACATATTTTGCTTTCAGTCAACTCCGTTAATTAGGATCAAAGTACTGCAATTTTTAAAAGTTCTCACCGCCTCTTCCCACACATCTCCATATTTCAAAAAGATGCAGTTAACTAAGGCTGAGGCTGATGGCAGAGCCTGCGGGGAGCAGGTCCTGTGCTGCTGGTGGGGTACCAGCACTCCGAGGTGCCTTGGGATGGGGCAGGTTGGGCTGCCTGTCCCTGAGCTGGCCGTGGGGACAGGACTGGGCCAGACCTTTTCCCACCCACGTTCCTTGCTGATTCTCTCCTATGGGTTGGTTTTACTTGGTTTCATCTTTGCTCTGAAAAGATAGGCGTGCTGAGATAGCTGCTTTTGTGGGTGTGAAAACAACTCTTTGCCATGGAATTAGCAGTGGAATACTTGAAGGTGGAAGGAAAACGTGATAAATATTAAACCTGGATGGTGCTTTTAGTGAGAAGATCGAAGTTTTCCAAAGGAGCTCAATGCTAAACACTGGTTTGAATGGGAAGCCATGGAGAGGTGATGTGCGATCCCCCAAAACCCAGCAGGCAGAAAGCAGAGCCGTAGCACTAACTGTGAGGAGGTGCTTGCGCCGTGCTGCTGCTGGCTTTCCTCTCCAGCATGAAAACACCCCTATCTTAAGCAAGAGCACAATTATAGAAGGACCTTGAGTCAGCTCAAAGCACCCTGCTGACCTAAATGCCTTTCTTTACCTTCATTTGCACGGGCAACATTTAAAATACTTTGTGTGCGTGCTTTGTGTTGGATTTTTTAATGACTTTAACTTAGGTTGCTGTGTCACTTTCTCTCGGCACACGTGCAAGGATTCCTGGTTTCGTGCTTTGATCCATGTTGTCACTGTTATTGTGCATTAAAAGCCTACCTGGATGTAAAAGTAGGGGGAGAGTTGCTCTGGGCCCATTTTTGGCTCTGCGGTGTTTAGGTTGCTCGGCAAGGCTTGTTAAAGTTTTGTTTTTTAACGTAAGCACTGTGTAACCACTTACAAGTCTGGGGCAGTGTTAAGCATTGGGCTTAGGTACGGTCGAATTTAATCCCACGGGAAAAGGGGCAGGAGGGGATTTTGTGTGTTTTATTTTTTGCGCTGAGAACCTCTCTGCTGATCCATTCTCAGTGAGACAAACCTTGCCTCATCATCACTGTGTGAATTATCACGCGTATGCTATCCATGTTTTTCTGGCTCACGTAGCTGACAGTGATGTGTTGGAGTGGGTCACGGGCGAAGGATCGTTATTACTTACTGATGGTGCTTGGAGGGGGAATCACTCTTCTTGTTACTCTTTGTTTGTTCAGTATCTTCCAGAAAGTGACCTGGTCTATAAAACAAATCCTCCTGCAGGTGTTTGCTGCTTGCTGGATGCAACTGGCTGCGTGCCTGCGTACATATCCGAGAGGCAAAGGCAGCACCAGGCTTTCCTTCTGAACACGAGGTGATGGAACAAATCTGGCTTTGGTGCATTCTCTGCAGTTCGTGGCATTGGCTGCTTGATTTTAGAAAAGTGACCTCCCCTCCTCTGTACCTCTTTGTTTGTCTTGGTTAGCAGGAAAGCTGTTTGGTTCTTGTATAAAGTGTATTGAATTCCAAAGAATCAATACTCTATTTACAGCCTTGCTATTATTATTTCACCAAAGCGTAAAGTGCAGGAATGAGCCATGTAGTGCCTGATGTTTGGCAGCAGTGCTGGGGAAGAGTACCTTTAAGTTTAAAAAAAATAATAAATAAAAGGAAGAATAAATGTGTATTGCATGTTCTTAATAAGAACTAATAAGAACTGGAGGTGCAGTTTCCAATCCTCAGCCTGGCTACTCCTGTGTTTCAATTAAGCAGTCTAGCTTCCGGGAGAGAATCTTGTTCTGGATGGAATAAAGGCACTGAATCAGTGCCAGGGAGATGACTCAGGAACGTGCAGATCTCCCCAGGTTCCCTGAGGGTCTCCAGAGCTCTGGAGAAGGTCTCCTGGCCCAGGGCCCCTTTGCTCTCCCTTTTACAATTCCAGTGTCTCCATCACCTTTTGCCCCAAGCCAGCATTGTCCTGCTTAGGATCAGCTCTTTCCAAGCAAAATGCAATTGTTTATTATGGTCCGTGGGGAATCTAATGTCATCTCTTGACCTCTGTGCTACCAGTCTGTATATTGCTGGTGTCTGCGTTCCTTCCTCAGGGGGCTCCTCTTTAAGAGAGAGGAGGGGATTTTTCTTGCATAGGTAAATATAGCACCTCATAATTTCCTTGTGGGACATGTCATGCCCAAAGATGAGTCACTGACCACTTGGGTGAGATGCTTCTCTGATGCAGTAGAGCATCAGTGATATTCCTTTAGTAGAGTTTTATTTGGTGGGAAGGTTGTCTTCCTGTTTTGTGATGAAGTGTCTTGCCATGTGTAACTGGGATACTGTGTCATTTAAAGAGTGTTTTTACCATACAAATCCACGCAGAAGTTTACAAATGAAATGTTTTGATTTTGTAGCAGTGAGAACTTTTGTGCTTCTGCTCTTACAATGCAAACAAAAAAATTCCCATTGAGATGTACAGATGTCCAGAACCCCAAGATAGTGGACTTCTTGAAAGGCAGACATTTTTGAGGTCTGTATTCAGTGTACTTCTTTTTACCAGTAAAAATATTCCTATTTGGAGGGAGGAAGTCACTAGAATACATCCTAGAAATTCAATGTAAAGAATTTTTAATGTTGTTTTCCAATCTGGTAGTAGCTCTGCAATCTTATCTGCATATCTTTCTTTTTTTGGCAAAAGTGTGGACATCAGTGACCAGCTTAAAGATGAAGTGATGAACTGAGCTCTTCCTTTCTTTCTTTGAAATATTTGCCCATATTGCATTGGTGACACTCTTCCTCCCTCTCCTGTTCTCCCTGAAAGAAATAAATCCAGTGACGTTAGTGTCAAATTAAAGTGTGAGTAGTTGGGAATCCACCAGTTGTGCTGCCAGCCAGCTTCAAAGGGTGAGGCTGTTTGTTTCCTGCTGCAACAACACAGTCTCTTCTTGGTGTTGGCTCCAACTGTTCTGCTCTGAAGTCCCAAATTCAGAGTGCTGTGAGGCTGCCTCTGCATTTTAATCCTACCTTTGTTCCTCAGTGTGGAGTCTGGGCCAACTCCAGGGCTACATGGTGAGCATTGGTGTTCTGGCAGGAGACACTGCACTGTCTGTACCAGGGCAGCACTGTGGTCCCAATGATGCTGAGCATCAGAATTTTTGAGATCCCTGGAGAGAAAGATCTCAGCATACATTTCTGGAGTACTAGATCACATTTCCTTAACAAATGATCAAATACACAGGGGAAAAAAATGACATCACTTTGTCCTGCCTCCGGTAATTTTTAAGAAATATAAAGTTAAATGCCAGCAGTGCTCTAAGTTGTCTTCTAGGAATAAAAGGGGAAAGTAAAGAATGGACTCTCATTTTCACCTACTCAAGGTGATAAAGTGGACCATCTTTTATCCTTATGTCCCATGTCCTGTTGCCATCAAGGACAGTGACAAACTGCTGTTGACTCAAATAAGAGAACAGTTTGACCTTTTATAAGGGCTCAGTTCTAATTAAGCCTGCGAAGTGGGTTTTTGGCCAACTGTACTTTGTATCGTCGGTGTCACTCCTGGCCTGCATAACTTTGCACTGTCCACTCTCTACTGTTTGTTCCTGCCTGACTGAATTTCAGCCAGCTTTGCCCTTATGCTGTGGGCACCTGGAGCTCCTCTGGGATCTCTGAGATGCTGAGATGTGACTGCTGCTAAAAAGGTTGTGATGTGACTGCCAGGAGGGGCACCAGGGGCGCAGCGTCCTTCATCTCTCCCATAGTCATGTCATTTGTGGCTGGACCGTGGGTTGTGCTGAATCAGGTCCTGAGAAGCTGAGAAGGAATGGCAAAGTATGAGGTAACACATGAGCTTTGTGGGTTGTGGGTGATAGCTCCCAGAGCCAGAACTTAGATCAAGCTACAAGAGTGGGCAGTGTTGTGCCAAGGGAATCATAGAATAGAATCATTAAGGTTGGATACGTCCTCTAAGTTCATCAAATCCAACTGTCAGCTCACCCTCACCGTGCCCACTAACCGTGTCTCTCAGTGCCCCATTTCCACATTTCTTGAGTGCTGACTCCACCACCTCCCTGGGCAGCCTGTGCCAATGCATCACCAACCTGTCTGAGAAGAAGTTTTTCCTATTATCCAGCCTAAATCTCCTCTGGCACAACTTAAGGCCATTGTCTCTCATGCTATCACAGTTACTTGGAAGAAGAGGCTGACCCCCACCTCGTTACAACCTCCTTTCAGGTGGCTGTGGAGCGATAAGGTCTCCGTGAGCCTCCTCTTCTCCACGCTGTTCTTGGTGCCTGCTTTTTGGATAGGTCTGTCCTTTCTAAGCATCCCATACCTAACAGGTGTTTACTCCTGTTCTGTGGGGACGACTTATGCTAAATTCTAGTTAAGTGCCAACGTGGAGTGGAAACGGTCAGCCAGATTGTTTGACAGCCTCTCCCAGCTGATGGTGCTCCTCGGTGAAGGCTGAATTTAGGTAACCATAGAATCACAGAATGCCTTGGGTTGGGATGGACCTCAAAGAGCATCTCATCCCAACCCCTCTGCCACAGGCACAGGTGCCAACCACTACATCATGCACTAGATCGGGTTACCCAGGACCCCATCCAGCCCGGCCTTGAACGCCTCCAAACAAGGGAGGCTGTATTTATAGGCTATATTTGTATGTGTGTGTATTTATAGCACCTCTTCATGTTCGTATTTGCCTTCCCACGCTGAAGGGAAGGAAAAAGGCACTGTGTTAGTCCTACAGATACCCTGACAGGGATGGCAGAGAAGGGTCAGTCCTTCTCCCTTCTGTGCAGTGATAGGGAAACTGAGGCTTTTATAGGAGTATTTGTTCCTCGTGGCTGACCCTGTGGATCCCACTGGTGGGTGCACTTGGAGTGCGGGGCTCTGCCCCCCTCCCAGGGCTGGTAGTGGTGTATGCTGTCTGCCACCTCCTCACAGCTCCGATGCTGTGTGTGTTTACTGCTGTATGCAGATTTTAAGCTGGTTCACAGTGGGGAAAGGAGGAGGAAAAAAAAGGCTTGTCACGTTTTCTTTTTTCAAGAGCGAGAATGAAAACCTTTGGCTCTGTACAGCCCAAGGATGCATTGGCTGTGGCCAACATCTCCCTGCAGGGGCATCTCGGGCTTCATCCAGGGTCTGTGCCTGGTGCTGTGTGCCTCTGAGAGAGCTGAATGGCACTTTGTTGCCCAGTGACACTCGATTTTCCGGACTAAACCGATCGGGAAGATATTCCCCATCTTTTGCGTTTCCTTTACGTTTTGTTCCTCCTCGATGGGGGGGGGGGGAAATGAGGTGGGGGGAGAATAAAGGGAACAAAAAAATAAAAAAAAGAAGGGGGTCGCAAAGCCAACCCCTCCAAAGCAAAGCCTTGAAAGCGAACCTCACCGATCTAAGCCTTCCTTTGGGCTCTGCGTTCCCCCCCCCCGCCCCCAAACACACACGCACACTTTTCGGCATCGCCCGCTCTGCCGACGGGGAGGGAGGGGGCTTAAGGAGGGGGATGGGGGGGAGGAGGGGGTGAGGATCATGTGGTCCGTGCCGCGGGGCCGTGTTTATCCAGGGCCATGTGGAGGTGGGCGGGTGCCTGCCCGGGGACGGGGCACGGGAGAGGCCGGGCTGGCGCAGCATCCGCGCTGTGAATAGCCCACATTGACCGAAGCCGGACTAATTCGCCGTGCCTTGCGGGCTCGATAAAAGAAGCAGCTGCCTCCGAGGGTTCGCTTAGACGCACGTAGATGAGACGGCGGAGCGCAGATCGTTGTTTCTCCTGGAATCCTTCAGCTCGGGCTCGGGGAAGTTGCGTCCATCAGGTAAACTGTTTCAGCCGTTCCCCGCGCTGCCACCGCTGCTTCCCCGCAGAGCTGCTTTGCAAATTGTGCAGCCATGTTCCGCAGGCACAGTTATTTCCCTTCCGTCCCCCCCCCCCCCCCCCCCACTCCCTCTCCTCCCCCCGTTTTAATTTTGCCGTGATCTAAATGAGGCTAAGTCTGATGTTTCTCGTTTGCATCTGTCCATGCACCAGCCAGCCATGTTTTTCGTGTGATCGTGCGCGCGGTTGCGGGTCGTCTCGCCGGGGACGCGGGGATGCTGGCCGTCCTTTCGGTGTCAGGCCCTCCGCATCTCCTCCGGGAGGAGAAAAGGAATCGGAAAACGTCTCCAGGCACGCCGCGTGGGTTATTGTGAGTGCCGGGGGAGGGCTGAAGGGCTCACTGGGAGCAGGGAGAAGGTGAGAGCTCAAGGCTCACCCTCGGAATCTCAGTGGTTGCGTTAAATTTGCCGTTCGCCTACGTTATCCCCTCCCCCAGGTTCACATCTATTCCTTAAGTGTTGATTGAATAAACAACGCTACGGCTCAGCTGGAAAAAAAAAAAAATGGAGAAGGGAAAAAAAAAAAAATGGGATGAAAAGGGATGGCCTTTTGTGCGAAGAGCTTTTGTGCCGCTCCCCCCCGCAGCTTCCCGGGGTAGCACCAGCAGCCTTCAGCTTAGCTGGCTGCCGCCTGCACAAACAGCCTTGCAGAATTTGGGGGGGAGCTCAGACGTGTCTGCTTGCAGTGTGAGAGAGATGTTAAATGGGATTGAGGATCTGCAGACCGGAAAATGCTGCACAGTTTAATGGAATGGGTATTACCTGCAGGGATTAACCCTATTTACTGACAGTCTCTCCTCTTCCTGCTTCTTCGCTTCACGCTCGCCGTGTAATAGCTGTTGAGTTTCTGCAGCGGCAGTGCTTTTACCTGGTGCCTTTAAGAAATGCCTTGTAAAATGTTTTTCAACCTTCGTGGCATGCAAGGCAGTTAATCAGCAGGTTACGTCTCGCGGAGCGCTGCGATGAGTTTAGAATTCACTCGCTGTGAATATTTTGCCGCTCTCTAACACTGAAGTGCTTCCATCCCAAACGTGCCTTTGTCCCATCGTACCTGTAAAGGTACTGTGAAGTTGAGTGGTTTGCTGCTGTGGGATAATCGCTCCTGTGGTCTCTTCCTGGAGGTGCTATTGCAAAGGACTGTGTTGATAAGTGAGCGTTAACATAGGTGTCCATAGGTGTCTTTTCCTGGGGAAAACAGGAAATTTATGACTGGCCCTTGCCTGCCATGAAGAGTGGAGCTTCTCATTGATACGATGCCTTAGTTTTAAGGGTTTGCTGCTTTACAGATGTAGCAGAACACAATACCTGGAACACTTGGTACAGCACGCTCATCTTGCTCTACTTTTCCTGGACCTTAGCTCCTCACCTTTGCAAACTTAAACCTGATAGAGTAATCTGGCTCTGGTCCCCAGCAGTGAGAACTGAGCATGTTGCAAATGCTGAAGCTCCCATGGGGCTGTTGAGTTTTTAGAGGTGTCTTTAAGAGCCGCAAAACCGGTAACAATAGACCCTGCAGTAGAGTAGCTCTGGGTGCACATCATCTAACCCTGTTGGAGTTGTCGTCAAGCAAATGTTTTCCCAAGTGTCAGGGAATGGAGTGGGTCTGGACCTCTCCTGGAGGAAGCTGGAGCTGTGGGAGCTGCCTTTCTTCAGCAGCCTGAGGTTTGTTCTTCTTTTTGGTGACTGAGCAGAGAAAGGCTCTTTCAGTGTGAATTATGGAGGGGACAAACGTATCATCTGTTGCTTTTTAGTGATACAAGTGTAAAACGCTCGCCCAGGCAGCTGAAGTAAGCTGCGAGAAGATAAATCTGAAGGAATGAAAACGCTAAAAATGGTGAAATTTCCACTTGCATATGGTCTGCCTCACCAGAGGGGGTTGCTTTGTGGGGATTCACATGCCTCTGGTGGGATCAGCGCATGGAAACATATGTCCCACTTGGTTGGCAGTAGGCTCCGAAGGTGTAATTAACAATGTAATAAGCAACAACAGCAGCAAGTCTAGGTGGAGAAAGTCCCTTTCATATTCCATATCTGTGGGTAAATTTCCAGCTGTGATTTCTGTTTGCTTTTTCACTTTTGTCCTTAGGACAAAAACAGGTAAGCGTGGGAAGGAAACAACAGCACAAAGTGTATTGCCGACCAGAAACGTAAAACAGAAGGCTATGAAAAAATAATTTAAAATAGTAATGAATAAATTAAAAAAAAAGACCTCATTTTCCCCCATTATCCGTGTTGCAGTCGTAATTAGATTGGGGACCAGATTTCAGGCAGAGGAATGATTTTCAACATGACAGTGCCTCTTTTAAGCCCACGTTGGTTTGCTCTCCAGCGCCTGGTGTGTCGGGATGGATACACGATTGGAAAATCACAGCTTGCAATTTGAGGTGCTGTTTTTCAGCTGTCCCTTCACAGTACATTTAACATTCTGGTCATCGCGTGTCTCCTGAGGTTTCGTTAGGATAGTGAGATGGTTACGCTGTTTCCTTAGGTTTCATTGTAAAAAGGGAAGAGTAAGATTTTTAAGATATTAAATAGCTATAAGTAAAATAATCATAAATAAAGCCTCCGTGCTGCTGCCTGAAATGAGTTTCACCCATGGTGAAGATCTGCTGTATAGGTTGTCACTCTGCTTAAATTCCACAGCAGAACTGTGACACCATCTGTTCCCTTTCACTGTGTGCAAAAAAAAAAAAAAAAAAAAAAAATGCTTTCCTTTCATTAGCATTAAGCTGCATAAAGAGACTGGAGATCAAGAAATACCCCGGTCCTTCACTGACACATACCTCCTCAGGATGGGGCTCATGCCAAGCATCGCTTGTATTCCTGAGAGAGAATGGGAGTTTTTGAGTAATGTGCTGTTAAAAGTCACTGCAAAGTTGGATCAGGGAGCTCGGAGGTGGGGTGGTGCTTAAGGTGATGCATCTTGCTTCTGTTCTCTCTTCCCGCTGATCTCACTGTGCTTTAATGTCACTGTAACGTTAGCACCGAGCTGCTGGCACTGACGCAGGGGTGTGCGTTCAGGAGGACCCTGTTGCAGGCTTGTCTGCTGGCTGCCCTGATAGGCTGCTTTGGAAAATGAATGCCAGGCAAGAGAAATCAACATCGTTCTTCTCCGAGATGTTATCTATATGTAAATCTGAGGTACCTTTTTTTTTTTTTTTTTTTTTTTTTCCTCTTTTAAAGTTGAAAAGCGCTTTCAGTCCCTGTTTAATGGTCACTCCCTCTGAATTAAGTGAAGCAACCTGAGAGGTCAGGCAGAGCTGTCCTGCTGGAATGAAGCCTCCTTGAGCTGCCATTCCACAAAACTGTCACAAATAAGCATTGGAGATGCAGCAGACGTCGAGCACCAGCGTCACACCGCATACCCGGTGGATCGCAACCATAAAATATTAATCAGGCGCTGCAGGTCTGGGTTGTCAACTCCTCCTATGGAACAAGGCACGTAGCCCCCTCCAAAGTCCCCAAATTAAAATATTTGTCGGCTGTGATTAATATAGACATTTGACAGCCCTTGTTGAAAGGAGGAGCCTCTCAGCATTTTGGATCAGGTTTGACGACCAGACTTTGGAGTCTGATGAGCACAAGCATGCACAGAGTGCTGCAAGGAGCTCAGCACAGCTGGGTTCCCGTGGATGTGACCGTGTTGCTCCATGATTTGCAGAGTGGTTTTATCCTGTTCTTTCAGCGGTTCCTCTTTGTCATTCCTGTGCTTGTGAGCAGCAGTTTCTCTCAGGGGCATCTTCAAAGTTCAGGTCTGCTGACATCTCCCATATCAAACCATTTTTCCACCACCACAGCTCTGTCTCTACGAGCTGGCAGGCTGGGATGGATCAGCCATCATGGTATAGGAACTCAGACTGCTGTGTGCTTGAGGGGAAAAGTTTGCTTTAGAAGAAACTGTCGTTAGTTCATGGTCATAAGAGCAGCGTGTCCGGAAGATGCAGTGTGGTTCAGGTGGTAGGTTTATTCCATACGAAGAGCTGCTTGGTTCTCTGAGATGCTGCTGTGCATGGCCAGTGTGCTTACAGCTGCTCTGTGCTTTTTTCCAGCACAGACTTCTTCCAACCCAGCAGTAAATTTCATATAATGTTTTGGGGACGAAGAAATTTGAAATTTTCTCCTGTTGCAAAATAAAATGGCTGCACCATTTAGTCATCATGGCTCAAAGTTGCTTGCAT
The DNA here is from genome assembly GCA_036925125.1 of Oreortyx pictus. Classification (NCBI taxonomy): domain Eukaryota; kingdom Metazoa; phylum Chordata; class Aves; order Galliformes; family Odontophoridae; genus Oreortyx; species Oreortyx pictus. Next base: position 5,510,512 of record JAUPFR010000015.1, read on the forward strand.
CCCCTGGCACTCGTAAGTGGTGATGGGTACCTGGGATCCACCACTGGGCAAGATGTGGTAGGAAAGGGAGGCTTGGAAGGGAGAAGCCATGAATGCTGAATGTGTGCGTAGTCTCAGACAGTACAAGGAAAAGAGTCGGATCTTCCCCCTGTTGCTAGCATGTGTGTTGTTGTGTCTTGCAGCTGTATTGAAAATCTGTGTTAGAGCTGTGAGCAATTAACACATTTCCTGAGGACGCATGGAGAGAAGCTGAACTTGCATGTGCTCTAGCATAGTTCTGCCTTAATAAATCTTGGCTATGCCTACGACTTAAAATTGTGTTGCTGAAACATGACCATATTTCAGCTCTGGCGGTGGTGTGGTTGTGTGGAGAGGGTTCGCGGTGCCAGCACAGTCTGCTTACCCTCCTGTGTTTGAGCAAGTGACTGGGATGCTGTGAAGCTTCCCATTGAAATGGATGCAGACGCTGATTCAAATTCATGCTGGCAGTATTCACCTTGAAAAATACGCTTCCCCTTCTTTTTGAGGAGAGAAAAGGTGTTGGGTTTTTTGGTGCAAGGTTCCTGGCCTTAAGCTTCATTGGTTTGAGATTCTAGATGGGTCTGAGGTTTAAATTATGTGATCTGAACGTATCAGTGCCTTATCTCTGTAATTAGAGCTCCTAGTGCTCCCCTGGATGCCATGCTTGTGCTAAGACCTTGCTTAAAACACTTGAACGCAGACTTCAGTACTCTGCTGGATTGTGGCCTGTGTGATAAATACAAGTGTTAATGATCTTCCAAGCTTATGCTTAAAATTCCATGGTTGAAGTTTGCAAACTGATTGTGCAGATTGCCAAATTAGGTTGAATTACTCAAATTTAGATGAGCTTTGCATAAAACCTACAAATGTGTTCAACACAGTATTTTGCTTAGGTCTGTGATTTCATTTCACCAGGCTTCTATTTGCATGAGTTCATTAAAATTGTTTATTCTCTCCGTCTCTTTTTTCCTTCTGGTACGGCTTTGAAAAAAATGTATTGAAGGAGGGAGAAAAGAGTAAAGAACAGGGCTTGTAATTATAAAATGGAGCTAAGCGAAGTCATGTTGTGGCCCATTCTATGAAACAGAGAACTTGAGAGCTCATTATGGAGCCCAGAGTTGAAACTGACCACTTTCTGCCAAAGGTTTCCAGCGTATCCATCAATTAAATGAGGCCTTCTGCTGCGTGGCTATCCAGTCTTTGTGGTCCAGTTGTTTATCAATGGGGGAGAAAAGCATTTCCACTTCATCAGGACTGCTGTTGGCTTGTATTCTAATTAGTATTTATTTTCCTTATTAAAAATAATAACTTGGACAAGAGAGCACCGCTCCTCTTCTCTTTTGTTAATCCCTTGAAAAAATGCACGACATCTCTCAGCCTGAACAAATGAGCAAACCTCAGGGCAGACAAAGGGCTTTAATGAGGTTGCTCCCACTCTCTGGAAGCCACCCAGCCCTTTCCGAAAGGTGACAGCCTGGCACGTCCCAAAGCATGGAGCCGTGGCCTCTCACCTTTAGCAACCACTCTGTTTATTGCCACGTGAGGTACCCAAGTGTCAAAATGTTAGTTATGTTTGTTTGGAAGTACCATTCAGCGCTCCAGTGAGTTACAGGTTTGTTATATGAAAATGGATGCATCCAGTTCTCAGCCAAGATAGGAAAAAGCGTGTTGACTTTGCATGCAAAATCACTTCTTAAAAATGAATTGTAATGTAGCTGTGTGCGCGCATGCTGTAATGGCATAAGGATGAATTATCCATGCTGTGAATCAGTGCACTTTTAAATAGCGGTTTAAACAATAATCTGTAGCAGTCTCAAAGAAGCCCTGGTGTTTAAATAAATTGATAATGAATTGCTTAAAAATGTGTTATGGTATCTTAACAGCAAATTTGTAACCAAGGTTGCAAACCGATTTTCTATAGTAAGCAGGCCCTGACCTTGTGCTCCTCCCAAGCCTTCTGCAGCAGTTGCTTTTCAATTAGAAATTCCCTGGGAGCATTGAGGAGGGGTTATCCCAGTCCCCCAGCGTCTGGAGGTGTTTGCTTCCATGCTTTTATTTCATCAAGGTACAGGGATTTTGCTTTTGGAAAAAAAAAAAGAAAAAAGTGTTGTAGCTCTCAGACAAAGCGGAGCGTGTTGGAAACAATTTTGTACAGGAAAAAAAAAAAAACCCACTGGTGTTTGGTTGTCTGCCATGATGGCTACACGGGTGCTTCTAGAATTGTGAGGTTGTTTGCAGGCTGTGAAAATTTGTGAGACATCGGTAAACCGTGCAGACTTTGTGACTGCTTGGGTGTGGTAGCTTAAATAGCTTTGTGTAGTCCCTTTGCTTATGGAAAATTGCCAGGAGCATAGAAACCAGTTCCTGGAGAGCCCCGTGCTCTGTTTCCCCACTACTTTCCAGTGCAGCGCTGTTAAAAAAAACCCCATTCTGGATCCGTCGCTGTCAGCACGGTCCTCTCAGTAGGTGCTCGTAGTGTGTGAGCTTCTCTTGATTGGAAATGCGAACAGTAGCCCCATTATTTCCCAATTATTCCTGGCGAAGGCGAACGGCTCAGCCATTTCCTCTGAGCGCTGCGGTGCTGTCGGTGTGGGGTTCTGCATGCAGAGATGGGAGGTTGTGCTGAACACGCTCAGATTTTGCTTCCACGTTGTCACAACTGAAACAGGCAAGACAGTCTGGGCAGGAACGTCTGGCACAATTGATTTTTAGCTGCTTTCTCGGTGAAAGCTGTTGCTTATTCATTTCATTTGTTTCTCTCCCATGTTTCAGGAGGAAACGTGTAGAAAATACAGACCTCCAAGTGATGCTCGTGTTCAGACTATAGCTATCTTTGCACTGTAGATCGTTATGCCTCAGCATTGCCACTCCAGCTCTCACTTCTGACAGGGCACTAATGGCACGGCTCGTGGTTGCCTTGCCTAAAGAATGCCATGTGTGGTGGTCAACCAACTCCCAGGCTGCAGCCCCACACTATGTCCCTTCCTGCCCCATAGTCTTGCTGCCCATCCCTGATGCATTTGCAGCCAGCAGGAGCAGAGCTATGTGAGGCCTACAGCAAACAGCACTTTATATAAAGGAGCTCTTTAGTCTTTGCCTTATAAAACAAGGCAACAAACTGAGGCAGAGAAGGGAGAGCCAAGCTGGAAGCTCTGATACGTTCCTGTCCTACCGAGCCAATGCCGTGCTGAAGGAGCTGGGAAGGTAGTGAAGCCAGTGAACGCTGGCTGCCTGCAGAAACCAAGGAGAGCAGTCACTGTGAGGAAGGTTTCAAGCGGATGACTCTAATTGGAGGTGCTGCGAGGCTTCCCTTCGCCTCTGGAGGTCGGAGGAGGCTGCCATCTCCAGCTGGTCTGGCCAGAATGGATGTGACAGAGGGCAGCGTGAGTCGCGAGCCATGTTTTGTGGTGCATGGAGGTGTGGGGAGCTGTGTTCCAGCCAGGACATCTTTAGTGTCACCTCTCATGCAGGGAATGTGTTGCTATACGTGTCATCAAGCTTGCATTGTGTTGCTTCATGCTCTTTCTTCTGAAAGAAGGGTGGTTTCAAATTTGTGTGAATGTGTCAGTTCTGGAGTCCAGCTCTTGTGACTTCCACCTAGAGATTTACCAAGTATTACCTAAATTTATTCTGCCAAGACGTGAAATTCCTTGACCTACCTATTTAAGTGGCATCCAACGGGACTGTACGTATTCCCTGTAAAGTTCAAGCGAAAATAACTCTCATGTTAGGAGAGGTGGAGAGGTGGGCCATCAATGTTGTGCACTTGGGCATGGTAGGGACTAGCCTAAGGCAACACAATTGAGAAGACTAAGTACTTTGAATGCTCATAGGCTTGTTGAGAAATGAGTTAAACGCTGAATTAGAACCTCCATCTGTGGTGCTCTTACGTAGTGTGTCTTAATGCACAAAGCGCAAGAACTGAGGTGTACATGTGGTGGCTGCAGATCTGAGTTTCTGACCTTCTGTAACCTTGAGAAGCTTTACTGTAAAATAGGGATAGTAATGCATCCCTGCTTTAGTGAAGTGCCTGAAGTGTACTGATGAGGTGTTATATACAAGCCAGCCTGGGATAAGAGCCTTTATCTGCTGGGTCCGTCATTCCTGTGCTAAGGCTGGCTGCCGGAGCAATAAACAGAACCTGCTCCTCTGCATTTAAGTGGCTGCCTAAGTTCATGTCTGCTCTATATTTAAGCAAGCAGTTATATGTTTTAAGATGTGTTTCTTTACAGGTTTTGTTATTAAGCATATGTGCCTTTCACAGCATCGTTGGGACCGTAAAGTTTAAATGCTGGATGCCGAAAGGGGAGAACAAGAAAACCTTTTAACCTGTACATTATTAGAAATTCATTTCAGATGATCCCTGTGGAAATGTTGCTGGTAGTTTTGTTGCTGAAGGCAGACAGTAACTAGTCGTGAGTTTCTCCAGAAATGAAACAATAGGAACTGTGCAAAACCTAACGAAGGGGAACTGTGCATTTCCACATTCATTGTCACAGCTTTCCTGCATCGCCTGCTGTGTATGTTAATCTCATCGGGTGGACTGTAGGTTAGGAATAATTGAGAAACACAAAGGAGAGGTTTTGTAGTTCAGAAACTGTTTAGTGAATGTCAGTTATAACCTTCACCAGCAGCAGCATCCATCTCTCGTAGAAACCTTGCCAGAGTTGTAGCCACGTGAAGGTCCCAAGCTGCGAGCAACAATAGCATTCAGAATAGGACTGTGTCCACACAAGAGCTCTTCGAGGAGGGATCTCTTTAAACCTCAGGGACGGAGGAAGAGAAAAAATGAAAGAAAACTCAGCCTATGCATAGTGGAAATTCTCATTGAAATTCTGAATGGAGGTTTCTTCAGTTCTAATAAAGACACAGCGGCAGCTCGCTGCCCCATTTGCTGCTATTGCAGAAACCGGGATGCCGTGTGAGACCTTCCACGCTGGGAACGATCAAAATTCCCCCCAGGTTTTTGGCTCATCCTTTGGTCTTAAAACGCCTTTTGAAGAGAACATATGGGGGAGAAGTTAGAGCGGAGGACGTGGTGCCAAGGTTTGTGCCGAGGTGCCCAGTGCTGCTGAATGGCGGAGCAGCTGGGGCCGGCAGCAGGGGAGCACCCTTGGGCCGGCTCCCGGAGCCCGTGAGTTCAGCTCTGCCACCAGCCATGCTGCAGGTCTTTATTTTCCTCCTGCAACATGTGCCAAGCTAGAGCTCGTGTTTGCATCAGCTTCCTTTACTAAAAGGAATTAATAGATAGCCAAGCGCGTTAGAAAGTTACTTTAGAGGTGCACTGTATGAATTAGGCTCCCGAGGAAGAGCCACCTCTCAGCGCTGAATGTCTTTATATAGAGCAAAAGGAGTGTTTGTGTGTGAGTTCTGCAGCAAGAATGCGGTTGTGATAACTGAGGTACAATTACAGTATAGATTTGAGCTCAGCATCTCAGCTGGACTTTGAACTGGTGACATCTTCTACTTTAAAAGGGAAAAATAATCCATCTCTGGCAAAAGCAAATCTCCCCCTGCTCTCTACCCACAAATTAATCTTTAATGTGATGTTTTTAATATTCTCAGTCACAGAGGTAGCTGGGAAGTCCTTCTTCCTCTTTTCAGAGCTCAGTGTGCGAGAGCTGAGGTCAGGATGATGCGTACTTGCCCTGCACCAAGCACAGCTTTCCTAGATGCAGAGCTGTGGAGTGTTTTAAAAATAAGTTTCCTAAGTTGCTGGAGAAACAAGAGCTGTATATTAGTGGAGTATGGAATTTTTTTCCTATCCCATGAGCCCTCTAAACTTGAGCAGGGACTATGCAATCAGACTTGAAAGCTGTCACGCTTAAAAACATGTTAAAAAATTAGTATTTCCTGTTGAGTTTCTGTATTCATGCAGAACTGCGTTCCAGTGTAGTGTGCGTACCTTTGTTAAAGCAGAGTCTCACCGTGGATGCATATCAGCTCTAGTGTAAGCAGAAAAGAATGGAGTGTTGGAGGATGTGGAAGCGCTGCTAAAGGCAGAGGGGTTGGCAGTGAGCTGCTTGTGGATATTCCTGCACATGAAATAGCAGTATGCAACAGAGAGAGTCATATATTGCCTTAGTTAGGTCTCTAATTATTTAATGTTCAATGGACAGAGGAGCCAGCAGATTCTGCTTTGGTATTCTCACCACTGCTTGGACCCCCAGCAATTTTAGTGTATCTGCCTATAATCTCTGAAGCAGCAGAAGCAAAGGTAGAAAGAGCTTTTCTGCCCTCACTGGGCTTTTTCATTCCTTCTGCTTGAGGGAGATTAGGATTTTCTCTACCTTTCACCCTTGGCACCTTTCCATGTTGTTTTTAATTACGAAGCAACGTGGTGCTTTTCCATCTGCCTGAGGAGCTGGCGCGTAGCTCTTTGTGCAACCGAGGCAATAACCTGCTGTATTAACGCTCACCGTGTGTGAGGTAATAAACCAGAACAGAACCGTTAACTTCTGCTGCTCCCATTTCTACCAAACAAGCGGTCCAGCGTTCTGAAGACTTCAGAAGTGGGATCCCAAAACCAGATGTCATGCTGTGCCGTTCCTGCCAGCGCTGAATATACGTCTCATCTGCGGTGTGGTTCCTGAAATGGGGTCTTCTTTGGATGCAGAGGTGCAGCCAAGCTTTGTGACTCTGTACCTAGCAAATTCTCATTTAGGTGTGGGGAAAAGAGCAGTCACGTTGTCGTGCTTACATCCTGAGCCATATAGCGTACTGTGAAACGCTACTATGTGAGCACTGCTTCTTCTCCAGCGAGATTAAAAGGAAAACTGAGGTAGGATGCCCATTTGGGGTTGCCTGGAGATGGGATGTGAGAAACCCTTGGAAATTCCCTTTCTCAACATTGCGTGTGTTGCCGAAAGCACGGAGCATGGCCCACGCACCACAGAAGATAAAGGGAATTTGGAAATCAAAGGCACAGACCGGTTTTTTAAGATGGTGGGATTTGATCTTTTGAGATGGACGCAACTATGCTTTTCCTAAATACATTCATAAATACCATTTTGGGAAAGCACTGCGGGAACCAGGAGATCCAAACGAGGGTTATGGGCTGCTGAGCTCTGCAGCGTGCAGAAGAGGCTGCATGTGTCTTTTGTTTTTTAGAGAAGGGAGACTTAAATGCATTTGAGTGCATTTGGCCCAGCGCACGGGTAGGGTGAACTAAATTCTTCTCATTTATTTCTTCATGCTTGGAGTGGTTGCTCTAAGGAGTACTGTGCAGTGAGGTGCTGCAGCACAGCTGGGTCACCGTCGGTGCTGACTGGCACCAACTGGGTCTGAGTGCTTAAAATCTCCAAAAAGGTCATGTGGTGTTTGTTGTTGGTTGTTTGGTTTTTTTTTTTTTCCTTTAAAAAGCAACAAAGGTTGCTTGCAATATAATTGCTTGTTGGAATTTAAATACCCTTTAGATGAAACAAATGGTGGAACAGAGCCATTTTTCAGGTTAATAGTGCTTGCGATCGTGTGGTAATATTTCCGTACAGGGTTCTCTTGCAAGCTAGGCACAAAGCAGGAGTGCTTGAAAAGCAGAAAACAGAAACATTTGCAACGGAAAAGGCTCAAACTTTCCCTGCTGGGACAAGGTGCCCATCAAATGAACAGCTGTTCTGCACTACAGAGGACGCTGCCAAGGTTGTTGGTGTCTACAAATTGAGTTTCTTGCCGATGGTCTTTTGTGAAGTATTTAATATCTAGGTGAGGGAGGGAGGAGTGAATAAATTACTTTATCCCTTGTCAGTTCTCTCCTTTGTGAAGTGCAGCCATTTTTAATTACAAAATTAAAGTACTGCGATGATTAAACTTTGCTCAGGTGCAAGAGCAATCTCAATTGTTTAAGGGGAATAAAAAAAAAAGATCAAACCCTATATTCTAATATGGGTCATACACACACTGAGAATGCTCAGGCACGTTGGAAGCAAGGTCACTGTAGTATTTCAGTATATCAGGGTGGCTGTGCTGTATTGCTGAAGTCTGACTCTGCTGCCACAGTTTTCCAGATAGGGTCAACACTGCTACTGTGAGGGAGAGGAAATACCAGAGCTGCAGGGAAAACTGTGACATTCTTAGTGGTTTGGCACCCAGAGCAGGATGGGTTTTGGGAAGATCCTCTTCTAAGAGGAATCACTGTGTTGGAAAGCCAGAAATGTAACAGGTTCAGGAATTGGTCCCCATCTGATTCCCAAATGCCTTTGGTGGGTGTTCACCATCAGATAATGACTTTTTTTTTTTTTTTTTTAAGTGCAGTAGGGTGATTTCCATTTTCATAAATATCACTCAGAATCTGTGTCTGCAAGCATGGAGTCGATTCACTGAAATCAGGGAACAGGAACATTGTTATGCTTATGTGATTTTTTCCTTTAAAAGACGATGGAGCGTGGATTCAAAATGCAGAATTCATAAGATGTTTCTTAATAAACACATGCAGCCCAGAGGAGAATGGAAAACTTGACCTACATTAGCAGTCCCATCCAAAATAGCACACCTTGCAGGTGATTTCCGTGTGTTTTTATTTTCCAGCAGATTACTGTGCTGATGGCAGAATTTCTTCCTTAGTAACGTGACAAAAATATAAGTAGGCAATGGGAGCTCAGCTGCCAAGCCACAGCCTGAGGCTCATGGCACTGACAAGGGAGCTGCTGGGGAACGTAGCAGCACGACTGAAAAACCTGTGCGGTTTTGTGATGAGATGCAGGAGAAGAGGGAGAGGAGGTTGGATGGGAAATCCCAAGAATAGGATAAAGAAGTGCCAGGGGTTGGGTGATATGGGTGCCACCTTCAGGACGTGGCCCAAGCCCCTTGACGCTGTGACAGTGCTTTTATGGACACTAAGGGGAGTGGAGAGATTCCCATCTGATGAGGCTGAGCTTCTCATTGCAGAACTGAGTGCCCTGAGAGTGCAGCCCATTTGTAGGCGCACGCTGAGCGCTAATAAGATGGCTTGTGTTGTGTTATTTCATGGGGTGGTGTCAAAGGCTACAGAAGATCTTGTTAGTAGCTGCGGGAGGACTGTGATAGATTCTGATTGTTTCCTATTCTCCCAAAGGAAAAGGGTAATTTAGTACTTTTCTCATGGGAACCAAGTGGCGGAATAAACTCTGGGGTCATGAAATCCAGTGACCCTGCTCTCTCAGGCAAACGCATAATTTCATCCCTTTCATAAATTGATCAAATATTTGATCTGGCAGAAGCCTAGCAAACTGCGGGCTGTACCAACAAAAACAAAACGCGCTTTTGTAGAAGAAAGGGAGGCATTGCTCCGTGCCTTTTCGTAGCCCTTTTGTTTGTTGTTTTATGCACTGTGATGTCAGTACTGATTAGAGCTGTACTGAAGCTGTAAGTACAGGTTTTGAAAGAGGGATTGGATTTTCTCTGTGTTTGAGTATCTTTGTGCTGTCCACGGTAATTCTCACCTACCTCTCTGTGGCTTTGAAACAGCAGTCTTGTTTATAAATGCCTTTAAGATAATTGATGAAAGGGGTGATTTACATGAAGAACAAAGTAGCGCTCAAACTTTGGCTGAGACCTTTCCGCACCTTTCTGGTGCTTGGGGAAATAAATCACGGGAAAGGGAAATGTTAGGTTTTTTTTTTCCTCAACTTCCAGGTGCCTTTTTTTTTCTGCTCGTGAAGAATACCCATAAAGCACAACTTCCACATCCCCATGTAGACTTCACCTTTCCTGGGAGGCACCGCCTGCCTTCTGTGGCGTGCCCCTGCAGCAGGGCTGCATCCCCCAGAGCACCGCTGGCATGTGGTGATGCGAGCTGAACGGTCAGAGCTAAAAATGTAGGCTTTGCTTGAAAAGTGCCTGTAAATGCTTTGATTTGTTGGAGTTCTTTTCTCACCTCGCTCTTCCTTCCCTTGGCATCTCTTGGTGTTGTGGTGAGGCTGTGTCCCCTCCTGCTGCCATTTGGCCGCAGTGCTCGCTGCCTGAAGCCGGTGATTGATGTTGAGGTGGGGAGCACGCAGCTGCTGATTTGATTATCACTGTTTCATCTCCTAACCTTTCGGAGCACTGTGGGATATATATTTATTCACCTAGCTGTGCTTAAATGGCATTTGGTGCAGTGCTTCTCCAGGGACAATGAAGCAGTACAGAGGTGGTTCCAAAAATCCCATTCTTGTTCTTCTGCATTTGTTTAAAGATACAGGGAGAGAGGTGAAGGGCTTGCCCTACAGGGGAATGCAAGATTTGGCTTTTTGACTAGGAGCAGTTACAGACATGGATGTGCAACTTGTTAATAAAGTAATTGTGCTATGTTGCTATAAAGAGGATGGCTTCATTATAAAATTCTTGTTGTAATACTGTCATTATAGTAGATGTATAGCATATGAACTAATTTGCATGCAGATAAGGAGGCTCTGACAGCTTGGTAGCATAATTACTACATAGCATACAGCTCACGAGTGCTGGGAGCTGGTGCTGTTACTGGAGGGTTACTCGTGGGACTAATTACATTGGCTTTGTTATATTTAAAGTAGTGTATAGCCAGGAAGGAGACCCCTCTCCTGTGCTCCGTGGCCGTGCCTGCAATAAGTCACAGAAGCCATGAACCGATGCAGCCATTTTATGCCATGCAAATGCTGGGGTTTCTGAACCTCCCAGCACAGTGAAGCAACAGACTTGTGTTTAACCAGGGAGCCTGGCTGGGTGCTCAGACAACAGGCTTTAAAACGCTGATAGCTCCATATACTCTGTAGCTAACTCAGTGAGGTACGCCTACCTCCAGTTGGGTCTTTTTCATGAGATCAGCCCTAGCTGCAGTACCTTTGCTTTGCTCGGCAGATGCTGTGTGAGCTTTCACTGCTGAAAGGATTCTCTCCCCTTCTCCCAGTGCTCCCGTTGCTGGACCTCACCATGTCTGTATCTTAGTGATTTTTCTCTGCTTAATTTCAGGCATATTTCTCCTTCTTTTTTTTTTTATCCTGCTTTCACTGTGTCTGCAGTTTTTAAAGACCTTATTATTGAGGTTCCTTTATGGGCTTCAGAATGTTTATTTCATTACCAAGCCATTATAAACCGAAGGCATTTTATTTTCCTGGGTAAATCAAGACAGTACCGCAGGAGATTATTTTTCCCTTGCTACATTTCCCCCCCACACTGCTGTCAGATCGGCTCGCGGAGAGGGGAGGAATTTGTGAATGCACAGTTGACTTTGATTACGTAAGCTGGAAATTGGCAAACAGTATGGATTTATTTCAATCCCACTAACTTTAAAAAGAAATACTTATTAAATTGGAAATGCCCTAGGGCGTCCAACCGATGGGAAGCCAACCAGAAAGCGTGCACCCATCCGCTGACCCCCTCCATGCAGTGGGCGAATGGGGAGGTGGGTGGTACTGGAGAAGGGTGGGAAGGAAATGGGACTGTTTTGTGCCCAGGGGATGGGGCTGTGCTGCCATTGCTGCTGATTTGGAGTTGGTGCTGTGGATAGAGCAAGACTTTTCCGGAATGGTTTGTTAATCTTATCAACGTTCATTAATAGCGCTTAGAGCCAATCACAGAGCTGCGTTTTAGAACTTTTTGTATCGAACAAACAAGTGCTTTTAGAGGAAATTACCGTCTTGTGGGGTATTCAGAGTGTAGATATTTAAAAAATGAGCTCTGTAACAGAATGAGTACAGGAAAACATTAAACTTCCTGAGCAGTTCTTGCCAAAAGTCCCCTCTCTTTCTTTCCCCTCTCTCTTTCCCCTCGTTCCCAAGCAAAGTAAAAAGAGGAGGTAGGGGGACAGAGCATACCCCTGTTCAAACAAAAAATTACTGGCTGAAGCAGTTCTGTTAGGCTCTTTTCCACATAATATCAGTGATTTTAAGGCAATTTTTGCAGGTTATCACAGCAGGTTTAAGGTAGCATTGCCATGCATGTCGTGAGTCCTCTCTGTGTGCTTTGAGAGACTTTAAAGGCATTTGATTTTCAAGAGGTGGGGAAGATACTCGTTTCTTTGGAAAATCAGTGCCGTGTGCTCTCTCAGTGGGCACCCAGCGTCTCGGGCAGGTAACAGCCCCAGCCAGCTGACTGGACTTTGTTGTCATTTCCTTACCGTCTCCGCTGCTCTGCTTTTGCTCTCAGAGCCTGCTGTTGGCACTCAGCAAATAGATTACCCCCACACTTCTCCGTTTTCTGCCCAATCAGATATTCCTCCTGAATCAGCAGTGCTTATCTCCAGCCGTACATAATTATGGCAGAGAGGTGGTACCACCATCGCTGGATAATGTCAGTGCTTTTATTACAGCTCCCTACTTGTGGTACCATGGCTGTCTGCAGCAGACTGCAAGTTTTGGGCATAAAGCAACGAGCATTTCTCTCCTGTTTAGAAAGCTTGTAACCTGCGTTGGTCAATTACCTTCTTGCAAATGTATTAAGCATCTGCAGTGAGTGACTGGAATGGCTGTGGAGTGATTAATAGTGCACAAACTCGGAAGGATTTGCAGATCTTTGCAACAATGGAAAAAAAAAAAAAGGATGTGGATTCCAGTTTTAAAAATGCAGTGACTGTGCCAAAATGTTGGGACTGTTTACTGAGGGTGAAGAATGACTCCTGCACAGCTATGCTATTCCAGGAAACATTTGGGTATACATAGTTAACAACCTAATAACACAGTTGTATTCAATCTTTTATATACATATGATGAGTTATGAGGATGGTACTTGGCACATCAGTCTGTCTTATGAAGGTCAGCTTTTCATGGTTGGTTTTCCTTAATTCTGTGGAGGCATTTTTTTCGCTGCAGCCTGCCCTCTCCCTCCTGTTACCCCCAGCCCCATTTACAGCAGCAAGAATGATGAGCAGAGATTGATGTATGTCTGTGTCCCTGAGGTCCCAGCAGTGTGAACGAGCCTGGTGCTCTTAAAACACTCAGTATGGTCTTTTTCAAGCCGGAGAAGAGGATGGGATGTGGTCTCTAACAACTCTGCCTCCTGCTCTGCTGGTTATCAGCCTCAGGCCAGCAGAGCAGAGGCTCTGCCTGAGTTTTGACACATTTCTAATTATAGCAAAGGGTGCTGTGAACTCCAGAGGTGATAATGAAGCCCAGACTGTGTGTCAGCAGAGCTTTGATGGGGTAATGCATTCCTATTTCACAACATTGTTCCTTATTTGTATGTTTATGGGGAGCTATGGTTGTGCAGCCAACCATGTCTCACTTGTTTTCCTTGAGCTGAAGAGGTGAAACGTGCCGAGCAGTGGAAGACTGTAATTTTATCAAGGTAATTGAGTATTATGTATTTGTTTTCCCTTTGGGATGTGCATCAGGGGAGAGGCAAGGACAGGAGGCTGTTTGTGAGACCTTCATAAAAACCAAAATGGTGTTGTAGTGCTCTGATGTCCCACGATATTCTGTCTGCTTCCAAGCCTGCGCTGTAGGAAATAGGTGAGCCTGTGGAATAGCCCTAACATGCACTGCACAAATTTGTCATTCAAAATGCAAAGTGAGGGAGGGTCTGCATTGCCAATGAATTAGAAATTTGCCCTAGGAAGACCTTGGTGTGTGATGAAGGTGCTCTTTTCCCAAGAAGTGAAGAGCATAACCACAGCATTCTCTCCTCTCCTAGCTGCTGAACCCACCACGGGGAGCAGGACATGCTCTGCTCTTTCGTCTTAGTGCATGATCCCAGCCTGCTGTCAGAGAGATGTTAGGGTAATGAACTACAAGCACAAAGCTTGGACCTGAACAGTGCAGACATTTCTTCTCATTTAATGCATCTCTGTTTCTCTAAATGTGTTTTTTTAGTCATCATTTCCCAGCACTTATCTGCCTGGACCACGATCATCACACACAGCTGTTTCCAAGGTTGTACAGAACATCATTTTAAATTAGTTGGTATTGTTTAAATCCAAATGCAGCTGCTGAGGGCTGCCAGGCTGTGTGCTGCCTGAAGCAGTGCGAGGATGAGCCAGATGCAGGAGATGTGATGTGCGTGGGGACAGGGGAGGCAGTGGCACCTGGAGATGGGGATCTTATCATTGCCCAAATGTTTAAACCTTTTCTTTGTAAAGTGAGTTTTTATAAGCTTCTGTTTGTAGGGGAGTGTGTGGTTTCACTGGTGTGTAAAGAGCTGTGACTGGGTTTGAAGTTGTGTTGCTCATAATCGAGTTACAAGAGCTCTTGCCCTTGGCAAGCTGCAGCACCTGCCTTAAGAAATCCATAAGTATTTGGCTGCTGAGCTTTGTCCTCGAGTGACTGCGATGTAACTGTGCCCTTTGTAAAAACTGCATTTAAGAGAGACTCTCAAAATAGATGAATGGGTTGGCTTGGATGCATTTAAAAAAATAATAATCCTTTTCTATCAGCACGCTTTACTGCAACTCTGACATAATTTAGAGTAACTCTGCCTCCCTCCTGAAGTTTTTACTACATGATTACAGTCTTGTCAGCTCTTGTGATTTACAGACTTAAAGAGGAGACCTTGATGGAGGTCATTTGCTCCATTCCTGTGCCTCTTGGCGAGAGTTACCCTAAGTAGGCGTCATCCCAGCAAGGAGTGGTGGGGAGGGTTGTTCTCTGTCCTTCATGGTTTTCAAGAGACTGGCCACTGGGAGAAGCTGTAGTTGCCAGCTTTGGTTCCTCGCTTATGGTGCCTCGACTCTGCTAGTAGGTGCCTTTAGTGGACCATCCGTTTACTTCAGTATTTGTCGTGATGGAGAGAAGGGACGATGTTGCCCTGAAAGTTATAAAATCAGAAAGAGACAGCTGTGTGTAACTTTAAAGAGGCCCGTTTCTTTCCTGCAGCAGTCTCACCTTCTGTTCTCCCCCAGCCCCAGTAGCAGAACAGTTTTACAATGTTCTGGTGTCATTAGTGGGAGTGGGCTACTGAGAATATCCCGTATAAAATTCTTTCCAGCAGCTCATCATTCTTTGTGCTACCCTTTGGCTTAGGAGGAGGGACAGCAAGTGCTTCCTGTCTGAGAATGGGCAATTTTATAAATGTGATTATATAAATATTGAGACCATTGCTACCTGGCAATGTAGAGCAGTCTGGATTAATACATTAATTTTTCAAGTTCACACATCTTGGTAACTATGTAGCCATGGTTTCCCAAAAGATAAGGAGTGTAATCTAAAAATCATGGAACAGTACATCATGTAGCCTGTTGATGTCTTCAGCACTTGAGCTTTAATTGCTGACATCTCATAGCCACGTGCGTAACTCCCGTTGACACTAATGGGAATTGCTTACACTCACCAAGTGGAGCATAGCCCAGGAAATTGCTTATTTGTCCTTCAGGGATGTTGTATCATGATGTGTGACAAGCAAGAGTCACAGCTGGCCTTGCTGACTGTCAACCATTTCTGCTGAATGACATCAACACGGGCACCATGGAAAGTGTCTGCTTTGGTTCGAGGTAGCAGGACTCTTGTTAATCAAAGCAGCTTTCTCAGAGTTAAACTGTTTAAAAGTGTGAGAGTTCATTCCCATGCATTTATCTTGCAGGAAAATTTGGAATCTGAGCTTCCTCAGGTCGATAGTTGCATTAATTATGCACAGAAGGTTGAATTCTGCCGGCCTCACTTGCTTTGAGTTCTGCTTTACTTAGGGAGGAATTGACTTGCATTATTCAGGGTGGACAAATTCACCTACAGTCTGAACTTCTGTAAAAGTCTCCGGGGAAGGTCAAGTTTCTGTTGTTTTCAATAATAAATGAGATTCTCATTGAGCAAAATGATCCAGGAAATCAGCTTCAGCTCTGATGGAGGCTGGGAAGAACCGAGAGGGTGGGAGATCTCTTCCACCCTGCAGGTCTTGTGATTCCAACCACGTAGAGGTGGCTCCAAGGAAGCACAGTGGTTAATGACTTTTTATGTGTTTTGAAGATTTTGAAGAATGTCTCAGAGCTGTGATGATCAAACATATTGCTTACAGCCTTTACCTGTCTCAAACAGTGTTCCTGTTGGATGAGAGCTGCACCAATAGGGGAAGGCTATGGCATTTATATAATGGACTTGGCAAAGTTTTTCCCTATCCATGTTGTGTTTTTTTTTTTTTTTACCCCCAAATGGATGTTAAGCTTTAATACCCTCTAGAAGTAGCCTAATTTGGCTTAACAGTCAGAGGGAAAAATAACAGCATAATAATGGGCATGACTCGTTCATCTCAAAAGCGTAAAGCCTATCTTAAATGGCAGTAGTGGTAGGGAAAATGTGATTGTGGATGTTTCAAACTTCCATTTTTTGCTCAGGTGTGAAGTGCACTGAAAGGAGTGAGTGGCATCTCAAAAGGACATACATTTCCTCATAATGCTGTTTCATTGGCTCCTTCCAGCCATTAATCTTACAATTGCTAAAAATATATGGGCTAATGGATGACGGCTATATAGAGCTCTGATTTACTTCTGTCATGGTTTTATGTAAACCGTGACAACTTCCCCGCACAGTCATTGTGGAAATGTACTTCAGCTAGTGTTGCCTCCAGAATTTCACCCATGTGTTTTGCTCCAGAAGTCATCTGTTGTTTTTCAGTGTATGTACATAAACAGTGCTTGCCGCTGCACCTAAACACTGAGTCAGCAGTTGCCTCTGATGAAGCCATCACCGAGGGCTGTCGCTTTTATCTCAGCACATCAGTATCTTGGAATGCTGTTGGCCCCCACAGGCTGGCTGCTAACCACAGCCTCGTGGGACACAAGTGACTTTCTGCTCTTTTGCTTCCTGGTCTTGGCTGTTCCACGGCTCTGCATTCTATCTACGAAGTGGGCTCAGATCCATCTACCCACCTTGCAGAAGGAGTTTTCAAGGCAAAATGGGCGTTGCTTAGATTTTGTAGTGGATGTTGGCCGTTTATTTTATTGCATATTTTATTTATAACGCACGTGACTGTTTTGTGTCACGTCCGCTGGGCACTGCCCCCCATCATCCTGCAGTTGCAGAGGGAGATGTGCAAAAACCCTGAGCGTGAGTTTAGCGCAGAGCATGGAAAATAGCCTCGAAGCCATTGTGTGCACCTGTGTGCTTGAAACAAAGCAGGTGATTTGCAGCAAGTGCCATTAGGTTCTGTGCCAGCATCCATCTGGCGGAGCAGTTTGACCCGCATCAGTCATCTGAAGGGCTGAACACAGTTGTTGCAGGATAATGCCTCACTTTGAATGTAAGTGCTGGAGTTTAGGTTTAAACTTTTATTTTTTGATACGGTCTTATCTGCTCTATAACATCCTTGTCTTGAAGAAAAGCATTCTGTCTCTGATAATCACTCAACTGTCGCCTAAGTCAGGGAACGTACCAGGACTAGAGAGAAAATCTCATTACAGCATTTTCTAAAGCTCAGATCTCACTGTGAGTTTTCAAGCAGTCATTTTCCAGGAGCGTGCCCATCTGGTGGTGTGAGGCAGCAGGTTTCTGGTATGCTGTCTTCTTGACATCCCAGATCATGATGTCCTCCACCGACCATGTCTAAGCTGCAGAAGTACTTGTGGTTTTCTCTATCCTCTGTGTGGGTTGTGCTAGAGCTGATGATGCTCTCTGTGTCAGGAGCCGAAAGCAGGACGAGGAGTAGCTTGCTTTGTTCGGGCTTCCAGACTGCAGCACGAGGATAATTGCAGTGTGCTGTCTGTTTGGGTTGGATCCCAACCAGTGGTGGTGGGGACCTGCAGGTACTTGGGAATTACCATGGTGAGGGCAGGGCTGCTGGCAGCATGGCTCCAGTAGCAGCAGGGCACTGGCAAGCTGGCAGAGCTTAACGTGGCGTTTAGAATCGTGGCACTTGTGGAGAATGATTTGCAAGAAGATAATGAAATGACAAAGAGTGTAATGTGATGGAATGATTGTTTTGCGTGAAGGCAGAGCTCTGGACACCTACGCAGGGACATTTAGCAGAGGGAAGGTATAACGAGAAGTAATCAGATGAAAAGAAGCAAAACCCATTTGAGCTGAGCGCTTTGCCATTGTCCCCATTTTAAGTGCTGGAGTATTTTATAGGGTGGTGCTTGGCTCCAGAAAGATAGGGTACAACATTGTGTGGGCACGCGTCCTCTGAAATACAGAGGTAATGACAGCGTTGGGAGGTGAGGATTTCATTGCTTGTGTACCACTGAAAAAAATTGAGAGGAAACCAAACAAATGGAGAAGTGTGCATCTGTTCTCAGTATCAGGATGAACAGCTGACTATCCAGTGGGCTTCCTGTGTCAAGGAAGGGTGTCGTTAAAAATGAGCAAAATGCATTGTAACTTGGGTTTTCTCTAGTATTTTACTGCTCTTTGAAAGCTGTAGGGATTAATAAGATTCTGCTGTGTGAGCGGTGCTGGTGTGGAATTTACAGCAAAGCAATTGCGAATAATAAACTATTTGAATGGTTTTTACTTCAGTGAGGTAATAAAAGAATTAGAATTAATGTATTTGTTTTCTTTTTCGTTTTAGTGCTCCCAATTATCAATAGGGATGAATTCTAAACTCAAACACCAATCAACTCCTAAACGTTTGGCATTTTTTCAGCATCCTGAGCTGTTACCTAATCACAGCATTGCAGAGAGTGAACCAGAATCTTTTCAACCAGCTGAAGCATTAGCAATCGTGAAGAACTAAAGCGTGCTATGCATGCAGAGCCACTGGGAAAAAAAAATAATGGTAGCAGTTAAGAACAGGTAAAATTAAGGGGCATAATCTATAGGGAATAGTGCCTAAATGAGCCTACTGCTGGGTAGATTTGCTGTCTGTTCTAGTCCTTCCCTTGAGTTTCACAGTAAGTGCATCCATATGGCTCCTTAACCACACATTTCTGTCATCTGCATACTTCTTGCTGTATCTAGTACTTAGTATTGGATATGAAGCTGGAAAACTACCAGGAAGGGTCAGGAGGATTTGTCTGGGTACAAGACCCGTCTGAACAAAGGGGTGATGAGAGGGCAGACTTCTGCCTTGGCAAAAATTGCAGGGCCACAGGAGACCGGTGTTTTTCTGAGAGCGCGATGAGGTTATCACAGCTGGGAGTCCATTAGGTTTAAAGCATTTCACAACTCTGGGCTACAGGGAAAAGTATACTGTGGTGATTGTATCTCCATTGGATGTTGTTCGGGAAGAGAATGCGTTAATAACTAGTGTGTAGCGTGATGGAATGGTGCTCATTTTGTAAAACAAACAAAACACCTCTGTCTGGGTCTCTCTTTCACGATCAGAGCACATGGTCACTGAAACAAACTTCAGCCACTGCCTCAGGGATAAATGTGTGAGTTTTTCATGACTTTCTGTGTTGGAATTTTGCAGAGATAAGGCTAATGAACTGATCTAGTTAAGGGCACATGCTGTTAGGTGAGCTGTTTTATTGGGTCTTCTAACTGCAAATTAAAAGTCTGCTAGAAGTGCAGTTAAAGTCAACAGAAAGAGCTTTATATCACACCCAAGCAGAGATGTTCCACATTGAGGTGTTCTTACCTCAGCAATACGAACAGCCTCAGAAGACAAACAGCAAGGGAGGTGAGCAGTCCTTATCGAAGCAGCTGAGCAATTGGACATCAAATAATTTAATTATTGCCATGGATTTAAAGCACACAACGTCTTTTCATGGATATATATGCACCTAGGTATGCAGTTGTCAAAAGCAAATACTTCTTTTGAATAAAAATGGCATTGAAATACTGCAGTTGTTTGGTCTATGCTGGATACTCAGTTTACTGTGCACTCAATTCCAGCATTTGTTTGTAAGCGTGTGTCTGAAGCCTTGGAGTAGAGTAAGGAATAGGATCTTTTTTTTTTTTTTTTTTTTTTTTTTTTGCGGAGAATACATTGATTTAGTACCCAAGTTTTGAAAGAAAGAGGTAAGCTTTCCCTTCCAATATGTGTGACAGCTTGTGTAGTCGTGCTGTTGTAAGGAACGAGCAGGCAGTTTTGCTCCTGGAAAGATCTACTGCTCATCTCCCTGTGAGACAAATTTACACTTACGTGGCTAACAGTAGCTTCTGCTGTTGATTGCTGTTCTTTCTTTCATTTCAATAGTCACATATATTGCCCGAAAAAGTTTTTACTGTTTTTCTGTCTAAAAACCTGTGGTAAAGCTGGTTACTGTGTTCTTGTCCACCATGTGTCTGCCACTGAATTGAGAAATTCCCCCAGCACTTCATGGTGGGTGAGAAAGATTGTGTCGTGTTAACAAAACCCCAAAGTGTTCCTGGAAAGCCAGCACACTCAGCTTGTCTGACAGCGTGGTTTTGTGTCTCTTTGCTCTGTGTCTGGGTAAATCATCTTGAAAGCGTTTACATCCAACATTGACCCCTGTCCTGGCTTTTTGTCTTTCCCACAGCCCTCTCTACCCAGTCGTCCATCTCTGACGCTAAGCAGCGGGTTTGAGAGTGCTTTGTTTTTTATCTGTTCTTTTATTTTACTCGAATACAACTTGCTCTAGACTTAAAACTTGCAACCGGCAGGATCCGGTAGCAAATGGAAGCCAGCTTTCCATACTGCACTGCCTTTGTCTGGCCACGTAGCAGGAGGTGACAGAGTGTGTGGGTGTTACGTTACCAGCAGCTGTGTGCCACTGGTAGTCTGGGCTGTAATGACGCATCCCTTGGCTCACACTGAGCTGCACCTCTTTGGCAGTTTGAGGAAATCAGATAGCTTTCCAAGTGGCCAGGAGGAAAGCCGATAACTCATAGGTTATGAGATCAGTTATACCTTGGGATAAACATTTTCCTACAGTGGGAAAGCGTGAACAAGATAATGGCGTATTGGTTTCAAAGTCATATTTGCCTGAGAGTAACCCTGCATGCGCATGTGCTGTGACTTAGAATCATAGATTCATCGAGCTTGGAAGGACCACTAGGGTCATTCAGCCTCACCATCAACCCATCACCACTGTACCGCTAAACCATGACACTCAATGCAGTGTCAACTACAAAGTACATTTTCAACAGCTGGTGTTAGAGGGAGCTCAACCCCACAGCTTTGGTCCACAGTACGTAGTACACGTGTGCACATTTGCATGCAGTCATCTTAATCCATGGTGCTTTTCCGTAGCCACCTCTGCACATACTAAGGCAGGAGGTGGCTGCTGTGTGGCAGCTTCTGTAAGTATCCTCTGCGCATATTTAATTCATCATCCTCATCTGTACCTTTTTCCAAGGTAGACAACATTGCTACTGCTGAAAGGAAGTGCATAAATAATTTCTACATGCAGGAAAGATGGCCCTTTTGAAGTAAAGGTGTATGTCATGGTTGTAGCACTATCTAGACTTTTAAAAAAATACATATGCAATAAACCGAATATAAATGCAAGGGTATAATCACCCTGTTAATTTATTTTCAACTAATTTCACTTCCCATAAGTCACATATGCACTTACACAAATGGCAATTTTCATTCATTTTTTTGCCAGTATTTAAAAGCAGAACATTACAGTGCAATCTTGTTACTACAGTTCTATTGATTTATAAAATTACGTTTTATTACACTAATCCATATATTAAATAAACCTGTGCATAGTTACATCTAAGGTATTCTTGCCAAGCAGTCGTTTGCTTTTTCATCAGTCCTTCACAGTTTAAGTCAGTAGATGTCATGCTGTTGGACTTCGTAAGGACAGGATTAATGCCAAACTCATTAGTTCACAAAGTTTAATCTTCTTGGTGGGTGTCCCGTCTTGTGGGGAATGAGAGAGATTTGGCTGCAGGTGTCTGGTGAGGCACCAGCAATCACTCAAAGAGGGATTCAGAAGGTGAGCTGCTGGAAGAACATTCATTATTTATTTTTATTTGCTGCCATCGTACTCATTTTTTTTTCCCTTAAGATAAAAGAAAATAAATGCTCCAAAAGGCGCTCAAAGAGGTTTTGACTGCAGTAGTGACTGCAGCTCTGATGTAGCACCATCAGTGATGTGTTCCTGGTTTGGGGAGTTGCTGCTGTGGTTTGGAACATTTGGCCTAAATCCTTAACAAAACAAAACAAAGCAAAAAAGTGTCTTTCACTGGGTGCATGGCAGTTTTTATACCCTTACTTGTAAGCATCAGCTTCTCTGAATTGGTGATACAGTCCAGAACAGCCCCCTTCTTTACGTAGCCATGGCATGGTGTTTCCCTGCACATAAATGAGCTTGCAAAGCCTCCAGTGGCAAGTTATTTTTGTCCCTTCTAATCTGTCAGATCCTGATCTGTAGGGTTCCCTATATCCCATTGATTTCTCTGGAATTAGGCTCCTGAAGTCCTTCAAGAGCCTGGGTTGGACTGATCTTTCTTCCCAGTGCATTAAAACAGAACACAACCTGCTTCCCCTGCCTCCAAATGCTACAGGGATAGATGTGTTGAAGATTATCAACGTTCTTACTTGGTGGCACCGAGGGCCATGGGAATACCATAAATAGATTTAAAATGGACAAAAATAACTTGCTGCCTTGGGGGTGCACAAACCCTGAGCTGTTGCTGTGCAGTGTGGCTGAATCATTTCTCCAGGGAGGCTGTGAGCAGTCAGAGCTTCTTCCAGAGGAAGGACTGAGAGATGCAGCTGGACATGGTGTGCCAGATGGAGGGAGAGAGCAGCTCTTTATGCTCTCCGAGGTCATCCTGCCATCACTGTGTGGTCTTTGGAGCAAGAGGGACCTCCACAAAGCCTGGCTATGTCATCCAGCTTTGGCCAAGGAGCCTGGCTGGCAGGCTGGTGGGAACAGGAGGAGCTACCGAGCTCTTTGGGCAAATCCCTTCCCTACAGACAAAACATGCAGACCTCAGGCATGAAACACATTTCTCTCCCTAATGTCTCTGTAGAAAGATAGGTTTGTCTCGGTCAGCTGCTTTCTGGGTTTAATCAGTTGTTCCTGCTGACGGTGTTGACAGAAATTCTTCTTTTCGTACTGCCGATGTCTGTGTGGCCAGGAAGAGTCAATCGGCATCTGTTCCTGCACGTGCATCATTAACAGAGCTGTGAATTAATTTCTAGTGACAGACCACATTCTCCTTTGGAATGAATTTCTCCGCCGCCACCAAGGCTGTATGGATGCTTGTCGCGTTTGTGTGGTTTATAGGTATCAAGTCACTGGCTTTGAAAAGGGACAGACAGCGTTTAAAATCCCAGAATGGGTTTCCTGAGTTTGGAGTTTCAGGAGAAAATTATGTTTATGAATCGAGCACATTTGATTTGTGGCAGACCCGTTCTTTTTGGAACTTGTGTATTTTCATGTAGTTACAGCTACAGACCGTGCCCCTTCCCTTAGGTCAGTGTGGATGTTAACTGTAAAATGGATAATGGAAGTGTCCAAACGCAGCACCTTGTGCTGCTGTTAGAAAAAAAATCAGTAGCCGTGGTTTGGAAAGCCTCTGAAGTCAACAGGATGAAGTGTTCTGTGTGCAGTGTTTATTTACAGATAGGTTACGCTTATTTTTTGCTAGTGTAGACAGGGGTATTTCTAATACTGTGCTGCAGATAAGTTCTGGCCAAAGCTAGGCTGCTGATCAAGTGGTTTTTTTCCTGGAGAGAAGCCGGGTTTTGTCTGCCCTTTCCCTTCTCCCCTTGCCATCAGCAGATGCTCAGAGTTGATCCTGTCTTCCAGTTAGCTAGCGCCATAGGTGACAGATATGGGAGAGCCAAAGTGGGCTTTCCAAATTATCCTGTGGCAGGAAGGAAGAAGGTGACCCCTAAGCACTGTGCAGGGGAAGAGGGGCCGGTTTCTTCATGTATTTCTCAGTGGAGATGAGGAGCAAATGGTGTGTGGTTCGATGAGCTGTGTTTTGGTGGCTCGCTGTGGTGTCACTGCCAGGCAGTGGAACTGGATGAGGAGTCTGCAGAAGGTAACTTCCAAATGACTTGCTAGAGGCTGTTTTACTGCATGCTTACAGAATTGCTGCTTAAGAACTGTTGTTTGATGGTTTTCTTTAATAAGAAAATAAGTGACTACAACCCCTTTGAAATCTTATTTTTAGATTAAAATAAGCAAGATTCTGATTAATTTAGCAGCAGGGCATCGGTGGCTATTAACAGCTTAACATGAAGCCCTGATAGATTGATAAGGAGCTGAACAGCCCCTGAATCACATATTTACAATCTGGCCATGCTATAATTGAGGCTCATGTTGGGTAATTGTCAGCATGGTTGATAGGCAACATAACAGCAGCAGCTATTTGTCTTTTAAATGGGCAATTAAATTATTCAGAATTATAGTTGATAGCCTTCCGTACATCTGAGCCCTACTCAGTTACTTGAGGCATGGATGACGAGCTTTAATTTAGTTTAATGCACAGCACTGGGCTCTCCTTGGGTAAGCCCACCTGTGTCTGTGGGCAGTTTCTCAGATGGACTTTCCAGCCCATGATGAGAATCCCCGTTCTGTGGCTTGGGCACTAATGGTGACATCCTGGATGATCTGTGCACCAGCTTGAGTGTGACAGTGAAACCAGCAGCTGGGCAGATGTTTCACGTAGTGTCAGGGCCATCCAGATGTAGTTTTACCTCCAGAGCAAGGTAAAGGCAAGACCTGCAATGCTAACCAGCCTTATTTTTCCTTGTTTTCTTCAGCCTGCTGTGGTTGCGGGAGATTTGAGTGATTCTGCTGTCCATCTAATGTCTCTCCATAGTTTTGTATGTTGTGGGACATTTTAGCCTCATAGGAGTGAAAGTTTATGAAGCAATAAATGTGCACGAGTAGTCGGGACCACTTGGTTTCCCCTCTAGTTACTCCGTGTGTATTTGCAATTCTGAGCTAGTCACACAGTGGGACATAGCTCAAATTAATTAGCTAAATTGCTACCTAATGGCAGTAAGATTTGATGCCACTTAATATTTCAGTGCAAACGTGACAGGCAGGTTAACGTATTTAAATATGATTGGGTCTCCTTCTCTGATGGTGTATTGAGCTCTTGTCTGGGCCGTCTGTGGCACTCATTGTGCTCAATTAATTCTGCCATTATCTCTAGTCTGATCTGCTATTAGCTCTGATAAAACATACAGCCACCTCGCAGCCCTCTCCTTCAGTGATGACCAACCTGCCGTAAGGATGCTGCAATGAAATACAACGGAGGAAATGCACTCTATGCTTTGCACATAATTAAGTCACATTAATATCAAGAGACTTAATTACAATTTCAAGTTTATCAAGAGAAAGCTACCGATGGCGGTAGCTCGCAGCCTGCAGCGTTGGGCTGCCCTGTGTGCTGTGCAGCTGTTTCAGGCTGCAGAGGAACTCGAGGTGGAAGGTGCCAATTCTTCTTGGTGCCCCATTTCCAAGAAGAGCCACCGGGTTTGCGTACGCACCTCCTGGTTTTCTTTTCTTTCACGCTTTCTTTCTGCCCGCCCTCTCCCCCCACCCCCTTGTGAAGCAGCCCTTCTGGCTTTGTTGTAAGTGTGGTTTGTAATCATTGTACACATCCCAGATGGTTCATGAAAACTCTTTGAAATGCCATCTGCCAGGCGTGTGTCCAGCCGGCAGCCTGTCATTCTGCTACAAGAAAAACGGAGGCGGGTTTTCCCTTCCCCCTGCCTCTCTGAATTGCATTCAGTAACACTTGCTCAGATGTGAGGCAGGATAACAGCCTGAGCATCTGCAAGCAATCTTTGCTCTAGACAGCAACATGGAAAGCGGTTGGGTTTTTCGCTTTGCCCAGATAAGATATCCTAACCAGTGTTGTTTTTATTTTCCCCCTGTTTATTGCTGAAGACCAACGGGAGGTGACAAATGTTATCTCTGTGATGTAATGTTTTTCTTATACTCCGTGGCTTGGCGTTTCTAATGCATTCAGTGTGTGTTGCAGGCAGTCGCGCTGATAGCGAGCACATCTGCGATTTTTCGACTTGAACATATTCAGGAAATTAAGAACACTGAGATGAAACAAATAGATCCATTAAAATGGCTCAGAGGAATTATGGCAGAGATATAATTGTCATGTCAAATAGGCAGCCAGCACGAGTAAACTGCTGACTGCAATTTCACCGCTATAAAAATTCAGAAGGAAAAAAAAAATGATTAATAAATACTCTCTGTGGGAAGATATAGATAAAGAAAAGATGAGAACTTGAGAAGATAAAGTAAAATGAATCCTGAAGTTCCTTGATCTTTGTCTCTCACAATCATGTGTTGTCAGTTACTGGGGAGAAGCATGTCCCAGTCCCTGCCATTCAGCTCGCCTGGCTCGGGGTGATTGACGTTTGGTGGATGCATTCAGTGAGGAGTCTGGTTCTCGTTCCATTGGGCTCCAGGCATGGGGAAGCTACAGCACGGCCTTGGATGTACTTATTGCTGGAGTGTTTTGTTCTTCTGATGGGCATTGTTTGGGGGATTTGACACGGGCCAAGAGCTGTGATGCCTCAGTGAGGGTCATTGCAACATGAACGTCTACATCCAAATAGGAAAGAGTTGTTCTGCTAAGGTATTCATCATCATCTCCATCCCCTTCTTAGCTTTCCTTCCTCCTGCGTTTACCCGTTCACACACAGCTCCAGGAGAAGGGATGATAGCAAAAGTACATGTATAGCCTCTCTGAAGGTTGATGATAAATAAAATGAGAGAGTTTCTATTTTGAAACAATAATTGGAGGGTTTTGAAGGAAGTGGATGTCTATCACGGAAATTAATCTACTGATACTGATTCAAGGGTGTCATTCCATCAGGACTGACCTCTTGAACAATCTCTTGGATGAATAGGTCATAAGAAGACTTTCCGCTTTCCTGGCACTTGAGAAAAATGTTTGCCAGATGTAGGCATGGTGAATTTATGCTCTTTCAACTTCTGAGAGCTGGAATCTTCCAATTAGTTTCCAGAAGCTCAACTTCTTTATACTTTCTTTAGTCCTTTTATTACGGGTTTAAGAAATTGTATGCACTGAGGAGATATTGCCCAGGGGCCAGGGTAGTCCCACAGAAGTGAGAAGTCACGCTTCATTAAATATTAGACATGGTTTCCATGCCTCTAAAATTACTCCCAAGACAGCAGTATGGTTGCAACCACAGCACTCAGACACCTCCAACCCGAAGACACCGCTCTTTTCTCCACTTTAATTCCCCCTAACATAAATAAAGTAATAAGTAGAAGTAAGGGAGAGGAGGTCTTTACGGTGTGAAAGAACATTTGGTGAGAAAAGGTGATACAGAAGCAAAGGAAGGCACATGTTGTCTTATCTGAGAATACAGATGCAGTTTTAGAGAAGCTCAAGTGACACTGTTAACGACAAGAAGGTAATTGCTGGTTTCCCAGATACTCAACTCTTTCAGCTGTGTTTCTGCACGGAGTACAAGATATTTCTTTGCCAGAGTGCCTTTCAGGGAATATCAAAAACACTGTGGTTGGGTGGAACAAGCAGTAGCATCAGCTCAGACCGGGATTTATGTCTTGATTTGTTTTTATGTGGGTTCCCAACTCTTGTCCTTGCTCTCTGTGTAACACAAAATTGTATTTTACGGATACTGTTCTACCTTTATGATCGTTTTTATTGTCCCTTTTAACACTTGATAAGAAAACCGTATTAATGTGCCAATTTTTCCTTTTAGGCACAACCCGCCCTCCAAGAGAAGGAGAAGTGCCTGGTGTGGACTATAACTTTCTGACTGTGGAGGAGTTTCTGGAGTTGGAGCGAAGTGGGACCCTTCTGGAAGTAGGAACCTATGAAGGTAAGGAGTCATGGGCTGCGAAAAAGCACTTTAAGGAGCTTTGGTAGGATGTCTGCTATGAATCACCCTTGCTCGAGTTAAC
This sequence comes from Oreortyx pictus, assembly GCA_036925125.1. Lineage (NCBI taxonomy): Eukaryota > Metazoa > Chordata > Aves > Galliformes > Odontophoridae > Oreortyx > Oreortyx pictus. The sequence continues at coordinate 5,538,128 of JAUPFR010000015.1, forward strand.
CAGCCCCATTAAAGGCCTTGCTTTCTCTCCTAGCCTTCTTGCTTTCCTTTTTTGCCTGTACACAGAGAGAAGGAATTTCATTATTACTCTGTGCTTCTATCTCTTCTCGTCAGTTACCTAAAAGATTAGCATTGGTAAGCCAGGAAAATCTAAGAAGAGATCTGGCAACAAAACATTGAGGGAAGACAGTGTGGCAGTGAATGAAAATGCATCTTTCCTTTGTATCCTTTGTAACCACTCTCCCTGTTCACTTTTTCTTCCCTCCTGCTGTCTCTTTCCCCTTCATCTCTTCATCTTTTTCCTTGTGTGCACATCCTTCATCTCCCAATTGTGTCTCAGGATGCAGCTACATGCTGCACTGCTTTTGGCCTTTTTTTTTTTCTTCTTTCTTCTTGGATAATTACTTAGAAACTGAGTCATTGTGTTGATTCTTTCTGCAGCACAGCTTTGCAAACAACAGCATTGAGCCAACCAAGGGGCACTGAAATGTCACTCGGGGTGACAGCAGGGAAAAGATAGCTTGACCTCTCAAGAAAATGTGAGACAAATTGGCTAAATTCAGATACACAATGGGATTTGTTGAGCTAAAGACGCAGTCATTTGAAACTACTTTTGGAGGTGTGGGTTGTTTTTTTTTGTTTGTTTGTTTGTTTGTTTTTGTTATTATTTTTTCATGGTTTGCATCAACTGTTGCTTGGTCTCACTCTTCCACTTCCCTGAGCTGGCTGGCCCCATCAGCACCAACACTAACATTCCAGCAGCATCTCTTCTCTAAAACGAGCTTTTTCCTCTCCATGTTTCTAATTATAACGTTATATTAGTTTTCTTTCTCATGGTGCTCGAAATAGATCAGCTGAACTGCTTTGCCATTACTTTCCAGTCGTATTTGTTCTGGTAACCTTTCCACTTGGAAAGACAGAGTGGGTAAGTGTCTGTAAGCTGGCTCCTGGGACATGCTGGGAAGTGGCATTCAGGAGCTGCTGCTCCCATGTGGGACAGCTACAACATGGTCATTTCATTGCTTATGTGATTATATGCTGTAGCAGCTAAACTATTCGGATTTCATGGGTAACTCAAAAGTTGCAGCGCATGATGTTGATTTCTCTAAGTCCAATGGGTTTTTCATTTCTGTGGATGATAGAAATGTCAGTTTGGAGGGACTAATTTGGTAGATGGGGAAGGAGCTTCTCAGCACCATTGTCATCAGCAGTTCCGATGCACAGTGGTGCTGGAGAGCTGGCCCACGGAAAGCCAGTAAGAAGAAAGAAAATAATGGCAGTGTATGCACAAATGAAGCAAGACATAGATCTTTGGTTGAATGTGGAATAAACACAGCTCATTTTTCACTTCCAGCTTCAAGAAATTATTTTGCCACCTTTCAGTATTTCTTTAGTAGTATATATATAATAGTTTTTTTGTTGGGGGAAAATCTTGTGTACTGGTCAAGACAGTTTTGATCTCAGTTAGACCCTGGAAGATGGTGTGGTTTAGACTCAAGATGGAAACGCCACTCATTTTGTTTATCATCTTCCTTAATTGTTTTTTAAAGTTTGATTTCTGCTGTCCAAGCTTAGGTTTTTGACCAGTTTTATAGTCCTAGATGACATCAATTTGCATTTGGTTTATCCTACATTTCCCTGCTTTCTATGCCGCTCTGTGGTACAGATGATTGTATTCTTGACCCTGCCAGCCATGGCTTGTTGAAACCAGATGGATAGAAGTCAGAACAAGGAAATATTCTTCTATTTCACTCTGGAGAACAATAAAATACCATTAATGCATGGCTTTTATTATTAATAATGCTATTTATTGTACCAAGCAGGAATTAAACGGTTGGAGAGATTGAGTTACTTTCAGTTACAGTGTAATGAGATGATACAGAGATGAAGCAAGGGTTCAGGTAGAGAATGGAGTATAGTGATGCTGATTAGGGAAATTCTGCCACATGATGAGCCGAGAGGGGCAAGAAGCTCCTGACTGCTGCAGTAAGGTAGCATGGAGGAAGGACACCGTTTCTTTGTAATGCAGCAGGCAGTTTTTAAGAAGAAGGTGATGAAATACAGACCCGGTGCGAGTGGTGGGGAGCTCTTGATGTTTGAAATGTTGGTAGCAGAGACTGAAGCTTGTGTTTCCAGCAGCTGACTCAAGCAGGATGATGGTTTGGGGACAGGGTTGTCCTGAGGTTCCCCTTTGGTCATTTGTTTCTGAGAGTCCACACGAGATATTGGGTGGGAGATGGATGTGGGTATATACTCTGAGTTCTGTGCTACATTTCAGCAAAGTGAACATTGTGTTTTGACATTAACAGACGACGTTCATTTGCCTTTTGAAGACATAAAGCCCTTGTGAATGTAGCACTATCACTGGGAAGAACCCTGGGGGAGAAGTTGTAACGAAAGTTTTTGTTTAATAACAGTTACTGAGGAGAGCTTCTGGGGAGAAAGATTAGAAAATGGAGCTTTGAGAAGAGGGGTAAAATGCGGAACTTTGATGCTGATATGGATACTATTGATTTGGAAGGAATAAAGAACAAGCAGAAGAGAACAGCTGGAAACCACAGAATAGCAGGAGAGCATATCAGGTTTTGAAAGAAAAACTTGGGTTTTGAAAGTGCTCTAATTGCGAGGAGAAACTGCAAGCTGAAAAGGTGTTGCCTACCCACTGGGCTGCATAATACCATCAGTACTTCTTCTGGTGCACTGCAAATGTGTTCCTCTGGACAGTTTTTGATTCATGTCCCTATGAATGCAGAGCGGGCATGCCAGCCTCTTTTCTGGCCACCCCCTGGTGTGTTCTACACCCAGAATGCTCCATGAAATCACAATCAGGTGGGAGGGTGAATTTGAAAGCCTTAATTCTTGAGGTTCCCAGATCCAGATTTAAGGTGCTGCTTTTTAACCATAAAACCTAGAAACTTCCCCATTCTTCCCTTAAGAAAGCTGTGTTTTGATCAGGTGAATCCAGGAGCTGGAGCTGAAATGCTGTAGGACCTGCCCAAAGCTGCCTTGCTGCACCAGTATTGGTCAGTTTTGCACCACGTACTCGAGCCAGCTTGTAATTCCCATTGACAATTCTCATAAGGAAGAAAAAATCTTTTTAGCCAGCACATTGGCTGGACTTTCTGGTAGATAGGAAACCAAGATAATTGCTATCTCAGGCATTTATTGACCAATCCTTCAGCATATAAAATACTAATGGATGCATGGAAGTAATTGTGTAGGTTACTAATTATTTAGCAATTACTTCTGCATTTGAGTTGCAGGCTCTCACAGGGACCCCAAGGGAGTACTGTTTTGAGCAGAGCCACAGCTTCTAGGTTTTATTCCCATTTCTTTCCTGGCCTGACAAGTGGCCATGGGAAGATCAGGTGGCTGCTCTGTACGTCAGGTTCTCAGCCTGGAGAATACAGAAACAAGACTTCTTCCTTTCTTCATTAATATTTCAGCAGATATCCTGTGCCTGCGGTTATCTCCTGTTACAAACAGGAGTGAGATGGTGGCTCTGATGACATTTCAGAGCTGGATGCAGCAGTGGCACCGCACGGAGACACGTGGGGACGTTAGCATGGTGGCTGAATTTTGAATGGGGACAGCTGTGTCACCAGGGTCTGGCGAGGCTGAATTAATGAATGCCTGCCCAGCACTTAGTGATCCTCAAAAGAAAAAGTGCTGCACTTTATAACATGTGAAGGGTTATTACATTATGGAGTATTATTGTCAAGGCATCATCTTTCATTCACAGGACAAGTGTTATGTGATTGCCAAGAGAAGTAATAAGTAATCTGCATTAGTCTCATGACTAAGATGTAATGGGGTGACTTGCTAACATTTTTAAAGTGTATAAAACTAGCTACTGTAGACAGGGTCTCTGATTGCGGTACTTAATGAGCGTAATAAATTACCTTAACAGTGCAGTTAGAATTTCAGCTGAAGTAGAGAGGTGTATTCAGCAACATGCTTCAAATCAAGATGCCTTTAGCCTATCATGCCTGATATGCACACACTGCTTGGTTTTCTCTGCGGCAGCATTGTTCTCCCATGCTGCAGCGAAATGGCAGGATTTTCTTAGCTGTTCTTCTGGTTCCCTTACAGCCTGTGGGGGCTCGTCACTTGGTCTAAACTTGAAATGAGTACCATGTCTGTGCTATGCAGAATGCAAAAAGATTGGGCGAGTAGGGCTGGCAGATGCTGGGGATGCCCATGCAGTGGATCAACATGTTCCACTTAATAAGATAAGATCTGCTTATTAATGTTTCTGTACTGCAGATTGACTCAATAAATGAATGAATGGCTCCTTTGGCACCATATTTTATAGGCAGAGGAGGTACGCAGACAAGTGTGTTGGTGCCTGTGACAGAGACAGCAAGTAGAGGTTAAATTCCGTTTTTTTTTGATAAAGCAATCTCTGTTCTAATATGATGAAATAAATTAAGGAGTTGTTTTCTCCTCAGACTACTTGGTAATGGTCCAGCAGAAAGAGGTACCTGAAGAGGGACCTGAACAGAGTTGAGAAGTTGGCTCATGTGAACCTAATGGGGTTCACCAAGGCCAAGTGCAAGGTGCTGCACATGGGTCGTGGCAATCCTGCACACGTATGGATGGGGAGAAGGGCTCCTTAAGAGCTACCCTGCAGTCTTTTCTGACCCAGTCTGTTCTGTGATCGTGATGATCACTCACAAACATCTGTGCACTGCTGAAAGATCCCTTGTCTACCTTTGGCTTTTACGTCTAGCTTTCTTCTTCTTTTTTAAACTGTTAGTAAGAAGGAAAGGTATGTTTTTGTCTGGGTGTGATTATCAGTATTAAACATGAGTGCAGCTATACTGAAGTGTCATCAGATAACAATGCTTCATTCTACAAACAGCTAATGTCACGGGTGAGTAACTCTTTCTCTCTAAAGACAAATATTCAAGTATCTAATAGCATTTTAGATTGGTTTTGAATTTCCTTTGGAATTTCTGCTTGGCTTCTCTGTGCGTTTGCAATGAGAAGTTTTCCAGTGTGAGCTCTGTCTGAAGTTATTCCTTGGCAGTCTTGCTTTTCACTGCTTTTTAATATATCTTCAAACACAGACCTCGAGGCCAGAGGTTGTCCTGAAACACCTCTGATGAAATGGGCACAGTGCATGGCATTTTCTTGATTCCTACAGCCTCGAGCTGCATCGACTGTGTTCCACCCACTTCTCCCATGTTCTCCATGTATGCCATGCTCAAGTTCATGTTCCCTGTGAATTTATTTGCATGCAAAAGAACAGATTATCTAATATAGCTGAGCTTGGAAGCATCCTGAGGTACCACGCTTGTCCCATCCCACCAGTATGTGTTATTATAATTGTCTTTCCTTTGTTTTGGCTTGTTAGAAATGTTCCTTGCATTGTAGGTGCTTGGATGTAGCTGTACACAAGCATTAACAATAGCATGTGGCAACACTTGGTGATAACACATGAAAAATTAGAATAAGGGAGACTGATTTGATATTGCCTATAGGGACACTAACTGTGGTATTTGTTAGATTTCAAGCATAAATTGAAATGTGCAAATGTCATATTTTGACTAATTTAACAAAAAATCCAGACTGATCTTTCATTTAACCTCACCATTAATAACTGAAGAAATTGACAGAGAATCTGCTCGTTAAAGCAAATTGGATTTGCATATATTGTGAGCTAATTTCTCTGAGCTCTGTTCCGTTGTCTTCGCTTTGCTTCCGATCCAGATGCTATATTTGTGGCCTCCTCCTGGTTGCCTGGATACTCTTGAGTTTCCTCGAGGCAATTGCTAATCAATGTGCAGTTGCAGCTAGGTGAATCCTGCAGACAGCAGCCAGATCTGTCATCGGAATGTGGAAATCTGTAGCAGAATATGATCTGGGAAGAGAACAGAGAAAACAGTGTAGCAGGAGCTCTGCTCCCAGGAATCCATTCATCCTGTGCTAATCAGACATGAGCACTCTTGGCTGTGTTAGATGAGCAGAGGCCTTTCTGCTAAAATGAAGGGTCAGTTGTTTTGGTTCTTTCAGAGTGCGGAGAACACGAGGTGCATCTCAGAAAAGAAAACAATTACATTAACAATTATATTTGAAGCCTTCATGTCGAGACCTTGCCTTAATTTCGGTGCTTATCTCCAAGTCTTTTTGCCCAAATACACAGTTGCATGAACACAGCGTGCTGCAAACTGCTTTTTAAAATGTGAGCTCTTAATGGAGTCCTTGTTACCGTGGAGAGGTATCTTTGAAGATCAGATACATTCTCATGGACACAGGGTCCTCTGTGCTACACAGAAGCTTTTGAGCGTCTTGTTGGTTTTCTTTGTTTGTTTGTTTTATAATTGCAAAATTATACCTTGCAGCAGGCATCAATAAAAGAGCTCTGCTCTGCACTTTCCTGAGACAAATGCACTTGCAGTCCCAGGCCTAAATCTTTACAGCAAAAAAAAAAAATCAAGAGAAATTCTCTCTACGAAAAGAGAATAACTACAGTAAAGCCAAGCCTGGAAGGCTCAAGCATCTGAAATGTAAGGCAAGGGACTGCATTCTACAGTTGGTGCTGTGCCATTGGGGTTAATGCTTGCGCTTACTTACTGTCTCTTTGCCTCCTTGCGCAGCTCCATCAGGTCTGCTGCCGTGTCCTACCCACAGCCACTGTGATCTTATTTTGACTCTCTGCAAGAAGTGACACCTGGCCTCATATCTTTTCAGTTTTAGACCCTTCTAGATTGCGTCTGCCATCTTGTGCAGCTCTCCCCATTCCATGAATGGATTCCTGAACACTGTGTTGGAATTGAGTGGCAATTGGCAGCAGTTGTTATGGGTTGGTTTCACAGTTACTTTAATGTGAGGGTTGTAATTGATGCACTTTTTTGAATTGCGTTTCGGTTTCCAGGTTGCTTAAACAACTTAGGATCGTGGATGGATTTACTTCCATCTGTTATTTTGAAATATAGCACAATTTTTTCATTACCACTGGCTTTCTAAAACTTAAATAAACAAACAAAATAGCCCAAGTTCTCTGGACAGACAGCGCTGCTTGAATTCATAAGCTGCGGGACAGGGTAGATAGCTTTCACTGATTACAGTCTATGCTCGAGCTGGCAGAGGAAGAAGTGTTATGATGATGAGAACTTGTCTTATTGTTGTGATTAGCTGTAACTGAAGTCTAATTACTGTGCGTGATGCTGAAATGTGTAAGCTGCCGACACTTAGAGATAAGGAGATGAAAAGAAATCAACTCATTCCAAATAGCTATTATGTTTTCTTCATTATTATTGGTATTTCTTTGCGCTCTCCTGAGTGGTACTTTAGAATACATGGATTAACTCATGATTTTGGCTGCAAAAGCTGACACCAAACTTGAGTTGTGGCGAAATGTGTTTTAAGCAACAAAGGACTGAATAAAATAAGGGTTAGTGAAAGGTGCTTGTTGAAGAACACCATTAATGCTATGTGCATCTGCTGAGTGAATGCATTATTAGCTATTATTGCAGTTACTGTAGGCAGGGTCCCAACGAGAACGAGGAGTGGGAAGGTTCAGGAGCCTGTTTCCCCTAGCAATCAGACATGAGAAGGTGCCCAGGTATTTTATAACTGGTGCTTCCACAGAAAAACAGAGATTTTCCTGTTGCCTTGCTGAATAAGTGTCCTCATTCCAGCCTCAGGTCATCCCGTTAGAGGCATCCTTCTAGAGGCACCCATGCCTTGCTGGGAGCTCAGCACCCTGGAGAGTTCTGCTAGAACCGCTGTGCTGAGTTCCCAAAATGGTTGGGGATCCTTCGGGCTGGCAGATGCTTGTGTATGCTCATGTACCCTGCTGTTAATAATTAGAGCTGATTGGATATTCAGTACAAATTACGCTGGCTATGGAGTTAGCCCCTTCTGCAGGCTTACAAGTGGCTCACAAAACACTGTTAAAGCATATTTTTAAATATATGTTTTTTTCATAAACACTGTCAGATTTAATTTGAGCAAATGATGTCAAGTCTGAGTGCTTAAAAACTCTTCCTGGGCTGTTCGCTATCAGTTGCTAATGGTGCGTGCTTGGATTTCTGAGTCACAGGGTAAATATTTTCTCTTTATAATTTGTAGGAAGATAATTTTAAGTGCCAGCCCCTTCTAATGGTGTGTTTGCCCCCACGCCCAAGCCCGCGTGCTGTGCCTTCACAATGAGCTGCTTAGCAAAGAAGAGGTCTGACTGCATCCAGCAAGCATGAGGGGAAGAATATTTCTGTTTCCTCCCTCTGTGTCAGCTGGAAACTGCCTTAGAGCTTTCCTCTGCAGTTCCTCCTCGTGAGCTGGGTGCTTTGCCACACCTGTCTGTCCCTGTGTGCATCTGAAGGAGTAGCTGTGTTGTTTGTTTGTTTGTTTTAATATTGGCTCAGACTGAGTCTGCCTCCTGTGGAGGAAAAAGGAAAGTTCAGCCCCCGTGGCTGCATTTCCTATGCTCTGCAAAACAAAGCCCACGCATGCATAACCACACTCCATTTCAAATTCACATCAACTCTTTATGTGCATTCATATATATCTGTGGGGGTCCTCTAAGACAGCACAGACTTTTTGTAGAAAATAATTCTTAGCTAATGGTGGTACCAGCCAACCATGGCTAGTTTGAGCAAAATGTATATTGAGGTGGTTTTGGTGTAGGCAAAATCGGCACCACTTGGAAGATGCCTGATTTGCTCCTGGGCAACAGCTCTCCATGAGCTGTTTGTAAGCACAGCCTTGCTCGTTGGTGGAGGAACTGAAGATGAGCAAATTCAGATATGTGTCTGTGATTGAAGGAATGATGGTAACATCTGTGCTATGGGTTTGTCCAGAAGAAGTAAAAATGTACGTTAGCAACATCCACTGAGCCCCTTCACTCACTTTGTTGCATCCTTTGTTGCATCCATTGCAAAAGGATTTACAGCATACCTGAAGTAAATTTGCTCATATTCCCATGTGTCGCACTCGCATGGATCTGTGGCTTAGCTGTTAACATCCTTGTAAAACACACCTGCTTTTTGGAAAAAAAAAAAAAGAAAGCAGAAACAAACAGAGCAGCAGCATCTGTCTGGAGAAATGCTGAAGGAGCGGGAGAGAGAGGAGGAGAGCAGGGCGTTTCACTTTTTTCTTCCCACCTACTTTTGTATTTTTCCTTTTGCACTTTCTCTCCCCCGTTCTTCCTCTTTTTGCATAAACGAGTTCTGCAGTATGTAGAGCATAAGAATAATTTCTCTAGCAGAGGCTGCAACCTGCTTTAGGAACCTCCATCCCCATTAGAGACTTTCCAGAAGAAGTAATTTCCTTCTCTCTATAAATTATGCATCAATGTACATTTAGGATTCTGAAATGACGAACAGAAGATGAAAGCGTTGCGGAGCATCGTTGCTCCCATGGAGCTGAATCCATGACATTGTGTACAGGCTCGAGCGCACCTTGTTAAGACAAACCTGCGCGTGTTGCTGTCCTGGTACTCAGGCTGTGTGAACACAGAGCAAATCCAATGGAGCCCACAACGTTGGCTTCTGCAGCAAAAGCATGCACAGATATGTATGAAAGTAAATAGAAGAATCTTTTCTTAGCACCAGAGAGGTTTTAAAGTGCCCTTCATCACGTGCCTTTGGCATGTGGTTTCCTTCCAGTGTAATTGTGGCAATAAAAGGGTTTTTAGTACTTTTTGGTGAATGGATGTTAAATATATTACGTAATTACGGCCAGAAAAATTGAAAAATAATCCTGTTGTGTGGAGCCTATGGAGACAGATGAGGAATGTAATCAAATGTACCTGTGTAGTTTAAAGGAGAATCTTGTGCTGCCGCAAAAGTGGAAGCTGTCCTGGTGTACCCTCACATGGGAATGTGTACAGCCAGGGAAAATATTTGAATCCACCTTTGATTTCCAAATAACAATCATTGAAAGGCTGATTGCATGTAAACTGGCGTGTGTCGCTGATCTCTGTGTGAAAGGAACCTGTTGGGCAGAGAAGCAGGGCCTGGTGGTGGAACCCAAGCTCCTGTAGCTGCAGAATCCACTTCCAATCCTGAGCTTCCCTGAGAATTTCAGAGCACGTCGAGCACTGTGGTTCTGCTTGGGGTGAAGTGAACCCATGCCAAATCTCCACGTGGTTCCTGTGCCACTGCATTCCGTACTTCTTCCAGCATCACTTCAGGGGACACCGAAATACCCCAGGTGCTTTGCAGTGCTTATGTCACCCCTGGAGCAGATGCCAGGGGCCGTGCTGGCACAGTGCCTGTCCCAGCTCTGCCTCGAGGTTTGGTTGTTCACTTCTACCCACGCTGACCCAACTGCTGCGCTTCCTCTTAGGAGGAAGCAGTGCCACGTGGTGCCCCTCCTTTTCTCTCCTTTGACAAAGTTTTCCTTCAGAGAGAGTGACTAGGTTTTGCTTTTAAATGCAACATCCACTCTAAAAGAACCTGCGTGTTAAAGCAGGCCATGGAGCCTTTCATCACTTCGCTGGGTGATAGCAGTCATGAATTTTTTATTTTCTGCAGGGCTCACTCCAGATCTGCCACAGCATTGTGTGGGTGCACACATGTAAAAAGGCTACTAATTGAAATTCAGCTGTAATGAGATGAAGTTTGGTATTCACCATGGCTGCCTTTTGTTTTAGCCCTTGTACGCTCAGTGCACCTAAACAATGGGACCATTGCTTCTGCTTTTAGATCTGACAAGGATAACTTAAAAGGCAAAAATATTTCCGTGCCCGCTCCGGAGATGAAATATGCCCCTCAGAAAATAGAAACGCTGTGTTTATTTATTTATTTACATATTAGTGGGGAGGGACAGAGATTTTGAGGGAATTGAGAATGTAACAGAAATCTTGCTGCTTTAAATTGCTCCCTTCTGAAGATGCAAATGGGTTTCTATTGCCTAGGTAACTATTATGGAACGCCCAAGCCTCCCAGCCAGCCCCTCAGTGGGAAAGTGACTTCCACCGATGCTCTGCAAAACCTGCAGTCTGGCTCCAAGCAGTCGACTCCAAAGCGAACCAAGTCTTACAATGATATGCAAAATGCTGGCATAGTGCACACAGAGAATGAGGAAGAGGACGATGCACCTGAAATGAGCAGTAGCTTCACAGGTAAATGGGAAATAGAACAGTCTGACAGCTAGGACACACGGGAAAGATTTTTGGAGGGGTTAATTTGTTTGTCTGTTTGTGGTCTTTGCTTTCTGGGAGGCATTTTATTTTGCAGCATTGCATTTTGAAGTCCTCCAACGTAGGAAACTGCTGGATTTTTAATCAGGGTTCTTAAACTGTGAAGAATAATTGAGAATTCTATAAAAGATGTTCTGTGGTAACGTGAAGTTTCATCATTAAGGACACATTCATATTTCTTTCAGAAATTGTCTGTTGGGTACAGACAGATTCTGCTTTCACTTACTCCAGTGTAGATTTCAATTACTCCGCTGAGCCAAATGACAAGTTTTAAGTACAGAAAGATGAAATGATGTCTGGTAGAAATTAAAGGTAACATTTGTAAATCCCTTTATGCTCTGAGTTAATCATTCTGGCAAACGCAGAGATTTTTCTTAAAAAGAATCATGTAATTACTTCTGATGTCAAGGAACATGCCATCATTTTGAACTTCGCTTTGTGGACAGTCAGCTTGAAATATAAGTCTCCCACTGGAAATCAGAAACTTTCTAAGTTGAAATGATCTTGAATACTACATGAGATACACTCATCTTCATTGTAAATTAGCCCAGAACCTCAATTCTGTCTGTAGCTTTGTCAGCTCAGTGTGAGTTCAATCTCAGCCAAGCTCAGAAAGTTCAAGGAAGAGCTTGACCTGTGGTTGAGTTCCAGTCATTAAAATCAATATGAAATGGCTCAGGCAGGGCACATTTGAGACTAATTATTGCTCCTTCTAAAATACATGACTATCCTGTTCCCCTCCTTGCACCAGGAGGTGCTGCATGCAATTACGAGATCCTCTTCCCCACGGTGCCTTCCAACAGACTGAGGGCTGTGTGCCATAGAAATGAGGCCTTGTGTCCTGCGCAGTGCAGATCATAATGTCCCTCTGGCCATCCTCAATCATTGGCTGAAAGATCGCTGGAAAATTTAGTCGTATGAAGTTACACATCTCTTTGGAGCTTGAGAAGCACTTAGGCCAAAATGTAGTTTTGGTCTTCTCGTGAAAAAGCTGTCAAGTGGTTTTGAAGATTGTGCTCTGCTTGGATGTTAGCCTCCACATTTTTCCAACCCAAATCACTGTTGGCTGGTCTCATCCTACCCAGGCTAGGAATCCCTGCCTCAGCCTTCCAGCTCCTTCATGAGGTTTTTCACCTGAGGGTTATTTTTCATGGGCTGTGAGGTGGCAGCGAGCTCAGCTCCTATGGCAGGACCTGATTTTAGGAGGAAGCTGGTGAGAGATGCTATTTGCCTTTCTTTCCACTCATCTCAGTGCATTGCCCCTGAACTGACTGTAGCATCATTTATTTTCCTTGAGATGCAACTCATTTGTCACAACGTTCTCACACCTTGGCCCCTTGCCTCCATGAATTGGGCACAGATTCAAGAAAAGAGAGATATTCCTCCTATACCAAAGTGATTCCTTATGCTTGTTTCATGTGTAAGTGTGCTAGTCATATTAAAATGCTCCCGCTTCCTTAGCAGACCTCTCAGTGACTTGTGTTTTTCAGGCTGTGGCATGTTTACACTCACAGTCTTAAGCTGGCGATGATTCATTCATGCCTTTTTATCTTGTCAGCTTCTACCTAAAAATATCAAACAGCGGGAAGGCTGAAAAGCAAGCATCTGAGAGTGCTGCTGTAGTCTAGATCTTTTTTCTTCCATCTTCCAGCTTCTTATTTTCAGGATCTTGTCTTTTTGCCAAGGCAGCATGCAGGGTTGAAATAGTACAGGAGCTGCCATTAGTGGGTCCCCCCAAAAAATAGGGCTGGGCACTTTGAGCTGAGTTGTAATTATGGATAGAGTGAATGACCAACACTGCTTCACATATACAGATCAAACCAGCACAAATATAAGCATGGACATAAAGGGAGAGGGAACAAACGCATCATAAAATACCCCTTAGTGACTTTGGCTGGTAGAATACAGTGAAGATCTGTGTTGTAGAGCTCTCTAGGCAGCTCAAACACACTTATGAACAATGTGTGGACACGTGGTGCAGTGCTAACGTTCATTTTAATTTTTAATTAAAAAAAAAAAAAGAAGCACTGCTAGAGAAGTTCACCATTGGCTTGTTGACATTGAGTTTCTGGCTGCCTTGTAAAGCATCTCTCCTTTTGATTGTTTTCTTCAAGTAGGAAATGTTATTCTCCTAATCCTTAATACTGAAAACGTGTTCAATCTACAGCAGAGTCTGGTGACCAAGACGAGCATCACACGCATATCGTCAGAGAGACAGCCCCACCGTCTGCGATTGATAGCCACACCAATCTTCCCACCACGGAACCATCTCAGAGCCTCCCTCAATACCTACCTCCTTCAGCCGAGGATAACCTAGGTCCTCTGCCGGAAAACTGGGAGATGGCCTACACCGAGAACGGAGAAGTCTACTTTATAGAGTAAAGCACATTCTCGTTGTTGCCATTCCATCTCTCTCCTCCTCTGTGGGCATAAGTAAACCTCTGTGGATGCATTGTGTGTGTGTGTGTGTATGAAATATTTAGTGTCTGTATTATGTTGCAGAGCTAAAAGTTCTTTTACTGCTTGAGAAGGGCTTTTGCATTTCCAGATTGGATTAACGTCCGGATGACTCCCAAGTTCAAAGGCAGGGGAACTCCTCCACTCCCACACAGAGCCAGGGTATGGGCTTTGTGCATTGTCAAAAGAGCCAGACGTGTTAACATGCTGCAGTGGTCTGCAGAAGGCATAGTTCTGTGCAAAGCAGGAATGGTAAATTCAGGGAAGCAAAGAGCACCAGGTGTTGTACAGGCTTTGCCTAAAAGCTCTGCGCTGTCAGCAGCTTTATGATGACATTGATTTTTTCTTCGTGCCATAAATAATAGTCTCTAATTATACTTGTCTAGATTTATTGAGATAGGAGTAACTTATAAAACAGAACCTGTTGTGGAGCTGAGCTAGATTAAAATTCAATTAGCTTATGAAACTCGAGGCCTGAGCTGTGCAAGCAAAGGGAGGGGAGTGGAATTGATTTGTGCTTTGGGAGAAGCCAAGGAGCAGTTCGTCATTGCAGGCTTTCTCTTGGCTGCCGGGGCAGGAGAGCACATTAGAGAAGAGTGCCAGATTGCTGGAGAAACTGGGGAAATTTTGAGCACAGAAGCACCTTAAATACTTTGTTGGACCTTTTGCAGGAGAGCCATAGACATGGTGGAAAAACATAGTCTGCATCCACACCTCACTGTCTGATGGGAAAATCTGGAAGCACACCAACTGCTGCCTTCCCTGCAGTGCAGATTTTGAGGGTGCAAACATGTGGGGTGGTTCTGTGCGAGAGTGTGTTGGTGTGGATGTGGTGCTGAACGGCCACAGTTCCATTAATTCTAAGGACAAGCTGAGCCTAGAAACAATTTAGTGTGATTTGCATCAAGCTTGTGTGTTGTGTGCATCCAGGATGGCTCAGACACCTGTAGCCACTGTCTGCAGCGCTTCGAGTTATCAAGTTGAGGTGCAGAAGGGAGCAGTATGGCAACATCTGAGCTGCATGCACACCACCAGCACAGGTCCAGGGGGGCCAGAGCTGTGTGCTGGAGGACTGACCCTGCCAGCTTGTAGCTGAAGTGATTTGGCCCTCAAAATACATTGTTCTGGTGTGCTAATTGGGATTTTCCTTACCCTGAGTATCCCAGACCTTGTTACCCTCTATGCAGATCAGACCATGTTGCAGGTCTGTCACAGACCCATCCGTCTGTGTGATCTGAAAGGTGTTCAGCTAATTTCTCTGCGCCTCAGCAAACTACATGGTTGTGAGACTTGGGTTACTTGATGCAAAGTTGGAGGAAATACGTACATTTTCCATTTCTCTCCTCCCACAGTCCTTTTTCTCAGGTAGGCTACAGACTTTCCTATTTATGAGTTGGCAGAACCCCTTTTGCTTTATTGTTTTGAATTTGCCCGACTTGCTGAATTTCTGCCGTTCAGTTTTCTAGCTGGAGGTTAATTGCTCTGAAGCGTACAAGAGGTTTTAAAAGTTTGCTCATCCTGCCTTGGGCAGGCAGGGCAGCAGGATGCGTAAAACAGGACTTCTTATAGAATTGTGGAATCGCTGTGCTTGGAAAAGTCCGCGGAGATCATCAAGTCCAACCCCATCCCATGCCTGCTAACCATGTCCCTCAGTGCCACATCTCCAAGTTTCTTGAGCACCTCCAGGGATAGTGACCCCACCACCCCCCTGAGCAGCCTGTTCCCATGCCTCAGCACTCCTGAGAAGATTTTCCTGATATCCAACTATTTGGATCCTAGGAGCAGGGCAGTCATATGGCCTAGCACTAAGTTTGCTGGTCAGGTGTTAGTTTCTCAAGGATCACAGCTCTCATTATGGCATTTCCTATGTCACGAGGCTGTTGTGAGGCTGAGGTTAAGCTTGTAAACCTCTCTAAGACCTTGAAGAATAGTTTTACTATGGTATTGAAGCTTCAAACTGATGAGGAGTGTTGATTGCTAAACCAGACAAATAGCACCTCAGGGACCAGAGGGTTATCTTTGCAGGTCAGGTCTGTGATGACATCAGGCTGTGGCATTATATTGCAAGCTCGTCTCCATGTGCAAATGAAATAGTGTGAGAAGATAATTTTTAGGAAACGAATTGTAAGGTTGTCGACACTGCAGCCTTCACTGCTGGGACAAGCTGCCAGGGGATTTGTAGGAAGGAAGAGTTGAGAGCAAAGCTGTTCTTCTTCCATAGAACATTTCTGTTGGTGTAACTAGAAGTTGTCACCAGAAGTTTTGCTTTTGTCTGATGTGAGGGCCAAATCCCAACAAATGTTAAAGGTCTTCTGCAGTGAGAAAGATCATTGCATGTTTTATGGGGGAAGGGGAATTTCTCAGAGCAAATGGCTCTGAATCAGCTCCTGAAATTAAGAGACAAATCACCAAAGACAAAAGTCAGGAAATTCATACTATAATTTTGTAGCTTTCACATGCCTCCTGCCAGTCAGGAACACTGATTTTCATATTTTAGCTTTTTGTTTTTCACCTTTGTTTTTACAGTGCTACGATTCTTGTGGTTTGGTGGGCTAGCTTGCAGAATAGCAAATAGCAGTGCTGCTGCTACTGAGGCAAAAGCGTGCCTTCAGGTCTGCTGAATAATACAGAGGAATATTTATTTTTGTCGCTGATACTTCAGCTCTGGTTTATTAACAAAGGTCAAATTTCCATTTTTTGTTTCCAGCCATAATACAAAAACAACATCTTGGCTAGATCCACGGTGCCTGAACAAACAGCAGAAGCCTCTAGAAGAATGTGAAGATGATGGTAAGAGACTGGGAATAGTTAATTAATAATGTGTTTGGTCCATTGGCTTTCTCTTTTGATAACCAGTGTTCAGAAATTTGTAAAAACAATAATAAGGTTTATGAGTACGTGTGTAGAGGTGTTGCTCGTTATGTTGTAAAATCACTGTCTGTGCATGTAAGCCATCAGGAAGGCTGATCATTTAATGAAAGTCAGAGAGAGGTGGTAGAAGGAAGAAGCTCTGTTTTTTGCAGAGGCTTTTCAATACCCACCAGTGCTGACCCAGCACTCTGTGGGTCCCTGTGCACCAGGAACACATCAGAGCCTCAGTGGGCTGCATTACATTACCCTGCTTTACATGAATTGAAAGAGTTGTGTTTGGGCAGAAATAACTCGATTGCTTCGCTTTTAATGTTGAAGTCTGGAGGTGCACTTGGTGTTAGGATTGATGAAAACAAATTCTGTTGGAGATTGTAGTTTCTTGCCACTGATAATCTGCATCGATGTAATTTTGTATTCCTTGAGATGTTGGAAATGCAAGCCACTGTCCAATTGAGAGCAGCCAAAGGCAGGGCTGCTAATGGAGGTTCTTTCCCTGCGCTGGAAGAAAAGGGAATAGTGACAAAAATAAGTTAAACATTCGGGATAACTTGCTTGAAAATTTTGCTCTACAGACCAGAAAAGATGTTGATATCCTAGTGAATAATTTTGTTTAACACAATGCTATCGTGGTGGACAGATAATAAGAACAGGTTTACCTCATCCATGTTGGTCCTATCCTGGTGAAATTAATTTTCATAACATGATTAACCTACTGGTGTGAGTCAGCTCATTGTGAGTTGTGATTGTCATAGAATCGTTAAGGTTGGAATGACCACTAAGATCATCTAGTCTAACCACAATTTTATTTTGGAAAAGGATCAACTTTTCCATTTGACCTTTTTTTACTGGTAGGTGCAAACCCCCATTCCTATTTTTGCACCGTGCAGCTTTTCAGACCTCCCCTTCCTCTCACATGTGAGGTTTGGAGGACGTGCCTTGGCAGTTCACCCACCATACCAATAGCCCTGGTGACACCACACAGCACTTCTCCGTGCATTGGGGAAAGCCTACCAAACTTCTTATCTTCTTTGCAATTACAAGACAAGCTCTGGGATGATTTCTTTAGTGGGGATTTAAATGTACAGCTGTGTCTTTTTGTTTTTTTTTAATTTCGTTTGCAATTTTACAGAGCAGCAGCATTTTTGTTTATCATGTCCTTAAAATTATCTAATTGCATTTTTCTACATGCTCCTCCACTTCATTCACCAAGTTGCTCATTAATGAACGTTTTTAACATTCAGTAATTAGACAAGTTGCTTCGTAGGAGCAGCAGTGCACTGCGGTGTTTTGCCTGGCTGCTCTGATCTTCCTTCACACCTAAGAATGATTATAGGTCCAAGCACTAAGAAGTGAGAAAATCATTTTTACTGCTTCACAGAAATTGGACGTTTCTTGGCAAGGGTCGTGTTGGGCTCGCACTGAAGTTACAGGACTCCAGCTCTGTTTTCTGTGTGTGCGCTGTGTGTGTATATGTGAGTTTCAGGCTCGATCCCATCCTGTTTGTAGGTTTTGTGACTGTTGGATGTTCTTTCTGACTTGTCGGGTGCTATTTGTCTGTGAGGTGTGTCCCTGACAAGTTGCTAGCAGTTTTGAGTTGTTCAGACTATCAGAAGACCTCGTGGTTCATATTTCATGTTAATGTTCCTGAACAAATGTTTTGGTAGAATCTATCGCAGATCATGGAAGTGTTTTCCAGGTATCCACATTCTCAAATGCTGTGACACTACGCCTTCTGTTTGCTTCTGTCATTCATTTATATGGCTTATGCTTTAGGTCCACGATTGTTTTTACCATCTTTGTTCTGGTTTTGTCATCATCTTTCATTACTGCATTATTATTATTTATAGGCTGAGCAATACTTTAATCATCTGTGTCACTGTTAACTTATGAATATGGAGCAGATAATGATAAATGGAGCAAGAGCGAATATTGATGGCTTTGTGTGTTTGAAAAACTATGTGATCTTTGTCCCAGGTGCCTCTAAAACTGCAGAATTCCCATCTGTGCCTTATCAGCACCTCTGGACTTCGGTGTGGGCCTGTGGCTCCAGTTAAATGACTCATGAGTTGCTTCATGTCCATCTTAAATCTGAGTAGTTACAGTGAAGTCAATTAAACCTTTCACGTGCACAAATTTAGGTCTGTTCTTCAGAACCTTGCTACATTAGTTCTCATTTAAATGCAAGGTTTTTCTCTCAGATTTCTTCATTGGCATTCAGATCTGACCACCTGATAGATCCGTATGTCTGCAGAATGGATTACAAAGGTCAGACCATGCAGATCTGAGGGAGAAGCTTCACTGCAGTGAGAACTACACAAATGCGTTGCTTTGCCACATCAAACTGTGGCATGAAAGTAGTCAATTGGTACAGGTATTCCATTTTTTTTTCATGATGTACATGAAATCCATCAATATTCTGGTCACTAGATCGTGATAAATGGGAAGCTTGGGCTCAATCTATAGAACATTAGTGCTGGTTCTGCTGTTTGCTATAGGGAATTTCTTGCTTGGTGCTGGTATCTGAATTTTTCTTTTAATTTTTTCTATCTCATTTACTGCTCTTCCCTTGGAGAAGAAGGGGTACACACGGAGGAACTGGACAGTGAACTAGGTAAATCATCCATCTCTCGTTTTGATGTTTGACTTCAACTGCACTGTGTTAAGCCTTTAATTGCTTTCTCCTTTTTGTCATTTTGCATCTTTCAATTTTGCTCATTTCAGCAAGTTTAATTTAGCAACAAAACTTCCCTATCCCACAGAGGTATTGGTCTTCCTCTAGTCTTGCACAGATTTTCTTACTGATTTGGGGTTTGAGGAGAGCTGGAGGGCCTTAAATGTGCAAGGTTTGTTAGAAGTTATTTCCCCCTGCAGAAGTTAGGAGCTTTTACATTGATATTGCTGGTTCAGGGTGAGGCTTGAAGTTGCCAGAGCTGAAACCAAGTGGCTAAAGGTCAAAAATATTTTGCAGACAAGAGAATCAAATTGTGTTTTAGTAAGTTTCAGTATTACACAGGACGCTTTTGCTGAGCTTGTGAATGAAGCAGCAGAACATTTTGCCTCGGTAGGTGATTTTATAAGCAGATGATTTTCAGTTATGTGGTACGCTTATTTGCTGCATCCTTTTGTGAAGAGTGCTGTCTTGATATCTAATCTCAGCTGGACTCGTTCTGTTTATCCTGATGCTGGAGGTAGTTGTTGCTTCTGTTCAGCTATGCTCTAGAGCACTGAGAGGCAGGAGATTGCATAGGACTTTGTTTTCACCACGTCTGTTATTGTTTTAAAGATGACTGTATTTACAGTTTAAATTTGTGCATTCAAGAGGATTGCTGTACAAGAGAATTAACCTCCACAGTCTGTAATGCTTTGCAGGCTATTTTGCTTTCTGCTTCTGTGTGATTGATAGGTCATTGGCAGCCAGCAGCTTTTGAGTGACTTCTAGCACTACTCCAGGAGTTATTCTCCTGGGTAATATACCTGGAATAGTGCATGAGGAAGAGGTTTGTAAACCAGATGCAGGAAAACTCATTAGTTGATAAGCCTGACCCTAGGTCTGCAGGCACTTCTGCACCCAAGTGTTTTGCTTAAACATCAAGAGATGTTCCCTTTGTTGTAATGCAGGAAACCTTTATTGAGATCACAGCCCATTGATACACTGTTGAGATTAGCAAGTAATGCCATGAGAGGAAAGAGATGTTCAAATGGTTCAGCATTAGCGAGGGGGCATGGAAATAAAAAGGCTGTTCACTAAGTGCACTAGGGTTTAATGTAAACATGTTGTTGCCAGATAAATAGCTCTGCAGTGTATCTGCAGTTTGCTTTATGAATATGAGAAAATGGAAGGTGGAAGTATGTTTCAAAGAAATGGACTCAACATGGAGTAGTAGATCACCTCTTATATTATCACCCTTCTGTTCTTAGAAGGTTGTACTAAAGGGCACAGAAATGCATGCTTTGGAGTAGACTTGTTATATGGTTGGGCAGATCCTCCTGGACTCAACTACATGGGAAGAAGTATGAGTGGAGTACAGTGAACTCATCTCCAGCTCCTTTATGGTTGGGTACAACTCAAATGCCTGCTTTTGGAGTTCTGTTGTAATCCGTCCACCCATATTCCCTCAGTAGAATAGGGTACTAAACAAGAGCACCTCAGTAGGAGTCTGAGTATTTACCTCAGACTTAAAAGTATAAAACTGGGTATTTTTCCATTGAATTTACTTGCTAACAAATGCCCTGAGACTGCAGAATGCTACGTGCCAAATTAAAATCCACATGGCTCACTCAGACTCCTAATGATGCAGAATGTATTTTTGAAGTCTTCTGTTTATGACAAATTCTAATACCCTAGGTCATCTTTAGTTTGGCAGAAGAGGTAGAGAAGGGAGATGAATTATTTAAAGCAGCTAAGAAGCTCGACTGCACAACGTGGCTATGGAAAATAATGGTTTAGATTGCTATGGAGATTACTGCCATTAGATAAATTTCATGAGGCTTTTAGAAGTCTGAAAGTGCATCCACATAATCAACAAGTAATGTGTTGAAAGCTGCTGTTTTTTGTATTGGTATTTC
This sequence comes from Oreortyx pictus, assembly GCA_036925125.1. Classification (NCBI taxonomy): domain Eukaryota; kingdom Metazoa; phylum Chordata; class Aves; order Galliformes; family Odontophoridae; genus Oreortyx; species Oreortyx pictus. The sequence continues at coordinate 5,559,173 of JAUPFR010000015.1, forward strand.
TGGAAACATAGACGTAGATTCTTTAAATGAAATGCTGAAGAGGTAGTAAACTGTCCGGTAGCCTGACATCATTTAGGCACAAGAGCATTTATGGGGTTAAGAAAGCATTGAACTTTTGTCTTTCCATGTGCAGTCTTTAAAAGAAAAGGAAAAAAAACCTACAAAATTTATCATAAAACCTGCTGTAAATAGAGGAGAAACGTAGTATTTTTGTTTGAACTGCAACAATCAAAAACAGTACTAAAAACTAAACATAGCTGAGCAAGAAAAATGGTGGAAAACTCACTTTGAGGCATCTATACATTGCATCTCCCTTCCTGAATTCACGTTTTTCCTTCTCCACCGCTTTGTCTTTGGCATTCTACTTTCACCATGGGGCAAATTAAGAGTAAAATGGCTGCTACAACTTGATGTCCCTGATTGCTTGCTAAGTTTTAATCTATCCGTACCAAAAATCTTCAAGCTGGCCCCAGGATGTTTTCAGCAGAGAAGACTCCTTTGCAAACCAGAGTTACCTTTGCAAAGAGACTTTCAGGATTACCACTCTGCTTTCTCACTTTTGTTCTCATACAGTTCTCATATTTCCTTGCACAGTGTGGAGGATTATCAGTTTCTGAAGCATTCATTTCAAATCAATCCTCTGATAAACTTGTGTAGTATTTTTGTACTTAAAACTTAGCACTGGCTTGCATTTAATTGCTTATGTCTCAAGGAATCCAAAGGTGTTAAATCTAATAAGGATACAACAGTGATAGGAATGTAAAACCTACCTTCTATCTGCAAATAAGGGAACGTGGAGCGAAAACCATGCAATCAATTTCATCTTATCTTCAGCCAACTCTGAACACAGACATAAACTTTGAGTAATTAGCCCGTGTGTGTTTGTATAGATTCTTTTCATCTCCAGTCTGGAGATATTTCTGTCCTTATGGCAACATAGCTGAAGTCTATTAAGGCAGAATGAGATAGTTACATTTATCCAAATTAATGGGCCATTGCTGATTGTATTGGTTGAGCAATTGATACTGTGAATGAAAATAAATCTTTGCATTTGATAATAAACGAACACTGATTGTTCACTATCGGTCTTGTCAATTTAGTGATAAATCTTGGGGAATTATTTTGCGTTGGGCATTTGGATGCATGTTATCTGACTTTAAAAAAACACATGAATATGCCGAGGCTGTGGGACAGGGAGCGCACTTGCACAGTCCATTGCATAGTAGAGCTTTCTTTTGAGTTGAGTTATGGTATTGTAGAACTGTACCACTGGATCCAGTGATTATTTCAGTACTCACGGCCAATCGGAACATTGTGTTTAAATGAGTAGGGCAAGGATCAGGCCCTTAAGTAATACATACAGCTTTAATAACCCTCAGTTGGGTGCTGAAGTGATTTTATTATATTCACTAATTATAGCTAAAGTACTACATGCAGTGTAGAAAATCAACAGGAACAAAAGTGGATACATTTCCAAACGTTAAATTCATCTTCAGAACTGTTTTTTTTTTTCTAATTACGCTAATTAAAAAAAAAGAATCTCTGTTACGCGTGATTATGGCAATATGTGTTTTTACTTTAAGTGCTATGCAGTGAGATTACGTCCGTGTGTGCCAGCCCCACTTGGGTGGTTTCCATATGCTGGGCGTTTACATTAAATTCCTTTTGTCCCATTCCAAAATGTACATTTGCACTGGGCTGGAGGCTGAGCTATGCAATGTAAATGTCTAAGAAATGAGTCAAAAAATATGCTTTTATCAGCAGGGGTGATCGTAAATGGCCTGGCCCTGGTACAAAAGAGGAAAAAGCTCTTTCTGTCGGTCTGCTGTAATCTCACCCATCTTCATGTACTGGTGTTAAAATAAATCTGACCTGTTTACCGTTTCCGTTTCTGTTGCACTACTTACATGGAGGGCTGCTCTGCCTATGGTGGCCAAATCAGGAGGGTACTCACGACGTCCCAGAAAGAAAGAGATCACTTGTTCATTTAATGCCAAGAGCAAACCTAACATTGAACAGCTGGGACACATTCGCACTGATCTCCAGTAATGTTTTTTTCTATTTCCAGAGTTGCCTGCTGGTTGGGAGAAAATTGAGGATCCCGTATATGGTGTCTACTATGTAGAGTAAGTGCTGTGCTGTGGTTCTGGTAGGGCTGGTGGGCAGTGGGGGCTCTGCAGTGCTCCGATGGAGTCCTACATGGAGCCCTGCTGCCTGCTCCATTGTAAGTCACTGGTAAGGAGAAGTGGAGGAGCCGGTGTGCCCACCCCACCCCACAGAGGTTCTTGTGCGGGGCTGTGTTGTTCAGACTGGAGTAACGGGGTTAGTGCAGCTCTCGCAAGAATTAGAACAGCTGCTTCTTTATCTGAATGACAAATCCCTCCCTTGGGATACTGGAGAGCTGAGTTTTGTTTCATCACTGACCCCATAACATGAATTTTTAATTATATGTATACTCCTGTCTACTAGGATGGCTTACGATAGCCCTCAGAATAGACATGGAATACAATTTCTGTCTGCTTTGGCTTGTTTCTGACCCTACCATCTGTGCCTAGGGAAACAAGGTTAGCAAACTGTATAATTAAGGCTTGACATTTATTTATCAAAGACCTCGAGAATATTTTTCGGCTATTAAATGCCACGCCAAGAGATTTTTTTCCAGCATTTTTTCCCATCACTTGACATACGCATGCCAGTTACTTTTGTGGCACTCCTTCCTGGTGGAATTAAACTGGAAAGTAACAACAATGAGGCATCAATTTATTTTACTTACTATCTATAAACAGGCAAAACGGTTGCAATTTGAGCATCTGTCTCCTCCTTCTAACTCAAGCACTCTGTTATTACTGCCTAATGTTTTTCTGAGAAGCAACCGTATGGCAGAAAGGTTGAAACTATATCATTTTTTGAAATAATTCTAATTTCTCCTAACTTTCTGAAGCTATCTTGAAACTGAAAATCTTTTACAAAATGCACAGACTAGCTTTACTTGTTTCTTTGGTTGTTTAAATACTGATCTCTAGCAGATAAGTCCAGAAACAGCACTCTACAGTGCTCATATCGTAATTACTTGAGAATGTGTTTGGTTTTTATTAAAGACAGTGTGGGATGAGAGACAATAAAATGAAAAGCTTTCAATGGTAAGCCTTGCCTTGGACACAGAGGTGGGCTTTAAGAAAATACAGTTCACTGTGTGCATCCCCTGGCAATGGGAACTGTTTATTGTGATGGAGAAGCTTTACAGTAGACGAGAAATTACGGAAACTATTGAATTAATGGGTGATGAGCAGCTCATCTCTGCTGCACATGTTACCAGGTATTGGGATTTTGTGCGTTTTCTGTCTGTTTAACTCCAGTGAGCTGGAGAATGGCTGTGCTCCTTAAAGCAGAGATGATACAATAGGCCTGTCTTCTAAAATACAATCAGATAGACTTCACCTTTCCTGCTTTAATTTCATTTATATACAGAATGATCACTACTTTAATGTATTTGATGGAAGTAGCCATTCCTACTTAGACACATGGTATTGATTCTGGAATCCACTTGTTTTCTTAAATAGGCTTTTTTGCTCACCTAGATGAGTGTTGCTCCACATCCACTACTGTCGATACTGTTTGTGATTTCATTCCTTTCCTCAGAGAGATTTCACACCTGCTGATGATTCCTGTTTGTCCCATGACAGATTTCCTAAATCGCTGTTCTCTTTCATCCCCAGCCACATCAACCGGAAGACACAATATGAGAACCCAGTTCTTGAAGCAAAGAGGAAGAAGCAGCTTGAGCAACAGCAACAGCCTCCAGAAGGTTAGGAGCACCAAGGGCACGATGGTTGGGGTGTTCAGGGGGAACCTGCCCTCCCTCATTTTGGCAGCCCCGTGCTGATGGTTTTGTCCTTTGTTCTGTGGCCATAGTGTTGTTTTAGAGGCAAAATGACACCCACAGGAAAGACTACTCTTGGACTCAGTGTACTGAAGGGAATGAGGAGTGAGCATCTTACGTGTAGAAACCTCTCTGCGTGGGAGAGTTTTGGATTTTGTGTAGCTCGAACATCTGAAGTAATTTCATTATTTCAAAACGCTTCCCCATTTTTTTCTTTTATCCCTTTTTGCATTTTTTTCTTCCTTTTATTTTCTTTTTAAAGCAACCCAGGGACAGTGAGGGATTTCCAGGTTTCTCTGTGGACCTTCATAGCTTTCCCACCCCATGCTGAACAGCAGCTCCTGTCAAAGTGGGAGAAGATTTAGATCTCAGCGTTCATCCTGCAGCCCCATTTGCCACGATATCATCCCTTCTATTTAACAGTCAGGGTGAGCAGATGTTGTGAGGACTGTGAAGAATAACTTTAATGTAAATGTTGAGGCCACTTCATTGCAAGTCCTGAGTGTGACTGTGAGGTATACTGTCCCAGCACACAGACCAATCGACTTGAACATAGAGAATCCTCCAGAACTGTTTTTTGAACATCCCATTCATTTTGTTCCTTCTCTCCATGTCTCTTTCTTTTCTTGCTATGCTTCACATGTCTCCTTTGCTCAAACCCCACACTCCCAATGTGTGTACGTGGAGGAACTCGTGTTGTGGTGAAACAAGTAACATTTCCCTCTCTGCCCTCTCCAGAATGGACAGAGGAGTGTCCATCTCTCCCACCACCCGCTGCTCCAAACCATGTTTCAAACAACCAAGAGGCAGTTCGGGAAGCACCAGTGCAAGGTAACAACCTTGTTAAACCAGTTGTAAAAGTGCAACAAGGTGTTTTCCTGCAAAGGAAATTCCCACCATGAGCAATCAAGGGAGTTTCATAGAACAGGACATCTGATTTCCCCTAGACTTTGAGACTAGTTGCTTCAGGACCACATGTGTTGCCAAATGTGAGGAGCAAATGAGATTACCTGCATGAAAAAAAGGATTTTGACTGTTCTTCATGTAGTGTCCCAAGTCTTCAAAGTGGCACGAAAGCATGAGTTACACTCATGCTAGATACTGGTGCAAATAGTAGATCTTTTTCTGCAGAGCTATATTGTTAGGCAAGGATTAGGCTTTTGTATCTTCATGACTGAGTTTACAGCGTAGCTCTTAAGATCGAGGGCATGCATTTCTTTTTGTTCGCACAGAGCAACTTTCCCTCTCAAAAACCACAAAATCATGCCGTGTTGCAATGTGACGAAGGTATAGACATCCATTAACATGGCCATATTTTAGTTTGAGAGACAAAGCCAATGTCACTCCACGTCTGCATTCATGTGCAGGTGGAGTTTCAAGTTCAAGTAGTTCAAGAGCCCTGGAAATTCATCATCATGTCTGGGAGCTGCCATATATGTAGGTTACTACGACTATTTGGAATGATTCCTGGATATTCAGCATGAGCTGCAGTGTTACTAGATCAGGTTGCCAGCAAGAGCGGAGTTTCACCTCTACCTGCTGTAGTACTCTCTGGTGCTTTGTGCTTACAAGTGGTTGTAAGTAGGCAGCATCTTTAGCCACATCTAAATTGTGTAATAGGTGTGCGGCATTGCCCTGATCTTCAGGAACTGAAGGATGAGAGAGGTGATAGAGGAGGAGACAAAGGAGCTGAAATTGGTGGGAGAGGCTCGTTCCAGGAGATGGGAAATAACTCCTTGGGCTCCAAAGGCAAGTCTTAGCAGTGGGCTTAACATCCTGGGTTGCTTTTCCTGCCATCAGGAGACAGAGGGTGCTTTTCTGCTACAGGTGGCAGTAGATCAGACCTTTAGAAAAGATGTACCAAATTTGGCAGTATCACAAAGCCCCGGCACATTGCCATGGGATATCAGATTATATTAAGGTAGTCCAGATCAGCACCAAGGAAAAACACATCTGGAGATGGTGCATTCACCAGGCATCCAGCACGGGGCATCTCATCTGAGTACTGTTTTACCCTGTTCGGATGGAACAAGGGCTGCCCAAACTCCATGCCTGGCAGCGCAGGATCCATTGTGCTGGGGACCTCACTCAGTTCTCTACCTGCTCCCGACTGCCATCCGCCAAAATCTTGCACCAGCACTTTTGTTACCCTGCCTCGGTGATGTTCTGGCCCACACTGATACTCCTCCTCTCTCTCATTCCTTCCTTTTCCTTTCTTAGTGCTGCTCTTCCCTCTCTCATTGCCTGTTCTTAGCACTATTCCTAGCTTCCTTGTCCCCTTGTCCTGCACCCAGGTGTTCCCATTTCCCTTTGGTGGCACTGCTGGGATCTTCCAGATAGACTTCTTTAAAACATTCTCACCCTGCAAACACTGTAGGTGGGATTCAGCCTGTGGTGCTACTGTCTCTTGTTACTACAGGGCAAATTCAAGCTGTGTTTGTAGGCAGATGCTGGCAAGCTTTGCTTGTTCTGCTCATTTTTTGAACCAAAAATGAGCACAGGGCCAAGCCCTGCTACATGTTGCCTGTGTTTTTCTGCACCTTGGGGTCTGAGCACAGCATCTGCCTGCCGCGTGCAGGATTACCATGTTCCTGTGCTAACCTTCAAAGGCAGAAGACTGAGTCCTTGCACTGCCCCCTCATGAATAATCTTCAGATATGCATTTTTATTTTTTTTTTTTCCCATTCAAAGGCTTACAAGCCTCCAATTTCCCTCAAGGTTTGCTTTCTGAACAGAGCCCCACGGCAGTGCTGCTGAGGTTTCTGAAAGCGTGCCAGCTCTGCTGGCTGTGATGCAGGCTGCTGATCCTGGAGCTGTCACCAGAGGGCTTAGTGGCACAGGCTTTTCCCCTCTAAGCATTAAAAATAATTAAAAGTGCAGAGATGTGTAGCGTTGGCACAGTGAAGTGCACAACCTTGACTCCTTTCCCTGTGCAGTGTGCTGTGCAAGGATGAGCTTTTGCTTTTGGAGCACCTTGTTCTCCCTTATCCGCGCTCCCAGAGAGCGTTAGCAGCCCTCCGGCACAGCCCCCGCAGGACTTGGGATGCTCTTTGATCCACACTTCAGTTCAGCACTGCTTCATCCACAGCAGGTGAGGAGCAGGAAGGAAGGAGTCAGACTTGAAGCAATGTCTGGAGATGCTGATGTCAGCATCCCCCCTGCTCCTCACCAGAGGAGGTCAAAGAGGGGTAGGACAGTGGGGTGGCTGAAGGGTTACGTGGTGTCTGGCCACTGCTCTGGAGCTGCTGGAGAAGGCCAAGTGGGATAAAACAAGTGATGCCCATTTCTGCAGAAATTCTCACTGCAGACTGCACCCCATCCTTACTGGGATGGAGGTAACCACCTCGAGACAGAGATAAGGCACATTATCAAAACCTGCAATGCTAGCTTTAATATATTCCCTTCCAAAGAAAGCTTTTTCCCCCTGTGTAGCCTCGGGACTGTGGTGCATACAGCCACAGCTAAGGCAGCAGCTGGAAGCAGGAGGGTTTTGCTCACTGCTTTCCCTGCATGATTGTTCCCAGGGAGACAGGTGGAGGGCAGTGAGGTAACAAGGCAGCAGAGTCTGATCCTGTCCCAGCTCCATGCTGTTTGTGCACTTGTTAGAACACAGAGGGATGGAGGAAAAGAAGACCAAATGCTCTTGCCTGCCTTTTTATAGATTTTCCAAACTTCCTACACAGGGAAACCTTTTTTTACAAGAAACCCTTCTGAGTTGAAAGGGAAGTTCATCCACACCAAGCTAAGGAAAAGCAGCAGGGGTTTTGGCTTCACCGTCGTTGGAGGAGATGAACCAGATGAATTTCTGCAGATCAAGAGTTTGGTGCTTGACGGCCCCGCGGCGCTGGATGGCAAAATGGAGACAGGTACTGGGGCTGGAACTCAAAATCACCACCACCACTTTGGTTTATGGTTTTACAGCTGTTTTTATATGCCATTCAAAATGACCCGTAGTCTTCTTGCCACTTCTGGGGAAAGGAGTTCAGCATTCCAATCAGCAGGCAGGGAGGTGGGATGCAGCAGGATGAAATCCTGGTAGGATTCACACAAACATCACACTCTGGACACCTCTGTCTCACAGCCACAGCATTAAAGAACTGAATTGTAACTTAATGCTGAGATTTCAGGCTGAAGTGTGTCTGAGACGTGGTTCATGGCACTGTATGTGAGCAGCTGCTATTTGAGCCTTCCGTTGCTGCTCTCAGTTTTGTTCCTGTCAGATGTCAGTGTAGAACGGGGTGTAGCAGTGAGAGCTGGGCTTGGCAATAACTGCTAAATGGGCGATACATTGTTGCTTGAATTTATTACTTTTTTGCATGAACCAAATTCCATTTTCACTTTCAGAAAACGTTTATGCGTGTGAAGGCTTTATGTGGTGAATCCGTTGTGTGCTGAGAGTTCTCACTTGCCCAAATGTTACCACTGCTTTTCTTTGCGAAACACTCCACTGCTGCTCTTCACCCACAAGTGGTACCCATGGGGTGCTGGGGCTCCAGCTCTGTATTCCTGGGGTGTACGAGTGTGGTACAGCTGTATGCACCTGGTATATCTCTCTCTCTGTCCTCTGCAGGGGACGTCATAGTCAGCGTGAACGACACCTGTGTGCTGGGGCACACTCATGCCCAAGTTGTGAAGATCTTCCAGTCCATCCCCATTGGTGCCAGCGTGGACCTCGAACTGTGCCGAGGATACCCCCTGCCCTTCGATCCCGACGACCCCAACACGAGCCTGGTGACGTCCGTGGCAATTTTGGACAAAGAGCCGATCATTGTGAACGGGCAGGAAAATTATGACTCCCCGGCCAGCCACAGTAGTAAAACAGGGAAAGTCAATGGCACAAAGGAAGCGAGACCCAGCAGCCCGGCTGAGGTCTCCTCCAACGGACCCCATGGGTACCCCAATGACACAGTCTCTTTGGCATCTTCAATAGCAACACAACCTGAACTCATTACCGTGCATATAGTGAAAGGGCCCATGGGCTTTGGCTTTACTATAGCAGACAGTCCCGGTGGGGGTGGCCAAAGGGTGAAACAAATTGTGGACAGCCCACGGTGCCGGGGCCTGAAGGAGGGTGACCTTATAGTCGAAGTCAACAAGAAGAATGTGCAGAGCCTCACTCACAACCAGGTGGTGGATATGCTGATTGAATGTCCGAAGGGAAGCGAGGTCACGTTGCTGGTGCAGCGAGGAGGTACGTCTTTAAAACCGCTCGAAAAGATTTCTTCTTCAAATTATGCAAAAAACATGCACGGCGTGAAAGATCCTCTCCCTTGAATTTGTCTCTTGAAAAGCTTTGTGTCTCGAGGTGTAGGAACTGCCGCGTGTGGCAGCAGTCACGTCACATAGGTGATTCAAATTATTTGTTGTTTGATGCTATGCTGGGGGAAATGTGCATGGAGCTCCTGTGTGCTGTTGCACTACACGTGGCTTCTGGTAGGGGGCAAGCGGGTTGTATGGTTACACCTTTGCTTATACGCCATCCCCTGATCTGCACATAAAACTTGATTTGTTTAAAGAATGTGGACACTTCCTGTGTTGTTTTGAAGGATGGAAGAGGCTTGTGATACATTCTGTGTCCAGAGCCAGATTCCCATGGACTTTTCACCGTGGAATGGTTACACCTGGCTTGCAGCTGGGATTGGAGGCAGGAGATTTAAACTTCCCCGGGTTGCGAGCAATCGAAATACATGACATGTTTATTTGCTGGCAGTCAGGAGCTGAGCTCAGTTCTGGTTGTGTTGCTGAGGCACAGTGGTTTTGCAGGGACAATGCTCAGCACCTTACAGGGATGGGCTCTCTGCAGGGACAGAGGGAGCAGAGTGAGGAGTGGAGGCTGAACGCAGCCCTGGGAGCAGCGCTGGCTGTGAAAGTGCTGAAACCTTCCCGAAGTGTTTTAATTGTAGAAAATTGGCGACCAAAGCCAGTCCATTTAACAGGGACAAGCTGCCTTCTGAGTTGGCAGCTCTGGTTTATTGTTTGTGAAGGGCTTTTTTAAGGAATAGAGGATGTGGATTCTGGAACAACTAGCAGTTCTGGAGCAAGCAAAGCCTTTCTTATCCTGCATCTTTTCCAAGTGCTTACTGTACTTTAATATTTTGTTAGTAAATTAAAAAGTAGAGAACAGAATATACTATGAGTTCTCTAATTTTCCAAGCGTGAGTTCCCTAGAGACTTTGAGTACTGGATAGGATTAAAAAATGCACCACAGTCTCATGATTAATATATGTATTTTGGAAAAAATATGGTTGGAAGAAAGATAGCAGCTATTATTAATTCTCCGTGAGAGCACATATATATCTGGTACCACCATACATTAATTATTTGAATTGTGGCTGACATTTAATAATCCTCCTTATGCCTTGAAGGCATAATGAAAAGATTTGATGAGGAAATAAAAGCGTAATTTTAATAGGATAGTAAATAGTTCCCTGGTAATCTTGCTGAGTCTCTTTTTTAATTTATTTATTTTTTGCTGAATTGAAGTACCAGACACATGGTGAGCATTGGCTGTCTCCTTCCCAGGTAGACGATATGTCAGTCTCCTCGATCCCATTGCAGAAATACTTTTGGCTCCAGTGTCTGTAAGCAAATTCAGGGCTCCCAGAGCAGTTCTTCCGTAGCGTCCCTATCAGTTGTCCTTTCCTCCTCCTCCCTCTGGTGTCCAGTGAAGAAAGTGCTCAGCTGCTGTCAGACAGCCACACATCAGCCAGACATCTGCATTCATTTGGGCTCTGCACAGAGCATCCCTGCACTGCTATGGCTGGTTCAGAGCCATCAAAAGGATTTGCCAGAATGATTATTGCTATTATTAGTATCAGGATGAAAAAAATCAGGAGATGAGTCGTATACAGGATAAGGTCTACCCGCTCTGAGCAGCTTCTGCACTCCCAGCAAGATACAATTGCTAAAGCTGGAGTGTCCCCTCTACATGCAAATCATTTGTAGGACTTCTGTGAGATTGTGGGGGTGAATGCTTTAAGACCAGGGCAATATCAGGTGACTGAAAGTTTGCTTTCAAGCAGTCCTGTGGAAGACCTGCTTACTTGAGTTCCATTCTCAGTGTATTTGCTCAGCTCTTCCGTAGGGTTTGGTTATATTTTGCCGTTTCATCCCTACGCAGTGCTGGAAAATGCTCCCTAAGCCCATCTCTTGGTTTGGACTCTAACACTTGAGGGATTTGGAAGAAAGGCTGTGTGTGGCTGGTAGGGCTATATGAGAAAGCAGGTTGGAAAAGCTGCTCTTAGCAAAATGAAGGGACAGAGGGGATAAGATCATTGTCTCTAGCTATTATGCAGGAGAGAGAAGGTATTCGAGACAAAGAGAGATCTTGAATGAGGAGCAAATGTGTGTTGTTTGGCTGTGAGTGATTTTAAACTGGTCATAAGAAGGTGCCAAGCCATTAGAGCCTGTAGGTGAGACTGGAGGAGGCAGGAAGCTGTTGCTGGGCGAAGGTGAAGCCCTGCCGGTCTGAAGGGGATGTGATGTGGAGATGCTTGGCAGTAGAGAAGCTCTGTTCAGGGCCTGGGTCTGTGAAAGTGGCAACACTCTGGTACAAAATGCAGAATTAAGTATATGTGTTTGTCCCTGCAATGCACTATGTCATGGCACATTTCATGTATTTTAGGGAATGATTGTTAATAAGGTCACAAAAAGGCACATCTTTATTTCAGATATTTTTAACTGAAAAGGGTAATGTTTAAAAGGCATTGTACCTACCAAGTAAACATAGCACTTTCCTGAAAAAAGAAAGCAACAACAGAACAAAGGCTTATTTGCCACCTGAAATCCATTTTTCATTTAAGCCTTGTCTACTTGGAGTGATTGGCTGAAATAAGCAATTCTCAAATACCTCTCCATTCTGCATAGAATCTATTTGTAATAAAAGCAACATCTTATTGGAATAATCTCCCTGTTTCCCAAGTGACTTCTGTTGCAGGGAGTCGTGTCTGTGCTAGGGCAGGTGGGGGGCTGTTTCGGAACAAATGATTCTGCCAAACTACTGTGCTGCATTTATCTGGGTCAGTAAGATCTAGGATTTGTCTCAGTGAGAGTATCTGCATGCCTTACTGATGCGTTTTAACCTCAGATTAAATAAGATTTTTGTTTGTTTTTCTTTAATTCAATTCTAGGTTAGTTTTCAGTACAAACCACCCAACATTATTGTGAACGTTTTGTGTACAGTTACAAGAATTGGTCTGAGTAGTTTTTCTGCAGGTTTGAATGGACAGTTTCCCTTCCAAGCTTTCAGCATCTCTATTGACCTGGAGGTTGAAAATAGCACAGACCTTGAGCCTGATCTTCATAATCCCCTCAGAGATGTCTTCTCACTTTGCTCCAGATCAAAGTAAAAGCATGCAGGTGGGATGTCACTCACATGCCAGCTGCAAACCAGTGCAGTTTGTAGTTGCTTACTCTAGTGCCAAATTCACATTAAACTGGGGAATGGAATTCACTCTTTTGAGACACAGATGATAAATACCAGAGTTTCAAAAGTAAGTGTATTTTATGGGAAGAAAAAAATAAGTAATATCAAACGCCCATCAGTGGGCACCTGAGTGCTGCTGTCCATGTAAGTGCAGTCAGAAGTAAAATCTCTATTCATGGTTCAGCTGTGAGTGGACGATGTTTGCCAGGAGAGATGAAGCAGGACGAGGTGGGGAAGCCTCTCTTGGTCCTTGACTCAGAGGTCTCAAGAAGGTAATATGTATAACTTTGGCAGAGATTTGCAGCAGTGGAACAAAATTGCAGAGCTTTCAAGCAATGAAGCTGTTAAGGCTGCTTATCTGTATGGAGCCTCCCCTGCTGTTCTGGGGTGCTCTTGGCACGCTGCAGCTTTGGGTTCCCCCCCCAGCCCTGATAGAGAGTCAGAAGATCCTTTAGACACAGTGAGAAAGCTTTACAAAAACAGTATATCATAACTGCTTTGTACTGCATGCACATTATGAGTGTGATTGAGATCAGATTGCTCTTGGGATCTGGTGTGTCAAAACACAGTGCCTGGGCATAAGTGAGCTGTAACACTGAGCATGAAATACCCAAGTAGAGCGAGATCTGCCACCACTGTTGGCTTCAGAGGATGTGCCCTCACTTTTCTAAATAAAAACATATTTCTACTTCACTGAGATCCCTTTCTCCCAGTAGAAAGCAAACTTCACCTTCCTGTCCTCACAAGAAGTGTTGGAAAGCAGTCATTTAGTGGTACGAGCCAAAGAAAAAAACTATAGCTGATCTCAGCATTAGAATTAGAGCTCTTTTTCAGTTGCTATCCCTAATGATGTAAACCCATGGTAATTAGAACTGCAATCAGCTATTCAGTAGAGGCTTGAACTCTTTTGAACAAGCCACTCACTCCTGTTTGCCCTTTAGGCTGCAGTGAAGTGCGAGCTGAAAGTCAAGCCACTTGAGCATCTAGCTGCCAGAATATTTCAGACTGCCTTAGCAGCTGCTGAAGTAGAGAAAAGTGAGTCCAGAGCGCTTTTAGGACAAAATCACAACCTGGGAATCGGATGACCGTTACCACAGAGCCCGTGTGCTTGTGCCAAAGCTTCTGGAAAGGGAAGAAATGTTCAGGGCTTCCAGCAGTGATTTCAGTTCTCAGTGCAGAGGGAGCAGAGCATTATACTGGGCTCTTTGTCCCACACTTGGATCCATAGAAACCCCCATAAAAATCCATCCCGCTGAGCTTGGAACTGCCTCCTTCCTTACAGTACAATTTCCTACTGTATGTCCCCCATAGGCCACCACCTTGTGGCAGCTTCTTTGCCCACCAGAAGCAGGAGCAGATCTAATTCCTCTCTGCTTCTTGGTGTGCTCCACTGGCGTCAGCATTCTTGAAATTTCCATTGCGTGTCCTCCCTTTATTCTTTACCTGACCCAGCTGTGTCAGCCACCACCGGTGCTGCCAGGGCCTTCTGCTCAGGCGTCTCCCATCAGACCTGTTGGTTGAGTCCCTCAGGAGTTTGTCACTCGGTGTCTATTTCGATGTGTACGCTGTAAGATACTCGTTACTGTAAGTGCAATTAGCACCAACAGAATAGCATGTGGGGGTATAGTTTTGAGAACTCATAGGTGCCCCTATTTAGTAGATTACTTTTAAAAAATGAGGACAGCATGTTTAAAGAGTATACATTTTCAAGTGTAATCTCAAGATTTGTGCTTCATTTCTTTCATAACTCCAGGGCTACTACTTTGTCATTCCTGATTTATGCACATTTAATTGCACTTAAAAACCTGCTTTCAATTGTTTCCTCTTGTTTAATTTTGTTACTATTCTCTTTAAAAACTTCTCCTTGGGAAGAAGGAAATCAAATGAGTATTAAGCTATTAAGTTGGTCTACAAAAAACATACAGATGAGATGAAACATGTTTTAAGTGTTTTGCAGTGTTATCTTTCTGTTTTCAGACTGTAGATAATCCTAGCACAAATACATTGCATACACCCCCTCAGAGTTCATACAGTTTTAACACACACTGCCTGGCTTCACTGAATGACAGAATAACCAAAGTTGGAATAGATATGGTGCAGGAGAGGAGCAGATCTTGGGGAGCCTTTCATCAGAAGTCTGTGCATCTCTTTTTCCGTACCACCAAGTCAATTTTCCCCATTCTCGTCTCTCTGCTGAGTGGATTTATATTCTAACACAGCCAAAACAGCTGATGAGACTTTGAAATAAGTTTGAAGCAAGTTTTGATGCCGCATTTACTATTCTCCTACAGCTTTATTCTGATTAGGGACAGTCTGTTGAGGAGCAGGTACAGAAATCACTTGAAGTCAGGAAAAGATGAAATAAAGGCAGTGTTACGCATTCTTATATTTTTAAAAGAGAAGCTTGAAGTTCATACCCATTATTAGAATTGCATAAATGCGTGTATTTCGATCCACTGTGCAGTTAATTTTCCACTAAACAGCTCTGGAATTTTAGATATGCCTTTTTGGGGCAATGCTGCGTATTGTTATGCAGCACAACACAATGAGCACTGGTAATTGGTTTTGTAAAGCAAGCTAGCAGGAACTTGTTTTTCTTTGTGATAAAAATAAGCCAAACTTAACGTTTAAAATCAGGTCGTCTTATAAATAATGTAATATTTGGGGATTATGCAGTGTTTTTCTCCTTCAAAGGGCTTTACAGGTGTTAATCTTTGTGACATTAGCTGTTTGTTTTTGATGATCTGAATTTGCAAGGCTTGGGATAACTGTGTTTACCAAAAACATGAAGGATGGAATTTGGGTGCTGTTGAAGCTTGAGGCAAAACTCCCATTAGACTGCAGGAGGCAGTAGGGTTTCATCAAGGCTTTGGATGCCTACAGATGCCTGTAGCCAGTAAAGGTAATTGTTGGCAGCTTGCTGAGGCACCTAATAGTTTGACGTGCATTACTAATATTCATATAAATAGTGCATTTGCAGGAACTAATTAATTAGTCTTACCAGGCCGTGCTGGAATTCCTCAATGCAAGGCATCCCGTTGAAAAAGGAAGAGTGAAATTCAAGTGTCAACCTCCAGAAGACCTAGCACTTCATTTAGAGCCTCAAAATTAGGAGAGATTTAGATTGGGTATAAGGATAAAGGCTTTTAGGATAAGGATGGTGAAGCAGTGGCACAGGCTGCCCAGAGAGGTGGTGGATGCCCTGACCCTGGAGACACCCAAGGTCAGGCTGGGTGGGCTCTGAGCACCTGATGGAGCTGTAGGTGTCCCTGTGCATTGCAGGGGGGTTGGACTGGGTAACGTTCAAGGGTCCCTTCCAACTCAAATGATTTTATGATTCTATTCTATCCTTTTATTTCAAGCCTCCAGTGTTCGTATTCAGTTGCCTTTTCTCAGCCCTTAAGGTTAAAAAACTTCAAGCAGCGCAAATTTTCATAGGAGCACCTGACTCCAAAGCTCAACAGCTCTCTAACATCACAATCCTGATAATAAAGGAAAATTGGCACCGTTGGCATGTGAACATTTTAATTGCGGGCAGAATTTCCGGCTCTCAGTGTGTGGTGCATGCAGAGTGCTGACAGCGATCTGCTCACCGTTTGATGCACAAGTGTTCTCGCCTCAGCCACCCCTCATTAACTCTGTTTGCACTGGTTCTCTTCTGGAAATGAGTAAGCAAATGGAGAGGTGCTGTGAAATCTGCTTTTCGGGTCAGCATTAAGTTTTACATCAGCTGCCCTGCATTTTTGTGGCACTGTGGCCTATCCATGCCCCAGCTCATGTCCTGCAGATATATGTGTCATCAAGCTGCAGTCACTGGGACAGGGTGGGGGTGGGGGGGGGGACAGGACAGAACAGCTGCTGATTCACTGCCTGGCGTTTCATCACTTTGCATTAATTTTAAGGGCGGAGAGAATTTCCCCAGCTTTTAAGAGATTTCTTGCAGCGTGCCTCGAGATCGGGAGGAAACCTGCGCTTTGATTATGAAGGAGATGAGCAGTTTAACATATTTGGAATCACAGCGTAATTTCACTTTCTCGTAACATCACGTGCTGACAACGCGATAGCAGCGCGGTGCGCGTTAGACGCTTGGCTGCCTTTCTGTGGCAGGGAATCTGCTGTACAATCAGGAAGAAAACCCAAAGCAATTGCTGAACGCTGGGAGAAAGAAATGCCCCAAATCTTCCCATCAGGATGTTTTATTGCACGAACCACCTTATCTTTCCGAAAGCGGGATGTACTGAGATGCGGACTGAAGTGGAGGTTGCTTATCAAGTGAAAAATGAGAGCACTGAAATTCTTCCTACACCCTTTTGTACTCCCTAGCTTGAGGTTTTGAGAGTTGATGTGTTTTTATACGCTTTGTTTTCGTGCGTTTTCGTATTTTTTTTCTCTTATGTTTGATCTGCTTTTGTTATTAGATGCTGAAGTGGTAGAACTGGAGCAACCCAAACCCGCATGGTGTTGTTTTGTATCAAACGTGATGTGATATAACACAAGGTGGCACAGCAGAACCTGATACTAGGCACTAGATTTAACTGGAGATGTGTCTCCCACATCTTTGTCAGGATTTGCACAGCAAATGGAGCAGACTTGGAGCTGTGCAGCTCGCATGGGTTTATTCCACCCGGCTTTCCTCCTACCCTCACACCCTTCAGCATGGCATTTTAGTGTGTGTGTGTGTCTGTAAGGAGCAGGTTTTTATCAGCCACACTGCAGGTGGGTGCAGTGGCTGCTGCCCTGATTCGGCATTACGATAACCAGTCATAGCAGAATTAATGAGGTATCAAGAATCCAAGGAAGGTCTTTGTTTATCACTCTAATTAAATGCATTCGGAGGCTCATTAGAAGCAATAGCAGGTGGGCAAAAGTGAGGAAGAAGGATGGTTTTATAATGCGCTAGTAGATGGTTTTGTTCTGAGACAGATTGTTTTTAAATATGTGTCCTCATGTCTCTAATTCTATGCTAAATTCATTTATTTATTTATTTCGCACTCTCCATTGGGATTTTCTGTTTCTTCACTTCAAGTTTCTTTTTCCTCGGTCTGGTGTTCTCCTCTTTGTGATGGTGCTGATAACTAAGAGTGTTGAAGCAGTGCCTTCTGTGCCAGCAAACCTGCAGTGTACCTCGAGCTGTACGTGGGGAGCCAGGAGGGCAAGTAGTGCAGATGTGTTGGGTCAGGAAGGGTGAGCTTTGGGCAGTGGTGAAGCTGGGAATGGTGCTCCCATGACCAGGAAGGTCATGTTGGTAGGGTTGGTTCCTGAGGTGCACAGTTACATACATGGAATTACACTGAGCTGCTGATTTATTTTCATAGAAAACTGTACTGTAAATTGATAAAGTTACGTTTCTTGAAAACACTTGCAAATCCATTGTCTCTCATAAAGATCTTCTGCCTTAGTGTGCCATGTGTGCATGTGCACACCCCGGGGCTGAATCTGGCTAAGCATTCTGTAAATATTAGCATATTGTTAAGGGATGCTACTTATTAATATCAACAGCAAACTAATGCCAGGAGGGCCTTATTTGCAGGAATCCCCTTTGTGCGGGCTGCTCTCCAAATACGAAATAATAGAACCCACCATAAGCCAAACAGGTTTGAGCATGTGGATTTACACCTTGTAACAATGATGTAATAAGTCTGGAGACAAACAGCATTGCTGAGCAGAATAAATACGGATGTAACATCTGTAAAATATTGTTTCTTCTCTAGTGGTCTGCTCCATGCTAAGCTTGGAGGGTCCCCTCAGATAGCCCGTCAGATGCCACCTCTTCTGGGGATTTACATGCCCATGCTATGGGACAGCCAGCTGAGGAGGTAGAGTTTGGGACCAAGCCTCTCCGAGCCAGAAACGGAACCCCTGATTTATTGCAGTTAACCTCAGGGACAGCAATAAATTGCAGCACTCTCAAAGAATCACGATGTGCTCCTGAAGTAAAGCGCTCAACTCATGGGTGCTGTTGTGTCTTCATGCATAGCCATGTATGCGTGCTTCTGTACATGAAAATGCATTAAAAATACACACAGTACAGGTGTGCACATGCACACGCACATATATATGCAAGGCACATGGGGGTTTCTAATTGCTTTCTGATTCTGATAATCATTTTCTGAGATTCCTGAGGTTTAAGAAATCTGATGTGTATGTATTTGTTTAAATATTAACCAAAATTTTCATTTAAGCAGACGACTCCAACAGCTTGAGCTTTAGGAAAAGCTCTTCTTCAATGAACTTCATAAATAAAGTCATAACAATGGCTGACGTGGTTCCAACCATTGGCTAGATGGATGAGGGTCACACTGGTTTTCAGTTGCTTTATTATCTTTCTGTGTTGGCTTTGCCATATGTTTCTTACAACATAGTTAAATTTAAATATTTGGAGTAATTAAATACCATTTTATTGGCTCATATCTTCTTTATTGCATCTAGAATCACTTCTGGTTTGAGATGCTGAAATATGACTGAACTTGGGATTGCGAGGAAT
The DNA here is from genome assembly GCA_036925125.1 of Oreortyx pictus. Classification (NCBI taxonomy): domain Eukaryota; kingdom Metazoa; phylum Chordata; class Aves; order Galliformes; family Odontophoridae; genus Oreortyx; species Oreortyx pictus. The sequence continues at coordinate 5,577,962 of JAUPFR010000015.1, forward strand.
TGTTTGACATCCTGACCGAGAATGAATAATTGGAGTTAACACAGCTAAGCATCTTTAAAGCACCTAGAACTGAAATTCCTGTTGATTTTAATGTACTATGTATATTTTTTGTTAGTGCCAGTGGATTAAGAAAGCTCGAGATGGTCTCTTGAAAACACCATATTGTTAGCATTAGCATACAGCTAATAGAAACGTGGCAATTTTCATGTTATTTGGTCGGTACCAAACTTAATTTATAGCAGGGTTAAATTCCTTCAGTGTGCGTTATTCTCTCATTTGAAGCCTGTGTTGCAGAGCTGTGTTTCTGCTAGCACAGTGACAGTCCTGCAGATCATGGTGACGGGCAGGGACAAGGAAGGTCTTCTCTTCTTGGTGGTGCTCCTTGTGGCTGCGTGCAGACTTGTGTCTCCTGCTGCCAGTTACTCTGGCGTGCTGCTCTGTTCTTTCTTCAGTCTGGAAAAGATCAACTTCCATCTATTTTTTGTTAGATAATATTTGTCCTTTATTAAACATTCTTTGGCGGTGGATTATACACAACCAAGGGGATTGCTTTGTCACCACCAACCTCCCCTCCCCTGCCCCCGCAGCACTAATGGCCATTAGCGTTAATTATTTAGAGTTCCTTGTTTTGCACGCAGAAGAACGCGATCGATGTGCGGTGCCAGTTGTGTGGCTGTGTACTCCCTGACTTTAACCCTCATCTTTCAAAGTGTCTCCTTTCTCTGATACAGCCTTTGACTGTTATTCAACACAGTGTAAGCAGCACCATTTAGAAAACTTGTGTTGGTTTTCTTTCAGAGGCAGAAACATTTTCTCTGTAAAAGTTAACCTTTGTGACATGGTCCGAAGTGCTCCATTCCTTGTGTTTTGATCCTTCTCCCCCTAATTTTCAGCTGTTGTGCATTCTGGGCTTCACTCATAATGGCAAAACCGAACCGGTGACCTTTACACCTGGGCTCACCAATGGCTTTTTTGTTGTTGCACACAGATGGACCACAGAGTGCCCTGATTGGAAATGTTGAGTGATCATGAGAAGTGAACATCTCATCACAGTTGCTTGTTTCCAAATCCAAAAAAAGGTTTAGCAGTAGCAGCTGGTGTTGTAAGCAGTAAATACGTCTACTACCTGCATATGCTCTTAGCCATCTCAGGTACCTTTGTCTTGTGGTGGATTGTGCAAACTGGTATTGAATTGTTCCAACTTCAGTTGAAACCTTTCTGTAATATATTTATATCTGTGTATAGATATAAATATTTGTGATGGAGGAAAAACTGTTCTCACCATCTGACCTTCGTGTGACCAAGCTGTCCAGAGGGGAGGACTGGATGTCTTCCTTCATACTCAGCCTTCGATCATTTTAATCCATAATCTCTATTATGTGTGGTTGTGGGACAAGGTGTGTTGCATCTTATGTCCATCTGGAAAATATCTGAGTGTCTGTGGCCTTCTGAGAACTGTCACCGAAATCCAGCCCAGGTTACGGTGCAGATTTGTAGTTACACACTGTATTCCATATATGTTCACTGGAACAGAATTTGCCATGTGTTGTGCTCTCGCTGTGTTATTTTGGTTGCATAAAGTCAGAGGGTTTGAGACAACATTCCTGTACAAATTGAGGCCTGCCACATGTTACAGGCAGCGATATGTAGAGCGGTTTCCAGTTCTGTCTTAGGGTTTTTCCATGGTCCCCATACAGCTCAGGCTGGTGGTATACTTATAGCTTCCGTGCCTCAAAAGTTTTACTGCAGAAGAATGCAAAAATAACGCATGCTGGATAGTATGGAATGAACTGCTTTGTGGCCTCACTTTGTGCGCTGCGTTGCTCCCAACAGAAAGGCTGATCCTGATGGGTAAAGGCATTAAGAGTGCTGAAGTCATGGTACAGGACTTGCGTAAGGATTTGCATTTTTTCCCTACATTACAAAATATAGTTGAGCAGATGGATGCAGCCAGCTGTACATAGAGCTTTAGGGAGTGCTGGGGAAAAAAGAGAGAGGTTTTTGTTAAGATAAATGTAATAATCTCTGTGATAATTAGTTTAATTTAGATCCTTGCCTCTGACTCATTTTTTACTAACCTTGTATGAAGCCTTTCTTCCCTTACTGATGAGTCTGTGAGGTTTTTCTGTGCTTGCGGATTGCTCACTGATCACTGGTATTTTTCATTAAGCAGTTGCTTTATTACATTGTTATTTAGAGGAGAGTAATTTCTGTTTTCTAATTAATTTAATTCCAGTCACATTTTGTAAGTAGCTACAATGAGCCCATTCAAGGGGGTTTAGGTCATATTGACATTGTTTACCAGATGTGCCGGTTTGTTTTAAAACACGGTTAACTCTGTGATGACAAGAGCCTCTTCCATGGCTCTACCTTCTGTCTTCTACAGTCTGCACCTCCAAAAGTCCCCAAGTTTCGGAGATGCATTTCAAGTCATAGATGTCTTTGTGGATTAAATCCCAGAGCTGCGTTACGAACAGTGTTGATATCAACTCTTACTGCTCTGTTATCGGATTTGAGGAGCAGCAGCAAAGCCTTGTGGCTTCTCTTAGCCAGGGGTGGACGTATTGTAATTGTGACCACCAGAACACTAGGGAACACCGAAGAGAAGCAGACTGGGTGTCAGGTCTACGAGTGGTACCTCCTAAAAGCTTTCAGGAGAGAACGGGGAGGATGGGCACAGCCAGACATTGTGAGGCATGAGCAGTGCCTGGACAGTGATGGGACGTGGTTAATGTAGTAGAAAGACAAATGTAAATCATATTTGATGCAGTCCTGACTTCAGAGGTGTGGGCACTTGTTTCTCCCATAGACTTTTTGGAAAAGCCTGGTGTATTTTTTGCTAGTGGCACACCCAGGAATTAAAACCTATGCAGGCTTTGTGCTCCTTGCTGTTAAATACGGCATCCCTTCCATCATCTAAGCATGGAAGCTAGACATTATGCCTGTCATTGGCTCATTTGGCCTGCTGTGTCTAGAGCTGGGGTTTTGGAATCGATCCCTAATTAGGTGAATAAATAACTTAGACACAGGAAAACGCACAGACAGGTTATTCCCCTGACTGGAAGCTTGTCCCATGAAAATCTGGCAGCGTTTGTGAACATGTTCTGCAGTCACATATTTTGGTAAAAAATCAATTACTGCTTGTTCTGCGGTGACACTCCGAGATTCATCGGCCTCCGAAGGACCCTCTGCACAATGGCCTTGTGTGCATTTTCTGTCATTTTTCAACCGTTTCCCATCTCTTTGGGGTTGGGACAGCTGAAATTAATGACAAACTTCGAAGGAAAGGTTTGCTCAGTAGTTCGTACTTAGTAAATCTTAACATTTAATGGCTGTGATGCAACACACTAAATCTTGGTACAATTTGAGCCGACAGCCCAGCTGCATCTCAGCTTTGTTTTTTGCAGTAAATTGCTGTAGTACTTCTTCAGGCTCACATTGGTCGGCCAAGGGTGCATGCATGCATGGAGATCTGTTCTACCTATTGATTTAATAGGAAAGAGCATCTCTTGGAAGGGGAGAGTAAACGTGTGTGCATGCATGTGGAAGGAGGGAGAGGGAGAATTTCTATCTGTGTGCTTATGTCTATGATAAATGATGCCTGTTAAAAATTAGGGCTTTACTTTTTAAGGCCCGTTATGCAAGCACAATCACTGTCAGCAGAAATTAAGCTGCAGCCTTAGCTGTTTAGTTCAGACAGTTTTGATGTTTTGCTGTCCCTCGATCAATCGCTGCCTGGAGGGGTATTTGCTTCTGCCTGGAAATGCACCAGAGTGATGTGCAGAGCACACATATACTCCTCAAAAACTGAAAATGTGCCATTAGGAATACTCAGTTTTTGTTGCTGTCTGGGAGCAGGTAGCGAAGTGAGCTTTGTTTATCATTTTTAATTGTGGAACTTCCCAGTTCAGAACTAGCATTTCCCTAATTACCTTAAAATGAGCTTCTTTCAAGACACATTTGTAATTCGCTCGCGTCACGTATTTTATTCTCCATGCAAAAGTTAGATGAGGGCACGGTTCTCAGCACAGACAAAATGCATGAAGTGGTAAACATAATGCAGCATAAACGCCACATAAATCGCATCCTAAAGACAAAAGCAGATTTCAGACGTCTGAATTGCTGAGCACTTAGTGTGGAGGGTAATCTGCGTTTTGGTTTACGGTTGTTTTTCTGGAGAGCCGCACAGAGCAAAGCAGGGTTTCCCCTCCTGTCCAGCAGCACAGGAGAGGGGGAGGATTTGCAGTGTGCCCAGGGGGCAGCTTGTCCTGCGCTGTAGGCAGGCTGCCCCAACAAGTGTCTGCTTCGCTGGGAACGGAGCCACGCAGAAAGTAGTTGGTAGAAATCCCACTTGAGCTCTCCCTTGGCTCACACTTGTCACAGGCTGCTCCGAAATGCAAAACTGTCCTTGAAAAAACCTTCTCCCTTGCTCTCCCTTTGCAAGGAATGCTACCCTACGTGAGCCTCCCCCTTTTTCCGAGCCCCCCAGCATCCTCCTGGGGTTAGGACTCGCGGTGCTGCTTTCAAGCCCCGAGATTGCAGCTGGCAGATAAAACCTCTGCCTTCAAACATTTATACTCAGGATGGGCAGGAAGGAAGCGTGTTTTCTCCACAGCGTTCACGCTTTTAGGGATAAAAGCTCGCTCCTCTGCATGCTTTTGTTTCACCTCGCCTCGCAGCTCAATGCACATTTCCCTTAAGAAAAATAAAACAAATAAATAAATAATCAATCTATTTCTAGCAAAATACTTTTTAAAAAATCAACCTGTTCCCCCCGCAACGCTGTGATTGGCCCGGCGCAATCGACAAGCGGATCGCGTCAAAAGGAAACATCCTCAGCTTAATTGGGAGCTCGGGCTGCCGGCAGCCGGGGGAGCGCCTGGGACTGTGGGTTCCTCTCCACGCTCCCGGCGGCTGCGGCACAAGTCAGCATCGCTAATGCGGAGCGAGCTCTCCCCCCCGCGCCCCCACCGCCGCACGCTCGCTCCCCCTCTCCCCGGGCTTTGATTCGATATGAACAGACTGGAAACTCCGACGCGAGAGCGAAAGCTGACATAACTCTGCAGATGGCCGCGTTCGGATGAAACACCTAGGCGGGTTGTTTTTGTCTGTCGGTCTGTACGAGGAGGTAACGGTTTGGTGCTAATGTTTCTTTTTCCCTTGTTGCCATTTTTCAGGACTGCCGGTCCCAAAGAAGAGCCCAAAGTCGGTAAGCACTTCTCGCTGCTATGTGTGTCCGTCCGTCTGGGTGGAGGAGGGATGAGTTGGGCTGGTTTTCTTTGTGGGTTTTGATTGTTTTAAGTTGTCGTTCTGCTGCAGCCGTGGTTACCTTGCATGGCTTGTACTGCATGGGGAGATAGGAGGGGAATGCAGTGCAGTTTGCAAATAAAGCCTCAGGTTTGCAGATCCCCTTTCCTGGCTGATGAGCCTCTCTGCTGTTTAACTTACCAAAAAAAAAAAAAGAAAAAAGCTATTGTTTCCTTTCGGAAAGCCAAGAGGCTCCACCTTCTTGCCAGATAGCAGTTTCTGCTGTGTGTTTGTGGGCACCAACCTTTCCCATTAACTCCCTGAGTTTTCCTGGATGCCCTGAGCTGAATTACAGGGAGAATATAGCGGCGTGCACTGTGTCAGGAGAGACAAAGCCCCAGCAGAGCGTGTGTGCAGCTTCGTGTGAATACAGCCTGAGTGCTTGCTCTGCAGGCATTTTCCTACTGAGCAGGGTTGTGCTGCAGGTGTGTTTTTTAAAAAGAAAAAAAAAGGGTGTTTTCTTATCCCTTTCTTATCCCTTCTGATCTTATTTCCATGTAAAGCGTTTAGCTGGGTGACATGTTAGCTAATAGCATGCAAGCTGTGATCTAAAGTGTCATTAAAGCTCCGTGCATGATATTGTGGAAGATATTAATATGCTATTTAAATGCAGAAGAAAGAAATCTTTTATTTTAAAGGACGTGAAATGCTTGAAAGTATCGAATTCTCTGATGACGGGAAAGGAAGGTCTTTTCTCTCCCAGTAGCTTTGGGGAATCAGAGTGCAGGAGAGGTCTTTGCTGTGCTGTAAGATGGTGCCAAACTTGACCCACGCTCCTTGATGGGCACTAAGCCCTGCAGCTGGCACCAAGCAAATAGAAGGACACTCATTTCATGGAATATCCTGAGTTGGAAGGGACCCACAGGGATCAGAGTCCATCCCTAGAGCCGGGTGCTGGCCATAGTGCTGCACCTCGGACGAGAGCTTCGCTAAGGGGCTGAACAGAAGGCTCCTGCTTATAATACGAGGGCTCTATTCTTCCCCAAAGAAAGCCCTGCAATAATTAATGTGATTCTGATGGGTTAGGGCAGCGCTGATTACAGTCACGTGAGGGCAGGCCTATACCGCTGTCAGCTCGCATTAATGCGGGGAGGCAGAACACGGGGTGTGCTCCCTCACAGGGCTCGTGCATGTCAGACCCTGGGCGTTCGCTTCTATGTCATACGCAGGGATTAATTCAGCCTTTGGTAAAACAGAAGCAAGCGTGTGGGGTACGTCCACGTCTGGCACGTTTCTGCTCCCGCCCGCACATTTTCCCTCAGTCAGAGCAGGAATTGTGCTCTCAGTTCCAAGTCTGGCTGCTGCCACTGCACCAGCTGAGCCCTGGATTCTGCCCACGTTTGTTTGGAATCGGAGTAAGCCCTGAGTCCAGGCAGCAGCTGAACCCGTGTAATCCTGCCTGGGGAACAAAGAGGCTGCAGGGCTACACCTGTCTGCAGGCGGTGGTAGATTGCCTCCTCCTGTCTGCTTGGATGAGCTGGTCAGCCCTGGGGAGCAGCCCCTCGTGCTCTTCTCCTCACCTATTGCCTCACTTTAGGCTCCCTCCAGTAAATTCTGCTATAGCCCCAGGTGATGCTGTGGCCTTGGAAGCGCAGGATGCACAAGAAGCAGAACCTCCTGTTCCTGCTGCCTGCACGCCGGATCATTTGCATTGACAATTAGCAGCAGTGATGTGCACCGCTGCATCACCATGCTCCTGCATTGCACATTTTCGTTCCCGTCCTATCCCATCCAATCCCGTCACTGTTCTCCCTGCTGGGATGGGTTTGGCATGAGCTCTCTGTCCTCTGCTCCTCCTGGCTCAGTGCTGAGCCTGCTCTGATTACCCCCATCCTCTATCCTAAAGTCCCAACACACTCCTGACACACCGCTAGCAGCTGTCTCTTTCTCCTCCAAGCACTATTTTTAGCAGCCAGCCCCATTCCTGCATTCCCAGAAGGCTGACTTCAGGCTGTTGGGTATATCCCAGCTTGGAGGAGGTGTCTTTGTTCCTGCCGGAGCTGTAGCAAGATCTGGGAATAGTTTTCTACCTTGAGCTGAGTTTTCCTGGTCTGTGTTTTTCCTCCTGTGCATCTTCCGATGAGCATTGCTGTGTTTCTTAGCTTTTCAGAGGGGTTTTTAATGTTGCTGAAAGAGCCAAATGATTTGTATTCTTTTTAATCTTCAGTGCCAGCTCTTCAGATCTCAAAGTTGCAGCCCAACACGGGACTGGGCACTTCACGTCCTTCCTCCCACCTATGCTGTGCCCAAGGCTGGATCCGCAGCAGCTCCCTGTGCTGCTGCTTTGTGCTCAGTTTCCCATTGATTCTTCTTTAAATGCAAATAGACAGTGTTTTTGTATTGACTGCCTGTGGGTATACTTTTTCAGCGAACAAGTTTCCTTTGTGTAGCAATTTCCCCTGCAATTATCCTGCTATAACATGGATGAAAACAAACTTTTCTGTTCTTTCCTTTTTTTTTTTTTTTCTCTTTTTTGCTGCTTGCATCAAAACACTCCACCAGGGGGCAAAGATTCTCATGCCCAGCTCTGCTTGCTGTCACCACCACTAGCACCAGCTTTCCCAAACAGCACAAACTCCCCAGCACGATCGTCAGAAGGCAGCATCACTGCAGGAGGAGAAACTGCCACGGGTTTTTTCTTGCTTTTCTTTTGGGTCTAAATAAGCACACTGTCAGCATAGCTGAATGGTGACCCAAAATGCAATTCCTATGCACAGCCTTTCCCCGACATGAGGCACGCTGTGTGTTTTGGCTGGATGGGCAGTTCTTGGAGCACTGCTTGATGTCCTGTTTTTGTCAGGAGAAAGTGGCTCACAGCACACACGTGTATGGTGCTTCCCTCTCCATTGAAAAACCTGTTCTTTCACTACGTGAGCAAACCACTGCAGCTCTTCCCTCTTGCAGTTTTATGCCTGGAACTCAGGTGCCACAACCTGTGGTCAGCTATATAGGTATAGAGGATATGGAGGTGGCTGCAGCTGGGGATGTGTTGGGAGGAGGAACCTGCATCTCATACCCTCTATACCTTCCCTGTCTTACATTTTGCAGGATCAGCACTGCAAACTTTCAGCATAAGCAAAGGGAAGCTGATGGCTTAAATTGCATCTCAGACCTGGGGCTTGCATAGAGCACGAGGAGCAGCAGCCTTCCACTTTTTCAGTCCTAGCTCTTACAGAAGAGCAAAGTGAATGTTTTTTTCCAAGCACCTTTATTTCAGTGCACAGTCTGCCTAGCAAATTCGAGGTTGTCATTCTGGTCTTCATTTCTAGCCAGTTTTGGTCAAGAAAAGTATTTTAGCAGGCTATTTATTGCTGTTTAGTCTTATCTGTAGCTCTGGAGAAGAGCACAGACTCTGCAAAGTCAGGCAGAGATGCTCTTGCTGCCTTGGTCAGTTTAGTGCCCCTTCTCTTGTCTTCTTCAGCTCCCAAACTGAGACATTTCAGCCTTTCTGAAGTTATTACTGTTGGGAAAAACAACAGTCTCTCTGAATAAGTTTTCCCATTTCTTGCAAGATGCTTGTGTGTTTGTAATTTCAACCCTTGTTTAATTAGAGGTGGTTTTGCTTGAAATGTGCTGACACTTCCATGTGCAACCTAAATAGAAAACGGGGTTCATGGTTTGTTCAGTATTCAGGCCCTCCATATCATACAGTGAGAGTGCTCTTGCAAGTTCCAACTTTGTTTCTCTTCAAATCAGAATGTTTTCAGAGTGTTCTCAAGATGTCCCCAACAATTGAATAAAGCTTCCCATCTTAATCCCCATACTCCAAGTTCTGTAAACCAGCTATTTCCAGTGAGGTTGACCTGAAGTTTCAGAGGATGCTTTTAGTTATTTTAGTAGCTTGGCCGAACAAAGCAATCCAGATGGCTGGATTGAGAGTTGTAATGTGGATTGGTTGGTTTTGTTTGTTTGTTTTTGGGGCTTTTTTGTGTGTTACTTTTTTTTTTTAAATTACAAAGGAGTGACTATAGCATTTAAAGACTGAAGGGCTGCATGTGAATTAGCTTCTTTTACCACTTAAAAAGCTAAAAATGTTTGAAATTGGTTCAGATATTTGTATTTGAAAGTCTGTGGATGAGTAATCACAGCAGGCGTGCTTTGTTCAAAATTACTTTAAAGGACAAAGGCATTTTCACATTCTAGTCAATCGAGATAACATTTAAAAAAGTGCTAGTGGTGGAGCAGCTATGTGAATGTGAGGCTGCAATGTCAAAACCATTTGTACTGCTGGAGCTTTTTTTTTTTTCCCTTTTTTTTTTGTGTCTCAATGTAAGCCCAAAAATGTGTGCAATTTGAAAACCAGAAAAGATTATTGTTAAGGTTCAGAAAAGGGCACGCTAGTACGGGGACTTTCTTCTCTGTAATCAGTTTGTGTGGAGCAATTGGCCACCTGAGGTTTTATATTGGGAGCAAAGGAGTGGGTCCCCACACCCGTGGGCACTCAGCCCCCCCCATGCTGCCCCACTCTGCTCCCTGTCCCAGCTAGTCTTGCTATGGTAGCATCTCTCAAAGCTGAGATTCCTGTTGCAGTGTTTTCAGTCAGTGGGAGGTTTTATTTTTTTTTGGTTGACCCCTTTTGACCAGGGAATCGTGGGTGTTGTAAGAACAACACACTGGTTCCCTGCTCAGGAGCAGGTGGGAGGTGGGATGCAGCCTTTGAGCCAAGGTCATCTCCATTGAAAAGCCTTTGCTGCATATTGAGTAGCGCACATCATAGAATTGTTGAGGTTGGGAAGGACCACTGAAGTCATCTAGTCCAACCACCAGCCCATCACCTCTGTGCCCACTGAACTGTATGTCTCTCTCCACAATGCAAATGAGATCTGTGCCTCATTTGGGCACACTGCTGCAAATTGAAGAATTATGTACTCTGCTTAGCTAAATATTGAGCAGACAGAGCTCTTGAGATACTGCTTTTCAATGAGCTTTGAATTAGGGGCACGTATTTACTCGTCTCCTAATGTGCTTAATTAAAACAAAGAAATCAAACCGCAGGTAGACATTTTCATGTTTGTGAAGGTCTGCTGTAATCCTCTGGATGCTCTGGGAAGCAGGGACACGAAATTGGCACTGTGTTGTTAACCCACTTGTGATGTGGGGGCTGCAAGGGAAAAGTGTTTTTCGTAGTAAGGACTGTGCCTGCATCTGTTGCAGAGAGGTGCTCAGGTTCTCACAGTGAAATTTGATCGTATTTCTGTTTGCTCAAGTCAGACTTGAATGCGATCTGAGTAGAACGAAGCTGAGTTTTCCTGACTTAGGAGGACATAAGCGCACTGAAACTTGTAGCCTAGAATGAGATTGAGATTTGTTTCACGTGCGAGATGGAGAACTGCATGTTTTTTTTTTTTTATGATAAATGACTTTGTTTTGCATATCTCTTTCTGTCAGTCTATCAAAACGTGTCATCAGGGAATTTAATTGTGCCCAGCACTAACCGGTGGCAGCAAAACTGTGATTTATATATTTACTTAACGTGCACGCAGAAAGCCTGATCAAAGCAGGGAGAAAAATTGATGGAAAACACCCACTCAAAGACCAATAACCGTCTGTTCTCTCTCTCTCTCTCCACTCACTTTCTTCCTTACAGCAACCACTTGAAAGGAAAGACAGCCAAAACAGTTCTCAGCACAGCGTTTCCAGCCACCGCAGCGGGCACACCGCGTCCCCCGCTCACAGCGCGCAGGTGCTGCCGGAGTACCCCGCTGCCGAGCCGCCGGCTGCCGACCAACCCGACGCTTCTGGGCAGAAAAAGCCAGATCCGTTCAAAATCTGGGCCCAGTCCAGGAGCATGTATGAAAGCCGACGTGAGTATGAAACAGGTGTGGTTGCTAAGGCTACGGCTCCGGCAGCTGCGCTCTCTCTTATTTTCTTTGCAAAGAACTGCGTCTTTTAGATCTGTATTGCAAATAGAAGGCTGCAGGTTGTTAATCTGTCCGCCGGCGATGCTTGCCTGATAGAGGGGCATTTTCCTTTCTGGTGAGGAATGAACTTAGATCATCTCCAGAAAGGGGTGCTTAGACCAAAGCTTAATACCAGGAATCTCATTAAAACGAAAGACTCCACTTCCCCCCCTTCCCCCCCTCCCCCGCCTTTTATTTATTTATTTATTTTTTGCTTATAAATTAAACTGACAAAAAAATTTAGACTTCATCATCTACATCCTAAATTCTTTTTTGAGGTTAAGACTCGTTGTCTGTTAGGCACAGGAATTTCAGTAAGGAAGTGTTTTGTTCGCTGAAATTCGTATCAGATGCTTTCCAGTCTCAGCCTAGGGAGGAGAATATCCAGCTAAGCCATTTTACTTTGACCAAAGCAGACCCCGTTAACAATACAGATATCAAATGCATATTGTAAATGGCTCTTATGGCAATTAATAATCTGCATACTTGGCTAATAGTTCAGAAGGACTTCAACTTTGCTCCAAGGCTGTAAATATGGTTTCAATCAGTTTCTTCTCTGCAAAACAAATAAGCATTCTGGCTTTGCTTTAATTGCACTGCTGAAGATGATCAAATCTGCAACAACTTCTTAAAGAAAGAGTTAAAGAGTTTTAGGTTCATTTCCAAGGACAATAGTTTCTGTAGTTACTGAAAAGGGAGATTCAGAGTCTTGGTACTGTACTTGTACTTTGATTCCGCTAACTGGAAATTGGTAGAAATGATCTGAAATGAACACTACCCCAGAATGAAAAATGGTACGACTGTTTTTTTCTGACCAAATGAATCACTTCTAGATCTTATGTCCTGGAAAAATTAAACGATGAGTCACAGTTTCTTGGCTGAAGATGCATCTCTTCAGAATGAATATCTCAGCCATGCAGTTTGTAGGTGTCTTTGCCTCTTTGCTTTGCTTCCTTTCCCTCTCCAGGGGTTAGGTGTGCTCCTGACTACAAAAGCTTTCGGGCTGGTTGTGCTGGTCTACAGAGAAGTGCTGGGACTGAACTCACATGCGTGTCTCATTGAAATGGGGAAATGGGCAGAAAGAAGAGGAGATAGGGGTCTCAGCCCCACAGAGCTGTGGGAAGAGACCCTCCTAGCCCTGCCTGGATGGCCAGGGCTGTCTCATGGCACCAGCATCACCCTTGCTCAGCTCGCATTCCCATAGGCACTCTGCAGGCATTGCCTCTGAACCCCTGCAGCTACTTTGCTAATTTCTAATTAACAGTTTAACTCATACTAATTAGTCATTAGTATCAGCTTAGCAGCATTAACTCCTGCCTGTCTTTCCCGATAAAATCCTGAGGCTGAAGCAGAGAAATCCTAAAAGGCACATTCAGGCTGTCACCTTCAGTGTCCTCCTCCAACACCACGTGCTGAATCTCTTTTTCTCAATGGCTGCCAGTATCTCGTAGAGGTTTTGTCCTTATTTGTGAGCAGAGCCCTTCCAGAGTCTGTTCCTCATCTCTTGACCTGCTGGTTTTTCACACTCTTCTCTCCCTTTGCCACAGTCCCTTCTGCTCCAGCCTTTTGCTGTGCTGGATCTGCTCTGCCCCTCAGCTTCCCTCCTGCTTTCCATGGCCGGTGACTCCATGTAGTGAGGTCAGTCCTCTTCTTTTGCTTCAGTCCGTGTCTCCTGCCTCTCTACCAAATGAGACCCAGCTGTATGGACATCAGTGCTTTTCCACCACCATTTTGAGAATGTCAAAAGTGTAATGATTTCATATCTCCTTGCACATGCCACTAGAAGTGTCCAAGAGCTTATGAGTTGCAGCCTCTAAGCTGAAGTGAAACCTGTTCCCTGGAGATTAACCTATGCTTTTACCGTGCGTTGATGCTTACTGCACCCAATGGGGGTCAGCTCTTTCTGCTGCCCCCAGCAAGCCCTTAGCTTTCATCTTACTCCTCAGTCTCATGAATGACCTGAGCTCCTCAGCCTGAGGAGCTCGAGGTGAACCACCCACCATGTTTCCTTCCCTGAACCTGATCTGCGTGAAAAGTGGACAAATACTGGCTGCTCTGCAAAGAAAGTAAATTAGCCCATGGAGACTCGCTTCCCAGCAGCTGTTCATAGGGACCATCAGCTGTGGGATGGGAGAAACCATTCCCTGGGACTCCAACTTCAGTCACCTCCACCTGTGTGGTTCTTTGTGTTTTCACCCAGTTGCAGTTCAGTTCAAACCCAGTTCCTCCTTTGACTCCTTGTGGGGCAGTCATAGTTTCTCTGCTTGAGGACTCATTCCTGTTGGCTTTGGGGCTGGGGTTAGCATCTCTTCTCCCTTAACATCTGTTGCTTTGGGTGCTAGGTATGATGAAGACATGAGCAACACTAAATGAGCATCTGTTGCATAGCAGGGGGATGCCACCCTTGTGCCAGTGCTGAGATTGGCTGATACATTCTTTATCTGGGGCTTTGGGTGAGTCCGGGGAGCCCCAGGTTGGCTCTCCTTGCTGACCAGTGTAGGGCTTGCTGCCTTTAAGAATCATAAAATGGTCTTTCAAGAGGCAGTGTTTTGAATCCCCAACAAGTGTACTGAGAAACAGAAACAATCCTGTGTTGAAATACGTGGTGAAGTTAAAGAAGAGAGAATCTCAGGGCATTAGATCATCATCAGTGTTTTACTTAAGTCCCATTTGTGAAACTGTTTGAGTCTAAAGAGAACAGAGAAAGTGCGGTTTTTCAAGTGCAGTTGACATAAAAAGGTGAATCCATTAACCACAGCTCTGCCAGAATTTTTTTTTCCATCTAAAAATAATGATATAAAGAGGCTTAATTCAGGATGTGAATACATTGTCTCCAGGATATTTCTAAAAAGTCTTGAATCTCTTATGACCACCTACTGCCTTTTTGACTGGGTGTGCATCCCACTGTTAATAATGTTAATGGTGTGGACGTGGGAAGCACACAGGCACCCATTTAATTTTTCAGGATTGGTAAAGTGCATTCTTCATTTCTCTGACTGTTTCTTGGATCACTGTTTGATAGAAGAGGACTGTATTTGACTTATCTGGCTTGTCTCACTGAAGCTGTTGGTAGATGAGAATTTGGTTCAGAAGTGCTCAATAACCCATAATTTTGTAAAAACATGTGTTTCAATTTTTCCGATGCATTTCAATATCAGGAAGCATTCTGATTCTGTGGAGGAGAGCTACAGACATGCCTAGGGGAAGAAAAAAAAGCATGAAGGAGGAAGAAAAACAGAAAAATTAAGCTAGAATTAATAATGTGAAGCTAAGTGATGGCTCCATAACTGTGTCTGGGCTCTGTCTGAACGGCAGCAAAATTGAACTGCAACCTTAAGGTCCTTCACATGCTGCTCCCCTAAGTGGGGGGATCAGCCCTCCAAAGTGCTCAGGGCTCAGGCTGCTGTCCAACAGAGCTTAATTTTAACTGTAAATCGAAAGGGACTTGAATGCTTTAAGGCTAAGACCAAGCTCAAATGCTCTGCTGCAGCATGGCACTGAGTTGCAATGCTTGCTGGATTAAGGCTTTCAAGAATAGCCAGCTTTGTGGTGAGTGAATTTGAAAACAGATCTTTCGGTGGTGGGAACGAATGCACTCTTTGCTGGTGCTAAGTTTCAGCTGCCTGAGCTCCTCTTGATGGGTAACTCGCTGCTGCCCATGGGAGCTGTGCACATGAATCAGAGAGAAGGATGAGCCCTTAAGGCTTAAAACGTGGAGCAGTTCCAAGACCCAGGGATGATATGCATGAGGAGCACTCAGTGAGACAAACAGTAATTGAATAGTTTACAAGAGAGCTGCAATTCTGAAATCTTGTACTGTTTTATTGAAAATATATTTTTATTATATGCTTTTTATTTTTCAACGTATTATTAAACTTCCTCAAAGATTAACACAATCTGTTGTCAAATTTTTCTCATGTGGCCTGATTGCTTTGCAAAATACCATATCCTACATATGGCCATCTGTCAAAACAGCAGTGACAAAATGAATTAATCTGAATTGCAGATGTGTTAATGAATCCCTTTGAAGGGCTTAAGCATTTAATTAAAGGCAAAGCAGAACACTATGGATAATTGTTAAAGCTTTGAAAATATTCTAATTTATCTTTAATATTAGAATTTTATTTTTGGGCACGTGATTTATTTGGTAGGATTTTCTCTCCCCAGATCTAATTAAAATAATACAAACAAGGCATGACCCCAGTGTGTAGCACTCACTCACTAGCAATTACATAGAATTAAAAAATATTTGCACAATGGTACCAAACATTTCTAACTTATAAATATAGAGAAGAGAAATGCTCGCAGGAAATTGCAGCCACCTTCTGGTCAGACTGAACTAAAGGCACTAGTGAAGGGCCCTTGCTCCTTCATTGAATGAATGGGAGACAGCACTTAGAGCCGTGCACTTGAGCACAGAGGTGTGGAGGATGTCTGGTTAGGAGGGGCCTTATTTTTCATGCGGGAGTGTACTTTAGAAAGTGGGACTCTCCTGCGAATGAGTTATCTCATGGGATTTATAACAAAATCACAGGTATTTTCATCAGTGAAACTCTTCAGCAGCTCCAGTGAGACTATCCATTTATGATTTCAAGTGCGTCCTTATATACTTTACTGAGTCTGGGCCTTAAAGCTCTTTCGTGCTGCCAAGATGTGAATCACTGGAAGTGTTGCTGCCTCAAATGAGCTAGTGACTAAAGCAAGCTCATACTGATATTTCTGAATCCATCCTTCTTTGTAGCTGATATCAAACAGAATGTTTTTATATGTAACGTGATAGCTTCTAAACTTTATATAGGAGAATTTTAATTAAAGTCAACGCTAATTAATCTCTGGTTTTGTTGTTCATCACCACGCATTTAGAATTTCTTTTAACATTAGGGAAGAGATTTCTACTTGGAAAGCTTGCTGTGTCGTGATGTTGATTTTTGTTTGGTAGAAAAGTATTTTTTAAGGACAAAACGATGAGTCTCAAATATGCCTGCATGCATATGCATAAATGTATAAATTCCTCTGTGTGTGTATAATGTATCCACATGTACACAGACATGTGCGAGTTGATGTAAAGGTTGGTATGTAATTATCCATAGATCTATAACCATAGCAATTATGTGCATGCAAACCTAACATGATCCATATAGTCAAAATTAATTAAATGAACTAACAAGAAAGCAGATACATGAAGCTTTGCAAAACTGTAAAAATTAATATTACAGCTATGTCACCTTCGCCTGCAACTGGACTGAGCAAGGGTGAGAGAGAGAGAGAAATCAATTCCACGAGTTTTGGAGAATGTAAGACTGTGCCGGGAATGTATCTGTGTCCCGTGGTGTTTTGTTGTGATGTCACTGCTGCTGTGTGGTGGGGGCTCTTCATCACCAGGGCAGTGTGGAAGGTTGGCCACAGAGGTGCAAGGCACTTGCCTGGCTGCATATTGACTGGTGGTGGTGGGCACATCACCTTCCTGATTCCATCATGAACCTGCCCTCAGGGCCGCAGCACTCACATCTTCCATCCCTTCTTCTGGCCCTAACACAGCACTTCTTACCACATTTGCTAGGCTCTCCAAGCAGTCTGGTTTAGGACAGGAGGAGCAGATGGGCAGGTTTTACCCCTTTGAGCTGTGTATATGAATTTATCATGTCAAAGTGCAGCGTTGTTACAAATTACTCCTGGAGACCTCTTTTTCATTCATTTTAAGCCTAAAAGTTCATCACCACCATGAAATTTTCCCTTTAAGTAGAGAAGGCGAGGCACTGGCACAGGTTGCCCAGAAAGGTGGTGGATGCCCCGTCCTTCGAGTCACCCAAGATCAGGATGGATGGACTCTGAGCACCTGCTGGAGCTGTAGGTGTCCCTGTGCATTGCAGAAGAGTTGGACCAGGTGGCTCTTAGTGGTCCCTTTCAATTAAAATGACTATGTGATTCTGTGATGAAGTGCTGCTGAATAGTGGAGAAGCTGATGTGATTCTTCAGCATGGCCCCGCTCAGCCGTGTGGCGGCACAGAGGTGGATGAGGTTTTCACAGTGCAGAGCTGGAGCAAAAAGTGGTAAAAAGAGTTCTGTTGGGTTTGTACTCACGCTGTGTGTTGTCTGCGTGTTTGCTGTATCTGTGTTTCACTTTCCTGTGATCCTTCCAGCAGCCTGTGAATGAACTTGCTGCTTTGGGTGTAAACGTGTGTTTTGTTGGCCCCGCTGCCGAACCGTGGCGTGCCACTGTTCCCCACAGCCACTAATTGGCTCATGGTGCCAAACTGGGAGCATATGGCACCATTCAGCAGGGCTGGAGACATGACAAATGGGAAGGTGTTGAGAGAGGCCGAGAAAACAGGCCCACACTGCAGCTCCCTGCAGAAGCCATTTTGCCTCTGACAGGTCCAACCTGCACTATTAATTGGTTGGGACCAGCCTTTGCCAAAAAAAAGCCTGCAAAGTGCTGGAGAGGCACTTCCCAGTGTGTCTGCTCTTCACGCTCCTACTCACTGAAGGTAGTGACAAACAGCAGTTAATTCATTGTCTGGGTTCTGTGATGGGGCTGTCCTGGCAATGGCAAGCTGCCTTCAGCCATGCTGTTGGACAGCAAAGGCTTCCAGCGAGCTCCTCACCTGGTTATTCTGTAGGTATAGCTGGGCAGAAATTAGCCTCTGGTTCAGCAAGGGAATGTGCAGAGGCCTCAAGCTTCTTGGTTTACAGCAGCAAATGCATAAAATGTGAAAACATTTTTTGTAACGCCAGTGGCTATGAACCAGTGTTGAAAGAAAATGTCAAACCAGACACGTGCCTGAGCACTCACCTGTTCTTGCTGTTTGCAGTATTTCCAGGTCTTGAGTTCCTATTTTTTAAACCCACTGATGAATCATTGAAGAGAGAGCATCAGAACCAACCAAAAGCCTTAACACTGAGAAGCACCAAAAGACCAAACCAACAGACAATAGTGGTGTCTGCTCATATTTGCAGATAGATACAGAAGTCTAGATAGTGTTTTCTTGAATGTGTCACATCCACTATCTGAGTTGCACTTTCTGAAGTTATGTTCCTGGCTTGATATACTTTGGTTTCTTTACTAAAGATATAGGCAGCGGACTTGGAATTGCTTTTCTGATCATTAACTATAAATTCTGGGAGGGGATCGTTACAAAATTAGTGAACGTTATAGATACCCACTGATAAATATTAAATGAACCTGAAGTTGTCTTCTGATATGATTTAATGCTGGCAATTAATTTTGCATTTTAAAAAAGGGATGAAAGCAGCCATGAATAAGTTAATATAAAACATTTCTGTTCAACTGCACTTCAAGGTTAGTGCTTCGCTGTATGTAATATTCATTGTAAAAACCTTGCTGGTGTTCCATACTAATGAGTAGGTAAGGCTGATCTTTTTTCATGTTTCCAGCTGGTTTTGTCTCTTCAGTGGTTTTATAAAACCCATACATGAGCAAGTGGAAGTCTGGAGAGCTGCACTGTTTTCAGACTAACCCTTCTGGTTTACACCAGTCGGGGATCTGTCCCATCATTATTTAAAGCAGTGTCAGCAGACAGATAGCAAACTATGCTTGTGAAAGTTAATTAAACAGTAGAAGTCATAACAAGTGGCTCTTTTGTCTCCAGTGAAAGAGGAGGGAGCTGTATTGTTTCTGTCGGCATGATTCTGTGTTGTACACACACATGTATTGATGGTTTGGAAGAGGCTCTCACACTGGGTAATAGTGCTAATAGCAGTGGAAGGAAAAAGTACGGTGATAAAATCACAATTAGACAACTAGAAAGTAGAAACCATGGGATAGTTTTTCATAGTGATTTGAGTAATAATCCTTTAGTATACTACTCAAACCTATAAATGTTCTTAATTATGTCTAAAAGTTAAAGAACACCTCATTTAATGATTAGAATTGTGCAACGGATCCTTCTGCACGTATATCAGAGTAGTCCTGATATGGGTATATAGTTCTGATTAAAACTAACAGCTTTCTTCCTTTCCTTCAGTTCCAGATTACCAAGAGCAGGATATCTTTCTATGGAGAAAGGAAACCGGTTTTGGATTTAGGATTCTGGGTGGAAATGAGCCTGGAGAACCTGTGAGTACATCTCTGAGTGGGCTTGTTTTAACTCCCCATGTCTTCCAGAAGCACAGCAATAACACATACAAATGTGCAGAGCTGTGTTGTGGCATCCTTGTTAAAATAAGCTATGATTACTAAATCTCACAACTCCTCCCCACTGTCCTCCCACAAAAAACAAACTCCAGTCTTCATATCTGAAATGAGTTTGACTTGCTTTGCTGTTCCTATTTTTTTTAGTAGACCAGTGTCTCTGAAATGGATTGGACATTGAGGAAAAGATGTCATGGGCAGGTTTACAAGTAGGTTTCATTAATCCCTCTCATACCAGAGCAACTCAGAGCAAAACTGGTGGACGGGCCAGTGGTACTGAACTTGTAAAACCCTGGAGGCACCTGGAACGATAACTCAATCTCAGCTCCCTGACAGGACTCTCAGTGCTTTTAACCTCTTGTCACTGTCTGGTTGAACACATTTCCCAAGGCTGTCTGTCAGTAGAGTGGCTGGACTGCCTCAAGCAAAGAGATGTCAGCATCCTGATTACAGTTCTCACTGTGTGGCCAGATGAACATGGGGCTGTTTTCCACAGGAACAACTCTACTGACCAGTTGTCAACAATTTCTGGTCCCCACTAAATTATTGTACCTCTTACTTCCAGCTGGCTACTGAGCGTTTATGGTTCTCATTTAACATTCTTCTTTCCTTTCCTTCTTCCTATTTGTGCCAACTTGTCAGATCTACATCGGTCACATTGTACCGCTGGGTGCTGCTGACGCCGACGGCCGCCTGAGGTCGGGCGATGAGCTGATCTGCGTGGATGGGACACCTGTGGTTGGGAAATCACACCAGCTTGTTGTCCAGCTTATGCAACAGGCGGCCAAGCAAGGCCACGTCAATCTGACCGTCAGGCGCAAAGTAGTTTACACAGGTAGGCTGCGGTGCCCATCAGCGCGATGGATTTTCTAGGCAGACTCCATCTGTTCAGTGAAGGGTTTAAGGAACAAAAGCTCTTCCTTGTAATGCTGGGAGAGCTCAGGGAATGTGGTGTTACTCTTGTGGCTGGTTTTAGCCTTTTGTCTTTTTTGCTCTTAATCCAATAGGCATCACATGTTTTGTTCTTAGTCGTGACCGTCTCTGTTTCACTTGTGTTTTGTAGTCTTTGTGTTCAGTCTCAACAGACCCTTTATGTTATATACATTATAAACATAGTCTTCAAATTCAGGCATCTGCAGAAAAATAGGTAGCGATGTACTTCAGGCTTGAAGAATATCAATACAGCAGGTAGAAAATGAGACCCACAGTGGAGGCCAGGACTGGAGCAGTACTTCTAAAACATGTCTTTATTCATTTCCAGGGCTGAGTGCTTTACACACAATATTAAATAAATGTTCACTTCTTATTTCTCTCTGTCTTCCCGTTGTGGGTTAAATGCTGAGTTATATCTCTGCTCTAATAGCCTACATCAGCAGAGTACCTGTGATTCCTGACAAAGGGGGAAGTTGTAGGGAATGGGGCTTGAAAGGAAGAGAGGGGCAGCTGAATTTTGGTATTGTCCTTGTGCATGGATTTTATACCTAGTTTTACAGCCTCCAGGCTGGAAATTATAAAAGATTTAGATGCATGAAAGATTCTGATATAAGCCCTTGCTATTTCATTCAGGGGGTTGTGCAGAGCTATTTCTGTATCATTTCAAATCTGGACACTTACTCTAGGATAAATTATTCAGTATCCCTTTTTTCACCTTATATTTGCCGTCTTTCAAATTCCAACATAACTTTGCAGAGGAAACTCTTTCTGAATGTTAAGCCCTTACGGCTCCTCTCATCTACATGCCACTGGAAAAAGTGTTCACAGAAATGGGTACTCCATGGCCTGAGAGCCGTATAGGAGAATGTTTATGCACTCTTAATAAATGTATTAATATGTAGAAAATAGTATGTAGAATATTATGTGTTTAGTGCATACTTCAAGTATGTAAATGCTATCATGTAGTCTCAGGAATACTTTCAAGTTTGTTTTCCTTTGGATCATGGGTTTACAGTTTAGATTCTGTTTGGCATCCATTTTCTTGTTGCTGTTGCTTTTAAGATTTTCAGCTTAGATTTGATTTACCAGACAAATTGGAGAAGCAACAAGCAACCTGGTTAACATAGTCAGCCGTGCCATAGGGACCAGTGCAATATGCTGCTCTCAGGTGCAGAATTGGACTGTGGAGATCTGGATGGGTAATCAGAAGTGGAAATTGCTACAGGCTGCTGTGCTTACCTGGGATTGGCTCAGGTAAAGAACAACATTGTGCTGGAATGTAGGCAGTGGGGAACTCTCCTGCTTCCCCAGCAGATGATGTCTCAGCTGCAACATGGTCCGGCACTTCAAGAAAGATATGTTTGAGTTGGAGAGGACCCAACTGGAGCGAGTCCAGAAGACCAGGGAGAATAAGGAGAGCTTTTGAAAGCATGGTCTGCAAGGAAATATTGAACGAACTGGGATTGTTTAGCCTAAAGCAGAGAAGGGGGGGGAGGTGTTAAACTCCCTGAGACTATAAGAGGCTGCAGCAAAGTGGGAGAGAATAATATGTTCTCCATATGCCTGCAAGATAAAACTAGAAATAATAGCCTTATGTTGCAGCAGGGAAGATTTAAGTTAGATATTACAACCAATAGATTGCCTGGGGAGATATTTAACAGCAGATTAGACAAACATCTGTCAGGACTGACAGTAAGTATAGCTGGCCCAGGCTTGAGCAAAGTGTGGACTAAGAGATTTTTTGAGATTTCTTCAAGCCTTGAGGTAGCTGATTAGATTTTAAACTAATACCACCTCCAACTTCACTTGCTGTTAAATACCTGTTTAATATTAATGTTAATAATGTTTAAAGGTTCCCCCCAGCTGTGCCAGATTGTACAGATGAAAATTGCTAGTACTTCCATCCAGAAAAGCTTAGTTCACAAATCATTTTGGTTTAATGTTGATAGTTATTTTTAATCATGATCGTGTTAATTAAAAACAGTCAGTGCTACCCAACTGATAACATTGAGCTAAAAAAAATACACAAGTGTTGCGTGATGGGTGTTTGCTCTGACTCTCTATCCCTATCTCTATCTTGTGGAACACAAGTCTTATGGGGAGCAGCTGAGGGAACTGAGATGGTTCAGTCAGGAGAAGAGGAGGCTTAGGGGAGACCTTATTAGTCTCTATAACTATGTGAAAGGAGATTATGGCGAGGTGAGGGGTCAACATCTTCTCTTGGGTAACAGTGATGGGATGAGAGGGAATGGCCTCATGTTGTGCCAGGAGAGGTTCAGGTTGGATGTTAGGAAAAATTCCTTCTCAGAAAGAGTTGTAATGCACTGGAACAAAGCTGCCCAGGAAGGGAGTGGAGTCACCATCCCTGCAGGTGTTCAAGTAAAGGGTAGATGTGACACTGAGGAACATGATCTAGAATGATCAGGCCTGTGTTAACAGTTGTGGTTGATAGTTGTGGTTGTGGCTGATAGATTAAAGCAGGTACTGTCTTCTTTTAATTCTTCCTGTCAGCGCACAGCACTGAACAGCACAGCTTGCTCAGACGTACTTCTTTTTCCTTCCCCAGTCCCCAAGGCAGAGAACGAGGTCCCATCCCCAGCCTCTTCCCACCACAGCAGCAACCAGCCAGCCTCGCTGACAGAGGAGAAGCGAACACCACAGGGCAGCCAGAACTCCCTCAACACGGTCAGCTCAGGCAGCGGCAGCACCAGTGGCATCGGCAGTGGCGGCGGAGGTGGCAGCGGCGTGGTCAGCACCGTCGTGCAGCCGTACGATGTGGAAATCCGCCGCGGTGAGAACGAGGGCTTCGGCTTCGTCATCGTGTCGTCGGTGAGCAGACCCGAGGCGGGGACGACGTTCGGTAAGTCTTGGGGTTTGGCACTGCACCTCGAGTGAGACGCAGGTTGTAGAGCTGAAGCTCGAGGAGGCAAGTGGGGATGTTTTAATTAAAAGTCATGAGTAATTTGCGTAGTTAATAGTTTAATTAGAGGCTGAGACTTAGTAGGTGTTTGCCTCCTGGGTTTTGTTCAGCACTAAGTCATGAAAAGCAGAATGAGAAATGCCACCCTTGGCCATCCCCCTGTGAGCTGGACCCCTTCCTGGGGTTTGCTTTCAGAAGAGCAGCCAGGGACCCCCCTCAAAGGCACTGTTTTCTAATGCAGAAACAGAGCAAGCAGAAGGAAATACGTCCTCTGATGGCTGAATCGAGCCATCACTAAAAGCAGTAATGCCTCAACTGATTAACTTCTTTCTGGCAATCAGGGATTATTCTGATCCTCATTACAGAGTGAGCATGCTGATAGCTGGAAAGTTTTAATTAATAGTCCTTGCTAGTGTGACATAAACTTGAGGGGTTTTTTTATTTTAAGAAAAAGAAAAAAAAACAGGATTTTTTTTTACCCATTCCACCTTGTCTCCTCCTTGCAAACCCATTTCATCAACATTCTGGAGACAGAATGTTCTTCCAGCTTCACACATGGTATTCTGCCCTTACACTAGTCAGACAGGTACTAGTGAGGTTTAACTAGGCCAAGTGCGAGGTGTTGCCCTTGAGTCGAGGCAATTCCCGATAGGAGTGCAGACTGGGAGAAGAACTCATTGAGAGCAGCCCTGCAGAGATGGACTTTGATGGCGTCTTCATGGATGAGCCAGCAGTGTGCTCTTGCAGCTCAGAAGGCCAACAGTATCCTGGGCTGCATCAATAGAGGGGTGGCAGAGGGTGAGGAAGGTGGTTGTCCCCCTCTGCTCTGCCCTCGTGAGGCCCCATCTGGAGCACTGTGTCCAGACCTTGGGCCCCCAGCACAGGAGGGATGTGGGGCTGTTGGAGTGGGTCCAGAGGAAGGCCACAAAGGTGATCAAAGGGATGGAGTATCTCTATTCTGAAGACAAGTTGAGGGGACTGGGCTCATTTAGCTTTGAGAAGGCTCCAGGGGGATATTACTGTGGCCTTGCAGTTCTTGAAGTAAGCTTAAGAGCAGGAAAGGGACTTTTTCTTTTTACACAGTCTGCTAGTGGTAGGACAGGGAGGAATGGCTTTAAACTAAAAGAGGGAAAATTTAGGTTCGATATTAGGAAGAAATTATTTATTCAGAGGGAGATGGGGCTCTGACTCAGCTGCCCAGAGCTGTGGGTACCCCATCACCAGAGGTGCTCAAGGCCAGGTTGGATGGGGCCCTGGGCAGCCTGAGCTGGTGGGTGGCAATCAGCCCATGGCAGAGATTGGAACCTGATGATCTAAAAGGTCCTTTCTAACCTAAGCCATTCTGTGATTTTGTGCCACGATCTTATGCTTGTCACCAGGTGTTGTTGCAGGAGAGGTGTGATTCTGTTTTCTGAGCAAATGGGTTCTATATTGCAAAGCACATATAAGCTGGCTTTGCAGGCAGGCACAGGACTGCCTCCTTTAGGGCAGAAATGTCACTGCAAGGAGGAAACCAGTCTGAAATTCTCCTTACTTCCCTTCCAGTGGTCTCCAAGAGGCAGCATCCACTTTGACTTTATAGGGGAAAAAGGCTGTTCTTTCCCTCTTAGTCTGTGATGTTTGATGTGGGTGGAAGGAAAGGAAGAACAGAACAAGTGCTCTGGCCATATTCCCACTGCCTCTCAGAGCAGGGCAGTGTTTTGTAGACAAAATATATTGCAGTCTCCCTCTGCAGCTTGAATGTTCCTGGGGCATATAGGTTCTGGGCAGTCAGAGCAGCAGAGGTCACCAGGATGAAATCTCTAGTGTAGACCTGGTGTAGCAAGCTCTGTCAGTTCTCAGGTGCTAGGCTGCCTTTATGCTGTCCTCATTGCTGGAAACTGCTCTTCCAGAGTAGATATTTTGGTGCCTGAGCACAACAGTGCAATGCTATATTGATTAAACTGAACTCAGTCTAAACCAGAAAGAGAGCTTTTATCTTCTGAAAGCATTTGCAAACATGCAGTAGCAACTCTTACTGTATGAAAAATATGCTCTATTTTCTACAGAGAAACCTTAATGTGAGTCTGTAAAGAGTTGTGTTTGCTTTAGCCCAAGATACTCTCTAACTGGAAGTTTTCTGTGCAGGGACTCCTCATGGAGATCTGTTGATCTGTGACTGTTTTTCCTTTAATTTTTTCAAGCGTATTCAGCTTTTTCCCAGTACTCTGCATGAGATGTGTTCCCTCTCCTGTGTGGTGCTTGCTTTGTACTTGCTTTGTAGTTTTTCCTTTTGTGAGTAGTATGTAGAGATGGGCCAAACTGGTTCTAAAACTCACCCTGGTCACTTTGGTGTGGGCTGGGCCATCAGTGTCCAAGGGGGTTGGGTTGAGTAGGAATTCATTCCTTACTTCAGGAGCTCATTTTGGGTGTCTTTAACAGAGCCTTTAAACTGAATGGGGTTTTATATTACAAAAAAGGGAAACTTTATAACATCACAGTAAAAAAAGAACGTTCCCCAACCATTTGCAACTAACAGAAGTGCTTCTCGGTAGTTTTCATCACATCTTTTCAACCTCATTCTCTCACTTCGTGTTCCTTCTTCATGGTATTTCTGGTATTTCACGCATGCAGCAGTGTTTATCCCTAAAACTACTAATCAAAGTAGTTACATCACAGATGGGAAAGTGCATCTTGAGGGTGAATGTATCGTGTTTGGTATCTGTATTTACCTTCCATTTTTCCCCTGCTTTTCTGGGTCTAGTTGATCTCATTTGCTAATGTTTCTTAACCAGAAATATAATTCTAAAAAAGTGAAGGATGAAAATCTCCCATCATCTTGTGAGTGAGTCCATGATGTGAAAAAAAATATCACCTCTTTTAGATGTATGTACATGTGAAGCATTGGATAACCACTCTGCATACCTCAATGTTTTTCACCATGCTCTTCATACCCGAGGGTATTTATGCCCATAAAAGGATGCCAGATGGAAGCCTAATGGGTTTTTCTGAGTTATGTTTTGTATCTCCTGTGTCCCAAATCTGCATTTTGAGGAAGACTATGTTTCTGGGGCCAAGCAGTTGCATGGAAGAGGAGGGAAGTTTTGTTTTCAAAACACATTCATCCCAAAATGCTCTTGCTCTGTGTGTCAGACATCTCCGTGACTGTGTGTGTGGTTTTAGAGGTATTCACATCAGAATGCCCTTACTCCCATCCCTATACTGTCTTGGATGGTAAAAGAGGAAGAGTTAACAGGGGCTGTGGGGGATGCCTGCACCAAATGGGTTACTTTTGTTGGTCTTGGCCCATCTGTAGTGATCCTGTACCTTCCCTGGTAGTACCTTTGTTTGCAATGGAAGAAAACTGTTTCGTGTTGCTTCCCCATCCAGTGCTGATAGATTGAGGCTTCGTGGTGGAAAGGGAGCCACACTCCCTCCCAGGGCTAGAGGGATTTAATCTTTCTAAATGGAGAAAGAACAAAACATTGGCAGAAGCTTGAACAGCAGTTGATTTAGAGAGAGACTCAAGAGGCTGACACCGATGTAATCTTGGAGGAGGAAGGTTGTGTTTTCAGCACACAGTTTCAATTTTTTCGTACAAAAATAAAATCAGGGTTTGGGTTGCTCTGGGGCTGCTAAATGCAGTTGTAGTCCCTAAAAGCTCACAGAAATCAAGGGGGAGGGAGATCTGAGGGATGAACTGACACCTTTTTGTAAAAGAAGTATTGTGCACTCATACTAGTTGATTGCCAATGTTTTGAACACTGGCAGCAAAGCTATCCTATAATAACTTTTGCTTGATGCATTAATTAATTAACCCTTAACCTTCTCTTTCCCTTTTCAACCCTTTTTCTCCTTTTCCCCTTCACCATATTCCCACGTATGTAAACAATTAAAACCAAACAAAAAAAAAAAAAAAAAAAACACAAAACAACCCCCAAACCAATACAAAAGCGGGAAATGCATGTGTGGCCATGCCTCACAAAATAGGTCGGATAATTGAAGGGAGTCCCGCAGACCGCTGTGGCAAGCTGAAAGTAGGCGATCGCATCTTGGCCGTCAATGGGTGCTCCATCACCAACAAGTCGCATTCAGACATCGTCAACCTCATTAAGGAAGCGGGAAACACCGTTACTCTGCGCATCATTCCCGGAGATGGTAAAGTATCTGTTCCCTGCTGTCTTTTCTGACCCTTTTGTTGCTTTGTTCCTGGGCTTTTCTCATCTGTCAGAGCTGCAGAATGGTAAAAGATTTCGTCTCCTGCTTGGGGAATTGGAGCCCAGGGGTTGTGAGTGCTCCATAGCTGTATTAGACAGCTTATTTTTTTTTTTCTGTAGGAGTACTGTTTTATCAACAGATACTCTATTTTAAAAAATCATCATTTTGTTCCGTTCTATTGTGTTTCTCCAAGTATCTCCCTAAAATGGTCCGCAAATCTGATGCGTATCTTGGTACTCTCTGATTTGATTCTTAGGTTAATGGTACAGCTTTTAGAATATTTGAGAGTCGCTGCACACTCATAATGTGTGGGATCCCTGAAGCTTTCCACAGTCTCTAAAGAGATCACAGAAAGGGATAAACACTTTGTCATGTTTTAAGCTGTTTGAAAAGAAGATTTGTTTTTATTCTGCGTAAGTTGCTCTTTGAAGTGATCTCGCTGCATTTGGAAATGCCTTTTGTAACAGCAGTGGCTCTGGAGGTGCTTTGGAGCTGATAAGGAGTGTGAGTTCCCCTGGACAGGAAGGATCTCTCTCATTGCTTCCGACGAAAGGGAACGTGCAGGATCCCTGATAACGTGCTGATACTTGGTGCTAGTTTCTGCTCATTGAACTGTTCAGTAAAAGTAAAGATCTGTGTTATGTATCATTTTCATGAGATGAATCCCTAGCTGCAATGCAAATAGGAACAGAGCAGACATACAGGTATAGACACAGCAGATATTTAACACAGCTAGAGTAGCAAGAATTTTGTTTGTTCTTTGTCCTGCTCTGCAATGGATAGGTTCACAGAGAGGACTCAGAAGAGATTCTTTCACATTGCTCTTACTTATTTAAGCTGAGTCCGCTGGTGTAGGATTTGCTGGCTCAGACACAGAAATAATGAGCATTTCTGTACCGTACATTCCTTGCATTCAGTTAAATGTAGGGAAAGCTCAATTAAGTTTGAAAGAAAGACTGAAAAACAACGAAAACTACAGGAAGGAGACCTTTTCATTCTGCAGCCTGACGGGAAACATTTTGCTGTCATTCTGTGTACGTGGACCAGCACTACTGCACTTAGTGCTTCCAAGGAGGCATAGGAAAGCTGTGAACTGAGCTGAATACAGAATATAGAAGTTAAATGATGTGATTTCCTGTAGTAATCTGAAACACGGATTTAGTTACCCCATAGAAAATGGTGGTGATGTGTTTAGTTATAGTGCAAAAGCTGGCCAGGACCAGAAGGGATCTGCTTATAAATCATTTCTGTTTAGAGTTATCTGTTTTGCATGAAGGCTTTAGTTTCCTACTGTCTAGCCGCTACCAGGTCAAACAGTATGTGATCCTTTTCTACTTCCAGCTAAATCAGTATTCATGAATAACAAAATGGCTGTGAATCAGGCTATGGGCTGAGCTGGCCTGTGCGTGCTGCTCTGGGAAGGTAAACCAGGAAAAGAATTGTTCGTTACCTTTATTTTGATACCTGAAGTAGTCAATAGTCAAAGTCAGGGAAATTGAATCTTTGAAATGAATAACTTATGAACTGTTTGGATTTTTTAAGAGGAACGTAGCATCCTGGTGTGAGCACTCAGCCAGCCTTGTTCATGCAAATGAGTGTACAGAATACTTTGTTAAATTGCTTAGGTTCGAAGAGACCTCTGCAGCTGTGACTGACATCAGGCATTCCTAGAGAAGGAGAGCTATAATTTAGAGAAGGAGACAACTCTTTTCTGTCTCTGCAATGCAGACTTTGAGCCTTTTGGTTTGCTGTGCCCTGGAAACTCAAAGTCAGATTGCCAGCTCTGTCTGCTTTTAATTTCCAGAAGCCAGTAAGGCCAAACACTCGGAAACATCGTGAGAGGTTTGTTCAAAACCCATGAAATTCAAGGAATCAGTCTGAATGTTGTTTTCTTCTTGTTGCCTTCTTACTTCAGGGTGCTTTTTGGCAAGTCTAAGCATTCTAGCAGTGTACTTAAGTGGGGAAAGAAAAAAGTAAATTGCAAGCTGTGCTTCTCAAATAGGGATGAAACTAAAACTCATCACAATTCTCACCATAAACTCACATTGCTAATCTTTTCTAACGTTATTAAAACCACCAAAAGTTTTTGCTCTGTAATAGTCTTGCACCAACAAATAGTAATGGACCACTACAGGAGTGTATTTGCAATGATATTACAATGGTTTAGCATGATGCAAGGGGATGATTAGCCAAAAAATGCCAATCTTAAATTGGTGTCCATGTGTCCGAGGTCAGAGCGGGGCAAGGAAATCAGTGAAATATGTAGGGTTCAGGTTGTACTGTTGTAATTATGATGGAGATAAGTTTTCCTGTATTTGTGTTCTGTCCCAGTTTTGCAAGGTGGCTGGCATGTATCCTGAACCTTCGTCTAAAACACTAGCAAAAATGATGCACCAGACCTTCCTCATGGGATAGGGTGGGCCAAATGCAATTGGTGTAAAGATACATCTGTACCAAAGATGTGTTATTGCTCAACTCATACTTAGTGAGCTACTAAAGGATAGGAATGTTACTTTTTCTTTGAAGCCCATCTTCATGTGATCTGCAAATATTTGTGGAGGATTCCAGAGGTTTTGTTCTGAGTGAATACAGTGCACATAACCATGTTTCGGGACCTTCTGGTGTTGGAGACAGATTTAAGCATCAGGGAAACTTAACAAAATATATGGAATTATTTTGTAGAATCCAAGAGTTTAATAGGAACATGGGGACTTCTCCTTCTCACACAAGCCATGCAGAGCCTCTTGCTCTCTGAGCTGCTGGACATGGGCCAGTTCTGGTCTGGAAGATGTTAGGGCTCTGTATGTTAAGGTCTTGGGCGTGTTAACTTGCACACAGTGCTGCAGGCAAAGGAGCTGTGCTCTCATTGGACCCATCTGTTTGAATGATTCTTTTTTTTTTTTTCCCTCTTTCCCTTTTCCTGGGTTTCCCTTGACATGGATTGGCTGTGTAAAGGAAAAACCAATAGATTTTCTAGGTATCTCCACGACTGAAGTAAATCCTTGAAATAAAATAGGTTCCCAGGACCAAGTAAACCCATGACTGCTACTTTTCCTTGACTTAGGCAAAGAAAACTCCCATTTCTGCAAATTCTTATTGTAGCTGGACTCTGTTTAATAACAGGAGCTTTTCTCATAGTCAGTGAAGTGAATTACTGGGTGCCAAGAGTTTTTGAGGCAAACAAGGTCAGGACGGAAGACATGATTTTATGTTGGAAAGCCAGATATTTCCATCCAGCTTTTGTTTCTGTTGTCTTACAGTTGGCTCTTTTTTAGGAGGCACTGGAAAGGGAGAAATTCTGTATAGAAACAAAATATATCTTTTTAGCCAGTGATTCTGCATTCAGCTTAGATTCTGCTCTTCAAAAATACTGATCAGTATTTTATGATCAGTTGTACCCTCTTCTGAAGATACAGTGGGAATAGGCACATGGTGGGGGTGGATGTCTTGTCTACAGAACTGTTCCACAGAGGAGTTGTGACTCTGACTGGGAATACCATGCCCAATGAGTGGATGTTTCTATGGACTGTGGTTTCTCAGTCCCAAAGCCCATCATTGTCCGAGGTAATCATTCAACTCTTTGAGTGGTGATGCACATACCACGGACTCTTCCTCTGGATTCCAGCTCCTGTGTGACTCAAAGTAGCAAGAGGACCATTTTGCCAGGCTGCACCGTGAGGGACAGCTGGATGGTTCCTTCTAAGTCATGCCTACAGCAACTTCCTTCCCTTTTCTGTGAAGCAAGAGTGAGGAAACCTCTTGGAAGTACCTCCTGCTTTGCATGGAGAAATACGACGTTTGTGCATAGTGATGTAAGGCTGAGAGTCCTTCATCATGGCATAGATTGAGTTCTGAGTTTCATCCCCTTCTCTGTGTTCTCTTGGTGAGCTGTTCTGTAAACGGTGCCCAGAGCAGTTGATGTGTCTGGTGCAGGCAGTTGCACATCCCCGCATGCAGCTTTGAGTACTCAGGCAGCAGTGTGTTGCATTTCAGAGACATATTTCAGTGATTTGGGGTTTTAGTCATATTCAGTATCACCTTGTGAGGTATTAGATAAAAGCCGTATCTCAATCCCACTGAAGACTGCAGTTTGTGGTGGGGGAAGTACTGATAAGCTTATAATACATGGGATAGTTATTGTTACTATGAAATTAATCCAGCCAGCCTTCCATATTTGGAGACTTTAATGATTGGAATTCATGTCATTATATAACAGACAAAACTTTCTTCAACCCTTCCTTCTTAAATCAGCCTTTGTTCTGAGTATGTCTGACAATCTCCAATACAGATTGCCTTTTTTTTTTTTTTTTCTCCAGTTGAGTGGCTTTAGGGTTCCCTTTAAATTGGTGATAATAGTGATTCAGCTGTTAACTGAAAAAGCTTCATTGGTGGAAAAAAAATATTTATTTATTATTTAAATATACTATACATGGAATAAATGCATAGAAATATTTTACTCTCTGCTTAATGCTTTCTGTGATGGGTGGCTGTGGTAGTTTCTGGTACACTCATTCTTTTCAAGTGAAGTAATTCAGCAGTGGAGCTCAGTATGATGTTTTCACTGAAGCCTTGACATTTTCAAGAGCATAGGCTACAACTGCAGGGATGTGATGATGTTTCTTAGCTGGTTAGAAGCACTTAGAAGTTTTTTTTTTAATCTTATATAGAAGAAAAACAGGTTAGAGAGTGAATTTGTACATCTGATAATGGATACTAGAGAAAGTAGATGCATGAGGATAGAGCTGTGGACATCCTGATCTAGTGGAAGGTGTCCCTGCCCACATCAGGGGGTCAAAAATAGATGGTTTGTAATGTCTTTTCAAACCCAAAGCATTCTGTGATTCTATGATGGATAAAGCACAAAGGTCAGTATTTCTCTGCTACTGAGATGCTGTACAGTCTCTTATATGTAATTACTATGACATATCCTAGTCTTTATCCTGTTAATTTGGAGATTTGGGAAATTTAAGCCTGTTTCAAGTTCTCTGAAGCCAGCATACTGATGCTTTCCAGTGAAATGACTTTGCAAAACTTCTTTTCAGTGAGCAGCCAATGGTCTTCCTCCATAATGAAAAAAACCAAAAACATTTGTTTTGCAGAATCCTCCAATGCTACTTTATTGACCAATGCAGAAAAAATTGCTACAATTACAACCACACATACTCCTCAGCAAATACCACAGGAGACCAGGTCAGATTGTTTTCCTTCAGGAGAGCGCGATGCCCTGCTCTCTGTTTGGTTACTTCTTGATCATCTTCACGTCCCATGAGCTGTCTTTTTCCTCTCTCTCTCTTTCTCTCGTGCACTGCAGCAGGAACAACACAAAACCAAAGCAGGAATCCCAGTTCGATTTCAAACCACCCCAAGCAGCACAGGTAAGGAATGCCTTTCTAATTGCGTTGTTTACCACAGACTATTGCTTCCAGTCTGCTTAAGGGCTATGTTCAAATGCATCCCTTGAAAATCCATACCATGAGGCTGTTCTCCCTCAGTCTGTTTGCTGGAGAAAGAGGGATTTGCTGATTGCTTTCTTAATATGTGTTGCTTTTGTTTCAGCTGACAAACATTTCCAAATTATTCTCATTAAGACTTTAAGAAGTGTAGCGTTTTTATGGCAGTAGTGACTGATGTGTTTGTTGATGGAAGTGTGTGTTTTAAGGGGGCTCTCCACAGAACACTGCTGTGTGCAAATGATAAAATCAGGGAACAGAAAAGAGCAAAACTTAATAAGGAGCTGTTGTTGGAGTGCTCCAGGTTTTGCAGACTGTGCCTTATTAGAGAGATTATTCCGCTGTTATCTTTCCTTGCCACTGGCTATCCCAGAAGTAACCTCTTCCATCAGGGACTTCAGAACATCCCTATGCCAACAGCATTGTGCTGTACAGAAAAACAATGCATGTACTTCTGACCTGACAAAAGAACAGAGGGGGTGGTAACAAAACGGAGAAGACAACACTGTGGTGTAGACTCGTCCCAGTTACCAGCTAATTAGAGCCTGGCACTGGGAGGGGGTTGTCTTCACTGCCCTTTGCAGAGGAAATCCTCGTGTATGTGTGTGAAAACTCAACTGATTTTGTTTTTAACTCCAAGTAGCAGAAATAATAACGTTCAGTGGCTGAATAATTTCAAAATGAGAACTAGAGACTCGTTTAACTTTCTGTTCAGTTGCACATATGTTGTCTTCTCTCCAGCAGGACCAAGATTTTTACACTGTTGAGCTGGAAAGAGGAGCCAAAGGGTTTGGCTTCAGCCTGCGAGGTGGCCGGGAGTATAATATGGATCTGTACGTGCTGCGGTTAGCTGAGGATGGTCCAGCTGAGAGATGTGGGAAGATGAGGGTAGGCACAAACAGATTTTAAAAGCGTGCTGCTTTGCAATGCACTGATTTGCCTGCCTCTCCCCTACAGAAACGCCTTCTGCTGCGCTAGCTAATGGGAAAATTAAATGTTAACTGAAAGGAACAGTAGTTCCTACTTACTGCTGTCAGTGGCTTCTGGCACTCTTTATATACAGTCTCTAAAATTGTGTGTGCATTGGAAAACTTCACCCCATCCTTGTTGCAGCCCATATTTCCAGATTCTAATACTTAAATGGACCTTTAACATTGGAAACAGTGAAAATGAAAGTCACAATCTTTGCCAGCTCCATTAAAGAGGAAGATATGTAGGTTGTCCTACTAGATCTTCATCTCTACTGGGAGTAGAGTAGTGAGGCACCATTCGTTTATGTCAATTGACTGTTGGGTTGAGAAATTATAATATAGTTTTAATTAGTATTAACTGTTTACTTTGCATATCATCTGAATTATAAACGTTATAGCACAGTCATATGTTATAAAATGCCTACAAAAGGGAAGTTAGCAAGTTTTATGTATTCCTTGCCCCTCTGATAGAGAATGCATAGTAACTTCAAAGTACTTGTGTCTTCTCCAGACAAAGTAAATGGAGGGCATTTTCAAAATTCTTTTGCTAGAGCTAGATTTACAAGTCCAAAAATTCTGCTGATGAAAATAAATCATCACTGCCCTGTGGAAGAAAGTGATTTGATGAGTTCTTCCAAGTCCTGTTATTCTAACCTGATAAATGATTATATTTACAAGAGGAGATTTGCTGGTTCATACCAGGTATTTTTATCCAAGTGAGAAATGGACCTGAAAAAACTA
Source organism: Oreortyx pictus (assembly GCA_036925125.1). Lineage (NCBI taxonomy): Eukaryota > Metazoa > Chordata > Aves > Galliformes > Odontophoridae > Oreortyx > Oreortyx pictus. Next base: position 5,612,533 of record JAUPFR010000015.1, read on the forward strand.
CTTGAACGTCTTGGTTACAGCAAGTTATAAAACAAGCAAGCAGTTGGACCAAAACCTTGAAAATACTCAGTGCTAAATAAGAACTGTTCTGACATAGTCCCTAGTTACTAAGTAGTGCAGGGTGTTTTTACAGAACGGCAGTGAAATAATTTGACACCTCAAGCTTTCCATGTCCTCCTCGTGTCTCCCAGACCCCCAGTACTGTTTTCAGTGGACTCGCAGCCAGGGCAGTAGATGTCACTGGAAGGAGTCAGGCATGCGTAGCCCTAACTGGTGCATATTTCATCCTCTCCCTTTGCTGAGGCCGTTGTCTTCTGTTCAGTGTGCTGGAGGGGGCCCTCTTCAGGGCTTCTTTCTAATCTCAGACTCTTCTCCTATTGCTTTGACAGATTGGTGATGAAATCCTAGAGATCAACGGGGAAACTACCAAGAACATGAAGCATGCTCGGGCCATCGAACTGATTAAAAATGGTGGCCGCAGGGTCCGCCTGTTTCTGAAACGCGGAGATGGCTCTGTCCCAGAATATGGTGGGTCAAACTATGAAAACATTCCTTTCTTCCCTGGCATCACTCCATGAATGATTTGTCTCAAGATCTGAAGCGGGAATTCTTTTTTATTTTCCTTTCTCACCAGTGTCTTACCAACCTTTGCAACATATGGTTAATTGCCTCGCTTGTGCTGAAATTTCTACACATTTCATCCTTTGCTTGCTTCCATGGACTTGGGGCGCAGTGTAAGGCAAGATCATCATAGCAGTATTTTTGGTGATCAGAGAGGAAAACAAAACAAACACAAAAAAAACCTTATTGTCTTGTCCAGCCAAACAAGGAATGTCATTGAACTGTGCCAAACTGTTTCTCAGCGGCTGAATTGTTGTTCAAATAGGTCTCTACTTCTAATCAATGCAAAAAGTGGGATCCTGAGTTGTTATTCTGAAGCAGTGATTTTGTTTATTCTTTTTATTTTTTTTTGGTTAGGATTTTCTCTTAGTTCCTGTCTGTATTCATAGACATGAATGCCAAGATGGCTTATGGGATTTTTGCCTTCCCTTAATATTTATGTAAATATTTATAAAGTTATTTAAGGAAAAAAAAAGAAAAAAAAGGAAAAAAAAAAAAAAAGCTTTACTGCAAAAATATATTGATTTGGCCTCCTGAGCCCTTTTCTCCCCCTTTAAACAGTCCGCTGATTTCAACTTGTTCATTCATAAGGCCTGAAAAGGTGTGGAGGTTATGAAAAGGTGCTCTCATCTCTGTGTTGGGGGAAACATTCAGCCCTTGTTCCTTACTAAGAATTGCATTAGAATTCCTTTCGTTCCCCCGGAGGTTGGATTGCTGGGTGGCTTAACATAGCACACTATTTAATATTACAATTATGTCTTATTTATTTGAGATAATTGTCATATATTGTGCCCTCGATGGAGGGCTACTCCCAACCAAAGGTCTTTGAGGTTTCTATAGAAACTGATGATTGAAGGGATGTCCTTTACATTTTTCTCCCCTTATTTGGGTTATTTCTATGTCCGTAAGTTTCTGTGTTTATCATTCGCTCCATGTTCGAATAACAAAACCAAAATCATTCTGCACAATTTATGAACTAGAACTTCTTTTCATTTACTGTACGAAGTTTGAGAGTTTCTGCTCACTCTGTTCGCTACTTAACTTAAAATGACCGATTCAGAGTATAACCAACCAACAATTGAAGTATTTAACAGTACAAAAGGGAAGTTGTGGGTTTATACTTCTGTAATATAAATAGCACACCAGAAGGTTCAATGATGGCACTGAAATTCTGTAATGTTCTTTCTACTTTTGTCTTTTCCTATACTCCTTTGGATGTACAGTACTGTATCATATGCTAGACTGCATCAATACCCTGTAAATTAAGTGCTTCACATCTCAAAGCATATGTCTGTTGCACTGAGGATGTAAATCCTACACCAGTTTTCTTTTGGCTAATGCTAAACCACTAAACGTTCATTCTCCACGCAAGGATTTAATATACAGGGGCTGCACTACTTACTGTAAAGAATATCCTTGTAACATTTGGAACTCCTTCCTCTCTTTGTTCTGTTCGCTGCAGTCACAAATGGTTCCTCTAATAATGTTAAGTTCCAATATTTTTCTGACTTGATTGGAACGTGCTTCTCTATGAGGCTGTATATTTTTGTAATGAGTTTTGTACTTATTTTTAATGTTGTGGTCTCTGGTGGACTTTATTTTTCGTTGTTGTTTGATTGTTAATGTTTTTTCTATGACATTCTGTGTCGCTGTTTCAGCTGTCTTTTAGAATGGATGCTCTTGTTGTCTGGGTTATTGAATCACCTCTTAGATGTCTCTTTATGTCACAATAATAACAACCGCTGTCTTTGCAGCCTTATATTTGGGTGAAGCCTAGACAATCTGACTGGAAAAATAAACTTTCTTTATTCTAAGATAAAATATGAAGATTTTTCTTTCTTTCTCCTTTAATATAGGGAATCTAAATTTTCTACTTTTCTCTTTCTCTTTCTCTTACTTTTCTTGGTGCTGGGCTCTTCCTTCCTCAGCGATGATACCTCCTAATATCGCTGCATGTATGAGAAATGACAAGCTCGGGGAGTCTTGCTTCTACCTTATGGGCCATAATCAAACTACGGTTTGTAGCTAAAATCAATATTAGGTGTTTTTGTGCTGTGGCCTAATTCCCTCACATTGCTTTCCGCTTCGCTATATTTTATATGTACAGCAATTCATTCCGAGCACCCTGCGTCCCCTGAATTGTAAGTACACCACTGAACACCTTAAAGCCTCGCTTGTACCTTGTGTGATAGCCAGGTTGCTGCAAGCCGCGTGCTTACAGCTGTGGAAAGGAGGTGTGGTCCTGCCTGGGAATGCTCATGGGCAAAAATGCACACATGTGAGTCACAACATGGGTTTCACTTGGAAATCACCAAAATAATGGCTCATGCCCACACCAATCCTGCCAGGCTAAGGAACGGATGTGTCACCAGGTGGGAGACACTGTGGTGGCAGGAGCAAGCAGTATGTATAGGGTTTGGCATGGGGGAGGGAGGACAAAAGGGAGAAAAGCAGAAAAAAACACTCTGCATACACATCTGTGAAGGGTTTTGGTCATTGCCATTGGGTCAGCTCGCCTCGAGGTCAGCATGGGCTGCAGGAAGTGTAGCAGCACCAGCTTTAAAAAAATACAGTAACAAAAACAGCATCCACACTAAGTCAGCATGGCTTCTTTAGTGATTGCCACGTCTGTAATGAATCATTCATAAGCATCTTTCCAAATGACGTGAGTGATTGAGGCTAAGCTACAGGGCAGGGCTGCGGGCTCGGTTCTGGGGTTTTATTCAGCTTTGCAGTTTGGGTTACAGAGGTAGCTCGGCTGGATTTTACACAAAAATAATGAGCTGGAGATTAGGTGTTAATCAAAGCCATTCTGCATATTATAATACCTTTCCATTGCTTTGATACGAAAAAACCATACCTTCTGTCATCATCTGTTGAATCATTGTGGCAAAACCAAAATCTACCCTAGGACTTCTCATAACATGGCAGAATTAAGTGAGATTAAGTGACGATTTAAAATGGAAATTGCATGATTACAGCCTAATTCTCAAAATGTTCTTTTGCAAGGTCAGAACATGATGATCAATTCTGTTTTCTGCGCTTTTTCCGCTGTTTGAAACAAGGCCTTCCACAACGGGAAGGCAATGCTTTCAAAAGGCTTAAAAGAAAAAAAGACTATGCCCTTAGGCCCTCATTATTGGAAACTATTACAAAAAAATCCAACAACCCAAAGTACTTCCCCCCACCCATTGGAGAGAAAGTAGCATGGGGAAATGTAAAGATGCCCCATGGCAAGAAGAGCATAACGATGCTATCGGCCTGGACCAAAACACAGCTAAGAACAGAGCAGCACCAGTACTAACCTGTAACTCTCGTTGTTCGCAGTTAAATTAACAAAAGCTTCGGTTAGCCCTCGCTGAGTGCTTTAACAGTTGTTTGTTTTTGTCACTAATGAAGTCTGAAGAGTGCTAAGTGGTGTCACGGCGCTGCGGAAGGCTGCAGTACCAAACACTTTGCTGTTATTTTTTTTCAGACCCCAGCAGTGACAGGAACAGTCCCGCCACAGGTTCACAAAATGTATCGGAAATGAAACCCACGCCATCTGACCGACGGCAGCACCCATCATTGGAGTCCAGTTATCCACCAGATCTTCACAAATCATCACAACATGGGGACAGGCGGACTTACGTTAGAGACCTAAAAGGCAGCAGAGAGGTTAGCAGACATCCTAACGAACACCACACTTGGAACGGGACTTGTAAAGCCAACGACACCGTGCCAGGCAGGAGGACGGAGCGGTCACCGGAGAGGAGACGCGAGAGGCAACCGGAGAGGGCAGCGGTGAACGGGCAGAAGAGGAGGTCACCCGAAAAGCAGCGCAGGGAAGGGACAAGGAGCGCCGACAACACCTTGGAGAGACGGGAGCGGCACGAGAGGAGGAGAGACCTCTCCCCAGAAAGACGCAGGGAGCGGTCACCCGGTCGACGCCGGCGCTCGCTGGAGAGACTCACGGAACCCAGGAGGTCACCAGAGCGGAGAAGGGAGAACTCCTTGGACCGGCGAGCCAAGTCATCCGACCGGCGGAGAGAGCGGTCGCCTGACCGTCGGCTCAGGGAGGAGCGGGCCAGCCACCGGCAGAGGGAAGATGGCAGCTGGAAGCACGAGGCGAGCCGCCGGCACCCAACTGAGCAGCGCAGGCGGCCCTACAAGGAGTGCAGCACCGACCTCAGCATCTGAGGGGTCCCCGCCACCTTCCCTGGAACAACCCGGGCTCCGCGAGGCGAGGAGGCACCCGCTGGTCCTACAAAGCTTTTATGCAGATGAAATCTTATGACAAAAGAAAACATTAAAAAAAAAAACAAAACAAAAAGTGTTGTGCCTGATGTATAATATTAAAGAAAGTATTTTTCAATGTATTCTTTTTTTTTTTTTTTAATTACTTGCCAAATGTTGGTCCTAAAGGATTATAAAGTTTTGTTTCTACATTCTTTGTAGATTTCTTAAGAGTAATTCCTTTATTGAGCTACTTTCCCCCCCTCCCCAATATAGTAAATGGGGGGTAGCCAGTAATATAACATAGGTAAAGGATTTTATGACCAAGTTGGAATAATTTGCTCCAGACTGTTCTCTAGTGACTCACTGCTACACTGTATGTAGAAAATTTTTTAAGGGTTGGGGGTGGGGAAGGAAGAAAATTGTTCATCTCAGTAGGAATGGAGCACTCCTGCTGAAGGAATTAAAAAGAAAGAGAAAAAATGTTCCTAAAATTGCAAGAACTGTTTGAAGAGACTACTGTTTCAATGAAGGATATTTATAATAATAAATAATAATAAATAATAATTAAAAAAAAAACAAAAAAAAGAACAAAAAACCCACACAGCACAAGATGATTTGCGATAAGGAATTTTTAGTTTGTTCCATGAACAGTTTATACTTTCAGGCCCCCTCTACAGGATGCACAAAGGCAGAAAGACTGGTAATCACCATGCCTGTGTCACACACTAATGTAGACTGTTGATCTCTCATTAGCCTCAGCAGCACTTAACGATATTTCATTAAGGCAGCCACCGCAGCCCTCCTCATCTTCTAGATGTATATGGACAGCAACCCGAACGTGCATGGCATTGTGTGTCTGCTTTGGAGCAAGGGAAGGGAGTGGGATCCCGGGAAGGCAATGCAGTGGGGAGTCCTCCCTCGGAGCAGGTATATTCCTTCTGCTCAGGCAAAACCAGTGGGCTCTTCTTATTTTGCCAAATTCAGACAAACTCTCTCTTCTTCTCGCTCCGTATTTAAGTTTTTGTTTTACTGGTTCACCCTTACTGAGACAAAAGGAGTGCACTTGCTGAATAAATAAATAAATAAATAATGGATGTATCGAAGGAAAAACACAGGCAAAAAAGAGGCAATCCGTGGGACAACCTGGTTGTAGAAGCCTACCCGTACTGGTTTAGATGCTGTAAAATTGAGTCTGAGAACAGCAGCAAAAGGGAAACCTGCAAGTTTTCTAAGTTGTGTTTTTAAATTTGCAAGTTGTGTGGTAAGTCTGCTGTAGTATTGGTCTGAGATTTTAATGGATTACTGCCTAGCTGAGCCAAAATGTTTGCCGTTACTGTTGGACCACTAAAGTAACCTGCTGCTTTTTACAGTGCATTGATGTGTACATGTATACTGTTTCACATTTTCCATATGAACACAAAAACATTGCAAGTCTATCACTGTTGTTGCCATGGTACTGTAAAAACGAAACCAAGAAAGAAGATGGCCAATCATTGTGTGTACAGTTTAAATTGTAATTAATAGAGCCTGTTGGAAAAAAAATCACAAAACTGTTGCCTTTTTCTTGTATAAAAGAGGATTTATGACAAAATTTAGCTGTGAGGAATGTGATTACGTGTTTATATTTCTGAAAATGGAACAAATCGATTCAGGGGAATATATTTTAATGTAAACTGAATCAGGTATGTAAAGCTGTTTTAAAATGGGAGACTATATAAGTAATTCTAAAGCTTTTGTTGGTTCAAATATCATTTCTTTCTTCATGGTGGGCCTGCTTATATATTCTTAAGCACATGTATGCAGTCTATGTTCTTCAGTCATCATTTCTTGCAATGTGCTATCAACATGATGCTCTTTTCTGTGTTGATGAAAAGCAGTATGTGGGCCAATCTTTTTTATAAAACACTATGCATATATAAATACTACATTGTTCATAGCTTTATTTGACTTATTGGGTTTATACATAACACTAGGATGAGTAGATGTGGACTTACCCAGTATGAGCTTCTTTCCTTGGAACAGACACTATGTATATGATGTAGCAACAAAGAAGGAGAAAGTCTGTGAATGCTATTTTTATTATCAAATAAACTTTTCCATACAAAGCATACATACGAGTGTAGTGATAAGATGAAGGAAGAGCCACACCTTAATGTTACATACTCATCCCTTTTTCTAAAGCAGTAGGTTGCAGGTTCCAAGGGCCATACATTAAATATGGTAATATTTGACAAGCCAGATAGCACAGGTTCCCAGTTTTCCAATATAAAATGTTCTTCCCCAGAATTAGAAGAATCTGAGTGCTTAAGTGGAACAGAGTTTGATACTGTGCCTGGGGTGCAGCCGGAGTCTTTAGGGGTACATTTGGGTCTATAGGAAAGCACACAGGTATTTTAGGTTTTGCTCATTTGTGATGTCCAGTGCCTTTTCACTGTGAAATTATGTTGGGGTGTTACACGTGGCTCCTGAATTTTTTTCTTCTGCTGCTACCTGTTTGCCCTCTCTTGTAACAAAGTTTAAATGGTCCTAGAGAGCTGATCAGGTGAATCTTGAGGTTATTTTTCAGTCTCAAAATAACAAAGACTGTACATTCGTAATACTGAAATTTTATAGTATAGAAACATTCAATTTAAAAAGTATTGAAAGTTGGGGGAGAAAAATATGTAGCTGCTCTTAAATTTTTTAGTAGTGGTGGTATTCTTTCTACTGCTTCCAAACCCACTTTAGCTGGAGCTAAAGCAGGAGCATTGCAGCTCCATATTCCGTGGTACAGCTTTATGCCCTTTAATTCATTCCAGCTTTTCTTCTGACCGTAAAATACTTACATTATTCAAAACTTCTAAAAATGAAAGGAAACTTTTTTTTTTTTTTTTTCAAAAATGTAGCTTGGCTGACTGCTTTGTCCAGCAGTGTTCTACCATTAGGGGGCTGCCAGAAGGATGAATTAGTTTGTTTCTGAGGAAGAACTGAAAAGTTTATGAAAAGCGGTAAGTGAAAAAGCTTAGCAAATTGAGCTTTTTTTCTTTCTTTCTTTCTTTCTTTTTTTTAATTCGTTTCAACATCTTTTTTACTTACCGGTGTTACGTGGTCAGATCCTGTGCCACCAGTGTGCTCAGTCCCGTTATTTGTATACATGTCAATAAATACCTGAACTTGGGAGTTTCTGTTTGCAGACGCAGAGGTGCTCAGCAGTGTGGAGAATTATGTGGCGTTTTATCTTTTTGGTTGGAGCTGCAAGTAGCTTCTGAGCTCCATTCACCTATAAACACTTTTACTCAGTTCCCTTCTCCGTGAATATTCATTTCTTGGCACTGTACCCAGTGTTTTCTTTATAGTGATGCCGTGTTAAATCCATCTGCTGCACTATGCTTGTTTTATCGTTGGAGTAGTAATTACAGATACTGTTCTCCTCCTCACTTTGGTACCTTTTGTTGCAACAGGCTTTCAGCTCTGTCTCTTGGCTGACTGCTCTGCTGAAGAACATTATAAATGGCTCATAATATGCTCCGTTTATTTGGCTATCATAAATAGCACCAAGGAAAAGATGTCATTTATGACCTGCCATCTGTAAATGTGTGTTTGTTAGGCCTTTGGGATTGTATCTCTTCAAAAAAAAATAAAAAGGGGGGTGGGGGGCTAAGAACTAAACAAGATTCTCAATTTACTCAGCAGTCATTTGAAATCGCGTGAGTCTGATGATGCCATTTTCTGAGTTGGATATGATGCCAGTCCATCAGCATTACGTCCTGTGTGTATGACAAATAGGCAGTAAAGTGCAATGCAAATGGAAAATCAATGGGTGTCAGGACAGAAAGGAGTATAAAATATATGCTGCCACAAGCACTGCTGCTCAGCACCTGTAGAAATTCAGTGATTGGGATGGACCACGTTATGACAGTCTGCCACACAAACCCTAACTTTAACTCAGGGGCTGTGTTTCAGAATTGAAGGCATTTGTATTTCTTTTCCCATACTGCTTTTATTGCCTTGAACTTGCAGCCAGGTAATTTTGTACCTGTACAACACAGTGGGAAAATCAAAGACTCTGTCTTTGTAGGACGTCCTCTTCCAGATTCCTACAAGAAGCCATTGGACCACATCTTCAACCAAACCCAATGGCAATCAGCATACAGGTTGCTGTGATGTGAAATTTACCCTTCACAGTGCTCTTCTAAATAATAAATGGCCATCAAAGTTTAAAAATGCAAAGTTTAAATGTGGACGTAGTTCTAAAATATTTAAAGTCATTATGTTTCTTGATATTTACAAGGCCTGGGAGAAAGAGACAGCACACGTGCTCCTTCCCAGATGGAGCTGTGCTAACTAACTGCAGGCCTGTTTCTAAAACAAACAATTTATATCAAAATGTAGGAAGTTGTCTGCAGGACAATGTCTGAATATTCAGTTGAATACTGATAATTGTATAGGGCTCTGAGCACATTGTATCTGGGTTGTAGTATATCTGGTTTAGGGCCACTAGAAATGAGCTCTGGGCAGTCAGTGGAAGGTAATGCGTGCTGCTCCAGTGCTTCCACTTCAGAGCACGTGAGGCACCTCTGCACAAAGCCATTTCAGTGGTACTGTGAGCTAAAGTGATGCACCCCTCACTGGAGCAGCAGGTGGACCCACCACGGATGTGCTGACTGCCTGGGCAGGTGTGAGGGAGCTAAGGAGGGCTCTTAGCAATTGTCTGTCAGCATGCAAATTGAATGAGATGTTTCAAAGAGCTGTCTGAGTTTCAAGATGGTGGAGTTGAAACAGGCAGTTTCCTCTCTTTGAGGAGTCTCAGCTTTAGTTTTGCAACAGCTGGTTTCTTAAAAGAGAGCTGTTGAGGAGGGCTGTTGCAGCAAGGGTGGAGAAGAGCAGAAAATGCTCTGCAGAGAAATAAATACTTTATCCTAGCATGTTCACTTTGGCTACATCCATGCAAATCCAAATGGCTGGCATTGTGCCTCAGCCACAGTTTTTGGGTCCATTCCAAAGCCAATGGAACTTCAGTGCTTAGAGTAAGAGCAAGTCATTTTTGTAAGAAACAGGAATTAGACCTTGTTTGTGTGGCTTTATTTTCACTCGTGTCTCTTCTACAAGCAGCCTTAACTTTCCTCTCTTCCAATTGCAAATTTTTAGAAATTTTATTTTTTTATTTTTTATTTTTTATTAGAGGACTCAAGTAATAGGAACCTGTGTTTGCTGTGAGCTAAGGACAAGTATATGGATGTATCTCCAGTAAATTTCTGAGTCAGGAAATGGACGGAGAGAGTAGTCCTTCGAGCCTGGCGACCCCTTTAGCATGAATGTGATCTGCTGCACTGTCTATATTGCTTCTGTCTGTGGACAGCCAGGAGCAGGACTGTCTCAGGGAGGAAGCTGGCTGAGGCTCATCCCATATGTGCTAAAGAAAATACTGATTGGATACGGAAGTAACTTGGAGAGTTTGAGGACCCAAGCTTTTGTTCCATATAAATGTGCAGCTTTTGCTCATTGTTTCTCAGTAACATTCTTCTGGATCCTGTTTTCACTTTGAGGATCCCCAGGCAACTTCTTTCCTCTCTATTTGATCCAACAATTGTTTCCATTGCTTTGAAGCATTGAGTCTGCTGGCAAAGCCCTTGTCTTTGTAACCTCTGAACTGCAGTTGTGTAACACGGGGCTCACATCCAAGAGCATGAGGCAGCTTCTCTGACATTCAGTACAGCACCAGGCATGGTCAGCATGTCCCCCTTCTGTATCCCAGTGGAAGTAGAGGTCCCAGCCACAGGCATGGAGAACAGAGGAGAGGGAGACCTCAGGATCCACACAAAGCCAAGAATGACTCTCTGAAGGAGCACCAAAGTACCATGTCCTCTGGGTTTCCAGATGTGACATGAAAACTAAGAGCTAAGATTTATATAACTGATTCAAAGTGCCGACTTCATTATTCTATGAAATCTACTGAATGGTTAGAAGATGTTTAAAGACAATCCCAATGTGTCTTATTAACATGGTATTAATAACAGTAAGAGAAAACCATAAGAAAATTTATGGCAAATGTTTCCTGTCGTGCCTTCTTATTTTCTTGCTGAGGTGGCTGCCCTGTTGTTGATGCTTCAGATATCTGTTTTCCCTTCCCAGTCCCTTCTCTGTTTGAAAGGGTAACTTGGTGGGACAGATGTTTCTGGACAAAATGTTGGGCACGTCAGAAAAAAATAGCGCTGGAACCTCAGAGAAAATGTCTAAAGTAGGTCTTCTGTGGTCCTTGGAAAATATCATTTTATACAAACAATACATGCTATCACTTAATATATATTTTCTATCCTGAAAAATCATAGTTCTTAAAAAAGAAACTGCTAACAGAACTTTCCTCATGTGTGGCACACTTCTTCCCAGGCCAGTTAACAGGATTCAAAGTTAACTACCACTGAAGTTCCTTGTACCTTGGGGACAGCTCAATCTCAAAGGTTTCAGTTTAATTGTCCAATAACAATGCAAAAATATGCAAATGATAAACAGCTCTAAAGTGCCTAATATGACATGGCACACACAACGTTGGTTATCTACTGCCTGTGTCAAGAGCTTGGAGCAAGACTGTGCAAGGGACCCCATACCTGTGGGTGCACCACTGTCCCACCGGCCATGCTGCCCTGTCCCTGAGCATGGTTAATCTCCATATGCAATTAATACTAATAGTTATGGTCATTGCTTCTGCTGTTGAATGCTTTGATGTACAGGAAACATTCACGTCCTTCTGCTCACTAGATTTCTTCATTCAATCAGGTTGACTCTCCTTATTCTAATTATGACTTAATGCATATAGCTCCTTCTTCAGACACAGCTTCATGGCCTTTCCGAATTATTCATCCTTTCTGTTATGGACATATGTATTACAGCCACACATTCTCATCATTTTTACTTTAAAATTTCTTCTATAAAAAGGATGCATTCAAGTTCAGTCAGACAAAAATAGACACTCACTGAGTAAAGGTTTAGACTTGTTTTAGACCCATTGTGAAAAATTATCCATAATGATACCTCCTGGGAGAGAGAAGTCAAGTGAATTTCATAGTAAAGTACTGAGTAAAAGGCAAGCAGGCTGTGGTGAACTTCATTAAGAAGTGAATGTGTGTTTATTTTTTACTTCCATCCAAAGTGAGGTTTGGTTTTCTGTATGTGTTTCAACATATGGGGATTTTTTTCATGTTTTCAGCTTGCCTTCCTACCTGAATTCTCCCACAGCTGCCACACCTCATGATTTATATCATTGTCTTGTCATATCTCTTGATAAAGTGGTGTACTGTTGATTCCTTTATTTTCAGCACATTCTTTGTCTTCATCAACTTTTACTGCAAAGCACAGCAATTCATTCTTTCTCAGTCTCTGTTTGCTACAAGGTTTTCTACTAAAGGCAGGGTGCTGTGAGATTCGGGACTTCATTTATCACAGTAGCATTGCATCAACAGTTTTGCAGAAAAGTGGAAAAGTTAGGAAAATGGGGAAAAGCTGCACCAGCAGATTTCATGCACCGAGTTTTCTTTGCAAAACTGATTTTCCAATTGTGAGCAAAAAAAAAAAAAAAAAAATAGAACAACTTCTGTCCTGCCAAACCCACATTAATTGTACTTAATTTGCTTGGAGCCCAGATGAAAATGCTTTTCAAATAATTAGTTGATTGTAATCATGGAGATCCTGGTTCAGAGAAAAGCTTTGTTAAGGAAACTATACAAGCATATGCCTGAGTTGGGTTGCAATCATTTAATCAAAAATCTTTCTGAGGTCAGGAATGTTCATTGGAGTCATAATGACCAGCATTGTCTCAACTTATGCCAGAAAAAACACCACTTGCGGTCCACTGATTAATGGCTTTCATGGTTTTCCAATCCTTGGCTATTTTCTTAACCACTCCAACAAGGATCTCTGTTGCTAAGATATGTTCCACATGTGCTGTCAAATGGCAATGCCACTTGTGTGCTATGGGTGCACTCAAAGCCTGGTTGCGTCTTCTCATCCTGTATTGACCTCTCCATCCCTATGAAGTTCAAGTTGTCTTCACAATGTCTCCGTGCCTGCCTTGTTCATGTTCTCCAGGTTAGAAATCAGATGCAGTTTGCGGATATCAATTCATGTAGGTGCATTCACTGAGGAAAAGATCTCTCATGATGTTCAGTAGCAAATATTGAGAGGGATTCTAATTTTTATTTTCCTGCAGCCTCAGCTGGGGCAATATTCCCAGTCTTGCCATGACATTCCAGAGGCTCAGATGTGTGCTCTAACTGGTAGGATGTATTTGCATCTCAGCTGTCAACAAACCCTGGCTGAGCAGGGCTCAATATGAGGATGCAAACCAAAATGCTGTGCCACATACACCCTTGAAAAATTCCTCAGTGCTGTCAGCAAGCACAATTTTGTATTAAAATGAAGGTTCCAAAAACCAGGTACACAGAACAGTGTGGGGTGATTCAAATAATACAGTGTTTCCATAGCAATGAAGTGGCGATGTACTACACAAATGGTCTAGAATTAAAGAAGAATCATGAGACGCTGAAGTTTGGTATTTTCTGTGGTGGAAGTGAACCTGAAACATGAAGAGAAAGGCAGACATTGAAATAAAGATAAAAACCAAGTGCACAAAAATCCATTTTCTTAAAAATAATAACAATAAAAAAGACCTGTCAGAATGATAGTCAGGGTAGCATTTAGCTCTCAGTGACTAAGGGAAGAACAAAAAGGCTGCAAAAAGCAAGCTAACTGGAAAGGTAAACAGCTGGAGACAGATTTCCTCTCCAAAGACAGTGAAAAGTTTTCTAAATGTTCTTATATTTTGCTGAAGTGTTAAACTTCTGCAAATCCCACCTTCCTATTAGATTGTGTACACATGTTTACAAACAAAAACAGCCCACTCCTCACAAGTCATTGTGTTTTTTCACCCAAAGATTGGGCATTGGAAATGTTTCAATGTGAGATGAGCACAAGAATGGACAAAAGCAGCAGAGAAATGACAATATGGTGAAAAACTTGGGCTGCTATTCTCTGCACGATCTCATTTGCTGTCTTTGCGTATTTAGCAGGGTTAAAACTAGGTCAGACTCTACCAGCCATGTGCTGTGGCTCTGACATTAGCCTGGAGCTGCCTACAGCTGCTGTCAGCTTGCTGGGCTGCTACAAGATGCCCAGTGGAGCTGCAGATCCCAATCTCACTCTTGCAAACAGTGGCGTGGTGAAGAATGGAGAAGCTTGTGCACTGGGGACACAGTAGGAATGAGCAGGAGACAGATCCTGGAGGCACGGCCAGGGCTGACTGGGAGAGACTGTCGTGCACATTTATCCTGAAGGCAGCAGTCCTACACTGCAGCAGAGCTCATGGCTTTGGCTGGGATGGGTTTCACATTTTCCTGCTGGAGAGGCAGCAAAAAAGTTTCCTATGGACACAAACTGGGTGGGGGCAAGGCCAAGGCTCGGTAACTAAAGCTCCAAAGGCCTCTGAAATGAACCTGTCTTTAAAGGCAAGCATAAATCCCAGTGTGCTGACACTGCATCAATATATTTGTCCTGACAGATGGTCCTATAACAAATCAGGATCAATATTGACAAGGTGAGATTTTTATTTTTTATTTAAAAGCACAGAAGAAATCAATGAGAAGGGAGGCCATCCTCCAGCATGCCCCTGAGAAAACCTAAAATAAATGGACCCCACAACTCTGATGTACTGTAAGAAAATCACTGAATCACTGAATTCTTCATGTTGGAAAAGACAACCAAGATCACCAACTCAACCAATCCACACCATGCCCACTAACCACGTCCCTCAGTGCCACATCCTCATGTTTCTTGAACACCTCCAGAGGTGGTGACTTCACCACCTCCCCGGGTGAGAGACATGGGGCATAGAGACTTCAAGAGGAGGAGAAAGCACACATGAAAATGGAACAAATCCTTGGATTTGGCCAAGCTGAGCAGTGAAATGAAGGCAGCCCATCAGTCAGCACTGCTGTGTAAAGGATGGAAGAGCACATCTGTCACACTTCACAGGCTGCAGAAGCTATTATCCTTTCTGAAAGGCAGAATATTTCACTGGGAACATACGAACCATCCCAAATGCAGGCCCTGCAGCACTGTCAGGGTCGAGCTGAGCAAAAGCAGTTTGAGACAAGGTTTCTTGCATGCTAAACACAGCCACCTATGGCTGCTTTTTTTCCCTACCACCAAACAGGTGAATCAACTGTGGTCCTCGTGGGACAGGGGACAGGAGAGCTGGAGGATGCCCGCAGCTATGAGCATCAGTGACCCATCCTAACACAAAGAAAGGAACCTTACCAAAGCATGGGGAACCTTTTGCACTCAACCCACAAAGCCCTGTCCCTTGGGTGGGTGCTGAATCCAATACTGTGCCAAGAATGGGAGGCATTTGTTGCTTCCAGAAAGGTTTTAATTGAAGTTCTCTATCAAATGTATGCATGTTTGTCTTGGAGAGCTTGAAAGAGTTATGGATCTGCCAAGTACGTATCAGGCTGAGGTGGAGAGCACGAGAACAATCATCATTGCTGTGGCAGGCAATATATTATGGTTGGCTTGCCAGGTTGAAGAGTGAATGCAATTTGTCTTTGTGTTTGCTTTAGTAAGGGATAAGAGTCTGTTTTGCTTGCTCAGGTGTTTTGAGTCTTTTAACTCTGTCTTTGTCTCAGTAGGTTTGGGAATTAGCTTCTAAGTGTTTGTGCATTCCTCCTTCTGAAACCAGAGGTGATTTGTGTTTGCTCAGCGTGAAGCAGGGCTGCTTTATTCGGTATTACTTCACTCTCTCATTAATTGCTTTGCTGCTGCTGAAGTTTTGAAGGAAAAGAGACACAAAGAAGCTGAAGAAGTGTTTCTATGCAAGGGAGATGAAGCACAGGAGTGTGCTATTTATTTAAGAAGCTGTTGCCATGTTTGTTAAAGCAGCACTGGTACGTATGCGCCTCCTCTGCTGCTGCAAGCAAAGGGGATGAAAATAAAGCATTCCAGTTGAGGTTAAAGGGCTCATGTGCAAGATACACATCTGAAAGGAGGACAAAAGGAGCAAAGAGTGACATTCAGAAGCCATACAGTGACAACACATTTGTCCCTGCTTCTTGAGTGAGCTCCCTCCTGGTGTCTGCTGCTGGATCAGAACTCATCTGCATTGGGCCAGATGGGGGCTGAGAAAGGAGCACAGGTTGGCAATCCCTGTCCTTGGAGTCGTGCTCTCAGTGTGATGGTATTTCCAAAGGTACAGCTGGCAATATTTTTTTGGACGGTATTATTGGGTTTGACACTGATACAGAAAGGATTTTGTAGGACATATCCAAACTCTGCTCCTCCAGGGAAAAGGGATCATTCCATAAAAATTCACCACCCAATTTACCAAGAAATGTCACAAAATACTCCCTCCAAGCATTCTGCACAAGCCACAGGATGAACAGAGCCCTTCTTCTGGTTCTTCATTTGCTAGGAATAATTCATCGCCTGACAGCTGCGCTGGTGGAACGATGAGGTGCATCCCTCAGAAGCAAGCCCTTACAATCCGCTCGGCACCCAATTTGCTTGTGCTGCATCTGTGCACTTGTCGTGCCTCTGTTATGCAACCCCTGCGCCTTTACCCACAGTCTGTTGACTTTCATTTATTCATTTGTTTTCAGCCTCGCATGCAGCCACCGCTGTCACTTCCATGTTATGAAAAGAGGCTGGGAACATGTTGACACAAGGCTTGGGCTCATGTCTATGCTCAGATGGCAGATGGGGAAAGCTCTGTGCACTTCAAGGAAGAGAGGGTATTCAAGGACATTTTCCCTTCGGATTGAGGCTCTGTTGGGAGAGGTGAGCAGAAGGGGGACTTCTGTTCCATGAGAAAAGCTGGAGTCAACATTTTGCCCTATTTTCACAAAGACTCCAATTTACACAACTGGGAAGACACAAGAACAATTGTAGTACAAACCAAACGCTCTGATATTTCTGAAACAAAAAGTGCACTTGCAATCCCAAGGTAGGATGTAAAATCAGCTCTGAGTGCTCCCAAAATCCTGTGCAATGAGGAAGCTCCAGTGTCCTCACGAAAGCCAGAGCTCCTATGCCTTCTCGATTGGGTGCATGGAAATATTCACAACGATGTGAGAAGTGGGCAGCCTGCTGTAGGCACACACACAAGATTTAGGAATGACTGTTGAAGTGAAGGGTTTCATGTTTGCCTGGGGCTCTGGAGAAATGGCCTGGGTAGTTCTTACTTGATTTCTCACCATATTCATCTTTCTAGCTAATGCTCATCGATCTGCATTGTCTACATTTGCCTCCCTGATTCCCAAGCTGATCTCTCAGCCTGACATAAGAAATGTGGTATGAGTGCATTTCTCACCTGTGTTACAAGATAAAATCTGCTCTTTTACTGTCCTCATTTGGAGAGCTGAGAGAAGGAGGACAAGCTCTCCAGAAAAAGGTGAGACTAGTGGGTGCCCTTTAATTTTCTGGGGTTGTCTGCTTGAGAAAGATGAATCTTGGCTAAGAGATAAAAACACAAAACACCTATTGAATAATCTACAGGTGACAAAGACAGCACTGATGAGGGAAAAGGGGAACTTCCTGAAGGCAAAATGCAAGTCACCTGGAAACCCTGACTTCAGTTTTCTCACAGCTCCATTTGATATCTGTCTCAAGCTATCCAGAGCTCAGAGAGGACCAACTTCATCTTTCCACAGGTGGGAAATCTGCCTCCCTGAAACTTTCATCTGAAGTAGTTATGCAGTAAAAATGTGATGACTGCTTCTGCAGTGTTTCTCTGCTTCTGTAATGGGATAACTGCAGGCAAAGGTAATGTGTTTTTAATTTCATATCATTACTAGTTTGCTGGTAGGTATAGGAGATGGTTTAATAAAATGAGTTTCTTGTAGTTGAGGGAGGACTTACCAGCTGTGGGTAAACTATGCAGCCTGCATTCAGGAACTAGCTCCAAGTCTTTCATTTCACGTGTTTTGTTCACGACGTTTTACACAAAAGCATTTTTCCCAGCTGTGAAGGCACTGATATTTCTCTGTACTGAATTTCTTCTTCACTCTCTTTGTTTGGAAAAGGGGGGGGGGGGGGGGGGGGGATGCAGAACCACGGTGGCCATCCAGTTTCTCTGACATCTCTTTTTTTCCTATATTGTTCAAAATCTTGGTTGGCTCAGTCAGTAACACACACAGCCCTTCAGCCACCCAGGGAGCATCAACTCACTCTGTAGTGCTCAGACACTTGATTCTTTACACTGCTTTTTCCTTCCATGTTTATACCTGGCTTACAGCCACGTTCTTCGCCTTAAGGAAATCTCATCTGGTATCTGAGTGGGAAAAATATGTTGTTTGATGAGAGTATTCTTCTGCTGCTTTCTTTCAATTTGTTACTTCTTAGGGTTCAGCCCCTGACTTTCCTACCAGGTAGGATTGCAGATGTTGAATCTGGCTGGATTCACACATTAAAGTATTCACTGCATGGAAATAACACTGAGAGCTGTGAAATTAAAAGGTACACATATTCTTCTGCCCAGAATGGGGCTCTCATTAAACTCATAAATATTGTGTTAATATATTTTTTGAATGTTTGGATAAACACAAATGGTTTTATATTAATATTAGCAAAGTGAGGAGTTTTATTTATGTCTATGCCTTGTGGCTCTATTATATGATAACAAGTTCCATCTGTCTGCTTAATTAGTGATCACAGTGCAGAGAAGAGGGCTGCCCAGCAATAGAGAGCATGCCATTTGACCTGATACTTTGAGAAGTCATGATCAAAGGTTATCAGTGTTACTTAAAAATGTAGTTGCTGCTTGGCACAAGGCAGATTTGGGTCCTCCAGCCACTGAGGAGGTGCAGGCTGTGTGCACAAGGCACTTGATGCTGCTGGTGCTGGGTGAACCTTAAATGTTTCATGACTTCTCACACCTTATGAAAGCTGTGGTGCAAACCTGTCACAGGAGCGCGCTTAATTACTCTTTGACAACATTTTCATTGTTCCCTGACTATGCGTCATGGCCTGTATGCCACCTCCACCCTTGCCCTCAGAGCTCTTGACGTTGAGAGCTATTGATGGATGAGCTTGTTTTGTTTGAATTTGAATCCACTTGAACATTTCAGGTTTGAAAGTTCAGCGCTGATGTAACTGAGTTCACATCCTGAGGGGAAGGAGAATATTGGCAGAAGGGAAAAAATTCCAATGGGAAAGGCTGCTGAGAGAGAGAGGTGGTGAGGAGATAGCAGGGTTCAGCTGGTGGTAGAGAAGAGTCAGGCAAAGCAGAAAATGGAAATTTAAATAGTGCATGTTTGTGTGGGCGTGTATTTGAGTCGGCTTGGCTCATTCCTGAAGCTGTGCTTAGCAGTGGGCCTTTATCCTAGGTAAGAAAATGAAATTTCTTCTGCAAGCAAAAATAACTGTCGAATGTTTGATAGGTAGAGAACCTGATGATCTTGACTGTGGAAACTTAGGGTTTCAGCTGTTTAAAGAAAAACTCCCCTCCCTCCCCACCTTATCCTCTCTGTTCTTCCAACTCAGGAACATGGGGAGAACAGGAATTGTGAAGGAACACAGCTCTGGTGTGCTGGGGAAAGGAAGGTTTCAATTTGGATGAATAGAATACCTCATTCAACTCATGTTGGCATATTGTAGGTCAGCTGCTCTGTGGGGCTGACCTGATGGCTGGTACAGGGTGAAAGTCCATCCTCTCTTGCAAAGGGCTTCCCTGCAACAGGGCTGCATGATCCAGCAAAGGAAGTATGTGGTGTCTGGCTCAGGAAAAGTTAAGATTGCATGAAGTGATCCTGCATTGCTCCCAGCATCTCTTCCCGAGTACGAGCTCTCTTTCATCACCATTCAGAAGTATTAATATCTGCTCGACTCATTGCATCACATCTAGATGGCTGGCAGCATATAATAGAGGTCAAAAAGAATTGCGTTTCTTGGTCTTCACTTCACTGGTCAGGAACTAGCTGCTGTGGATGAGGCATACTTACAAGATTATGATGGTAATTTGTAAGTTTTTGCTTGAAGCACTGCAACGGAGTCTGTTGTACAAGTGAGGCTGATGGCTGAAATCCAAGCCTTTGATAAATCACTTTATTGCTGACCTAATGAGTCCTTCGTGACAGGAAGATTTCTGTGGCAGCTCATTCAACAAGCTATTTTCTCTACTGGTGGTCAAGACTGCAGAAATGGTCAGCGAAGAAGAGCTAGGAGGTATGTTGCTTTTCAGAGATTAATTGGAGACTGGATTGGTTTCACCAGTGAATGCTAGATATTCTGCTCTTTGTTAAAAATATAATAACAGTAATAGTTATCAGGCAGTGGCTACTTCATTAGCAGCTGATGTCACTCTGTCCCACCCTATTAAAGTAATTGAGATTAGTGTCTTTCCTCCCTGAGACTCATTCCCTCCTTCAGCTAATCATAACATTCCAGGTTAGGGAGAGGAGAGGGGAAAAATTCATGAATCTGCTTTCCTTTCTTCCTCCTTGTATGAAGGGGATGTTGGCATGACTTTGAATGGAGGAGCAGCAGTACCTGTGGGTGGAAGGGGACCACAGGCCTGTGGGGCTTCTCATCCCTTTATTGCACTGAGGCCCCTAAAACTCTGGTATAATCAGAGGTGGAGCTGTTCGAGGTCTTTAAAAATTGCTATCTTAGATGGCCAATTATAATGAGGTGACTAATAGTTAGTGCTTCTGGGCAGAGCTGTACCTAATACCCTGTCTGCACTCCATTTGCTCAAAATGAGGGGGGAAAAAGGATACATTTTGCCTGAGCGGGAACTTTTTTCCAGGTCAAGTCTCCTCTTATTTCACTATTAGTGTTGAAGTATTATGTAAAATTTGGGGCTACTAAACATCTGCAGGATTGGACAGGAGAGAATTAAAATAAAGCCTTTTCTCTGCTTCTTTGAGCCATGTTTTTTGTGGTTTATTTTCCTTTCCTGCTCTTCCTCAAGGAAAATCCCCATGGTGGCAATGGTTGCCAAGATTTACTTTTCGCTAACATTTTGCCTTGTACTTCCTCCCTGGGAATTTCCCTGTGCTGCACAAAACTCTTCGTTTTTCTGTGAGAAAGTTTGGAGTCCTTTCAGAGCTTGGAAGAAGGACAGGGATATGTCTGTGTCCATTAGTCACCAACCTCCTGGGGCAGTGTCATCTCTACTTGTACAGCACCTATAGGAGCTGTAGGCGATGCCCTCTCTGTCCTGCAGAGTAAATGTCTCACAGAATAAATAATAAGAAAAACCTCTCGGTCCGCTGTAATTCAGTGTTGCTCTGTTGAGTTGTGACCCAGAACATGCTAACAAATTGTCTGTGTCAGCAGCACTAAATGATGTGAAAACATGAGATCGCTGGGTGTCGTTTAAAACCATAAAGGGTTTAAAATATTCACCAGGCTTCGGTCGGTTTGCACAAGATGACTTTTTACTTTCATGTGAAATAATGGGTATGCACTTCAATGTAAAAGCTTTCTAATAGCCACCATTTTGGAAAGCTTTTTTCCTCCACAAATAAGTCTCAAAACCATGTGAATTTTGCCCTAATGGTTCTTTCAGGTCATGTGAACTGTGTGCTTTAAATGATTGTCTAAAGAAAAGCTTTTTGAGGTTGTAGGCAAGCTCAAGCTGCTGGAACTGTTATTTTAATGGCAAAAATCAGGCTGAGTTCAACCTAGTAGAGATGGATTTAATTCATTTATTTGTTTTCCTTCTGGTTGACTTGTTTGGCTCATTTTCTTTTGTTTTAACCTTAATGTAAACTTAAGACACGGCAATCAATGCTCGACACCTGTATATCCTTAATTGTAAGTTGGCATCTGCCCCTAGGATTGATGTATTTATAATAACCAGGAGAAGAAAGACATGTGACGTTTTTGGGGGTTATGTACTTGTGTGTGTGCTGAAAATTAGGCAACCAATTCAATTCCCTGTTGAAAATCACAATGTGTTTTCTCTGCTGTCTCATTGTGCCCGTGCAGACCTATCAACAGCTATGATATCACAGCTGTCAACCCATACCACCTCACAACTTCTGATTAACAGGATTTCCTCCCCAGTTATTAGAGTAGCAACAGAAGATACTCTGTAAAAAGGAACCAAATCCACAGCAATTGAATGTACTGTTTTCCTGGGATACATCTCAGCTTATTTACTAGCAACAGGCATTACTACTCGCAGTCAGATGGAGGTTTATGGGCTGCAGCTCACCGAACATGAGCTGGGTAAGCTCCCTTGATTTTATCTCACAGGTACACCAGGTACACTGAGCCTTTGGGTCTCCCTCAGCTATTTCATTTTTTGTGTTTGCTGGGACCTGGAGTCAGTGGGATCTTTCCAGTAAATGGGGAATGCTAAGGACATCAAGAAGTTTTTGAATTATTAAACTTTGCCCATGCCTGAGCCATTCACCAGCCCAGGGTCTTCTCAATGTCTATGTGAACAAGTGAACCAAATATTTTGCAGCTTTTCCTTGCTGTAACTCCAACATCACTTGTTGCTTGTTAGCCAGGAACCTGATAATGCTATGTAGGTCTGTGTCATGGCTGCATGTGTGTAGTCCCTGAACATGACAAAAATCTTCATCTTGTCCAGTTGGGCTCATATGAACTTCAGCAATTCTTAGTCTTCTCTTTCCTATCTGGAAAATGAGATTAGTGCTCTGCCTTTATCTAGCAAGATGTTCGATGATGCCAGGCGAGCTGAACCACGGTCTCTTCAGGAACCACCTAGATATGCTTTACTATAAAACGTAAAGCAAAATTGTAATCAGACATATTGTGATCCCACTCCAGCCTGGGTGTCTGACAGTCTGTCTGTGCTAGTGTTTATTTATCCATCTATCTATCTTGTCCTCCTGCCAGTTTCTACACATGTATATATGAAATTACATTTCAGCCCTGATTCACAGAAGTATTTAGTGTCTCATAAATCCTTCTGCAACTCTGGATGTTTCATCTTCTTTTCTTTCTTTTTTTTTTTTTTATTTTTTATTGGAGTTTTGGTGTAAAGCTGACGGATAGCCAGGCAATGAAAGATTTTGCTGTTCACTGTAATCAACTAGCTATAAGAAGATGTGGCAAAGTTATTTATATTTTCCAGAGAGAATAATTCTTTTCTCTCCTTGCACATGGCAGAAAAAATGCTCTGGTAATGTAGGATCTTAGAATTTCTTTTGAAAGTGCCCCTGCTTGACTTACGAAACAAATGAGTGCGGTTTACTTGTATTCAACAATGTTTTATAACCCTTGTACACAATGAAAATGATGTGTGTGTGGTGTAAACATTCTGGAGTAAAAATTGCATCTGTCAAAATTTGTGAAAGAAATCACTAAGGAAAATGATGTTGCAAACCATTTTCTGCCTGACTTGGGGCTTGGTATCTTATCAGCTCTGTGGTCCCCTCTCAATTTCTCTGTCCAGGTGTGTTCAGGCAGTGTCTCAGTGAACAGCTGTGCAGGTCAGCAATAAATTGGATGTTTGCACTGAAGTTATACTTTGATACATTTCTTCATGAACTAATATCAGACCTCTTCAATATCTGAGGTAGCTCTTCAGGACCCTCAGTGTCCCTGTGCTAAAGACTGGTAGATCCTCTTTTAAATCAAGGAACTTGGTATGTACTGTACAGGGAGTCTTTCTTCATCTTTGTAAGGGAGAATTTGAGCCCCACATATTGGGTTATTTTGTACCTCATATATATATATACCCACTTATGGCTTTCTTTCCCATTAAGAATGAAATAAACCTTTCCCATAAATGTTATATTTCCATTTACCCTTACCTTGAGAAATGCTCATCCTTTGCATGTTTGTTCCTAAGATGAAACGTACCTTTTCTTCCTACTCATCACATACAAATCTACAATAGAAATGAGGCATCTCAGCCATCAGAGACATAGCTGCAGGCAAGAAGCAAAGTGGGCTTAGTGACCTTGATGTGCATGCCGCAGTTGTTATGGCAACAGGCAAGTGAAATCACTGTTGCTAAGGCTCAGAGAAATAAAGCAATCTCAGTCACTTAATGATCATTATTCTCGAGTAACTTCATTTTGAGTTTGCTGCAAGCAAAACTAAAATGAGTCAGCAAACAGATCCAAAATAACTTAGCAGAAATCTGAATGACAGGGGTTTTCTACCTGTCCCCATCCTCTCCCCACCAGCCCCATCAGTGCTGTTGTCAAGAAAGGTTTTCCAGCAGTGAATCACATCCGTAATCCACAGCAGTTATTGGGAGCCAAGGTGCGATGCCAAGTGCAGCCCAGAGGCAGAGGAGTGGGTGGTGTGTGCTGAGCACTGGAAAGAGCAGGAGACAGGGCGGCCTGGAAACACCTCACTTTCTCATCCTAGAACAGTGACTTGCAGTTTGTAGTAACAATATTAGAAAGTTTAGGTCATCTCCCTCTCCTCAGCTTATTTCTTGCTGAGATGCAGTACTTTTATTCTGGCTTGACCACCACTAGCATCTGAATGATGGACGTTGGAGGTTAGTGTTTCCTGCCCAAAACAGGTGTGTAGTTATGTTGGACAAACAAAGAATTCAGTCTATGGGGAGTTTAACAGTTTAAAGGAAAGATCTCTTTAGGAAATTCTAGTCAATGAAATGGTGGAAAATGAATTTTCATGAAAACATTAAATGTTAAAAATATTTAAGCAGGATAAGAAATAGTGGAACTTCAGGAGTTAAATCGGTGCCCAAATATTAGTGCCAGTTTTCAATGAAGATATTCAAAACAGAAAAAGCCATGGGAAATCTTAATCCTAGTAACACTCGTGAGAAATGAGTGCACCCAGTGAGAAACAGCAATCAAATCATGTTTTGCTGCGAAAGTGAGTATCAAGGTGTGTTTGGAGCATCTCTGAATTCTTTCATAGACTCATCTGGTGCCAAACAGAAGATGGCCCTCCCCTGAAACAAAGAGCCCTATTAAGGGCGTACCCCCAAGTCCCCCTAAATATCACTGCAGGCTCTGGTGCCCTATTCTATGATTGTGAATGAGTGTGCATCTTTCTAAAAGCTGATTGCAAACCACCTCAGTTTCTAGTTAATTTCCAATGAGACCAGATGTGAATTTTCATTTTAGATCTCTCTATTGCACCAGAAAAAGCAGAGGCATTAGCAGCTGAAAGCAGTCAGCATGTGTTTGTTCCTGCAGCAGGCTGATTGCTCATCAAGCAGAGCTGAGTCCCGTACAGGCTGAGCTGGATCGCAGCACTATACATATGTATTCCTCCTCAGATGGACACAATCAGGCCATCCATGCATCCTGCCAAGATGCCTCTTGGTTTTGGATGCCCTGGGTGATTGCAGGGAAGATTTGCTTCCATGTCTGTGTATATGTTGGCAGTTCTCAGCATGGTTGAAATCAGCAGTATTTCACTGCAAGTATGTGAAATTGGAATCAATCTAGAATGTGAATGCTGGTCCTATGGAGGACAATAGGAATGGTGCCCCAAATTCATGTGGCTTTGGAAACATGCCTGGTTCATCTCTGTAATGCTGGGCTGCAGGAGTTGGGATGGGCAGTAGGACTTCTGCCTTGTCCCCGAGGGAGATGAGAGAGAGGTAATGCTTTCCTTTTACGTGCCTTGGAGGGATGGGGATGACAAACCTATGGACCCTACAAGCCATCTGCCGACATCCCCCTGCAGCTGGAGACCTGGTGGTCATGCATCTCAAATCCAAGCAGGTCACGTAGGAGCTCAGGAGCTGACTGTTGGCAGGGCCTCTAGCAACTGCATGTAATTCAGGTATTCATTAAAAAAATTGATTGTAAAAGTAAGTGGTTATTGAGAATACTGTTGAAAAACAGCCAAGCAGATGATTCAGCAAAGATTTCATGAATATTCAGAATAGAATTAACAAAGGCAGAAATTGTTGTTCTCCTTGACATGAATGGCAGCAGATTTCTATTTACACAGAAGTTTTCAGCTGTATCATCAGAAGGGGAATAGCTGCAAGACAGCTGCCCCATCAGTACATTTCTGAGTGGTAAACAAGTTCATACAGTGATGTCTGGAACGACATGTGCACAACCTTTCATTGTCTGTAGCATTACGTATGGGAATATGGGAGTCTGGAATGGCACACGAAGAAGTCAGGCAAGAAGGAGTAAGACTTTTTCTTTTTACATGAATGGAAATGTATTTCAGCTGAACTCTTGACTTGCTGAACTTTCTCTTTTATTCCTTTCATCTTTAAAACTTCTTTCCCTTTTTCTTCCCCATGCATCTTTCAGAAAGACAACTCCAGCCAATGTAGCAGAGATTTTTCTTTTTCTGATCAATGGCATCAAAAGTGCAGTGTCTGAAGTTTTGTGGCATTTTCTGATATAGAGCTTTGTTTTTTTTTAATAATGCATTGTGCTGGAGACCAACCTCTGTGATTGAAATGTCACTTGGAGTCAATGTGGCCACTTCTTGGATGAGGGGGAGTAAGAAAGGTCAACTTTGAAAAAAAGATAGAGAAAAAATCAAAGAATTGGTGATGTCCAGAGGCTTGGGAAAAGTTGGAGGTGTCTGTGAGTACTTTTTCATACACGTTCACAGGTTCCCATCACTTCTCCTAATGCACTGTCTTCCATTGCAGCTAGTCACTTGTAGTTCTTATCTGTTTCAAATACTGTATTGTACAGAAGGTACAGTTATTTCTGCACATACTAATGACAAGAGCGTTACTGCTTGGATACTGTTCTTATTAAAGGAAAAAAGCCACGTGGTTGGAAGAAGGATCTTTCTTCCTGGAACTGGCTGCCCAGGGAAGTGGTTGAGTCACTGACACTGGGGGTGTTCAAGAACTGCAGAGGTGTGGCACTGAGGGACGTGGTTAATGGGCACTGTGGGGGTGGGTTGGGGAAAGACTAGGTGATGACAGACATCTTTTCCAACCTTAATGATTCTATGATTTTTACTGCTAGATAACCTGAGCACATTGCAACATCCATGCTCCAAGCTCTCAAAGGAAGGCCATGAGAACTGGTAGGAGTTCACTCACCGTATTCTGGCTCCCTTGGGATTTTGCAGTGTGTTAGGGCCCATTCTTTGAGAAATGTGGTTAGATTACAGTAATGCAGTTTCCCTTAGAATACTTTTGGGGAAGTGAGTACTTATTTTTCTGTACTATAAATGATATAAGAATACAGTTGGGGAAAGAATTTGCTAGATGTGCTCTGCCTTTTTGTGCATGTTTAACCATCATCCTTGCTCAGTGTTTTCCTGTTTTTATTGTTGTATCCGATACTTGAAGTACTAAAAAGAACAGCAAAGAGAAAGAGGCATTTAATTTTAAAACAGAATTGGTCTCAGTCAAAAAGGAGAATCCATATAAATCAGGCCTTTAGCACTTTCTGATCATCAGTGACTGACGATACTTTTCTCTGCAACCTCGATTAATAGTGTCCTGTGAAAAGCTCTTGTAGAAAGCTTGTGGCACTTGGGAGTAGCTCAGTTGTCTTGTCTTTGCCATTTGACAGAGAGACTCTGAGTTATTTTACTTGTTTGCCAGAGTTCAGATTACAGCGTAAAACATGACTGTTTCAGATCATAGTGTAAACATGAAGATGGCATAAAAGAGTTCTCTTAATTACTTGGTACATTTGATTAGAGAGAATAATGTTGTTTTTGTTGATTCCCACTTCCTGAAAACAGCTTTTAGCTGGGGAATGGTCTATTTATCTCTTTAGCAATAAACATGTGGTAGCCCCAGGCTTCACCTCTGCCTGGAAGCTCCTCTGGCTGGGGAGGGAGCTGCAGTCAAAGCCTCTGCATCATTCTGTCTGAGGCAGTCAGAAGGATGTCAATTCATACCAAGCATCGTATGGCCCAGAGGTGAACTTGTCTCACTCAATTTGTAAACAAGTATAGATTTTGCAGGAGAGATTAATGAGAGAGATGTATGCCTTCACATGCTAAGAAGATAATAAAGAGAGGCGATAGATGATGAGGAATACAGAAGCTCTGGGTTTTTGCAGGACCAGTAGAGTCTGCACTATGAACAACTTAGCAAGGAGTGTTTTGGATGTGAAGGTTTACACTGAGAGAGGAGGGGGAATTACCTCCTGCTCCCTTGGGTAGGATAAGACAGAAAACCATAGGGGAAGAACATCACTGAAAACATCTCTGCTGAAGATGCGATGTTGGAAACAAGACCTCGGTTTGCCTTCCACCATACAAAGGCATTGAGGGCTTCAGGAGGCTCAGACTGCCCGAGACTCATGATGTTACCCTGAACAACCTAAAAATTTCCACCCTGCTTCCACACCCTCCCATCAGCAGAGCACTTGTTAGCCTCAGACCTGGGATCTTTGGAGAACTGTCCGTGGAATAATGTTTGCAGCGTTGGCAATCATGTTAGCAGTGGGCAATCAGTCAGCTCCACTTGCATAAACACAGGCAGAAAGTCATTGATTACTTGCAGCTCTGCTAACGATCTCAGGACCAGCAGGCTTCCAAACTCCCAATTCATGGTTGCTATTTGGATATGATCACCTCTCATCCTACTGAGAAGGTTAAAAATACATTGTTTTTTTAGTACTGGGATGCTTATAAAAATAACCTTCTTCAATGCAGTCCATAAACTCTCTCCTGTGAATGACTTGCTGAGCATTAAGGGGGGCATTGGATGCTGTTTTTATGCACTTTTGCAGCTATTGTGCTGACTTCGGCATCTGGGCCAAAGCTGGCCCGGACTAAGTGCTACCAAATAGAGCAAATTTACATTTGTGCAATTGGTGTAGAGTTTGGCTGTGTTGACCTGTGGTCTCCTCTTACCTAGTGTTATTTTTCAGAATGAGCCCTGAATTTTTTTATTTTTATTTTTTGACGTGTGCCTGTACTGCTTGGTGGTTATGATTAAGGTTATATGGCTTTTATTAAGCTAACGTCAAATTACTTCTCAGTGTTTCTTCAATTAACGCGATGTGTTAGCACTGACATCCCAGTGACTAAGCACAGTCAGAGTTTAACAGATTTAATTGAAATATCTTAAGGCAAAGGAATTATCCAGGGTAAATCCAAACCCTGTGTCACTTTGACCAGCAGTTTATTGGTTTTGAATGCAAAATTAACTTATCAAAGAGCTTGCCAGCATTCAGACATTTTAACATCTTTAGTTCCTTTAATATTTCTAAAACATGTCATTACTGAAACAAATGGAGAAAGAGAATCACAGCTCCTGTATCAAACAAGACTTCAATTTTACATGCTCAGGGAGTGGTTCTGCCCTTCTTATCAAGGCTGTATAATGACTCATTCCTCCAAGATTGCAGTGGAACTCCTCAGCCAGACAAAAGGAGCGGAAAACATCCAGAGGGCAAAGTGAACTCTTCCATATCTTGAGGTAAGCCATAGATTTAGGAAACCATTTTTGCTATGTTGTAAATGTTTTATGGCTCTGGATATTTCCACACAATGGGCTCCACTGTGTTAAACTGGGGTATTAATGTAAATCATCCTCAGAGCAGACTGCAAATATACACAGGGATGGAGTGAGGATGCACTGGAGAAAAGCACTGCTGAGTACCAAATATGCGAAAAATGCAATTGAGGCGAGAAGCAAGATGCTGGAGTGGGGACCAGCATGCAGGGCTGGGTGACACAGGAGCTGCTCCTGTCCCCTCCAGCCATGCTTGGCAAGGTGTTCAGCTCTGTGCTCTGTTACATGAAGTTGATTTCTTCGTCACTTTTCACAGCACGTTCTTAACAGCAGGCCCAGTCATACCTCTTTTAAATGAGCATTTCTCCTTCGCTGCTCTTCCCTGGGGCATGAGGGAATGATCACCCCGTCAAGGAAGCATATTGATGCTAAGAGTGAGGATGGTGTATTTTGGGACCAGAGCTCTGGTGAAGCCCTGGAAGAAGACAAGAGCAGCTGTGATTTCATCTGAGAATTTCCTTGGATTTAGGGGAAGACCCCAACACTCCATGTAAGCTCTTGTGTAGGACTTTCCCTATAAGAGCATTAAAGGCAAGGTGGCCACTACTCCCACCGAACAATTTACCCCTTCACAATGGAGTATATTACCTGTGAAGTCTGGCAAGTACAATCATTCTTTAATTCTAACTTGATTTGTGTACTTGAAAGGTTATTCTGGTGTTTTATGGCTGGCTAGTTTATCTTTTAATTAACTGCCCATCAAACCTCTTTGATCTGAGGAACAAGAGCTCAGTAGATGCAGAATCCCTCCTCCACGGCTCTGCCCAGGTGATTCTCAGTAATCCAAATTGTCTCCTCCTGCAGCAAGGAGGCAAATTGAATGGAGGCTGCAGGTTGCTGCTGGGCTCTGTCTCTGCTGAACTTGTTGATTTGCATTCTGAGAGGGTATTGCTGGAGATAATGGGATTTGTGAGGAAAGTTGATTTTACCTTGTTATCTGGAGGGAGAATGGCATCATCCTCTGAACAAGAAGCAATGCAGAACAATAATTACTCAGCCAGGTGGAAGATAGCAGGCGAATTGGGAGGCACAGCTGCTTACCCTGACCAGCCCTGGATGGTCCCCTGTTATAGAAATGTCATCACAGAGTTTCTTTAAGCAATTCTGTGAGGCTAGGAAACAAGAGAAAATAAACCCCCACTCCTAGCTTGCAAAAATCATGAGCACAATTGCAGAAAAATGGAAAAAGTTTTGACATTACGAGGTGAAACTCAGATAGCTTTGAGTTTGTTTTGTGTGCATTTTGTGTGCCTTTTGGATCTCTAAGTCTAATGTATCATAGTATCACGGAATGGTTGGGTTGGAACCCCCGCTGTGGGCTGGCTGTCAACCACCAGATCAGGCTGTCCAGGTCCCCATCAGTGGGCACTGGGGCTGAGGAGCTCCCAGCAGCTGTGGTCTTCGCCCAGTCCATCCACTATGTCCTTCTCATCTTGAACAGAGGTTTCCAGGCACAGCACTGTGCTGGTCTCCCCTCAACTCCCGGACTCTCCTTATGTGTATCCTCAACTCTGCTCCTGGCAGGTCCCAGGAAATGCCTTCCCTTCCTCCTCACCCTTTCTACCCTCCCAGCTTGAGAACCACTTTCTAAAATTGCACAGCCTTTGGACAGCAGAGTCCAAAACAAGCTTAGGCAGCAACTATTTATACACACAAATATGTGAGCCTGCATGCCAAACTGCTCTACAGAAACGTGTTTGTTTTCACAAAGGAGCTATCTTGTTTACTCATTCCTCAGGATAACTTCTCTCACCATTGGAGCTCTGCACCCCACACAGTGGGACCAGCTCTCTGCTGGAGGAGTCCCTCTTCTACAGAAGCACTTGGGCACATTCCAGACATCAGTGCATGTCATTTGGCATTCATCACAAGTTAGCCTGTAGTGGTGCTTCACACCTTCTCAGTGTAGACCTGGAAGTTGTAGGGAAGGGCTAGAGAAAGAGGCTGGTTTAAAAAAAGCATGATCTGTTTCCAGCATCATCCTGTCAGCTACTTCCTGTGACCACACAGCTTCTCTTGATCATATCTGCCATGCTTGACTCCTGCTTAAGTGTCAATGCCCTTTTTGTGCACTGCTTGTAACATTCCCCTAGGATTAAGCTTCATGTGTTGATTTTAAGAATCTACATGGTTGTCCTGACTGTGGAATGAATTAACAATCACTCAGTTTGTCTTGAAACCACTGAGGTCCCTGTGGGTCTTCTTTTGTTTGTGTGCAGTGCCATTGCATCTTCCTCAGCCCCTCAGGGGAATAACCACATTTTTTTTTCCTCTTATCCTCTGAACTTGCTTATTCAGTAGGGGAGGAAAGCACAGTGGTTACTTGCAGCGGCTGTCTGACATTATTCACATAAGCACATGCAAAGTACACCCTCCATCACAGTAAGTGTGTTTTACATGGGAGTTAAGACACTTCATTACATCAGTTAAAGTTACGGTTAAATCACTCATATGTAATACCATCACCAGAGGCTGTCAGAGGTCAGCAATTTGCTTTTCTCTTCAAAGCCAGAGTTTGGGCTCACTAACGTCTTATAAGGACACGAGGCACAAAAACATCGCTTTCGTATAGCTCTGAGGTATTTCAGACTTGATTCACTCATTCCAGAGGTATTTATTCTTACTTCTCCATTAACAGGAACTTCATGCCCTGTTGTCCATGAAGGCAAACCCCAATGTCACTCTCATCTGTGGTCTTAACTGGTTTCTACCGCACAAAAAGTTCTCATGTAATTTTGTAGAAGTTAAACCATTTTTTGATCAGGCATCCAAAGGCCTCGCTGGTCTCCTTTTGTGGGCTTTGTTTAGATATGAGTGGTAGAGAGAACAAACGTTTTGACTGAGTCACTACTCCTACCAAAAGCATGCTAATACTCCTCCCAAAGGGAAGTGGAAATAAAGGCAAAGTTTTCACCCTAAAGGCTTAAAACTTGTACCCAGTTTAGAAAAACAACGTAGTTGATGTTCTCTCTGTCCTTTTTCTTCTTAGTGCAAGAGTAGGGAATCTGAGCCTTGAGCCGCTTTATGGCACTGGGGTATTAGTGCTCTTTGTGCTATAATATTTGAGTTCACAACGAATAGGTATAATCCGTTATTCTTTCTGGAATCTATAATCATTTGTTTTCTCTGGCCCTTAAACATAAACTTTTATGATATTTTCTCCCAAACTCCCTGTACAGATTTGGTCCTGTCAATTAGCATCCATGATGCAGCCACATGAAGTGTCTGGAATAAACAAAATCAATTTCATTGATTTCTGGGGGAATATTCACTGCAGGGCTGGCTCAAAAAGTCCTTAAAGCTGATTTCAGTACTGAACATTCCTACAGTCAGGACTTTTTTTTTTTTTTATGCACTGTATGATGTGCTGTATCCTATTAAGACTGATGGATTTGACCATGACCTTCTGTATGATGGCTGTATGTGAGAGTGACTGCCTGCACCTGCCCTACTCACCCTTCAGAAATGTGCAAAATGAGTCTTATTTGGGACTGTGAAAGTCTAGAAATGGTGGATGTCCTTTTGCAAAATGGGATAGGAGTGGTTTTGCTTTAGGTAGAAAGAGAGGCACAGCGCCTGGAAATGTTGTGTGCTGAGGGGAACTCAGAAACAGCCTCGGAGCTATGAGAAGGTTTTAATTTATGGTGGTATGACGTTGTTTTATTTTTTTTTTTTCCTAAGCAAGCTGGGCTTCATGCAGTCAGCACTGCAGCAGATCTACTCTACCCAACAACTTCCTCTTAAGAGAAATCATTCCCAGGTCTGAATTTTGGCTAATTGCTCGGGTCAGCAGTACAAGCAGTATTGGTGGTTTCTGTCCCTGTACCTGCCCGTCATGTTGCCTGCTCCATCACCATCCTGTGCAAGAAAGATTAAAAACCAAGCAGGACAGAATATGTCATCATGTAATTCCCGTGCAGGTGGGGCGGGACCAGAGCCACTGCTGGTGCACACAAGGGAAAGCTCTGTACCCTGGATGCACCTGCAGATGCTTGCACTGGAGCCAAGGAGGCCTCTGGATGGGCCCTGGGGAAAAAGAACTATCACCCCCTGTGTCCTCTGTGGGTCGTTTCCCTCCTTTCTTTATTGAACTCTTTTCAGCATTCAGACTCTCAGCCTTTTAGCAGGTTTGGCTTTGTGGGTTATCTGTTATAAAAGGACTCATTTTTGGCACGTGTGCTAAAAGTCTAGCTCAGTGTATAGGTATCAGAATCTTCCTTTTGTAAATGCTCAGCTGTCTGGCAGCACAATTATATGGAATTTTTAGCATAGGAGAAACAGAGCCCCTTTGGGGAGTCCTGCATTTATATCCAGGTGGTAGGAGGAGATTTCAGATTACTTACTTGGACCTTCCCTGCCCGACTTTGAGAGGACCAAAGAAAGGTGAAATAAGCATCAACCAAGCAATAAGAACATTGTACTGCAGCCCATTGGCTCCAGTCCTCATTTCTTGCTAAGCCACTTCTGCAAATGGGTCATTTATGTCACTAACCCATCTCCAGGCACAGGCACATCAATTCCCTAGCGAATGACCAGCAGAGCTACATTTGAGGGAAAACTTACCCACAATGGAGGCTCTTTGCAGGCTTTGCTAGTCAAGAGGAATGGTCATCTTAAGAGGCTGACATCTTTGCGTGTCATGAACACCATATTTTATTGAGGAAAATCTATCAGTTGTAGGTACTACTGATTTATAAATGAGCTGACCTTAGAGAAGGGGGGTCTTGTATTTGTTTTTGGAAGCTCCTTAGTAAGTGTCACATAGTTCAAAATAATCATAAAACCTCATCTCTGACCCTCCTTGGAATGCCTGGGTAGAAAGAGAAGCTTCCCTCCTCAGTCCTTCAGGACTTGTTGAATTCTCCATGAGCTTCACTGTGAAAAATGGCATAATTATGTAGCACCATTTGTATTTAAAATATGAATTTTGGAACAAAGCCCAAAAGAGCTCCAAGCTTCCCCAGCCTAATGCTTGTCCACTTCTTTACATGTTTTGTGCTCTGTGGAAACATTTGTTGTTGTTTGTATCAGTGCCTTCTCTCCCTAATTAGATCTGCACCATGCAGATCACAGTCTGTCACGTTGAGAGATACAGCTGAGATAGTGCCTTACACTGCAATGGCAGAGGCTGCAGCAGTGTGGGGGAATCGCTTTAGAGGCTCAGCTTTGATTAGCAGCAGGATTTAATCACAATTAGCTGATACGGTGCCGGCTGCAATTTGGTCTGGTCTAGGGCAAACAGCCAGCATCGTGTCAGCTAGCTCAGCTCTTCACACATGACCACATCTCTAATGAAGACTCGCCCTTTGGTGGACATCTGTCGTGAGATTCTCCATCTCACTCTCCTGCTTTCTCTTACGTGCTGCGTTAGACAAAATCATTGTAAATGGAGCATGAGTATAGATATTAGCTTATTGGTCTGGCTTCCATAATGTTCAGGGCATTCAGGCTGTGCTGTGCTTAGTAAAAAGCTGAACTCATTAAATGTAAGAGATAATGGGGAGGATGGGTAGTATTTTCAACAGTACCTCCCACCTCTCAACGTCCATGATGGGATTGTGTCTCCCATATACACATTTCCTAAAAATCTAGTGATCCCTGTTGGCCTGGAGTGTGCTATTTGTCTTACATTGACTTTTCAGCTTGGGAAGTGAGTGTGCAGCCCTACAGATTGCTGTGGATATTTGACTCTTGGATTGACTCTTTGCTAGGTGCTGTTTGGTGAGAATTCTATCACTGAAACCTGCACTTTTGAGATGCTGATGACTCTTTCAGACCTTTTTAAAAGCCAGCTATTAAAGCTCTCCCCTTCACTGTTTTCTTTTGTTTCTGCATTTTTAGTATGCTTTCTGCTCCTAAACTTAACACTCTGCTGGTTAAGGTTTGTAAAGGCATTTAGACAATGAAAAGGCATTGTTAGAATGAGGTACCTTCTGAAAATATTGCTACACTTCAAATATTTATCTACTGTCAAACATCTGGCCCTTCAAGCATATTAAGAAACCAAACAGGCTACATCTGAGCTCTATCTATTATCTAACGCCTGTGCCCCACATTTTGGCAAATCAATCATTGCTATTCCAGTTTTGGAGCTGTGGAACAAGCTGTCAAATGATATTAATCAATCTTTGTCATTGCCCGTGTCCAAAAAATCATTAGCATGCTCAACCTCACATTATATTCTCCAGCAGAAAAAATAACACGTTGTCAACTGTACTTTGTTATGAGTTCCTACACAACTGACCTTATTGACTGCACGTATGTAACCGAGGTCTGTATTTACTGAGAACCTCCTGTTTTTTGTGCTCGCCTTTATTCTTTTTCCACTTTCTCTCTCTCTCTCTCTCTTTTTTAATAATATATATTACTTAGTTATCCTTAGCAGACAAAACAGCTGTTTCCAAGGAAATGAAGATAACTGAGAAGCTGGTGTGAACTCTTTACTTAATGAAGATATCAAGTACATTTGACTGTTGGAGCACCAGGAAATGATTTATGACCCTATAACGCTTTTAAAAAAAGTCTGCCAACGTATAGCTATTCCTGTTGCCACACAGTAACACTTGAAGTTTCTATAAATGTGGCCACGGTGTAGCTGGCATGTGTAGAAATCTTTCTTCTTAGCCATTGTGGCTTTGCAGATAGCTTTCTCTTGCTAGTTATTCTTCACAGCACTTGGCAAAAACTGGCTGTAGGAAATTACTTCCTTATATATGTGTATATATATGTACATATTTCCAGAGAAGAGCAATTCAGTTTGGAATGGACTTTGTACCGAAACATTTGGCTGGCTTTCTTTCTGTTTCTCTCTCCACGCTCAGGGAATGAAGTGGTACATGCTCTGTGCACTGATTCGCATTGCAGGATGCTGCAGTCTCCGGAGTGATTTTGGACCACAGTGCCTTGTGACTCCCGGGGACTTTAGCTCCATCACAGCCACCCCACATCCTGCAAAGCCACAGCATCCTGTGCCCATGCTCCCAGATGTTTAATAATGAAAAACGTTTGTGTGCTCAGGACCACAAAATTGATCCTACTCTGACAATAAGGTTGGGTCCCCAGAAGATGGGATAGCGCAAAGACTAACGTGCTTTTCTTCATCAGCAGCTGAATGTGGAAACCTGAACGGTACCAAATGTTTGAGCATTGCATCAGTGATTGCCCTCTGCATTCAGCAAATCCTGTCCCCTGCTGCCAGAGGTAAGAGCTTCAGGAAATATCTTTGTGAGTGGACCAGTCTTTATATTAAAGCTACCTGCAGTGCTGAGTCAGAAGTGGATCTAGCCCAGGATAGTTATAAATGTGTTTCTCATTCCAGGACGAAACGCATTCTGGCAAATAATAATAACTGTTGCTCTTTCTGTCAGTCCCCCCTGTTGGCTGGAACCTAGTGCACACTTGCAAAAAGAATAAGCACTTGATGGAGACAATGGGGCACAAGTCAGATTTCAATGGACACTTTTTTTTCCATTTTTAAATTTTTTGAGTAAAAAAAAACAAAACCAACCCAAATCTACCATTCTTAATAAATCAGTATCCTCACTGCCTTCCATTTCTAGATTGCCTTAAGGTGCAGCCTCAGGAAAAGTACATTACAGGCTCAAGTCCTGAGCTGATGAATGCTACTCTTATGGCAGTATGTTCAGGATCTGAAGCACACTCTTAAGAGCTGTCGTTAGCTGGAGACAGCAGGAAATAAGTGGAAATGTTCCAGAACATTGCTGCTGAAAAACCTTTTCTAACAGCAGAGCATCCATGAGCCCCCACAGCACAGGCTGTGACATCAAGATATCTTCAACTGGAAAAGAAAACACAATATGAGTCAGGGCTTTAACAGCCCTCCAGTATGCCATCAGTTTCACTGGGGCAAAATTTCAGTCAGTTGGCTCATGCTCTACTGTATTCTCACCCAACTTCGTTTAACTAGTTCACCAGAAAAAAAAAAAAATCAAACGTTTTGATAAAACAGGAGTGGTGGTAACTCTGGAAGGAATATCTCCTGGTTAGTGCCAAAAAGAGATAGCAGAAGTTTTGTGTCAGTTCACACAAGGATACCTTAAACTCCACCCCATGAAAGCTTTGGCTGTCTTTCCTGGGAAGTTTTGTTATGAGTACTTAGTAGGAGATGCCAACACTGAAATGTCAGGTTTCCTGGCCAAAAAAAAAAAACAAACAAAAAAACCTTGTCATCTTCTCTTATCTAGGTTTTGTTTAGAAAAATGTATTCAGGAGTTTCTGACAAACCAGATCCGGCCTGAGCTGGTGACAATGCTAGGTAACTGCCAGCAAGCCACTTAGTGCGTTTAGCAACGTCTGAAAAGCTTCCCAAATCCTCAGCCAGGTCTCTCCCTGTCATAAACATCTTAAATATTTAATTCGGGCGATGCCAAGGAGGACTGCGGTCCCCTTCGTGTCACCTGCCCAGCCATGAGCAGCAGCAATGACCTGCCAGGGCAGAGGGACAGCTGTGACCATCCCCTAGATGCAAAGAGCTGGCTTCGGAGCCCACTGATATGTGGTGGGGCTTTTTCCTACATCTTTGTACTGTAGCAAATGAGCTCCATCCCCTTTCAGCCAGGGTAAGCTGGTGTAGCTTTGGTGATTACATATTTCATAGGCCATTGATTGAAGTGCTCTCACAGTCCTTCCCCTTTTGAATGAATGTTCGTCCCCTGGAGGCTTCTTCAAAGGGCTCGGGGACAAAGGATTCAGCTAAAGAAAACGTTTGTGCAGGTTCACGTAGGCAGCCCTGCTCTGCAGGCGGGTGAGCACGTACTTGAGCACGTACTTGAGCCACGCTGGAGAGGACAGCACATACACACAGTTCTGTGTGTGGCCGAGTGTGTCGCTGGGTGAGGACGGGTTGTTCCAAAACCATTCTGAAAACGGTGCTGATATTCATCCTGTATCTCGGCATTTAATTTGTTTCT
Source organism: Oreortyx pictus (assembly GCA_036925125.1). Lineage (NCBI taxonomy): Eukaryota > Metazoa > Chordata > Aves > Galliformes > Odontophoridae > Oreortyx > Oreortyx pictus. Next base: position 5,650,708 of record JAUPFR010000015.1, read on the forward strand.
TTTCCGTGTTATTTCTTTTTTTTTTTTCCTTCTCCTCTTTTTTGCTTATGCAGTTATCTGTTAAATGGCAGTACCCAGGACGGACTCAGCGTTTTGCCAGAAAAGCACCTTTTTCCCTGTGTCATTATCAGTTCTCCTTTCTGTGATCGTCACTCCTCCAGTGAGCTTCTAATGACTTTCTGCTTGAGTGCTATGGTTACCGCTTTGCAACAACTGCTTTTAAAAACTAAGTTTTTTACTGCCTATCTCTGTCAGGAAACGAGTGCTGTCTAAGCAGTTCTGATAAAGATTGAAAGGATATCAGATCTGATCCACGGCCCTCCTGCAGAAGGAAGAGGTGATGTTTCCAGCTGTTTCGGTGGTGTGATAAAAGCACAGGCCGCTACTTTGCAAACAAACCTCAGATCAGAGATACTGCTGCCCTCAGTGTCCTCCTGTGCCCAGTCCTGTGCATCCTCTCTCTGCAGGCTTGCTTGCTCCCCCCATGATTCTAGCTCTGTTTTGGGGGCCTGGGGTTGTATGGGGTGCACAACTGCCATAAATGGGCTGCTAATGGCCAGGATTGTCTCATCGTCTGTTAGATGCGCGAATCAATAGGAGACTTGACTTCATGGATTGTGTCTTCTCAGAGGCAAAGCTTTATTATCACAACGCAAATACCCTACAGAAATGCTTTCATCCCAACAACTAAATGTTGATCTTGAGACTGTATTCCCCATAGTCTATTCAATGCAGTACACAGGAAAAACCCATAGTGCCAGACCTGCTGTTGCTCATGATTACTGTGCTGGTTATAGTTATTTCTGGGTAAAACATCAATTGTGATGGACTGTTTTATTTTTTTCTGCTTGGTATATGCAGCTCTAAAGAACAAAATTTTAATAAAGCATTAATTAAATGCTGATTCCTGCATGACCTGGTGCTTTCAAATGGTTTAATACAGCCAGTGTGAGTTAAATGTTCTTATAATGGTGCAATTTTCTGTTTGCTGTTTTCCATTTTTCCTTTACTTTGGTCGTGATTTTATTGTTATTTTCCTTTTGATTTTAGTACTATTTCCCTTTTGATTTTATTATCTTTGCCTGCTTTTTTAATTTCCCCACCCTGAGTGGATGGATATCTGGACTGTGCTGGCTACTCATGCATTGAGAATGACAGTAAACAGCAACTGTTTGAGTTATTGGGATAAAATGCCACAGTCATCGCCTTACCAACGACTGGCTTTGTAAATTGCCTCTCCCTCCAATTAAAAATTAAAAGCTACGAAGGCCCCTCATGTGATGAAGCACAAGGGGGCAGTGTTACGTTGAATTGAGTCACGCAAGGGTGCTATCAGCATGGGAACTCTTTATGGCTGATTAATTTTGCTTGTTTGCAAAGAGGCACCTTCATCTCCGGGTTTGGTGCTGCTTCCTTGGGCACGGCTGTGGGGCATGGATCTTGCAAAGGGGCCCCAGAAGCCACCGTCACCCCATGGCAGTCTGCTGTGAATGACGGCTGCTGTTCATCTCTCTGCCCATCGGGATTTCCATTCCTACCCTGGGCACTGGTGTGTATGTGTGACCCCTGCCTGAGGGCTCAGCATCTGGATCTGGGGTTAGTGGGCAGAAGCACCAGTCCTGTACTGGAGATGTCCCAGCTCTGTGGGAGCATTCATGCCACACAACATCTGCCATAAAGGACAGGGTTGCTCCAACAAAGGCAACTGCCAACCCCAAGCTGTGCCAGTAATAGGCAACTTCGTTTTTCCTCAGCACCACTTATGGGGCAATAAAAGAGAAGTTAAAACAAAATACATGCATAGAAACTGCTGTGAGTGCCTAAATGGGAGCAGAGATAAAGGTATCCATCCCAGGAAGGAGGGATGGGGAGAGGAATCCTTCCACAAAGGCAGCACCACATCCCACAGGGTACCAGCAACCTTGTCTTTCACAGCATGGTCCTCTTTTACTCAAAGCCCTCAGGCTTTTGAGGCTCCTTTGTCAGCCTTTGATTTTCTGCAGATGATCTGAGAGTGTGGGTTCTCTCCAACTTTTTCCCTGTTTTCAGAGAAGAAAGACTTTAAAAGCAATGTTTATATGTGTAACTGTGGCAGTGGATCTTGAAATATGTATACTGCACACGCAAACTAAGAGTTGAGCATAGACATGCATAATTTATTTGTGCCTGGAGGCTGCTTGCTTTTGTGCTGTCTCATTTTCTGGTGGCTGGATGATGCCTGAGAATGAACTTAAGCCGTGGACATGAGCTCGAAGCTCTGATCTGCCAATGAAGGCCACTGATGGACTCCTCAGTGCTTCACGCTGTGGCAGCCAAGCTCACAGCCTCAGCTGCTGTGAAGTCCTAGGAGATCCCACTGCAGGCACAAAGCCTCAGGCACCACTTCTTGATGTACACAAAAGACCTTGTTTTAATAGGAATTAATTAGCAGTTTAAATACTTGCAGGGTAGGAAATCCCCCACCGGGTGTACTCGTGAAGGTTTCTTTACACATTACCTCCCAGAAGGATGCAGACTTTCCCTTACTTTCCAGCATCCCTTGCTGCTTCAGCAATAGCTGCAGTAATTGCATTGAAGCCGCAAAGTACTGCAGCTGTAACCATAATATCTTTCCAGTGCTCATCCGTTCCCCGGTGTTAGATAGGATTGTGATGGGCAATGATTCACCACAGAGGCCGAGGTTATAGTGGCACGTATTCATGCCCGGGGTGCCTTTAAGTGATGATGAGGTGATAATGTCAGTATAACCACACATTCTGTTTGCATTATTTATTGCTCTTGTGAATGACAGATTCGTATTTCAAAATGGCTGAGAGGTTTATCTGCTGCCTCAGAAAGTCAAACTGTGAACGTGGCATAATCTTATCTACAGGGCAGATGCTTCCATTTATTATTGGCATTTAATAAGAGAGAGAGTATAATTAAAATAAAAAAGGTAATTAACCCATTTCTAGGAACTTTGTGCCTTGAGTAAACAGGCAGGAAATACAGATCTCAGTGTGCTTGCAGAAGTACTGCTGTCGGAGCTGTCTTTGGAGACAGGTGGGCTGCATTGCACTGAGGGCGAGGGCTGTGTGTGAATGGCTATGAAATGCTGCAGAAGAATTGCATTCTCTTCAAGATGTTTCGTTCAGGTGGCATTTTGCTATGGGGTCATCTCTCCTCTTAGAGGGTGACAGTGCAGCTGGGGTGGTGGGTGAGTGTGAGAAATCCCAGCTGAACCCTGGTGTGACGTTACTGCAGCCTGGGCAATCCTGGCAAAATGGGGAGCTCACACAACCGAGGTGACTGAATGAAGCAAGAATTTAATTTGCTTTTCCTTGACTAATGGTGGTCACCATAGACCCAACAGTGGCTATGGCCAAGCAGAAGCAATCAGAGGTAAGTAATACCAACTTAACCCCCCAGCAGTAATCAGCACCTGCAATGTGGGCTGGCTGTCCTTTGGCACAGGCACTCTGCACAGTGTATAGCTCACTGTGCTGGGTTTGCTGCAGTGTAGGATGCTTTGCTGGAAGAAAAATCTCCTATGAGTCTTCTATCACTATTCCACATTCTGCATTCCCTCATTTTTGCATAAATATGACTCGTTCCTATCGTTTAAAAAGAAAATCCCAGCAGAGCATTTACTCTTTCAATAGCAGAACATGTTAAGTAGGCCACGAATGTATCCAGAAAGAGGCATAAGTATCAGCAAGGGAAACTGCAAGCAGGTATATGGAAAAACTTATTCGAATGTTAGAACAGAACTGGAATCCCAGTGAAATTCAGGTATTCAGCTCAGGGCCCTGAGCAACATGAGCTCTGCTGGGAGCAGAAGGATAGAGAAGAAGTTAGAGATAAGCTGAAGATCTCCAGCGATCACTCCTGACCCAAATTACTCTCTGAGTCTGGGCCCTGCTCAGCTCACCAACTTGTCTGTTGCACTTGTCTGGCTGTCAGGGCACTGGAATGGGGGGGAGATAAGGATGGGGAGTGCTGGATGGAGAGCATTTAGCAGCTGGAGCAGCAAGGTACAATGTGGGGACTGCCTCCTGTCCCCAAAGGACATCACTGCATGATGACTGCTGTCACCTGGCTCTTCCACCGGGTATCCAGGTGGAGAGGCGAGTCTCTGCTCATCACTGAAGTGTGTTGCTAGCTCATCTGAGATTTGTGCACTCCTACCACGAGGTTAATTACTTTTCTTCAAACAAATATGGCAGTGATATTTTCCATTCTTTTCTGTAGTGTACTGACAGAAGGGTCAAGCAAAAGAAGGCTGATGTGAATTTACACTTCACAATTGCTGTACTGTGCCTGGAAAATATTGGCACTACAATAACTCTAGTGCAAACGCAGAACAACTGGAGTCACTGATGAAGTGGTCAGATGGACAGCACAAGGCTTATCTGAATGGGGCAGCAAACTGTTTCTCTGGTCACCAAAGCAGAACTCTGGCCAAGTGCAGAGGAGGCCATGGCAAGATGAAGGTGCTATATAGCTCCAATAAGTGGCACCTTATCAATCTGCTTCCAAAATTCCTGACTTGACCCATGGGCTGTGCAGGTGATGCTGCATGCAGGATGTGCACAGGACAGCTGTCACCCAGTCCAGATCAACACAGTCCGTGGTGGTACTGAGCTCATCCTTAGTTTGCATTTCCCTAAGCAAAAGAATCACAGAAGCTTTAACTTTGCAGGGAGGTCCATTTTGTGCAGTGAGCTCATGCTGCCAGGCTCATTGCTAACACATGCAGTGCCAGACCGTGCACAGGGAACTGCAGAGTCCGTTTGCCTGCAATTGCGAACAGAGCAGGAGAGGATTACACTGGGGTGACAATGACAATTGCACCTCCGTGGTGATGGGAGGTTGGGAACCGACAGCCAGATGTTAACGCAGGGGTGTTTCAACCAGGCACAGTGCTTTGATGTGTGTTTTCTTTCTGAGCTCTATTTTGTGAAGGGCTAAAATAGGCTTGGAGGGCTGCTTTGTCACTCAGGCTTCCGGCCCTGCCCTGGGATCTGCCGGTGGCCCAGAATAGAAGGAGCATTTTTTTTGTAGGGATTTGGTTTCTGAATGAGCAAAACATCAAGCAATTGCTACAAAGCTTTTCTCTGAGTAATGGTCTTGTCTTTCTAGATTTGGGAGACTATCTGACACTGTCTGCATTGGCTGAAGATTAAAGGGTAAAGGGAGACTGTGGGTCTGGATGGAGTTTCCTTCCACCCTGTTCTGGCAAAACAAAGTAAAGACAAACGTGCGTCCTGCCCCGTGTGCTGGGTATGGGAGCAGCTTGGGGCTGGGCCCATGTTCACTGTGAGGAAGGAGCACAGTGGGAGCACTGGGAGGATGCTGGTGGAAAGGCTGATGGAGCATCGCGGGACTGATTCCCTGGAGAGGATGGTGCAATCTTCTGCAGTGCTTGAAGGATGGGTCAGTTTGGGAAAGTGTAGATGTAGCTGGTCCTAGGGACAAGGCTGTGCTAGCCTCCAGAGATGGTCATTTGAGGGCCTTCCCAACATTTTGGCCCCTGTGAATACCAACTAACCTCCCTCTTTGATGGGGACCCACAAAGAAATCTTGTTCCCATGTCCTCAGACTCTGGTTCTGCTGGGAACCTCATATCCATACCAGCAGCCTCATTCCCTCCTCTGTCTTTTTGGACAACAGGAAGCAGTGAAGGTAGAAAAGCTAGGGAGGTGGGCATGTAGAAAGCCAGACATGGTTTATGCCCAAAGGTCAGACGGAATCAATATGTTCCCACAGAGCATATTGCATCTAATCAGTGTTTTCTGGCAGAAAATTTCTGACAAGCCTGAAACCTAAGGCTGGATTTATTTGCAAATGCCTGGTGAGTGATAAGCAGGTGATTTAGTACAACATTTATTTTGCACTGGAAAAAGGAATATATTAAGGTCAGTGTGTTTTTTCCTCTTCTTTTTTTTCTTTTCTGTGCAATGGGGGGAATGGTGACTGCCCAGCGGGTTGTGGCAGAAGCTGTGTCTGCTCTACTTCTGGGCCAATTGTTGTGTTTATGCTGCTGGAAATGGCAAAAAATAGCCACCATTAATTAGAGTTGGGTAGATGTCAGTTCTTGAACTGGAATAAATCTGAAAGTGCTGGCAACTTTCAGGAGAAGTTTTTTTCTTGCAAAACAACCAAGATTCACAAGTCACTACATCACAAATCCAATGGTGCCTGCAAGGAGCAGCAAAAAGCCCCCTCAGCCAGCAGCGAAAAATGCTTCTTTTTGTCAATATGCTGCATTCAGTTCTTCCTAGGTGAAGAAGATGAACAGATTTACCAGCAAGGCTGAGCATCCTATTGCAGACCAGTGTTTGTACAGTAAACCATGGCATGAGAGAGCCCAGGCTGTCATCATGTGCTGAAAAATTCTACTCAAAATATCCTACCCCAAAAAAGAGGCATTTAAAAACAAATCCCTCTTATGCATAATAAAAGCACAGCAGAAATTGTTATTTGTACACAAATATGTGAAAATCAAATGAGAGACAAGAGGACATGTTTCAGCTCCATGAAAATGAGGGGATTTGCCAGCTCCCACTTGAAGGCATCAGACTGAAAGTGAAATGCTCGTGTGGAATGTGCCAGTATGGTCCAACTGTCTCTTCCTAATGTCAGTGACGCAGCAGCAAGACAGTATGGTGTGTAGAATTGCCAGTGCTCTATATTAAATTACTGCTGCTCTTTTGACTGATGTTCACAATAGAAATTATTAGTGGGCTGTCTTTCTGTGGAAGTCTATAGCATTTAGGCATGTCTAATTGCAAAAATCTCATCTGCAAGCAGGGAGTGCTTGTCCTATCACCTGTCTGATAGTTTGGAATTGTATTACAGTGTCTCTTTGTGTTCAGAGTATGTGCCCTTTTAGACCCATATCTATAAACCAATTGTGGCAAGTGTTTTGGTCATCTTTTCATTTAGTCTCTCTCTGGCTGTGCTTATGGAAAAACAAACATAACCAACGTATAACAAAAATAACTCCCTCTGCTCATTCTGAGCCCCCAGTTTTGCTGTGGGACTCAGAAAACTCAGTTCCACAGCTCTGACTTCAGCTAGGCACTCATCAGCCCATTGATTTCTGCACAGATCATGGTCTCTTTTCCCAATTACCATGACTGCAGGAAACTTAGAGTTGGTGATTTCATGTTGTTTGAATACAAATCGATTGTTAGAAATATTAATAATGACTGCTTGACTTTATAATTATCTGTGCATTTATATTGTGTGCAGGAGTCGTTAATCTTCAATGATCACGTTCCAAATAATTCATTTGTATTTAAATAAATTGACGTGGAATAGCTATCTTAATCAATCTAAATTATATTCTTATTTAGGCATCTTTGCTTTGTTACTTATAACTTTTCTTTGGCTGGCAGCAGTTTGTTTTGGAGGACAACAGGCTTTGCTTGGCATCCAGAGCCCCAAAAGAGCTGAGTGGGAAAAGAGCCATGGATCTGCTCCCCTTGCAGCTTCTCCATCCATCAGCTGTTAGGAGCATGGGTCATGATCATGAGACTGGACTGCTGGAGACAGAGGTTTGTGTCTTCTGTCACTGAGCCATTGGATGTCTCCAGAAGTGGATTCCTTGAATCTGTGACCACTAAAAATTAACTTCCCTTTTTCTCATCCGTAAAAAATTCTCAGTTATCTGCTAATATTTATAATGGCTTGTTTGAAGTTTGTTACTTCATTGATTTAGCAAGATAACAGCTCTCCTGGCTGATTGTTACAGCTAGCCAAACCCCAGGTGAAGGACACAAGCTTCAGAGCAGCCCATGACAACATACAGAAGTGATGACTGCAGGAGGCTGGGAACTGTGTGCTGTTTGTAACACTTGTGGCTCTCAGTCCCACACAGGTGAGATGAATTTTGTGCTTCAGTTCCCCACCCACACAGCACAGATTCAGTTTTTCAGGACCCTGCAACTTTTCTCATCTTAGGGGGACAAATATTTGGATGCTTGCTGAAGCTGAAAGGTTGTATTGAGAGAAGGAATTGCATTTTGGTGTTTTTCTGGGTAATTGTCCTTGATCATTTTTTGGCTGTTGAAGAAAAGTTAACCATATTGTTTCCACAGATGAGAGGAATGGTCCTTGGTGATGGATGACATTGCTTAAAGCCACATCAGCATTCAGTAGGTGAAGATCACAGCAATTCTATTCTCTTCTGGAGAAATTGTGGTGTTTTTTTTTTTTTTTTTTTCCACTAACAGAAGAGATGTACTCTTTTTATTGAGCACAGTCAAAACCTGAGGAAAGGATTCCTCTCTGGAGGACTAGAGTGGGTGTAAATATCTCTGTAGTGAGCAAAACTTTGAAATCCCACCAGGGAGTTTCTGGAGGTGCTGAAAATACTGTTTTAAATAGTTTTGCTATATGTTTCTCATCCCAGTGAAACTCCTGTCAAAGCAATCACAAGAAAAGGCATATCCTGCTTCAGACTGGTATTATTTTTTTCTGTCTTCTTCTTAAGGAAAATAAGCAAAATAATAACAAAATAGAAAACAAGTTAAGATGCCAGTGCAGGTTGCCAAACGCTGCTGTGCTTGGGGCAAGTAGGGGAGGCGCGGTGCATTCCATGTTGTGTTGGGTGTGTTGCATGAGGATGTTGACCAAGAAACAAATCAGAAGAAGCAAAATAAAAAGAAGTAAAGATACCAGAATGAGTACGGGTGTGGTGGGTGGCAGGACAACCTCATCGGAGGTGTGGTGTTGTTTATTCTGTTAGCTGTTTCCAGCTAAATTCTTTATTTTATAGGGTCTTGTTCACTAACTCTGTTTGCTGTTGCCTTACATTTTCCCTCATCACTCTCCCTTCCCAGTGGCCAACCGTTGTCTGCCCTTATTGCCTGGAATCATCTGAGTGACATTTATTGTTACTTCTTTAAAAAAAAATTCCTCTACCTTTGCTACAAGATGAATTACATCCTATTTAAAGTCAACAGAAAGACTTCAGTGAGACTCAAACTGGACCTGAAATTGTTGCTTCCTTTCAGGTTTCTAAATACGATATTTGCCTCCTAGCAACCATAGCTTGCAGGCGGTGTTCCAGCAATATTAAGCTCTTGCTTGTGTGCAGCCACTGGCATCCCTGGGCATCCCACAGAGCTTCACAAAGCACCCAGGGGTAGCAACTCAGTCCACGCACTACAGGTGTCTCATAGAGAGCAGTGTTGTGCAACAGCCTGAAATGCAAGATGAAGTATTGATCAACAGAGTCTGTAACAGGAGGAAAGGGAGTGGTGTAGGGTAGGTTGATACCCCAGGTGTGACAGAAATGCCCAGAGGATGTTTGAGAATCACCTGCAGATTTACTGCCTGGAGCATCCTGAGTGGGTGGTAAAGCTCAGCCTGGAGGTTGCACTTTGTGCACAGGCTTCTCCCAGCTACAGTCTTCCTGTCCTGCTCTTTGGCAGCCAGTTTGGTACCTTTTTCTTCCTTTAGCTGTGGCAATTCATCACACTCTGCCACTTCACTCTTTCTGATGCATTGGCGTGTGAATGTCATTGGTTCAGATAGAGCAAGGTGAAACTTTCCTGCTGGTAGCAGTGATTTTTCCTTCAGGACCTTGCAGGTGCTCTAAGCTGGGTGAAGACTTTGGGCTATTTGGTGCCCTTCTACTCCTTTCCTCCTGTTTGTGTGTGCACGTTCTTTAGCTTCAGTTCCTGCAGTGTATCACTTTCTCTCGCTGGTAAGCAGCAGGCTTTCAAAGGCAGATCCTCAAAGCAGTCCCTGAAATGACGCTGCAGTTTTCTTTTCTCCCAAGTGATTTATACGTACAGTTTTCTCTATAGAAAATACCATTTGTTATCTAGAATTATTAGCCCTTTTTTAGAGACCTCAGCATAACAGACATCTTATACGGTCTGCATGAATAACTCTTGGTCTACTGCATCCTATCTGAAAGCTGCCAGTGACTTTTCCTTGTTTGTTAGCCACTAATGTGAGATCTGAAGGACTTGTTGCTGGTGATACTGGTGGGGTGATTTAAGGTTGCTTTGTTGTGGTGTTTCATGAGATTCTCCACTTTCATTAAAGGAGATGACAGAAGTAAATATTTAGTGTGCTAAAACATGTCCAGAAAGCAAACTAAACATGCAGAGCAGCAGGGCTAAAATTTGGATGGCAAGTTAAGACTCTGCAGCCTTTAAAAAGCTGGTTACTATTTTTAGATGTTGTGATGTTTTAATGAATTGTTGATTGATTGATTGATTTTTTAGAGTCTGGAGCAGTTTTGTTTATATTATAGTTTTAGGTGACAGTGTACCTTTTGGAATCTTCCCTGGTTTTGCTGAGTGGGAAGGGTGTGCACAAGAGAATTACTTATGTACATACATACATTTTGTATGTTACATATATACACATGCATTTGCTGTATCTGTTTTGCTAACTGGGGAGTTTGTGCAGGCTGACTTTACTACAAGAGGAAAAGGAGTTTAAGAGGAATGACACAAATATACAGTGGATTTTAGTGGTGCAACAGTCATGATGTTTGGATCATATAGTAATTGCTTTTTAACAATTTTCTCTTTCACAGTAATTAAGAACCTATGAAAGTTGAAAGATGATGAGCCTGAGATGATAATTGGTTTGTGCAAAGTCTAATGAGACTATTTTCTCGATAGAGTATTTCATGAGAATAGGAAGATTAATTGATGAATATTTATAAATTAATCTTATCTTTTTTTTTTGGTCATAGAATCTTCATCAAAAACTACACTTCAAAATAAATGTACTCACTTTAGAAAAGGGGTTTATTTACTCCTGCTTAGTATTTGTACTCTAATGATGCTGAGAAAACCCAGTCCAAGATCTTGCGTGCCTGAACCCACTTTGTCAATGTGGATTATGGAATGCTGTCACGTTAGATCTTTCAGTCAGCTCAGATGACATATGCTATAATAATGATTTGACTGCAAGTAAAATAATACAGAAATATATATATTGATGTTTCAATTACCTCTTAAATTGCATTTGCTGAGATCCCTGGACCTGACTTGGGCATCAAAGTATAGACTATATCTGATTCTGAGAACGTATAAATTTTTTTTCTGCTCAACCTATATGAGAGTCTGTGTTTCCATCCTTGTGTAATTGCCTCTGCTTTAAAGAATGACCCTAAATTATATTTATGTAGTCAATTAGTGTTCATCTCTTATAGAGAAAGGATTGTTCCGAGGAACTTGCGTAAGTGCATTTTTCTCTGCTCCTCTTCTGCAGTCTCAATCATGAGTAGGTAGCAGAGTACTCATGGGACAGCACAAGGGCTTCTCATAAGCAAGTGTTTTTACAGCTCTTTTATGACTGGAGTGTGGAGGAACTAACGGTTTGAAACGGAATCAGTGAGGGTTGTAAATATGTCCCTTAATGTGTATTTTTCTTCTAGGGAATCAGGTGATGGTAGAATGGAGATTCCTGAAGAAGCTCCTTTTGAAGTCAAAGGTAACCTCTTTTCAGCGGCATATTAGTTGGTGTGGTGTGGACAGCTGCTGTCACTGTAAGGCAAGTGTCTTTACTGAAGGAGGAAGAATTCATACACATCACCAGGAATAATTTCAAAAGCTCAAGAATTCTCATGTAGTATGAAATACTACTGAGCTGTTTCCTGAGACATATGCTTACATAGGATTTTCTCTGGAGAAAACAAGGGGGAACGTTATGTGGCAGATGTCTTCTTAAACACACTTGCTAGACAAGATCATTTTAATCAGTCTGGGTTCAAAACAACTTCACTTGCTGTGTCAGGAATTACTGTTTCCTTGACACTCAATAAAAGGTGCAGGTCTTAAAAGCATCAGATGATTTTTATCTACTTTTTTGTTAATTTATATTCTGAATGGAAATAGTCTCCTCTCCTGAAAGTAAACCAAATGAAACCAAGTGTTGAGTGCTGCTGTGCCTCTGCTGGGAGTAGGGACGTGGGAGAACAGAGTGGTTTCACCTCTGTCTACTGCACTGCTATAGCAAGACTGGAAGACTGAGCACAGTTCTGCTTTCCACATCTTGGAGAGGATGTTGCAAAACTGGAAAAGATGCCGGAAAGAGTGATAGTAATGGTATGAGCACAGGAAAAAGTACCTTATGGTTGGAGATTCATAGAGTCCAATCTGTTTAACTTATCAGAAAGAGATTGCAGCTTAAAACGGATCACAGGGTTTACATACTTTTGTGTAGAATAAATACTAGGTAAAAGGGTACTGTGTGATTCCCACAGAGGGTGGTTGTGTAAATACTGCTCTCGTGATGGTTAACCAGCTCACGGAATTAACCCTGTGAGGCTGAGGTTGGAGGCACAGGTGTTGTTCCTGTGATTTGTCTTCCACACTCCTCTCTCCACCACACTGTTGGCTAAAGGACATCCTTCATCTGAAGCTCCAACAGAAATTTTTTTAATCAGATTAATGCACTCCAGAATAGTTTCCCATTTATTTTTTAAAACTTTTCTCACTAAAAGAAAAGGCAAAAAGGGCAGGGAGGAACATGGAAACAAGTTGCACTACTCATTTCCTGGTTTTGTTTAAAATATATATATATATATCGGAAAGCTTTCAAAATCCTTGAAGCCCTGGCTGTGAAAATGCCACATTTTACAATCAGATCAGTAGCTGGGCCTGAGGGAGAAGTCCTGCACTCCTTCCAGCCAGTTCTCGTAGCCATCTGAATGGATTCTCTTATTTTTCTTAGGCTAATTTTAATCTATTGTATTAGCCAGTAATATGCTAATATAATTAGGGTGGAATATTGCCTCCTTCCTGGAGGAGGGAGTGGAGCAAGCTTGGGTGACGTGGCAAAGGACCTTGTGGGTAGCAAATCGTTTATTGTTTCCTCTTCCAGAGCACCCACCCTGCAACAAGGGGTTGAGGATGGAGGGGAGAGAGGGGTTCCTTGGAACAGCCCCAGATTCTTCAGGGAAAGGAACGTATGGGGCAGAGAGAGCAGTCAGACTCCATAGCTGGGCCTTGGGGTTCCCTATCAGCCACATGGGAGCAGTGCTGTGTGTGTACATCATGGCATCAGAAAGCACATCATCAGCTGCAGTTTGGTGGTTGTTGGTCCCTTCCCCCTCAAGATCTTCAAGGAAAGACCTTATTTACACTTTGACGTTTTCTTTGCTGGAGGATTGTTCTTAAAACGCTGTGGTTTGTGGATAAAATATTGTTTATGCACCAAATACCATTGAAGTTCAGTTGGGTCCTGAGTTGACCTTGCCTAACACTCTGATCTTTCAGCTTTCATTTGATCTGCCTCCGAGTGTAAGATATGCTGCTCCTCCTCCATACACTACAGAGAGCTTGCTCCCCAGTACATACCTAATTTGTAGCTAATACTCTCATTGCTGCTACTTTAATAAGAGTACTGAATTTTTTTTCTAAATGAGACACACATGTGGCTCCTAAACTGGCATTTTCTGTCTCAGCTTAAACTTTTCTCTTCAAGATGTCAGATCATACTTAATTTTCTATCGACTTTTCTATTGATTTCATTCCTAACCTTCGTGGGAGTCCTGGCTATTTTTTCCCTTGCTTTTCTCCTAGAAAGCATCTCCTGCATGGGACACAGAGCTGCGAGGTGGTACCAGCTCCTTCCAGGACAGGCTGGAAGCTCAGAAGATGAGTGTCTCATTCTTGCAAAGCCGCAGACACTGAGTACAATAATGTCGAGCCCAGATCCTGATGGGAAACGAAGTTATAACTCCACCAGCTGGAGCTGAGAAAGGCCAATGGCTCTGCTCTAGAAAGCCTGGCACGTTCTGATGGTTGTGGGATATCCTTTTGTTTCTTACCAGGCCACACTGCCGCTGTGAGAGCAAGCTTATTATGCTGAGAGATCTCCTGGGTTTGGCTGGAGCAGAAATACCTCACAGTTTCTCTACATCTGGGGCAAATTAGTAAGTCCTGGAACACATGAAGATTAATAATAAAAAGAATAAAAAGCTTTCCTTCCACCCCCCATCACCTCCTCCCACTGACACGATCTAAAGATTTAAAATCAGTTTGTACCATGGCCAGAGATTGGAGTTATGATTGTAATGTTTCCATTTAGAACAAGGAAATTGAAGTAGGGCAATTAATCAATAACAATATGGGAAAGTACAAGCTGAGACATTCACTTGAAGCTTGCATGCTTAGCTGGCTGAGGGGAATTTTAGGAACTTCTGTCTCTTACTGCCCTATACGTTTTATATTACCAACTTCCAAGTGCCGAGAGAAGCAGTGCTTTGTGTTTGGACTGCTTCACCCAAACCCATTCATTTGCAGGGAGCGGATACTTAATTATGAATAATCCCAAAGTGTTTCCCTGTCTGTTGTACAAACTGTGCACTCAGGCCCATTTCATGCAGCCATGAAATGCCATCATCCCTCAGGTGAAACAAAGCAACTCTTCAGCAGCACAAAGCAAGGCTGCACAGCAATTTAGGAAAGGAAGTGAAGAATAATGGATTCATTTGAAACTGCAGGGGGATTTTAACTATGCAGAATGCAATTACCAGAACTGGAGTTTATCCAGGACACTGGGGTTAAGACCCCATCTATTATAAAAGATGCCACAGAATTGCCAGCATCCTTTCCCTCATTTCCTACGTGCTGCTCATTGGGATCCTGAGTGCACTCTGGAAGAGGCCAGTCCTGTTTAGATTGTGAAAAATGATGGGACCTTGGGGTAAGGTGCAGAGGAAAAGGCAGTATTTATTTCGGACCAGAGCTTTCCTTCAACATAGGATACAAAAGCCTTCATGTTAGGGAGGGAAAAGAGGGGCTCGAGTGTGTGACTGTTCAGAGTCACAGAACCAGGGCAGCTGCTGGTCTGTGATGCAAGTGATGGGCTGCTGAGCAAACAGCATGGATTTACAGCCTGTGTTTTGTCATCGTAACCTTAACCTGGGAACGGACCAATTCCTGATCAAGTAGATGAAAGTTAGGCTGTGAAACCGTTGAAACAACCAAGTCCTTCCTAAACTAGAACAGAAATTCCACATTTTGGTGGAGGCAATAAATGAAGGACAGTGTCTCCAGCTTGCTGGTTAGAAGAGAAGAGCAGTGTCACAGCCCCAAAGATGTAAATCTTGTCTGCATAGCATCTGTTTGGAGCTGTCCCCAGCTGTCTGAGCTCTGGAGAGTTTTCTGACACCTCAAGCCTCCCAGGTCTTCTGCTGCCTCGCCCTTGTACACGTGGGCCTTCCCTCATTTAACAGCTCCAACGGACAAATAATCAATAAGCCATTTCACCTGCAGCATTTACACCCTGGTGAGAGCAGAGAGAAAAAGCAGATATGCCACAGGCTGGATTTCAAAGGAGAGAAGAGGGAAGTGAAGCAGCACAGCTGAGCATGGTGTCCATGCGTGGGTACCTGGAGCAGGGCAGGTAAGCAGTAGTGGTTCTGCAGGGTATATGAGAGGCAATTTGTGCTCAGATATGTGTATGTTTTTAAGCCCCATAAAAATAAATGATGTATATTAGTGATCAATGTACCCATTTCCAGGTATTTGTCTGATTAAACTGGGAGTTGGTAAGTCCTGTGTCCTTTTGCCTAGAGATTCAGGTATTTGAGATGCTCAGTGCTGGAAGTGCTTGTCCCTCATGCCTTCTTTCCATTTACAGCTGAGAGTGTTCAAGTCTTCTTTAAATTTACGTCATTAGCTACCTGTAATTATTGCTTATTTAAGTCCAGTGAGAGCAGGCACATAAATAAAAAGAGGAAATATCACAGTGAATACAGATAATATGGACTGCTTGCCCTCTCACAGGTGCTGGATGAAAAGTTGCCATTTCCTAGTGAAACCCAAATAAATAATGCTTTCATCTTGTATCTGCAAATCTTCCTAATAGAATCTGGCTATTTCATGCCCTGTGCTATAAATCAGTGCCCCCGACAAGTGCGCTTTGAATTCCTGGACAAAAAATAATTATCAAGATTAAATCAAAAGCATCAAGCTGCATGCAAAGGCAACGTTAGCCAGGATGCTTTCCTGTGAGCAGAATTGCTTAAGAGTGGCGTATAAATCTGGGAGATGGCTAAGGTTGAACTGAAGAAATGTGACTGGGATGAATTTTCAGGTTTTATTGTGCGTAGGTATTGCATATGGTTGAGTCTTCTAGCTCCTGCAAGACAGCATTCATAGCTCCCCCTGTGAAACCCAGCAGGTGCTGATGCTGGACCCAGTGACTATGCCCATACCCCTTCTGCAGTGGCATTCAGTGGCACAGTCTGATTTGTACCAGCAGAATTACAGAGAGGACCACAGATAGCAACAGGGTACCCAGGTAGAAACCGTTAGTAGTTTTACTGAGAGGAGAAAGGACAAGTAAAACCTGGAGAAATAAACACTGTTGGAATAAATATTTACTCCATTTTGAGAAATGTGTGTATTTCCAAGCAGACTGGAAGTGACAGTGTGATAGGTACTGTGTTGAGCATCAGCCCAGACAATGAGTCTATACCCAGTTTTTCTCTTGTATTCAGTGACCATTCATCGTATATTTCTCATGGACATGGGTTGAGTCAAAAAGTGTACGTGATACAGCCAGGAGCAATGCTAAGAAATACAAGAATATATGCTTTCCAACTTCAGCAGGTAAATTATTACACACCAGAGATCATCTGTTCACTTAATGTGAGATAATGCTCTGTTTCAGATTTGTCCTTAATATCCTCTCTTAAACTGCTCTAATGTGTTTTTTTACACGTAACATTCCTGTCTGGAATAGTTCTCAGCTTATTTTCTTCAGTTCTTCTCTAGGGGAGCAAAGATTTGCATAACATTATGTCAAAATCCCATTGAGGATATATTACATGGAAATTTCGCAAAAACAGGTTCATTCTCGGGTTATGAAGAGGAACTGGGCTCAGAGCATGGCTTTACAAAGTCACCAAAGGCCAGACAGCATCCAGCAGTTCTGCCTGCTGCTAACAGTGCTCAGCAGACAATGGGAAGGCACTGAAGAGTTAATAGATCTATCACTCCAGGACGTGGGTCAGACAACTCTGGGGCAATGTAATATCTCACCAGAAGAGTGTTTGCAGAAAAGCAATTGTGATTCATATGCTCATGGATGGGGCAGAGCTATACATAACACAGCAGCTGTAAATACACACCTCACGGGGCATGCCTTGTTATCCTCAATTCCCATCTCTCAGCACGGGTAGAAATTTATATTTGGGAAAGTTTTTAACTTTTAAATAGTGAGCAATATACATTTCCTTGGAATTCTGCCTTTCAGCAGTTGAACAATAATCTTAACTTTTTTAACGGCCTTCATCATGCTGAGAACACTGATAGCAACAGCTATATTTTATCATTTTTATAGCAGGTTGTAAGGGAAATGAATGTTGCTTGCTGTGTCAAATGAAGGTCACCCTGACCACTGCTTGTTCCAGGGAAACTTTAGTGGAACTACTGCTGTAACTCAACTTTGGGTGTCATTGTTAATGGGCAAGGGGAAAAACAGACTTAAAAATCCAGTGTACAAAAATATCTGCAAAGTCCAAATAAAAATCAATAGCACAGCATGAAAAATAGCGTAGGAAGTAAAATAGCTGGTCTGCTGGCTCATTTAGTAGTACTTCACCCTGACCTGAAGTTTCAGCTAAGGGAAACGCAGGTTTTGTGTTCATAGTTCTAATGAGCTCCAGCCTCACTGAAGAACAACCAGCTCCCCTACTTCTGTTTCCTTTTCCTCTCCTCTCTACCTGGTTTAGCCTGGGCTGATCCAGAGGCCAATACCATGGCATAAGTGTGAGATTTGTGGTCAAAAATCATTTTGCTGCTATAAGCATGGTGCAAGCACCTTCTAAAGTATCTCCAGCAAGTGGAGCTCAGGTGGTGTGGATGCTCAACGTTAACACTCATGAAAGATTTTAGTGTAGTTTCCCTTTCTCTTGTACATGCAAACTTACAAGCCAGACTTCTGTGGTTTGTGCTTTCGTTTGTTATGAAAATGTGCATATTTGCAGCCTGAGTCAGAGCTTGTGGCTCCTCAGCTGGAGATAAGCTTTCCTCGTTGACTTCTCCCCCAGTCCCACCAGCTGGGCACAGTGCTGATAAAAAACATCCTCAGCTGCAGGAAGTTCTCATGAAAGCCCAGTGGCCACAGGTGTTACCCAGCCTGCTGAAGAGGTTTTAAATGGGAGAAAAAATTATAAACAACTAAATTCTGTGTATTTCCTCAATGAAGGAAGCTGACCCATGGAGGAGGAGGTGTGTCCAGTATCAATAGCACCAACTTCTCATCTTGAACAGTGGTGAGTGAAGCTTGCTGGTTGTGCTAGACCAGGTTGAACTGTGTGAAGCTCAGGTCAGAATTAAATCAGGGGAGTTTGTGGTTGCTGCTTTGAGGTTTTATTCCAAAAACGTTGCTTTCTTCTGTGTTATGGAGTATGACTTTGCCTATTCTGTTGCTATTATTTTTGTTATAGACTGTTAAATCTTAGTTAACAGGAGGACGTGGGGGAGGAAGCAATGCAGTGGATCTGCAAGAGCAGAAGTTATCCTTAAAGTAGATTGGGGTGGAACAGCAATGATTAAAAGAGGATAGCAATTGTCTCTTCATATACTAGAGGTTTTCTCCACCCAGAATTAGTCCTGAGAATCTTCCTGCTTTTCTAAAAACAAAGGGCTTCTCATATCTAAAGCACTTCAGAGTAATTTCATCTCCTGTTTAACTCCTGGCTAATAATTTCATCTTTCATTTCTTACTATTGTTCCCTCTGGCTTGCATCCCATCTATTATAAGCCCCAGATATCATAAAGTAATTTTTTTTAGATTTAGTGAGAGGGAAATAAGAGTCAGATGGTTTGAAGTAAGATTTTTATAGCAGCACAAGTTCTGGAAGCATTGCACTGAGGCTTGTATTAAAGAAATAGCTCCATGGGAGGAAACAGGAGTGAAGAGACAAAGCAGCCCTAGCTCTCTGTAAGAGCTGTGTTACTGACAAGGCAAGAGTAATTGCTCCTATTTAGGAATCCAGTGCAAAATGGTGCTTTGCAGGCAGTAAGGAGGGAGATGAGATATTCACAGGCACAGAGTAGCCACTAGATTATTGCTCATGGCAGCTGGGCATTTCTGAAAATCTCCATTTAACTGCTGCCTTGAAAAGTTGGCTGCAAGACAATGTGTTTACAATATTAATGCCTGTAAATATGGTTCTTGCCTCTCTGTCTGCATGCATAATGGCAGTTTCAGCAGATTCATGCTGGACTGGCACGAGTGTGAATTTTTCACCTGGGGTTGGACTCTGGTGCGTAATATCCCAAGGTGTTGTCCTGCTTCCACATCTTCCTGTGTTTTTCCAAGAGAGATCTCTAAGAACTTACTTTTCTTCTATCTTATGACAATGGATCAGTATCCCCAAAATACCAGCCCAGTCTGGAATTAGCAGGCTCACCTGAGAGAGCTATGTGTGTAGCTCTGCTAATGAACCCCTCTGGATGTGTTTTTTGTTCCCTCCTATCTGCATCAGTGTTTGATAACAAGGATGAATGTGTGTGATTTCTCCGTTTAGACAGGAGGAGATGATGAGACTTCCTGGTGGACACATCAAACTGGTCCCACTGGTGCAGAGACAGAGAAAGTGTGTGGAGGAGCAAAAACTGGGTTTTATTTGCACTGAGTTCCTCATGATGTTCAGAAACAAAGCATTTAGCATACAGGAGATAGGATATTGAATTGACAGATGGTCCCAAGAGTGCTAAACTATTAGAGATCTTCTACACAGTAAAACTAACTTTGGGTCAGAGAGGATAGAGTTTCTATCCCAACCACTGTTGGTTTCCTTTCCTTGCTCTGAAATGTAATGGTTGCCTGATGACCTGTTATGCAAATATTTGGCTATAGACTGATGCATAAACTTAATATTAATTAGAGCATATTATAAACCATAGCTTTCCACCAAACTCAGCTCCCCTACCTTGGGGCCCTGAGATGGAAGGAAGGCTGATGCTTTGCAGTCACCTCCTGCCATGTGGGTTTGAACTCTGTAAGAGCAACTCTGGCAGTCCCAGGGAGACTGAAGTTATTCATAAGGATATCTTTTACCTTGTTTCCTGTGCCGTATCAGCACTGATGGGAAGCAAAGGCTGGAAGGCTGCAGTTTGTTTGCTCTGAGGATTTTTCTTTTAATGTGTAGACTGTAGGAGTGATGTTGGGGGTCAGAGCAGAAAAACTCCCTTTTAGAAAAGGAATTAAAACCAACGTATAGTATAGGCTACAGGGCAGTGGCTCTATCAAATCATCCAGTGTTCCAATTTAATTTGAATGTGGGATACCAGCACTAGAGGTGATAGTATCCAAAAATACCAGTCCTCAAAACATTGCTCAGTGAATTCAGGTCTGCTGTAATTAAGTCAAGCCGTATGTTTTTATACAAAAGTACTAAGGGGATAAATGCTCAGTTCTCTTTGAAGAATTATAGCCTTGATAACATCTCTCTAGTTATACTTGCTTTAGACCAGCAGTATGATCCTTGTTGAGGGATACAAGACGAAGTCTTCTTGTGGCAGTGTGATGACTTGTGCAGTGATAGGTGCCAGCAACAAGGAGCTTCGTGTTGCTTAAATTCTGTATCTCCAAGTAGCTTTCTAGGACTTGTGCTAACTGTTCTGTTAAGGTGTAATCCTGCATCTCTCAAATCTCCCAGTACTCCTGGTGATTTCGGTGTGTTTAAGAGTACATCATGCGGAGGTAGATCTGGCCGGATGAGTGTTAGGTTTTTAAAACCTCACTGTTCTGGGTTAATTGCTGTTCACCTGTAACTGTGTTTTGGGTTTAATGAACAGTTATGATGATAACCAGGTTCTCACTCTTTATGGAATGGCAGCACTTCATAAATATTGAATTGTGCTCTTTCTACATCTGTGCTGGTTTCCTACAAATCTGGAAATGAAATTAAGTGGCTGTGTCTTAGAACTGTAGCTATTGAATAGCTATTGCCAACAGATTCATCTAAAATACATAAATAAGGAAAGGAATTCCATATGGTCTGGGAAAAATAAATAAATATCACACAAATGTGGCACGGTGCGTCTTGAAGATGAGGAAGACTGTGTTTATTGTTCTTTTCTTGCAGTATGAAATACTGCAATATTGCAGTAAAAGCCCTACTGTCTTTGGCTTCATATTGGATCCATGACCTCTCAGGGCTTCCTCTATCAGCAGCTCTGCTGTGTTTTTTTTTTCAAGTTCCCTGTGAATCTTTTACATGATACCTGCAGCTGCCTACGATGAAGGACACCTTTGAAAGGAGAAAATGGGTCTGATCTCTGTACTGGGGCTGAAGGAAGTCAGTTTCCAAACAGGCATGATATCTTGGTATCGTGTGTCTAATGGTGACAGTATTCCAGAGCTCTCAGCGCTCTGTGTCATGTCATTTATAAAATCATCTTATTTGGATTGAGAGCTTTTTTTTTTTTTCTCTCTTTTTCCCTTCGCCCTTCATTTCTTGGAAGTGCAGCTGAAAATGGGAGAATAGATAGCAAATGGAAGTTATTGGAGGATGGGTGGAATGCAATATCTCAAGTTTGTTGTTAAGATGTAAAGAGTAGTCAGGGTTTCTTAGAGACATAAGACATGGAGAAAGTAATACAGGGGCTTTTCAGAAATCTTTTCTAGAACTTTTCTTAACCAGCTGTGAGATTAGATGATCTTACATAAGCCCAAAAGTATGTTGATGTAGCTCATGAATTAGATATGGAGTCTGGGACCAGTTCCTATCGTGTAACCTGGTGTAACCTAGTAGCAATGATGTAACTTTGCTGTAGGATTTGGGTTGGCTTGATGTGATGAGTTTGGTTGAGCTGTAAATCTCTAGAAATGACAAGAGCACAATGTTTCCTGAAAGCAATGGAATAAAGGAAGGTTAAAAGAGGTCAAAAGAACAGAAACACTTTCATAGGAGAAAGTAGAAAAGAAGACTTTTAGGAGCTAACAACATGGGAGAAAGGGAAAGAGGGAAAAAGATCTGCAGAGAAAACTTTCAGCCTGGAATGACCTGTGTTGAAGGCTATGTTTTTAAATTTGTTTTGTTTTTGTTTTTAATTCTCCAGTGGAAATTATTTAGGAGAGCTGCGAAAAACTAGCTAGACATTTTTATAAAGAAGGAAAATTGGCTGTTCTTCTGCATCTTGGGGAAGGGAAGTCTGTGAAATTCCTGGAAATGTGACAGACCAAAGGAAAAAGCATTATGATGAGAGAGGCAAGAGTTGGTGGGTTGTTCCAAGTTGGGTCTCTGAGGAGCCTTGAGGGTGTTGGAAGGGATGGAGAAACTGGTCTAGGGCAGCACTGAAGCTGCTGTGTAGCTTTAAATCATCGTGGGAATGAGTTTGCTGGATGTGTAGACCCAGAAAGGTCACTGTACTTTTCCCCTTACCCTTTCCCCTCCCCTCTGCACTGGAGTAATGTGTTATAATGGAAAGGCTTGCCCAAAGCAGCAAGGAATTAAAAACTGCATCAAATTCTAAGTAGATTAATATTCTGACATATTATATTAAACAGTCAATTATTTACTAGTGGCTCCAGAGAGCATGAATTCTTTAGATCAGAACAAATGCTGTGATGCAGTCCAGGCTATTTTTAATAGTAATGCTTTGGACATAGTGTGCTGAATGTGATGTGTCTCATCACTACATGCATCACTTAAAGCCTTTGTAAACAGTCACACTCTCCCAGAAACCAGACGTTAGGCAAGCACTTGGACAGCAGCACGGAGCAGTGACGTACCAGCATGATAAACATTTGCAGAGATCCAAGTAGGGTCTTCAGATGGCTAAATGTTTGTGAAAACATGACGTGGGAAGGAGGGCTTGTTATGGGACTTGGAAGGCTGTGTTGACTGTGTCAGTAATGTTTAAGAAGCAAATTCTCTGGAGCTTCCAAATTCCCAGTCCTCTTACGTTCGGTGCCAATCATAACAGGAGCAAGTTGCTGACGAACTCCTTCAGCAAAGGGTAATGTATTTCTTCTGCTCCTTGCAGTAATGTAGTAATAGCAGAGGAAACTTCCTGCAAATGTCAGAATGCAGTTGTACAAGGCAGGATGCCACTTACCTGCCTGCCTGAGTCAGCTGCGTGGAGAAGAGCTGAACAGCAAAGTGCACTGCCTTCCTCTCCTACAGTACTGCTACATGTAAAATTGTGCATTCAAGGGCAAGTAATGCTACTGTCAATACCATAGTGGGAGCTATTTTTAATTTACTCAATGGTCTAATGGAAGCTGCCCTAGTTTTCTAGTGCCTGTGCCTCAAGGTGACCACAGGGACAGGGCACAGCAGAACCCACTTCCTCAGAGGCACTGCATTATGAACTGCTTCTTGCAGAACCACTGGTGTAGTAGGAAGGAGCTGTAGTGAATTAGTGCATAGATGTGGGACCCAGTATATTTACTTCAGTGACTTGTTGTTGGAAGCTACCTACTGCTGATCTCTGGGGAAGGAAAAGAGTTGGCAGGTCCTGTAGGAAAGCAGAATGTTGAAAGAGAAGAAAGTACAACATGCATCCGTGGGACATGAGCACTTCAAGCTCCCAATGTTATGCTGCTGGCTGCAAACCTTTCATAGCTGGCATAGAATTTTTTCTGTTCTGTGTGCAGCAGTATAGTGAGCTTTTATTTGTAACTGAAGTGGAGAGGCTTACTGAAATACGAGTCGTATCAGAAAACAGGCTGTCTAGCTGACCTCCAAAGTAATATCATTTAAGAGCATCAACAAATGTACTGACAAACTGCTGGAAAATATACACATAAAATATGGAGCAGCAATTGTGTGATTTAAGCCCATAAGGGCAATGCAGAATTGATGTTCAGAATCTGTTCCCAAGTGCTTTTGTCATCATCTGTTACAAGTGCAGTACACTAGCCCAACTGATGCAATTCCTATGGATGTCTTGGCAGTACTTGAGTTACATCCCTCCCTAAGGGAGCTGACCTTTTCATCACTGTGAAGGGAAAAAAGTCCCTCTTGGAATTCAGTGAACCTGTTCCAGTCTGACTGTGTACTTTCTGATGGCTTGCTGAGGTCATTTTTGTTGACTTACCCTATTCCTGTGCAATATGATTTGGCAAATCTCTTTGAGGGGAGCCCATGCCTCTGCACTCACTGTGCAGTGTCATGCTGCTGAGTTGTGCCTCTTATCTCAGTGTTTCTCATGATGCTTTGACTTCTTCCCATAAGCTGCAGCTAAGAGGGATGCAAGGCAAAGAAGTCAAAATAGAACAGAAAAACCATCCTAAACAACTTAGCTGGGATCAGAAAAGTTGTGTTGAATTGTAAATAAATGGAGGGAGCATTCACAGCAATCTTTTCCTATCAGTGGAATGAAAGTAAGAGAGCATGTGTTTCTGAGGAGTGCATCATCAGTAAGAGATTGGTGGGCGAGAGCAATGCGTAACTATTGGCTTGTCAAATGTAAAGATCTAAAACTACGGAGGGAGAGGGGGAACAAATCCATGAAATACAGAAATAAAAATAAAGGGAACATCTGTTGAGGAAAGGAGAAAGAAAACAGAGCTTGGGTGAAAAATGGAAAGAATGCTGAAAAGCACGATCAGAAAAGAAACAGAAGTTGGAGAGTGTCACTTTCCTTTTGCTGTTGGAATCTTAGTTCAAAATTAAAAGTGAGATGTCTGAAAATGAAGGTAATTAGTGAAGCTGGAAGCAGCTGAAAGAAAAACTCCAAAAGGGCTCTAAAACCAAGAGAAAATGTGGAAAAAGTTCTTGGCTCTACTGTCATCAGCATCTCGCTCTCTCAATCTCGTTCCTGCAGCACTGTGTTGCTCACTCAGTTGCTGGAGCACTGATTACAATACAAGGGGGGGGAGGGGGAGGGGGGAGAGAGAGAAAGAGGGGTGAACTTTGGCTCTGGTGAATATTAGCACAGAAGGCAGTGCTTCTGAATGTTCATTATTTTTCTAGCTGGAAATTATAGACAACTTTAAATAGGAAAACAATTGTAGTGGTGCAGCTGAAACTTCTCATTCACTGCTCCCCAAGTGAAGCACTACAGAATGTCACAGTGGCACGCTTCAATTTCCTTTTCAAATGACTTTAACATAAGTAATGTGGAGAATCTCTACAAAAGTCAAGGTGGGAATGCTGTATGCCCATCACAGCTTTGTTTTGATGCACAGAAATAACGGCTTGCACTCAGAACTCTGCTGCTGCTGTTACTGCCCTCACTGCTTGAAAGGATGTTTCTCCTCAGCTGACATCTGCTGCTGCTTTTTGATAAATCACGTCAGCTCCTTCAGCACAGAAACCATTGGGGGGAAAAAAGAAATCATCATCAAAAATGGAGAACAAAGTGATTTGGAGCACTCTGAGATGTTAGCTGGGTGTTAGCTACCCATCTCGCCCGGTATTCTGAATTCCAGTCCAGAGACTGAATTTTAGGAACCAGTTCAAATATTTGCACCTCTTAACAATCCTTTTTAATAGATAAATAAATCAGCCTTTGTTATGGTGCTATGGAAAATCTGACAGTGTTCACAGGCTGAACGAGCAGTCCTGAGGGCTGAGATCACTACGGGGATGGTAAGGAGGCCTGGCTCCGCCAGCATGAAGGGATGCTGCATCCTGTGCTCCCCAGCTGAGCTTCGGAGGCAGTTGGGCTGTTCCATCCCTGGTTGGATACAGTCATTCTGACAATAAATCCGGCTACATCCTGTGATAAATGCTGGTATTCAGTTCCCCTTTCCTCAGTGCCTAAAACTCTTTTTGGTGAAAAATATTTTCATAAAGACAGTGAGGGCTCTTTTGCCCTGCCACTAGGATAATTGCTAATGTACTGCACCTTGGCTATGGCAGAGGAATTGTACTGGAGGAGGAAGGTGTGCCCAAAGGAAGATGGGCTTCAACAGAAACTCAGTCTGCTTGAATCCCAGAGCACTCAAACTCAGCACATGCTGTGCTTGCCTATCTTCCCCATTTTGATACTTATCTACAGATCTGCATTCCTCATTGATTTCATACTATTGAAAATAACAGCTTTGGCACAGCGAAGCTACCAGTGATGTGCTAGGACTGCTTAAAATGAATGGCTGTTTTTTTAGATACTCTGAAAAGACCATAAAGTAAAACTGACTCTTTCTCCATATATTAAGCTCAGCTGCTGCCTCCCTTCTTCTGATCTAATCTGCAATAGGTAGTTGTCATATCCTGAATGCTTCTCCACCTGGATCTGTCTGTGGTTTGTGTAATAAGTCAGACATTCCTACAGAGAAATACAATACACATGTAAATCTGGCGTGCTGTTTGTTAGAGAAGGCTGAACCCTCTACCATCCATCCCATGACAAAGTCTGAGTGGTTGCAGCAGTGTACCACCGCAGATTACATCTCCAGAATGTAATCATCGCAAACTTTTCACTTTCTCGAATAAACAGTACAGCTGAAATGTGAAAATATTTCTGCAGACGCTGCAGTGTCACTGCAGTGAGAGAACAACGCTGTGTTATCGATTCTGAAGCTGAAATGCTTCTTGCAGAGCAAGCATCAAAGTAAGGCTGTTTTATCAGTTTACATATTTTAAACGGAGAGTTTATTTCTTGCATAATCCTCCTCGAGGCATTCTGGTGGCTGAGCAGAACCACTGCGAGAAGCATCTGCTTCCTGGTCTGCAAATGTAATTTCTGCTCCCCTCCTTCCATTTTTCTGGGCTGACTTCTGGAGATTTTCCTGTTCTGTTACTGAACCTGATATTGGTGTTTTTAATGAAGAAAACATGGTTTTGGATTTTTTTTTTTTTTTTTTTTTTGCAAGGGATTCCTGAGTTTAGATGAAAAACGATTGCTTTGCTGCTCTGAGATCAGACTCCTCATAAAAGTTTGCTGGAACATCCTTCTTCCTGTGCAAAGGATCTTACCAGTGTAAAAACTACTGCATCCTGCTTGGCTTCAAGTCTGCTGCATTGCCCTCCAGATAGCTGTTCACCAGTCCTTGTATGTATTGAGCTGCTTTGATAGCAGTTATCAGCTCAAGTGTTAGGGACCAGCTGGTATCCACAGCCAGACCTGATGGCAGGCAGAGCATTTTAATGCAGGCTTCACACAGCATGAAATCCTTACAAATCTCTCTGAGGCCAGGTTGGATGGGGCTCTAGGCAGCCTGATCAGTGCCTGATCAGTGGTTGGAAACACTGCCTGCAGCAGGGGTGTTGGAACTTGGTGGTCTTTGAGGTCACTTTCAACCCAAGCCATTCCATGATTCTCACTCCTGTTTCTGCCTCTTTATTGATGTTAAGATGGTTATCTTGCATGGTTCATGCCAGGAATCTGTTGTGGGGAACCATAAAAAGGAGTCTAGTAACTACACTTTTGCATGGACACTAGCTCAAAATCTTCCTCCATCAGCTTCATGGGAGATGTAACAAAGATGAAACTGTTTTAAGACGTAGGTGAGCTGGGCTCATTGTTCTCAGGAATAAAATATCTAACTCAGGTGGGAACTCTGCTGCAGTTCCTAGCAGAGAAAATGATTTGGAAATGGAAACCCTTCTACTGTGTAAATGCTCACAGGTAGTGTCCTGAATATTTTGATATTTCTGTCTTTGCAGTAAAACCTGAGTGATGTGGATGCTTGCATGCCTGCAATGTCTATCTCCTGTGGTCTCCTAATCCTCTGTGCCCTGCATCTAAAATGGGGTTGAGATTCCACTTAGATATTTTGGAAATTATGATGCCCAAGCTGGGAAACAGTGCTGCTATCTTCCCATCTTTCCTCTGTATTGAAGACCGGAGTCTGATTGAGGTGGGACAGACCATTCTGGCTCTGCTGACAGTGCCCTCAGCAGTTGAGGAGCATTTCCCAGCACCTTCTATTGACTGGGGTGCTGTTTTTACCTTTGCTGTTGTCCTTTACATTGCTGCTACCACCTGAATTGTTTTTTTTTTTCAACTTTTAAGTCTCTAATATCTATTTTTGCACTGTGTGGCAGTTTTGAGGAGAAAGAACTGGCGCAGCAATTCTTCTTTGGCATACTTTGTTCCTAACCAGAGGAAGCTGTAAAATTGCTGATAATGAACTACCGCATTCATAGCTTGTGACAGAAATGACTGCCTCTTGTCAAGGCATGGTCTTTGTGAAGAAGAGCTAAGGATTGAGTAATGCAATGAGTTGTCATTCTGACTCCTTCTTTTACTGTTGCTGCTCTTTTGCCTTGAAGCTCTATCTTGAGTTATTTTCCAAGAAAGGAATTGGCAGGTTTTCTCAGGGCTCTGCTCACTGTTTGAGTATTTAACAACACTTCCCTGGTGCCATTTCACTGTTGTGGGCTCTACTGACCAGATGTCAAACGTTATTTTGAGCTGTTTCAAATGGTTGACGTTTCAGCTCCTGCTTTGTCACTGAGGTGTTGTGAGAAATGCTTATTTTTAAAGTGTGTTTCCTAACAGAATAATACTTCTATATTTACTTCTCAAGATGCAAAAAGATATGTTAGTACATGAAAGAAAACAGCGCAAGACTGAAACATGATTCTTGGAAACAAACAGTCGAGCTATTTTTATGGGTGTAACTTAAACTAAGTTATGAGAAAGAGAGACATACTGTCTCACTCATCTTGTATCTTTTGTATTAAGCATAGTAAGTCAAAGATTCGTTTTCTCAAAGAGCTTCCTATTTTGTGTACTTAACAGAATTGTGGAAAAACAAATTATCTAGGGGTTGGACTTTGGTTTTGTTTCTGTTTTTCCATCTTTGGTCCCATTCTATCTTTGGAACATCAGGAGATATGTTATGACTTCAAAGAGGCTGGATCATGACTGTGTCTGTTTGCAGTCACTCCTGGGACTCTAAATAATATTAAGTGATATGGACTACCTGAAAGGAGGATACACTGACCCAAGCCTCTGTCTTTAGTTACTGTTTCTGGTTTTTATTTTTTCTGAGCGTTTCTATGAAGTTATTTTCACTATAAAATTGCTGTTTGTTTGCTTCCCTCTGTGCCTGGCTCTGTGGATTTCCTCTGAGACTTGAAGTGAGGGGAGTGATTTAATTGTTTGGGAGTCCCGAGAATGGTGAGTGATGCAAGGAGGTGGCCTGTAAGTCCAGGTCTCCTTTCCAGAATCCTCTGCCATCAGGGTATCAGATAAGGTTTTGTGGAAGTAGGAATATATAACATGGACAGAATGCTATCTATTTCCTATTAACATATATCTCTTGGGAGAGATGTCTTTGGTACATCCAGGACAAAGCCATTCAGGGCACACATTTTGGTAGTTTCCTTGGCTTCTTGGTAGGGCCAAGAGACAAGTACATCTCAGTGTTACTTTCCTCCCATCACCTCCTCTCTGTGTTTCTGGCTCTGGTTTAAGATGCAGTAGAAGCTGCTCTTCTTCAAGGTGGCGCAGCTACATGGAATAATGTTCTTTCAGCTAAATAAGATCAGAATCATCTAATCAGGCTGCAGTTCTTCCTGTCTCAAAGATCTGGTGCAGTCATTGTACCCATCACACCGGGTGACAAATGGCAGTGAAACTGTGCTGGCTACTTTTTACATGTGCTGTGTTAACTTGGTAAACACAATTTACGTTACTCCACCCGGGGCTGTGCTTAACAGGATATGATCTAGGAGTTCAATGTTTATACATCATAATGCATTGGTATATTTGTTGCAATCCATTTTCATTTAAGCTTGAACTTTAAAATCCCTGACTTTAAAAATATCTGTCTCTCTTTGTTGTGGATATTGAGGGAGTAGAAGTGTTCCTATGTCCGAAATCTCAAGTATGTTTGGCCCCAGAGGTCTGAAGCTGGGGTCTCATCTGGTCATCTTCTCTGCAGTTTTGCAACAGTATTAGATGCAGAACAGCCAGTGACTGGGGAAAAGGAAAATGTGCTGGCACTCTGGTGAGTGCTGGGAGACTCTGGGTCCTCCTACAAGCTCCTTCTGGGTTCCTTGAAGTTGGTTTACACTTCTAGACATATCTAACTATGTTGCAAAAAGGAAATGGCTCTTTACCCGTAACAATCTGCGTAGATAAGGATCGCTTAGCTGCCAGAGAACCTGCTTTTCTGAGTAGTGATGTAAATCCAGCAGGGCTGGTGACAAGGGCTTGCCTTTCCTAGGCAGGATTCATCCCAAGAGAGTGTAGTACAGAGCAGTCAACAGCTCTGGCAGTGCTGCCACTGAATAAGCATGAGCCTGGGGTGCTTCCTAACCTGTGAGTACTACAGAGACTTTTTGTTGCTTCTAGCAGTGACTTTTTGGGTGGAATCATTAGGCGGAATGCAAACAATTTAATGGTAAAATTACAGTATTGTGTATGCATGTTTTACTCATCTTGAGAAAATAATAGCACCCTTTACTACTGCACAGGGAGTTGGAGCGCTCCTAACTGTGCCCTGCGTGTATTCTTAAAAGAATTAAATTGCAGGGCTGCATTGTTGTGCAGAGATGTGTCTGTCCAGAAGACAAATCAGGACATAATGTTAAGTATGCTATTTTTGTGCCTCTGTAGCATTTTAGCTATGGGTAGCTTTATGTGTAAGTCCCAGCACACATGCCAGAAGAACTATACAACTGTTACAGTTGCTGGTTTGTGCTGATATAAATTTAAACAGGATCTGTCCATGCAAAAAGAAAACATGTGCATCTTTAATAAAGTTCCACTTTTTTTTTTATGTTGTTCAGCTGTAGTGATTTCAGCAAAAATGTATGACTTACCAACACCAGGCTTCAGCTTCTCTGTGTGTAATGACTTCAAACATTGTGGGTTTGCAGGAGGCTCCAACAAAGCAAGGCTTGCCACTGCTCACTGCAGAATTTCTGTCACTGGGAGAAGTTGTTATATTCACACAGGGAAAGACATTAGCTTAAAGGTTGGTGTTTTTGTTTGCTTGCAAGTCAAGGGTGGAAATTTTCAAAGCAGCGCAGCGAACCAAATTAACTGCCTCCCATTACTGGAATGTGAATGTGAAGTTGCTGAAAGCAGCTGAAGTACTGAGAGAGCTGGGATATCTGCAGTCCATTGGCTGCACTAACACTGAGAAACATCTGCACTGCCGGACCTCTCTGTCCTGCTGCCTAGTCTTAATAATTTAGAGCAGAGCTAGCGTTAGAAAATGTTGTTTTCTGTGTTGTCTTTCTTTTTTTTTCCCCTTACATTAGCATTTTACCAGTGATTTGTACAGACAAGTTAATGGTTCCAAGTGAATTTTAGAATGCAAGATATCCTTTTGGTGATTTTTCAGATACTAGTGATGTTTTGTGAGGAGTACAAAATAGGCTTTCTATTTCATCAGTCAGTCAGAGTGTAAAATGCTCCTTGTGATTACATTGAATGCAGATGAAACATTTTCTCAAGCAGTTCACGATATTAGCAAGTGCATTAAACATAAAGTACTGTGAAGTGCAATGTAGTGCCGAAGTCGTTTGCGTGCTTGATGGCTATAGTGGAGATCAGGATGGGGATAGGGCTGCACACAGGGACTTGGAGATTTTTTGCTTCAAGAAAAGATCAAGTGGAAAACTGTATCTTTTTTTTTCCTGATTATAGCAACTTATATACTTACAGACATTGCTCACTGGAAACTGAAATCATTTGTCATAGACTGAAACACGTGCAATGAATAAAGAAATGCATGCATCTCAAAGTAACATGATGTTCTGTAAGTCAGGAAATGTTTCTAATAAATCACATAAGGATGCGTACCATCCATTAGAGGGCAGGATCCTCTGAGTTTTTTTCCAGGATTGGGCACTTATTCTCTTCTTGCTTGGCACAAGCCATTTGACTTTTCCATAGAGTTACATTCTCTGTTTCACTTTCTTCCCTGACTGTAGTGCTGTAAGGGCTGCTCAGGGATGGTATGTACACTTAAATAGGGAAGAAAGCTTTCACAGAAGATGGGTGGTAGTTACAGCTGTTTGTATGCTGTATATCAGAGCCTGGTGATGCTAACAATGCAATACTTTGGTGTATCACCTACATCACTTACTGGTTTGGAAGTATGCTAAATCTGGTAGGGGAACGTTAGGAGCCATTGCATCCCTCAAGTTTGATGGCCACTCGAGCAGTGTGTTATGAAGGCATAAGTGGCAGAGACCTTGTGTAACTGCTTTTGTTAACTGAAAGTTGGAGGCAGAGTTGCTGGCTGGGATGTCTCCCTGAGGTGTCAATGAGAGAAAAGATGGCATGCTTCATACATAAACTGTGGTGTGAAATAACCATGGAAACAGTATCATTTGAGCCTGCCTGATGGTGTGAACAGGCTTTCTTCCCACCATCTCCCATTATCACAGCTCCTGGGCGGTGGGAGGACAGCAAGGATCAGACAGCTGGATGACAGCCAGGTGTGAAGGAGCTCAGCTCTGCCAGGCAAGGAAAGGCCTCCTTGGTGAGGCCATTGCTTTTGCGCCGAGACTATGATCTGTGGCTGTGCCTGGAGGATCATGACTGCTTTTCTAGCAGCAGAGTGAGGGTGTGCAATTGACTGAGCTCAGGGATGCCTGCCAACCACGCAGGCTGGCTTATCCAAAATCTATGTGAACGAGTGCTGGAAGGAGCAAAACTCATCTGAATATCCTGAGCATTACTGGATGAGTAGGAAGGATTCCATTGCTCATTTGCACAGTCCTTCTAATAGAGTGCATAATCAAGAAACCTGAGGATCTCCTAACACATCCACTGACAAAGAGCTCCCGACCCCCTCATTAAAGTGATGGAATGAGAGCTGCAATCAATTACAGAAGTGCTAAAGGCGATGAAAATTAGTTCCACTGGGAATTTGCCTACAAATTTTCTTTTGCCTGCAAAAGTCAGATTATGACATAAAATCCCTGAGGAGAGACGGGAATGAATCAGAAGACCAAGGCATTCATTGTATGGAAAATAAACAATTAAAAATGAAATATTGAAGGCACAGCTCTCCTCACACACATGACATCTGGCTGGTTTTATGGGAGATGGGAAGGACATGTATAGGACTGAAGATGTGCCAGCTGAGATACCAAGTTCACTGAAAAAATAAGAGGACAAAGAACAAAAGTGCATGGAAACGTTTTCAAGAAGAAGTACAGTTCAAGGAGAAAAATAAAATAGATAAGATTGCTTAGAGAACAATCAAGACTCGGTCAAATCACCAAGAGTGGACACTGGTGAGATGGATAAGGTGCCACTATAGCCATATGGAACACTATTCAGCCAGAAGGAAGAGTATTTCTGCTCACACGGATTTTTCTAAGTGAAATGTAGTTGCTTGTTTTCTATATTATGGCAGATGTCTCTTTGTGTTTGACTGTGGGAGAAGAAATGGTACTGGCTGCAAGCTCTTTTCCATCCTCACTTAATCCTCAATGGGCAAGTCCTTCTCCAGTGTTCAGTAAATAATGACTGGAAGACTTTCCCTTAACCTCTATAAAATTATGGGGCCTCTTTCTACAACTTAACAGAGCTAGTCTTGTGTAGGGCAGCACATGCGGGGTTAAGCCAAATACTCCAGTCTGAATAAAAGTTTGTTCCTTAGATATCTAAAAGATACTGATTTCAAATTGTTTATAAAGAACAAGTAGAATGTGAGGAAAAATGTTTGTGGGGATGGACGGAAGAAAGGTACTTAGGAAGGGTGAAAAGCCGCTGAAGATCTCAATTTCCCTGCTTACAAGTCAAAGTTCGAAGAGATGATTGATCTGAAATCATTTCAAATCTGGTTTTACTCCTGATTAATCTGTTATTTGATATCAGTGCCCAGCAAAAACAATCATATTAATTCTTTGGAGTGGTACTACAAAATAATGTTTTCTATTTGATTTGAAGGAGTTAAATGGTATGTTCACACTGGAAGATGCTATATTAAAGTGCTGACAGATGTCCAGGTCCACTTTCCTTCATAATTAAAACACTACTTGAATAAAACCTGAAAGGTTGTTGCCAGATCTCTTCTTTCAACCTTCTTTCATTACATTTGTGGTTCAAGTCTTGTACAAAGCTTGGCAGAAACTTGAGAACCACAGTTAAATACAGACTGTATTTGACAAATAGAAAGGAGAAGGACTGACAATTATGTCTCAAGTGCAAGTTGAGTTCTGTGACTTTTTGCAATGGAGACTCTAGCCATCCTTTGAGGCGTTCTTTGCCAATTAGCTTCTTTCCTACATTCATCTTCAGAATTAAGTTTTGTAACAGTTTTAGAAAGCTTCAATATTATTTCTGTTGGAATGTTGCGCCCAGAATTTTCAGCAATAGAGTTTTGTTTTTCATTCACCTGCTTCTCTCTCAGAAGTGGAAAAACTTTTGCTGTATTTACTTCAAAACTTCAGTTTTGTGGTAAGATCTCAGTCACTATGTCATGGATGCTCACTCTAACAGTGCAGCTGATCTGATGTACTTTGTGCATGACCGAATTTCACAGGCTCCCACAGAAGCATCCATCTCCTCTGCAGTGATCAGAATCTATTGCACTTTGCAGTATGACCTTGTAGTGAGATTTTTATCAGCCAGAACTATGTTGTTTTATGTGTATTATGTTATATGAAATCCCTGAGTGAATCTTACTGACCCTTGCCTCCTGTTCTAGCTTTGGGAAAAGAACTTGATTTTATTTGAGTCTGACTCTGATAGAATGTACACCTCTTGCTGTAATTTCAAGTGTTCCTACTCTGGATGCTTATATGCTTGCTGCACATTAGTGTGTAGTAGTATCAGCTACTGCATATTACGTTTTTGCATAAAGTGGGAGGTCTACTTCTTTTAGCAAATGTGCATAGGTGCCTAATATGCTCTCTTATTTCCTGTGAAGCATAGATGATATGATGTCCCTGGAAAGCAAGGTAATAATCACTGAAGTCCAATAGGAAACTCATCCTATGAGCTGAACAAAAGAGCAACCAAATTGCATTGTTAGTGCTAAAAACTCTTGGGATGTGAAACAGGAATAGTACTCTAGATGGTTTCTCTGCTGCTTTTCCTACCATACCTGCCTTTTACACCAGTCTGAAAAAAGAATAAGGACAGGGTATTTGTGAGCTAAGAACGCTCAACTCTAAAATCTTCACAGCTGAGACATACTGCATGTCCTTTCCATGAATGCAGGATAATCTACAGTATGTGTTTATCTCTGTGTAACCCATGATTAGACTGAAGAGAGCCTGCGCTCTTCTAAGGTGAAATTTGTTCTCATTTGTCTCAGAGGCTTAAGAATGATGTAGGGGTGAAATTGAATCTCTATGTTGGAGTAAATTGTGCTGGTAGGAAAAATCTTGCTGCTGTACTCAACATGCGTTAATTGTTGCTCTGCATCTACGTGCTTACATGGTGGGGAAAAGCAGGATTTTTAGCAGATCTTATGATGTGATTTGTTTGCTAGCAGATATGTATCTGCTAGAAACTGCTACATAGTTATTTTTAATGCCTTCAAAGTGCGAGAGATGCTCTCTTCTTCCTTCTTGCTCCTGGGAAAATAAGCAACTGTGTGTCAATAGAAATACCAACAAAGCATTGACTTGTATGAATTATTAAGTAGAATAAAATGTCTGGATTTGTCCCATGCGTGTGGATGTCCCTCTGTGGGAAGGCGTTTGCCAGCCTGATGGGGCTGATCACATGCAGTAGGGTTGCATGCTCAGGTCACAGATCACCACACCGGGGAAGGAGCTGGATGTAGGATGACCTTAATATTTGAGCTTGCAGACCGGTGTGGTAGGAAGTATGTGCAGACAACTGCAAGAAGCTGAAGGGTTGTGATAAAACAAAACTGTAGTATGTATTCCTAACCTGCTCCTGTTGCTAATTTTGGTGTATTTTATTACTAATCTGTGCTTGTTTTAAACATTAACACGCAAAAAAAACCAAAGTTTCAAAACACTTGGTGGCAGTGAATTACCTAAATTTATTCATGCCAAGTGTTTTAATTTGCCTCTCTCCAGATTCCTTACAGCTTTGTTTTTAGCTATTTCCTAGGGAAAGCAAAGAAACAGAAGGCCATACCCAAGCTTTTAACATAGGTTAGGCGTTGTTTTTTTCCCTGCTACTTGTAATAACTACTAACTAATTCTGTAGATACTGCAGAAAATAAATAGTGCATGTTCAATTTTAGAAGAATGACCTAAGAGTGTCAATAGAAGTAGAAAGCAGTGGAAAAAAAGAAGATTGATGATTCAGATGCGGAAGGCAGTGTGGCTGAGACAGTCTGGAGCTGAGCAGAGAAGCAAAGCCCAGCTGCTCATGTAGAGCGAAGTTTGTGGGACACATCTTTACCCCCTTCCCTTTGGAGAAGGTTGGCCAGGGTGACTCTTAGCTGAGCTATGCTCCCTGCTCCAGAGGAATGCTTTAACCACTGCAGGGACACACCACCATCTGCTTTGCTGATCCTGTGTCCTAAGAAGCAAATATCTTGGAGAGGTGACAAAACTCAGCTATGCAAATCTCTTCTTTGAAAAGGGAACACCCACAGCAACCGTGTATTTAAATTCTTACTCTGGAACCTCTGGTCCTACTCAAATTCTTTTTTAAAATTCTTAGGCAGTCATTTAGTTACAAGTGGAAGCTATTAAATCTTTGGGCAACTGAGGCATCTAAGAATGGAGTTTCCTCCCTTCCCTCCCCATCTGCAAAAAGAAAGTTAGTTTTTATTGGAACTGTGTTTCCTAGGCTTATGTGAGATTTAGTAATACCAAAGATTGAGTAGCCCTGACTATGGAGTAGTTATAAGGATGTATGGTAAAACAGGAGTGCTTAGCCTTCTTTGAAATAATCATCTCTTTCTGGACAGACCTCCTAACACTTGAGGAGCAATCTCAGTTCAGTGTGGTATCAGGTTTTTTCTGATCTTTTTCTACTTGTCTGTGTTGCTTTTGTGTCACTTGTGTATCATATGTCTGCTTGGCATTGCGTGGTTTTCTGGTTTGTAAAACAGCCTTTAATGCTTTGTGAGTATTTGTTCTCAGCACTTTTCTGACTTTTGTTATTACCTTGCATCTGCATGGCAAGTGTTGGTGGTTGAGGTCAGACCAGTTTCACTAGTCATCTTAGATATATTCTTGAAGAATTCTGGTCTGTGTTCCAAGCAAGAAATTTGTTCTGTGATGCTGTGATTAAGATCTCTTTAATCAAAATCTTCTGTGACTCTCTTGCTAACACAGTTCTGTTTGTTGCACAGATGACTCAATACTTTGCTGTAAAACTTGTAAATTATCTAATTAGATTTGTACAAACTGTTCTTCTGGAATGAAATGGAGTCAGTTGGCCTTTGGGAGGGGTTTTGCAGCTGAAGTGATTTATATTTCTGTTCTTTAGGGCTTCAGATTAACAAAGCAACTAAGTGTGTGCTGAACTTCAGTAGATGTGGAAATAGTGGTTTGAATGTTTTATTATGTGTTACAGTAGTGCAACCAAAAGCTTCCAGTGTCTTCTGTAAGCAAGGGCAGAAAGGGGTGTTTCTATGGTGGGATTTGTCTTTGAAAATCTGTAGTCAGGACTTCTCTCTACACTGCCTGCCTAAAGTGGGAGCAAAGAATGAGATTTTACTGAAGTGCCTTGCATTTGCGTGGCTGAAGTTAGGAGGGATTCATCTCTGGCTCTGCTGCTCCTGTGTGGAAGAATGATTTCAATTACAAAGCAAGAATGCTGATCAACAGAGTTAAGAAGGGTAGCATTAAGACCCGAAGCATCTTCTAGACTGATTACTGAAAGCCACAAGGATAAACTTCTGGTGATTTTAATAAGATAATACTCTCCTTTTAAGACCAGTTAACTCCAGCTGAGCCTACTGAGGCCACTTTTTAGCCAGGAGCTCTGTCTGTGGAAGGAGAATGGTGCACTGAAATGGAGGGAAAAAATTGTTACAGGGAGTAAATCTGCAACAAGTGGGACTATGAGCAAGCTGATGGCACAACTTGGGCTAGACTTTCCTTAGAGCAGGTGTGCATTTGAGAGGTAAACCAGTATTCAGTGATGAAGGTTGAATACCTGCGCCCCTCACTTCCTTCTGCCCGTGTGATGTCGTCCACAGGCAGCCTGCTCTGTATGGGATTTTAAATCAGCTTCCTCTGCCTCCCTTTTGCTGTCAGCTGTGGCATTTTCCAGATCCCTTTCCAGGACTTAGCTCTCATTCTGAGCATGAGCAGCCCTGCCTCCCAGGCTTGTGTTAGAGCGTCTGCTTCGGTTGGGAGATGATATACAGTAGTCTCCTTTATTTACAGGAACATTTCCTTAATGAGAAATGTACTCTAGCGTTTCCCCTGAAGAGCCAGCTGCCTGCTGGACTCGTGCACCCTGTGTCCCAGGACACCCACGGAAAGGGCAGCTGGATGTCTTGCTGTCCCCAGTGAAAGATGTTCCCTGGGAATGTAAATTTAGCTCTGAAGTCCGTAGGTGTACTTGGATTCATGGTCCTTTTGTATGGCTTGGAGTGCTGCACTGCTTCTTGCCTTTAAAATAGGGATTGGATTTATAGTGGTTCCTTGTGAAAAATAGCGACATGTGATTTATAATGGTATTCAGCCAACAGCAATGATTTCCCAAGTGCTCATTTAAAAAAAAGTATATACATACAAAATGTGCAGTGGGAGGCTCAGTCTGTCTTTTAGATTCAGGGCCATCTTGACCATGCCCAAAGCCTCAAGCTGTGAGTACTTGTGGGAAGGCCTGGAGGAGGTCTGGGTTTGTTCTGCTGGGTTTGGCAGGGGCATGGGGGTTAGGAAAAAGGTTTTGCACCAGAGGGCAGTGGGCATAGAACACTCCCCAGGTCATGGCCTTGAGCTGCTGGAGTTCAAGAGTTGTTTGGACAGTGCTTTCAGACACGGGGTTTGAATTTTGGGTGGTGCTGTATGGAGCCAAGGGTTGGACTCTGATCCTTGCAGGTTCTTTCCAGCTTGGGATATTCTGTGATTCCATGGTGAATTTGGTCTGGCTGCTGCCTATGGAAGCTACAGGACTTGACTGAGACAGATGAAAATCTCTTCTAATGACCTGGTCTGAATACATTACATGCCACGCATATACAGATAAAACCAGAGGTTTTCTCACATCCATGAGTGACCTGGAGATAGCTGTGCTTCTGGCTGCCAGACTGAATAGTTTGGGGCTTCTGGATACTGCCCAGGGTCGCAAAGAGCTATTGCACATTGATTAATTTTTTAGTTGTTGTTGTTCTGTAGTTTCCCTCCCCTTCCTTTTCTGATAAGACCTTTCCTCCTTCCCCCAAATAAGTTTCCCTTGAGGTACATGCACTAGCACTTCATTGGAGCTAACCCCTTTTCTGAGGAGGAGCCAACCCCTCAGGGTGGATAAACGCCTCTTAAATAAATGGAAATTTATTTCTTTTTTTCTCCCTGATGCCGAAGAAATGTGTCTGGAACAGCAGCAGGCGGTCCCTGCCAGCACCTTCTTACCCTGGTGTATCTTAGGTGGGGTTTTGGCTTTGGTGGTGAATTGTTCTCACAGATGAGGAGCTGAGGCCTTTTCACATCTGACTAAGCCTAGCAAGTTTGTCCCATTAAGAATATTTCATTAAAACTTTATCCACATGTGCTTCAAACGGCTCTTGTCATAACAGTGTCCAGATGTGTCTTTAAAACTGTCTTTATCTGTTGATTTTGATAACCTTCCTTGGCAACCTACCCTCTGTGCTGAACACTGCATTCATTATCAGAAGGAGTTCTGCTCGAGTGCCCGGGTCTCTCCTGGTGTTTTCATTTTTCTAGCAAGCAGCTCAATAAACTGGGAAACACAAACTTATTTCATGTTGGCTGGGGCTTTAGATTTATAGCTCTTTGGTCGAGGACCAAACCAGTTAAAATGCAGTCCTTCAGCCTTATCTCACCGGTGAAACGCCGTGTCTGCAGAAGCTGAATTCATCCTCTTGTTTCTGCTGGTTTAGCCATCTGTTATTCCCCCTGCCTCCTCTATTCAACATGTCCCAGCCTCTTGCACAGCAAAGCTCTTCTTTCCCATGCTTTGATTGAAACTTCCTCCGTCTCAGCTGCGCTTTACCAAGAGGACTTTGTCCTCAGCAGCAAAGGAATGACCCAGCTCCTCGGCGCTGCTCGCGAAGCCCATGCT
Organism: Oreortyx pictus; assembly: GCA_036925125.1. Taxonomy (NCBI): domain Eukaryota; kingdom Metazoa; phylum Chordata; class Aves; order Galliformes; family Odontophoridae; genus Oreortyx; species Oreortyx pictus. The sequence continues at coordinate 5,690,697 of JAUPFR010000015.1, forward strand.
GAGAATCCTTGTTCCAGCACAATGCCAGCCTTCCCCGGGCAGAGCGGCACACACACGTCACCGTGCAGGGCGGCATTGCTTGAGCGGGTGGGATGCCCTTTGTGAAAGCACCCTCCAGACCCATTTGCATTCATACGTTGAGTGGGAAATTGTAAGGACTTCATGAGAGCTATAACCGATAGAGCTTCTCATGGGATGATTCCTTCTCAGAGCTTATGTTTCCAGTTCAGAGGGTTTGCTTTTATTTTTTTTTTCTTTGCTTGCAAATACTTCTTGTGAATGCTTCACATCAGACTTGGATCTTTGTTTTCTGTTCTATTTGGAAGGCATATTTTGAATTCCTAGCAGGATTTTTCTTTATGGTACTCTACAGCAGTCCTAGTGTAACAGCAAATGTTTTATCTTCGGTTTTTAAGCCATTGGCAAACTTTTCCTGGTATTTCATTTTCCTTTCTTCCTAACAACACACAAATACCTATAACCAAAGGGTGGTCCATATATTTCTCTTATCAGAATCTTTTATCAGTGGTCACTGCTGCTTGTGAACACTTGCTGCATCCTGGATTTAAGACTCTTTAGTGTCAATGTGTTGTGATGAATGACCTGGGTGCTGGCATCCCTTCAGCAGTAACGAGACTGAACTTGCAACCATAGTTTGCCTTGGTGGTGACACATTATCTCCAGGAGATCCCTTGTGCCAGCCAGGTGTAGCATGTTCCTGCCACTTCGTGTCCATGGCCAGCAGCAGTACCAGGGGTTCAGCAGGCTGTGTGTCCACTGCATCCTTACCTATCTGGAGGTGTGATTTTTGAAAGTACTTCTTGGGCCCTACACTGCTTCTCTAGCTAAGCTTTACTCTGTAAACCTATTTCTGATGCATCTGTGCTCTTGCACATGTTCTTGAATATTTTTCCATCACTACCTTTTAAATCTTATTCCAAGCCATTCTCTGTGTTGAAAATTCAGTGCCTAGAGATGTAAAAGAAGCAAAGAAAAACATTTCAGTAGTGACTTAAAGCAAAAATCCCCAGATTCAGATATGTTTTTCCCTGACAGGAAAAAAATTACATTAAAGGAATAAAAGTAGGTAAGAGTGCAATTAAGGAGTTACAGTTCTTGATTGCCTCATGCAAAAAGATAAGAATTTCATATGTTCCCGGATTTCATTATTCTTCAGGCTGTCATTAGCCACTTGAAATGAATCAGCATCCTGCCTATGATGCAGTGTTGTTCTAATATTGCAAGGATTGCATCCGAGTCAGTTTGAGGTGAAGCACGGCACTGACTGTGTGGATAGGAAGGCTTTAGTCATTTCAGCAGATGAAAATGGAGAGCATGTACGTCCGGTAGTCCGGTGGACTTTCAGAAGGACATTCACATTTCATGTCTCTAAATTAAAACATATATACTAAAGTAATGCATTTCCCTATGATTGCTATCATAGCATGGTTCTCTAATATTTACACAAGAGTGAAGACTGCTACGAAGCAAACACAGCTCAACCAGGTGCAGGCCTCCAAGTGTTCAACATGACAGCCCCAGTCAGCACGGAGGAGGGAAAGGAATTAGAAAGAAAAATCCTTGGGTTGCCCAGGCCAATGGCCTCTATTTTCTGTGTGCACTGCAAAATGGTAAACTCTGTGCATCCTTCCTTCCATAATGAAGAGAGATTTGACCCTCTAATCCTCTTTCTCTAATTACTTTACATCTGTACCTTACTTGATTTGGGCCTTAATGCAACAAAGATTTTTAAGTACTTCAAAGTGCTTTGCTCAATCAAATCCTCAGGTTCGAATTCAGATGTTCCCAGAGACCTTTCTTTGCTGGTCTAGGAAGAATTTCTGCTTTTCTAGGCAAAGTGTGTTCAGGTTTTTTGTTTGTTTGTTTGTTTGTTTATTTCCTCCTCCCTGGCATGCCTCACAAATTTCTTACCAGTGCTTAAAGGCATTTTGGCTCCTTGTCTCTAAGCACACAGGCAATAAATCTGCTCTGCTATGTAGGTACCATCAGGACAGACCCTTCACTGTGGTCTGGTGTTGTTGCTCCAGAGCTGAGAGCACTTCAGTATCAGCATCCAACCCTTGGCTGCACCAACCACAGGTCCACCTGCATCCTTCTTGCTACAAAGAGGCAAAATCTAATAAATGCCCTCCAGTCACCCACCTTTCCTTCCTTTCCAAGGCTAAAGGTCCTTCATGAATATCTCTGATTTGCTTTGCATGCAACTGTAAAAGTTTTGACAAATATCTGATTGCTCTTCTGCCACCTAAAATTTGGTTCCCAGCATCCTCTTATGAAGGTACTAGCCAGTAGTGACCTCTCTCTTTTTTTGCAAGAGCTCCCTTTTTATTTGGTGCCGGTCTGGTTTCTGGTGGACTTTGTGGGGTAGCTTTGTCTTGCTGCAGACAACCAAGTATGTTGAGTTTTGCCATTTGGGGATGTTTGAATCTCCCAAAACCTCTTGCTACCTTGCCGTCTCTCTGCTCCATTTTAGCTTCTCTCCTTTTCTGTCTAATTGGGTTGGAAGAATTGTGCCCATTCACATTCAAGAAGTAAACCTCAGAAAGGATACACAGGGCTCGCGACATCTGCAAGCAGTCACCACAATAACTTTGCCTTTAAGCAGTGCTTTTTTTTCCCCTTCTTGCATATCTGTCTTTTCTATTTAGACTGCAGGGCAGCAGTCCGCTCTCTTTTCCAAGAGGATCGTGATTTCAGATGAACCCTGCAGGCTGCTGTGTAATGCAGAGTCACATTTGCTTTAATTTAATTAGCAGCCTGTATTCTCCTGGTGCGTTGTGTTCTGCTCTGAAGGCGTTCCGTGCTGCTAGGCAGCTTGCTATTGCCCAGCAGCCCCCTGCGACCAAAGAGCAACTCCTAACCTTTCAGGAAGGGTAGTTCAGGCAACGCTGAGGAGCGTATTGTGATGGGCAGTGTATCTCTTCTACAGTAAAATGGTAGAATTTATACCCCTATAGAGTATTTTCTGTGAGGGTCTCTAGGCTTTTAAAGGGAGCTTTATGGATCTGCTCAGGTTTTATAGAGCTGTATGGGTGTTGTCCATGCTTAAAATTTTATTGGTCACCTTCATTGTGACAGAAAATTGAGTTCCCCTTTTATTAGCCTATACTGGGGGCACACCGCTCAGTAAAATACCCCAAAACCTACAACAAAGTCTATTTTAAAATTGGAGACTGCTCTATTTCATGTCTTCACTGCCTCAAGGAAAAATCTTAGAATTACTAGACTGCTTTTAAAAGAAAAATGTTCTGGCTGGATTTGGAACTGAAGTGGACTGTATTATCCCTATTTCACATTAAAGAAGTTAAACTGTAAGGGAGGGATACATCTACGCTTATCACAAATCTGTGGCAGAGGGCCATAGGATATAAAGTGCAGATGGATGCTGAGAAAGTCTCTGTAATAAAAAGTGTGGAAACAGTTTCACTGCCTCTCTCTCTGCACAGCAGTCTGTGGGCACACACAGTAAGCAGTAAAGGGCATCATGAGGTAACCAGAGCAGCCAGGGGATAACAGCATGTGGACGTGTTTCATGCCCAACACCCAAGGGATGCAGCCTTCAGACAGTTCTGCTTCTTCTGCGGCTTTATGGACGGCTCTGTTACTCAGTGGGGACTTGAAGGTATTACTGTAATACTATCGTAACCATTGCAGATAGAGGGCTCTGTAGAATTTTTCCCTTAGGTCTGGTTTGCATGTGCTGTGCTGCTGCAGTCTTGTCAGAGTGTCCACCATTTACTTCTGGGATTCATCAAACGTGTGCTTAAATTACTTCTGCAGGTTAATTGAGGAAGCTACATGAGTTCAGGTGTTAGCAGGAGGTGAGCACTAATCCCATCTGTGTGTTTTGAAGGCCGTTTTTAAATTCAGTAAGCACACTGTTATTCTCTCCTTCACACAAATGTTGCCACAAAGGTTCTCACCAGAACCTCTTGGGCTGTTCTATGTAGGTAACACTGGAGAAGAGTTCTGATGTTCTTTGGAGAAGGACACAAGGATAAAACATAAACCCAATGATAAACACTATTATAGAGTATGTCACATTAAAATCAAGCAGGTTGTCGTGGAAATTATGCCGGGTTTAGCAGACTTTAATCTGTTTCGGGTTAGCTTCACTAATTAATCTTTTTTATGGTTCATACTACTGTGTACAATTGTATATTCATGATGTGATAGTTTGTCCCAATTGTTGGCTTATCCTTGTAAAATAAATAAGTAGTCATTTCTACTAGCAGGTGTTTTCTGCGAGTTTTCAGTCTTTCTGTGACTTAATTGAGTTGCAGAGGGAGACTCTGCATGAACAGAGTTAAAAGCAGGGACTGGAGCAGTTGGTCACTCATAGGACTTGAGCCAGTATCAACCTAGAGAAATAGGTTTGTTTTGGGGAGCCTTAGCTCCTTGAGAACATCTCTGCCTGGTGTGTGTAATACAAGCCTTGTACAAGTACCAAGGTGGAGAATGTGAGATGGTTTTCTGCATGGATGAGGTCATCATGATGAAAATCTCCAACCTGCAGGAATGAGAGAGTCAGAGAAAATAAGGGAATGTCAAAACTGACAGCCCCCTTGCATGCTGCTGTACCAAAATCCAACTCCAACTGTGGTGGCTGGTGAAGGGCATGGGACAGGACCTTGTCTTTAGGCACAGGAATAATCCAGTTTCCAAAAGTAAAGGCATTGATGGATCAGGCGTAACTTTCAGCCTGCTCTCAGCAGGACTGCCTCCATCCTGGCAGATGAATGGGACTATGGCTGGCAGATCATGGGATTAAAACACTGACACCTCATATATTATAAACGTGGAAGGAATGAGATTGATGCACAAAGCTGGTTAATGTAAGTGCAGAGGCTGTGTTGAACAGAGCAGCAGGAAAAAGGAGGCTCCCGTATTTCTGACAAGCTCTTAAAGGTTTTGCAGATCCTGGGGAATCATTGATATCTTGCTGGAGGGAAGCTGAGAAAAATGAATTGCTGCTGTGCAAAGAGAGGCTCGTTCACTGCATTGACTGCTGGTGGTGTGCAGCATACTGCCTCCTAAGAAAGAAAAGAGGGAAACAAAGTGCGGGTGGGAGATCCATGACAAATTAAACCTCTGGATAACCCCATGTCAGTAAATCACTTGTCCCAAATCCCAGTCCATGGTGCTTCAACATGCCATGAAATCTTGTGAAAGCTGGATTTTAAACCCTGCTTATTTGAAGCTGAAGCTTTACTTAAGTGTATGAAATAGATCTTGGGAAAACTCTGCAGGGCCCTTGTGTTGAAACATCCCATGACTGGATGAAAGTAGGAAATACTGCTGACATGACATTGAAGGTATGCTTATAGCTGGGCGTATGTTACATTTAAATCATAACTGGAAAGCTGTATCCTTTCAGGATCATCTTCAGTTCTGCACCTTTGTGACAGGTAGAGCAATGCAAGGTCTCTTTCCCAACCTTTGTGCATGATAAAATGGTTTAATAGAGGAAAGCTCTCATCAGTTACTAAATGGCTGATAGTTCCCAGTTAACAGTAGACACACCAGAATTCAGAACTTTGGGCAGCCTGTCTGCCCACAGTGTTTGCCTTGCTGCTGACAGGGCAGAGAGACAAAGCCAGATGCAACCCATGCGTGCAGATTTGCTTTTCGATGCAGGGCAGAAATGGAAAGGATTGGTGTCTGCATGCGTGTGTTTTCAGACATGGGAAGAAGTATGGTCTCTTAATGAAGTTTTGTTAGCGGACTTAAAACAAATGATCTTGAAATTCAAGAAGTTAGAAGTGACTCCTGGATATATCTGGACAGATGTGACATCCACTGTCCTTCATGCTGTGCATGACACACCAGCTCTGGTCTTTGGGCATTCATCCAGACTGTAACCACATGCAAAGTAAAGCGGTGAAAGCAGCTACTCTGTTTATAAATCTCTGTAACAACACTTCCATGCAAATGCTGAGATGTCAAAGTGTTGGTCGTGCAGGGATGCTGATAAAGAGATGAGGCATGCAGACAAAGTGTTGAGCTGCTGCGACTGCACGTTTGACTGTGCTGGCGTGACCTACTGCTACAAGTTCAAGCAACACTGTGCTCTGGGGTTTGTTTCATTTCAGAAATGAAAGATTGACCTTAAAATCAATAAGGTGAAATTTCTCACATTTCACCAGTAGTCATTTCTGGAACTGCAGGGGTTGAGGCAAGCGGAGGGAAAATGGGAAAACACAGGGTCTGTAGCTTAGCAGGGGCTGAGAGTGCAGCCTGACTTGAGGACTGTTGCTGAGCATGGGGCTGGCTCCCACCCCAGCCCTTCCCTGTGGGGCTGCCAGCTGAGTGCTTGCCCCTGCTCTGCCCACATGTATTGCAGCAGCCATGGCCGTGTATGCCAAGCCATAGGGCTTCAGACCTTCCTCTCATTCTGGGTCTTGATATCCCCTCTACTGTGGGAGAAGCTTTGTTTGGATGACTTTACTCAATCAGCACAGAAATGTGCACATGGATTGGTTTTTCTTCCTCCTTTCTTCTCTGCAGCCAGAAACCATTCTTGTCTTTAGGTCTTCCTGAACAAACAAGATGCTGTTCACTAGTTCTGAGCAGTGTTTGTTAGTACAAACCCCCTCCTTCTTCCCTTGTAGCAAAGAAAGTTAATTGAAGTAACAAGTGGTTTAACACTATCTGGTTAAAAAAAAAAAATTCTAATGAATGTTTAACATTTAAACAAAATTAACTATATGCTCCAACAGTACTGCATCTGTGTTTTCTCTGCTCCCTTTTTTTTTCAGCTTGGCATACAAAGTACCATTTAAATACCACGGTGAAAAGGGCAAGCATTCAATTTAATGTCTTTGAAATTATTCTGGAATTAAATGCTGGGCAATATATCTCAGCCAAGCAGTGTTGCATGTAGCCACATGCAGCTAATGAGCCATCAAAGGCAATACTTTAAACCCACATGCGTACAGCATGCAGATCTTTTATTTTTGCGGTCATAAAACAAATCACCAATCTCAGTCTAAATCAAACACAGGTAAAAGGAAGAAGAAATATAAATAAAAACAAAAGGAAAAGAAGAGGGAGTCGCTTTGCGGCTAACTGGAAAGAAATTTGAAACAACAGTTGGGGTTTCTTTCAACACCATTAATCACCTCTGCTGGAACATCCCTCACAACCCGGGCTTTCTTCTCCTTGCTGTTATTTTTCCTCTTTAACACGGTACAAAATGTACGCACTCTTTGTTGTTCCTGTAAGTGATTTTCCCCCGTGCTGTGGAGGAACAGCTCAGAGCACGGCCCATTACAGCTCCCTCTGCTCCTGGCTGTAGGTTTCTGCCCTCCTCCAGTGCCCCAAACTCATCAGTGAGGACATGGCTGTCTCTGCTCTTGAGCTGCATGGCAGAGAGATGCTGCTTTGTCACTATCTGGGGCGATGCTGAGACCTTGTGAACACACGCAATGAAATTCATAAGCCAGAAAGGGAGGATGCAAGATGATATTTGTGTATGGAGCTGAGACATGGGCTGTGCCAGAGTTTCCCTTCCTTACCTATTTCTCCCCCCTGAGCAAACCAAACATATGCGACAGCATCGGATCTGTGCTGGTTGCCTGCAGGCTGCTTAATGGCCAGTGCAAAATGACTGATGGCTTTTAGCCAGCTCTGGAACAGCAAGAGTTCACCTTGCTAAAATCCTTGAAGGAGATGGAAGGGCTCCTGCAGCCCTCAGGCATCTGCTGCAGGGAGAGCTGCTCCATTGGCCTAGGCCACCTTGATGATCACAGGGCGTACAGGGTAACCGAGGCTGGGGAAGTTGTGCTGGTTTCTATTTACGTTTTATTGCTGAAGGTGGGAAGTTGCTGCAAAGAGAACAGGCTGTACGTGGCGCCCAGTGTCTTTTGAATGGTTTGTGATTTGGACAGCTTAATGGGGCCGATTTTCAATGAGTCGCATCAGAAATCCTTTAATTGCGTGATGATGATGGAAACTAGAGAACGAGCAACTGGGAGGAATATGTGTTTGCCTGAAATGAGAGGTAGTACCTTGCACGAAATGTGCAAGCTAGTGAAAAGGTGGGAAGGAGCAAGGCAAGGTTGTTATTGCCTCCTCATGTGTGCATTAGTATGCAACAGAGGGATTAACTTGTCCAGTGATGGTAAGGGAACACTTAAACACAGCCTTACACGTGGGAGAATTTGAATGCTGTTCTCTACATCCATATGCTGTTCCTGGAGGAGAGCTGTGTGTGTGCACGTGTTGTATCTACGTGTGGAAATGTGCTCATTCTTTGCAAACAAAGCACAGTTGTGCTGTTCTCAGGTGGTGGCTGAAGAAGTCAGAGATGGGATTTGTAACTATTATAATCCTTTAAAGCAGTAAGTGATCTAGAAAGTAATCATGAAAAATGCTGAAGGGATGGGGAGAGGGTTCTGTAGGTGTCCTTCAGCCTGCTCCGTTAAGTGGAGTATTCCCAAGCCCCTACCGTTTGTCTTTGCACTGTAATTGTTGATCAAAGCAATGTATGTGCATGCCTGTTTAAATGTTATCATCCATTCTTATTAGTGGAGTAATTAAGAGGTTATAATGTTCATTGAGCTCTGAAATTTTTTACTGTTTTTGATCCTCAGGCATTATGACTCAGATTTTGTGAGATCTGCTTTCTGGCAGAAGAGGTATAGAAAATAAATCAAGCTTTGCTTTTATACTTAAAGTAAATTTTCTATTTTGAAGTATTTTGGTTTGTGTATATATTTACGTATGTTTACACAACACACACGAGTCTCCAGTTCTTTTCCTATGCTGAAAATCCTCTTCATAGTGGTGGGGGAAGAATAAAAACATCAATGGAGACGGCCGTCTTTGTATTCAGCATACATTAATGTGATGAATAGAGATATTTTCCCTCTACCATTGCAAATATTTATAAACGACACATCAGTGCAATTTACTTTAAAATGTATTTTCTCTCACAGGGGTTTCCTCTGTTTGTCATGGTATTTATCCAACTGGGAAACGCTGAAAAATGGGAATGTGTTAACACAACAAGCCAGAAGGATACAAATCATTCTCTTTCTGCCCCTCTGTGGGAATAATGTGAATATTTATAGATCTGGAAAGCTTTCAGGAGTCTTTAATGAGTGAGAGAAAAACCATTCTCTTCGTGCTGATACCATTTTTTGTTTAAACCTGAACATCCATCAGTTAGTACTTGGAGCACCAATGTCATTGAATTAAATCAGCCATCTATACTTCAGCCAAATTTGTTGGTCTATTTTACTATTAAAACTGCAACAAAGCTGAGCAATGATTCAGAACCCTGCAAGAATGGTGTCATTTAGAGAACGTAGCCAAAAAAGAGCGTTTAAATGTGATGAACTTGGAGAGTCGGTTTCTTGGAGAGTGGGTCAAATGTGAGACCTTCTTGGACAGCTTATGTCATGCAGCAAGTGGTGTTCCCAGCACAACATTTAGCTGAGGTTTAAAGGCCTCCCCAGTGGTTGCTTTTTGTTGGACTGTTTTATGTGGAAGGTGGGTAGGATTTTATGAGAAGTGAAAGAGCACTGATAAGACAAAAACGGGGGTTCCAGTGAGCTCCTCTTGCTTATTAAAGCCAACTGATGGAGTGGGGAGAGGAGGAGGGTTAACACAATCCAGTGGGAACACTGAGAGCAGAGAAAGCACTTCAAAGAGAAGGCTAAGCAGGGGTCAGCAGCAGTGTCAGGTCCAAAGAGAAATGGGGAGGGGAAAACCTGAACTCTGTGCACCTTGCCTGACAAAGAGTGCAGTGTTGGGCACTAGAGAGAAGAGTAGAGGTCGGCTACAATGGACACATGGGAGGCAAACAGAGGTTGTAGAAATCTGGCAAAGGGAAAATTCATTGTGACAAAAGAGAAAGCTGAGTATCTCATGAAAAATCAATCACAGCTCTCGTTTTTTGCCTTTTGAGTTTCCAGGAACAAGTTGGGAGCTGAGCTCCAGAAAGGGAATGGGAGTGAGTACAACTTGTAAGAGGAGATGCAAGGCTGGGCTTTAGCACAGCTCATTCTTCAAAAAACTCTTTCATGCAGAGGTCATATTTGAGTCTTTTGCTATTGTTGGCTCTAGGACTGAAGGCCTGATTCTGAGCAGGGCAAAAGCTTCCATTTCTGTAATACAGTGCCAACATAAGATAAAGCTCAATTCTTTGTTCATGTTCAGCCAAAACAAATCAATAAAGTGTACTCAAAGACTCACTTGGGACCAGAGATCCTATACAGTCTTCCAGAATATTAAGTCTTACCATAGTGTTTTGGGCATGAAGCGAATATATCCTATTGCAGCAAAAGTAAGAGTTAGAAAGATATCTGTTATAAAATACCCTTAATAAATGTATGTTGTCTAAAGATGGAGATGAAGCAACCAGAAACCCAGAACGTGTTGCGGGAAGAATGGATTACAACTGCTTTGTCATTGCTTTGGCTCTTCTTCCTGTGTTTAGAGAAACTTTCTTCCCCCTATTTTCTCTGAAGGCCAATTTGAATGCTGTTTTCTTATTAGTAACTGTCTTTTTGCCCTGGAACGCAGTGGAGTCAACTCAGACCAGGCCCAGCCCATAGCTTCTGCGTTTGCACCTCAGCCACACTGCTGCCTGAGGGTAGAGGATGCTCTGGAGAACCTCAACTGTATTAAAAACAAAAGATTTGGCCTGAGATGAATACCATTCCACATGTCTGTAGCAAATACAATTACAAAACATCTTCCATTTGATGGGTAGTGTGTTGGAGCACTTTGGAATTTAATAGGTCAGGTTGGTGTAGCACAAGTGCCCCTTCCCTCACTTCAGTATTATTTTTAATCAAACTGTTAAATAATAATACTTTTAAAAGAAACAAAACCCACTTCAGGAGAACATTGAGTCCTGAAGTACCCCAAACAATACCCTGCTCCAAATTCCTGCTCTGTGTGTGGTGAGGAGACCAGCACAAGCATAGGACTTTCTATTCTGAGGCTGAGCTATAGCCACTGATGAGAAATGGAGCAAGAAGGGTGGAAGGGAGTCTGTAACAACACAGCAGCGAGACTGCTCTCTAAAGCCAGCCCTTTATATAACTGAGGACATCAGCAACACTTTTACTCAGGTTTATTTCCACATTCTTCCGTGGTTGTGGCTGACAGACAGCCCCAGGGCATGCACCCTGCCTTCTAGGGCAGCCTGGTGGCACCATGACCTTCTCTACACCCTGCCATCAGCGTGTCCCCACCCCAGAGACTGCAGCCAGACCCCAGCAGCCGCTCACCCCTGCCCTTTTGCTCTTTGCACTCCCTGCTGAGCCTGGCAAAAAGACCTCCAATTACTTCCAATTGTGGTGACAGTTCTGTTCAAGGTGAGACACTGTGTTGGGACTGATCCTGCTGCCTCATTAGGCCACCAAGCTGCCTCTGGGTGCTGACTGCTCCCCATCCTAGCTAACCTGGCTTGCTGCTGCATAGTGATGACCCCACTGTGTGCCTCTCAATGTGAATATGTATCTCTGGTTTACAGAAGTAGCGCTAGGTAGTTAGATGCTTCAAAGGTAGATCCAGTCCTTGGGCAGATCCAAACCAGTTGAGATTGGAACATATCACATGAATGTAGCAACAAGTAATCTTCTGCTTCACTCGATATTGTATGCGCACAAAGGCACAGAGGATGCTACAGTATGCTCCAGCTTACAATCTTTGGAGCTGGAAGAAACTGGGATTTTGGGGAACTAGTGAGGGATAGATCCATACAGAAGTAAAAAAAGCCTGCAGGGATGTAGGAAGGTGGTAACTAGAGGAATAAAAGCATGTTTTTTTGGAGAAGAGCTGGGCTTATCTCCCATCCCTGGGAGGAAGAATCACTCTCCCGTACCTACAAGAGCTCTAACCAAAATCACTGCTCTCAGAGGAGCTGGGACCAGAAGTCAGAAACATGCAAAGTAACAAACCTTCAGTAATCTTGTATTTTTGAATGGTTACCAAGTCCTGCACAGAACAGCAGTACTCAAACAGCAGTCTCTCCATGCAGCATGTCTGCACAGTTGTGATTTCAGGATTATGCACTACTTGTTGAAATTGGAGACCTCCACAAGTCAGTAGAATTTATGTGGCTGATTTCAGATTGGACAGGATTTTGCTCTCCCTAATAGAAGACTGTTCATGCCATAGATAATTACACAGGGAGCATATGATCACACTCCCCAGTACTTGTAGTTCCTTCTCAAACATGTGCTGAAGTTTCAGAACAAGGCATTTTTGGGGTACCTGGTTATGAGTTGTGTGTGATTCAGCATGGAGATGTTAATTCCTTCCTGAAGTACTTCAAGAAACTTTGTCTCTATTTATAGTAACAATGGCATCTCAGGAGACTTCCCTATTCTTCTAAGGCATTGGACTGTGTGAACATCTCTTTCAATGGTGTTTCTTTAACTCCCTTTGAGCTCTCTGGTTCTCAATTCAAAAGCAGACAACAATGAAACACATGCCCCTGAAACATGGTAGCTTTTGCTCAGCCCTGCCAATAAGCTCTCGATTTATTTTACACGTTTAAATGAATTAGATTTTTTTTTATTAAAAAAGTCCAGGTGCATTCATTTAAGATGTTTGCATCACTATTTTTGCATTGCATCCATCCATATTCTCAAGGAATGAGCTTCTGGATGCAGTTTGATTTGTGGTGGTTTGGCCTGATTTTTGACCTTTCTTTTATTCCAGCAGTTGGGTGCCTGGGGCAGTAGGAGGCATCCTGCAGAGATGGATCTGTGTGAAGTTCTGTCTGTTCCTCTCTTCCTTCTGTCATTGCCTTCTGCTCCTACTTCTGCTTTTTTTCCTTTGTAAGGAGGACAGATGAATTATTGGTTAGGACACACTGGACCCTTAGTTCAGAATTTTGCATTTCATTTTCTAGATCTTCTATAGTGTATTGCTGAAATAACACGAACGATATTTATGTTACTGTGTTTTACAATAGCAGCCTGAGGCGAAAAGTAAGCATAAGACCCTTTGTACTTTCCATCGTGCAAATGTTAAAATGCACAAGACAGGCATTGAATTAGAGAACGCCCAGTCACTGGGAGTTTCCCACTACTTAGGCAGTCTTATTCTAGGACTGGGTTTCTTTCTGTAGAGCTGGAATAACAATTTTGTCTCTCAGTACTATGTTTAAATTGTTGTCATATGTAAAACATTTAACTATTTTGGCACTGAGTAGTGATAAAGAACTTTTATATCCCTTTCTCTCTGAGACTCTGTGTTTCCATATATCAACTTTCTTCTCATCTCTCCCATTTTACTTTTTTTCTTCATTCCCATAGGGAAACATGTATATGTATAGCAATGTCAATGAACACTTTATAGATTTAAAATCTACACGATGACTTACATATAGATGAATGGACGAGCAACTGGCTGAAATGCCTTTCAATTCATGGTCAGAAACTTGTGGCTTACCTCCCTGTTTGATTTAGGGGAACCAACCTTAGAGCAGTGTATTCCCCTCATCTGGAAAGGTACTGTCCTTCACAGTGACCTGGGTTGTGGGGCACTTTTTTTGAGCATGGGTTAATGTACATAGTGCAGGACTCACGGTAGCCTGAAGCTGACAAAAAAGATAGCTTGGACTCAGGAGTTTTATGTCTACAAAAAGATGTTCAAAGTCTCACATAAGTACCCCATGCTGCAAACTGCAGAGCCTTAGTTCACTGGAGCAGGTCAAGAGAGATGGTAAATTGAGGTAAGTTTTCATTTTTGTTGAGAGACTCTCTTTAGTAGATTTAGACAGGAGATTAGTTATAGAAATTAAAGGGCAGGTTTAATTGGGTGCTAGTCAGCCTCTGCTGCACACTCTGCATCTTCAGCTGTCAAAAACACAGGAACCTGAGCTCGTTCCCATCCTAAGGAACTGATTTGTAATGTCAAAAATCAATATTCCTAACACACGCATTTTGCATTCTTATATTAATCATTGTCTGTGCCTTAATTTAAGGCCTTTACACCTCAAAGCTGGAGTGTGTGATTATGATGAAATAGCAGCAGTGGCCAAAAATTTTATAGTTCAATTGGTAATTTGGATATCTGTTGTCAGCAGAGAGTGATAAAGCATAAAGGGTAATGCATCATTTTTCATCTGTGAAGAAAAATGCTTTGAGTTTAAAAGACAAAACAAAACAAAAAAGAACTTGGGACTGAAGTTAAAAAACTTTTACTTTGTACAGATATATGTGTTGAAATTTATGTATTGATTGCTGTGCTATAGAAATGTCAGTAAATAATGTCCTTAGGAATGTTGTCTGATTGTTGTTTACTGTCACAAGGAAAGAGAGCAGAGCAGAAAACACTTTGTTTCCCATGTTCTTTGTCACTAGCTGTGAAGCACCAGAAGTGGTGAGAGGTGACTACTGACACTGTCATGTGAGAGTGCCCTGAGAGTTGAGTAAAGACTTCAGATAGTGAATATTGTACCTGTGTGGAGACCAGCAGGGACAAGGGGCAGTCAAAGGGTTCCTATTTCCAAGTACAGATCCCTTCAAGGCTCAGCTGGTGAACACAAGTCATAACCAGTGATTTCACCTGTAAAGCAGCTCAGCTGAGGAGCAGATTCTTGGCTACAGTTCATTTGAGGTGAAGTCATCCTTCCCTGCCAGAGAAACTCTGCTCCAGGGAAAATAGAATACACCTGGTTACCAGAAGAGCTTTGATGGGTCTTTTCCATCAGTTAGAGACTACATGAAGAGCCATAGTTTCCAAAGCAAGAGTAGAAAGTGTATAGAAAACATCTGAAAATACATGACCTTGCCTAAACTAATGCTGATAAACATTATTTTAAAGCCCTACTAAGGGCTCCAATTTTGCATTAGTTACAGATGTCACGAGGACAAAGCCAAATGTCAACAGATTTGTGGAATAAAGCAGTAAAGCTTTAGATACGTCCTGTTACTATTAGATGGGTTTTGTCTTTGTGGCAGTTTTATATAAATCAGAAGGTCAACATTTGTATTAGATGCAGTAATCCCATTACAGAAAGGAGAAAAGCAGCTTTTACAGCAGGCTCAACCAAACCAATTTAATTTCTGTCTTTCCAGAGATATTTCAATCTATTTTTATTATTATTATTGTTGTGTTGTGCATTCCTTTTCTACATTTTGAGTATTTTTTTTGTTATCTTTTGAACACAATTGTACTATAAGAACCAATATCACACAGACTCTACATCCACAGAGCTTCTTTGCAAGAGATGTCAGCTCTTGTGAAACAGCTTCTTGCTCTCTGACTCTGATCACTAGGATTTTCAGGGATCAAGATCAGTCTGTTTAATGCACTCATCCTCTATTCACATCAGTGACAATTGTCCAAGAATATCTGAGTGCAATTGTTTCTATTAAGTAGGATAATTTATCCTTCGTATATGTTGCTACTATATAGGGAATTTTTTTCTGTCTTTCTGTAGCTAAAACTGTTCATTTTTTTGGACAGGAACATTGCTAAGAGAATGTATGTCATGTAACTAAGATGTACTCTTGTACCCAAAACATAGAGTGAGCTCCAAATTGTAGACCTACATCATTATGTGTTACAGCATGTGCCCCATGTTAAGAAAGTAAGTTACTTTACACAAAGGATTTGGAAATTGAACTTTTCAAAGTGTTTCTGGGCTTATAAATCCCTTTTGCCTCTGATGGATATGAAGATACACAATGGGCTTTTGGTGATCCTGAAACATCTAATTTTTGTTAGGAATTTGTAGAAAAATATTTATTGGTGCCTGACAACTGTTATGGGAATATTTGTTCCTTGCGCAGAAGTAATATTTTGAAACACATCATGAAAGGGACTTCCTGCCGTGTTATTCCATGACTGCTGTTGGACATAGGAAGAGCATACAGAAATGGTTATCTATAGGTGCTGGAAGAACACCATCTTCTTTTACCTTTTCCTGTGCTGCTAATGGTAAAGTATGAATCATAGTTGTCACTTGGTACCTTTTCATGATGATGTATGGTGATTCGGATGTGTGTGTCTGTAATTAATGGGAAGGAGTTGCATGGCTAATTCCCTGTGCACCGCTGACATCCTGTCTGCAGCTTTGTCCCTGACTTTTAGTTACGTGTATCAAACAACCGGTTATTGCATTACATCCTTGTATTATATAAATAAAGCCTTGACCTTTGTCCTTTGCAGTATTTGTTCAGGGCAGTTTAATTTGATTTGGGTTAGAAGCCTGAGTGTTAAACCCATTTGAATCTCACACACACCTTGAGCATTGATGGGATCATTTCTGCTCAAGAGAAAGCACTAACTCTAAGAAATTGCCTTCTACCCTTTTGTCATTGATATATGAGTGTGTTTCTTCAGACTGAAAGTATTAGGAAGCCCTTCCTAGGCAGGGAGTTTACCTACTCCTACTATACATTACTCCTAATGCCTCTGCATTACAAGGCATCATAGGTTCTCAGAAATTATTAGCAGTGCTGTACTTGTTCATTATTTCATCAAACAATTCTGAGACAATAACCCTCCTTGGGAAACTTCCTTCCCCTGCTGCAGGCAAAACTCTAACGGTCTTCTAATTTTTATTCTTCTCCATCATCTTGTACTATAGCTTAGTTAGAACTTCTGCCTGTGAATCCTCCCTAATTAAGACAGATTGGCCCAGAACTGTTGCAGTCCTTTAAGACACTGGTGCCCAAAGCCTTTTCCAGAATGGATCTCTTTCTTCCTCCACCTTCACTACACTTGTGTTGTGGTTTCTCCTCAGTGTGTATGTGCTTTAGAGATGCAGGTAAGCAGGGTGCTTAGTCTGTGAGCATCTGAACGATGCTACCTCTGAGCTTTAGTTCCTTGTTGATAGCAAATGTTGATAAAGGTGTTTAATTGTCTTCTGTGGATGTTGTGAACTAAAGTCATTAAAGATTTGAAGTGTTAGTGCAAGACACAAGCCAGCCCTTATTAAAATTCCTGTGATTGTAGCATTGTTAATACCACTGCACAAACCCTACCAAAAGTAATCTTTTATGATGATGGAGATGCAGATCCTCTAATTATCCAGGACTACTCAAATTAGCACCACTAACAATTGCTAAAAGTTGAGACAGCATGATGCATGAAAGATAATTGATTTTGAATATGTTAGGGCACAACTGCTGTTAAGTGATGTCCAACAGGAGGAAATAACATTGTATATTTAATCACACTTTGAAGAAACAGAGATGTGATTTATACTGTTGCTAGAGACTGGGGGGGACAGTAGCCTGAGAGAAATAAGGAAAACTCTCAGAACTTGCTTGAATTTTGCACTCTTTGCTGTTTATATCTTGTCTTGTATAATTGAAGGAGGCTTTAAATCAGCGTTGTATTGTTTTCCGTTTTTGAACTGAGTGTAGTTACAAAACCAACATAAAGATATATTTTTCTTTGTTAATTTCAGAAAAGAGGGGTTCTTGGTGAACCTCCTCAGGTTCCCTTTGTGAGAAGTACAATAAATCCTGACCACTGCTAAGCTGACTTACTCCATTTAGGCTTTTTTCCCCATTTCTTTTGGCATAATTATGCACAAGCAGTGACTGCATGAAGCTACCTGGGTTCCATGTAAATGATATGTCTTTGGCATACTGCACTTTTTGTAGATTACTTAAAGCAAAGCATTCTTCTGCGCTTGGCAGAAGAAGGATACAGAGAGCTTTTGTACCTTGGTTGCATCAAATTGGATATTTCTTTAATCACCCAAGGGAAGAATGTACTTGATCATATTCTGTGAGCTCTGCAGTTATTGAGCCTGAGTGGATCCAGCAGCTGGGCTAATTCCATACCACCCCTCTCACAGCTACCACAGCCCCCGTGTTGAGACATCAGCTCAGTCCCCTTGGGACGACTCTGTTCCACTGGGCAGTAGTATGTGATAGTCCATAGAAAAACATGGGAGGGAATGGTCATTCATAATGAAGCTGGCAAGCCGATATGAAAATCTTCTCCCAGGGAGTAATGAAGCCATGCTTCAGTTGACCTCTTATCAGGTTATATGGGAGGTGATCTGCAGGCAAGGGTATTTTTTTCTTGGGTGTCCTTTCCCATTTTTTTCACTATTAAAGTAATAAACTGACAGAAAAACACACTTTTTTTTCTAATAAGATGGTGCTAGCAAGGCAATAACTCTTGCATGAGGCATTATTAATCCTCCAGAAGAGAATAGAAAAACTGATTAAAGATTGGGTCCGTTTTTGCAAATAGCTGCACAGTGACGTATTCAATTTTGAAGAATACTAACTCTGAACCTTTCCCACCCCTTTTTTATTTACAGAAAACAGTAGATGCAAGGTCATTGCTAAGAAAGTAGATTGCACTGTCATCAGTTTAGGTATTTCTCTCAGAAATATTATGAAAAATATCAGTGGTGAAAATGAATGCCTCTTTTTGTATGCTCAGTGTCAACTCATAAACTCCAAGTTTAAAGTGGTCGCAAAGTTTTTCCTTTCTTATTTTTCACTCTGAGTTGGAGTGAGACTTTGCTCTGACATGATCAGCAAAACCTCTGGAATTTCATCCACATGAGCAGGTGCAAACATTTGCTTTATCATCTCCATATAGATACGAGGCAGTCCAGGCTGGGAACACTGCAGCCAGACTTTATGTGCTAAGGCAGCTTAACTGAGACTCCATAATGAAAGGAAAAATTAAAACAAAAGGCATTTCCCAGCTGTAAGCAGCTCACATCTGGTGGGACCCAAGCAGGGCTGAGCGGGCGTGCAGCTGCCCTTGCCCACATGTGTGGATACATCAATGTAAACACGCATCCAGTTAATTTTCACACATTGGTTATAGCTTCCCTTGCCTCCTCCAAGGCCTCCCACAGCCCTCCTCTTCCTTGATCTTGCTGGGAATGCCTGGATTTATGGCAGTGCAGACTGTACAGGGCAGCAGTCTGGTTGTGTGGGGTAGCAAGGAGCAGAGAAGCAGACCAGGCTGGGATGCAGGCTGAGCAGCCCATGTCATCCTCTTCATTCATTAGCCCCTGCCATGTAGGACAGTGCTGATAGAAGGGGAAGGCTCTCCAGAAGAAATACTCATGAGGCTGTAAAATACATTTTAAACTGGGAGGAGGGGCTCACTTGTAATTCAGTGCTTTCCTGCTCCTATTTTTAGTGAGAGATGTCCACAGAGTTTCCCTGGTGTGGCTGCTAGATGAGCACATCCTTGAATAGAACAGCAAAGATAGGAAGTGCTTTGTCACCGGGTCTGACGCTTGTTCTTTTGACCAGAATCAAGGAAGGGAGAAATATCAATGAAGTCTCCAACATGCATTAGGTGTGCATGCTATCACTTTTCCTTTTCCTGGGAATACTTGGTCCCATTTAACATGGCAGCGCTCCACCTTCCTCATGCAGCACGCTGGTGGTCAGCTTTCAGCAAAGCAAACTGGGAGAAGCTGCCTGTGCTCTATGACTTAAGTCCCACGGAAGTTTTTGGGTGCCCAGGGCATTGTGGTGTGTGGGGCGGTGGCTGGCTGGGACCAGGCTCCTTCCTGTGCGCGGGCGGACGTGGACAATGGCTCCAAGCTGGCTGTGCTCACCCTGCAATCAGCCCACAGCCCTCAGGATGCAAGCCACCTGCCCTGCTTCCTCCCATTTAACAGATTTGTATTTAAGTGGAAAAGGGTATGAGCACTGTTCCTTTTACTCAGGGACTCTGCGTCCCTTAGAGATCCCCAAAGGGTGTGGAAGAGTATAACAGTGCAGAGGTCCTCTTTTGTGATCTGTGTGCTGGTATCTTCACTCAGCACCTTGGTATTGAAGCCAGAACTATTTATAAGATGCTTGTGGACCAAAATACTGAGCAGTGCAGCAGAAACTCTTGACATTATTTGAGCCTCATTCTACACTCTTCTCAACAAGAGAAGTGCAGTGTTACCATTACCTCTTGTCCTATCAATATATGTGATATACCTCTGCCTATAGGAAAAGGAGGAGTGAATGGCATCACCGCAGAGCCATTATTTCCCATTAGGTTCTGGTAGAAAAGGTGTACTCCATTTCACCTCTGCAGAACTGTGCACATAGATAGTGGAAGAGAACAGCCTTACCTGATTGTGCCTTGTCTTTGCCTGGTTATCTCTGCAAACCAAAGTTCTGCAGATACAGAAGTAAAGACAGGTTGGGCAGAGATTTAATTTCCCAGTTTTATCATTTCTATGATGTTTTTTCCTGATTTACCACATTCCTGTAACAAAAAAACTTGGTAGTGTTTCGTGTCTGTGGTAAGCATGTTTTCTATTGGTGATTGGTTTGGCCTATTATTTCTTTTGTTTGCACTTCTAACCTATGAGCAAGCCAGAGGTCTGCAGGGCAAATTCAACAGCGTTTATTCTGGACTCCTGAAAATTCCTTTTTGTCCCTTCACTCTATTTTTAAATATCCTTGCTTCAGCAGATCCCCAGTCTTGATTCAGGAAGTAACTAACAATATTAATATAAACCATATAAACAAAGCAACATTGCATGCAGCACTATTCATTGATATTTCTAGCTACAATACTTTCAATTCTCCCTTTTTTTTTTTTTTTTGACTGCACCCTTTCTTTCCTATTCAGTGTTTGTCTTTTCCCCATTAATAAATGCTGGGTTTTATTCTGTTTCTTATGAAACACGAACCATCCTGGCTTTTCTCATTAACTTCCTTATTATCATAAGCACTGCCACCCGCAACATCAATCATGTTAGCAGCATGGGGCTGTAAGCTGCACTTATTAGCTAACCAATTTCCCTCTTAGGTAGAATAGAAAAATGTTGCAAGGTCATGGATGGATAATTTCTCCTGAAGTATTTGTAAGGATTGCAGTAACGTATGCGTGCATTTAAAGTAAATACATACAAGGAAAATATAAGAAAAATATGCATAATTGTATATTTTATAATACAGAAGCTCTTAAAAAGCTGAAGTCTAAAGGAGATTGAACTCTGGCTCCTTTTGCACTGGGAAGCCAAGCAACCATGCAACTTGCAGGACTGGTACCCTTTTCTTCTCATGGTAAGACTTCCTGCAGTTGAATAACTTTTGTTTTAAAGTCACTTTAGTACCCTATTGTGGTTTTCTGGAAGAATACAGAGCATCACAGTAATGATAAGCTGAAAAATACCTTGAAGTTTTAAAACAAGATGCACAGTTCATACTGGTTGCTGAGTGATGAAGAACACAAGCTGCACTGAAAAATTATATAAACACATTATTTCAGCTAGCACAGCAAAACAGTTCAGATATAAATCAAGAATAACTGCAGTCTTGTAGTCCTTGGCAGTTATTTACAAGCCTCTTGAAATATTTCCTTATCTGTCATTCTCATAAGAAATTGGGCAATTACAATAAATAAGTTTGAAACTGGAGAACATCAAATAGTGAATCATTATGGCATCATTACAAGGGAAACAGCAACGAAGAGAAAGCCAAAAGCAAATGCAAAGGTTCTTTAGCTTCGAGATATATATTTTAAATAAAAATGAAATAAACGCCTAAAATAATTTTAACATAGTTCTTTAGGATAAGCAGTTACACAATAATTAAGGAGAGGTATTTGCAGCCAGAAATGGAACTTCATCCTATTCTGGGGTATTTCTAAACAGGAAGAAAACAATTACCATGTCATTGAACTTGTTGGAAAACTTTGGATAGGGGAAGCTTACATTAGAGAGGAAAGGAAATGTAGAATAGGAGTGCTCTGAACCTAGATGATGGGGAAAAATGAAATGTTTCATTTTGATATTGTCTGGTAACACTGGCCTATATGCATTTTTTATTAATTTGGTCTGTAGTGGCAGAGCACGTCATGTATGCTTAGTACTTAGTATACAAAAACATAACTAGTATATAAAACATAACTTGAAAATATAATACTTTTTAATATAATACTGTATTATAAGAAAAAAATTGGGGACAAGCTCAGCTGGGGTTTTAGGTTGTTGGCTTTTTTGTTTGCTCATTTTATTTTATTTTTAATTGTTGTTGGTGATTTTGTTGCTGATTTGGGGAGGGGGATGTTTTTGTTGGTACTTGCTTTCAGCTCTGGTATTGGTTTGGTTGGTATTTTTTTTTGTATGTGTGTATGTGTGCTTGTGTCTGTGGTTTTATTTTCCTTCTGAATCAGCACAAAAACATGTATCAAGATGCTTGATGTTATTTTCAGGGTGGAAAATTTGAGTTTTGTTCAAAATAAAATGAAAAGAACGATATTCCTTGCAAGTCCCATCAGACATTCAAAATACATTCCGTCCCCCAGAACATCAAAGGGAATGCTCAGCAAGTCTCATGCTCACCCTGATTTGACAATTTTAAAGTACCATTTCTTTGACGCTGCCAATACAAACGTGGTAAGGTCTGTGGAGCATCGTTCCACAGGGATAGACATCCCACAGATGCAGATGGAATGAGCCACTGGTGCTCACAGGAGTTGCTGATCTCCTATTCTGCTTGTTCTCTACTGAAGATGAAATCAGGAAAGTGATTCCTGCACTCGCCTGAGATTGCAATCTGATCCAAATGGGCAGGACTGATGGCTTTGATTGCTGAACGGTCCCCTGCTCCGGCTGCTCTGTGATTAATCACAGCAATGGGCCATCATACCTGGGAAAGTTTTCCATCATTTAAGAAAAAAAATGAAAATGCCCAATGTGCTTTTTAGATCAAGGGTTTTTCTTTTTAAGAAATGGTATCAGAGTAGGGCAAATAGGGTGGGAAAGACTATTTGAGCTGCCTCAAGTTTGTTCAAAGGTAGTGAGTGCTTTAAGGATACCTCTTGATCATGCACTTAGAATGCATAAGCTACGAGGATGAGCATGGCTTCGAGCATATATCTGGGTACCAACATGAACTATCAGGCTTAGGAACATGGTATCTTTCCCAGACTTCAAACGTGCCATAATACAACACATAAACTTCCAGCTTTCAAAGGATGAGAATAATCTGAGGCAGTCATAGGTCAAGAGATGTCTAAAGTTCCTTTTGTACAGACTAACCACTCACTTAACCATGCTGAGCAGGAGAAGCTGTAGCTCTTTTTCCTCTTTAGAAATATCAGACAATGCGTGAGATGAGTGGTAGTTATCTCCTTTGTTGCTTTTTGTCTGCCTTTGGATCCTTTTGTCTCAATGGGTGCATTTAGCTTCACTGCGTTTGTTGCACAGAAGCCGCTTTCACAGAAGCCATGAATTTGAATGTATAACGTGAAATTGCAGCACATTTTAAGGGCCCAGGAGAGAGTGAGTGCTCTCTATAGGTGTAGCGAGTGCTTCCAATCTGGGTACATAAATTGGGAACAGAAAAGTTCATTGGGATGCAACAACCCTGTGAGAGGAAGCAGCAGCCTGAGGTCTCCCCACTTGCCTTTTCCTCTGGACGTTGCTGTACTGACATCTTGGATTGTGTAAAGAGTACTGAACAATATATACCAAATAAGAGGCTTATTGCTGTTATCCCTGTAGTCTCTCACCAGAAGGAATTGAAAAAACAGACATCAGGTTATAGACACGTAGCTGTATCCTGAAAGTATCTGTTTAACACAGTAATATACAACTGCTTGGTTATTGACAATGAAATCCTCATGCCGCTACTCATCTTCACCTGTCTCAAAATGCATTGAGATTGGCCCCTAGATCTATTTCTTGCTCTTGGTCTCAGGTGTAGCAATTAAAGAAATGCTCTGTATTGCTGAGAGCACCAGATGTGTGCGGTGGAGCATCCTATACTGACAAACATTTTGCTTTTAATAGTTCCTTTGGGTACACATTGGCGTCTGGTTTTATTTTTCTGTTTATTCTTTATTTTTGTTTTATGGAGCTGTTTCCTTGATGGGGTTTTTCGGTTTCTTGCCTCAGAGGATAGTTTTGGGGTAGCATGGATTATGGCACAGCAGCAATGTCTCCTATTTCTGTTTCCAGTCTTTAAGGTCACAATTAGATCTTCATTTGAATACTCGCACAGGAAATAAGAGGAATGTGACCTGCTGACTGATTCTGCAGCCTCCCTTGTGGGTTATGCTGGACCTTCCCGATGACTTCTCAGGGTCTTGTCTTCCTCAGCCTTGAACCAGCCTCAAACATACAACAAAGTCCATTCAGGAGCTAATACCAAGGGAGCAAGGTTTTTCAGCTATGGTAGATGCAAACCTTACACCCACTCCCTGCAGGTGATGGACACCTAGAATAAGGTGGGTGATTTTGTGTTTTTTTCTGAGAAGACCCACAAATTATATTTATTCCTGCAAGTAGAATGGATGTCTTTCCTGACTACTGCAGGGTGGAATGTGACTGCTTCGGCTACAATATGAACCCCACTGAATGTTGTTCAGTGTGGTAGATGCCATTTTCTCTGACTCTTATTTTGAGAAAAAACAGATCTCCGTATCTCCATTATTTATAAGGAGTGGCAGATGTATCATGACTAAGAACAAAGACTACAGAGTTCTAATTTGGGATTTCCTTATCTTGCAAAAAAACTCATGCATGTATTAATTTTTTTTTAAACCACGGTTCAGGTAAAACTATGATGAGCAAAAGATTAAAGCTCTGTCAGATAAAAAGAAATGCTACACTTATTTCAACTCTCAGTTTTCAAAGGAGAATGAAATATGCAGTAATTCACAGAGACAGCATAAATATTGAATAACCATTGCAATGGATTGTATTAATAGATACACAAGATGAATAACAACAAATTTGATTTAGTCCTTTTCTGATGTTGCTAGTGGATTTCAAGGATTAGACTGTCTTCTCTTGCACTATCTATTCAATAACTATAATTCAAACTTCCCTTCATTTTCTCCCTCCTCCCCTTCCTTTTCTCAGAGAGAACAGAGTAGTTATGATAAACAATTGCACTTATGTAATTTTGTTTTTCTGAAGTCAGATCCTGATTGTAACCATCAAACCTCATTCAGGTGAATATTCTGGTTGTTTAAAGTGAAGAAGTTTGTTACATCCTTAAATCTTTTGGAGACTTGAAGGCATGATGGGTAAAATATAACCCTTCACCTCTCTCAAAAACCTGTAAACCTACTTGGTCTGATGTTACACGATGGGTTTAAATTTGGTGTGAGGACTCTTGAAGCAAAAACTGAAGCCAGAGGACTGTTGACTTTGTCAGGATGAGCTTTTGGGGATGGAGGTTATAGGGGTTCCTGTACAATCCTTTATGCTGACATGGATGGACTCATTTCTGAGAGGCAGTTCAAAAAACCCCAAAATAATAATGGAGAGGTTCATGTTAAACAATTTCTGTGGAGTTCATCTTTACTGAAAACTCCTGTTACTAATTGACTAGCTTTAGGTCAGAGCTCCAATATGGCACAGGTATGGCATGTTTCCCACTTTACTGCATGGCAGAAGTTGTGCGTTTGAGAAGTGCTAAGTCAGACTTCTGTTTTCATTAGCTTTTCTCCATTTCCAGTGGCTTCTCAGATCAAGTCCAATAAAATAATTGCCCATGAGCTTGCATTAGAGGTGCAGCTCTAGGAACTGCATTACCTGGATTAAAACATGCTAATGTAGAAACGCCTTTCCTACCCTTTAGTTGTCCTTGTTAGGGAAAAATGCTCTACCTCAAAACTCCAGCTAACTGATTATCCACCTGTTCAGAGGCTGTGCTCTGAATTAATCTTCTCTAAAAGCCAACAGAGATGACTTATTTTTGGGCACCTCACAGGAAAGTAAGGAGATGAAAAGCCTTAGGAAATCTTTGACAAACATCTCTGAGTGTTTTACCCACTCTGACATCTGTTGCTGCATGAATATTGCACATAACCTGCCAAAGGGAGAGACAAGAGGTGATCAACAGGGAGGGCAGCTTTTGTGTCTGCACTGAATGTTTTCTTTTTAAGGATAAGAGAGAAAATATGCTGCATTACCTGTAGGAGGTGTGCCTGCTTTTGCTAACAGATGTTCCTGCTTCAAGGATGACTGGTCTAGATCCAACTGGTCAGATCCTTTCCTGATGAACGCTGGTGTCTCTGGGATAAGTGCAGCTACACCTTCACAGAGGACCTTAACAAGACTGATTTCATCCCATTCATTTAAATGTGCCTTACAAACTTGTCTGCATAGTGGAACCAAAGTTTTTCTACCCACTACTGTCTCTGATTTCAGGTGATGAAGCCTCCTCATAAATCCCAGATGTGATAGCACCAGCATGACCCATCACTTCATTACATCAACATGCAAAACTGTGTGTTGTGCTGAGGAGGAGTTTATCTGGTCAGGATGGATCCAGTACAGGAAATAAAAGAATCTGGTTATTTCTGGATGAGTTCTGCATGATCTACTGCTTCTCAGTTTTCCTGCTGTCAGCTAGTTTTTCTCCTATTCATCTTCCCTCCCCATGCAGGAAGGCAAGTATCCAGATGGCATAAGTATTTTGGTTAATTCTACCACTTAGATGATTTCTCAGCAGTGCAGCTGTGAGGAGAGACAACCTGAATGTTGGTTCTGATTGGGATGAGATGCACATATTCATTGTCGTTTAGCATCAGCTGTTTCAGTACATGCCAGTTTGTTCCCAAATCTACCCTACTGCACAGCAGCTCTCCAGGCAACCCTGCCTGACTTCTTTTGCTTGGTAGAATGAGGAATCTTTGCACAGGGAGGTGATTTCCTGATGAACAGATATTGTATATCTTTTGTGTAACACTTGTATAACATTTTTCACTGTCAACAGGAAGGGATTAAAGCAAGATGGTATGTCAGGCTCTAGGCTGCTGTGCATTTACTCAGTGCATAGTGAGAAGATGTAAATGGTAGGGAAAACAAACCATGTTTTCTATTGTATTTTTTCAAGCTTTACTTTATGATTATTTTCCAGCAATTTTAGAAGGCAGTACAAGGCCAAGAAAGAACAACTAGCTTGTGTAGACTGATGCGGTATGTATATCACTTGTTTATTTCTCCCAGGACATTGTTTTTTCCATGCATTTACTTAATGGTTTGTATTTGACTAATGCATATCTTTCAGAAAGGCATTCAAGGTTGATTCAGTGATTGCTGGAATTTCCTGTGTTTTCTAAAACATTAATAATTACCCTTGTGCCAAGCCTCCTTTGCAAAATTCTGCTATGATTCTCTGCAAGTCGTGATGACTTCAGTAGACATAACTCTGGTAGCTACTGTCTCAGCTTTAAAATCATGTCATTGGTCTTGTGTCTTACCTTTCATCTCTCCAAATTCACACTGCGATATTTACTGATTACTTTTGTCCATCCTGCACATTTAAGTTGTCATTTCTAGGTAGCCTGAGGCTTATACAGAGTCACAGTTGGAACACAGAGTATTTCTGTTGGGCTTCTTTCTAAAGCAGATGTGAATTAATCTGTTCAGGTTTCTGTCCATCTGTCAATTGCTCTGTGATGAGCTCTGTGGGTTTTTACAAGGTGCATAATTTCATCTTCTAAATTTTAAATTAATAAATTTCCTAAGATTAAACTGGAGGGTATGCATTCTGGAATAATGACAGCCTGAATTCAGTACAAATGCCTTAAAAAAAACAATCCTGTTTTCACATTAATGCGCCTTACGTGAAAACAACAGTTGAGAGTATACATTCACTGCTGAATTTGTAAAGAATGTCAAATTACTAAACTGGAGAAATGACTAACCAGACACCTGGAACAGGAGCTCTGTGAGTAATAACCAGCTCTTGACAGCTGTGGTCTCTTTAGCAGGTGCAAAAGGAACATCTTTTTATTTTATCCACTTTCCATCAGTTAGAATCTTCCAAGAGGTGAAAGCAGACGGGAGTTGAAACGAGGAAAATTAGTTTACCCTCTCCTTTCATATGAGTCTACTGAGTAAAAGGTGCATTTGGGAGTCTGAGATCAACAAATTCTGATCTCAGAATTTGTGGAAGCAATTAAAAAATAGCTCAAGTTGTTAATCACTGATAATACTTCTAACGTTAGGTGTATCAGCTACCTTGAGATGCAATGAATGTTTTGGTAATATTTCCTAAAATATTCAGGACACAATTAAATGATTGTATTCTTCTGAATATTTTTGTTTAGAAGCAGCGTGACACAGAACACTTTAAAAAGGTGATTGGATGACTAAAACTGTCATGTTCTTTTTTTTTCCACAAGTCAAATGTAAAAATCAGGACCAAATAAATGCTGATGTATATTGTGAGGTACTCACAGTTTTAATGTGTTCTCTCAGTGAACAAAAGAGATTAATCACAACATCAAAGCTACCTTTTTTTGTAATTAGACATTTCTATTCATTGTTAGTCTTTGAGAATAATACTTTCTTATGAATATCTGCTAGAAGACATAAATGCAATACAGTCTGAGTTACCTGAATTGGTTTTCTTGGTTCTGATTTAAATGACAATTAGCTAAACTGATTTAAACCACAGTGTTACAAATGGGTCTGTCTTGCTTTAAAGCTAATTAGGGATGTACCTTGAAAACATGCTTCTTTCAGTGCTGTAACTCAATGAGTTCTCATAATAACTCTAGTCTTAATAAATCACAGCAAGGTATGGGTTCTTATTTAGTGCAACAGTCTCAGTATCTGAAGTTAAGGCCACTGAAGAATATATTAACATTTATAATTGCTAAGCCGATCAGTAATGCAAATAAAAAATGAGAATTTCAAAACAAATTAACCTTTGCAGCACATCATGTGGAGACAGACAGACAGTGAATTCACAGGAAAGGTTTCCCTTGTCCTTCCAGTGATTTGTCACAAATCAGTCTATCCTCTGTGCTGCTTTCCTGCTCTGCAGCAGTCTAACTGTCCAAGAAAATAAGCTCTGTTAACAGAGAGAACAACATGGACATTCTGAGGCTGGCAAGTCACTGCATGGGCTGTAGTTGCTTTGCATCACTGCTGGCAGATTTGTATTTTGGGAGTAAGTTTAAACTGTTTAGGCTAGGGTCACAAGGGTTTATAATTAGATGTATGCAGGTTCTGACCTATTGTTTGAAGCTGATGCTTCCCTATATTTATACCCCACATTTAAAAAGATGCTACTCTAATGCAGTCAGTAGAAAAAGGGTCTTCCTTCTCGACTTACTCCTCTACTTAAAATCTCCCAGTTTCATGCTTTGTTGAGAAACCTACAGTGTTCCATCAGTTCTGAGTGCACCACACCATGCCCAAACACCCAGAAGAGATACTCTCAAATGAAAGCAAAAGTTGCTGTCCCTCATGGAAGGAGTTGTGTGGATGACTGGAGAGGGAAGAAAGGAGTAAAGGTATTTTCTCTCATTGCAAATGGCTTTGGCCTCTTCTCTTGTAGATATGTCAGCTCCTGGAAAGGTTTTGTCTGATGAAGACTCCAAACTCACCATGCAGTACTGTCCCAAGGAACAGAAGATAAGGTAACTGAGCTCTTTGCATGAGCACATATGGTTTGTTCTGCTGCCATGGTCTATAGGCTCCTGGAAAACTGTTGTTTTCACACCACTGGTGCTCTGCCTATAGCTTCAGTTCCTTTAGACAACCTTTAGTACCTTCAGTGTGCACAACTGATGAGGGAAGAGGAACGTGAAAGAAATATTCCTTTTTTTTTCCTTATTTAATTTGACCCTACAGTCCTTACAAGAACTGAGCAATTAGAAGCCAGTGTGGATTATGTGACCCATTAGTTTGGTCCTGCGGAAAACATTAGGTTATGAATGCATCTTGTGCAACTGTAGAGCTCTTGCATATCTCATCTTTTTTCTGCGGGTCAACTGAAATTAAGGGGAAATCAGTAATGTTATCTCCTGATCACAAGGCTCAGAGAGGTTCAAAGAGAGAACCAGCAGTAGTATTAAACTAAGCAGACTGAAATAAAGCACAGAACTGTAGCATGTATTGGCATTGCAACTGGCAGCAAGTAAGTAGTATTTTGGGCATGACAGACAGCCTTGCCCTTCTTGCTGGGGCTTGTGGGGTGCTTGTGGTGTCTGTCAAAGGATCTCAGAAAGGGATGGTAGGTGAAGAAAAGCTGATGCAGCAAGTATTGATAAGGTTGCTGAACCATCAGCCAAATGCTTGGAATATTTTCCAACAGTTTTGGCAGACGATGCTCGGTTACAATCCCCACCCAGTCACCAACGCAGGTAAAAAAAAATTACCCGTGTTCAGTAGATGTTTTCAGCTACTGGTAATGACACTAGGAATAAGAGCCAGACAAGTAAACAAAGTGATTTCTCTTTCAGTGCATGCAGAAATTGAGCAACATCTGTAGAAATTTAGTTAAACATGGCTCGCTTCGCATACCTCATTTTTCTCATCTAAATAAACTGCATTTTGCTCAGTAAGTTCTCCCTTTCCTTGTGCTATATTCCCTGCTGGTTTTGGTGGGTTTCTTCTTTCTGCAAAGGGGAATGAAGTAGTTCTCATGATCTCCTAACAAAAATAAAACCTATTTGGCATGGTTAGCCTTCCTGATCTATCTTATTGCTGATATTTATACAGATGGTTCAGTAAGAACAAATTTATTGCAATATTCATTGGACTGAAATTGAGTTTTGTAATGTGACTGGATGGCTATTTATGAGACTAGTCATGGTATATATTTAACATATCTATAGCTGTCTAGCTGGGATTATGACATTAGGCAGTATTTATTGTATGTAATCCAGTAAATATTACAGGAGGAATAAATTTTAAGAAAAAGTGATGCAACCAGCAGCAGAATGAAGGCACAAAGAACAAGAAACATAGTTTTAAACAGCAATTCCCAGCTGTGCTGAAGGAGGAGAATATTGAGGATGTGAGGAAGTCCAGGTGCAGATTTCAAGTTCTTTAAAGTGCACCAGCACTCTGTCAAACAGCTGACCTTTCCCTCATGAAATGGACATTTTTCATTTAGAAAAGGAAATGAGAATCTTCTTCTTTGATTTTTTTTTTTGCACTGATTAAGTAGAGTTAAAAAGTTCTGTGGGGACTATTTTATGTAGGAAGCAATTTCATCAAAATCAAGTATTTCAGAGGCAGGTGTTAGTTTGACACTTTTACTGTTTTGTATTAAGGTGGTATTGACTATTATATTTCATCTCAATGGATTCCAATTACTTTCCTCTTTTTTTTTTTTTTTTTTTTTTTTTGCATTCTGTGTTTTTTATCATCTCATATTTAGCTCTACTTTCCAGTGTTTTGCAGTCATGACAATTCTTGCATCATCAGGCTAAAATATTTTATTCTAAACAACTAAGAGCTTTGATTGGCTTCTAATGATTGCTTAAATCAGAAATATTGAACTTCCAATGAATCCATCTGAATGAGGCTTGCTTGTAATGAGGAAGAGACTGTAAGGATAAAGATTTCCTAAATAATAACAAATTTCCTTTAAAGATAGTTTCCTGTAATCTTCAGAAAATGCAGATTCCTTAGAAAAACCAGTCCCCAGATTTCATCTACAGAGATGGACGGTCTTGAAATATTTCTCTGGAAAAGCCCGTTGTGTTACTTCTGTTGAACAGATAGAGCCATTTGTGTGGGAGGACATGGAGGAGAGAGGAAATTAGGCTGCTGGCAGACCTTGCAGGTGTGAGGAACTCCCTGTTTGCGGGGGCAAAGCTTCCCATTTCTCATGAAGATACAAGAGGGACAGAGGGAGCGTGGGGTGAATGGAATTGTCCTTTTCTCATGGCAGAAGGGTGTGTTTGCAGGCAGTGCTGCTGCTGAGCAGAAGTTCTGGGCCTTGTCCCAGCTTTTCCCATTCCCAGATGGATTTAAGTTGTCCAACCCCAGTCCCGTGAGACCATCTTCCCTGCATATGCACACTTATGCATTGTGGGACATCATTTTCAGGAGTGACTGTGTCTGCTGGGAACTGATAAATGCTTATTTATCTTTTGCTTAATCCGGGGGAAAAAGAGGGTTAAAATACTGTAGTTTTAGATCCTAGAGATTGGAATAGTTGAGGATGAGATGTGAGAGGGCAGTGGGGAATGCTCCTTGTCCAAATTCCCCTCGTGGACTACTAAGAGTTTTAATAACCACTTTTTAAACAGAAAGCAGCCACCAACTGAATGCAAGCTATAACCAGTGGGAAACTACAGCATGTAATTCCAGGAGACCCTATGTTTTCTTAGATTTATTAGAAGCCTGCAGAGAGTTAAGGAGAGTATAACTGAAAATAATTGTATAGGAATTAAGGAGTTCAAGCAGAATGACTTAGTCTGCTCACAGAAAACTTCAGGGGAGATGAATTAGAAGGGATTATTAGCATATTCCACTTTTTCAGCACAATTCACAAGGAAGGAAAAACAGAATAACGTAAAGGAGCTGAAGATGCATGCTTCCATAATAGCTGTATCTGCACTACCCTACCTGTGAAAACAATTCTCTGCAGGTGGTGATGCTGTTGAATATTTTTTATTTCTTAGCTATCCTATTTCTCCCAGCTGATCTTCTGGGTATGAATATTAACCTCTCTTAGCTAAACCTTATTTTGGCTGCATTACATCTGGGCAAAAAGCAGCATATGAAGATGTTAAGAATATGTGCACAATGATTTGTTTTTACTTGAGCTCATCCCTTCTAATTGTCCTCCTGAGGCTTGATCTGGAGTGCAGTGAAACCCAAAGGGGGCTTGCTGGGCTGAGGGTCAGGTTTTTGGGTCACCCATGCAAGGAGTGAATAATGAGCAGCAAGCCACTTGATGCCAGCTCCTCAGGCCAGGTCCTCGTGACAGCAGCAAGAATTTGGCCACCTATTTCAATCATTACAGACTTAGGGCTGGAGGAGTGTATGGCAGGTTTGCTCCTTCTGCAGTAAAAGGCAGATCCCAGTGATCAGCAGACAGAGATGTCCCAGTAATGCAACTGATCATGTCCTGATTAACTAGTGCAGACTGTGCCCCAGGGCCCTCCCTGCAGGGTTGTCTTTTTTCTAGATGATGGTGGTCTAAGAAGCTGTGAAAGTCACTTCTGGGAATTGATATTATTACAAATATACTTCTGTATGAAATTACAAGTACTGTGATGGCTGAGTTCTCCTTCCCACTGATATAAGCAGGCTGGGATTAATTATGCATTTTGCAAAAAAAACTACATATATTAAAACTGTCTAGTGTGGATTTTATTTCTTCTCCTTTTTATTTTTCCTTAATGAAATTATTTCAGACATTTAAAAAATGTTCGTTATTGTAGACAGATACATCTTTAACTTCTCTCTAGACTTGGCATTGTAGGGAGAAGTGGGATGTGGGGATCCTGACCCATCTTTCTGTGTGATCATGCTGTGACATCTCCTACCAAGATTTGCCCTTCCTTGCTAGATGTAAATGTTTATGGGGGGTGGCTGTCTTTTGTTGTCATTCTTAGACACAACTATGGTCTCAGACCAAGGTGGGTCTGGACATCACCATGGTAGTAATTAACATGGCTTGGGAGCTAGTGGGAGCCTTTGGGCAATCCCTACACTCTCCTGATTCCACAGCAGCAGAAACAGGTCTCTGGTGAGCTGTTGCACTGTAGCACTTAATATCTCTGTGTGTCCCCTCCTGGTGTTCCATTCCTCTTAGCGCGCTGAGCTCTATCTGTGTTACAGGGATCTGGAAATGGATGTGCAATGACCAAGTAGAAGTCAGATTACTCCATGGCAGAAAGAGAAATGTTCAAGCCTGGAAACACAGGAGTTAATAAAAAACTCATTTCTCTTGCCTACTTTCAAAAGAATAAGCCTTATTATATAAATTCCCTTGCCATTAATCTAATAAAACTCTACTTTGTTCATAATTTACTATACCATTCAATAAGCATTGTAATATTAGTGCAGGGGAAGTATATAAATCATTGTTGCCCTTCTCTACTTTTTTTACTTATCTGGTTCTTTCAAGGTCACTAACCTACCTTATAGCTCTCATCTGGTTTAAATATTCTGCTGTTACCTTTTACACCTCGCTTCCTAGTCCATGCCCATTTAGATATCTGCAGCTGCATCTTCTCATGCGGCTATTGATGCATGTATCCTTGCTAAAGGTTACTAACTTCATCAGTAGCAATGATATAAATTACATCTGTTGAGGCTCACTTGCATCTTTTTGCTGATCCTGACCATCTTTTCTGACCGGGATAGCTGAAAGACAGGGAAAAAATATCTCCAGGAAAATATCTTTATTTTGACACATGCAGATGTACTGCCCCTGGGTCGTGCAGAGAGTTTAATCAATCCCTACTGATCTCCAGGAATCCTAAGTATAGCTGGATCAGGCCCCAGTCCAGCAAAGTACTTATGGATATCCTCAAGTAAACATACGATCAGCCCGGTTTTTAGCAGGATTTGGCAAGATTGCCTTTTGGAGTGGAGCATCTCGGAAGACACTGCTTCTTGGAAGGGCTGTGTAAGACCAAGTTTCACCAGGAGCAAACACAATCTCAGCCCAAGTTGTCTGGTCGTCCTGCACTCAGCAAAGCCACTCTGCTCAACAGTACTGCTTGCAGGGATGTCCCTCAGGGGAAGCTGGTAAGTGTGACTTCTTCAGAGGTGCATCTTTGTGACTGCACATCTCTTAGGATCCTTGAGTTTCTTTTGCTGACTAAGAGACAACAAAATGATTTAGGAGCGGGCCGAGAAATCTTCTGAGTCCTGCAGGACCCAGCAGCTGTACTTGATGTGTGATGCCTGGAGACTTCATCAGATCTTCTGGCTTTGGAGTTTCTTGGACTGTATGCATCAGTGCTTTCCTATACTGAAAAACACAGACAAAGATGATCAGGAGACAGTGAGGGGTGTAGGAAGCCTGATGCCTGCTGTGGTGGGGCACTTGCTCCTCCCTCTGTCGTGCGTGTCTCCTTGGCTGTGTTGTGGACAATGAAGAACAAGGCTGGGACTGTTATCCTCACAGCACAAAAGAAAACAGGGCTGAAAGAGTCCCAAGGAGGTCGTCATCTCTGACCCTATGCAAACAGTTCTTGACACTTGTTTGTTCGATGCATTTCCCTAACCCCAGCAGCAGCAGTCAGCTCCCAGGTGATCTCCAACAGTCCTTTTAACAAGGAAGATTTCCTAGATTTCTTTTTTTAACGCTGCCTTGCTGCATTTGAGCCTATTATATTATTTATTGCCTATCTCTCTGCCTAAATAGCCCAGTAGCAGCATCCCAGCAGCATCCACCATGAGCCCTGGCGTGGAGTCAGAGTCCCTCTTCCCTAATGCCAAAAGGATTGCAGGTGGAGCAGTGCCTTTGCCTCAGCTCCACGCCCTGCACACGGGATGGATAGAGCCGCCTGCCACCCACGCTGCGACATGTGTTCCACAACCTGATGGCTGTTCAGAAAACCAGCACGTGGAACAGGAAAACGCCGTCTGATCCAAAAAGCCCCGGGGTGTATTATGTCAGTGTCATATCCATTAGGAAAGTACAGCGAGCGCGTCGAGTGGCTTCTTATGCTCAGAGCCCGTTTCTATTATTCACGTCTGCTGTCAGAGCTGCAGCACGTACACAGCCCTGGCTTTGTGGCTGTCCTGACCTGCAGGAAACAAAAATAGCTCCCTGCCTGGAGAGCTCCAAAAGCACAAGGTGGGGGATAATGTAAGAAAAAATGTGTCTCTTTACCGCTTTAATCTCCAGAGCAGCTTTCGGTGCCACCTGTAGCTCAAAGTGTTCCAAAAGCAGCACTTAAGGTAGAGCTGTTTTCCTCATGCTATGCAGAATGACAGTTTATTTACATTAGAAAAGGGCTGGCCTTGAAGAAAACCAAGAAATAAGGGCTGTTTTGGATAGCAGAGTTCTTTGCTTTGCCAGTGTGTGAAAGCCCAGCTCCAGCTTTCCCCATTGCTCATCACTGCAGATGTTAAGATTCTTCAGTTCAATTTCACAGGAAAAGAGCTTGATAAATTACAATCCAAATGAATTTTCTTTACCTCTCCTTCCTCCCCAGAGTG
The DNA here is from genome assembly GCA_036925125.1 of Oreortyx pictus. Taxonomy (NCBI): domain Eukaryota; kingdom Metazoa; phylum Chordata; class Aves; order Galliformes; family Odontophoridae; genus Oreortyx; species Oreortyx pictus. Next base: position 5,726,530 of record JAUPFR010000015.1, read on the forward strand.
ATTTTGGAGGTGGCATTTGGATTTCTGAATTAAAACCACATTTGCCCAAGGCCTGGAAGGGAGAAGGTGGGGGCAGAAAGGAGAGAAACCCTTTTGTTCTCTTCCTGGTGGTTCCCCCTCACCTGCTAGGGCCAAGCTCCAAAATAATTCCTAACAGCTGAGGTTAGCCAGGAACATCTAATCCCAGAAAGCTGGCTCTGAATTCCTGCCCCAGCACACTGCGCTCATGTTTCAGCAGCAGTCATCTACGTGCCATTTCCCCAAGCCTCTGTAGAAGCATGAGAATTTGTGCAGGTAGGTACTTAATTAATGAAAAAGAAAAAAAAAAAGTTTGTTTTTTTTTTTCCCACAAAACAGAACTCAAGTAGCATCAACAGCAGTGGCAGCATGCACGTTTTTAAAGGTGAAAAGGCTTGGGAATTACATTAAGGACATAAGAGTCTTTCCTGCATACCCTGAACAGCCATGTCTGTAGGATGCATAGGAGTTGTGATTTTCATCCAAAGGGAGGATGAGACCTCTTACCCTGATAAGCCCTAATGCAAAAGGATCTCACTTGGATTGTGCAAATGGTGCTTCAGGTGTCTTACGATTTGCTACAATGAACTGTTTGATTGCAGGGTGGGTGCAAGGAGGAGCCCAGCACCCCAGTGGAGAGAAACCTGGGATTCAGCACATCGAAGTGGGAAAATGCAATGCCAACAGGCTCACTCTTCGGGAAACGCCATCCTAGGTATGAACGGGGACAAACTGAGTGTGTTGGTGTAAATGGTGTTTTTAATTTTTCCAAAGGGAGTTGCTCAGGTGTCACCATGTGAAATTCCCCATCAGTTTTGCTCTGCTATTCCCAGTGAGCAAATTTCCAGCTGCCCCAGTTTTGGTGTTGTTTGATTTAAAAACATAAGCTTTTTATTAAGAAGAAAGCCTCATTTCTGCTGCTTAGCCACTTGAACATGAATAATGAAAATGTTATTTGTGCGAGACAAAGGAAGGCTTGTTTTTAAATTATCTCATCTTGCTGGTCGGTTACAATGGAGCTACTTGCATGCGTGTGTGAGCAGCATCTGGTCCCTCTGCTCCAAGCAGGGCTTCTCCACACTTGTGCAAGCAAACTTAAGAAAAGAAGAGCAGAAGCTACAGGTGTTCAGGGCCCTCTATCCCATGGAGACAGCATCAGTCCCATCAGGATGTAACCCAAGTGTCTGAGAAGAGTCAGTCCCCAGAATATTAGAAGTTTCTGAGGTGGACTATTTAAAAATGGTCTGAAGGGTACTTGTTCCTCTAACTGTGCCCCCAGGCGACAGATTTTATCAGCTCCTTTTTCAAGCATTCTTCTCTGCTCCCAGGATCCTGCTCTATTTTCTCTTCTCAAATTATCCAACAGATTAGCTTAATTTGGATAAATTCAGCAATTGTTATCCATGTGCATTTACTTTGAAGGTAACTGGAAGACACACCAGAATATGCTCTGATTTTCACTGTGTATTATAATTAAAATCAATAGATTAACCTGAAGTTAGAATCTCTCCTTACAGACTTGTATCATTCATATCTCTTTGTCTTGAACACCAAAATCCATTTCTTGCTGCCTTGCCCCTCTTACTACTATGAAGACAAGGCTGGTGGGACAGCATTGGAGTCACCCTGTATCCTTCCACTTTTGGAGGACAAAATGTCTATCCCCCTGGGTGAGGCTTTGTAAAATACTGTCCCCAAGTGAGCTGTTTTCCATCAGCAACCTCATCTCATGCTCCCAGCTCAGGGCAATGCAAAGCAGTTGCTCTAAGTCCAGCTTTATCAGATCGATTCTTCCCTCTTCACAGTGCATCTGTCAGGATTCCCCCTCTGGAAAAGAAGATCAGAGCAAATGGGGAATGAGGAGAATAAAAGCTGTCCCAAACCTTTGACCTAAACTTAATGTAAAGCCAAATGAAACCCTAGAGGTTTGTAAACTTTTGTGGAACTTTTCCACCTCCTACTTCCCCCTCCTTTATCTTTTACTTCTTTATACTTCTACATTCACTACTTCTAATTGAAAGTCTAATGTAAAGCCCTGGCACCGTAATGAAAAGATTGTCAGAGCTTTTGGTGGCTTTTGGTTCAGCCTCCTAAAGAAAGGAAATGATTTCTTTAATGGTACTGTTTTTAAGCTTAAGAGAAAACAAAACCGGAAGGAGAAATGGAAAACCAGAAGACAAATGCAATTTTCTATTGAGTAGCCAAGTGGTGTTGGTCTGAACCATGCCTGTAAGACTGTACAGATATTAGATGGTGAGGATAAGCGAGTTCTTATCTGAGTTAAAATCATGGATAAGGGATCTGAGGGAGGATCATGCGAGAGGCTCAAATGTGGCTATTGAGGGTAATTGTTCTGTTGTCATTTGGTGATGTGGCTGTAGTGACAGTGCCTATGGATTTGTGCTGCTGGTTGAGAGTTTGGTCTCCTGTAAAGCATTAACCTGCCTGGAGCTTCTATTTGCATGTACAAATTGTGTGCTTTGTGTGCACAGACTGGTATGGCTGCATATTTTACTTGCAAATACATGCACAGCTTATCTAGAGAGTTATTTCCCAATATTTGTGTAACAGACGTAGTTTTGATTTTCACAGTCACTGGGTAGAGAGACACAAACAGTGTGTGTTCCAGAGACACTTATTCTGTCGTAACGGAAAACACAGATGTGGAAAGTGGTCCTGGAAAGATTCTGCCCATAAGCAGCTACTGCTTGTTCATAATGATGCTATGAATGGGTGTTATTTTGTTGTTATCATTTATCATGCAATCATAGGATGGCTTGGGTTGGAATGGACCTTAGGGATCATCAGATTGCAACGCTATGCCACAGGTAGGGCCACCAACCTCCAGTTCTGGTACTAGATCATGTTGCCCCAGGCTCCATCCAACCTGGTCTTGAACGTCTGCAGGAATGGAGCATCCACAGCCTCTCTGGGATGCCCGTTCCAGCACCTTTCTTATTTATATTTTTATTTATTTATATTTTTATATTTTATTTTTAGTTATATAGACATATTTATATATTTGTATATTTTTATTTATATACAAATGTTAAACTTTTTAAAAATTATTTTCATCATTTTCTGTTGTCTTTTTCCACCTTGTTCCCACCACGTTTTCTGTTTCACACCTTCTCCAAAGTTCTCTTCCCAGGTGCAGTTTCTGCCATCAGTACATATGCAATCTGTATTAAAGTACCCAGCACTGGTGACAGCAGTGACTCATTGGGGTACACTGTGGTGATACTGGAAGGTTTGCTGCCTTCACGGCATTGGCTGGCTCTCTCTCTGGAGGCTTGGTTAGCTCCAGCTGTGCACTAAACACTGGTCAGCTTCAAAAAGGAAACAGAGACCTTGGCTCAAAGGTGCTGGTTAAGATCTGCAGACCATCCAGTGCAAAGGAGGAGGGGTGGGAGGAATCCCACTGACAGAGTTCAGGGACAGAAGAAATGACCCTGGTTAATTCTTTCATCTGAAATTAGAAGTGGAAGAATTCTGTTGTTGGCCCAATGACAATCAGCTTTGATTGTCAGAACTGCTAGAAATCTTGTATTTTTCTCCCTGCTTAGCTTGGATCCACTTTTTCATTGGCTGTAGTGGCTCAGCTAGGGGTTTTGTTTTTTTGTTGGTTTTTTTTTAATGTTTGGTCTATTTGTTTCTAGAAATCTTACAGGATGTGAATTACTAGAAATGAAACAAAATGTACCAGACACAAAATCAGTGCATTCTCTGCAGCTCATATTCTCCAAAGATTCATTTGTCCCTTTCCTCCTTTTAGATGTTTCCTCTTTTCTTTCTGGCCTGGTCTTAATGTTTGCTTCATCGGCCATTTGTTACATGTCATTTGGCGAAATATCAGGGAAGTCTTCCTGACAGTGAGCTGGGAAGGGAACTACAGAAGCAGCTTGTGATGGTTGTCCATAGAGAGTCATAGAATGGCTTGCGTTGGAAAAGACCTTGAAGACCACCCAGTTCCAACCCCGTGCCATAATCTGGCTGCCCCCTACCATCTCAGGCTGCCCAGCACTCCATCTTTGTCCTTGAATGCCTCCAGGCAAGGGGCACCCACAGCTCTGGACAGGTGTGCCAACACCTCACTGACCTCAGAGTAAAGAGTTTCTTAACATCTAACCTAAATCTCCCTTCTCTTAGTTCAAAGCCATTCCCCCTTGTCCTATCCCCCTTGTCCATTTGGGCTTTTGTTTCATTTTTTTGCTGCATTTATTTATTTAAGGTGTTGTTTCTCCCTGGAAATCTTGCCTTTCTGCTGTGGTGGATGGAGCTGAGCTCCACATGTGTGGCTCCATGGCTCTTCTTTCCAGCTACAGGTATCCCAGACAGTCATCTCTCCCGAGTCCACAGCTTCCTCAGCACGATTGAAATGGGCTTCGACCCAGTCTAGGTCTCAATAAATTTTTCACTTCGGAGCTTCTCTGAAGATCTGACTTTGCTCTGGGATTGCCCTGACATTCGGCTGCTCTGAGGCTATTGGGTTGCTCTGTCTCCTCTCCAGCTCAAAGTTTATAGCTGGGCTGCACAAGCTTGTTCCAGCTTCAGAGCAGAATCAAGCCAAGGCAGCTCCAGCTGCAGCGTGCAGCCTGCCAGACAGGCAGCTCTCTGACAAGCCTGTTACTACAAGTTCACCCCAACCAGCAGCTCTGGCAATCTCAAAAATTTGCATGAAGTTCATGTTAGTTCAATGTTAGCTCACTGTGCCAGCAATTCAGTAGCTCCTTCACGTTTGAAAACTCTGAGCACACCTACCACGCAAACTCTCTGGGAATGTCTTGAAGGTGGGCAAGCATTTATTTTTCACAAATACCACAGCACAAGTGAGTTTGATTGAAGATGTTAAGTTCTGCTATGTATTTGCCTTCTCTGCATGATGTAATGGCATCTAGATTAACTTCCAAAAACTGTATAGCTCAGAGAAATAGTAGGTTTATATAAGAATAATCTTTTTCACTCACTGGTTCAGTGAGATCTTTTGCCAATTGCATTAAAACAAATATTTATAAAGACTCTTAAAATAGTTTCTGATGCTTTGGCTCTGTGTAATAAAACACAGCCTGTTCAGAAGCACTTTTTTCCACTGTAGCACTCGGTGCTTTATGGCTTCTGTAATATCTTTAGCAGTTACTGAGGATGTTCATGCCATACAGGCCTTGTGTATTTGTTCCTTACGTATGTCAATAAGAATTTGCTCAGCAAACAGAGAAAACAGTGCTGGTCAAATGTGGAGATTTTGCTGGAAAAAAAATCTGGTGTGGTTTATTTTTTAGTCCAGACACTGAGAATTTTCAGTGTTTTCAATGAATACTGTTTTACAAGTATCAGTAATGTAGCTGACGTTTTCCCTCCTCTCCTGAAATAGGGGTTAATTTTTTCTCAGTTTTTGTGTTGGAAGAATGCCATGTACTCTGGGCTAAAGGTACAAGTCACCTTCAATACTCTGTTAGATCCACAGTAGGTCCACTACTCCCCAAAAATTTATGCAGAGCAGAAGGTCCATACCCAGTGAACTGTACTGGTCCCTGTCTGCATAGTGCCACGAGATATTACCCCAACTATTGGAGCAAGGTCCACTTCCATCCTGCTGGAAAGAGTGTTGCAAGGGGGAAGCAGAACTCCTCCCAGTGCAGAGCAGAACAGATGGTGGCTGTGCAGGGCTGCCCATGGGAAGGATCTGTGGGAAGGAGCGACCGTGAGACACGCAGAGCAAGGAATGGGAGGCATGTCTGCAGTGGGAGGCAGCACTCATGGGGTTCCCAGCTCTCACCATTGAGCATTGTTTGGAACAAGCGTTGAAGCTGTATATGAATGTAAAGCTCAATTTGTGGTTTTTACACCCACCACAATTCTTGGAGTTGACATTTTCTGGGACTTTGGGGCTTTTTATCTCCAGGCTATTGTTTTGTTTTCTTTTTCTTTTCTCAGCCATTTTACCAGAAGCGAATAACCCAAATTTTCATCTTCATCACAAAATAGCATGCAATCAAATTTTTCCATGCTTTATTCTACTTGAAGATGCATAAACCTGGTGGGCAGCGGAGCACTTGATTGGTATAACATGGTACAGCTGCACTGTGAATCATTTAGGTTCTAGAAATTCCCTATGTGAAGGTGGCACTGAGGAAATGAAAAGGCCACCTTTCTGTTTGTGTTCTGCTTGTGTTCAAAGTGAGGACGAAGTAGATTGCTTTTCCAAAATGCCTCTAACTGTCTGTGACTGAAAGGTACAGAGGTTGTTCTTGATCCTGGTGGTGCCCAAAATGTGCCAGGCATCTTCCAGGTGGAAGAAGCTTACAACAGAAGACACAGGAGAGAGAGGGAAGGGATTTAAGACAGCATGCATTTAGTGTGAGTGCAATCTTCTTCACAGTACTGCTTCAGCCCTTTCTGATAACTTTGGAGACTAAAAGAAGTACTTTTCTTTCAGAGTACTGGAAACCTTGCTCCTCCTGCAGAGGGAACAGAATATAGTGCATTAAGGTTTGTAAAAGGATTTCACCTGAGGTGCATAATACTAACCACAGAAAATTAGAATATTACTCACTCTGAGGACGGAAAAAATATGGGGCAGGCATTCTTTTGCTGGGGATTTCCAGCCAAATTGAATCAGAACGTCTGAATTCATTGATAAACAGGTTGTAACACAAGGTGTTGGGTCCCCTGGAAAGAGATGGGGTGACCCCTGACCTACCATGATCTTTTTCTCCAAATGTTCTCCTTTTCCTTTAACAGTAAGAATAGAGGATTTTGGCACATGAAGCAACAGGATCAGACAGAGCCAGCTGGAAGAAACAGCCAGGTTGATGTTGATAGACGTTGGCAATAGGTATTCTCCAGCCCATTGGCTGGAAGTTTCTGGTCTAGTTTCAAGGGCACTTTAATTTTCAAATTTCTTTTCCATTGAGCATGTACATGTAAAGTTGAGTAGGAGAGAAATAGGCTGGCACAAGGAGATTTGCCTAGCTGCCCAATTTCTATTGTATACTGTAATTACTGCAGTGTACGCTTTGGACTGACAGCATTTTTCAGCAGTTTGGTACTTGAGAAATATTAATCTTACATCAGCTATTTGTGTAGACTGTCACCTTCTTCAGCAGGTTAGTTGTGCCAATATTATCCAACTTATATGGACAGCTAAAGAGGGAGAAAAACAACAAGTGGCTCATCTAAGGTCAAGCAACACTGCCAAGAGAAAACATGGTTTATCCTAGGGAATTATTGCATCACAATGTCCAAGGACTGTGTGCAATATTTCAGAGATTTTAAGGTGCGTGTCCATAAGATGTTAGAAATGACACAAGCTTGAAAAGTTGCATGTTCACCAAGTCGAAGGTCATTGTGATGGCACAGTTCTGCAATAGGCAACGGATCCTTGTGCTTATGGATGGCAATGGCTAGGTGATGAAAAACATCCCCGTGTTACTACTGGTGGAAGTCCCATGACCCTCTCCTCCTTAAAGGAGATCCAGAATGTGTGCAGGTGACCAAACTGAGTTGAGATGTGTGATGAGCTGTTTTGTGGCTTTAGCTTGTTTCCGAAAGAATTACCATGAGTTATCTCTTGAAGTCTGACAAAAATGGCTAAAGTTTCAAGTCCTTTATCCAGAAGTTAACCCTTTCTCTCCTGTTGTCATCTGCAGCCAGCTGCTGTCCTATTACCTGAAGGAGATTAATACCAATGGGTCTATTTCCCAAATACAAGGGGAAGCTATGTGATGAAAGGAGCAAAAGAAGTTATACGTCCACAGAACTTGTACAAGTTTCAAGGTAAAAGCACCTCTGAACTTGAATACAGAATGTATGGTAATTTTAGGGAAGTAATTATCCCCTAGACAGCTGAGTAAATTTCAGGGAAAAAAAAAAGATGTTTACATTGAAGAATTGGCTAATAACAGAGCTAATGTGTTTATACATGGGGGGAAAGGAGAAGCCAGGCCTTTTGTTCCTGGGCTGTCTTCTCTTATTTTGTGTTATGATTTCCACTGAAGGAAGCAACCTCTGCAGAACAGATTTAATTGTTAACTAATTATGTTTCAGCTGAAATGAGCAGGGTCCCAGATTTTATTTGGCTTGGATGTTTAAAGGCAAATAATAAGTAACATAATAAAACAACAGAATCATTAAACATTGATTTACATGTTTATTTTGCTATAAGAAATGAAATTTTTATTGGAGCTGAATTAAACAGAGGTTTATGTGCTTGTATTCCCCATAGCCCTTTATACTCTACTAATATAGCAATATTCATAAATCATACCAGAGTTTTCAAATTTCTTTAGGAGTGACCTAGGCAAGAAACCCTTAACAACTTGCTGAGAGACTTTAAATTAAATTCAGCTGTAATATCATCATGACTAATTTATGGCTTGTTCTGTTGCTGCAAAGATGCATTTAAAGGAACCAGAGTATGTGGTGAGGATAAGATAAAACATTGGTTTAGTATCATGCAGTTACTCCACTAGAAAGATTTATTCAATGGCAAAGCAACCAGCTCCTTGAGAAGAAATAAACCTTAATTATGTCAATGGTAGACCTTCAACCAAGAAAACAGGGGAGGCACTTCATGTGAAATTAAGATTTTGTATGATTATTGATGGGCTTCATTCCCTTCACAGGCAGATAAGTCTGTACATGTGTGAACATGTATGCAGCATCATGCACATGCATGTACTGCCTATATGTGTTCATGTATGAACTCACAAGTTCTTGTGCACGCATACAGTCTTCACTCTAGCATAGATTTTACTATAAAATATCATTAAGCTTGAGACAGGCAGAATCTGAGCTATATTTCTGAAATGCCCACTGTCCCCAAAGCCATCTTCTGTCCCAGTACAGCTTTAGAACTTCCTGTAAGGCTGGTTACACTGAATGGAGACTGATGAGAAAACACATTTTGAAATTATTAAAGATTAATGTTTTGCCTTTCATTTCTTTTACCACAGAATGAAAAGGGTGAAAAATGATATTTTCCCCCAGTAATTAATTATGTGTCTGACTTCTCAAATTTTATGTGGGCAGAAAAATCCCTCTGAACTCTGTGTGTATTGGGACCCAGCATAGCATCTTGCTTTACATCACTGCAGTGCCATCATCACCTCTTGTTTGAGACAAGGATTTTCACTCTGTCCATGCCGGTTAGCACCAGCAAATCATTCCAGGTAGGAGTTAAGCTAAAGTATTTCTTGGTCTATGTCTTTTTAATCCCCTTCTCCAGGTAAGTGCATTCCTCTGGTGTTGGACCTTCTAGGACACCAAGCTCTAAGAGGTGAATGGGGAATTGCCCTGGCGATGGGCAATTTGTAGTCATATACAGCTGTAATGAGAATGTACCGTGGTTTCCCTTAAAGTAAGTGATGGGTTATTGCTGGTAGTTACTGCCTTGCAAAGTATTAACATTCGGATATAATGCAGTCATGTAGCAAAAAGTATAGATGCCTAAAGGATGTTACTTAGCAACACTGGGTAATGTTGAGTTAGTAATGAAGAAATGGAGTAAAAGCAATACAGAAGATATTGAAATCATAAAATAAACTGTGGTGCAACTTGTGAAAGCTGTTCTGCAAATAAAGCTGTCTGTTTCTCTTTTTGGCATAGTGAGTGTGGTAGAACTTGAGATCTGATCTGAAGCAGCACATTTAAAATACCTAACTCACAGAACAAGCATGTTGTTTCCTTTTGTCCTTGCTCCCTGGGAAAAGTATCAGAATTGCTGAGCTTTTGAAGATCTTCTCTCTGTCATTTCAAACCCATCCTGAGGCACTGGCTAGCCAATTAAAATAATCTCCTTCAGAAAGCATTCACTGGAGCTAAGAATGAAAATTCCTCTCTACTATATCTATTTTACCCATTCATTAATTTATGTAACTCTCATTAATCAAGCGTCTGTAGGCATATCTCAAAAGAAATAGAAGACTAAAAAAAAAAATAAAGACTTTTCTGTTAGAGATGAACCCATCCATATGTTGCAGATCTCTCTTATACACTTATCTTACCTTATCTCCACCTGTTTAAATTGGAAAACCCACAAAAATCCATCTCCTGCGAGATTTCCAAGGTTTCTTGATTTCATTTGGGTCAGAGCTGCCACAAGAGATGCATTTCTCAGAGCCCTTCTGAGCTGCTGCCAGGAACAGGGAGTGCTGGGCTGTGCCACTTCAACAACAACAAGAAGAGTTTTCTTTGAAAAGTCACCAAATCTTATAAGCTTAAAAAAAAAAAAAACACCTTAGCCTCGTTCAGCCTCAGATCTGATTAAAAGAGCTGCCCTGATTTATTGGTGTCAAACAAAGTATGTTTGGGTAGAATGCTATTTTGTAATGGAAAAAGCATCAGTGGAAGCACTGCCTCTCAGCACTGCTTGGGTTGGATGAGTGCTAAGCCTTAAATTATGATTGTACTGCTGAAGAAAAGGAGGACTGCTGGAAATGCTGCAGCTAGGGGCCCATCTCTCACTCTTCCAAATAAAGGTATCTGTGGAATCAGCCTCAGCAGCACCAGCAGATCTGCTGGTTAAGTGCTGGGAGGTATCTGCCCACTCTGCACTGTGCAGGCCCTGCAGAGCAGATGGGAAGGGGTTTCTCATTCCTCTTCCACCAGGAGTGCTGAGCTGTGAATGCAGATCAAAGTTTTGGGGAATGTTTCACAGGAAAAACTGTCTGTACACATGAACATAGCTAGAAAATAATAATCTCTAGTTGTTTCCTGATGCCTTTCTATTCTTTTTTATTATTTCTTTTAATGGTTAAGCCCTTTTATTTTACCTGACTTCTTGTTTGTGCACATTCCTTCACCCAGGAACCTTCTACAAGAGCATTGCCACCAGGATGAGCCTGCCAGGGGCTGCCCAGAGACACCTGGAAAATCAAGTGCAAGACACCAGTGGTGCAGGGGGTCCAAAACCTCTGTTAATAAACCAGTCCCACCAAACCAAAAAAAACCCAACATATCTTAGTCATGCACTTTTCTCCAAAACACCACAAAAGTGACTTTTGTCCTTTAAATCTCTCTCTCCCTGAGATCACCGAGACTATAGCTGAGACTAGGAAACGGTTACCGAATATAGATTTAATTCAATAAAAGTGATTTGGAAAAATCAACGCTGATAGGCAACTGAGAAAAATAACACTGCCATTATCAGAGTCCTTTGCACATTTTTCCCAGTGTCTGTCTCACTTGCAGGGAACTACTCCTGATCAAAATGCTGCAGATATTTTTAAATAATAATGCTTCTGTTGCATGAGCAAAGCTGTCTTCTGTCTTAAGATGTTTAATGATTATTTGAAAGTGACTTGATGAATAAAGGAGCTCATACCCCCAAGCGGGACAAACGTATTTTTAGTCTGATTCATAATAATTAATATCTGTCAAAGTGGAATGCATTATTTTCTTCTACTGGTAGGGATTTTACTGTACTTTCTTTTCCTAAGGAAGATAGTTCTGCTCCAGAAGCATATTAGCTGATATAAGTGGACACAACCAGGTACTCAGTTATGTCGCTATTATCTCAACTATCTCTTAAGGAACACAGAGTACTTATTTTTGTGGATACGGTGCAGTCCGCATTTCATCACAGACCTTTGTCACTTTGTTATTTATAAAATTCAGATCACTGTGATTTAAAAGTCTCTCCGTCCTTGCTAGTGCTCAGTGACACAAAGAAAACTTACATATTAAGGAAAAGAAAGAAAGAAAGAAAGCAGCAGCGTGGAAATGCACAGCTGTAAAGGGGAATGCAATTATTTGCTTATATTTCCCTTATAGAAGCTCGCTGTGTGCAGCTCTGGGCAGTGCAGGAGGACACAGCCAGGCATCTGCTTCCATGTCTCTCTTCCCAGTGGCAGAAGGGATGCAGGCAGAGCCGGGCTGAGCTCTCCAAGTTCCTTTTTTAGTAAAATGTGTCCAAGTGCTGCTGGCCCCACTGTGCCAGAAATACCCGCGGTCCTTTGGGACGCACAGCCCACGGCCCTGTCAGAGCCCCAGTCCTCCCAGCCAGGGCTGTTGGCAGCACTGTTCTTTGCTTCATTTCAAGGGCAGCGGACAGAAGATATCGCCTGTTTATTTATTTATTTATTTATTTATTTGTGGCACAGGACAGCAAATAACTCACAGGAGGCTGTAGAAGGCTGCACGCAGGGCAGAATGTCACAGGCTGCAGGGTGAGAAGATCTGTGTGTTGTCATCAGTTTCTTCCGTACCCGGTTTTGCCTTTTCTGTGCTGTTCCCACTGGGGCACAGAGAGACTCAGAGCAGTGATGGGGGAGCAAACTCCATTCTGCTGCTGGCTTTGCCTGAGCTCCGTTCCCTGCTCTGACCTTTTCTAATCTCAGAGAAGATTTTGGCCCTAAAGCCTTTGCCAGGAGTCGTCCCTACAAACAAGATGTTCCCCTTCCAGGTGTGACAATTCTTTGGATGGGGCAGGCTGCTATCAAGTTGCTCTCAGTGGTGATGCATGAGCAAGGCTGATGGAGAATGAGGAGTGGGTGGAGCCACACAAAATGAGGTGGTGCTGGGATCTAATGTGGTGCTAATGAGGTTGACAAGGAACCTGTGAGAGGGAAGGAAGTGGGAAAGATGGCTGGAGGTCTGCTTGGATGTTGATGAATATGAAGTAGAGATGGAATTAAGGTGGAGAAGTCGTGGTCAGGTAAGGATTGAGCTGAGCTATTTTGGGATAGACTCCTATTGAGATGTTTAATGATGATAGAATCATGGAAATGTTTGAATTAGAAGGAACCCTTAAACCTTAGAAGAAATTAGAATGAACCTTAAACATCTAGTCCAACTCCCCTGCAATTAGCAGGGACACCTATAGATCTACCAGGTTCTCAGAGCCCCATCCAGATCCTTGAAAGTCAAGTGCTGACCAAGTAATGACCAAATACTTCCTATGTGCAGGGAGGTGAGTCTGGGGCAAGGCAGAGTGGTCCTATGCAACTGAATGACATCCTGATGAACTGAATTTAGTTTCTTCAGCTACCTGAAGCCTACTTCTGTATTTTTGGAAAAAGGGTTGCTTTTTGCAGGCATTGAATGTTCCCAGTTGCAATGGGTATTAATGAGATTTGGACTTTACAAGTGTAATGTGTATGTCTCTGAGAAACACGATTGGATACCCCAAAACTGGAAAAAAATTTCTTTTATTTTAATCTGATTATATTTCATCTCTCCCTGTTCTCACATGTGATTTGACTGCAGGAATACTTATGTTGGTTTTTGGATGACCCGTTAATGAGAAGTACAGAAAGCCCACGAGGCTCTGAACAGTTTTGTCTTGCTGTTACTTGATCTCGGAAGCAAGGCATGGTGTCATGCAGTAAACATGAAATGGAAAACCAAACATAAAGTCATTAAAAATGTACCATCTGCTCTGTGCAGATGAGAAGCAGGAAATTCTTAGGAAAATCTTGAGGAACTTAACTCCTGTTATTGAACTGAAGTTAGGGTAAAGGTGGAGCTCATGTATGTTCTTGTACTGCTGCGTAGATGAGGTCTGAGTTCATCTGCTCATCTGACATAGGGTCATATTCATTTTGACACCAGGTGTTACGTTGCACTAGGAATAAACCAGCCACTTGCTAACAGAGTAAACTGTACTCACAGTGAGGGATGGTGGCACTGCTGGGCCCAGTGTTGGAGGCTGGAGATGGCTGATCTGTTCCTGCAGCTCCAGACCTTGCTGGGAACCTGAACTGTTAACCTGAATGCTCATTTTTATGTGTTTTCCGCTGAAACTGTTTAAAAGCATCTCTGTTGCTGTGAATTCCTGCTTATTTGTCATAAAGGGGGAAAAACACCAAACAGGAATTAACAAGAGGATTTTCTTAGTGACTTCAGTGCCTCATTAGGAGGTTTATGATCAGGCTTTGGGAAAGCTTTCCTTGAATTATTTTAAGGTTCTAATGATAAAAACCTCGGGGAGGTCATGCACATGGGATATTTAATACCCCTTCAGAACCATCTGGCATTAGATTACATGCAGGGAAAGAACAAAATCTGGCAGTAATATTCATCTCCATTAACCCAGAATACAGGCTGATATGATTATAGCAGAGAAAATGCTCTCACTCTGTCACCAGGAAAAGCTCTTAATAGACCTGGGCTAAATTGGTTTATAAAACTGAAGACTTCTTGAAGCATGGATCTGCCTTCTCATTGAGTGCATTAGTTTTGATTTTTAATGTTTCATACATTTTTATCCTCAACAACTAGTATGTTAAGGCATAAAATATTGGTGAAAGATGGTGTTTGGAGCTCCCAACTTACTTTATGTGCATGGCATTAGTGGTGTAAGCACAACTTTGGAGCATTGTCCACTCATGCCCCTCGATGTGGTGGTGTTTGGTGCAAACCCTTCTGAGTGAAGCCCTTCAGGAACACAGACAGAGTCACTGCCCTTCACCCGAACTGCTGGCTCTCCTCTGCTCATCTGCTTGGTAGTTCCTGCATCACTCTTGTCTTGTTACTCCCCATCTGCACAATGACTTCTCCGGATGTGTTCTCTCTTCCCGTTCAGATTTTCCTTTCCTTTCACATCTTCTTCCCTCCACTCGCAGCTTCATCTCTGGACAGCTCCTTTCCTTCAGCCAGAGTTATGATTCCCTCGTTACATGGAAAGCAAAACCATATGGGAGACAAGAAAAGGGCATTTATCTGAAAGCCTATTAAGATGTGAAGACCTCTCAATTAAGGCTCCAGTTCAGCCAGCCTTTCTTGCACATGTTGCTGTCATCTCTTTCCGTCAGAAAAGGGATGTGCTCTTGAGGAAGACTTGTTAAGATGCTCTTAGATTGTCATCTGGCTTGTACTTAGCACAACTCTGCATACAAAACATTTGAAGTAAATAAAAAAAGATTTTCCACATCTTTTCCCTCAGCCTTAGAAGCCACCTGTGCCAGTTTTCCCTGTTTTATTATCATCCTATGGCGGAGTTGTAGAGCAGTCAACAGAACAGGCGTGAAGCCTGGCGAAGGGAAGTTAGCTCTATGTTCACCAATTGGGTGCATCTACCTGACTGACTAAGAGGGTTGACATTGCTGAATTAACAGCTGCTTTAGGATGAGAGAGCAGAATATGGCTGCTCTTTTAATCTGGGGTGAAAGCCTCCATCTTTTTCACACTTCTGGGAAGTTAAGATATAGGGAGCCCTGTAAGACACAACTCTGCTGGACTCCTGCAGTGCCTGCTGTTATGTTTCTGCTCCCTTATCCAGGGTTGTAACATATTTGCTGACGGATTTATGCAGTTGGAAACCAGAACCCAGGACAGCCTGTTCTCTTGCTCCATGCTATAAACATAAATACGTTCATGCAGCCATTTGTAGCTGGTTCTTTCTATCTGCACAAGGATTTTATTATCTTTCTCTAAAGCAGTCTAAAGGGGAGCAAGAGACTGGCGACAAAGGGAAGTGCTTGAACAGGAACAAGAATAAAAAGGAGCAAAGGGCAGGAAGTTGCTAAGAGACCATGCAAGCAAGAGCAGGGAATTAATGGCAGATATCAAAGCAGCTATTGGAAACGGCGTGTTTTCCTACAAGGGCTCATTTATAGAGGAGGAGCTGCTATCGGAAGGCAGCAGTGTTGCTCTGGTCTGAAATGCATTTGTAACACGGCGAAAACTTTTTCCCATTTCCAGTTGTGTTCTTTGCAGGGTGAGTTGCTAAGTTAATGACAGGCCTTTAAATTAACTAATGTAGTGTGGCAGCAGAGCGAGTAATATGGAAAAAAATGCAAGCAATCGTGGTTTAAATAAACCTTATCCACTGCATTATTAGAAACTACCTGAGCTGAGATTTCAGCAGCGTTAGATTTGTCTTCAGCTCTCCCAGGTGAGAATCTGAGCCCACAGGTTGAAAAATGTGGGAAATGCTGAGTAATTCCAGCCCTGAGCTCACAGTTGCTGTCTCAAATTCCTAATTTTCACCTCCTGGTTTTGTTGTTACTTTGCCTCTAATACGCTATGTGCCTTTTGACTATAAAAGAACCAACAAGACATATCAAGCAGGTGAGAGAGGGCAAGAGAAGAATAATTGTTTTAAAAGGCATTTACCTGATAATATTGGCAATGGCTAGAAAAACCCACACTAACCTTCTCAGTACCTCCCAGTTCTGGACTCAGCTTGAGATTACATCTGCCATAGGACAGGTAGACTAGATGATCTCAGTGGCCTTTCCAGCCCTAATGGCTCTGTGATAGCCCATCAGCCACAGTCGCTCCGAGCGAGGCAGGGTACTTTGCTGGCTTTGCTTGCATAGGCAAAATTATTGCGGTCTTTCAACCACTGCTCTGGGAGAAGTGCTCCAGCTCTGCTATTCAGAATGGTTCCAGCTGTTCTCCACTCCCCCAGAGATTTCATCAGAGAGCAGTCATTTACACTGAGATTACGTTTATGATATCAAAGGGTGTGGAAGAAGGCTGCTAATTACTAATCCCTCAAGGCACCAAGATATATATATAGCCCTGGAGCAGCAAGAGAGCAGATTCCAATCTGTAGTCTAACATTATCTCGGGCTGAAAGCATTATGTGTTGACTGATTCAACCAG
The DNA here is from genome assembly GCA_036925125.1 of Oreortyx pictus. Taxonomy (NCBI): domain Eukaryota; kingdom Metazoa; phylum Chordata; class Aves; order Galliformes; family Odontophoridae; genus Oreortyx; species Oreortyx pictus. Next base: position 5,743,099 of record JAUPFR010000015.1, read on the forward strand.
AGGAGAGTGATTGAACTTTCCCGTTGAGCAAAAAAGCAGGGCTTGTTTTGATTGATAAGGCTCCATGTCAGATTGTGCAGCGTATTATCAATTTATCGTGCCACCTGCCATGCCTGAGACAGGAGCAGCAGCAGTGAGAACGTAGACTGGGATGAGCCATCATTTTGGAGAAAAAGTATTGGCTCATACTTTTACTTAATAAAATAAATAAGTAAAATAGCACCCATCTCTGTTTCCTTTGCCAAAACTTTAAACACTTCTGGGATCCAGCCAAAAGGCAAAGACTGTGGTAAGCAGCTGAAACCTGTCAGCAGAGAATTTGCTAGAAAAATAAGACTATCCTACCTAGCATGGTCATGGCAGAGGGGAAATGTCTGTGCTGAGGGAGATGGAAAGCAGAGCATGGCCCTGCTGAGTCTCTGCAGGCTCAGGAACCACATTACTCACCTCACAGCACTGGTGCTCCCCATTTTCTTGCACATCTACAGCTGGCAAACCAGTCAGCTCTCCTAAATTAACACCCTGTATTTGGGTCCAGCTCACTGTACTCCTCCACACTTTGCTTTCTGTAAGGATTACTTACGCAAAGTTGTTGCAACGGGTTTTTTCTACTGTTGTTGGGTGTTTTTCTTTTACTGTTGTATTTTATTTTATTTTTTTTTAAGTCCAGGGCTGTTTTTTGAACACCACACCAACCAGCACTGTCACCCTGTGAAAGCTGGCTTAAAGAAAGAGAGGGTCAGGAAATCACAAGAACTAACCCGAGCTTCCCTTCCATGCACCAGCTCAGCTATATGCAAGGACTTGCACAGCTGTTCCCAAGCGTGGTATTGGAGCACCGCACGTAAGGAGTGCTTCTGCAGGACCACACAAGTTTCCTGCTCTTCTTAAAGCTGAGACTCACAACTGGGAAACTCCTGCCAAGTTGCTTGAGACAGTGGCACCTGGGAAGTATTATACGAGTCTGTATTGCATCATGAGAACCCTATTTGCACTTAATTACACAACTCCTGCCCTCCCCCCCGTAGAACAAGCAGGACAGATGCTACATCTACAAAGTGAGAATCAAACACATTTTTTTAAGTGGAATCTGACAGCCTGAAGCCTAGAGGCATGCTTCAGACCAGATCTCAACAATGAAGATCCTCACGGTACTGAATAGCTCAGGCCAATGAGTTTTTTTGCAGTGAACCCACATACCCTATGGTCCCATGCTCCTGCCTCCTTATACAGAAATGTAGATGGAGAGGTTATGATCACACTCCTCTTCTCTGTGAGCCTTTTCATAGCCAGAAGCCTGGATATTATCTACACAAGGCTCCTGCCAGGCCTTTTATATAATGCTGGTCACAACGTATTAAGAAGCCTTGCAAGGATTCGCCTGTGAATCTGGTGCCTCCGGATTTGGGGCAGCAGGTTAACAGACATCAGTTTGGCTAACAGATGAAGATGCTGTGACATGGATGAGTGATGGAGAGGCAGGAAAGCCTCATGCAGGCTTTGCTAACCCAAGATGTGTAACAGCAGCAGCACCACATCATGTTCGACAGGAGCAGATCCTCTCAAAACAGAGGCAGCTGTCAGGTGGGCACAGATCCATCACCTTCCTGAAGCCTTGTGTGTGCTGAGTGGAAGGGCTGGAAGACAGCTATTGCTGTTCTGCAGGCCATCCTGGGCTGTATGGCAATAAATGTGCAAACTGCTCTTCTTAAAGCAGCTCATTAGAAGTTTGGATCCCCACAAGCATTTCTAATCTGGGCTCATTACTTACTTACTCTTGCAATTGTATGTAGCTGGGGGCTCTACCCTTTTATCCTCCCCTCACAAGTCAAATCTCCCATCCTTTACCATGTAATCCAAGCCTGGAAATACCTTTTCTGTTTCTATCACACCACGGGAATGGCGTCACCATTCTGCCACAAGCTTCACCTGCTGTAAATCCTCTTCCCACTGCACTTTCCCCACCAGCTTTCTTGGAGTGCTTTATGAGCCACGAGTCTGGGCTCTGATTCAGTAGTTTCTTTAGGGAAGGCCCAGAAAGTATGTAGGAAATGTATGTTTATTAGATGTGATATAGTTGAATGAATACAGTGAATGCTGTCCTACACAAACAAAGATGCAAATCCAGCAAGGAGAGTATTAATGTGCCCAGTTCAGAAATGTTGCAGGTAATGATTAATGCTGTGGGTGAGAAGTGGGGTTCCCATGAACTTTGTGCTGACTATTAATCAGCATGGAAACCACTCGCACAGAGTTTAAGGCAGTGCAGATCACAAACTATTTCTGTGCAGCTCCTCTTATGGTGACTTTCAAAACGAAATGGGAGACCTCCCATGCTTTCATTTTAATACTTGTCTGATTCAATTTGCCACTTGTTTAGGCATAGTCTACATTTTAAAACAGGAGAAGTAAATATATGTGAGCAAAGGCAATACTGTGATGCTCTTTCAGATTTCCAGCATCTTATCAGATGGTTGGCAAATTCACTCTATGGATGAATCATTCAGGCTTTTTAATACACTTTCATTATTATATGCATTAAATGAGAAAATGTTAGAGCACACACAAAAAAATAGTTCACCTTTCATGTTTCCTTCAGTGTGTGGTGTAAGCATGTTCTTCTAACTACATACCAAGGCTAGCTGATGTTTCATCTATTTGGCACATTCAGAAAACATGCATGCCTAGCTTTGCAGCTCAAATGTGAGTCATCATTACAATTAAATGGTTTATATGCTGAGAAAAACCATGTCTTTGAATACAATGATCAGCAGACGGTGTTTGCAATGCAATGCACACTGGATACTGTTAGGTGAAACAGTATTTCTTGTATTAGGACTGTAATTGATTTCTGCTCTCTGAAGAAGATTCCCCTCATAATTCCCCTAAAAACAAGCCCTTCATGAGGGGTTTCCCCCCCAGGTCTTCAGGAGCTGTGCCCCACAGTCAGGTTCCCCCACAAGGCAAGAGCTCTGATTTCCCCTGATGCTGGAGAAAGCACCACAGGATGAGCACATGGCTATCACTGCTTTTTAGCTCTCTTGAATGGGATAGAAAATTTGCATGATTAAATTCCTTTCAGAATTGGAAAACTGATATTAGTTCACATTTGGGGCTTTTCTGGCTATTTCATTATTTAAGGAGCTCTGCTGGCCAAGGAATGTGAAATGGAATTGCTGTAAAATAGCTGTGGTATGGGATGGTACCCATCATCGTTGTTGCTTTCCTCACAACTCTTTGAACCTGAACTCATTCTGGTTTTCACATTAATAACTGGGCAGTGTTTAGCAGTGCAGAATCTCGTACTTTGTTTTGTGGATGTTTTTCCTCATGAGGGGTAGGACCTGACATCTCTCACAGGGAGTCCAATCCACAGGCAGGCAGAAAGGAGACGTCGTTAGAGACTTGGACAAACAACAAAACAACAACAAATTGAAACGTCTTGGTAAGCTGAGATCCTGGCTGCTTCATGGAAACCCCATGTCGACTTCAGCTTCTGCCTGCCTGCCGATGAATACAGTCTGTAAGTTGGCAAATCCAGTTTTGTGCAGGGTTTTGTTTTAGATTTGAGTACATCAGGTTTTTGAAAAAACCTGAGTTTCTTTTATTTTTAATAAAAAGAAGGAAATCCACTAGAAAAGTATGCACACGGAAGGATTCAGAAAACACTGAAAAAATGAACAGATCATTTCAGGGAGGGCAAGCAGTGGGACTGGGTTAAATCACTAGTAGTATCTCTTTCACTTTCTGAGTGATTTTAAACTGCATAGTTATACTAAAAAAAAAAAAAAAGTACAGAAATCTTCCCTCAACATCTTCCTAGCTATTCTTTCATTTTCTCAATCAGTATTGCTGTGCTCTGCCAAACTTCAGCGCAGTTGTGTGACCAGTACTAGACCCTTCTAACTGGATAAGCCAAAGCTTTCTCATAACAATACAAAACAAATATAAATAGATTCAGGAGCAATTTGTCCAACAAGGATCTATAGTGCACAGTGGATTCTGGAGTCGTCTTCAAAGTGTTTCTAAAATGACCTATGAATGTCTGTCTAGTTTGTTAAGAGTCCAGAGGGATTTTCAATATGATGGACTTGGTTTATTAAATTACTGTTGGAAATGTGGAGTTGAACTCCAGTGGAAAATATTTCTGCAAAAAATGTCAGCAAACTTTTTAGTGAACTTTCCTCTGCTGTTTCTTTTCATGAATCAAAATAAACAATACATTTGTACTAGGTGAGGCAAGAAAACAGAATGAATCTATTTTGTTGTATTTTCTGATAAGAAAGGCAGTCTAACTGCTAACAAATGTCGGCCACGTCTACTTCTAGCAGATACTCAAAGTGAAGGATACCTTTGAACTCACTCTTGTAATGGGATGAAATCACCATCCCCTTTCTGCTGATTTTGATTAGAGCCAGTGAGAAATGTCCCCCCGCATGGGAGTTTTTTTGAATGAGGATGACGGATGGAAAGGTGCCAGGGTCAATAATGGGATGGTGGGAAGCACTTGGTTGGGATGGTTTTCGGGCTCAGAATGAGCTATGATGTTTCCCTGAAATGCGAGAGGCCTTGTTGTGCTTGGTTTGAAGACCTGCACAGGGGTTTCCATCTCCCCAGTGTTGTCTTGACTACCAGATTATGCTGGCAGGCGCTCTAATCCAGTGAATGCTTCACTGTTCAGACAAATTAAGCAGTTTCAGCAGGATAGAGCAAAAAAAAAAGCCTGTAATGAGCAGAAATAGGAGCTGAACCTGAGCCTCCTTCACTGAGATGAGTACTTGCATGCATATTTTTCAAATGAAAGAGGAGGTTTAGCTTTTGACCATTATTAAGCCCAGCCCACGGTATTCAGATGATGGATTTGTCAGAGCTTTCAGGCTCTTTTGGGAGGTTTTTAGTTCAGCCCTTTAGTAATGGCTTCAAGTTTTAAGGCATTTCCCTTTGTAGTCTCCAAATGACCTATTGAATTTCCAGACTCAGGGCACTAGAATAAGACCTTTAAAGACTCACTGCCCTAGTGCTCATGACGTTTGTTTGACATTAAGACTGTCACCAGACCCCAACTGGATGTGCTGGCTGCCTCCAGCGCTGCTTAACCTTGGCCAATCCCCTTGTGTTAGAGAAACTCCCTCTGGTTATTGATCCTGCAACCGTCTCTGCACACCCTTCAAGGCAAAGTCTCATATCTGGCATCTTTCCTGGACAGAGGGGCCCCAGGGTCCAGACCCTTAAGCCAAAAGCTTCTTGCTAGAGTAGCTATGTGCCCCAGAGCTCATTAACCCAAAAAAAGAAAAAAAGTGATAAAAGACCAAGAGACACCGGATTAGCAGAGATATGTTTTAAGTACAGGAAATTTATTTTTAAACAGCTTGAGAGGGTTAAATTAGCAAAATCCTCAACCCCATTCCCATCTCCTTGCAAGCACATGGTCTGGACAACGTCCCCAGGCTGGAGCACACATCCCATCTCCTGCACTGTGGCACTCTGGAGCCATGGAGTGCCCTTAGCTGGTGGTCTCTCTTCATGCTTCATTTCTGGGGTGATGGTTCACTCCAAGCAAGCAATCATTCCATGAGGTATCAAACTCTGCAAAAATGTCTTTGATATTTCACCATAGCACAGTGGAATAACAAAGCAGAACAGCAATTACAATACGAAAAAAAGAGTTCAGGAAAAAAAAAATATCAGGGTCTATAAACCAAAGTGAATATTACCATTATCTATTTTGTATATCCTGGCAGTGAGAAATACTATCTGAGGTATTTCTAAAAGAAACCAAAATAATTCAGTGGCACAGGTCAGCTCTCCAAATCCTGATGTTCCCAATGTACGGGAAGCAGAACTGTATCTGTGCCGTGCACCCGAATTCCATTTCCTTGCAGCAAGAAAATAAACAATTTTGTGGTCAAAAATTAAAGCTGAAACAAAGTATTACTGTTCTGCAGACACAGGCAGAAAAAGTTGACACGTATGGGGTATTGTATTTTACGTTCACATAACTTCTTTCTGTTCACCGCAGGAGAACACGCAATTTGCTCATTGTTTTGTGATGTGTTCCACAGCATTAAGAGGAATGATCATTGATAAAATGGTAATAACTGGGGGAGTGCAGCTCCACTTTCTCGCTTTGGCTTGCCAAGACTGGGGAGCTGACTAAGCACTGTCCAGGCTGGGAGTGGACAGAGAGCAGATCTGGTTATCTTCTTATATATCAAGTGGAAATACTCCAAGGGGAACTGCAATCTGAAACTAGCTCAAGCGGTTTGGCACATAACGTGATATAACCTTCACATCAATAGCATCGCCCATGAGATGCAAAACAAAGGCCACGCTATTGTATAAAATCTTTCTTCCCTCTGGGCAGAAATGGATCTTGCTTCCTCGCTGCTTGCCAGCTACCCAAGTCGTTTAGTAATTGTTTAACTTCATGCTGATGAATGAATAGTAAAACTGAAACAGAGCTGCAGAACACAGTTCAAACAGTGAGATAAAAAGGATGGTTAATGTATGGATTGCAGCATCCAGAAGTGAAATGTGAAAATGCTGATAAATGAGAACTAAGCTTCTAAATGTCAAGAAAGCAACACGTGGAATGGATAAAAACTGAGGTGAAACATAGAAGCTTATAGAGGCCTTGTTTGCCACGTGTTGCTGATTTTCTGGACATTTGAGGAAGAATTTTTGGGTTAGCCATTCATCATCATCGATGGAAGCGTTACCCTTTCTGTTCCTGGGTCAGCCTAGAGGTCTGACTTTTGTGGCACACTGCCAGCCTCTTGTTTCATGTCTCCTTATTATTCTCTTACTGAAGTTTGAACTTTGCTTGAAGTCCTGGAAGTTCCTGACAGTGCTGTTCTGGATAAATTTGTTTCTTAGTAGGGACATCTAAAGGGAGTTGTTAGCACCTACGCAGCAGATAGGGAAGTTTGTGGGGGAGCTGACAGGTATGTGACCCCTTGGGATCAACAAGGCTTAGTTGTCTGATGGGTTCAGGGTATACTCTATGAGGAGTGGGAAATAATCTTTTCCCTGTTAAAAATTATGTGTTTAAATCAAGACTTTTAATGTTTTGCTCTAAGTATTTCTGATCCTGGTTGCCCAAAAGGTGAGGAAAATAAGGTTAAGTTTTGGTGACTGATGCAAGCTCTTTTTGTCCTGCAGAAAAAAATAAAATTATGATCTCATATGTCCAGATGGAACCATGTTTGGCACAGCAGCTTCTTTTGCAAGCCATGCCAGGGACATTAGTAGGACTGCCTGTTGTGCATGGTAAAATTTACAGCAATCTATAGCAAACAGTAGTCCAAAGACCTGAGGGCATTTCTGCATTTCATCATGTTTCATTGAGTCACAAATTAGGAGAGTTTAAAGACTAGATGGGACCATTGAATTACTAGAACTAACCTCCTCATGCCTCAGGATTTATAACTTCACCCATCTATCTCTGTGCAAAGCAAGAAACTCAAATTTGGCTTGCATACGTCTTCCAGGAAGGCATCCAGTCTGGGTTTAAAGATACCAAGAGACAGACAATCCATCACTTCATCGAGTATTTCATTTCAAAGGTTAATCCTTCTCACTCTGAACATGCGATACCTTATTTCTCATCTGAATTTCTCTGGCTGCAGTCCCTACCCAGTCATTCTTGCTGTCCTCCCTCATTATTGAATAGCCTTTCAATGCCTAGTATTTTCTCCCCAAGGTTTCTTCAGTCCTATTCTTATTGCAAAGAACAAGTTCTCTAAGAATGGACTGAGCAAGCATTTCCCTAGTGCTCAGCTCACTAAAAAAGCACCTCCTGCTTTTCTGCACCCTTCAGAAGACAAACACCAGCACTGTCAGTGGCATTGCATTGCTGCTCCCACACACCTAAGGAAGGCTGTGCCCTTTCTGTGCTCAGAAAATATTTTTTTAGTAGCAGGGAATAACTTGAAGATGTTGAGCCAAGAGAGTTACAAAGAACAAATACAAAGATTGTTTCCATTACTTTCACCATTATTTTAACAGTTACCTCTTAGTCTCTTCCATAGGCCACTGCACAGAGCAGCTCCAGCCCAAGCTGGAGTCGAACAGGGGATTACAAACATTTACTCACCGATTCACTCTATGCACGGTGGGTTTTGTGAAATGGTTTCATTTAGAAGTTTAATTACTGAAGATTAAATATATGATGGTAGGGATAAACTCGAACATAATACTGATGCTCAGCTGACCTTGAACCTGTGTGTTTGACTTGCTCAGCAAAATTCCATCAGATCTGTAGAACCACCAGATTTACCTATGTACATTTTCAGGTTGGTGTTTTGTGGGAGCTAGTTTTTAATTCCATGATTTACTTGATGTTAGAGGATTATGTTAAAAGTACTAAAGTCTTCATCTCCTTTTCTCTGCCTTCAAAACATGCCCAGCTGTGGATTAAAGAAAGTTAATACTATTTACACAGTAGTCCTTCACACAGTTTTTGTAAGATGCTTCTCCAGTTTTATTTTAATAGAATCATTAAGGTTGGAAAAGACCTCAAAGGTCATCTAGTTCAACTGTCCACCTACCATCGATGTATTTTTCTAATGGAAGCATAATATACAAGGAGACCTCATTACAGCCTTCCAGTTCTTAAAAGGGAATTATAAAAAGGAAGGGAATCAACTTTTTACAAGGGTAGACAATGATAGGGCAAGGGAGAATGGTTCAAGTTGAATTCAAGAGAATGGTTCAAGAAAGGAAGGTTTAGATTGGATGTCAGGGGGAAGTTCTTTCCAGAGAGCTGTGAGGTGTTGGAACAGGCTGCCCAGAGAGGCTGTGGATTTGCTGTCACTAATGGTGTTCGAGACCAGGTTGGAGGGGATCCTGGGCACCCTGATCTGGTACAAGTTCTGGAGGTTGGTGGCAGGGGGATAGGAACATGATGATCCTTGGGGCCCCTTCCAACCCAAGCCTTTCTATGATTCTATAATATATGAGTTAAATACCACTTTTAACTTTACAGGGTCATAAAACCTATGAGAGTTAATGGAGAAAAACAAATCTGTAACGAGAAAACAAATGAACGTGCCTACTTAACCCTATTACTGAGATGTTGCACCTGCCCAAATGATGCACTCCTGTGTCTGATGAACAGTACAGCTGGGGAGCAGCCTGAAGCTCAGCCACCTGTGTTAGAGCATTAGGGATTCACAGAAAGCTTCTTCTTTAAAAGCCCTAAGGTCTGAACCTCCCTTGTTTCCTGGCACTGCTCCCGTTCTACTTTTGAGGAATCCAGAGTGCAGGTGCAAGCCCTCCATGGCACCACTGTGCTCTCATCTAAGAAGGAAGGAGACACACTTTGGATGACTTGCACCAACTGCTGTTGCACCAGCAGCAAGCTCTCCTTGGTGCAGAGAGTTTGCTTTGGCCAGGGGTGGCTGTAGCAGGTAGGAGATCTATGGAATGTATTTAACTGCTCCTCTATTTCCTAGTACAATTCTAAGTGGGGCTAGCAGTTGGTGAAGACAAGTTACTACACTCCCCCTGATTTCATTAGCCTATACTGGTTTAACTCAGTGAAGGAAAGGTTTATGAAAAATAATGCCCTGACACAGATGAAGGCTGGTTTTGGGTTATATCACAAGAGGAAAGGACCTGTAAGTCCCTCTTCTTAAAGATGATTCTTGTACCACCAGCAGAGCAAGATAGATGTTCCTTGTGCTCTGTGTGTGTTGTGTGACTCCAGAATATTAATGCAACATTTTCTGGATCTGCAATTTGAAAATCCTTGTTTCTTCCAGCAGTCAAGCTAATGGCTAACTGAGAAATGCAGCATCAGCTGCTGCATCTCTGTATCCCGCAGCCCATCTTTCCAGGATACACGTTTCTGGAGACAGCAATAAAACCACAGCAGTAACTGTATGAGAAAAAAACAATAGCAGCATCCTCATACATCAGGGAGTGCTCTTTCATGTGGTGAGCTCAGCACCAACCCCACAGCTCACTGGGAGATCACGGAGCAGTTATGAAGCACTGAGTGAGTGAAAACAAATTGGCCTTCTGCCATGTTTGTAAATGTGGGGATGCTTTAATTCTCCCAGCTAGCACCACCATGATAGGTTTTGTGCCCATGGGTCAGGGTGACCACTGGTATGGTGTGAACTTCATCTTCCTTGGTGACTGCTGCAGTGCCCATGCAAAGAGACCTGCCCCCGAAAGGCACAAACACAGGGTCAAGCCTGCAATCTTCATGGCTCAGAAGAGTACAGAGTTAAGGCTTATTCAGGACAGCTGGGAATAATTTATTGCCTGATGTGATAGAGATTGATGACCCTTAGGAACAGTTTGATTCTTGGGGATAAGTTTCCTGGGAGCTGCACTCCAATGTTCATTAGACTTGATACTTTCTTCTACAGATCTGTGGTCTTTATATCACTGTGTTTTGAGCCAATTCTTTCCACTCACATCAACACGCCAAGTAAAACTTCCTGAACGTAGTTCTTGCATCTGTGCAGTAGTTTGCTTTCAATGTTAAACATCCCTGCTGCTTCATATTTTCTAGATGCCAGCAACAATTAGACATTACCATGGGCTAATTACTTGTACAATTCCAGCGTTTTGTTTTGTTTTTTTACCTTGCAGCTGCCTTGGTATTTCCAGCTGCAACAACAGGAACAAGCCCCACGCTCTCAGAAAATACGTATTAGTCAAAAACAGAACAAAACTGATTTTTGTGTTTTGTTTGCAGCTGTTTGACTCAAAATGTGAGTGTTATCTACTCCTGCTTATTCTGAACTTTATAAACAGACCTTACCTTGGTCTGAAGCAATATGTATCTGATGCCAGCCCAGAGCTCAGTAAAGGCATCTTCTCAGCTCAGAGAAGAATACTTATATGATATTTTTATTTTTATTTTTATTTTTTTGTCTGGATCTCCAAGGTTCCCTTTTTGTGCAAGGGATGCTGAATGCTTTGTTTAACAGATTAATGTGATGTGTTTTCTTTTCATGTCTTTGATACTGCAGTTCAACCCAGATGTGCATGCAAACTGGATTCTGTTCCTGCTGGAGCTATTTCTTCACCTGGAAGCCAAGGCTGAAACTCAAAGTCTGTAGTACTGTAAGTATGTCATCTTAGCCTATGACTGTGACATGTGAACCAACATTTGGAAATAGAAAGTTGGTTTTTTTGTTGTTGTTGTTGTTTTTTTCAACAGTATGTGCACAGGGCTTGGAAAACACTGCTGCAGATGTACACACAGAGGATACTGCCTCTTTGGGGCAGCATTGCCCAAGGCTCAATGTCTTTCTCGTTAGAACCAGTTTCAGTGTTAACCAGGTTGAGCATCCCTAGGGTGGAGGTGCATGGATGATGGCAGGGTGCATGACATTGCTCTGGCAGAGCAGCTGCAGCTAATGCTGCATATATCCAGCCTTCCTTGCCTTCAAACTGCACTCCTGGTCACCCAAAACAGAGGAATCACCTTGCTGCCTTTGCAAATGTTGGCATGCTGTTATTAGATTCAGATGCTGGAACATGAGCTCATGCTGGAGAGCCTGCATCGTGCCTGTGGGTGTTTGCAAATCCCAAATCTCAGAGCCTCGTGGTCTTTCCAGAACACCAAAGCTTAGTGAAGCACTGTAGCACAGATGAGGGCACTATGATGGGGCTGTACACAGCAGGTAATGGATTAGGGTGTTCAGAGGAGTGAATGTTTGGATCAGGAAAATTATCGGCATTGATGACCTGCATGGGACTTGAGATGGTTCCAAAAAACAAACAAACAACAACAAAACCTAACAACTGAAAAAAACAAACAACCTTAGTCACATTGTTAGTTCTTAACGCCTAGTGGAGTCTACAGAGCAGTGTTATTCCCATACTAAGGCATTCAGCAGCATTTCTCACCCCTCCAGTCCTAATGCTTCACAAATACTATAGATGCTAAGAGGAAGACTACATCCTATAGAGATACAGGTTGTAGAGATTTAGGATTTGCTATCTAGTCCAGGAGCCTTTTGATGTGAGCTGTGGCTGGGTTAGTTGCCCAGAAAAAGAGTAACTTATTTCACTGGAGCTGCTGGGAATTATCTGTGTCCAGGAAATGAGAAAATATGGCTGTCCTTCACTTGTGTTCTCATTGCTTTCTACCCCTCCATGTTTGTAACTCTCCCAGTATGTCAGGAGGCAATCAGTGGCCTCAGAAAAATGGCTCTGCTTTCTGGAGATGGGGCACTGTCTCACTACTGCTATCGGCAAGTAGAGACAAATCCTTAGGAAAAAAATGACTTGGCTGGCACTGCATCACTGATGGCCCTAAGGCTTTGACCAGTAGGTCATGGACTTATCTGCACCCCAAGCACTAATTGGGCTGTTTTTTGCTTTTCTTCCTCTCTTATTTTTTTTTATTTTTATTTTTTGTCATGAGCAAGAAATAAGAAGCTGTCCTTTCCCCTACTTACTTCATTAGGACTTTAATAACTGAAAGCACATTTTTGGCAATTATAGTTGGCAGTCATCAGTGTTCTTTAAAAAAAAAAAAAAAAGAAGAAGAAAAATACAAGTCTGAACCTTTGCAGCAGTTGCAACAATAAAAGTTCTCTCCACCTCTTCCCCCCCTCCCCCCCCCCGGCAAAAAGTATAAAAAAAGGCCGCTATTGTGTAATACTCTCAAGTGAAACAACTAGCATCCTATACAGTTAGCAAAACGAAGGAGTTTACAATTTATCCAGCTGCTTTGTGATGCAATGTAAACAGTAAGAGTGATGGCCTGCCTTGGAAATTGTCCGTGCAAGCCACACAACTGGATTCCAGCATTATGAGATTAGGTTGTGCTGTCTGCTGCTACTTCTTGTTCTTCTCCAATTTCTGAGTCAGCAAAAGCAAGGAGAAAATGTGGATATCTTACCATCGCCCATTCTCATTCCTTCCCTGTGTCAGTAATGCAATAAAATTTGTGTATGGATGTAGAGAGTTACTGAGGAAGTTTTTGTGGTCTCTAGAGAAGAGGCACTGGGTTTTTCACAAGGAGGAAGGAAAATCTTGTGGTATTTCCAGAAGTAAAACTTGCAGAATAAAAGAATTTTCATGGCTGTATGTGAGGCAATGTCCCAAGCATCAGGACAGGGAGCACAAGAGGGTGACAATTGGCCCTTACTGTGAAAGTGTGAATGTAGTAGCCGTGAGTGCTCTGCCATGCTCTGGTTAGGCACCTTTTTACCCATCCACATGGATAAATCATCCCTTGCAAGAGGCACAAAGAGTGTGATCCTTTCCCCTTCACATGAAAGTGGGAAGGACAGCAAGTTGGTGGCAGGCACGTGATACAAGGGATAGCAGAAGTCTGTGTGCTAACTGTGGTTACTTTGATATTGCTGCCCTTCCAGCTATAGAGGAACAAATCTCAGTGGATCTAAGGAGTGGAAGGTAGGAGCTAAGCTGGAGTGAGCCAAAATAGTGCCCAAATGACAATAGTGCAGCAGATTTTACGTGGTAAGCATGTTGTTCATGTATCTGAGCAAATACTTCATCTGAGTTTGGGCTCTCTGTGGGACCGAGTAAGTGCAAAGCTCCAACAGTCATGTCCGCAAGTGCTGCAATTGCACACCGATGAAGCATTAACAGAGCCAAGGACTTGAGCTGAAACTGCCTCTGAAATGCATAAACCTTCCTAAAGATCAAAATCCACTTGCTGAGGGGAAAACAGCCAATGAGGTGCGTTAATAGTTTCTTTTTCATTGTTGTTTTTAAATGTTTTGTTTGAGCTTTCTAAAACAACCATGGCTCTTTATTAATACCAAGGCAGAGCAGGTACAGGAACTCTGTAGTACTTCAGCTCCTATGGCAATCCACAAACACGAGATGCTTTTACAGGTCTAGACACCACATACCTGCCAATACTACAGCTGCAAAGAAACATTTCCGGCAAATGTTGTTGGTTTATTGCAGAACTTCAAGTGGAAAATTAAGTGAAAGGCAGCAGTGCTACTAGCATCTGATTCCACTTCTAGTTATGCTTTATCCTTCCATGATCATCCCAAGAGGTAAGAAATAACAAGGTCTAATGCCAGTTTTGTGCTGAAAGGCATTATCCGAACAGAGTCCTCCAAAGGGATTTTCAGCGAATTACGAAGTTTTTCCCTCCATTGATGTGCAACAAGCCCTCTCCTGTCTCCCCCACGCCTGTCTTTCTATGGCTGTGACGTCTGGTCATGCCCTGCTCCATGGAGAAGAAGCCAGGCATGTCTGAAGTGGTATCTTGGCAACGACAGCGATAAACAGGAGGAGGTTTGGGTCTGTGTGCCAAGCTATTAGCTGCTGACAGAGCACCAAGCTAAGGGCTGCAAATGTGCAGGGTGACCTAGTCAGGGCTGGCTGATGAGAGGGCTGCAGGCAGCATACTCCAAGCAGCTTTGAGCCGTTCCTCCAGGAAGACTGGGGCGGAAGAAAATGAATCTGACATTGATGATTGGACTAGATGATCTTAGTGGTCTTTTCCAATCTTGATAATTCTATGATCCTATGTGGTGGGTGAATAGCTGAGGATAGAACTGGAGCTCTGATCTACTTGAGGTGCTGGCAATGTCTGCAGCTGAACTGTGAAGAGGAGTGAGGATGTTCTTTGCAGAATCCACTTGTTGAATCAATGGCTTATGGAAAAAGAAGCTGATGTGGAGAGGAAGGAGAGAAACATACAAACTATGCACAAAGATTTTCTACTCGTTAGATTTTCTTTTTCTGTTCTGATTTGACACAAAGTCAAGGCCTCCCAGAAGATTCCACAGGGAAAAAAAAGGATTAAAAGAGGCCTATTGAGGAGTAAATGAGAACCCAAGAGCAAGGCCAGCTGCGTGGGACTGGCGGGGTGCAGCTTGCTCTGAGTCACACTGCAGGATCTTGAGTTTGGTTCTCCCACATTCCTGAGCAGCTGCCCAATGAGTAGGAAGTTCCTTGCTCTGTGGTGAGTCTCTCTCAGCTTTTGTTGTAGAATACTGGCCAAGGGGCCTAGAAATCTTTCCTGATCTAAGATTTTTGTTGAGCTTACGTTTTGCAGTGTACGCTTCCTTGGCAGATTCCCAGCCTCCTCTAAGTAAGATACACTCAGGTATTTAGCAGCAGTTCAAAGCCACCTCTGATGGAAGACATTCCACCAACTATTCAAATACTGTTTCCTGAACACTAATGGGGCTTTCATGATATCCTGTAAAGCAAAACACACCAGTTTCCTGTTGTGCTGCTTGAGCTTTCCCCCACCTTCAGTTACTGACTGCAGCGCATCAGAGTTTGTAGCTAATTGAGAGATTCGTCAAGACAGAAACCTGACAGCTCTAATACCCTCATTCAACTCCGCATCATGTGTCCTTACCATGAGCAGTGCAACAGATGAATTTATTCAGGCAGATAGTATCTCTATAGGGGACTCTCACTTATAGAAACTTCCCATAGAAAATCCTGGCTGCAGTTACTCTGCAGCTGAACCTTTTCACATAAGGCTGAAATAAACTCCATTATAAGCTAATGAATCCTGCAGTGTTATCAGAACAGTGCTGTTAACATGCGGCCTCATTGCTGTTCTGCCCATAACTCCAACCTTTGCAATGTGTTCATGCTTCCCTAAAAACCTTTGCATCTCATTTCCAATGTGCAATTTTTAGTCTTCATGGTTGAGTTCATCTTGGGTTTAAACATGACCTTCAAGGCTCTCTAGAAAACAATAAATCTGCTGGTCTTAAGTGTATTGCTGTTGTGAAAAATGAAGAGTGGCCGTGGTTGTGTTACCTGTATTACCATCAAGGCACTCAGTGCAATATCTGGTGCTGCAGGGGGTGATGTAAACCAGCCTGAGCCTGGAAAATCTTTCTCAATGGGCAAAGTGAAGTGAGAGCTGCCAATGCTGGGATGTTTTTGGAGCCATTAAGGCTGCCATGGTTGTGTGTCCCACCCTTTGACTGTGGGTGGGGGCTGACCCTGCTGGATACAATGGCAGAGCTCTCATGGGTGAGCATGGGGGCATGCCCTGGCACAGCAAGCTTTGCCCATTAAGCTGTTCCCTTCTCCTTTATAAATTGTTGTTTGTTGGTATCTGCTTCCTGCAGAGAATTTTGCCTCCGCTGCTGAAGGGCGGGTTGTGTAACCCAGCTCCTTTATTAAGCAGAACTTGGGATCTGATCTGGCCTTCCAGTGGGGAGCAGCTCAGCACTGAGTCCACTTGGCAAGCTCAGTGATTTCTTCAACCTTAAAACAGGTCTCTATTTCTCCCCATCAGATGACCCTGGGTTCTTTACAAGAAAGATTTGTAAACCACACTAGAAGTTGGGGGGGAAGTTAAGATACTCATCCAACTTCTCAGCATGTGTATGAAATACCCCTTTTGCTCCAGATGGTATCAGGGATGTTTTCGCAATTAGATTCAGTACTTTCAGGAAATGGACAAGAAATTAATGGCTTCCTTAATACTGCTATATGTGATATATATATATACATAATAATAATAAAAAAAAAACCCTCTCTGCATGAAATGACAACACAAAGTTCATAGAAATTCAAGTTTCAAGTAACTGCATGGACACCTGTAGCAACTTGGCCTTGGATGTACTGATGGCCTCTTGACAGATCTTCTCCAGTTTACTTGGGATTCAACCAGCAGTAATTAACTTTCAAGAATGGACTAGTAATTTTCTTTTCCACACTCATTGCCAGGTTCAGGATAAAAATGCCTGTGTTGGAAGAAGAGAAAGGATCAAACTTGTGTCAACTAAAGCTGAACTAGATGCAGATGACCAGAGCAGGAGATTTGTTTCCCTAGCTCCCAGAGTGGTTATATCTATCTTTCTTTTCTTTTTCTTTTTCTTTTCTTTTTCTTTTTCTTTTCTTTTTCTTTTTCTTTTTCTTTTTCTTTTTCTTTTTCTTTTTCTTTTTCTTTTTCTTTTTCTTTTTCTTTTTCTTTTTCTTTTTCTTTTTCTTTTTCTTTTTCTTTTTTCCCATATTCTTTGGTAGGAGTGTGATAGTCCAAGCTACTTTTATTCTGTTTGCTTCAAAGCAGAATGCAAGGGGCAAGGGCTCCAGCAGCAGCACCTGCAGAGCAGGACGGAAGGCAGGGTCACCCCTTGATGTTCAGCTCCATGGGAACGGGGAGCTGGCACCACCTTGTGCCAATAGGAGTGGATCAGGCCCCTTGGCTATAAAATGCTCTCCAGTGTCTGCTGTAGCTGCAGGTGGTGGTGACATGCAGCTTGCTGGCTGCGCATTAAACCCAGCATCCCTCTTTGTGCTGCGAAGTGTATTCTTCTGAGCTGAGTGAATTACCACTGGACATCTGTAAAACACATTTATGTGGCTCGAAGGTTTCTGTAGACAAAGATGGGCTAGTTCTAGCTACCCTCCCAGTTTAGCTCCAGGGTAGGTTTCTGCTGTGGATGTCTCCAGTGACAGCAGCACTTCAGGACAAACAAAAGGCCATGAAAGCCTGGTCTGTGTTATCCATTAGTTGCTGGAAGCCTGTGCAGAACAAATTCTTGTTGTTGCAGTTGATTTGTGTCTAGATATCAATGAATATACCTCTGAGAGCATGGGAATTCTGTCTGCAGGATCTCGTCTCCAGTGGTCCACATTTTCGTGGATTTCCACACACCGCACTGAGTGTGAGCATTACTAATACGTATGCTATCTGATTGCTAAAACTCAGGGGGATACAGTTTCTATTCCTCATTCCTCAGACTTGCAGAAGTGTGTTTATATGTTCCACTTCTTGAACGGATACTGTCTTTATGGATCTCACTGGACCGTGCACAGCATGGTGTAAGGCATATCTGTTTTTGGAAGGATCAGAAACATATTCTGGCCTTCTCAAAATAAAATAAAATAAAAATCTCCTGTAACTTTAGGACAGAGACATCCCTTCTGTTCTGTGCCTGAACACTGATGGATTCCTGACCCATGAACTCTGTACTAAACAGCAGTGCAAAAAAGCAACAGAGCACCCAGGGATGCACTCTTCCCTTCCTGCACAAATGTCTAGAGCTCCCTTAGCAGAGTGACTGAGTGACTCCAATCCCTGCACAAAAAACCATGGGGGTACATGGGGTAAAATACATATACTGATCAGTTCAACAAACTTCACCAGATGTCACAACTTCCTCATGGTACAAGTGATTTTTCTGACTTCTAAGATATTTCAAAGAAACTAAAGCAGTAAAGCTTTTTTTAATTATTTTTTATTGGTAAGGGCCTCTTAAAAATTGGGAATAAAAATTACCTTTTAGTGACAGCTTATCCTTGTCAAACAAATGACAAATGAGCCCATTTGCTGGAATTATTTATGCCTTGCTCTCAGTCCTTGTGTGAAGTGTGTTGCTAGCATAGGACTCATCTAATTCAAAGCTGGGAGTGAAGCCATTGTGTAGTGGAAGGTATGAGCAGGGGAAATCCAAAGATATAATTTTTCAGGCCATATTTGTTTTTAAACCTGAGACATGCTGCAATCTGGTTATTCCAAAGGGGACGGGAAAAGGGAAATGTCTCATGAAGTATTTTTATGAACCATGAAGATAAATCACCTCCTTTAGAGCTGAGTTAGCAGTAGTCGAAGAAGTCATAATTCCTGAGCGGGAGGAACTTTGCATAACCCTGTTCTGCGTGCTGACCACATGCAGCACTAGCACAGAGTTTAGGAGGGCTCTGGAGGGGACAGCAGCAGTGGGGACAGTTCTCACCTCTCCCAGCCTTCCCACCCACCCCAGCCCACAGCCTTTTGATGGACCCATTATCTTTTACAACTGGGCAAAGGGGCCCCTCTCCTGGAAGAGATCTCCTGGGGAGGTATTTCTTCTGCCATCCAATCCCTTCCTGCTGGCTGAGCTCAGCCAAAAGGCACTGCAGGATTAACCCTTGCAAGTCTGATTCTCTTCAGGCATTTGGGTGACTCCGTTGGGAATGGCTTTAAATGCAAGATTAGGACTTTCTTTCGGCTTTTCAGTGAGCACCGCTGAATACAGAATCTAAAGCATCAAAACAATCAAGGCAAAAATAGAGGCCAGAAATGTGTAACTCATCTAAGGTACTAGACAGTGACAGACTATATAAAATGTTATTGTTCAACAAACACTGTCTCTAATAAACTCCATTTACTAGTGTTAGCAGCTTGGCAACTTGGAAACCCCATACTCCGGTTAAGTAAAGAAACAAAAAGCAGAGCCATGTGATGATACCCATAAACTGCACAGCTGGTTTCTGTTTTAAAAGATATTCTACTTTCCATATTAAATAAGGCTGCTTAGAGTGCAGAAAAAAACATATGGCCTTCTGGAAAATGAGGACCGAGTTCCAAAATCCAAAATCCCCAGCCACGTACAGTCATTAAAAATATAAGTGTGCTTTTCTCTCTAGCCACTGTTACATCAGAGATGAACCCACCTTGGCAGAGCAAGAAATGGGAAAGCCTGCTGCTTCAACACCAGTTCCCAGGAGAGACCTGGACCTTGGGAGTGCTGCATGGGGAGTTGTGATGCCCAGCATCCTGGTGATAGGCATGTAAGTCTACGTCCAGCATCCCTGCCTGCTACAGGTTTCAGGAGGTATGGAAAGAGCTCAGGATTTTGCTCGGAAAGCTTTAGACCTATATGACAACAACAAAAAAGTAGAGAGATTTAGATTAGGTATAAGAAAAAGGTTTTTTGCAATATGGGGAATGAGGCACTGACATGGGTTACCCAGGGAGGTGGTGGATGCCCCATCCTTGAAGACATGCAAGGTCAGGCTGGAGCAGCTCTGAGCACCTGATGGAGCTGTAGGTGTCCCTGTTGACTGCAGGGCAGTTGGACGGACGGTCTTTAAGGGTCCCTTCTAACTCAAGCGATTCTCTGGTACTATGAACAAGTTGACCTTCCCTACCATCTTGGTATAGATTGACCTAATGTATCCAATTATTGTTGTTGCCTACAATTTCTAATTAAAATATGATTTAGAAGTTCTTAAAAAATTGCTGTACTTTATAACTCCCAAAAATTTTGAGTGAAATGAATATACATGAAGTATTGCTATGTTTGTTGGAAAATATTTAAAGCATCCCCTAATGAAACCTTCAATTAAGCTGCTGGTGGCAGTGAAAGAGACTGCTGTTAATTTTGTCTTTGGTTTGATCAGCCTCCCAGAGCATTCCACTTTCAGTGGTTGTCTGCTTTATGATAATTCTATTACAAGTGAAGTCCAGGAAAGCTCCCAGCTCTCCGTTCTGCAGTCAGCAGACCAGACAGCTTCTGACAAAATTAAACTGTAGCGTCGTCGTACTGCGATTGCTAGTCCTCCATTCCTGTCTGTGAATACTTGTTATGTGTACATATGGCAGGTAAAACAAGTTTATGTCCTCTTAGAATGCTTTTTATGTTAAGAAATAGGAATAGTACTGCATTCCCAGCAGCGGAATTCAGAGAGCACGCAGTGTGGTGGCCCCTGGTCATTGTTCTGCTGGTGGGGGATTTGTCGATAGACAGCTGTTCTGATGGAGTCTGCCAGCTGTTTAAAAAACATCCACATGATGGTTTACAGAGGGTTTTCCATGATAATTTTGAATGTAATGCATAATTTTCTTCTATCATGCGCTGTCATAAGTAGCCTTTGATGAATAACAAAACAATGTAAGCAGCAGCACTTAAATTTGGGGATGATTTTTGGCAGACTGAATAGCTTTAGGAAGTGAATCTTTCCGGAGGCCAGGATGTAAGTAAGAACATATTTATACACATGTGGATTAATATTGAGGAGAGAGATAATTCAGAGCCAGTTGTTGATGCTGCCCATCAGAGACTATTGAAGACTGTTAGTCAGTACATCCTCAGCTAAAGAAAGTCATCAAAACACAGAGCAGCACCTGGAGGCCTGGAGAGTGGGAAAAGGCAAGATGGAAAGGAAATAGGGGCAATCTGGAGGGATTCAGCCTCCAGGGACAACTAGACAAGTGTTATGCAAGCTTTGAGTAATAGGTAAGTGTATCCAGAACTGGCAGCGGAGGCTTGGGAGATAAAACAGTCCTATCTATTGACTAGTGTTTGTCTCATAGCAAGAAGGTAAGGACAAGGCGAGCAAGGTGCTGATCTCAGGAGAAGAGCCTCATTGTCCAGACCTACTGCCCATCATTATTTAGGATTGATAAGCACATCAATCTTAAATAGGAGGTGAGTGATATTTTCATTGTCAATTAAGAGGAAATAAGATTTAGAACAAGTTTGGAGACCGGAAATATTGCTAACTACAGAGTAAGTCCCTCACTCCATAAATAACTTTATCTTGCAGGATATGGAAAAATGGTCCATCTCTGAGCTGCAGTGCAAAGAACATGGAAAGCACCTTCACTTTGTCCCAAAGCTTCAGTAACTTCAAAAACTACAGGAGAAACCAATGCAAAGAACATACTGCAGTGCAAATTTGACAGTTACAAACTCAGTAAATCAAGAGGTAGGAAAGGACTGCCAATCATTCAGCTGCTTTCACACTTGCTTTACGGAATCAACAAGCTCTTCCCTGCCAGCCGGGCTGTCTTCCGATAAGTAGAAAAAAAATAGGCTTCAGAAATACAACAAAACCATATTGAGGATAGTGAGGAAATGTAGACTGGAGATAAGAAGCTTCCAGGACAGGCAGTGTAGCTGCCTCAGCTGCTGGCACAGGGTTATGCCACCCCCAGCAGTGCAGATAAGGCATGGGCATGGCCATAGAGTAACGTCACAGCGCGCTTGGCTTAAGCACAGGATGACTGTCCCTCTGCACCTTGTCTGGGGCAAAGGCTTTGCCAGACCTTATTCTGCAGAGAATAAGAGGGAATTTTGCTTAGTCTTGATGGAGCCATTAAATAACGAACTGCCAAACCTTCAAAGAGGAGGCATTAATGCACCCATAAATAGTAACATAGAATGGATCAGCAGCCACATAAAGGAAAGAAAACCTTCAAGAAAAGTAAAAGGACAGCTTATCTATTTGTGGAAACCCATTTAGATGAATATTGAAATGAAGTTTCTCACCACTCCCTGTGCTTTGGGACAGGTCAGCTCATCTACCTGGAGCACAAGACTCCTGCAGCTGGGAGGAGGATGCTGGCACATGGAAGCAATGTGGACAGCTTGGGGACTGGCTCTCCAAAGGAAGAGCTGCATTGAAAAGCCTGGAAGTGTATTTTCCATCGATTTAGAACCCTCTTTGTCTTCCTGTTTTGGTTATTAGGATGGGTGGTATAAACCAAACAAAGAGGTGAAGGGTACGTAGAATATCTCAGGGTATTAAGCCAATAACAAATCCAAACAGATCAAAGCAGGAGCTGTTGTGTGTAACACAAGACTACTGCACTGACAATTCTGAGATTAATGCTGCTCCAATTCAGTCATGTGCCTGCCCTTGCCCTGGCCTCCTCCGTGTCTCCTGGCATCCCTCGGGGATGTGGTTCCTCCTGCAGGTTCATTGAACACACCGGCATGTCTGGCACAGATTCTTCTCAGCCACATTGTGTCAACAGCCACTCAAGAGGAGCCTACCACTTTTGAGAAATGGAAGATGCATCTCTTCCTGCTCACATAAGTCAGTTTATCATGGCTGACATTTTCACTTCTGAACAGCCTTTTTCATTTCTCCCAAACTGCCTCCAAATGCAACTGGAGAAATAGAAGTTCTGCCCTCCAACAGATAGGCAGCAATGTTTTTCTCCCATGCACTGAAATAAGCTTTCTCAGATGCTGGCCAGCCCAAACAGTGATATTGCTTCAGTTGAGACCTACACTGAATGGGCTGCAGCTTTTCAGGTGAGAAATTTCTATCAATGATTCACATTTTTAGAAAAATAATTTACATAGGAAAGCTGTTTACATGTTCCCTGGGAAAGGAAGATCATGTTCAAATGAAATTAGAACAGATTCCATCCCAGGACAGAGCAGGACAGAACCTTAGCGTATCTGTAAGGGTTTATATAAACCACTGGGGATTTCTCTCTTCACTTGTGTAAAGAGTGGTTGCTGTCTTTGGACCTCCCAAATTCATGGGCTTCCCTGAGCTCAGATAAAAAAGCCTACTCAGAGAAGACTTAGAGATCATGAGGCTGGGACACAGCTTTTGATCAAGCACCAGACCTGTTGGAAGCACCAGACCCAATTGCAGCACCAACCTATGAAACGGCTCTGCTGGACACCAAGGAGTGTAATAGGGATCAAAGAGTTTGGAGTGGGGGAGCAGGACTGGGAAGAAGAAAGGAGCAACCTGAGCAGAGAAGCCTCAGTGTACAGCAAGTAACAGGAGAGTTTTGAGCTCAGTATGTATTGGAAGTGTTTTCTCATGTTTGATCCAACCCAAGTGACCCCGTAGATAGCTGGCATCTTTAGTAGGATCAGACCATGACGGATTTTAAAGAGAAGAGAGCTCCAGCCAGGTTTCAGAAGTGTGGGCTGACAAAGCACTTGCACCTGCAGTCTGCTTCTTTCACATGCAGTCCCCGTAAGCACATAAGCAGATTAAATGCAGAAATTAGGTGTACCCTTGGCTCGGGCACTCCAGGTGAATGGTCGGCATGTCTTTAAAGACATTGCAACACGCTGTAAGTATATAGTCCTGCTTTCATTGTGACCCTAACCACACCTTTTTTCCTAAAGAGTTTATTTCACTCCTCGATTGACAACTAACCCAGTCCTTGTGGCAGAGGCACTGGGAGCTGTAAATGACTGTGTCGATCATCTTGACCCTGTTCCATTACTCCTCATTTGCACAGCCCTTCCTGACACAGTTGTGATATTACCAGAGTGGGCCCTCACATCTCAGTTTTCATTGTGAGCGTGCCAAGACGTTTTTTCAATGCTGTGCTTTAATCATGTTGTATCCTTCAGCATTAGTGGAAACATGGCTCTAAAACCCTGACCCAGTGTTCATCATGATTAAAGTACCACCTTACCGCAACTCTGCTAAAATATACGAACATTCTGAACTGGGACAAATGCTGGCTATCTGATTTCTGGGAAGCAGATCAGAGTGCCTAAGTTGTATCAGATATTGTTCATCCTTTGTGCTTTTTTATTCTGTTTGCTCTTCCCAGTGCACGTTCCCTACTGCACTAATGCAATGATGCTAGTTAAAATTGTCTCATCATTTGTCTATTGAATTAAAAGATCATCAGGGTATTAAAATGTTATTTAGTAGCTGCTGTTTACACAGATTGGTCATTAAAGATTCCAAGCTCCATTTAGCTTCGAGCTTACAAAGCAGCTCATTATGCTATGACCGTAAGGTCCCCACTCAGCAAAGCAATGAGCACATCCCATTATGTCGCATTAAATTCAGTGAGTTTTAGGTTCATCTTGTTGCATTTTGCCTTTTTTTTTTTTTTTAATTGGGCATTTCAGCTATTTCTAATGGCTACTTCAGATTACTTTTTTTTTTTTTAATGTCACAATATATCCTGTGAAAAATCATCAAAGTCAGAGCAGCGGGGACCATTTAAGGAACCAACATACATCCAGTCGTGCCATGAATAAAACAGTGTTTATAGATACAAGCTCTGTGCTCGCATCTAAAACCCACAGGCTGTGCATTACCATTTGATAGGAGGAAATGACTGGGAAACACCTCGACCACTGCTGACTCATTACCTTTTGGTAAGACTGAAAAGATTAAACCAGGTCACAGAACACCTGCATCACTCATTTATTATGTTATTCAATAGAGTTTTTTCCTGTTGGCCTCTTTGTTTAACTCTATTCATTGATGCTATCATAGATTAATTGGCACCACTGCAAACGTTCACAGCTGTTTGCAAGATGTTGGTGAATGCATCATGTCAGTCATGCATGCTATCACCAAGGAGATGAATTTATATCATTCTTCGGCAAGATAGTTCTGTAAATGACCTAATAAAATAAAGTCTTTCAGCAAGAGTCAGGAGAATACCCATCAGTCTTTGGGTTAAACTAAGAAAGACAAGCTTGTGCTGATACTGTTGTTATTTCAACAGTTATGCGGTGACATTTTTTAAAAAGAGGTCATGGGACAAATCCGATTACACAATATAAGTAGGATGCCTATTAAATTTGACAAGTATTGAGCTTCTTATTCATGTATCTCCAATCTGGTCCAACTGGCGGGTTTTTATTTAATTATATGTATCCCCACGTACACAGGCACGTTTTGTAAGAGTTTTAAGGACAGCATTGTATATGGCAGCAAAAGTGCTGTCCTTCAGGTTATGCTTGCAGGTGGTGGTGGGGTTGTTAGGCATGGTGGCAGCACAGCCCACCTGTAGCCCCTCAGCTCTCTACACAATCTAGCTCTAACAGAGCAAGTGTGAACCTTGCAGGTTCAAAGGAAGACAAGGTGTTTTCACTTGGGAATTAGTGCAAGTCCATCCTCCCCCTCTGAGGGGGAGGAGTG
This sequence comes from Oreortyx pictus, assembly GCA_036925125.1. Taxonomy (NCBI): domain Eukaryota; kingdom Metazoa; phylum Chordata; class Aves; order Galliformes; family Odontophoridae; genus Oreortyx; species Oreortyx pictus. Next base: position 5,768,452 of record JAUPFR010000015.1, read on the forward strand.
GGAAACTGGTTGACTTTTGTAGTGGGTTGTGCTGGAGTGGAAGAAGGATTTCTGTGTTCTGAGAAGCAAAGCTTAGCAGTAGGCTACCTTGTGTCTTTTTCTGCATGGAGGCAGAAGACCTGTATATGTGTCTTCATCTAAGGTAGGGAATTTGCACTTACGGTTTATCCTAGGGTATTTATGGAACTGGTAAATTTTGCCTTATCCAAGGATTCTTTGCAGAATGTCTTAGATTGTGCTACTTAGAGGGGGAAAAATGCTTCTTTTTTTTTTTTTTTCTTGTTAAATGTTTTTCATAACAAAGGCAGCATACTATATCCTGTTTAATGTTATATTGACTTTACTGTAACAGACTGCCTGTTTAGTGTAGCTAGAGTGGTGTCATTATATCCTCTATCAAATTTCAGTAAGTAGTAACCTTTGCAGACTTGTTTTTTAAATGACAGAATAATTTATCTAAGAACACTAACCAGTTTCATTTTGATTCAGGTCTACAGTCAGAAAGAGCTAAGCTACCCAGAGCAAAAGCATTTTACCAGCTATGATACTTTCACTTTTTGGAGTCCATTCTGGGTGCCTTTATGGTGCTTGTTCAGTGAGTCCCACTTAAAAGCACATTACAAACTTATTGCTGTAGAATTTCTCTTGAATGATGAGGGTTACTTGAAATGACAGTGTATCGATGTCAAATGTTGGTATGCTGTCAGAATTTCTGAATTCGTTGGAGGTAAAATAATAGAAAAACTTAAGTACTGTATGGTCGGGAGGTATGGAAAGAGAAAAGGAAATTGGCTCATCAAAACCGTTTTGCTTTACTTTCTAGTGCAAGTCTAAAAAATGTCTGCTGTGAAATAGCGGTTTCCTGAAAGCCATAAATCTTCCTGCTTTGGCAGCCTGTCTTAATTGCTCCTAGCATTAACTTATTCATTCAAGATACGTGCTCTTAATAACATTCAGTTGTGATGCTTAGCCTTTATGAGAAAGATGTGCAGTTATATCAGCAGCTTGCACTCAGCAGAGGAGTGTATGTGTGTAAAACTTCAGTAGTAGCGATGACTGACAAACACAGGGCTGTTTTGTAGCCCTCTTCAGAATGCTGTGATGTGAGCGTGCTTCCAGAGATAGAAAGTTGGAAGTGGTAGACTTCAAAATGAAGGAGATGGCCTGGAAACATGCCCTTCTCATTAAAGCTGTGGCTGCTGCAGAAGTAGTTGAATCCTCAAACCTTGCGTGGATTTCTCTGTGCTTTGCACAGGTAAAGAGCTGCAAGGAGTGGTTTTGATGCTCCCATTAAAGAAGGAGCCAAACTTGTGCTACACAAGGCCCCTGAAAGTGGGATGTGCCTCTGAGAGTGGGGCTATGTTCACTCACAGAAGATGGTATGATTATCCCACAGGTGGGTTAAGCTTGTTCGAAGCTTTCTGGTAGCTCAGGCATTGCTATTCCTTGGTACCATGGAAAAGGTTACCAGCCTGGCTCTCCTCTTGTGCCGTTTCTGAGGTGGTGACAGCGTGCATGGAGAGTCCTTCCTTCCTCTTTTGAAGTGATGGCTTCTTCCTATGAGTAGACCAACAGGTGGAAGCCCAGCTCTGCTGTGGTTGAACCCAGCCCCACCAACTCTGGTACCATTTTCAAGTTTTATTTACGTTATGTCAAATAGCATGGAATATCTCTTGGGCCATTTTAGGTCAGCTGTTCTGGCGCTGTTCCCTTCCACATCCTCATGTCCCCTCAGCCCTCTTGCATGTGGAACAGAGTGAGAGGCTGATAAACCAAAATAGCCTTGGCTCTGTATAGCACAAATAAAATATTGGTGTGTTATCAACAGTGTTTTTCTCCTAGAGCCAAAATATAGCATAACAGACACCATGAAAGAAAAATCAACTCTGTCCCAGCTGAAACTAGGATACTCTCCAAGTCTGTGGAGTCAGCAAAGCAGAGAGGAGTGTATCAGCCCCTCTTCTCAGGGCTGCTCTGCTGTTCCTACAGCAATGTTTTAGAATCACAGAAGCAGTAAGGTTGGAAAGCACCACTAAGATCATCAGGTCTGACTGTCAACTCATCCTCGTGTTCTGTAGTGCCACATCTCCATGATTCTTAAATACCTCCATGGACAGTGACTCCACCACCCCATTACCACTCTTTTTGAGATGAATTTTTTCCTAGTATCCAACCTGTCTATAATTTGGCCTGCAGCCTTGCAAGCTGCCATTTCTAGTGCAGTGCTGCTGTATCTGAAAGCTCTTGAGAGAGCCCATGGAAATGGATGACAGTCATATAAGAACCCCTTCTTCTGGTCTAAGAGACAAGTAAATCATCAGTTCTTGGAACAAGCTAACCTCTATCATCTTTTGAAGCATCTTCTTTTCTGTAGACTTCTTGTTTGTGCAGTGTGTGAATGTCTAAGTACTGCACAGAGAAAGAGCAGTCTGTTATTCTTCACTTATTTAGGAGAGTTGCTTTGCACAGTAATGCTAGAGATTATATTTGGTTGGAGTAGACGTTCATCTGACAGAGCAACACTCTTGTCTTCTGTAACAGCAGGAAAATTGATCTAATGACTTAATATACCTCAGAACATCCACATTCTGAGTTCAGTCATTCGTATTGTTATTGCGTGTAATTATTGCTTATGGTATTGATTTCTTAAAAGGTCTTTCTGTCTCAGCTAACAGTCATCTTGTGACCTGCTCATGAACTTTATTTTAGGCTCTCTGCTGCTATTCTGTAGCTGGCTTGTCATCTGAAAATCCAGCGTCTTTCACCCTATAGATTAATGGCAGAAAGGTCCCTAATTCTCAATTACATTAGCTCTCCTTCTCACCATTGAACGAGAGAGGTGAGAAAGGCAGGCAGCTTGGTGTTCTCTGCCTGGTTTCTTTTCTAGTTAAAAGCAGGGAAGTTTCAGTCCCCACCCCTGTGGGACTTCATTAATACTTCTCCCAGGTGAACTTAGTCCTTCACAAAAGGGTTCTTTGTATCTTGCCTTTAACCAGCTCTTTGTTTGGGCAGATATCCAGGCCAGCAAGAATAAAATGTCAATATTCTGTGTTGAATCTGTGGCTTTTTCCTGCCTTAAGTTTCAAAAGAATATTTCAGAGATGGTTATAACTACATAGAAGTAAATTCATTTGCGTGTATATAAACGACAAAGTGCAGAATTTAGAATGAAATATGTAAATTTCAAAGAAGAAAAACTAGACACTAAGGATGTTGTGGCTTGTGTGTGTGTGTGTGTGAAACGAGGGGTTTTGCCCATGTGGACATGAGCTTTATGAGGCTTAGGAGCTGTAGTGTATAGGATGCGGTGACATGAAAAAAACAGAAATTGCCCTTTGAAAAGCGTATCTCAATATCAACACTTTTTCTACGTGTATGCTAGGAAAATAATACTGTTCTCATTCTAACAGTAGAGCACTGAAGTGGAGACGCATCCAGATTAATCAAAATATTCCCTAATTAATAAGAATTAATTCCTTAAAATAATCCCTAATTAAGGACATCACAATGAACACTGCACTTTAAATCTGAGGCTGTCATCCTTCTTGCTGGGTGCTTTTCCCCTATGTAAAACAGTGGGGAAGCTCTTAGAAGCTGTTGCCTCATCCTGTAGGTGTTGTGAAGGGATTTCTTTTTCTTCCTGCAAACATCTATGTAAAGAAATCTGTTTTCTTCTGGTGAACACATAATCTGTAGTGATAGAAGTGGGAGGAAAAGTGGAAATGCTACAGTTAAGTTAGTTCTCATTTTTGAGTTGCACTGGACATCATTCTCCTGTAAAGGCCCCCTATACCTGAATGTATGATTATTTTTTAATATATATATAATTGTTGTTTTTTTTTTCCCCCTTTACCATGGGGAGAACATGCAATAAACTTGGCAGGCAACTGTGACATATTGCTGTACTAGTCTGGAGCTGAATTCAGACCCATCAGTGGCATGCATTTTTCTAAAGAGCAAAAGTAAGAGGAAAAATAAATTAAAAAATGACTCGAACAACTTGCATTTACTTCATCTCACCAGAATGTAAACTAGAGTGAATCTTTGATGTTACATGCGCAGATGTTGCATCCAACGTATCTCATGGCAGGCACCAAGCAAGAAGCAACTGAGAAGCAGGAAGCTGAGTAGACCACAAACATTCAGCACTACAGGGATGGCCCAGAGATGCAGCCTAGGCAAACATAGTGACCTAACTCAGATCTTAATTAAGGCAGTGATTGCCGAGATATGATAGAAAATCACTGTTGTGATTGCACTCTGATTTTTAGCTGCAGTTACTGATCCTAAAATGAGATTTGGAGCCAGTGTTTGATGTGTAGTCTCCTGCCCAGAGAGATGCATTTACTGCAGTCCGATTGCATGTTGTGATATCTGGGCGTGCATTCAAGAGATACAAACTTTTGGATAGCCGAAAAGCTAATACATATCGATTGTCTGCCTATTAATTTAGCCTTTATTTTGTTAGCTGGACAGAGATTCCTGTTTCACAATCTATTCTGCTTTCTGTTTTCAGCGTATCTATGGGCAGAGAGAATGTCTTCTACTTGTCATATAAATAAACTTTTGTAATAAACCTTTTAAAATCTACTTGAACTTAATCACAGACTCCTTCTCCAAATTTGTGCTCAGTCTTAAGGTGGGGTTTCAATCATTCAGTTCTCAACAGTTAGACTTATGGCTGGGGTTTGGAAATTGAATGCGTGGTTATAGAAACCATATAAAGGGGACAAAGCAGGAAACTGGTTGGGTTATTTTGCTTGTTTTCTTCCCTTTTCTTATTCATGCTCTTCTTTCTATTGCCCATGTGCCTTCCTGTGTGCTGCCATAGCAATGTGGTAATACAATGCATAATGTAAAGTTCAACCCAGGCCAGAATATGCTTTTTATAGTGGATGCAGTTGGGTTCTATTGTATGTACCACTGACACTATTGTCATGGTCCTCAATGCACTCTGTTAGCTTTTGATAGTTTCCATGTAGGCAGTGGATGGTTCTGATGTCTCCAGACTTGATATATTAAATTATAAACACATGAAGAATAAAAGTAAAAATGTTAGGAGGCTTCCACCTCCTAAAACTTATAAAAGTGTAAAAATGGATGCATGCAAACAAGCAAGGAAGTCTGGTGCAAAACTGTTAAATGTTACCATTTTATCACCAATGTTGTGCCTCTGTGTGAGGGATACTTTCTTTTTTAAGTGCTTTATTGAGATCATCTGGATGTACTCTAATAAAATGGTAGTCTACAGCTGCTGAACTTCCTGTGAGAAAGAGGAATTAATCAGACAAGCATAGATGCTATAAAGAGGAGGAGTGGAAGTTGTATCAGTTGCTGTAACAAGATGGAAAATGCACTGGGTCAGTGGGTGTGAGGTGGTTTCAGTACAGTGCTGCCACCAGAGCCATGTTCATGTTCCCCAGCTGAAGATGGTGTGTTTGTGGGATGGGTGCTTGCAGGTTCAAGACAAACTGAGCAGGAACACTGGTACAAAAGCTTTGGGAGATGTTTTATTTCTATTTCGGTCAGCAGAAGTAGTGTTTGGAATCTGTGGTTGTTCCAAGTGTGAGGTTTGAAAGGGAGCAGCCTATTGTCTGCTGCTTACCCAAAATGCGTTGCACATCGTGGGGCACTGCAAAGACGTGTGCCTGGAACTGCTGAGCCATCCTGGATGAATCGTTGTGTAATGTGTACACAGAGCAACTCTGGCTTTGTCACAGATGAGAAACAAATGTGGAATTGGTTTCTAAATCTGAAAATGGAGAGACAAAACTGTCATTCAGGATGTCTGATTTTTGTGCATTGCAAGCAAATAATGGCTTGCCCACATGTCACTGGCCAACTTAAACTGCAGGATGCTCTGAAAAGGCTCTTTCTGAAGGCATTTGTATAATTTACATCTGTTTTAGGGGGAAAAAAATAAAATACTTCCCGATTGTATGTTATTGCAGTTGTCGCCTTGCTATAATGCTCACTAATCATGCACTGAGTGACATGGCTGATATAAATCCTATGTGTTTCTCATCTGGGGACAACTATCTGCTTAATGCTTTAACTTTAGTGTGACTTCTTTCCCCAAAATTCATATGTTGCTCTCTTTCAGAAAAGAGATCTGGCTGGAAGATGCTTTTTATTCTTTCTTTCCTCTTTCTCTTATTTTAGAGTACTTTTTCTCAAATAGATGAGGAGAGTTAATAGCATGAGCCTCGTTGCTACTTTTAGGAAGATTATTTCTTTCTTTATGCCTACAGATAGCTGAGGAAAACTTTATTGTGCTTTTCAAGGAGCCAGCGAGTTAATCTAAAAATAAGAATAAAAAATGTGGGCATGGTCTGTCTGAGCTTTACCCTGTTACCTGGGGGATGAAGTGAAAATGTACGGAAGAAGGACAGAAATCCATAGAAAAGAAAAATGATGAAGACTGTGAGACCGCGAGGAGACCAGGCAGGGAGGCAGACTGATATGGGAAAATGTAGTGTCTGGCAGGGAGATAACAGGGCTTGTGGTGTCTGTGGCCAGATTGGTTTTGATGAATGACCAGCTTAGTGGTGTTGCCTCTGACTCACTTCTCAGCAATCTGAAGAGGTCTCGGCTAAATAGTGCTTGTAGTTTTGCACTCTGCTGTTTTGTCTCTCCCACTGTGAATTCACTGTTGGAAAGCGCTTGAATTAGCTCTGTCCAGGGTGAAATCTTGGTTTGGAAGCTGTGTTTTCTATCAGAAACATATTTTTACACTTCGAAAGGAAAGGAATTCTGAAAGAAAAGGCTTTTGTAACATCCATCTTAAGTAAGCAGCAGATAATGCTGGTACTTGTCTTCAGATGCACTTAAAAAAAATCACAATGGATGGGCTATTCACTCGTTTGCACCTTTCTGGAGGGGCATACATTGGCAGTCAATTTGGAAATGTTATGTGGTCACGGATTCTTGCTTTGAGCTTGTTTTACCGGGTTGGCAGTTGCCTTGGGACATGGTGATGATTTCCTGCGGGGTTCCCAGGCAGCAAGAGCAGCTTTTCTGTCAAGAGGGTCACTGAGAAAGGACAAGTTCTGGGAATTTCCATGACTTTCCAGCAAGGAGAGAATAGTGAAGATGTGGCTTCTTCCTTAATTCTTCTTTCTCTTCTCTTCTTCATCCATGAAAAGAAGCCTCCCACGTGTCTCAATGTACTGTGAAGGAGATGGTTACTTAACTTCCTCATGTGTAGTGGATGTGTCTAGCAGTCTGCTGGTTGATCAGCATGAGGACATTCCAGTGACTCAATCCAGGGTAATTTAAATGTACATTTCAAAGGTAAATTTCAAATGTAGCCATCTGCCCAGAGGTTTGGTGCCTACCTCATCCACCGTGAGCTCGGAGTGCTTAAGCTGAGTGTCCATGCCTCTCTGAGAAGTGGCAAGATGGATAAGCAAGTGCTGAAGATTCCTCCCTCATCAGCTGTATTAATTTTAGATGCTTCCTGGAGCCAGCCTTTCCACCCCTACTCGTTCTCAGTGGCCTCTTTGGTTTTCCTGTCCCAGAGAGCCCCATTCATCCTCTTCACTTAGTATATGTTGCAATTGCAGAATTGCATGGTCATTTTTTATGGTTAAGTCCCTGATGCCTCTATGTGAATTTTGCGCTTTTTCATATTCTTGAACAATATCCACAAGCCTCTTGGTGCCAGTTTAAATCTGATTTATTTTTTTATTTTTTTTCTCCCCTTGCTTTCCAGTTGCACAGAGAGTTTGTTACTGGTTTGCAGGGCTTGGGAGAAACAAGCTGCAGTCCATCTGTAAGCCCTGTGCATTTTTATACAACTTCATTCAGTAACACTCTTGAGTAATATACAGTGTACAGTGCGTTGCTTCCAGTGCTTGAATTCTATGCACACACACGAGCAGGCAGGAAAAATATCTCTGAAAGCTGACTGACAACTCTCGTATCTAACCTTAGGCTCATCACCCAGGGTTCTATGAATGGAAAAACTAGAGCAGTCACCCTAGTTCTACTGATCGTTTTAGTCCTGTTTAAGGAAAAAAAAAATGGTATTTTTTTGGCGCGTGAAGTTTGACCTTTGAGGACTGGAGGTAGCAAAATCAATATAGGGATCTCCTCCTGCTCTAACATTCAGAACCTGAGATGAATCTTCCTTCTGCAACCCATGATGCTCTGTCAAAACAAACTGCCAAGGTTGGGTTTTTTTACAAGGCTGTTCCCAAGCAGCCATCTATCCATCTACCAGTAACCTGACACAATCAGTGGTGTCTGTAGAAAATGATGTAACCTTCAGCAAATCACTAATAGAAGTTTCAATTAGCACACATCCCAGAACTCCACTGGCAGTGGGAGCCAGTTCTGAGTCAGTGTAATGACAGCAGTGAAGCAGAGCAGTGTGTTAGTGTTTTATGTTGTTGTAGTTTTAATACTTTTTGTGTGGTCTTTGGGAAAAGAACTACTAATCCAGTTGAATTTGTTAATAGCTTTACTGGTTTGAGCTTTTCCTGACATCTTCCTGGGTTTTGCGTGACCTTTCATTTTCAATAAAACCCAAAGGGTGCTGTATTTCTCCGTGACTCATGGCTAGCAAATGAAGTGAGGGGGCAGGTCCATGTGCACACCAACACTTGTGCCAGAAGGTTTTATGTTCAAGTGAAATGTGCTAAACAGCAGCAGACACTCAGGATGGTGAAATATCTGCTAAGGAGAATGGGGAAAATGCTCTGGGTCTGGGAGAACTTGTTCCAGGCAGAAATATTCAATTATGGATTTTGGTGTGGGCTAATTGCTGGGAGTCCCCTCCTGGCAGTTGTGAAGGGGCTTTCCCCTTTTCAAACTGCTGTGGAGATTCATCTTTATCTGAGTAGTTCTCTGCATTTGGGCTCTTTATGTTCTAGAGATTGCTTTGTGACAAGCTTTTGAATGACAAAATCTGCATCCTGGAGCAGTAAAATTCCAAGTCTCTGCTTATGGTTAGAAGACAGAAGTCAAGTTTGACTCAGCTGTAGACCCTGGCACACAAACCATGCTCTGTCCCCACCACCCATGGGCAGTATCTCTGTCTTTGGTACAATACACATCACACTCTTTGTGCCTTGGTGTTAACTATGTCCCCTGGTCTTCACCTCAGAACACATCTATTTCCTGGCAAAAGCAATCTTTCCCACCAGCTGTACATTTTCAGTATTTCTTTTGCTTTTGTTTTACTTAGCTATCTTGTTCCACTTAAGTGCCTCTGGAATGTTTGCAGAACAGAGAAATATCTCCTATTCAATGTCTGTTTGGATGAGAATGAATTTGGCCCACCTGATTTCTTACAAATGGATTAATTACATCCATTGAAAAAAACATACATACATAGTGTGTTGCTTGAAGTTCAGTGTGTCCAGACTCAATCACTGGTAATAAATCTCTCTTTTAAAGAAGAGATACTATGGGTGATTTCCTTCCTTCCTTTTGTCTTAAATGAGCATAACACAAAACTAAATAAATGCATCATGCAATCAAGGAATATCTTGCAATATGCTCTGAAACTAGAAGTCCATCGCTGCAGTATTTGAAAACTGTTAGTAGTTCACTATTTCTCTGTGAAATGTGCTAACTAACCCTTTACCATTGCATTGGATAAATTGATGAGTGAATGTGTGCACTGAGGGCAGTCGATGGGGCAAGTTGTCTGCCAGCACTGCTGGAGCACAGCGGTCAGGAGCTGCTGGATTATCCTCAGTGAAGCTGGCTCTGCTCCAGATCTCTCCTCTCCTTTAAGGAAAGAGGCCATTTTAGGGGTGTGACCCATATGAGGCAGGATCATTCTGAGGTTTATGAATCCTCTGCACCTGCTGCCCTGGGGAGCCCTGTTACGCAGAGGTGGTGCATGGTCATTTCTGCTTTCTCTGCCCAAGCTTTGCACCATGGATCTTGTCCTGACCTTTACCTCTGCCCCATAATTACTTCACTAACTTTTTTTCTCTGAGCAATTTCCTGAGTAGGTTTTAATTGATTTTTCCTTCCTCCTCTACTTCATTCTCCTGGGTACTCGTCATCTATTCTTCATGCATAAATATAAATAAACAGTCAAAAAGTGATACACCTCTGACTAATGTCTTCATCTTCAAAGCTCAACTAATACCTTCATCTTCAAAGACTTCAGCTATCAGGGCAAGGAGTTGCTGGAGTCAGGTCCACCTTCGGCATGGAGCAGGCGTCTTTTTTCCATTCAACAGGATCATAGGGTTCTTCCCCCACGTTCACCACTTCAAAATTGCTTAATGTGAACGATTGCCCTCTGTGTAACATCTTTGTTACAGGAATGAAATAATCATCTGTTTTTTTCTCTCTCTCTTTCTTCCAAAAAGAGGTTAGAAATTATGGCTGGATACCGTATGCACGTTTGGTGAAAGGTCATTCACTGCGCTGTTTCAAAGAGGTAATTACAATTGTAGCTTATAAATCATTGAGGAGGTATTGGACTGTCCCCTCCTAATGTGGCTTTTTTTGCAAATGAGTACTGATTATTTTCTTCCTGATGGTGTAATTGTATCTGGTCTGAACTTTCCATACAGATCGCATACCGTTGTGATTATGTATGCATTTGCCTCTCAGAGGCTGCCAGATACATACAGGGAAGCATGTGTGAGCTGACCTCTAGCACTGGCTCTGCAATTGTTTTTTCCTTCTCCTTAATCCCATTTCCAAGCAGTGGAATAACTAAGCAAAGCTTAGCACCTGAACTATCTTGGTGGGACAAAGGAGAATCATGCTAGGGTACATGTTCTCCTGGGGAGGATAACTCACCCCATTTGTTTAACTGTTGCAAATGGCATTGATGCTGGGAGTATGTGTTAAGCTGTAGCCAAAGCACAGTGACTTATGCGTTGCATTAACAGGCTCATAACTAGAAATGACACTTGGGGGTTAGACACAATATGTCTCGAGCTTGAACTTAATGTAAGTTCAGAAGCAAGCTGGCAGAGATCAGTTCCAGTTGAGAAAATCTGTGACATCATCATACTAAAATGGGCTGACCAGGCAATGCTGACTGGTGGTTGCTTATACAAATGGGTAATGCCAAGGGAGAAGCTGAACTATTCAGCTTGCAATGTTTCCTCTCCTTATGTACAAAGGAAGCACTGCCTTTGGGATTAGCAACACTTAACACAGCACAAGAACAATGCTATCTATGTTTTTGGCTGGTGAAGATATCATAGAGAAAATAATCTACTGCTGGGTTTCACTGTGTCCTTGTGTAGCATGGGAGAGAAGACTGCAACTTGCCAGGTTCTATAGGCCCACAGCTCCAGGAGTGGAACATCCTCCCTCTGGCTGATGGGTCCAGGTGGAGTGGTCCTTCAGTCTCCATCATTCATTTCTGTCTCTGCCTTTCCCAGGGCTGCCTAACCCATCATGCTATGAAACAGTCAGGACAGAGGGCTCCTCAGCTACAATTATGCTGATTTTCATTGAATGTTTCAAAGATGAGAATAAAGAAAGTGCAAAAGAATGAGAGTAAATCAGGATGGTGTTGGTTAGAGCATTCACCTGGAAGATGAAACACTGAGATCCAGATGATACAAATTATGTGATATAGTTTAAATACAAAATGTCCGAGTCAGGGTATCCTATCCTGCTGGGATGGCAATGTATACCCAGTACTTTTTTCTGTTTGGCTACACTAACAAATATTTCACTATCTAGACTTGGTGTGGTCCCAGTGAGATATTTCTGAAGTACCCAGAATGCCAGAAGCTTCTAATGTCTGTTAGTGTGTTTAAATAGCAAAAATGTTTTTATCATTTATGTTCTTAAGTCATTTTTGAAATGAGACTTTAGATTTATGGACCCCTTAATCACTTGTTGGTCATTGTAAAGTCACTCATTGTGAAATAAGACAGGAATTCATAGTGGAAATTGTTGAATTTCACATTAGTGTTCTTACTGGAAGTCTGTCTCTGCAGGGATAATTTTTATTCCCAGTGAAGTAATGGGAACAAAGAACACTTGAGAGGAGGGGAGAGGAAAAAGTATTTTTATCAATTTGGAAATTGGTCTCTTTTTTTCCTTCTCCATTTAAGTCTTCCAGATGTAGGCAATCCATAGAAGTCACGAGTAATATTAATATACTCATTTAGCAGATCTAAATAAGAAATATTATAGCACATAACTTCTAAACTGGGGAACTGTGGTATTGCTACAAAATTTCCATGCTTATCCATTGAATATTCAGTGCTGTTTCATCATATCTGAGATGAACTCTTGTTAACTCTTGTATTGAACCTAATCAGTTATAAACATTGAAAGTAAGTATTCTGTGTGTTTACAAAACTTCAGTGCTTTTCTTCCACGATTTCTTTGTTTCAATCTAATTTGATGCCGTCATATTTTGAGAAGAGAGTATATGTAATTTGAACTTTGAAGAGAACAGGCATAGGATTCAACCCTACTGCCTTTTTAGATTGGATGTTCCTCAAAGCCATAGCCCAGTTTCAGGGACTTTCAACTCCAGCTTCCTTTTGCACCAGTGACTGTTATTGTAACTTCTACCATCCTTATCCTTGACCCTTGATAGGGATAATACAACATCTTCCTGCCTGAATGGTGACCATGAGTTTCTGTACGATGCCTGTGTGATCCAGCAAGTGAGGTCACCTATCACCCCTGCTTGACATTGGGCTTTCATTTATCCACCCCAAATTGCTGGGCAGGCCAGATCTCCTGCTTCATGATTTCATTCAGATGGCAAAGTTGTCTCAGCTTAGATCTGAAGCAGTTCTTGTGTGTGTCGCATGAAATAGGCAAGAAATGGATAGAGGCAGCCAAATGAGGAATGTGTCAGCTTCTGCCACGTATAATGTAGTTGGTGTTGTGAAATCAAGCCCTGCAAATGGAGTGCTGTGGTTGTGCCTCACTGTGAAATCAAACATGACATGTCCACTTCTGTGCTTTGTGTCATGATGGGAAAGGCAGAGATCAGTATGTTTGAACTGGCCTGTCTTTATGTGCAGGACTTAGGATCTTTTACTCTTTACACGTCTGCATGTGAAAATTTTCCATGGGGAGAGATACTATGGTTATACCTACAATTATTGTTATTTTTTTTTTGCATGTTTGTAGGCATTAGTTAAGAGAGAAGCTGAGTACATACCCCAAATAACATCAGCAGTTGTTAGGTAGGCATTGGAGTATGAACATAATGTTCAAACAATTAAAATAGTTTTACAGTGCATTCAATTATCCTAGCTTATGAGAAGCTTTTGCAAATTAAAGCAAGATAGTAATTATCCTCTGAGTATCTTTCAGTGCTCCAAGTAGCACTGAAGTAGGCTTTACTGGCTCAGATGCACTGTGTGCATCTCAGCATGACGGCAGCAGTTTGGCTTTGCTGTTGTTATAGTCTATCTCATTGTGTCAGTAAGTATTGGAAACTGGAGACAGATAAATCTTCCCCTAAAATATGTAGGAAAAAAGAGAAACAGAGCCAGCCAAGAACTCTGTGAGCTTTTGTTGGAGCTTTGCGTATTCACTGGGTTAGGGAATAGGAGGAGGAGATGGACCCAGTATAGAGACCATCATTTCTGATGAACACAGGGTATTCATCAGAAGTGATACTGTTCCCTCCAAAATCTCACTTTTTTTTTTTTTTTTTTTTTTTACTCTTGTGGCTTTCCACTTTTGGCACCCTCCCAAGGAGGGGACTCAAGCTCACGTGTCCTTGTAATTGTGCCTCCCAATGCCCCAGCTTTTCTGTCTTCTTTAGGCTGAAGTTTTATTTGTGTATCCATCAAGTTGCACATCTTTGCTTCCTGTCTTACTGCCCCATTTTGTGACGAAATGCTTCTACCAGATTTCTAAATCTGCTGAAAATTTGGTGTATCCTTTGATGCCTTAAGGGATAAATCTTTGGGATGCTGTGCAACCTTCCAAGTTGGTTATTTGTGTACATACCTAGAATGGAACTGAGTTCCCCTCTTAAAAAATCAAAGTGAAAAGGTTCACTTAACCTCCTAGAGAAGATGTAGCTCCTCTAAACAGTACAGATAAAAAGCCTTTATATAAATACATCCTGAAATTCCCTAAAATTTGTTTACCCTTAAAACTTAACTCTAATCTTGCAGTTGCAGAAGGTAGTGCAGTAAGTAGAGTGGAGCCACGTAGCACATGCTTTAAAGTAGTTTACAGTACTGAGAATCTAATAAAGGTAGTTGACAAGATAATTGTCAAATTATTTGAATTCATTACCACTGCTTGTACACAAATGCTCTTTAATTATTTTTTGGCATCTGAGGAAAGGAGGAGAAATGCTGAGCTAATAGACATCATGTAATCCATCTGTGTTTGTTTTGGTGCATCCTGGATTTGTGGAAGATACTGACAAGAGATGTTGCCTGGGGTACAATGACCTCTGAACACAGGAACAAAATTGCTGCTTGCTGCTCTAATAGTGTAAAACAAGAGAATTGCTTGTCTTCAGATTATGACCCGGTCACCTAAAGCATGTGGGAAAAAATGCATTCCGATAAAGGCTACAAAATTGTTAACACTTTTAATTATGTTTAGATTACAGAGCGTTATACAACTAGCAGTGTCCATGTTATTGAAAATCTTATCGTCTGCCACACAGTGAATGGCCCTGCTAATAAAGTGCTTTGTGGAATTTCTGCGTGTATTTGTGTCTGGTGTTTGTCCAGCCACATCTTGGGGGGTTTTCTGAGGCGCCCATCTGAGCCTAATCCCAGCCAACAAAAGCCTGTTTACTCTATTATACTCTATCACAGAGTACTTACAGAAATTGTTTCCTTGCTATCATTATCATCGCTTGTGTACGCATCACACAGATTAAAAGAAGAAAAATGTTTCTTGTTTAGACAGTCGTCTGAAGCATTATTCAGCCATTTGTCCGCTATGCTTTGTTGATCCATTTAGAAAATGCCTTCAAATTGCAGCAGTAAGGAACTTTTTAATAGCGTCATTGTGTGATTTCATTTCTTTTTTTTTTTTTAATTAAGTTAGCAGTCTGTTCTACAAGGGGTGAAGGGAGAATATTTTTCATGTATAATACAGCGTCCAAAGCTTCCTGCTTCAGGTGGCAGAAGTGAAGAGCCTAATGAATGCTGACTTAGATTAGAATAAGAAATATTGGTCAGAGGCTTCTTGTGCATAGTGCAGGTGGATAAATGATCTTTTGTATGAAGGATGGCTCACTGGCAGTGTGAAATTACAGGGTTAAGTGGCTGTGTGCCTCTCCTTGCTTAGCATGCTCACCTTTACCAAAGTACTCCATGGAAACAAATTAACTTGGAAACCAGAGAACTTTAGTTGCAGGTTTGGTTTGGTGCTTAAGAGGACATCAGACAGGTGGGTTGGATCACCCACAACTGCTTTGTGTCTTGGGAAGGGAATACAGCCATAGGAGAAGGGGAGACCAAGGAGGAACAGGGAGGAACTTGGATGATCTTGTGATTGTGCCATAACAGCATGCAGAGCGTTCTCCTTATCTCAAAAGGAAGGATGAGCTTGATCCCACGTGGGGCTGAAGGCACCTGGCGCAAGCTTGTCTGATCTCTCCTGATAGCTGGCATGACCAGGTGCTCTGGGAGAGTGAAAGCACTAAGAAACTCTTGGAGCTGGTAAGTAATGACTGATTAGAGATACCTGCAAACTGTGAATTCCTTGGAGTTCTTTTCTGCCCATAGTCCAAAAGCATGCAGCGTTTCAAGGCTGCAGTATAAGTGTCCGAGCAAAACTTCTAAGAAAAAGAAGAGTTGCCCAGGGTTGTTATTTGTTGGTCAGCAGCAGAGAAAGGGCAGCACTTTCGCATTTTTCCTGTTTAGTTTCTTCCCTGTCAACACAAAAAGTTGCATCATCAGGCAGTAGTGCCCCAGACACGCAGAATTTGGTATGGGCAAAAGTAATAGTAGGGAGAAAAAATAATTCCCCACAGGAGATCTTTGGAGTTGCTTTGAAGATTTTTATTTCTTCCCTCAGACAATTTCCAGTTTCAGAAATGCTCTAAGTACGTGTTTTAGCTCATGTTTTGGATAATCCAAGTATGTCACCAGATTGCTTTCTCTTTTTTATGAGGAATAGGATAAGATCAGCAGGCCAGGGTTTAGCTCAGCAGTTTTAGTGAATAAGTTTTGTGTATGACTTTTTAGTTGTTTACAACTTTCCAGTTGTTGGAGTGAATCACTTCTTAAGTTCTTATTTTGTGAGGTCTCTAAATCAGAATTCACCTCTGTGCAGTTAAACACTGAAGAACACTTTACATAGGCCTAATTACATGCTTAAAAGCAATGGTGTAGATGTGCGTTTTTCTAGACGTAAATAACTGTAAGTTCATGTTGAGCTAATTTCACTTCATTCGCACACCACAGCAATCCTTACTCTCACTGCCGATTTTCTCTTTAATGTTCATGGTACTTTAAGTCATTATGCTGCTTGCAAATAGAATAACAATTGATTAAAACTGTTTCTAAACTATTTATTTTTATCAATTAGGACATGCAAATATTTACTCTGTAGATATCAGTAATGTATATTCTTCTTCAAGTATCAATAGCAAACCAATCCTCTAATTAGGATATTAAATAGCCGGTTGCGTTCACGGAAATGTTTTCCCTTGACAGATAAAGAATAGAGAATATAGCTACTTTCATTTGGACTCTTTCAAACAAATAAGGAAAGAGAGAGGGAGTCTTAAATATATATTCTATGTGCATGTTGACTCCTACAACGTTTTCTGTCCAAGATTATAAACAATGTTTACTAGAGAGGCTTTGTTTTTGTTTTTGAGAGATTTGTTTTTGTTTTAAGCACGAATGATTGGGTGTACTGAGTGTTGGTACATCACCTTCATGTTGTGCACCCAGAGCTAAACCCTGCACAAACAGCTGAGGTGTGCTCCCTCAGTTAAACTTCCATCGGCCCCTCTCAGTGCCTGTGTGATGCTCCTCTCGAACTGAGGAGATGGATTGGTGCTAAATAACTACTGTTTGGATCTGAAAAGATTTTAATAGCTGTGTTAAAAGCTCTAGAAACTGTTTAGTGATTCCTTAACAGTAATTAATGATTGTCTGAGCGGTGGGAATGATATAAAATCAGGGTAGGCTGAACTCTTCCAAGTGATTTGTAAATCCTAAATGTGTGATTGATTTTATTCTTGACTTCATTCAGCAGTTTATAAATTGATATGAGAATGAGGGAGATAAGAAAAAATATGGCTTATGGTCAGCTGTTGTCTCATGCTTTTGAGAGCAAGCAGACTCAGATTCAAAGCATCTGTTGCAAAATTAAGTGAATTCCAGTTGAAATTTATTTCTAGAAAAGATGTCCGCTGGGACATTCCTGTAGTAAGTTGAATATTCATTTCTGCTCTGAGACAAAATTGCATCTGCTGTGTATGTTTTTGATTTCTGAATGTCTGAGAGCCAAATCCCTGATGCTCTTAATGGGTATAGCTGTTCTCCATTTTTTTGTTTAGAGGAACTTTTGCTTGAGATATCAAGCCAAGGGACAGATTTCTTGTGAGGAGACAACTTTGGATGTTGTTTAGTTCTTTTTGTTTTCTTCTTTGTTGGAGATAGAGTAGAATTGTGGCAGAAAGGATGCCCTGCTGTGGCTGGTAAAAAGTCCAATTTGAATAGCTTCCTTCATGGAGAGTTGTGCTGTTCCAATGAAAGTTACTCTTTTGTTTTGTTTTGTTTGAGTTTCTGTTTCCTATGAGCGCAATATTTCACTAAACAACCTGAATGTTTTCATCCAGAGTGGTGCCACTGTGGGAGAGAGTATGAGGGATTTGCGTCCCAGCCCTTCTTGGTGGGCCAGGTTACCAGGCTGGACTGACTACATAGGTGGAACACAAAACACAAACACAAACCGTATGGTTTCAAATGACAGATGTTGGTGTTTTGTTGTTAGCTGGCTGACTTTTGTTTTAGGAAGGAAACATTTGATTTTGGTTATCTCTGGCTTTGTAGTTTTTTTTTTTTTTTTAATCAATGTCCATAGTGAATACATTGCTCAGCAGTTGTTCTGCACTTAAAGGGTCATACACAGGTCTTCTATCGTGTCCCAAAATATCCACTCAAAGCTCCTCCAGTGCTATTTATTACATGTTGGAGAAGCTTTCCATGGGAATAGTAACATGCAGATGGCATAGGTACACGTCACTTTAGATACCTCATCACTGATGCCTTATGCTTCGTGTATCTTAGTGTGGATGTAGTAATACGCAGCTGTGTACAAGAGTTTTTTCCCCACTAGCTTTCCTTTGGACTATTAGCCACAGTTGAATCATGGCCAAACTTTTTTATAAAGCATCAAGAATTTACTGAGTATGTATATATTTTTTTCTTTTCCCTGTGGAACTACCTTTATCCTGCAATGCAGCCTTGAAAAGAAACCTACTGCTAGAACAACCTTGACATTCTGCAGGTTTCCTTTACTTCTACCCTTCATCTCCTCTTGAAACCAGCACCAGTGGGGCAGCATACAAAACTGCAAGCAAAATGCAACTTTAGTTATGCAATTCTTATTAAAAAAAAATACAATTTAAACAGAATTAAGTGTTAGACATGCTCCAGGAGACAGAATACGAATCATTTAGCAGTAGAGTTGGGATGCAGGAATCCTTACTGCTGTATTACCATTGTTTCCATGTGCTGGCCTAAGTTTTAAAATTTAGGAAATAGATTTTTCATTGCTGAGGGTGAAAAGCAGACACACTCATTCCACTTCAGCGGTGGAACTCAATCAAGACATCTCCTTCAATTGCCCAGTTATTCTTGAGCCTACACAAGGTATGTGAGAGATGTATTTGGAGGAGCTACATATATAATTTTCCTCTGTAAACTGACATTCTGGAGTACTTCAGCATGAAGATGAGCTCTAAAACCTGCTGTGTATTGGAACAGTTGGTTTCTACTGTATGAGACTGTTTGGAGAACATCTTGTGAAACTTTAGAAGCAAGTTTCTCAGAGCCAATTCCTTCAAATATTTCCTCTTCAATTGTACATGAATATTTAGTGCTGACATAAAATGTCAGATTGATTGCTTAGCTGGGCAGACACAACATCATTTGCTGTAGGGCTTGACTTGCTGCAGTCATTTATCAATGTAAGATGTTTGTCCTGCTTGAGACTGATGAAAGTTCCAGATTATGAATCTAACATGAAACCTGTTACATTTTTAATGAAGTGTTTTTTGGCTCCTGATGGCCATGTGTAGGGTGCTCAACTCTGTTCTTCTGTGTTATGAAGCCTCCCTTTGTTTTGTCATTTTTCCAGATAAACTGAGTGTGCTTTGATATTCAGCAGAAGGCAGGTGACCTGGGAAGAAGGCAACAGACCTCAGTTCACTGTTGGTCTGACTTTGTCCCAAATCCTGCTCTATGTGGCTAGTAGGCTAGGAAATCCAGCCTTGTGGCAAACCAAACTTTTCCTCAGTGTCGGTGACTTATTTACACTACATAAGATTGCCCATCCTGAAGCAGAATCTTCCAGTGTGCATGGAGTGCTTCAGTTTCTTAAGTCCTTCAAGAAAATGTAAGTAACAAAACAGAAAAAAGGTAAAAACAAAAAACCCAAAAAACTTATTCATCACAACTGAAACTCTGACTATCGATTAGTCACCAGTCTCGTTTCTGTTCAGACCCTGCATGTCTACAGCAGTGGTACTGCAGCCTGTCCAGTTGTTCTGCAGCCACTCTCAGCATACTGTTTGCATCAGTGGAGCCTGATGTGCTGTGAAGCTCTTGCGTGCAGCTGGTTGTTATCTACTTTCTATTTTTCCAAAGAAAAAGGACTGCTTAGATTTTTTTTTTGTCTGTTTTAATAGGGTGCTATGTTAATATGAGCAAAAATGGCATTGCTGAAGAATACTCATGAATATGAAACAGAAGTTTTCATGAGTTTGTGTCTGTCTCTTCTCAGCTGGCTAGACATTATGGACTGAAATCTTGGTAAAAATGAACTTTGTCTTTAAAATGAACAGCACAATTTTTCCACAGCTGTCAACTGTATATTCTGTGCCCTGGACATCCACAGGCTCTTATAAGTGTCTCAGTAATCACTGAGTGTGATTGGTAATAGACTGAGATCTATAGGTCAGAATCATTGTGTTAGTTTTACCTTCTCTTCCAACTTGACTGATTACTAGACATGGTGCAGATTTTCTCAGCACCACTCACTGTTATAGGGGCATCATTTTATGCATCATTGCCTGTGATGGAGTTCTCATTCTATGCTCTGAGTTGGTGGTGTGTTTATTTTTTTTATGAACCTCAACGTAGTATAACTAGAAATAGGTAACCTTCCTTGCTTTGTCCTATATTTATATGTATATTCCTTTTTATCTACACTTGTTGGAAATGCTACATAAGCATTATGTTTAAAAATGAGATGGTCATAGCAGAAAAAGTTGCTGCAATTTGAGGAGCTCATATTCGGTATTTGGCTCCCAACAGGAATACCGAATCTGATGGTTTTGTTCTGTGTTCCATATAGGACTGTCACTAACAATGATAAAAGTGACAAAATGACAAGTCCACATGTGCACTTAGGTAAGGGGGAAAAAAAAAATAAGATGGGATAATTCAATCTGTAGATCTAATTTCCATATTCTTGCAGTCTCTAGAGACTTGTATGACTGACAGCTCTAATAGTAAAAACCTGGATCTGAGAATCTTCCTCCACTGACCCAGTAAGTCATTGCCAAGTGGTGATGGTTGCCTGATGCACAGTTCTAATATCAGATGAAGAAAGAGAAACACCTGGGAATCAAGAGCTGAAAAATCAATTTCCAAAAGAAATACAAGATGAAGCAAGAGAAGACCACAAGCAGCAAGTGAAGACTGGAGTACTTAAAATAATAACATGGAGGAGAAGGCATCATTGGAAATGAGGCTGTTCCTGTCTCAGTGATCGTGGGAATTTCCAGCCTTGGTTTCTAGAGGTACAACACTATTGGATTATTATTGCCTCAGCCATGGATTGTCTCTAAATGTCCATCATGTATAACACTCTGGACAGCAAACAGTTCTCTACATCCAAAAAGAGCAAAAAGAAATGCAAGTGCAAGGAGCGAGGGTGCAGATAGGAGCACTGGGATGCAAGGAGGAAAGCTCTGCTGCCAGCCAGGAATGCCATGGAACTGAGTTGTAGATCGGAGCCCCCATTTAATGCCATTTCTAGAAACTTTTGCATCACATTCATGATTATGGCTGACTAGCATCCTCACGCTGCCTTTATCAGGACTTTTTCTTGTCTCACCCCATTAAATAGTGCTTTTATGAAGATGTGGAGTGGCCTACTGAACAAGTGACACAACACCTCCTGAAATCTAACAGAACTGTTATCCTTGTGTCACCATGGAATCTGTTAAAGCGTTCAGTTGAACATCTGTCCCTCCATACTTTATACAGCACACTCTACCCTGCCAAATCCCTCCACCCAGCCAGGTTCCTGGAAACGCTGTGTTTTAAATGCTTTTAGAGTGGGAGGAAGGAGGGAGTGGATTTTTTTTCCTCATTTTTCAGTCAGCTGCATTTGATAAAACAACAATTTGTAGCACTGGGTAACCCCAAACATGTAAAAGCTGCTTGCAATCTATAATGCAGTATTATAATAAAGCTGGAGCTCTTCAAACCCATTCAATTGGAATCATATTGGTCCTGAATTTGGCAAGAAAGCCACTTAATTTCAGTGCTGAAATCTGTAACAAACTGGAAGTAATTCTCCATTAGCATGGAGTTTGTGTGAAACAAGGCTTCTGCTTCCAAAGCTGAATTATCCAACCTAACACAAGCTATTGTTGCTTTTAAGACCAGACATCCAAAAACAAGCATGGCCAGTTCCAGGTGTTCAGTGCTCGTAACAGAGGCCAGGTTTTCTGAGGCATTTGGATATTATAAACAGCATGTTGCACTCTTCTGAAAACTCTCATCCTCTCTTGGCTGCTATGGAAGGGTTTTCTCTTCTTTATGGAAAAAATAACCTGACCTTTATTTTTCCTGATTCTGAATACTTTTCAGAAATTTGTGTTTTGACAGGGTCCTTGTATTTGGTCTGATGCTGCCTGGAGAAACGATGTGTGAAGAGCCTGTATCTTTGACTTAGCAGAGGTAAGATGGAGAAAGCAACAATGAATTGGAGAGAGCAGGAAGGGAAGCAGGGCACAGCTGGAGGAGCTGGCTTAGTGAGAACTGCTCTTCCCCATGTGGTCGCATAACACAACTTTGACTGTGTACCTCAACCAGAAATTCACCTCCTTCTATTGAAGAACAGAGCAGGATACTATTAAAATCCAATGGGTTTTGGAACATTAGCAGATTAGCTGTAGGTCTGCAGACACAAAATAGTGATTGCTTTTTGCCCTTGTTTTGATGTTCTTCTTTTTTTTTTTTTTTGCTGAATGGCAGTAGATGTCCTGAGCTGTCCTGACAGCACATTACATGAGTCAGAAGCCAAACCAGCTACCAAACATGGCACAAAGTACTTCTGCAGCAGTTTCAACTCGCTTCAACTCTCTCCTTGTGGGTTCTCTCTCTTCATTTATGAGCTGTACCTTTCGATGGGGAAAGTTTCCAGGTTAGTATCTCTGTTTCTGTTTTCAACAAGTCAAAAGAGAAAACAGCATATCTATTTTTTAAATTTCCAATTATAGGTTTTACTAAGGAGTGCTGTTTTTGTTTTCTGACAAACCTTTTGTTAAAAAGCAGCCTGAGAGACGAACTATGTAAAAAGATGCTGTCTGTTTAATGCACTGCTATCAGGACTGACATGCGATATAGAATATTTAGAAGTTCATTTTGAGGGAGAAAAATCACAGTGCAGGTAGTTTATTAGCTGTAATAGCTCTTGATATCTTGAGGAACTTACTCTGTTACACCCGCCAAAAGAGGCTGTCTCCTGGAAAAGTGAAGGCAGTTTATCTCAATGAATACTTGGATACAACAAAAAGGATGTTTGCTGGCTATGTACCTGCAGACAAAATGGGTTAAGACTAAACTGAGTGTGTGTCTGCAGCCTGATTACGTGCTGCTGATAAACTCCTAATCAAACATGCACAACTCTTTTGAAGATCAAAGAAACTCTTACATGTAGTTGTGTGCAACGTATCTGATTACAGGCAGTGGTCTTGTGATGCCTTTCAGCAGCAAGTAATGGTCTCAAGTTGTGCAGGAGAGGTTTAGATTGGATTTTGGGAAGAATTTGAATGTTGGATATTAGCATATTAGGAAGAACTTCTCTGTGGAGAGAAAGCCAGACACTGGAATGGCTGCCCAAGTAAGTAGAGGAATCTCCAGCCCTGGAAGTATCAGAGACCTGTGTATGTGGCAGAGTTTGAGGAGTCCCCAGGAAAAGGAGTTTGCACCAAGATGAGTGCAGACAGTGTGGAGGAGTTTGATTTATACGCTGAAACTTTAGCTGTGTCTGCCAGAGGCTGGTACCAAATTACATAAAATTTCTTGACAAGAAGATGCATGCTTGAGAAATTCTGTCAATGGCCTTAAGTTGGCGTCAGTGGGGCTGGGGTACAGTAGGAAGGAACTTGCTTTGCCACACATCTGTGCAGGCCAGCCATTATGTTGCAGGTATACACCAAAAAGCATGAGGTAATGATAAATCGAGTATCTGGCAACAAGGATTTCCCCCATAGTCACACCAGTAGAAATCTCAGAAGAGGTTTTTCAATTTGAAACAGATCAGATGCGCTAACACAGGCCGTAGCTAATCCTTCCCACATCCTCCATTCTAGGCAAAATTTTCTATGCCTTTCGACACCTGCCAGAATCATGATGTGAAGAGCACGTACAAGGATGCCTGTTTCCTCCGGAGTATGAAGTGCTCATGCCTTATTTCTTCTCTTCTCTCCCTCCTCTTCCATATAATCCAGCAATGGGTTTCCAGAGCACTTATGCACATTTAATAAGATGTGTCGTCATGGTCGTTCTTCTGACAGAGAAATTGTGTAGCTCATGCAAATTTGAAGGGAAGAAAAGAATAGCTTCTAAACTAATAAGTTTAAAACAAGTGACTCAGTAGTATATCTTGGAAAAAAAAAAAAAAAAAAGGAGGACAGCAAGGTATTGATTATTGCAAGCTGGGACTTCTTTGTGAAGGGTCTTGTTGCTTCAGGCTCTGGATCACTATTTATGAAAAGTGTCTCATGAAAAAATCATCTCATGATTACAAGCATGTCCTAGTCTTGCCGTCTCCTGGGCATGTTTGACTGTGTCTTACTCTTTATGGGATCCAATTATGTCATTCCAATAAAGCAGAGTAGTAAATGGGGCTTATAAGCCACTTCCTCCTTATTAGCTTTTGGACACTTCACGTAATCAAACACAACCTGTTGATGTGAGGGGACTGGGTATGCAGACAAAGAACATTTTTAAGCACTCGAGCACTTTGACATTTCAGTCTCAGCCATGGTTTACATCTCAAGTAATCTGGACGTTTATTTTGATTAGAATTTGAATAGTCCTTTTTGATTAGCAGACTGCATAGATCAGAAATGATACTGCGAAGCTGGAGCCATGCAGATTGCCAAAGGTAACATGCTGTCTTTGCTTACTCGGGTTTTTAGTGCAGAACTCATTTGAAGTTCAGCTGAACCTTAGAACATTTGGTTGTCTACCCATCTGATTCAAGTTTTCCTTGATTTTGAGAAAGGTTGTGCTGCCTATGTTTTTTTATTATTATTATTATTATTGAGACCATTAGGTGCATTAATCTTCTGAAATATCTGTAATTTATCTTCAGGAAGTTCTGATCTGGGTGAACTATTTGTTGCATGCTAGCCACATGAAACAGGCATTTGGGTTGGAACATCAGCCAGAGTGCTCAAGAGAAGGACTCAGTAGATGTGAAGCAGTCCTGTGACTCTTTTTCTTTGATTTTATGGTGAAACCTAGCTCTGTGAGCTCTTCAAGTGCCAATTAATTTCAAGAGACACAGAGGGAAGGCAGCAATTGCACAGCCAAAGGAAAAACACTGCCAGTCACAAATGGCTTTCAGAAATAGGTGGTGAGCTTTGTGTCTTCTCTTTAGAGTTCTTCAGTAGCATATTTTGGTATTCCCAAGACTTGGAACCTTGGTTTGTTTTCCTAAGAACTCTTTGGCAAATGAATAACACTTCCTGCAGCCAACAGTGCTGCAAATTCAAATCAGCAGGGAGCCCTCTCTTTAGGTAGAAGGGATTCAGGCTGCAGCAGTTAAATTTGACTGCTGGAGTTCCAGTCCAGCACTGCAGAAGGCCACTCTTAAGAAAACATGTTTGCCAAATGCTGACAGATGACTGTCTTTTCCACAGCAACTAAACTCTTGTTGAGCTTTATTTCAAATGTTTACTTTTCCGCTGGGGTTTCAATAAAAGACCCTTGTCTTGCAGCAGCAGCAAGTCATCCAGCACAAGAATGGGGTCTGTAAAACTGTCCTGGTTCTGTGCTTGTAAAGCACTTTGAGAGGGACCGCACTACCCATCCTGTGTTTTGCTTTTGGAAGGAAGTTAAACATATGGGATTTAAGCTATTTCTGTTATTGTTAGATCACCATGACAAAGGGGCTGGCTGGTAGCAAGCATAAAGTGGTTGAAATAGATGTCCCAGAGATTTTCCTCAAGGAAAAACAATAAGAGGGAGAGGAGGGCGATAGAAAAATAGAACTACAAAGGTTTTTTTAAAAGCAAAAATCAGACATTAAGTTGTGAGCTGCTTTGGTTTCTGAATTATTTATTTATTTATTTATCTCCTAGGCTCGACTTAGTGCATTGTTATGCTGCTGATTTTGGGTCCACAGAAATAAGGCCCATGTTTATTTTCTCTAACAGAGCTTGTTGCTCTTGAAAAGAAGATTCTGTGATAACATCACTGGTATATCTGGTTCGTGGAGAAGAAATGCATCCAGCGCAGTTTTGTGCAATTGGTCCCCTTTCCTGATGGCTTTATCTTCTGCACAGCAAATGTCTCTCCATCACTGATCTAATGCTTCAGCAACTCAGAGCAGGAATCAGAGTTTTCAATTTCTGCTTGCCTTTTCTTTTTCAATATTTAAATGGTGCTGTAGTGAAAAAGAAAGCGTTGTGTCTGGGCAGGAGGAGAGCAGGAGCTCTGCAGACACGGACCCAGTACCCTGATGGGGACAGATCATGGAGACTGCCCTTCTCCCCCACTGGTGTTGACTAAATCATGTGAGAGGGATTAAGGAGACCAGCAAAGTGTTTTAACCCTGTGCTCACTGCAGTGGGAGCATGGTGTGTTCACTTAATAATGGGACGTGTATCATAGAGGAGGGGTTAGTAAACAGCCTTAATCCACTTAGGTCTGGACGCTGATGATGGGGACAGAACTTGCACCTTGGAGTTTGTGTCCTTGAGTTTTCTTTATGGGAGTGTAAAACCAATGTATTCCTTCTGAATGGTGAGCAGTAAGGATCCCTTGCTGCTTTTAGGAAGGTGCGAGTGTGCTGCAGTGCTGCCAAGGACATCTTTTTCCAGACCGGGGCTCCCTCCCACCACTTCCCCCTACCTGTGACCCTCCCATAGCTTTTTCCATTCCTCCATGGAGTTTTCCAAACCCTTTTGCTTTTTGATAGCAGCCCAGCTCAGTGCATCGTCTTTGTGTGCACTTTGGGCAGCCAGCAGCATCATCTGGTTATTAAGCTCCACTGGAGAGGAAGAGCAGACTGCAGAGTTGAGGTAGTTTTATGTACTGTTTATGTACAATGCTGAGTTTGTGTCATGGTCAGGGGAGACCCGTCATTCAGGTGCCAGCATGAGTGGGAGATAAAGCAGTGCTTTCTGTCACATATGGATCAGCTAGTATGAACTTGTTCCTTGTATTTATTCTATATGTTGGCTAATGACAATACCGTTATTGTTCTTACACCTGTTTGGGAAGGGAAAGGAACTGAGAACAGAACTGTAGTGCCTCTTCATGATGCAAAGGAGTCAGGTTTAGTATTTATTTCTTGGCAGTGTCCTGTTTCACAAATCTGAGCTGCAGACCAAGACAGAAGCAATTCAAAACCTTGTGTTATCATCTTCTAAAGTATGATAAAGTAAGTAATGAACATCACCACCTGGGTCAAGTAAGAGGTGAGATTCTGATAGCTGTAAACCAGGCAGCCAGCTAAGGTCAATCCAATTACTTACGGCACTGCAGGATTTTACAGTGGGGACACATCGCACATGGTAGCCAGCAGCATACAACTCACCTTACTTTGGCTCTGCACTTGTTCCCAACAGTTATACAACCAATAAAAACACATCATCTATCACTGCTCCATATTCTTACTGCCCTCTTGGTGTAGCGTTAGAAGAGATTTATCTTTACTCCCTGACAGCCACCATAGTAGTTGCCACTGCTTTGACTGTAATTTTAATTGCCTATAGATGCTGCGCAGAACTTTATTCTGACACTGAAAGATTTAATGTTGCAGTGAAACTCCAAAATCGATGTTAACGAGTCTTTATTTGGGACTATTTTATTTAATAGACTCTCTTAGCTACTAAGGGTGATTTACAAAACTCATCTTTACTGACTCTCTGGAAAAGCAGAGCATCAGCAAATATGTTTCCTCAGCCAGTAATAGAATGGATCCTTACTGGGAATCATCCTGGCCATATTTTCTCTCTCCCAAAGCACTATCTGCTCTAAATTTTAAGTAGATGTTTATTTGCTTCAGCAAGGGCAGAAAAAAACAAGGTTCCTATTCAGCACACTGAGATACAGCGGCAGAGATAGAAGTACCTGACTACTTGCAGAGCAGAGCTTCTTCCCATGCCTGTCTGAGCTAACAGTGTGGTTTTAAGTATCCTAAGTAATATAAGTCTGGACCAAATGCTGTAAAAGAAATGGTATGGAACAGCTTTGATGGAGACATGGCTGGCTAACCTAACAGGCATTCCTTGTCTTTAACAACCTTACTGCAATGCGCAATGATTTGTACAGCATCGAGTTCAACACGTAGATTTCTACTTTAAAAATGAAGAAAAACATTACAGTGGCATTCTGTTCTGGCAAACAGTGTGCCATAGGGGCTGTGCTCCCCAGCGGAAATGCCATGGAGACAATCTGTCCACTCCTACCCATCACATTTCTTTCCATGCCAGTGGCTGGCGACACACTTCCATCCATATGCAATATCCAGGCTGCCAACTGCAGTGGTATTTGTAAAGGTGAAATCAGGCAGCTGTTGAAGAAGCTCGCTTGCTCTTGATCAGAAAAGTCGATGAGCATTTTACGGAAGAGCTGACCAAACCCATCATCTGAAGTGACTCTGCTCTGCTTCCTTTTGCCCCCTGATTTGTCAGTACGTACTTGGTAGCAAATGATATAATAAGGGATTATTAAGTGGAGCAAATGTGTTAAGAAGTGCTATCCACAAACCAATATAAAATATTTGAGGTTATTATAAAGCCCTATTACAAAAAAAAAAAAAGTGAAGGATTTTGCGTCAGTTCATTAACTAGCTATGATTGAACTGATTCTCTGATTTAACTTTCACGAGCTATATTAGATGTACAGCTGTAAATGAAAGGTGACTGGGCCATTTATTGAAAAACAAGTAGATTGGTATGATAAAAACAGAGATTGGATCCTGCCAAGAGCAATATGAAGAGCTGACCAAAACATGAGGAACCCACCGTGTGTCTTTGCTCCAAAACAGTCCTGAATCTGCAGTGTTAGAAAAATCTACATCAGGGACTTCAGTGAAGTATTATCTAACCATCGGAGACACAGCCCTATAATTCATGGGTCATTGACACAGTAGAGAAGATCAGTGCTGTCTATTGTAGCAGCAGAGGGGCTCTTAATCCATGGATTATTAACATGGAAAATTGAAGGGGCTGTTACAGGCTTGCGGTTTATTAGACTATTGTGGATTTAGGGAGCTTTAATTTGAAGATTAAGGACACAATGGAGTGCAACAGATCCCTTGACAATGTCAGTGGCAAGGCTTTTGTGCAGAAGAAAGCTTCTGCCTGAATTCTGGCCTTCCTCATCCCACAAGATACTGCTTAGAGGAACCCTTATGGGTCTGTGATCACCTTTGAAACTCATTTGATAAAAAGAACCAAGAAACCCATTTGCTGAAGATAACCTTCACTGAAGGTTCCAGTCTGGAAACCATTTCTTTCTAGTGAGGTTTTTCTGGCTAGAACTTGATGTGCCCCTGTTGTTGTTGCTTTTCATTTTTTATGCCTACTTCACTAGCTCCATGGGATATTCCCTTACTCAGAGACTCAGAGCAGGCATTAAGGTAAGCTTTGTAGCTGCAAGAGTATTTGAGAATGGCACTTGTTTGTTTCTGGAGGATGAAGCTCCATCACTGATGGTGTCTGAGGGCAGATGAGAGCTGCTGGGAATGGCACTCCACAGCAGAAGAACAAACATGAAAAATTCTGTTTGTGTTTAAGGAAACTGCTCCTTTCAGCTCAGTTCTGTGATTTATGCTTACAATAAAAGAGGGAGGGGGCTGTGGATAGGACTAACAAAATGTCTATTTGGATGAGCACCTTGATGTGTCTGCAGCGCATGACCATTTTGGGGTGTCTGCTTGCATGGGTTGGGTTTGCAGATCTTCAGGATGAATGTCTGCACTGTGAGTGGACTATGGGGAAGCAGTGAGGAAAGCCAAATGCCAGCAGTCTCTGGCACTGTTCATTTTACTGTGTAATTGTCCCTAAAGATATGACTTTCTTGCTGCTGGAATTTGAGGAAGTCAAAGCATGAATGGAATCAAAAGGAACTGCACAAATCTATGGGAAATGGCTCATGAATGGTTTAAGAATGATGGCCCAAGACTTCTAGAAATTGAGAGGATGACAGGAAGAGCAGGCCACACTTGCCTCAGTTCTTTACCTAAGCTGGGTACTGCTTACTGTTTCTAGCTGGTTTAATTTTAGCGGTGGACAAAAACTTAAGCACTTTCTCAAGGTGGAAAGGACTAAAGGAAAAAGGCAATATGAGATAAACTGATTATTGGATTCGTGAACTGGAGAAAGGGAAAGAAAAGGAAGTGAGGAACTCTTCCAGGCCAAGAGAGTAGCAGAGAGGGGAACCGAATGTTCAGAATTCTAGCAGTGATGCTGGAATCAATTGGGGTATTTCACTAGTTTGAGTGTTTATTTCAAATAAACTGTTATTTCAACTATACTTACATAAAACATATAACTTGGTAAGTATGTAGTAGAAAATGTTTCATATTCAGCCTGGGACTAGTTGATTAGCACAAGTAACTATTTATTCAACATTAACATTTACTTTGAATATTTACATTTGCGTGCTTTCCCTCTCTTGTCCTCTTCCACTTCCCACATTGCCCTGCCCCCAACCAACGCTCCCCCAGGCATTTCTTGTATTTCCCAGAGAATATTCATGTTTTAGAATAATATAAAGCAAATGATGGATTGAGTGTATTTGCAATGCCCTTTGAAAACTGTCCCATCATCCAAAGGCTGCTCAGTTTTATTCCTCTAAGTGTTCCGTGCTTACTGCTGCAACATGTCATCTACACAGCCAGGAAGTTGTACAAGATATACAAGACTCAAGCCAACAGGATAAAATCCAAGTGATGTTTTAGCCAGCTTTTGAAATGAATAGAATTTTCTGACCTAGGACTCCAGCGATGAAAATTAACTGAGTGGTCAAACGCAGATGGTCTGACGCTGGAAAAGTTTTACGTTATTTAGAAATTTATTGGGATTTTGAGCACTATGTTACCTAGGGAAGCATGTATTGTTGCAATGCAACATGGACCTTCTACCAAGGGCTTGGTTTTGGAGGAAGTTAGCTAAGCTTTAAAAACCTTACAGGATTTATGTGATTCAGTTATGAAGTCAATGCTCCTGCCCGATGTATAGAGGAGTATTGGTAGTGAAGTAATCTGAAGATTCAGAATCTTCTCAATTTGAAGATACCTTATAAAACTGAAGATTTTGATGTTTAGGTGAAGTTAGGATGTGACTGTCAATGCTTTTGCACTCTGGTCTGTAGTCAGGCACAGTGACGCGGGTCATGGCTCCAGCTGAATGGTGCTGAATCAAAGTCAGAAAGAGAACTTATATGAGAAAATGAACTTGAACTTCCTCCAGGGAAGGAAGGCTTATATCTCCACTAAACACATGCATCTTCTGCTCAAGCCAAAGGTGCTTGACTTTTGGAAAGTAGTGAAAGTGAACCTCCATGCAACGGGAGTGCACGTATTAATAGTGACAGAGTGGACATCTGCAAGTCATTTTGAAAACTTCGGTTGTTCTGAAGCTCTAAACTCTGAAGCAATGAGAATCTTTCCTTCTTTTGACTTTAGCAGATGTTTAAGAAATGTGCATCTAAATGCTTGTCTTAATATTAGTCTTAAGGTTATGAAATAAACTGAGGTCAGAATTTTCATTTTTTTTCTTGAGCATAATGTTGAGAAAGGAATAGCTGAATAACGTGTTTGCTATTTGTAGTTACTGATTGCATTCCCTCAAGATATTCACATAATTGCTTATTTTTCCAGCTCTGCCTTATAGCATGTCTGGAGTCTGGTAAAAAGCTGGAGTGAAAGGGAGCTAAAAACACTGTAAAACTGAGGTAGGTGACATGTTCTCCTGCTGAGTACATGAAGGAAGGAAATACTGAATTCCTGGAGCTCTGTCATCACTCTCTCAGAGAGAAGATTGTGAAATAATGCATATTTTGGTTATTTGGCTGCGAATTTTCAAAGAAGAATTACATCTCTG
This sequence comes from Oreortyx pictus, assembly GCA_036925125.1. NCBI lineage: Eukaryota > Metazoa > Chordata > Aves > Galliformes > Odontophoridae > Oreortyx > Oreortyx pictus. Next base: position 5,800,157 of record JAUPFR010000015.1, read on the forward strand.
TTGTGTTTTGCCAGCAGACTGAGCTTTCTTGCTGTAGTCTAGAAAGCAGACTGGCTGTGTCTGACGGTCACCATCAGAGGGGACCCCTGGGCCCTTGTGGCATGGGCTCCTGCTTGTGTGAGGTGAACGGGCTTCTCCAGCGGGACTGTTGCTCCCAATGCCACATAAAACCTGACACATAAACTCTAAAACCTGACATCAGGGTGCAGGGGAGTGGCATAGTCTGGAAGGCTTCACCAGATTCCTCATCTCTGCCAAGACAACCATCTCTGCTGTGGAGAGACAAGGTAGGAATTTCTTCTTTCATACTCTACGTCTGAATGCACTGCCAACTTTCATCCAAATTTGACCAGCAGTTAGATATGTCAACAGTATCGAGATAAGCAACTGAGGAAAGGAGATATGAATGTTATACACATAACCCTTGGAAAAAGAAAATAAAGAATAAAAACAAAAACGCCCTGTCACCTCAAGCTAATCTCCAGACCCCACAGAGTATTCACAGGAGAGAATATTCCCACTAAAGGAGATGCTCTGATTTGATTTTTGCATGTTGCTATCCACAGATTGTCTTGACCCCAAGCCATGGAGCCAAAGGAAACAAGTCTTTGCAGCACCTGTTGCTTACGAATTGACTTGCCATGTTTCCTAACTTCACCTTCAGAGCCTTTCTTCTTTTTTTTTCCGAGCACAAATATGTTTTTTCTACTAAATACTGTGCAGCTGCCCTGGGAGGTGTATTTCCAGTATTTTCTTCACTAACAGTTCTAAAAGACAGAAGGAAAGGGAGCTTAAGGGCAGAGAAAGTTTTATTGCGTCAGATGGGATGGTGACCTGTTGCTGGAGTGGAGCAGGGGCCTCTTTAAAACCAAAAAACGATCATGCTGGATTCATGGCACAACACAGTGCCTCTGCCATCCCAGAACTTTGCCTGGAACACACACATTTGGATGATAAATGCTGATAAAACTGTGATTCTGTTAGATGTAGGACATGTTGCCTGGCAGGGAGCACAGGGGATGTTTCTCAGCTGTGTGCTTTCAGTGGACCCTTGTGACAAACTACTTGACGCACTGCTGCTAAGAAAAGATGTCGGAGCTGAATGTCACTTTCAGGTCTGAAGCTCTACTCCAAGACTGCATGAAGATTTTATTGGTAGAAGTAAAAACAAAGAAGGCAATATGTACAGGAAACAATGATGCCATATAGGTTCCAGGTAGCACAGATTAACGGGAAGGTAATTGTTATGATGTTCTCTTCATATGTTTCTGCCAACAAGTATGTTATCAGTTACTGATGTCTGCTAAAGGGGAGATGCTGCATAGTGAGTTTTCCTACCTTTGTCTCCTATTTTCAGTTCTCTTATGTGCTGGAGCACCTCAATTTCTTGAGCTTTTCCCATGAGGGAGGAAAGTACTGCTTTTGTTGTTTTCTAAAAAGGGAGAGTTGGGGCAGAGAAAACTAAATCCGTTGAAGGATAGAAAGAGGCACACAGAGCTATTCTCAAAATTCTCCCCAGATGTCCTGCTTCCCCTGGCACCAGGCATTAAAGAAATTCCTATGCATTTTCTATCTGCATCTTTGTGAACCTAAATCCCCCTGTATGTCTGACACTAAATCATCCAACCCTGGTTACAGAAGGAATTTGGAGTATTGCAGGGAAGTGATCCTTTTCCAGCAACAAAATGATGTTTAATTTCTGGCCTTCTGTACCAAGTGCTGTTTTCTGAAGAGATGCTGGTTTGAACTGGGCACATTTCAGCTATCAAATTCTTTGCTGGGGAAAAGTCCCCGAATGCTTTGCAGCAGTAACAAGCATACATAGGTGCATGTATAACATATGTTAACAATGTCAAGAAAGTAAGTGAAGTTTGGAGACTCTAGATTTCCCTCTAAAGGAGGATTATGCCTTTTGGTAGAGGTTCATTGAAACAACTGAAGTGAGAGCTGGGTTGCATGTCGTTTCTTCTAAGAGCTTGTCGGTGGCAAATGAGCACTAGTAAGTTATGAGTAGCTCTTTAACTCTTTTTTTTTTTTTTAAGTTGTTTAATTTTTCCAGTAAACTCCTTCTCTCCTGAAGTTCAGCTGGGATTGCTTACTTAAATTTATTTTGCTAAAAACAGGAACTGAGCCTTAAAACCATTATTAATAAACAGTTTATTTTTTACATTGAGGCATCTGATGTAGTCCGTAAATTATTGTCCATTTAATTAAAGACACTCACCTTTCCAGCTGTTTCTCTAATCAGCCTAATTCAAAGCCCATAAACTGAATGGTTTCTTTGCCAGTAATATCAGGGACTTTGATGCTGGCACAGTGCTTTCTGGGCTCTCTCCCTCGCCACCCCTGCAGTTAATAGGTCCTTGTTCAGTTGATTTGCAGTTGCCCTCAGGCACACGTCAATTTCTGGGGACTCTACTTTTGCCCAAGACTAGGGCTGCCATCCCTGGACCTGGGTTATCTCTTTATATTTTTCTCTTATTTTCATTGAATACAAGAGTGAATGTGTGAAAAACTAGTGTAACTTAGCCACAGCTATTCCAGAAGAGCAAGCCTGCCACTGACGTAGCCAGCAACTCACTCAGTGACCCTTTTAGCTAAGCTCGAAGATAATTTCCTATGAAATGGAATGGAATGATTCGTGCAGCTGGTTGCAGATAGAAGTCTGTCTGTATCTATTACCATAAAAAAAAAAAAATCTCATTTCTATTCCTTTCTACAGCTGGCTCTCTGTGAGCCTCTTAAGTTCAGGAGCAACCAAATGAGTTAATGGAAAACAATTCTGTTGAGAGCTCTGAAATACAAATACAAAGACAACACCCCAGCTCCTGAGATTACCCGTGAACTTAGTTAGAGAGGTTTAAGGAGAAATGAGATGGGAGAAATAAAATAAAGGTAAATGGAAAACTCTGGGTTAGTAAAATCTCCCTCTGCTTCAAAACTGACCAGCAAAAAGGAGCATGTGAATTAACCTTTGTTTACAGTGATGAGCCAGAGACGTGTGTTTTTCTTCTTTGCATCTCACGTTTAATTGACTTCTGTTCCCAGCCCTCATATTCCACAGCAGCAAAAGTGGAGTGATTTAAATGGATAAAGAGAGAGCTGTGATGTCTGCAGGTTGGAGAGAAAAAGATGGGTCAATAATAATGAGTAGCTAGGTGTTATTCTGCAGTCGTACAAAATACAACCAGTCAACTCTCTGATCTGCTCTAGCTTTGTGAGGCATCACAGAGCTCCCTTGATCCTCTGTTTGTGTGTGTGGTGCAGGCGAAAGAGGAATGAAATGAAAGTATAAATACCAGAGCTGCATGAGGAACATGCTGGAAGTGTTTGGGCTTTTTTGCTAATTCTGTGATGTTTATTTCCAGCATCTGAGCTGTCTCTACTGACCAAGTAGCTGCACTTAAGCAACAGAATCATCTGCCTGATGACACCAGCACTGCTTTGCCATTTAGATAACGTTTCTCAGAAATGGAAACTTAGTCTATTGGATTATTTTCCAAGTAATTTGGGGGTGAAAAGAATATAAATAAGGAAGCATTGCAAGGCCAGAATTTGCTTTTACATACAACATCCTTTGAAACTAAGGTTAGCCATCTGGTCAGTCCCTGTAGGGAAAAGGTTCAAAACTGAAAGTAGAAGAGTGCTGTCGGTATGTGTGAGCGGAGCTGCATTTCAAGTCAGAGGCTGTGATAAATCTGAATTGCTGTGAAAACCTGTAAGGGCTTGGGTGTTGGATATTTTGGGTTATTTTCTCACTTGGTGATTTTTTCGTGTTACTATGGTGTGCAGCAAAGTTGAGAGGCTTGTTTATTTGTTCTTTATGGGCCCTACAAAGAGAAGAATTTTCAGTTGGAGAGAGGTGGAAGGGAAGGGCCAAAGGCAGCCTGGGAGGCTCTTCCTGGCCTCCTCAGGGGCTGATCCTCCTCCCTGCCAGCTGACCTGGGTCAGGACTTTCCCCTGGGCTCCCCTGTCCAGGGCCGTTCCCACCATCAGGATCACTGATGGAGGCTGGAGGCCTGCACTGAAGGGATGAGGGCCTGGCTGTGGTCACCACCCCTTCGTCATGCCTCTTGGCATCCTGTGTGCATGGCCTTCAGTTCATCTTCTGCTGCATGCCTCCTGGTATGAGAGAGAGCAAACTCAAGCATGCCAACATGTGCACTGAGGCTGCAAATTTAAGGGAGGGGGAAGGAATTCCCCTCTTTCTGCAGTTCATGGTGTCCTTATAAACTACTTATAAATAGGTCTGCTGTAGCCAGTGTTTGTGTTTGGAATGCTTCGCTGTGCTTGTTTTCAAGGCTTAGGTCTGGAAGTAAAGTTTGGGTTGACTCCTCTCATCTGAAATAAAAGGTAAAATGTTAACCATGTAGTCAGGCGGCTCAAGGCATCAATTCCCATGAACACAAATGAGTTCTCTATCTTGCACGGCTGGGGCAGAGCTCTAGAGCCGCTTTTGCTCCACTTTCTTTTCCCTGCCCTCTTCATTATCTGATGACAGTTTCAGCTTCCTACATCCTTTTAAAGAGATTCCCTCTGCACATCACCTGGGATTCATGAACTGCAGAGATCTGTTAAGCAGCACAAATCACACACTCCTGGCCTGCACTTGCCAGAAGCCCTGGATAAGTTTTTAGCTGAGTTTATACTATGCCTCCCTCCTGCCTGTAGAGAAATAATATATGGCTCCATTTTCTACAGGAAAAAAAAAAAAAGAGAAACTTGCACCAAAAAATAACAATCTATATTGTGAAGGATTATTTTTTGCTGATTGAGAGGTGTTTGGAGATGACAGGCATCTGATTTCATCTTAAGCCTTAAATTGCAGTAAATCCTGTATTTATTTACTTTTTACTCTAACCAAATAAAACATTATCCTGCCTCTGAGTTAACACTTTCGTTGCTTGCTTTGGCTGAGTGCTGCCTGCTGCAGGCATTAGCATCTTGCTGTCGCTGGAGAAGGAACTGCGCAGAGCCACCAGTTCCTCAGCAAAAACGCTCAGTAGGATTACGTGCTTCTTCAGAATAGGTGATCTCTGAATCGAATAGCTTGATTCCTTTGGGACGGGTTACTGATAGAGGTTTCTAGGTGTTCCGAATGTGGGGAATGTAAGTGGTAAGTTGGTACACTATGAACCTAAACAAAGAAGATTTATAGAACTAAACATAATTTTATTGCCTTCTTAAGAGCACACAGTGAAATGTTTGTAGAAAAGAAGGCGTGTTATCCCAAAACAGTGGTTCTATTTCTGCTCTTGCTAACGCTATTACAAAGAACCAAAAGGTCTCTGTAAACTCTCCGCTCTGACTGAGCTAGGAATTAAGACAAGATGAATTTCTAACAGTAAGTCTTGACTGGAGGGAGAAGAACACATTCAGGGAGGCAGCTAGAGATGGTCAGTTCAATTCCAGATCTTCCTCATGTGTGTTTTTACTGATGTGTGCTTTTTCTCTCAACAATAGGGTAGCTATAATGTCCCCAATTGCAGAATCACTAAAAAATAAATGATTGCTGTTCCCTTTGGGTGTGTTCAGTCGTTCCCAGCTCTGAACATCCCACGGGCTCTCAAGGCTGATTTCTGTGCAAGCAGGAGCTGTTACTTTGGCAAATGAATATTCAGCCATGTGTTTAGAAATCTAATTTTCTCCCCTTGCACTTAGTGGGAACAAGTGCATGTGTTCTTGTCACAGTATTTCTTCTTTAATTTTCCTGCATTATGCACTCTTGGAATCTCTACAATCATATTTAGCACAGTAGTTATTATTGTTCCAGTTGTAATCTGTGCAACAGGGGATCCTAATGCAGCATTGCTTGGTGTCTTGTGAACTCCAGCACTTGTCAGTATGGACCCTGCCACAACTTTTATTATTGACTTCAACTAATTTGTTTGTGCATTCACAGGAAAGCTTTGATGTGGTTTACCTCAGATGCTATAGCAAACTGAATTGGCAAAATGATTTACCTGAGTTATTACTTTTTACCTAGAGAAAAGCACAGTTTTTCAAGGTGTTTTGGGATGGGTTTCTGTACTGTGCTTTTTTTTTTTTTTTTCAGTTGCTTGGTGTCTCAGATGAATAGATTTTAGTATTGTATATCCCTGAGCAAAGCAAACATTAAAAGCATTATTCATGAGAACTATCTCTATTTCAAGAGCAGATTTGATGATGACAAAATCAGTTATTTTAATGCATTGTCACTTCAATTTTAATTTTTTGAAGATTTCAATTACAGAGACTAGCCATATATATCCATGGAGACCTTTAAAGTTGAATTTGCTTTTATATTTCTTCAATTTACATTGATTAAATGTCATACACTAAATCATTCCCATACCCATACCCATTAACATATGATTTGCCCACTAGTAATTACTTTGTCATCCTTACTTCCTCAGGCTATTTTCATCTTTAAGCCTCAGTTAATCCATGACCTTAGTGCTTTTGTCTCCAGGTCTGAATTATGTAAGTATTACAGAACAAAGATTGAATTGAACAACTCTCGGCTTTATTTTACAGCTACAGCCACCTGATTGGCTTTTCTATTTCCACCAACTAAAATAACAGAGTAAATTTTATTCCTTTATGAAAAGATTGTCAGGTTGTTCTGTTTGTTTGTTTGTTTGTTTGTTTTTTAGTATGGCAAGACCAGATAAGTACTCCTATAGAGAGAGTAAAAAATGTTTTTCTGGGTGTTTAGGATTCCTGCCAAGTGGACACAAAAACAACCGAAGCAGAAATGTACCCCACACTCTGCAGTGGCCACTGCAGTGGTAATTGAATAACTGCTGACAGTGAGCTAAAAAATGAATTGGTCACGGAGCTGAAATAGAAAAGTAAGTACCTTTTTAAAGTACCTTCCCATAGTGTATCCTCCAACTCTCTCTCCACGAGACTATCCAAGAAGCAGAACACCTGTTGAATGTCAGGTTTCCTTTTGGATGCAGGAGTGCAGCATCACATAGCATGGTTGTTACTCGAGCAGGCTGGGCAGTTTGCTATTGCTCACGTTCCAGACAAGCCGTCTGATTCTTGTTTGAAATGCTATCTCTAAGCTGCTTTTGTTCAATCAGTCACTTTCATGAAAGGTTATAATCAAAAGGCCAGATTTTAGAAGCACCCTTATATGATACTGATTTCCCAGTGGCATGTAAATAAGGGGTCACATCTTCCAAAGAGAGTACTGCCCCACCACCAGTGCTGTGAGAAATCTGCTTTGCAGCTCCATGGCTGTATTTAGGGGGAAACATTGCTGACAGGCTGAGTCAGTGGCCCAAATTCTCCTCCCTTTATCCATGTAACCACATGAAAGCTTGTGCCTCCTATCCACAGAGTGTGCATGAATAATTTGCTTGGCATGGGACTGGAGCTAGCTAGCACAATAACTATGCTTTTGTAGGCTCCATATGTCCCTTGCTTTGGTGCTTTTCAAACGATACAAAACTCTGGTACTGTGACTAAAATGAGAAAAGTCTGGGCAATGACTACAGAAGCAAATGGGAGTGACCTAACGCTCATGAAAGGACTCTCAACTTCAATGGGTGTTGACCCAAGTCCATAAGAGACTTGAGTTATATCCAGACACTATGGAGATCCTGGAATGACCCCTGCAGTCTGCAGGAAGGTTGTTTTCTTGTTGTTTTGCTTCTTTTCCCTATTTGTTTTGTTTGTTTCCAATCGTTGCAAGGATGTTCTAATTTCCACACCCTTCAGCAACTCCAGATTCTTTAACTGTACTTCTTAAAACATGCTCAAGAAATGTGTGTACGCATTGCCTATCCTTCCCTTCTGTGCACTGGATATTTTTTGGTGGAGGAGAGTTCAGTAACGGAAGCGTAAACCTTCTGTTTACATCTATAAACAAGATAAGGTACAAATTGCTGCAATCCAAACTTCCTTGCTCTGTCCCTCCACTGACCTCAGCTATAAAAAAAAGGAACCTCCTTTCTCATAGCAGTAGGAGAGTCAGATCCCTTGGGCAAAGTTTCAACCAGCAAAATTGCTTGCAAAATCTGTATGATTTTTCCCAACTGCCATTCCATTCATACACCCCCAGGGCCAGGGGGTGGTTGTGGTGGCACAACAGTGGGACAATGTTGAGCCCATGCTTACAGGGAACTCCAGGCTCCTCCAGCAGCAGTGTGAGGTTGTTTGCGTTTATGCATTTCTCTCTGAGTTCAAGAAACAAGTTACTCTGTCTTTTGGTAAGGGGCTTGGATAGGGAAGTGCAAACTTCTAAAGCGTTTTGAGAAGGAAACTGGCAGCATACATCTGTGTCACTGTATCACGCACTCATGTCTTTTCTCCTGGAAGCTTTTTGCTGGGTTGAGTAAATTGGTTGCAAAATATCTAAGATCCTGCCAAGTAAGCACAAATTAAATTAAAATGCTACTCATGTATTGTCTTACTTTTATAGATTTCAGTGGATGTAGAAATAAGAGCCATCAATAAGATGAGCTGGTTGTTTCTGTGCACAAGAACCTGACTCACTGGTGACCTGAGCAGACTGGAGGAAGGACACAAGGAGAGGGCAGGGCATGAGAAAATCTCAGGGAATGGGACAGTAAAGTGAAAAGGAATTTCTGTCCTTGAAAACTGCAGCTATAGCTTTGTGCACCAAAAGATCTCACAGCTCTTTTTGCTAAAAGTTCACTGCCACTGGCAATCCTATTTCAGCTGCATTTGAAAGCCAATGGGACTATGGGGTATTTTAATCAGGATTTGTATTGAGGCTTCCCTAGCCACATTGTTTCTGGATGCTTGTTGCAAGCTAAGCTGTCACACTTGGTATCAGCATCAAACAGTAGGGAAACACAAGGTTGAGCTTTCCAACATAAACACTACGTTTGCAAAAGAGTGAGAGTTCTATTGTTACAATATATGGTATTTTGTCTCTCCCGAGGCACGTCTTGGAGATGGCAGGGCAGAAGTTCTTGTATGTTTCAGCAATGCTTCTCTTTCGTTCTTTGCACTGTGCAGGAGAGCAGCTTGGGAACAGCTGCAAGAGAGAGGAGTCTGGCGATTTTTCTTGGTCTGAACTGTTAGAAGGCTGCAAGAGGAGCAGGGCTGTGTTGTCTCCAGGTCTTCCTTAATGTTCTTGGTAAGAGCGTGTCAGATTGTGAAAGCTGCTGTCTCTCCTGACTTTCGGTCTATTTCCCATTCACAGTGGTGCTCAGTCAAAATTCTTGCACTCAATCAGACCCTGCTTCTCTAGACCAGATGGTTTTTATATATTTGTAGCTCAGGCTACAAAATTACATTCTCACTGTTGTGAGGAGTTAGTTGATTCGCAGAATCAAACAGGTTACACACAGCCTTGTATCCACGAGCCCAGTACCGCTCATCTGTTTGCTGCAGGGTGCTGTTTTAGCTGTCATGGTGTTTGGTTCACCTGTGAGTGCTGAGAGATGGCAGCACAGCTCATGAGCTACGATGAGCCCAAGGCTTTCAGCCAAGGGCTAACATCTCCAGGTCCTGGCGTTGTGTGAACACAAAAGCCTAACTTGTTGGCTGGTGAAAAGGCTCTGATTTGAACAATTCTCTATTCTGAATTCAGGATTTGAGTTACAAAGATCTGTGGGCAGAAACCTGCTATGAAAACAGTATAGAAAAAAAAATAAAATGCTGCCACTAGGTCCAAGTTAGTCCTGTTCCTGTAAAATATGCCACTCTGCTGCTGAGTTAGCATGGAGTAATGCATTAACTGAGTGCGATAAGGCAGGCGAACTCTGATACCAGCTTCGTTTTCAGTCCTGTGTTTGTACTGCAGTTAGCACAAAGGGGTCTTGGTTCCTTGGTAGGCCCTGTCATGTCAAAACAATGTCAGTTAAGTCAACAAAGCCATTCACGTTACAGTGATTTCCAAGTCACGCTTCCTCCTTTTAAAAATTCTGACTGGAAATGTTAGGGATATTTAAGAATTAAGCTGATAAACCACAGGGGGAAAGAAATAAGGAAACAGTTGGCTTAAAGCTTGAGACTGATTCCTACCTCCAACATTCAGTAATATTACTTATAATCTAGTGCATACAGCAAGTATAGAAGCCTGGAAAGTATGACGTGGGTTGTAGGATGAGAAAGTAAGTCCTAAACAGAGCTGCCATAGCTGCAGACATAGGAGGCAGACTGTCCATGTGCACATCTCCTCAGTAACAAAATCTTATAAGTTGCTAACTAATTCCTTCAGTCATAGTGCTTACTTCTCCTGGCACCGTTATGGAGTATAAACCTACCCGAGTTCATCCTTCCTTGCAAATAAAAAATCAAAGTAAGATTTGCTGGGGAATTCTGAGGGCTGATCTATGTTTTTGTCTGCTTAGAAGTTGGCAGAATTAGCTGCTTACTCTTTAGGCTGAAAACAGAAAAAATGAAATACCTTCTTGCACAATTAATAATTCATTGGTGAAAGAAAGAGCTTTAGGATATCATTTGGAATGAAAACTGCTTAAATTAAGCCTCCATGATTCAGCCTGCTACTTACAAAGTAAAGGAAAGGTTTCTTGCTAGTTGTCCTCTCTTCAGGAAAAAAAAAAATCTTCCTCTTGACCTTTTGCATTTAGAAACAGCCGCGTTTTGGGTAATTAAAACTGATGAGCCTGACAAACATTCATCTCCAAAGAAATACTCTACAGTAAACGTAAACTCTCAAGATCCTTCCAGGCTTACAAGCACAACTGTCTCTTAAAATTTCTTCCCAAGCCATCTGGTGCCTTATCTTTGTAGCCAAGCCATACAATAACTTTAAAGGAAGATTGTTTCTAGAAGGCTTTCGTCTCAGGACTACAGATCCTCTTGGAAGTCTCACAGCTCATTCTGAAATTGTCAGCCAGGCAGCTCGGCTGTGCGGATTCTCTGCTTTTTGCTATCATGACCCAGAATTGTCCAGCTGTGATTCTCTGGGGGAGATCTCAATCTCATGTGGTTTGCAAAGGGAGTGAAGGAGTTACAGGGAGAAGCTGGAGATGCTCTGCACTTCCAAGCAGGGATTTACACTCCATTAATTCTCTCTGTGACAGCCTGGGCTGAGTGGTACGACATGAATGTGGTTACAAAGGCTGAAGTTAATTCACATCATTCGTGTAGCTCTCTTGCACCTGCAGGGGAATGTATGGATTCCAGGTTCAATTCTACGCAGCCTTTGCCACTGGGAAAGGTAGTTAGTGAGCAAGAAGGCAGGTAGGTGTGGAGCAGAGGTAGACGGTGGAAATGGGAGAGGATCAGCTTTGCAGATCATCCAGTTTGCTCTCCTTTTGTTGTATCCTGCCAGTTCAGAGCCAAAGCTTCAGGTACCTGGCAGCAGAGCACAAACCTGGAGTGACAGATCCCATGCTAGCTGTGCCCAGCTGCTCAGGGCCACCATGAGGAATAGGCACTATATGTCTGAAAACAGAATTTGCATGAACCTCACTCATCCACAGCACACACAACATAGCTGAGAAGAGACCAAATCACTTTTTAGGCTTTTGTCACATGTTTATGTTTATTCCTCATCAGTGCAGTTCTCAGAGGCACAAAAGCAAGGGAGACTCTCCATCCTGATAGTGAAATACTGCATTGTATACATGCTTGTCAAGTGGGTGGATATTAATGAGCATGCAGTGAGCCTGTAAAATGCCTTCTGGAAATGGCACAGCCTCTATACATCTCTGAGTCAGTGGAAGTTTTGTCAATTGGTTTTAACAGGAGCTAGGCCTAAAACATTCATGTTTTTTTAGCTATTGATGATCTTGTGATGAGTTGATAACCGGAGTGGAGTTCCTAGCACCATTCAGACACAACGTTGCCAACACTTCCTCCAGGAAGATGCCTTTGCTTTCAGCTGGATGCCTCGTGACACCCTTAGGGAATAGCAGCTTGGTATCTGTAAAGCGGCTGAGCTTTTTCCTACTCGAGCAGAGGGCTGTATCCTATTATCTCCAGAGACAATCTTCTATTTAGGGAAAGAGTGAAAGCAACACACCTAAAATATGTTTTTGTGCTTGAATGATCCCTGCACTGAAATATGACATTATATACTTATGATGAGTGCAGGCTGGAGTGGGAGGGTAGAAATGATCACAGGTCAGGGCTCAGTGCCCTTTGCCAAATCAACTGCCTGAGCCTCCTCTTCATAAGGTGATGCTGATACCTTGCAGACCTGTTGCAATAATTTGTTTATATGAACAAAAGTACATGGCTCAGAGGGTAAAGCTTTTTGTACCTGCAGAACTTCCAACATTCCCAGGTTGCCTTTTGGTGTGGTGTGACACAACATCTGCTCTGCTTAGTCCTCCGTCTGATGTTTTGGCAAAGGCACCTGGAACATAGCAAGGCTACACATGTACATGATATCAAAAGTCCAAAGGAGTGCATTCAGGACCCCTTTGATTTATGGTGTGTCAAAAACAAAGGACAAACCAATATAATGGTTCGCTTGATGGCTTCATTTGCACAAATCCGGGAAGATCCAGAATTAAGTGTTTCCCAGCTCCTTCAGGACCTGCCCTGGACTGCTGCCTGTAGTAAAAAGGGTTGGGGATGGGGTCTGTAAGGGCTTGTCAGGCCAGAGGAGCTGCAAGGCTTTAGTGGGACCCAGGGGCTGGGCTGCTCAGGGCATGCTGTCCCACCCTGCAGATAAGAGGTGCACTCAGTATGTGAATGGTCAGTAGCAATGCTGGGAGCTGGGGAGGGGCAAACTGGAACCAGTACTTCCAAACAGAAAGCCTCAAGGGATCATTACATCCATCTGTGCTGACCTGAAACCAAAAATCCCACACATTCACAGCATCTACGTGGGCTTTGCTGATCCTCCCACCCAGTCCCTTGATCCTACTCATGAATCTGTTTTCCAGAGTCAAAATTGTTTTCTAAGGTGAACAGAGAGTCAGTTCCTTTGCTTGTAAAGAGTGATCTAAGGGACGTGTTTTCTTTTCCTCCTTCATCTCCTGTTCCCAAGTGCTGAGCTGAATCTTTCTCTGTGCATCACTGCCCTTTGCAGGAACTTAAGTGGCTACTGTAAATGAACTATTCTGTATATTTAAATCCTTATAATCTGGAACAAAAGAGTAGGTTTGGCACTGAAAATCAGTTCAAAAATTAACTGTACCAAGTCTTCACCCCCCCAAACAAATGGGAAAAGATTAAAAGAGCTTTTACTAAAAATAAAAATAAAAAACAGCCGTAACATAAATAGCCCTTAAAGAAAATCCTTTATGTGAGCAGAACATCTTCCAAATCTGAGAGAAATAAAGCACAGGGTGATATCTTTGTTGCCAGAATAGGCAGACAAGCGAGCCAGGCTGAGGTTGGCTGTTTGAAGGGAATGAAATCTTTCACTTTCTGAGTGCACAGATTAGACACCAGGAGAAAATATGTTTGCTCACTTTGGTTATCTGGTGGCACTGAAGAACAACCATCAAAGGGAAATGTCTGCCTCCTGGGATAATCATTGGGCAAGAGAGTGGATGCAGCAGATAAAGGTAGATGACACCTACCCAGAGAGGCAGAGCAGCAAAGAACAAAGATTAGTGACTGGGGATTGCACTCACCTACAAGGGAAAGGTAAGTGGGGTGAAAAGGAGTGCAAAAACTGCATGAAATGTGGTCTCCTTCTGTATTCTTGCAGCCACTTCTACTGCCTGAGTTCCCTACTAAATTTTGCTATGGTGACTGAGCTCACATTTTGTAGTTTACAGAAGAGGCATTTGCAGCTCAACTTTTGCAGTATTTACATAGGCAAAATTCCCAGTGTTTCAAGGAATCTTTTCCACAGTAAGTATGGGCTCTTAGGGACTACTTCTGTCTGGGTGAGGACTTGAAATCTGCACAATTACCATACTGTAATTATCAATAGATTTTTTTCTAATAGGAAGGTATTTTAACTTAAGTTTGTTGCTTGGTTTCTACTTACACTACAGCTTTCCTTCTGCACTTCCTCATCTCCAGCTGCAGAAATTCAAAATTCTGTACAGTGTGCCAGTTTTCTGTGTATCAATGGAAACAGTATTGTTGTAGGCAATGCTGCGCTCCTAGAACCATCAGAAAGCCTGGATTTGGTCCCAGGAGCACATCAGGATCCTCCCAACTCTGACCCCTTAATTGAGACCTACTTAGCTGTTCCATGGGTCAGCTCCTCACTTCTGAAGAAGGAAGCTTTTGATCTTTCCTTCTCTCCTGGACGATATGTGCCAAGGTTTCAGATCAGAGACAGAACCCACAAGGACGCTTCTTCATACAGCACCTCAGCCCAACCTGGCCTATGTCATAGGTGTGAGCTGCTACATATCATGCGTGCCAACTCCCGAGCTCCTTAACCCCAACCCTAGCATCAAATTGTCTGGTAGAAAACTGAGCAAGAAAGTAAAGCTTTGACAGATTTATTAAGGTTTATTTATTAATGGACATAGTGGTACTGGGGTGATGGTTGGACTAGATTATCTTAGTGGTCTTTTCCAGCCTTAATGATTCTGTGATTTTCTTAGCTCATGCCAACACCAGTCCTGGTGTGAGGGGGTGGTGAGGCTCAGCCCAGTGGGATGGAGGATGCTTGTGAAATCCCATCCCGGCATGGCAGCTGCCCTGGGGGCATGCAGATAAAGCAGAAGAGCTGTTTCCCAATAGCCCTGTGACAGGAGAGCAAGGAGATGAGTAGGGCCCCATCCCTCACCCACAACACAGAAACAGCTCTATGTAACCCTTCTCCCTCCCCTCTGACTCAGCTTTTCTCTCCATTCCTCAGGCATCTCCGCTCGCTCCCTCCAGCATTGCTCAAGGTCTGGTACTCCAACACATACCCCACCTAAGTGTAGGATGTGGCCTGAGCTCCCCAGTCTCAAATGGGATACAGCCCACGTTCAGCCACAGCATATCCCTCTCTCCCAAAAACTGAAAGTGTTGGGGCATATGTGGACACTGTGAGAAGGTTCTAGAAGATGGACAGTGGTTCAGCGATCCCAGCAGCACAACAGACTGGCACCACAGCACAGGAGCTGATATTGCATTGATGGTAAGGCAGAGAAGGCTGAGAAAACAAGACAGCCTCACCATGATGCAATGATGTATCAGGATACCCTTTTTTCTTTCATCCAGGACTTTGGAGGATTTTCAGACTCCATCAGGACATAACAGAGCATGGGAAGGGTGGGGACATCATGCTTCTTCATGACCAGCCAGAGAAGGCTGCAGAGCAGGCCCAGCAGGCTTTGCAGATTGCAGCCAGTTCAGAATAGTTTGATATCTTTCCTATTCTGAGGACTTCTTTCTCAGTGTGTGTGTACATGAGCAGGCAATTAGCCATTAGGACAGGAAGATCATAGGGTGGCTTGGGTTGGAATGGATCATCTGGCTAAAGATCATCCAGTTCCTTGCAGCACTAACATATGTGATGAAGGCTCCCTCACGATAGGTGAGTGTGTGGAGATGCAGCCTTGTTTAGCTATTCCGAGGAGCTGTTCCTTTGCAGATGACTGGCACTTGAACCAGTTCTAAAGCTGGGTGCAAGAGACCCAGTGCTGATGCTAGAGCTGGTCATATACTGGCAACTCAAGGCTGGAAGCACTCTGGCTTTGCTGAGCCTGACAAGGCAATCATCTTTCTTTTCCCTCAGGGTGCTGAAAACTGCACAACACAAAAATAACTCTAAAAGTTCCTCAAAGTGCTTCATGTCTGAGAAGTGCAGAGGAAAAGCGATGCTATAGAGTGTTGCATGTGGGATTCTTTGAGTATGTGTTCACTTCTTCAAGATGCCATAACTGGCATTTTTCTTTTTCTTTTTCTCTTTTTTTTAATACAAGGAAACTCTGCTCTCCTGCCGGTGAGTGGTGATTGAAGAAGCAGCTCTTCCCTCTAGGTCCTCGCTCTGCCCGGGCCCCAATGGGGATTCGGACCCATGGTCCAAGCCCGGTCCTGCCGCAGCGTTGGGCTTCGCCTAACGAAAACTTGCGAATCCGCCGATTCCTCCGACTGAAAGTGATATACTGGACTACGGGATGGGAGGAGAGAAAGGGCTGCTCCCTTGCAGGGAGTGCAGGGCGGGACCTTTTTCTGATTGATCTATGGAGCCCGTCCCCTTAAATTGGCTCCCGGGAGTACCCCGTTCATCAGCCCGACGGGGGGAGAGGAGGAAAGCGAGGGAGTGCAGGCAGGCGGCCGGCCGGCCGGTTCCCCCGTCCCGGCCCGTCGGTCCGTCCCGGCCCCTCCACCCCCCGCGCACCATGCGCGGCCCCCGGAGCCCCGCGCCCCGCCGGCCCGCCTGCCCCTAACGCAGCTCCGCTCCGGCGCTTCCCCCGGCATTGGTCCGAGGGGCGGGGAGGAGGAGGAGGAGGAGGAGGAGGAAGAGGAGGAGGAGGAGAAGGAGGAGGCGGTGGTGGGGGGGGGGGGGGGTGGGGGGAGAAAGGGGCGAGGAAAAAAAAAAAAAAAAAAGAAAGAAAAGAAAAAAGAAAGGGAAGGAAAGGAAAAAAGAAGGAAAAGAGTCTAAGCGAAGCGGGGGAAGGTTGCTCTCCTCTGAGGACAGCGCGCAGCACCATGCAGCTTGCGCCGCTGGCGCTGGCACTCACCACGCTCTTCATCGACGGCTTAAGGACGGGAGCGAGGAGGCAGAAGCTGCACCCCAGGCAAGGTACGGGGGTGCTCTGGGAGTGGGAGGCGGCTCGGGGCTGCAGGGCTGCCGCCTCTGGGGGGCGAGGTACCCGGCCTCCCCGCTCAGGGGCATGTGCTTCTCTTCCCTTGCAGCGAAGCTGCTGGAGAAGCTCAGCGAGTACGAGATCGTGACTCCTACCCGGGTGAATGAGTTTGGAGAGCCCTTCCCCACCGATGTCCACTTCAGGCGGAGGCGGCGGAGCACCAACGCTGCCCCCGACGCCTGGACGGCCGCCGCCTCCTCCTCATCCTCCTCCCCTAAGGCACACTACAGGCTCTCCGCCTTCGGGCAGCAGTTCCTCTTCAACCTGACTGCCAGCTCGGCCTTCATCGCCCCGCTCTTCACCGTCAGCTTCCTGGGCGAGCCCGCCGCCGAGCTGCGGAACCTTTACGCCGAGGCTGCGGACACCGACGTGAAGCACTGCTTTTACCGGGGGCACGTCAACGCCCGGCCGCGGCACACCGCCGTCATCAGCCTCTGCTCCGGGATGGTGAGCCCTGGGTCCTGGCCCCGCCGGGCGCCCAGCGGCGGCGACAGGGGGCGGAAGCGAGGAGGAGGAGGAGGAGGAGAAGTAGGCGAAGGAGGGTGGGCAGAGGGAATAGAGGCCGGCCCCTTTCCCCCGCCCCCGGCTGGGGCTACGGGATGGGGGCCGGCTCGCCCCGGTTTGGGCTTTCTCGCAGCCCGCTTTTATTATCCCGTCGGGTTGGGGGAAAGCCCTTCTGCTCCGCGGGTTTTGGGGCAAAAGTGCCACCCAGCGGCACCCCGCCACGGAGATCACCGGGTGGGGAGAGCTCTGCTGTGGAGCTCCCAGCAGAACGCCTGGCACGGACAACGACCTGCAGCCCGGAGCCTGGAGCGACTGCTGAGGGGTCCCCAGCAGTGCTGCCCCCAGAGCCTTCCTGCAGCGTGGCACGGAGGTGTGACCTCAGAGGAGATGGACACAGGCTGCCTCGCAGCCCGTCCTGATGTTCTGCTGCACCGGGGGATATTGGCAAAGGGATGAGCAGAAGCTGCCTGGCAATGCTCGTCCCATATTGTTGCACCCTCTTGGCAACACTGGAGTGCCAGCGAGGCACTGGAAGCAACGACTGCCTCGAGTGCTCCCCTAGGAGGTCTCTGTTGGTCCCAGCTCCTACCAGGGGATCCCAGGCTGATCATGTCATGCTGCTTCATCCCCAGGCCCCATCCCAGCAGGTTGGGCTGAAGACTGAGCTGGGTGGCACACGTGTGACTGGGCAGGCCTTTGTCCAGCACCATATCCTGTGAAGTTATCCTGTTTCCTAGCCTAGGATGGCTACAGGATGTTTTTCGTCCTGGATATTTTGATGTCTTTTTTTTTTTTTTTTTTTTTTTGTTTTTTTCCCCACCCTGTATTCATACTCATGAGCAACGAACTGTCAGTGCTTCCATACCATGCACTGAAGTGGTGCCTTCCCATACTCAGGGATTTCACTGAATGGGCTCCTCTCTTGGGTCCTCACATCTGAATTTAAAGCCCATTTCATGGAGAACTGCTGCATGAAAAAATGGCACAACGTGTTGGGGTTGTGCTGGAGCATCATGGCCCCTTGGGCAGGAATGGTTCAGTCACTATCATAGGGACAAGGTCTGTCAGGCGTCCCCCTCAGGTATTCCCTCCTACAAATTAAGACCTTGCTTTTCATAAGCTTCAGTGGGATGGCTGAAGGAAATAGGTTGTGAGCAGTGTGATGGACCACTGGAGTGCCAGCCTGTGCTTTCACAGGGGTTGCTGCAGAGCCAGCTCATGAGCCTCCTTTGCTTAATGTTGGATCGGGTAGTCCTGCCCCATGGCTTGTCACTGACCCTGTCCTTCTCTGTCCCTCCCAGCTAGGCACATTCAAGTCTGATGATGGGGACTATTTTGTAGAGCCGCTGCTGTCACTTGAGCAAGAGTATGAAGAAGAGCACAATAAGCCACACCTCGTCTACCGACATCGGACACCCCCAACCAACTCTTCAAGGGACAGACAGACTTGTGATACTCCAGGTACTCATTTTGTTACTGTTCTTAATGGCCTGGCCCTTATGAAAGGGGTAGAAAGGATGTGAGGTTGAGGACTCTTAGTGAAATGGTACTGCTTGTGCTTGGAGGAGGCTCACAGTGGTACTGCTGCCCTGAAGAGACGTGTGCCTGTGCTTTCTAGTAATCAGTTATAAGGAAGTTGTGGTCAGGAAAAATGTTACGGTTTCTATTTCATCCCTGCTGTAAGGTTGGCAGGAGATCCTTTGGGCTGTCCTGCCACAAATATCTCATGAACCTTTAAACCTGTTTCTGTTCCCACCTCCATGTCATTCCTAACCATTCTAACTTGATTTGCTCTCTGCCTGAAATTTTTTTTCTGTCCTTTTGATGACATTGTTCTGTCTTGGTCTTGCTGCATCCCTGGTCCTCCTCCCCAGATTTGGCTTCAGGTTGCAATGTCTTATTTTTTTCTAGTGAAAACGGAAAGGTACTGCCACCAACCCTGGCAATTCTGCACTTATTAATCACTTTTCCATGGTTTGTTTTCAAAGATTTTTTTTCTTCTTTTTTTTTTCATCATGGGCTTTCCTCGACGAGAACTGTCACCATCTCCCCATCTTCCTGACCTCTTCAATCCCTCTTTCTAGTCTTTGCACATATGAAAGAGCATGAGCCTTTTTATCTCCTCTTCATGAGCTTTGGGGAGCAATAGCCTTGCTCCTACTGCCCCTATTATCAGCAATGGCCTCCTGCTGCTCTCTGCCTCCCTGACTTCCTGATTTTCACAACTAATCCTCTCCTTTGGCAGCAAGTACCTAAGTTCTCTCTGAAGAAGGTTACTCCTTCAGTGTCTCGTTTCACCTTCTGTCTCTCCCTCTTCCTTTGGCCTGAATCTAGATCTGCAGGAGCTGCAAAGCCTAAATAGACTAGACCTTGACTGGCTTCCCCTGTGTGAGCTGAGAGTTGCTCACGTGCTGAAAAGCAGGTGGAGCTCCTCAGGGAGCAAATTTACCATGGGAGAAGTGTGGTGCTGGATTTGGCTTGCATTTAGCAGACGCGACTGGTTTGGCACCCATACCTGTGGACTGTGGCCATCCTGTTGAGCTGCTCTGGTGCTTTGTGACAGTTTAGAGCTGATGTGTTAATGAAACATGTTTCATCTAGAGGACTTGTGGATATGTGTCCACATGCAAACGTGTACTGGGGGACAATGGTGCCTCTCACAAGGCTGTTGTTGTCTGTTCTTCCAAGGGTTGCTGCTGGACTATGCCATTCTGGTTTCTCTCTTCCAGCTGTTTCTGCTCCCTTCTTTGAGATCAGATGCAGGAGACTCAGAACAGTTGGAAAGAAACATGGAATCTGGCACAATTCATCAGTAGCCCTTGGAGGAATGGAGCAGCAGATCACAGGACTCATTGAACTAAAGGTAGCTGGGAGGGCAATTGCTTGACTCTGTGTAGTTATAACAGCCCATTGTATTTCTCCCCCACTCCCCTCTTGTATGTATCATAGCTTTCATTATTCTTCTGAATAGGAATTAAAGTGTTGCTCTTCACAGGAGTAAAACTCTATCCATGATATTACCTTTATGGTGTACCTATGTTCTCTTCTCCTCTCTTCCATCATACTTGACTTCTTGCTTGTCTTTGTTTTCTTTCTGTTTTCAGTTGTTTGCTGTAGTGGAAGGAGAAAATCTTTGCCTCCCAGATGTAGGTGTGAGGGATCCAGGTAGCTGTGATAGCCTTACTTTCCACCCTATCCTCTTTGCCTCCGCCTCTACTGCCACCTCTGCTTTTGGAACAGAATGTTCTTTTGCTCAAAGAGGAAATTAATGTGAGGGAAGTCCGAAGTACCCACCCTACAGCAAGCATGGGAGACGGCCTTGCCAGGCAGTGGAAATATTAAGAATGACCTTCCGATGGTGCTCTTCCTGGAAATGATTAATAAGTGAGATACTGTGTGCCCTTACCACAATGATGTAATTATGAACTGCCTGTGGTATTCAGGAAAAGTGACCCTTGTGAGCTGACCAATAGAGTGAGTAAAAGGCTCCATTTCCAGAGGCCTCTGTCATGTTTCTTTTAGTTTTCAGCATCCTCAGGTCAGCTTAGAAGAGTTTGATTGTAGTTAAGTTTTAATTAGCAATTTTGGATAATTCTGTAGGTACCCTGACATACAGGACTCTGCAGAAGTTCTGAAAAAAGGCCTTTCTTCTCTGAAAGCTGATGGATACCAAATGCATAAGCTCATACACTAGCAGGGTTCCCTGGCAATGCACTTCAGCCGTCTGGCGTATAGCTCAACAGCTGCAGCGAAAACTTTGGATAAAGTTTTCCTTGGGGTAACGAGTAATGTCATTTCAGTCGTAGGAAATGGTGCAGTTCCTCCTCCTTTCCTTCTTTTAGTTACTACCGTGAATCAATTTGTCATCTGTTCGAGGATCTGGCAGGATATTTAGCTGTGCTTTCCTGAGCAGCTCTGTCGGGATGAAGACTTGACCAGGCGGCAGCGTGATGTCACTAGGTGCAGCACCGCTACCACCCATCGCTTCACGACAGCAAGCTCTTCCGATCCATATTATTAATATCTGGAGGAGGAAGAGCAAATATGTTCTGATCCTAAAAAAAGAAGAGAAGGAAGTTGCTTATTGCGGAGCTGGAGTGCAGAGCTTTCCTGAAGCTCTGCAGAGGAACCATCTGACTTGGATGATAAAAGGCACGGAGCCGCATCCTGGGGTGCTGTGGGATGCGGAGGCTGCGACCAGCTGGCTCCATGACCTCCTGCTGGTAGCTGCCTGGCAAGACCCTCCCCGGAAGGGACGTCTTCAGTTCTGCTGTCTTCTCCCCATTTCTCTATTTTATCCTTGTGTTCTTTTTTGCCACTGCTCCTTTGTCTCGCATTTCTCATGTTGTTGTTGTGGGGTTTTTTGTTTGTTTGTTTTTTGTTTTTCCCTTTGGTCACTGCTGCTTATACATTTGCTTGTTTGCTGTTGGGTCTTTTTAATGGCCTTTTACTCAGTTTTAACTCTGCCTGTTGGCCACCCATTGTTCTGAGACAGATATAGCCTCCGTCTACCTGGTGCCTCATCTATTACAGCTGCCCCTTGGCCAGCAGTATAAATGCAAGAGTTGGATATTTTTGCTGCAAGCTCAGCTGTTTCATTGCTCCAAACTTTGCAAATTCCTTGCAGCTTTTACTGTGACCCTCATGCAGAATTCCTTAATGAACTCTTTTGGGCAGCTCCTACTTTTCTCCCACTGTGTTTGCATTTCTACCCTCCTGATTTCTGCTGTTTCCTTTAGAGCTTCGTTAGCTAAATGCCTCCCTGCTCGTGCCTCATTTTTCATAATTATTTTATATCGAAGACCCACCCGTGGCTGAGATGAATCAGTCAAGCACTACGCATACAGTGAGCACTGGTTATTACCAAAGCTTTCATTTCTGGCCAGTCCTGCTCATCCTGAGGTTGATGTTGGGTGTGGTCTCCTGGGCTGGGAGTGAAGATCTTGCACAAAGACCCGGCTACTTAATGAGAGCACTTTGAACAGGAATATACAGTGCAGGCAAAACTCCTCATGCAGAAGCAGCAATAGCACTTTGAGGGTGCAAAACTAGTAGGAAGATTATTAGAGCTTTTTCTCTCTTTGGAGGAGAGCTAGAGGGCTGAAGCCAAGGCACAGGCCTTCCAGCAAGGAGTGTTGCAGGGGTGAGATGCTCAATGCAGGCTTAGAGGAGAGCAGGGCAGGGCAGATGTTATCTGAACTGGGTTGGCTCTGACTCATGTGGTGTTAGGGGAGATGTGAAAGCCCAATGATTTTGCTTTCAGAAGATCAAAAAAAACAAACAAACAAACAAAAAAAAACAAACCAAGAAAAAAACCAACCCTGTACTGGACACAACCTCCAGGCTTGTCACGTGCCTTTACCTGCCAGTGATGGACACAGGATGGTCCAAAATTCACAGGTGGCTATTTATTCATAAGGTGCTGAAATGGTTTTCTTGCCTGGGGGGCAGCATTTTGCCTCTGGCTTCTGCAGCTGGGCTTGGCAGCTCCGGAAAGTCACAGCCCATGTACTGATTTGGGCAAGGAGGAGGAGAGAAGTGTGTGCAAGGTGTACAGAGAAAGTGGCTGTAACATGTGTAAGACAAATTGACAGTGGGAACTAGATTTTGCTGCCAAGCTAGTGTAACACAGGAATAATCAGTAATATGTCACTGATTTTATTCATCTATTTATTTATTTTTGATTAATGAGTAATCTGTAATGGATTACTCTTTCATAGTAACTTTAACAACCCTTCCCACTGAGCTTGGCACTGGGGAGTCCTCAAAGCAAAGAGGTGCAACCCTGTGCCTTGAGTGATTGGGTGCGTGGTGCTGCCAACTCAATGTGACCTCATTGCTGTGTGTTAATTAGCACCCACATACTCAGCCTTTGCAGGTGGTGGTTGTCTTTTCTGAGTGCTGCCCATGGGAGGTCATTGGTGGACCATGGTGCGAGCATCCTTCCACTGTGACCCCAGTGCTGGGACTGGGGGATGTGGTGGGAGCTGGGTGGCATGGGTAGAGCCTTGCTTTGTCCCTTTTTGTGCTGTGAATTAGTGTTCGAGCTCCTGCCTGCGCCTGGCATGAGGTGTACGCTCAGTGTGAGAAATGGCTCTGGTGGGGAATGGGGCTGAAAAGGACAGCAGTGGAACATCTCACACATTCTACAGAGCATTTATGTCTTAAGTTCTGATTTTATATAGGCAGAAACTTTGAATGTCTTTTCCAGAGGGCTTGATGTTCACAGTTTTACTGGATGCTTTGCATCAAACTGAGTAAAGCCTCTTCACATTTTTGCTGTTTCTTTTGGACTGTTTGTCTTGCCTCCAGCTATGGTCTTGTTTTGGTTTTCAAGTCCATGATCCAGAGGTATTTCGCATGCTAGGTGTCTGGTTTCCAGGCAGGTCTTCAGGCAAGTTCTGTACTGCTGGATCTCACGTAACTGGGGTTGCAGAAGAGCTGTGGGGAGGTTTTCCTAAGCCTTTGCTTCCAGGTTGAGCAATCCTTGAGCTCTTCAGAAGTCTGTTTAAGCTGTCAGCTCCGCTTTTGGCTTAGGGGTAATACACTGACTTCGTTCTTTCCTTCTAAAAAGTTTATCACTTTAAGGAAGTGGGTTGTAATCTCTAGTCAGAGAGTAATTATTTCAGGTTTCCTTCCCTCCCGAAAACAGCAAAGGAGATTTATGTCACAGTCGTTATGCTAATGTAATTAATTCTATTTCTGGGCTCCCATTGAGGTAATAGTGCAGCAACAGCCAACTAGTGCTTAGTTAAATGGGCCTGGGATGTCTGACACGAGCTTTTCCCATACTGAGCTGGGAAAGGGATCGGGCTGTAGTAATTGCAAGAGCGCTTGTTGTAAACCAGGTGCACGCCCTTTGTTGCACTGAAAATGTATCAAAGATCCATCTGGTGAGAAAGTTTGTTTCTGTAACAGTGAAAGACCACATTGTTATTGATTGATTATTGCTTTGCAACTCCAATGTGGTCAAGAGATTCTCCTGGAAGCAAAAGGGATGTCCCTGCCCTTTTGCAACTACTGTTTCATTGTCTCCACCGATGTCTGCAGAGGAAGGGGTTGGGTGAGGCATGGAGCTATTTCTTCGGTATTTTCCATCTCTACCCTCTGGCATATCCTAATGAAAATGAACGGGCTGACTGTTCTCTGGCTTTTCTTCCCCCATGCCTGTATTGTCATTAACAGCATCACTGTGGCCAACTTCTAGGCCAAGTTCTTTCTTCCTAGTGGGATATTTGTTCATTTTTATGGAGTGTCAGCACAAAGATGTGGTGATCTCAGTGTTGTTTCTCACTGGCATCTATTGGTACTGCATAGTTTGAGCTGTTGCTAGGTGTGAATGTGGATAACTTGCTAGCATCCTTATCAGCATGCCTTCTCCAGGACGAACATACAACACTACACTGTCCCTTTCCTGTTACAGAATTAAGGGCAATGCATGACTGATACGAAAACCAAGGCTATTTGTCATCTTCCCAGATGCTGTAGCAACATTTAGGTGACAATGAACTTCAGTCAGCTCTTAGAGGATGCTGGAGACAGAAAATTGTGTGTACAGTGCACATCCAAAGTGGCCATGTCTGCAATTCATAATGAATGCCATGGAATCTCCACTGCCCACATGAATCACACAGCTATACTGACTTTCAGAACAAGAAAACTTCTTTGCACCAAACATTTTTCAAGAACTATTTAGATAGCTGCAAACGAACAGCGGTCAGTCACTACGGCTTTGTTTCAACCTCTGGAGCCCCTGCAGATGTACTCTTCTGAAATCCCTGTTTTGTTGCTGTGGCCAACAAGCAGGAATATGACACACTGAAAGTTTCACCAGCCTCAGCTGGTGTCCTGATGTGCTGGCACTCCTGAAGCAGTGGGTTATGGACCTGGTACCAGTGATTTTTTTTTTTTATTTTTTTTTTTTGCACTGTAACAGTGTCAGCTGTCCTTTAAACAGATTTTGTATCAGTTCAGTGGTGCTTTTGTGCCTTGCAGTTGTGAGATGCAGCTATTTAATTATTTTGTCTGTAAGATCACCTTGAATCATTTTCCTCCACGTGCTCAACTTGCATGTGCCTCAAGAAGGTAATTCACTGGTTTGTTCATTAATCTACTTTCTGTCTGCTCTGCAAAACTGATAGATTTCATGTACAGTTTCTTCCTTAGGCTGAGAAAAATTCTTTAAATCCGGAATGCATTCTCTCATACTCATACATCATCAGGAAAGGAAATGTCAAGAGTATGTGTGGTCTTTGGTGCTTAGATGGTGTAAAACCAGAGAATATTTTTCTTTCAGTGGGACATTGATTGGTTGTAACTGCAGGAAGAAAGGTGGAATTGTGCCAAGGTTGGGTTCAGCATCTCTGCGGAAGTCTTTTTCTCACTCTCCTCTGCTCTGCTTCATCTAAACTGCTCGTGGGGCTGTGGTGTTGCTTGTTGGCCTTTGTATATTTACATTTATGATTAATGCCAAACTATGAGCTGGGAGCAGCAGCAGGTACTGCTGGGCACTGACCTGAGGATCTGAACATTGCCCCCATCAGACACCTAGGAAGTCACTTAGGAGCGTAAGTGCAAAATTGAAAGTAGAGGAAGAAGTTTTGGGTGGTTGTGGGGGTTTGATACATTTTTGTAAACACTTCTCTTTGCCGCTAAGGAAACATTTGTTTTAGAAGCTCAGTATTTTGCCTCTCCTGGAAGAGTTTGGGAGGCAGCTTTCCTGTACCAAGGTTATTTCCTAGTTTCAAGTCCTTCCCGTAGCATCACAGCATTGATGTGGAGCAGAGCAAGGTGCTCACTTCCCGCTGCTTCACACTTCCACCCCATCTGCTGTCCCAGAGGGGTGAGAAGCTGCCAGCAACCAAGGGAGCTCTGCTGTACTCTGGGTTGTGCTGCTGCAAGTGTGAGATTGCAATAGTCACAGCAATAGCAGGGGGTTCAGCAGCCACTACTGTAACCACTATGGGGAGAAAATTTGGGCAAGTGTCTGTGACCAGAGCTTGTATCGAGGCTTTAGGACAGAGAGGACACAGGCTGCTTCGGGGAGCCTGACTGAATTATGATCTGCTTCACAAAGGTGTGCAATAAATATTTAACTTCTGGACTATGGTGTTCTCAGCAGCAGGGCTGGATCAGAGCAGTTCTACGCCATGGAATAGCAAACTTCATGTTAAAAACCCTTGGTCATATGTTTAGAAAATGTACACTAGTAAGCTGATTTGAGAAGACAATGCTCAGTTTCTATAAGGGATTGGTCATCAATGTCATTAGCTCAAGAAGTAGATTATTTTTCCCTCTCTCACTTTTTTCTTTTTTCTTTTTTTTAACTTCCTTTGCTATGTGCAGCTCTCATGAACTTGGAGCTGAGCTGGAATTGCTTTCATTGTCACATGTCTTATTTAATTGTGCAAATTGCTTTCTATTCCAAGGACATGTAATGCAGAAATGGAAAGGATTAGAACTGTTGATTGCTGTTTCTTTTAATTTTTGGTTTTAACATAACAATAGCCACTATTTCAAAAGCAGTCCCTGGCTCTGCCCTGTCGCCCTTTCATGCAGGAAAAGTACTGGGGTAGGACCTGATTCCCCCCTGCCCTCTCCCTCAGGACAGATCCAATGGCCATTAGTTGGTGGGAATCATCTGCAAATCATCTCTGGGCTGAGGCTTATGCAAGCAAGTATAGATAGCATGGGTTGGAAGATGCCATCAGGAAGGGACATCCCTGTTCACAGTGAATGTCACAGGATGTTTTTTGTCTCACATAGCAAGAAAAGAAATAAAGCCTAAAAAAAAAGAAAAAAAAATGTAGTCACTTTCAGGTTTGTCTGAAGATAGTGCAACTGCCAGGTGTTGTCTTAGTAAAGCAAGCAGTAAAAAGGATGTTATTCCAACTGCTTTTAACCACTTTGGAAACGAGTATTGGCCATTGAAGGAGTGCACAGACTGGCTTTGTACTTGAATTATTGATCCATTGTATGGTTTACAAGTGTTTGTCTGCTCGTTAGGGTTTTGTTTCTTTGGCAAATTAAAGAAAATGTTTGGATACTAAAATCCACTCAGTCACTGCCTTGTGTAGGTAGATGTTTCCCAGGTCATTTGTAAAGATTGAGAGCTTCCTGATTTCTGTTAATATATTAAAGGCAAAACCAGGTGGAAAAACGTGTTGCAGTGGGAAGCTGGTGTCATGAAATGATGGTTTTCTTGTGTGGCGTGGGAGTTTTTCACTTATGCTTAATTAAACTTCAGCAGGCTGCACCATTCAGGAAAAGCATTTCTGTTGTGTTGTGGCCATCGTAACAGCATGAGAGATCAGCAGCACGAGGCACATGGGGTGCTGGCAGTCCTGTGTGCAGCTCCGAGGAAGGCTGGTGGGAGCTTTCATGCATGGGTTGAGAGCAGTACACTGTCGTTAGGGTTTAATCTTTTACAGGTGAATGTGCACTGGCCCTGAGTGTAGTTATACGCAAGATGGGTGAAGATAACAGCTTGCTACTGCCAAAGTCCAGGAGGGGCTTTCCATGCTGGGTATCCCCAAGCACTTACGCTTGGTTTTACAGTAACTAGGTTTGTTAACTTGCTTTATGTGACTGGTGTCCAGATATCATGCTGGAGTGGTTATATATGTGGAAAAAATGTTTGTTTTTGAGGGCATGAGTTGTGCGTTGAACAGAGGAAGCACACTGATATTGTTCTAGCACTGTGCAAGA
Source organism: Oreortyx pictus (assembly GCA_036925125.1). Taxonomy (NCBI): domain Eukaryota; kingdom Metazoa; phylum Chordata; class Aves; order Galliformes; family Odontophoridae; genus Oreortyx; species Oreortyx pictus. The sequence goes on from JAUPFR010000015.1 coordinate 5,828,023, forward strand.
CCTCTGTAACTAGAAAAGCGTTTTTCCTCTGTGCTGGGCAGTGTGAGCGTGGTGAGCGTGATTAATATCTTCAAATATCTCCAGTGTAGCAGGTGCATCCACTAGTCCTTGACATTTCCCTCTTCTTTTGCTTTCCTCCACACTGCAGCTCTCTTGCTGAGCATCTTGCAGTCCTTCACGCATTCTTTCCTCGAGTACCTGACTCCCTTGGAAGTTAGTTGTTTACAAGGGAAATCAAAGTGACTATCCAAGGGCGCAGAGAGGAGGCACGCAGCGAGCAGGGGACTGGGCAAAGGGCTGAGGTTAGCACTTTCTCCACCATCTGGTCTTCCTCTCACCTTTAAGTTATTTGTATGCAGAGTTGGCTTCCTGCACTGATTGGCACTGCACAAGTCAGAAATAATGTCACGGTTGCCCACGAAGCTGTGCCAGCATGAGAGCACAACCTTGCCAGCACAACGGCATTGATTAGTGCAGAGGAACTAGGGCAATCCAATTATAACCACAAATGCCATTGGCTTCCTCAAATTCTTACTCGAATAACTGTGGACTTTCTGCTGTGTTAAGGTGGTCTGGACTTTATCAAGTAAGGGGAGTTCACAGGACTTAGCTAGTGCAGAGTAAATGGAATTTAATTCTTAAATATTCCATTATCTATTTACATGTGGGGAAAAACAGCATTTTCTGGATGGGTAGATGTTGGCCAACCCCTTTGCCTGCCATGATATTAGAGTATGTATTTTATAGTTCTTTTTTTGGAATTTGTTACCAAATACCCAGAAGGAAACTACACATCAAAAATAGCTAAGAAGTTTCTTATCACTTAAATCTTGTTTGAACATTTAATATTACTTTGTTCCCTAATGTTATGCTTCCTCTAACCTACACAGTGGGTCAGATAAGGAAACGGGGTATTTTTCACCAGCACGACTAAATTAAACTAAAGCTACAAAGACCGTGAGGGCTGTAGCCTGGAGTCTTAGATGAGTCGTTCAGATCTGGCTCTATATTAAATGCAGAAACGAACAGACTCTCGTGGATGAATCACATTCAATTAGCAACTTCCTATGATGAAATGATTAAAAATTAAGTGGCATCAAATAAGACTGATTTTGCTCTTACATTTAAATAATGCTATAATTACACACTAATCAGATGGTAAATCTTAATTGTACATGTTCCATATGTTTTATTTGCCTGTTCTCCCTCTTCACTTTGTCGTCTTTGTGTCAGCATGGAATATATTTTCAGGCTGCTTTTATGTTTGGCCTAATTGAATATCAAAAGCAGTATATGTGAAACTTCCTGAATTCTATTCTTTAGCCAGTGGCAGCTGTGCTATTAGATGACCTTTTCCATTCCTGTAGCACAGAATAATAAAGGGAGTGGGGGAACTGAAGCCCAGCCATGTTATTGTTAGAGACAGAAATAAATCATATATAATTGCTAAATCCTGCCGTCCTTCATGCCTGAGCTAGAAATACAGGATTTGAACCTTTGTTTCCTGTTCTTTCCTGGCCACCTTGAACGTGCCCAGAATCCTCACACCACAGTGGCTAATTACCATCACTGGGCTTGGGGAAAACCAGTTCAACTGCATCCTGGGTTCTATGGTGGCCCCACTGTCTGGAAACCATTGCTTGCAGTATCACTGGCTTCAGCGAGGTTGCCTATGCCTTTAAAAGCTAAGAAAAGCCTTAGATGTTGGAAAACCTGGTGGGTTTCCACAAAAGGCTTCTGCTATGGTTAGCAGTTTAGAACATGTTTGCTTAACACTTGGTTGAAGTAAATAGGCATTTTAACATGAAATGCATGGATTACCATGTTTATTTGCTTCAGAATGTAATTAATGTTTGTGTCTGTTTTTTAATCATAGATCATGAACATAGTCATAAAAAGAACAAGTGGAAACACTGGAGAAAACAATGGGTAGAAAGCAGCTTATTATCTGACACGGAAATGTTGAAACACAGCCTGGAAGTGAATTCATTTTCTGCAGATAGCAATGAGACAGGGAATGTCAGTGAGAAGAAGAGCCACAGAAGAACAAAGAGGTTTCTCTCCTATCCTCGATTTGTGGAAGTGATGGTGGTGGCTGACAGCAGGATGGTTGCCTACCACGGGGCTAATCTGCAGCACTATGTCCTAACCTTAATGTCAATAGTAAGTATTCAGCTGGGGGGAGGGATTCACCCACAGAGGCCAAAGGTTCTACTTTGGGCTGTGTTTCTATGTGATACCATCACTTTGTCTCAGCTAGGTATGGAGATAATGACAAGATTAGAGTTAAGCTTGACTGGGGAACACTGGTTGGTGTCTTCTACCTTCTCAAACCCATCCTGCCCCACTTTCTTTCAGCTTTCTGAATCCCAGGCAGCAAGAGAAGTGCCACTTGCCCTATGATCCACACACTGAACCCTTCTGTTTATTTAGGCTTGTAAGGAGTAGCAGCTGAATTAAAAATGTGCTTTGGGGTCCATGTCTTCCCAGGGATGTATGCTAGTAGACTATGCACTTGCCTCAGTTCTCTTTCTGTTTAAAGGAGGAAGAGCCTGTGAACACCTTGGTCTTTGCTGTGGTTCTATGGTTGGCTTTCCAGGCTGTAGGCAAACATTCTTGTAGCTACTGGCAATAGGATGCTGTGCCCAGACAGGCAGCTCTATAGTCGCATATTTACTGGAGGTGAATATCCAGCTTAGTAATGTCACTGCAGGGACTTTCATTCTATTCAAAGTACTTGAGAAAACTTATTTATGGCAGTCTTGATCAATAGTCACTGCACCTCAGAGCAAAGAGTCTTGTGATTTGGAGATATGGGACAGAAGTGCATCTCAGGAGAAAAACAGCTGCAGAATGAAAAGCATGCATGTGTTGTCTTACTTGCTTTCTTTAAGAACATCGAATATTTCTTCTTAAAACAGGTGGCTTCCATCTACAAAGACCCAAGCATTGGAAATTTAATTAATATTGTTATTGTGAAGTTGGTTGTGATACATAATGAACAGGTAATGGAAGTGGTTTTCTTCTCCTTCTGTTTGACAATGGCATTTGTAGTGGGCCTTATGACCAATGACTGAACACCTTCATGTGTATCACTCGTTAGGATGGTCCTGCAATATCTTACAATGCCCAGACGACATTAAAAAACTTTTGCCAGTGGCAGCAGTCCCAGAACCACCCTGAAGGAAGTCATCTGCAGCACGATACAGCTGTGCTTGTCACCAGGTATGGTGTATAGTCTCATGAAGACCATAGCCAGCCACGTGTCAGGCTGAGTGTACATCATAGTTGTAGCTGTGGGAAACATTTCGTTTTCAATGGAAGTGTAATGGCATGCAGTTGTGAGAGCAGTGTAATTATGGGTGTAATTGGGATAACATGTCCACCATAGTGGTAGATGACAGGTTCAGGACTGCCCAGGTCTGACCAAGACTCAACGTGTGGTGAAATCCTCTGCCTGGGAAGGAGCTGGTTCTGATTTCTGCTGGATGATGTGACAAGACAGCATGAGGAGCTTTGGTGGAGGATGAAGAAGTGCTTATGAATGTCTTTATTATTGTGTTTGTGATTTAACTCACTGCTGCATTGAAAATTAATGTGTCAGGTCTGTTCTGCTTTCAGACAGGATATTTGCAGAGCGCACGACAAGTGTGATACTCTGGGTAAGGAAAACCCCTTTTCTTTGTAATTTAAAAAGAATGTTAGTGGCCTGTGCTGAACTGTGGGCAATGTGTTTTTTTCCTATTGTAAACCTCTGTGTTCTTTCCCAGGTTTGGCAGAGCTGGGCACTGTCTGTGACCCCTACAGGAGCTGTTCAATTAGTGAAGATAACGGACTGAGCACTGCTTTCACAATAGCACATGAACTTGGCCATGTGTATGTTTTATGTAAATACATTTACATTTAAATAGCTTGAGATTTATGCTAGCTGAGACTGGCCAGCCAGGCTAGGGCTTGGTACCTACTGAGCCTAATTATTTGAGAGGATATAAATATACTTGGGTAGAAGGTGTACTGCCTAGGAAGATTAAGCTGTAATGTAACTTGGTGGCAATGGAGTGCTACAGATTTTATCTGAGAGCAGCAAAATGAGCACATCCATGTTTTGGGGAGGAAGATTGACCGGGTATCCCACAAAGCACCTAAGCAGGGGAGGAGAGCTAACAAAATCCCATGTTGTATCTACATACAAATGTCAGCAGGAACTTCTTCAGCAGCCATTGTCTCAGCCATGGGGACAAGCTGGCTTTTTGGCCAAGACTGGGAGGTGCTGAGTGCCTTGGGGAGGACCTGTGCCAGGGATATGAGCACAGCACAGCAGCTATGCAAAAGGGAGGATTTGCCCAGGACATCTGGCAGCTTGTTGGGAAGTATAAATGAGCCTGACCCACCTGCTGAGCCATTTCACTAAGGAAAGTCTCACACTAGTGGGTATGCCCAGCAGAGATGCAGTCATTCAAGATTCACCTCCTCCAGTGGAAATTTTGTTGATCTTGAGGGGGAGTAATGAGAAAATCATTTTAGCTCACATACTCTTTTACGCCTGCATACGGCCCTGTTGGGCAGCTGGTTCAGTCCAAAGCCACCTCATGCCTGGTTTGCAGTGGAAGCCTGTATGTGTGGGATGGATGAGTACTCAGGAACAGATCACTCATTGCTTTACACTCCCCTTTTCTGCATGGAGGGCTGGTTCAGATGTTCTATCTTTAACAGCAGTAGTATTTGTTCAAATGAGATTTCCTGACAAATCTCCCCCAAGTTTTGCTTTCTTCACACCCCAGTTGTGGCTAATTCCCTCACTAACATTGCCTCAGAGCTACTGAGGGGTTAGCAGCATTCCCGAGCTGGAAATGTCCCTTTGCTCTTTTGCAGGGAGCAGAGGTAAGGTGGTTCACTGGAGGTAATCTTAATGGGATAAAAACTCCCCAGCCTTGGGGCACTGGATCACACTGGGTCATTTCCCCTTCAAACAGCAAAGTGCTTTAAGCCGTTCTGTCTCCGTCGCATATTTGCCACACTGTTCAAAACACCATGTGCTGCAAACTTCACGTGGGTTCATGCCGATACTGATGTTCGATGGCATCTTGTAAACCTGCCACAGAAAGTGTAGGAGCCAAGTCTCTGCATTGCAGCCCATTTTACAGCTTGCATAAGGGTGCTGCCCACATACATGAGGGACTTCAGGCTCTGGTTGCCAGTTGGCTTGAGTCATCCCTCTGGGGACTTACACTTGACTTTTTGGCTCAATTCCATTTTTCTGAAGGTGGAGACAGGTACTTGCCTTCAGGATCTGGACCATCAGCTGGAAAGGCAACCACAGCTGAAGCTGTGTTACTCTGAATTCCCAATGGACTTGTCTGGCTGAATGTGGGCAGTGAAGAGCTTAGCGGGATGCCACAGACCTGTGCTAGGAATGCAAATGTTCTGAAAGCATTTAAGTTGTGCTTGTTGATGCTTATGAATTTGTGAATGAAAATACTTTTATTCTGTAATGCCTATTTGTAGGGTAACTATGAAAATTTATTTGGTTTACTTTTACTTAGTTCATACCATTTCTCCTGCTATGGTGGATATTTGCACTGTATCATTTCTTTAATTGAATTTATCACTGTTGTGTATCTCTTAGATTTAATATGCCACACGATGACAATCATAAATGCAAAGAAGATGGAGGTAAAAATCAACAGCACGTCATGGCACCAACACTGAACTTCTACACCAATCCCTGGATGTGGTCAAAATGCAGTAGGAAATACATCACTGAGTTTCTGGAGTAAGGCCTTCCTTATGCATTTTTTTGGGTTGTTTTTTGTGTGTGCCTCTATCCCGTGGGGTTCTCCAGTTAATGTGAAATCCTGGTGTGCAGTATTTGGAGGAAATATGAGGGATTTGTGTGTGCATACATCCTTTACATAGAACAGGAATGCAGCCCTGGCATCCAGTCCCTGCCAGTTCAGCCTTGTGATAAACTGGCAAGGACTGGCCTCTCTAAGGGGAGGAATAAGTCTTCCCCCATGGATGTTGCTCTTAAGGAATGTGTGTTCTCCTCTAACCTGAAGGGTGAGTTTTCCAAGCCCTGTGACCCAGATATGGAGCCATGTTTTAGGAGGCAGATTGAATCTGCCTTTCTGCACACAAAGCCCTGGCACTAGTCCATCATGGAGACACCGTTGAAGAAGCCCTTGGGTCAGCTTGATGCAGTGATCACGCACTTTGCCACGATGCCTTCCCACAAGCTGTGATGGGAAGCAGGATGAGACCCACAGTGGTGCTGTGGCAAAACCAGAGACTCGATCCTTTGGGAGCTAATCAATTATTTTTGTTCTAAATGTGCTCTAACGCTTACTCAGAAGCTAAATGCATGCCATGCATGCTTAGACATGATTTTGTGAGGGTAGCTGGCTGCATTGTGGTAGGAAGTCATTAGCACAGCATGGGGAGGGGATGGTGAACGGGGAAGCAGCTTCCTACGCTCCTGTGCTAGGGCCTGCAGAAGCTGTTAAACTTGGGAAATGTGGTGCCAGTCTGCCCTGAGGCCAGGTCAGGTAAACACCAATGGATTCTAGTCTCATCACCTCCTGTTTAACACCATTTTTCTGGTCTGTGTTGTAGCACTGGCTATGGGGAATGTCTGCTTGATGAGCCTTCATCAAGAACTTACGCTTTGCCTCAGCAGCTCCCGGGGCTGATTTATGACGTCAATAAACAATGTGAGTTAATTTTTGGACCTGGATCCCAAGTGTGCCCATATATGGTAAGTGTACTTCCACACCTTGATCTTTCTGGTGCTGCCAGTGCTAAAAAAGTCTGCCCAGGGTTGGGTGAAGAGGGCAAGGGGCTGATGTGAAGGCTGCTCCCACCAGCTGGTCCTTGGTTTCCTTGTCTGCAGAGATGGGGCAGGCCATGATGTTACTACCAAGCTTGTGATTTAGTGATGGATCATAGGGGGATAATTCCAAAAAGGGTCATCTATCCTGTAGGACATGTGGCACATAGGAAGAATTTATTCATATTTTGATGTCTTTCAATATCTTAAGCAGATGCAGTGCCGGCGACTTTGGTGCATTAATATTGATGGTGCGCATAAGGGATGTCGTACCCAGCACACGCCTTGGGCTGACGGAACAGAATGTGAGCCTGGAAAGGTCTGTAACACCTGGTGGTTTGTCCATTGTAGTGCATTCCCTGTGGGTCATGCTAAGTGTATCAATCAAAATCATCCTATCCCTTTGGCCAGTTGTATGGGGCACAGCTTTTGACTGCAAGACCTGGTCCATGGTTGTAAGCTCTACCCCAGTGATGTGATTAAAATTCACTGTGTGGCATAACTTTTTTTAAAGCAGGTATTCTTTCTGGGGCGCATCTTTTTTAAATGAATGCCCCTGAGTGAACTATTGAGCAAAACTTTTGCAAAGTTTCCCAATGCTTTTATTAGAAATTTCCTATGTGATGTGAGTAATTAGTAATTGTGCTTAACATAAATTTGCCAACTGGCTTCTCATCTTGGCAACTTTAGAGTAAAATTTAGAACTGGTTGACATTTTCTTTATGGAACAGTTTTGGCAATAATTCATAGAAACTTTCAATTTCCATGTGTGGTGTCAGCTTCCAAGTAGCGTTGTGGTTTCTACAATAAGTGTTTAGTTTTCAGTAATCCAGATCTCAAGAAAAATAGCTGGAAGAATTATTTTTTTTTTTATTGAGATACTTAGATTTTTGAAGAAAGGCTCTGTTTTTCCTCATTTTTTTTCTGAAGAAAAATGTTCTCCCTCCAGCCTTAATAAAGGGTGTGACGTCATTCTAATAGCATGCCTTAAAAATTTACTTTTGTGACTCCTAATGAGAAAGAGTTAGATTTTTCATTGCCTAGAAAGACTCAACATCTTAATTCACAGTCCTTGAAATGTATTTTAATTAAAATGTACGGATGCTCTCTTAGATATAATTTTCTCTAAAGGCTGTGTATCTGGAAAGTCATTTGTTCAACCAACTTGACTGTTCTCATTCAAAATGTATCAATTTACATTCCTTTCTGTAAAAGAACAGTCAATACAACTGTTTTTGTTGCTGAGGCTGTGTGTTAGGGATGTGGTTGGAAATCCTACTCCTGTGCCGTTGTTTGGAGCCAGTGGCTCACCAGTATTTAATGCTTTTATGTAAAATCTTCTCTCTTTTAAGAATCAAGTTCAATCTTTGGTATCCCAGGAGTTCCTCTAGCTTCTTGTGTCCCTTCGCTTCTTGTGAAGACCTTGTGTTTTCAACTTCTCTATGTGTGAGTTTGGGCTCCATTTGTCACTGAAATCTCACAAGTAACTGTTTTGTTTTGAAATTTCAAAATCTGGGCTGCAATCTTGTTCAGACAAGCCCTCAGTTACCTTCAGAGATGGCCCAGAGTGGTGTTCAAGCATCTACAGTTTATCACGTTTAGCGTGTGTTAGCTCAGAGGCTGAGTGCACCTACATGGATCTTAAAGCCTATGCAATGGAAAACATTTCACTCCACAGATTTAGCCAAACTGACAGGGATAGACAAATTTAGGCAAATGTGACCTGTACTTCTTAACAGAGAACCAGAGGGCCTCTTAAGAAAAAAACAACTCAATCCAATCGTGTTTAGGCATTTGAATGTACTCTCAATAAAAGGGCTTTATGGGGTGATTCTTGTATCTCTGTGTTGATCTAATTCAAGTTAAAGGTTTGGATCATCATAAATTCTCTCCTTGCGAGTGTTTCCTCGGGCTTATGAAGTGCTGAGGTGTGAGTCTGGAGTGCTTTTCTTTGGAATAAATCACTATTTTGGTGCTCTGCTGCAGCCAGGAGCCCCATCAGTCTGCTGCTTGCTGACTAATGCCTTGCCTCAAGCCCGCATGTTTAAAGTCCATGGTATGTGGGTTGGCAGATGGAGAAAATACCATGCCTTTTTTATGGAGATATCTTTGGAAATGAGAGAGCCTGAATAGCTAAGACAAACCTAGCAAAAATAGCTGGGATGGAGATACAATCAGGCTCTAAATTTGTTCTTAAATCAAGGGTACTAAAACAACCCAGGAGCATTAGCTTATGCATATTTTGCATATGAGGACACTGAATGTGATACTGCTAACCCAAGCAGTGAGCCCAGCCTGGAGTTTGGGTGAATACCAGTCACGACAGTTCACAGTGTTTCACAGCACTGATGCGTTGCAGGTGAGAAATAAATCACTGTGCCACAAAGAAAGAAAATAAAGAGGGTCGTAAACTTGGACCTCTCTCTCTTGTGATTTTCGGGGCTGTTTAAAGAACGGTAAAAGAGGAGAAGATGGAGGGCAATCAATCCAGTCTCCTGCCTTATGGGCAGCAGGTAGCATATATGTTATGCATGCATGAAGCTTCACAGCACTTGTCTGCCCCCTGCTAATCTATTCAGCTGGAGTCAGCCCATGGATAGGAGCTGGATTTGGTGAATTATCTAGGACTCCTGCGACAAGACAAAGGAAAGGAAAGTCTGTTATAGTGTCTCCTGTCCCTGCCATTGCTCTCCTGTTCAACTTTGTGTCCGTTTAAGTTATTTTGAACTTGCACCAGACAAAAACTCTTTCATTCTCTTCATTGTCTGATCTGTAAGCTCATAGGAGAGAGAGCCCTGGCAGACTTTTTAGTTTTCTGTTGTAATTCAACATAGAAATTATTTTTGAAATACAAAAGGCATGAAGGCTGCACAGCCAGACTATTCACAGCGTGGTTCCAAGAAACACCATAGCGTTTCCATAAGATAATCTTGCTGCTTATTTAAAACAGCTGCTCTTTTTCTTTTCTTTTCTTTTCTTCTCTCTTTTTTTTTTTTTTCTTTCTTTTTAACACCCTTGATTTGCTATTGGGTGCCTCCAGTTTTGAATAGAATCAAGAGATATAGGTGATTTCCTGGTTAATTCTCAATCATGGGATGGGAAATGTTTAGGTCATATCACAGTCCAATAGCTGTGTACATTCACTAGTTAGCTATTTGGTCATCTTCTCAGGGTCAGTGGTGTCAAGCATGACTGTGGTTGTGTATTTAGCTGTGAGCATCAATGTGTCTGTAAGAAGTTCTCCTCTGGGTCAGCACTGCTGTATTTATATTATGTATTTCTGTATGCTGATGATAGATGTCTTTGGGACATCTTTTTTTTCAGCCCTCTAGATTTGCTGTTTTCAAGATAGGTTTCCCCCATTTGCTTCATAAGTCAAAAAGAAGAGGGTAAGCCCATGGTGTTTCTTGGTGAAGGGGCTGGAAAAAGGTACCACATCAGTAAATTCAACCCTGTTGCCATAAAGATCATCAGGTGTTTCACTACCTGAGCTGCTTCTGGTGGGGGGGAATAATGCATGGGCATATGTTAGTGATGCATCTATTTGTTTCCTCCTTTAACTCTCTAACCTAATCTAATTTGTGAGCAATCAGCAATGTTTGGGCTTCATGTAATTGCAAAATGTTGGGCAACTGTTAGCAGGTTAGAATAACTCTGGGAGTGAATCTGCATTAGCAAGTACTGCTTAGTGAGAGTGAAACCCCATTCATCCCTCTATCGATTCTGATGGTCAGGGCCAGAACACGGCTCTCCCCTAGGTCTTGCCTGTCTGGGCAGTTGTGCTAGCAGACATACCCCCAAGGAGACACCATTTATAATATAAAAATCAGGGACGGGGGCTTGCTGAGATAATTTAAACCAGTTTCACAAATGAAAGAAAACAAGAGTTATAGCTGGAAAACACAAGTGCAGACCTTGGCAAGCCCCAGGTTATGGCTGAGTAAAAAAAAACTTTGGATTGAGGAATTCATTTTTCTTTCTTAATTTGTCCTTTGGATTGAGAAGCTTCCTTTCCCTCCTCTGTCCTGGGCTCTGCACAGCTGTGGGGAGGTTTGTGTTTTCTCTGTTATTTCCCTTTTGTCTGTCTCCTCTCCTGACACTTTGTGGTTCCTGCTGCTCTCCAGGAAATCGGATAAGCAGCTTTTCCAAAGAGCTGGGAGCACTGCCGTGCTGTTCGGCACCAGCAAGCAGGGAATATTTGGCGGATGTTGTTATCCTCAGTCCTCCTCCCATAAACCACTGCTGTGGGCTCTGCAGCTTGCCTTTGCTTCTGTTGTTTTTTGTTTTATCGAAATAATAATGATAATGAAAAGCTGGACTTATTTTTACCATGAAATAATTCTTGCATTTTGAGTCTTCTGATTGCTGGCATTCCCTTCCCTTTCAAAGCCAGGCTGAATGGGGCTTTGAGCAACCTGGTCAAGAGGGGAGGTGTCACCACCTATAGCATGGGAGTTGGAACTAGATGATCTTAAAGGCCCCTTCCAACCCAAACCATTCTATGATTTGACTCATAATGGTAAAGCCATGCAAAACTTCCCCATCTGTGCCCACAGCACTGCCGCTTTGGGATGTGTGTGCCCAAGGAGCGCGAGGCACCGGTGGTGGATGGAGCCTGGGGCACCTGGAGCCCTTTTGGGACATGCTCGAGAACCTGTGGCGGCGGCATCAAGACGGCCATCCGGGAGTGCAACCGGCCCGAGTAAGTGTCTAAAGGAGGGGGTGAGGCTGAGTCATGGGTAAAGTGCACTGAAAAGGGAGAAGGGGAAAGGAAAGAGCTGTCATGTCTGCACTTATTTATTGCCTCCTGTTTTCCCACTTAATCCTGATGGTGTTTTTCTTCCCCTAAAGATCAGAGAAGTCTGGGGCAAGATGGGCTGTGGTTTTTATACATTTTTCACCATTTTAGCCCTGCTTTTGCAGCTGTTCCTACAGGCCAGTCCCTTTCTAGTCCTTTCTACCCTCCTACTCCCACTCTGGCTGGTTTTGCAGCTTTTGGCTATGTTTGCAGCTGATCCTTTATCCTGGTATGTTTCTGCCGCAGCAGTCTAGCAAAATCTCTGTAGAAATCTGTGCCCCTTTAGAAAGTGATACTCAAAAATGTTTGACATCAGCCCAAATTGCTAAATCCTGACCCATATGGAATGGCAGGGAATTTGGCTGTGGACTTCAAGGAGATGAATGTGCGGCCTGAGAAATATTAATAATCGGTTGAGCAACTGGTATGAAAGCAGAGTGTTTGCACAAACTGTGAACTGTGCTGCTCGCTGTTTAACTGCCTCCTTTCAGGCCTGAGAACAAGAAGGCATGGGCATGACAGTTCCTGGGCTCTTGTATGGGGAACACAGTGAGGTGATGGAGAGCAGAGGGGTCTGGCTAGAGCAAAGGGCTTAGAAAGGCCAATCAGGTTCATTGTGTACCACCTTTGGTGTCAAGCAGCTTATTGCCAAGGGAATTGCCATCAGTGATGCAGCAGCTTCTGCATCCCACTGTGAAACCTGCTGCAAGCCTTTGGGGCCAGCCATGGGGAGGGCTGGTGGGAGAAAGGAGAGCTTGTGCCTGCAGGGGCAGAGTGGCAGGAGGGCTGGCTCAGCTCAAGCACCGTAAAGGAAGGGAAGGAGTGAGGCCAAGGGAGTTGGACTCCAGCCCCTTAATTACAGTGATGCTAAGAAGTGCATGAGCATGAAGGAGTACTCATCTCTCCATGCTGAGTCAGCACATGCCATGCAGCGTTCCAGTAGCCATGGACGCACAAAATAAGTACCTTTCCATGCAAAAAAAGGAACTGTGCAACCAAACATTTGGGTGCTGTCAGTGAGACGTATTCCTGGTTTCCAGAGCAGCATCCTTTTGGACTGATAGCTTTTCTGCTAGAAAATCGCCTTTATCCTCAAGGATAACACGGGGATTTTAAAATTCCCTTATAGCTCCATCAACCACAGCACAGTGCACACAGTTTTGTGCCAAACCTGCTGCTTTGTCCCTGCAGTCTGGCACTGTAGTGTTCACTAGCACCACGTGCCTTTCCCTTAACGTGGGGCTGCTGGGGTGATGCAAGTGAACAGAGAAGGAATAAAACATGGAGAGGTGCTGCTGAGTGCTCTCACTGCCTCTCTTGTTTTTCAAAGAACTTCAGAAGTATTCAGAGTAGGTCTCATCTTTCTTTTTCACGCTTTGTTGAAGGCAGCAAAAACAACCTGGGGTAAGATCTAAGGTGGTTTTCAAGTCTTTTATATTCAAAGATAGATATACTGGCTGCTCCAGGATCTGGGGTGGTATCTTGCATGCCAGTAAAATATTATGCAGAACGTGACATTCAAAATGAAACACCCCCCCTCAGTGCCAAGATACAGAAGAAAAGGCTGCAGCTCTTGCCTCAATCTGTATCTTGCTCTGACACCTGCATGGAAGGGCACTTTGCAGTGCTGTAGGAAGCTCTGAGCCCCTGAAAAGGAAAGAGACTGTTTGGGCATGGGCTTAAGGAATGTGTCACTCACCAGAACAGACTTGTCCCACCAGAACTGCCCCTGGGAACTTGGGACTGGATGGTCCTGGAGGAGCTGCGGGCTGCAGCATAGCGAGCAAGACACGGCTGTAGTGTTATGGGGGAAAGGGAGTTTATCATGAGATGTTAGTGCCAGGAACTCTGCATGTGGGAATGCTTTTCTGTGTGGGTAAGTGCTGTCTATGGACTTGAGTCAGATCAAGTCTGCATGTTGCTCCTTCCAAGGGATCCACCTGTTCTGGAAGCTGGGGTGGACATGTGAATGCATTCAGGCCCCAGGGCTCCTGAGGGTGCTGTGATGTCCACACTGAAAGCAGGAGTTTGTAAGGAGAGCAGTGCTAGAATGGGTCATACCATCCATCATCTGGTAAAATAGATGATTCCAAGATGAGCCAGACTGAGGCCAGAACAAGGAGGTTCCTGTGCGTGCTTTGCTCCTTCCTGTCTCTGTGGTATATTGTTGATGTTTACTTATAGAAATACTACACAGTGACGAAGAATCTAGTGTTATTTCTTTATGATGCTGAAAATCAATGCTCTGTGAGGCTGATTTATTCCTGAGGGGCAGCTCTTTGTTTATACAGCCTCTGTGAAAAGCAACACTGAGTTACAAACACCCTCAAGTTGTCAGAGTGGTTTGGGGCTATTTTGAAATGTGATGCTCCAGCCCTCAGCGCTGGAAAGATTAATCGCCAGGCTACAGAGCTGACCATTCATAGCATGATAGCAACTTTTCACATCATCCAGTTGGTGGTACGAGCATATATTCAGTGTTATCTCAATCTCACGAGTCACGTCTAGAGAAAAAGAAACTTGGTCTCTTTGGACTGTGTTAGTCATACCCATAAAAAGAAAAAGAAAAATGCCCTTGCATGTTCTTTGTAGTTAATGGTATTTAGAAGTCTCCCGTTAATTAAATTGACTTGTATTGGAAGCAATGTGGTCACCATAAAAATGTTGTAATTGCAAGTGTTTTTTAAGAAACACCCAGTAAGTATAACTGCATAATTTAATTTTTTTTTTTTGTCAGATTACAAGTCCTACTGTGGTATAAATGCTTTCAAAGCAAAAATGATGAATCCTGTTAACTCCCCCATGCATTATTCTGGCTCCCTGAGGTCTGGGGTATGCTGTTTCCAGCACATTTCCCCGTGTACTGTACCCTGAGATGGTCAGGATGTCCCTTCGTGGCCAGAAATTCTGCTACTTGAGTCGCAAGTAGAAGAATCATTATTTATTGGAGAAAAGACACTGCTGAGCCCGGTGAGCTTGCACTTCAGGATGCTGAAGAACTGAGATCAGTTGTAGGAGTTTGTTAGTTAGCAGAGTGTGGGGGTTTTCTGTCTCTGTTCAGCTAAGAAACATCAAATCTATGGGACCAATAGGGAGTAGTGGAGGATAGACCCACATTATGGGATCCAACATAGAATCATTAAGGTTGGAAAAGGCCCTTAAGATAATTCAGTCCAACCATCAACCCATCTCCCCCATGTCCACTTACGCATGTCCCTGAGTGTGAAGCTAAATTCTCACTGGCAAGGAAGATTTTCTTCTTCTGCCTTCTCCCACTGAGCCATAGTCATCAGAGAGCATATACTCCTTTTGGTCATCCCTTTTGAGCACCACCTTTCACAGCTTCTTTCTTTGTTCCTGCAGGCCTAAAAATGGTGGGAAATACTGTGTGGGACGTCGAATGAAATTTAAATCCTGCAACACCGAACCTTGCTCAAAGCTGAAGAAGGATTTCAGGGATGAGCAGTGCGCTGACTTTGACGGGAAGCACTTCAACATCAATGGGCTGCCCACAAATGTGCGCTGGGTGCCCAAGTACAGTGGCAGTAAGTGCCAGGGGCATGGTGCCTTCTTCTGAGGGCCTTACTGGACAGTGACATTTGAGTAATACATTCCTGGTCTTTCTCCCTTCCCAGTCCTGATGAAGGATCGCTGCAAGCTGTTCTGCCGCGTGGCAGGGAACACTGCTTACTACCAGCTGCGGGACCGCGTCATTGATGGGACTCCCTGTGGCCCTGATACCAATGACATCTGCGTGCAGGGCCTGTGCAGGGTAATGATTTTCCCTTCTCTTTTATAAGAATGGTTTCCATTTTGTGTGTTTCTCTGTGGCATGTTTCTCCGTGGTGCAGGGAGCAGTCATGGAAAGATTGGAGAAGACCACTAAGATCATCTAGTCCAACCACTGACCCGTCCCCACCATGCCCACTAACTGTGTCCCTCAGTGCCACATCCACATCCACCCTTTTCTTGAAAACCTCCAAGGATGGTGACACTCCTGAGTCTTGTTTCTTTTTGTATACAACTGGTGTGGTATGGCCATGCTGTGAATCAGCACAAAAATGTGGGGAAGCGAAGCGATTTGTCTCATGGCATCTTCTTCCACACAAACTTTCATGGGGCTTCATTTGGGGATTTGTAAATGCTGTTCTAGTCTGCGTTTGCTCCATCTATTTTTTTTTTTTTTTTAATTTTTCTCTTTAAGCAAGCTGGATGCGATCATGTGCTGAATTCAAAAGCAAGAAGAGATAAATGTGGTGTTTGTGGTGGGGATAATTCTTCATGCAAAACTGTGGCGGGCACATTTAACACGGTGCATTATGGTAAGAATCTGTTGCTAAAAAGTTTATCATGAAAAATGCAGGTCTATAAAGGATCTATAAAAGCCTTTACCGCACTTAATCTACAAAAACACTGATATAAAATGTGAAATCCTTCTGGCTATAGCGTATACCCAGGTTATAACTATTTATGCTATTCCTAAATGAAGAGTATTGGATTGTGTAATGTGAGGTAATTTTGCTCATCTCCCTTCCCCCCATAAAAAGCAAGAGAAACATCTGTGTAATAGCCTTGACTTTGCATTTAATCTGTTCTAGGCTATAACGTTGTGGTGCGCATTCCAGCTGGTGCAACAAACATTGATGTGCGTCAGCACAGTTACTCAGGGAAACCAGAGGATGACAACTACCTGGGTGAGTTGTAGTGCACATATCAGTCCTGAATGCAGCTGTTTTCTGGTTGTGTGGATAGATCTGATTGCTCTCTGGTAAGGGGGGTGAAGAACACACTGAAGGGAGGTGTTTTATTGAGAATATATCCTGTATATCTGCATGGTCACCTTCATTTTGCTCCTTCTCTTTGTGCCATCCTTGAAGCGAAGTTTGGGAGGCTCACGTGATGGGAAGTGTGCCCTCACAGGGTCATGTCCGGGTTTTATTCACCATGCTGAGCAGAAACTCACACTGAGGTCTGCATTCATGTAAATGCATATGTTAAGGAAGGGCTGGGCTGGAGGTTCATAGCCCAGTGGGAGATGAAGAATCTCGCTTCTTTGTGTCACTTGGGGAACAAATAGATGAGATCATGGTTCAACAAAGGGAAATGATGTGGCAGTTGTGGCTGTCTCTCTGAAAAACTGAAAGTCCACATTTCCATACCCTTCATAGAGGCAAAAACCCAAGCAGGTCCTCTGGGCCCTGCACAGCCTTGCTTTCACAGCAGCTCAATGAAATGATGCAGCCTGGAGACACATCACAAGAAAACTCCACAAAGGTGCAGTATCTTTTTCTTTGAGGAGGAAGAGAGGCTTCCTTATTCCTTGTTTCTAGAAAAACAGTCATAGAGTCATTGAATGGTTTGGGTTGGAAAGGACCATTAAGATCATCTAGTTCCAAACCCCCTACTGTAGGCAGGGACACCTCCCACCAGACCAGGTTGCTCAAAGCCCCATCCAGCCTGGCCTCACATG
This sequence comes from Oreortyx pictus, assembly GCA_036925125.1. Taxonomy (NCBI): domain Eukaryota; kingdom Metazoa; phylum Chordata; class Aves; order Galliformes; family Odontophoridae; genus Oreortyx; species Oreortyx pictus. The sequence continues at coordinate 5,845,117 of JAUPFR010000015.1, forward strand.
CTCCCTAAGTGGTACCTATTCAAAGTGGTTCTTTCTAGGGTGAGCCCTGAAGAACTTCTCAACTTTTCTTGGAGGGCCCTTTAATCTTCTTGGGAAGCAACAAAGTCAAATCTTCTTTAATGTTGCTTTAATATTGCTGGGAATGCATCTATTCACATTAGGCCTGAAGAGAAGCAAATGAGAAGTGTGCACTTGTCCACTTATTTTGCAGCTCACTGAGTGTGAAATCTTGGGCCCTCAGTACTGTGAACCTTGCAGTTCCTTAACAATTTAGGAGGAATTTGATGTTGTCATCAAGTCAAAGGCACACACCTACTGTTGTAGGAAGATACTAGTAAATGGGAATGAAATCTTTAATGCGTTTTACTACTGCTAAATGAAATTAAAGCCTGCAAAGTATGGAGTTTGGTTGAGCACAGAGTCTGCTTTTTTGAGCTTTTTTCCACCTATATCTGTTTGCAGCCACCAGTGTTTTGCTTCATTATATCTCCTCATTTGGTGTAAAAACCTTCCCTTTGGTGTTTTGGTGTTAAGTTTGGATTTTTTCCGTACAGAGGCTTTGTAGTAATGTAGCTGTGATGGGTGAAATGGTGGGGAAACTAACTTAGGAAATTAGCTACATAATCGCATTAGTGTGAAGCTGTGCAGCAGACTGCTGTTTTCAGGAAACTGTTCCTTTTATAAAGCATTTAGGCTTTAAGCCTTCAGTGCTTTCACATACCTTAAGATTTGGAATAATAAAAAAGTAAACGAGGAGGAGGGAAGGAGGGAGAAGGAGGTGCTGACCAAACTCCCTGTAATTATCCACTGAAAAACAAAGTTTGGGCAATTAAGGGGACAGAAATTTATCATAAGAACACACATACAAGTCACCCTATCTGCACAACTAACACAAATATTCGTCAGAATGGCGTTGTATCACACTGCCTGCAGCCCCCTGCCCCTAGTTTACGGGGAAGCTGTTTAGGACCAACTTCAGGCATACAGCCTACACTTCAATCAGGTTCTCAAAGGAAAAAGGGATAGGCACCATGTCTCTAAGACCTCTGCTGCTCTCTTTCCATCATTCCTAAGAGTGCCAGTCAACTTTCCCTCCCAGCCCACTGAAGGGGAGCACTGAGAGCACATGACCCACTTAATTGTGTACATCTGAGTTAATTCTACGTCTTTAGTTCTTGTTTTTTGCACCTATGCAGCCTTATCTAACAGTCAAGGAGACTTTATATTAAATGGAGACTTTGTCGTCAGTATGTTTAAAAGGGAAATCAAAGTTGGGAATGCTGTGATCGAATACAGCGGATCGGATAATGCTATTGAAAGGATTAATTCTACAGATCGGATTGAGCAAGAAATAACACTTCAGGTGAAGTATACGTTGTGTGTGTGGAAAAGTACACCAAGCATTACTGGGTTGAAAACAACCAGCTGCAAAGTCTGTTAGTTTACTCCGCTTTATCCTTGTTTCCTCCCAGGTTTTATCAGTGGGCAATTTGTACAATCCTGACGTTCGTTACACTTTTAATATCCCCATTGAAGACAAACCTCAGCAGTTTTATTGGAATGCCTATGGCCCCTGGCAGCCCTGCAGTAAGCTCTGCCAAGGTAGGTGCACAGGAAGCCTTCACAGGGTTCACCTGGGATCTCAGTAATGTTCTCAAATCCTTTTCCGTGTTCTTTCTTAGAGACTTTTACATTATAGACTTGTTTCTCTGCCTGCGGCAGTAGTTAGCCTGTGGTGCCCTGCTTGCAAGATATGGCACTGCAGTGGTGCTTTTCAGCTGCAATGCAGGGAACGTTTGTAGCCTGTTAATTACTACCATTAAGGGAAGAAGAGAAATTACTAATTTGATTGCTGTCCTGTATGTCTCAAACAATGTGTTTTCTGCCTGTGTAGGAGAACGAAAAAGGAAACCTGTGTGTACGAGAGAGTCAGACCAACTCACGGTGTCGGACCAAAGGTGTGATTGGATTCCCCAGCCCGACCCAATAACGGAGCCTTGTGGCACAGAGTGTGAGCTAAGGTGCGCTCTGCTCACTCACGTATATACACAGCATTTATTTTTTTTCCTCCTCTTTCACCCCTGGCCCTCATCCCTTTTCTCAGCAGCCTGTATTAGGTTTAAAAAAAAACAAACAAAAAGAGGGATTAACTGTTGTCTCTCTGTCACCCAAGAGCTGTCGATGTCAACCAGCTGTATTTTGGGAGGCACATTTCTGCATTTTCAGGTTTACTATGTTGGATTCAATTAGTGCTAACTATAACAACAAATGCTTGATTTTTCAGTCTCCCTGGATAGAAGTGCTCAGCACCATCCTACAAACAGTCTGCAAAGAGGAAAAAATAAACAAACACATGTGCTCAAAACAAAGAGTCACCAAGGCTTGGATTTATCATTTGCTTAAAGTGAGGAATGGACTGAAGTGTACAGTGGGTTTGGGGCTGTCCCCAGACAACTGCCAGAGAGCTGGAATTGATGGAGCGTGCCCTAACCCATTTTCCTTTAAGCAGCAATCTGTTTTTATTTCAGGAGCTTAAAATATGGTGGCAATAATCAGCTGCTGGCGAAGCACTTTGGATTGCTGGGTTTTTGGAGGGGTTTCTCTTGTTTTGTTAGATCTGGGGTGTAAACAGCCGCTGCAGGGCTGCTGTGGGTCAGGTTGTCGAGGTAACAGCTGTTGCCATTGCGACAGGTTGGAAACCTGAGAAGGGGAAATGCCCACGTTTTGAAAAGCAGTCAGGGACACAGGAGCTTCTGAAATTCAGGGACTATTGACTCCAAATCCCCTTGATCATATTCTTCTCCTAGCCTTGCTGCAGCTTGCTCTCTGAGCATAGGAGCAGCGTGCTTGCTGCTCAGGTAGTTCTCCTGCACTAGACCATGGGGCAGAAAGCCCCCAAAGCACCACTCTGTGCTTGGCCATGCACTCCCTCCGCAGTCTGAGAAGTTCCCTAGGGCCACATCATCTTTCCTTCCTGTTATGGGGAACTGTGGGCTGTTCCTTCCCTCCAAAAAGCAAAGCCAGAGCTGGTAGCCCAATAATTATGAATCGCTTGGAAACCACTGGGAAGGATCAAAACTTTCCATTTGAGAATGTATATTTTAATGTCACACACACCCCCAAGCACGTTATCTGCCATAACGCAGAGCCCCACAGCTCCTCTGATATTCTCATGGGTTGTGTCACTGACGTTTGCTCTCAGGTGGCACGTCGCAAGGAGGAGCGAGTGCACGGCCCAGTGCGGGCTGGGCTACCGTATGCTGGAGATCTACTGCTCCAAGTACAACAGGTTGGAGGGGAAGACTGAGAAGGTCGATGACCGCTTCTGCAGCAGCCAAGCCAAGCCAAGCACGAGGGAGAAGTGCACAGGAGAATGTAACGTGGGAGGCTGGCGGTACTCTGCCTGGACAGAGGTGAGGGGTGCTGCTGCCTCGTGTTCTCTGGGGGCTTTTTGGTTTGCAAACATTATGTGAAAGTTAGATGCAGCAACTCAGCTTTTCTTGCTCGTTCTGGAGGACACCACGGAATGAACAAGCCCAGTGCTTCCTATTTTTCACTGCGGCAGATTTATGCTTTGATGCATCCTGAGGTCTGTCTGTTGTGCTCAGCACCGAGGGCTGTCCTCTCTCATCAAAGCCATCTTGCTGTTGGCAGGAGAGGGGACATGATGCCATCAGCAGAGGACTTCTGAAGTTTATTTCCTTTACACTTCTCAGCAAAATGCCATCCGGTGGCCAAGAATATCCCTGGGTGCAAACAGCCGAGAGAATGATGAGCCTGGGGCTTTTGTGGGAGGGCACAGAAGGAGGGCAGGCTTCTTAGGGGGGGGGGGGGGGGAATTAATTTATTGTAAAATGTGAACAGGCATCAGCCTTTTGGGGGGACTGAAAGGCAGCACTTGTAAAAGTAATAATGGGGTTATAACCCAAAATGGATTTGTGAAACCCATTGCCTCAAGATTTTTATTAAGCTTAGCAAGATTGGATTTTTAAAGGAATATATAAAGTAATAGCCCGTTACTTAAAGTACAGATTGTTCTTCTGGAGGGTTCCTGCAGTCTCTTTGTAGTCTTGCCTGTAAGGAGGAAGGAGATAAATGGGCTTGCAGAACATGTGTGCTCAGTGTCTGCTCTTTGCAGTGCTCCAAGAGTTGTGGTGGGGGCACGCGGCGGCGGCGGGCCATGTGTGTGAGCACCTACAATGATGTGTTGGATGACAGCAAGTGCAGCCAGCAGGAGAAGCTGACAGTGCAGCGTTGCAGTGACTTCCTGTGCCCCCAGTGGAAAACTGGAGACTGGTCTGAGGTAGGGACTGGCAGGGATATCCCCTCTCCTGCTGCTCATCCCTATAGCATTGTGTTCTTTCTGATCCCACAGTCAGCTCTCCTCAGTTTTTCTATGCTCGGCCCTCGCCCTGTTGTTTATTACCATTACCTCTTCCATTCCAACTGGTGTCCTTCGTAATGCAGCAGAACCTCATCTTACCAGGCTGCTCCCAGCAGCAAGTGAGATGGAGGAAATAGTCTCCAAAGGCTGTGTGTCACCTTTATGGCCAAATAGCTTTTGTTTTTGTGAGTTGAGTTGTTTTAGAAAATAATGGAAGAAAACAAATGGAAACAAGGGCTACTAACTCACCACTGTTCTCTGCAAAATATGTCTTCTGCCCAAGGCCCATCCCTGGAGACATTTCAGGTCAGGCTGAACCAGGCACTGAGCAACCTGATCAAGCTGTAGGTGTCCCTGTTCATTGCAGTGGAGTTGAACTAGATAACCTTGAAGGACCCCTTCCGACAAAATGATTCTGTGCTTTCCTTCTGTCAGTGCCTGGTCACCTGTGGGAAGGGGCACAAGCATCGCCAGACCTGGTGCCAATTTGGGGAAGATCGGCTGAACGACAGGTTTTGTGACCCCGAAACAAAGCCGGAGTCAGTGCAGACGTGCCAGCAGCAGGAGTGTGCAGCGTGGCAAGTGGGGCCCTGGGGCCAGGTAGCAGAGCCAGTACATCCCAGCAATGTGTTTGTGAATTGGTTCGCTTGGGTGCAGCCTATGGGCAGCAGGAGCTGCACCTGCCCTTTGTGCTAAATTTAATGTGGCATACTAAATCGGCCGTGATTGTCAAAAAACGATTGCCAAGGTTACGTTCCTAAATCCATATTTAGGCACACAAATATGTGGCCTAATTTTCACCAAAAAAAAAACAACCTTGCTGCCACTCAGTAGCAATTGTTGCTTTCAATGTTTTCCAGTCTCAGGGATGGGAAGGGGGGGATGATGGTGGTGGTGTTTTTCACTGCTAAAATGAGAGTTGCTCATTTCTCCCGCAGAGTTCTGGCATCCTATTTTCCACAGAGCTGTTAGTTCTTAAAAATAAAAACCAGCAGCGAGTCGTCCCAGCCAGACTAATTGCCCATTGGCAAAAATATCCCTTAGTGCTTCTGCTACTGTGGGGCTGAGCAACCGCTTTTAAAGGAGGATGTGGTGTAGCTTCTCCCAGGCTATGATTTACTGTGTGCAGAAGAGTAAATCATTGAAATGCTCACACCTTCATTCCTGAGGACAGTAAGTGAAGCGTGTGAGGCTCTGATGGGCTCAGTGAATTAAAACTTTGACCTAATTTAAAGCTGGAAATGCGTGAAGTGGAGAGAAAGCAGAAGGGAAGCTGGATTTTATAATACTGCTCATGCTTCGTGCCTGGATGTAGGCTTGGTTGATTAATTCTCTCTAACTGAAGCGACCACTCAGACCCAGCACTTCTTTTTCCCACCTGCCCTCTATCAGTGCACGGTGACCTGTGGCCAGGGCTACCAGATGAGAGCGGTGAAGTGTGTCGTGGGCACCTACATGTCAGTGGTGGACGATAACGAGTGCAATGCTGCAACCAAGCCAACAGACACTCAGGTGAATCCTGCTGTTTCCCTTTCTATTTTAGGTTTTCATGCCCCCTGGCACCAGTAACAGTGTGGGACTGTTCCTTTTAGCTTACTGTCCCTGCTGCTAAGGGACCAAGGCACTTCTCAGCTCTTTTGAGTACCAACAGGTCAGGTCTTCACCCAGGGGTGTAAATCACTGCCCTGTCCTGACCTGAGAGAATGGCAGTAGTTGACTTCATGTCTAGTATTGCTGAGCTGGAGCTAAGCAGCTCAATGGCCCATTTGGGATGTCATTCCCTGGCAGTGAGGAAAGCGTGTGAGTGAGCATCCCTGCTGGGCTGGGGCAGCTTTTGTTGTATGGGTGTTATTTCTGTCACACTCTGTTTTAATGCAGAGAGATGGTACTTGGCTATGAAGATCCCAGTTTTAGTGCTCCTAATAAGTTGAAGTCCATTGGAGTTCTGCAAATGAAGCCCGTGGGGAGGGTGGGAAGGGGAACTCATACCAAATTTTGCTGATGCAGCAAGAGTATGCAAGAAGAAAGCCCATCAGCACACAAGCATGCAGGTCACATTCTCGAGACACTGTGTACTGTTAATGTTTCCATTGAAGAGGAAGAAGTGGTTTAATTGAAACATCTGCAAATCTTTCATCACTTGCTTTATTTCCCTCTTTTCCTCTGTGGATCTCACATGCAGGACTGTGAAATCGCAGCGTGTCCACCCCATCCAAATAGTCCCGAAGCCAAGAGATCCGTATCAGGCGTTCACAGGACGCAGTGGAGATTTGGATCCTGGACACCGGTAAGCACATGTTGTAGTGCTTGCAGGATTATTTTACAGCAGACAATGTGATGTTTTTAAACGCACTCGCCCAGCATTTTGTCCTAGTATATCATGGGAAAGTTTTCAAGTGTTGTGCTTGTTGCTCTTCCCTAGTGCTCCGCAACGTGCGGGAAGGGGACACGGATGCGATACGTCAGCTGTCGGGATGAGCAGGGCTCGGTGGCCGATGAGTCTGCTTGTTTCCACCTGCCAAAGCCCTCGGCCACAGAAATGTGCACCGTGACGCCCTGCGGGCAGTGGAAGGCCTTGGAGTGGAGCTCTGTAAGCATCACAGTGCATCCTGCAGGAGTGCCTTGTAGGCATCACTGCCAGAGACCTATTGCATTAATCTGCTGCCTTTATAAGCAGCAAAACAATGATTTTGAGTGGTGCTTTATTAGCAGTAGCTGTTGGTCTGGTGTCCAAAGCTGGAAAAGTGACTGTCTCCTTTTCCCATTGTAACGCAGTGCTCAGTGACTTGTGGTCAAGGTAAGGCAACACGACAAGTGATCTGCATCGATTACAGTGACCAACTGGTGGACAGGAGCGAGTGCGACCCAGATGACCTCCCTGCCACCGAGCAGGACTGCTCCATGTCTCCTTGTCATCCAAACAGCCACGACTACGGCAGGCCCATCCACCCCTTCCTCTATCCAGACCACCGTCTCAAGCTGCACCCAGGAGGCAGCCCCAACCGAAACCGCGCGCATATCCCAGGAGGCAACCAGTGGAGAATTGGTCCCTGGGGGGCTGTAAGTGCACTGATTTCTCTTATTACTGATTGCTTTTTTTTCCTACACTAATTCAAGTTTTTTTCTTTTTAAACATCGTTGTGTAGTGGAGAGAGAGACCTTTGTCCCTGCTTTCTTCTCCCTCCTCACTTTCCCAGGTGCTGCAGTAGGGTGAGAGCATCACCCCTCATCTGCTTGCACTGTGCATCTCCCCACAGATAACATTGTTTTCCATGTGCCAAAGGCCAGCCTCTGCTTCTTGACTGCCTCCTGGGACATTTACATTTGTGCAGAGCTGCTGCCAGAGCTCAGCAGAGCCTTGATGCCAGCTCCTTGCCCCCCCCATCTTGATTGTGCAAGTCCCTGAAGGGAATTAAGCACAAATGTGATGTTAAACACTGCACTAAAGGCAGCAGGGATTACTCACCTGCTCAGAACTAGGCTCATATTTATTTTCTTTCCCTAGTCAGCACCCAAGTCATTGCACTGTTATTAGCTAGAACAGAGGTTTGAAGTTAATAAAGCCTGTTAGCTGTATTAAATTTCTCACTGTGCATTCCCACGGTGCAGCTCTCTGGGAAAGAGCTGGGAATGCACAATTACTCCTGGACTCAAAGAGGCTGTGGGCAATTGTGTCTTGCAGTGCTCTAGCACGTGTGCAGGGGGGTTCCAGCGGCGCGTAGTGGTGTGCCAGGATGAAAATGGATACACCGCAAATAACTGCGATGAGAAAACCAAACCCATGGAGCAGAGATCGTGCGAGTCCGGCCCCTGTCCTCAGTGGGCTTATGGCAACTGGGGAGAGGTCAGTGCACTATTTATCCATTCCATCAGAATGGTTCCAGAGAGTGTTCCTCAGTGAGGCGATAGGTGCTTTATATATAAAGTTATAGATTTAGAGGGAAGGTTTGTGTTAGCGGCTGGCTGTGAAATGGGAGAAGAGGGGGGGAGGTAGCAGTTAGAAATATCAGTACATGAATGGCAGCCTCTGACACATGAGTGAGCCCCAGCAACTGCTTGGTGTTGTGTTCGGTTCCATTTGTCAGTTTGTTTCCAGACAAAAGCAAAATTGAAAGAAATTGAGGTTTCTTATTTTTTTTGAGATAGGTCTAGTTTAACTGGAAGATTTTTTTGTAATTAAACCACCACTCCCTTCTGCACATTCACCTGAAATTAGCGATGTAACCCCTGACACCCCAACTGCAGTGTCATCATGGAGTGGCACAAATGGTTCTGGGGGAAGAGAAGCGTCATCATACATCACTGAGGGGATGTGATGAAAGGGTGGGGTGGGAGCAGGAGCAGCCCCGGGGCTGGAGTGTTGTAGGAGCCTGCTGCTGATTCCTGTCCCCTCTGCTGACTTGCAGTGCACGAAGCCATGTGGGGCAGGGACAAGAACGCGGCTCGTGGTGTGCCAGCGCCCCAATGGAGAAAGGTTCACGGATCTGAGCTGCGAAATCCTCGACAAGCCGCCGGACAGGGAGCAGTGCAATGTGCAGGACTGTCCTAGAGATGCTGCCTGGAGCGCTGGTCCCTGGAGCTCGGTACGGCCATAAACTTTCTCTTTGTGAACCGTTGCGTGGATGTCCCGTAACAACAGATTTAATGTGCTTCAAACCAAGGTGCTAATGCTTCGTGTTTAAAACTGCACTTAAGAGGATTATTGATGATATATTTGGAATAACACCGGTTCGGTAAGGGCTTGCATTAGAGGAGCTCGAGTCCTTTAATTGAAAGGCACTTCCTGCTCAGTAGCCAACTTTGTCCATTCTGATACACCATGCGAGTGCCGTGCATTACAAGTCTTGGTTCTGAGTTCTTTGCACATGGATTTAAACCTGGCATTTAAGCAGTACCTTTGCATTGAAGTTAAATTGGACTGACGTTTAATGGTAACACTGCACTGTGCACCTACCGGTTTACAAGTTGCATGTTCTGTGCCAAAAGCAAACTGATGGGGAAATCTGTACTAAATTTAATCAAATCCCAAGCTCAGCAAGTGTGTCTGGGTGCGTGTGCCACCCCGTGCACATTGGTATAGGAATCTGTGTGTGTTCACACCCATGCTGCAGCTCTACTACCATAAAAAACATGAGTGATGGTGCTGTGCAAAGGCAGCCATTAGCTATCCGTGTGCATCTCTCTACTTCTGGAGCTGGTCAGGATTTGCCACAGAGATGCTCTTGCGGTGGTTTGTGAGGGCTGAGTGCCCTGAGCTGGGAGCTGGGATGTGTTCTGAGTGTTCTTTGCTATTCTCTCTGCCCCTGTGCCAGATGGGGTGCTTCTGGCACACTGGAAACCACGGACCTGCCCATTTTTGGAGTGGCCCTCAAACAGATGTTGACCTTTAGCGTGTTTTGTTGTAACAGCTTTTCAAGAAGAATTTCATTTTTTAAAAGAAAAAAAAAAAGAAAAGAAAAGAGAATTTGATTCAAAAGCACTTTATAAGGAAAAAAAGAGGCCTGTTTGTAATGTATTGGACTTCCTTAATTGTCATGGTTTGGAAAGCCATCTTGCTAGCACAAAACCTCGCTAGTTTCTGTGGATGCTCTCAGTAACATGGACGCCTTCAGTAACATTTCTCAATATTTGTATCATACCTCAGTGTGTTATGCAATAGCCATAAAACTGCTGGACTAGTGTTTCTACGGTGCTTCACCAGTACAAGGGACAGTGACATGACACGTTCCATTCGAGGTGCTAACGTATCCCTCGTACCCCGATAGCTGGTGCTACAATGAGGGCGGTGAGCTCAGCAGAACTAGCAGCCTTGCAGCAGCTTTCCTGCAGCACTCCCAGCTGAGAATTGCTGCTAGCCTTTATATCACCTGTGCTGGGACGTTGGCGAGAACTGCAGGCGTGGACAGAGTTGTGTCGTGTTTGGTGTCACTCGGCATTCAGCCTTCCTGCTGTTTGGCAGTAGGCTGGAGGGGGCTGCTCCTCGGAGTGAAAATGCAGCGTGCAGTCCTGTATTTCCCAACCCCTTTTTCTTTTTTTTTTCCTCTGGTTTTGTTGGGTTTCTTACCCAGAAACAAATTCCTTTGACTCTACTAAATCTCTTGCCTGTATTAACCTTGGCGGGCTGTTTGAAGACTGCGCTGTCTCTGTCTATCGGGTCACCAGGACGTCGTGTCCCTCCTGCAGAATGCTCCACATGTGTGTCTACCTCGTGCTACTACTGTAGGTAGTAACGTCCAGTTCTTTCTGTTAGTGTGGATCACCCCATTTGCCTTAGCTCTGTCATCGGTCACAAACACCATTCTGTAGCTGTAATACTTCATCTCTTTGGATGGAGTGTCACTACCGTATTTTTTTGATCACTTTTGAAACAAGAGTATAGTATTAGCTGAAACTTTTCAGCAGTGTGGATTTATGTATTTATGTAAAAGTGTATTTATTTTTCCAATATTGTTATTTAATTTTATATAAATATTGCATACATTTACAATGTTTAATGTTAATGTTGAACAGTGAAAATTAAAGACAAGTAGAATGTAATCATAAATGAATTTGTATAATGATTTATTGAGTCTTTTGCTAAATTAAGGTCATATTACTTAGTTTTGGAAACTTTTACTGTGCTTTTAACTTTTTACTAATTTTTCTGAAATGGTTTACTTGCTTGTTCTCCAATAGAAACTGTCATTCTTAATGATTAAACAAACACAGTTAAAAGTGTACAAGCTATGAAGTTTGGTTAAACTAATTTCTCACAAGCATCTGATTGGCTTAGCTTCACACAGGTTGGAATGGAATTAACACAGTTAAAACACATGCAAATCAAAGTCAATTGAGTCTGAAGGGTCCAACCCCTGGTCCTTAAGGCAATATTCCAATGCAATCTTATACAGGAAAGAAGTGATTTTATCTGGCTAGTTAAATCCAGGTTTTACAGAGATAGTTAAATGAATAAACAGGTTCTGTATGGAAATGATAGTTTTTTAACAGGAGACTGGTGAGATGCCTTGTCGTTTTAATGTATGTTCAAACGGGGCTGAGAGGAGGTGATACTTTTATTACCTTGCTGATTTAAGAACATGTACTCAAACGCTGCAGAACTGTAAGCAGTGTGATAGACCTGACTTCTTTATTAAAATCATACTTTAGAAAACTTGCAGAGACTGTCACCAGGAGACAGAGTCTTTTTTTTCCTCCTCTGAACACCTTATGATGTGAACATAGATGTCTGTCCATGCCCTCGAATAACAAGAAGAAATCTTGCCATTTTCTGTAGAGTGAGAGAGACGCTCATGACTTCTCTTCATCCCAAACCTCAGCCCACTCCTCTGAGAGTAGATTTACTCCTTGCAATAGCTGCTGTGAAGGTTTGAGAGGTGCAGTGTTTGCCCTAATATGCACCATACTCTGTTACCATTTGTGAGTAATGACAAATTTCCTTGTTGTGAACTTCTTGGTTTTCCCAAGCAAGGAAACAGACACGGACTAGGGAACCAGCTCTATCTGACAGCACCGTGCCCTGGTTGGGGTGGGTGGATCATTGGGACTTCGCTGTGGTGGGATGGTAATGCATGGGCAGTGGGTGGATGGCATTTTTTCCTAAAGAACATTATAATTTCAAATGCAGTCTGCTCTGGCAAGTGCTTGTTGCTCTTTGTTACCAAGAGTTTGAGCCGTTGTGTAGCTCGTGGTGCCCGGAAAGCTGTGCTGTGTGCTTCACAGCTCCTTATCAAACAGGCAGAAAGGCTGGCTGGCTTTTTTTTTTTTTTTAATTAATTTTTTGTTTTTTTTGAAGGCCTTTTGTTCTACCAGTGAAGAATTGGAGTTGGGCTCGATGATCTCTAGAGGTCCTTTCCAACTAATACAACTCTATGATTCTGTAATTGGAAGCTTATCATAAAATAATATTAACTGGCTGGAATCCAAACGCTGTTACTGTTGATGTGAGTTCTGTTTGGGTTTGTAGATCAGTGCCATTAGCTGGGAACTGGTGGCACTGGTGGCTGTGCAGGTTCCGTGGCTATGCATGGGGATGTGGGGAATGGCAGTGTATCTCTGGGGCCATGGGAGCCCTGCCAGGAAGCTGGTACCTAGGATTTTTAGGATTAAAAATGGTTGTTGCTGCGAAGTTCAACCCTTTGTTTACAAAATGCCTTCTCCATGAAGCCTGCTGGAAATCAGCTGTTCAGCAGCAATATTCCCTGTGTTGTTGTTCTGATAGCATTCGTAGCAGGCAATGTGTCAACTCTTGCTAAGGCGTAAGTGATAACCAGGGGCAGATTTGGCTGCAAGTGTATTTAACTCTGCTGCTCTCCTGTTCTCTTCTGCAGAAAACGAATTTGCTGTGACAGAGGCATTACTGAGCTGCCGTGTGATTCCTTACACATGTTATTTCAGTAACAAAGCCATCCCTGAAAATGAAGTGATAGGCATGTGGAACTCTCCAGTCACTCGGAGATTCATGCTGTTTTTTCTGTCCTTCATTCAGATGATGTTGGTTGAGGCTCTGGGGCTGCAGCAGCCAGTCTGTATTTCAGGGGTTGTCAGAAAATAAAGTCAGCCTGGCTGGAGGAAGGACTGATGTTGCAGCAGTAGAGAAAGGCTGGACCTACGGTCCCAGCACCCCTACCCCAGGCAGAGGGATGCACTGTGTGACTTGCACGTCTTTTGGAAAAACGTGTAGAAAGAGATGTTTTGATAAAGCTGATATAGACCAAAAGGAGAACTTTAGCCTATGGATATCCTCAGCCATCTGTCTGAAGCTGTCTCTGTCTCAGAGCTGTTTACTGTTCGCTCAGACTGGCCCACCAATGCTGCTATCTCCCTTGGGTTCCTGTCTGTCTCCTCTTTAGGATCAGCCAGACCTACTGACTCCAGGGACTGCCACTCTGGTGTGTTGATAAAAGGCAAAAAGCTGTCTGCTTTGGTTCCCCCATCAGGAAAAAAAAGGGCCTTTGACAGTGCAGACCTCTTTGTTTTTGTTTAAGGAAAATCAAACCAGTCCTTCCCCAGCCCTTCTCTGCTGTGTGTCATGCAGACAGAGCATGCTAGTGGTGAGCTTCATCCACCTTAAAACCACCTGGGATGGACAGAGCCTCACCAGCCACCCTGCAGTCCACTGTGGCTCCCTTGTGCATGGGTCCCAGTTCTCACCAGTTGTCTTTTATTACCATTTCTCCCTAAATAAGGGAAACCCCATAGACACACTTCTGCTATCAGTTCTGCCGTGTTGCTAATGTTGATGAAGGAATACAAGAACAAAAACACTGACCATGCACTTTGCTGGATCACTTCCTTTCAGGGTTGTTTTCCTGTTGCTTAAATCTACAGGGTCTGTGCTTCTGTCCCTAACCTACTGTCAGACATCTGCTTTTCTTTTCCCTGCCAGTGGCTTCCTTTGGGATGCTCCATGGCAGCCTCAAGCACAGGGGCCACGAGACCCCATGGAGGGGAAGGTTGTGTTTTGTGTGCCTCCCTGATGACTGCCTTTTATACTTCCCTTCTTATGTATTTTCTCACCAAGATAGTTATTTTCCAGGCCCTGCACAGCTGGCCTGAACTTGAACAAAAGGCTGAGGGATTGCTGCTCCAATAGGAGTGGCTTTGGTCTCTGTCACGGTTGGCCCCAAGTCTGCAGACCACACTCACAGACGTGGGAGAAATAAGCAGTACATACAGAAATGAGCTGTGAGGTTCAGTATGTCCCTGCGCTGTGCTTTGGGAGGTCTGCATGGATTTTTACCCTTGTTCCAGGTTCCTGCTGTATACCCCCAAGTGTAGTGATTGCTATTGCTGGAATCTGTGGGATTGTAGCATCTAGAAAATAAGAATGTGAAATGAGGGATGCTAAGCACAAAGGTGTTTTGTGTACATCTAATTTTCATGGTGCCTGATTTGTATGGTCATTAAGGAAAAACAGTGTAGTTAATCTTGCTCCAAAAGCACTTAATGTTCTGTTCATGTTTTAATTTTTCCTAGCTCACAGGGAAGGCGAGCATGCGTGAAAGTCTGTCTGATGCTCAGGACTGTATGCAGGCTGACACAGCATTTGATCACTGGCGCATCAAGCAGAGATTTTCCTTTATAAAGCTGGAGAGCAAGAAGCAGTGCCTTGCTTCTGCATGTGCCCTGTGTGAACTCTCTATTTCATGTTTCCATCCATCCAGTGTAGAGAAATCCTCTTCTTGAATGAGACTTGTAAGTGACATTATAACTTAACTAAAGAAGCAAGGTGTCAGTTATCCTTGGCCTCGTGTGGCTTCAATTGCTACCTTCTTAAAAGCACCGCAGCATGGAAAATAGGCTTCAATCAGCCCCTTCCACATCCCATTATACCAGCTTCCTTGGGTAGCTGGCACATTTCCTCCTCATCTAAGGAAAAAAGGTCTATCGCATCCCTCGCTGGAGGGTCCTGCCATCACTACTTGGTGGCTTTTGCTTGTTTGCTGTTTAAGTTACGTAACTTGGAGCAGGGATGCAGCTTTTAGGGAGGGATCCATGTGTTCATGGCCCTGCTGACTGCTGCACCTGGTGAAGTCTTTGTAGGGGATGTAACAGCAGTGTGGGTGAGTGGAAGAGGGGAGAAGGTGCTGTTTAGGCTTGACTTGGTGGTGTGTCTTCCAATGCCCTTTGTGCTGAAGGGAATTCAGATGTGCAGAGGTCATAGGGCTGTGTCAAAGTTTGCAGTTTAAGTTGCAGGATGAGCTGATGTGCACTAAGGGGATGCTGAAACATCCCTTTGGGGGGGTGCTCATGGGGACTCTCCTGGCAGAGGGTTTGCTGATATCCAGGAGCACAGCCCCTGGTGCAAAGGGGATGTGAGTGTGAGGAAGTGTTGTAGGACTCTGCCTTTTTTTTCTGTTTCACTTCATGTAGCAAACGGTTTGCCTCAGACTGTTAGAAAGGATGAAGAAGGGCTTACTCAGGAGCACTTACTTTCCGTATATTCCTTAATGTATGGAAATCTAAACCTACGAGGACTGATTTTAATTTCCTCTGAAAAGTTGCTCCTGGCACAATCTGATAAAGACATTTTTAGGCTAATTCTTCCCAGCCCTGCTGCCCTTCCCAAGCCATCTGAGTATACCTATCTGGGGGAATTTGCTGGGTGATCACCGCAGCTTGCATTCATTACCTCAAATACCTCCCAAATTGCCGATGCGAGGGAAAGTGGTCTGACAGCATTTTCTGAAACTTCTCCTTTTTGATGGAGAACTTACCCGGATTCTTGCCACCAGTTGGCTTTTCTGCCTCCTGTTTAGCTGTGTGTCCAGTGCACAGGGGTAACGAGAGCAGAGCTGCTCCATTGTTTTTGGCAGCTCTGTGCTGCGGATTTCCTTTCATGAACGTTGAGCATCGCGTTCTGATCCTTCTAGAAACAGTTGATACGGAAATATTTTTCTTGTTTTCATTTAAATTCTTTTTGTCGCGTTTATTTAAGCTAGATAGTATATTTATTTGGAAAAATCAGCAGCATGCCAATCCATGGCTCTTGGCATGTTCACAAAACTAATCATGCAATAAACATAATTCCCTTAAATCTGTGCTCAAACACTTTGATCCTAATGCTGTTAGGAAGGTCCGTTCTTTCTGATTTTCTTTGTAAAGCTCCAGGTGTGATTGTGGTGGCTTTAGGAGATAAAGATAACGAGAGGAAGGCCTACAGTGTCTAGAGCACAATGGCTATACCTCACTTTTTGATATACTTCTTCTCTATTAATTTTCGTGCCACAATTTTTCAGGGTGTTTTGGTAGTCTGGTTGGGGTTTTTGCGGGCTTTGTTTGCGGTTGTTTGTTTTATGAAACAACACCATCTGTTGTTTTCCCACCACCAGCATGGCTGTCCAACCAGGGATGCTGATGTTTGTTGCCATGCCTTTGCCACAGGCTGGAAACAGCGTTTCAGCAGTTTCCAAGCATTTTGGCAGGTGTAGGTTGATCATGGGCATGTCCAAGTGCATGTGATCCTCAGTTCTAGAGAGCTGGTCTGTGGAAAAGGCAATATATTACCTTGGGTACATCTTCAGGGCTGGATCCAGAGACAGTTCAATCACTGCCAGTCTTTCTGTTGACTTCAAAGAGCTGGGGACAAGGCTGCTATTTTGCAGAGAAGCCCCCCATCCACCCCCTGGGACTCTTAAGTATTTTCTGTGGAGTGGGGGGAAAAGAAAGAAAGAGTCTGTGAAAAAAATGGTTTTTGTCTGTGCTTTTCAAACCTTTAGAGAAAGCAAGGTCAAAACTTACCTCACTGCAGCATTATTGATGGACACTGTGAGTGGGTGTCAGCATTTCCAGCGATGAAAGAACCCTGCTAAAGAAGTGCGAAGTTTCTTGGGGTCAGGGCTAAGGGATGCCTGCAGCAACTAGGTGCATCTCTGCCTTCAGACACATGGTGCTAAGATAAGCGTGCTATTGAGTTGTTCTGTGCATATGGCTCACATATGCTTAAAATCTACGTGCCAAGTATAAGTTGGAAGTACCTGAGAAGAAATAGAAGGCGGTTATGAAGTAGGCTCTTTGCAAAGGAGTTTTCTGTCTCTAATACTTGCTTACATCAGGTTATCCAACCTCTCTTTTCCGTCAGAGCAAATGAGATCATAACTCACATGTGCATGAAACCAAACACACAGCTGCCTCACTGTAATATATACTGAAGGCAGACATCAAAATGATTAATTCCAGCATCTTGGTAATTACATTTCAGTATTAACAAAATTAGCCTAATTATGCCTCCATGTCTAGGTTTGCCAAAATGTGCATGTAGACCTTCCATGTCTTGGTGTGGGATGCCAAGATAAATGTCACAATCTGGCTCCATACCAAATTTAAGCAATTTATAGAAGAGGGATAGCGATGTTGGAAATTGCTGGTACCATATTTGCAAGATCCAATGTTCATCAACCAGCACCACGGTAGACATGATAGAAGTTGATAACTGGGTTTGGTAAGAGTTGATGCTTCCTTTGTGCTGCCAGTGTTTGTTGCCTGTGGAGAGATGCTGAGAGAATGAAAAAAAAATAATTTATGATGAAATTTGAAGGCTTATAAAATTAAGATGGCGTTAGCTCTTTTTCCCTGTTGATACTACAGAGAAAATGTGAAGTTTATGAATCTCAGTAACTTGTGGAAGTCTTATTTGGGAACAAGGGACAGAATGTCCTCTGCTTTTCAGTGTAAGGTTTGGTGTTGGTCTTGGCAAATAGCAGTTCCCAGCTTCCTGATGTAAGGGGCACGCTGGTGTTTGGGGTTGCTTCGTGAACCTGGTGTCTGTGCAGGTGGAGAGCAGCGGTCGGTGTTTTCAGTAGGGAAAGGAATCTCAACAGCTATCCCCTCACCTTCACAAGCAGAGCAGATCTGGGTGTCCCTGTGCCATCCATACCAGCACATTACACAGGGGTTGGTATCACGTGGTCAGATGTGCACTGACCTCTATAATAGTCCTTAAATCCCATTGAACTCGAGGGATGTTGGCTACCTTTGTCAATCTGTTAGTGGCCTTACAACAGGAAAACAACCTTTTTCAGAGCATTGCTTATGCAAGCTTTTAGCAACAACAGCTGATCTTACGAGTTATATCCCTTTTTCCCCATGTTTGCCTGAATGTTTTCATTTTGGAGCAAGTTTACTGCTCTCTTGTTGTTTCTCCATGTACCTCTAAACACAACAGGGACTGGATATTTGGAAGCAGTGGTGTAATTTAAAATAATCACACTTGTCATTGCAAGTGCCAATTTCTGGTCTAATGGATCTTCCAGAACCGCTACGCATGTGATCTGTAGTTTGTTAAGTTTCAAAAGTATTTGAAGGCTGGGAAGAGTTTGGGCTGTAATTAATTTCTTAGCAAATACAGTGATGGAGCAGCTCCAAAAAGAAGGAAGAAGGCTGATCTCTGCATGGTTGCTCCTCTTTGACAAGAAAGCAGAACCTTTTATACTGAAAGATGGTTGGATCCGTGTGTTTGTGCTCAAGGACTGAGCCAGGCTGCCTGTGATACAGCATGTAACGAGTTGCATAACATGTAATGAAGAAATTGAAACTGAGTTTCTGGGTGCATCATGCTGAGTAAGAGGCTTGTTCTACAAGAAACTGTCATATTAAATTCTTGTCGTGATTCCAGACCCCTTTGATTCCTAAATCTTTTGGAGGAGACTAATCTGAAATCAAAGTGAAGTTGCTTGGGGTTTGCATGCCAGAAGCGGTCACATTTGAAAAAGTTCAGTGAACCTGCAGAGGGAGGTTGAAATGCGTTGCCTCACTACAAAGCTTGCAGCTAACATACCTGCTGCTTTGCTTTTTTGCTTTCATTCCTCAGGCTCTGCCTTCTTCTGGGTTGCTTTCAAAATGCATAAATCTTAAGGATGAGTGTGTCCTGGTTTCCATTTTTGTTTTGTTTAAATTAAAAAAAATAAAAGAATAAAAAATTGGTCTATGCTGGTGTAGAGTAAAACAAACAGGAGCTTCACTACCGAGGACATGGAAAAACTGCATTTTGCCCTTCTGCCCTGTCCTCTGTGCAGTTATTTCCCTCTGTCAAGGTGCATATATCACTTAACCCGTTATATACCAACATTTGTCCTCTGTTTGTACCAAAGTGAATGGAAACGGTCCCCTTCGTGTTCTTGGTCCAGCTGAAATAAAAGGTAGTCATGGCCCATGCTGAACCATACTGGTCACCCTGCACCAGAGCTGATTTGTTGTCACTTTATATTTACAGTGTTCTGTCTCCTGCGGAAGGGGCCAAAGGCACCGCACTGTGTACTGTTTGACAAAGAAAGGGAGGCATGTAGAAGAAGAATATTGCAAGCACCTTGTTAAGCCCAATGTGCAAAAGAAATGCAGAGGGGGCAGATGTCCGAAGTGGAAATCAGGAGATTGGGGACAGGTGAGACATGTTGTATATACCCTTTTGCACCTTTTGATATTCCTCCTCTATCAAATCGGCTAGAAGCCAAAGTGGTTTTCCTGTCCCTCCTGCCCTCTTTGCAAGGGTTAAGTTTTGGGCCAGCTCCTCAGGTGGTGTAAAACTATGTTAGCTCCACGGGCAGCAGTGAAGCAGCACTGATTTGTACATGGCAGCTTGCTTTTGGTGTCTTAACTGAGAGCAAATTCCTTGTATACATTAAGCTTCTGCTAGGAAAGCCATTAGTGTGTAATATTAAAGAGAATCTACTATTTATTCGAGTTTTTAATATTGTTTAAATATGTCACATCACAAGTGAAATCTGCCTTAGTTTTGAGAAAGCTGAGATTAATTTTTATTATCAGCATCCTGTGAAAGCCTGAAGAACAATCAGAGCTGCTCATTATGAACGCTTTTCGCTACCTTCTGTTTCTCAGTATCATCACTGTTTAATTTCGCTTCATTAAAAAGTCAGGCACTCGATGCATAGAGCAGAGGCTGCTGGAGGTGGGAAAGCACATGGAGCTCTCAAGCACCTTGTTTGCCCAGAGCATATCTTGAACCCTTGTTTTCCTGAAAAGAATGTCTTTGTTTTCACCTTGAATCTACCGCATCACATTTTTAGCTCTGAACTTCGGTTCTCTGTCTACCTCATTAAGGTGCTAATCAGCAGCTTTATTGAAAAGCCCCGACTAAATGAACTGTTACCTTGTAAAGCATCACATTCTCTCGCAGTCTGTCTTCCAAATTCAGGTGCAAAACACCAACTCTCACTGCATGCAAGTTGCCTCCAAGATAAACCATTAACACACCTGGGCACACATGGCAGCATTAGGACAGAAAATAAAAGGCCATTAAATGCACTTGTCATATCCCATTTGTACCTTATTTAAAGTGCCTGCCGCTGAAAGCAATTCTTCGTACAGCTAATAATTGTAAACATTATAATGTAATGCTCTGTCGACCGCTTTAAAATGCGCCCAAAGTAATTGATAAAAGTAAGTGCTCTAAAATTCCAACATTCCTCCGCATGATTGGAGTTAATTTTATGCAAGGGAAGAAAGAAAGGAGGTGATTTATGGCCTGTGGTATCTCCTGTGACTGGGGAGTTAGGGGATATTGGGATGCCGATGAGCAGTGAGGGGAGCACCCCGTGAGTGGGGCCCAGCACTCTGCTCTCTCTGGGTGTTCTGCATTTCGAGGTCGGGCAATTCCTTGCTATGCTATTACAAATCCGCTGTCCCACAGCAAAGCATTTCTAGCATCTCTAATAACCGGAAGAGAAGAGAAAAAAAAAACCAGCTTTTTCTCCGAGATCTAAGTGTGTTTGTGTTTGCAGTGAAATGTCAGATTTAATGTGTTTGGATCTTGAAAGTGCTATCAATTACGGCCATTTACTTTTCACTCAGTTAAAACACCAACATTTCTCCCTCGGTCTGATATACACACTTCCAGCAACAGGCTGCAGTCATGTCTTGTGTTTTCACAAGGCAGAGCATCTCCACGGCCAAGCTGCTGCTCTGCAGCTTGGTGATAGACCTCAGGAGAAGGAACGTGCATAGACTGCATAGAAAGGATAAGAAGGCTCCTGGCATTCCCTAGGGCAGTGCACAAGGGCAGCACATGACGATCTTCCCCAACCTGAATGGCTCCAACCCACCAGCTCCGAGTGCTGAGCAGCCCAGGGTATTGCCCCAGGACAGGCAGAAGCTGCTGACCAGTACTTGGGGCTGAAACTTGTTGAAGACTCTAGCTGGGCAACAGCTATCCACTTAGGAGAAGCCATAAGGAAAAACTTCACCCTGACTTTGCAATAATGGGCTACGAGCTTGTTTACTATCTTCCTGATGGATCAATAAGGATGCACATGTTAATTGTTAATTCAGCAAAGAGGAACACGGTAAAAGCCATCATTTAAATGAATGCCTTTTGATTTTTACACTCTTTCTTTCAGAAACATGCATCCTTTCTCTTCCAGTCAGTATAATATCTCTTAAGACCTAGAAAGAAAGAATTCACATCAGAGAGAAGTTAAGTACCGCCAAGCGGGTTACAGCGTGCAGTCATAACAGTAGGAAATGCTGTCTGAAAGAAAAAACAAGCTGTTAGAAGCATTGTAGTGCAGATAATAACGTCTGAGGAAGGGAAATTCAGGCTGACTTTGCTGTGCCTAAAAGCGGGCACAGGGGTGAGGAAAGCAGTCTGTTTACATTTATTTTCACTGTCATACAGTATGTACAGACTTAAGTCATGTGCATGTTGGGATGCGTGCTGGAAGGAATTGCAACTACATTGGAACTTTACATCTAGGTTGCTGTACCATTTCTTCTGTACAGCACAAGTTTGCTTTCCTTAAAGCAAGTCACTGCAGTCAGTCGTGGCAGCTGGTGTATTTGAACTATCTGTACTGAACTGCTGGAACGATGTAATTTTTAAGATCGCGTCCAAGCCGAGCCATTGTGTTCGTATTTTTAGCCTGGAGTGCATGAGAAGTTAACACACAGATCCTCGCGGCTCTGGGCTGCCGTTCCATTTAACAGCTCTGTTGAGCATCCCCCAAATACAAACCCGACCAGGGGGAAAACCTGACCCCGCCGAAACCAGCGGCAAGAACTCCCTCTGCTTTCAGCGGAGCGCGAACTCCAGCCTCGCTGGAGGCAAAGCAGAGCACAGACCCTCACAGCAACCCATGCACGCTCACCCACCTCTGTCCCTTCCCGCAGTGCTCGGTGTCCTGCGGTCGTGGTGTCCAGCGGCGCGCAGTACAGTGTCACGGCGGTGCCCCGACGGCAGCGTGTGACCCTTCGAGCCGGCCTGCCACGCAGCGGGACTGCCACCTCCCCGAGTGCCCCACGCACCGCTGGGCTGCTGGCGAGTGGCAAGCGGTAAGTGGGACCCCTCCCGTTGGCTCTTAACAGGGGGTGGGGGGAGGATGTCACAGGGAAGGGGTGGGTGGGGGTCTGGGTTTATCCGCATTGGGGTTTTAGGGGTTGTGTGCTGGATTTGCCAAAAGAAGGCGGGGGAGATGCTAATGCGTGCTGGCTGTGCCCCTTTCCTTGCTGCGCTTAAGGGAGAGAGGAGGAATAGCCTGGTGGAGTGGGTTTATTGGTTCACGCTGCCCTGCTTTTGGCTGGGAACTATGCAAATATTGAGCGGGTTTGAGGTGAGGAGTGCTTGGGTCTGGTGTGTGAGGCTGTGGCCCTCTGCAAGCAGAGCTCTGCTGTGCCAGGCACGTAGATGTGGAAGAACTGGTGAACACAGTGGTTCTCCCTTCACTGCCCCATTCCCTCTGACAGCTGCCAGGGGTGAGTTGCCTGGAGGTGCTGGAGAATGGGGTGGCGATATGCTGGTGGTCCTCAGAAAGTGGTTTCCTAAAGTGTTATAGGAGAGTGGCAGCAAATGGTCAGCAGTGTTTGGGGCAGGGGGAGAAAGAGCTGCTGTCCCTGAGCTCTGCAAGGAGCTGCCAGCCTTGGAAATGGGAAAGGTGGTGGAGCGGAGTCCCACAGAGGGGTGACCTTGTCCCCCCTCATGGGCCCTCAGTGAAGATGCGGGGACAGAGGAGGCAGAAGACCATTTGTCAGAGGCAGCAGTCTCCCTGCAGAACCAGTGCTGGATCCCACACCCTTAGGCAGCAAAGATCCCGCTGACTGTGGAGGTGTGGGATCCGAACCTGGTTCTCTTTACCTCAATGCCTGCAGTAATGAGCAGTACTGGGGAGCAGGATAAAAGTGAATCATACTGTTAATGCAAACAGTCTCAGCTTCATTCCACGTGTTCTGTTTATAATCCCAAGTAATGCATCCATGCATAAGGGTGTGGGTCCTTAAAAATCCTGCACTGTGCTCTGTTTCCACCTGCCGAGGTATCCCAGAACAGCACAGGTGCAGCCCAGAAGGGAGTAGCAAGGCTATAGCAATGAACTTCATTAACACAGAAATTCTGTTTCTCCTACATCTTCCTTTTTGCCTCTTTCCTCTATTTCTGCACTTGTGACTCTGGTGTTGATAGCCCCCTGCCTCCCTCCTGAACTCTGAGGTGGGTGCTGGTGTGTTCCTATGTTTCCCAGGGCTCTCCACTGCACCAAGGGCATCTGTAACATTTTTAAGGTGCTTTTTGTCCCTGGAGTTTCCTCACCCATAACTGATGGCTAATAGGAACGTGCAGATGTCACCTGCTGTGAGCTGAGACCCGTAGCTGATTCCAAGTAGTTCAGAGCACTTATTTTGCTCTGAGGTACCCAGTGTAAATGTAGCATCACCTTATTCCCAGCCATAAGTCCTGGCTGTGCTATCTGCACTGAGGAGGCACAGATTACATTGGTATTCTCCAAGCAATGAACCCTGACATGAAGGTAGGACGTAAAATAGGATCCCTGTGCTGTCTTGTTCTTTATTTCTTTTTATGAAGAGAATCTGACAAGAGGTTTTTTTTATTGCTCCATTTTGTTGCTGCTTAGAAAAAGTTTGTTTTGCCACTGAGAGGTAATAGGGAACTTACTGGAAACCATTTATTGCCCAGTTGTTGGGTCACTATTAATTAGCTCAGTGCCCACACCAGGGAGGAGGACATCAATAGAAAGGACCTGGCTAATGTCAGGATGGGATCACTGAGAAGGGAAAAGCAGTTGAGGGGGTTTGAGTATGAACCTGTGGGAAGGACAGTATGCAGCTCTGGAAGTTACAGTGTAATTCTCGAGTCTTTGACATTTGCTTTTTGGGGGAAATGAAGCCATGCTTGCATGCTTCGGATTGCAAAGCTACCCAAGGGATGTCTGCAGTGCCTCTGGAATGGAGCTGCTTCTCATCTGTGCTTCAGAGTTTGATTTAGAAAAACAAGAAGCACAATGAACGCTTGCACAAAGCAATGCCTTCGGGATTTTTTTTTTTAATTGTTAATATTATTATTCTAAAAGAGTTGCAGAACTGCTTGAAACAGTCCTTAATTTGATCTGCGGGGAAAATAGTTCACAATTTGGGAAATGGGGCAAAAGAAATGATTTTTGTCACATGCCCGGGTTGTTTTTCAGCTCTTGCTATCCATCTCCATTGTCCCCTGGCTTTGCTCTTTTATGTGAGTTTTAGATGGGTCATGAACATGAGATTTCTTACAAAATCTGTCTTCACACCAAAGGAGAAAGCCTTTTCATGTGAGCTGAGCTGTCCGTTTCTTGTGTGAATTATGTCTCATAACCTTGCTGTGGCCAATTGGAACCTCTGCAGTGTTTCTTTGATTTGTTTTATTACTTGTATGATGTCTCACTGTCTTTGCATTGTATTTAATGTCTCAGTGGGATTATTTTAATTGCCCGTTGTCCCCAAGATACCAAGAATTGAACTGCAATTAACTGATGAGGGAAAGATGCACAGAGCTGATGCAGCTTTACTTGGCCATATGACCATTATTTGCAGAGAAAACCAAAGCAAGGTGACATATCAGGTTGGATATTAGGAATCATTTCTTCTCAGAAAGAGCAGAGAGGCACTGGCACAGGCTGCCCGGGGGGTGGTGGAGTCACTGTCCCTGGAGGTGTTCAAGAACTGTGGAAATGTGGCACTGAGGAACGTGGTCAGTGGGCATGCTGGGATGGGTTGATGGTTGGACTGGTTGACCGTAGTGGTCTTTTTCAACCTTAATGATCCTATGGTTCTGTATGTCTGACTGTGCGACATCATCAGAAATCGTCGATTTTAATTGAGTATGGGCTAATGTCTGAAAACATATTGTTGGCAAATCCATCTAAAATTATCAAATGGAGATTTAAATGTATGTGAGAAAGGGGAAGCATGAGAGCAGGAGGACTTTGAGCATCCCAAAGCTCTGTTCTGCTGGGATGAGGCCAGTGCGTCAGTGATGCTGCGCTCCGTGCAGTAACCCAATTTCACATTTTCCTTACACAATAGGGAGCTATCAGAGACACATACAGAACAGATTCTTTGCTCTCTGGGTAAATCACACTCCAGCAAATTCCTCCAGCCCCCATAGCACTGCTGTGCTTCGGCATGGATCTAGGAGCGACTTCCACTGTGAGGACTTAAAGCAAGAGAGTAAATAAGGTTGAAAGCGCACGAAGCCCTTGGGGTTTCTTGGCAGACTGTGGGTTTTGCAATGTTGGCTGTTGCCTAAGAGCTGCTGAGTTATCCCTTCAGAATAAGGCTGCTTTGTAGGGCTGGATCCCCCTCCCATCCTGCATGGTTATTGCTTATTTATGGCAAATACTACGCTGTATATTGCTCTCATTTCCCAAAGTTATCAAATATTTTGCCATTTTGATTCTGACAGCAAACTGTAAGCAGGGCCTGACCATGCCTGCATTCTGCAATTAGTTGGACCTACTAAGATCCTGCTAATTGCAGGTGAGCCAGGAGAGCAGGAGCTGCTGTAACTAGATTAAACTGGCACAGCCCTCCGAGCTTGGGAGACTTCAAATGGTGCTTCCGTACCACCAGGGATGGTCTAGTTGAGTGTTTTATCTTTTCCTGAGGAAAAAACATCCCCCACACATTACATAAAATGATTACCTTCGTGCACTTTTACTCCTTGTTAATCCAGTTAGTTGGAAGTGTTAGGAGCTCATTACAGACGAGGACTGAACAAAAATACAGTTTTATGGAGACAGTCACTTGTGCACTGATTTATTTTGTTTTATTTGCATTTTTTGGCCATGCAAATTGCTCCCAGGAGCATTGCAAGGGCTTCATGGGCAGCAGGAGCAGCCTCGCAGCCAGGAAAAGGATTTGAGCAAAGAATCAAACCCTTAAAGTCTTCATTAGACCTCGGGGAGGGTTTGTGCTCAGCCAGCCTGAGTTGGTATCAGGCAGGGCAGTGTTCAAAGAACAAAACCAGAAGGGTACATGGATGAAAATGGTCACAATAAAGGGAGTGGTGATATATTGTGCAAGGGGCAACTGTCTCAGTTTAGTGTGGGCGAGATGATGGGGTTGGCCCATTTCTTTCTCACTGTCCTGGCATGTCCCTCTGCATTTCCTGGTATCACCATAGCCAGACCCCATCCTGCTGCCTGATCTCCTCCCCAACCCTGCACTGTGCCTTGTCATCTCCAGGGGTTGACAACAGATGGGCACCTAGGGTGCAGGTAGGTGCAGATTCACAGATATGCCCCCATGGGATGCCCAGCTCACTCAGGTTGCTAGAGGAAGGTTGGCTTGGTGTGGGGATGTGGGCAGATCTATCAAAGCCCCTGCTGGGTTTCTTGAGCCGCTGTTTCTCACAAGCAGTGCATGAAGACGTGTGGGGAGGCAGCTCGGTACCGCAAGGTGTTCTGTGTGGATGAGAGCAAGCAGGTGCAGAGCAGTGCCCACTGTGATGCCAGCAAACGGCCCCCAGAGATGGAGAGCTGTGGTTTGCCACCCTGTGAATACATCTGGATCACTGGGGAGTGGTCAGAGGTGAGTCCTCTTCCCCATCCCCAACCCCAAGCTGGGACCTGTCCACGCTGCTCTACTCCCTAATCTTGCCACCCACCCAGCTGAGACATTGCAACAAGGGCAGGGCTGCACAGTTTAATGAAACAGACAGGAGAAGGGCTGCAGGAGATGGCCAAGAGACCAAAGTGCTCCAAGTCCTAGCTGCTCTCAGGAGGCAGTTTTCTTCCAGAGCACATTATATCCATCAAGCACTCTCTCTGTTCTATTCCACTCTGCTCTACTATATTCATGGGTTCTATTTTGCTCTGTTCTGTTCCGTTCATGGGTTCTGTTCTGTGCTGTTCATGGTTTCAGTTCTGTTCCATTCATGGATTTGGTTCTATCCTATTCCATTCATGTGTTCTTTTTGCAGCAGGCACTACAAAAAGGGGCACCCAGGGTATAATCTCAGCATGTCTCCCTCTACTTTCCACTTGGAGGGAGCAGAAGGGAGTGATGAGGCAGCTGCTGACATAGCCCTGGTTCAAAAGAAAGAGCCAGAAAAAGGAAAAAAGCAAACATTCTGGGACCAGGGGGAAGGAAAGGCGTGCTATCCAAGAAAGCACGGGAGGGAGAAAGGCCGAGATGGGAATGCCTTGAGCACTGATTTTCTTCTAATTACAAGGAAAGCCACCTTTCTTCCAGCAGCCATAGTTCAGCACCAACCTTGACCATTTTCTTTCTTTATGCATCCCATGGACAAAAATAAAATAAAATAAAATCCCAAAAGATAAAAAGGAGAAAACCCGAGTAATAGAGATATCTCTGTTTCCAAGGGATTGCGTACTCCTTTTTTGGCATACGGGGAATTGTGCCCATGAGCCGTCTGGGCAGAGGTCCTAGAGCAGCACAGGGGGCATTGCAGCCCAAGGACTTGTAGCCATCCCGCATGCTGATTGATGTAATAGTTACAGCATTCCCTCACAGCAGCTTACCATTCCCATAAGCACTGACAAATGCTTCCCCTGTCCTCAGTGCTCCGTCACCTGTGGCAAGGGCTACAGGCAGCGCCTGGTGTCGTGCAGTGAGATTTACACTGGCAAGGACCACTACGAGTATGGCTACCAGAACACAGTCAGCTGCCCCGGCACGCAGCCACCCAACATCCAGCCCTGCTACCTCGGGGAGTGCCCTGTTTCTGCATCCTGGCGTGTCAGCAACTGGGGAAGTGTAAGTTTGTCAAACTGCATTTTTTAACCAAAAGAATTCTAACAAAACTGGGTTTTTTTTGTTACACGTTCCTAAGGTTTGGTAGGGGAGCCCTGGAATGTTGCATCAATTAATGCATCGAGTGCTGTTGATGCTGTGTAGGGTCCCCTGCTCTGTGCTGAACCCCATCATATGGGGGATTCATGGCAGCCATGAATGCCACCATTGCCATAAAACTTCAGTTGCAGCCCAAATTTCTGGGCGTGTTGAGGGCCACACTGAATGCCTAGTCAGAGAGAGAGATCACTGCCAGAAATGGGCCCAAAACCCTTGTGCTAGAGCAGAGGAAGTGATGGATAACTGACAGCTGGGGTGATCCTGCTTGTCTGTGTGTGTGAGCAAGGCATGGGAACCAGCAACAGGCTGAATTCTGGTAATCTGAGTCTTAAAAGGGTTTGTCTGTCGTTCCCCACCTCCTTCCTTCTTACAGATTCTGGGATGGGGCAGGGGAAGGAACTTAACCTTTCTGTTTAAGTTATTTGTACTTCAGGCCCCAGAAATGGCTCCACACAAGATCAAATTTTAGTTAAGGTGATAACATTTCACTTCTTTGGGCTTCTGACATTCTTTGAAATGTGGCAGTTCACCCATAAATTTGATTTATTAACCCAGCTCAGGCATTTGTAGGAATTTGTCAAACCTTTACAAGGCAACAAGGGTCAAGTCAAGCAAGATGTAGTTGTCACAGTAAATGGCAGGGCTGTTTGAAACCCAAGTTCCTCATGCCCCACAGGAAGCCTGAGATCCTCCCTGAGAGTCAGGGCAGAGGTACTGCAGCAAAGAGCTCAGTCTCGATTAGTGCTTTCCCCCAGAATTTCAGTTCAAAACATTCAACTTGTTAATGCAACTCTGTTGAGAAGAGTATCTATTTCAGAGAGCAAGTTCTTTGGGAAGGTATCAGTGACTACAAAGTGCCATGACCCTGCTCACCTCTGATTTTCAAGGGGTTTTACCGCAAATTACCATCACATTTTGCTCTGCTCCATTGTGAAACGTTATGGATCTGGAACTGATGTAAAGCGAATGTCAAGTTGCAAATGGCGTGGTAACCTTCAGAGTTTCAGCCTTCATTTGGGTCATTTGAGGACAACACAGAATTTATGCAGATTTAGCCATTTTTCTGGGCAGGGAGGGGAAAGGGAGCTTGGAGACTGCATATTCTTGGTACAGTTTGGTTAGAAAACAGCAGAGCCATGTTGTTCAGAGATCCCTGCCTGTGACCAAGCGATGCCTCCAGACACCAGGAGAGGACATCTAGCCCTTGTAATGAACTTTTTACCTTCCTACTGCAAAAAAAGAACATTTTTGCTTGACCGCAGTGTTGACCTTAACCAACATAGTCTCGTTCACTAAAGTAGGCAAGTAAGTGTTAGGTGAAGTACCATCTCCTTTGAAATAATTAAGGACGGCGATATAATGAAGGGATTCATAATCAAAGGGACTGCTTCCGTGACTAAAATTAAATCCTTGCAAAATGGAGACCTTTGCTGCTGCCTCTTTATAGAAGGGAAATCGGTTGTCTCCATTCTTCTGGTCCAAAGCCCTTGAGATAAAACATGACCCTCTGCCTCTGGTCTTGCAGTGCTCGGTGACCTGTGGGGTCGGTGTCATGCACCGCTCGGTGCAGTGCCTGACCAATGATGACCAGCTCAGCAGCTTGTGCCATGCAGATCTGAAACCTGAGGAGAGGAGGACATGCCACAACGTCCATGACTGTGAGTCTGCGGCTTTGCACCTTTCTTTGCCTTTCTCACGCCTTGAGCATCTGTTCCTGTCAAACTCCTGGAGATGTGTGGTATTTCCAAGCATTGGGAGCCATCCAGCAAAGCACTAAGGCGCTCCAGGGACGCCTCTTAAAAATAAACGTGTTGCCTTGCCACTTGAGATGCCTTGCAAAAGAAATGTGCTGTAGCATCGCTCAGTGATGACACGCGTTTCTGGTTTCTTTCAGGTGAATTACCGAGGAGCTGCAGCGATGTTAAAAATCTCAAAGGTGTCACTGAAGATGGTGAATATTTCCTTAAAGTCAAAGGGAAGACATTAAAGGTGTGTTTCAGCAGCAGACTGCATTTCCCCAAGGGTAGAGGACCCTGCGTGTGCTCCTCATTTCCACTTACACTTTTTGCATTCAGTTTTATGGTCTTTCCCTTTGCACATGATGCCTGACAAAATCACGGCTTCTCTCCCCCAGGTGTACTGCTCTGGGATGCAGACTGACATCCCAAAGGAGTACGTGACCCTGGTAAATGGGGATGCAGAGAACTTTTCAGAAGTGTATGGATACAGGTAAGGAATCCCTTTAGCTCTTAACTTCCCAATGTCTCTGCTTCCTGTGGCATATTTTCCGGTCATGAGTAGAAAGGGTTTTCTTTTGATTTAGATTGCATAACCCGACTGAATGTCCATATAACGGGAGCAGACGAGAAGACTGCCAGTGTAGGAAAGATTACACAGCAGCTGGGTTTTCCACCTTCAGCAAAGTAAGGCTGGACCTGAACACTATGCAAATAATAAGTGAGTAAATACAGGGCCTTGCCATTAAAAACAAAATTATGTTTATTTTATACAAATGTAGCTGTAATTATGAGCAAGCAGTAGTAGTCTAGTGAGGCTTATTGCTCAGCTCTCCTGTTGAAAGCTTTTAGACCTGGTCACCTTTGCACTTAGAGGCTGCAGCCCAAGAGCATCAGAGATGCAATGTGTGGAGAAGCGGAGGAGACTCTTGGTGGGGTTAAATCTTGGAAGATAACTGGTGGGGAGAGGGGCTGGGGGTTTGCAGGGCAGGAGGTGGCTGCAGGTGTACAAAACAAGTGGTACCCTGACAACAGCATGTCAGGGAGCTGGGGGCTTCCCTGCTGCACGGGGTCAGTTTCAGTCCCCTTGGCTCTAGGGATGCTTTCAGTTTCCAGCAAATGTTTTAGAAACATAGTGCATTACTGGGAGTTCATTCAGTAAATGGTGGTGATTTTTAGCAAATCAAACTCTTTTCTCCTGAAATGACTCTCTATCTGACAGGGTTTCGTTATTGCTTTATTTTCCAAGCCAAAAGACCTCCCAGTCTACCAGTCTGTAAAAAGCTGCCAAAAGTCTTTGAGAGCTTCTAGGTATGGATCCTTAGAAAATTCAATACCAGCTCCCTGTGAATTTCAGAAGGCGCTTGGGCATCCACTGTCAGGCAGGAGCTGTCGTGTATCCCCACCAAAATGAGACTCACTTTAGATCCAGAGCAACATATCCCAAATTCCTTTGAATCCCTGAGCCCTGGACTGGAGACGGTTTGAGGAGAGTTTTTTGGCTTTGTTCAAAAGGAAGATTTGGAAGGTCTCACGTCCTTTTTAAAAATGTGAAATTGTCTGAAAGAGAAATAAAAGCAGAGTCGTGGGTTCTGGTTTTGTTTTATTTATATCTAGGCCCTACATCACCAATGTATTTGAACCCATCCGTAGATGCGAGTGTATGGGCATCCTGTGAAATTCTGTACTGGGAGTCATGCCTGGTATGAACTGGAGATTTAATATTAGAAGTCCAGAAGATGAGTCTTGATTAATGTGCAAAAACAGCTTCAGTGAATTTAAATTTTAGCAAAGAGTATGTTTACATGTGTTTTGCCTCTCCCTGCATCTTTCTTTCTGTGTTATTCACCAACTCTTCTCTGCAGCAACTGACTTACAGTTTGCCCGGACACATGATGGACGACCTGTTCCTTATGCCACTGCTGGGGACTGCTACAGCGCAGCCAAATGTCCTCAGGTACTTGATGACAGCATTTGACAATAGGAATTGGTGCCATTGGTTATGTACAGGCCCAACACTTTGGACTCTCCAGACCTTGTCTGCAAATGGCACTGAGCAGTGAGTTGCACTAACAGGCAGCAGAGGGCATCCCTCCATCTCCTTCCCTCTCTGATTTCAAGGCTGGCACCCTTCTGCACACCTCTGCAGCCTAGGGGTTTGCTCTTTATACCAAGTAGGCTCCTGGCTGCTTGTGTCCACCCATCAATCAGACAGCAGTCACTGGGAGCAAAGCTCACAGCCCTCTGATGCCATGGTGGGTTGGAGCTGGAACCAGAAATGGGCTGGGGTCTGCCAGGGGAAAGCTGAGCTATCTGTGTTGGACGCTGATATAGCCATAGAGCCATGAGTTTTCCATCCATTTTGTGTATTTTGAGACGGGTGGGGGGGGGAGTAAGGCAGAACATCTTTAAGAAATAAACAAGTAAAAGAATTTGGATTTTACTGAAGTCTGACCACCAAAAAAAACAAAAAGAAAGAAAAGAAAAAAAAGAAAGAAAGAAAGAAAAAGAGAAGCTCAGCTCAGTGGAAATTGTGGAAAATAAGGACAAGTGTGCCCTCTCCAGTTGAGGAGGGGAAAGTGAGAGCGGCTGCAGTGCTCCTAGGCACTTTCTCCATCAGCTGCTGTCAGGTTCCACGGTTTGCCATGGAAAAGCCAAGAATGCCCTCAATCGGCAAACCATGAAAAAGCAGCAGGAAAACTGAGCGAAAGCAGTGAAAAACCAAGCGAAAGCCCCTCCTTCCCTGCAGCTACAAATGAGAAAGAGATTCCTAACTGGAGACATGCTGCGATTTGTACAATATGTGCAAATCACTGTCAGAGTGATGGAGAAACTGAAAACACTGCTATCAAGATCCCATTATGAAACTGATGCTGTGAGAAGTACGGCTGTGGCCCAGGGCTGTGGGGGTAACCAGGTTTGTCTCCTTGCTTTTTAGGGTCGCTTCAGCATAGACCTGTATGGGACAGGCCTCTCTCTAACGGGGACGGCGAAGTGGCTCTCCCAAGGGAATTATGCAGTGTCGGAAATTCAAAAATCCCCAGTAAGTCGTAATGTTAATGATGGTTCTGCCTGCTCAAGGGAAGTTTCTAATTGCCAGCATCTCTCAAATAGACGCTAACAGAAATCTGACATCTGATCTTAGAAATGAAGTGTTGCCTGTAATTGTAATGGGGGGACCCTAGTGGGTTTAACTTGATCAGAGTTATTGCTACTAATTAGTGAGCCTGCTTAGTAGTAAAGTGCTCTGGGACAGAGCTACCTGTAATTAGCTGGCTGAGGTGGGCAGCGCTGGCTTTGGTGAGCTGGGTGTGAGGATGAAGGTTTAGTGGGCATGACAGGGATGGGCTGATGGTTGGACTTGATGATCTTAGTGGTGATTTCCAACCTTTATGATTCTATGAATTCTATCCTATTGGCAGTGGAGCTCTTTAAAGGTGTCTTTTGGGCAGCTTTGAGCACTGCAGATCCATCCTCCAGTGCAGCAGGACTAAGAAAGCTGGCGCAGAACCCACATGTTCATTCTGGCCGGTGCTTAGCAACTCTTTCCCCGTCAGAAAGAAGCCCAAGCAGCCCTAGGGGTTGCAGAGAGCAGATGCAATCAGCATTAAAACAAGGGGCAGGGAGGCTAAGGGACAGCTCTTGCCTCCCTCACCCGGTGTCATCTGTCAAACACTGCTCCAGGGGTGTAATTGCAGCAGGAACAGAAAGAAAGGCAAAGCGAGAAAAGATGACAGCAGCCTGCTGCAATCATGGATCAATTGTGTCAAGGGCGGGATGGAGCTCGTTTAAAAATAAATGCTTTGTGCAAGATTGTCCTGCACTTGAGTCCAATTTTCTGGTAACTGAGGGTTGAATTCCCCCCAAGGACTGTCTGACCATTGTAATGACCAACAGGAGAAGAACTCCATGGAGCTGGGACAAAGAGGGCCATGTGTAGGTGCTGCTGATGCTGGCGACAATGTCCTGGCTTGAGGTTGGAGCTGCCCCATTTGCTGAGCACTCCAGCCCAAGGTCAGCATTCTCTTGGGTTGGTGCTGACTCTGGAGATGGAGAGTTGAGGGGGGATGGCAGCATAGCCCTTCTGCATCCAGGCACTGCCCTCCCAGACAGATGTTTCTCTGCAAATGTCCTCTGTGCCCTTCACATGCTCACTCACCATCAAAGTGCTGATACTGCCTAGATGTTTTCTTTCTCCTGCATCATTCAGGTTTTGCACTCATTGCAGCAGAATGATGGACTATTCACTGGGGGCAGACTGAAGAAAGCAGGTGCCCTTGAGATATCCCTTCAAATGGCCTTCTCCTTGGGCATCTTGCAGTGTGATAAATCAAAACTACCCTTTCTTATTTGTGCTCTGCATCTGACCTGGCAGTACTAAAGGGAATTGCATCTGCATGCATTTAAATATAACTGTAATTTTGTATATTGATTTAGGCATTTTTTTGTTTCTCTTCTGCGACGTTTCCTATTAAAGCCCTGGCTGGAATTATGGAATAGTTTGAGTTGGAAGGGACCTTTAAAGGACATCTGGTCCAGCTCCCCTGCCACGAACAGGGACACCCACAGGTTCTCAGAGCCTGGCCCAGCCAAGGCATGTCTCCAAGGACAGGTCATCCATCACCTCTCTGGGCACCCTGTTCCGGTGCCTCACCATCCTTATTGTAAAAAACTTTTTCCTTATACCCAACCTAAATCTCTGCTTTTTGAATTTAATAACCAGGGCTGGTTCTTCCAGAGTGTGGAGCCCTCACATGAGAACTTATTTCTGTTTTTTGCCCGCAGGATGGTACCAAAGTAGTAGGAAGATGTGGTGGTTACTGTGGGAAGTGTACACCGTCATCTGGAACAGGCCTCGACGTGCAGGTGTTATAGCAATGGTAAGGCCATGGCCACCAAGCAACTGGTTCCCATTTCCTAAAGCCAACCCACTGCTCAGCCCTGGGGTTCATGTTCTAGAAACTGGCCCCCCAAAACCCCATAAGGCAGAGCCCATGACGTGTGCTCCCCATCTGTGCCTTGCAGGTTCTCTGAGAGCAGCCCGTGGAGATGAGATGGATGAAGGATAGCGATGCAATACCTCTGCCTCCCACTTTTTTAACCTGTTTATGTGTGTATATAGATCGCATATTCTTAATGTACAGTATAATATTTATGTTTGGAATTATTTATTTTGATTTAATATTTTTGTACGTAAAATCATTATATTAAGGCTGCTTTTACTATTTTTATTTTTTATTGTTAAATCCTGCAGTCAAACCACTGCATTTTGCGTACTCTACATTATATGTAGCATTATGACAAGTGATACTTCATTGTCACTGTATTCAGTTGTTTACTTTCAATCAGTAATTTTCCTTCAGTTATGGGCTGCTTTAGCCCTCCACGGTGCTACACAATCTGCATTGGGGTATTTTTGGCATTTCAATCTGTCTTGATGTAGGGAAAATAGACAAGATGTGCTTAAATTTTAATTTAGTGATTAGGCTGACAGCACTCAAGGAAAACATGACAATGAATACAGTGCTCGTTGCATTAGCAATCTTTATCTTTTAGGTATGTTTTGAATTTCACATGACCTCTGTGGCTGGTGCTGAAAGCACTGGTTTGGTGCTAACATGGTATTTATTAATGCTTAGTAATTTCAGTTAATCCGCTGCCTTTATCAGTGGGGAAAGGAAGAAAGCAGAAAAATTGTCAGGCGATCCAAGTAGAATCAATCATACAACCAGTCATCAAAAGATTCAATCATAGGATATCCCAAAGCTGGAAGGGACCCATAAGGATCACCGAATCCAACTCCTGTCTCCATGCAATACATTGAGATCTGCTCCAAGTTCAGGAAAATTCCTACAGACGGATCTTCAGCAGAGCCCTGTTTTTTGTTTTTTTTTTGTAGCGTTCTCAAGTAAAGTCGCTTTCCAAAGAACACCCATTTCCCTGCTAATTGCATGTGCCATCGTGCTTCCCGCCTCCATTCGGCAGCAGGGCGATGGCGCCATATGTTCCCTGGGCTGTAGGCTGAGGAGCTGAGGCTCATTATAGGGACATTGTCACAAAATCCCAAAACACGTTGGCAGTGTGGGGTCCTACCACCAGTGGGGCTGCAGGGGCAGGGCTGGGGGACCGCATCCACGATGTTCCCCCACACCATGCCCATCTGTGGGGCCAGGCAGTGTCAGCCCTGCTGTGTTTCCAGCAGGAACAGCTTGTACTCGCGGAGTGCTGCCCTCCCCCCACCCCCAACAAACAGGCTGCTTCACGCCTACTTCTGTATTGCTTCCTATCCTCCTGGTAAGGCATCTGTGCTCTTTGCTGTCCACGATCCAATGTAGAACCAGACCTAAAGTGGTTTTTGTAGTGCTTTTGTGATGGAGAAACGCGGCTGTGCGATGCTCCGCCTGTACATAGACCGCTGCTTGCTGCACTGCGCAGAGCTTCCATAGCACGTTGAACGGGGGTGATGTGACCAGATTATTTTTGTAGTCTGTGACTATGTCCCTTAATTCATTCTCCTTGATTCTACATAGTGATA
The DNA here is from genome assembly GCA_036925125.1 of Oreortyx pictus. NCBI lineage: Eukaryota > Metazoa > Chordata > Aves > Galliformes > Odontophoridae > Oreortyx > Oreortyx pictus. The sequence goes on from JAUPFR010000015.1 coordinate 5,881,358, forward strand.
GGAAAATGCTGCCCCAGTGCAGCCAGGAGCACAAAGGACAAATCTGCAGCGCAGAATTGCCAGCATTTCAGAAGACTCATCCAGCTAAGTCTTCAAATTTGCAGTGCAGATATTCAAACCCAACCTCAGGATCTGCATAGCTCCCCAGAGGAGAGCTCCCCAGACTCATAACCCATGCGTTTGCCAGCCCGCAGAGTGAGACCTGTCAGCCTGACAGTCAGGCACTGACATACGGATGTAAATTGGTGGGCATCCAACGTGGGAGCAGGGTTGAGTTAAAATGCAGCTGAAGAATTGGTGCTCGGCACTCACTAGTGTGCCCCTGTCACTCTCGTTAATACGCAGGCTTAAAGGGAAGAATGAGAATCATACTTATAATTAGGGGTGGGGTGCTTTTTTGTTTTGTTTTGTTTTGGGTTTTTTTTTTTTGTTGCTGTTTAATAGAACATACAGTAAGTGGATGTGATTATATCTTAGATTGCTATTTCACCTATGTCTTCTGCCTATATGAGAATAAGAAATGATACCTTCCTGAGGAAAAAAAAATGCCAAAAATACCATTTCAAAGGTCAAAGAAAAGGAAAGGGAAAAAGGGAAAGAGAAAAAGGGAAAAAGAGAAAGGGAAAAAGGGAATAGGAGAGGGAAATACAGAGAGAAAAGGGAAAAGTAGTAAAATGGAATAGTGATTTTTTTCTTTAATGATAACTGCTCATGTGTAACTTGTGTAGGGGAAAAGGGAAAATTGCACTTTGAACTACAGAGAGAAACAGTGGTGCTTAGGAAGTACAGGCTAATTATATTTTCTGTAATTAAAGGAATGGCTATTTATGAAAAGAAATATTATTTTGACCTGTATGCATTCCTTTCTAACATGTAGTATCACAACAGCTATTAACAGAGCCAGATGAACCTAAAAAAATAAAAGTATCAAATAAACTACAATACGAGAATTGATAGATCACTGATCTTATGATTCACCATTGGGCTTTATTAAACAGGATCAGACTTTGAGGAGCAGAGACATGAGACATTTCTAGTTCAGGAAACAACTCCGGGTTTTGTACGTCAATGCCATTATTTTTCTACAAAGTGTTGTGGGGTTTATTTTGTCGGGTTTGGGGGGGATTATTTTTTTCTTTTTGCAAGCACTTTCCTGTATAGTTTTTTTTTTTTTTTTTTCTTTCTTTCTGATGATATTCAAAAAGGAAATGGAAAGATCTGTAACACAAGTCTGTTTGGTCTTTCTGCATTTGCCATCGTATTTTAATGCCTGTATGCTATTATAGAGGCAAAATACTTTGTACACAAGGGAATAATACAGTGAATGGTAAACATTCTGTTCTGTGCTGGTTTTTATTTGCATGCTTTGGGTTCCCTGTTTGCTTGTCTCAAGCAAAAGGAGTTTGGGGAGGAGGAGTGCTGCATGCACAGTGCCATGTCTGTGGTCTGGGGACCTTCAGGAGAACACAGTGCTCTGTGACTGCTCTGTGCACTCCCCAACTGTTGTTCAGGAGAGGAATGGTGTGATTAGAGGGCTGTATGTCCCCTGCACTGCTATGGGGTGATAGGGGCAACCAGGAGCCCAGCCACACACTGGACAAATGTTCCTGAAAGGTGAGCAAGGGTAACCTGACCTATATAATAACATCAGCCAAAATAAATCAGCTGAGAAAAGGCCACCATGGCCAACTCCAGCGGCATCCCTCAGAGCAGCCCCACTCCTATTTCACCACACCAACCCTCTCCAAACAGTGACTCCTGAACAGCCTGGAGATTCCATCCCTGTGAAGATGACAGCCTGGGTTTTGCCCTTATTGATAACCCATGGAGCATCCATGCAGATTCACCAATGGGCTCAAAGGCCAAATTTAGCATATGGGGAAACCAAAGTATCTCTCTCCTTGTTTGTGTTCTGCTTTGGAAACTGAGCTGCATACAAGTGCTCATCCCAACTGCATTCTTTCTGCAATTATGTAGCAGTAGAGATATAAATATACTGGACTATTTCCTAAAATATAATCTAATTTATCTTAAATCAGCAAGTACACATTTTAAAGGAGACTTTTGTTTTTCTTTGCAACTTATCATTAACCATTTCAGATTACATATTTTTAGCGAATTCTGACTGTATTGCAACTCCCTTCACTTGGTAATTTCAATGATGCCGGCAAAGAAACATGGTTACAGATTATTGCAGACAGAAGAGCACTTCTTTCTGAGCTGCAGATCTGTATTTCCGTGTTGTGGCAGGCAACGTGAATCCCAATGAGTGCTGCTAATTAGCAAACTTTCTGTAAATAATTTTAAGTCAACACAGCTCCATATAAACTCCGGTGCTTAAAAATGAGGCTCAAAAGCAGAGATTGGCCTGGAAGTGGATGACCCATAAATGGTTTGTTGGAAAACTCCATTATCAAGGAAAACATGTGCAGTCCCTAAAATGCTGCTTTGGGGAGAATTGTAATGTCAGGTTGAGGATCTGTGACCTGATCATGATCAGCAACATGGAATTGCCACCCCGCCAGCTCTCAGTACCACAAGGAGGAAGAAGAGCCTTCCCCTGGCTGTTTGGTTTTGCAGCTGGAATGGCCTCAACAACCCCTGCCAGCACCACAGCCATTAGCCCATGACCAAAAGTGTCCTCCTTTACTGTCATTTTTCTTTAATAAATAATCAAAAAGACTCCAAGTGTGGGCTGCTGTGGAGCCACGTTGCTGTGCGTGGCTCCTGAATAATGTTTCACTTTCCAGCCCAGTATAATATGGGGTTATTTCAATGCTTTTGACTCTTGGCTCCAGTAATTCTATGAAAATTACAGTGCACTTCTCCAACCTTACTGCACAGCCTACCAGTACTAATTGCTTCAGAGCCAGAGTTGATCTCTACAACTTTCTCTTCGGCCCTAATAGTGAGCATTTTTTCTTCTCTAGAGAAACACAGTGCATTCTGTTGAAGGCTGCTGGAAATGCTTGTCACAGGGAACTTGGTTTAAATCGAGATGTTTACTAGAAAACTGTCTTCTGCATGCCCATGAAAAACACATTGACAAATGAGGAGAGATGGAAAAGACCAAGGATGGTGAACATTTCCCACTGAGGCATTCGTAGGCTGGATCTCCTGGCTGAGTCCTCTTCCCAACAGCTGACATAGGGAAGGCATTAAGGAACCAGTCAGTCCTCCCGACTCTTAAACTCTTCACATTGAGAGAAACTCCTTTTTGGGAATGACATCTGAGTTCATCCAGAAGTCGCTAAGCTTTGAGCTGTTGCTCATTCATTGGGAGGGGATGGGTGCCTTCCCAGTACAAATTCCTGGCCGCAGCTCTGTAGCTTTGTGTAAGAAGAAGGAGCAGAACGCCCAAAGCGGTGCCTGCCAGTCTCTCAGCATTTTCTAAGTATTTTTGCCTGTTCTGGAGCAATCCATGCAGCAGGGATTGTAGCCTTCCGGAAGCAGATTTAGTTGACAAGTTTCTGACCTCTCTTTGCAATAGTGAGAGGAAGAATGCTGGGAAGTTATTTTTGGCCTTCTCAGAAGAGTCCGACTTTCCACTTCAAAGGTAGCTTAATTTTGAAGCTATGTTATATTACCAAAAGCAAGGCACCATTTTGGAAATATCAAAACAGAATACTGCTTTAACCTAACCCACATGCTTTTTATATTTTATTTCCTAGGGGAAGTTTGGTTTGTTTGTTCCAATAAAAGAAAAAAAAAACATCAAATCTGAAATTTCTGAGAAATGATTTCTGCCCCTCTCTGGCTATAAATGGGATTTCTGAAGTGCTGGGAAACACGACCTGTTGGCTGTCAGTACACAGAGACCTGGAGCAGGCACCAGAATAAAGCAGAAACACGTTTGTCCTTTGTGAAGCTGACCCAGGGGTTGGTCCCTCAAAGCACCGAATTGCCAAGCCCATCAACCCGTTGTCACCAGGAAAGCCTCAGCTCTGCTTTGGGGTGAAGCTGACCTGCAAGCTCCATGCTGCCAGCTGTGACATTCAGCTGCAGGGTGCTTGCTGGTACTCAGCATCTCCAGCTTTGAGAGCTCAAGGAGAAGAGCCAGGAGTCCAAAGAATCCGCTCCTTTGTCTGGGAGGCAGAGGTTGCCAGGGGAGGCAGGACTTTGCATACATTCTCCCTTTAAATCATTATTTGGCTCCATTCATATGCTTATAATTTCTTCATCCTACTCAAATCTTTGACTACATTTCAAACGAGCAATTAAGTTAATCAAGTCTTTGCTGCATTGTCCTTTTCTAATCCATCCTCTCTGGCTTGCTGACCTTTCCCTTTGAAGCTGTTCTCTTCTTGCTGCTTCCTTCCCCCACCCTACACAGAAAAGAAAATTTGGTGTGAAATGATTTAATTGCTCCCATAGCACAGAAGGAGGACAGCTTCCTGCAAACAGCCTGACAGAAGCCAGTGAGTCCAGGTCAAGGTGCCCACGGTCAACAGGCAGCAGAGGGGTCTTGTTTGCTCCCATGCCTCTGGATTTAGAAATACAGAATTATAGAATGGATTGGGTCGGAAGTGACCTCGAAGATCATCTCGTTCCAAACCCAGCTTTGGCCAGCCCGTGGGAGCAGGGCCAGGCAGGTGATGCTGGGAGCAGTCATGTCTCTAAATCGTGGCGTTCTGGGATCCCATGCACCCAAGTCTGTGACACAGCTGATCCAAGGGACCCTCAGCCAAAACATTCTGTTTCAGGGGTACTGCTAAATTCTGCTGACTGGATTGGTGTGTCTTAAAATCCTTCCAGTGCCCTTGTCAACATGTACAGCATCATGCAGCACGGCTCACCTGGAATGACCTGGGAGCTGCCTTCGTCAGATGCCTGAGGTAATCTGATAATTTCCACCTCTACATCATCTTCACTCTGCGTTATGCAAGTGGTATGTGAAGCTTTCTAGATATGACTTGCATTCGGATTTTTCCTATTTCATCATGCCTGGGCCTTTCAAGTGCCTAAATGCACATAAACATGTCACCTGGGAGCACTGCGAGCTGCAGGCAGCAAGTATCATGGAATCATCACGGAATCATAGAATGGCTTGGGTTGGAGGGGATCTCAAAAACCATCTAGTTCCAACCCCCTTGTTCAGGGCTGCCGACCATTAAACCAGGCTGTCCAGGGCCCCAACCAACCTGGCACCTCCAGGGATGGGGCACCCACAGATCTGGGCAGCTGTGCCAGTGTCTCACTGCCCTGTGAGTTAAATATTTCTCCCCAACATCTTATCTACATCTCTCCTCTTTTAGTTTAAAATCATTCTCCTTGTGTTACCCCACATGCGTTTGACATTTCTCTCATCTTCAGGAACACTCCTGAAATGCTGAAGTAGCCTGGAAAGAGCACAGCTTTCAGGTGCAGAGCAAATCATTGTGCTGGATGGCAAGCGAGCTCGAGGGGAGTGAGAAGTACCAAAAATTTGTCATTGCTATAGCACGAGGAGGTTGTGTACCAACTGGCAGTGCTCCTCCGCATGGCTCTGTGCAGCCTTCAGTTGAGCACAGAGCAGCACAATCCAGCACATCTCCCTCCATGGTGAGAAGCAAGAAGCAGAGCTGATCTGGACAGCAAAGAAACTCGGTTCTGGGGCAAGAAAAATAGAAAACAGCAATCTGAGGGAGTGAGGACGGGCCATGCCAAGGGGATGCATGCTGCACACTTCGCCACGCTGGCACCAGAGGGCATTGGAGCCTGAGCTTAGCTCCGTCCTGCAGAACTTCCCAATCCCACAGCCCCGATGTTACAGGGGAGGGTGCGCTGCTTCTGTTTCTCCCCTTTATTCTCTCTCTCTCTCTCTCTCTCTCTTTATTTTTAATTATTTGGGATCATTGTGTTCCCGCTTGGCTCCGTGCTTCCCAGCAGGTGCTCGCCTCCGCACAGCGGGGCTGGGCTGCAGGTTTTATTGGTGCGCAGCCCAACTCCTCAGCGCTATTTACGGGGAAACTGAAGACTGCCTTCAAAATTAACAATATCTGACTATAAATCTTACTGCGTTCCCTAGCAACTAACACAATAAAACCCTAAGGTTAAAAGGAGAAGGGTTATTTGGAGATACCTTGGGGAGCACGTAATGGCCATTTGCATTCCTGGTTGGGAGGACCAGAAAAAAAAAAAAAAAAAGAAAGAAAGAAAAACCAATCCGTGTGATATTTACAGTACTGATGAAGGAGAAAGGTGGAATTACTCAGTGCAATTTTCATCCAAATACCTCAGCATCGAAAGATACAGTGAAAAAAACTCTTCGCTGTAGTCAACTGGCTGTGATTAAAGAGTGCTCTGAAAACGTGCAGCGATCTGCAGAAATGGTGGAAGGGTTTTGTTGAGTTGCTAAACCCACTCCGTTACTGGTTTTGACATCTCAAGTGTGTGTACCACAGATTAAAAATGTTCAAAGTAAATCTGACCGGAACGAGCCTGATGGAATATGCCCTAGAAAAGCCTACGCAGTGCAAAAAACATTTCAAACTGAAGTAACATAGCATGATTCATCCCAGCCTGTGTTCCTGTTATGCACAGCACAGATTGAAATTCCATATCCCCACCTCAAACTGAGGTTTATGTGCAATCTTTTCTGCCTGCAGTCACTGCAAATCTCGAAGCTGGAAGGAGCGGAAACACTGACTTGTTACCCTCCTGAAAGACCCTCATGGGGGCACGTTTACCCAGGGAGGAGGTTTGGGAGGAGAAATACGCAGTGAAATAAATGCCTGGTCCTTCGCATGCTCCTTTAGCAGACGAGGCATTGAGAGGCATTTTAAGCCCTCCTCTTGCTGTTGGAAGGCTTTAGACCAAACCTTCTTAATAACAGTTGGGCACCTATCACTTCTAGGGCACTGGATGGTAACAGGATCCTGCTTTGGGCTGTACATCACAGGCTGCTGCCAGGAGATGCGCAAGAGGATGATGGGGCCAAACCCACCTGGATGTAGCACTGGGGAGAAATCAGCAGGCAAAATGAGGCTGCTTCAGTCGTGAAAAGTGTCCTTCTTGCTGTGTACAAATGGAGGAAACTGGGATTCAGTCTGCCTTAGTCACAAGAAGGGCTGTAAGTGTCATCTTGAGGCAGGTTTGGTTGAAACAGGAATGGGAGGGGAAGATGATGTATAGAACAATGTAAGTGACAGCAGCAACAATAATTTGTCAGACAAACTGTCTGGCATAGATTACCCATGTGTCTCAGTTTCTATGTGACAGCAGCATCTGACAGCCCCCACCTCCAAGCTGAGCCTGTCTTCTCCGAGGAGGAAGATCTACTTGTTTAGGTAAAGGAAAAGAAAAAAAAGAAAAAGGAAGAAAAAGGTAAAAACTTTAGGAATTACTTTTTGTGCCAGCACAGGTAGGCCTGGAGCTGTGTGCCTGTCCCCTGCCCTCCCAGCCATGCCAGCATGTGTGCATCATCCCCCTGAACGCAGCGAGCACAAGGGAGTGGGAGTGATTTCCTGAGCAGTCTTCGCTCTCAGCAGCTTTTCTGGAGGAGGAGAGAGGAGCACTCAGGGCAGTGAGATAATGTCTCCCCTCCCTTTCCTAAACACATCCCAGAGACGATGTTCTGGCCTGATTTTCTTCTCACGCAGCATTTGAGCATCCCAAAAATGTGGACTGAGTCCTCCTGACAGACCTGGACCTGAGGAGGACAATGAATCCTCCTTTGTCCTTGAAGTCTCAGGTCCCAGGAGGTAGTTAGATTTCCCAGAAGGACCTGAGTCCATGAGGGCTCAGTTTTTGGCTCTGGGTGCTGAGTACTCCTCTTGCCTATCACCCTGAAGCCGGAGGACATGGGTGTAGGGTGACGGACAGGTTTGGTGGCCCCATGGACACTCTGGGTTGGAGGACAGGAGACCAGCTTTGCTCCACTGAGGTTTGAAACCCGCCTCTCCATCAGCAGATTGTGATTCAGCACAGCCACACCTCCGAGGACTGTACCCTCCAACTTTGACTTACTTTTGCTGTTTTAAACTTATAGCAGATGTCCTCGCCAGCCCTGTTATTGAGGGCACACAGCATCTCTTGCAACAGTAAAGCAATTAAAAGGATTTGCAGGTCACCTTTAAAGCATTTCCCACAGCACGTCGAGTCTTGTTATAAGTCCTCTATCCATTAATGCTTTTATTTCAGCAGTTTTAATTGAAGTTTTAAATATTCTGAGCCTTATGCAAGACACCCAAAGTGCTGCTGAATTTCAGGTCCTCTCTTGCATGATGCTCATTCCCTGAAATCCTATTGACCTTCAATGGAGACGACAGTCTGTACCTCTGATATTACCGTGTCCTACATGGCGTGCCATATGGTGGAATCACCATCCCTGGAGGTGTTCATGAACCATGGAGATGTGGCACTGAGGGATGTGGTCAGTGGGCATGGTGGGCATGGGTTGGGCTTGGTGGCTTCCCAACGTGCATGATTCTATGACTGTAGGTAGGTAGGGATGCTCTAATGTGACACAATCTGTACGCGCTCAGAGAGCTCGCCTCTGTCCCTGAGAGTTCATAACAAACTTTTACAAAACCACTCGGGCAGCAAGCTGAGAGGGAAACTGAGAAGGATGAGAAAGTTTGGCAGAAAAGGAGCAATGAGGCGAAGCTGGGACGGGGGGGGGAGGGAAAGGGGGGGGTGGTGGAATAGCAACTGCAGAACAGAAAGGGGAGAGGATGTCAGCGTTTCACCCTGCAACTTTTCGCGCGGGCTGTCCGAAAATCCAGCCGCACCGCAGCTGGGCACAGCTGTAACCTCAGCCTTTACCCCTTCGGGCTGCGGCACGACCCCAACCCTTCGTGGCCTCCGCTTATTCACCCTCGCGCCGCGGCGTCCCACAGCCGCCGCTCGGGCCGCTCACTCCGAAGCGCGGCGAAGGCAGCGGGAGGCGCGGGGCGGGGGGCGGCCGAGCCCTCCCGGGGCGGTGCCTGGCGGCCCGGGGGCGGGGAGGAAGGGGCGGGGGCCCGGCGGAGGGGCGGGGGCGGCTCGGGGCGGCCGCTGCCGCGCACTCGGGCTCGGGCTCGGCTTCGGCGGGGCCATGTTCGGCCGCGGTTCCCGTAAGCGGCTCTCGGGCCGCTCGGTGAGTGCCGGGGGTGGGGTCCGTTTCCCTTCAGCCCTCTCGCCGGCTCCCACCTGTGGCTCCGTCCCGCTGCACGCGTGTGTCCCCGCCGTCCCCAAGCCTCTCTTTCCTGGATGTCCCATCGCCTCCCCGTGTCCCTGTGACCCCTATTTCCACCCCCCCCCCCCCCCCCCCCCCTATCCCTGAGTGACCTCTGTTTTTCTTGCAGCCGACGGCGTCGGGGGAGCCGGAGCGGGGCCAGCCCTGCAACACCTGCGGAGACCAATGTCCTGGCTTCGCCCTGCACAAGTGGAGGTAAGGCCCGGCGACACGCGTGTCCCCTCCACTCGGGGACAGCGAGACCGTGTCCCGCGGGTAGGGCTTCCTCCCGCGTGGAGTTCTGGGGCTCCACAGAGCGTTTTTGGGAGCGCAGATGTGGCTTTTTTAGGGGAGCGTTTGTGTTGGTCTCGGTGCCCCTGCCTCAACAGGTGGGTCTCGGTCTCCAGTGGGAGCTTGCTGCCCCGTGGAGCCGTGCCTCGGTGTGCTGTGGGATGCGGCGCTGGGGGGGGGGGGGGGGGGGGGAACTGGTTTGCTTCGTGCTGTGTGCTGAGCTCAGGGACTCCTGCTGCGTGGAGGCACCGGGGCAGGGGACAGCAACAGTGGGGGGGCGAGGGGTCACGGTGAGGGAACCTGTGGTTGGTGGTCCCATGTGGCTGTGCGGAGCTCCTGCTTCCTCCCTCGACCCGCGGCAGAGTTTTACCTCCTTGGTGATGCTGAGCAGTGATGCATTGAGATGGATGGGTCTTCTTCTCCAGCAGGGTGGGGATGCGTGTGTGGGAACAACCAAGTCCTCTTCGCTATTTCTCCTGCATTAAAGATAGTGTCTCTATGTGGTGCTTATGGAGCACGGGGAGCGCTGGCCTCATTCTGAGGCAGCCCCATCTTTGCTCCCCACGTTGTGCTATCTGAAAGTGAATTCTATTCGTGGGTGATTTGGCCCCTTCTGGGCCGGGGGTTTCAGGAGCTGGTACTGACTTACAGCCCTTGGTGACCTTTTAGCCTTATTTTATAGGTTATCCCCTTTTCTCCGGCATCTGCCTCGCTACTAGCGCACGTCCTGATTCTCAGAGCTGCATCTCACGCATAAAACGTGGGTCCAAATCAAGGAGAGAGACACTGAATTGATTTATTAGTGCCGAGTTGTATCTAAAGCTTCAGCCTTGCAGATGGGCAGTGTCGTGCACTGGGGATGTGCTGCTGCAGCTGCAGGTGGTGAATGGGTGGAGGTGATGGATGAGCCCTGTTACTCTGCCCTGCGCAGGTGCCGATCCGAGTGTCCCATGCCCCACCTCAGACCTTCAGGAGGTGAAGGTGTCTCCTCTTGGCCGCAATTGGGACCTGCCATGTGTGTTAGATTTATAAGGTCACCCCTGAGTGTCTTTTTTTTTTTTTCCCCTAGGGCTTACAAAATGCTTTCAAGAGCTGCCCCAGGTTTTCTCATTGCTGAAGTCTGGGGCAGCAGGTGCTGTCACAGAGGTGCCTTGTAGAGCGTCACGGTGAACTTTCAAGTGTAAAATAAGAAGGAAAGGGATGGTCAGCGGAGGGATTTTTAGTCTGAATAAGGTGCTGCGATTGCCTGTGTGTTATGTTACACTTAGGTTTGAAAAATGGAGCAAGGAGTTAATACAATCTTAACAAAGGCCACTGAGCTTCTTGGGTGGTGTCACATGTGCAGTGGGGACAGGGTTGTGACCCCTGCAGCAGCGTGCTGCCTGCTGTGCTGCATCCTTCGGAACCCTTGAGCAGCAGGCTTCACCCTGCCAAGAGCACCCCCCACCTGCAGCTGCCCCTAGGGGTCCCACCGTGCATTTGGGTTGAAACAGATTGATCCTTCTCGGGAAGGAAAGGGTTACCTACCTGGGGCAGCAGTGCACAGGGCTGGGTGTGCATCCTGTGTGCTCCTGGCTCTGCATCCCGCAGCGGGGCAGGTGTGCTCCAGCTGCACGCCTCGCACCGGGGATGGCAAGGCAGAGCCCTCCTGCATATGCATTCACATTTAATTGCCTCGATGTAAGAGTAATTATGCAATTAAAACAGAAAGGCAGCCTGTTTGCCAAGGCACAATAGAGAGGAAGGATGTTCATGTTTTACTAGTGAATGGTTTGGTAATGCCCAGGATGCGTAATAGCAGTTAGTTCTGTCGGTCCCAGGCATGCTCGGGAGCAGTGCCCTGTGTGCTCCCTGTGTGCGTGGGGCCATGCAGCTCCTGCTGGAGCTGCTCACAGGCACTTCAGCTCCCCAAATGGGATTGGAAGACAGCAGTGGTCTGTAAGGAGATCAGCAGATGAAGGATACAAACCCAGATCAATTAACCACTGGAGATTCGTAAAGCTTTTTAAGATCCTTTAACAGCGGAATTTGGCTGGTAAATGGGAGTTGGGCTTTTTTCTTCAAAGATGGGAGTTGGTCATGTGCTTTGGGGAGAAATAAAAGGATTTATGAGCTTGTAGGCACTGAAACCAGAGCACATCCCTGCTGCTGGTGTACACGTTGTCCTGGACATGATTGTGCAGGACTGAATTGCCTTGTTACCTGTGATTCTAGGTGTGATCTGTCCATCGGGCAGGCAAATGGCTTTGTCAAGCACCAAAGGTTTCTGCGCCCACACACTCTCTTAAAAGCCACTTTGCTCAGATGGAGAGGTGGCTTTGAGCACTGGCTGCATTGATCATTCCTAGGAGCACATGCATCCTCTGAGCCAGGGAAATCACTTGAAAGTAAATTGCATTCTGCAGAACTGCTGTATTTTCAGAATAAAACCAATCTCTCTGATGTGAAGAAAAAAAAAAAAAAAAATGAAAGGGGATTCCCAAGTAATGCAGAACTATCCCTGGCTTTAGAGCATGTTTCTGAACGATCTTAATCTTAATGCTTAAACTCTGATCTCGTGTTCAGGCTGGTGGATGAGTTCCCTTGATAACATGCTGTGGGCAGGGAGCTGCAACTCTGTGCTGTTAGAACAAGGCCAGTTGCCTGCTTTCACCCAGAGCTCCCAGACCCCATCTCTGGTTGCAAGGCAAGTTCCATCCTTACTTTTAAATCTTTTAAGCCCAAAGAGGAGAAAGCAAGCCACGTCTGAACGGTCTGAAGGTTGAATTCTGTCATCCCTTGGTGCAGTCAGTGAGGATGCAGCTATTGGAATTTAGCCCGAGTAACCTGCAATTGCTCATGTCCTGAACAGCAAAGCAACTCTTTCCTCTAATGCTGTCACTTTATTTTATGGCAGCCTGTCAGTGAGGTATGTGAGGACCTGTGTGGGCCGTGGTCTTGAGGATGGAAATTGGGCACGCACAACAAAATCCCAGTTAGTGCAGGCTGGTGCTTGAAAGGTGTCTTTGTGTGTGGGAGCAGTGAAATCAGATTCAATAAAAATCTCCGACTCCTTGGGAGTCCAGTTGCCGTTTTCTAATCAGATCTGCATTACATTAAGCCCTGTGCCATTCAGCTTGTTAACAAGCTTTGGTTTAAATAAAGCTGTCATTGGGGTTGGGTGAAGGGATGGCCATTAGAAGAGTCCTTTGCATAATGTCCTGCAGAGAGGAGCCTGCGGAGAGGTGGGCTGGGAGGAGGGAAGTGAAGAGAGCTCACGGGCACTGCTGCAGCAATTAGGGCGGGTGTGCAACCCTACAGGTGACAAACGGCTCCGGCGTGCCTGGAGTGCTGAAGGCCAAACCCAGCAGAGCTGTGCCAGGAGGTGCGGGGGACACAAACCACCCGCACTGCGGAGCAAGGGGATGGAGCAGTGCTGCAGCTCCCATAGGGGAAGCAGTCAGGCTCTGCGTCAGATAATTTTAACAATTGTCTTAGAACCTTGGGAGAAGTCTTTGTTGCCATAGTTATTCTTCTCGCTTGCAGAAGTGGTAAATAACAGCAGTAAACATGACATAAGACCGCCTCGCTGGTTTTCGTTTTTCAACGTGAGACTGGTTTGCATCTTTCCTTGGCGTCTCTTTTCCTTGTTTGTGCGTAATTGCTGTCCCTCACAAGCACACGGGGCGAGGAGATCTGCTCCGCGTGTCCCTGTCATGCTGCAATGTGGGGTGATGTGTTCCAGGTCGTGTCTGGCCCAGAGCGGCTGTTTCTGGGCTAACTGACTCAGAACTCAGCAACACTCTGGATCTTTATTCAGGGGTTTCTTTGCTACTGTAACTCATTGTTTCATTGTGGTCTGCTACAGAAGTCTGGTGACATCTGGCCTTGCCAGGTCTGGGAACAGGAGAATGTTGGGAAATGTGCTCAGGCACTAGGGAAATGTGTTAGTGGGGGTGGGCTGATGGTTGGACTGGGCAATCTTAGTGGTCTCTTCCAACCTTCATGACTCTACGAAGCTCAGGGAATGCTGGCTCAGGGTGTTGAGTGATGGTGAAACACAGAAGCCTATGGACAAGGAAAGTCACCAAATAAATGGCAGACCAGAGCTCTGGAGATGTGTTAGGTTGCTGGATGGCAGTGGCTAGGTCGCGTTGCATTGCATGCCTCTGTTTTGTTGACTGTAGCTTGGAAGTTGCTAGTGGCAGTGTTTTTTCTGTTCTTTACTCTGCATGTTTGTACAGTTCCTGTCCCCAGACATGATCCACCCTTGTGTAGAGGGCAGCAAATACAAGTGTGGGGTGACAGGAGGCTGCGTGCATGCAGCCCAGATACGCATTGTCCTTCCCACTGGTGACTCGTACCTCATCCAGAGAAGTGATAACATTCGTAATGCGGCACGTGAATGAATAGCACCAAATCCTGAAGCATTTGTTTCTACTTCCAAAAAAAAAAAAAAGCACAGATTATTGCTTCCATATGTTTCCAGCATTTTTAATAGGTTATGTATCTCTCACACACACGCTCCCAGCTTTTCCCTTTCATGAATAACATGCTTTGTGCCTCCCTTTCCTTCAGGATTCAGATATTCCTCGCTTCCTTGTATGTTTATTTGAAAGGCTTTGGGGATGAGAGAATAGCAATGCCTTATCTTGAGCAGGCTCACGCTCTCATTGCTTCCCCGGTGAGCAGCGTTGGGTCCTGTGGTGTTTTGTTCAGATTTCCATTTTGCAGTGTTGAGCCCACAGGAGTGGGAAAGCTGTGCCAGTGGGGTGCCTTGCTCCAGAGGTGAGTCCCCATGGGGCTGCGGGTGGCTGTCCCCCAAGGACACCCGATTGAGGGATGCAAAGTAATCAAAAGTGGTTTCAGTTGGCTGATTTCTCAGCCTGTTGCTGGGGTTGGTAGGGCGAGCTTGTAATCAGGGTTTTTTGTCATAAGCAGTTTGGGCAGGGAGAAGCTGTTCCTTGCCCAGTGACTCATTCCCAAAGCTGGTGTCCTTCAGCTGCTGTTGGGGCTGCTTTGGGATGGGTGGCTGCTGATCACCTATGCTGCACCTCCCATGGTATAAGTGACCTCAGCTGCACCTGTGAGATTAAGCACTTGTACAAGCATTTGAAAAATCAAGGCTGATGTTTCCTCTGAGAGCTTCAGAGCAGAGGCAGAGTTCCCTGAAGGCACCTGAGCCCTGCTGAGGTCCCTGAATGCAGGCTTTGCCTTGGGTAGGCAGCAGGCAAGTCCTGCCCATAGGTCTCACTGAACTTTGCCAAGAAGCAGTGTGACATCAGGAGATGACTTTGGGCACACCTGGGAGTAAAGACCCCCATGGGTTTTCCAGCTTCACCCTGGAATAATCCTTCTTTCCATAAACACCCAGCAAGCAGCTGAGTTTGGAGGCTCCCAACCCAATCTTTTGGCTGTTCCTTGCACACCATCATACCCCGCTGCTAACACAGCCCCTAAGCCAACAGGGACAGATAAGGTGTCCTGTTTGGATTGGCTGCGAGGCGCCATATCCATTTTAACAGAACACCACAACATTGCAGGCAGTGTTGTCATTGGCAAAAAGCCTAAAATAAATTCTTTAATTTTTTTCTATGTGATGTGCAGAGGAGCAGGTGAGGTACGTGCCTGTATCTGGGCAAGCCCAGGGAGTCTGTCTGAACTCCTTTACAAGCCAATGGGGATTGGATTGCAGGAGCTCAAAGGAGCTGGGACACTTCTTGATTAAATTTCATCTGAACACAGGAGCCCCAGTCTGCAGCTGGTGTAACTGGAGTTGCTGCAGGCCGAGCTGCCCAGAAGAGCCCAAAAAGCAAAATTTCTCATAGGAAAGTGCTGTGTGGATATTTTTTCTGCGTATTTTGAAGCAGCCTCAATTAATTCCAGTTTTATGAATGGGGTGAAAAAAGACTAACGGTGTGATGTAGGGTTTGATCTGGTTTTGGAAGGGTTATTCTGTTCTTGTGATTGTAAGTGGACCAGATGAGTGAGGTGGCAGAGAAGAGAAGCACTGAACTCTTGATTTTCCTTGACATTTTGCTCTTAGACTAAACGGTTATTTTATAAGTGTGAGGTTTTATTTTGTGGGATTTTTTTTTTTTTTACTGTTGATGCTTGGTTTGTTTGTTTGGTGTTTTTTGCACTAATTTTTTGGAAAAATGCCTACAGCTGCATCTCAGCATGCAACAAGTGAGATGCTCCCGTGCTTCCTGCCTGGTGTGAGTGTGAATGTGTGTGTCCTGCCCTCCCGATGTCAGCAAAGACAGCAGCTGCCCTTTCTCAGTGCCTGGGTCGAACCTCCAGCTGCAGCACTGAGCTGATCGTCGCCACCATGCACATCTCCATTCCAGAGTCTTTCCAGATGAAATCACCTAAGACAGAGCTTGCAAAGTGCATGGCCAGTATGTATGGGCTTGCGTGAGGGATTTCCTTCATGCAGACAGCTGTCAGTGCTGGAGGCTATGGCTACAAATTCAGGTGCTATGTTGGATGTGTTTTAGTTGGGAGGTGGTGCACTGATTTAACAGCTCGCCGCAGACAGGTAGACAAGGTGCTGTGCCCCCTGCAGCCCCCAGCCCAAGTAATAGGGTGTGTCAAAAACCTGGGAGGAGGTGAGGGATGAATGCCCTCCTCTGCTGTCATGAGACGCTCAGCGCTTTGGAGAGTTTCTCTTGGTTTTTTGTTCCTTGTTTGCCTTTAAGAAGTCAGTCGGCAGCCCTTTATTCTTTTCAGGCTCTCCAGCCCCAGTAATCCATCCTTATTACACCATCGAGTCACTCTTCAAATAATCAATTGCGTTTCATTGTCTGCCTTGTAAGTATATCACCCAGCTTAAGGACGGCAGATAGCATCAGCCAGGCTCTTAGGCAGACGGTTTTTGCAGTTCATGATGATGCTCATTTGGATATTTACTTTTTCTCTGATGAATAAACTCCCAGGGAAGCTGGGTTGGGGGCTCTTCCCCATCTTTCTATCTAATGGTAGAGGAATTTGTAACACTAGCAGAATTGTCTGACGCGAGGGAAGCTGATTATGGGGTGATGTTGCCATGAGCCTTTATCTCAGGGGCCCCAATGGCTGGAACTGTCCTTAGCTTTAACAAAATACGTCCAGACAAAATTCAGGGTGCTCTCTGCCATCAGAGAGGCCATTTCTTCCCCCTCGTGTGGGTCTCTGCAGGGCCCTGGTGCTGGAGCTTAGCACTCTGAGTGCTAAGGATCACAATTACTATTCTTACCACCGAGGGAGGCACTTTGTGCTCTGCCGTCGCGGCAAATATTTCATCCCCTATCCATTGCCCTTGTGCAGATGCTGCTGCCGTGGCGATAAAAGACATAATGGCTGCTCTCACTGATAAGGGGAGTAAATAAATGTAATTACTGAAATCCTTACGTGGGTGGAGGAGTCCCTGCGAGGGGTTCTCGTGCTCGTGAGCCCATGGCCATTCCAGGGAAGCTGCCTGCAGCTCCTGGCAGTTGGGTTGGAGCTGTTCGGCCACAGCTGGGAGCAATTAGGAAGCGCTGTCTTTTTCCCCTCCCTCCCTCCACACATTTTTTCCTCCTCCTCTCGAAACCAACCCATTGGCCCTGGGGAAGCAGGAAGGAAAGCCCTACAACTGATAGTGCGTGCATGTCTTTGGTCTGACCCTCGCAAGAAGCGCGCTATAGCCAAAGAGAGAGATATTATTTAGAGCAAGCCAACAAAAAAAAATATTTCCATGGCAGCAGTAACCATAGGAAACCTCCCCAGCGTGTGCTGGGTGCGTCCTGTTTCGCTGCCTTCAGCTGTTTGCTTTGCAGTGTGCCCCGTGTGTTACCAGCAGTGACCGGCCACCCTGCTGCGCCCATGGGGACGCAACGCTGTGCCTGCATTCTGTCTGGCTGCTAAAAAGATGTTTTCAGAGGGTTCCTTAGACGTCAAGAAGTCTCAAAGCCACCTTTTACCTTCTGTCATCTCACAAATGAGTGTTTGATCCTTAAATACCCAAGGCATGACAGTGAATAGGCTTCCAGGATCCAATTCTTCCTTTTTATAGCATCTTAGAAAGATGCTTTTATGCTCCCTCTGGCTCAGCCAGTGATGCTTGGCCTATGACCAAGATGGGGAAACTAGGACAAGAATCATTCTGAGAAGCAAGCTGAAAAGTTGTTAAAGAGATCAACTTTTTGTTGTGGGAATATACTGATGGAAGGATTAATTTAAAAGGGAAAAAAAGAAGAAGTATTTTTCATGGAATCATAGAATTATTTGAGTTGGAAAGGAGCTCTAAAGGCCATCTGGTCCAGCTCCCCTGGAATGAACAGGGACACCTACAGCTCCATCAGGTTGCCCTTTTTGATCAACTTAATCTGAGCACATTTACAGGAGGGCTTAAGAGAGGGACAGTTTTTAGGGTACTGCCACCTCTAGGAAATGCTGGCTGGAAAGCGACCACCTGTACTGGGAACAGAGTCCTCCCCGCAGGAGTACGGGCAGGCAGCTGGGATTTCTGGGTGCTGTGTGGCTTTAAGCACTGTTCTTGTAAAGACCACAGGAAACAAGTTGTTGCTCAAGGCTGCCGGCAGGCAGAGGAGGACAGGGCTGATAGGTTTCCATGCTCATGTGCCAAACAAACGGTAATGTTCATCACCAAGCCCTGTCTGTGCCTTATTAAATCTGTTTTTGGATTTAATAAGGCCATGTGCTGGTAGTGCGGCCCCTTTAAATGTCAGGTTGGAGAGGAGCTGGGAAGTGAGAAGACAATAAAAGTTAATATTCTAAAGTCGAATATGTGCAGTGTAGCTCAGATTTTTAATATCAAGTGCATAATTTATTACAGGATGTAGAGGGTTTCCAATACATACATTTGAATATGTTTTAATATTATCTTTCCTTCCAGTAGCAGGAACAATGGTGTTTAACAAAAGAAAAATGATTTCATGTTTCCATTTGATGGTTCCAGCGTGTACCTCTAATAGGTGTGGGATTCATTGAAGCATGAAGGCTATCTGATGAACGCCTGGATGATAAAGCTACATTGTTTGCTCCGATTTCCTTCAGCTACTTTCAAACGTATAAATAAAACATTTTTGAAGCGTACACCACGCAGTTGAGCACGGGCTGTTTACTTTGTGCTGATGTACCCCATAGGGGACACCGTGGGCCCTTGGGTGCCTGAGAGCAGCGACCTCATGGCATTAGTGCTGCATGTTGCGCTCGAGGAGGTTGCACATCATTTTAGCAAATGTTTTGTCTGAAGTGAGGTTACACGTATTTAAAGTAATAAACGATCTCCTCTTTAAATAAAGAAGCATTTGTCTTCATGTACAGCAGAGGGCACTCGGCGTCGCTGAGCTGGGAGGCTCATGGTGAAAAGCACGGGGCTTGCGTTTGGTTTTGCAGAAATGGAATACTGTGTGTGTTTGCCTGTGTATGTGTGCACGCATATAAAAAGACGTAGGGTGGCATATACGTAAAAATAATCCGAGCGCATAATGTAGAACTGAAATGCTTGCGGTGTTGCTGGAGTTGGATGGGGTGCGTGTTGTGTTGTGCAGTGCTTGGTGTGGGAAGGAAAAAAGAAGAGGCCCTGGGTAGCGAAGGGCAGCAGGCTTGGATTTCATCACAATCACTGTCTAGAAATGAGTTTTTCAAATTTTAGTTGTTAATTCAGGACAAATTCAGATGTCCTCTGTATTCCCCAGTGACTTAGTTATCATGGAGTCGTTTGAATTGGAAGGGACCCTGAAAGGCCATCTGGTCCAACTCCCCTGCAGCGTGCAGGGACACCTACAGCTCGATCAGGTGCTCAGAGTCCGGTATTTGGGTTGGGTTAATCTAAATCTCTGACAGCAGTACTGCAGGAGGTGGACGTGTTGACACCCCTGTGTGAAATGCAGGTCAGCAAGAAGTGTGAGAGGGCATGTGGTTGGAGACGGCCAACGAATGCAAAGCAAACAGCTGGTGGTTTGCTGTTGGGTGTCTGTGGAGATCAGAAAAATGTGAGAACGTTGGAGGAGCCTTATTGTAACAGGTACTAGTTAAGGTTTGGATGTTAGGGAGTAACCCAAGGTTAGTGGTAGGGGTTTTGTAAGCAGACCCTGTTGATGAGAGGGCAAGCAGGCTGTGGTGCAGGGCTGCAAGCAGTCTGTATGGGGCTGTCGCAAGCAGCATTCATCTTCGTCTGAGTGTTTTGTAAGACCTTGGTGCAGCTTTGGAATGATGCATGTGAGAGTGCAGCTGCCGGCATACTGCAGGACCCCTTCCCACTTGGGTAAAAATACAGTTACATTGATGAATACTGATAATTATCCGTTGGCAGTGTTCCTGGAGACCTTGCTGGGCTGTGGAATAGGATTGGACCTGTTTTTTGGAGCGAGGGCACCATCCCACCAGAAAGATGTCCCTTAGCTAATTGGGAGACACTTGGGATTTAAACCCTGTGGCTTCAGGACAGGTACAAAGAGCAGAAGAGCAATATGACAGCACAGCCAGGATCCTACTGTATACCCATGCTCCTTGGCTTTGCCTACCTTATAGGCTTTGCTGATCATTATCCCACTTCGGGCAGGCAGCTCACTGGGAAATAAGGGTTACAACATGTTTTGCAGGAGCTTTGCATCATTAGCACAGATTTGGCAGTGTGCAGTTGGAGAGAGTGTGCTTGTGGGCAGCCAGCCTTGTAGGAGCGACCTTTGAGCCTCAGGACTCACCTTAGCCAATGTCAATAAGCTCTGAATGAAATGAAATGAAACTATTTAAATACACTGTTAAAATACGTTGTTATGTTAGCGCGTGGACTTTCGTGCAAGATTGCTCTTTAACTGTAGCCGTTAAAGGACCCCCATGGAAGAGCTATAGGAGGCTGCTAAAAACCATCCCCAGCCTTAACTGCTTGTTGGCTACTGAGCGGATTTTGCACTGAGGTGAAAGCACCGTGCATTGGAGCATTTGCATCAACTTTGCAGCTCCGGGACCTTGCAGGCAGTAAGAAGAAATGCATTAAAAAGGTACTGTGTGTTGCTTTCAGGTGATGAAGCCCAGCTGCCCTGTCTGCTGACTCTTGTCCTCTCTGTCTTTGCACGTGGTGCCCAAATCCTGGTGGCAGAGATGCGTCCAAGGGGGTCTCACACATCATTCTGCCTTCTGGACTTTTCCAGATGATGCTGGAACTTGAGTAGTTCATAAATGGAGCAAGTAGCCAAATGGACCAATAAAGGGAGTTGGTGGAAAGGCCCGATATATTTTACGAAGAAAGAAATGTATCCTCTAACACGAGAGTTGTGTATTGTAAAATTTTGCAGGGCTGCTAGCACTGTTAAGTGCTGGCTTTTCCTCCAGCCGTTCTCTGAGTACACGCAGGAACTGTCTAAGTTTTCTTTTTGGCTTGAACTCTTCCAGGTTTGAGTGAGATCTTGGCCCTGGGGAAGTTGGTGGGAGACATGCCCTGAGTTTCTCAGGGACCTGACATGTGGTCTTCAGCGTGAGGCTGGTGATGACAGACTTTGAATGAAACGTATTCAGCCTTTTATAGGCATTTTAGTCTAGGTGAAATACAGCTTTACGTCTTCCTAATGCTTTTTGATGGCAAGAACTGCAGCTTAAAGGCCAAAATCTGTCTCGATGGTGGTTCTCACTGGGAAATGCCTTTGTGCAAGCCAGGAAATGTTAAGCTGTTTTAAGCGATGGATGGGTTTGCAGTATGGCGACGGTGCACAGTCTCACTGTGTTTCTAACCATGGCAACCCAGTGAGTGAAATTTCAGACCAGCCCTGAGGGTGAACACAAGGTTTATCAATGATTCAAATCCCCCGAAGGCTGTTTGGGGTCTTCAGGCAGGCTGTGATCATTCAGGGTGAGCTGCCTGTTTGGGTGAATTTCATTCACCATCCACAGCCGCAGAGATCTTTTTCTTTTTGCTTCCCTCAAGCACATAGGGTGGGGAAATGGTGACCTAGGTGCAGCATTGCGGGAGGCTGAGCCCTTGAGTGTCATTTAAGGGGGGACACAGATTTGGGGAATAGCAGAACAAATGGGGATCTTGTTCCAGATTCAGTGTTTTTTTTTCTTTTTCTGCAACCTTGGTGCTGGCTGACTGGTGAGGTTTTAACTGAGGCTTTTTAGTATTCTCCTTGTGCAGTGTGGATTTGTTCCGATGGACTGCAGAGATGTGCCGCTGCTCAAGCTAAGCTTGGATTTCTTCACTGATAAAAATTTGATATCATTCTTCTATCTTGGCCCCAAAGGGCAGGGATCCTGAGCTCAGCTAATCATATGAAATCCATGGGGTTCTGGTCTGACTGTTCTTGAGAGTGATTTCTGCTCTACCCAGATTTTAAAATAGGGCAAAATCCTGATTTCCAGCCTGCAGTTACGATTTGGCCCAAATCAACCATCTATCCCTTCTCATCGCCGGGGCCACTCGGCTCCTGCCTGGTTTCATGGGGATGTGATGATCATGGAATCATAGAATGGTTTGAGTTGGAAGGGACCTTTAAAAGTTGTTCAGCTTCCCTGCAATGAACAGGGACATCTACAGCTAGATGATGCTCTTATGGAGAGTGGGGCCCAGAAAAATAGTACATGGGGCCAGACAGGGGCTTCTCCAAGGTGATGGTGTTTGCTGCTGGAGCTTGGCTGCTCTCAGTCTCCCAGTGTCCACCTTTTGAAGGAATCCATGGTTGGCTTTGTCTGGAGCTGTTCTAGGATTTTTCTTGCTTGTGAATGTGATCTCAGATGTCTGCAGGTCTGTGTGAGTCTTGGTATTAGAGCTGCTTTGATGTCTGCACCAATACTTCTTAAGGCAGCTCAGAATGATTTTATGCAGTAGCCCCAAGGTGCTTGCACAGAGAAAGGTGCTTTAGAAATGTAAATTCTGTTTGAGGACAGATTTTCCTCTCCTGCTCTCTCTCAATTCAGGACAAGGCAGTGAAAATGTAGCATTTAATTAAAGTTAGTAAAGGTTTGGAAGTGAATTGCTATAAACATAAAAGGCATAATCAAATGCCTGCCTAATCCCCACCTTTAGGGCACATTCAATGCAGAAAGAGCATAATGTGTCTGAGACTTGGATTGAAAAGCAATGAGGATTTGGGAGCAGATCTTTTATAACTGGAGCTTCTGAATTCTTTCACTTCAGGCTTAGGGATTTAAATATCTATATATTATCGGAAAACATGAAGCTTGATAGGTGCAGTATGACACCATCCCATCAATCACTGTGGCTGTACGCCTATATAGCCCTTGCAGTGGGCAGCATGGTGTCCCGACCATGGGTGTGATGGGAACCTGCCCCCAGTGAGTCACAGTCT
Source organism: Oreortyx pictus (assembly GCA_036925125.1). NCBI lineage: Eukaryota > Metazoa > Chordata > Aves > Galliformes > Odontophoridae > Oreortyx > Oreortyx pictus. The sequence goes on from JAUPFR010000015.1 coordinate 5,904,053, forward strand.
CTGTCAAGGACTTTTCCTTCTCTGAAGCTCTTTAGGCAAAAGCACCTGAAGCATTTCCCTTATTGGCCTAAAGCAAGGCTGGGAAGGGACTGTGTCATTAATGCAGTTTCAACCAGAGGAGCTGGGCTTCTTCAGCTGCCTTCTGCAATCTCGAGCTTCAATTTGAAATAAATAAATAAAATTGAAACAATCTTATATCCTGAAACAGCCAGAGAGTAGGAACCAAATGCTGTTATCTCCCTGGGTCTCCAGAGAAATAAAAGCTCCGTGCATCAGAACTGCCCAGCTCCATTACCATCTCCCTCTCCTGCCTGTGTGTCCCCTGGAGCCAGGTGTCCTGCAAAGCATTATTTCCCCGTTGAACTGCCAGGCCCTCTCATTTCCTTAAAACAAATTTTCCTTGGAGCACTGTGTTATCAGTGCTCTGGCACGGGACACAATGGGATGTGATGGCATATGGTATCTTGAAGCCAAACAAGAAAAGAAGAGAAATGCGGAATCCTACATGCAAAGGTTTCCACCCTACAGTCTGAGTTGGCAACCATGGCCACCACCCAAATCTGTGATGTGGGGCAGGAGTGCATACCAAATTGGCTGACAGCAGGCTGCTGTTGCTGTGCAGGTGGGGTGGCAGTGAGGTGGTGTTTGTAGCTATTGGACGTTTAATGAAAAGGATCACCTGCACGTCAGTTCGAATCAAAAAGATCACACAGTGGTGTTTTTGGGGTCAGGGCTATTGGGAGTAGAAGGAATCAAGTTTAAGGCCAGGATTTGTGTTGTGAGCGAGTGCTCCATGGTTTTGTTCTGCAATTAAGTGGTATTTGGCTTTGTTTAGTTTTGGGTAGGAACCAGGCTGTGTTCTGTGGTCTCGCTGTGATTTCTGTTGCTAGTTTTTATGGTGTGAAAATCTGGACTATTTTTCTTGGTTAGGAAGGAACAGTGAGGTTTCATTTAGAGCCCAAGCTATCCCACGTCCGCAGGAAGCATCTCCTATCCCGCAGGGCCATGGGGAGCAGATTGGCAAGCTGGAATTGTCCAGCTGACAGTATGAGGAATGGGAGATGTGATCCAACAGAGGATGGAGTGACCCCATGGATGGTGACTGGCAGAAGGGCTAGGCACTGTGTACCTGGTCCAAGAGGAGAGGTGCCCGGCTCAGGGTAACATTAGTCCCATGCCTTGTGGTGCGGGGCCCCATGGAAATGGGAAGGACTTTCTTTCTCTGTTGAATCGGGCTCTTAGCCAGGTGAAAGAAAACATTTTCCCAACACCAAATGGAAAAATGCAAGGCAGACGTCTTAAATGAACTGTTAAAGGAATAGAGCTGTGAAAAGAGTAAGTTTTCTGCGTGCTGGGGTTATGCATTTAGCAGATTTTTGACTATTGGATACCTCTGCAGTTTGTAGACAGATGAGTCTGTTGCAGCAACTCAAGTCGTACCGAAAACTGAAGACAAACACTGAGATCTGATCACTGTTTCAGGGCTCATTTGGATGGCACCATTCTGTCCTCCCAGAAATCTTGGGGCATTTTTCCTTACCACTCCAGCCCTCTCCGCTCTGTTCCTACAGATCACTGGCAGCTCTACTCACGCTTTAAAGTAACCCATGCTAAAAAGTGTGATTTGTGTTTCAGTGATTTTGATGACACCCACATACTATATTTATTGCCGTTTAAATCGTCTGTGTTAGCTTGAGATGTGTTTCTTTTGAGCAAGGAAAAAAAAAAAAAGACTTGCTAACTGTTGCTAAGGAAAAGAAGATATTTATTCATCGGGGCACTTCTTTCACATTGTGAGGCTGGTAGCTATGGAGGAGGAACACAAGGAAAGGACGTGGTTATATATTTCAGCCTTTCTGTTATTGCTGTTGGACTCTGGCCATATCTACTGATGGGCAGCAGATGTCATTCCCCTCCAGGATCGTGCATCTTGGTGTGGTGAGTTATGGGTGCCTGATGTGAAAACCCACAGAGCATCCCTGGGCTCTGCTGGGTCCCAGGCACGTGAGGCTCTGGTGGTCTGCAGACATTTCTCCACGGGGTTTCCCTTCTCCTTAACTTCAGTGTATCCTTTTCAAAAATCCCCATCAGACCAACGATCCAAAAGTGATGCACATGGCCGTGTTCCTTCCCTGAGCCCCTGCTTCTGGGAACGTGCAGCAATCCCATTAGCTGCTTGTCGCAGAGTTAAGAGGTTTTCCTTTTAGCTGTCATAGCAACAAGAAAATATTGTTTTGACAGAAATCGAATTAAAAATTAAATTTGTCTCCTTCCTAGTAAGCCAATTGCTCACTTGTGAAAAATATAAATCACTTTGATTGGGATGGATATCGTTGTAAGTACCTCTGCATGCTTCCATAGTGAATTTTGCAAATGCCTCATACCACGTTCTGTCCCTGCTGAGTTCGTTTAGAGCGTCCCATGAATCTGAGCTTTATTTAATGTCAGGCTTGGGCTGAAAAGCTTCCTTGGCAAAACTTCCCTGGTGCTTGCGACCTGCTGGAGCTTGGGGGGAAGAAACAGGTCTGTCAAGTTGCTGGGAGCGAATGACTCCTCCGATGTAGCGTTTTTGAAGCTCTGGTGTCAAAGCCCAGACAAACAGCAATCCCATGGCTGTGGTTCTTGGAGCACGATGCTGTCTGTGAGCAGGGAGAGGCGGTGAGTCAGGGAGCGGTGCCGATGGCTTTGGGTTGCTCTTCCCCACCCAGCGCATGGGCAGCTCAGGGACTTTCTGAGCCAGGTACGATTCAGAGCTGTTCTTAACCCCGAGGTCCTTTACTGTCCCATGAGCTGCCCATTCTCCTTGCGAATCTACTCTCGCTCTTGGCACTCAGAGCTCTGTTTGGTGTCCCTGGGCTGGCAGCACCTTGTTCGGTTGTTCTTCAGAGCTGGATGGCTTTCTGCAGCCAAGTCCTTGGGTTGCATGGGCTGGAAACAGGGGAACAAGGGGGAGAGGCCTACCCAGATGAGGGGGTTCTCACGGATGAGTGCTGCTCCAAAAGTAATGCCTCCTATTTTATTACCTTGGCCCACAACATCAGAGATGGTTGTTGGTGGTATGGCAGTAGAGGTTGAACCTTGCTGCTAATATCCTGTTATACTCTGTTGTCGTGTGACAGATGGCTGCAGAGAGGCAGACTAAGTGGTGTCTGACGTGGAAGTGCACTCGAAGGAAAGGTGTGGAACTGAATACCTCCATGCAGACAAAAAGTAACGCCCATTGGCATTCATCAGCACTTGCTGAATGCTATGAAGATCAAAGAGTGGATGGTAGCACAGTGGAAGTTGGTCTGTGTGGATATTATTTTCCTAGCAACATCACCATTATAGCAGCTGTGAAACAGTGGGTCACCTTAGCTAATGCAGATTTTTATGAGCGTGGCATGCAGGCTCTTGTTCTTCAGTGGTGAAAATACATGGATAATGGTGGTGACTATGTTGAAGAACAGTGTATTATAGCTGGGAATTTGCTCTATCAAATAGTGTTATTGTAGTCTTTGTTGTATTTTCCACGGAAATAAACTGGAGGCATTACTTTTGGAGCAACTGATGTGCATGGGATGCACGATGTCAAGAGGGGACATCCCCATGTGTGCCCCTCTAAGCTATCAGGCTTCAGTGTGGTGTTCCCCAAAGCAGGGAGAGGGGGAGAAGCCACCTGGAACATCACCAGGTCCGTCTTCTCAGAGGAGATCTGTCGGTTTTTGGCCACCTCAGCCATTCAGGTGCCCAGGTTTTGGTTGAAAGTGAGCTTGCTTGTTTGGAGTGTACTGAACTTACAACAGAAAATTTGCTTTCTCCTTGTGGAAATCCACAAACAAAGCCTTTTCCAGCCAGCTCCGTTCTTAAGCATTCAGTATTGATCTGTGAAATAAAATCAGGCTCAGTCGGCGGCGATGTTATCTGCCACACGCTGATGCAGAAAGTGATGCTGACATTGATTCCCCTTTGCACACGAGCATGTCGAGGCAGTCTGTGTCCGTGATCACCCACTTTTGCTCAAACACTCCTCCTTTTTCCCCAGTCTGAGCTTTGCAGCGGTGCTTCTCAGCACCTCAGTTTTATTTTTTGGCTCGAGTTTGTCATCAGCAGAGTGTATGTGCACAGCAGTGCAGGCATGCTGTTGAGAATTATTACACTGCTGTTTTTCCCTCGCATATTTGAAAAAGCAACACAAAATTACACATATAAACGGCAATGTCTGTGACAGCAGCCTGGCCCAGGCAAATTACTACTTCAGAAAGTCGGCGGGGATCTCATGTGATTCACTTCCCTGCTTGCCAGAGCCACATTGTGCCCAGCGCTTTATTCCAGCCACGATAGGTGTGTCTTTTTCTTTTCCACCCACATCAAATTCTTAAAATAAGAGTGCTATAAAAGGAAAAAAATAACTGGAGTTTATTTTCCTCTGGAGCACACAGGGCTCTGGAAGTTGTTATTATAGGTGAAGTCATCGCAGAGGAGCTTGTGGAACCCTTGGGGAAGGGTGGGAACAATGCTGTTCTTCCAGAAAGAGCAGCAGCAGCACTGGTGATGTCCTTGGGCAAGGGGACGAAGGACAGAGAAATCACTGTTGACTTCTCACTGTGATTCTGGCCAAAGATTGAGTATTTCAGTGTACATCCCCCTCCAGCACGATGCTGCTGGGAGCAGAGCAGATCCGCCCTGCAGTGTCATCTCACCGCTGGCTGCACTGCCCAGGCCATGTGGACAGCTGGATTGTAGCTATTCGTTCTTTATTTCACATAAAAAGGAGTTAGATCTTTGTTGCCACGGAAACCAGCAGCCCTAATTATAAGGAGTTTGATTCACTGGATGTAAAAAGCTACAGTTCTTCCTTTTTTTTTTTTTTTAATAAGAAAAAGAAAGAAAGAAAAAGAAAAACCAGACATGATATGATAACCCAATGACTGGTGTGAGGCTCATCTCAAGTGTTTTCCAGGAATACACAGAATAATACCACTTGACCTCTCTGGCAGCGAGCTGGGCTGGGATCAGCATTCCCATCCTTGGCTGCCCATTACTTGCGCTCCGCCGCAGCTGCCTTCAGGCAACCAGCTCAAAACGAATCACAGTCATCATATTCTGCTTGATTTGCTTGGTTTTGCCATTGTCACTTGCAGTCAAAGGGCATATAGGTGGAAATAATCTGCCCGGCTTAGGTGTAGTGCTCAGGGTTCTGGGAAAGGAGCTCAGCACCTCTGGGTGCGGGAAGGGCTGTCCATGAATAGCCCCATTGAGCAGCTGCTGGGCTTGGAGCTGAGCAGTGGGTTAAGTGCTTTGCCAGATCTGCAGGAATTTGCTAGTTTTGCAGACATCACTGAAGTAGGATTTACATCAAAACAGGATGCGAGTGGAGATGTAAATAATGTGTAAAGAATGCTGTGTGTGTGTGTGCAAAGTGGCCTTTTCAAGTGGCCTCTGAGTTCATCCCCCCATTGGTCTGCCCTTCTGTTCTTCTGAGGCTGAAAACTACAAAATTAGGGAGTGTTTTCTCTCTTGGCTTTCTGGCTTGTTTTTCTTCCAGCAAGCAGTGAGTAGAGGTGAACGTCCCGCATGGGTCGGAGTGTGGGTTGTATTTGGGTCAGGAGGGTTACCAGGGGGACAGAGATTTGCACATGGATTTCATTATTTTATTCCATTTTTAGAATGTGCTTACTGTGAGTTAAAACTCAAATTCGTCTTGTAACACAGATACTTAAATCCTGGCCTGGAACTTTAGCTGAGAGGGGAGCGTTTAATACTCACTAAATCCCTATTTCAAATAAACATGTGAGAGAGTGGCTTTCTGCTTTATTGGTGAAGAAACAAAGCTGATATTTTAGAATATACCCAATTAAATTCTGTAGAGCGGGCTTTCATAAAGGGGATAAAGCACCGAGCCTGAAAAGTGGGGACTGTTCAGTGGGTGTTCTGCTGTACCTCCATCCAGCCCACCATGAGGGGCTGCAGGCTGCCATGAGCCCTCCTCTGGGCCAAACAACCCGAGGCACCTCATCTTGCATCTTGCCCTCCAGACCCTTCCCCATCTTCGTAGCCCTCCTTTGGGCTCTCTGATGGTTTTATGTGAAGCTGGTTCTGCTAATGGCTTCCCATTAACGGTGCGTGATACCCATGGTTAAGTGGCAAATCCTAAAGATGCACACGTGGGTGGTTTATCACAGGCAGCAGCCTCCTCCTGCGCTTAGCAGTAGGCCTGTGGTTTAAGTGCCACGTTGAACCGTAGCAAAAGCTCCTCACCCCAAGCAAGACTTGAACTGGGCTTTTTCAGGACTGAAAGAATTTTTCTGGCTTTTAAACGCCCGGGGCTTTTTACAAGACATCCATCTCTGCCTTTAAAACCCTGCCACCCTGGTGTATCAGCACCTGACAGCTGTGACCAGGTAGGAATTACGATGTCTTCAACAGAATTTATGAAACTACAAATTACCTTTTGCCCACTGAAAACTGAAACAGTGCTAGTGGTTTGGGGTTAATACAAAGGAACCACAGTACTTTTTTCATTTAGCAATCACCATGTGACTGATATAATTTTTTAACGTACCTGCCCTCCCAGAGTTTGGAATGTATAAATATATATAAGGTATGAAAAAATTACAAAAGCCATTAGGCAGGAATAGCACGTTAAAATGTATTTTACATGTTTTTCTTAGCCCCAGTTAGCCATATGTTAAAATAAACTTCAGCGATGGCAACAATTCTCATTTGAGATTATGTCTTAATAAAATAGTACGTGGGTGGTAAATACAAGCAAATACATTGCTGCACAGGAATGGGGGTTGAGCTGTTTTATATGATATTTATCTAAACCATCCCCACTGAGCAGCCTCCACCTGCATCCCCTGTAGTAGGGTTTGGTCCCCTTCCCATTGGAACTGGTGGGACATCCCCAGCGGGCAATGCCACTGATCCATTTCTGCTCGTTTTAGTTGTCTTTTTGTTTTCCAAGACTTCACAGAGCTGAAGAGGAAGCAATTCTGTCTGTACTGCATTTTTTAACCAGGAGAAAGTAGGCCGGGGTCAGCTGCAGGTTGGTTTTTAGTGAGAATTTCTGGAAAGCTCATCAGCTGGAAATGTGAGAGTGGTGCTGAGCTCTGAGGAGGCATCTCCCTGCCCCATGCATATGGTCATTCTCTATCTAGGTTTTAAGGGCATTGTTTCGTGTTATATAGCTCTGGCCACCTCTGCTCACCTGGTGAAAGCCAGGCTTTGTTTCTGTGCACTGCCTACATGGTAATATCCTTGCATTGCTGCTTTTTCACTTCTCAGAGAGGTGAGTGATGGAACAACGTCCAGCTGATGCTCCTTATGCCCAGAGCATAAGCCTTTCAACTCCTTCTTCCCTTGAACAAACTAGATTTGCATTTTGATACTGCTTTTCCCCTAACTCGCAGTAAATCGCATTTCCATGTGACGTTCTGCAGCTTTTCTCCCTTGGCCAATGCTTTGTAACTTGCTACAACAGGAGCAGTGAACAACTACATCTCCATTAAGAGCGAGTGATTTCCTGGTGAGGCTGACACCACTCTAATGGCCAGGGTGGGAAATGGCTCTGTGTCACAGTGATGTGACCTGGATTTCAGAGGCACAGCTGGACCATTACTCCTCACTCCCTTTTCATAGCACCTGATTTTCTCTCCAGGTGACAAAGGCAGCAAAGTGCCATGGAGTCAAATGGGCTGCAGCATGTGGATAGACTGGGGGCTCTCTCCAGATATCTGTTTCCCCTGTGTTCTGGGGCTTGGGATGGCTTTGGGTTGTGGGATCCAGAAATGACGGGTGTGGGATTTGAGGATGGGTCCCATTCCCCTGTGGTGGCAGTGTCCCTCTCCCACCTCTGTCGGATGCTTGCTGGCACTTGGGCTTCCCCCTCCTATCTATCTTCGCTGCTGATCATTTACTTAACTTTGCATTTATTTAGAATTGAACTCCAGCAGGCTATTTTAATTGGTGGGACTGTGGCAGTGTTGTGCTAAACTGGAGACAGATGGTGCTTACATACGGACCACACATGGAGGTGCTGGGAGTGGGGGGCAGCAGGACTGGGGCTGGAAGCTCACCTCTGCTGTTTTCCTTCTTGCACAAGTGTGTCCTAGAAAAGCAGCAGTTTGTTGGCTCTGTCACTTTGTCAGGACACCCAGAGAGCTCTATTTGCTGGGGGGAAATGGATGGAGCAGTCCCTGATTCCAGCAGCATCACAGAGCTTTGGCGGACACTGCCTCACCTTGCAGCCAGCACAGGGCGTGGGGATGAAGCCAGGCAAAGGCTCTCTAATGAGGCAATATAATGCTTCATTATTAAGCGTTGTGTACAGACATAATTAGCTTAGCACACCAGTTGCCATGGTGTCTGACACATGTTGGCATAAGTGCTGGGTTTACAATGTGCCCAAATGCTCAGTCAGTTTCTTTCATCGCTTGGAGCCAGAAGAAAGGAAAAAATCCTCAGTCCTGATGTGCAGAAGGGAGAGGTGCTGGGTGGGCAGGGAGCTGGGGTTGGGTGAGCACGGACTGTCATTGTGGCCCCAGCCCAGTGGGGCTCGTGATCTTCATGGATCTGTTAGAAGATGCTGCTCCAAGTGAGAGGGGTGCACTCTTGACCACTTCTGCTTTTTTGGGGTTATGTTGGGCAACTGACTGGGATAAACCTGTTCTCTCACTGAGGGGATTACAGAGTCTTAGGGTAGAGTTATCCCTGTGTCAGTAATGTGTTGGTTTGGTGCCTGGCTTGTCTCCAGGCTCCCTCCCAGTGCAGAGGTGCCCACCCTTCAGCATCCACACCCACATCTGGAGATGTCGGGCAGTGCTCTGAAGTGGTGGTCATGCAACCAGAAATACTTCTTGGTCTCTGAATGACCTCAGGCTTTGATTCAGAGGCACCCTCTGAGATGAGATTTGCCCACCTCAGCTATCCTGAGACTCTTGGAGGAAGGAAAAAGGGCTAAACCTGTCCTCCTGTTTTGGGTACTGCCAATGGGCAGTGCGCTGGTCAGTGGTCTGGGGAGCTGCCAAGGGAGCCAAGAAAATGTGCTGATCATGTGAAAGTGCAGGCTTGGTGCAAGGGTGTACTTGTCTCCCAAAAGGAAATTGTTTTGCAACTAGCAACAAAGAACCTGGGAATGGCACTGCAATTAGAAACTCATCTGTCTGACTGGTGGGATAAAACAGCTTCACACCTTACTCAGAGTAGATGACAAAGTAACAACTGCTTGGAGCCCAGCAGCTGGATTAAGAGTGATTATAACAGAGAACTAACATGGCAGTAGAATCAAAGGAATGCTGGGAAACACTAAGAAGCACAAACGGAGAAACCCTGTTCTGTTGTCAGTATTCCTACTGACTTCGCTCCCAAATGTTTTGTCTGGGCTTGGCAAATGGCTTGAGAGGTGGGACTGGGTCTGGGGCTGCATATCTCTGATACGTGTGGTGATGGCAAAGGCAGAGAGCACTCTTAGGGTATGATTTGCACAGGACCAACTGAAACATACTCCCCAGTTGTTTGCTATGCTGCAGCCAGGATGCTGTTACGTGCACATTTATGAGGCATTTTATCTAGAAGTGCTTTTTCTCTCGAGGACTCTTTAAGTTGATTTTCCACATCAATTTATTTTTATAATTGCATCGTGTTTACTGATTCTGGCTCATGAATTTCTAACATCTGAATGTTGTAACTGCAAGGCAGACAGCCTTTCTGTGGAGATTGCATTTCATAAATACAGAGCGGCGAAACAGATACAGTCAATTAATTAGCTCGCACTTAGCCTCAGTAACAAAGTGAGTCAGAGGGTGTTTCCAACGGGCTGGACCCCACTCGGGGCTTTGCCACAGGCAGCTCCTTGCTTTATTTCCATCAGCAGCAAGTCTGGTTGCACAGGGGATGTTCTCTGAATGTGGGAAGCAGGTGTGTTTTAACACACCCCGACATGTGGTGCTGCTTCCTCACACCACCCCATGCTGCTCCCCCTTCCCTTGGCATCTTGTCTGCATGAGAGCTTGCTCTGGCTGCAGACAGCTGCAGTGATTTCGTTGTGCTGGCAGCAGCCACCAGGTACACTGCTCTTTCAAATGTCATCGCCTTCCTCGTGGTGGGAAGTATAAATAAACATGGGAAAAAAAAAAAAAAAACAACCGTTAAAATGTTTATTAAACAAGCTAGAAGTAACACAGGGGAATGGGGAAAGGTCGGGAGACATCAGTGATATGAGCAAGGATGATCCAGGATTTAAATTAGTTTCTCCTATAGATTTTGTCACTAGCACCAAACTTGTGTGAGCTGTGTGCTCAGCCATCTGGGAGTGCCACTTAACTTAGGAATGCTCATTTTCCATCACGGAATCAGTGATGGGGGTTACAAACCAACATTCCCCAGCGGCATGTCCCACTACTCCAGCCATCGTTTCACCTGACTCTAGGCCCCATCCTAAAGCAAAAAGCCACCCCAACTTTGCCATAATCTGTTATTTCTCCTCAGAAATGTGTGCCTTTTTGAACCAGTTGGGACTTGCAGAGAATTGCTTTGCGCCTTTAGATGACTTGTGATCATTGGATTGCAATGTGCCACAGAGTGTTATGGCGTGTGGTGCTCAGGGATATCCCACTGACTTATCCCCCTTGATGACCTTGCGTGGAGCCTTCCCACATCTCTCAGATTTTCTGACAGAATACGAGTGCAGAGCTTCCTGGGCCTCAGTGCAGGCACTGCACTTTGTGCCTCCTGTTAATAAATGGTATTTACATAAGTAAGAGGGTGGAATATTGCTCGCAGCCCTTGTTTGGTGTAGAGTAGCTCTCGAGTGATAAACTGTTTATGTCTAAGAGGTAAATGATGTTTAAATGAAAGGGATGAGGACATAGCTGAGGTTGGTGAACAGATGCAAGCAGCAGAGCAGAAGTACAATATTCGATTTGCAATCTTCTGCCCTTGTTCCTTCCCCAGTCCAGCACCCAGTGGGACATGCTCTAACATTCACCCCATGCTGAATGTTTTCCTTACATTGCTGGCAAGCAGGACGTTTTTCAGCAGCTTTGTGAACAATATGTCAATGGCAACTAAACAACTTTTTAATAACGTTTACAGAGGGGTGGAGAACAGCATTTTTCTCCCAATATCAGCTTCTCCAAAACACAAGTGCTGGTTTGTTCTGTGATACTCTGCTAATGTGATTTATTACCAGCCTCATCGTTTTATGGCCTTTGTAAATGATTTTTGATTAATTCCAAGGGTTTGTTTGGTGGCTTTCAAATAGCAAAGGAAAGAGCCAGGCTTGGCAGTTTGATAGTTTGACGTATTTATTGAGATCTGTGTACACTGATTATCACCCCCTCCAGCTCTGCAATGGTTTTGTTTACTCTGAATAGGGGTTTATGTACTGCACATGGAAGTACTATAAAAATTAAAACAACTTACATTTGTTTTCCTTGCTGTCTAAGCTCCAGCCTTGCAATCCGTCCCAGCCGCCCAGCAGGCTGGAAGAAGAATTGAACAGGGCAGAAGCAAGATATGTCAATTCTCACTTAAAGTATCCCTTTCTAAGGTTAAAAAGCCTAGCCTTCAACAGTAAAATACTCTAAACTCAAGGTAAGTGCGTGAGGCACACAAATTAAAGGAGAGCTCTAACAGTCTTCTTGGAAAAACGTGACCGCTTTGTAAGCGTGGTATATATTCTTTTTATTTTATTTAAAAAGAGAGCTTTTTGTAATCTTTGTTTATGAGTGGTCCCATCTGGAAACCATTCCTTCAGACATGCATCCTACACAATAGATCAGTATTTTGCTGTTTAATATCAGTCTGGCTCCCCTGAGCATACAGTATATCCAGGCACTGGATGTATTTCTTATCATCTATATTGCTTCATTAATACTGCACATACTGACCTTGTAGCTGTGCAGTCACTTTTGTGAGGTTGTTGTTGTCTCTTGTAGCCAAACAAAAGTGCGTGCCAAGTAACTGAGGTCACAAATCTGGGCACACAGATGCTTATGGGGCTGTTAACCACCATCGGCCAATTAAACGTGGCCTCCATTCTCTAACCCTTTGACCCGACAGACTGCTGGTGGATTTTCCCTTTTTATTTTTAATGTTTTTGTGTTGTTTTTTTTTTTTAATCATTATAAGTCTCATGTTGGAAAGAGTGAAGAAAAACGTTCTCAGATCGTGTCTCAATGGGTGGAATTGGCTTTGCCAGGCTGCAGAGTTGCTTTGTGCCAACTGTGCCAAAGTTGTGCTTTGGAGGCAACTGGATGGGACTGTGCGTTTAATCTGATGCTCTTGTCTCACCCAGAAGCTTTTTCACATCTGTGATGCTCAGCTGATTTAAATGACCCTCCAACCATTCCCCTGAATGTGGGAATGCCTTTTTTCCTTTTTTTCTGCCGAATACAAATGGTGATGTTGTCTTCTGGAAGTGAATAGGAAAAGATGGGACACTTCCAATAAAGAGGAATGCGTGAGGGAACCTCTCCCCTTCTCCTAAAAGGAGAAAAGAACCAAAATGAGGAGAAAAAGAAGGGAAAAAAACGGTGCAGAAAGGCCAAAGACAGGAGAATTTCCCAGTCTGGTCTGGACCCGCCAAACACTGCCATGGGCCATGCAAAAGTGAGGAGAATAGCAAGGAAGCTCAACCTTGCTGAAACCCAGTAGGGTTTGTTACTTCAGTGAAGAAGCACGTGAGCCTTTCCTTGTGTCTGTCTGGGAAGAGTTATGCACACCCAAGGAACCATAGAAACAACAAGTAATAACGGCGGCACTAAATGGCTTGCTCTAATCAAAAGCAGACTGTTGTGGTTTATATTTGAGCACTGTCATTACAAGAAACTCCATAATGAGAATTATTTTTCTTTTCACATGCATCAAACAGACTCCCTGTATTAACATTAACACCCTTCCACAGAGCTCAAGGTATTTACAAATTGGACGGTGCTGTTTCCATCTTTCAGGAAGATTTTCAGTTCCTATTTAAGTCACCTGAGGCAGTCGTGCTAGGCAGATTGAAAACATGAGCTACGTGGAAAATAATGTGGATAAGCTTTGCTGTCGATGAATATTTGTAGTTCTAGAGAGACACAGAGCATTGACCTGTGTTCAGTTTTGACTTAGTGAGCTGCATTCGTGATGTCGAATGTTTGGAGCGGCTGAAAGATGGAGCATCCTTCTGGGGGTGGCAACTGAGGCTGAGTTTTCCTCATTTGATGAAACCCTCAAGGCTTTCTTGTAAGCAACTTCGGATTTTGATATGTGGTAATTGGGTTTATGCATAGAGTGGGACTCTTCCTAGTGGAAACACAAGTTGCCAGAAGTACAACGGTTAATCTTTCTCTTTTTTTTCTTTGGAGAAAATGTATCTCAAAGGCCTGTGTTGATGTTCTTTCTAACACAGAATAGGCAAATCAGCTTTGGGATAAGCTGAAATGTTTTTTCAACCTCATTTTTAAGAAGCAGTGGTGAAAACATTCCGCTAATCATTGCTGTGGCATTAATTTAGTTTGCAAACAAAAGGCGTGTTTATAGCGGATAGTATCCTTAATTGCTTGACATAAAAGCATGACTGTGAACTTGCAGGGGGAGTTGCACACATTCCTGCCATTACAGTGGGGCTGCCATCACTTGATTGGGTTCTTGCTTCCATCTCCAGTGGCTACTCAGAAGCAAACTGCCTGCCAGCCTCAACCTCGCATCTCCTAGAGTGTTAGCAGGGATTATATGCTTGCATGCAATTATTTCAGCAGGTAGTCACACCTACCTGGTGCAGTACGTGTGTTGGAGAAATGATGCTCGAGGCTTGGGCATGAAATCAGTAGCTAGCAACTCGAGAAAATTTTAAGTTTTTTTCTTTTTTTGTTTTTCATGTAGGGAGTCGTGATGTTGTGATATGTTGCAATGGACAAGCGGTGGTGTAAAGAGGAAGCCCTGTTTGGAGGGGATCACAGTGGCTGGGCCTTCGGTGCTGAGGGCTTGGAGAAAGACTTCAGAAAGGACAAGCAATGGGGTTTTTGGTTGTGCCTGGGGACAGCCAGCCCTGCTGAACACAGCAAGAAACTGGACTGGGGAGAAGGTAGTGCCCTGGAGAAATGCTTCCTTGTTTTTCAGGACAGGTATAATGGGATAATCCAGATTGATTTGCTGTAGGTTAAAGCACCAGGATTATTTCCTTTGGCAGTGCGCTTAGAGAGCATGTGGTGAACTCCAATAAAGCACAACCATGAGTGTTTAAGGGAGCATTACAAGTATTTTAATGCCATTTTCCCCAGGTGCGTTTGTCCGTTTCCTCCTTTAGTTGTATCTGATGGGCCTGGAAAAGCACAGAGAATCAATGAGGCTATACATGAGCAGCGTGGGGTTGTCTAACAAGGAAATTTCCAGAAATGAAATAGTGAGGCCAATTCATGATTCTCAGGTTCCAGTTACAAATGTGCATCCCAGCCAGTTAAGCACAGTGATCAGCCCAAGGAGGGAGCAAGGTCCCAGGCTGGGTGATTGAGCACAGGGACTTGATATCCCTCAGGGTCTGTTTCTCTGATGAGCATCCTGCATGAGAGAAGGGGAGGCAGGGCCACCTGCATCTTCATCTTCATAATATTTTGTTGGTGCATCCAAAGTATTTTTGCTGTTCTCCAGCCCCCCTTAACTCAACAGGAATCATTCCTCTTGATTGTTTTCCAGAAAATAACCATTAAGGCAAAATCTCCCTGTTTCTGCTCCGACACGTTGCTGCGTGATCGGTCAACCTCTCATCAGCTCCATCAACAACCTGGATGAACACATCTGTAAAATTTAGTATCTGTTTAAACTGGAAATGAAACATTCTCCTTTTCAGGTCTTAATTCAGTTCGGAGAGCTTTTGGAAGGCACGCCTCGTAGCAGCTTTCATTCTCTTTTGGCACCTAGATGTTGATTAGGGCTGAACCAAGCAGCAGTGCTGAGGAGCCCATTGTCCCCACCCGTGAATGCATACAGGAAAAAATTGTGCCTTGGCTGGGGCAAGCACACGCTCTCGCTCTGTGTGAGTTCACATCCATCCCTCTGAAACTGATGCACAAATCCACATGTCACCATGATGCATTCTCAATGTATTTAGCATGTGTGCCACGGGAGTAGTAGAATCAGAGTATAATTCAGAGCAGCAAAACTGCTGTTGGCTCAACTTTATCCCCACTGTTGTCCTTATCATCTGTGATACTGACTGTGGGACACCAGTCCTGGTTTTTGGACACATGATGGTTGTTCTGTTGATGCTGCCATTTTAGGCAATAACAAAAACTTTGAGTTCCTTTTTTTTATAGTACTGCTTTTCTGCTGTGCATGTTTATAGTGCCTTGGAAGTAAAGTGTACTTTTGCACATTATATTTTACATTGTGGAGAAGTGGTCCAAGAATATTTGGTATTAGCAAGTTGCTTTTTAATGGGAAACATCTCTGTAGATAGACTCTAATTTTCATTGCGTGCTTAGTAAATACCAGTTCTGTGCTCAGTTAAGCAGATGCATCCACACCCATTTCCTTCAGTTGGTGTTCAGTAGGATGATTTATTTGTTTGCAAGACCTGTAAAGTTTCAAGAAGACAAATTTGCAACGATAAACAAGGGAATTATGATTTTTGCAGTGGTTTGTGTGTGCTGCTGTTAAGGTACAGGAATTACTGTTTTTTCAGGTGCAACCTGGGCTATTACACACTTGTTCGTGACAGTGTGTGCAGTAGAGCTCTTCCATCTCATCCTGCAGTGTGCACCATTGCCTCTGCAGTCAGTGCACCAAACCCTCAGGGGCGTGGGGCTGGAGCAAAGGACCTGGGATGATCCTTTCTTTTTTTTTTATGATCAGTTGTTTGAAATAGTGACTTTATGTCTTGTAGTTTTGCAACAAGACCAGTTTTATACCAATTCCCGATCTTGAGAAGAGTTTTGCTAGGTAGTAAGCATTCATCAGAGCATTACTATTCAGTTCTGTGGTTGTTCAAAATTCACAGCAGCTGATGCTGTTGAATCTTCCTGATAGCTATTGCAGAAATCTTTCTCCACAGCAACCATTATAGCAGTGAATATCTCAGCAGTGACCAGATCCATTCTGCCTGCTTCTGAAAGGCATAGATCAGAGACCCTGCTGCACATGTGGTGGGATTGCCAGTGGGTGGCATAAAGTCAATCTTGCACGGCATCACTCTGCTTTCATGCCCATGAGCCCATACCAGAGCCCTGTAAGCCATTTTGAGCCCAGGTGCGTGCAGTCCTTTCAAAATGCTTAGAGCTGTGATACATTAATCATAAGCTATGAAAACCCAGTGTTTTCCTACACAGACCTTTTGCACTGTAGCCTTTTCTTGAGTATTAAAAGTCAACGGTGTGACTTATGGTTTGGCTGTTGATAAAGATGCCCAGCACTTTCTGCAGTGGCTGCAGTGATTTGTTTTGAATGTCAATCTCACTTTGCGTGGTTTGATAAACATCCTTAGCCTATCATGTCTTTCTTAGTCTCTCTGTTTCCTGGAGTGGTAATGGATTGTAGGAACCTTAATAAGCAAATTCAGGCTGATCCATCAAATAACAGAGCTGAAAGGCATCGTGTCGTTCTCTCACTCAGCAAACAGACATGGGATATTAGGTCTGTGAGTCGCAGACCTGTGTGAATTTAATGGGCAGGTTACTGTGATTCCCAGGGCCTTTCCCTAGGGCTGTAAAATAAATTATCCTCCGTAATTTTAATATTTCATGAAATCTCGCAAAGTGATGGCATTCCGGGTAGATTAATACAAAAGCTATAAAATTCACATGTGCCATATGTTGTATGAGCACCAAATGGGATGCCTGGGATTCTTTAACATCAATATCATTTTAATGTTGGCATCAACAGTGATTAATGATGTACTCATCCCTAGTAAGAACCTTGATAGCGCGAGTGTTGTTACTTCACTGTGCATTTGCTTCATGCCAATAAACTGATTATTTGGCTTGATTTATGAAGGACAAGGAGAGAAAACACCTGTGCCTTGGAAAGGCTGTTCTGTGCAGCACGGTCCTTCTGGCTGCAGTGGAGCTCAGTCACCCGTGGCAATTAGTCCTATCTGACTTGAAAAGTCCCCCGAAACCTGGCTCCTGAGTGTTTAATAGGATGTGGATGGTACTGCTTTACCTCCGTAACTCTGCAGGGACGTGCAGTCATGACTGAATCAAGCGGAAACTGAAGAAAGCGAAATGTCAGGGAGGCTCAGAGTTCCTGCAGCAGGAGACCGTGGGAGCAGTTGGCATCACTATGATGGTGCATTAATAAGAAGAAGCGCAATCATTTGGTTATTCTGCGTGCGTGGTGTTTGTTGGGGCTGTCAGGTTGCGGAAGGTCTCCCGGCCACCACGGTTCCTGCAGAACCAGGTCAGTGTTGTGCTCCCCGTCTCACCTCCGTGCACTAATGTCTAATTCAATCTGTTAAATAGCTGGGCTCAATTACGCCAGGTTCATGCTTGGTGCAGACGTGAGCTCTTTGACAATGCTCGCTTCCACACTAATGAGCCGTCTTGGGTTTCTGCATTAATTCCATCTGTCCTGCTTTCTCTTCTCGCACCGGCCTCCCCAGGCGCCTCTCATTTAGGCAGCCTTGTTTAAAAGCAGCAGCTGAAATGTGAGTGCAGTGATCCTCCCATAGACCTGATCCAGGTGTTTGTGAGTCCTTGCACCCAGCCTGCTCTACTACGGTGCTCTTTGTTAACCAACAACGCTAAAAACAGTTTCCCTTCTTATCTTCCTCTGGAATCGGGGAAAACACCTTTAGAAAAGCATCTGCCAGTTGATCTGTATCATTTTTTTTTTCAGTGGCATCAAGGCTGCACTATGCCTCGGTGTGTTTTGCTGCATCCTCCTCAGCCGGTGTGTCTTTTCCTTCCCCCTGGGTCCCTCCCTTACTTCAGCCCGGACTGCTTTCTCTCTTTTCACCCAGGCTACTTGCCGGGACAGAGTGACACGAGGTGACAGGGTCATTTTGAGCAGAGTTATCCCAATGCACTTCTAACCGGGAGGTCGTTCTGTAGCTCGCTGGAAGGTTTTAAAAATTCATCCCCGTGTTCCTTCCTTTGTGCCGGGTCTCACTCTGTTAGCAGAGCACAAAACTGTGTTTTTCTTCCTGTGTTTCCTGGTTTTAACATTCTAGCCGGTGCTCTTTGTAAGGCGTAAACGGAGTTCACTTGTTAAATATTCAGTTCTCAGTGTTTTAGGCTGCTGCTTTTTCTTCAAAAAGCAGATCCACAAAGAAATGCAAATGTATGTATTACTCAGAAAAGAGGAGATTAGTTGGCAACTTCCTTACGTTCTTGTAGGAAGAATCACAGAGGACGTGAGTCTTTAGCCCGCGTGGAGCATTTGTTCTCTTTGTGCTATTCGTTCAAAACAGAAAACAGCTGAAGTGTAGGGGAGCTGCTGGCAGTCACCATCCATCTCCCGGACCCTTAACTCTGGATCTAATGCTGTTGTCTTTGGAATGTGCCCATGCCCACCTGGAGGACACCCTTGGGTTAATTCTGAGCATCCTTCCTCTCTTTTAGCAGGAGTGCTAGCAGGGTTTTGTTTCTTAATGTCAGTTGGCCAGTGCAAGGAAAGTGATGTCAGAAAAACCATTTCTCAGTGACAGTGTGATTAATTTCTTCTTAAGGAAAAAAAAAGAGTTGGGTGGTTTTCTTTTTTTTTTTTTTTTTCTGGCGTTGCCTAAAGATGGTCTGACAGTAAAGAACCTGTGATTAATTGCACCAAAAGACATATAATAGACACCTTTTCTTGGCACGATAAGCGTTTTGTCTGAATTTGCTGTTATCTAGCTGGCTCAATGCAGAAAAATAATCTCTGAGACTGCTGTAAGGGATGTTAACTGCATTTTCCTTATTATAGATTGATCTTTGATATCTGCTTTTCTTTGAGTTATTTTATTCTCACAAGTGATACAAACCCTGTGCCATTTTCCATACATTGTGCTTAAGAAGCTCAATACATTTTGGAGCCTGCATGGGGACATTTAATAAAGACTTGATGATTGCCTTATTCCGAAGGTTATGTGATATGAAAAATTATATATTGTTTTAATAACTGAATATATCTCTGCTCTCCATTTCAGATAAAGCAGTATTTTTCTAATAAGGCTGGGAAATGATACCTTTTTTTTGTTCATTTGTATCGTCTAGAGTGTGAATATTTTTCCAGCTGTGGTTTCCAGTAAAATGGATTTTCAATCTCTCTAAAATTTCTGCCCAAGTCCTAGCAATATTTGCTTAAGAGTAATCAGGTATTACCCAAATCTCTGTTCAAAGCAACAGTGACCTTACCAGTGGTGAGCAGTAATTGGATTATTTTCAGAGATGTAGGAAGATTCACTGTAATAACAAAGAAGGAATACCAAGTGATAACACCACTTGTCTGCAGCACTGTAAGCCACAGCACTTTCCATACGATAGTTTAATAGCTTAGCATATTATGAATACTGAATAAGAAAGGCTTGGGGAATACACTCTGCCTTGCAGTTGGGGTGATGCAGGTTTCACTGGGCTTTTTGGTGGATTCTTATTATTCAAATGCATTTACTGGGACGCCTCCGTAGGGCTAGGATGCAGACCATCCTTGCACCATCATGGTGAGCAAACACACAGCCTAAACCTAGCACCTGGTGGCATTAGGCATGGTCCTGTTCCATGTCCATCTGTCTGGATGGGTGCCATCATCACACCTTTTGCAGCTCATGGGGGACCGTGGCCCTGCGGCCACTTACTGCCCTGAGGTGCAGGATGGAGCTGGTGGGGTTTCTCCCCAAGATGCTCAGCTGCTGTGAAGACAAATTGGAAGCCATTTGGAAGAGCAAATCCATAACAGCACGCTGTCGGGTGAGCCTGATTGCCTCGCGCTCTGGTTTTAATTGTAATGAGTTATGTGGCTCTGCACGACGGGGTGCCAAGCTTCTTGGCTGAAACTTGTGTAATTCACGTAAGTGTTTACACAAAAGCCAAGTAAATGTTAAGCTTCCTACAGACTTCAATATACACGAGCTCTAGTTTGTGTTCAGTTTTAGAGACAGGCAGAGGAAAAGCAGAGCGTGTGTCTGCCTGTGTGTGAACTGCATGAGTTAAAATACACAGACACACACACACACACACAAAAAAGCGTGACCGCTAGGTTTCCTTTCAGCAGACTCTGCAGTGACCTGTCAGGATCCCCCTGCCAGAACAGAATTCTGTGTAATTCAGGTTTATTAAGAGACACTTGAGGGCTCTTGTGAATTTTTGTGCTTGTTGACCACTAAAAAGAGGCTTCTGCCATCGAGGCTCCCAGTGTGCTTTGAAGCTCTCCCATGATGCTTCTAATTACTGCGAGCAAGCTTTCTACAGCACAGCCTGCCATGTCGTTCAGCCTGCTGCTGCTATCCAGATGGGACTCTCCCAGCTATGGCCACGGCCGCCATGTCAGGCGTGTGGACCAGGCTTGGGTCCTGACCCCTAGTTGTGCCCAACTGCTGGGACGTGACCTTGGCTCCAGCATCAGTTCCAACCGTGTCATGTGCCAGCTCTCTTGGCTTCCCATTGACCTGAGAAGAGCTGAAATTTGGGACCCTGCCGAGCAGCCAAGCCCTTGTTTTGCACCTGCAGGGCACTGGTGTGGCCAGGACAGATTTGAGACAGCGCAGCCAACTGGGCTGTTTTAGGAATTTGCATTCTGATAATTCCCTGGGCACACTGAAACCTTGAGAGCTGTATACCTGAATGTAATTTTATTTTTAGAAAGCACATTAGGAAGCATGAAGGCCTCATTAACACGCCAATTGCAATCCTTACTGTTGGAAAGTCTTTAATTGTCTTCAGTCTCTGTGCAGAGCCACCTGTAGTGAAGGGTTTTAACTGGGAAATACAAGGAAGAAAGTGGTTGTGTGACTGGAAACCATGTGGACCTTGAAGTAGAAAGCCAAGTGCTTGTTTTGCAGCATCCCTGCAAGATTCCTCCACAAAGCATCCAAATATTCAAGTAATTTCCAGCGTTAAGAATGGTCTTTCCTCCAAAGATGAGAACCAGCTCCTCTGAGTGCTTTCAGAAGAGGCAAGAAAAAAAAAAAAAAGAGGCATCTAAAAGGCAGACTAAGCTCCCATTTAAGCAGGTGGATCTGGAAGCTGGGAAATAAGAGAACAGCCCCCCAAGCCAGCCCATGCTATGGCATGGGGAACACTGACCCAAGGGTTTGCACCTTACCTACCAGGAGGACACCTAACCTCCTTACTGCTCCTGTGCCAAAAAGGATGTATAGAAACAGGTAAAAGAGAGAGGAAGTGAGGGGAAAAAAGGACTTATGATTATCTGGGGCTGTTTTTTTAAGGAGCTCTGATTATTCAGAAGCAGTGGAAAAAGAATACTGCAGAAGATGTAAATAATCTTCAGGATTATGCTAAAGCCAAGCTTCAGTCATTTTTACTGGAAAAATGCATGAGGCCTGTCCGTTTAATAACCATCAACAAGAATTTCTCTAGGGCTTATTGTATTTTCATGAAAAGGATCAGTTGTCTTTAAGAGAAATGGTAATTCTGGTATCTACAAATACCCTTTGGAAAGCGTGTTCCAGGTTGGTACACTTCTTTGATTGGGCTTTTTCTTCTCCTTTTCTTTTTATGATAATATCTTACGTTCGCATCCACGGTTACACACTAAAATGATCAAAAGCAGAGAGTGGTTTATCACGGAAAGGCAAACCCCAGCTGTATGCTGCGGTGCAGGCCGTATGGAGATAAAAACACGACGTGATTTTCAGCTTTTGCTCTGTTTGTATTTGGTGCCAGAGGTTCTCAAGTGATTTTGCAGAACGTGGATACGGTGCAGTCAGGGTTTCCAAAAAATTTGCAGTATCTTGAAATCTATACAGGATCTTACCCTGCTGGGCTTAATTTTAGACTATAGAGTTTATCGTTCAAGGAGGAGAAATGGGTTTGGAGTGTGTGCTGTATTTAATCAAGTGCAGCAAAAATCTGTCGCAGGCATCGTTCATCTTTGTGAGCCAATATTTGTTTCCATTCTGGCTGTAGAAAAACCCGGCCCTGGCGCAATGGGTTTCTTCATTGTGTGGATCTGGTGTCACCAGGATTATTGCTCCTGGCAGGTGCAGGCTGGCTGGCAGGGCAGGCACCGTGTGTGTTCTTTTTAATCAATTTGCAATACTGAGAACTGTATTCAATTGCTGTGAGAATGCCAGGGGCTCAGAATTTAGAGATGCCTGAAAATTTGGGAAAGTCCCTGCCGTTCTCGTGTTGGCTTTCAAAGGAAGAGATGCGTCCTGAGAGCCTGGGACATTAGGTTTCCAGGAGTGAGAGGGTTTCAGGTGAGTGCTTTTCCTGGAGACCAATGAGAGGTGATGGGAGCGGGGTGAGGAGTTCCCACCCTATATGGTGGTAATGGACTAGCTTGTCCAGCTGTGAGCATCTCTTCTGCACGGGTCATGCCAAAGCCTAATCTGTGGGTAGCGGAGTGACTGCAGCTAGAGAACATTTTACGATTTAATGAAAACTTTTACAAAATAGTATGATTTCACCAACCTGGACTTCAGTGCACATGTGTAGCAGGGCCCATGGCAATGAGAGCACAAGCCCAGAGCAGCTTCAGCCCCTCCAGTGGCTGCTAGAGCAACCAGGATCCTTGCTGGCAGAAGTGTGGGGCTGGCAGGTAGAAAATCCAGCCCTCGTGTATGGTGTTAATGAAAACACACAGCTTTGTACCCAGAGCCGTTTGTGTGGAGCAGCTTTTAGGACTTACCACTGCTTGAGGCTCAGCAACATGGGACTTGTGTTGCTTGGGGAAGAATTCCAGTAGTGGCCACAAATGGACCTCTCCTGTATTTCATTTCCAGCAGCCCTTAATTCAAGAAACAGTCTCTGTCACTCTGGGTTCTGCCCCAGGCAGAGAAATGGCTGAGGGAGAAATAAGCACTGTGCCCTAAGCTGTGGGGAGGGGTGTTTGGATTCTTCTTCATATGAAGCATTAAAAAACATAATCTCCTGATTCTGTTCTGAGCACCGTTGCTGTCTCATGTATCTGTGTGTCCTGCAGCAGTGTGTTCTCCAGCTTCATACGTGCCTGGAGCGATGTCTTGTGAGCCAAAAAAATAAAAAGCAAGGCGAGGAGGGGGCAGGGGAGGGATGTGATGCCAAGTGGAACAGCTCTGTCTTACCCACCCCGGAGAGAAATCATTCGGATGCTGAAAGAGACAGGCTCCGTTGCGCAGATTAATGTGCAGCGCTTGGAAGCGGCCAGGAACATTTTATCCGCTCGTGGTGAGGTGGGAAGGAGCTGGGCAGTTCATCTCTGCAGAAGCCATTCCTTTCCCTAAGAGGGCATTTAAAGAAAAAAGGAGTACAAAGGTCTCTGGGAGCGCTCAGGCACTTTAATTGGCTGAACAGAGCACTTTTCGGTTGGGATTAATATGGATATTTCTTAATAACCTGTCACCTTGTCAGGAGTGTCAGGGTCAGGATTGCAAGGATGCTTGCAGCTAAAGTTCTCGCCTTTCCTTCTGGTTTTTATTATTACAATAGCTCCTGTTATTGCATATTCTGAGGCTTAGGAAGATGGTGCTGTGTTGTTTTCTGCTTTCCTTCCCTTACAACTAGCGAGGGAGCCAGAAAGGTACACCAGATCGATTTTTTAGGGAAAGGCTGCTCTGAAAAGATGAATGCTGGTTCTCTGGGACCGGGGGGACCCCAAAGCTGCCCACACCTGGGACACTCCGGCTGCTCTCAGTACCGGACCAGCATCTGGTGGCTGCAGCCTTTGGATGCATGCAGCATAAACATGCGGAGCACAAAGCCAAGCAAGTCCCAGACAGAGCACAAATGAAACAAGTGATTTAGCAGCACTGAAGATGGCTTCAAAGGTCCTGAGCCCTTAAGCATTGTTACAAATATTTTGCCACTCCTCTCGCTGCTTTTCATCTCCCAGCAGCCACCAGACAGGGGTGCCTGCAGGAAGCAGGTCACTCCTTTGTGCAGTTGTTGAGGATTAATTTATGTTTCACCTTTTGCCACCCTTTTCTCATCTTCCTTCCCCTCCCTGCAGTTTCAGAGCAGACCCAGCAGCCCACCTCCTCAATCAGTGGACATTGTTTCCACAAGCCTTCCTGGGAGCTATATGCATGCTCTGAAGGTTTCTCCAGGTTTGCTCTCCCGTCTTGGTTAACCACCACCTCGCCTGCCCCAGGAGCTGAAGCTTTCCCTGCTCCCTACGTCGTTTGATGATGCAGCTGAAAAAAATCTCAGCGAGGAATTTGCTCCTACAATTACTCTCATTTATCCGTAGATAATTTTGATAGAGTTGCACTTGCAGACCCCACTCTCATCAGAGCTCTACAAACTGACCTGTTAACTGTAGTGGGAATTAATTGGAATTACAGGCACTGTGGGCCTGGCTCTGAAAGGCAGAGCCAGGGAGCAGCACCGAGGGGAACACAGAACTGGAGCTGTGCTGTGCTGTCCTTCAGGCTGCTGGTAAAGCAGTTCCTGGGAAAAAGTGGGTGTGGAGGTGGTAGGTTTGAGCATAAGCACAAGATTAAGAGCCTAATTGCAGAGAATGTGAGCGCACGTGCATTTTCATTGCATTCACACTGTAATTAGGCAAGACTTTCAGATTAACAAGGGGGAACAGGGCCACCACTCGAAGCCTTTGTGGTGGCTGTCATCAGAAGCGCTGGGATGAGGCCATCTCCTGATGGTGCTCCTGTGGTGTAAATTGATTTATCACCGTCGATGTGAAGTGAGTTGGAATCAAAGCATCCCTGCTGCTGCCTGACACCACCCGAGGTCTGGGCTGTCTCCAGGTATTACCAGACAGCCACAGACACCGTGCAAAGCGTTTCCTCCAAGTTGTCTTTGCAGACAAGTTTCCTTAAAGATTCGACGTAGCCTGCAGAGATGAAAAAGAGTAATGTGTCTTACTTGTGCAGAAGACCCGTAAAGCCTTTAAATATGAGAGTCACATAGAGACCATCCTTAGAAGTTCGTTAAGGATAACGCAGCGCGTTGCATTTCAGTGCTGTTGTCATATCGGTGCGTTCAAAATGCGCACGCAGGCTGTGGTTTGGAGCAAAGGGCAGTGATTAGACAGTGCTGTTAACAAGGAGTGCGATCTGGGGAAGGAGAGAATGGTAATGGCAGAATGAGGCACTTCTTCTTTAACAGTGAATGGAAGATGAACAACACTTAATCAGTTCCATGTGTGTACGTCAGGGTGTTTTAAAGTCTGTTTGCTGTTTTTTTGGACTAATCTGGTGTGGAGGAGGGGCAGCGTTTCTCTGCAGTGTTTGCAAGCAAGCACTTTGCTTGTCGGTAAACACAATGAAGTCCTGCTGCTGAGCATTGCAGGCACTGTTGCTGCCTGGATACAAACCATACCCCCAGATCTCCAATGTGATTGCAAACCAGGGAGTGAAAGCCCCAGGCACACGGAGGGTGTATGCTTCGGAAAAGGGAAGCACCTTTCAGAAATGATAAATGTCTTGTTAGGTCCTTTAGGATGGGATTTAAGAGCAGGAGGGAGAACACTGCAGTGCTGCTGCTTGTGTCTCTGGCTGGGCTGAGCCTGGAGCCTTGTGGCACCTTGTTATGGGGATGCTCCCTGCTGTCCTGTGTCTCGTGGCAAGGTGCTACTGCTCACCTGCCAGAAGTAAAGCAGTGAGGAAGGCTCAGACTTGCAGTACAAGGGTGAGGAAAGCCTATTTTCGGTAGGCTGTCAGTCAGCTTGACACTAATTGGTTGCAGTAAGTAATCGTTCTCCATGTAAATTAGACTCCAATTTCCTCTGTGTTCTGTCTGTTGTGTGGGCTTCGGGCTGTAATGAGGCTCTCACGTGGTGAACCTGGTTCGTAGCTGCTTTTGTTCCCGGAGATCCAGCCCAGTCCTCCCCACTGGAGGGGGCTCCCAGATCTTGCTCCTGGGAGGGATAGCTCGGGGCTCTGCGTGCTGCCCAGTCCAAAATAATAACTTTGGTTTAATGCGTATCTGGATTATTTCTAACTTTAAAACTTTCATAGAGACTTATTAAACCTACAGTGGGAATATCCCTCAGAAATGCTCTCTCCGAGTGGCTGGGAGCCCTGTTCTCTTCCTCATGAATGGAGCTCATTCAGCCCTAACCCCTGCCATGGCCGGGGAGCTGCCTGCGCCTGGCCCTGCAGCCACGCACCTGGAGCACACAACTCAGGGCCCCTCTGCAAGAACGTAACCACGCACGCCCGCAGAGCTCACCCAGATGCTGGCCTGCATCTTGGAGCTGCTCCAGCGCTGCGTATCTGTAACCAAGCACAGAAATCTGCAATTGCACTAGGGGCTCATACCCGCGGCCACGCGTTGTTTGCAAACCGGTCCCCAGGTCGCTGTGTGCAGGAGGAGCCGTATGTGGGGCAGCTCTGGGGCTGGTGCTGTGAGGGATGGCTGTGTGCAAGCAGCCGGGCCTCGACAGTTAACGTCTGTGGGAAAGGAGAACCATATGTGTGCGCTCACTGATTCAGCAGTTAGCTTTGTGATGTTAGCTTTGTGATGTTTGGTGTAACTTTGGGAACTGTGCTCTCACCACTTCTATAAGCCCTCTCCTTACACGGTGCGTTCGTGCCCTGAATGTGTTGCTGCATGGTTGGACGCTGTGATACGTACTGCTTTTTTTGGCCTTGGCAGCTTGTGATCGGGGGATATGTTGTGCAGGTGGGCTGGTGGTTGGCTTCCTGCAGGAAGATAGGGGTTCCTTGGAAGTGGGTAAGCAAAAAGCTCTTTGGGGAGAAAGGTGAAGCAAACTGAGCGTGGGTTTCTTATTGCTTCTCTTTCCGTGCTTTACACACGTTCAAGGTAGCTGTGCTCAGACCGCTAGTCAAAACCGTAAGGGATGTTGGCTCCGCCGAGAGCTAAATTTGGGTAAAGGGACAGGATTGGATTAAGGCTTACGATTTTCACCAATAAGCTAAAAACGGCGGTGGGCGTCACTCTGCGAGCTGGGGAAGCAGCCGTGAGCTCCAACTCCCCAGATGACCTCCAGCAGCTGAAGGCACAGCGGCTGCAGCAGGATGCACCCCAGCCCTGGCACCGACCTCAGCCCCAGCATCCTACCTGCCCCTGCCTCATACCTGGGGGGCTTTCGGCATGTGACCTGCGTGCCCGTTTAGCCCAGTAAGTAATCACCCTCAATTTACAGGATATGAAAGCGTAATCTCCTTTAGTGCCGTACAAATGTTCGCATTGGGAAATGATTTTCTTTTCAGCTCGTGTTTCCACCCTCACTGCGTTACCCACTGCGGTCGGTGCTCGTTGCCCCAGTGGAGCTCTGGGGCAGCGTGGGGCTGTGGGATATCCCGCTGTGGGCACCATGCAGCCTTTAAGGGCTCTGCAGCGCTGCTGTCGCAGCTCCCGAACCTCTGCTGCTTTCATACTCTGCCTAAAAAATGTGAAGTGCAAAACCCCGCGGGAGCCTGGAGCTTATCTTCAGTGCTCGGTCTCCAGACATGGTGTGTGTCTGGCTCAGCTGCTGCAGGGATTTGCGTGGCATGACAAAATGTGAATTCTGAACCTTTGGCAGCTGTGTTTAATAGAAAGGAAAGGGTTATTTTTAACTTTTGGATGTTGCTTTTTTTTTCTTTTTTCTTTTTTTTTTTTTCCCTGAGTTATTGTAAATTCTGGAGAAAATGTCCAATTTATTTGAGGCAAAACAGAGGTTTCTTTTAAGTGAAACAAAGGCTTCAAAGTCCTTAATCAAGCTTTCTGGTTTCAATTGCTTTCAAATGCTTTTGGAATTAAGCAGAGAGGAAGCTGCATTTTACAGCTCCGCCGCTCAGTGACAAATTATGTGTTTGGTTGGAAAAAAGGATTCCTGCATGGGAGGAGCAGGAATCTGCACTGGGCTGCTTGTTTACCTCTGTTTGTGTTTGTTTAAGCAGTGCAAATGAGCTGTGTGCCTCCCTCTCAAAGCAGATGTTTCTATCCGTGCATCTGGTGGGGCAATTGGAAAGCCAGGCAGGGTGCTGGCGTGCACGCATACAGACCCAGCAGCCGTGGAGTTGGGTGCGAGCCTTAAAATAATTGTGTGGCAAAACGTGGGAGTGTGGGGCTGCTGTGGGAAAGGTGCTGAGTGAGCTCGGGCGGTGAGAAATGTAGATAGCTAGTTCTGTGTGTTGTAGGAGAAAGTAGCTCTCAACGAGAATGTAGAGTGGATGGGTGCGGGGAGCTGATGCGTTGCCGCATCCCCAAGAGGAGCACAGCACGTCCCATGAGCAGCCGTAAAGATGCCAAAAGAGAGGTGTGCCCATGGCCCGATCTGCTGGGCTGTATTTCTGTTAGAAGCTGCTTCCTCCTCACCGGGCAGACGCAGGGCTGCGTCCCGCAGCAGGACTGCGCTTGTTCGTGGGGCAAATTCCTTTGGAAGTGTGAATCATTGAGTTGGGATTTTTTGCGGTGGAGGCTGGGAGATGATTAAATGTTCTGTCTGCAGGAAATTACCAGGAGATTTCAGTATTTTCCTGAATCAGTCTCAGATGGTGCACAGCTTTCGGTTAATACAAGTGAGCAGTGTTACGTGGAAGTCCCTGGGCTCAGCTGCTGGCAGGACTGGACCCAGTGAGTTCCTTACAGCTCTGTTGTGAGAGTGTGCTCTGGTACCGTTTAAATAATGGCAGCAGCATGCTGATTCCTCTAATGACCTTGATTAAATTATCGGTTATTTCCTTAATTAGTAACTTGATCTGCTTGCACCTCAAATTAGTCTGTTTGCTCACCTAAAGAAAGAAAGAATGAAAAAAATCTCCCTTTTTTCACTTTTGAAGTCTTTGCCTTGCCGAAAGGCAGCTGCCATCTCATTTGAGTGCCCCTGGCTCAGGGGTGGTTTGCTTGGACCCCTGAAAATGCCTCTTACTCAGAAGGACTCAGTGCATACACTTTGGAATCTCGTTGTGATACACGGAGGTCAGCTCATGCTTCAGACAGCCGATTTGTTCTTGCTTTTGTGCTGTGTATCGCTCTTAATGACATTCCTCCTGCTAGCCTTATCTTCACACTTCCCTGATGCAGAACTCGCGGAAACACGGATTGCATAAGGAGGGTGTATACATTGGAGTGACAGAAGTTGGGACTCTCCCAGCTAAAACAGAACTAAATGCTTACCCTCCGGTTAAATTTTATTATCGATGCCAAGAAACTATGTATTTGGGATGAATTACCTAGAGCTTAAACATACACAAGCTTTATTCCTTGGGGTCTTCTATATTTTTAGAAGCACGGTATGAATTTGGGCTGTACGACTTTCCCTTTGCTAACAAACCTTCCCGTGGCTGTATGATTGCTGGCAGCCCGAGCATGGCACCCAGCTGGAGCAACTCTGTGCATGGATGGGGTGTGCAGAGCCCCATCCAAAAGTGTACAGAATGGTTGGTGGAAAGTACTCCAAAGTACCAATTGCAATGGCTTGGAGGGCAGAAAATACCCTACTAGTTTTACATCCCGATTCCTACGTGGTTTTCTTGACTCTGGAGGTGGTGAGCTGTCATGGTCAGCTGAATCCTAATCTGCCAGAGCGTGACCAAGTGTTGCAATGCCAAAGGGTGATGGTGATACCTCTGGGAAAGGATGGGGCAATCCTGTTCCCTCCCTATGTCCATGCTGGATTGTTTGCTTAGCCACAGCTGAATAATGGCTGCGTTCTCAGGACTCAGATGTGGGAATAGCAGCCCTGCCCCTGTTTGGTGTGTAGGTGGCGGAACAGAGCTAGCCGTGGCAATGGCTCCCAGGTGTGTCTGTGTCCAGGCAGTATGGGCAGTGTGCCCCGTTGGGTTGGAAACATCCACGTGCAATTAAGAAATCCAAAGGATGGCAAAATCAGACAAACAACGACAGTCAAAAAGAAAGTGTGGTGCTGGCTTGTTCCCTCTGCCTTTATCTGTGTGTGCTGAGAGGCAGCAGAGGTTGAATACTTGCTCCAAAAAGGATGGATTTCTCTATGTTCCCCTGAGATTTGTGTTTGGGTTCTGTCCTTTTGGTGTTGGTTTCTGTGCTGACATTTTCAACTCATTGCAAAGATAAAAACGAAAGAAAGGTGGGCCTTGGTAACGAGAGGGCTGTTTAACCACGGGAGAACTCAGAAGAAAATGTGCACTGAATATTCATGGAGCTGTATCTATTAACATTTTCACTGTGCTGGCCCTGGGCAGAGCAGGAGAGCTGTCAAGAAGTGGAGATGTGTTATGCAGCAGAGGGAAAGCAAGGGCTCTCACCTTGTTGCAGGCTCCATTCCTGGATCTAGTTTTGCAGCAGTCACCAGCATTTCCAGTTTCACTTTAAGTCCTGAAAATGCTCACAGTAAATATTTCAGGCCTGATTTCTCTGCTTGGCATTAATTCATCCCCACGCCTGCGTGAGTGCGGGTGGCTGACACCAGCCCCCTGATTCATAGGCAGGCAATTAGAGAGATAAGCCCAAGTGACTTCATGTGTCTCCTTTTTAGATTGCTCAACTTGGAGCTGCTTTAAAGGGATGGGATTAGCGGAGATTGAGCCCTCAGCTGCTGCTCAGGGCTTGTGTCCAACATCGGCTATAGGTACTAAGTCAGGGAGCACGTTGTCTGTCATGTGAAATTGTGCCAGGAAGATTAGATCTGATGATAAAATAGCATTAACACTTGCTTCATTAACGGGGTAGAAGGCATCAAATTATTCTGGTGCCATAAATCTATAATATTTCCTGTATTTTGTAAGTGATGCTGCTTAAGCCGTTGAGATGCATTTGCTTGCTGGCTGTTGAATCCTCAGGTACAAGGATCATGGCAGAGGCCATTGGCCTAATGCAGCCAAAAGTGGAAGGTCTGAAGCCATGGGGATCTGATAGATTAAGATCAGATGGGGTCTTGTGTCAGGTTCTAGTATGCCTTGTTCTAGACTGTACAACTTGCCAATGTCTGTCGTATTTGGGGGTTGGAGTGGAAGCCTTGTGTGCATGATGCTGGCCATAACCCTTCCATGCTGGCCACCTACCACAGTCTCTCTGCATGAAAGGGAAAAGTGCCTCAGAGCATCATGGGACAGGCTTGGTGTTCTATCTGCAAAGTGTAAATTGACTTATGGAGATATAAGAGAAAGACCTGCTCTACCTGGATGCCTCTTGTATAACATAAATGCTAATCTTAGCTAATGAGCTAACAGATTCACTGTGGATGTCTCTGGGGTCCATTTACATACTTCAAAGCCCCATTAATTTCCGCAGGCTTTAGTGTACCCAAGCCTTTTGCTTTACCAGAAACGAGCCTCTCCACTCCCAATCAATAATAATAGCACAGATTGTGTGGCTCCTTCTGTCACAAGGCAGTGAGCATTGCTCACTGCACACCACTGTGGTGTCACGCTTTGTCACTTTGCATGAGCTGAAGCATTGCTGCACGCTGCATGCATAGGTTTGATTAAGGTAAGCTGGTCATTAACCTTCATTAACAGCGAAGGCAGTGGTACAGAGTTGCTCAGGCTCCTGGTGACCCTCACCACTTGCAGGAGTGGGAGATGATCAAAGTCGCAGCAAATGGCTCTTTTGCTCTTCTTGTTACCTTGACTTGACACTTGTCAGGCGAGTACAGATGTGTTTCTTTGCTCTGGGAAATTAAAGAAAGCCTTGTTCTTGCTTCTCGAGGCATGGTTTTAACCCTTCGGCATGGTGTTTGTTGACATCCTGGTCCCAGCAATGCGCCTCCTGTTTGCAATTACTGCTGAGCCCTTTGGCCCAGCCTCACCCTGAGCTTGTTTCACAGAGGGGTTAAATTTCCTTGATGTAAACATTTTCTGCTTTCGGAGCTTGTCATTATTTGTTTTCTCAATGCTTCTATTTTCTGAAGCACTGTAGAACCCACACTGTGGGAAACAGCCCCTCTCATGATGAGCGTAGAGCTTGCACTTCCAAACATCTTCACTTCAGGCACGTTATCGGTGTCTGACAAACACTAAAAATCAGTGAGAGCTCAGTGCATAAGTCCTGCCAAAATATCCATCAGGGCCCATGCATCCTACTGCTTCCAGTGACTACCTCTGCAGACAAAGGCCTGGCAGAGGAGAGAGAAGGAGCAATCCTCCCTGAGACTGCATTCGCAATGTGCCCAGGGCCTTGGATGCTGCCTGCGTCTAAGCCACAATGTATTTTGCTCATTAGGACCCATGGCTGTCACATAAGCATCCTTGCTGCCCCACTGCTTGCTGCGCTTGTGATGTAATGCCCTCAAACTGATAAGGGGTTGGGTGGTGGAGCAGCACGAGTACGGTGAGTCGGCCTCTTCCGTTGCAGTGCAGTCCCCAAAAGGAGATGAGAAGCAGCAAGTGATCATTTGGGATACCAGGGGTATGCTGGAGAGCTTAGTCCTCAGCTCACCCAATCTTCGGGAAGGGTTGCTTGAACTCCTTAGAGCATGGCATGTCTGACACCAAGCAAAAAGCTCATCCAATGTCCATGACAAAACCTGATAGAAAATACCTTACTATTTTCAATGGAAGTGTTCCATGTGCTTTAGGTTTGTCTCAACTTAGAGGTTTTGTTCTAAGCCTTGTGTGAAATCAGGCAGGACCAAAGCTGAGCCCGTATTCAAGACCATACTTCTGTTTGCTCATGTGGAGGGGCTGCAGAGCAGGATGGCTGCTTTTCCCGAGTCTTACCTGGAAGGAAAACTTGTAATAAAAAGTCAAAACTTCAAAGCAGATGTGCTTGAAGTGCAGCAAGTGTCAGAATGTTCCTTGTCTACGGGTTTGAGCTGCACGGAGCAGACGCTCAGTGGGGGGAAGGCAGCTGTTGAGCAGTGATTGCTGCTTATTACACTAATTATAACAGTCTCGCCAGTATCGTGAGCTCCCCTTCCCCTTCCCCATCTGTCTGTTTGGCCATCCATGGCTGCTTCTCTTTGAGATAAGGACTGCCTTTCTGGAGGATGCGTATGGAGTGCTCAGTGCTGCAGGGAGCCCAGCTGCCCTCCCCTCTGCTTCCCCATGCTGATACAGGGGGATCATCACAGTTTACACATAGAAGGAATCCGAGGCATTGAGAGTTTCTGTGGGCTTATTTCAGGGCCAGGTGAGGTGTTCTTTGGGCCGTAGTGCTCCCCGTCTCCTCTATGCAATGGCAGCTTGGGGGAGCAAAGCATTTTGATCCCACTTTTGGCTTCAGAATTGGCTTCAAAATGTCAGCTGTTCTTTTGTTACAAGGAAACAATGCAAGTTTCATGCACAACAAAAAGCAATCCCAGCAATCCTCCGGGTGCCCAACCTGGTTCTTATTTTGTGGGGGGTTATTCACTGTCGCACAGCTCTCACTTTGAAGAGCAGCCTGTTCTGAACCATGGAACAATGAGGCACACTAAGTCTCTAGCAGCATTAATTGCTTATAAAAGGCTGATGTGTTTAATCTGCTAATGTTTAGCAAACATGTTTGTTTGGTCCTTTTGAAGATAATGCTTTTTGCAGCACAGTTTCGTAGGGGAAAAAAAAGAAAAGAAGAAATGGCCTGTGGCTTTCAGCCTGCTGAACAAATAAGTAGTGGCTGATAGGAGAAACAGTTGTTGATATTGCTGTTGTCCCCCATTAAAAAAAAAAAAAGTGGCTGGGTGCCCTGATGGCCCAGGGCTGGCAGTGCCGTGAGTTGGTGGTGTCATGCTGGTATGATGCCATTAGCATCATGCTTATGCTTCTCCACGGGTGGGATGCAACCATGCAACTCCCCAGCTGGGGACACCCGTAAGCCGTGCCTTGTTGTTGCTGTGACAGCATCACCCCCTTGCAAGGTGGTCAACCCAGACCTGATATGGTCTTAATCCCTCCCTTGGAGTCCGACTCATTTGGCAGCTGGCTTAGTTGCATTTCCCTGTAGATTGTGATAAGATAAAAGCTGGGCCATGTCTTACAATAAGAGAAACCAGTTTAGGAGATGACAGGTTATAGGAGGGAGGGATTGGGGCTTCTCAACCGCAGCTGCCTTTGATGGGGGCTGTGATTGATTCCACGCAGCGCTGACCTTTTCATGATGGGCTGAGCAGCTCTAATGATCTTGATGGGCTGGCGATTTGGATATTGTACTTGATGTATAAGGCTTGACATGGAGTTGAGAAATGGGACTGGGAGATGACTGACAAGCCTGTTCTGTTAAGGATGCTGAGGCACAGGCTGCTTTTTCCGTGGTTTCTTTCAATGAGAATGGATTAGGTTAGAGCAGAGAAGTTTTACTGTTAAGCATCTGCCTGTATGCAGCATCTGTGATGTTAAAAAACGATAAGGATGTAGTGACTCGGAGGACAAAAGGCATATCATTAAAAAAGCTGTTCAAATTAACGAATACTTAGTGAATTGATTGTACCCTGATTTTAACGCTCGGGCTCCTTAGGCAAATAAAACAACAGAGTAGTTTGCACCCATGATTTTTTCAGAACTCAACTGTATAAAATATCAGATCTTTGAGGTCTTGCAGGCAGCACTGAAAACCTTTTAACTTCCACGAGCTGAGCTCTGTATAAATCACACCCTGGCTGGCGTATCTCATGGGTGCTTGTGGCAAGAGTAATGAATTTCATGGTTTGTTATGAGCTACTAAAACCATTACAAACACAGAAAACCCATTGTAATCTCAGCATATCATTCAAGGAAGCAATTTCTAAGTATGAGCAAATGTCAAGCTACGATAACAAATTGTTGTTCCTAATTAAAAGGAAGAATAGCAAACAACTGCTGTCATTTGTATCCAATGCCAAGTGGTCTCAGTGACATATGGTGTCCATCAAAGCTTCATGCCGGGACAGGCAGGATGCAAAACTTGTGGTATCCTAAAATGCGTTGATCTGCCCCATGTGTTCCAGGTCCATGGTCCTGAAGAGACTGGGTTGGTGTAATTAAATTGAACTGCCATTTTGTATAATTTTATTATTATTATTTCGAATTTAATCACCAAGTTTGGAAAAGACCTCTAAGATCACCCTGTCCAACTGTCTGTATATCACAATGTCAAGATTAGATGAAGTGTAGAAGCCTTGTAATGAGTGGAGTTTGGGGTGGACCTAACCAACGCCCATCTGCTTTTCAAAGATGGTGTCGTATTGCCCATGTCTGCTTCACACAGAAGGAAACAAAAACCCATTTTGCTACCTCTCTTGCCACCAAGCAATTGACTGTGACACATCTCCCTGGGTTTGAAAAGGCACTTGGAAATGTGCTGCTTTTGCAGGACCCTGGAACAGCTCACATCCAGCTGCTGAGCACAGGGATGGCAAAACGCTGGGGGTCTGCACAGCTTTGGGGGCAGCAGGTGGAGGCAGAGCCTTTCCTGTGCATGGCACAGAGAGGAGCTCGGTAAGCAGATACATTCAACCCTGAGGGCATAGCCACTGACCCGAAACACCCGATCAGACAGGTTTGAAGCAAAAAAAAAAAAGAGAAAATTCATGTAAAGTGACAACCACCCTGCAGTGTCAGGTGGTGAGGTACGTGATAGCACAGGGCTGTCCTGTAAGTGCATCTTCTGCTTGGTGTCTATGGACAATTAATTTGTGTTGTCGATCTAAGATGTAGATGTTTGGAGAATTTACCACGAGATAAGCTGAAGATTTGTGGATTTCCTTTGTAGCGTATTTTCACAGAGTGCTTTATTGTTCATGGAAAGGCCCCAAGAAAAATATTTAATTAAGAAATAGTGCTTCGAGTTTGTTTAGCTCAAGTTTTGATACAGCACTCTAATGAGGCTTTTGTAGATGTTATTAAGGGACACTATTAAAAAGCCTTTAGATGAGAATACTGCCAGGCTAGCAAAGGGGGAAAAATAAAGCGTAAGCGTGCAGATTGTTGCTCACATTCTGTTACAAATTTGGTTGTAACATACAAAAATAAAGAGCATTGTAGTGCAGAGTTAATGCCGGAGGTTATGAAAAGCCTTATTGTTGTTAAGCTCTGCAAAGCTTCTTGCATTAAGGTGATTTAAAAGAAAAAAAAAGAAGGGGGGGGGGAGGGAGGTGATGCAGTGATGGATTGGAATCCAGTCTGCAACTCCAGCATGGGGACAGTCTGCAAGCACCGTGTGCCTTGCTCCCGATGGTGCATCCCTGCCAAGCTGCAGCAGAGGATGTTCAGTAAATAATTCAGAAAGACAACTTGACCTGACACCCGTCAGGTTCAGCAGTGTCTGTGTAGCTGCAGGTGGCCGTGCCCTGTGACCATAGCATCACGTGGAGTGCAGTGGGTTGTTGGCTGAGCAGTATGCCAAGGGAAGGGAGAACGCAGCACTTAGGGGGCTCTTGGAGTGGTTTGTTAAATTTGCTGTAGGGATGAGCTTGTGCAAATAGCAGAAAGTGTCAAGTTCAGGCCTTTGCCTTTACAGCTAGCAGCAAAGGACAAAAAGATGTGGCTGAAATCACAAGAAGACTTATCCATCACGTGCTTTTGAACCCGTGTGGGCTCCCCGCTCTTGGTGCAGTTGCTTTTCATTCTGTGTTTCAGCAGCTAAGGTTTTACCTTGGGTTGTTGGCTTCCCTGCAGGCAGCTGTTAGCATCCTTCCTTGCAGAGTTGCAGGTCCTTTGTGTGACCTTCAGAAACGTGCTTCAGTGGCTCTGTCCTCACCATGCTGCTTAATGAAACACCCATTTCACCTGCGTCCCCCAAGGAATGCTGTGTGCCTTCTGGAGTTATCCAAACACGTGGCCTTTTCACAAATGCTGCATTAGGGAACAAATATATAGCAATTGCCAGCAGTCCAGCAGAGCTCAGAGCAGGGAAGGCTCATTTCCACTTGCCTAAGACATTCATGTATCCAAAAGTGGCATCTTCTAATCTGATTTCTGGTCTCAGAATAGCCTGCTCATTGGATTTTGTGGATGTTTAGGCCTTTGAGTGTCGGAGTAGGAAGAGTGCCAGGAATGACGACGATAATACTTGCTGTTTGGAGATTCAGAGCTCTCTTGCTTATAGCCAGCCATGAAGCTGAGAGGCTATAAGCAGTGGTTTTGTTGATCCTTTACATCATCTCATGATTCTCACCCACATTTTATCCTCGTGCATCAACCTTGGAGTTTATTTGCAGTTTATTGTGTGATTCCTTTCTTTGGCATGATCCGGTTGGCCAGGACAGCCAAGCAGAACATACTACAGAACCCAGCTTTGCTGTAGGATGCCCAGCTGGGGCACAGGGCTTGCACCTCCGTCTGCCCCACATCAGGGTCATCCTGGGAGGTCAGAGCTGCTGCTGTGACTGCATCGTGGGGACAGGAGGTGTGGTTGGGCGGTGGTGCTGCTGCTCGAGGGGCACTCAGAGACATTCTGTTCCCAAGTCTTTGTAGCCTAAGGCCTTTGCTCCTTGGGAGTGAATGCAGATAAATTCAGGCGTTTTACTGCTATTCAGTGAAAAAGAGCACCTGCAGGACCTGTCACAGGGCATGGTACCTGTTCCTGTGCCAGCTGCAGCCCCTAGTTACTATGCTTTTAACAATGTATTTCCAGGAAGATCATTACACTAAACATAGGTAATTTCTATTCCGCGTACAGACTTTCTGCTCTACACTATCATTTTACAAGCAGCCTTCTTTATTTGCTTTTACCCTGCTTAGTTTTGTCTCGCTTCCTTTTGTATTTTAATTAACATGTTCTGAAGTTAAGAGGAAAATACGTCATCGTGGGGCCTTGGCACATGAAGCAGACAGCAGTGAGCTGACAGCCTGCCTGCCACAAGCTGGGAGGGACAGGATGTGCCAGTACAGGGGGCTGGGGGAGCTTATTTCTTACGAGCATTGCTGGAGAGCATCCTCCCCACCACTGCACAGCAGAGGCAGAGGTGATGCTGTTGGCACCAGGGACCCAGCTGGGCACAGCAACAGGCTGAGGGCTCAACTCCTGCACTTGCAGCTGCGCTTATAAATAAATAAAAAGAATTGCAAGTGTTCAACTATTCCATTAACGGCTGTGAATATTGGAAATTAAGGGAGCTTCAGCCTCCCTGCTGGGGCAGCTGCTCCCGGGGGACGCAGAAGGTGCGAATCGGGCATCTCTCAGGGCCATCTGAAAGAAAATGTATTAAAATATGCAGCGCCCATAATGCCACACTAATAACTTGCATTTCCCAGCATATTTAGCCCTGTTGGTGCGCATACAGGCAGCGTCGAAAAACCAGTGGGGAATCGTAGCAAATGACTGCAGAAAATAATTAAGAGGGCATTAGAAGCCAGGAGAAAAACGATCCGCTGCTCGGAGCCAGCAGATCAGTGCTTTAATAGCCCGCTTACCTACGAGGCAGTCCGTTAAGTTTGACAGCAAGTTGCAATTCGGTCAGTATCAAATGAGGTGATAGCCGGAGAAGGATAATTAGCGACTTCACACCATCCAATTGGGGCAGCCGGTGCGGAGCCAACAGTTTACCAGGCGCACATGCGAGCCAGAGGGAAGGATTTTGCTCTCCCTTCCCTGAAGCATCCTGCGGGGCTTATTGATTTATAAGGGCAGGCTGATTTCCATGTAAATAAATGCGAGGGTGGCCGGGCAGCGGCGCGCGGTCCGGATGCGGTGACTTTGGCTTGCTGACATCATTGCTCATTAGCATGCAGGAGAGGAGAGCAATGCAACAGCGGAGCCCCGCGCGGCTCCTCAGCCCGCAGTGATTCTCTGCGGGCTGCATCTCTGCTCGTTAGCGTCCTATTGCCGCCGCTGAGGGGTTTCAGCGGAAGGCGAGAGCCTTCCAGACTGGGAGCGAAGCAGGACCGAAGCGAAAGCTCAGCGGCGCGTTTCTCCAGGCTTGGTTTTCTCTGCTGCCACGTTAACATCCAGCAGGAGCCTGCTGCGAGCAGCTCCGGCCGCAGCTCTGCGTCTCTCCCCACCGCCCGGCAGCGGGTGCCCGCGGGCTGCCGTGCCGTTCTGCCCTCATCCGGGACGATGCTCCGCTGCGCAGCGCTGCCGGGAGCAGCCGGGCAGCCCCGAGTGAGCTGCCACGAGTGAGCAGCGGTGGCATCCACGCAGCCAGGTAAGGGGCACGGCCTTTGGGGCAACTTCAGAGCCGTCATGCGTTTTTACGGGGGGGGGGGGGGGGGGGGGGATGAGCGGGAGGGATGCGTGCACATCGCTGCGTGCTGACTTTGCTCCGCGCGCTGTTAGCAGCGACCTTTGGAGGGGGTGTGGGTTCCCCCCCCGACCTTAACCGTTCTCGTTGTTTATGGTTGGAAAAGGTTAACGGTTAAATTGCAGCCCTGCAGCCGCAGGGAGTCAGACGCGGGGATGCCACTTGAACAGGTTTTTCATTTTAAAAACAATCAGAGAGGTTCAGCTGGCTTTAAGTAAGAAGGAGTAATAAAAAATCCTCCTCTCTCCGTGCTAATGTCATTGCTTTGGTCTGGGCATCTCCAGGAAGCCTGGGTTCTCTGGGCATTGCTGAGCAGACTGTGCAGGCTGTATTTCGATTGATGACATTAGAGCTCAGATGTTTATTGTGCTGCTTTTGGATTCCCAAGGATAGGGAGTTTTCAAGTAATAATCTTTCCACATCCTTCTTTCTAATGCCACAGTGCCTGAGTATAAACCGACCTAGAACTGAAACCCGGAGGCTGTGTTTTCCAGCATGATCTTGTAAAGTCAGATTTCCTTTTTTTTTTCCCCTGTTCCTTGGAAGAACATTTTAAGCAGATGTGACACAGACATGACCTGTGACCACGGAAAGATTTTAATCCAGTTTTGCAGTCGTGATGCCTTGGTTAAACAGTGATCGAATCTTTTTGAGCTGTCGAGGATTAGCACTGGGCAGAATAATGCCAAAATAATTATTCGCACCAGATGCAGTGCCGTCCTTTCAGTTTTAGCTCTGCTATCGTGTAAACCCATCTGACTTATTTTTATTCCGCTGTTATTTCACCTGCTGCGGGAGCACTCACACGTCTGGCATCAGTGCTTTGTATTTATCAGGGTACCGACGTGAGCCTGCGATGCAGATCTGTTAAAGTAAAACGATCTGCAGCTAACCAGATTACGTTCTGCTTCGCATGTTAATCTCCTCCTGCTGCTTGTTTCAGACCAGCCGGCTTCAGCCGAAGCGGGCACCCCGCGCCGTGCCCTCGCTGTGGCTGGGTTAGCTGCGCACCGAGCGGTCTGGCAGTGATTGCTTGCACAAATGGGTCACTCTGCTGTCTCAGGGGACTCTGCCTAAGCCTCAACTTTTGAAACGATGACCATTTCCATCGCAGCTCGTCCCGTGTCTGGATATTTGGCCTATCGACTCTTTTGTTGCTCTGTTTTTTTTCCTTTCGGGCATAGGGCCTAGGATGTGCTCGGATAGAAATGTGTTTACTGCTTCCCACGGTTTCTGTTTGTCGTGCCGTGAATGCAAGCCAGTGCTGTCCCTTTAAATAGCACATCCAGCCCCAGGGCAGAGCCCAGCTCCTGCTCTGGCAGGGCCATTGCAAGAAGGGAGAAACTGCTGGAGCTGCAGGGTGGTGGTGAAAAGAGAGGGACAGGGGATGGATGCTGCTCACGGGGGGGACCTGAGTCACGCAAGCTTGGAAGGCTGAGGACTTTGTGTTGAACCTGTGGCTTGGAGGCAGTTTTCTTCCTTCAGTTAAGCAGCGGGAAGAAACCCATTGAAATACAGTTAGTCTGGAAAGCTGCTGAATGGTCTAATTAAAAATCTGACAAGCTCACCCATGGCGTAGGGCAGCACCGTGCAGCACATGCATGGGAGTGATGCTGAGCACAGAG
Organism: Oreortyx pictus; assembly: GCA_036925125.1. NCBI lineage: Eukaryota > Metazoa > Chordata > Aves > Galliformes > Odontophoridae > Oreortyx > Oreortyx pictus. The sequence continues at coordinate 5,944,735 of JAUPFR010000015.1, forward strand.
CCAGGACATGTTCCCTGACAGCCACAGCTGAGCCCTGGGGCTGGCAGCCATGGGGACAGCTCTGTGCTGCTGGTTCCTGTCTGCCACACGATGCCAGAGCCAGCAGAACTGGAGGCAGCCTGGGGGCTGCTCTGGGCCGTGCCCCAGGGGAGCAGGGACTGGGGACAGCATAATGTGGACCCGTCCTTCAGTAGATGGCCTGATTTACCAGGAAGGCAGCCCAGCTAGGAAATCCTCTGAGACTGTTCCTGCAATAGGAATAGATAGCTCTTTTTCTTATTATTTATTTATTTATTGTGATTAAGCAAAAAGAAATCTTGAAATGGTAAAGGATTTTTACCAAGTCTTAAAGATAAAATGAATCTCCAGTCTGAGATACAGAGTGGACAGCATCGGCCAGGAGAGCAGAAATTTTCCAGGAGTGGAAAGTTTCAATGCCAGTACATTAGCAATTGCTGCTGTTGACACCAGGAAGACCAGAAGGAATAAAGAGACCTGCTGCAAACCTTTCTGGAGATGTGCAGCTGTGCCTGCTCCACTGTCAGCACTGGAGCTGCATCTTCAGAAACAGTTTGGCTGCTGGATTATTCCTTCCTTTGTTTCATGGCACTGCTGTACTGTTACTTCTGCCTTATGTTGTTCTTTTAAGCCAACTGCTCTTACAGTATCTTGAGTCAAGTGAGCTGTCCTTGGAGGACGCCAAGGGCACCTTGTCTTTTGGACTGCTGCTACTGGAAGTGTCTGTGGCCCTTCCATTGACTTCCTGCACCCCAGTTCCTGCACCCACAGATAAAAGCTTTCCTTTTCAACCCAAAGATGACACAAATTCTTTGCAATTCATTGCTGCTGGTAGGTTTTTTTTTGGAGTCTGGAAGAGTGTGAAGTGGCAAAAAGTTTTGCATAGAGAGACACTGCCTTGTAGCTGAGCTTTGTGGCAACCCAGCATCTCTCTTGGGGCTGCTGTGTAGAAGCTGATGTTTCAAGTGTCCATGGGGAAACCCAGGCTGGGTGCTCCTTGTGAGCTCCACGACACCTCCTGCTGCCACGCCCCAGCTTTCCCATCTCTAGAATGGGAAAGCAGTGCCTATACTGGGGGAGATTTGCAGGGCACTCTGTGGGAGTGTAGGGCTGTGTTCATTTTTCAGTTTGGGCAGATGTGTGCCTTGCCTATGGGATCTGGGGAAATGGATCTGTGTGGCTGGAGCTCAGGGTAGCAGGATGCCTGATTAGCTCCCAAATGAAGGGAGGAGATAAGAGGCAGGGACATTGAGAAGCCCTTGTTAAAGGGCTCAGGGGTCACATGAGCCACTCCAAATCCTCAACCTCTCTCTTTTTCCATGAAGTCTTGTAGTTTGCTGACTGACGAGCAGCTGGAAAGTCTGATTGCAATCAGAATGATGGCTCAATCCTGGAAAGAAATCAGACTGTCACATATACATCTTGCACCTTGATGCAAGGGAATTGTCCCATTATGTTTTACACACTGCATCCAAGCTGAGTAGAGAATAGCTTTTTTGAGGGATTCCCAATCTTGCATGCTAATGTGAGCACAAATGCATGCAAATCCTTTATAATAGAGCGTAGCACAGACGTCTGGTAGCCCTGTGCTGCAGACGTGGCTCTGTTCTCACATTGTCTCAGTGACAGTGTTGCTCCCTCACACAGCCCATTTATCTCCATCCCAGAAAAAAAAAAAAAAAAAAACAACAAGCAAGGAACAGAGAGAAGCAGTACCAGTGGGTGATAAGAGCTCTTTTCCCAGTTCCTTCTACATCCAAGAGGAATTTTAACATGGTGATGTTTGCTGCACGATGCCCTGCTGTCCATGTGCCCATCTAGTTGAGCTGGAAATAAGATCCTCAGCAAGGCAGACGGGATTTATGTAGGCAGGAGCATTGCATTAACAAGCCCAGGAGAGTAAATGCCTGCTCGTGCAGCCTGAGAGCTGTTGGCTGGAGGGAGGCAGCATGAGGCCAGCTTGGCAGGCACCGCGCCCGCTGTCCCAAACCATTTGCAAAGAGCTGTTTTCTTCCTACCGCTGCCTTGGCTTCAGGCTCTCTCTGCTCTCAGTCCTGTCTTTCCCAGGGTTTTTTCAGCAGTTCGACTTACTGTTGGTGCTGTTGAGGTTATGAAAGGTCTTCTCAGGGGCTCTGGCGATGGCATAGGTTGTGCTTTGTAACAAGAAACATCCTTGTCCTACAGACCCTGCAGATCAGTTGGGCTCACGTTAAACCTCACGGAGATGGACCTTGCCTGGAAACATGCTTTTGCATCCCAGGCAATAGGAGCTTGGGAGCCAGATTTTCCTCTTGATCTGTTTGGCCCTGCTTCCTTCACATTCCCCTGCTGTTTTTTGTTTTGCTTAGTTTTTATGCTGCAGAAAGGGGAGCGCTCAGCTGAGGACTGCATGGGGTGGTTGGTCCCATGTGTGCCAGCAGCACCACGTCAAGCAGCCATTGCAAAATCACATCCCTCCATCTTGTAACTTCATCAGATGAATTGCTGACCTTAAGTCGAACAAATTTTTCAATCTGTTTTTGAGCCGCTGCTGCTTTGTACCATGTGCAGTCAATTCAAGGCAGGCTTCTTTCCAGCTAAATCTGAAACCAGGAAATGTTATTTTCTCCCAGTTTTCTTCCCTCCCTCTCAGCCTGGCTGCTGGGCTGCCCCATGTGCAGCTCCTGGGGATGCTCAGTAGCTGTGCTTCCCGCAGCAGCCCTCCCCTCTCTTCTTTTTTCTTTGCCCACAGGCTCCTGCTGCTTGGCAGCTTCTCTGTTTGCTCTCTGGCCCCAAGGCTGGGGGTGCCATCAACTTTATGAACAAGCATAGTCTCACTAGGCTTCTGTTCAGCAGTCCTCACTCAGCTCCGAGTCAAGCAAGGTTCTGAGATATTCCCAACTTTCAGGAGCAGCCTGGTGGCCTCTCCATCAGTGGGCATCTCTGATACTCACCAGGGCAGCACTTTTGCCTGCTAATCTTGCAGATCTCTTTTGCTTTCTCTGGGACACCCCAGTGTGCTCATCCCACAGCCTAGTTAATGCCTAATGAGCCGGAGGGATCTGTGAGGCATGCTGGCAGCCCCAGATATCTCCCAAAGCCTTTGGCTTTGCATGAGAGTATCTGCATCACCAGGATCTTGTTGCTTCTGCCACCGTCCATAGGATTGAGCATCAGGACTTTGTTGCACTGGTGTTATCTTGCTTAACATCATTCTGCTCTGAGTGCAGTTGGGGATATTGCTTTTTTTATTTCATCTCACGTTTTGAAATGTACAATTTTATATTAAATTTTTACTACTGGGAATTATTTTTAATTATAGCGAGCTGAAAGATGATAAAGTTGAATAAGTGAGACCTATGTGAAGAAGTCATGGAAACCATATCATAGAAGTAGAAAGATACTCCTAAGGCACTTAGTATTGTTCCCATGAAACAACATATCCTAACGTAAAGAAAATAATTGTAATTAAAACTGTTAATCTTCCGTTTTTAACGAGGGGAAAGAAGGAGAACTGAACCTCTCAAGGGCAAGATCTTGAAGTCGGTGTGATTTACCCAGGGAGGTGGCAGAAACTCCATGCCTGGAGGTGCTCACTTGGCTACAGAGCCCATTGTCCTGGCCTGGGGACGTCACTGCTGAGCAGATGGGCTCCGTGTGTCCTTTGCTTTTCTGATCCTCCCAGGCAATTTTTTAGCAATCTGACTTCTGCCCTCAGGAGGGTATGGCTGGTGAATAATCCTCACGAGAACCTCTTCTAGCCACCGCTGGCAGATGTGGGGCTGATTTCAAACACATATGTCAGTGGGAACTCCTTTCCATCATGCTGCTGTGGTACCCATGGCCCCTGGCACGTAGCGCATCCCAGAGCTCTGGGACAGAGGCTGTCCTTGCTCAGCCTCCCTCCCGGGGCTGTTCCCTCATCCCACCACCTGATACCAGCATTTCTCTCATTAGTTTTCCAAGAGCAGACTGCTGGGCTGTCACCCTTTGAAGTGTGTGATTGATGTCCTGAAAATTAAATTTGGCAAAAGAGTCCTAAACTCCGCTAGGATAACTGCCCAAGTCACAAACACTGAATTCGAGGCTGCAGAGCTATTAATTATTCTTAACATCTTGTTGCGTGTCGGGCTGCTTCTAATCATATCACGAAATGAGATGGAAACAGCTAAGAAACCAGAGGCTTTGCTGTGGCAGAGCCTTTCCACAGTAGCTGATAAATTAAAGTATTCACGTGAAATTGCGCCTTGATTATTTTCGAAGGTAACAGCCAGAGGCGATGCCGAGACGTTCTGGCTGGATGCGAACCAGACGCTCGGTGTGCGTTTGGGTCTGTGTGTACATTAGATCTGATGAAAGGCAGGAAATGGGAAAATCTGGCAGATCTCCCTGGCTTGACTGAACGGAGCCTCTTGACTTTTGCTGGAGTGCATTTTTTTTTGTGTGTGCTGTAATGGCCAAGTGGAAATTTAGACTCAAAGCTGGATCTGAGCACTGGTATGCTTCGCTGGCCTTTATGCAGCAGTGTAAAAGAAGGAAAGGTGTATGAGAATTAAAGCCCTGGTGTTTTAACTATTGCCACCCTCCTATTTTCTTTGCTTTCCGTTATAGCAGACAAAGCTGCGATGATCACAGAAACTTCTCCCTTGGTTTTTGTCTGTTACCTTATTATTTCTGAGACGTGGGCCTGATTCCCCCTTCTGCTGTATGAAGAAAAGCAAAAGGATACCTAATTCTGCAGAAGTCACCAATCTTTGATTAGCACAAATTAATTCAGAATCCCGTGAGGTTACTTCAAAATAGACACCATTGACCCAAATCATGGAAGAGGGCTGTATTTTCAGAAATAGAAACTAATTTACCAGTGCTCACTCTAACCCCTTTTTTGGGGATGTAGGGAGTGTTTTCAGCCCAGTTCGTCCTTGGCTCTCACCCCCTTATGTCCTTCTCTCAGCTCTAAGCCCATGAAAAATCTCCCGTGGACCACCAGCTGCAGGAGTAAACCCTCAAAAGGAATGTTAAGAAGTGGTAGTTGCACTGAATTAAGCTAATGTGTGCTAAATAGAAACCTTCGGTTGCGCTTTCTGTTTTTATTATGTGTCCAGGGCAGCGTGTAAGCCATCGAGCCAGGCTGTTAGCATCCCGCTGGCGTGCAACCCCGGCTTCTGTAGCCTCCCTTAATTTAATTTAGCTTTATATGTTCAGACTATAATCAATTTTTATGCTACTTTAATAAGCAAATTTTTGCTATCAGCATGCTAAAAAGACTTGTCATTCACAGCTTCCCAGTCAGTCCACCATTTTGTGCATTAGCCAAGTGCTCAACTGTCCTAAATTTGGTTGCTGTCCTGAATTTGGTTGCTGCCCTACAATTACTGGCTGGCATGCTGCTGCTGCCAGGCAGGCACGTGGCCCTCACACCAAGTGGCCCTGGAAATACTCTTTGCATTGCAGAGCAGGGAAGAGTGGTTATATAGCCCCACGCATTTGACAGCCTGACCCAGCTGGATTGCCAAATACAGACTTTATTTCCTCTGCGTGAGAGACAGATACTGTGTTGGAAAGTGCCTGAGCATAGAAAAAAAAAAAATATAGGGGTGGTTTCAAGTAGTGATGGCCCAGTGGCTGGCAGGAAGCACTCCTCTTCCCATTTACAGCTCACCAGGGAGTCATATCTTTAAACTGAAAGAGAACAGATTTAGGTTAGATATTAAGAAGAAATTCTGTACTCAGACGGTGGTGAGGCAGTGGCACAGCTGACCAGAGCTGTGAGTGCCCCATCAGCCTGAGCTGGTGGAGGCAGCCAGCCCATGGCACGGGGTTGGAGCTGGGTGGGCTTTGAGGTCCCGTTCAGTCCAACCATTCTGTGATTCTATGATCTCTTCTTTTCCCTCTCTTGCAGGAAGATTTGCCTCCACTGTAAGTGCTCCCAGGAAGAGCACATCGTAACAGTAATGCCCCTGGAGATGGAGAAGACTGTCACCAAGCTGATGTTTGACTTCCAGAGGAATTCCACCTCCGACGACGACTCAGGCTGTGCGCTGGAGGAGTACGCGTGGGTTCCTCCCGGCCTGAAACCCGAGCAGGTAACCCTAACACCAGGCTTCCCAGATACGTGGTGCAAATTCACCCTTCAGAAGCAATCGCCCTTGTTTTCTTCGAGATGTATGGGCACGTGCTGCGTGCAGTTCATGTCTGCTCTGAGCACACCGATGGAACAATGTAATAGAGATGTAGTCCTTACAGGACTTGAGCTTTGCTGTATCTGTAGGTGTTGCTGGGAACTGAGAGAAGGAGAAACAAAGTACTTTCAGGATGGAGCTTGTTGTGAGGATGAAAGGAAGTAGGAAAAGCATGCCTACTGCTGTTTTGTGGGGGAAAAGTTGATAGGATGCCTGTGTGTCCAGGGCAGATGATGCGCGTGCCCTGCTCTCCTGGGCCACCAAGCTGCTGCATGGAGGGACAACACCAGCAACTTGCTATAAAAATGGGCCAAAGGCTTTGAGGTGGGTCGTGATGTTTATGACTTGCTTGAACTTCACTGGAGCAATTCTTTCCAGCATCTCTGTTGTAGGAGTTTAATGGAATGGATTAGACTGTGTGGAAAGCGCATTGATTTCTGCTCCGTGCACTTTACAGGATTTGTTTAGTTTTTATGCTGATCTTTTACGTGTTCAACTCCGAACTTAATTTGCAGAGGGGATTGCAAAATGCGCTTAGCTTTGATAATTGCTATGGCAATCATTTTAAATCGTGGAAGGACGTTGGGAGAGTGTGAAAGGCTTTCATTATTACAGTTACTGTCCTTAAATACTGTGTTTTCCTGAGCTTTTATTCAGGAGGGCTTAGGCATTTCCTGAAATATTTTGGCACCATCCATAGACTGTAAATATTATCTGTCTGTTTAGAGAAAATCCAGTTGTTTGGGTTTCTTTTTCCCCCCCCCCCTCTTGTCTTTGCAAGCCTGGCTCAGTGCTTGCTCTCAGCTCCGCAGCGCTGTATGTTTCACTTGGTGCCATCCAAGCATGCAAATCAAGGAGCAGCCTTGCCTTCTGTCCCCTTCCCTGCGGTAGATGCTCCCTTAGAGCCTCGCAGGAGGTGCCATGTTGGGTGCGTGGTCAGGGACAGCTGGTGCTGATGACCTTCACACTGAGGGGACACAGAAAGCAGGTGGGTTTCAGAAGTCCCCCAGGAGGACCACATCCAAGCTGGTACCTGTAGCAGCAGGTACTGATGTCTCATGCATTACTCAGGTTCGCGTATTTTTAGGTTCTTCCAGCATCTGTTTATTTCAGAGTTCACCATGCTTCTCAACACAAACACTGGTTTACTGACTGTGCTTCTCTAGATGCATTGCTGGGGCTTTCAGCAGATCTGACCTCTCTGTAATCGCCGTGGAGATGAAGAGCAGCCATAGGCAATGAAATCCTCCCAGCATAGCTCATCTGCTGGCCCCTTGAGTGCATTTCACACCTCAGATGAAACCCTGAAGAGACAGAAGCAAGGTGTGACTGCAGAATTGCTGCACGAGGCCAGGAGTTGTCCTTCGATGGAGAGCAGCACCCTGAGCTTCTGATTTCTGTTAGGGTAGGGATAGTGCTTGGAGGGAGAGAAGGTGCAGGATCACCATGAGTGGGGTTGTGAAAGGCCTGCCAAAGGAATTGTATGGCACTGAATATACTTGAGTTTTTGTACTTTACTGTATGAGCTCTGTGAGGGTTCTAGTGCTGGACCTGGATGCTGGTGAGATTTTGGTTTGTGCCTGTAGGTGGTGGTGATGGTTGTGGTATGGAGAGAATGTGCTGCAGAGCCTCTCCAAGGCTGGTGTCTGAGCCTGCAGCTGCTGGGAACCTTTGGTGGTGGGCCCAGCTGCGTGCTGGGACACTGCTGTCAGGCTGGGGTGAAAATACGGGTTGCAGGCAGTGAAATTTTCTCTGCCTTCCCTTCCCTCGCTGTCGTATTTCTCTGACATGAAACAGATGAAACAAAACAACTTTTTCTGCAATATTCTTCTTTATTAAAATCTCCGCACAGCATATGAACTGGGGAGGTAAGTAGTCCCCTGAAAGACTAATGCAGCTCTCTTATTGTACTTGGACAGCAGCCTTTCTACCTTGCTGTTCTTGGGAGACAGTGTTCGTGTCTCACTCAGCGCAGCAATTTGCAGGATTTCAGGGGGGAAGTTGGCCAACAACCATAACATCGTTTTCTGGCAGTTTCAGCAGGTCATTCCAAATTTGAAGAGTCCCTTCTATCCGTAGCTTAAAATATTTATTAAACATAATCTAAAGGGAAACCAGCCCAAACATAAGAGGTCTCATTGGATTCCTGGACACTAAGTTGGGAGCAGTCAGCTGGTCAGTGGTACATGCCAACCATGTGAAAATAGTGTCGCTTACTTTAGCATTGGTCCAGTGTCTACAGATCATGATCCAAAGACTGTGTTAAAGAACAGAGCTCGAGTTTTCCCTCGTATTATGTCTGATCAGCATGAAGGACTGCAAAGTCCTTACGCAACAGTCATATCTCTTATATATTTCTAAACAAGCTAATACCACAGGGTTGAGGATAGTAAAATAAAAAATATCAAAATTCAGATGCATAAGTTATGGTAAAAATTCATCAGGAAAATGAGTAAAATTAATGATACCTATGCTCAAGAAAGAGAATTTGATCAGGAAAGAGACAGGAAATATTATTGCGTGGAGGAGCCCAGAAGAGTTGGTTTCTCTGGTGTCCCCAGTCGAAGGGCTGGATCACTCCCTATGCATTACAGGAGGAAGAGCAGTTACTCAAGCTAAAACTTTGGCATGCAGACATAGATAGAAACTGGCTCTGAATTCATTCAGGCAGGAAATTGGAAGAGGTTTCAAACTATCAGAGGTGTAAGGCTCAGCGGCAGCCTGCCAACAGGGAAGGCGGAGGGTAAAAGCCCAAGAGTGAGCTCCATAAATTACAACGTGATCAGAAAATGTGGTTTCTCGCAATAGCAGTTGGCTGTCCAGGGTGGCTGCGAGGCTGCTGTGAGCTCTCATCTCACCTGCATCAGGACCCTGCTGAAAAATGGTCTCGCGGTAGGAGGTGGAGATCTCTTCTGGAAGACACAGCTGCAGTTGTGGTTGGGAGCAGTGGGGCTGTATGGAGGGAGAAACGGAAGCTCAGGGCTCAGGGAGGTACTCCTTTCTGCCGGTCTGCCGTTCCCTGGCCAGATAAGGAGATAAATGTGGAAGTCTTGAAATGAGAAGCAGCAGTAGAAACCCGTACTGAGCAAACCCAAATCCCAGGCCAAGAGGATGGGGAGCCAGCTTGTCTGCTGGGGCTGGCAGCCCGAGCACTGGGCTGCTTCATGCTGACACCACGTCTGGGGGCAGATGAGAATGAGTGCTTCTATAATGTTTTTCACATATTTAGGCAAGGGCTGTGTAAGTACATGTGAATGCACGGCCTCGAATTCCTTGGGCCTGTGGTTTGGAGAAACCCAAAGATGTTACAACATGCCAGCTTGAATTTCTGGATACAAGGGGCTTTTGAGGATTCCTGTCTTTATTGTGTCTCAATAATAGGAGCAGCTGGCTATGGGCACAGCTCTCAAATGAAACAAAGGATGGGCCTCGACTTCAGCTGCGGTGTGGCTTTCTGTATGGCTCCAGCATGCCAGCATTCGAGACCTTTGTATGTGCTGTAAGAACTTAATTCCCTCTTGCTGACAGTACAGTTGCTCGAATTGAATCCCTTAAACACTGGGAAAATCTCATCTGAGCTAAAGTTAGCCATGCTGCAATTCAGAAGACGGTTTTCTTCTAAGGCAGCCACTAGAGCTGGGACCTCAAGAGCTTCACAGTGTGGTGTGAGACTGTCGGTGTCGCAGGGAATTTGTTCAGAAGCTGATGTACGTGTTGATTCCTGTGCTTGGATCTTTTGCAAGGCTTGTAGCACAGTCCTGAGTGAACCGTCAAGCTCCATCAGCTGCTGTTCAAGTTATTAAGTGAGCAAAGGACAGTGGAGACAAACGTACAGTGAGCATGCATTTACACCTTACCAACAGATATAGCCACTTTTACCTCCTCAGTGTGGCAGAAAGTCATTTAGCTGGGCTAGCTGTCTCCGGAAGACTTGTGCCTCGCTTGGGCCTGTGGATCATGACTGAGTGCATTTTCCCTTTTCACCCTTTCTTGAGCCCTATAAATTCAGCAAACTATTTTACTAGGCGTGCAGAGTGTGGGATAGTCAAGACAGACCGAAGCAACCCTATGCCTTTAAACCCCAAAACAAGGGGAAATAGGTAATTTATGGCAATCTCTGTGAATAAGTCCCAGTCTTGCCCTGATGCTGAGAGCAGTTGTACCTCACGAGCTCGTGGCCTGGAGCTGAGCTGTTCCCCCACCCTGCATTGAAGGAGGAGACATGAGCACATCCCTACTCTGCTAGAGGAAGGCACAGTACGACCATGCATCTGGACCTCTGTTCTCCTTCTGTGTCCTTGGGCATTGGTTTGATGGTTGTGAGCCGATGGGAGCTGTTAAAACAATTTAATTCTTGAGCAGCCTTGTCAGGGAAGGAATTGGCTGCTTTTGTCGGCCGCAGAAACAAAAACGCTGATCTGACGTGGGTTGCACGGTCCTCGGATTTGAAGCATCCGTGTGATGGATGGCAGAGGTAAGAGGCAGGAGAAGAGCAGGGAATGGAAAATAAAACAGAGCGATCCCAGCGTATTGTCCTGGAGCCTTATTCCAGTGTACAGTTACATCCTGTACTCACTGCAGCATTATTCTTGCACGCTATCCCACAGCTAATAAATACAAGAGCATTTTAAGTGGCATGCCCAGAGGAATTATCAGCTGCAATCAATGCAGCAGATGATTGCTATAACTGCTGGTGCTCCAGGGGACTCTGAGGGAGTGGGGGTCTACCGGACAGCACACCACAGCCAGACCACCTTCATTTGCTTCTGGAAGCACTGCTTCTATCTCTTGTTTAATCCCATTTCAATTTTTTGCTCCGAAAAAGAAACCTCATGGCATGTGATTTCACAAGTCTAAAACTTGTGGATGTGTGTCCTTGATTCAAATGTTCTTCTTTAATGCCAGCAGGAAGCAGCGTCTCTGCAGGATCTTTTATAGAGCAAAAGCTGCTCCAAAAGCTTGACAGAAATTGATGTCATTCTCAACAAGAAACCAGGGAACAGCAACACTCGAGCGGATGTGCTGCCATTAGCCGAGGGAGAGGAGCGCACGGAGAGCTGCACAGAGTGCCAGAACAAATAGATGCTATGGGAATTGCTTCTCTTTGTTCCCTGCCTTTGTCCTTGTGATTCTGGGGTAGGTTTGCAGGAGCAGGGGTGCAGGACTGCGCTGGGGATGCTCTCTGCTGTCAGCACGTGGGTTTAGGGTGCCATCTTCTCCCACCTGAGGCTTCTGTGTGTCTCTCTCCACACTTCTCCTCATTTGTGACAGTTTCCAGCCCTGGAGACCCTGGTTTTGTACGCGCTCTCTGGGGGTTCCTCAGTTATGAGACAGGATAGATAGTTCTAAATGACAACAAGATGCCTTTAATGCCTCCCATCTGGCAGCAGCTCCCTTGTGGGCACAGCAGGGAGGTAGGTCCGTGGTCACCCTGCAGGATGTCCTGCTGCCCTGGGACGTGCCCGGCTGCAGCCCCACAGTGCTCACTCCTGCTTTGTTCCAGGACGCCTGGCCTCGCTGCCAGGACTGTTTTGCTGTGAGGAATAAAGAAGTGCTTTGTCTCGTGGTGTCTATGGAGGAGGAGGACGTGCCAGGTGTGGGGCCAACTGAACCCATTTTGTAGCTTCACGCCGGCCGTGATCTGTAGAGCTCTTCTGTGAGTGTGCGTGTGCAAGCACTTGCAAAACGTTGCAGATGCTTCCAGAAAGTCATCCATACGTGATTGGTTTGTTTGTTTGTTTGTTTTCCACCTTCTTTTTCCCCTGGAGGCCAGCAGGAATGGTAGAGCTGGCAGGCCTCAGCATCATTCTTCTGTAGATTCCAAGTGCTCAGTGTAGAAGGTCCTGGAGACGCTCAAGGTCAGGCTGGATGGGCTCTGGGCACCTGACCGAGCTGTAGGTGTCCTCATTCACTGCAGGGGAGTTGGACCAGATGACCTTTAAGGGTCTCTTCTGACTCAAACGATTCTGTGATCACCCCATGTCTCACGTGCTGCTAAGAGTCCGGCACGGGCTTGTTGCTGCTGCTTGGGCCAAAACTCATCACACTCTCAAATCTCCCACGCCCCTGCTTACCCAACCGTGGTCCCTTTCTGGGGTCATGTCCGGGCACTGTGTTGCACGAGGGCTGGTGCATCCTGCCCTGGCAGGGCTGGTTTGGGGAAGGCAAAGCAGGACTACTGCCCAGCTGTTGTGGCTCTGCAAGTCATCACTTGCAGCTGCAGCAACACCAGGACACCTCATGCTCCTTTATGGCCCTTCCAGCAGTACGGTCACGCTGAGCAGCCCTGCCTGGTGGGTGCTTGGGGTGTTGTGCATGGGGTGCACCTGGCGGAAGGGTGTTGTGTTTGCAACCTGAGCACGCGCTGCCCGAAAGCACTTGCTTTTCCACCCCCACTTTTATTTCTTTGATCAAAGAAATCTTTCATCAATGCCATAAGCTTACAGGTTGTTTGCAAACTTTTCCTTCCTGGAGGAGGTGTAGGTCTTTGCCCACAAAGGGGCCGGGGGTGTTCTGCCTTTGGCAAGGAGTGTGTGGGGCCACCAGCAGAAGCCACGCTCCTGCCTGTGTTCGGCAGGGATGGGGTGAGTCTGTAAGCTGACAAAGTTAAACTGGAAACAGAGCCTGAACCAAGGAAGGCTGCAGAACACAAAGGCATTTGTAAACTAATGTAATTACTTTCCTCAGTGCCTTTGAATAAAGTTGGCTCCACTTTAAAGGCTTTTCCCTACCCTCATTTTACATTGTGTTCTTTCCTTTCTCCTGGTTCTGTCTTCCCCCTCTTCTCTTTTAGCTTGAAGGAGCTGTTGAGTTCCAAAACGCATATCAGCAGTTGTTATCTGTGCCCCCACTGAAATGCAGGGCCCTTGGAAAGATTTCTTTCTGAAGATGAGGATAGTGCACAGAATGGGGAGGATGGCTGGAAGGGCCCAGATACAGCGTGGAAAACATCTTTGCCACTGCACCCTGGTGGCATCTGGGGACTCCAGCCCACTCTGAAGTCTTATTATGACTTGGCATGATGTGTTTCACATTCCTCAGGGGGTTCTCCCGTCTTGATGAGAGCAGAGGAGCAAGCGGGGAAGCCTAGCAGGAAATCCAGCCAGGTCCCTCAAGTAGCTCCTGAGCTTCATGTTAGGATAATCATGGACAAAGTAGGTCTGTTGCAAGGGGAAATAGCAAGACATTGAGTTGCTGTGTCGTACAGCACAAGTATTTAATAAAAAAGCAATTAACTGGTGCAGCTCGTGCTGCAGAGCCTGGGAGGTCAGAGGATAGCCATCCTCTGATGCTCAGGGACCCTTTGGCCACAGTGGCTCTGCAGAGGGTTCATGGCTCTAAGGATTGTGAGTGCTTTGAACCAGAACTGAATGGAGGAGGAGTTTTTTTTTCGTGGAAAACGCTGACCCTTTGTACAAAAGCAAAGTGCAGACAGAGCAGTTTTGCTTTTCCAGTGAGTTAACAATTTCTGCAGGCCTTTCTCTGTGGAAAGCCAAATCCTGAAGATCCCTTTTTCCTTTATTTTTCCTCGTTCTCAAGCATCACGGCCTCACAGCCAGGCTTTGCCAGCCCAACTCTGGCAGCCTGCAGCTGGGAGTTGGCAACAAATGAGAGATTGTGTTACCGGAATTACGCTCGCCTGGGCAAGGGACATCCTTCTGCTTATCACCTGCATGTGGTGGGACTTGTTTGTTGCCCACAGCCATGGGGAAGGACCAGCAGCTGCCCCTGTAGCCCTTCCGCAAGCACGAAGGTCCTGCTGGCTGCCTTGACCCCAAAGCAAACCCTTTTGCAGGCAGCAGAACGCAGGTTGGAGCCTGTTGTATTTGTTTTGTTTTGCTTTTCAAACCAATCCGCCCATCCCTGCCAAGCAATGTTGCTGGTGTGATGAGAGCTGGGTTCCCACAGACCTGCTGGGGTTAAATGGAAAACTTCCCAGCGGAAGCAGGAGAAGGAGCCGTGCACACGTGTAGAGCCGTGCTAGGCTGCAGGAAGGCAGCTCCTGGCTGCCCGTGCTGAGGGCAAGGCACACATCCCTGCTTCTCACCTAGCGTGTGTGTCTCACAGCTCATTGCCATAGGGAACGGAGCAGCCTGATGTCATTTGGCAGCTCTTAAAAAAAAAGAATAGTAATAATAATTTCTGGCCGCCACCGCCAACTTCAAGGACTCAACGGGCGAAAGAACTTCATCACAAGGAAAACAAACAGAGCGTCCTGAGTGCGAGTGAGACCGGGCAGCCCAACCAATGCACCTGGAGGGTTGGCCAAGAGGAGCTAGCAGTGCTGAGAGTCCCAGGACAGCGCTGCAGGGAGAAGTCAGAGCCTGGGAGCCAGATAGAGACCATGGCAGGAGGGGCAGAGCACTGGGTTTGCTGCTGCGAGCTCTGCTGTGGAGCTGGTGTGTGAACTTGGGCAGCTCACAGGACATCGTTACGCCGTAAATAATGCTTTCCAGGGGATATATTTACTCGCTCACGTAGCGTGTCGTAGGAATGTGTTTTCAGTGTGCTTTGATGTCCTTGGATGAAGGATGCTCTACAAATGCAAAGTAAGTGTTCTAACCTACGTAGTTTGTTCCCTTTTTAACATAACAGAATGTTTCTCAGTCTTCGATGGTTTCTGTAGCTGGTGGGTCTGTTCCTGCTGTGCTTTAGCAAAGCAAATTCAGGGGTTCACACGGCACACGCGCAGTGACACAAGCATGTGGAAACCTGCTAACAAGCTCCTTTGTCATAAAATCCCATGACGGGAAAGTTGGATCCAAGCATTGGTTTGGAGAAGAATGGAGGCATTGAAAGGAAAACACTGCAGTGGTGATGTCCAAGAAGCGCCCAAAAGCAGAGGAAGCACCTCGGGAGGGTTAATCCCATGGTGGCAAAAGCAGAAAGCAGTTCGCATCTCTCCAGCCAAGCACAGACTGAAGGAAGGCATCCATCCCCCTGCTCCTGCCCCAGCATCCAGAGCCTCCTGATCCCAGCCGAGCAGCAAGAGCTTCCCTTACCTTCACCCTCTCCTGCTTCTCCCCACGATGTTGAACCCCTCTCTGTCTGTTTCAGGGCTGCTGCAGGGCTGTGGAGCCACGTCCCGGCCCTTCTGTGCACGTCCCAGTTGTGGCAGCCGGAGCATGGAGTTCAGGGCGTGCTTCCTCACCAGGCTCTTCCTGCACCAGGGCACGCCGGGCCCCACCATGCTGCGCTTGTCATAATTGGTTTTAATTATATACTCTGAGACGAAAGAGAAGGAAAGAACACCAAACGAGCCTTCCAACAGATGTTATCTGCTGTTTATTTTCACAAATTGCTGCAGAAAAAGCCCGGAGGGTTTTGATGGAGGTGGAGGCTGAGATATAGCCGGCAACACAGAGGCTGCCGGGGCACAGGCTTTGTAACCTGCCCTGCCGAGGCAGGTGCCGACACATCCCCGCAGCCGGCCAAGCATGCTAACGCTATGGAGGCTGACGGAGCAAACGGTAACAAGCTGGCGGGCGCTGCCGCCCTCCTCGAGCCCTCTTCTGAGAGAAAAGGCAGCAAAACCGAGGCAGCACATGGCTGCGTTGCTCTGCTCGCTCGGAAATAACCGCTGCCCGTTTTCACTCCGTAGGTGCACCAATACTACAGTTGCCTTCCAGAAGACAAGGTGCCCTATGTCAACAGCCCGGGGGAAAAATCGCGCATCAAGCAGCTTCTGCACCAGTTGCCACCGCATGACAATGAGGTGAGTGACATCGTGGTGTCGGTGACAGAAGGGCGCTCCCCCAGGATGCTCTTCCCGGGGTCCGTCTCCTCGGGGTGCAGGTGGTTCTTTCTGCAGCCCTCTTCTGCTTTGCCGTGGAGTTCGGTGGCCTTGCTGTTTCAGCAGAGCTGTTTGCTACCTGTTGGGATTCTGCTGGAGGTTGGGAGCTGTTTGTTTTTAAAGTCTCAGCTTTTGCTTTTGAAATCCTCCGTGCTTCTCCGACATAAAAGCTCTTTCTCAGCCCTTGGAAGCCATTCTCAGAGCAGCTCCAAGTGCTGTTTATCTCAGCCAGATGTAACAGCAGCCTTTCCCAAGCGCTCCTTCCAGCTCACCTTGACGTGCACCAAGTTGGTGAGGTGTTTTGCTCACAAGCTGTGAGCCTGGGAGGCCAGGGTTTGAGTCAACACCAGCAGAGCAAGCACACCTCGCTGCATCTTGCAGGGAAGGTGCGTGAGGCAGCAGAAAGGGTCCGCGCTCTGACGTCTTTTTTTTTCTATCAGGGAAAAGATTGGCTGCTGCTGGCCCGCAAAATTTCCCTGTGTAAACAACAACAAAGAAAGGTTTTTGTGCTCCTTTTGAAGAAGCTGCTCTGGAAAAGACAAACGGGTGCTTTGTCTCATCTAGGTCAGGAACTCACAAGTTTACCCACGCGTGGCTGGGTGCCACAGGAGCAGCGCAGTGCTGCCGGCACTGCACAGGGGCTTCGCACGCACCCTCGGGCCCAAACCTGCCCGCCTGCCTCCCCTGGCAGCATCAGAAACCCACAGCTGGAAAACGCTGGGATAAATGCACAGCAAAGCAAAGCTGCTGCAGGCGGGAACCACGAGCAAGTGTTGTTTCCCTGAGTGTTGCTTCCCTGAGCATTTTGCATCCAGTTCCTGCTTGGTTTTGCTCCTCTTGAAGTGTTGAGAAATAACAGTTGGAGTTCCCAAATAGCTGGAGCTCCATCGTTTGCGCAGGCAAGTAGGCCGTGCTTGAGTAACACCAACAAAACACTTGGATGATGCTGTCATGTCTCTGCCGTAAGGTGGCTGGTGGAGGAAGTAGGCCTGGTCGTATGTTTTCAGTTGTTTCTCATTTAAGCATCGTTGAAGTGGTGGCAGGGAAGGGATTGAATTTCTGCTGAAATTCCACCTATGGAGGTGGCTGTATGTTTTCTTGGATTCCTCCAGTGAGCTTCGCAGAGCCTGTGGGATTATGGCTCAGAGCACGGAGCATCGCTTCTGTTTTTTAGGTTCGTTACTGCAATTCATTGGATGAGGAAGAAAAGAGGGAGCTCAAGCTCTTCAGCAATCAAAGGAAGAGGGAAAACTTAGGGAGAGGCAATGTCCGGCCATTCCCTGTGACCATGACAGGAGCCATCTGCGAGCAGGTGGGTAGCAGGCGACAGAATGGTGGGAGCATGCCACGGGCACCCTGTGGGTTTTGGGGACCAGAGCAGTCACTTTGACTTATCCCAAAGCTTGTGCAGGGAAAGCTGCTGGGATCCTGGGGATAGAGTCATTAAGGGTGTAAAAAAAACCTCTAAGGTCATCCAGTCCAACCGCTGGCCTGCCTCCACCATGCCCACTAACCACGTCCCTCAGCGCCACATCTCCACAGTTCTTCAACACCTCCAGAGACAGCAACTCCACCACTGCCCTGGGCAGCCTGTGCCAGTGCATCGACAATCTTTTGGAGCAGAAACTTTTACTAATGTCCAGTTTGAACCTCCCCTTGTCCAGACTGAACAATTAGAGTTCCCTCAGCTACTTCCCATTAAGTCTTACGTTCCAAACCTTTCACAGCTTTGTTGCCCTCCTTTGGACGTGCTCCAGTGCCTCAGTGTCTTTCCTGTGATGAGGGGTCTAAAACCAAACATGGTATTTTAGATGCATTGTTGTGGCAAGCAGTTGTTGGGTCACTGTCACAATGAGTGCCCATTGGGTTGTCACCACTGAGACTCCGGCAAGGCAGAGGTGGAACCAAGATGGGACCCAAAAAGCCGCTGATATTCTCGGAGAGGCAGCAGGAAGGGCGTTCTCAAACAGTGAATTAGCACTTTCTGCCCCTTTTGCAAAAGCATCTCGTTAGGGATGGGCTCTCTGGTCTTGTGCCTCATGTTGGCTTTTCTGACAGTGCGGTGGGCAGATCAATGGAGGGGACATGGCTGTTTTTGCCTCGCGAGCTGGGCACGGCGTTTGCTGGCACCCTCCTTGCTTCATCTGCAGCGTCTGCAACGAGCTGCTGGTCGATCTGATCTACTTCTACCAGGACGGCAAGATTTACTGTGGCAGGCACCACGCCGAGTGCCTCAAGCCCCGGTGTGCAGCGTGTGATGAGGTAAGAGCCCACAAGCCCCATTAAGTCCCAGCTTCCCACCTCTGTACCCTGTTTTTCTCTAGCGTGAGGTTTTTTGTTTTGTTTTTTTTTTCGTGAGTGACTCATAAGAATACAGCAGAATCCCCAGTAGGCAGTGATTTGAATTTGGAAGCCAAGAGCTGCACCGAAGGGGCACCGCCAAAAAGATACACCCCAGCACGGGTGCACGAGAAGGTATTTCCCCTCTGTGCACAGTGGGAGTGGATGCAAAGTACGATGCTTTGGCTTTCCCTAGCAAGCTTTTCGGAGGGTTTCCATTTGGCATCCTGTGGGATTTCGTGTTGAAATCTACCCAAAGCATTTCCAGTAACAACACACCCACCCATGCTTTGTAATTTCAGCCCGGTTGTGTGTGCCCTTCCTTCCTTCTCCTCTCTTCCCCCAGAGGAAGCCTCTGGTGGGATGAGTGTTGTGTTTCTTACAAGCAGTAGTGTTTGAGTGCACTGCGAGCCAAAACAGGCTTTCGGAGAGGAGATTAAAGGGATGCAGGAAGCTGAACAAATGGAATACAAAACGAATGTAGAAAACCACGCGGAGTTGACTCTGAACATTTCTCAAGTGTCAATCTCTGTTTAAAAGGCTGGTGAAGGAAATTGTTCTGGCTTCTAAAGTTAAGAAAACCATAGTGTGGAAAACCATATGTACTATAAAATACCAAGTCCCATCTATGCAAGCGTAGAATAGTAAAAATCCAAGGCTATGTGCTCTTGAAATATAAAGAACATTGGCGTATGTATCCAATTAAATTTGTAATGTTACCAGTGAAAAAACAACTCCTAACCATGCAACTGGCCTGGTTTCCTCGTGGCTTAGGCTGGGTAATTTCTTTTCTTGTACTTTTTATCCTCGGAAATTCTCATACTAGGCCTTCCTTCAGCTCCTTCTTTCACACGCGCTTCTTGCACTGGAGCATCCAGCACTAATTGTGACAGGGGAACTCGGAAAGGGGAAAGCTGTCAGGGCAAGCAGGTGGCAGCAGGGTGGGGGTGATGGTGAGCAGCCAGGTAGCTCTGTTTCCCCTCCAGAGACCTGACGCTTTTCATTATGTTTTCAGTCACCCTTTGTAGTCGGGTCCCTGTTTCAGAGACGGGTGGATGTGTTTTAATAAGTGGCTGTTCATTTCTTCAAAAGTCCCCCAGATCGATGGGTTGTATATAAGTGTGTTTATTACCCTCATCGACCCCTTCTGCTGATGGATGTGCTTACAAGCACTCCCAGGACCCATTACTGCAAGCTGGACATTAACACTTTCTGGTCCGTGCACCGATTTGCATTTTAACAGGGTGTGAGGCTGGAGGTTTAGCTGTGTAATCCAGAGGCTGTGTGAGCAAAAGAGACACAAAGACTTGTGCCCACATCCTGGGTCCCCTCTCTGACTGACTGCTCCATCGTTGCTTTTCTTCCCCCAGATCATTTTTGCCGACGAATGCACCGAGGCCGAAGGGCGGCACTGGCACATGAAGCACTTCTGCTGCTTCGAGTGTGAGACCGTGCTGGGGGGGCAGAGGTACATCATGAAGGATGGGCGGCCCTACTGCTGCAGCTGCTTCGAGTCCCTCTATGCTGAGTACTGCGACACCTGTGCCCAGCACATCGGTACGTGTGCTCCTCCTTGTCCGTGGCAGAGCAGGCCCGGGAGCCGTGTAACTAGGGAGAGCTTTCTCTGGCAAAATTTAATGCACACATTGTTCTTTTAAATCTCATTTTCCTGTAAGCAGCCTATCTCTCTGAATATCAGCTTCCTCCCAGCTCAGCTAGCTGAAGGCTCGCACAGGAGTTAATGAGCTACTGATGCGAAAGATGGTTGCTTATTAGGCATCATGATTGTTTCTGTTTGCCTTTTTTAATTAACCTCCAGACAGATGTTCTCAGACAGAAAGAAACAATGCACCGGAGTGAGCCTGCCTTTCTGGAGCAGGGAGGTGGACTGGCTTTGGGTGTGCTTTGCACCAAACCTGGCTCTTCCCTTGGTGCAGGGCTGCGTGGCTTGCTTTGCCCTTTGGCTGAGCATTTGCATGTGGTTGCACACGTGGCACACAGGCAGTCTTTGTCTGTCCATGGAGGTGAGCTCACGTGCCTGTGCAGTGTTCCAGTCATTCCCAGGCTGGAGGGATTAAAAAAAACAAACATTTTGGTCTTGTGCAGTGGGCAGATGGCACAGGAGAAGACACGAGACTTCAACAAAGCACTTGGAGGGCGTGTTTGTTGCAATCTATGGCACATCTTTTCTGAAAGCTC
The DNA here is from genome assembly GCA_036925125.1 of Oreortyx pictus. Classification (NCBI taxonomy): domain Eukaryota; kingdom Metazoa; phylum Chordata; class Aves; order Galliformes; family Odontophoridae; genus Oreortyx; species Oreortyx pictus. The sequence goes on from JAUPFR010000015.1 coordinate 5,965,246, forward strand.
AGCTGTGGAACAGTGCAGAAGCAGCTGTTGTGCCTCTCACAGTCCCTTCCCTTGTGCTTCACCCATCTGCTGCAAGTTCTTTGCTACGGTGCCCTGCGTGGACTGAGCCTGGCTAACTGGCCGCTTGCATCCCCTTCCCCATGGCAGATGGCATTTCATTTTGCCAGGCCTCATTAGAAGAGAGGTGCCTGTAACAGGTAAACACAATGGCTGATCACCTGGTGCAGGCACTTTGGCCAAGGCTGGTGCAGGGAGTTGGCACTGAGCCTGCTCACTGCCAGGCTTTCGCTCCAGTTCCCATTTTGCTGTGTATCTGCACATTTCTAGCAAAGAAGGGCTGCAGTCATTTTGCTGCAACTTGCTCATGGTAGCTGCTAGATGCATACCATTGAGCAGCCAATGAAATTGAAGTTGGGCATGTGCTTGAGACTTAGAAGGACTGGGTGCTATGGCAGAGCTGCTGAGTGGGGAAGCTGTGCCCCTGTGTCTGCAGGATGGCTGTGGGTCATTGAAAAAGGAGCTGATGAAATCCCACCCGCTGTCTTTCCTCTCTTTTGTCTGCAAGGACACTCCAGCCTCTATATAAAAGCATTTCATTCATTATAAAGGGAGGAAAAAGCAACTAGTTTAGCTCGGAATAAAAGGGATCGTGAACGTGTAGTTCATTTATAAATCAACCAGTGGCATCGGGCACTTCCAGTGGCGTGTTGCATGCACGTGAGCAGGGGCTGCAGTGTGCTGCACGTGCAGCAGGGCTCCCCACAGCTCAGCCAGCCTGTGCCCTGTGCAGCAGTTTCTCAGGTAACGGGGGCTTTTGCCCAGAGTGGCAGCTCAAACGGGCAAATAAATGCTGTAATTGAAGCCTTGGGAGCTCTGCTCGCAGCTCTGATGTCTGTACCAGGCACGTGCTGCAGCGGCTCTGGCTGATGCCTGCAACGAGCAGGGGGTGTCACTGGCTGGGGACAGGCTCTGTGCGTTCATTCCGTTACTTATCCCAAGATGCTTGGCAGGGGAAAATTTGGCTGAGGAGGAAGCATGGGGATGCACTTAAATCCCTGGAGCAGGCTCTGTCTGCCTTTTGGAAAAGGGGCCCCCGCAGCCAGGGTAAAGGAAAGCTGGGAAGGCAGTCAGGACCGGAGCAGCGAGGGGCAGGGACGAGATCTGTTCTGTTACGTACTTACAGATCCCTCTTTATGGTTTGGTTGGAGGCTTTTTGATTTTTAAATAGGCAGCATATTATTGCTTTGGCTTCAAGGACTTTATGGAGAACTTCTTGCATTCCTCTGCTTTATGATCGGAAATATCCCCATTTAATGTGAAATAGCTTGAGGCTCTCCTCCACTGCCTTTCCCAACATTGAGCAACTGCCTAGCAAAGGCCTGCAACCTGCAAAGAATTAGGAACGGGTGTAACTTCACACGCCAGAGAACCCCCCCCCCCCCCCCCAAAAGGGCTTCTGAGAGCAAGCACGGGTAGGTGTCACAGGGCTGAGCACGTAGGGTGTGGGGCCAGGAGCAGTGAGCATCCAGCAGGCAGCCTAACTCTGTGCGTGGTTCCCCCCAGGTATCGACCAGGGCCAGATGACGTACGACGGGCAGCACTGGCACGCCACCGAGACCTGCTTCTGCTGTGCCCAGTGCAAGAAGTCCCTCCTGGGCCGGCCCTTCCTGCCCAAGCAAGGGCAGATCTTCTGCTCGCGTGCCTGCAGCGTGGGCGACGACCCCAACGGCTCCGACTCCTCCGACTCGGCCTTCCAGAGTGCGCGGGCCAAGGAGTCCCGCCGCAGCGCCAAGATTGGCAAGAACAAGGGCAAGGCAGAGGAGGCAGCTCTGAGCCAGCTGCAGGTCACCTCCAACCGCCTCTCCACCGACGTGGACCCGCTCTCGCTGCAGATGGACCTGCTGAGCCTGGCCAGCCAGACACCCAGCCTCAACCGGGAGCACGTGTGGAGGAGCAGGGATGAGCTCTACCACTACGGGAGTAAAATGGAGCAGGGACAGGCCCAAAGCCCTCTGCAGCTTCTCAGCCAGTGCAATATCAGGAGTTCCTATAACCCCAGCCAGGTCCCAAGCTCGCAGCCAGATTTATGGGCTAAGCATTTCAGCAACCCGAAAAGGAGCTCCTCGCTGGCCATGAAGGGGCATGGAGGCAGCTTCATCCAGGACTGCAGAGAGGACTACTACTCGGGGAGGCTTCGCTCGCAGGAGAGCTACAGCGACATGTCCAACCAGAGCTTCCCCGAGAGCCGGGGAAGCCTCAAAGTCCCCAAGTACGAAGAGGAAGAGGAAGGCGGGATGTCCACGCCACAGTGCCGCACCCGGCACCCCATCAACGCCCTGAAGTTCACAGAGGACCTGACACCCACCGAGCAGACTCCCCGTGGTTCCATGGAGTCCCTGGCCCTTTCAAATGCCACAGGTACGTCATCGCTTTGCATGCAGCATGGCCGTGGTACTCAGCGAGGCTCCACACATAGGGTCACTGTGGCAGCAGTTTTCCAGCATTTCCTCCTGTTGGAACAGACTCCGGGATTCACAAAGCACATGGTCACCCTGAACTGGGACACTCCAGCTGGGTTCGTTATAACCTGTAATAATTAATGCAGGGGGCAGTGGGATGCTTCTAGCTCTCTCCTGCCTGCCACTAGACGTGCTGGCACTAGGGCAGGGGGTACCAGGGGACATGGCTGGCTGCCTGCCTGGCCCCTCGTGTGCCTGGCAGCCCTGAATTGCTCGATCTGCCTGTTTAGCAAATGCAGTGCTTTGTAAATGGTTGGCCTTTCCGCATAGCTCAAAACAAATGTTTTCAAGCTCTTTAATCCTCTCTTTTGTGCAGAGGGAGAAAAAAAATCAAGGCCAACTGCTAAAGCAGAGACAGATTCCAGCGTTCAGCGCTTTGAGAGCTGCTGTCAGCTGCTATTGTGGGCTAAAAATATTTCTAAACACTTTAAAACAATCACAGTTAACCCCTTTTACACAATGTGCAGCCATGGAGCTCATGGCTAATTAGGGCAAATCCCCTCCCCTTTCTGCAGAGCTTTTTTCTCCTCTTCCAATCTTTGTGTAACAGTGGGAGAAAGCCATGCAAGATGAGCATGACGTCTTGCACAAGTGCTGGGCCTTTTTGTCTGAAGTGCATCCCAGTGTGCCATCTCACTCCAGATGCATTTGGGTTTTGCAGCATGAGGATAAGCACTAGGTTAGCTTGGAGCCCTGCATGACAGCACTCATCTCGGCCATGCCCATTTGACACAGCTACCAGTTGTTTCCAAATCCCTGCACTTAAAACTTCTGGGAAAGGAAAATACCAAGCCTGCGTTGCTTGCCAGAGATGCTGCCTTGCTTTTTCCTCCCCCAGCCTGTTCCCGTTCCTGCCAAGCATTGTTTGGATCTGGGCTCATCCTACCTCAGCGAAATGGAGCTCCTCTCCCGCTGTCCCCATCCCTGAGCAGTTTGGAGGCTGCCTGGTGCCCGGGCTCAAGGTGTTCCCACCTGGGGACATGCTGGGAGCATCACCATGTGCCGCTGATCCCCAGCTCAGTGTTCTCAGCCTGGCCGGGCAGGTTGCTTTGATACACCCGTGCCTCCTCACCCCGTTGATGGGTTTCAGCGTGTTTTTTTAGGGTAGTTGCCAGCCCCATGCCAAGACGTGAAATGATCTCTGTTTTCAGCCAGGATCTCGGTAACCAGCAAATATGAGAGCATGGGGAGAGCATGGTGATGAGCTGGAGAGAGCTTTGCTCACGCAGCCTCAGAGAGGTGCAGAGGAAAGCGAGATGTGAAACGCAGAGGGAGCTGGGACTGCTCCGCAGAGCGAAGCCCCGTGTTTCAAAAACCACTCCTGTCCCTGAAAACTCTTGTGCAAACCCCAGTACAAAGTCTTGAGCAATGCCAAGTTCCTATGAGCAATATCTGAATATTGAAGGGATTGTTTCGTGCTTTGGAGCTGAAGTGTAACAAGGTTTCTGGGGTACAGGTCGAGAGACAAAAAACGTGGCAGATCTTTCATATGAGAGTGAAAACTCATTGAGGATTTCGTTTGAGAAACCCCTTTAGAAGTGCTGGGAGGGAGATCCACCCAGATGGGTGGCATCCTCCCTCGCGTAGCTGCAGTGCGTCTCCCTGCAGACACTGCCTGCACAGTGATCACTTCTTCCCTGCTTTTCAGGGAAGTGTTTCAGCATGATGGGACTTGTAACGCCTGTAAGCAGTACCTCCGAGGAGGGAGGTGATAACATTTTTATTAATGTGGAAGATCTAGTAATCTGCTTCGGGACCTGGCTCGGCTTTGCAGGGGCACTGGGCTAATGACAGGCAGCTCCCAGCACTGTGCTGCTGGCAGGGAGCGCCGGGAGCAAAGGCAGAATTATCCCTTTTCATCAGCAGAGGAACAGACTCAGTGACCTGGCCAAGGTCTGGTTTTGAACCCAGGTGCCAAGGCGAAATTTGGTGACAGGGCACAGTCGCTGCCTTTCCTTGTCCCCTCAAAGCAAGCTCAGTGGCACGTACCATGCAAATGCAAACCAGGCTGCTGCAGCACTTGCTTTTCCCCATGCACATCCTGTTGTCAATTGTGCTAAAAAAGCACGCAGGATCTGCCAGCAGCTCCTCGGCTTTGCAGACCCTTGCAGAGCACACCCCAGCTGCTGCTTTGCAAGCAGCTCCAGCTCCTGCCCAGCTCCCTTTGAGTTACCAACTCTGCTCCACCTTATAGCTGAAATAATGAGCACTGAGTCCATCCGATACTTTATGGCATCGCTGAAAACATTCTTTTTTTTTTTTCTTTCTTTTTTTTTTTTTTATGGAGAGCTGAAGGGCAAACAGTCCCTGACCTGCAGAGCGCGTATTAAAAGTGGAGTGGTTCCTCCCTGGCAGCAGATTTTGCTGTAATGGTTCTGTTACAACTTAACTAATAATTAGCTGAGATGTCAGTGAGAGCAGGCAGCAACACGGGGTGCAGCAGTGCTTTCTATATCCTATGGACTGAAGTTAAGTCCTAGGATCCTCTTGCAACCAGGCTCTGCTCGTTCATTACCCTCTACAAAGGTTTTAGCAAGCGCTGTGTGTGCCTAGCAGCTGAATCAGACACCAAGAGCTGCTCTCTGATGATTCCAAGCCATTTCCACAGAATCCCAGCTGGTCAAATAGCCCACTTAAGGAAGTACCTGCAGGCTAAATGTTTCTCTGTGGTGACAGCCTCTTTGTGTGCAGCCTGCAGAGAGCCTGAGTGCTTGGAGGGGAGGCTGCATTCAGTGGTGACACTGTCACATGCAAAAGGAGACAGAGATTGGAGTTATTTCTTAAGAAAAACCGTTTGTGTGAGGGTAACAGATGAGCTTCGTTTCCTCCTCTCATCTGTCACAGGCGTAAATCCAGGAAAAAAAAAATGTTAACTGGTGCTGATGCAGAGTGCAGTGTGACTGCGCATGTATGGCACACTTCTCTGTTATCTTCTCTGTTACAAGATGCCCAGAGGCCCCAAACAGTTTGTTTTTCCAGGACTAAACAGCAACTGTGATCTGGCCAGAAAGCAGAGAGAGAAAATGTTATGAATGTGAGAAAATGAATGAGTGCCGGACCCTGCGACACTGCTGTGTGTCACAGCATGGCACGGCTCCTCTGCACGGGAGAGGCTGAAAGCTGGAAGAAAAAGAGGAAAAAAAGCTGCTTCTCAGGGCTGAGGTGTGCTTTCCAAGAAGGCATACATGGGCTCAGCAGCTCCTGAGCTCATCCCACACACCGGTAGGGAATGTGGGGATGGCCCTCAGGGGGAGCACAGTCCAGGGGCTGATCCCATCCCTGTGCCCCACTGCAAGGGGATGTCCAGACCTCCCTGTGCTTCACTCTGTGTTTTGTTTTCCTCCCTGGTCGGCTCTAGAGGGATGTGCCCAGCATGTGAAGATGGGTCAGTGCTCGAGTATTGTGTAAGTGCCAGGAGCATTTCTTCTCCCGTTCTCTGGCATTTTATCGCTGAGTGTCGTGAGGTTTGGTTTGCTTCTGTACAGCTTCATCACTTCTCTGCATGTGGACCTGCAGAGGCAAATGGAGTAAAGGCCAGAGGGAGAAGTGAGGCGGCAGCCCTCGGCAGCCCTGCCCCCATGTGCTGGCCTGCTGAATCATAGGATCCTTTGAGTTGGAAGGGACATCTGGTCCAGCCCTAGTGCAGTGCACAAGGGCACCTACAGCTCAGCCAGGTGCTCAGAGCCCCTGCAGCCTGACCTTGGGTGTCTCCAGGGATGGAGCATCCACCACCTCTCCAGGCAGCCTGTGCCAGTGACTCACCACCCTTATCCTGAACAACTTTTTCCTTATATCCAGTCTAAATTTCCTCTCCTTTAGTTGGAGCTATTTCCCTCTTGTCCTGTCAACACAGACCCTGTTAAAGAGTCTGTCCCTTTCTGTCTTATATTTAGGGATGGTGCAGGAGCTGCTTGTGCCCTTTGGCTTCACTGCTGCTTTCCCGGCAGTTACCTTTCAGATGAGGATGCTGGTTGTCTGTGGGGCTGATGGTGCAGATTTCCAAAAGAATAAGCTGCAGACGTGCTCAGTGTGACTCTTCCAACAAAAACCTTGGGAATGGCAGGGGGGTTGGACTAGATGATCTCTGGAGGTCCCTTCTGACCCCTACAGAAGAAATCCGTGCTGGGAACAGAGGAATGATGTCCTGGTTTCCGAAGTGGGGTGGAGAAGCCTGGTTGGTGATGGCCACCTAGAGTTTTCTGTTAGTGAGCCAGATAGAGGGGCTGGACAGGTTTCCCCCACTAGCAGGGCACGTGGCCTTCCCCTCACAGCCTGTTAACTTTCCATGCCTTTCAGTTATATAATGGTTCTGCTTTATTTCTGCACAACCCGAGGTCGGTCAGGAGTGAGGCGAGGCTGAGTTATAAACAAATCCTTGGGAAGGCTGCTTGTCCTTAAGTTCCTTTTTAGTTCTTGGGGTTGAACTGAAAATAAATCATGTTTCAGGGGTGGGGAGGACGTGCCTGCCCTGTGCTGTGGGAGAGACAGAGCTCTGAGCCAGGGGAACGGGAGATGGCACGTGGTCCTGTCCCTGTGGGGTGCCAAGGAGTGCCGTGTGCAGGTAATTGTCTGAGCTCTGGTGAACGTGAAGGCAAGGAGAGTGAGGCAGTACAGCCCTGTTTGTTTGCAGTGTCGCAAGTCCTGCATTCCCCTGTTGAGGCAAGGCAGACAGTGCTGTCTCTGCAGTGGGACATGGGCTGCAGCGATCATCACTAGACAAGCTTCGTGGGGAGTTTAATGGAATGGGGACTCAGAGCTGCTTCCCCTCCCAGGTGCCTCATTTGCAGCCTCACACCAAGCCTACGTGCTCTCTGCAGCCCCTCTGCTGTCATTTGCTCGGTGTTTTAATAATCCATAATTAATGCAACCTGCAGCCCTGGTTTAGCAAAGCGCACATAGTGCAGCCAGGGAAATGGAAGCATGTTGAAGAGCTTTGTTGTGGCGAGGTTTTAAAGGTGATGCATGCAGGGAATATCAGCTCTTTGGACTCTGTGCTGTTGGTCTGCTTCTTCTGCTGTTATTTTCCTTGGAACCTTTATGTAGGACTGACACAGCTTTTGCTGTCGGGTGGGGAAGGGCTTCAGAGGGGCTCACCCTGCTCGTTCCTAACCAGAAGCCTGCTTTGTGCTACCGGTGCTGCAGCCAGCTCCAGCTTCATGTCGAGTGCCCACGGATGAGCTGCAGCTTTCATTTGTGTTCATCCAAAGCACGCTTGTTTCCATGGCTTCAGTGCACACAGAGCAAACGGCAGCTAAATAACCACGGTGTCCTCGCGAGGAGCTGCAGCTTCGGGGTGTGGTGCATAGCGTGGCGAGGAGAAGCTCAGTAGCATTTAAGATTTTTGCATCCAAGGCCCCACGTGGTGCATTTGTTGCATGTACCAGTGGGACTCCAAGCATGACTTTGCAGAAGGAAAGCACCGTGGGTGCCATCTTTAGGTTAGCATCCCCCCAAGGTTTGTGCCCTTCCAAGGAGCAGTGACTTGTAGCCCAGGCCTTGCTGCAGGGCTGAGGCTGAGTGGCCACAGGAGGGACAGGACTCTGCAATCTCCGACGTGTAGCTCTGCTGTGTTCCCCCTCTGCATGGCAGGGCCGTGCTCTCCCTGAAGGCAGCTCAGCATTCAGCCTTGCTGCAGTCAATGCTTTCCTAGCGACACGAGATTTTATAATGCATGTGCTTAATTATATCCAGGCCATCAACAGCCAAAAACATCCCGTGGACCTAATAATCACTGATTAAAGCTTGTGCTGGGACATGAGTTGTGCACGTATCCTAGGGCCCTTGTCCGAAACTGTATTCCTGCAAGCAGACCGCTGAAGAGGGACAGGAAAAAGCTCTGTGCCTGCAAGGAGCTGGGGCCCCACGTCCTCTGCAACTCAGCCTGAGCATCACTGAGTCCTTTCCTGCGTGCAGGGCTCCCACTGATGCTCTGTTCTCTGCACACCTTGGCAGCCTTTCCCCACATCCTCCCAGCAGCCCCGCAGAAGCTGAGCACACAGGTGCTGCATCAGACGTGGTGAGGTCCTTGCAGGCGATGCTGCCAAAGTGCATCCTGCAAAGCACTCTTGTCATCCTTTCTCATTACAGAGCTCTGCTGCTGCTTTAACAAAGAGTTGTGTGGATGTCACCATGGGCTCATTTTCTTTGGCATCAGCTATTGTCTGACACAGCCGATTGAGGCAGAGTTCAGCTGGCGGCGGCCGTGATTCACACTTGGATCAGCACTGCCCATGCAAGAGCCTTCTGCTCACGTTGTGAGGGTGCTCACCCAGAGGGGACTGGGCCGAAGTGTGCAATGTGATCCCAGTGTAACCGGGACTAGAATCATCCCGTTTCAGCCCTGTGCTGTACGCTGGTTGCTCCCTACCAGCTCAGGCTGCTCCATCCATCCTGGCCTTGAGCAGAGGTAGGGCACCCACAGCTCCTTTAGACAGCCTGATCTTGCAGATCCTCGTAAGGCCGAGTCCCAGAGATGCACTGAAGTGGATTGTGAGCAGGGTTAGTGACAGCAGCCCTTGTTCTCGCTCGTTTTTGGCATGCAATGGCAAATGCCGAAGGAGCTGAGCTCTTGATGAAATGCAAGCAGCTTTTGTTAAGGAAAAAAAAAAAGAAAAAAAGTTTATTCTTGAATTGAGGGCTGGGTTGTTGGGTTTTCTAATTAATTTACAAAGTCATAAATTCTTGGTGATTGCATAAGGGGTGTGCGTCATGCTGAAAATCCTGCTGATGGTGCACAGCACTCCCAGTTTGGTCTGCACGGGGAGATTGTGACGGGGAGCAAAGTGCCAAAGCAAACACTCTGCATTTGATTTGGGATGAAATGTATTTCCTTTGAAACAGCTTACAAAATATGTTGTCGTGAGCTTGTAATGTAAGCGCTCACTGCTGCCAGTTGTCAAGCCAACGTGGAGGTGGTCAGAAAATGGCCAGAAAACGGCCAGAAAACACAGGACCATGGAATGGCTTAGGTTGGAAGGGACCTTAAAGATCATCCAGTTCCAACCCCCTGCCCAGGGCGCCATCCAACCTGGCCTTGCGTGTCTCCAAGTGTGGGGCATAAAACTCCCACAGGACAGGCCAGGACTGGGGAGCCATGGGGCGTGTTGAATTTATTGGCCATGTTCTAGTGCCAGACAGAAGCCCCGCTTGCCTGTAGTAGGATGAAGGCTCCAGGGAAGCCCCTTGTACGTGGCCAAGGCTGCACTTGCCATCCTGCCATGAATGTCACCTGGGGACCTGGCAGCGTAGCTCAGTGACAAGCCTGAATTGGTTGGTGGCCCTGTTTTTGGCTGCTCAGTCCTTCAAAACATGTTTTTGTTGAGCAAGAAGTGGGTGCTGGATCATGGCACCCTACTTCTCTCAGCGTGCAGGAGGCCTCGGGTTACCTCTGACGCACGGGTTTGTTGCTGGCATCAGTAGTTATTCCTATCAAGCCACAGACAGCATAGACATATGGAGAAGGAAGTCGTGAAAAGCAACTAACAGTCCTTGGAGTCCAACTCAAAACACCTTAACTTGGTGTGATTTCCCCAAAGGAGGATCTGTCTCCTCTTAAAAAATAGTCTCGAAGGGCTCTTCAGGACAGCATCTGAAGAACCGAGCTTATTTCAAAGCGGAAATCCACAGGTTCAGACCACAGCCAGCCTTTTCCCCGCGTCCCTGGTGATAGGAAATCCTCATGAACTCTCTGTTTTTCCCTCCCTTTCCCCTTCCCTATAAAGGCCTCTCTGCAGATGGCGGAGCCAAGCGCCAGGAACACCTCTCCCGCTTCTCCATGCCCGACCTGAGCAAAGACTCGGGCATGAACGTCTCGGAGAAGCTGAGCACCATGGGGACTCTCAACTCCTCTGTGCAATTCCGCAGCGCCGAATCCGTCCGCAGCCTGCTCTCGGTGCAGCAGTACCAAGACCTGGAGCCCAATCTGCACAACCTGTCCAGCCCCATGGGCTACCGTGAGCGGCCGGCACATGGCCGCCTGCACCAGAGCTTCGACTACGGCAGCGGGGTGCCCGGGAGCAAGCTGGCAGCGCAGGACAGCACCAGGCATGCCCCCATGAGCGAGCGCACGCGCCGCCGAACTCCGCTGCGGGACGATGAGCGGCACTACCGCCCGCACCGACCGCGGCGCTCCCGCCGCTCCCGCTCGGATAACGCCCTGCACTTGGCCACTGAGCAGTGCTGCCGGCTGAAGGAGAGGCCCTCGCTGCGAGCCAGGGAGGATTACGATCAGTTCATGCACCAGAGGAGCTGCAGGGAGAGCCTGGAGCAGGGTCCCCGCAGGGACGCCTATGGCCACTGCCCCAGGACGGTGTCAGACCTCGCCCTGCAGAACCACTTGGGCGAGCGGTGGGGGCCCTACTTTGCCGAGTACGACTGGTGCTCGACGTGCTCCTCCTCTTCTGAGTCCGACAACGAGGGCTATTTCCTCGGAGAGCCGATCCCTCAGCCCGCCCGCCTGCGGTACGTGACCAGCGAGGAGCTGCTGCACAAGTACGGCTCCTACAGCATGCCCAAGTCTTCCACCTTGGGTGGCAGGGGACAGTTGCACAGCCGGAAAAGACAGAAGAGCAAAAACTGTATCATATCCTAATGGCATCGTTGCCGGGCACCTTCAGAGAATGTAGATTAACTCACAAACTTGCACTGTTCTAGCTCATGTAAGCGCTTTTATTGTAAGAAAAACCCCCGAAGAGGAAGGGTTGGTAAGAAGGTTGTAGACTGGCTTCTATAAATAGTTATAATCGTGGGCACGGTGAATATATTTTGCACATCTTACCTTGAAAACACAAAAAGAGAAGTTCACCTTCGCCTGTAATATTTACCTAGTAGTTCCTCTCCTTTCTCCCAGATACTGCCACCCTATTGAGCTCTTTCTGCCCGTACGTTCTGTTCCCACTCTTTGCTGTCACCACCCGGCCCTGGTAGCTTTCGCTTCCCACTGCACCGCCATTTTCCATCACCCACCTTGGTACGTCTTTGTCTCTCTCAGTGTGGGAGCCTAAGTTATTTCCACGACTGTTGTAAATGCGATGTAAATGAGAGTTTGGAGAAAATATTTTTGTATTTTGTAATATCAGAGGAATTTCTATATCTTAGGAGTCACTGGGAAAATGCATGCACATCCATAGCTGTTTTCCACCAGAGCTGAACAGAGTACTTGGGCCCCCTGTTTTCATTTCATCATCAGATTTCTCAAGCGTATCAGTGAGTGTTTGTTTTATTTTTTTTTAACTCTTTATTTTTATTTGTTTCCTGTTTGTTTTATTCCTGGTAAGTACACAGAACATTTTCTGACTCATTAAACCTTGAAGAGCCCAAAGTGGCACTTGGAAGTCTGCTCACTCCTGCGGTTTTCAGGTACGCTATCAGTCAAATAGAGGAATCCTGACAGCTGCAAAAGTGACTTTTTTTTTTTTGTCAAATAGGAAAGAACAGAACTACCAAATGTCCGCAAAGTTGTAAATGACCAAAGCTGGAGAAGGAATTTTACACCTCTGTAGAGAATGCTAAAGTTACTAAACGTCGAACTATTATTTGGAGTAAATAAAAGTGTAAATGGTGCAATTGTGTGATGTCAGCATGACGTTGTTTTGAATATAGACTTGTCTTATGGTGCTCTAGTTTCCTGGGTTATGTTAACTGCTGTTCATTACCAAGTGGAAGTCTCAGCATTGCCTACTGCCTAACACTTCAGAGACCGACTGCAAACTGCTCCCTGCTGGCCAGCGCCGTCGGCATCGCCGTGCTCGCGTGTCCCGGCAGTGGGGCTCAGCCGCGTTGTGTTCTGGTGGACGTGAGTTTCTCTCTGTACGCTTTCAACCGTCGGGGCAGCGTCCCTGCTCTGTGGGCACTGCCCTTCGTAGCAGCAGCCCTGGCATTCCCATCGCCTCCCAGTGGGAGCTGGGGAGGCCCAGTCTCCCCCATGGGGGGGCCCCGTCTCCCCCTGCCATGGAAATGGTACCGGTGGGGGACGTGGGGTTGCCCACCCACAGCAGCAGACGCAGAAAAACTTGTGAAGATGAGTGTCTCCGTGCCACAAACTATTGCTAGGAATTATTATTATTTTTTTTTTGTTGTTTGTAAAGGACAATGTGATAATTATTATTCCTTGAAAAAAAAAAAAAAAAGAAAAAAAGAAAAAAAAAAAGGCACAAGTATATTTAAAAAAAAAATGTTTTTTTTTTTTTTTTTTCCAGTTGGAATAAATGGAAGTATTCATCCAAAGGGAAGAGTCGTGGCTGTATGTTTTTACTCTGAAGGCGTGTTGGTTAATTCTGGAGCAGTCACCAAAGGCCTTGTTTTCACTTGGCCCACGCTGCACTTACAGCGAGCAGTGTCTCCTGGGTGCCACCCCCTGCCCCATCTCTGGCAGGCAGGAAACCCAAAGCAGGGGACTTCTGCCCCCAATGGTTTCCCTGTGCTAAAGGAGCCAGGTCTTCACCTGGTGCAAATCAGCACAGCCATCCGTAGCACAGTTCTGTGCCGTGCCAGGCCCAGCTTCAACCTGTAATTTATAAATAACAGCCTTCTCCTTCGAAAGATCGCAGATCCTCGCATGTTTTCCCAAACAGGCCTGGCCAGGAGGGTAGGGGCATTGCTTTCAGTGACAAGTACGACGCTAACTACAGGTTATTATATAATTGGCTTTTAATATGTACAATTTAATTCGCTGTCACTGATTAACCACACAATGAGTGCTGCCTATCAGCCCTAAGTACCTCGTACAGCCGAGCTGCCTGAGGACTGACGACTGTTTGTACAGCGAGCTCTGCATTGCTCAGCAAATGGCAAAGAGCTGATCCCTGGGCATAACCATCCGCCCATTGCCTCTGAGGATTAACTCCAACACAGTAATTCTGCCCGATGCCCAGTGAGCAGTAAAGTCTCACTGACCGTCAGAATTGCTGCACTTCTTCCTGTGCAATTCCTTAACGAATGGATGGGCTCATTGAGCAGTGGGGCCTCGACACCCCGAGCACGGCTGTGTCCTTCACACCACCGTGTCCAGTCCTTAATGCAGCACTGAAATCAGAGCAGCCAGGCAGCAGACGAGTGAGACGAGCGTTTCGTGGTGCCCTTTGCCAGCACGACACAAAGGTCTCACATCACGTTCTGTGAGAAAGAAAACAGCAAGCTGGTACCAGTTCCAGCAGGAAATGCGTAAACCTAGTCTCCAAACCTTTTCCATTTTTCATATGGGCTCCAGCAGTCCCATGGGGAGGAGGGGGGGAATTTTTTTTTTCGGGGGGGGGGGGGGGGGGGTTATTCAGAATATGATTAACCATTTCTGACAAACCCACTGAGCCTGAGGGCTGGAGCTACGAGCCCGTAAAATCCTGCTCCCACACCATCTGTCCCCGCTGGGCTGCTCTCCGTGGTGCACCCGCTGCCTGCAGGTCACCAGCATCTGGGAGCAACCTTCACAACCTTCTGCCTTCCCCTGCTCCCACAGTTTGGAACCGGCGGCTCCAGCCGCAGGTGGGGATGGAGGACAGGGTCAGAAGCTCTGTCACACACAGCTCAGCCTCTGGCGAGGTGAGGTGGCACCCTGCAGCCACCTCCTGCCTTCCTTAGCCAAACCCGGCCAGACAGGATCTGGTCATCCTGGCATGCTGGCACTGGGAGTTGCCAACTTAGCTGGCAAATTTGCTCCTTCAGGATGAAAAAAAAAAAAAAAAAGAAGCGAGCTCCCCATCCTCTGCATTTCCATACAGCCATGCTATTTATGAAATCTAGGCTGCCCTCATTCCCCTGCAGGTTGCCACCTATTTGATTGCTGTCCTCCTTGGCCAGGGGAAGCTCATTAGCTACGATTAATTTCAGACGGCTTCATTTCAAAGATGGAATGCCCTGACTTCGTGCGTGTGTGTCCCATTTTCTCACACCTCCTGACACGACTGTGAAAAGCAAGACATTTCCAACCTAGATCCTTCCAGCTACTCAGGGATTCGGGTCCCATGCAAGTACAAGGGGAATTGGTGGCCAGGAACCATGAATGTGTCACAAGAGAGCTGGGGCCATTTCCAAAAGCATCTGCAGGCCATCACACTGCAGTGTCAGTGCACTCACAGCCACTACCTGAGAATAACGCTTTTCCCTTAGCGATCTGATGGAATATTTCAGTTCTGCACAGTGGGAGCCCTGGGCAGGCAGGAGGGGCACCTCCTCCCCACTGCTCCGGGACCCCTTATCTGCAGCCCCACCTTTGTGCTGCTGTGCTCCTGATTAATAACACAGGGAATTACTGGTGCCCCTGTGCTAGGCAAGGCTGCAGCCGTTTGCTGAAGCATTCTCAGGAGAGTTTTCCCGTTGTAAAAGCAAATATTTATATCTGCTGCTCTCTCCGAGGCTCTGGATACGATCAACTCTAAAGTGAGATTTAGCTGAAAGGACTGATTTATTAAAATGGATAAACAAAGTGCTGCGAAGCAAGTTAATTCGGTCTAAATAAAGCATTAAACCCTGAAGAGCTCACATCACATCTCAGTATATACATATACACGCACACATACACATGCGTACATCCATCTACACGTGTCTGTACACACACATCACTCATACAGTCAAACCCACAGCAGCTTCAGCCCCAGGGGACAGCGGGCCGTGCTCATGTCAGTGTGTGCAGGGAGTTCTGGCAGTTCCAGCCCTGCCCAGCTGCTGCCTCTGCCTGGGCTGGGTGCCTCAGTTTCCCTGTCTCCAGAGCTCCACTGTAATAAGGTTTTATCTGCAAGAATCCCGGGGTCTTTTCTGTGTGCTGGCATCTAATTGGCCCTAATTATTTGCTCATGAGTGCTCATTTATGGCTGATGCTGGAGCAGGCTCAAGAAGCTTTTATTTTCGTGCTTGGCTTAATTAGCTTTTTTGGAACAGCAAAGCAGGGCAATATCCATTCTTGCCGCTCATCACATATTCATTATTTACATTTCCAGTATCCCAAGTAACTCGGCACAGAAAACAAACACATGAAGACTGAAGCATGTACAAAACATCTGGAGGTGCTGTAATTATTTCTGATGGTTCGCAGTGCACAGAGGCTCCACGGAGCGCTGCGGTGTGACGGAGCCCATCTGCCTTTAGGAAGGACAGCGATATTTCGGCCAAACAAACAGAGGTTCTTCCACGGTGTGTCCAGCGGGGAGCTGCCCCTCCATGGGACCCTACGGTGCTGGAGGTGATTCGTGATTCTCACACACTGGAAAGCTAATGAAATAGAAATGCATCGTCTTCCATTTCTTATGGAAAAATGAGTGGCTTTTTCTTTCTTTTTTCTTTCCCACAGTTTGTTTTTGGCAGCAGAGGAGCATGTGCTCACCGGCACATGGGGGGGGATGCTGAACCAAAGGCATTGCCATCGGGATGGAAGGATCCAGAAGAAGCCCACACGGGTTTGGCTGTTCCTGCCTTGCTGGTTGGAGCTCGGAGGCAGCAGCCTTTGGAGCTCTTGACCACCAATAGTAAATACAGCTGGTCAAACCAGAGCTGTTGAATAATTTATGGCATGACTCTTCAAAATAGTAAATCCCACCCCCGGTCCGCTCCATCCTTCATCAGATTACGTGCCTGGTGTACAGTTTATGAATATTTAAGAAGTTTTACTAAATTAACAGAACCTCCTAAAAACAGTTTAAAAATATCGGGTGAAATATTTGCAGATCACGTTTCTCAGCTTACGGGGGCAGGAAATGGGAGCCAGTGAGTGCCATTACAAATCACTAGCTGTGCCCAAATGGGCACGTGTTCATCTGGCACCCAGCCCCAAGCACCCCCTCAGTCACCCCTCCTGCACCCTCACCCAAGAACTTCTCCTTGCCAGGTTTCTGGAGACATTTGGGGTCAGATTGACGTGGGGTTTGATGGGAACACAGATGGGAAAGGAAAGGGAAGGGAAGGGAAGGGAAGGGAAGGGAAGGGAAGGGAAGGGAAGGGAAGGGAAGGGAAGGGAAGGGAAGGGAAGGGAAGGGAAGGGAAGGGAAGGGAAGGGAAGGGAAGGGAAGGGAAGGGAAGGGAAGGGAAGGGAAGGGAAGGGAAGGGAAGGGAAGGGAAGGGAAGGGAAGGGAAGGGAAGGGAAGGGAAGGGAAGGGAAGGGAAGGGAAGGGAAGGGAAGGGAAGGGTAAGAGCCCATTTGGGGTTGGAGACCCGTGCCCATCAGCCTGCATTACTGAGCAGCCTCCTTTCCTACAAAATCCATTTCCAACAGCTTGTATTTCAGTGTTTTTAGCGGTGGGAGTCAG
Source organism: Oreortyx pictus (assembly GCA_036925125.1). NCBI lineage: Eukaryota > Metazoa > Chordata > Aves > Galliformes > Odontophoridae > Oreortyx > Oreortyx pictus. Next base: position 5,981,996 of record JAUPFR010000015.1, read on the forward strand.
CAGTGCCTGCTTCACCACCTGGCCCAGCCATGAGGGCTGAGGGCTCTGCTCGGGGAAACAACGCTTTGCATATATGTATGAACATAGTTGCTCATGGTGAAAGATGCAGAGAGGAAGTTGATTTGGGATGCACAGAGAAATGGAGAAAACAAGCACTGCTCCCCATGGAGGCTTTATGGCAGCCCCAGAGATCTGAAGCTTTAATGATGCTTGCTTGTTAACAGACAGTGTCAGAGTCTGGCTGGGAGACAGAAAGGTGGAATGCTCCCAGAATCACCTCCATCATTTGGAATTTCAAACCAATGTTTATGAGGACATCACTATTGCTGAGCATCCACTGGGCTCAGGGTGTAAAACTCCTTTTATTCACCTCAGGAGTCAGGATTTGCAAGCGCAAGAAATTTCCAAGTGCTTGTCTAGTTCCCAGTTTGTATGCAAATGATGCTGTAACATTTCTTAGGCTGAAAGAGCCGCTTTTAGTTAGCGTCAGTCAAAGCGTATCAGCCTTGTCAGAACAGAGAGAGTTTGATTCTCTCAGGTCATAACAACCCAAAATTCTCGACAAGAATATTCAGGCAGTTTAAAGACATGACAAGCAAAATGAAAGCGGTTTAAAGCGTTGTTCCTTACAATGAAATTATTACTTTGGGATGTGCAGCCACTGCCTGGGAGCTCCCCAGCACCTCCACCAGGTTCCTCCTTTTTGCATTAATGCCAGGATGGAGTCCCTGAATTTGCTGGGGTAAAAGAGCTGGTGTCAGGGACCAGCATGGGGCTGGTGTCCCCCCACCAGGCGCTGGGACTGGGCTGCCATGGGAGCACCCTGGCACCAGGCTGGTTTGTCCTCAACTCTTGTCTCTTCTGCACAGAAGGAGCCACAAACAGCAGTGCAGAATGAAAGAAAGAAATCTCAAGGGGACTCTGAGCTGCAAAACAGGGCAGGTTTGGGATCCAGGGGAGCTTCTGGAAGAAAGACAAAAGCCTCTTCATTAACCTCTATTACCAGAGGAGCTGCTTAGCTGTCCTGAGCCAGTTAGTTTCCCATTTCTGCGGCATGCAACTTTTACACCTTCACAGACCACTGCTCACTGCAAAAGACAAAAGAAGCAGACATTGCTCTGCAGTGAGCACTGAAAGCAGATGGATTTTCACTGACAAAGGTGAGCACAACACTCTCCCACACACGCGGAGTTCTGCATCGCAGCCCCTATCATCTACATGAAGCACTGTGAGGAAATAACGTATTTTAATAACAGCATGCATACACCCCTCGAGCTCTGGCTGATAAGGCAGTAATCAAGTTTCCCCACCGCAGAGCAAGATGCCTTGTTATCTCCATCCCAGAGATAAGCTGGCCCCAGAACAGCGGGACACCCCTTCCCACGGGCACGTGTGCTTCTCCAGAGCAGGGATTTCTCCCATACCCACTCCATCACCCTGCAGTCAGAATATCCAAATCCAAGCTGGTTCCCAGTGTGCTTTCATCTAACAGCCCCGATAACCGCGTTGGCTTCATTTTCATCCCTCATTATTTATTCATTGCAATTTTAACAAACGCAACCCGTGCCATTCCAGCAGGGCAAGCAGTGAGGACGAATTTACTGCTGCAATAATGCTGTAATAGCTCGGCATGGCATAACTTCGTCCTTCTAAATTCAGCACACAGAGTGGGTAGAGGGTGGAAAGTACTGTTGGACACGTGGTGGTGGTGACTGCAAACTCCAGTTTGAAAAAGTGGGAAAAAAAACCCCAACTGTTTGCTCCGTTTTCAAGGTCAGCCATTCTGCCCCACACGCAGAGAAGGAAACGCTAACACTTCTCCAGCTGTTCCCAGACAACTGAAATCTGCTGCTTAATTCCAAGGCCATTTGGTCCTCATCTCCAACTTGCAGCTAAAAATGTACTGATTTCTGACGGGCTGAGGCAAGAAGAAAGAGCATTTCATGTTCCTGTAGAAATACAAAGAGACGCAAAAATCTGCTGCATCCCATAAACTTCAATCCCTTAATTAGGTCTCCCGTCATTTCTTTAGATGCTCTGCCCTATTTGTCCGTGGCTTTCTGACCCTCTTTCTATATCTGGCAATAAAAACAGTATTCTTGACCTCGGGCGACTGAAATCTATAGGAACTGCACTAACTTTGAATTTAGAAGGAGGTGATTGCTGCCACGGAGCAGGACTTGGCAGGGTGGGCAATGGGAGACGGGCAAAGTCACGCCTGTCTGATGGCAGTCCCCAAGCTTAGCACTGAGGTGAGAGGAATCCTCTCATTGCTGGTGGCACTGCTGGCGGAATTCTGACCTTTTTTGGCAAACCCAGAGCTGCAAAGCACTGAGCGCCCGCTGCAGCCCTCAGGGAAGCTTGTGTGGGGCATGCAGAGAGGACACAATCACCCTGCCTCCAAATGAGAGTCAAGATTAATTAACAGAGATAACCTTCCAGCCTGATAGAAGCAGTGAAACTGCGTTCCCAGATGCCAAATCTCAGAACAGGTTAGCTGTGTGTCAGCCATGTCACTTTTTTGGCCTGGTAGACGTATCTTTTGTTAAAGGCATGGCTTCATTAAGGTTGGAAAAGACCTCTATGATCATCAAGTCCAACCATCCACCCACCACCAACACTGCCCACTGAACAATGTCCCTAAACATTACACCTACCCATTTCTTCATCACCTCCAGGGACGGTGACTCCACCACCTAATGCTAACACCATGCTAGTGCCACGCGTGCCACGTGCTGAAGGTGGTGCTTCCCAGCACTAAGTGCCCCAGAAGCAGACTCTGATGGGAACACAGCGACCCTTGGCCACGTCAGCAAGGCCAACAAAGAGCAGGAATGCAGCGTGAACATCTGGCTGTGACAACTGGCACAGAGGATTCCTCCCCTGCCTCTTTTGCAGACGTAGGTCCCAGGCTCAGCCCTGTTGCTCCCGATTCCTCCAGCACTCTGATCCCTCTGAACACACCCAGCCACTGAAACGTGCCCTGGTGTCCCCACTACCTCTCAGGGCAGCAATGTCCTGAGCATCTGCCTCCTCCCACCCAAGCCACGTGCAGCATGTGTCCGTGGGAGGGATGCAAGGGCTTTTGCTGTGGGTACAGCTGTGGTTGATGCACCTCCCAACCAGCCCTGGCATCTCCATGGCAACCTCAGGGATGCTCACAGTCGCCGCACGTAACCACAGCTTTCTGAGTGTGCCCACAACTAGCAGATGTCATCACGTTCTGCCTTGGTCATCTCTAAGGGGACAGTGGGGTAACGCTCGGGGAATCGATGGGAAGCAGCAAACTGCTTTAAATAGTGTAATTGCATCCATGATTCCATTGGATTACAATCAGCCTCTTCCTTAAGATGCACAAAATCTCTCCTATCTCTCAGGGAGAGACGCACGTGTTGCTGCAGCAATGTCATGTCACTGCTGCCATCCATCCCCCAGCCCTTCCCTTCAGGAAAAGCTCAGCCCCTCACTGCTGCTCAGGGTGCCTGTCTGTCTCACAGCTCACCCCATGCACCCCCAGATTCTCTCACTCTCCCCACCCAGCGCCAAGCTCCGGGATACGGGGAAGAGCCAATTACATCAGTGTTAGGGTTAACGTGTTTGCATTCATATTCCAAGCCTTGCTTTCACATCTATAACTCATTTTCCAACATCTTCAAGCAAATTTCACACTGTTGGAAAAATGTCAAGGGTTTAATCTGATATGTGTGATATTTACTGATGCCACTGGGGAGGGAGATGATCGTATCTCCCACTTCCCATCATATTTCTTACAGAAGCGAAAACATATCAGGAGAATTCTCTGTCTTAAGCCCATACATCGTATATGCAAATGAACGTAAATCAAACTGAGGAGCACAGACAAATAACACTGCATATAAAAGACTCAAAGGAAGTTTTTTTTTTTTTTTTTTCCAGTGAATGGTTTTAGGGTTCGCAGCTCTGCCAACACAGCCATGCTGTGCATCACAGAACAGGACCCGGTGCCTCAGTGCTCTCCTGAGCACCTGTAAGCCCAGGGCACGAAGGCTTGGTGTGATGGCAGGGAGGATGCTCCTCACTGCTTCCACTCACAGAAGAGCCTCTCTGGGCTCATGTATTAAAAGCAGCTATAATTAATGCATGACATTCTGCTGATAGCCAGATATCAATCGATATTATTGACTTCAGTGAATTCTGAGCTGAGCTTATAAATGTAATTTAATTTCACCCAGACTGAAGGAAAGCAGGAAAGAAAAAAAAAAAGAAGAAGAAAAAGCATGCTGCACGAAAGCAATATTCCCAAGGATTCATTTTGGTCAGAGATCCGGATCTCAGAAATGGGACTTGAAGTGTTTGTGGCAAGGAATATGCTTAATTAGATTCATGCCTGAGAAGTCCCCAGCTGTTCTGCAGACAAACAGAAATATCTGAGATTTCTTCCAGCTCTGCAGAGTCGCAGAGATTGGCTCCAATCCCTGTTGCCCCAGTCTGAGAGATTTGCAGATGTGATTACTATCTGGTGCTCTGTTTCAGACAAGACAAGATGCCGCACGACCTCTGAGCACAGAGCAAACATCCCAGCATTTTGTTTCATCATTACTTCCACCCCGTTCACTCCAGCAGCTGAAAAAGCCTTTGCTGGTTTTTGTTTTGTTTTTTTTTTTCTTTTCATGTGAAAGGCTTTCTGGAAGTTGGACATAACACACACTCATTATGAAATGAAAATACCTCGTGAGTTCAGGATGGAAAAAAAGAAGAAAGCTTTGTGAGCTTATTAAAAACAAGAGCTCTCACCATGCGGATCGCTGTGCTGAAGGAAAAATTCCCTCTTCTCTTGTCAGGCTTGTCAGTGCCATCGTGTACCAAGTGCCCAGTGTGTTCTCTTTGTCATCCAACTCGGAAGGAGATGCCAGGTGCCCTGCTGATGATGGTGGGGGACTGCAGAGCAGCCACACTTTGACTCCGTTGTCACCTGAAAGGCGAACCCACCGGTGGCAAAGAGCGCTTAGCGCTCTCAGCGCCTGGACCTCAGCACAAACCCATGTGCTGCAGGGAACTGCCATGCCCAGACCACACAGCTGGGGTGAAGCCAAAATGAGAAGCGGGTGCCAGACCACAGCCAGCAAGAAACCCCCGTGCTCGGCAGGGAAGCAAGCCATGACACTCCGACTGCCCACACCCCCAGGTCACTGAGTCCAACCGCAGGCAGAACGATGCTGGCTGAGAACCCCAGCTGTGATTCCCAGGCTCATCCCGTTTTTTGCTCCCTGCTGCTACCCCTTCCCTGGTTTTGGGAACCCACCTCCAGCCCTAGGCCTGGAGTGCTGAGTGTGTGGGCAACCACAGCTCCCTTTCCTTCTCATTACTCCACTTCTCCCACCACTCCTTGTGTTGCTCCAGAGCTCACCCCACTGCCCTGGCTGGGAGGGTGCGGGTGGATGCTCTCTAGTCGCAGTCTATTGCAATGGACCCTGTGCTGCTCTCTCTGTCCTCCAGAACACCCATTTCCATTTACCTTAAAGGAAATAAAGAACGCTTAAAAGCTGATGACTTTGGCCTTTGAAACTTTCCGTTGTGATTCGGTGTGTTTGTGCCTTAGAACAGTTTCAAATATTGTGGCACTCGGGATGATCTCTGTTTCAGTGACGGGCAGGTAATTGTAATTAGTTTTATCACGGTGCAAATTCAAAACCCGCTCTGAATGCTTTCCTTTGAATTGAGTTAAAAGGAGCTATTTGAGCTGACAATCATTTTGACTGCAGCGTGTGAGAAAGACTCCAATTCTAAACTTACGGGAAAGGCTCGTTTTACTGCTGGGCTGAGAGTCTGCCGTCTCTGAGCTCGCTGGCATCACTAGGTGCGAGCGAGAGCCAGAGCAAATATTTCTCTGGGCTCCCACATCCATGCAGTGTGTTTTAGATTACACTGAAGTGGATTCACAAGAGGAAGCCGGGGGATGGCAGGGAGGTGAGCACGGAAGGAGGCAGCACGAGGAATAATGGAAGGAAACGGTCAAGTGAAGCCAAAGCAGAGGCAGGCAGAGAAGTGGCAAAGGGCTCTGCATACTTCAGGCTGAGAACAGCCCATGGAGAATGCTAAAGTTCTTTGTAGCAACCTAAGAAGGCTAACGGAGCACACAGCTCCTGCCCCCACCACCCCTCTGCTCTCCCCACTCTTTCACAGTGATGGGTACGAAACCCTACACCTGAGAGAGGAAAATAAAAGGATTTAATTGTGCATGCATGGCTGCAGTCAGGTCTTCAGACGGGCAAGAGCAAGGACAGCTTTGCAAAACAGCATCCAAGGACAAGGCTGCCTGCAACTCTGAGAATTGTCATGGAAACTACAAGGAAAGTGGCACACCACGCCAGAGAAGGTAGGCAGGAAAAAGGCACTGAAAATAGCTGCTATAGGAAAGTCTCCTTGCAGAGCTTCTAGACATTAAAAGTCAATTAAATAAATGGTTCAGTAATTTCAGACATTCTTTAAAACAAAAAATAGTTTTTAAAGGGAAAAAAAAATAGAGTAAAACAGAAAACTATGTATAGCTCAGCAAAACGGAGAAAAATGCTCTGAAAGGAAAAAGAATGAATGCAAACACGCATCCTGCCATGTTTATTACATAGGCAGATACATACATATTGATATAGCCATGCTTGGGTGTATATAAATACACGGTGTGTGCATATACATAGTATGTATAGCATATATAGCACCTTCGTATATAAATATTGGTGTCATGCTGCATGTGTCAGGGCAAGGCAAAAAGGTTAATTCAGAGGGTGAGTATCTGCAAAGTGCCTGGGCGTTGTACCCTGCTCACACGAGTTACAGGGAGTTGTAAATCACACCATGTAAAACACAGCATCTGATATACTGCGTTACAAACTCAAAGTGAATGGAGGTGACAGCAGAACTGTCTCATTTACCAGGCAAGGTGAACTGCCACCCCTCAAATGCAAACAGCACACGGGAAAAGGAAAGGTCGAGAGCAGAAGAGATGAGGAAGGGAAAGCTGGGGTTGAGAGGGAATGGAACGAAAAATATCACAGCACTGCCATGCTGGTGCAGCTCACAGTGCTTCACATCCCCACCTTGGGACTTAGTGAACTCAGGACGAGAAGCATCAGCAGCTTCTCCAGCTGAACTGATACCCGAATCAATGGGCTTTAGGTAGGTGCTCTCCAGATACACGAGCAATAGTCAGAGCCAAACTCCCAGCAGCTCCTGCTCTGTGAATCCAGCAGTGTGCTCTCACTTGCATCCGCTCCAACGTGGCGTTTATTTTATAAGACAGCATAGTGTTATGTCGCACTCATGTTTGCATCAAACACTGCTTCCCTTGATTAATACGTGTTTGCCTGATTTGCTATGAGATCTAAATAGAAGCTACACGACGCTTCTCAGCCCAGCGCTTTTCTTTGCATGATGTGAAAATGACCTGTCATTACAAAGAGTGAGAAATAAAACGAGGCTGCGTGTTTGAAAGGAAGCTGTGCAAAAGACCTGCCAAAGCACATCAATATTTGTAATTACAGTGGCAGGTGCTGCTCTGCACGCAGCCACCGGTGAGGGCTGGTTTCCCACAGATCAGCTATTCTTTCCCCCATATCGCCGCCAGCGCAGTGCTCCCATCTCTTACAACGGTCCTCATCACTACCCACGGTGTTTCCCTTCCCCACCTTCACCCTGGGATGGTCGTACAGCCGTCCTCGCTGCTCATCTCCTTCCCTAAGCGCTGTCTGTGCCAGAGGCATTGGCACTGGGGCTGTGCTGCAGGTGTGGGTTATCCTGCACTGCTGTTCCTTCCCAGCTCGGCTCGGCCCTACCTGGCTGGCACCTAAGTTCGAGCAATTGGCCATCACTGAGGCCCAACTACAGAATCCGAAGAGTTGGAAGGGACCCTTAAGGGCCATCTAACCCAACTCCCTTCAAGGAACAGGGACAACCACGGCTAGATCAGGTTGCCCAGGGCCTGATCCAGGAGAGAGCATCCAGGAGACTTCATGTAACAGCGAGCTGAGGATTTCAGTGAGTTTTTTGCTACCAGGAGGTGTGAGGAGTCTCCTTCTCTGGAGACATTCAAGGCCATCCTGGACACCTACAGCGATTCTGTGAATTCCCAACACATCAGGTGATGCATCCTGAAATCAACAGCCAGATTACAGCGGGGCTGTTTCGGGGAAATAGATGTAATTGTAGACACGTGAAAACCACCCAGCCTGGACAAAGAGCGGGGGGCAAGGGGAATCAGCGCTTCTTGAAGTCTTAAAAATGCAATGGAGGAGTTGAAGGGCATGCAATTACCAGCGAGAGCTGTGAGATATGGCAGATGCCAATAGGGTGAGGAAGGGGGGGGGGGGGGGGGGGGCAGACTCAAGGATGACACTGCGCTGGAGATAACGTGGGCATTAACCATAGACGCCCAAGCAGCCCATCGGAGCAAAGCAGGCAAAGGAGTCTTTAGTACTGTGCGGCATTTAGGAGGCAAGAGGCAGCCAACGGCTCGTCACGGAGCCTGATCAGAGATGGGGGGGGGGGGGGGGGGGGGGAGGCGGTTGGAACCCGCACGCGGGAGCGGGAACGGCTCTCCCTCACAGCCCCACGCGCTGTGCACGCGCACCCCCTATGGACCGCGCGCGGCCGCGTTGCCCCCCACCCCGCGCATGCGCACTGGCGGCACACCGCCAAGCCGAAAGGGGGCGCTGCGGGGCGGGAGGGCAGCGCCGGAAGTGAGGCCGCCTTTTCCGTCCGTCGCGGCTGAGTCACTGGGCCGCCCGGTGCCCGCCGCCCCGCGCCGCCATGCCGCTGGAGAACCTGGAGGAGGAGGGGCTGCCCAAGAACCCCGACCTCCGCATCGCGCAGCTCCGCTTCCTCCTCAGCCTTCGGCCCCGCGCTCCCGACCCCGCCGCGCGGGACGAGCTGATGGCGGCCGTGAGGCTTCACAGTGAGTGGGGCCGGGCGGGGCTGCGGGCAGCGGGGAGCCGAGTCCGGCTGCCTCACGGTGGCTGTGGTGGTCGGGCGGAAGCTGAAACAGCGGCTGAGTGCGCGGGCAGTCGCCCGTAGCTCGGGGCAGGAGGACGCGGTGGTCGCGTCGTCAGTTGTGCTCTCAGCTGTGTTGTCGTTCCCGCGTTCTGCTGCCAGACTCGTGCTCCTGTTGCGGCGATCAGCTGCCGAAGCGCTTGTGGCTTTTCTTGCAGACATGGCTCCGTATTACGAGGCGCTCTGCAAGTCTCTGGAGTGGCAGATCGACGCGGAGCTGCTGAATAAAATGAAGAAAGCTAACGAGGAGGAGTTGAAGCGGCTCGACAATGAGCTCGAGGATGCTGAAAAGATCTTGGGGGAGAGTGAAATCCGAGATGCGATGATGGCCAAAGCTGAGTACCTGTGCAGGATTGGGGACAAGGTGGGCGTGTAGCTGTTGTGGTTTAACCTGGCAAAGTGGCTGAGCACCGCGAAGCCACGCACCCACTGCCTCATCTTCCCAGTGGGAACGGGGGGAGGGGAGAACTGGGGGAGGGGGGGGGGAGAACCGTGTGGGTTGAGGTGGAACTATTCGCTAAGATAGAGAAAAGGATGATTGTTATGATTATATATACACGTGGGTGGGTGTGTGTATAAATATAAGGATATATACGTTCATAGGTACGTATAAACGTATGTAACAAGTGATGCACAAGCAGCTGCTTACATCCAGCGACCAATGCCCAGCTAGCCCCCGAGCAGGAGGAGAGAGTGAGGTGAACTCCCACTCCTTTCAAAACTCTCCTTCTGTGTGATGTTGTGTGGTATGGAATTGCCCTTTGGCTGCTGTCCCCCTCCCAGCTCTTTGGAACCCCTCCTCCCCTGCCCTTCCCTGACAGGAGCTGAGAAACTGGAATGGCCTCTGTCCAACTCTGGTTAGCAACAGCTAGAAACATCAGTGTGTTATCAACATTGTTGTCCTCCTAAAACCAAAACACAGCGTGATAGTAGACCCTGAAGGAAAACTAGTTCTGTCCCAGCTGAAACTATAAGGCAGTATCACAGGTTTTGTGGATTCACATTAAAAACACAGCACTGTAATCTCTGTAACTGGGCAGGTTCCAGTGCTTGAGTGGAAACTGGCTGACTTGCAGTGTGTTTTCTCTACGGCACAGCACGTGGGTGGGAGATAGGGGCAGGGTGTTACTGAAATTTAAATTAGGCAGTGAGAGAACAAGGAGAGGCTGTAAAATAAAACTCTTTTCTTGAAAAGGGGAAAAAAACAAAGCTCTTTTCCGTGACCACTTTGACAGGAGGGAGCTCTGACTGCCTTCCGCAAGACTTACGACAAAACCGTGGCGCTGGGGCACCGCCTGGATATCGTGTTCTACCTGCTGCGGATCGGCTTGTTCTACATGGACAACGACCTCATCACACGGAACATTGAAAAGGCCAAGAGGTACCGTGGGGGGAAAACAAACGATCAGACGCCACGCTGCCATCCAGAAGTGACAGTGACAGCCTGCGAGAGAGCCACGGTGCCACGGGCGGCTGTTAACTTGGAGCAGAGGGTTTCCTATTTCTCAGTCTGTGGGCAGGAAGAATTGCCAGGCTGCTGTGTCGTTTCAGCTATTTTCCTAGCTGCTGATTTGGTTTGACTCTGTAGCCCACGCCCCGTTTCTCTCTTGCAGCTGTCGGAATACAGGTGTGGATGTGATGGTACTGTATGATAAGGTGCAGGGCAGGAATGCTACCTGAACCCAGCACGCATCTGGCTGGCTTGGGAAGGTGCCAGTTTCTCTAGAAGCAAGAGCCCAGTGCCAGCATGATATTCCCTAGTTTCCACAGCTGGCTTGTCTCTGTGCTCTCAGCATTTAATGCTTCACTGGTTCCTGAAGCAGGCTGCAGCTTCCAGTCTCCAGTGGTGCTGGGAGAGACCACGTTGGAGCTCCTTCCTGGCTGGTTGTGGAGCTCCTTGAGCATCAGTGATTATTTTGGTTGTTAGTTTTTTGGTGCATTGCTTTCTGAACGGATTTTGTGGCTTTGCTTATAAGGTAAAATTGATGTGACCAATGTGATCGGTGAAAGTTTGGCTGGTCCACTGGTAACTTCTTTCTGTGCTGTTAGTTGGACAGCTTTGATTTTAGCAGCAAAGGAATTGGATGGCTGTTGCTGCAGCTGAGGCTGATGGCAGTATTCATGTGCACATCTCGAGGAACTGTCTCTGCTACCTTTAAAGGTGCACGAAGCCTACGTTGTCTCTACAAGCTGCAGCATATAAGGGCACATGCTTTCTTTAATCACATGGTACCTGTACTTGCTTTGTGTGACTTTTCCCGTTAAACTTTTACCTCTTTAATTTTCTTTTTGTTCTACTTGAAGCCTAATAGAAGAAGGAGGCGACTGGGATAGGAGAAATCGTCTCAAAGTGTACCAGGGTCTGTACTGTGTAGCTATCCGGGACTTCAAACAGGCAGCAGAGCTCTTCCTTGATACAGTTTCAACGTTTACATCCTATGAACTTATGGACTACAAAACGTTTGTAACCTACACTGTCTATGTCAGCATGATTGCGTTGGACAGACCTGACCTTAGGGAAAAGGTAAGGAAAGCAGGCAGCACCCGGTCCCAACACACCCCGCCTTTCTTTAACCTGCTTATCTCTGGGCTAAAAGCAGGAGTGTCTAGATGTGTTTTTCTCGTTTGCGTTCAGGTAATTAAAGGAGCAGAGATTCTGGAGGTGTTGCACAGCTTGCCAGCTGTACGGCAGTACCTCTTTTCTCTCTACGAGTGCCGATACGCAGCCTTCTTCCAGTCATTAGGTAAGGCAGGCTTGTTTCTTCTGAGAGCGTTTCAGGTGCTGCAGTGGCTCGTTTCGCGTCGGGAAAGCGGAGTGGAAAATAAGAACAGATTATACGGTGCCGTGTGATGAAAACAAAACGTGCAGTGAGCCTCGTGGCTTAGCCAGGCTAAAGGGGAAAGCTTTGGATCTCGGATCACCTTTCTTACTCGCTACGTTTCTGTTTCTTGTTTCAGCTGTTGTAGAGCAGGAGATGAAAAAGGATTGGCTGTTTGCACCTCACTATCGATACTATGTCCGGGAGATGAGGATCCACGCATATAGCCAGCTCCTGGAGTCGTACCGCTCGCTGACGTTAGGATACATGGCAGAAGCGTTCGGAGTCAGCGTCGAATTCATAGATCAGTAAGCTGTTAAGCTTTGCAAGTAGGATGCTCGCTCTGAACCTGCCCAGGTTATGTGTTGGGGGAAGAGATGCGCTCCATTTGCGTGAATGCAACGTTTCAGCACAGTTCCAGTTCTGCTTTAGCTCTGAGGGCCGTTGGAAAAAACGATTTGTCGTGAATAATTTTGTTCTCACGCCACTGAGACTTTGGCCTGAGGGGGGGAAAAAAAAAAATACAAATTGTGTGAGGAGGAGATTGCATGAGATACCTTAAAAGAACACGTATTGCGTGTACTTGAGAAATAGTCAGGTGGCAGTGCTGCTCTGTGGCAGCAGATGCTGTGCTTGTAGGTCTGTAGTTCCTCGGTGAAGTGTCCTTTAACATGCTTTTTTTTTTTTTCTCTTCGCTTAGGGAGCTCTCGAGATTTATTGCAGCTGGGCGATTGCACTGCAAAATAGACAAAGTGAATGAGATTGTAGAAACGAACAGGTAAGACATCGGGTCCTGGAGGTTATTTTACAGCCCAGATGAGTTCTGTGCGTTGTGATCACGTTTATTATGTAGTACGTTTCATGAGGTGAAGGATCTCAACTCTAAACACTTCTTTGTTTTTTCCCCTTGACACTTTCTAGGCCGGACAGCAAGAATTGGCAGTACCAAGAAACCATCAAGAAAGGAGATTTGCTGCTAAACAGAGTTCAGAAACTTTCCAGAGTAATTAATATGTAATTTTTCTACTGCAAGGGAATGCAAAATGTAGATGTCTAAACCATTTTGGAAGTAACCTATAAATATATTGGATAACTTGGTATACTGTAGGTGAGAAAAATAGCAGCGGGAGAGCTCATGTTTTTACTTTCCACTTCATTATGTACACAAAGGTTTGTTTTGGTGTCTGGATGCCATTTCATTTATTAAATGTATGGTACAGTTGATCTCTTGTGACGTATGTTATTCCTTTACTTGAATTTGTAGTAGCAAGGCAGAGCCAAGGTCTGCACAGAAGGAGCACAGCGATGCTGCTTTTTCTTTGTATGACTTTTGAGTTTGAATCAAAGGTGAAAAGAGAGAACCAATAATCTGCTGGGTTTTTTTTTTTTTTTTTGAGCTCTTTGGGACAGAGTGAGTTCTTATCGTGAGAGGACTGCAGTGTAAGGCAGAAGGAAGAGGCATTCTCTTTTCCTAGGACTGGTACAGAGCAGAGGGGCAGTGCTTCAGTCCTGGCTGCCTCTGCTAACATCTTTTCCATAGATTTGAACGTTAAGGGTATCAGGGGCAGTACCTCAAGCAGTATGAGCCACAGGGATCGCTGAATTGAGAGATTTCCTTTCTGCTGCGTTCGTGGATTTCCCTTTCAGAGCGTTTGTGTTGGTGATGGTGGCACTGTCTCCATCAGTGTGAACTGAGGTGGACCCTCTGACTTTGGTCACTGTGTCCAGTGCTTCAGTTTCCATGTCAAGCACAGGTGATAGGATTTCTGCTTCCCTTGAGCACTGAGCTAACGTGCAGTTCTCCTTCAGTGTCTGACGGTAACAGCGCATTTTCCTTTGGCTTCTTTCAGCTTGCGACTTCGAGTTCATTCTGATTGTGCTGCTCTGACCCAATTTGTGCACTGGGCCTGACACCCACCCATGGATTTATAGTCTGCATGCCGAAGTTGTACATTCCCTCTTGTAATCTAATCCTGTGCAGTCCCTTGAACTGCTGCCATTCTCCAGTTTCCCCAGGGGAGGCCAAGCCAGCTCTGGCTGCAGGCTGCAGCCCCATCACCGTGCCGCTGCACAGTAAGCTGTGGGAGCACAGCAGGGAGGGAAAGGAGGTGGGATGCCGTAGTGTGTGTGGGTGAAGCTCGGAGTGGCTGAAATAAGTTTGTGTGTGGCCGTCTCTCAGTGGAGACGGGGCTTCAGAGCGTGAGCTCTAGCCTTGCAGACAGCAAACTCACTTTTGACCTGTTGTGGACAGGAGCTGATGTGGTTAAGTGAACGGGAGCTCAGCTGCAAAGCAGAGGGTGAAGGAAACTTCCAGCACTGCCAGAGAGCAGCAGAAGCAAGCAGCGCTGCTCTGTCCTTGCTGATGCTCAGGAATTTGTATGGATTGGACAGCGGCTGTCACTGACAGCCATATCTTGCTGGCTTGGACACGCACTGCTCCCTGCTTTTCCTTCCTTGCGCTGGCGTTTCAATCCAGCTTGATTTGAACAACTTCAGCAAAGCTTTCTGAGAGTGTCTTGAAGTTCGGTGCGCCAGAAAAACAAAAGCAGATCAGGCGCATGCTGCTTTTCTGCAACAAAGGTCCCATGCTGCTTGTTAGGAACCAATCCAATAGCTAATGCAGAATTGAGCCAACGCGCTGAGAAAAGCATTCAGACAAATGAAGGGTCTCACAGCGGATCGTGCGGGCCGCGCGTGTTTGATTATTTGCTGCAGCAGAACCTGATGGTAATGAACGCACCCGAATTTGCATGTAAATAAAGGCAAGGGCGAGCTCTTCTCTGTGCTGCTGCAGGAGCTGGTGTGATGAGGGCGGGCTGTGGGGTGCCACGCTGCACGGGGCTCTGCTGCCCTCACTGCACTGCGGCTAAGGCATCTTCCTGGGACAGGGGCAGCACAGGCACTACTTTCTGCCAGCGATGGCCCGGCTGTGCTCCAGCCCCGATCAAAAGGTGCTTCCCATGACCGTCCTGTGCTGCTGAGCAGGTGGGCTTGCTGCGAGAAGCAGCAGCTGCCAGCAGAGGCCTCTTCCTGCCTGAGCTGCACTGCCTCTGGCTGAGCTGGCTGAGCCAGCAACGCTGCGTGGTCCCTGTGCAGGGTGAGGGGTTTCAAAATGAAGCAGAAACATCGGATGCGTTCCATGCAACCAAACCTCATTTATTGAAAAGTCCTAATTTTATTGCCTTGTTTAGTAACATGTTTGTTCAACAAACTAATCTTTGTCATGAAGCAAAGCACAACTTTTTCTTATAAATAGTATAAATTATTTTATTTACAGAACCTTGTTACAAAACAAATAGACTATATATTTATTTTTTTTTCTTTTAAATATCCAAAGTAATTCTTCTATCCCATGACATTTGTTCAGGTACTGTACAGCAGCCAACACAGAGTTCAGCTGATCAGATGCTCTTGATTATGTATACAAATTATCAAACTATTCACACACTGTACACAGGAGATTGCTTTTAGAACCAGGCTCCCACCGCGCAAGATGCTTTCAAGGCCTACATTCACATTGACATTATGTAGTGCTCACGTTTAAAATTCTTTTAAAAACGTAAAATATCACGCACAAAAGGCTAAAAAAAAAAAAAAAAAAGAAAAAAAAAAGATAAAAATAAAAATAAAACGATCATTTTCTGCTGAACAGCGAAATGTGAAGAATCTTTCCAAGCCCAATTCCCTCCTCCGGGACAGAATGAGTGAGAGATGATGAGAGAGATTCCTTGGCAAGAGAACTCTTACAGGAAGACAAACTGCCTTAGAAATGTCATTTGGAAATCACATCTTTGTTTCTGAGTGGCGTCGAGAGGTACTTACAGGGTTTTGTTTGCTTTTCCTGGAGGAACATGGACTATTTTGAGCACTTCCTAAAATCGTTTCACGTCGGGAGAAATAATCCCCCATCCCCTTTTTGCCCCCCACGACACAGCTGGAGCAACTGCTGGCTCAGCCCTCCTTCCCAGCTCTCGGCCTCACTCCCACCACGCAGAGCACCCACGGGGCTGTTCCCACCCCACGGTGCTCCAACTGCAGCACCGTCCCCAGCAGCGTTTGCTTTCCTTCCTCAATCCATTTAACAATGTGAGAAAACAGATTCATACGTAAAGTCGCGTGTGTGCGTACGTATACACACACACACACACACACACCACACACACATACACACACGTGTACTGTAGGGGTGGAAAAAGCAAGCTCCGACATTCAAGTCACGTAAGGAGAAGCTGTCTCAGCAGTCCGAGCTCAGGACGAGTTAGATCAGGCACTTTCAGTTTTGTTTTTTTTTCCCCCCGTTGGTTTGAAACCACGTGAGAGCCGCACGGCCGCGCACGCACGCACACCAACACTAAGAAAAGAGAAGCAGTGTGTCACTACATGGAGCCCTCTGGGAATCGGGCACGCGAGGAGCGACGGCTCCCGGCACGAGGAGGCATCCCTTGAGTTGCAAAGTAGGCAACGGCGCTATTGGCTTGGCAGTGAACCACTTCAAATTATATATATTAAAATTAAAAACAAAACAAAACAAAAAAAAAACCAAACAGGGAAAAAAAAAAACAAACAAAAAAAACAGATATTTGCTTTTTTTCATTTTTTTTTTTTTTGCCTTTTTTTTTTAATTAATTAATAAATAAATACTAGATGATCTCCGTTGTACCAAAACTGGATATAAGAAAAAAAGACCTGTGCAAAAATACATATTTAAATATGTACAATCAATTAACAAAATACGTCTTCTGAAATAGGGATACTTCAATATTTATAATAGAACAAGAAATTCCAAAATAAAGTTACAAAAGTATGTTTTTGTTTTTGTTTTTTTTTTCTTTTCTTGTATAATTCTTTGTTCATCATTGCAGCAATTTTTTTTTTTTTTTTTTTTTAGGTTAAGAAAACTGCAGGAGTCGGAACGAGGAGTCGGAAAGACTATAAAAACTGTCTCTCTTAAATGAATACCAAAATCTGTCTAGAAACAACCCCAGCCACTGCAATTTCCTTTTTGTTTTTTGCAAGGAAAATAGATTCTCAGCTTCCTCGGCTACGTACAGTCAGAAGCAGGGGACGTGCAGGAGCAGTAGCCAAGACCTCAACCAGCAGGTGAGAGCAGCTCGAGGCGCTGCCGCCCGCCGTGCCCAGCAGTCCCAGCCCCGCAGCGCCCGGCTCCGCAGTCCCTCTGAGGAGCACGAGTTCCCCGTTATGCTTTCAGATCCACAGAACCTCACGCACGGGGCGAGTTCGCTCACAAACTCACGAGATTCTGTTCGCGCCCAATTGCTGTCTTTGTATTCTGAAGAGTCAAATTGCACTTGTGACCGAGAGCGTCCCGACGCGACACCGCTGCCCCAGAGGTTTCACCCCCGCGTGGATTCCGCTCCACACGTGCGGGACTTCGTAATGCATTTTGATTTCTCATTTGTGGCTTAATACTTTGGTTCCTTTCACCTTAAACCAATCACGGTTCGCACAATCCTTTGAGTTGGGCTCCTTATTCACCACGAATCCTTCTGTTCCTGACAAGTCGCGTGGGTTTTTTTTTGTTTGCATAATAGTCTGTAACAAGTCGCTTTCTAAGTGTGATCTCTATCCATTCAAAAGCTCAAGTGTCTGCATAGAGGCCGCTTCGCTGTACGGTTTGGTAGAGAGTTCGGGTGAAACTGAAAGCATCGTCAGGTAAACAACTTAAGCGACTGTGACTCGGAGTGGCTTCGGATTCCCTGATGTACAACTTGCCGCCGGAACAGGGAGGGCTGGGCAACGGGAACAACAGGCTCAGATTGTCTGTTCTCAGCAACAGCTGGCGCCCCTTTAAGGCAGAAAAATGTCGTCTTGGTCAACACTCAAGTTTGCCTTGGCTTTGCCCCTTAAGGAAAGTTCAGTCCGTTTTGAGACTTTACCTAAAAACTTAACAGAAAACTGCGACAAACCAAACCCCGGTCCGACGAGCCCTTGAGCGGAGTTCGGTTTTGAGGTGTTCTGAAGCAAGACAAAACATTTCCTACACACGGAGCGGGCACACAGCCCCCGCCCCACGGGGCCGGGCAGGAGCACCACGGCTGCCCCCGATGAGCTCAGCTGTCACACGCTGCACCGTTTGGGGCAGATAAAAGAAAATCTGAGTGGTGTCGAAAGCGTAACGCTTCGGCTCTACAAAGAAGGCATAAAATAACTGACTTTTATTATTATTATTTAGAAAATATTTAAATAGTTTAAATACTTCGTTTTAAAAGGGCTATTTGTTTTTTTTTACAGGCTGGAAGGCCAACCCAGCCTAACGTAACCAACACGGTTGTTATTTCATAAATAACAAAGGTTGATGGCATACAGTAAAGGTCAAGAAATACGTTCTTTGGGCACACAGTTCTAGAGGTTATTTGCCTTTTGCTTCATCTTTTTGGACTGCTTAAAAAACAATTCAGTTTAGTTTCCTTCTGCAATCAGATCTCATCCGTAAGAATACAAAATAATCTTCGCACCACGCAAGCGCAACATTTTCACACTTGTTTTCTGAGCCATGGCCTCAGACAACTTTTTGCTGTTTACTGCTCCTACTGGTGTTTTTACGTTTGTTTTTTAAACTCCTGCCACCTTCTTATCCCAAATCACTTGCACAAGGCTGGGCAAAACACAGGCTGCTCGTTTGAATTGTGCTATTTTTGTATTCCACTAAAGGAACGTTGCTATAAAAACACTAAAGCCATATTCCCTTCTCCAGGGCTTCTTTCCATTGTGCCTCACTCATTTTTCCCCCTTGCTGCGGGGTCCCCTCTGCTGACAGTGTCTGTCTGGCAGCTATCACCTACAAAAGACACCATCAGTATAAAAATAAGTCCACAGTAATGTTTATTTCCCCCCCCAGAAAACATTCCTTTGCCCAGCCAGTCTACGTCAAATAGTGGCAAGATGATGTACTCCTGTAAGTAAAATCTCACAGATTTGTAGCAAACCAGTCCAGACCACCGTTAACACTGATAAGAGCAATTATGTGGCTGAACTTCATCCAGTGTCCATTTCTAGCATTCTCACTGCTACAGACATGGCTTCAGGGAAATTCCTTATTTGAGTGACAGTCCAGTAGATTTCCACACCTGAGGACCATGGGAAGCTGGGAAAACTCAAGGCATCTTGGAGTCCAGAATTCCAGAGGGAGGTTTTGCTTGTAGTGAAAACTGTCCAGTTGTTTTCTCACCATGGTATATTCAGCTATCAGGGACGTGCCTTTGGCTTTTGAGCAAATAAATGGAAGAGAAGTGTGAGTGAGCCAGGCTGTTATAGCAGGAGCTCCTAAAAGACATTTTCTGGACACTGAGAGCATATTTTGGGGAGAACCAGCAAGCATAATCTGACACACCACTCATATGCAGTTGGTTTGTCTGAAACTTCACAATTCTCAAGCTAGTGATTTTTCAAGTTATAGAGCTTTTGGACATGACCTCCTTCCTTCCCATTGCATTTTCCCTTAATTTTCATCACACAGTTGAAGCGACAACTATTAGCTAAGCCCCAAAATAAGGTTCAGTAGCTGATCTGAAAAGGATTCCGCTGATCCCCCACCTCTCAGCATACTCAGACTTCAGGTTTCTAGCACCAGCAGAATCAAAAAGTGCCCTGAGTTTTCACCTGGAAAAATCTAGTTCCACGTCTGCTCCCTAAAATTCCATCTTCTATACTGTTCTAATTGCATACGAAATCATTTTACCTCTACAAATGATCCTTCGAGCCAATCTGAAGTTGTTAAGAAGTTTAAGCTCATTTTAATTTATCAAGAAATTTCTTTACCAATATTACTCTAGTGCAACCTGTTTAAAAGAGTAAAACCCCAAACTAACCTTTTCTTTTCTTCTTTTTTAAAGTTAGATGTCCACGAGATCTGCTTCCTTTGTGGTAAATGTTTGTTTTATAGACTACAAAGGTTTCTACCTATCTTATTTATAACATTTAATCTCGTTAATACTAAGAAGTTAGTCAATGACACCTTGGGATAATAGGCTTATTTTATCACAGTTCTGCTATCAGCACCGTTATGTTCCACTTTGTAGAGTGTTCACTACTGAGAAGAAAAGAAGAAGTTAGGCTGAGCCACTCAGCTCAGTCCCGAAGCTGGCTGCAAGATTATTACTATTTGTTTTCAAACGCAAGAACTGAACTTCATCTGAGAGCAATTCACAGAGAGCATCTGTGGGAACCTGGGATGCTGTGTTTTAAGGTTGCTTCAAAAATAAATAAACAAACTCACACTTCGTACTGAAGGGTTTATAAAAGTCCTGCACAAACACATTATAAGAAAAGACTCTAAACGAGTAGGAACAAGTAAGAGAAATGTCTTTTCCAAGAAGCATCTGAAATTGGCTATTAATAATTAAGAGAACACATCTAAACATCAGCACATGAAGAGACGCGCTCGTACTGGCTTACTTCAAGACAAAAGTTCCTACCTGATGAAGAAGAGAATTGTTCATCAGTCCTTGTGTCCCTGGGATTGCAGCAGTGTGTTTTGCGTGAACGTTATTCACCGATGGCAATTTGGCAACTTTGTTTGACTTGCTGCTGCTGCTGCTGTTAATGCTGCTTGAACCAGGTGGGCACTTCCTTTTCTTCCCTATTAGCTTGTCTAGGGAAGGATGCGAATGTGAAAAGCCGCTGTGTGAGTTCACAGTCAGCTCACTGGACTGATGAACAAATGGCCCTAAGGAGAGAGTGGAATCGCTGCTGTTCATCATCACACTCATTCTTTTTATTGATTCTGCAGGGCTTCCAGTAGGAGGACCCCTCCCTGATTGGTCATGTTTGAGGCTAACGGAGTTAGCTTTGCTAGTCATACAATTGAGGCCAACGCTGTGGGACGAAGATGTCACCGACGGATGATAGGAGGTCCCAGAGTTTCCAGAGTTAACCACACAGTTTTTTCTGAAGGACTCTGTGGAATGAGAAGGTGCTAGCAGTGCGGAACTGTTTTTGCGCTTCTTTCCTGAGCCGCCGCCGCTGCTGACACTGCCGGTGCTGTTACAGGTGCCACTGCCAGCAGAAGATTCCTTAGGTTTAAAAGATTTGCTGGATTTCAACTTCTGAGGTTTGCTGGGCATAGGTGAAGGTACAGAGGAAAGCACTGTAGGTGTTGAAGGGGACGAAGACACTTGTCTTGATTGCATACTGCAGACAGGATCCACTGCACCCAAGGTAGCGGGATTTGCATTCAGTGTAGTTCCATGCGACGGTACCGATTTGTTGTTCAGAGACGTACAGGAAGGGGACACCAGCGCCGGCGAGGACATCACGGTGGTGGGGAGGAGGAAACCCGTCGTGCTGACCCCATACTGCGAAGCAGGTATCGCGTTTGTCCGGTGCGGTGCACGAACTGCCGCTGTGCTACTCGATGCTGGTGGAATTTTCCTGTGGGTAAACGGGAAAACAAAAAGCCACGTAGCTCCAGTTCTTCAGAATGCTATTTAGTGTTGCTAATCCATCACTCTAGTACTAAAAGACTTGGCTAGCACTTAACAGTTGCAAGGAAACGGAAAGCTCACACTATCAACCTCTGAGCTGACTAAAGACGGCGTTACTTTTCTGTAACCAGAGTTACAGCTCCCGTGTATTCTACAAAAACCAACAAGAACCCTTCCAACGTGTACTCACTTCCACATCTGTGAATTAAGATGCTTCTCCACCATGAAGTTAAGTGCACATCGAATATGGTTCCACCGCTTATCAAACACGTAATAACCTCTTCCAATTTGCCGACTACCAAATGTGCAAAACTGAAAAGACAGATTTTTTTTTTATTGGCATTTTCTACTTTCAGTAACGTTTGTTTATACATACATGCTCAACTATTATCTTAGAATCATAGGGGTTGGAATGGACTTCAGGAGATCATCGAGTCCAACCCCCCTGGCCAAAGCAGGTTCCCTACACCAGGTCGCACAGGTAGGCGTCCGTTATCATTGCTAGATGGCTAAATCAAGGATAAAAACAAATCCGATGTCCATTTACCTCTACTATTTGAAATTTTGTACCTGTAACCCCACTTCAGAGGAGCTGTCCGCTCACCTGCACGTAGTCTGCTCTCTAAGCAATGAAGTTTGGGATTTTCTATAAACTAAGCGGTTGTAAAAGGCAGAAACCAGAGAGGAGGTGTATCTACTGCTCAAGCTGTACCTTAAGGTTCAACTTGCCTTCTTCAAAGAAGCAGTAATAATAAAATCAACCTTCACTATCAATTACTAAGAAAACAAGTACCTTAAAAACTGAAAAAACATGCATGTAAAAGAAAGTCATCCTTAAAGTCCCCAAGTTTACATATTCAGAGCCAGCAAAAGACCAAGGTTAATTGTGACTTAAAACATACAGCGGCTGGTTGAGGATGATGACCTGAATAATGACAATCCAGTTTTTCAACAGGCTCTTCTTTTTCATCACATTCTCCCTCATCACTGGATAACCGAGATGCTGGCTCAGCTGCAGGCAAAGGAGGGTGAGGGGACTCGTGGACAGAAGGAGAATCACTCGGGGCATTTCCACTGTGCTGGACTGGGCAGCCTGGAGGCCTGGGCAAGGGAAGCAGCAAATGTGTTATTGAGGCAAAGCTTGGCAATAGCCACTTATGGATATTTTACTACAGGCAGAAGGAAACTGACATTAACAGTTGTTTGGTATGATCCAGAACCTCATAACATACCTACTTAGGGGAAGGACAGGAGGTGCCGTACCCCTGGAAAAGCAGCAATAGTTGGAAAACTGTTTAAACTGATGCTTCTGCTATTTATGACTCCAAAACCTTCTTGCTATGACTTACACAAAGCCACCAGCCCTAGAGAGAAAATGCTACCCTGCCCCACAGATCCCCATCTCTCTTTCAAAATCCACACAACGAAGCAATCAGTATAAATTTCATGCCACCGGATATGCAGATTTTTCTTACCTTGGAAGACTGGGGGGGTGAGGTTTGGGTTTATTAGGTAATAAAGGCTTTGATTCTGTAAGAGTAACTCCATGAGAATTTTGGTGCAGCTCCTGGGAAGTTTTAGTAGGTGAGGGATGTGGTTCCCTGAGAGGGGGCATCTGCTGATGATGATCCGAATGTCGAAGAAGTTCCTTTTCCCTGGTTTTGCTTTTGTGCTCAGCTAACAACACATCAAATCGTTTTCTTCGACCCTGTACAGCCCTCCGCTGCGTTAAGGAATGTGTCTGCAAATCCATGAATAAATCATTAATCCCAGGCCATTAGATCTGTGGAAATTAAACACTCAAGACACATGTCTACAGCTCTAGAATACAGGCAATCACCATGTTTGTGGCTTAGGAAAAAAAAAAACAAAACACACACAAAAAAAACAGAAGAATGACTTGTAGAACAAACTTGGACGTGTTCTGGTGGATGATTGTATGCCTGCTTGATACAAAATAGAAATAAACAAAAATAGAGTTAAGATTTGTTTCAAAGGTCTTTCAAATTTCTTTTCAAAAGAAGAAATTACCAAAGTTCAGTCCCTGTGGGTTGTTAGTGACAGCTTCGTTTACCTTTGATCTGGATAGGGCTTATTTACCTGATGCTTCCCCTCCTAACAGGTTTGCTGCTTTCCACAAGAGTGGCTAAACATTACACAACTGAGGGGATTGGGATTTTCAGTTCTTTGGGACCGACTGATAACTGCTTCTCCCCCAAAAGACGTTTGAGCTAAAGAACACATTCTGTGCATGGGAAGTTTTTAAAAATTGCTTTGGTTTGAGCCCGAGGTGCACCTCACAGCCTTCTCAGCTGACTCGTTTCTGAATGAGCTGCAGGGCTCCATCCAGTGGCACCAGCATTTGCACAAACACCTGCTAAGTATCTGCTGCAGGTTCTGATGGGGGAGAGGGAAGGGTGCAGCCTGGCAGTGCTACGTACACATGGAGCAACAATCATTCCAGGTGCCAGCATCCGTGTTTGAAGGGTTTACACAAGAATGAACTCCGGGTTACTCTAAGAAATATGTTTTTGGATAAATAATTAACTGGATTTTGAAAACAATTCTTTCTTGGCTGTTGGCAATACGCACTGAGAGGAACCATTTACAGAGGCAGACTGCACAAACATGTAATGTTCTGTGTTCTGTTACATCCCCCCAGAAACCATACGTAAACTTCACAAAATCTTACCCTGAATAAGACATCCTACCTTGCATGTCAAAGACCTAGTACAGGGTTTCTTGGTTTCCACATCAATGACACCACAGTATATATCAGGATCAAATTCTCTCTCTGTCAAAGATGCACAGACATCCCATTATTGAAAACAGCCACAATAAAGACCTTCTGAACTACTAACATTAACTGTACTGCAAGTGCTTTCAAATAGGACACATGCAAACGTACACAAAGATGCGTACAATAAAATTGTACAGACACATTTTTCTCCTCTCAGCAAATGTGCTGTGTGCTCACACGGTCCTCAAATCAGCACACAGCACCAAGAAATTCACAGCTGAAAGGGACTGTGAAGTAGGAGTATATCAGTTGTGTTAGGATTTACTTGTTTTTTTTTAAGTATACAAATGATCTTACAAAACCAGGAACATATTTAAGACACCAACATAAATACAAACACAGATGGTGATTTTTACTGCTGTTTTTAGTGGCTTTAATAACTTTTCTAAAACACTAACATCCAAAATTAGTGTACTGAAATACTGTGACTTCATATAGGAAAGCAGGAAAATTAAATCTTTTTAAAGATAGCAGAAGAGCGCAGTTTTAAAACACAAACTGATAGGCCTGTAACATCTGGATGGTTTCTGAGAGCAACAGCCACATTTCAAGTTGTCTGCATCCTTTATGAACGTGTCAAATCATAAATCTAAATTCTAATAGGTAAGCATACCTAATTACAACTTAGTCTTCTAAGAATAAATATTACTCTACTTCTCAAGCTTATTTCCGTGTGTATTTCTACACATACACTACTAAGAACAATACAGCAAATAATATTTAAAAGCAGTTACCTGACAATCTTTTATGTAAAAATTTCCTATTATTTGTATTTTCTTCAGGTTTCTTTTCCAAAAATGGAGGCACAGAGAGAAGACCTTTACCATTCAGTATCTGTCCAGGGGAAGGCAAGGGTGGCTTTGGTATTGAGGGACAATTAAGGCCAGTCTTTATTGAGGAACTCACAGTAGTAGAACAAGTTGGACCAACAGCAGCTTTCAGTTGGGCACCATCTATCTTTGGATGAATCTTTTCCACTTTGACAGATGGAGTCATACTATTATTTATGGAAAATAAACAGAAAAAAATGCAAATGATAGTATAACATGCAATAAATTACAAAAAAGTACTTAAAATACTGTATTACTCAATACACTGATCTATTCCTAATACAAATGTAGACCCTTGTCCTTAACTCTCAGTTTTAATGTTTATTCTTATTCTTTATTTTCATGTTTTTGATGATGTCCACCATTTCTTCTGTGCTTTTTCCCTTCTTCTTCTTAAGTACCTCAGAGTCATCAGCGACCTCTGAAACTCCCATATAATGGAGGTATACAGATAAGGAATGAAGATCCCCTGGTAGCACAGTCTTTATTTATAGTGACTCAAGATGCACCTTAGCTAGCGTCGTGCTCAACGATTCCATCAGTTTACCTATCAGCTTAGACTAGGCTGCTTAAAGAGATCTGGTGGAGTTTAACGCAAGCTCTCAAAGCAAAAACCCTCTGAAACAGCAAGAAAATCTACTGACACATCAGTTTCTATGCAAGTACTAATGCTCAAATCTCTCTCAGAATGTATACTCACATTTTATCATGGGGAACTTTGCTATGCTGTACCGGATGCATTAACCTGTTGTTTCCGCTGATCTGCAGCTTGTCTTTGGGTGATTTCAACAACTTGGAACTTGATGATGATGATGATGATGCACTAGTACCTCCACTGGATGAACGATTGCTCCCACTTCCACTGCTACCTTTGTTTTTTGGAGGGAAAGATGAAATGAGGGAAAACACTGAAGAGGAGGGAGGAGTCAAAGGCGGCTTGCTGGAGGAGCTGTGTCTTCTTTCTAAAGAGGAGGAAAAAAGGAGAGGAGGTTAAACTCCCAAGGCCCATACAGAAACAATTCTTAAAATACTTCATGTTGTCAGTTACTCCATTAACATTTTTCCTTCATTGGCCTGGGAAGTCCTCTGCCACACACGGAGCACTGAGGATTCAAGCCTCACTGCAATCCACGAGGCTCCATTCGTTGCCAGTCCCCAGCACAACTCCTAATGGCCAAATTGATATTGGAGCAAGAACAAAAATTCAATTCCTGACTATCTTTTGGTAAGTTCTACCAGGCCTTCAGTGTGGAATGCCCCTGAGAACAAGGGCTGAAGTAATGACTTCCGTTGCTTTTCATTTTCTTCTTAATAATTCTATTAATCCTTTCATAACAGGACCAAACCTAGAGAAGAACTCTATTTAGCAGGAAAAGGAGCAACATATTCTTTGAAAAAGGATATCTAAATATGTGAACAGTCAGGTTTTATCAGCGGATATGCTGGAAAAGAAATGATTTAATTAACATTAAAGTGTTATTAAATACCAACCATTAAAACCTTTCTAGCACCACTTCAGTTAAAACAGTGCATACTTCAAAAGTGTTTTTCTGGGACAATGAATTCTCAGACACAGAATACTCAACAGCTGCACAGAGTTCCCAGCTCTGCCTACATGGACACACTCATGGAGCATTTGCTCAGCTGATCTTTGGACACCTGTGATTCCTAGATGATCCCCATATGTAATCAACACCTGCTTAGAGACGTCCTTCTGGCAATCGAGTATATGCAAACCATGGATCTAAGAGAGGGCTGAGAACTAACAGGTCCCTCTGTGGATAACACCTCCTTCCCAGCTGGTACTGGCAACGGTGCTCACGTCCACCACTGGATCCTTTTTACACATTTTGACTTAAATTTACTTAAGCTGTAAAGGAAGCAGGCTACTCGTGACATCGCACCAAAGTAAAAGCCAAGTCCAGCACAACCTGTGCAGAAGTCTGTGACACCGTGGAAAACATAAAGTAATATATCCACGCTCTGCTTATGGGATCTGTTTTTCCACCCACTCCTAAGTACAGCAATCACGTGAGATGGGGACAATGGCTGATCAGAACTCACAGCTGGAAGCTGGAACCTGTGATGCTCATTCAGTGTGATCCGCTCAGTTTTCTAAAACCATATGCCACTGAAGAGTTCTCATGTATGTCAGCACGCTTATATTCCAGTCAATGGCTGTGCTTCTAATATGACATACTGCTTATTGCCAGAAGTCTTTTTATAGCAATGGCAAGAATCCTTGAGCAGCTTTGACAAGTTACTATTTGGGGGCCATTAGTTCAGCGATGCTACACCCTATGAGATTGCTCTGTGAGATAATGAGAAAATTGCTCAGTACTCTGCCACCTCTTGTATATTTAGAAAATCCAAAGTACTTAATAATTGGGTTACAAATAATCTCTAATAATCTAGTGTCTTGCTAATGTAATCTTTGGGAGTTTGTTTTGACTTATTTTTTTTCCCTTTTGGAAGGAAGAGCGTTGCTTCGCTGGAGACAGCTTGGCAGACAAGAAGAGAACAGGCCTAGGATGAGACTGAGCACCTCCTTGCCTCCAGCGTTAGGGATAAACTAGAGAAAATATTAAGCTGTTCTTGATTCAGATGATACGAACACTTCTCTCCTGGCAGCTTCAGTTGGTACCAATCAATTAGCTCCAGACAGACATTACTGGGCGCCATCTGTGTGAATGTTTCATAGCACCAGCCTCATACACGTGAGCTCATGAAAAAGGCCAATCTGTAGCTGCTGATAATCAAAAGCATCGACCTCGGAGAGCTAAAGCTCATGGCTGATCAGAACACAGGACTACGGTCTGCCAGAGACCGTTCCCATTCCACAGACAGTCACACAACTTGGAACACACACAAAAAGCCAAACGAGCATTTTCTAGAATTCTGAGCTAACTTCTGAAAATTACATTCCCAATACCGAAGATCTCACTCTCGACATCAGCACTACAAAGATGTTTTCTGTGCCAGAACTGCTGCTGAAGTGTCTTAATTTAGCTAAACACAGGTGGTCACAGCACAAGTAAGCACGGATATCCTTGGGACGTTAGCAGAGTTCTCAGTGACAGCACAGACAGCCTGATTCAATCAGTCACCTATTGCTCGTTATTAGGGAAGCTGTTCTCACCGCAGTGTGAGACACAGGAGGAGGCAGAGTGCTCCCTGTTACACGAGTCCTCTGGTCATGTCCTGAGTTATCTGTTACAGGAAAACCTGCCACAGCAAAATCAATATACTTGAGGGAAACCTGTACCAATTCTTCAGGTATCCAGTTGCAAATTAAAACAGAACAAAGCCATAAATCCTCATGTGGGTGCTCAAATAAGTGGTATGGGCTTCAAGGCCACGTTTTCACTGCCTTTACGCACCACGATGCATTGCATTGTAGGGCAGGGAAAAACCTCTGGATCTATGATTTTTCCATCCCAAGAATGATATAATACAGCTTGCAAGAGAGGTGATCTGACAGTCCTCTTAGTCCAGGAAAGGTGATAGATGTGATTTTTTCCTTACAAAAAGCTCCAGTGTATGCTATGATACACCAAAGGGAAGAGATAAAACTGCAAAAACTTCACTCATTTCCAATGTACTTATTGACAGACTGACATATTGGTTTGTTTTTAAAGTAGTATGGGCTTTGGCTTTGGATAAACAATTGAGAAACTCCCCTTGCTCCCATTCAGACCTGTAGGAGACATGCAGAAGATTCACAGACATTAAAGCCAGCAAGTTGAATGACACCACTTTGTCCCCAGTGTAATCAGTGAGGAGGTGCAAATTGAACTCACAGCACTCTGTAAAATCTGACTTAAGTTTAAGCTGCACTTAACACTGAACATTACCAGGTTCACTTAACTAACCTGGACAAGAAAAGAAAGAGAGGAAGAAAGAAAATAAGGTTTCCCATCACATTTGTTTACTGCCTGATAGAAGCAGTAACCACTAAGATTTATTTTGATTTATAACCTTATTTCCATGCTGACATAAGAGAAAATATACTTCCCACAGAGCAAACTGTTTTCCTAAGATACTAACTTGCTGTGTGCTTAACAAAAGTAAGTACATAATCAGAGTACAAGTCTTCCAAATTTTCTTCCCAGGTCTACACGTAGTTCCCAAACTTTAGGAAGTGTTCTGCAGCGTTCATTCTCCATGTGCATCAATTAATAGCTTTGGGCAGCAAACAAGATGTACAGATCGAGTTTCATAAACCCACTTTTTTAATACTGACTGCTTACGTAAGTACTGGGCAAGAAGTCAAACTGACCTGTGTCAGTGCTGGCACAGCCATCACTAAAACTGAAGAACACCCATTCAAACCTGCAGGCCAGTTTAGTTCAATGAAAAATGTTGCAACCTCAGTCAGCAATTCGGTTTTAGCGTAGGTTAACTCAGGTGTAAGAGTATGATTCAGAGTACATTATTCAGAGTGATACATTTACTGAAACAAAGCATAAGTTTACGTTTCTGTAACTGTTATCTGACATACGTCTAGCCTAAACTAAAAGCATGATAAGTGCTACTTAAAACAAGCTTATCTTTTTTCATCATGCTGATCTACTTATCATTTTAGAGATGAATTACAGCAGCCATATTAAAACAAGCATCATTCACCTGAGGATAAATTTCTTCAGTGCACATTTCTACAGTCATTTTGGAGAACTAATTTACTTCATTTTCTAATTGCTCCAGAAAGATGCGATGCAGTGCATACACCACGGGAACGCACACTGGGACTGGAGGAAGCACAGCATGAGTCTGACAAGGTGTCAGTAGTTCCTACTCGGTGTAGGGATCCTGCTTTGGCAGGAGGGTTGGACCTGATGATCTCTTGAGGTCCCTTCCAACCCCTATGATTCTGTGATTTTGAGCAGTAAATCCTGATTTGACCAGGAGTACCCAAAGTCCTGTGTTCTGAAATGTTTTTTTTTAAGACACAGCCCTCTCCTGCACTGTTTGTTTGTCAGCTCAAGGCCTCAGCCACGGCTCTGCACTCCACTGCGAGCTGCTCTGAGAGAGCATCTCACCGTAGCTACAGATGTCACTGCAGCAACAAACCAAAGACCACTTTGCAGATCCAACCTGAGTGCCCGTGTTGAGCAATGACCCACAGACCTCACCATGACAGAAAAAAGCTAAACCCAAAAAGCAGATCCACAAAGATGCTGCTGGAGGAACCCAGGAGCTAAAATCGAGGCCCATCAAATGAACTGCTCTTCCTTCAATGCCACTCTGGCAGCACACAGCTGGCGGGGAGCAATCGCCTGCACAGGGCCTTCATGTGCTGCTCACTCACTTACTGCTGCTTCATTATCCTGCACTAATTGTGGTGCCCAGATACCAAGGATTCCGCCTTAATCTTCCACTGATGTCCCTTTAATCATCTGATCAGTTGTTTGCACTGCAGTCATGATGAGGTCAGTCTGTGTTCAGTTGGGTGGTTTTAAACTGACACGGAGCTGAGCAGGCAGCATCTACACTTTTATTTTTCACTCCAGAAAAGAAAGTTACAGAAGAGAATACTCACAGAGACCAAGCCATCAAGCATGACAGACTGCCAAGGGGTGACTGGCAGCAGCACAATCTGTCGTGTCTCTAGAGGGACTTCTTGTTTCATAAAAAAGTACTGCTCGCAACCAGCAGCTGATACTATTGTTTAATGCTCAGTGTTAGTAAAACCACAAAGAAAGCCTGCCTGAGAGACACGTATGCTGATGTCACTCCATTCACAGAAAAGTAACAACCGAGCAAAAAGGGGCAGAAATATTAAGGCACTCTAGAAGTGATACTGCAGCACAGGAAATGCAAGGCAGGGCAGCACACACATGGAGTAACACAACATGTACATATTCCCGTCACTCAGCACAACAGTCATCCTCACCTGACCAGAGTTCTTCGATTGTAAATAAGCAGTAATAGGCATAAAGCTATTTCTTAGATAAGCAGTTTATGTAACATCTTCTATATAGATTATGCCAAAATTAGCCGTACTGATGCAACCTCATGTCTCTCAGTTCCTCACTCAAAAAATATTCAGGACATTTGCAATACAGAATGTGTTTCTCCTGTCTGTGAGCAACCCCATGGCATAAGGAGGCAATTAAGTCACAATGAAAATACCCTATTTTAAAAATGTGTCTTACTGATGCTATCAAAAACCCGCTGAAGTGCAATACCTAACCAACTCTGAAGAGTGTATTTAAAACCCAGGGGTCACTCCTGCAACTTGACACATTGAAAGGTTTGCTTTGCCTAGCAGAGATGTGCTGGCTTGCATGTTTTTACATGACGCTTTCACCATATGTGCTACAGCACTGTGCTCACTCAGTTTTACATTCACATTGAGACTGTAGCACCGAAGAACATAAATCCATCCTCCTAAGGCAAAAAAAAAAACAACAGAACACCAGCTCAAGTCATGCATTACAGTGTAAAATCTAACCACAGAAATTAACCTCTTTTACAGTTCCACTTGAAACATTTGTTCGCATTGAAACCCTCCTTGGCAGCTCCAAATTGATGTTTCATGAAACTTTTACTCTCTCTGACAAGGGAACTCAGATAATCACTTTCCTGTTTGAAAACCCTCTCCTGAAGCCAACAGATCATAAAACGAACACATCAGAAACCGGCTGTGGATGCTCCAGGGCTATTTCTAAGTTTGTAGGGCACTGTAGCATCGCTAAGTTTTACATCATGTTTTCTGCATCTTTGTTTAAATCTTTGTGTACTTCCTGCTCTGGTGTCCAGCAGTCCCAGCCAGAGCTAAGGTCTCATTGTTCCAGATAGGAATTCCAAAAACATCCCCTTGTCAATCATCTTGGAAACGCACACTACAAATCTCCCTAAGGAGCACACAAAATCTCCCTGTGCTTTAATTAGTGTCCACCAATTCATTATGGAAATTCAAAATCACAAAGAACAAAGGGGTTTTTAAAGATGTGCTGTGGTTACAAATGCACCGTTCAGAATCCAAAACTCTCACGCATGTTAGTTACAGGATTTCAGAGTATCACTCCACTCCATATTAATTCATGCTGATTTAAGACGCGTAAACAACATACATCCACAGCCCAGCACACTTGAGCGCACCTCCCTGTGAAATCCAAACCTCAGTTCAGCTGAAAGCCACTGACTCTTGCCATGCCTGGTCTTTAAGAACAAGTTTACAAGAATAAGTTTGCAAGAATAAAGTCCAGAATCTGAGAACAAGCATCGAGAAGGGCTCTGGCTTTCTCCTTCCCCAGTCCCAGCACGTGCACCAGGGTGCTATCCCATCTCTCCCACGTTTCCAGCATTTACCTTTGAAAATCTGGCACTTATTTTCTCGAGTCCCAAGAAGTGTTGTGATGATGATCAGTTAGTTATCCGCATCCATTTGAACAGAAACAAAACGAATAACACTAATAGCTAACACTAGGGTCCTGCTTCATTACAGCAGTCACCGAGCAGCACCGGCTGCTTACAGCGCTATAAAACCAACTGCTCTCTGAATTCTAAATAAATGTTTTTCTTGAGGTTTATTTACAAGACGGGAAATCCACTCAAGTGATCACTCTGCAAATATTTTAGATTAAAGGGTATGAAATTGTGTATAAACAGGGTTACATTTTCATTGCTGTTGAAGAAAACAGAGTAGGAGAAAAAACTAATTTTCCATACAAGACTCTAAACGCCAATTTCAATCCTTTAAAGCCAGCTGTCAAAAAGAAGACGAGCCTGCAAACGTAACTTGGATTATTTAAATGATGGATTTTAAACATCATAGCTACAGCACACAGCCAGGACGACGCTGGGATCCTCTAACCACTCCTAACTCAGCAGGAATGGCTTTGGCTTTCCCCATTAGGGAAACTGCAGCAGAACTGCCCCGCAGAGACCACCACCGCAAAGGAGAGGAGGGAGCAGGCTGCAGCAAAAAACAGCAACACTAAAACATATTTAAATAAATAGCCTTCAGGTGCACCCTTTCTGCCACAGCCTCCTTCCCACGAGGCACAGCACATTACTAGTGCTAGTTTTTCAGTTTTTCCATGTTTGTTACTAATCTCTCCCAAAGCCTCGCATGCACAGCACACGAGTAGCTCTGCAATCAGCTGCCCCAGGGTGTAGGATTACTCTTTGTAACGCGCAGGTGCTGCCCCTGAGCAATGGGAAATGGCCCTGCAGCCCCCACCCATGCAGGACTGCCAGCCCCAAGCACAGGCAATGTTTTGCTCTGCGCAGCAGTGGCAAACTGCAATTAGTGGTGCTCCCGTTGGGTTCACTTCAGCTACTGCGACCCTCAGGGGGAGCAGGAATGGGAAAACCAAGAGACAGGACAGTGTTTTCTGAGCACATCAGACCTGAATGGAAAGGTTGGAACAAGGGACTCCAAGACAACAAACAACTCATGGTGTGCTGTCCTGAGCAACTCGAGCAGAGGTGGGGGGGATGCATTTCTTACCAGACAACCTTCTGGGCTGGGAGCCTGCCTGTCAATCTGACAGGCACAGGAACAGAAATACCACAAAAGTTATTACGAAAAGACAGACGAGTGCCTTAGATGGTAACCAGGCCACGTGGAGATTATAATGTCCACGTTATGAGCACTAATCTCCGGAGGCCTGCTGACGACATGACACTACCTGCGTTGTCTGATTAACAACAGGCACCGAATAAACCACGTTTCTGCTATTAACAAACGTGTTGTTTGAAATTAACTCAGGAGAAGCCACAGTGGCAAACTAAAGCACCACCTAATGGAGGTACTGTGTCGTGCCACCTGCTTCACAACACAGCTGGAAAACTCACAGGAAAGTCTCCTGAGTAACTTGAATGACATCAAAAACACGCTACAATTTTTCCAAATGGGAATCAAGCGAATTAAAAACTGGAATAATACTTCTGATGCTTTATAAAACGATGAACAAACAGAAGTTGAATAAAGCTATGCGTTGAAAGAAGGGGAATGAAAAACGAATGCGAGAGCCACCTAATTTCTGATTTTCCTTCTCCACCTGTTAGAATCATAGAACTATTAAGGCTGGCAAAGACTACCTCTAAGATCACCCAGCCCAGCTGCCAGCCCACCCCAGTCATACCCTCTGACCACTTGGACAGCTCCTGGGACAGTGACTCCAGCACTCCCTGGGCAGCCTGTGCCAACCCAGAGATCAGGATATACCTTTCCACTGCACTCTTCCCACCCAGCACCACCAGCCCTCATCACGGTAATGTTGTAGTAAACACCTGTCTACCTTCAATCCTGCTGTTGCTTCTCTTCACAGCACATTCAAGAATTTTAATGTTTTCCCTGCAGCTATTTCTTCACCTGCAGCAAACTTTAATCCTTGCACGCTGTCAGACTCGGCTCTGCTACGAAACAACACGCTGAGGGTGAAAACTACTTAAAAGCTATTAGTGAACCGAAACAGAGAACACACAGGCACTGCCACCCACAGTACAGACGCAGGGAACTCTGGCTGAGGCTGCGTGCTGCAGGGATGTGATGAGCCAGGAGCTTTTGGACCCCAAAGAGACGGCAGTGACACCCAAGTGCAGTACCAAACACCTGACAACATCATGCGGAGGAGCCAGGATGGCACTGAGGATCAGGGGATGTGCCCATCCTGCGTGAGCTTGGAGCTGAAGAAGACAGCTTTGAGAGGTGGAAAAGGGAAACCACCTCGCGATAAGGCAAACTGTAATGCTTTTCATAAGATGTTTCTAAATCAAATGCCTTTCCGAAATGTGAAATCTCTTGGAACTTAATACCCAAGCTGCAACATCAGTAGAAAAAAAAAGAATAAGAGTTGTGGAGTTTTTTTGGTGGCTTTTTCTGAGTCAGGTTCCTATGTTATTTTACATCCATACACCGTTCTTTTTTTTTTTTTTTTTTTTAATTATGAAAAAGGATCGCTGCAGCTTAATTCATGGTCAATCACCGCCGGCACGAACCAACTGCTCCCATGTTTCAAAGCACCGAACGCCTTGGCTACGCACCAATTAAAACTGTACAACAGCATTAGCACAGCAGAGTCTTCCAGCAACCGCTAATACAGCCAAACGAGGGCACGAACCGAGCACGCTTGCACAACAATGCCTTTCAAACGAAACAGAGCAGCCTTTTCCCACCGTGCAGCGAAGGCTCCCGGCAGTGCTGTGCTGCCTGCGCGGCTCAAACGCCCTTTGCAGGAGCGTTTGCAGCAGGAGCCCGCAGCTGCGCTCGCCCCAACGCGTTTCCCGTTTCCTCCCGCAGCGGCGAGGGACGGATTCGTCCCCCGGTTTGGGGAATTACACGGATGAGCTCGAGCTCAGGAAAACGAGCTCAAGCGAACAAGCCCTTAATAGTTTCTTTCTTTAATTAACGCTTTGATTAAAAGCCGCCCATTTATCTAGAGGCCTGACAAGATTGCAATCAGCCTGCAGTTTTATTGCCGCAATTTTTCCCCTCTTGTTTTCCTCCCGACCACTTTGGATTCCGGGGGGTGGGGGGGGGGGGGGGGTGGGGGGGAGCCCCCGCGCCCGCAGCGCTTCCCCTGCCCGCGGGCACGGCCCCGCTCCCCCCATCCTCTTGTTGAACTTTGGCCAAATCTCCCCGATGACATTTCAGGAGGGCTCCCGCGGGCCGCTCGCGTTTAATCCTCATTTTCAGCTTATCCGCTCCGATCCGCCGAGGCCAACCGGCGGCACGGCCCCGCTCCACCTCCTCCGGTTGTTCCCCCTCCCCATCCCATCCCATCCCCCCCCCCCAACACCCCCGCCCGGGGCTGCCCCGGGCCGCGGCTTTACCTCGGGCAGCGCTGGAGTCGCGGCGGCGCTGGCGGCGGCCCAGCGGGGC
The DNA here is from genome assembly GCA_036925125.1 of Oreortyx pictus. Taxonomy (NCBI): domain Eukaryota; kingdom Metazoa; phylum Chordata; class Aves; order Galliformes; family Odontophoridae; genus Oreortyx; species Oreortyx pictus. The sequence goes on from JAUPFR010000015.1 coordinate 6,017,743, forward strand.
GGGGAGGTGGAGCCGGCGGCGATCGAAGATGGCCATCGCGGCGGGGCCGGAGGTTAAGCCGCTCTCCCATTCGCACAGCGAGCGGGCAGGCCGGCAGCGGCCCCAGCAGGCGCCCGGAGCTCCGGGCTTGCGGTCCCCTGTGCGGCGGGGCCGCCCACTGCAGGCTGAGCCGCTGCTTTTCTTTTTTTTTTTTCTTTTTTATTATTATTACTGTTCGCCGGGGGTGTCTCTTTAGTAATTACAAGAAGAAAAAGAGGGATGGAGGGAAAGAAAAAAAAAAAAAATGAAGGGGGAGGAAAGAAAGAAAAAAGGGGAAAAAACCCGCAGGAAAAAAAAAAAAAACACAAAAACTACAGAGCAAAAATGAAGGGAAAAGGGGAGGAGAAATGAAGGGAAAGCGGAAGGGGGTGGAAGAAAATAAAAAAAAAGCACAGCGCACCTAATGACAAAAAAAATAAAAGAATAGGAAGAGACAGCTTGAGGCTTCCACTCTTGTTTTAAATGCCCATCATCTTAAGCTGAAGTTTCTGGCCTTTCCTCTCTTATCAAATGACACTCCAATTCATTTTTAAAGACAAGCAATCACTTTTTCCACTAAAATGAAGTTTGCCAAGAGGAAAGGCACATATGCACTTGTGCAAATACACTCGTGTATCCATGCATTATTTTCCCCTGCTGAACAAGTCAAACAGATGCAGGAAGCATCACTTCAGGAGGGCTGGTTTTGCCTTTTGTTTTTTTGGGTTTTTTTTTTTTTTTTGTGTTTCTATAAAGGTGAACAAAACCCCCAGAGACTCCTCCTCCAATTACCAAGCTCAGAAAGAAGTACAACATCCTCAAATGCATTTCTGGAACACCAACCTTCCCGCATCTCTGCGGGCAGGCACACAGCAATCAGTTCCTCTCTCCCCGAGCTCCTCCAGCAGCTGACAGCTCCGGCACCTATCCCATTCATTAAAGGCAACTCGGCCATACACCATTTCCCCACGCTGAGCTGTTTTTAAAAGCCATCTTTTTCCACTGCCAAAATGCAGCAGCCGTGCATGGTTTTGGAGGCTTTGCTGCTGTTGTATGCTTCTCCACTTGACACCTATCATTAAAACCGGGTAGGACTCCAACAGATTTTAGTGGTTCACAAAGCTCTTGACTTTAAACTACCACGTGGGGAGCCAGCACTGATGTGTTTGTTTTCTTACCAACTAAAATTTTCCTTCCTCGGTCTTTGATTTGGTCTATTCTCATTTTAGGACCGAGAGGGTGAGTAACTTATTTTGTTTCTTGTTCCACAAATAAACTGACTGGGATCGGGCAATTCAATTCCAGCCTGGAACAATATAGTAAGTTGTCTTCCTTGTGAGTGAGAGCGAGGACAAAGAGTCCAATCAGTAGGAACCCAGCAGCTGGGTGTCAGAGCCGGGGCTGGAATGGAAGCGAGAGGCATGACGGCACATTCACATGGCGAGAAAGCGAGCGGTGGGCTGATGGCACACGGCTGCTGGCAATGCACTGGGTTTTACCCCTTGCAAAGACTGAGATAGTTGACACCTACTCTGTAACGCAGCTTTTGTTTTTTATTTACTGTTTTCTAACAAACAAGTTGCTCTTCTGAGCAACTTCACTCAGCATTTAGGGGATGTCAGCTTGAAACGGATGGACATGCTGCGGATGAAAGGAGCGTCTGAATGGGCATTCTGACAAGTTAAGAAGTAATCTGACTTCATAAAAGCAACTTGCTATACATGGTACTGAGGTGATGAAATTACCCAAGAGCTGGAGGTGAGGTGAGGCAGCTTTGCAGGGCCATGCTGCAGAGCCTAACTTCCAGGGCTAGGCTGATCAGAAAGCAGTCAGTCCAAGGACCAGTGCAAAGGAATAAAGCCCGCTTCCTGTGTCTCAGCATAACAGAGCAGCATCAATGCTCCCCCCCTTCTACATCTACTCACTGAACACACAAACATTAGAATGTGTTTACATCGTGTGTTGCTGTCACTAAGCACTCACATCCAGTATGGAAGTGGTGTACTATTAAACCAGGAGGCAAAAAGAAAACAATAAACACAAGACACAACACGCAACCTGAAGCTGTGTGTGCACTGGGCAGGAGGTGTTGCAATGGGAGGATGAGCGATGGCAAAACACGCAGCACAAAGCCACAGCCGAGGTTTCATTACCTCCACTACACATGAAACAGCTCATTTATCCTCTCTAGAAATTCAGCAATCTCAGGCACCAATTTCACAACACTTGAAGCCGGCTGGCGCAAACCAGCAGTGCCGCAGCGAGAAACGTTCCTGCCCTCTCCCCCAGTCCTGACTGCTCCGCTCGAACCTTCACACCATCTGCTCCTTCCCTAACAAAGACAAAACGATCGGCTCAGAGACCTGACAGCCTCCAAACTGCACGCCTCATTGTGCCAAAGCCTGCAATTAGCAGAGCGACCAGCAGCAGCAAGTATTAAGAAGTGCCTTGATCACGGGGAAAGGGCTGGGGGCCGAAGCAACTCCTGAACAACTGGCAATGACAAAGAGCTGTGTTGTGAGCCGTGATAATGGTCATTTTGCCCAGATTCAGAAAGTTCTGAGATATTTCTGAGATATCTAAGATTTGAACTTGCAAGGAATTTCATCTGATTGATATCAACACTGCATAAAGTGGGCTCACTTACACTGCAGCCTGCTTAGGTTTACATTTAATACCCCCTGAAATGATCTTGTTGTAAATATTTTGCTTCAAAGAGACTGTTTGGTTACGGGTTACTATTATTACTCTTCCTGGAAGGAAGGGAATGACAGGCCTCAAGCCAACACTGAACTTCTTACAGCTGATCCATTGAGAACTCCATTGTGGTTACTTGGAAAACTCACTTTGCTGCTGTGGGGGAAGCAATGAAATGAACCCCACCATATGCTACGACACCACACGATCGACCTTACCATATACAGCAAGAGGATTTTATAAAAAGTAGTGCTTCTGCTGTGTCTCTGAAGTCTCATTTTTTCCCCTCACAGATGGAAAGAAGCACTCCGAAGCATCACTATGAATGAAACTCAGGCCCTCCAGAACTGTGGATCAATGGATTTTGAAATCAGTCAATTTTTATCTGGAGCAACTTTTTGCAGAAAGCAAGTAGGACGGAGGACATTTTGGTAGTGGACAGTTCTTAAGCGACACAAACTCTCACTCTCATTCTGCGACAGCTGACATGGAACTCTTGCAACTTCATGTGTACAGACATACAACATTTCTGTACCTACTGAAGCCACCACAGGTACTTTCAGAAGCTGCACGGTGGAGAACTTTGTGACCCACATGATGACCTTCAGCCAAGGAGTACACGGCCCTGTGGGAGGGGACTGAACACTACTGGTTTAAAACTTTGTAGCCCAGGAGAGGGCCAACATGATAGGTTTCCGGGAACCTACACAGTTACCGGAGAATCATGGAATCACCAAGGTTGGTTATACGTTACTTGTCACAGTCTGAAAGCCGATGCAAAACTGAAAAGAATGAGGACTAGCTAGTCCAATGCCAACAATGAGAAAGGCCAGAGTGGGCCTGTAAGCTTTCCCTCTATGATCTAAAAATGTGAAAGGAATGGAAAACAATTACTTCACTCAGCTCATCTAACTACAGTTGACAGTTGTAAGAACATCAACATGCTCAGCCTACCAACTCAAACAAAGACTTCAGCCATGGAGTAACAAAGCAGATAGAGCCAATTTTCCCCTCAGCAAGGAGACAAGAATTAATTCCATGTGAATGTCTACAGATGGTAATGAACAGCTTTTAAAACCATCAACACACACCATACAAAACTGCTGATGAGCTCAAATCCAGCTCTGTCAATAAATCCACTAACACCTGAAACATCCACACTCCAAGGTGCAAGAACACAGGGAAAGTGTTACGTCTCCTAACAGAATGAGCTGCAACGTACTGCAGAAGCCAGGGCTACTGACTGCCAGATAGACAAACAGGTTCTTGGCAGCCTGCAGGGTCACACAGAGGAGACAGCACAGTGCAACTTCTACCTGGTGGAGGAACAAAATCCTATGGGGTAAAAACATTAAAAGATTATCCCGCTACAAGGGAAGACTACCTTTGGAAAGCTACTATGTATAGAATTTTGAGTTAAAGATTCTCTGACAATCTTGCCAAACAGTCAGGAAAAACTCAGTTATGTAGAAACTGCTTTAACTCTCCAGGAGCCTCGTCTAATTGTATCTTTTAGAAACCAGCGTGAAGAGTGAGAGTTTCATACCAACATGGGCAACTCATTATTTGTGGAACAGAGAACAGAAAAGAGGACAAGAGTCTCTTGATGATAGCTCTTCTTTAATACAACCTGGAGAAACTAGTTTGAATGTAATTGCAACCTTTGTGGCCAGCAGCTCTCTCAGACATTGCAGAACAGGCAAGTTTATTAGCATGTGTGTACTAAAAGATATAGGATAAAAGCCTTCATTTTCTACTGTATGTGTCTGCTTCATCAATGACAGATAACAGGGTTTTTAAGTATTTTGGTTGTTACTGCCTGAATATCTAATAAATACAATGCAGTCAACAATAGTTACAGACTAATGTGAAATTTCATAACATATTTATCTATTTCCTGTATTTTAAAAAAGATAGTTGCACTTGTTACCAAGTTTCACATTGTTACACAGTTCCCACAAAGCTAGGTACTTACTACAAGAGCTAGTCCAGGACTGCTATTGAAAAGCAGCTTGAATCTTTGGCACTGCTGGATGCAACAGAACATTTAGGAACCTGAATGGGCTTCAAGAGCATTTACATTACTTGGACACAACTATTCAGTGTTAAACTTAGCTAAGCTTGATGAGAAGCTTAAAGTGGCATTAACTGTACTTTTTTGAAAGCGAATGTCAGCCTGCAGGTTTATTACTACTCTTTTAAAACTCACTGTGATCACAGATGGCTATTCAGCAATAGATTTAGAGCTCTCACTGCATACGAAGCGATACACACTCCCTCTTCTGGCAACCCCTTAAAAGAACTACTTTCTACTCTCAGTGTATCAAATGTTAGATATAAAATGTATCACATTGCCTAGGAAAAACAATCAGAAAGTATTATGTCAAGAGCTGGAAGTTACTTAAAATCTCAAACAGAGCCAACTGTTGATGGAAAATAAGTAAATAACAATTGAAAGCTACTTCATGTAAAGCCTAAGTGAAAGTTACCTAAGTAAAAGCAGCCTGTGCACACTATAGCTGGGCCCCAAACCAAATTGCTATTGATTTCTCTTTAAATTAGTAGGAATTGCATTGTCTTAAGTTTTCCCAGAAGTGCGACATGCATGTTCACATCTGATGCCAATTTTTGTGCCCTGCCAGTATGTGTGAGCTTTCAGAATCCCTCCTACATTTCCTGAGGCAGCAGATGAAATTCGTCCAAAACACTGCTCTGTGGTTGGTTCTGCAGGGATGCCTTTCCTCCATCTAATACACTGCCTTGTTTTCTCTCCACTGATAGAAATGGCACACATTCCTCTTCCTGCTCTACTGCAAAAGCTGTGAGAAAGCCACACACATCTTATTCTTTACAAATAATTAAGTGCATGTAAACATTCTTCAAATAAGAAAATCAGACAAAAAAAAAAAAGTAAAATATAAAATGATGACAAGGCGACAGACAGATAAGTGCACACAAATACATTTATCCATCTCCTTTCTTGATGGGCAGTGCTGGGAGAAAAAGCTGGGAGAAGTGTCCCAATTAAAAACTATTGTTTTTTCCCCAAAACACGCTGAGAAAGCCATGACATTGCACAAATCACACTTACACACACTGCTGCCAAAACATTAAGAAAGGGAAATGCTACTGAAAAAACTTCTGGTTTCGTTTCTGCTTTGTCTTATTAAATCTCTTCTTCTTCCACTCCCCCTCTGATACTGAGTAATAAAGGCAATAATCCACCTTCATTCTCCCTTCTGTGAGATCACTTTCTCCTTCTTTCCTTATTTAGCTTCTTCCTTATTGTCTTTGTCTATTTCTTTTCCACACATTTTACTTCAGTTCTTTGTTTCACATTTCCCTTTTTAGCTATTCCCCCATGTTCTCTCTTTCCCCTCCTCTCCTTGGACACGCACCCAGACTGCAAACCACTTACTTCTGGCTGCACTACAAACTGCCAAAGCCTCCAGCCTCCTGTCTGTGCTAGCTGGGCTCTGCCATCCCATCCCTTCCACCTCTCCATGTGATGCACAGCTCCCAGCCCTCCTGCAGCATTACAGCTGGAAGCGGTACTACTTTGGTCAAAAGTTAACCCGACTGATGAGTACTGCTGAGATTTCCCATCTCCCATTCATAGGTGCACATGCAGAGGGGCTATGTGCAAATCCTTCCTCTTCCAAACGTGGCATGTGTTCAAGAGAGGGCTGGTGGGATGAGAGGGTGCAACCTGTGCCGCTTGAAAGAAAAACAACAGTTTTCTTCATGACAGTTCAATACTCAGCACTGTTTTTACAAGCTTCCTAGAATACTTTTCCCTGGAATTGTAGTGGTGTTCATCTGAAGTCAGCAGTTCTTGGAATAATCTGCTCACTGCATGAGAACACATACTTTTCCCTGAAAACAAATGCAAAAGTCCTTATAAATATTTAATTGATTTACATGCGGTGAGCTCCCCAACAGCATGTTCACATCTCAATGGCTATGACCCAGTCTCAAGTCCCCACCATGACAGCAGAAATCCTGCTGCTCTTTTAACAACTGACCCAGCCTCCTTCCAGCTCCCTAGCTCTTAAACAGGTTGCAGCTTCATTCTGCTGCGCTCTGTTTAGGGCTCCCTGCCAAAGGCTGTGTGCCCATGGCCTGCCCTTGCAATGCGTGCCACCTCCTCTGGCAGTGCTCCAGCTCAAAGGAGTGGCTTAGGCATTAGAAAGAGCCCTTTTAGTTAGAAGGAAGCCTTCCAAGGATGTGGAACATGGAAACCAAGGCAGAATTGCCTTCGCTGCATCTGCTGAAAACCTGAAATAATTCTGAGAGCTGCACAGTGCTCCAAGCACCAAAGGAATTTTCAATGGTAGAACCTTACACTGACTTTCAGATGAGTGAACACTCATTTCAGACCTCTTCTAGTGCTAAATGTGACAGCTATTCTCACCAGCTTCTTCCAAAATGAAACTGTAGGCAATTATACTCAACAGCAACTTGTACTGGAATGATTTGCTTTCTTCAGATCGCACTCAAATCTATTATCAACCCACCAACTTTCTGCCTCTTGCTGAACAAGTATTTCTGTAAGCTACGGTGGATATGGCACTACTTCCTCTTTTCCCACAAAGATAAATATCGTTGTTTCCTTTCTTTCTACTTGCTCTCCCCATGAAAAGGGAGCAATCTGCCCCGGCCTTTGAATACTTAACAAGGCGATCATTACAAGGAACAGGGTTTCCACATAACATTAGTATAATTATCTATGTTAGCATTGTTTTAGAACACTTTAACTTGAGTAGAATGGAATAAAGATATTCCCTATCCGGCAAGCAATAAAACACGAGGATTTGTGCATGTAGGCCTGCTGCTAGGGCAGAACGGCATGAAATTTGACTCTTGTTAACCAAAGGTAAGAAAAGCCAGAAGTACACGAGGGCATTTTTAAGTTCGTATTATTTCAGCACACATTGTGCTGTAGGTAGAACAACATGAGTTACATCCTAAAGCGGTACACCGAACAGTTTTCTTTACATCTGAAGCGGAACATCACAATTTTTGTTTGTTGATACTTATTATTGCCTTGAGTCTTCAACCAGAGCTTGACAAATCCACGTACCCACAAAAAAAAAAAAAAAAAAAAGAAAGGAAGTTCTACTATACTAGAAAACCGCCATCAACTTCTTAAACAGACTCCCTGCGTTTCCATGTAATAAACAAAGACCACAGCCATTACGCTCACAAAAATAGCTTTCTGCACATGAGCTGCCTGTGTAACCACAGCACACAATTTCATTACTCCTTAAATCCTGCATGGCAGAACTGTTTCAGACTTTAAATCCCACTGCACACAAGCTAAAGGCTTTGGGGTGCGCATTTCAAACCCCGAATGTAATAGCAGGGTTTCTTTCCAGGTGGTAGCAGTTTCTTTTTTAACAACGCATTATTTTTAAACAAGTAAATAATCAGTTGAAACGGTTTTCTGAAATGAATCCTGTGCTGACCTCTGAGCCCATTCCTTTCTGGGGATATGCCAAGACGGTTCTTGAAAAAGCTGCAGAATTTCACATATCTCTGCCAAGAAGAAATTCAACTAGTTGCTGCTGGATGCAGAGACTGGAACGGAGATCCAACTGCTGGAACACAGACCGCGTGAACGACTGCAAGAGGACTCCGTGTTTAAACAGAAGTTGCTGAAGCTGCCAATGATAATTTGTTAAATCATATACATTAACTCAGGCTATAATACGCCAAATGCCACCTGTGCATGTTTGGCAATACGCTTGGCAGATTACTCCAGCACATTTGTGACACACCAGATAATATTCAGGTTTTATCTTGGTTATTAGACTACTACAGAAGATTACTGATACCCAAGAAAATTCCTGTGATTTATATACAATATTTTCATCCTGTTTCAGAAGTCATCAGTGAATAGTGGACACTTCATTATCAGAATAAATCACTTGCTGCCATATAAACCATAAAGAAAACGTATCCCTCCAAAACACAGATGAGCTCATGCAATCTCCTACGAGAAAAAAAAAAAAACACATATAAAACAAAACCCACCAAACAAAACCCCAACTTCAGGTCCAATGGCTTTGGAACAAGATTCAGTACATTCCTTTCTTTTCATATCTGCCTCAAATGCTGCCTTGCACAGACACTTTATCTTTGACTTTGTAATACTTGCTAAACACTCTAAACAAAGAACATCTGCAGAACTTCAAAAAATTTTAAGATATTAAAAACTGATGTTAGATTTCCTGAACAGTTAGCTGCTGCCAAACATGAGATGACATGAAAATGGTAGGAGAAATTTATATTCAATTCACAAAGTGTCAAAAGAAAGCAAGAACACTGCTTCCAACCCTCTATGATTCTGTGATAATACCTGAACTACCCATGATATGAAATCCAACATACAAGAGCGTGTTATCAGAGAGTTAATGATCAACCCAATTAAAATCACAGTGACTATTACTTGTACTCTCTGCATCAAGGCACTTAACATCAAAAGCAACTAGCAAATAATAATAATAAAAAAAGCCCATAACAAAACAAAGCCAGAGCACACTACGATCAGTCAAAGCAGTAAACCTGCTAGCTGAAGGTGGATCCGAGAACCAGGTGAGCAAGAAAGGAATGTGGTCATACAATTATATGTACGAAGGAGATTCAGGTGAGATTTCACAGTGCCTTGCTGGATGGACCCAAGTAAGTAACACACGTGAACACCTTTCTCTGCAGTCAGGATCTGCTCTCCTTAGCATCTGCAGGTTGAGTAGAAGATTGTGTGATAATCTTCATTTCAGCTTCACAACCACCTAGAAAGCTCACATGTGCCAATCTGTAGGACTGTTCCTTTCCTGAACCCTACACCTTAAGCACGCCCTGGGCAGAGATACAGACACTTGGGTATTTCCCCTTGGTACACAGAGCAGGAGAAAGCAAAGCTCAGAGCCATTGCTCACCTTAGTTACCGCATGCCAAACCTATGGAAGCTAATCAAAACATGGCACATACCTCTCTAATGACTCAACAACCTGACACACTGTAATGGTCTCTTTCCAATACTTACTGTATTAATGGCTTCCACAATCACTGCCTGACTCACAGATGCTATCAGTTAGTGTTACAGGTAGCACTCCTAGTGCTTTCATGCTTACTGCTAGGAGTTATAACCCCATTTGGTATTTACAGAAACAAGAAAACCTGCTGGAAAAAGAAAAAAAATAGGAAAAAAAAATAGAGGGAAGAAAATTCACATCTCTAAACTGATGCTAATTCCACACTATCTCCTCTCTGTGAGCCACCAGAAAGCAGCCCAGATGGGGAAGGGCAGCAGTTCTCTCCAGACAGGAGGCTGATCACCACAGGGAGATGCAATAACCGTGTGGAATGGCTGAAACACCAGCAAAGGGTCACACAGCCCCAAAAACACTGCTCTTCAGGGCTGCCATGAACTACCTGAATTAACCACAGCTACAGCTCCTGCGAAGAGCAACTTCCTGCTGCAGTACAGCAAGCATCTATATATTTCATATGTTTTTTAATGGGAAAAAGAAGGAGGAAACTAAGGGAACATTTTCATTCCTAACACAGGCTAGCTGCCAAGGAGGTATTTCTGACAAGGGTGATGGTTAGCGATTTGACAGACAAAATCAGTTTTACTGTAAGAATTAATACAGTAAGAGAGGAAACTGCAGGACTCAAGAAATGCACCTAATGTTAATAGCAAAGGAGAATATATGCTACATGGAAGCTGTAGAGGCTAGCACATGATCAGACTGTCAGCTGCAAGTGGAGAAAAATACTGTGTTTTCTCAGAGGAGGTGACCAGGATAAGAGATCTTGGGTGCTTCGCTCATAGTGCTGAGTGCCCGAGTGTCATAGCTTTTTCAGGCCTTTGCCACTGATTGATCTTGGCTCTGAGGAAGATGCTGATGCCACAAAAACACAACCATTCCAAAAGAAGCAGCAAGAACGCTGGCAATGAAGTGCTTAAATCATCTGTTCATCTGTTCAGTCCTGAAGGCGAAGCAGCTGAGGTGTGACAGAAGGAAGATTTGTTCTGAAAAGCAGGCCAGCCCCTGGGCTGCCCCACGCCAAGAGGGAGAAGCCATTGGAACGGACTGAAATCAGCTGCTTTCCGAAACTGACGGCAGATTCTGACCCCTGACATATACATGGTGTCATCTACATACACCAAATGTCACAGAATTTTACAAGTGAGTGATAGTCTACATACATAACAATAGTACTACCAATAGTATCAATGTAACAAAGTCGTTAGAAGGGCAAGTCGCTCCAAATACACGCTTAGACTGCCTCCAAATATATAGTTTCATTTTGAGTTAGTGTCCCTTCTAGTCACATAAAAGGCCACGAAATATAAAAATATACTTTTATTAAAAAAAAAAAACGACTACAAAAGTAACATATTCTGATGAATAAGATTACGTTCAAAGCGTTCCTTACTACATGGAAGAAAAAACACCTATCATATGTCCTGCAATGCACTTTCAGCCTACCTAAGTAGCTGATCACAAACATGCTTTAGAAGAAATTAATTAGCTCATTAGGCTTAGTTAATAGCTTGTTTACCCTTCCTTTGACAAAAGTGACATTTTAAAAGGGCACAGTCTACTTGAGAAAACAAAATCCTATGTGACACATTTTTAAGAACTCCAAGTTCAAGCAACACACACCACTGTAAGTTGAGGAATAGTTGGAGAGAGAGCTATTTCTCTGGTAACAATTAGTAATAACTTAAAAAGACTGAGACCATTATTAAAAAAAAAAAAAAGTACAGCTTCATGGATGCACTGTAATTTTTGAGTATATTAATCATTCCCTTTTAAATCCCTGAAATAAAGGCATGAAGAAAGGACCCAATTCACGGAAAACTGAGACGAATCCAAACTTCTTTATTTTCTTAGCCTACTTTTTGTTTTAGAAGAACCATATGAGGACTTCAGCTATTTCCTTCTCCAAGTACACAGTGAGGAGAGCACTGCTGAAGTCATCAATCATTTCTCATATTTATCAGCTGTCACACTCAATTTGCTAAAACAAGGGACAACCGCATAAGGACCTCGGAGACTGCTAAAAATAAGAGATAAGGTTGCTAGTTTGATGTGGAATCATACAGTCAGCCCTCTTACCTTTCTGAGACTATTAGTTTGGCAAACTAAGGTCTTTTAATAATTTACACCCCACCCAAGCCTGTTTTTCTCATCAGATTGGCTCCTCCCATTTCCTCTGTAAGCTGCAGCACTTGTTTAGCATCTTCATTGTTCAGACTAGGTTTTAGAAATACTAAGAAAACCCATGTCATTTCCATCCCTTTCTTCCATATTTCTCTCGGGGAACCAAGCTAACATTTATAGGCTTACACTCCTACAACATACACAGAACAGGAATGTTGCATAAGTTTTCCTTCTTTAATCTTTGCAAAAATATTTTCCATACCTACATTTTGTTATTCCCTCTTCACTCTGTTCCTTTCAAATTACAAATCCTGCTTACAGAAGAGTTTCAGTTAACAACCTTAGAACAAACTACACTTCTCAGAATGAATTCAGCATTGATACAAGCAGCACTACAGAACCCAGTGTTTCCATGTCCACAGTCAAGAAGCGATGCTGTGCCTGTTCAGTTCCTGAAACCTATTTTCAGTCTGCCCACAGGCCGCCATGCCAGCAGCTACAACACTGGCCCCTACAGTATGGATCCTCACTTACAAGAAAGTAGCTGAGGGTCACCAACTCATTGCAGAACATCAGTCCAAATCACGTGCAGAGGCCAACAGGTCTTCTCCATCACTACCGTATTCCTGTCCTTGAGGTAGAAGATTCATGATGCCAACACTCAGAACTGGGTACCTTTCAGTCCTCCCCCATAAATTTCTTTTTAACTGGCAGAATCCATTTAATATGATATTATAGAAGGACTTGCTGGGCATCTCAAACCGATATTCAGTAACAGGTGAGGAAACACACTGGCAAGGACTGGAATTACTCTCAACTGATACAAAGACTTACAGCAACCAGAGTAAGAGAAGTGCACTCCCTTCTGCTCTTCTGCACCCTACAGTCCTGGAGATGTAAGCTAGCTTTGCCTTTTCTTTTGTTACTACTGTCATAGATGAACAAGCAAACTAGTAAGAATTATGTCCTAACACCTATCAGACTCTTCGCTGAGCCATTACACACAACACAACTGCAGAAATCTAGCAGCAAAGGTTGGGATGTACAAAATCCAAGTGAGATATACAAAAAGACAACAGTTGCACCCTGCGCACTGCACAGGAAGGCCATCTCCCATTCTCAAGGAAGAAGAAGGAGCAAGCGTGTCTTTTCTTGCTGGAGGCTTTAAGATGCAAGAAAAGTTGTGCTTGCTCTCGGTCTGGAAGAGACTCGCCATCCAAATCCAACATTTTCTACCCTTTTAGGCAGCAAAGCAAGCAGCAATATACTGGGCTTGAAAAAAGAAACACACACAAACAGAAACAGGCAGGAAGGAGTAGTTCAGATGTTTCCCAAACCAAACGCTAACACATCTCTTGAATTTCTCAAGAAGCAAACAGCCAAACACGAAAAACCTCCTGTTTAAGTACCAAAGTGAAAATGCGTGACAGCCATTTCTAGTCTGGAGATGAGCATGGAAAAGAAGGTCTGCCTGCCTCATGCAGCTATGTTTTGTAGGAAGCAGGAGAACACTTGAACTTGCAGAGCACTCTGTATTTTCTCAGTCCTCTATAAACCTTGGCTAGCACCAGCCAATGTAACAAGAGCTTCCTAGCACAGTTTATATACAAAACCACTGGACCATTAAAATAAATACAGACTGACACTACTGAAAATAAATAAATAAGCTTACTGCTCCTTTGGAAGCATATTATGTTTTACAGCAGAATTTGTAAGTCTAGCTTTGGGCTAAGTTCACAGTTCACACTGCAACAGAACCCCGTGTAAAAGTAATCCGTGTAAATACACAGGGAGAAACGACACGTACAGACACACCACACACTGCCTGTGAAATACACTACACATGTCACTTCAAAACCGAACTGCACATGTGCAGTGTTTCAGGAAGACATTAAAAATTAAAAGGAACAAGATCTTCATGTAACTGCATTGTTATGTATATGAAGCGATTAAACACAGGTTATGTTCTTTGACATTATTTATGATTTAATGTTCTATGTACCATCAATTTAAAAAAAAAAAAAAAAATTGCCAGGCTTAATCCTGATTTAACCTCACCCTTAATTATTAAAAATAGTTAAGCACTTACCATAATGTGATTGAAATGCCTGTGGTTTTACGACCTGATTACAGTGGTTACACATCACCAAATAGAAATCATCATGAGCCGGGCAAAGACCAAATATTGGCATATCTAAAAACAAAAAGACAAAATGGCATATCTCTCAGCTGCTTACAATGATTGAAGAACAGTTTAATTACAGAGCCACGACACTAGTGCTGAATCATAATTTCAATACATGTGTATAAAACCTGAAAACGAGGGGGGAAAAAAAGAGCATATAATGCAACGGATATTCAGTGCTGGAGTATTACAGAAGCAAAAATCTTCCTATAAAGATAAATGTAAGATGAGTGATTATTTGTAGAAAACATCTGTAAGAAATCTGATTCAGGACTGACCCTCTTATAGCAGATGCAAGAACGTAATAGGAGACTTTAAACGACAGACACAACATAAGAGGGGATACTTTACGTATTCTGAAAGAGGTTTGGATTTTATTCCAGTTTCATTAAACAAGTTCTAAAATGAAGTTTACTGAATTTGTTTAAACCATTTTAGACTCACAGCCGTTTAGCAGGTAGTATTACATGCCTAATGGTTTTTACTTGTTTAGCAGTGTATTATAGTTCAGCCATCTGCTGCCAGAGATCTGTGTAACCGCTACATAAGAGAGAAATAGAGAGATAACAGTATGTCAGAGCATGTGTGGATTTGGGAGATAACATACATACTTGCAGACTTTCACTAATAAAATTAGTCGCCCCAACGTTGTTTTTAAGAATACAGTTTCTTAAGAGTACAGTTTAATGTTTAAAACCCGACTGAAAGGTTTATTGCATCGATAGAACTAGAAATGTTACTCGTTAGAAGACAAAAAAGAGGAAACTGCACACATAATAGCGTATTCATTCATCACTGCCAAAGAGCATGGCTAAGGGATTTACAGCACTATTTAAAGGATTAGGACTGGTATAAGAAAACTTATTTTCTTCTAAGAATACTCAAGTGACAGATTTATACGTTCAACAGCAAATTTGAAATTAAGGAAGTTATTTACCTCTGCGCTAGAACCGATCCCGGAGTTTTGTGTTAAAGCTATTCATGCTCCTAGATGTATTTTTAACCACGCGCTGCATTTAACTAGAAAGATATTTTCGCTCATGAACGGAGCACCGGGTGTGGGGTAAATGGAGTCGGCTGCATTTTAAGAACGCTGCTGACATAACCCAAGGCAAACAAGGGCCGCAGCGCTGCCGTCCCTGCCGAGCCCCACCGCCTCCACGCTGCCTCTCACAGACAAAAGAACACATCCACACTGAGCAGCTCCCAGAGTGAAGGGCTCCTGCGTAATTAGGGTTTTCCTCCAGAAATGTCATTATTTTTCTTTATAAGATAAAGTGTACACCCCAGGCTTTCAAAAACGCTGCTAGCGCTATATTGAAACCAGATACAATACCTGTAAGAGCAGCTGCAAGCAGACTGCGCCTTCAGACCTGAAGACGACGACCGCGGACATCTCAAGTGGCTGTGACAGGTCACAGCTATGCTTATCTAAACTGCAGGCACCACTCAGCATCAGCGGTTACATTACTAAACAATTATACACTGATTTGTGCTCCATTAAGTACCGAGTCTCTCTCACTCCTTAAAAAAATTTCAGTTGCGTGATATTTTCAAAAAGAAAAACGTTTCGAGACCTCTGGGTACACTGAAGGTACCATAAATTAGGCAAAATTCTATAAACACACCCTAGACAAAAGCCAGATAGGAATAATACGTCTCTATTTTTCAGCATCTGCTTTCCATGATTTAACTTCAAGCTGGTTGAGAAATACAAATAAATATTTATATTCCATATAAATATATAAACTTAATGGTCATCGGCTAACGCTCTACGTGGGAGTTCTTTGGGTAGGCCCACATGAAATAGTTTCCACAAATAGCCCATGGTCACTTCCACCTGACTACTAATACACCGTGATGAATGGGACAATAACAGCGTACCCTGCCTGCTATTTACATCGTTAATAGCACACTGACAGGCTACTACTGTATAATGCCCAACGAACTGTAAACCCGCACCCTGTAACCTGTTCTCAGAACCAAACCTTTTCCAACATCAAATGCATGGACTTCACACAAGCCTGTACAAAATGCAAGGGGAGAACCACCCCTCGAAGATGAGAAAAGGATTGCCTGCTCCTCTGTGTCCTGCAAGATAAAGCGCTCCTTGGCATGAGTCATGGTCACTCAATTCCAGCAGCACCTTAGGAATATTCGCTGGAAATAGGGAGCTGTAATTTTACACTAAAAGAGAAACAAATCAGCTGAAGTTGACATAAACAAGTGCTTTCCTGTTTCCTGTTTCAGGATCCAAAGAAATTGGAATAACTTAGGAACAGACCTCTATACCAGGAAGTGTTTCTTTGCAACTTGAAAATCAAAGTTCCGAGTGTCAGAAAGCAATGTCAGAGCACTATGAAACACAAACTCACAAAACCCAACCTAGGAGTAAACACAACTGATGCAGAAAAAAGCATTTGCTGCACACAACAAATCACAACTGTGATTTCAGAGGAAGTCATGCACCAGACTGCAGCCAGATCATGCAAAGAATTCTGCCCCCTAGCACACTACAGTCACCCATACTGAGCATCACCGGCACACGGCTGGCGTGAGAGTACCAAGAGGTTGGAGTCCTAAATGCAAATCCTTTGTTTTCTCCTACGTGATAAAATTAACTTGTAGCTTTTAATTATCAAAGCATTTATTTTTAATTGATGCAATAAAATCCTTTTGTTGCTGTAACCTGTAGGGCTCCAAACACAAGCAGCACCGAGCTGCACGGACACAAGAACAGCCCACGGAGCAGGTTCCAGAGAGCAACAAGCAGCTCCAGCACACCCCAGAGACCCAAATTCAGCTTTACATTGGGTCTGACTTCCGAGACCGTGGTTCCATCCCAATCAGCAAAGTCGACTGGAAAATATCTCAGACCTGAAACCATGTTGCCCAACACAGGAGCTTGTCCTAGGCACGTAAACTCCCACACTTTTCAAACACTTCACGTCATTCGAGTCAGCAGAGCAAGAGGAGGTTTCAGGGAACTCTTATTTCTGTTCCTGTGTCCCAACAGGGCAAACAACAATGCCAAACTGTAATGAGAGTGGCATAAACAACTCTGTGCAATAGAGGATATACAGAATAGTTCAACAAACTGTATGTTACAAAGTGAAGGAGACAGATGTTCAAGCTCCGAGCTCCTCCCACAGCCCCTTATCGCAGTTCAGAAGTCTCGACGCTGATATGCCACTAATACTTTATACCTATTTACTTAATGACATGCAAATTCTCTACTTAAAAAGTCTAATGAAGTTTACAGTATTCCACCAGTATCATTTCAAATGCTCTGTTCCTCTGAGTTTAAAGATGACTTCTGAAATACTTAGCCGTGGATGTAAAGCCCATTCCTCTCATGGAAGAGCCTAGCAACCGTGATTCATATGTTCCTCTTTCAGAGCTGGGCTGATTTAACTCTCTCCATCTGGGAATGTTTTTCGAGGTCAACCTAGAAATCTAAACCAAGACCTCAAACTTTCAATTTATTTTTCATAAACGCAGTATTTATATGGTGGCAACATACAAATACCATCATACGAGCTGCTAGTTACATTAATTCTATTAACACCATAAAGAAAAATGGCTTCATTTACATCCACATTAAACCTCAGAACACTGTAACCTCCAGAATTCATTTCTTTCAAATGTAACTCAGCTCCACTTTTAAAAGAAGTACATTCTAATGATATATTCCTGTACACTTCCCCAAGAACAGCACAAGCACGTGCCACAGATACTTCTGAGATATCTGAACTGCATTACTTGCTGACTATGTAATAAGGAAAATACTTTTCACATGGAAAAGGCCAATTCAGCATATTTCTAATAAAAAAAAGGAAAGATTACAATAGTGTAGGACCTGACATTCCCTACCACCACGTAACAAGGGACATGTCCGCTCTGAGCTGCCATTTCCTCCTCTAGCAAGGCATGCAGAAGCAGGAGTCAGCAGGTAACTTCTTGGCATCTCAGCATTTCCCTTCAGGACAGTTACACTCACAGTCACTAACAGTGGCCCTACACTTTCAGTTCTGCTACTGAACATCACAGACAACAGAACAAATAAGGCAGGATACAAACATGCAGTGAGATAGCAGGTCGTCAATCTGCATTTACTGCGTCATTAGAACTGGTGAATTCAGTGCCTAGCACAGATCTATTGCATATCCTTCTACTGTTTTTTCTTTTTCTTTTTTTAACCTTCCCAACTTCCTATAAATCCTGTTCCTTTGTAGTCTGGGACTGCTGTGCCATGCATCTATCCTGGCATCTAATAAGACAACGTCCTTTCCAGGATTATTGCAGAACACCACAAAAAGGTGAGGTTAAGCCCTTCAGAGGAAGGCAGTGCAGGAATCCCAAATCTGGCTGATCTTAGAGACCAGATGCAAGTTTCCTATTTTGCAGAAGTCTGCTCCCCACAGTCGAGAAAACGAGGAGTGAAAAATGAAACAGAGGAAGAGAAAGTAAAAGCAGCGAGGACAGAAATGAAAGGGCAAAGAATAAATTCTATTACAGAGAGATGGTCAAAGAACAGAAAGCTCGACGGCAAAACAAAAGTGACAAGAAACCATAAAAGTACTGCATACGTGTTTTCCAGACAGAAAACTTCCAGCACTCAGTTCTTCCCTTCCCATTTCCAGCATGAACATCTGCTTAGAAATATTGTTCTTCAGAAGTCTGCATCTGATTTATCACAACCACGTATGCACTGCTCCCAGTGCAGTAGATCTTGACAGTGGGCATTTCCCACGTCAATGCCCAATGGGAACAGCAGAACCCTTTGACTGCAAAGACCTCCACAGCACAGTATAACTGCTCCAACCCAGTTAATATTAGATGCACCCCCATTAAAACGCACTGCGCTCGTAGCAGGTATAACTTCCTATCATCTTCACAACTCCCCAACCACAGGATTTGCTTTCTTTGTACTGGGGCCTGAGCCAAATCCACCCTGAGTAAATGTACCAACTCTCCCCAAACCACTAGGGCTTCCAGTAAGACGTCAGGAAATAGTTTCAGAGCTATAATGTACAGAAATTGCAAATATATCCCATTATTTTGAAACGTTGCCAAATCTGAGTTATTTAAACTACTGACTTCATGGACAGAAACTTCTAAGTTCCAACAATGTACACAAAAGCTATCTGAAGTACAATTACTCCACGCTACTCGTGCTTTCTCTTCTTGTTAGAACAGAATCAGTCTTCAACACGCTATGGTAAAAATGATGTTAGCACAGCTTGTGTTAACCTTACGGGAAAAGCAGATCTCCTTCTCTAAGTGCTTTTATTAGAACTTTCCTGTAGGATAACACAATCCTTCACTAACGTCTGGAAGAATGTCAAGAAGGGAAGAAAAAATAAGAGCAAAATAATTTTTTGGCAGGGCAATTCAGACACAGGAGTTGCACCTTGACACTAGCTGTCATCTTGAAGAAAGAAAGTTATGGTGTCACCTCCCTTAGTTCTCTTACGAATCTTGTGAGTTGATGAGATTATAGCAGTGGAACAAGTCCTATAGCCCCCTTATTTTAAGCGATAAGAAAGTTAACTAAAAACAAAAAGACATGCTCTAAGTTAGCATCTCTGTCATGGACACATTTAATTTTCCGCAATTCCAATATTATTTTCAAAATAACATTATTCCAAATTGTTTCTAGAAAAAGGCCAAACTGCTTATCAACCCTGAACACGCATCCTTTTCTATACTTATCAATGTTAAAATGAAACTTCACTACTGGCACATTCTTATGCACAGATAATAATTAAAAAAGAATATTCCTAAGGAGATATCATGAACAAAATAAATAAAATGGCATAATATTCAGAGTGCTTAGCGACCACAAAGTTTAAAACACAACAAGGGGTTCCAGTAAAACATGCATGTTTGAGGTTTTTTTGCAGAATCTCAATTGATTTCTCTACTGTTCGTGTGTATATCTCATGAACGACACGTGCAAGCTGCTTGCAAAGAATATATGCATAATCCAACAACACAGAACTATCACATTTACAGAAAACCCTTTAAAAGCAAAACCATACCCTGCACAGCTCATACACACGTTGCCTCAGGTACAAAAGAACACTTGAATACAAAGCAAGGCTCAACAAATGGACAAATGAACAAATGGACTCTACGCTGCCAAAGCCAAAAGACTCTCAAGCTGTTTCATTTAAGCTCAAAGGGAAGTACTGTGGTAGCAGCACTGCAAGGTAACGTATCTTGGAAATTCACTGCCAACTGTGCTCTGTACAGTCTTAAGTAGCTCACATTTTTTGCACACGCAGCTTTTAAAGCGCAGCTATTTGAGGAGACATTTGACAGACATCGCTCTTCGTGGGCTGAGCACAAGTGTATGAACTTTGTTTCACCACGCAGTTACTGATTGATAGGATGAAGGAAGGAACAGCTGAAGCCTTGCTTGAATGTTTTTACTGCATTTACCACTTTGGCAAATGTAACAATCATATATAATTTTATGGAAGTCCTAAGAATACCCAAACCTCAAAGCTTTGGCTCAGAGAAGTGATTTCACTTCAAGACCAAAACAACCCACAATCTAGTTTAGCCATGCGCAGCAGTTGTATTACTAGATTTGACCAGCAGCAGATCTTTACCAGGATGACAGTGCTTTATCTCTAAAAGCACAGTCCTCTCTCTTCAGTCTCCTTTCTAAACACAAGATAGTCTGTTTTTCCAAAGGAATACGAGCTACAGTTCTGCAAGGATAAGCGAACACGTGGGTTTTAACATTGCTTCCTCAAATTTAGGACAGAATTTTGCATTATGAAACAAATGGCAACAGATGACCTACCTTCGCCTGCTCTCGCTTTCCATGCACTCAGCCACACCACACTGCCAAAGGTCCATACCCTGGACCAGCCCCTCCACTTCCAGCAAAAAGCCTTTGCTGCATCCTGTGGGCACCACAACTCCTGTGCATAGAGCCAAGCAGCAAGCCCGAACACCAGCCAGCCCTTCTGCAAGGTTATCAGCTCCTGACCACTGCAATTCTCCCTGCAGCATTTCCTCTCACTGAGAACGCAGAACACAGCACTGACAGTTGCTGTCTTCTCTGAGATCAGATGATCTTGGGGAATTTCTATAGTGTGCCCACTGATAAAAAACAGAGCAGCCATCACCAGCAGCATATCATGCACACACACACCTGCAGCCTAGCGTGCAGCTGGGAGTGCTAATTTTAGGCTGCCAAGATTTGAATGTTCCTGAAATTACATATAAAACACATATTAAAGCAGACATCCAAGTACTTAGTTAAATTCTCTGTATATGAATTCAGCTACACACAATCTTCTAAAAGTCTAACGCAAAACACATGTCAAAGGGTTCACTCAGAACTTCCAACTATTACACAGGTTTTCCAAGTTTATCCTACAGAACAATAAGAAACTCTTGGTGAGCAAGTTTACAGAAGGTTGTCCACAAAACGACCCATTAATAACATTTGCAGCAAAATACAAGTCCCACATTTAAAGCTTTCCAGCAGATTACTCTCCATTCACACTGCACTGTTGCATTAGGTTCCCATCAGCAGCTTGGATGAAGTCGGTCCCTTGCAAAAACTATTCCATTTACTCATTAATCAATTTTCAGAGTGGAGGATGTTTTAAATTTCTCCAGTCGATCCGTACATTACATACATGCTCAATATATAATTTGTCATCACTCTCCATAGAATGGAAAGTCACATATTATTTTTAGGTGACATGATCTCACCATCTCATTGCTGTATTTTAGGGAAGCCAACAAATTATTAATTACGTTTCTGTGGCAAAAATAAATAGATTGTTACAAATCTAATCCTAAAATAACTTCAGGGACTCTCAGCACTAAGTTTTAACTCTGCAATTGCAACACAAAACTTGAACAGAATTCAGGAAATAAATAAAGTTTACACAGTAATACTAATAAGCAGGTGTAATTTTATATGGAAGGGTACACAGAAACACTTCACTTACTACGCAGAAAAGCAGTGCCTTTTATGTGGAAAAAAGAGCTCTGGCCAAGCAATTAGCCTAGTCTCAATTAAAATTAACTGTATCACAGACAGAATAGTCTAAATAACAACTTAAGTCACATACCTCAAAGCACACTACTGCTGTTAACTGTTTTTACATCAACATTTTTTTCTCCTCTTTTATATATAGCACGCTGTACTTCGCAGCAGCTGTGCTCTTGTAGTAAGAAAAAGGAAGTTTGTTTTATTTAAATCTAAACTCACGGTTACATTAAACTGCTCACCGCAGCAGAAGTATTTTGATGCATTATGACTGGAAAGTGTGAACGCAACCCAAGTTCCTCACCTTCTCCCATCTCTTATCTACACATACTCTTGAAGAAAAAACTGGCATGTGTGGCTCAGTAGTTACCCTGTGTAACTGCCCCATCACAACAAAGCAATGCAGGTCTTGGCTCTCAGAAACTAAGCACAGCAGTAACAACCATTCACATAAAGATTTATGCGTGCTCTTATGAAATAAAAACCTCTGTGAGTGAAACATATCCCAAAAGATATAGTCACGGTTAAGAAAATAACAGTGAAGCACACAGTAATATTAAAAAAAAAAAAAAAAAAAAAAAAGATGTCAACACCAAGTGGCAACAAACACCAGAGGTGATACTTTAAACATTTAAAGATTTACAAACCAAGAGAAGTAAGAACCAGGCACGGTTACGCATCCTGTGTGTGACGGTGTTACTGCGGCCACTGCGTTAAAAACAAAACGGTCAGGACATAATTTTCCCCGCACATCATATCCGTGCCGTGCTCCCGTGCCCATTGGTGAACCTGTTCTACCCCCGCTCCCTGCTGACCACAGCCAGCCCCACCTGCTGCATGCCAGCAGCACAGCACTGCTCATGAACTGTGCAAAGACAATGCTGCTTTTCACAGGGAATTCTGCACGCACATTTTGCATCAAGCACTCGATACGTGAGGCAGCGAATCTGCATGCGGAGAAAAAAATTAAGAAAAACTATACAGATGACCTATCAACTGAATTCTATTTCAGTATTTTCTTTTATTAGGCAACCTAATTACCTAAAACTACCCCACCCTGCCACTCCCATTCTTCATACGCTTGTACATCCACTTCAAAAATAAGACTGTTTCAATCATATAGCTATAAGGAAACCAATGCCTGTCGTTTTTGGAATGCCAATCTGCATTTCTGCATCCCTCCCAGTCTGGCAAGCACTATTGGATCTTCATTAAAATTTGCTTCCTTTGCTCCACACATTTCCTAACAGTTAATTTGATATGATGTTGGAAAATATATATGCATGTTGTATATTTATATGAAACAGGCATATAAATGTTCCACAGCCAAAAAAAACCTCTCACAGTACTTTGATATTTAATTGGATTAAAAGATTAAGTGGAAAATAAAACAATGTTTTTGTTGTTATAGTAAAGGCAGCTAACCTACTTCTCAGATTTGGGCACGCAGGTAGTGACACTTATTTTAAACTCGGACACTGCATGCTTCTAAATAAAGATGACTGAGTATCTCAAGAACCTCGCTGAGCAACCAGTAAACCTCAAGCCCTTACTTCACGCAGCTGGTATATCAGAAAAAGAATCTACTTAACTGCATAACATAGGGATCTGTGGCTTTGGTTCGACTCACGCTTTTGACAGACACTTCTAAGGCTACTTTTGTCCTCTGGTCCTACTGCAGCCGGCAGTCAGTCCTCCAGGAAGAAGGGGGATGGGTATGTATGAAGGGGCCCAAATACACAGGGGGAAGAAGAAAGGAATTGTTCTCCCTTTTGTAGGTCAAAAAGCAAAAGCGGGGAAAAAAAATAAAAACAAAAAAAAAAAAAGGACTGAATGGGACAGCGAGTTTAATATTTGGACGTCTCCTGTTAAGAAGGCCGTAAGAAGAATAAGCCTGATTATGATTACACAAGCAGTAAGCCAGAGAAAGTCATCGCAGTGCAGATGTAGCAGATCAGACACACTGAGCGGAGGCAGGCGAGCAGTGCCCTGCACACCCCACCACCCGCTGAGCGTGAGCATCTGGGCACCTCGTGGTACAGAACCCATCTGCAAAGGCACAGCAGAGGCATGGGAGACACGTGGAGCCAGCACTGAGAGGCACAGCGAGGAACACACAGAGTCAGTACTGAAAAAAGACACAGGAAAGAACGCTGCAGAGCCCTGGTTAACTGCCAAAGAGATGACATAGAATGACAACAGCTAATAACGTGAAAAAGATAACAGAAAATAGAGAGGTGAACAGGATTCTTTGATGCCGTAACAAATTTGTAGAGTTTACCAGCCTCCACCACACTGAACACGGACGTGTTCCTTCCTAAACAACTGCTGCAAACGTCTTTGGGACTAGGAAACCTTGCTTTGCGGCAGCAGCAGGTTCTCTGCCTGGCACAGCACTCACATGCATGCAGCACAGGGCTGAGGTCCCAGCTGCAGCGCCCAGCTGCCCCAGGTTAGCCAGGGCAGGCAGGGAGCCAAAGCCACAGCCACCAAACTTGTTCAGCCAGTCTGCCCAGAGCCAGCCCACAACGCGCTTGGAAATCGCACAACAGCTTCTGCTTCCAGCAGCCATGTGCAGCACTTGAGGGAGATGCCACAGGAGCACAGCGGGGCCACCACGGGTGCCCACAGGGCTGCTCTGCAGCCTCAAAATGGTGCACAGCATGGCACGGCCCAGTTCCTCGCCTCACAGTGATGGGAGCAGGAGCACAGCACAAAACTTTGCCATTAAACAACAAGCAAGACTTACGGTCACGTGCCTTACCATCGGGCCTCACCACACACAGGAGCACAGCCCGGCCCCGCTGCAGCCTGGGCCCACCCCGCAGCACTCGGGCTTTGCGTGGCTGCAGCTGTGCCAACGAGGGCAGCGTGGCTCCCACTGCTCCTTCTCAGCACACTCTCTAGATTTTACTCTCGTCTCCTGTGCTCTACCTACTCCGCGGATAAAAATAGCTCTCTTATCTCCAAGGCTATCAAGTCAACGCTTCAGATCATTACATTCAGGCCTCAAGAACAACTGAAGAGACTCGCACGCTTTATTTCAGCAAACACAGAGGGCCATGCCCCCTTCTTTCTGGGGCATAAACTGACAGCCTTGTAGAACTGGAGGGACATTTCCCATTGCCTGAGTACCACGCAGGGCACAATGGCTGCTGTTTCTCTTAGCAGAGCCAAATACGTGCAACAAACACAGACCATATATTATAGAAATCAAATCAGCTAAGAAAGCATCCTAAAAAACAGAATTCCATACAAACCAAAGACCAACAAAGTCTTCTAAACCACCACAAATCACGACTGATTATTGGAAACAACTTTCACTCCACTGACACAGCCGTCAAAAATAAAGCCAGTTAAAATCTTTGCAGAACTTTAGGCTTCTGGAAAGTCCACACCACTGCAGATTTGTTTAGAAATACAGCTTGGTATGGCTCACATTCATGTATACCGTATAGACAACGTCTCTTTTTCCTTTTGGCATCATTTGCAATATCCTCCCACTAAGAGAAACACGGGTGACAACTCCTGCTCAGCAGGGGAACACAGATGCATATGGCATTTCCTCCAGCTCACAGCATCACTGGGAACCACCTCAGGAGTTCCAGTCAGAGGAGCTTTTCAATTTTAATACCTAGTTTTCTGTCACAGCTAATTACTGAAAATAAACGATATACATAAAAAAAAAAAAGAGGTAATATTGACCACGACATTAAGTAATACAAACTATTACTTGCTGTTTACATTTAACAACATACTTACATACTACAACAGATCCTGCTTTCTACGTTATTCACTGATACAATATCTTTAATGCACTTAAAGATGAACAAGATACAAGATCTACTGTGCGATAAAACCACGTAGGTAGTCAAGGAAAAATGTAGATCAGATTCACTATCTTTTATCTAGACCTATTATCAAGTACATCCCAATGGATTTTAGAATTACTAGACAAAACACATCCTGGAAAAGTTTTGTTTTAAATTTAGCAGGCATCACCTTGTTTTGGAAAACAACTAAGTTGGAATATGACCATTATTTCACACGTGGTTTGTTCAGCAGACATGGAGGGGCTGCTTAATGCATCATCACTGAGAGGAAATAAAAGGTTACAAACCACATCCCAGGTATAAACCGGTACAGATTTTGTTCTGTATTTTAGCCTGAAACAATAGCCAGAGGGTAACGTTTAGGCTACGTGTACCTTGACAAAGCAATGGCTACAATATCTAGGGACTGACAATTAAAATGTTTGCATAGCAAAGTACTTCTCTGCTGGTTGTTTGATCACAAAGTTCCAGTGAATGTGGCTATCTTACAAATGCAAACCATCTCGCCCGCAGAGCCCAATAACCCAATCCTGTGTGCATGCTCCAGTCACGAGCAAAAGCCTTGTTGACTTCAGTGGCTCATGACAAGACCTCATACCCCCAGATACCACTTCATCAGCAGGCAGAACTCCAGTTTTCCCACTGACAACAAATACTATGTAGTTCATGCAGTCAATGAAAAAAAAAAACCTGTACACAAAGAACTGAATTTATGAAGAGTAAAGTATAATAGAATTTGACATTAAAGGAAAACCAACAGCCAATTTACTGTGTATTCAGTGTGCTATTTATTTTTCAAATTTAACGCATTAAGGCTTCTAAACTTCACTTTAATGAAAGCTGCTGTAAGTCTTTCAGACAGTCAGATCAATGTCAAGCCCAACAAAATTTTTGGAAATAAAAACTGTATGAGATCTAGACGTAAGAAAAAGTTCACATGGCAGACTTACAACCTTACAGTCACTCCCTACGGGATTTGAGCACTGCAGCTGTTTTGTATACATTTTTTCCTGCACTGCCACTTAAGAACACTGCATTTCCTATTACACTACGAACACAGATGATGAGAGGTACAAGTAAAGTCCTGCTTATCCAGAGAAAAGCAGATCAAGAGTACTGCGTAAGTTTTCTGACTGTTATAATCCCAGCAGAAGGGAAGGGAGGCATTATGAACTATCCCTTCCACCTCCTATTATCAGTAAGTTTGCCTATTAGCTAGTCCGAAGCTATCAACAGTCGAAATCAGGGCGGGAGTGAGCTTGTAAATAAATGATCTTTCTCATGGGAAAACAGGTTACCACTAAACAGCTTATTCCACAGAGGCTGACAAGCAGAGTTTACACACAATTAACTAAGTCTTTGAGTACCATCTACTCGAGCCAAATAACTTAGAATACTTACCATCAAAGCAACTGCTTCCAAAGCTAGCAATCATAACTCCAAGTAACATGGGGGAAGCTGTTCACACAATTTACTTTGATGAAGTCAGACTCTGTCGTATCTGGGGTTCCCTGATTTATAACAAAAAACAGTTTGATTGCCACTGTGTCACCTGTCCTGGTTCACAACACCAAAAGCAGGGGTAGCTTTTGATTGTAGAAGGCTTTCTAGCAACAGGAACACTGACTACAATAAATTCCTCTCCTTCCGTGATAACTGCTTTTACATTCATGTTACTCTTCTCCAGTAGACTTTGAATTCTCTTTACCAGGTGCCAATGCTGCTAAAAACCAAAGCAGCACTCATCCCTGTAATGCACTCCAACAGCACCTAGGAAATAATGTTGAGCACCACATATATTTCCACAGTAGTGATTTTCTTCATTAAAAGGGAAGATAAGCAATTTTTAAGCATCTTATGGGCAATTCAGAAAATCTGATTACAAGCTAAATATTATTAAGATTTGTGAAAGATAACATTTTTCCTGTGTAACACGTGGTGAGATTACAAGTAGCACCACTTGGCCCTTACTGCCATCAGCCAGGCACAGTGCAAAGAGGTACAAGAACTGTGGGTACTCCCTTTTGTAGATCCACTGCAATGAAAGAAACAGCTTTTAAAATAGTTACTGCAGAGACAGCAACCTGCATCCTCTCACCCCATTTATTCAGATACTTCACTAAGCTTTTGTGTCTGTCCTGCTCTTCTCAAACCATAGTGCTGCGCTCCAGCTCATGGGGAAAATCCTATTTCTGTATGAGACTGCATCCACCTTCTCTTACTGAATGCTTGTTGTTACCTATAGGACAGAAACTACAGAAAAAGCAATGTTTAATCAATTATTAAGACATCACCTCTTCTGTATTCTGCAGAGAAGTAACCCAGCTATTCATATTTACCTCCCTAAACAAGTGTTTAGATAACAGTGAATTCCTGACTTATGTATGTGCATAAGCAGTTATTTCAAAGGTTCCTTTAAAAAATTCTTGCTTCCTCACATATTAACAGATAGATTCAGGCAGTTTTGGAGCTCTAATTCCAGTGAACATCTCCCAGGCCCTGCAATAACAGACTAATACTATGGTAGTATCTAAAACCTGCAAAGTATCTTTACAGCATTCTATTTATAACATGTGACTCATCTCACCAGAAATGATCAAATATTGTAAACAGAACTCAGATTTAAGTGAAAAAATAACAAGGAGAAAGAAAACCTGGGCCAGACACTGCAGATAATCACAGAAGCAGCAACTTTTCAAATCCCCTATTTCTCAAGCTCTCTCATAAAACCTATACAATTTTCTTAAACAGTTCAGTGCACTTTCAAAATTTCCTTGTAATTGTTTTACAACAACCACTCCACAAACCCTTAAAGTGCTTTCTGTAAATAGTCAATTAAAATGCAATGAAATGAAGATGAGATTCATCTGATTACAGTATGAGCATAGCTACGCAGTGTCAAAAAAGAAGCATCATAGATTGTGCTGCTACCTTAAAATATTTATTTCAGTCTATTAAAAATTCTCAGTGTATTTTCAGGCAGTCAACAGCTACAGAACACTGTGAGCATCTTTGACGTGATCTAACACAACAAAAAAATCAACTCAATAAAGCGCCTCCCAAGACTGAATAAAAGCAACTTTAAATTTGAAATAAGATGCTGTCTCTCACTTGTATTTACAACTTAATATTGGAACAAAAGTTTCTCCGTGCTTTAATTATTTATTAAACCTGCCACTGGGAAAATTCTAGACCTTGGATCTATGTGACAAACATGCTTCTAGTCATTCCTCCTAGCCCAGTCCTGGATTTCACCGCTCAACCCTTCCCAGCACAGGCTCAAGAAGAACACAAGCTCATGGCAGAGCTCTCAGGAACTTCTCAGTACTCTCACAGCTCTGGTAACTCTCATTAATAACAATTAAAGCAACCAAATCCCAAAGCTTCTTCTGCCTGCAGAATACCCTAGAGGTTCAGGGACTCTTTTTTGTTGTTGTTTCTTTTTTAATTTTCTTCCTCCCTCTCCTCTCTTTTCTTCCTCCCCATGACATATTAACTGTTCAAGACCTGAAGTTCAACTGCTATCAAGTAACACAACGCTGAATAAAATTTGTTCCCTCCTGCTCTCCTGATAGATCCCTATGGTAACAAATTCTTCCAGATCGTCTTCTGGAGGCACCTACCAAAAACTGACAATCTACATTCTCATATAAAATTCAGCACTTGCTTTATTAAGACCAGTACAGTCTAAAAACCTGTAGGAGTGGCACCATACAACAAGACACAGGCTACACAGTCAACATTAATTCTGATCTGTGATACCTCCCAGCACATCTAACACATCAGGGACAACTGCTGAACTAACCTCAGTCTGTGATGAATTGTCTTCTTGGTATCTCCCTCTACAACCACTGCCTGGACCATGCCACCTGAAATACCTCAGCCGTACATACAGGGCAATCAGGACTTCCCAGGAACCTTATAACTTCTCAGTACAAACAGTTAAAGCACTCACACACTTTACAGATGCTGTAAGGGTGACAAAGACCTCTTTTTAGCTGAGATTGAACAGTCTTTCAATGATAACTGATCAAATCCAGCTCACGACCCTGAGTTACAAATGCAGTCCTCCTCCTCTTCCTCCTATAGTTTATGGATAACTGGAAACAAACTGGTGAGAGAACTAGTGAAGCACTTGATGTAGGCAGCACCGAGGGATTCACAACTCAAAGAATGCTAAAAATAAATCAAGAAATAAGGCTGTGCATGTAACAAAAAGAGCAAGATGCTCAAGCTCTAGCAAGACACCCCAAGACTTCAGCATGCACTAGATTACTAAAAACACACTCAAACGATTTTAAATTGGAATCATAGAATAAAATCACAGAATCTTTTGAATTGGAAGAGATCTTTAATGGTCACCTAGTCCAACTCTTCTGCAATGAACAGGGACGTCTTCAGCTCGGTCAGGCGCTCAGAGACCTATACAGCCTGACCTTGGGTATCTCCAAGCACAGAGCTTCTACCACCTCCCTGGGCACTCTGAGCCGGTGCTTCACCACCCTTAGCATAAAAAACTTCTTCCTTACATCCAATCTCAATTTCTCCTCTTTTAATTTGAAACTATTTCCCCAGGTCCTATCAAGTTGTCCAACCAAATCTCTTTCCTGCTCTCCCTGGCTTTATTTCCAATTCTGAGACGCAATTGTTTTTGTGTATTTTTATAAAATAATCTTGAAATCTTTCCAATAATGAGTCAATATAATAATGTAACAGACTTTCACACCAACCACTTCAAAAGAGTTGCACACATTAATAAGTACTACAGCAAATGTAACAATTACACCTTTTCTAAGAGCATATATGTTCCCTGTTTCTTCTGTTAATACAGCTTTATTTTTTGGGGGGATGGAAATCTACACCAACATACAGGATAGCTGGTAGCAGGTGGGAATTCACAGGGGGAATGGGGGTGCTGTGGAGCAATGGTTGATTTGGTGTTTAGGGGGCTGTGGGAAGGGCAAGGCCCCAATCCCAGTGACTGGCTTCAGGCTACAATATTTCTACTCAAAGCTCTCCCTATCGACAGATGAAATGAGCCAACCTGTTGTCAAAGTTTGCAAGAAGTTAAAGCTGATTCTGATGGAGCAAAGTTACCATGAATGAACTCCATGCTTGAAATCACAGTTTCCTTTAGAGATCATCTTCACAAAAACAATGGGTTTGAAAATATCCTCAAAGCAAACCGAATTCAATACTGGCTAACAAGAATCTCCTGAAAAAAAAAATGACTGTTTGCTGAAACATTTCAAATGACAAAGCTTAACACTTAATCATTTTCTTCAAGTGGGAAAGTAGCACGACACTTACTGCATCTCTAACACAAAGTATATGTACGTATAAGTATACGCACACCGCATGCATTTCATGGCACACGCCACAAGTATCACACAAACAAGTTTCAAAGATATGTCATCAAAGCCTCATTTTAAAATGCAAGAAGAATAGAAGAACGCAAGGCTTTCTGCTTCTCTGTTTTAGAACGCTTTTGCAGATGATAATGCAACGTGCTGTAGTTTCTTCATCACAACGGCGTGGCAGGGGAGTCACACCTTCAGCTGGTTCACAAATAGTAAGTAATTAAGTGACTGGGTGAGCTATGATTCTGTTGTATGAACTACTTACAAAAATAACTGCAGTACAATCACTTCTAACATGGACTTAAATGGACAGCACCGTTTGTCACACAAAGATTTTGGTGTACACAGTTAGATTTAAAGGGTACTTTAAAATAAGACTTTTCCCCGTGATGAAGGATGCCCACTTCTCATTTTCATCTGTTGGGGATTTTCCACACCCAACGTGAGCCAAGTGCTTTGGGCTCGTACCATATTCCTGTGGTTCTAATTTCTACATCAAAGCTCAGCATGGACTCTTACTGCCTCAGAAAACAACATGTGGAAAAGCATCCAGCAAGCTTCTCACTTTGGTGAAGATCTCTGAGGGTCCCAGCAGAAAAGACTGTACATTATGGATTAGCAGAACAGAAAGCGTGTAAGAGCAGTGGGAAAGAAACAGGAAAATACAAGAGGAACACTGAGAGTTTGAGATGCCACAATTTCTAGTCGCTGCTTTGATGGGAGCTTGAGTACGTCAAGCAGGGTTAGATGCTGAAAAAATATTTGAGACTATGAACTAATTTTAGTTTCCTGATCCCTGCACAGAACTGGCATCCCTGACAGGTATTAAGGACTCATCAGGCTTCACAACAACCAGCATACTGAGAGAGGAGTTGCCTGATCTCCAACTAGGAAATTCCAGTGATAAATGCGCTCCTAAAATCCTGCGCCTCTTCAAAGCTTGTGGATGTTGTTCTGGAATTGCACAGTTACATCCTTTATTTCTTTAAAAGAATAACAGGCATCATTCTTTTCCTTTAGGGCAGAAAAGGAGAAGCTGGTAACCTTATTGTCGTAACGCTGTATTAAAAAGAGGGTTGAGAACGCTCACTCTTCACTCAGGAGACTCAAGCTCTGCTGCCTAAAAGCCTGACGTTCATTTCTTACCACCAGGCAGAGCGATGCTGAAGCTAATTCCCAACAGAAGACCAGGAGCAAAGAAAGAGCACGTGGGAAAGGAAGCAGCTATAACTGAGTGAGTCCACAGGCTGGCGGGAGCCTGATCTGAAAGTTGGCAATTGTTAAATAAAGGAAACAGCTCTTGGTTTTGAACTCAGTTTGAATAAGCGGACTGTAAAGTCATGTCCCCTTCTTCTCGCCCTCTCCAGGCCATGAATGTTTAATTCCTTTATGCAAACTGGAAGAGTTGTAATACAAGGTTAAAATAACCTAAATAACCTTGAAATGCTCTGTCAAGTTGGGCTTCTGACTCAACTCTCAATCTGAGGTGGAAGAACTTTCTCCACACAATGAGTTGTGTATTTAACCTTATTTAAATACTGCGTGGTATGACAAAAATCTTGAAGTCAGGACTGATTTGACAGAATTTATAATTGGTTTCATATTTTCCAGGTTAATGTCCATTCTTCAATCGGTCCAATTGCCTAATAAACATTTGCTTCTCAATTTTCAATCCAAAACTCTTCCTGGCCAAAGGAATCTTTTACAGTGTTCTCAAAACCTGATTTGATTAACACAATACATACACATACTGCTGTGTTTTGCTGATCCCCGTGCCCTTTCAGAGCAAATCTAATTAGTACAACTTTATCTTCTACTCTGCTTTGTAGGCGGAGTTCCCTGCAGACCAACTATAGGTGCAAACCAAGTCAGTGTCTCATTCACATGTCATGATAGCATCAAAATAAAAAGAAATTTGGAAGTCTGATACAGCAACCAAGTTTTAATTTGAATTCTTAAAGGCTTTATTTTGTTTGTTTTACGAGCTTCCTTCAGACCATAATCCTACAAATCATTCTCATGGCTGAATTCAGAGAAGAGAAAAGTCTCAGTGGTCAGTATATGCAAAGAACAGTTCTGTGATCGCTTTACAGAGGGGCAATAAAAAACAAAACAAAAAAAACCCCAAAAAAACAAAAAAAAAAAAAACAACCCAGAGATTATTCACCACCCTGACAGCTAATCTTTAAAATCTGGAAACGTTAGATGCTTCTATTTTAAGAGGTGGAAATGAGAAAGAATGTTCGAAAATCCTTATTAGCAAAATCTTTACTAGGATAACGTGTACTTACTGTTGTAAAGGCTGTTTTAGCACTTACATGATTTACCTACTCAGAAAAATAAATGAAATATCCAACACAAACATCAGACTGGAAATCAGCAATAAAGTAATTAAACATTTTTTTTCCATACACCTAAGAACTTGTAGACACACTTGAGAGATAACAGAACAGGTCTGAATATCATCTCTGCATGGTATACTACTGCACCTGTCTTACAGTCCAGTGCTCACTAAATCTGGTCCTATAAATCATTTTTTTCTAAATTTCAGCAATTTGACAACGAATAAACATTTTGATTCAGCCTCAGCATAGATCACTCCCTCCCAACTTTACTAAACCTACGCCAACATGCTTCAATTCTCCTCTGCTGTTTGCAGCTCCCAAGCAGAAGTGCTGAATCAGATCATCTCCTGAGATCCCTCCAAGCCCTAACTTTTCTGACTGTAAACAAAGTTTACAAACTCAGCCCTCCATTCCCAACAGTGTCAAATAAGTGACTCACGTGCAATTGATCTAGCACTTATTCTACAGCATATACTGCTCATTAAGTCTGACAAAGTGAATCTGAGCTAACAATGATAAAGTTTTAGGATGTTTCGCTGTTATAAAGCAAGTTTGGAAGCTGGGAAGGAAAACAACAAAGCAAAGCAGAGAACTTAACATCAGCATTCAGGCTTGTTACTGTTCTCCCACTGCCTGCCACAAAGTTACAGGTAAACTATAGGTGTCATCTGTCATTTGGTTACAACTCCAAGCAGGGCTGCTGCTTTAGAAACCAACAGGGCCTTCCTGAGCTCTTGCTAATCACAGGTGAAAGGTCACTCTCACTGAGCAGTGAGAAATAAACACAACTCGCTGACATGACAGGGCGAGCAGCGTCAGAGCACCAACACAGATTATGATTCGAATGCAAACGTCCTAGCGGAGAACAGATCTCAGTGGCACTGGTCACGCAGTTTCCTAAGGACTACTCAGGGCCACAGAAAATCCCACTAGAAGCACGGTAAAGACAAAACGGTAAAGTAACCTGTGCTTAACATCGCAGCTGTGATTAGATACTGTTTAATGACAACGCTGATGGCATCGCCCGCTGACAGGCCGCAGGTCCCAGCTAGATGGAAGTGGAGTTTCCCATCTCCCTCTCGAGCAAGCCCTTCGGGACCTACTTCCAAGCAGGGAAACTTCTCCAGGCACTTTTCCCCACAAACCAATCTCACTCACCTTCTCGGCAGAGTCGCATCGCTTCTCGATTTTTCCCGTATTCCTTGAAACTTTCTTCTAGTGCAGTTCCTGAAACAGAAAACAGCCGGAGCTCAGCGCACGCCCACCCGGCACAGCCCCGGCTCCCGACACGGACCATCCCGGGGGGCAGCGGGGATGCTCGGAAGCGCCGTGCCCGGCAGGGGGAGCGGGGAGGAGGGGACCGCCCACCTGCTGCCCCCGGCCCGGGCTGCACTCGGGCTCCCCCAGAGATCGGGCCCCAGATTAGGGAGCGGGGGAGGGGGTGAAGGGGGGGGAGTCACCTCCTCCCAGGCCCTCCCACCGGTAGAAGGGCGGCTCGCGGCTGGTGTGGGGGGGGGGGGTTGGGGGGGAGGGGGAGGGCCGGTCATCCGCTCACCGTCGTTCCCGTGAAGTTTAGCAGCGTCGACCCAGTGGCTCCAGGGCTGCCCCAGCATCGCCTCGGGGCTGGGCAGGGACCTGCGCTCCCCGACGGCCGCCATTGCCGCTGCGGTGGCGGCGGGGCCGGCGCCGCTCCCGCCTCCTCCGCCCGCGCCTCCCTCGCCGTGCCGGGGCCGCCGCTGCCGCTGCCGCTGCCTGGCCGCCGCCGCCGCCGCCGCCGCCGCCGCTCTGCGCTGTTCCCTTCTGACGTCACCCGCGGCCCGCGCCGACATTCTTTCCGCTGCTACAATGTAACGAGAAAAGTCAGCGGGCGCTTAAGGTGGCGCCGCTCTTAAGGTGGCGCCGCGACGCTGTCAGCCCCGCGCGCCCACCCCGATCCTTCCCCGCCGGCTCTGCCTTTCCTCTCGGGAGCCTGCGAGCCCGGGGGCGGCTTCGACTCACCTCTGCGACGGCCCGAGGGCCGGGAGCCGAGTACCCATTATGTATGGGAGCGCTCCCTCCTCTTCGCCGCCCAGGTGAGGCGCGTTTGGGCGTGTTTGTGTGTTTGCGCTAACAAAGCGGCGGGGGCCGGGCTACGCCGCCCGCCAGGCGCTCCCCGGCTCCATGGGCCGCCCTTCCCTCTCCGCAGCTCGACCCGCGACCCTACAAAAACAACGGCCGCATCACAACCCCGCCCGGCCTCCCTCCCGCTGCCGTCCCGGAGCCGAGGGGCGGGCACGGGGCCGGGCCGGGCTCCCCGCCCCGCCCCGCCGGGCTCTCCTTAAAGCCCGGCGGCGAGCGGCGGGGCAGCGGCGAGCAGGAAACGCACCCGCGCTCCGGGAGCTCCGCTGGGGACGGTACCGGTACCGGCACCGGCACCGCAGCGGATCCCGCGCGGCCGTTACGGGCACTGCCGGCGCGGGCCGTTTGAACGCGGCGATTTCCCCTTCCTCGCCCCGTTTTGGTTTTCTGCGTTAACTTCCGCACCGACGCGCTGACGTTCCGGCTCGTGGAGCTGCCGCCCGCGCCCTCGGCTCAGCGCTACAAGTGACAAGCGGCGGGAGAGTTCGCGGAAAGTATTTGAAAGACGCTTTCGCGTCCCCGAGCTGTTAACAGCAAAGCTATCGAAGTCCTCTACTAAACGGATTCCAACCGCAGACCTTTCAGCACGAGATTCTCTGAACAGCCATCCGCTGTCTCATTAAACCCTCACGCCTAACCTGTGTAGATCTCGGCCCCCTCTGTGAAACCCGCAGAGCCCGATACCGGGCAGCAGAACCTCAATGCCGAACAAACCCATCAGGGCTGCTCCAACCCTGCTTGGCTCAGGTTCCACTATCTTCTTGGTGGAAATACAGCCCCGAAAGCACGGCGCCGAATAGCTATAGGTGTGTAAAAAATTGGTATGTACGAGCACATCAGGCAGTCATCACACGGGGAAGGATGGGCTGCAATTATAAGCAGTTTCAGCTTTCCACCCCGCTGATCACGTCTGTCAGACTCACGCTGTTCTGCATTACATCTGCAACGTTACAAGGCACCGTAAGGGAGATCCTTCTCCCCTCTCGATCTCTCTAACTCCCTAAAAAAGAGCCACTTAAACAGCAAATACTGTAAGATTTAGATAAAGACAGCCCCAAAGACTACAGGTGGAGCAGACCTGGGCCCTGAGCCCTGGTCGTTCAGTTAGATGTGTTTAACTGAACTGCCTCTTCCCAGAACGGTGGGATCTCTCTTCACTTCAGGTCCACGTGAGTACAAAGTGCTTAAGGGACCAGAGTTGGAAGATAACTGATGAACGGAGGACGTTATTCCTTTATTAATTATCAAAGGGTGTATTTTCTAATATAAATGACTACTTAGAATTAAAGCTAAAAACATCAGTGGGAGATGTCAGTCAGGTGCTAAAGCAACGCTGAATTTCTGAACAACTAATTTTGTGCTGCAAAAGCCAGACAGGAAAAATATCAACTACTGATTTCTTTCAAGTTCAGTTCATCAGTGCTCCACAAACACCCAGAGCTGAGCTCAGACTCCAGCCACTGAACAAAGTGCGTTACAGACAGTTATATTCTTGGTGTCAAATGTTCTGATTTCTATTACAAACTGTATTCATACAACTCTCCTTTGTGCTGGAGAAAGCTGTCAGCCAGCTGTCCCTGATGCAGTTTGAAAGACTGATGTCAGGGACCATGAAATTCACTAAGAATTTCACTGTTATTACTTATTTTGCATTGATCCTAAAGCAAATAGCAATGGATGTCCACACAGAGCCCAACCACACCCACCCTTCAGCAGCAACAGATTTTACACCGACATACCAAATTACTGTTCATACATCACGATTCTTTTCTTTAAATGTTACTGAACTGTGTGTGTCAAATTACATAAAAGTAGAATGGCTTAATTTGGTAAAGTTGCTTTTGATCAGCTAATTACCTTAACAAGCTAATATACTGCCAGCTTTTCGGGTTCTAGCATGAACACTCATCAAGCCACTCAGAAGTCCCTCCTGCTTTAAAAGTGCCAAACAGGTAAATACACACTACCTTTCTTTCATACATCTCCCACTACCTCTTTCTTGCTGTTTTTCGCTCTCTCAAATCTGTTGTTGTGCTTTTTTCCCCTCCCTCTTTCATAGCTTTCTTCCTATACATTCACACTCTAGATCTAATTCTGCAGTCTGGCCTCGGGCTGTCCCTTAGTACGCTTCCCTCCTCTAGGAACAATCTTTCCCACTATGCCATGAATACATCAGTGCTCCAGCAGAGGGAGGAAAGTGGCAGCAGAAAGATTGGTTGATCAGCTCAGTGCACAGGACTGATTAGTCAGAGAGCAGGAATATTCTTTCCCACACACTCACTATGCTGAAGATGTTTCCGGGTTGTTTTCATTTTTAAGCGCACAAGTTTAATTATCTCCAACTGTTTCCAAAGCACTATGCACGGCTGTGCTGATGACAATACAGGAAAACAGGCAAAGCCCTGAAAATGCATCACTTTAGAAAGTCAGAACAGAAAAGATGCATATAAGCTGTATACTTTGAACAGAGACAGCTATTAGAAATCTGACACCCAGATTGGGAGTATGGTGATTCACAGCTCCCTGGGCAATTCATGGAGAGCCAAGGATGTTTTTGAGAGCACTTCGGTCCCTCCTGGTTCAAAGAAGCTTTTGAAGAATCCCTTATCTTCCCACTAAACACAAAGGCAAGGATGACCATGCACCTGAATTAGGTACTTCCATGAGGTGTCCAGAATGAAGAGCAATAAATCTGGCGAAGAACAAGCAGAACACTCCAGTGGGAAGAGCTGCCAAGAGGCCCATGCTTCTTTAAGAGGGCAAAAAGTTGTCCAGGAACACTGCTGATTCAAAGAGCTTAACTGAGGGAGCAAAACAGCCCAAGAACCGACACTGGGACTGGGATTGTGACTGAACACAGTGAAGAACTGAGAGAAAAAAAACAACAAAAAAACAGTGCAGAGATGACAGCCAAATAATGGGGTGAAGATGAACAAACAAAAATACAACACAACCTGCAAAAGGAAAGAGAACAGAGTCAGGAAGAGGAAACAAAACACACAAAAAAGGGGATAATGCAGGTTCAAAGCTCACTGAACAGACTCAACAACATATAAAACGTGGTTGGTAACGCCACAACTAAAAGCATGGCTACAAACAGCAAACAACTGCTTAAAACTGCAGAGGAAGGCTACGTTGTGTCATGACACTGCAGGCATTTCCCCGCATGCACTGACAGGTTTCATTCTTTTGCCAGGTGGTCCTGGAAAGCTGTTTGAACAGGGAACACCTCACTCAGGTGCTCAGTTAGAATCTATGAGACAACCTCCATACAAGACCTGAGACGTGATCATACTTATTTGGAATGGAAAAGGAAGGATGAATCTGCAGCTCAATTCTTATGAGCAGAAGTACAATGTTACATTCACTGGTGATTTTCCACAACAAATGTGAAAGGATGTATGAATTAAAACGTTGAAGGGGGAGACAGACAGAACCTATGGGGGTGTCGTTTTGTCAGTACTCAGAAGAAAGAAAAAGAGCAAATTCACAAAAAAAAGAAGTCTCTCGAGGAAAAGAAATGAGGGGCATCAGTGCACTGAAGGAAATCAAGCAAGTTAATCGTAACCAGAAGGTTTGAAGCAATCAAGTGGGGCTTAAAAAACAAGAAAAATACTGTTAGCAAAGACTTGTTTGTAGATGAGACTCAGGCTGAAATGACAACTGAAGGAGGTGACAAATGGATGTGAAATCCCGACCCTCATGTCAGCTCCTGCTGACAGCAGAGGAACTGGGAGCAGATTTTGTGCATTTTAAAATATGCCTGCACTGTGAGAAGTAGAAGAATATAATTGGGCAAGTGGAAAGGCAAGAGATAAAAAGTTCATATAAATGAGCATGTCCAGGTGATGAGAGAACTCTCCAGACATAACAAAACAGACCATTTCATCTAAGCTCCACTACAGGAAAACATTAACATATGACTAAAATGCATTATGGTAATCTGTAGCTCACCCTCACCTCCAGTGAAATCAAGGGACTTTTCCCTCCATACACAGGACTGTGATCCCTCAGAATAATAATCATGAGCAGCACACAATAAAAAGTGAAACATCAAACCATGACAATCTATTATCCTTATCCCACAGGTCCTGGAAATAGTATAATTTTATTTATGAGTAACACTTCAAAGGGAGCTGAAGATGCTCAGAAGCTCTGGAGTAGAGCTATTTTAAATACTGGAAACTACTGTGGATGCCTACTGTAAACCACCTGTACCAGGGGAAAAAATAAACACACAGCATTGATAAGATGAGATAACTAAGTATCTTTTTCTGAGAAGAATGAATCAGGGAATGGAGCCCAATAACTGTAAGCAAATCTCAGAATCCTGCATTAGGATGAGAATACAACGGATGCCCTCATATACTGATATGAACTTCACAATGACTACACTGTTATATGAAAATAATGTAACATTTTAATCCCCAGATGATAAATGTGTGCCACCGCCACATCTTATAAAATACACAGCATCTGTCTTATAAAATACTCTCAGTTCTTGCAGATAATTTAACAGAGAAAATACAGAGCAGTAACACGTTTTCAAAATGTAAATGTGAGTGGGTAAAACTACACATTATACATCCAGTTAATGATTTGGAAATCAAACTAATCTTTATTTATTTTACATGTGGTATTGAATTCATCTTTTGAATTTGGAAATGTTAAAACAATCTTGGCAATCTGGCTACGCAGATGAATAATTTTAATCAAAGGAATAAGAAATGGGCATGACCTTATACACAGCTATTATGATATTACAATTTAAAGTGATTATAATACACATAATACAATAAGGGGAATACTTCGATATCAACAATCTTC
The DNA here is from genome assembly GCA_036925125.1 of Oreortyx pictus. Taxonomy (NCBI): domain Eukaryota; kingdom Metazoa; phylum Chordata; class Aves; order Galliformes; family Odontophoridae; genus Oreortyx; species Oreortyx pictus. The sequence continues at coordinate 6,058,328 of JAUPFR010000015.1, forward strand.
AAACAGAACCTACCTACTAGGTAAGGTTTTAAAGCCCTGTCTGGCTTCTTGTCAGCTTGTCTATGGCTCTGTGGTAATACACTGAGGCACAAGACTCCAGATCCATGCACAGCCCACACAATTCAAGAGCTCCTCAAGACCACAATGGTGTTGCCTGCCTCTGATCTGAATGCCCGAATCCTCATTCCCTTAAAGGTTTGATGTGCTGCTTACCATCTCATCAAGGATCCTGAGACCCCTGGCTTGTGAAAATTTGAACTTACACCACTCTCCACGAATTTCATTTCTGCTCACTGATGCTACCCACACTGACAATGTGTCTATCATCTTAGCAACAACAACAAAAAAATCATAACAGTTGGACATGGACAGGTATACAAGACATACCCATGAGTGCTAAGCATTAGCTCAAAAGGCCATGGACGTGGGCCACAGATTTGGTGGCAAACTGGCTCACAGGGTTCCAAGTCAATGTGGCAGCCAGTCAGAAATGGAGGTCCCTGGGGATCAGCAGTGGGTCCAATCCTGTTTAACAGACCGTCTGGATGATGGGACTAAACGCATCCTCGCCATGCGAGGTGCAGATTACACGAATCTTGTTTAACAAGTAGATACACTGGAACAAAGTGTCACTATACAGAGATTGGAAGCTGAAAGCCTGGGCCAGTTCAAGAAAGACGTTGAAAAACTGGATGAGGGCCAGCAGAGGGCCAGCAGGGTGATCGGAAGGTTGGGAAATACACAGAAGAAGGAAAAAGAAACAAGCACCTGGGATGTATGTCCAATGTCTCCATGCTAAATTTAACTAAATTCTTTAGTTAGCTACATTTTCATAATCTTACAATGTTTAATGACATTAAGAAAAGGAATGTGAATTCATTTTCTGTTGGTCCTATAGTTAGGTTTACGTACAAAAATCCAGATTTCCGGAATATTCCAATATCCTATTACAATTAATCCATACTCCCCCCATAATACCAGACTGCTGACTTTGAAGACCAGTATTACACCAAACCCATTTGGCCTCCACTGTATAACACACGAAAGAAGATTCATGAAATATGAAAACTGCTGTGTCTAAGTTTTGCCAACTAGCACAGCAAATCTCAAGTACTCTGCTGAGGCCACACACCTGCCTAAATCCATGGGCCAAAAACTGAACCAGCTTGCAAAAGGAACCCATAGTTAACAGTTTTACACTATTCCTCTTCCTGAAATAGTGCTTTGTTTCCCATAGGCTTTCAAAACATAAATTTTCAAATGCAGAACTAGGGGTTAAAAAGGAATTTCAGCTGAGCTGTTCCAGAGAAGAGAGAAGTTTAAGAGTGACACCATGACAAACATTCTGCACTCTTCTTGAGCCCAGATTAATTCTGCCACTTAAATTAAGTTCTGCAGACCAGCCCCATGTTAACTGCAATGGCCCCTTCTGCTACAATCTATTTTAAAAAGCATTAAAAGATGATTTGCACAGCAAATACTAGTTTGTCTGAAGCAGACTGGATTTTCCAAGTCTGCGTATAAGAAAAATGCAAACTGGGTAAAATATTTTCTTTCATTAAATCAAGGATGAAATGCATGTGATGATACAGAGCAAATATTAGTATGTAGGGGAAACAGAGAAAGAAACAGATACTGTCTCAATGAATTAGAAGTCCCTTTAATCTGCAAAATCAGCTCTTCAGTCAAATTTCAACTTATTATCCTAATTCTCACTTCTTTCCTCATGTTTTGCCACGAGTGCTAGTCATGGAGAAGACCCTCACTGTGTTTGGTAACTCTACAGCTTTTGCCTCAGTTTACAGTTCTTTCTTGTAGGCTATGGTACATACCAGGGCATGAGAGCCTTCCAATATATTAAAATATAACAGAAATTCAGAAATAGATAAAATTGTTTGGAAAAAAAAGCACACATTTTCTCAACTGCAATAAATAAATCTAAAATGTTACACTGTATGTATGCCAAACCTTCCTTGTCCAAATCACTTGACCCAAGTGACTGAGCTACGACTTAGAATCTTTTTCTGCTTTGACTGTTCCAAGCTTGAAGCCCCTTTAGGCTGATTGTAAAGTCACTTTTATTTCCCACTAAAACATATATTAAACACCTGCATTTAAACAACAAAAAAAAAAGAACAACTTTCCCCACTGCATCTGGTAACACTTCAGACTTGCTTTGCAACCCTGTTAATATCCTGTTCTCCACACTTCTCACATCCAAAGTATGTGAATATTATGCTTAAGGAAAATATTTTGGTAAGCATGTCACAGTACCTTGAAATTATGGTGAAGCGCTGGGTTGATTTATCAATTGATCTTCATCTGTTCAGATTCCGGAAGCTTTCTCTAACTTGTATCTGATTAATTCTGAAACAAAACAGAAGGAGTACAGCAATAAGACATTCGAAACCTTACTTCAGTTTCATAACTCCGATTACATCTATTTAAAAACTAATACGAAGCATTTTATCAACTTTACAAACACAGTTCCTGCGATGAATTTAAAATTGAAAGGTAAGCATGGAACTGTTATGCCCTCTTTGCACAGAACAGCTCTTTAAACGGCAGCCTGACATTACCAGAAAGGTATGCATTGGTTTAAATCTCAATCTTCAGCCCAGTTACTGCGCTTACATTGCCAACCACCGACCAGATTTCCAAGCAGAAATTGGTGTCTGTATCGCCAGCTGGTAAAATGACAGCGCTGTATTTTCTGCACAGGATTTTTCTAGAATATAGCACGACTCCAGTCACAGGAGCTCTGGGTACGCAGACACTGACAGTTTTACCACCGTGTCATAGAAAGTGGATAGCTAAAAGTGATCCCTCATGTAAGAGTCATTAGTGACTATTACTGTATTGCTGATGAGGAATTTAACAAAAGCTAGACAGACACACAGACCGTGGCTTTTCTCACATCAGGAACTTCCCTGATCTCAGGCTCGAGCTTTTAAAATCCTCTCACTTAATACTTAACAAATGTACTGTTTATATAAATTTAGGCATGGCTGCCTTTGTTTTAGTATAAACTTATGCCTAATTGGTTAAAAGTTTAAAATGATTTTCACCCATCCTCATGCACAGGTTGTACTGAAGCTCAAGTAATTGGAATTTGTGTTTAGAAGTTCAACTACCATTTTTCCTTCATTTTACTAAGAAGTCACAAAGATGGATATAAATAAGCCATCTAGTGCCGCGGACGGATGACACTTCAGTGAGAATTATTTTTTCCCCTCCAAGGACTGAAGTCCAGACAAGAGGAATGCAGTCCAAGAGGGCATCCGAGCCGTGCCGGGCTGGGAGGGCTCAGCCTGACGAAAGATGCAGGACAAAGCTCTTCCTGCCTTCTGAAAGCTGCCTGAAAGCTGACTTCATGCCTTCAAATTCTTTTAATACATCGAGGACAGGACCCTTTCTTTTCCTTTTAAATTGCAGCTTACCAGCGTACATGGTCTTGACCATGATAAGACCTACAGATGCATTTACTATTTCTTACCTTTACTAAGCTTTACCCTGCTCAGTAACACACTTGAGCCTAAGAAGCACAATAGAGCTTCATGATATACTAATTACTTGGTAAAATAAATAAATACATGCAAATTCTTGTCCTCAGTGGACAACACCTGAGACCACGTACAGTATTATTTCCTCTCTCCTCTGCAGTTACTGCCCTGCATTACAGAGAATATGACTCCAGGTAACTGACTGTTAACAAGTTTCTACACTCGTAGTAGTCTCAGAAATTACAAATTAATGTTACACAGAAATATCTAATCAAATCCTACAATATTAAGCTTTATCTTCAACTCTTTTGCTGCTCGCTGGGATAGGAAATGTTTGTCAGAAACCTTCGTTTTTTCCCATTGCTTGTTTAGGACCCCCTTTGCAGAAGATCACTCAGTGCTCAGCCTCACAGTCTCGGCCCCTTCAAGCAGATGATCTTCCTGCCATGAAAGTAACACAACTGCTTAATCTCGACCCCAATCTCTTCAGGGAATTCAGGAGCTCCACGTGCAGAATGCCCTTTCTTTTATCCTGATTTAAATGTTACAGGTTGGATAACAGGCAGGTTTCACTGCTTCATGCAAAAATGGAAACCAAAAATTCGCCCTTAAAACAGAAGGGCTTAAAAATCTGGGAATAGAGCAATCAGTGGGAAGTACAAACAACGGAGCAGTGAATGAAAAAACAGTAAACATTTTACTCCTATGTACAAAACATCAGAGCATGCTATGTTACCACCTGTGAATTTTGCTGTAGGGATTACATCTGGATTTGAGTTCGAAGGAAGTGAAGAGAATAAATTTCAGAAGAATAAAGTGACAGTTTAATGACTCTTTAAAGAGAAGTCTTTCTCTGAATAATAGGTGGCAAAGAACAGGAACGATTCTCACTGAGAATTTACAGCAGGTCAATTACAACCACAAATGTCAGCAAAGAGTAATGTAAGGCAGGGATCCGATGATTGAGAATAAGCCACGAGGAGCTCCTGCTCCAGAAGGTAAGCACTTCGGTGTGCAGGAAAAGGGGGAGCGAGCTCAAGGGTGGAAAGGTGACAACGATTCCCAGCAGCAATCCAAGAAGATGGCAGAAAGCCTGCATTTCAAACCAGACTGAGCATTATGTCACTCCCTGTGCCTGAATACCAAAGGAACTCGGTTGCAAGTGCTGTTCAATACCATGCAGTACAGGAAACCACAACTGGGCAGGGTAAAAGCTACATCCCAGTCAGAACTGAATCTGCATAGACAATAAAGGCACAGTGGTGGTGAATGACGAACACTATCCATTTAAGAGAAACATATTTACACGAAAAGGGTAACTCATTAAAACAAGGCCTTCTGAATGATTCTAACTGAACTGACACAACATACAAAATAACTACGCACGGCAAGGTGTACGTGAGGTATCTTAACTCTGACTACTGTCATTTTCCTTTGTCTAATTGCAACAGAAAAAAAGATCTGCATTCATCATTTTGCTCAGGAAATCATCTCATCACTAATTTTAGATTTCTTTTGCACCATTTTTTCCTCACAACCAAGTTTTCTTCAGCAGTGTGATTTAAAAAGCCATAAGAAGCCATTCTGTATCACACTTCAGCAGTTTAAATACAACCACACAAAGCACAGAAGAGACAGGCTAAAAAATTACTCCGTATCAGAAATAATGACAGATATTCTCTAAGCAGGATCTTCTAGTTCAAAATACCTACGTTTTGCAGTACGATTTACGTCGCCATTCAAAAGTTCAATCTGAACAGCACATTAGCTTGCTGCAGCAAACTAAGGTAAGTAAGGATTGCTGAAATTATATTTATACATTTCTTTAAAACCTGCATTCGTATGCACCCGTAGAGAAGAAAATGATACGTTCTGCATTTTATGTGATAGGAATATTTCACACCGATCACAACCTGTATTACATCAGAAACACAGGCAACAAAAGGCTGGCAGCAAGCAGAAGGATACTGGACGTCAGGAACAGCAACTGCTCCACAAAGAAATAAAATCCCACTTGGCTCATTCGGAAGGGTGCACAAACATGCAATATCAACCCAGTCACTTCTCAAGATAAAAAGGCACAGTTAATCAAGACAATGCAGAGTGTACATGATTAACATGATTTGCAAAATTTATTACTGAGCTTCTCTGTTAAATGTAATATTATTCAAGCTACACAGTCACGGTTATTGCAGATTAAAGATTACAAATTAGCTCCTCATGTATATCATTATTGCGAGTGGCTGCATTTTATCTGTCTAATTTTAAATTACTGCAGGCAGATGAAAGGCATCTTAAAATCTGGCTCATTATTTAGGTCCCATACCACTAACCTGAACAGAGACGGTGGCTCTTACATGGGTACCACACTGTTCTCAATGTAAACAAAGGACACTGGCATGCACCCGGGGCTAAGAATGTCAGCATTTTTCAAACACCTTTCTGACTGTTCCATTTTATGGTGATGCAATATGACCTACATTTTCAGTGGCCAAAGAGAGACAGAGAAACAGAAAGGGAGGAGATAGAGGGAAGGGAGACAGACAGACCTTTTCTGTCCTCGTCCTCCACAAACTGAAGCTGTAACCATCCCTCACGAGGACCACAACAGGAAAGAATAAAAGCAAAATAACGTTACAGTAAAATCTGCAGGAGGTGTTGAAAAATGGAGTATCATAAGAAACAGCAAGTTGTTTTTTTTTTTTTTTTCCTATAGCCCTCCGAACAAACACATAGCGTTACCCTCAACAGGAAAGAAGAGCAGAAGAATCAATAATTTTATTATCAGTTGCCAGTACAAAGCTGCCTGTAATACAAACACTTATTTTACAACCTTCTATTTCCCATCTTGTTTGTACCACTTCATTTTTATGTATTCCCTTTAGATCTCAAAATGAAACACAAAATAATACACATCATTATCATCATTTTTACAGAGAAATTGAGGAAGAAAGAGTGATTTGCCCACAGCTACCTACCAGGCCCGGCACAGGGCTGGGAACAGAAAGCATCACTCTTCATTATCTCTGTGCTGTGCCATCTATTAGGCACTGTGATACCTGTCAGACTAACACATAATCTTGACATAATTCCAAAATTATCTCTATTCCGACTTTCTTGCATATGAGCTTCACACAGAAAACTGCACTAGATCACTGCTAACTCTCTTCAGAAAGCTTTCTCTTACAAATGATAGACCACATCTGTCAAACTGTCTCTGGAAATTCACTTGACTGTGAATTGCAAAACTTGACAGAACGTGCCAATGATATTTTTTACTACAAACACGTAAAAATAAACATCTCATTCAAGCTTTAGTTTTTGTGGGTTTTTTTTCCTTTTCTTGCAACCGTAGCATCTTACTTTTCAGAAATCTATTTTTCCACAGTTAAACTGTTATGTTTAAAAAATGAGGCGATGTCGATAGGACTATATTAAGCAAAAATCAAGATCTTCTGCATTTCAGATACTGATTTTTAGCACAAGATCTGTTTTGCAGAACATATGCAAAGCACTTACAGCATCGCAGCCCCTTCACAAATGCTGCTATACATACATATATACAACATAACAGTAAATCATTTTCTTATTATCGAGGCTGAAGGCCAAAATTTGATCTTAAGTATACCACTGTAAACCCAGAGCGACTCCAGTGCTTTCCAGAGAGTTTCTTGAGATTTGTGCAGAGGTAAACAAGCCCGTAATTTGGCACTGAATTCAAAACCAGACATCAATAAAATTTATAGATTAATTCCTGTTTTTGAACGGTATTTATTATAACAATAGATTTCTTATCAAATTGTATTCATCTCCTGAAATGCAATCATCTCTGTGCAGCAAGTACTGAGACACTGCTGCTCCTCTGCAGTTACAACAGGCAGCTGCACTGCTACATCCAACTGCTCAGCAGATATTGGGCAGGCAGGCAAACAGACCTGCTAGAGGAAAAGGAGGGAGAAAAACTGAAGCCTACTCTACTTTAATACAAAGAAAAAAGTGTAGAGACAAGAGGCAGAGAGCTGACAGGAATGAAGGAAAAAGACTGCCTACAAATGGACAGGAGAGAGGTTAGAAATGGAGAGGACGGGCACTGCAAAAGGAGGAAGAGGGACAGGGCAGAGGCAGAAGACATAGCATCTGAAGCAAAAAGAAGTATTTCTTAAGTGACACACATCTGTGAGGCTGTCAGGAAATCCTCATTCCTCAAAATCAGGGTGCAACAATGTACTCCTCCACTCCTCTCAACACTGGTTGCACCTTTTGCGACCTACTGAAACCAAACTTAGTCCTCCCATCATAAACAGACATCTATTTCTGCTAATACATGACCAGAGTCTCACTGAAATGCAATCTCTTCACCACTTTTAGCAAAAGCCAAAGCTCTCCTTTGCGAATGTCTCACTGCACCATTTTCTCAGTTAGCTTTATTTTTTGCCTTCATTTTTTCTTATTTCTTTCCTCATAGCATCTGTTTTCGCTTGAAAGGGAGAGAAGCTGAAGTGACGGTTACTGCTACCCAACACCACAAAAATTCCAACTCGAGAAGGCAACCAGAGCAGAGATCAGCAGGGCTCAAACCTAAGCACCCCAGCAGCCTTCCCTTCTGCTTACTGCTGACTGCCACCTAGAGTCAGAGCCAGCGGCTCGCACACAGCGGTCGTGCTCAGGAGCAAAGATGCCAGAGCAAGGAGAGAAATGTTAATCCCAACCATTTAAAAACAACAAGAACTCACATTCTAGAAAGTTACAACTACCTTAAAAATTATCTGGGTTTCTCTTCTTCGTGACTAACGAGCATTTGGTCCGTGTCTCCCAGCTTTTCTCTCTAAATTGAAAAGGCAATTTCATTTTGTTATAAACACTGAAGTCGTACACATGGGGAAAATATATGTAAAACAGTATTATATTGCTTTGCAAGTAAATCCTGTGTTTCAGATTGTGTTCTCACACTAGGAAGGTGAGTGCAAAATTTCATCCTTAGCTGGCAAGTCAATATATATTAATACTGACACCAGTACTGGCTCAGCTGACCACAAAAGCCTGCTTAGCTAACAAGACTTCTTACACAGTATTCATTTGTCACACGTTTATAACTATATTAACTCAGGGCTCTTTGTTTTACTATACAAAAACAAAATCTTTTTTTCTAATCAGCACTACTCACGTAGCTATCAACACGGCACTCGATTTTCATGAATTAAGCAACCACTGGATGCTTGTTAACTAGATAAAAATAAGGATTTGTTGACATTGCTATTATTTACCTGGAAATCAAATAACCTCATTTTAACATACTCCCTAGCAGATACTTTCTCTACAAACCATAGATGGATAGGAAGCCACAGCAAACTCGTAGCGATTAAAGGCATTTATTAACTTCAGCTATTAATGTTCTGTGAAGAAATCAGTTCTCCATTTTCCTCACTCCTCTTACAGTCAATAAGACTGGTAATGACATATAAGATTTCTCCTTGCTTTTATCATTACAACAAACATATAACGTCCAGGTCACACACTGCACCTCCCTCTTACTGCCAGTCCCACTACATTTTCCCTAAGCAGGCGCATACCCACAGACAAAACTGAATGCAAATACCAAGCTCACTGTACTCATGAACCAAACGTCACACTGTAGTTTACCAAAAGCAACAGTTCCTACCTCTTGCACGCACACAGCCACCTGCAACAACTGCTACTTCAGATCCACACTCAGGTCACAGTGAACTTCACAAAGCTTTTCCAGGTAGAATAAAAATCCTATAACTGGCTTGCATTTAACATCAGAGCACAGAAGAATATTTAAACAGGAAGACGACAGGTGCTATAGCATTGTCTTAGAGGCCTATGAGCACTGCCCCCCAAAATGAAACCCACTGAAGACCAAAATCTTTACCTGACAATTGCCACTGCCTTTCTTATAGACACAGAAAACTTCAGTTGAAATAAAGCTGCTGAACAGGCCATGAGGGTGGAAAAGAGGTCCCAGTGTATACAGGTCTTCTACTCTGATCCTACTAAAACCTACACACAGTTTGCAGTTAGAGGTCTGTTAACCAAAGGAGGGATAGCAGGAACATCCAGAGGTCAGACAGCCCATCACTCAGCCCCAGGCAGGAGAGCTAAACTATCTGTCGGGAACAATACAGGTAATTGAACCTGATCTTAAAGACCTCAGGCAATGGAAGCACCATTGTCCCTGCAGATTATTCCAACTTTACTTCACCAGAAAATTGTTTGTCCGTGCTGAATCTGCCTTGCTGCAATCTGATCCGGTTTTCTCCTTACTTGCCGAACGCTCCTCGCTTTGCAATGCTCTTCAGCAAATTTGTCTTCTCACTCTCTGTCCCCTCTCACTTAAGCTAAGGAATTACATTCTCTCAGCACTTCTTTACATGCCACGTTTTCCACCTCTTTAGCCAATTTCTTTGGCATCTCCACACTTCCTCTTTCCTGATTTCACTCGGTACAGACCCTGCTGTCCTGCACGTGGGCATTATTATTTTATCTCAAAACTAAAAGGACATCAACGAGTTTGATTTTCAGGATTCCTAATAATTCATGTATTTTTTTGCATGCATGACAAAGTTCAGGATACTCAGCTGGAACACAGTCGATGCTCCTTCTGTACGTAGCTTTTCGTACTTACAAATAAATCTAGCAGAACTGCGAGTGATACTCCTACCACTTTAAAAACTCAAGTAACGTTCCTGAGATAGTAAAATGTCATTGTTATGGTGTGAGCACAAACATAAAAAGGAGGTTGGCCCCATCGCTCTGCAGCAATACTGCGCACATTCCTGTTGACATCACAGACAGCGCACAAAGAAGAGTTGGTGAAGCACTAGAAACATAGAAAACCGCTTGCCAAATGCGAAGGAAAACAACCAGCCAAAGATTAATCCAAAAGCTTCACAGTAGATGGTACAAAATGTGACTTAATAGAAGCGAAAATAACACCTTTACCTATCAGCAGCTTTCCTGTGCTGGGCTGCTCTTTTCCCCAAGCAATGGCAGTGCTGCAGCTGGATAAAAGACCCCACCTGCACGGAAGGCAGCAGAGAACAACAGCTTACTGCAGGAGGTGTCTGGAGGGAGCAATGCCTGCAGAAGAGCACCAAAAACAGCCACTAGGAAGAGATACAGAAAGGCAGGTACACTCATTGATACAAGCAGAAAGAGAAGAAAAGGCAGTTTGCAGAAGGGCTGCCTTAGAATTGTCATCTCTGTGCCAAGTCCTAGAAAGACAGGGTGGGGAACAGGCTCTATAAAGAGGCAACTACAAATAAAGAAGATTTGGTGAGAATAAGCCAGTCCTTAGGGAATTCATCATATCACAAGCCTATGCCAACATCTGAGATTTGGTGGTACACGGCTGCTCCTCTGAAACACAACCACGCTGTGCTTACTGCATCTGCTTCCAGGGCAGTCCCACACAGTTGGGGCCAAACCTATTACACACAACGCATACGTTTTACTGCTGACATTTTTAAAGATAAAGTCTATTCTGAAATGCAAACAGCACACAGCCCTGCACTGAGCTGTGATTATCCTGAGTCCATTTTAAATTCTAGCACAAGGGATGTAGCACATGATCTTAATAATTCATCCAACAAACAGAAAAGTGCATCTTAGAACTGAAAAACAAACAAACAAGCAAGCCCAACTCATGCCAGAGTTAAAGCTAAAAATGCTCCTTTTAAAACCAGCCATCTCCATTAGCACTGCAGAAAATCCCATTGAAATCACTTCAATGCCTTTCACTAGTACAGCTCAGAACACGCTCAAGAGCTTGAAAGATCAGGACAGATTTCTTTAACATAAACATTTGAAAACAGCAGCTCTTGAGCTATTTCCTTCCATTCATTTGATGACATTTGATCTACAGTTACAGTCAGTGGCTCCTGTTTGTTCAAGTTTTCTGACATAACAGGAGGGAGGGAAGAAAAGCTTTACTAGAAAACTCTCCTATTCCCATCCAGGCAAAGTGGCTGCAGCTCAAGTGCACTTTAGGTATTTTATTCAATTTCAAACTCATTACATCATGAAAAAAAAAATAATAATAATCCCATATGTTCCAATATATACATGCACAAATTTATTTAAGGGTATTTTCTTGTTCAATCCCATTCTAACTCGATGCTCACACCCCAAAAACCACAAGCGCATCTCAGAAACGAAGAAAACGTTCAATAAACATAACTGCCAAAGCAACACTGGAATGAAACTGAAGTGAAAACGTCTACAGTGAACCACGAAATCACAGGTGCACAGTTGTAGTTATAATTAGCATGGCTTTGTTTTACCCTCAGCTCTTCGAAGCCCATCTCTATTCATTTAAGTAATGAAATCCAATTCTGCCTTTTCTCCTTTATTAGAGCACTTCTACCCACATATAATCAATATTTATATTTTCACTGAGATAAAGGCAAAAAGACAGAGGGTCAGAAAGAATCCCTTACAGATTTCAGACACTCTGCACTAACACTTTTCAAAACAAAACCAAAACAGAATGTTAGTCTGTATCAAGTCTTTACCAAAACTTTATTATAATGCAGATTGGACCGGGAGCTTTCCAAATCCTACTCAGAAATAACATTCTGGCCCAAATGCCACACATGCAACTACTTCCATATCTCAACTGAAAATCTGCACAGATATATAACACGTATACATACATACACTATCTAAATACAGAATGCAGTTGTGTCCAGTCTGTATCATTAAGTTTGAAATCCATTGTGCTAGCTACCATTCACACCTTCAGTTTACCAAACAGATTTTTTTATTATTGTTTCACAAGGTGTTTTTGTCCAACTTCTTTTCGAGCCCAACTTCTATTCCTGCTTGCACATAAAATCTGGAAACTACTACAAAGGTGCTCATATGTATCTTTGAAGAGAATCTGAACTTCAATTTGAAAGTGATTTTCCCAATGCCTGCATGTCTTTCTCCTGCACTTCTGAAATGACTGGCTAGATTTTATGCATTATTTCCTTAAATGCTTAAGTTCTGAGTCGTCTAATAGCTATGTGCAGGGCTACAGAGTTGTGTTTGTTCTGTCCTTCTGACAGCACCACCACCTTTCGTTAGCCAACGCCTGCTGATTACAAAATTCACTCTGATGGAAGGAATTATGAGCATTAATCTCCTCTGGATGGAGGATAGCTGGGTTGAAGGCTCCCACACAGTGGTGAGCGTTCTAGCGGATAACAGCCCTGCTAATGGTGAAAGGGGAACCAGAACCATTACCACCTCCTGGGTTTTGAAAGCAAAGACTGACCTTTACTCCCCTTTTGAAAGCAAGAGCTTATGATCCTAATTTCAAGAGAGCGTGAATCCAAAGTGCTCCCTGGAGAAAGGTGCTTAGCCCTGGATATAGGCAGGATTTACGCACATTCCTACTTAGCTACTGGGTAGAAAATGTGCATATTCATCATCTCCTTCGAGCTGCTTCAGCTGGTGCAATTCTAATGAAACACTTGCAAATCCTAAAGCATTTGGCCCTCTCCTTTTTCATGGAAACCCCTCTGGCCTCAGCTAGGTTAAGTCTTTCCTTTGGTACAACCTGCCTGAGCATCTCCCCACCTGGATCTCAGCCTCTGCTGGAAAAGATGTATTATCTTCTCCACATACATCTTCCGAAGTTGTTTAAACCATCTGCTTTCACAGGACTGAAGCAATAATTTCAAAGCAGTGCTTGGCCCATTTGAAAAAGAAAACAAGAGGGAGGAGAGTGTGCCCTCTTTTTAAGAAGGCCACCGCTTCTCTTTGTGGGTTTTTGCCCAGCCTTGAGTCGCTATTTTAGGGTAACAACAGTCCGAAACCTGACATGATAAATTAAAGCGTAAGAGCAGGCATCACCAAGATGTGTGACCGTGCCATTGTTTCCCTGCTCAGACGCAGAAACCAGGGTGTGAGCAAGTGCTCCAGTGTATCATGTTTTACTAGAGCCACAAATCATAGCTGCTCTTAAACACTACCACTGGCAGAGCTGCTCTATTAAAAGAAAATATACTTGAAGCCACAAAGCAATCCACAGCAATATATAGAACTTTTTAAACAGAAACTATATGTTTATCAACATAGACCCAATACTTCCTTTCTCCATCTTCTGAGACAGAAGTGCTGCTTCCAGCATCTTCCCATGGCATGGGATCTTACTTTGCCAAGCTCAAAAAGCCTTGTAAAAATTCTAGGTGTTCTTCCTCAGATTTCAGCTGCTTGTAAGAAGACATACATCGCAACAAAACCAAAAACCAACCGACCACCTCCTGGTAAAGCCTGACGGGCTGACTCAGACTTGCACAAGTGCTCTGTGCAGCTCTCCTAAGGCCAGCACCAGGCCATGGGATTCTCCCAACAGCACTCCAAGGATAGCACAAGCAGGAAACACCTGGCTTCCCTCTGAACCTTCTGCAACCGTTCCTCAGGAACACTACCAGCTATTTATTTAGATGTCACATGAGTACATAGGATATTCACAGCCTTCTGATTGTTCACCCACTGCTTAAAGCCATGGTTAAACACACAAATTTACCACCTGGCTCTGCGCCAGCAAGGACAAACTCTTCTTCTTAGTCCCTGCTAGAATCTCATTCAACTTCCACATCTTCCTCTGAAAACTCACAACACCACTGGTGATCTTCAGGGCACAGCACGAACGCCACCAAACCAGCGAATCGATGCATTGAGGAAGGAAAACATAAATACGTAATAATAACATACTGAAAACATCCTGCCAACAGAAGAGACTACCAGATAAGTGACTAATTCTTTCAAAACAGTTCCAAAAGCATAAATGGCTGCTTCCTCATAACATTCATGAAATACGAAGTGCCACCCTAAAATTACCCCAGAGCCATTCTAAAGCATGGATCACAGGGACGGCACGGAAGCTCCTATACATCACACAGGCAGCTGGAACCTCTGGAGTTAATGATTTTTACACTAAGAGAAAATCCAACCACCCAATGCACCCTGCTGCAGTTTCATGACACTAAGATCCACGGGACGCGTCAGAACACCCTCGCGTTCACACCAAGCAGGAACCTACAGTCGGCAAGGAGCATTCTTGCTCTCCCTTCCCTTGCTGTGCTGTAACTCCATGAAAATGTGCCAGCTCTGTGAAAATACGAGGGTCCATGTTAAGAAAGCTTTGAACAAGGCTAAGAACCACACTTGTGGACAAAAAAAGAAACAAAAAACAACCAACAAACCAAAAAACTACTTATTTTTTCTCTTACTGTTTTTTGAAAAGATCAGCCACATCTGCCAAGAGTGAATATTTTAATATCTGCAGAACTAGACAGCAATGTCTGAGAATTTTTACAGAACAAGATGACAACCACTTGAAGCACTGCCGCTGATTTGCAGTAAATACCAAGGGTAAAAAAGCCAAAGAAGACTGCAAACAAAACGTAGCAGCAATTTACAAGAGAAAACAGGGTGACACTGGTAGGTTAGCTCAATATCAACCTCACACAAAATCACAGAATACAACTAACAAAGAAATAAAGGCCAGTGGTAACAAGTAATGCTAAACTTAGGCTCACAGAAAATAGGTCTCACTAAATAAATTTGCTATGACTTTCTGACAAGAATATAGGTTGGACTGGATAAAAATACCTTGTAGTTTCTGACCTACTATACTTAGTTCTCCGTAAGATTTAATGCCACACAACAGTCTGATTTGGAAGTTATTCAACACGAAGAAAACCTGGAATCTAAAACCACCTCATAAATTATTAGGGTGGCTTAGGAAAAATATTTTAAATCCACCTCATCAATAGTTAAAGATGTTTTCTTAGCTCTAAAAATCATAGCTCATTATACCCTTGAATGCTATGAAAAGCTTCTTCACCTTTAACTTCTTCTGCAGTTGGAAAGTATATATATATATATATATATACACACGGATATTTAGAGGGTAGAATGTATAAAGCATGTATAAAGTTAAGTTAAACTTTATGGAATTAATTCAGAGATTCTTTGCAAGAAAGAAAACTTCAACACTAACAGATTTCTTCAATTAAAAAATAATAAGAAAGTGTACTCAAAAGCCATTTCAGGAAAAGAAAAAAGAGGATGATGAAAATCTGAGCAACTTCCAGACGTGTAACATCTGACAGCACTAAACATACCCAGCTTACACTTGGAAACATTACAGAGGATCGATTCACTCATTTGACAAGGACAGGTGTGTAACAAATTATTATGTATAAGCTGCTTCGAGGCCTTACCATATGGCACATGCAAAGGAATTCAAGGAAAGAGGAAAATCTACATCATGTTCAGCTTGGTTGAAAGCTCGCACAGGTACTTATTTCAAATTACCTGGCATGGAGAAACGTGCTATGCCCTGTGCAAGACATTTTTTCCTACCACATGAATCTGCAATACTGATTTCCTAAGGAAGGTCCAACGCTACTCAGTATTTCTGCCTGTTAACTGAAGGATTATATAAAAGACTGTAGCTGATGGAATCTGCACAGAATACAAGAACTGGCGAAGGATAAATAAATAAGAGCGAGTCAATCCCGTTCCAGAGACCTACATCAAACACTGAATTAATGCAAAAACATCCTTGGGTACAGCCTAGTGCAACACGCACCCCATACACGTGTAACAAAGGTTGTTTTATACTTACAAGATGAGGAATTCTGCTTGGAAGTGGAGCGAATTGAAAGAAGACTCCAAAGACATAGTGAGTACTCAACGAGTATAGAAATCCAGCAAGCTGGAACTGGCTTCTTGGACAAAACACCTCGTGGCAAAACAGAAGAGGAAAGACAGCAGGATTTAACATCAATATGTAGCCTTAGTGAGATTCTTCACCATTTACCAAGTTCCAGTTACCATTTTGAAATAGGAAAGTTCATGAACATTGATGATGCCCAAAAGCTCTGTCTTAAAAATCAAAAATAACAGCTTTGTTCTCTGGATTCTTCCTATAAGACTCAGGACAGAGCCCGTATAAGAATGCTGGAATCAGTGACACGAATGAAGACAAGAATGGCATAAAAGTCATTAACAAATATTAACTAATTATACGGGCTGCTGTGTTCTAAATTAATTACTCAAGGAATCTGTTACCGTGGAGGGTTTAATAAGGCTATCTGACCAGCACTGGAATGATAAACAAAATTGAGAAAAGATAATATTAAATGACAGAAAATTACACAGAATTATTCTAGCATTGTGAAACAAATAACTTGACTCTCACCTACAATACCCTACAGCTCCAATCAACTTCTCAACACAGTAGAAAAGGAAAGAGCTGAGAGAATGGCAAGAATAGCACTGTGTTGATAAGACAACAACCAAGATGCTGAAGATAGTTCTAAGAGGTAATCAGGAGGTAGAGAGGGAGCAGCAGCAACAGCCCATGCTGTACAAATCTGTATAGTTCACTTAGGTCACCTTCTCATCCTTTGCCAGAATACCAGGCCTATATCAAAGGGCCCAAAGCCCTAGGAAACCAAACATTTCTGTCAAACCAAATACATTAAACGGCAACAAATTCAGAACTCATGAAGGCACTGCTGTACGCGCACGCACAGTTCAGAGATTCGTCGCCCATTCTTTGGCCTAAACTTTGCATAACTCTGCAGGAAGCTCCATTTTCACAGCAAATTACATCACTGGCAGATCGCGCAGAGATACGTAAAAATGTCAAGAACAAAACATATTTACCCAGCTTTTCTACACTGGAAATCCTTCATTCTGAAAAATTCAGGCAGAGCTTTAGTGACCACTCGCTGTAGCCTTTCCCAATAGCACCTTGCAAAGAACCTACCAGGTATGGGTTCAAGGAGGCGAAGTGCTGGCTCGAAACAATCTAGCAACACGTAAATTCCTGTTACACGCCTCTATCCAGAACAAAAAAAGAACCCATCATCACTCATGGCTCTAAAACCAGGAAGATGGAGATGACGCTGCACGCTGACGTGGTTCTTTCTTCCTTACACCCACTTTTGTTAACGCACAGCACCGAGCCTGCATGTATTTGGTGTCCACCCGAGTGGAGAAGGGAATGCCGAGATGTCAGAGCCTGGACACATATCTCACGTATCATTACCGTACCAACGCATCTTACAGTAACATTACCAACTTCAGCACAGCACCAGCATCAACATTTCGGTCCAAAAGGCGAAACCCCAACACCTGATCCCACCAACTGCTCAATACCTCTCTCCTTTCGTTGCACCCCAGCACTGGTCGGCATTTCCGCACAGGAACGACCTGCTTTAGTTACCACCCAGCTCCCCAGAAAACACCTCCGGAGCAAGATCTCCGCATCCTTCCCTCGGCTTCTCGTGTCAAGCCACGCTGCAGGGAGCCGTCCCCAAGCACAGCCCGGGGCGCTCGGCCCAGCTCCCCGCTGCCCGCAGCCCTGGACCCACGCCTCGCTGCCAGGCGTCGAAGGGCGCGGGCCATGTGCCGGGGGCATGGCGGGGCGGCCCGGGCGGGGGGCGGCGGGGCCGGGGGCGCGGTGGCGGGGAGGTGGAGCCTGGCTGCGGGCGCGGGGACCTCCGCTTCCCTCCCCCGTCGGCCCCTCACCTGGCGGGGCCGCCCCTCGCCAGGGGGCCGGTTCCACGCGGGGCGCGGGCCTCCCCCGCCGGCCCTCCCCGCCGCCTCCGCCGCCGGGCCCGCGCGTCCGCCGCCAGCCGGCTCAGGCCCCAGCCGCCGCCGCCGCCGCCGCCGCCGCCTCCCCCTCCATGGCCGCCGCTCTCGCCGGCTGCATTGTGGGAAGCTGACCTCACTCGCTGCTGCCGCCGCCCCGCCGGCTCCGCCGCTCGCCGCCATGGGGGCCGTGACCGACGGTGAGACCTCCTCCCGCCCTCCCTCCTCCTGCCCTCACCTCCCGCTCCGGCAGAAGCCCCGCGCTCCGCCGGCCCCGCGCCGCGGCCTCACCCCGTGCGGAGCGCTCCGTGCCGGGGCCTTACGGGCTCGGCCGGGGCTCGGCGGGCCCGGCGCTCCCTGCTGATCCCGGGCCCCGCGTTTTGGAGGCGTTTTATTTCACCCTCATCCTCCTGGGTCAGCCCCAGCCGTGCAGCGCTTCCAGCGCGGAGCGCTAAACGCGAGTTTTTCCGCAGATGAAGTTATCCGCAAGCGGCTTCTCATTGATGGCGACGGAGCTGGGGACGACAGGCGGATCAATCTGCTGGTGAAGAGTTTCATCAAGTGGTGCAATTCTGGATCTCAGGAGGAAGGGTATTTGTTCGCTGCTTTTAGTCTCGAAACTCATTGCTTTGCCGTTCGGCATAAGAGAAAGTAAACCGCGTTAAAACGCGTGCGGTGTCTGCTCTGTTCGGCCCTGTGTGTGGCTCTCGGGGGCTGTGGCAAGAGGTGCACGCTTAGAGATGGGGCAAAAACAGCAGAGCAGCGAGGCCTCTCGAGGTTGGCACGTTGCTTCGTGGTTCAGCAGGCCCGTTACTGCAGCAGGATCACGGCGTGAGCGTTTCAGCAGGCAGCTCTGCGTTTGTTCTGCTGGGTGGGGGCTGCACTGTTTTCTGCTGTACGGCCCTGAAAAGAAAAAAGAAAACAGCGGGCCGAAGAACTAAAGGTTGAGCGGCAACCACGTTGTGTTCTGCTGTGGGGGTCTGTGCTGATATAAATTCCAGGGGGACGCCCTGTGGTGATGCTGTGCACAGAGGCGTGATGGAGTGTTAAAATATTAATCGTGGTGGTCACAGAGCCAGCCCTAGTTGGGAAGGGAATAATCCCTGGTGCAGTCTGGTTTGCACTGTTAAGGACACGGTGATGGAATTAATTGGTGCAACGTTCATTTTTAACTTCACTTTCAACAGTTATACACTGGATCTTTGACATATTTTATTGCTTTAATGATTGCTGTAGTTTTAAACGTGCCTTACGTTACCTGGGGCTTTGTTTTCTCGTTATACAAAAATGGGCGGGTATTTTCGTGCTGCTGAGGAGTAAACGTCTTCTTTGCTTGCAGTTACACTCAGTACCAACGAATGCTGAGTACTTTATCACAGTGTGAATTTTCAATGGGAAAAACTCTTCTGGTATACGACATGAACCTGAGAGAGATGGAAAATTATGAAAAAATCTATAAGGATATAGGTAAAGATGAGAAAAAAATATTCTTTTCTTGTTTGAATTTCTCTTTTGTAAAGTAGCTTGAGTCACTTCTGCTAGACAAAATGTAAACATGGGGTAGGTGACTTAACAGTATATTGTTAACTTTTTAAAATTTGTTGACGTGTGTATCTTTTTGAAGCTCCTGGAGCTAGTAGGCCATTGTGTAAAATATAAAGAGCTGTATGTGATGGTTTAGCAGAATGGATTGTTGGCATTTGTTGTTTGATTTGTTTCTTTCTGTTAAAGAAAACAGCATAGCTGCAGCACACGAGAAGATTTCTGAATGCAAGAAACAAATCCTGCAAGCAAAAAGAATTAGGAAAAATCGCCAGGGTAAGGAGCAATATTTACACTGGGTGGTTTTATTAACGTTGTACCAGAAAATAATTACAAGTTTTTGAAGATGCAGTATAAAATGCTGTTATCATTAATGCTACATGTAGCGTTTTCTGGTGAGTTCCACATACGCTGCTGAAAATTTGGTGGTTGAGGTTAAGCCAGTAAATCGCAGTGGCACATCAGGAAAGCTTAGAGGGTAGTTCAGAGGTGTTTTCAATCCAGAGAAACCCTCCCAGGCATCCTTTGACAATTCAGTTGACTTAAGAAGAACTAAACCACATTGTTAACAGCAAGAAAAGAGCTAAATAGGCTTACACCCAGTGCCAAAAATCAAGCAAGTGTATTCCTGCAGCTCTTAAGGGAAAGTAAGAGCTAATACAAGAACTGTTGTGCCAGTTGCATACCCACCAACTCCATCTATACAAAATTCTTCTAAACCAGATATTAGAGACATTTGTTCCCTACTCTTGAATGGTGTGTTGATGATTTTACTTGAAACTTAAAACATTTCCCTGTGACAGTCTTATCAAAATTTAGCAGTGGAGGAAAGCAAAAATTTGCCTCCTAAAAAGCGAAATGTGAAAATAAAAAAACAACAGCTTTAACAGGTGAAAGGTTTAAAAACCTTTAAAAACACATCCATGTATGCTCTGTACGTCATTGTAGACTCTACTGGAGATGGAAAAGAGCCTTTATCAGTAGGAAAGTGGAGTACTTAGATCTTCACAAGCACAGGTCTGAAGATTTGCTTTCTCAGATGTTCTGCCCACATTTTCTGTCTTTATGAGGTGGTTAGTGTACATAAAATACTGCCATTAGAAAAGGTCCACTTTAATTGTCTTTATAACCATCATGTTTTGCTTAACATGCAAAAAAGTTAAAGCAAGCTGTGCTCTTGCAGCATTTTATTTTTCCCTAAAAATCTTAAATGTTAATGTAGTATCTTGAGTTTCCTATACGTATATATATATGTTAGATTATATATATAAAAGCAATACTTACAATTCCTACACAAAAAAAATATATGTGAGGCAATGCAGGGCTATCTGTAGGTCATGTTTTCTCATGCTTTACAAATCACTAGTACTGGGTAAGTCTGAGGAAGTAATTAAGAGCTTACAAGCATCTGAAGTTTATTTAAAACTGACTTTGATGGCCATCTACTTGGATATGTTAGAGTATATTTTTAGATGTTTGTACACAAATGTTCGGTTTTTTTTGTGCAAGATATTATGTAGAGATTTGAAAACATTGAAACACTTTTTCAAGAAGTAGAAAGAGCTGGTGTGAGATTTTTAATTCTTATCTCTATACCTTCAGAATTTGGACTAATGATACTTGAATTTCTTTCAGAATATGATGCATTGGCCAAAGTCATACAGCACCATCCAGACAGACATGAAACACTGAAGTAAGTATGAGGCTGCTTTACATGATAATAAACCTGCAAGTTAGAAGTCACCAGATTTGACATTTTCTTGGCTTCACCACCTGACCTTTCCTCACTGTTATATAGTTTCTTTTGACACAAGGAAAAACTTGTGTTTCATTTTAAAATCGTGCCCTTATCAGCTTTCTTTCATTAATCTCTCTCTGTATGGGTTCAGAGGCATAACTAACAATTTTGTATTTGAAATTTTTCCAGTGTTAAGGTGAATGAGTGAACTCAGATGTAAATGCACAACAGTTTATCAGTGACAAGTTGATCAGGAAAGAGTGATAGTGCGGCAGTGCTGTTAAGTGCACCAGCAAGTAATCATGCAGAACATGTATCACACAGGCAAGTAAGATAGAATTAGAGAAAGCAAGAGAAAGCTTGTAGAGTTGTTCTGCATTTTCCTTGTAGTAGTTGTTCCTGCGTGCCTGGTTATAAATTACTACCTTGTGTGCCACAATATGACCTGCCCTGGCGTGTAGGTTAGACATACCTGTTGTCCAACCTGCAGTATGACTTGTCACAGCTCGGTTTGGATCACTACCCGTGCTTTTGGGCCATTTTGAGCAATCATGAGGAGATCATCTTTTGAATATTATTAAGCCACAGAATCAGCCACTCATAGCATTTGTTCTTCAGTTTGTTCTTCTTCACCTGATTAAAGGCATGACATCAGGTTGCTTCCTCGTTTAATCGTGACATGTCTATCCTGTTGTCTGCTTTCAATGAAATAGTGGAGAGAAGCTAGCTTTTTTTTTTTTTTTTTTTTTGCTTTTGGCTTTTCTTAATCTTCAGTTTCTTATATTCTTAGAAGAGTGTATTGTTAGAAATACCTCTTTGCTCATGCACTGTAAGAATGTCTGCAGTGTATGCCCTTGTGTCCTTAGTCCTTCATACCTGTAGTCCAAGACGTGGACGTGGACTTGAACTGTAGCAGAGTCTCTGTTTTACAGATTTTACAAATCAGACATAGTAAGAGAATGGAAACATTTTTAAAGGGAGCTTAGTTCATAGGTATTCCAGCTTTAACTGACTTTTCCAACTAGATGAAGTTTTCCTCCAGTGTTTTAATTACAAGGCGTTCTTTCTCTAGTTTGGGAGAAAAATATAGAAAATCCTATACTGTGAATCAAGAAAGACCACCCTTAAAGTCAGAATGGAGGGAGCCTCACTAACGACTCTTAGTTTCTAAACTAAGAGTTTGCAAGAGTTACATTTATAGTTTTAGCAAGTCATACAGCACAACAGGACAAAGTTCAGAGAAATACTTTCTTTTTTTTTAACACTTTTAAGGGACTTTCTTGGAACAACTAGTCCTGCAGCACAAAGGAGGAGAAGCTGTTATTGACTTAGTCATGAGTAATGCATAGTAGCCAATTCAGGAAGTGACAGGAGCTGAACCACTAAATGGCAGTGCCAGTGTAATTAACTGCCTTATCAGAAGAGCTATTACAGCACCAAGCAGTGACACTAGTCTTAGAAAAGGAGATAGAAAAATGAGAAGATTAGGCAAAAATTTTCTGGAGCTGAAAGTAAAAGAATTAAAACACCAGGTGTAGCTTGGATGTTGCTAGAAAATTGCTTGTCTTCTCACTGCCTGCTTACAGCTGACAGCAATGCATAAACAATGTTTGGTGAAAGAGAAGCCTTACAGAAACTAGAAGCCAGACATTAAAGAAATCACTGTATAAGCATATAAGCTGTCAGCCTGTTTCCATAATAGGAAGTTTTACAGTGCCACACCCAACCATATTTAAGGCATTCCCCTCCAGATACCCGTGTACTACCTCAGAAATAGACAACGCCCTCAGGTGGCATTAAACCAGAGCTTTTTCCCAACCATAGTGATTGGAAGTCCTTTTGCAATTCCCTGCCCAGACTAGTTGCAATAGCTCTCAGTGCTTCAGAAAAAAACAACTTTGTTCCCTTGCTGACCTCTGTATAACTTTACCTGCTAATTAATCAGCCTCAATCCACCCGACCTGTAAAGAAAGATTGTTCTGATCATATGGATCATAAATTACAAGAGACGTTATAAAATAAATGAGAAGGGCCAAGCTGGAGGTTTGCTTCATCCTCATTTTGAAAGCTAGTCTACAATATGGTATCTATTACTCAGTGCTGTGTTTCAGAAAGGATTGTAGTGGACCAGATGAGAATAGACAACAATCAGATGCTTGCAGAAATGTCCTGAAGAGGGCTTGACAGATTACATATGCAAAAAAGACAGGAATAGGAACAGAGATTATAGATGTCTCATGCTTCCCGTATCTCTTAATCAATTAAAATAATAACTGGGATGGGAGAAGAAAATCAGGGCACATATATGTGGATCACAGGAATACAAATACTAAATGTTGCCTTCTAAGAAGTGAGCTGAATCACGTATCTTCCAAAATGTGGATTACTCTGTAAACCTGCTGTAAAGTTTATGATATCCACTACTATGTCTGATCGGGCTCTTGTCAGAGATAAGGTACCTGACTATGCGCTTGAATTATCTGACAGTTGTGTTTGTTGCCTGTGTAGGTGAGGTAGCCTTACATGTACCTCATTTCTTTTATTATGCTTTGCTTACCTTTGCAGTACTGTTATCCATGGTGTTTATTTGTTACTTAGTTTAAACCTATTTTTCATTATGTTCAGAATACTACTTTTAAAAAAAATGACTGTGACAATTTCTTTCCAGGCAGCTAGAAGCTTTGGGAAAAGAACTTCAACACCTTTCTCACATTAAGGAAAATGTTGAGGATAAGGTAGGTTTTTCCATGGAGATTATTACCTAATTATCTAATAGGAACATACTTAAACAATAATCTGCTACAAGTTGTTTGGCTGTATATGCTCTGAATTTTCTGAATACATGCTTGATCGTTCCAGCTGGAGCTGAGAAGAAAGCAGTTTCATGTGCTCCTGAGCACCATCCATGAGCTTCAGCAAACACTGGAAAGTAAGTGGTGTTCTTAGGTAATACATACGTGGGTTGGGTTTCAGCAGATCAGAAGATATCTTCCAGCAGTGGGCTAGCTAAGTGCAGTGGAGGGTGGTGACCTCTTGTGTCGCCATTTATTTCTAGAAGTAGTCCTGGGCCTGAATCTGATCAGATTTTTTATGTTTTTAGTTTTGAAATTCTCTAAGTTGGCCACTGGGACACCCCCTGCCTGGTGTCAGACTCATCTGTGGACAACAGACTGCTTTAGGAAGTGGATATTGAGAGCAACAGTTTCAAGCGTGATATTTTTTTTGTTTCTTTAAGGAAAAGTATTCCTGAGCAGTTTCCAAAGTCTTCTGTGCAGTTCCTGTTTCAGGAATTACATTAGTGAGCACATATAATTTGAGTTACTGCTGGAATGAAATTTGAATACAGAAAAGCCTAATGACTTAACCCTGTCAGGCAGGGAGCCCGTACTAGAATGGGGACTAAAGCTATCAAACACAAGAACAGAATTCAAGAACACAGTCCAGACATTCTTTTATCATGGCAGCCATATTTAAAAATCAGTATTTACTTTTCATGCTCCAATGCAGGTCATTTTGTTTTAAATATTATTCACTGGATGCTCGCTGTGGCTTTTGAAGACAGAATAATTGGTATAGTCTGTGAGCATGACCTGATGAACATACACATGTGGCTATAAGAGCAGACTTTCAGGCCCTCTAGATCTTCTTAAGCAGAATGAACTGTTAATCCGAGATGTGCTTTAGCAGAAGGTTATTGTTATTAAGCATTAATAATGCTTGCTTAAGTTTAAGTCTCTAAAATACATTTTTGAGTGACTGTAAGGTTTACCTTTCAGTTTCTAGAATTTTATGAAGGAAGTAAGAGTTTAGTGGAAGGAACAGCCTTAGCTGAAATAAGCCATCAAAAGACAAAGACAGGGCATATAATTTGAAGCAGCCTGGCACTGTTTGTTCGACTCAGTCCTGCAGGATTTACCCCATGTTTTCTGTAATAACTGTTGAAGATCTCAGCCTTAAACACAGCATTTTAATCTAATTTTATTTCTAATCTAATTATAATCTAAGCACATTTAAATAACAGTGATATGTTATTTTAGATGATGAAAAACTTTCGGAAGCCGAAGAATCTCAAGAAACTCAGATGGAAGCAGAGACCAAACAGTAAATACTGTGATGACTACTGCTGCTGCTCTTGAAGAATATGCATACATTTTCATTTTGTGTTCAGGCCAATAGTAAAAGAGCAGGAGCTGAAAACTTTCTGTTGCTTCTATGGATTTTAATGCACAAGTACTTGTTTTGCTTATGCTCCAGATGCAAACAGTTCCAGATCTGTACAGATGGACCCTTTGTGTTAATCCACAAACTTTGACAAGAAACATGTTTTGACTTACAAAAGGTGAATCTTCTGTGCAGAAAGGAGTTTGCAAATCATTGTCAATAAAGAGTGTTTGCAAACTTTGCAAACAGTTGTCTGTTATTTCGTAGGCATTGAGCCAAATACTAAAGCCTCTTCTTACTTGAGATTGTACTGGTGTCAGTGCACCTTTGCCCAAGTCCAGATGAGACCTAAGAGATCTTAAATTTTCAAAGCAGAGGAGAACACGCTAGTCTAGTTTGTAGAAGTGATGTATTTTATATCAGCGTTTCTCAAGAAAAGTCATACTGTACTATCTTTGTTTTTTGTAAGCTGATACAAAGCACTGCAGTGATCTGAAGCTCATAGTGCTGTGTTCTGTGCCCCCATTACATTTTGAAATGCCACATTTAAAAGTGCAGTTCAAGTACTTAGTTCTGGTAGAAATGGGAATCTAGTCCTTATACAATTGTTTTTTCCTGCTTCTGGTGGTGGAGCCCTTCCTTCCTCAGGATAACAAACAACCTGTAGGGCAACAGTTGTAATGTTAAATTAAAGAATCCAAGTTACTTTTGTTATTAGTAGGGAGCGTAGAGTGCAACCATCTGGACTGCCCTGCAGTTTGCAGGGAGGTACCAAATACAGGTTTCAACTTTGGCAATGAGAGGAGAGAATTGAGTGTGCTGTAAGCTTTTGTAAGGCAGGGGCAAGGGTTGTGGGGCAGTAGTAGTTCATATCAGTACCTGTTAGCCAAGTTCTAATACCACCTGTTAAACAACCCTTCCAGTTGCTTGGGTAAAGGAAGACAGTTTGGATCGTGGTCAGACCGTGACATAGGTTGATTGCCCAGAGAAGTTGTGGATGCAGTTTCTGGAGGTGTTTAAGGCCAGGTTGGACCCTGGGCAGCCTGATGTAGTGCTTGACCTAGTGATTGGCAGTCCTGCCTGTTGGAACCCAATGATCTTTGAGGTCCCTTCCAATCCAAGCCATTCTGCGATTCTGTGGTGAGTGTATGTTGTTGGATATAACAGTATTGCCCAGAATGGAGCCACCTCCTCAGCGAAGGTGGCAGCTAAGTGATGTTTCTAGGGTTGCAGCTTTGGGCTTCTGTGGTCTAAATGCCACGTAATTCCCATTCTCAGTGACAGCGAATTTGCGTGCTTTGAGCTGAACAGACATCTGAGCTTGTTTTGTTTGCATTCCAAGTTTGCTAAAGGCGAGCCAGCTGAATGAGAAGTCATACAACTTCAGTAGCACAGTGCAGCTGTAGACTAATAAGCTGTCAAAAGTCTTCTAGTTCACAGCTGGTCAACTCAGAACACAGGGGAAGTTCAGGTTTGCCTGTTGAAGCCTGTACAGCCCTGCTCTTCTTGTGCACATAATTTTGCAGTTTGGGAGGAGGGGAGCAAACAAAAAGGATTTTATATGAAAAATACACTGTCAAAAAGCATTTACTGTTCTGTGTTTTTTCTCCCCTCCTAACAACAGTGAACAGTAAAATATTTTGCAGAGCAACAGTGCTGAATTATTGCTACATCAGGGAGGAGTCATCTTCACAAATCTCTGAATGATGAAGATCATAAATGACAAAGTAGGAAGGTGGTGTCACCATACTGCCTTGAAGAGTAGCTAGAACATGTGTGACATCACCTCATTGCAAATGCAGCCTCAGTGGGACTTAGAAAGTCTTAGCTCCTGGTTTTTTTTTTTTAGTGTTTGTACCTCTCACTTCTTGAACAATGGATTTGCACCAAGAGAAACAAAACCAAATGGAACTCTAATGGCAGACAACATTTGAACTCTGTTAAGTTTCAGATTCTTATCTACTCTATGTTGAAAACACCTGTCTGCATCCCCTTCATTCCCCTGCTGAATTTTTGTTACGTTACCAGGGAGCAGATGATTGCTTCTGTTTCCTCCCTTCCTAGAAAGTTCTCCTGTTATGACCTTTCTTACCTGCACTGGCTCCCAGAGTACACGTTGAGACAGCCATGGTATTTAAATAAGAAATCTTCCCTGTTTTTATGATTTACCTTCTTCCCATAGCAGCTGAGAAATGACTACATCTCTAAATGCAGCAGAGCTAAATTTCATTGCCACAGGGATACAAATAAATACAAGCAGACAGGGAGATGCTGAAAGTGACAAGCTGACGCGTTCTGTGCTGGGGCTTGTTCTCTCCAAACATAGGAGAGGGAGAGGCAGAGGAACACGGGGCAGAACTGTAACCTGGGCTGATTTTTTTTAGATGAAGATTTGCTGGGAAAGGGGAGAAAGAAGGTCACAGTGACACAGTGCCAAGTGATAGGATCCCTGTGAAACCATGGCGATTTGATGATGGCCAGTAAAGAAAACTGCAAAAACACAGCCCAAACGTTGATGAAAATGACATCAGATGCTTATCACGCAGCTTTTCCAGCCACCACAACTGACCTATACCACCTGTTCCCCCCTCCCTTGCCTTTTTCTCCTTTTCGGGGGAGAAAAGGGAAACAAAAAGGGAAAAGCGGACAAGCGGAGTCAGTTCTGCTCTGAGAACCCGAGTGCTTTTTATTCTATAGAATATGTACATCAGAACAACGCTAGGCTGGTACGTGAACCATTGCAAACGTAACGAATCCCACCCTCCCGGGGGCTGCGGGGCCCTGCGGCAGCGGCAGGGGGCAGCAGACGGCAGCGCTGGATGCGAGCAGGAGCAACTTGAGGGGCTCGACCCGACCCACGGGCGAGGAGTGGTAATTCTTAATAATATATACACATATTTTTCCCTTTAGGTTGCAAAGCCCCACCGGTGACTGTTGGCAAAGTCACACTGGGTTTTCCCTGCTCACCCAGCACGGGGGATTTTCAGCCTCTCTTAAAACATTCAGGTGTATAAAACGCTGCGAAGGAGCAAAAGGTGGCACACCAAAGTCAGCAGACCTTGGTGCAACATGAGCAGCCGGCAGCAAATGTTACAGGCTGCTCCAAAAGTAATGCCTTCTGTTTACATCCACGGGAACTAGAGCAGATAACAAAAAGCACAACAGCACTGCTAGAGCAAACCCTAAGCTGCAAAACCACTATTTTTCAACAGCCACGACCATCAGCTATGCATTTTCGCCGTGGCAAGAGCCATTTTGGGATCATTTCACACTGTGATGCTCAGAATTTGCAGCACCACGCTGAGAAACCCAACAGAAGATGCAGAAAGTGTGATCCTGCATGAGAACTCCTGACATAGCCAACAGACAGCACATAGGCCTTCTAACTTGTGCTTCTGCTAAGGAAAAACGCAACTAAACTAACGAACCATGTTTGCTGCTTTTGTGAGGTGGTAGGGATGTGGTCTGCAGCCACCTTTCAGAGAGTGCATCAGTTCACTGAGATCTCTTCATGTGAATCTCAGTGAAATTCCTCTTTGCACTGAACTTTCTGCACTGAGTTCCATGTACTTCCAGCTCCTGTACCTAACCCAGTGTGTTCTCTCAAGTGTACTGTACTGTTCTGTACTGTAACAGAACCCCCAACCAACACCAAAGCTGAAGGGTTTTGTAGGAGACAGCAAAGCCCTCTATGAGTGGGCACAGATTTTACTTGTGTTTATGCTGTGCTCAATTCTCTGCCTTCCTTCTCCTCACTGCCCAACCCAGCGAGCTGCCCGTGGCACCAAGCACCCCAAGCAACAACCAAGGATCACAAGGCACAGGAGGGAACCCGCGTAATCTCCTTGCTCCAGCACAGTGAACAACCAGCATGCCTACTAAACAGAAATGGAAGCTGAAAGGGGATTTGTGTTCCAGAGTACTGTCTCTCAGTACCAGGATGCAGACAGAGACCCCCTAAGCCTCACAGTGCAAAACACAGACCACAAATCTACAAGCACGAGTTAACACTGACATGCCTATGCCATCCTATACCAAATAATGTAGTGAGTCACAAAACAAAGAAGCTCACTTTTTTTTCAGGCTTGCCACACGGCACTGATTTGTTAAACACTGTATAACAGCTGGCACACAGCAAGTGCTTAGGGACAGTGTGGGACAAGTCTTAAGGGTGCAGCAATATTCATCTCACGATCTGAGTGAAGGGCTGTGCTGGGAATCATGCAGGAAGGCTGAAAAACCACTCAGGAAAAAAAAAGAAAATCAAGCAAGAAGGAATGGAAACATCACAAATTGTAGTGTGGTTTGAGGGCAGAATCCTAAGGAAAGGAAAAGGTCCTTCTGACAGCAGCACTCCTCTGCAGGAGCAGTGGAATCAGGGTTCTGCAGGTGCCTGCTTGGCCTCTGGGTGCTCTTCAATCCAGCGTCACAGGTTTTGTAAGCATGCTGCTTCCCCCTGCAGCCTGCTGCCAACCCACTGATGGTTTATGCCATTTACAGCTCCCAAGGAGGAGAACTGCTGAAGAGCAGTGGGAATATTTACTTTCTTGCTGCAAATGCATGTAGCAAGTGAAGGACTTCAAAAACCCTCTAACCCGCATGCAGGGAGCTACAAACCGAGCCTGGCTGAGCAGGAGACAAAGCTGAGGGACATTGTTCCATGGGGAGTAACAGCTAAACTACAACACATCCTCGGAGCAGAGCTCTCAGAGGTGGCTGAGCCATGGCACTGCCTGCAGGGAGGGACAGAGTCTGAGAAGCTACAGCCAGCAGGCTTGTTTGCTTGGAAGAGCTGAAAGAATAAAAGAAAAAAAAGGAGAACAGAAAGGAAAGGCAAAAGAAGCTAACTGTGAGCTGGTTGTCTCCGCCTTATTCCCATTCTCTAGCACCAGACCTTTAGCCACAATATGCATGCATATTTGCATGAGTGCATGCACATCCCTCCAACTGGATCACCTGTGGGCACTCAGACATGCTGTACAAAAGCACCTCTGGAAATTCCAATTGATTAAGTGTACACATTTTTGGCTCCTGTTTTATCTGACTGCAACTCAGAGCTCTTCATACACCACTGCTCCTCCACCAAAGCAGCCCAGGCACTGCTGAGCTGCAGACCCAGCTCTCACACTTCCCTGCACCTCCACCAGCGATACAGAAACGGAGCCACGTGGAGGAGTAAGTGCTTGTTATCATTTGCCTTGACACTCGAGGAAGCGCTGTAGAGTTGGGCTACCTTACTATTTCACATTGTCCCATTATTACCCATTGTCAAACTTTGCTTTGCAATTACTCATCTCCCAGGGGAGCAGCAAGTAGCAATTTCCCCAAGAAATAATAGCAACCAACCAAAACGAGCTGATTACACGGGAACGTCAGTGCAAATGAGACAAGAACACTTCCTGGTCGCATTATCCCTGAATCACTGCCTGTCGGTGGCTGTGTCCACAATTACCCATCAGCTGCAGGGGGGCAGGGAGCCCCCAGCTCTCCTCCTGTACATCCATTCCACACCAGCTCCCCATGGGAGCAAGTTACTCAGTGATGTACATCCCCTGGGTCAGAGCACTGCACCGGCACTGCACGCTTCTTGACAGGGAGGTGACACGGTGACTGCATCCCGCCCAATAACATTGTGTTTGAGGATCCCAAACAGCCGCTGGAAAGGTAAACAGTTACAGTGGTGAACAATGCTGTGGCAGTGCCTGTGATTAAGGGACTGCCAGCATCATAATTATGAACTAATAACTTCAGCAGCTGACAGTTCAGCTGTACAGCAGGCACGTTAAAATAAGATTGGCAGCTCCATGCTCACAGACCAGCAATTAAAGTTTTAGGGGGAATTAGCAAGAAGTACAGAAGATACATTTCTTGCCTACCTAATGCTCTGGGGAAATTTCAGCAAGAACCCTACGTCAGTGAGCCATGGGTCTTTGGTTAGCTTCCAATGATTCTATGATTCAGTAAGCATGATGATGAAGGGTCAACACCTGGATGATTGGGTATTAGGAAAGATTTCTAAGTAGAAAGGACTGTGATGCATTAGCACAGGCTGCCCAGGAAGGTGGTGGTGTCACTATCCATGGAGGTGTTCAAGGACTATAGAGATGTGGCACTGAGGGATGTGGTCAGTGGGCACGGTGGGGGTGGGTTAGGGTTGGATGTAGCAGTCTTTTCCAATCTTAATGATATAATGATTCTACGAAGTGGTGGGATGTTGTTACTCATCATTACAGTGATTACATTACACTACAGCGTTGAGAAGAAGCTAAGGCCGAGCACAGGACATCAGACACTAAGAAACATTGGAGTAATGCCTGTAGGACTTGCAATGTCTTTCCATGAATGCCACAGGACTGCATAGAGATTTATCCAGGAGTAAAGTATTTGCTGCTACACTGGAACCATTTCTACAATGCCCTCCTTCAGTCTGGAACATATTTATTTTCTCTTTAGCTCAAAGTGTTTCAGCTCTCTCTTTATATTAAGCTAGTTTCATCAAGTTATCACTCTTCCTTCCTGAACAGGCTGCAGTTCATTTCTAAACCCAACAGAGAAACTGTTGGAAACTGCTCATTCCTATTCTTTCCTGGTTAAGACAAAAGCCTGTCCCAAACCTTGTAGCTGCACACTTCAGAAGACTGATGGCAAACCCCAAACCCATTCACTTGTTCTGCATGTCCAGCTCTCCAGGTGACACACAATTCTGTTCTGCCTACTTCCAGCTCATTGTTTAAGCTTTGCATGTCATATTCTAATAATAGAAACAGTAACTTAGCTTACTAATCAAGGCCAAACCCAAAGAAAGGTTTTATCTTCCTGGCACTTGGCACCCTCCCTGCTGACATCCCCGCACAACACCTAGAGCAAAG
Source organism: Oreortyx pictus (assembly GCA_036925125.1). Taxonomy (NCBI): domain Eukaryota; kingdom Metazoa; phylum Chordata; class Aves; order Galliformes; family Odontophoridae; genus Oreortyx; species Oreortyx pictus. The sequence continues at coordinate 6,090,763 of JAUPFR010000015.1, forward strand.
CTCACATCCCAAACTGGTCTGCTGAGAAGGAAAGAAGAGCAGAAGCAGGGGAACGACTGCTGCTCTCTGCTTGTTCTGTCTAATTTATAATTAGTGTTTTACACACAGGCACAACACATTAACGTAGAGGAAGCACTTCTGCACTGCTTTCCCTTATTCTGCACTCTTCTTTGGGCATGAGAGCAACTCCTACATGCAGTTTATATGTGCATATAAATATAGATAGATAGATAAATACGCGTGAGAGATTTTTAATAAAAAGAGGATAACTTGCCACAGGAAATGATGAATAGTTGTTTGACTGCGTGTGCACACACACATTCTGATCCCTTGAAGCCTTTCAATTTCTGGAAGGAAATGCTAATCAAGAAGGGCAACATCCCTCTGCCAGCTCTTGCACCAAGAATGACCTCAGAGGTAAAGAAAGGGGTGAATGCACCCCAAGGCACTTCTCATGAGTGCCAATCCAAGGGAACATGTCATAAAATGACATGGGCATGTGAACAACTGGTCTGTGATAGCACAGCTACTCTGGTATAATGTTTACCCTCCAGTAAGCAGTGCATCATATTGAACCAGGTGATCTTAGAGATCTCTTCTGGCCTTTGTGATTCTGTGGTTCTATGATTCTATGCGTGAGCATGGTGGTATCAGGTTGATGACTGAACTAGATGATATTTACCAACCTCCAAAATTCCATGATATAGAAGGGTAATTACGTGGCATGGTGATTGTGAGCCTCAGCTGTCACCTAACAGGAAGGAAGAATGGGGATTTTCCCCTACTCCACCCTATATATAGGCAAAATAATCGTGGCTGCCTCATCTGCCATCTAATCACCGACAGAGCACGCAAAGACCTTCAAGCTTCTATTTTTCTTGAGAACTGTTATGATTGCTAATCAGTGTAACATAAGATGGTTCAATCACCTTAGCCCTGGGAAAACTTTAAGTAATAACAGTTCTGTGCTAGCTGCACACAAGTGTCTTTATTAAAAACTGACATCACACCCAGTCCTGGCTCCTCATGCCTCTGCATCATTTCAGATGTGCTCATGCACCGAGGAATCCTGTCGGGTTGGAGCCGCAGGAGGTAAACCAGTAGATTGAAGAGGTTAAATGTATTTCTTTACTAATGGGACTGATGCTGTTCAAAGCTCCCATAAAAATTCAGCATGAAGGCTATAAACCCCATGAGCTTAGAGAGCTCTTCATGATCACTCAACCTTTAAGCAGATACAAAGGAAATTTTTCTCTGCCTCTCTCTGAACATATCCATCTCCTCAGGAGCAAGTGAAAGACTTTTCTATAAAACTTGATAAAATTTCTGAGACAGCTCATTAATTCTAGTCACTTCAGCAGTGACTTCCCCACCACTTGTAGCACTCAAAGAGGTTATAGATTGCCTTAGTAAGGATGAATCCTATTCATTAGCCATTTCCCTGCACTTACATGTTAATATTGTCTGTCCTTGTTAAGCATAGATATCTATTCTCTTTTAATATGTTGTTAGCAGGCTTTTTTTTTTTTTTTATCTAGTTCCAGAACGTTTGTGAAATCCCCAAGCTCTTGGGGAGCTCTACACACATAGTGCTTTTGGCCATGTTCTGGCTGCAAATCTAGAAACTTTTGCACTACACCACCTCACCTTCACTTAGGGGAGATCAAATTTAATAAGGCAGCCCACCAACTCATAACTGGGGCCCAGTGATGGGGATAGGAAGCCACAATCCCAGGCAACACAACCTGCCGTACAACCCACATGGCCATGTCTGACTCTCACGTAATTCCAAATTAGAGATGTTTGGCACCAGTGGGTAATCCACCACCAAAGAAACCTTTGCTCTTCAAGACAGAGAATTCTGCTGATCTGTTGGAGTGTAACAGAGCTGGTTGAAACATCTCAGCTGCACGGCACCGAGTAATATTAAGGTTTTCTTTTAAACAGAAATTCTGAAGGGCCTTGGGCAGAGGAGATGCGCAGAAGAAAAATCTCACTTTCTAAAAAACTAAAAACGTGGGGATTTCCATGAAAATGAGGCCTCTTGTGCTGTTAACTGCATATAACCACGTAATACCCTGAAATCAGAAATGCAATTTTCTGCCTTTTTGATCAGCTCCCAAGGTTAACAGCTGCACAAGCTCTGAATCCTTTCAGAAACCCTGCACGAATATTCCCCTCGTGCATCTTGCTGTAGAAAACTACTCAGCCAAAGTGGCTGCACAAAAAAATTAGCAGTCGATTTGAGCTAATTCGATCATTCTGATGAGGTTACAAGGGAAGAATCAGAGACAGAAGAACTACAGGGAGCTCTTAGATACTAAACCTCCCCTGGCACTGGGTCACACAACAAAGCAGGACCTGCCCCAAACACAGCTGCTGCTACCCTCCATGAGGTTACACCATCAGTGCACTTTATAATGGGGAGTTTCTGATGAGCTCCGGCTGGTGTTTATAACCGAAGCCCAGGTATAGCTCATTCTCCAAGAATGAAGCAAAGCAATCAGCATCTGTCCCAGCTCCTTTGCTTTTTCAGGATCCTGTCCAGATGACCTGAGGACAGCAGAGTCAGATCCAGTGTTCCTTAAACCAACGCTGACCTCAGCGCTGTTGGAGCTGAGCCTGCCCCTCCAAACCCCACCACTACATCAATGCAAGGCTGACATAAAAGAGAGCAGGAATACGATTCATCACTTTTAGGAGCCACTTTGCCATGTTTTTCAAGAATCATGACACACTCAGCTGAATTTTACCAAGAAATCAATTACCTGCTAGCTATTCTATGTATCAAAATAGGTTTCCAGTGAAGTAAATCATCCTCACCGTGCTAAGGCTGGTAGCACCAAGCCCATCTGCAGGAGCACATTAGGATGGATGGCAGCATATGAACCTGTACAGCTTACAGATATTTACGGAGGATAATTATGGAGATTGCTGGAATATCTCTTACTCTGACATGTTAATGGTATCTTTTTAATTAGATACACAGGCAGAGAGGTGATTGCAAATAATGTAGTGGCTGCTGAGCTGATGTGCAGTCACCAGAATGCCTTGTACTACCGAAGAGCAGCTCACTCTTTGAGCAGGACCAAGGCTGGAGCACATCTATGATGCTTTAAGACCCCCTCACTATGAGACACTGAGGCTAGAGTGCTTCTGAAGGAGGGCAATGAAGATGTTAAGGAGATAAGCAAACAGTTTCCAGCCCCACTCCAGATGCTTCAGCAGTGACATTGCCACGTGCCCAATCCAACATATCCCATTTTTCCAGGAACTCCCAGAATGGATGCTGCCTCAGTGTTTATCCACTGTCCTGTATCAATTCCATTACTATCTGTTGTTCTCAATGGAGAGGCCACAAGTATATGAGCACATATATAGAAACATGTGAGTGCACAGCCTGTCTGTTCTCTGCTTCTCTTTTTAGCCAACAGGAATAATGGAGCATGGCACAGATGTGCTGGCCCTAAAACCTCCCGTTGCTAAGATTTAAGGAAGGGAAAGCCCTCCTCTCCTGGCTACCTGCAGCCGAGCTGCTCTGCTGAGCAACAGAAAGACAATCTGCTTTCATACAGATATATAATTGGTACAAGTGACATTCATGAAAACAATGCTGTTTCTTAGCGATTTGTAGTATCAGACACTGCAGGCAATTTTCTCTGATGGAGTTTGACAACTTTGTCCAAAAAAAAATTAGATTTCTTTAAGCTACAGTCTTCAACAGAAACAGATTTAAATACAAACCAAAGTCCCTCACGCTGCTGTAAATCACAAGGGAAACATAATTCATTTGCAGCAGTTTTCAACAAGAAAACTTGGCAGCCTTTCAGCGAGTTTCATAATTGCTCTATTTTAAACTCCAGCTTGAAAACGCTCGAGATAGCTTTTAGTTTTATTGAAAGGTTAATTTCACACCTCCAGAAAAATACCAGCTTTCCATTAGATCTAACGGAGTGTTAAACATGAAAATTACAGACCCTTCACACAAACACGCGGGGTTTGGTGGGTTTCTGTCCCACATTGCTTTTCTTTTCCTCCCAGTGAAGGCACAGCCATGCTTGGGGCTGTCCCCATCGCTCCTGGGTTAGGACTGAAGGGATGTGACAGCTGGGCATCATTCCCCTGGGGCAAGATCAGATCCCAATCCTTTGTGTTTGTAGCTATTGTGATCCCTGATGGACACAGACACTTCACAACTCTTGAAAGCATAACTGAGCAACAAGTGTATGTGCACGCCTATGGATAGGGCGTATAAAAAAATATTCGTGCAGCTGTACACACAAGGAAAGCCATTAAGAAAGCATGTTGCTACTGCCTTCAAGAAAACTACAATTTAGTTTTATGGGGAAAAAAAAGTCACACTGAATTTTAAGTATTTTAAATTCAATCTCACAAGAAAATGATTTTCAGTGGAAGAGAGGGAGGTGGGGGTAACTGTCACAGAATCATTTGAGTTAGAAGTGACCTCTTAAAGTCAACTGGTCCAACTGCCCAGCAATGCACAGGGACACCTACAGCTCCATCAGGTGCTCAGAGCCCATCCAGCCTGACCTTAATTATCTCCAGGACCGGGGTATCCACCATCTCTCTGGGCAATCCCAGTGATTCCTGGTATCACAGCTCTGTGCAAGGCGTAGAGGTGAGGGCATGGTACTCCCTGAGCAGCCCCCTGTGCTGCTGTGAGCTTCCTGCAGTCATGGGGTACGGGGAACATGTGGAGTGTCCAAGTCATAGTTTCACCGGGATTGTGGCACATTCATGGCCTGCTGCCTTCAGGTTAATCAGGAACAAATTCATCATTACTTCATAGAATCAAAGAGCAGCACAGATCAGAAGGGACCTCAAAATGTCTCAAGGTCCAACATTTCATGGAAAAAAAAAAAAAAAAGAAAGAAAAAAAAAGGAGCTTGGGTAAGTTTCTCTAGCACACTGTCCAAAAGTATTTGGAAAGAGGAAGGCATTTGAGTTATTTGAGGCTGTGGCGCAGCTGCCCAGAAAACTCTGGGTTCCACATCCCCTGAGGTGCTCAAGGCCAGACTGAATGGGGCCCTGCAAAGCCTGAGCTGGTAGATTGCAACCAGCCCGTCAGCAGAGGGCTGGAACTGGATGATCCTTCAGCTCCCATCCCAACCACTACAACACTTAGAATGCAACATAGAAAGGTGAAGAATAGGATCTGCTGAAGAAGGTATCAGTAAAATAGCTGGGCCTCCTTTAGCTGCTTCCTTTCTTATTTTAAACAATATTCTACTTTCTCTCTGTAATTATAAAAATAAATATCTTGGTCGTCTGAGATACTCTTGTCTAGAAACAGCAGGAAGAAATAAAAACTACACACAGCTTATGAAAGAAGAGGCTGCCTTTGTGAAAAATAAGCTTCCTTTTAACATTTGCAAGTTATCAGCATCGCAAGGATCCTGGCAGGGGTGAGCCATTCTGCAGGAGATGGATGGGCAATTGCCGAACAAAGGCTTGCGCAATTTGGCTGAGAAAGTAGGAAAAAATAATTCAGTCATCAGTGAGAGCACCTGCAGGCATCCCTCTGCACATCCCAGGTGAGCACCATCGCTCATCCGAAGGCAGATAACCTTTATGCTTCCATCTGACATTCAGTCTCTGGCCTTTAGAATCGCTGCTCTCCCGATCTTCCCCGTGTAAATCATCACACTTCCCCTTTTTATGATATTCTAATTAAGAAAACTGTGATAACAGTAACTAATTATGTCCATAACACATTTTGAAGCGATCTCTCTGCCTGTCAACACTCAGAGCTGGAGTCTAAACTTTGGCAAATGTCCCAGAGACAAAAAAGGGTACGGAGCAGGATGCCACAACCTCCTGTCATTAATCTTGGATAAAGAAGTTCCCATGAACAATCAGCGACTTGTTTGCCATCAGCCTCCCACATCCTGCTACAACTTTTCTGATACAGCCTCACCGCGCTCTTCTAATAGATCACTCTCAAGGATAATCACTGCCTTTTAACCATCCCTCTTTCCTGAGCAAACAATACCTATTCAGAAACAAGCACCAGAGCAGTATTTCATCTATCAGGAGATGCAGAACTGCATCCATCCTTTAAAACACAACAAACAAATCAACCAGATTACAAAGCTTCTCCAGATGCACACAGAGCTGCCATGTTTTGCAGCTGAAACACTGAGGCCACATCGTGTTTCTTCCAGCAAGCAGAGCTAAGTGCTGCCCCAGGGAGAAAACAGCCTGGGGAGCCTGGATGCAGAGTTTCCAGAAGTCAACACGTGGGGTTTCCAGAAGTCAGCACAATGGGAGATGCCTCAAGTTATTGTCATTGCCAGTAGGCTTCCTCCATCTCTGATTCTTCCACTTCCTCCTGCACTAGGAACACCCCTAACCTGTAGCTGTAGCTCCCAATCCTCTCTCAATCCCAATGAGGACATCTGCTCCCTCCCATGGCTGCAGCCACCCCCCATGATCCTCTCCTGAAGCCATGCAGGCATCTGCATTGGGGATCATCATATTAAAGTGTTGGAGAAGTCTCTCCTCACTCCATCAGTTGATAGCAAATATGGGATCCAAATCCCCTTGTAACATCTTTGGCCACTGCCTCTGCGGTATTTGACAGAAAATTGTCTGACCCGCCAGATTTCCTGCAGCTAGATGAGACGTGAGCTGTTGGAATGCCACAGGTGTACCAAATGAAACCCATCACCCTGATGGGCAGCGGTGAAATCTGCAGCTGTCTGTCTGGGTGCTGGTCAGTGCCACTCTGAGAAGTTACAATCTTAGAGCTACGTCAGGACTGCAAGTAAATTGATTGCATAGATGCCTATGGTCTACAGAACACATGGATACACAAGAGGGAGAATAAATAAATATTAAAGTGCCAGCAGCTTGTTGTATTTCAAGGCCTATGAGGTTACAGTGACAGTGGAGAGCAAAAGGCAGCCACCACGCAGGACCACTCTGTATGAGGCACTGCATTTGGCAGTGCTACTAGGGGACAAACCTCAGCAGTTTTCAGCTGAGCTCTTATGGTAGGGACCGAGCTGCTCTGCAGAACTGCTCTCGTAGCACCTGGTGACACGTGAGCACAGAATAACAGACGAGTTATTATTCATTTCTGTTGGACCAGCTTCTGCTGCGTCTAACACAGTCAAGTCCTTCATGACATTTAGAAAGCAGAGTTTATTAAAAGGAGCAGATAATGAGCCAATCAACAGCACTAATTTCACTTACGTTATCATGGTTAAAAAAGGCACAGCTCTTTCCACGCCTAAACGTTCAATGTGATGGCACAGAGGTGTGAATCACAGCACAGTATAACAGCCTCCAGGTGGCTGCTCAGGGTAGTCCTGCAGCTTTTACAGACTCTTTAAGAGAGAACAAAGACCCATCCCTCTGTGGTGCAGGATGCCAAGAGCCCCAAGCAGCCTACAAATCTGTGGAGTGAACAAGTTCTTGGAAGCATCACAGTGGAAAAGCAAAGGTTCTGCTGAGAAGCCATTCTTGGGAGTCACAGGGGGTGGAGGGGACCTCAAGAGATCACTGAGTCCAACCCCCTGCTAAAGCAGTTACCCTATAATAGGCCACACAAGTAGGTGTCCGAAGGGGTCTTCAATATCTCCGTAGAAGGAGACTCCTCCACCTCTCTGAGTTTTAACTTTACAATAGGAAACAACACCTGCTCATTTGGCAAATCATAGGTTCACATTTGTGTTAGGAAATCAGCAGCTTTATTAATAATTAAAGTATTATTCAGATGCCAAGGAAAGACTGGCATTTCTGAGAGATGCTCACAAACTGTCCAAGCTTTAATGCATGCCTCCTTATTTAAAGTTTACACCAGAAATATGACATTTACCATTCTCTTGTCCATAAAATACTTAATCTCTTTCATCAGTGGATGGTTTAGATCAAAACCAGAAGGCAGGAACAATTCCAGTGAACTGTCTGTGAGCAGTCCCCTGTCTGGAGGATGCCCATCCAGAAGCAATGAGCTGTTGACCTCGCTTAGACAAAATAAATAAATACAAAGGTGCTTATAGAAGGCTGCTTATTTAGAAAGAGATCTAATCTGCAGCTTATCACCTGGCTGTGTCAGCTCCCATTGAGAGCTGCCACCAGGCTACTGATGGATGGTGCTGCTGTCATCATCCCAGTCCTGTGTGGAAAGCCATAGAAACTAGTGCTGCTGCTTTCCAAGGCCTTTCAGTTCTTTGCATGGAAGAGCACAGGCAGCACTGCTTGATTTAGAAAAGGCAATGAGAAACCCTCCATGAGAAAACCACAGAGTTGACCCCTTCCACGCAGGGTTCACGAAGGCCTCATCTGCAATAACTTCATACCACAAATGTCTGTTGAGATACGATTTCGTGTATATATTAAGCCATATATTTGAATATTTTCATGCATATAAAAGTCTGATTCACAATCTTTTGGGGATAAGCTCTTTAACTGGTAACCGTCACTTACAAAGTCCATCATCCGTATCAGCATTAAGACACAAGCAGACTCAAGGCAGCCCAAAAAGATGTCTGCACAGCTTCAAGCACAAGACAGAAGCCCGTGTTGGTGAGTAAATGCCCTGATTTACGAGTAGAAACAGCATATTTGCGAACAACAGTAACGACTGCTCTGCTCCCCATTCAGGAGTTGAGGGGAAGTAAAGAACACAGAGCAGATGCAGAATTGGTCCTGTTTGAGACTCAGATTCCTGCAGTGATCTGCCTGGGTAAAGGTTATTTAATTTAGTGAGATACATTGTACTCAAGTGTTTAAATTAGAAACCTGCTCTGAGCTGAGGAACTGTGATTAGACGAAGAGGAGAGCAGTAATCACTTGGAGTACTGCACACAAGGGGCAAGCAGCCCCACAGAATGCCTAATTTGTAACCTATTTATGCACTGTAGAGCCACACACCTTAATGGATTAAGTATTCTGCTGTATGCCAAATGACAAAATGCTGCTTGGACGAGCAGACAGCCATTTGCACTCAGGTCATTTATCTTTCAAAATAGCAACAGAGCAATCTTGTGCTGTCTGGCTGGAGCCACTCTCTCTAGGTACAGCATCCCAAAGTGGCTCTGCTTCGATCTGCATGACCTGAGGACATGCTGTGGGTAAGTTCAAGCAAGGAAGCTGTAAAATTGCTTCTCGACATGCAAACCACCAGCATTATTGTGTGCTATGGAAGTACCAACACACTGCCATGCAGAGACCACAGAGAGCTGCTTCTGGAAACATAATCAGCGTATCCTCTATCCCAGAAACAGAGCTCTATTCCCATACACAGAGCCACTCAAGGGCTGATAACACACTAGGAAGAGTTAACCAGGAAAAAAAATAAATAAATTAATATTAGTTAGAGCAAAATTGGTCTGTATCCATCACCTCTGTCCAACTTGGACTTCATGGTGGAGTCGGAGGTGGTCTCACCCTTTTTTTTTGTTGCTTTTCCTGCACTTCTAATAAAATACACTGCAACACCATATTGCACTAAGCTACAGACACACACCACCATCCTGCGCACCCAGCCAGGACTCGGCTGTACCCATGGATAGGACACACATCTGTCCTGAGCACTGGGAGCAGATTCCCAGCCTGCTCCTATCACACACCTATGGTCGCCCAGTCCCATCAGAGAGGGAGAAGAGAAACAAGAAGCCACAAACACGTTCCTCGGAGGCCAACGCAGGCACTGCTGTTCTTAACAAGGCATTTTTAGGGGAATCAGCATGTACCACCCTCAGCAGTGCAGCTGTAACCTGTTGTGTTTGCTATCAGCAGACAGATCTCTGCCTCTGACTTTGCTTCCCTATTACCATGTCTTACATTAACTCATCAAATTAAGAGCCCTGTGGTAAAGCAGAGAAAACTTGGAAGAAGAATGCAAGCACTGCACGCAGCTTTGTGTTGGATGTTGGCCAGCAGAATGACAGGTACAAAATGGAGTCGGTGGGCAAGAACTGGGCAGGTGGGCCCCCCAGCACTGTGATCACAGCCAGCCAGGACCTGGGCTCCTGCCCTCAGCAGAGGGGTAGCTCAGATGGGATGGTACACATGGTGTTGGGGTGTTCACTCCAACCAGTGGCTGTAAGCAGAACCATGAATGCGGCAAGCATTTCAAGCAGGACACTGGGTGCAACACTGTGGCCAGCAGCCTGGTAGTGCAACTCACAGAAACCCCTTGGATCTCTGGCCCTGTATCTCTAGGCAGGGTCCCCAGTTCCAGCCCATCCTTCCCCAAGGAGCCATTAACTAATGAGTAATTGAGAGACCTGATTTCAGAGCAGCATCTGAGCTCTCTTGAGCACACACCACGTGGGACCAGAGCTTGGCTCCCACCACACACACCTGTGAAAGGGTACCTTGAGAGAGAGAGATGGTGGCTTCTGTGGTAATTATCTTTGGGAAGATGCAGTTGCAGCACAGTGGTGTATTACAGAAGAAATAGCAAAGCAGTAGGTCTCTGCGAGCACCAGGGCTCCTTCCCCTGCAACCGCCCCAAAAATTAATGGGCTGTATTAAAGCGGAGGAGTTTCTGAACAACAAAGCAATGATTCATACCAAAACAACATGAAAATCAAACTCTCATGAAATATTTGATGTATTTGGGATTCTGACCAGCAAGGAAGGAGGGAAAAAGAGAGACATTAAGTTACAAACCCAAAAAGGCAGTTTTGCATTCTTTACACTCCTACCACCCGTAAGTTAGCGCTCAGCTCACAAGTATTTTTCCAAGATGCTATCCACAACTGCCCAGGGAGAATGACCTCTTTCTCATTGAGATCAGCACTACAGAGATGAGAACTGACTGGCACAATATTAAACTTTAGGAGAGAACTTTGAGACAGGAGCAAGTGCATGGAAACCTCCTGGCTTTGGCACCCTACAAACCAGGGGAATGCTTTGTCAAGGAGAACACCACAAGCAGGAAGGGCTCAGAAGTGGAATGATTGCTCACTCCACTTAGCAGCATTTTAATTCCAACAGGCTTTTGACAAAGCCCCTCTCCAAGGCACTTAAAGCTGCTAGAATGTCACAGGATAAGAGCAAGTATCCTTTAATGCATCAATAACAAGAAAGATTAAAAAAATCAAGGGTAGGAATAAGCCCCAGCTTTCAGAGGAAGGAGAAAGCCGGGCTGCTCCCTATAGCCTTTACCTAGAAAGTCATTTGGCAGCAAGAGTTTATAAAGGAGACAGTTCAGGGTAGCAAAATTGTAGATTTTCTACATGTATATACATATACACACATACCTGAAGAGGAGCACACACCAGCTCTACGGCCTGCTCTGTTCAGCACATCTCACATCTCTCCCAGGACTATGGGGATGAAGGGCATTTCCTTTCCATCAGCATTTCTGAGCTTCTGATTCAAAACACTCTGCAGCTGGGAGCTCCTAGTTACGGCATCTAAGGATGATGCCAGCTGCCACACAAGCACTTTCCCTCTAACCCAGCTCTGCTACAAGAGCAGCTCTTGCACTGCTCTAGCAAGGATAAAGAAAACCCTCCAGTTTCCCAATGCTTTCAAAGACTACAATAAATATTTGAGAAGAATTAATTGTTGGTCTTTGATTTGATATGCTTGCCCACCCCTTCTGTTGCATATACTTGAGCACTGCCAGCATTGCTCCTCCTCAGGGTACATTCAGCTGAAGACTTCAGGTGCTCATTAATTAATGCCTAATTTGTGTGGGCCTCTGCTTAAAATTCTCATGCAAATTGCTCTCAAATCATGCTCTGTTTTTAGCTGAGCTGAATCCAAGTGCTGAAATGCTAGAAGAGGAAAGACAGATCAGAGAGTGAATGCGCAGGTAATAAAGCTTTTCTGTTCCTTGGAGGCTCTGCAGTAACCTTGGGTCATGTGTAGTGCAAGCATGAATTTAGAGAAGAGATAAAGAGCACTGTGAAGGCTGAGTCTCCTAAAAACACAAACTATGAGCTTCTGATAGAGACAAACTACTGATAAACACTCTCTGAAGCGTTGGGTATTAACGTGAGTTTTTCCTGCAAGCAGTTCACTCTCCAGGAACATGAAAGATTTTCACCAGAGGAGAAAAGAAGGGATTCTCCGTATCATATAATCACTGTGTATGTTGTCCAGTATTAATACAGGATTTGACAAAGCCACCTCTAATACAATCTGTTTTTAATTTGTGGTCTTTATTACAGCTTATTGTAGCTGCCTAATTAAAGTTTGTCAGGGAGGTAATCAGCCTTATTTCTGTAGTGAGAGCAGTTTAATGGGAAGGTAATTTTGCAATTTGTTTTCTTAAATTAATTAGGCAAAATCCTATAAAACCCTCAGAGTGGGGTCACAAACCTGAGCAAACTGTGGCACTAGCTGCACTGCCTTGGGAAAGGAGATCGTGTGTTAGTCGCGTAGGTTCATACTTGCCAAGCACAGTGGTATTCACACCTTTCCAGGAGTAAAACTATCATATGAGGGTTAACCTGAGTTACTATTAGTGTACACTGTTGCCATATAACTCCAAAAGAGCATCAGGTGGAGGCTGGACTACTACAGAATGGAATCAAGAAACGTCCACTAACAGATGTGGGAAATGGGTTGGTGTTTGTACACAGACTTCCTCCAGCAGCTCAGAAGCCAAAGTAAATAAGCACTCGATTCTGGAAAAAAGAACCAGAGGAATAGATGGATGACTGTGGGACTCCACTAAAGAAGGAAAGGTCTCAGCACTAGGCTGTAGATCTTTATACTCAATCCCCACTGTAGGAATACTTGTTTCATTTCCAGCACTGCCCAGCTTCATTCTTCAGACTCAAGCATAGAGTGAACATTCATGAAATTACCCAGATAAAAAATTACGCTGGCTTTAGCTGCCTTCCCAGAGATCTCGCTGTTTTGTATCACTGACTGACCCTTACTAAGCCCTGCAGAAATCAAGAGCAGTAAGGCAAGACTTGCACAAAGATCATGCACTGCAAGTTGCTGTTTTCTGCTCTGGAGATGTGAGGGTGCCCTGAGGCTGAGCAGCTGCTGCTTGCTGCTGGGGTTTGTGAGGGTGGAAGAGCTTCTGGGATCCTGCATGTCATTTATTGAACACCTCAGGTCAAACAGGGCTGGATTTTGCCCACTGATGAGTTTCTGCATCCATTTGGGCTGCTGGTTTCGCTGGAGGGCCTGAAGCAAATCTGCCCATGTATCCTGGCCCCTCATTGATTTCAGCAGTGTGTGATCTGCCTTGTGCATCTCCAGACATAAAAATCTAGAAAATATCAACTGAGGAGGGCAGATCACGGAGGAAGGGGAAGGAGAAAGAAGTTATGCTCAACTCAACTTGTGTTTTGGCCCAGAAGTGATCACCACCATCCAAGTTGGCTTTTTTAGAACACTTGAACAGAAGGAACAATGAAAAAGTCACTGCACCAGCTGTGCATGACCAGCATGGAATCACAGAATCACTGTCATTAGGAAAGACCACTAAGATCACAAAGTCCAACCATCAACCCATCCCACCACACCCACAAAACCACATCCCTCGGTTCCACATCTGCCCCTTCCCTGGACATCTCGGAGCTTCTGCTGCAGACACCCAGCACTGGCCTAGGGCTTCTCCCGTGAATTTCTTTGTTTTCATTTTGGGGATCACATTTTCACTTCACTGTTACATGTTGGAGATCGAGACTGGCTCTTGTTGTGAATGTGCATAACCTAAACTCACTCCTACAGTAATAATGAATAAAAGATAAGTCCTGTGGCTCTGAATCTAAGTCTAATGGTTGATTTGTGCAGTTGGGGATTAGAGAGACAGCTTGATGTATCTGGCTGCTGAATGCAGAGTGCTGTTTGCCTTTGCTGGAGAAGGACTCAGAGCTAGGGCTATAAACACTCGCAGGGTGAGCGAGCAGCAGACAAGCAAGGAGAGAAGATGTAGCTCCATTGGAAGCCATGTGAACTAGTGGCTGCAGTAAACATCAGTGCAGGAATTAAAAGCTGTCGGTTCAGAACACCATAAAAAAGCACAATTTCTTCTTTATCTAGCTTCCCTGACAGAATTTGAAACAAAGAGATTTTCTTTTTTATCCTTTGGCGTTTCAGAGTAGTCCTTTGTGGCTCACAACCTGCAGCACTCTGGAGACAATGTAATTCTGGGACAAAAAGCTCTGAGGTGAGCTCCCAGGGGTACACATCACACAGTGCTCTTCTGAGTCACATCCAGTCACTCCTGGAGGGGCAGTACCTGCTGCTGTGGTGGGCTAAGAAGGGCTACGAAAAAGTAACAACCACCTTGAATATGTTTCCTTCTCCTAAAAGCTTTGTGCAAGTTGGCAAGCCCAGTGCAAGAGGCCTCAGGTTTTGGCAGAGGCTGGGCTGGAGTCAGATTGTTCCAACCTTCCAAGTGTAGCAAGCTGTAGATTTAATGCCAAATATGAAGAACCTATTGACCTGGGTGTGCTAATTAGGGTATGAGAATGATTCTACCCTCCTGAGCCAAAGATCTGAGGATGAAGCTTTCATCCCAGCAGCTCTCCCTGACCCCCATTTCTCCTCTGGCAGTCATTTGGAAGCTCACAGACCTGAAAGCATGACTCAGAGCTTTCAGAACAGAACTTAAAACTGAGATCCAAAGCCTGCCAAGCTTCCCAAGCCCAAACCCATAGAGGTCAGGTGTTGACTAGCTGCTCTTCAAGATGACTACACTTCTAGGGGGGATCAGCTATTGAACATCAGCTACGGGATGTTCACGCTTGCAGAGGAGATGGTAGATCTCATCAATTTAGCTGCCTGCCCAACTCCTTAGCACTTGTGTGGGCTTTACTAAGAGAAATCGATGATGAACTCCCATTGCTTCCAACTGGAGCAAGCTAGGAATGAAACAGAGCACTACGATAGCCTTTTAAGTAAGCTTTTAGCCAGCTCCCCAAGGATGCAGCCAGACATGCTGTCTGTGCCAGATCAGCTTCAAAGCAGTCAGCTTAGAGTGCTCGGGGCAGCCGCAAATAGCCTGAGCTAATAAAAGAGCATCTTCCACAGCCGAGCTGCAAACTTCTGCCTACCTCAGTCTATGAGACAATGCTGGGGCTCTTAGAATCATAGAATCATTAAGGTTGGAAGAGACCACTGAGATCACCTAGCCCAACCATCACCCACCCCCACTGTGCCCACTGACCACATCCCTCAGTGCCACATTTCCATGGCTCTTGAATACCACAGGGATGGTGAGTGCACTATTTTCCTGTGCAGCCTGTGCCAGTGCCTCACCACTCTTTGAGAAATAACTTTTTTCTAATATACAGCCTAATATCTTCCTGCATCCCCTTGTTTTAGAGCATCAGGAAGGGCTGTCAAAGACAAATGCAGATCAAGCCTTGCACATCCCATTCACGCAGCTCAGAAACAACCACGACCTTCCTGTGAAGCTCTGGTACCCAGCTCCAGTTCTGCTATGCACACACTGTTTCTCTGCACCTCCTGACCATTTCAGTAATGAGTTATGCTTCCAACTCTGGATTTCTGCTGTGCTTTGCACAAAGGCTTTTGATGGAAGCCAGGCACTCTGGACACTAGTGCAGCACACAAGTGGCATTAGAATATGAAGGGTTTGCACAAGACGAGATGGCAGAGTGAACTGATCTGATAAAAGGCTCTTAAGTCATTAATTCAAGTCATGCAAGATTAAGAAACATTTCATCAATAACAGAAACTGTGTTAGGGCCTCAGCGACTTCAAAGAACACTTTCTTAATTGGCTTCACAGCATTGTTCCTTTTGCCTTTTGTTGTAACAGAGGGATATTAAGAAATTCATCATTTCAAAGTCATCAGTGTCTCTCAAACAAGCTTTTCAGGGCTGTGCTATGTTTTCTGTACTTTGATAATAGGAAAAGCCTTCTAGGGACTCACATTCAATCCATCTTTCTACCTGATTATTTTGTATGATTCTGCAGATCTTCTGCCTAGGCTGAAAACAAGGGGCTGGAGGAAGAGGCTGGGAACACATTTCCAACACGAAGCCACAATACTCACAGAGGTGAAGCTACCAGGTTAAATCCTCTCTTTAATCTGTGAATATTCCACCTCCAGACCATATCCTTGCCCTTGGACCCACAAGCAACACCTTGCCTGCTGAGCTCCCTTCTGAAAATCACTCACACTCCTCTCAGCTCCATCCCACACTGCACAACGACACAGACCTGTCCTTCCAAAAACAGCTGGCTGCCAGCCCCCTGCTGCAGCTAGTCTTTCTTTGCACCAAAATCCATTACAAATCATCTTCTTAGCTCTGAGAACACTAAGACCCTTTTCATGTCAAGGAGTTAAATCTTGTTACTCAGCTGACACTAATTTCCCCTCTTTTAGCACCAAAGCATTTGATCCCTTCCTGTTTTAAAAATTATGTTCCACAGATAAATAGTTGTTGTTGTCTTCTTTTCTAGCTAGGAAAAAAAGGAAATAAAAGGGGTTGCAATGTTTTGCTGGCTCTGTTAATGAACCTGTGCTTCATTAGGTGCCCCTTCCCTATCATCCCTACTCTTGACCATTCCTTAACTGCTTTCTCCTCCTCATGTTTCATGAAACAATGGACTCAGTTGATAGGTGGACCTAGCTCATCCATTGGTCACACAAGCACACCAGTGCAAACACTGGACTTGAAATTCCTTCCATAGCCGTTCCCCATTGAACAGATCAGCCTGGAGGAGGAAATAAAAGCAAATGCATCAATAAATGAAGCTCCACTGAGAAGACTTAACGGTGGGTTCACAAGCACACAGACTCAAAACAATGTTTACCAAAAGCTGCAGCAGATTTTCCCATGGCTGCCAACTGGGAGCCCCATCAGTATTGCTCCATTGACACTCAGGGCTTGGGGCTGGAGCTCACAGAGCAGCACAAGCCCCAGCCAGCACACTGCCTACAGGTAATGGATTTGGGCAAGGCTTTATTCCATTTCAAAGGCAAAAGCAGAGGGGATGCAGCACTCAGTGTTATCTCTGTGTACATTTCACCCCTGCTTTCCTTACAAAGTGCCAATCATTTTGTGGATTTCACGTTTTTGATCTCCTGCAGCAGGTCAGACAGCAGAGCGAGGCTGACCAGTGAGATCATGAAATCTTCAAAATCAATTTTTTTCTCTGGCTCCTCATCCAGAGCAGAAATAATTTCCTGGTACTTCGGCTTGTTTTCCTGGCCCTGTGGAAAATCATAAATGAGAAAAACAACATTAAGCACAAAGCTCCTTTTTTATTGCATCCCTTGTTAAAAAACCAACTGACCAAACACAAAACCCACAACAAAGCCAGACACATATGTAACAGTTACATTTTCTATCTCCCTATTCAGATTTTCAAGTCAACACTCATCCTAGTTCTTCTAAAGTTACCCCAAGAAACCCCATCAGAAATACAGAACAACCAGTGCTTCCGTCTGAACCCAGAACCCATCCTTTAGAAGATACCCAATGACAGCTGAAAACCAGGCAGCGATGCACGCAGCTGGTTACAGCAGCAGTGTGCCAATAGCTCTGCTGGGAAGCAGCTGAGCCCTGTGCCTCAGTAAAACCGGGGTGAAGAAAGAAAAAACACCTTTATGTTAGTGATTAATACAGGTCCTTGAATAAGTTCTTGGGAACTGGTGGATTTTAAGGCACATCAGTTTAATGGACACCATACTCTGCCCTGTTGGATGTTGCTGTTGCAATGGAATATATTTCATCTTCATGTGACACATCTGTCATTTATATTTGCTTATGAAAAAAATCGCTGTTGAGTATTTTTTGAGATTAATAATCTTCAGAATACCTCATTATGTCAAATTTTTCTATTGTTATCACTACGTTTTTTTCCCATCAAAGAACCTATTTTCTAATTTGGTATCAATTCCCACTTCCCAACTTGCCATGGGATTTTGTTATTCTTGAAAGAAAGGTAACATCAAGAATGCTTTCAGTCCTAAATCTCTCTCTCACTTACTTAACTAATAAAAAAAAAAACAACACACAAACAAAATACACACACACTAACCCTGAAACTAAACCAAAAAAGGCACTAGTTTTACGAATGTGTTTTTACGACTTGCATAAAACTTCTGATCCTTTTGGTTTTGAGAGATGGATGGGAGGAGCTTTCTGCTCCTCGCCCTGCTGCACACCAGTAGGATACGCAGCTCTGCAGCATGGGGACAATGCTCCTGGGATTGGGTCAGTCCTCTGGCAAACTACCAACCACCTAATTAATTGCAATAGGTTTCTTATCCCATAAATGCACAGAGGCTTGTAATCATTCGAGGGCTTGTTTCCTTGTTGGTTTGCAATCACAGTACTTTATTAGCAAGAGCTCAAGCAGATGCAGTAACAGTGGTTTATTACTGTCACTCCTCACCAAGCCTCATGTTCTTGCTTTATATTGGGCCTGCGTCTAATCAACCAAAGATGTTTTCACCAAGCCTAGTGGCATCTCACCTGGGATTACCCCATGGATGGATGCACACACAGCAGAGGAGCAGAGCCCAAGGTGCCCAATCCCTCTCACCTGTATGAATCTTGAAAACTGGGTTTGCAGCAGGCTCTTGGTTTCAGCTTTGCTGAGTTTGCCCTCAGGGTCAGCAGAGTTGTTATATACCAGCGCAGCAGTAGCAAAAGCTTTTTCAAGGTCTGAGCCTTTTTCTAGAGCTAGGGGGGAAAAAAAGTTACCAGCCTATCAGAAAAAGCAGTATTTGTGATATAATTGAAAGGAATCTGTCAGAAGCATCCTGAGTGGGTGAGAATCAGTGTCATTTCATTAAAGTTAATGAGCCTGAAAGTGTTTATACCCACAGAGGACCTAGCCTAGATTTTATATGGAGTGGGCCAGCCCCATACCTCCTGTCCCATACCTGAATGCAGGTTTTATCATGGCTAAGGTATGCTGGGTAGGGACAAAGGGTTAGGATGAGACCTGCTTGGTTATCCCAAAGGGGTCTGCTGGCAACCTCCTGGGTGAGTGTGGGCTTCCAGAGATCTCTGGCAGGAAAACACGGCGTAGCTGGTAAGCATCGGCACAGCTGCACAATAACACTGATGCATTTGGAATTTCAGCTGAAATATTTGGCAGGGTTCATCCCCTTGCTCCTAAACCACACTTTGAAGAGTATATGCTCCCAGCTCATGGTTACTGTCATATCCTGGATATGGTTTAGCTGTGATTTTAAGGGAGAGGCGAGCAGAAGCGGAGACATGGATGAAAGCTGGGGGTGAAGGCCCTTACCTTTTATTGATGCCAGCTGCTTGGGTATAGGTATGCTGAAGGGAGAGAGAAGAGAGGTACAGTTATCATCTGGTGCATGCACACAGTTTCTCCATTAATGACCTCACCCATTTTTGTTATATTTAATCCTCCAGAATCCCATGACTTTCCAAGGGAGACCAGCTTTCCTCCACAGCAGGAAGACCAACATCCTATGGATGCTTAAGGATGGAGCCCTCCCCCCTACAAGGACAGTTTGAGTGAGCTGGGGCTGTTCAGATGCTTATTAAATTGCCAGAGAGAGGCACGGCAACCTCTGTCAAGTCCCAGAAAGCTAATTGCAGTAATATACACCCAGATAACAACTTCCAAGCAGAAATCACTAGAGATGCAAAGAACAAAGCCATCACTCACCGCTTGGGCATGACTGCTGCAGCTGGAGGGCTCTTCGTGGTGGGCGCAGGGTTGATGGAGTAGTGCTTGGTGCTGGGGATGCTGGCTCTGCAGCCACACATTGTGCTTGTGATCAGTGTTTGTGATCTCTAAGCAACTCGAGCAACAGCAAACAGGTGGTTGCAAGCTTGGCTCTATACAAGCAGCCTGCTCACAGCCACGCCCCATCAATAATGGAAACGATCAGAGGACCAGTAAATGCTTGGGACTAAAGCAGCCTTGGCAAGGTGGTGCTCAGAGGTTGGTTTTATTTTTGTTTATTGGTACAAATCTCACTATTAGAAAACACACCACTTGTCATGTTACCTGCCTCCATGCTGTGGATCCTTTCTGAGAGGTACCTCAGCTGGGAATGCTGACCTAAAGCAGCTGCTTTCATCCCAGGGTGACTGGTAAAAGGCAGCAACCACAGCCACCTCGTCCAGCACATCCTTCTAGGGAAAGGATAGGGGGTGATGTCAAAACTTCCCAGAATGAGTCCTTATGTAACAGGACACATAAAGGAGACTGCAACAGATGGCCTAGAGAATTAAAATGTTTTCCTCATTTAGTAGAAGCTAAATTACCGAAGGCTAATGAATAAGGATGTTCACCACCTTACTGTTCGTGGATTTTAATTATCTTAAAAAGCATGGGAAAAGAGAACCTTTAATTTTCCAGCTAAGAGTGTCATTACTCAAACAATTCAGAGCCTTTTTCTGAGAGGTTTAAGCTGTCTTAGATCTCTAGTGCATTCTTTTGGGCTGGCTCATGAATAAAACAGAGCCTGTAATTGCAATGACGCAGCCAAAACACATATAATCAATGCTCATTATCCCATCAATTAACACACTAAAATTAAACAAGAATTCGGGTTTAGTAATCTGCCATCAGTTTAAAAAAAAAAAAAAAAAAGAAGTCTTGATATCATGTTGAAGTGATAATTCCCTTTTACATCTGTTGAACCCTACAAGAAGGCATGAAAAGCCTTACAATCCTGGTTAATCCATAGAACAGCAATGCTTGGGCTTAGCATCCAAGGTAGAAATGAGAGTAAGTAGCAGACCCTGTTGCATGTTTATCAGCTCTAGGCAGAGCCAGCTCCTAGGTTTTGGGCTCTTTCCACTGTCAATCATATATTTCAGCTCAGGTTTTTTTCTTTGTAATTTAACTGATATTGAGAGCCTGAGCTCTACAACAGGTGATTTGCTTTGCTGGTGCACTAACAAGTTCAGGCAAGCCTGGGCTATGCTCTCTCTCTCTCCAGGATATCTTAATTAGTGTAAGAGGAGTGTTAGTGCACTACAGATACTGGGTAGCACAAGGCTAACCCTTGCTTTTACAGATGATCAGCTTTGAAGACAGCGAGATTTTGGCTGCACGTGTTGATGGTCAGCAAGGTGTGCAGGGAGCAGGGCCATCTGTTCTGCATCTATCTCGATACACTCTATTTATGTGTGAGATATCCAGGTGATCCCATCAGACAACTTTTAGCACGTTTCACATGTTAACAATATTGTCTACGGAAAATATGCAACCTGATACCTACCACTACACGATCATTGCATGCAGTTCAGTTCAGCTTTCACAGGCACTGTTGCCCTCACTGCCTTTTTGTTCCTTTGCCAGAGTTTTCCCCTCCCTTCCATGTACTTGCTGCCATTCAAGATGACATGTTGCGACACAGTGGGGGCAGCAGCTCTCTTGGCAATGCCCATACAAGAGCAGCCAGAGGCAGGTGTGGGCTTGCCTGCACTGGGACAGGCAAGGGACGGGGGCACAGGGGAGGACCTAAAGCCATAGGTACACCCACACCATTACCCTCTTAGCTGTCATTTCTTCAGTCAGTTTTCAGTAGCTCCATGAGAAGTATAACTCCAAGACCACAGCAGCACGTGGGCCCTCACTGTCTCACATGGGGACATTTTGAAGTGGAGGTTTTACTTAGAAACAGGGATACAAACATAAAAGGGAGCTCAATAGAAGGAGGGTGAAGCCAGCACCAGCCTCCTGCTGAGGCTTCCTGGTTGCCTTCACTGAGCTCACTGCTGCTAAGCATCCAGAAGAAAACTAAACCTGAGCTCCTGCCCAACCTGATCTTCAGGGCAGCTGAGAAGGAGGCAAAACACCTCAGCCCATCTCCCCACTACCTATGTGCTTCTCAGCTGAACCTGGGATGGAGCTCTGGGGTCAAGGATGAATGAAATATTAATGGATCTCACTGCTAGTGAAATGCCAGTTAGGCAAAGCTGTTGGAAACAGGATGCCTGCAAGGAAACATCTTTTGTCATTGCACATCCAGGCACATCTTCAGATATGACACAACATTGGCCAAAGTCTACTCATGCTGCCCATGGGATGCAGGCACCCTGCTCCTTGCTGCCTTTGAAGATCTGATGCCTAGGAGACAATCACAGCAGTTTGGGCACTGAATTCCTTTTCAGAGTGAAGCCTGCAAATATTATTTCAAATAATTTTTCCTCTGAGACGTATTTTGCTATAGGAAGAAAGTCACAATGATAAAAATGTGAGAAAAGAAACTGGTTGCTAAATGGAATGAAAGGGATGCTCCCCCTGCTCAACTACTACAATTTTATACCAAAATGCTCACAAAATCCAAATTTTCATATTAGAGATGTATGACATCGATGGATGATGGGGCAATCAGCACCACATATTAATACTGAAATCCAAATTATTGCTGCACTTAGAAAATTTCAGGAGGAAAAGCTCTTGGTGTTAGTAGCACGAGGGAATAGAAAGTAATCCTGAAAAAGCATGGCTAAGATAGGGAGAACATAAGCTGTGTAGCTGTCCATTCATACATATAGAGGTTTAGATTCAAGTCTGGCTGAAAGTTAGTAGACAGAAGACTATTTGCAAGTGACATGACCGCATTGAGAGCACCTGGAGATTAGAAATAAATAATCCCATCAGGCAATTGCAATATGAACCCATGGAACAGGACCAGGAACTTTCTCCAAGTCCCAGCCATCATGGAAGCTCAGGTATGGGCAGCTCAGCAGTTGCAATGAAGGAGATTTTATCAATCAGGGAAGCATAAATACACCCCCATTTCAGGTAGCTGAGAAATAGTTTAAAAAAAGAAACACATGGGAAAGCAGGAGGGACAGCACAGAAGACCAAGGAACATGTTTTTTTTTTCTCAGTCTGACCTAGTTATTTAACTAACTGGCAGAGATACTCACTAATGATGAAGAAGGAAAGCACTCAGTCTGCCAGCAGCAGAGAATGCTGGAGTTTATTTAGCTGTTTGCCTTAAAAAAGGGAAACATCAGATAAAGTCTTTTCTGTCTTGCTGCTCGACATTCTGCTATGCAGCCACTATTCTCAATCCGCTTCCAATTCCTCAACGATTGCCGAAGGATGTGCTAAGCCTTGAACCCAGAGGAACAGAAGGCAAGCAGTCAGAAATATACTCTGGTGTAACACAAGAAAATACACGTATAACTTTTGTTTTCACTTCTGCTGCTGCCATAGTGTATTAATCTGAGAAGCCATAGATGAAAAGCTTTTTCATCCCTTCTAATTCACCACAAAGACATCCCTGGAGGATGTATGGGACAACAATCAGCTCGTCTGTTCTGTGCGGCAGCAAGGAGATAGCCGACCTGTTGCCAGCCTAGCAGGGAAAGGGGCAAGTCTTCCATGAGAACATGTGCCTCCGTCACTATACTTCTCATCTTTCCCACCTTTCATGTGATAACCTTTGCTTAGATTAGGTGTTACATAAATAATAGCCCCAAAAAGTCGAGTCTTACTTCCAACCCTGGTCTTGTATTAGGAACTGTCCTTTTTCAGGGTTAACTATTGAGATCTGGAAAGCCACAGTGCTCATGTGGTTACAAGAATTTCAGCTTGTTTGAAATGGGGAATGAACCTAAACAAAACTCAAGTTTCTGACCCTCAGCACAGCATAGAGAAGTTGGGAAATAGGACCCTGATCGCATATGGAAAAGTTGGTGGAGCTGGATCACAAGAAAGAAACGTCTCTAAGAGAGAGGCCTGGAGGACACATTAAAAAAAACAAGAACAAAAAAAAGGATATTGAGTGGAGGAGGATAGAAGAATGAGGCATGAAGAGTTGACATGATGTAGCCATCCCTCCCCACAAGCACAGATTAATTCTCTTCTGGCTTGCCTGTATTTAGCTTTTCCCAAGCACATAAATGAAGGAAGAAAAGAATAGAAAGCCAAAATAAAAATTTTCACTGACCCTGAAAACTGGATTTTACTTCCATTTAGCTATTCAAGCCTTTCTTTTCTACAGCTTGAGAAATGGCTTTTCCAGCAGTCCACAGAACCGGGATAGTTAGCACAGCACTGGGCTAGTCCTACTGACAGATGGAAAGAGAGGCATAGAGGTGGGCAGATATTAAATCGCACAGTTTAATATATATTTTAAAGTTGTGATAGTGATCATTAAAGACAAGTATCCATAGAATCATCTCGTACTTCACTGCACATTGAAACAATCCTCATAAAGGTGTTGGAAAACAGAAAGAATATGACCAAAAAGGTTAAGCACAGAGATGATATTCTGTCCATCATCTTAGTAATTTTATAGTGACATTTTAATATTATCATACTCTGAAAAAAAGTGCATTGTATGCAATAACTTTATTAGGGTCAAATAGATATCACAATATAGATTCATCCACCAAGTAGCCATAAATTGGTTACAACAATCATAGAAGAAACTAAGCTGTTTTAAGCTAAGATGCTTTCAACATTACAGCTCATACAAGAAGATTATATACTGATACACTTTTATTTAGAAATGCAGATTATCAGTTTTGATTATCATATCGTGTTTCAGGCTTCACTTCACGTCAATGCATCCTAGACTCTGCAGTGAGGAATCTTCCAGGGAGAAATCCCAGTGGGCTATGAGCCAGGCACTGGCTATTTTAGCATGAGTTCCCCTGAACCTGGGCTATTTGGTCAATCCAGTTACATTCTCCAGTAGCACCAAGCTCACGCTCAGAGCGGCAACAGAACAGTGGGAAATCTAACAACCTTTGAACAGCACAGATAGAAAGACTTTCTTATGGTAAGAGGGTATAAAGGAATGCTTACACTTGGTAAGGTCACAACAGGACATGCATTTTTCATGTTTTACTGTACTGAGAAACAGGGCATCCTCAGGTGGCTTTATATACTGATATCTGCACCTCTGTTATCTTAGATAAATAAATACCTTTGTAAACATATAACACAGTTACTTGGTCCTTATTCTCCACAGCTCACATATAAAGATTCACAAAACATCCATAGAAATAGTGATTTATAGAATGAATACTTAGCTTGGTTAAATGGAATAAACATTGGTCAAGTACCATATATACTACTGAATGCCATTTCAAGGAAAAACATTTTTGTTACAAAGCATTCAGAACTTGGGTAAGCCATATATTCGACTCTGCAAAATATATAAAAGATGCATACTTCTTTTAAACAAACATTTAACAAAATGTAGTGGCAGAAGTTGAGAAGTTCCATTTACACAGTCCAAACATTTGGTAGTATGAAACTGCTTATCCATGCACTAAGTTATAGATGACTCAGTTAACTGAAATAATAGTAAAACGTTCTGGAACAAAAGATATAATCAAAACAAATGCTCTGAAGAGTCACAGACAGGTAGTTTTGAAACCGTAACATGCATGGATATACAGAATAATCAGTAGAAATAATATTAAAACACTTCTGTTTTTCACCAAAATGCAGAAGGAAATTCAATTATATTATGCATATTAAATACTACAGACTTGAGGCTACAAAATGCTTCTACCATCTTAACACATACAAAACTACCATAAAGTTATCTCTACAGTACACACTACAACATGGACTCCAGGTCACCACCTGCAATGCACACACCCCATGTATATGCCTATCAGGGGCTCAACATGCCAGCTCCAGCCACGGGCCACCTCCCATCCACCTCAGGAGGTAGGGTTAGATCGTCAACCAACACTGAACACTGCGTTGTAGTATTAATTTGTGTAAAACCCTTAAAAACCTGGTGCCACAGAAACTTGAGACCTGCTAAATGCTCTATGTGTGAGGGATGTAAGAGCTCGCACCTCGTGAACCTTAGATCTGATTAGCGAAGGAGGTCGGCCCACTCTGGCTGTAGCTCTGGGGCTGGCCGTAGTCACCCACCTGCCCGTAGGAGCCCGGCTGGTTGTAGCCCCCAGCTGGCCCGTAGCTGTCCTGGTTGTAGCCACCCTGGTTGTAGCCACTGGACTGCTTCTCCATGGTGTCCGCAGCGTGTCGCTGGCCTGAGGAGTGCCAGCCCGTCTCCTTAAACACAAACCAAATGTTGCCTGCCCAGAGGATAAAGTTCAAGAATCCAAAGACCTGGATGGGGAGAAAAGGAGCTTGTCACCCACAATGCAGTGTCACCCACTGCCTAGTGGCTTGGACCCTCCATGGTCATCAAAGAATCGATGTGCCCCAGTCAATCCACTCCAGACCTCCCAGAAAGGTCTCTAATGAAAGAAGCAAACATCCATGTTCACCTCCCAAGGTGAATTTGCAAGGTTAAGTGTCTCTTTTCCCTGCTGTTTTAGTAAGTTTGGGATTTTTAGCCCAAAATGTTTTATGTTAGAGAACGTAACCTAGCTTAAAGAAACACTGGGAAGATAAAATTGGAAGAAAATATTTTAAAAACAGAGAAATTAATTGCCCAGCTGGCCTGAAGTCAATTATTTTGTTCTTTAAACATAATTTAAACACTGAAATGACATTTAAACATGTCACCGCTTAAACACGAAGACCAACCTTGTATTGTTCTTTCCAAGGGTTTCTAAAGGAATGTGCCAGGCACAACACAGTTTTCCAAATCATTGCAGCTGGGGAAGGTTACAAGCAAAGGGCACCAGCCCTCCAAACCTATCACACTCAGGTGCTCTGTCTTTCCCTTCAGCAAGCTTCCACTAACAGGTTCATACCCACTGACTTAGGTCAACACACAAAACAGATCAAAATACTTTTATGGGGTAACAGTGCAAGTCATGAAATTTGCTTACAACAGAAGTGTTCAGGCTCGACATAACAGGACTGCGAACGGGCAAGCATTTGTTGGACTGCTGTTTGCAGGCTGACATCAGCAATAGCACCTCGTCTGGGTCGGTGGCAATCTTCACATCGGACAGTCCTTTAGCCCAAGCAGATGAGCCCACTAGCCACAAGAAGGAGAAGACCACTGTCACAATGAAGTCCTAAAAGACAAATCAGTAAGGAGCATTATCCTGGTGTGTCCATTGAGAAGAAAAATCATCAGAGGAGAGAAAAAAACAAGAGCTTGTTATTTCATGATGAGTTGGGATTACTGCCATCAGCCACAGTGCTGATTTCCAGGCTGCCATCGACACTTCCAGCCTGAGGGCAGATCGCTGCAGGTGCATGGGGTGCTGAGTTGCCCTGGGAGCTTGGCTGCTCACAGTGCCCGACACAGGAGCTGGAGCAATTGAAACATTCAGGTGCCTGAGCAGAAGCTGGGCCCTGCTGGGGACTGTCCCTGGCACAGGTTTCCAATAGGAAGCATTTCCATCTCAGGCAGAACCTGGAACTGGCTGATCCCCAGCCATCAGCTGAGGAGCTTTCTCACCAGCTGCAGGTAAGGCCAAATGTCCCCATTGCATGAACACTGCAGCCTCTAATTATCCCCAGCAAACAAACAAACAGAACAATTTTCCAAGCACAGAGACTGCTCAGCTCCTCCATCCAGGCAATACTCTATTAGAAAAGAGGGGAGCAGTGCAGCAGTGCCCATGGGCTGCAGACATTCCCCACAGCTCTACTCTGAAGCACTGCACTCACTTTTCCCTGAAAGGCTCTCAGGAGCATCAGCTTCTCTTCATCTTGGCCAGGAGAAGTGGCCAAGTGCCACTGTTGCTGTGTGGGTTTGGGGGGGAGCCGGGGGAGATGTGATTTTTCGAGCTTTCTTGTGTCTTGCTAAAACAGAAGAGCCTTTCTGCTGTCATCTCCCATGCCATCTGTCAGCACGCAGCAGATGGCAGAGGTGCCAAAGTCTGACATCCCACTGACTGCATCACGTCTCGATACCCCCTCCCTGAGGGGCTGCTTCCCCTTTCCCCTTCAAGTAAAGGTATATGGCAAAGGAGGAGCAAACCTTCATTACGAACAGTGTTTAGGGTTTGTTTCCAAAGAAATAAGTAATCTCCAGAGACACGGTTCTCCTCCCAGCACCCCCAGCATTGGGGAAATGAGCTCCTCATGGCATCAAGAGAGGATGGATGGAGGAGGCACCAGCATATCATGAACAAAGGGCTGCTCCGCTCACGCAGATGGGATCGCATTAAGTGTGCCTGGATGCTTCCCAAAGGACACATCCTTCTTTTTAACAGCAGCACTATTTATTTTCCAAGGCCTTTGAGTTCCTCTGACCTCTCTTCGTGCCACCCAAATGGGCTCTCCTGAAGAGCACGCTGGGCAGGCCAGGAGCTGACAACCATCTTAGCACCCAACGGGAGCGGTGCAGGCAGAGGCACAGAGCCCAGCAGTGCACTTTCTTCTCAGGGAGATTTCCAGAGGAAGGAATTGTTGTACACTTTATGCCTTAGCAGTAACTGAATGAGAAATGAACTCCTAGAGGCAACAGCTCAATTTAAGGTATTTTCTGCAAAATTCCTGCTGGTGGAAATGCCAGATACTTGCTAAGCCATAAAGTATGTTGGTGTATACTTTTTTTCTTCCTATGAGGCTTGACACATTACTGATTGGATTCCAACTCACATAGGGGTTTCCCACCAGCCCAGTAGGCTGGGATGCACCAGAGGTTTGGGGAATACCTTTGTTAAATGATAATTCTCTTTCAGTGTTGCCACACCGTTACCTTCTGCAAGTGAAGTCAAGTTCTGGAATCAGTGTCTTAACAATAGAATAAATGAACAGCAGGTAGAAATTTGAGGCAAACAGACCAAAACTAATACAATACAGAAGACAAAACTTGCTGAAAGGAGGACAGTTTTAAAAGCAAATGAAGTTTCCCAAGTTGGCAATGACAGCAGAGGGGCTCAGACATCTCCTCTGCATTGAGCAAGGAGCAAAACCACAGAATGGTTTAGGTTGGAGGAGACCTTAAGGACTACCTGGCTCCAACCCCCCTGCAATGAACAGGGATGCCACCCACTAGATCATGATGCCCAGTGCCTCATCCAGCCTAGCCTTAAAAAAAAAAAAAAAAAAAAAAAAAAAAAAAAAAAAAAAAAAACCCAAATATGTGACTAGAGCACAAATTTGTGTCTTCCTATTTATTTTGAATCTTTGCTAACCTTCAAGCTTTGGCTGGGGCTCGAACTGCTCTTGTTTTCAAGCAGGTTTGGATTCCTGGCTGAACATTTTCACAGCTCTGGGTGGAACAGAGTTACGAGATAATGACATGCTGAAAATAAAAGTGAATTTCAAGCTAAGCTGTTCTGTGGCTTAATGTCTATCTGGGGAATTTCTCCTTGGTAATTAAAGCCAGAGTGTCTGCATACTAAAACAAATCCTGCATTTGAATGTTTAATATCCCCATAGCATGGCTTCGTGGGGTTTTTTGGGGTGCAGTGTTTTGTTTTTTGCCTTTGGAATAAGGTAATTTTTGTAGTTGTCCTCTTGAAATGGTGCCTACAGATCTCTTCAGAGTGTACTCTTGTGTGATTACACCATACTTCTAATTGCAAGGTTCCTTTTTCAGACCTCAGCTGAGATGCTCCGGTCTGCCTACAGGTGCCTTTGGGAAGGAGGCAAAATAGGAACACGTAGGAGAAAGCAAAAAACAAGATTTAAAACACACAGGATATCCAAGGAGGGAGTTTAAGAGCTTGGAGTATGCACAGCCAGAAAAAAAAAAAAAAAATCCTTGCTGTCTTTTTCAAGTTAAAGCTTCTGTTACCAGCTTTGCCAAAAAACGCCTAGTTGGATCAAGCTTTGAATGAGTTACACATTTCCAGTTACAGCCTTGGGAGCTCACTGCCAGCAGAGACCTTTGGGAGGCACCAGCGTGTGCAGAAAGGGCACAGTGCATCCAAAGGAGGTGGCAGAAGTGGCCTGAAATAGCTCTTTGAAATGCAACAAACCATTTGGGTTATTCATAATTTTTTTTAACTGAAAATGATTTAGTTTTCTGTTTTTTAGAGGACAGAGCAAAGTGGAGGGAATGAAATGTTTCACCAAAGACATTTCCAAAGAGAGAATGAGCAGTGTACTTAACTCACGTGGACCACAACATATGTAAAGAACCAAATGACTTTCTGCTAAATATGATTACTCATAGGACTCCAGGTATAAAGGAAAGTTCTCCCTAGATATAAGCATCTTCATGCACTCCAATGAGATTACCAAGTAATCACTGGAAAAATGAAATCTTTCTTCCCAGAGTTCTATCAGTCAATTTTTGCCTAAGCCACATAATGCATTTATGCTAAATGATTGGAATAAAGTGATATACACTTACAAGTGAACGTATGTGATTGTTCACAGGTGCTTGATAATTTCCCAAAGCCAAACCCAACACATACGTTTGACCAAACCCAACACATGGGCTCTCTCCCAGGCTTACCAGGATAACACCTCAGTTTGTCATACTGGGAATACTTCCTGCCACAATGCCTCACTTCGCTCTGAATGAGAAAGCAGTTTCCCACACTTCCATCCATTGAAGTGATGCCCAGCGGAGCTCTCAGCACCAGGAGTTGGCCTTCCCTGTGTTTTTGTTAACAACGTGAACTCGAAACATTTGTGACTGAAGTCTTCTTCAGGAGTCCCCTGTAACCTCCTGGTCATTATGTTCTTTATAATTGTAATGCCTGCACTCAGATAAACCTGTTACAATTTGGGATGCAATGATGCTGCTTTGCTGCCTCTCCAAGGGAGCTTTGAGAGAATCTAAAATTTCAAGTAAAAGAGTTTTTTGCCTCTATCCACTCATTTTTCAAATCCATCAGAAGGAAAGCAGCCAGCTCTGAGAGGGTGCAGCTTAAAGGCAGATGACATCCCAGACTGAGCAACTCCCAAGCCAAGAGGAAATGCAAGGCTTAAAACAGGACTGGTCTTAAATACGAAACTGTGATCAGGCATAGCAGTAGAGGAAAGGACGAAGTCATCATTTCCCAGCTCACCACTAAGAGACAAACACCTGACACCACCAGCATCCCTTGCACAATTCATCCCTGCAGCCCTGGGAAGCTGCCTTGCACCCCACACTGGAGAACGTGGAACCCCACTTCTGGCAGTATAAGTAACCCTAAGCCACTGCCTGGCAGGAGCAGTTCTGCTGTAGGACACATAGAAATATCTTTATATTCATTACAAGTAAGGTCGCGTAGGCTCACTTTAAAGACTGGAAAACTGCAAACTGCAGCTTTGGTAACAGGCATCGGTTAAATTTAACTTGTAGATTCAATTATAATCCATTCCTCAGAACAAATTAAATTAACGCCATGCTGATGCTGTGGCGGATTGCATCGCACATCCCGCGACAAACACAACTGCAGCAGCTGTCAGCAAAGTCCTAGGCAATGACAAACATCGACACCATAAACTGACATTAGCACTGCTTTTGTCGTTCCTTTTTCCATTATGCAGGATAACGGGGTTAGTCAGAAAAAAAAAAAAAAAAAAAGAATGATTTTCCACCAGAAAATTAAAATGGCAGATCTCTGCAACTAAACCTTTGGTGAGACAGTTTGAAATGAGGTATTGCTTGATACCGACCACATCAAGAAAAGCAAGGCAGTATTTATTCACAGAAGGAAAATGGAGGAGAGTGGTCCCTGTTCGCACAGTGATG
This sequence comes from Oreortyx pictus, assembly GCA_036925125.1. Taxonomy (NCBI): domain Eukaryota; kingdom Metazoa; phylum Chordata; class Aves; order Galliformes; family Odontophoridae; genus Oreortyx; species Oreortyx pictus. Next base: position 6,122,192 of record JAUPFR010000015.1, read on the forward strand.
CATCCCTACAACCTGCAGATGCAGAGACACAACCTAACACCATGCACCCATCCCTGCCTGGGTGTGATGGTGGGTAATGGACAGATGTCCATTTTGTTCTAGATAGAACAAAGCAGCTCTCATGGGTTTTATAGCCTTGATTTATAATAAAAAGAATATACCACAGCACTTGCTTTTTATTGTGCACCCTTAGGAATCACTAAAAAGAAAAATAACGACACACAAAGTGACACAGGTTGAGGAGCACACATAATGATAACTGAAAGGCGAGGAAGCTCAGAAGTCAGCGTGGAGACACAAATGTCCTGGGAGCTCCACGTAATTCTGGAAAACCAGCCATGTAATTCTCCAAATCAAAGTCACTCGGCTGCACTCAGCAGTAATTAGCAGAAAGCAGTCTCCCTGGCTGGGCATGCTTTCATCTTTCTGCTAGGATGATATCTAATACCACCTCTTCCCTTTCTTCCCACCAATGGAGCTCTGCTGTCACAGAGCTGCCCTGAACCCAAGCCACGTGCAACCAACCCAGCTCTACATTCACTGTCAGTGGCAGTGGGGAAGCAGAGAACCCCACAAGCACACACACAGAACTGTCACTAAGCCCCACCCTCATGTAGTCTCTATAACCCTTGGCGCTATGAGTTTAAATCCCCATTACAGTATAGAAATAGGTGAACTCAGATGCTTTAGGTGTCGGGCCACCATATCTCCTGGGCCACACCATAGCCTCAACCACCAAAAATGCTCCTGAAAATATTGCAAATGCACACTTACAATTAGAGGTCCCCTGTTGTTTTCACGGTACTTGTTCTGGAAGAAGATATAAACCACGGTGGCAGCCAGAGAGTAGAGGAAGGCAAAGACTGCAATGGTGACGAAGAACTCTGCTGACGAGGAGAAGTCCCCTATCAAGGAGAGCGTTTCTCGGCGCTTGCCTTCGCAAGTGGGAGCATCGAAATTCACTTGATGCAACCTGGAAAACATCCCAAGGAGCAGAAGGTAAAACACAGAAAACCATTACCTAAATGAAGATGTAAATATATTTGCTGTCTCCCTGTCTGATTCCTAATGTGCACTGATTGCCTGCTTGAATTGTGTGGGCTGTGCTCCTTGGAGCTGCTCGCACATGTAAGGTTACATCTTGCTGAGATCCTGAACACATCTTTTCATCAGTCATTCAGTCAGTCAGAGAGAAGAGCTGATGTTTGGTACAACCTGCCCTCCCCTTACTGGGGTTTTGCCATGACAACAACTCAAAAGAAGGGTAACATGAGAAATGAAGTGATTTGGTTCTTGAATTCTTACAGTCAAGAAGGAAGAAAACAGGTCCTATCCTCCGTACCATGGCTATGGGATGTCTACATTTGTAAGCTCACATCTTCCTTGTGCAACACTGCTTAGTGCATGGCTACTGCAGCTATTGGCCCATGGGGCTGTCGGCTGCACAGAGCTTCTACACCAAAGGCTTTTAAAGCCAAGCTGTAGCACAAATACATAACCTGAGTCAAAGAAACAGCCCACGAGCCTTGGTTTTACCAATCAAAGCCCCACTCCTGTGCTCACACACTGTTTGCAGTCATCCACAGAGCTAATAGTTTTGCAGTTCTGTCCGGCAGCTCCTGACAGACACTTTTTTGCTTTAATAATTTTAATTTCTGATTTTGAAAGAGAAATAGGATCCCTAGGGGGTTTCTTTGACTGGCAGCATTGCACGCCCCAGATTAGCGTCAGTGAGGACATGGGGCCTGACAAAGGCCCACACTGTTCTGCTCTGCACTTAGACAGCAGAGGGGATGAAGCCAGCAGAAAGCTAACAGCAGCAATAAAAGAAGTTATGATCTGGTGCTGACAAAGGGTGAGGCCTTCTGGGAGACATTCCTCTGCTCAAGGGCAATTAATGTGCACAGCAGCGGGCCAACAGCAGCCGTGAATATATGACTAAATAAAAAGCTCAGTCTCTTGAGGGAAACGAAGATAGATTAATGGACACCAAACATCGCACAACTTTCTGCCTTTCCTGGTCCAAACTAAGCACACTCAAAATATAGGCAGAACCTTTTGATCAGCAGCCGATGTACAACAGCAGCTATCTGCTGCAGGCACCACGCTCCCCCAGCTTCTGTTGCTGTATTTGCAGGGGGATGAAAACATGAGATGTGTCTGCTCAGATTGCAGACAAGCAGTGTCTGATTCCCCTCCTCGACACAAATACAGCAAAGCCCACTGAGCGTTGAACAAGTGTGAGAGACTAATGCCTCTGAACATACAGACAGCTTCCTGGCATCAGCACGTGCGTACTGAGTGGTCTCACTTCCTTTTCCTAAAGGCAGACAGGGAAGAGAAAGATTTCCTAGTGGCTGCTGTTACCAGCTCTGTAGCCTGCAATGAGAGTGGCTTTGTTTTAACCACCGCTAGGACCATGGAAAGCTTCTGAATACATGATACGTGTAGTCAGAAGTAGTCATGTATAGCTGGGTGGGTGCTCTATGGACACAGAATGAAACAGGGAGATGGGAACCTGGTCCAAAACACGCGAAATCAACAGCATGGGGTGTGAATCAGTATAAAACTCAAACCCCATTCTTCTGGGAATGCAACACCACGCACAGGGGCCGCAGTACCACTTTCTTCCCTGGTTCCCTATTTTCTGGATTGCATCTCAGCTCTGAATCATGTTCTATTAGCATCTTACTCTTATCTTCCCAGCAGTGTTTTTCTGGCCCAGCATCTGTCAGTGATACCAGATACCCTGTGATCACAGAAGCCTTCTTCCGTCAAGTTATTTTTGTTCACTAGCATTTCCCTTTTAGATTTCTCCAGCCTCTGAGAGGATGTGCAGTAATTGGTGCCTCTTGTGGCCACCACACCTCTGCCCAAACAACTGAGATCTCAGCTGAGCAAAGGGCCCCAAAATAGGCTGTGACATAGACCAGGGAAGAGAGGATACTTGCTTCAAGATGCATTTGAAAAGTACATTTCATACTGGGGAGGATCAGCAATAGAAATTCCAGTTTTAGTAATCAAGCCTGCTTTGATCTGGAATGGCATCCCAGAGGGGAAGCTCCAATTTTCCCACCAAAGATGCTGAGTCAGCCTCTATGGGGGCAGGATCACTTCATGGTGAGTCACAAAAATTTAATTGCATCTACATCTCTGCCTCCCGCTTTTGATGTAATTCTCCCTCTTCTGCCCCTCATATGCTCTGACTTAATCTTCATTCATTTTCTCTTATCTCCAGTTCTTTACAGCCCACCTTCTCCTCAGAGCCATCCTTGGCCAGAGTCCTCCTTCTGCTGATTTTCTGCCTCCAGTACCACCCCTGCTCTCCATTTCCTAGGCAATATCAGGAGCCCTGAGAGTGACTCTTTGGAATCACACCTTCTGCAATTCGTTAACATCTGAGCAATACTGTTGGGCTGTGTTAGCAGGAGTGATTTTCACTGATTGATGGATAATGCAAATAAAGACCACTTCAGTGAGGTATTTATCCATTTAGGGAAAAAAGTAATGAAAGCCTACCCCCCCCACCCCCCACAACAAATTTCCCAAAAAACTGCACTGGATAGTGCTATTTACCCTGTGCTAAGCATTGCTATTAATTCAGAAACGAAGCTGATTATTCAGGAATGTGACCTTGCAGCCTGCACACAGCAGAGCAGCACTAAGGCCATCCTCACTGCTCATTGCTAACACCAACCCCCCACCAGCTGCATCTGTGTGTCAACAACAGCCAGCCACCAACGTCAGGATTTCCAGACCTGAATTCACCCAAATTCACATGAATTTTAAGCAAAGTCCACCAAAGGCCATTGAGATGCACTGATGAAGTCACAGTAACTAAGGGCTTGCAAGATCTATTCTACCACTTGGCAAACTTTCTGCTGCTGTGGGAAATATGATGACAAGAAAACTGCATTGTCTGGCTTGACAAGACCAAAAGAGGGTAGGAATGTTTTACAGTGAAAAAAACAGATTTTTACATTGTTCCACTACAGTGAAGAGTGGTTCAGCTTTCAGACACTAATTACCTGTGCGCTGAAAACAATTCATGAAGTCAGGCACGCCGAACAATGCTACAGCTGGTACCTGTGCGTGGGGGAGCGTGAGCTGTGTTCTCCCTGCATCAACATGAGGTTGTCTTTCCTTCCTGAACTTCATCAGTGCAATTCTCAAGGGAATTTGCTTTTAGTTATGGCCCCTCTCCTTTTCCAGCAGCCCAGAACACATGATGATCCTGGAGCCATACAGCTCTACCAGCAGACAAGAGGCAAGAGCCCATCCAGGAGAGCATGCACTGGGTGCTCCAACCTCACCTGACTGAGGAAATCTCTTCCTTTAGCAGTGCATAAATGGCTTAGCCTTGAAGCCAACAGAACGTGCAATTAACGGCAAGTACTTGCTCAAGTACCATTGATGAATACAGGCACAGATTTCCCCTCCTGTGGTTTGATCAGTGCCTGGATTAATAAAGACCTGATAAAGTCCTGCTTCTGAAAATTCTCAATGGGGGTTTGTGGTTCTCCATTCCTTTAGTAGGACGTGGTGAAAGAAATACAAGCAAAAAAAAAATAATGAAGTTTTGGCTGAAAGGTTGTCCTATTTTCTGCAAATAGCATCTTGTAATCCACCCCCCAACCCATCGATGTCACACTCGAACAAAATCTGCAACACCCACACACGCAGTAGCAAAAATGCAAAGATCCATTATCCTTGCATTGGGCTTTATTTCCTCCTCACTTGTTTCTGGGAGTCATGCTGCCGATTGTATTTACTGTCTGAAAAGCAATCAGAGAAATACACCACTGGAAATGAGATACTGCAGGTAGCACCCATGGAGGAATCTGTTGTGAAATGTTTATCTTGACTGATAGTCTCCAAAACAAGGGACAAATGATGTTTCAAAATACAGTAGGGAAATACCAAAACACACAGGGCTGAGCTGCTCTGGTGAGACATGAACGTGATGGGGATTTCTGCCTCACTCTGGGATATGGAGTGAAGGCATTTCTTGCAGCCACCCCTGGACACACTGCAGCACTGTGCCAAGGTGTTCTCACATCCATGATTCCACCTTTCCAGCCCTGGGACAAATTCACCTCCTCCAAGTGCCCAGCATGGATTTTCTGTAGGTTTAATGGAACAAGTGATACACGGGAGCCTTTCCTCTCACAGCAGATATCATTCCCTTGAGATATGCTCTGCATGAAGTAAAAACACTTCAAAAGCACTGTTTTCTACTCAGACAGTAGTAGAAACCCGTCTGAGAAGAAAAGACATGTGCTTGGGCAGTGGGAAATGTGGGGTGCAGAATGCTCATCTACCACAATGGATATCCCAGCACAGCCTGAGCATTGCCAGGAGTCCCACACACCTCCTCCTGCACACATTTATTCCTAACTTCTGTCCCAATGGAAGAATATTCTAAAGATCCCCCATTTGTCACAGCCCTCTTCAGTGGCTTACGCTCACCTGGATGTAAGGCATCATTCAAAACCCAGAAGATGCTACTGGGAAATCAACCAATAAAAGTCAAGCAACATACATTCTTTTCTGGTTTATGTCCAGTTAAAATACTGGGAAATTATTCACCCCTCTATGTTTTCAGTCTAAGTTGTCAGGCTCCCAGCCCTCTATTGCATATAACTGTTGTGCAAACACTTGGCCAGAGCTGTTTTGCTGGAGTGCTGTTTTTAACAGGACAAGCTGTCAGCTACAGTTGCTGTCTCAACACAGAATGCTGCTGCCTACCCAGAGCAGCACAGCATTCATATCCTCTGCTCCTTCCATTTCCATTCTTCACCTCCTATCTCTTCTCTCATTAGCACAGCAAGGCCCTGCAAGTCTTAGGTCTCCAAGAAGCGAAAGAACAGAACTGTGTGGAGGACAGGGTGTAATGCCTTGGAAACAGGGACAACCCCAGCACAACAGAGCCCTGTTCCTGCAGGTGGCATGCCAACTGGACATGCCAACAGAGGCTGCACCAACAGAGGGGGGCAGTCAGCAGGGAGAGGGAGGGGATGGGGATTGCCCCCTTCTGCTCTGCCCTTGTGAGGCTTCCAGAGCAGGAGGGATGAGGAGCTGTTTGAGTGGGTCCTAGGAAGAAAGGTTGAGGTAGTTGGGCTTGTTCAACCTGGGGAAGAGAAGGCTCTGGGGAGACCTCATTCCAATCTTACAGAATGTGAAGGGATCTCATAAACAGGAAGGGCTTAAAGTGACTTTTATCTCATTCTCCTAGTGGTAGGGCAAGGGAAAAGGGATTTAAACTAAAAGAGGGGAGATTTAGGTTAGATATTAGGAAGAAGTTCTTCACTTGGATGGTGGTGAGGCATAGCTGCCCAGAACTGTGGATGCCCCATCTCTGAAGGTGCTCAAGGCCACACTGGATGGGTATCTGAGCAACCTGAGCTGGTGGGGGCAGCCCTGACCACAGCAGGGGCTGGAACCAGTAAGTTCCCTTCCAACCCAACCATTCTATTATTCCATGAAAGCTCTTGGAAAACAATCCCCATGGTAGTTTTGTCCCGTGCTCCCACAAAGAGACATTGGGACACGTGCCAGCCGCAGCAGTGCACCTCCCCAGACTGTACCCGTAACAGGAATTCAAGCCCTACTACTACATCGTAACACCAAAAAGGAAATAAAGCATCTCATTATAGAACACACGTTGCTGCGAGTACTCACAACTCTGAGTGGGTGATCCCAGCCCCAGTTCCAAGCCTACATCCAGACCCAGATTTATTTCCCGAGATATTTCACAGCTCTCCTCAAGCACACTCTTCTCCTTACCATGCAAACAGAGTGCAGCACTCAGACATCCTCCACCAGACTGTGCCAACCCAAACATCTCCTCACACTGGGCTTTGTGGCACAGACCGGTAGGGCTGCAAGTTCTAATGATTCCTGGGCAGAGGGTGCACCAACCCCCTGGGCATCCCTTTGGAGCAATGTAGGAGCTACTGCTGCCCTTTGAGAAGCAGGGTTCTCATACAGTTTAATCTAGGTCTGTAAGTCCTGAAAGCAGCAATATCAGTTTCAGGACCAGCTGTGATAAATAGACATACAAGAGCAATTACAGAAGACGCAGCAACATTCATTCCTTCGTATTGTATTTTCACACTAACACTGTATTTTAGCTATAACTGTCCCAAACATATTGTCCTAAGGCACTTGAGGCAATAAAATTCATTCCTCTGTAGAGTTTTACAGCACGTCTCCAAGAAAACTCCCAGCCAAGACATTTTCATTCCAAGTACTTTTCTGAGGGACTCTATGGTCCCGGGTAAACCTTCAGTGCTGCAGCACAGTGAATGCAGATTTGGGAGCAGGGGATGGATGTGCATTTGATGGCTACCATGTGGGGTATGGGATCAGATGGCAAACAAAGCAGATCCAAAGGGTTTCTACTTTGGTTGCTTCTGCACTGGCAGCGTGAAAATGGGCGAAAAGAAAATTGCGAGGGAAGTTGTAAGAAGCCTGACTTACAGAAAAGGCCTTTGTGGCATGCACAGATAAAATGCTGTCACCGTACAATGCTGCAGAGACTATTCATGAATATATATTAAAAATTCAAATTGGAAGAAGCTGCATATATTTTAAAAAAAATCAAAGAGTGACTTCCACTTTCAGATCAAATTATGGTTAAAGTATTAAAGAATTTTTCTGACACCAAAACAGTGTTGAGCATAAAATACAGCATCTGTGAAGCCAAATAAGCCAGTCTGCATCAATACCATCCACATTCATCAAGAATCCAACTGCTCTGAGTGCCAAAATAAAAGCTTCTACCACTTAATGAAGATTTAAGCAGAACCATTCCCCCTGTTCTGTAGCAGACACCATCTCCAGAAAGTTTCTTCCACTTTCCTTATCCATCATTAAAAATTCATTCAAAGCTGAAGAGAAATATATTTGTTGAACACATCTGGATCACTTTTTTCCAATGCTGGGAGACAACATAAAAGCAAGCAGCTCTAACAAAGCCAAGGCTCATCTGGCAGTTTTGTGTTCAGCCTGATTATGGATCTGCTTCCCTACAGAGACCTGACCAAGGTACTGCATGCTTGACCATTACAGATCCACGTGCCAGGGCTGTTCCTTGAACAGCTCAGAAAGTTCTGGTGCTCTCATCACTATGGAATCGCATTTTGGGGGGATTCCATTTTGACCTTTTTAGGCAAATCTACTCAAAGGCCAAAATTAGGTACACAAAGCACTGATGAGGTCAGGCTTTGAAGAAACTGTCAAGAAAGAAGGTAATTAATACCATGGCCAAGCCCTGAGTACCCATCCCAAAAGGCCAGTTTATACAACCAAGCACTGCTGAAAATCCCCATCTTCACTGACATGTTTTGAAAGCTTTTCCTTGTCAGTTCAGATGCTAACCCACAACCCGCAGTGCTGGGTGAGATGGTCACAGCTGGCCAAGGAAAGGAGCTCAATTAATGTAGTTTTCATGGATAGATCGATTGCAGAGTCAGAAGAGACCACTGCAGTTGTGCAGCTCAGCCACCTAGCCAGCAAACTACACTCAATAATCCCCTCAGCTTGTTTGTGCTAAAGGCACACAGTTTACCAGAGGCGCCAGCAGCTGAGAGGAGATTGCTCCATTCCAGGCTGGAACAGGTCATGCAAAGTTGAATCAACTCTGATCTCCTCCCCAGGAGCTCAACCAAACACACCTGGGAAACAGGACATCTGCATTTTGGCACTAAGCACACCTAGAGCTGGTGCAGCTTCCGTGGGTAGGCAGTACTAGCTAGCAGAAGAGCTAGGAGGCCTCATTCGGCTTTGCATAAGGAGCACCTTTTGTGTACTGAACACATGCAAAATGAAATAGGAAATAGTCTTATTCATCCTACTGACCAGCAGCTCCTCGCTTCCCAGCCAAGACAGATGTTGAATCTTTCAGTGAAAATGTTTTTCATTGAATTCTGAAGCAAGATTTACTACAAATGGGTAAAAAAAAAATATTGAAGACTGGTATATTCTGGCACTGAAGTGTGCTAATATTAACAGAGGCTTTTTCCAAAGAAAGATTGCTGCTAAGCACAGAGTTACCTACTTTCTCCTTAAGACTCATCTGTAGCTTCTAAGTAGGCAATTTGGATCTGGCTGTCATATTTCAGAAGAGAGACAAGCCTGCCCACTGCATGCAGATGAGGTGTATACTTTAAAGGGTACTCAATGGAAATATATTTATTCAGATGAGATTCTCAGGGAGTGAATGAAAAGCTCCCGTAAAACACTATTTCCTTTTCTCTCAGACAGAGGGATTACTTCCAGAGACAGTTTTACTAGCATGCTGGAAATACAACTTGTGATTTAAAATAAAAGGCAAAGCAGCATTTGTATTGCTCAGCGCTGCAGTGCAAAGGCACACACAGGCATCTCACTACATCAGGCTTTTCTATGAGCACCACCACTCTGTCTCACTGGTCAATAAACACGCTTACCTTAACCATGTTAAGTATGTGACATATACCATTATGTAGCAAAAAAGACTTTGCTGCAGACACTTGGTCACATTGCTCTTCTGAGTCCTTCCAGGCTCCCTGCCTGTTGGAACCAATGATTTCACTTGAATCCATCCATGCCATTTACTGGAAACTTGCTAAACTGTTCTGTAGAGCCCCACATTGATGTTTATTTGCTTAAGACTCCCAGCACTTACCAACTAGCCATGGACTGAGTGTGCCCATCCTGTGAGAAGGAAACCAATATCCTTGCACTCACAGCAATTGAAAGAGAGCAGCTGCTCATACAGCTGGATGCCCCTACACATCCCAGGCCTTGCTGGAAGGTGCAGCTCAAAAAAAAGCACTCAGGTGTTCGGCTGCTTCAGTGCCACTGCTGACAGCTGTGACAGCATCACGGTGTCAGCTGCTCAGCACATCCCTTCTTCCACCCACACCTGCTCCAGTTGTCAGCCAGTAACCAGAGAACTGAAGGCACTGCAAAAGGGAAGTGCCACATGAACACAGACTCATTCAGACATCTGTGGGATATTCATCCGATCTACACAAAGCCTGTGTCTCCACACAGGCAGACAGGCTTCAGGATCACAGTCCTGATGAGGGAGCCTGAGCTTAAAACCTGTCTGCTTTTTGCCAAGGGCATCAGCTACTCTGACAAGAGACGTGGCCTTTTGCAACCAAGGCCACTTCTGCATTCAGAGCATCCCCACTCCAATCAATGAAAGGAGCACTAGAAAAGAGTAGAAAGATCAAATTCATGAAGAAATCATGAAAGCATCTTCCTTCTCACCCTTCTCACACCATCCAACTGTACATGCCACACACTGCCATCAATGCCCCATCCTAGGAGGTGCTCAAGGCTCAGCTGGATGGGGCTTTGGGGAGACTGTCTGGTGGGTGGTAACCAACCCGCCGCATGGGGTCAGAACTGGATGATCTTCAGGGTCCCCTCCATGATCCCACACTGCTCAGAGCACACCAACCACAGCTGAGCCACACCACAGGCTCAAGGCCACCTCCAGCCATAGTCCCTTCTGCAAATACCCCTGGGTTTGCAGCACGTTACTCAGCAATGTTTCTAGTTCCCTAATAAGCAAGTCGGGGAAATTGCAGATCTGGTCTCTTCCCTCTACAAGCAACAGTCAAGGTTCCTGATACAACATTAAGAAATACTTGCTGACTACTCTTCTTAGTTTTATTAACTTTTCACATAAAATGCTATTTAATAATCATGTAAATTAAAACCACTTTACTGGAGGGTGTATTCTATAATGAATGCTGGAGAAATGACCTATTTGGAAGTGAATCGCATTACAAATTCATGTAACTCAATTTTCAGGATCCATCTCATGCATATGAAGCAGAAATAAAAGGAAACACAGACAAGTTCAAGACAAAAACAAACATTTGTAATACCAGGAATTGGGGCTTCTGGAGTAATAAATGTGTGTCAAGTGACAACGATAGTTCAAGGAATCAAATTTAGTTCCCACTGTTTGGAAAATGCTTCATTTTAGAACATGTTAAAATTATAGATGCTATTACATCTGATCTGTGCATAGAAATCATAAGCAAAACGGCATGCCATTTCCCAAAGAAACAATATAATTTCAGTCATAGTATACTGGGCTTGAGATTGGACTACACAGTCTTTTCTTAATCATCTCAATTCCTTAAAGAAATCACTTATTCAGAAGTGAAAGGTTTCTGGAGTGGACCTGGCATCTTTAAAAACAGAAGACTGTGGGTGTTCTTCTGAAGCAAGATCTTACATTGCAGGAGCATCTAATGTGTATTTTTAACTTCACTGTGGCTCTCCTAAGTCACCAGCGGTCCAGCACTTAAACAATTCATGCACTGAGAAATGCAGATAGGCAATCAGCACAAATTTCAAAGGAACTTCAGAACTACCATTAGCATTCCCCTTATTTCCAGCTTAATTAATGGCTACACTGCAGTTTATGGTTACTTTACCCCCTTTTTTCCTAGGGCCAGTGTGGCTCCTGGAGTTGTCCTGGCCCTTATGGGGCTCTGCACGCCCACAGCTGCTCTGTGCTGAGCTCCATTTTTCCCACAGCCCCATCCACATCTGATCCAGCCAAACCTATTCCTCCTTCTCTTCCAGAGTCTAACGCGTGTCGTGAGCAGAATTCAGGAGCCCCAGGAGTTGATGCTTTCATCAGAAGCTGCTTCAAATGATGGGAAATCCATTTTCCATGGGGTTTCCCACCAGACCCCGCACACCAGTCTCCCTGCAAATCAACTGCCAGGAACCAAAATGCGTTACCTGAACGGGTAGGCAAAGGCTATGTCAATGTTGAGGTCACTCTCTGACTTGTTTGCACAGTCCACACTGAGGCGCAGTCCTCCAGAGTACCCACCGCATGTTGCAAATGCAAAGATTGCAAAAAGCTGTCAAAAACAAACAACATTTTAATTTTACTTCGTTTCAGCACCCACACCACGAGCAGATCTGTGCAGCAGCAGCACCAGTCCCCTCAGGTCAGGTTATCCATCACTCCACGCACTCAATGCATTGCCATACATTACTCCTGCACCCTTCCCAAATGTCAATACAGGGAACCAGAAGATTTGAAGCTGTGCTGCTTCACATAGACAGAACCATCACCATTTGTCTGTGTCAAGCATCTCAGCCCTCCCCCCGTGTCTCAGAGCCCATTTGGGATTCACAGCGCAGGCATCTACTTAAATCACCCAACTGATGGGCAAGCTTGGGCTGGAAGGGAAGGATGAATATTGACTGAGCATAATGAGCCAGTCTTTGCACAAATAAAACACTGGCAGAAATATTTATAAGGAGCAGACAAGGGTAACCATAGTAGACCAAGGCAGTCTGTGTAGCTATCATCCAATTGCATGACAAAACACAGCATCATACTGACCCTTTTCCATTTAATATAAGATTTGAGAGGAAAAAAAAGATCATTTTTTCCTTGTTTTCCCTGAGTTTATACCATAACCCAAGATAGAAACCGCAGGGCAATTAACCAACATTTGGCAAAAAAATAAAAATAATAAGACATAGGATAAGCTTAGGCAAACTGGAGAGGAAGAAAGTTAGGGTCTTTCTGGCACAAACCCATATCACACCTTCACGTTCCAGGAGAAGGGGGGTGGAGGGATGGGGCAGGACACAGACACATCAGCATTTGCATTTATGTCAGGTGTTCCAACAGAGGGAACTTCACTGACATCGACTGCTTTGGAAGAACCAGAGCCAAAGAGGGAAGAGCTTATTGATGCAGTTGAAACCTAAATTAAAGTCCAGGCTAGGTGTAGCTCCTATTGCATCACAATAAATGTAAAGTCACTCCGCTCACTTTCGCAGCTGAGATCTGAAGCGAAGCAGATAAAGTAAGTGACAAGTAAAGCCAATCACAATTAAATAAACTAAAGGCCAGGAACCCAAAGAAAACTGACCGTGTGCATCTAGAAGAGAAAAGCTTGTATTTGGACACCAGAAAAATCACACAGCAAGCAAATGTAATGGCAAAATAAGGGGCTGAGTGATTCACTGAAGGCAATATGGAAATACCAAAAAAAACAAATAAATAGACCCATCCCTGCTGCACGAGGCTCCACTGAAACGTGCTGTTCATCTGGGTTCATTTACTGCCCATTACTTACAGGGAGATTTGCAAGGGGATTTAGGAGCCTAACAATAAGGCAAGCTGATAGAAACAGTGACTGAAACAATTCTTTACCCTGGGCTCAGACAAAAAAAAAAAAGAAAGCTGAACTTTCCCATGAATTGTCTTGTCGGTTAATTTGAAATAAATGCTCATAATAAACTTGAACAGCACTCTTTAATCCTAAATGAGACGTTTCCTCGAAGTTGCTCTGCCTTTACTTGTGGAATAGCACTGAAAATCACTATTAATCTTTTCAGTTTAATTTGTGAAGCAATGTCAGAAAACAATATATTAAGAAGAGCTGGAGAGATTAGGGTTGACCTGCTTTCTGGCCTAATTAATGGAGTTGCAAATGCAGGTGTTTTGCAGATGCGTGGGGAGCCACAAGGATTAATGGGTTGCAAAAAATAAAGGGGGAAGTGACAAACCTGCCATAAATGAACAGCACCACCTGACAGCTGCAGCTCTCAGAACGGGGACAAGAAGGGGAAAGACATGCAATTCATGCAAATAACAAAGGACTAGGAATTAACATAAGCCAGTGACACCATGGCCAAGGAGCCAACCCCAAAAAACACAGCTCAGGCTGCTTCTTGTCAGAAAGGCTGAGAGCACCTCAGGCTACAGCCTCACATCAGCTTTGCCCACCTTGAGTCCCATGCTCTGCTCTCAGCCAGAGGCTTTCTGGATGCTTCCACACCCAGCAAGCTCTCAGCCCAGCCCCTCTCCAGCCACATCCCACCAGTGCTGCCCACCACTTTCCATCCTTGCTCAGCACATGCTATGCTGCAGGCACCTAGGCAACACCCAGCAGGCAGGTGGGAAAGCAGGAAGGAGCCAGCTGGAGGTTTTTATAGCCAAGCCAGCTCCAGCCTGGCTCCCTGCTCTGGCTGCAATTGCATTGCTGGTCCCTGCAGCTGGGCACCACACAGCACCATGTGGAAGTGCATTTACATTGTGCCTTGCAGGGTGAGGGCTGCAAACCCTTCTTCTAGGGAATTTTGGCCAAGCAACACAACTCTCCTCTCACCCCAAACAACCTCTCTTCCAGCTCTTTTTTTTTTTTTCATCCCAAGTTTTGCTGCTTTCTGTTGTCAGTGAATTAAGTCAAGATTTACTCGGTGGGTTTTGTGCGTGCTGTAATTCCGTGGCAGTTGCAGGAATGCTGTAAACACCACTGTATTTTATTATAGCAGGATTTGTGTAAATGGCAGTTGTAAACCCCATAATGGGAGCTTTATGGGCCAGATTCAATAAAACTTCCATCTGCACGATAATTTTATTGAATCTGGTCTCTCTGAAATTGAAAAGTTTATGGAGAAAGGGAAAGTGTTTCCCTATGTTCCTGGTTACTCTTCGCCTATAAATCCACACTCAGCGCTCATCCCATCTGCACCCTACACACATATGGCTTTTCCCCTTTGTACCAGATCTATCTCAGTGTATGGTCACCCCTGCTTATTACAGCCCCTGCCTCGAAGGCCATCTTTTGCACGGAGGACATATGCAAAATAATATATGAAAGCAGTCCCCTGAGGAGCAGCCAGGAGCAGTGTGGTGCCCTTGGGGCATCACATCGCTTCCATGTATGCTCCCCACCTGCCGCAGGACTTCCTCCAACAAGGCAGCATGACTCTGAAGATGGTAGTGCCTTTGTATATGCCAATGAATACCCCATCCCCTGCTTTATAACGGTGATATTCTCTCTATGACTGTGCAGCCTTACCCTGTGCTACTGTATCATATAGTTGAAGACTTGTTAAGGTTGGAAAAGACCTCAGAGATCATCAAGTCCAACTATCAACACATCACCACCACCAAACTTGTATATTTTTATAAGGAAGAAGAGTAAACCCTATAACCTACTTTAACCATTAGAAATTATATTTTTTATGGTACTGTGCAATAATAAACATTGTTTCAGCAGCAGTGCTGGTCCCCTCCACACCCTGGGTTAGGGGCACGAGGGTCCCCAAGGAGCTCATGTCCCAGCTGTACAGGCAGCAGCGGCCCCACAGATCACTCCTCCTGCCACACAAATGACAAATGGGACAATTTCCTACCATTTCTCCATACTTGGCCTTCAGATCACTCCCCTCAATGCCTGCCAAGCGACAGGTTGGCCTTGAGAGCTAGAGGAAGGCTCCTGACATGGCAAGCTAAAAGGCTTACGTAGAAGCACTGCAGCTAAAACATTATCTTAGAAAGATAACACTGTCATTTAAAATCAGTGAAACTTTTACATTAGCTACTTGCTTTCCTCAGGACAACTTCCAGCCCCAGTGCTGCCTTAGCACTGAGAAGCCAAGGGGAACATCTGATGCTTTGGAAAGCAACATGCAATACTTGAAACGCCTACTCTTTCATTAGTCACCTTACACATTGAAAGTGTTTCATAAAGCCAGAGCTCCCAGGCATGGCTTTTAGATATAAGACTTCTCCTTCTCTAGATCTCCATCACAAACAGGCTGCAAAATGTGTGCCAAACACGGCATGGCTTTACACCTCCTCCTTGCTCGCTGAGGCCAGGGATACGCCCGAGAAGCATCCCCTGCCCTGCAGCATTGTCCCCTGCACAGCCTTGCAGCACTCTGATCGTTTATTTATGGAATGCAACCATCAGCCAAACGTCATTATTAAGGTTGTAAAGAGAAGATTCAAAGGCACTAAATGACACTATGGGAAAACATTCAGTGTAGAGCCGGTAGACCAAAATATGTCACCGGTGAAAATTAGGGAGCACTCTCTCCTCCAGCTTTCTGCCTGTTTCCTTTTTAAAATCTGGCATCCTTCCTGCAAGGATCTGAGCTGCAGACTTCCTGGAATCACTTCTCCTACATACAAGCCTTTGTTCACTAGAGATTATCAGATTATTGACTTTGGGATTCCTAATTATATCAGCTTGACTGGTTGATGAATTGGGTGGGTAGCAGCTCTGGGGGGAGGCGATGACTAGCAGGACTCATTTTCTTCCAACAACTGGCCAGGGAGCCAGCTGAAATATGTTCTCCTTCTGCTGAAAAATAAAGCCTAGAGCAACTGTCCACTAATTGCCAGGATTTAGTGTGCCCCCTTAGAAATAAACAGCAGCATTGCAAGAAGCAATCCTTCAAGAGGGGAGCTATTAGAAAAAAGGACAGAGTCTGTAGCAGGCTCTGCTGTGACAGGACAATGGGAAGTAGTTCCAAACTAAGAGGGGAGATTTAGATTGCATATAAAGAAAAAGGTTTTTTTGTACAATAAGTATGGTGAAGTAGTGGCACAGGTTGCCCAGAGAGGTGGTGGATTCCCTGTGCTTGGAGACACACCGAGGCAGGCTGGCCAGCCCTGAGCCCATTCAAGTGTCCCATATCATCCAGGATGGGCTTTTGGAGTCACTATTGGAGATGGGAGAAAAAATCCTCTGGGCCATCAGGCAACAGCCCTGTGGCATCCTCAGCTCAAAGCAGAGCAATTCATTTAATGCTTCACATTTTTAATATGAAAAAAAACACCAACACAAAAAACAAGTTCATTTGATTCTTAATGGAAATGAAACTGGGGTATTTTTAGTGAGTAAAGATTGTGTTATAATAATTTGTTTCTACAATACTTTAATCCCACGGAGACAATTTTCTCTATTTTTCTTTGAAGAAAATCTTTATCTTTTTTACTCATTTTCATTGATTACACTAAAAATCCCATTTAGTCCCACCACATAATGGTATGGTAGTCTTTTCTCATTATATTTTAATAGAATAAAACCAAACTGTATATGTGAGGATTAGATAGCCATTCGTTGAGCTAAGGAACATTGTTCCACCAGATGGCCAGACAGAATCTGTGTAATGCCTTTCCTATTTATTAAGTTCAAAATGTAATGCAAGCTGATGAGATGTTTCATCCAGTGTTTAATGGGTCAGCCATAAAGCTGAAAGCTAATGCTAAGGTTGGCAGCTTGCACGGAAGAGTTAACAGGCAGAAAATAAAGATGTATGTCGACATCTCTTGGATTCGGTGAAATGAAAAGTCATCAGTGAACAAAGCTACTCACACAAGCATGGAGAGATGTTAAGCTGCTTCAGTCCCTCGCACCACTGGCCAAAGGTCTGAGATAACTGAAGACATCTACAAGGACCTGCAGCCTTCGTATCTCCACATTCATACTCTCTTTTTTAAGGAGATGGGAGCATAAGTGACACAGATTTGTTTAAATTTTGCATACGATCCCTGAATAACTCATGTTGTGACACATGCCACTTCAGCATAGAGATGCACTCCTTTTTGGGCCTGAAGACTTTTCCAGCCTGCTGGCACACAGAGGTAGCTGCCATGTCCTCAGTGGGGATGCTCTCCCAGCACCATGGTGCCAGCCCCGAGCTGAGCAGGTTCACGCATAAATGCAGTTCTGTGCCTGCTCCCTGCTGAAAACACAGGTTTTGTGCAGGCTTGAGAGGCTGATTATACTGGATTTACTGTGCTACGAGTATAAGCATTTAATTATAAAATAAAAGCAGTTGGACAGTTGCTTGTTTCCCTACTTGCTAGGTGGGTTTAGAAATATCTAGGTTTAAAATGGCCCAATCATGTAACATAAGTGTGTTTAGTGTGATTCAAACCGGTGCTAAGTAGGATTTAGTCCCTCCAATAAACACAGGGATTTACCTTAAGTCTGAGCAACATCCATATGTGAAGCACTCAGAAAGGAAAGTGCCCCAGAACTTAATGCTACTAAACCCCACGATGGCTGATGCAGCCCTAGGGACTCAGCAAGAACCATGAGTGCCCCATACCTTCTGCAGCAATGGATGCCAGTGGAATACAAATGCAGCTTGTAAAAAAATAAAACAAAACACAACATGTTGTACATGGTACACACATCACCTGGCTTGCACTAAGCTGTTGCTGGGACAAAACACCTCCCTCTGTTATAGAAACATAGAATCATTAAGGTTGGATGAGATCTTATAGTCCAGCCATTAACCCATCCCCACCATGCCCACAAAAATGCTATCCAGTGCACATTGTCATCCCTTCCATCTGCCTCAGTGCTGGCAGACTTCTGTAGTGGTGGAGAATCCTCCCGCTATGAGTGCAGCCAAATGCAGCGAGATTTGGAAGTACAGTAAATCACAGACCACGCTGACAGCTGGGAGCTTGCAGCACAGCACAGCATGGGGCTGCAGCAAGACCCCCTCAGGCCAGGAGCATCTCTGCGTGATTTATTACAGGAAAGGTGCTGTCCTTCAGTCACACTCTATTATTCATGACCTAATGATCATTCATTGACTAGCGGGGATTATACTTTTGCTAAGATTCTCTGGGTGAGCAAAAGGGCACCAACCTCATTATTATCACGTTGGTGCTCATCAGAGGCCATTAGTAGCTTCCTCTCAGCCCCGATGCTGCTGTGCTGCTACCCAGTGTCATCTGCCCTGCGAGCAGGCATGCCGGCACTCCGCTCTCATTTCTCAAGCTGAATTAAGGAAATGGGTGAAAATTATTTAGGTTGGGAAGGCATCCAGAGAGCCCTTGGGATGAATAAACCAGTGCAACAGCTTTGCCCCGTGAGGATTTGAGAGTGCTTTCAAATTGCTAAGCAATGAGGACTTGCTTCCTCCCCACACCCCCAGCAGTGCTCTTTGACAGGATGGCTGGCTGTGCTTTTCCAGTATCTCAACATCCTTACGAGCAGCACTGATGGGTACCCAGGCTCTCCTTTTGGAGAGCATAGCTGCTTTTCCAGAAAGCATGTGTACAGCCAGTCCTGGCTACCAAGACCCACGGTGGCTCTCCTAACCGTGGTGGTTGTTCTGACCATGACAGATGTGCCCCTCTCGCTCCAGACCCCACCTTCCCATGGCACTCCTGTGATGGAGGAAGGCCGGCTCTGCACCCAGCATCCCACACAGGACCCATCCTTTTGTCTTAAAGCAGTTTGGGATGGAAAATTCCATCGGTGCTGGCTCTGACCTCAGCACCCAGCTCTGTGCAAAGGGCTGAAAGAAGAATTTGCTCCTGGCTAGCTAGCAGCACACATGGTGAAAATAATTTCTTTTCTAATAATTAAAACGATGGGCTACAAATGAACGCTTGCATTGTTGAGCTCTGGGAATTCAAGGGGAACATTTTGAGCAAGAAACATTTTCAAAATTAAAACCTCTCATTCCTCTTTTCTTTTGCTCCTCTTACACTGTCCCTAGAGATGGCATTGCTCTCCTTCCTAATGCTAAATACAAATGTAACAGCTTAACACGAATGTTAAGCATATAAACAGGAAGGGGAATGACCGTTCACAAAGGTTGATAGTGATAGAACAAGGGGGAATGGTTTTATACTAAGACAGGGAGATTTAGATTAGATATTAGGAGGAAGTTTTTCACTCAGAGGGTGGTGATGCACTGGAACATGCTGCCCAGAGAGGTTGTGGATGCCCCATCCCTGGAGGTATTCAAGACAAGGCTGGACGTGGCTCTGGGCAGCCTGCTCTAGTGGTTGGCGACTCTGCCCACAGCAGGAGGGTTGAAACCAGATGAGCTTTTCAACCCAGGCCATTCTGTGATTCTATAAACATATTTAGGAAACAGTCGTGAAAGTGTCCTTACACTGAAAAGCCAAAAACCAACTAAGTTTCTTTATCTCACTGTTTCTTGATACACTCTTATCTAGCTGGTTTAAGTTATCCCTGTTTCTTCTCCATCCTCCCCCATCCCATGTTATTCTACACCTTCTCCCTTTTTCTTCTCATGCCCTTTCACTGATGTTCCCTGAAATCTGTTTCTAAGCACAAAAAAGAGGTAACAAAAGAAACTTGGCAATCCCTGGCCTGAATGCTCCCACCTCCTCCATGTTTTAAAATACTGCCGATTCTAACATAATCAGGCATTCTTTTCTTTCTCTCAACTGCCAGCAGCTGCTGTGCATCTTCACTGCCACTTCCCAACCTACTTCACATCCTTCCAGAGCCAGGAGAAAAGCAGACACTTGTTCCAAACCAATAATACATCAATATGTTTTTGGCTTTTTCAATCTTTTTACCTGTGCTGCTGGAGATGATTATCCAGCTTTTACATCTGCAGATTCAGGCCTGTGAAGTAAAACTGGGGCCAATAAAATAAGGAAGCATAGAAAACATGCAGAATGAAAAAACAAAAAAAAGCTATTGAACATGCTATAAACTCAGAGTCAGGTAAAAGCTAATTATGGTCATGTTCACTAAAAACAACAAAAAAAAAAACCAACACAGTGAGGGAAATAGACTTATTAATTATTTGTGTTACGGTAGCACTTAGAAGCCCCAGTCCTTTATCTGGGACCAGCTGTGCTATACATGGCAAACACTCAAATATGTCTTTAGATAATTGCACACATTTTCAAGGAAAATGTGCAAATGTTCTGTTCTTTCACCTTCAGCAGTTTCTGGTTTGTTGATGCTGCTGAAGGCATCCAAATTCACCATCAACCTCATTCCAAGCAGCTTGCTGGATGACCTCATGGTCCAAGAACAAATAATTCAGTGTGAAGACATCCTACACCCATAGCCAAAGTGGGCAAACAGCAACAAAACCCCCAAACCTCCCACTGTGGGCATGAGATTCATCCATTGACACCTCCAACCCTTGGCCTGGGGGACATAGTGCTGTTCCCAAACAGGGACATTCCATCCTCACTGACTCTGTGCAAGTTTGATTGCTTTTCTAATTAAGATACATTTTATGGTAATCTACGAAGCCCCTTAACTAAATCACTCAGTTAATCTGTTGTTAGTGCCCATATGTTTACAGCTTTCGAGCCTGCTGCAGCATATTTGCTTTTCCTAGGTGCCAGGGAAGTTTGGTGACAGATGAGCGCTGCGCAGCCACCCAGGTGGCAGGACCCCTTCCACCCAGACAGACACCCTGCATGTGGCACAGACAGACAGACAGCTCCAGCACCGTGCCTGGGAAAGGACAGGAGCAATGCAGCAGATCCCACACCTCATGCTGACCACCTGTCTCCTCCTGTCTGCACAGAAGGGCTCAGCCCATCTTTCTTGTTTTCTTTCCTTACTATTTTTTTTCCCCTCTTACAAAATAATAGGTTAGACATGCCAGGAGAGAAAAGCTGGAGATTTTCACAGTATTCAGTATTCTGGCCCCAGATACCAAAAAAAAGAGTTTCATTGCAAGTTCAAGGACCCTGAGCACCCCTTCAGGCCCAGGGTTATGATTACATTTGCAAACCACAGACAAACAGAGACAGACCCCCACCTGCACTGGACAATTTTGTTTGCCTGCAATGCTCAGCCTCTCATGCAGCCTAGCATTGGTTCTCCCTTCCACTTCCATGGGGCTGGGACCAGGGACAGAGCCTGATGCCCATGGCTGCCCACACAGGGACAGGCACATGGCACCTGCTGTCACAGCCCTTGCTGAGGAGCAGGCTCTGAGCTTGCAGCCCACACTGCTGTTAGGAAGGATTTGTACTCATCTTGCCGAAGAATAGGGAACCCAAAGGCAAAACCAAGAAAGACCAACCTCTGGGTCAAGTTGCCATCTGCCACCCAACATACAGGGAAATGTTCCCTGACAAAAATGGCCATATAATTGTACGGGAACTCCTAATCAAGAATGACACGAAGAATAAAACACCACCTGCCATCACCAGCAGCGACAGGCAGCTGCTATCCAATATCAACACAAATACCTTTCTCCCCGTGGGGCACCTATTGGTCTGAACAGGATTAACAGAGGTGAGGAAAGCATTCATTAAGTCTTCCAAGGACTTGGCTAAAAAAACATATCTGGCATTCAGAAAGAGGTATTTAAGAAATCAATCTTAAAAGAGCTTGAGGAATTTCTCTAGGAACTGCTGGAGCTGCTAGATTCCACACAGCCAGTGAAGCAGAGAAGTAGCTCCCCAGGATCCATGCAGCCCTAAAATAACATTTCCAATTCCTTCCAGACCCTAATTCACCTGCTAGAAAGAGATAGCATTGCAGCGTTAGCATGGGCAGAAGGTGACTGGTGGAAAACCACGAGCGTGGAAGAGCTCTGCATGCACAAAATAGGGAGTAAAGTAAACTCTTCTGTTACCCCCTAGTTTGTCTTGGCCCTATCCTGTAAGGACAGCATTTGGGGCCAAAGTGATCACTTCTGCTCTGCCACAAGCTCCTCTGCCAAGGAAAGGTTTCCAGTGATGGACTCATCCACATGGCTCATGCAGTGTCTTACACTCCCTTGGCCTCCAGCAAGCTGCCTTCCAGGGGCAGGGTCATACCAGCAGCCCCACCAGCACAGATACTTTTCCTGCTTCAAATCTCTGAAGACAAGCTGAATTGTCTTCTTAATAAATCACAGCATGCCCAGCTCTCAGGGAAGTCTGGCACCCCTGCTATGAGAAGTTACGTGGTACAGAAGCCCCAGCCCCTTCGTTTTGCAGGGCTGGAAACAGAAGCTGTGCTCCTTACTTCATCCCAGCCAACTGCTGCCCTTTCAGGGTCACTAAATGTGCTCCTTACCCATCACCCTGCTCACCCGGAGGTTACCAGACTTAGCTGTGCACCAAGGTTCAGCAAAGCTGGAAATGTTCAAGGCAATCCTCAGGCAAGCAGAATTACCCTTAGAAAGCATGTGAGGTGAGTACAGCAGGACTCAAGGTGTCTGCTCTCCGGAGCATTGGCCGCAGTGCCCAGCACAGCCACACCCAACCACCATGGAGTTCCCAGGAGCCCAACATGGTCCTGAGCTGCTCCACACACAGCTGGGAAGCCAAGTGCAGCTCTTCCATGTGGAAACAATGTTGGAACAATTAAGCTGGTCCAAAAGCAGCTTAAAATGACTAAGCAGTTATTGCCAATCTGAAATTTCTCTCTGGATGAGTTCAGCCTGCTCTGCCAGCACATCCTCACCTTCTCTGATGGGTTTAACAAAGCCAGTTACAGCTCTGGTGGAGCATCTATTAGCACGGCCCGGCATCGTGAGAGTAGGTGGATTATTCTGGGTTAGATACATGGATTTTCTGAGCAGTTGAACAGTTGAGCATGTTCTCAAAGCAGCTACAGCTGGAGTTCTGAAAGACTTCTGAAGCATCAATGTGAACGACTCGAAGTGCCAATAAATTAATGAATATATATACACATCAAATTCAAATACTTCTCAGGCAGCCTGGACGCGCTGCAGCTACACATCTTGCTTTCCTCAGCCTCTCTGCTCCAAGCGCTGCCTAGCGCTGCCTGGGAAGCACACCAGGCTGTGATGGGGGGAGATAAATCACTGCACCTTGCTGCTATTTACAGGTAACAAAGAGGTCTCCAAGTTAGCTGAGAGCGCGGAGGAACGAGGCTGCAGAACCCTGCTCAGCAGAGTCGGAGCAACAGTACATTGACCTGTATTAATGGTGTTACACTCCGAAAAGAACTCTACGTCCTTAATTACTTTAAAGATTTTCTTTATTTCAGCAATGCATTTTGATGAGGAGCAGGTTGCTGCCCACCTGCCGCACTTTAATCTTCCTAAGGAAATAGGCAGTCTGATATTCGTACTTCAGGATGATCAATATTAAATAGCTCTCACTGATTTATTTATTTTTTTTTTCATAGCAAACATTTCTGTGTTATTTTTGAGCAGCCTTTGACTAAAAAACGCTGGAAGAAACACGACAAATTAGAATCCCTCTTCCCTTTAATCCCCACTTTCCACATTTCTGCCGTAAAATGAAGCGCAAAACAAGTTTTCAAAGCAGGCACCCCCCTCTGCAATGCAAAATACAGACCAAAAATATTTTCATTTACCTAAAAAACACGGAACAGTTGGGCACAGCATGGGAGCACAAAGAAACCCAACCTGTAAAACAATTTGGTGGGCTTTGTCATTCCTTTAAAACCCCACTTCTCCCCTAGAACGACACAGCTACACAAATAAATAGATAAGCATAGAACTTACCGGAGCAAATATCACCATACACATTTACAAAAGGGTTTATAATCCAACTTGCGTCTCCTGAAATAAAGCAAGGTTTGTCTCATACTAAAAATAAAGGCTCCCAAAAGCTTCTCACAGTGGAGAGGGAGAGAGAGAGGGAGGGAGGGAGGGAACAAGCACCAGCTCCTCGTCTCTCTTTTTATGAAGCAAATAAGGAGAGCAAGAAAATCAATGCTGAGAGAAAGTGAGATGATATACCAATCAGGCAGCAGCCTAAGCCTTATTTGCAGAGGGATGGCAAAATGGTCATATTATCAGACAGTGACTACATACAGCCTAAGTAGAGAAATGGAACACTTTCCCCGTGGTGGGGGGCTGATTGCGTTGCTGTGGTGCAGGTAACATGACATGCTGCAAGGTGCAGCTCCATCCTCCCCACCACCAACACAGAATCGCTTTGTTCTGCATGCACTCTCTATAGGAAAGGGACACTCCACTGTTCTGGGCTAAAGTTGTGCTGAGCTGAAAGAGCCTTTACATCTGACACCTGCAGAGTGCCATCAGAGCAGCTCCTCTCCATTGCTGGGCTGGCTTGGGGCTTTTGGGGCACCATTATGCATGGGGTAGACCTACCCACCTCAGAGATCAGCCCAGCATGGAGCCCATAGGGAAAAGGGGAAATCTTTCAGCTCTTATTTACAGTAATGTGCACTGAACTCCCCCTGTGCTCTCACAGGAGCGGACCTCCAGAGGGTCTGCCTTGAACATGGGCTTTGTTCACTTCTTGTGTATCAGAACAAACCCACGGAAAACCCCCGGCTTCCCTCGCACCTACGTGGGAAAAGTTTCATGCGACCCATTTACCCCAAGGAAAACCTTCCCTGTACCCATCTGCTGGGAGAGCACAGCAGCAGCACAGCTCATTGCTTCCCACATCTGCCAGCCAGCAGCTCTCAGCAGCAGCACCACACGCCGGGCTATGAGAGCTGCTGCCCCCAGCACACAGCCACGCTGCTACCAAGGGGTCTGCGAGTCCCTCTCTGCCTTCAGACAGAGCTCTCTGTCTTCACAAGAGCCCGCATCACCCCAGCAGTTTTTTGTGTAACTGAGACCACTCTGCGCTGTTTTTATTTTATTATTCTACTGGGCTTAGCACTGTTCTGTCCTCTTTTCCACGCTCTGCAACACATACGCAAATACACATGACTTTATAGATGAAACACAATGCCAACTTTCTCTTTTATTTGCAGACAGAAGTTACATGCTGGCATACAGAAGCACCTGCTGCGTGACAACAGTTCTCTGCAGAGTAAGACGTGAGCACAGTTGCCTTTCCTTAGCAATTTGGAATTACAACTGCACGAGAAGAACTAAAAACATAGGAAAAACTTTAAGGTGAAGTGCAAATTATCAAATTTCAGCTGGGTTTGTCCATTCAGGGCCAGCACTCCTGGCTCTGGGCACAGAGGGTGCTCACGCTCAGCCTGATGAGCACCAAACCTCTGCACCTCTTTCCCATGGGTGGGAGTTGCACTGCCAAGTGTCACTCTTGGTGACGTGGCCCTTCCCAACAGATACAGCCCTCTGCCAGCGCTGCAATGAGATGTCACAGTGCTGACTTCTCCAAGGAGAGATGTGGAAGTGCTGCTCTCTGCTTGGTGTGCTTGAGCGTAGGTGCAAGCATCTGCCTGCTGCTGCCTAGCAGTAGGCAACGTGCTGGCACCTCTCACTATCATTTTCCAGTGAGATCATTTTATCACCCCTTCCCACCCCACATCTGCATTATCAACAGCAACTCGATTGCCACTGCTTAAAAACACACTGAAGTCTTTCAAAAGTGTTGAAAAGCACCATTACTTTGGTTGTGCAGAGGTTTCCCTGCCAGCTGCCAGCCCCTGGCCCTCCAAACCCCGTGCCCACCTGGGATGTGAGGTGCAGGACACAAGTCCGGCAGGAGCACGATGGGCTGCAGCAGGTGATGATCCATCTTGTCCCATAGCACTTTCAATCAGCACTGCAACGCAGACTCTGGGACCACAGAAAGATCCAACCTTAATTATTTTTCTTCCTGCACCAGTGAAACGCCACAAATGCTGTGAACACTATTGATGATGGATGCATCAGTGTCAGCTGATGATGCAAAACCCATCCCATCAGGATGCAGCAGGACCTGCAGCAGATGCTTTCTTCGGCTGTAGTAGATTCCCTAGCAAAACTTGGGCTGAAATATGGGATAGGGCATTATCACTCAGCATAAGAACCAGACTCCTCCAATGACAGAACTGCTCGGACACTTTGTGCTGCATCAGAGCTTTCTGCTTCTGATTAAGCTGGGAGTTTCACAGCAGACTGAAGAGCTTCCTGGGAGTTGAGCCCCCAAATCCTTTAGATACCATTAAAAGCTATGCTCATCCAAACAGATTCCTGCCAGCTTTGGCACATCACCCAAGGGCTGAAGTGACTCAGGGGCAGCCTGAAGGCATCCAGTCATATCAGTTACACTCAGAGCCCCTTAGTGCTGCACTGCTTTACTCTGTCTATTGCTCACCCCACCCCAGCAGCCCCGTCCATGCTCACGCTTGCTTCCAGTTTAGTAGAAACCCACTAAATCCCAATCAGCATGGTGGAGGTGGATGGTTTTCCCCATCCATCCCAGCATGAGCTGGAAGAACTGCAGAAC
Source organism: Oreortyx pictus (assembly GCA_036925125.1). Taxonomy (NCBI): domain Eukaryota; kingdom Metazoa; phylum Chordata; class Aves; order Galliformes; family Odontophoridae; genus Oreortyx; species Oreortyx pictus. The sequence continues at coordinate 6,148,878 of JAUPFR010000015.1, forward strand.
ACAGCTCCACGCTCCCCAGCTCTGTCTGAGGCTGTGTTGTGCCTTGGTTAAAGCAGGTGCAGGCAGCTACATCAGTGCCCGTGCACCATTTAGAGGAGCTGATAAGCAACGCCAGAGCCTCTACCTCAGCCGTGCTATAAGGGACTGTACAAGGAGGCTGGAGCCTGGCAGAGGGGCTGCAGCCACCTGGAGCACTGCTGTGCACAGCCTGCCCACCCAGCAGCACACACACGGGCTGCCTGCTTGCCAGGGGAGATTTTCACATTTCCCTCTCAATCTTTATTTAAATTTGGGAAGACAGAAAATTAACAAAGTCTGAGTTATAACTGGAAACCGTTTGCTTTTCTGGTGGAAATGGAATGCTTCCTAATGAACCTCCCCTCCCCCTGTGCCGTGCGGCTCGGGATGCAAATATTGCTGCGAGTTTATCAATCTGGGGCTTGTTTCACACCGTTTGCAATGCTAATGAGTAAACCAATTTTGACATATTATGTAAGCCAGTTTCTGAAACAGAGATTCTTGGCAGGCCAAATGTAAACACAGACACCCTCTTGCATCCAATTTAAATGAGCATGTTGCTGAAAGCGCTCAGGGCTTGATTCTGTTGACTTCTTCCTGATTTACTCCAGTGGAAAAAAAAAAAAGAAAAAAAAAAAAAAAAAGGAGAACAGCAACCAGCAAAAAGCCACCCTTCAATTCAATTACTAGTGCAGCAGCAATTTGCAAAATTGATCTAATTTTGTAAGACAGGAATATGCTGGGATAAGCTAATGCAGGGTGGTGGCTGGGGCACTGCGAGCAGCAGCACAGCCTGCAATAGGAGCACAAGCATCATTCCAGATGAGATAGAGGAGGAGATAGCAGATCTCCTCTCCCAGCTTCACTAGCTACAGTCGGGTCCAGAGAGTGTCCCCAAGGATCTCCTTGCATCCTACGCGCTCTTCCACCACAGTTCTGCAAGAGGACGTGGCACACCTCATGACCCACCTCATCCACCTGGCCCACCATGAGGTCCTAAAACTGGCTCCTGGCTCCAGCACCAGGCAGCTGGACATGGGTGGATCACATCCAACTTCTGCAGGCTGTGAGAGAGCACAGCGATGGGGAAGCCAGGTGTGCAGGATGGCAAAGCCCCACAGTGCAACTCCCCAGTGGGGGAGGGATGAGCTGGAGGTCATAAGCTCACGATGCAGAGTCAGGGTAGCAGAAAGAAGTGGGACACATCTTAAAAGACCCTCAAAACAAACAAACAAACAAACAAAAAAACAATAAACAAAACCCATTCTACTAGAGAGCTGGATGGGATTCATTAAAGCAAAGAAGGGCTAGAATCAAACCTCTCATTTGCACTTTTCCTAGCACCATCTGTAGCATCTGCACTTGCCAAGAGCATAGTGTATTTCTGTTTAAAACCAGAAAGAAATGGGGCAGCAGCGTACCTGGAGGTGGCCTCTACCCCATTAATGGCTTCAGAGATCTCCAGTGTGCTTTAAAGCTAAAACATGGGTGTGAGGCTGAACTGTGCTGCTCCTGCCACAGCAGAGGAAAGGTAACGAGAGATGCTCTGCTGGGAGGTCAGGAATGCTGCTGCAAAGAATATTTATTGCAAGTGTCAGAGACACCACCGGGCATCAGAGCTACAAAACAAAACCTCACACTCAGTCCCGTGTCACATCACAACAATGGGATCACGGTATCGTTTATCACACCTGGCCCTTTTAGGTTATAAAACAGAGGAGAGCAAGAGGAAGAATACTTTCAGCCTCCGAGCAAATATCCCATCCTGAGCATTCAGCAACAACAGCAAACCTGAGAGCTCTTTCCTTCATGCTGTGCAGGGCTTTCAAGCTACGATCAGAGGCAGCCCAAGTATCACGCATTTGCTGGCTCATCAAGTACTACCCTGCAAGCTGGAAAGCACACAGTTGCTAAGGTAATGCAAGGTTTTGTGGCATAAGAGAAAACTTAATGCTGTCTGTACATGAAAATGAAGATGTGAGTGTATGGAAAGAGGACAGTGAGTCAGGGGAGCCCACTTGGAAAGTCCTTGTTGTCCATCCTGACATCCCCTGCATTTCTGATGGTGTTCCTGCCTGCTCCCCCAACTGCCTTTTTCATCTTGCTTTGTGCGTTCAGCATTAAGAATATTAAGTTCTGTGCTTCTAAAATACCAGACAGTAGAAAATTACAAAACAAAAATAGTCGGAAGGCCAAATGGCCACAGACCCGATGATGAAAACAGCGCATAAGAATGAATCACATGAATTTATATTGTAATTTTTGTATCTATTTAACAGGAAGAATGAAAAAAAAAAATCTAATTACTGTCAACTGTAAATTTTCAGCTACCCAGCCAGAGTGCTGTTATTAAACTACTGCATAATTGCCTCTTTTACTCTGCTTCCCACAGAAGTTGTGTTATTCCACTCATAGTTAAACTCATAATATTGGCTTCATAACAAACCCTGTCAATCCAAATCCCCAGGCTGGTGCAAGGATAAAAATAGCAGAGCTGTTTCTTCCCTCAGCTTTCCCTCAAAGCCCTTTGTGCGAGCCCTGGGGCTGCAGTTCAGAGGGGTCACAGCCATCCCACCTGCTGCTGCCCACGGGAACACAGATACAGCATGGAGCAGAGACAGAGTTGACTACCTCCTGCTCTGCACATCCATGGGGAGAACAAACCCTGCCCATGTCCTCCCCATAGAGGGAGAGCTGTGATGAGACAGTTCATGTCACGTGGCTGAGCCCCATCTCTAAACCTAAAACTTTCTGCCCTCCTGGGACCTCAGGCCAGAACTGAGCACTGATGCTTGTAAAGCCTGCAGGTGCACGCACAGGTTTCTTCCTTCTCTGAACACAGAACACTAGATTGTACCTCATGTACCAGACCACACCATACCACCAAACTCCATACTCAAGTACCATAAACTTTCACTGAGACAACTGTCAAAAAATGACAAAAATACAAAACCCAAAATTCATCTGTGCACTTACTCAGGAGACTGCCACAAAGCACTAGGATGTTGCCCATCTGAATTTCTGGGGTTTCAGCTGTCTGAACTTGCCCTTTACACCTGGGACAGACTTTCCCTGCTGTTCCAGCGTGGTCCTTCCTTATGACAGCTTCAGGACAGCCAGGCTCTTCTCATATGGTGCCAAGTCCTTGTGCCCAGCAGGACACTCCTCTTGCCCATGACATGGGGCACACAACAGGGTTACACCCTCCCTCCAGCTCAGGTTTGGGCAAGGTGATAGGGGTGGGAAGGGTGAAGGAAACTGGGTCTGGCCTCACCCCCAGCCCTACTGTTCCCATCTCTGTCTCTGGAGACACCAACCCTGTGCCAGGGTTGCTCTCTGGTGGGCACGCACAGAAACTGCTGAGGGCTGGTGAGAACAGACAGGAAAAGGACGTGTTTCCCAAAGCAGCTGCCCACACAGGCATGGGGGCCAGCACCAGGCTGTTTCCAGCCATCTCCCCAGGGAGCCCAGGGCCACAGTTCCTGCCTCAGGGAGAGCTGTGGAGAATATAAATTAACATTAAACCCCTCTCCTTGGCGTTTCCACATGCACCCAAACCAGCTCTGCAGTTACTGCTCTTCCCTCCAACTCTTTGCTGGAGGAGCCCCTGCCTTGGCTGTAGTGGTTGCACAGCTCTGCAGCACAAAACTCTCTCAGCATCCCTACGCTCACAGGAGACCCATGGGAGATGGCTTCAGCTCACGGTTTTCCCTTCTGACAGAGCCACCGAGCTGCAGTACCAATACCTTCCCTTTACTGCTTGAGGTAAGAGGATGCGAAGTTTATGCCCCAAATTAGATCTTTCTCTAACAGTGTCCAAATACAAGACGAGAGGAGGAGAGTAAAAGACAACCAAAGCTACCAGATCCAGGGGCACCAGCCCCGCAAGGCCAAAGTGTTGGTGATGGCACACCTCATGGAAATACTCAGAGCACCGCAACAGACAGGGCATGGGCCAACCTGCCTCCACCAGAGGCAACATGTACCTCTTCTTTGGCTGCTCAGCCAAGTCCTCGAGGAGAGCATGGCAAAGCAATCACTCTTATACATATAGGCCTTAATGCCCAGATGTGCATCCTTTGAGACCTATTGTTCAGCATCTCAGACATTAAAGCCAGGGACTTCTGATCTTTCTCCATCCTCCCAGACTCTGGTGCTTGTGGTGCATCCTTTCAGTTTTGTCACCTCTTCATCCCCAGAGACAAGAAGGAACGAGAGATTGTTGGCTCTCCTCTGCTTCTCCTAATGTGGCACAATGCATTTTGGCAGCTTCCCATCAATCTGCAGCAGGTCCCTCAGGAGCAACCTGGAAGAGGAGAGCACAGGTCACATAAACACAAGGTAAAGCAAAGCCAAGCAAATTTTGCAAGTGCAGCTTTCAAATTTGAACTCTGCTCTGAGCGTGCGATAAAGTGCGTGTGAGGTCTCCCAGAATTAAAGTTCTGCAGGAGAAAGCAAAAAAATGTATTTCAGTTAACTACTTGGTCAGAGAAAAAGGAGAAAAGCACAATTCTCTTTCAATAACATCTAATTAGCAGTGGGATTCTGGATGCAAACAAAACATCCATCTTACCACCTACTTCTCATTTAACAGTTGAACCAAAGAGGCCATCAGCTTTTCTAGATGGGTGTAATTAAGGATCGCCAGAGCTACTGTGTGCTTCTAGATGAGAGGGAACACTTTCTTTGGCAAATCTTGTGCCTCTGGATGAGGCCACATGCAACATCTGACCCAACAAATTTTCAGGCAGACGTTAACACAAGGCTTGTTCCCTGGTGTGGGGCATCCCACTGCTTCAGCAGTCAGTCCCCCACCGCTCCATTTCCCTCTGATCTGCCACAGAAGTAAAACACAGTTCATTCTGATCGCCTCCACCATGCTACAAACATGCCTGCATGCTTGCGAGCAGGGCCGTGCGCCCATCTCGTGATGCAGGACACTTGTACTTCAGTCCTGTGATGGAGGTACTTCTAGTCACACCCAAAGGAGTAGCTGGTCCTGTGGGACAAGGTCACAGGCCACTGAATGATCTCCACGTGGAGAAAGAAGCTGAAGATGACTATGGGTTTGTCATTTGGGGGCAATGCACAAGCAGACATGGGATGGCAGGTCCAAGAAGGTGTCCAGCACAGTGGCACAGCTATCTGCTTAATCTTAAGACACACTGGCCACGGAAGGTCATAAGGGCATCTATCTTGTTTGGTCCCAACACTCTGTCACGCCTATGACAAAGTAACACAGCAGATGCAAAGAAACAATAATATCTTACCAGAATCATCACCCGCAGAGGCCTTCCAAACATCAGCATCAGGAGGGCCGGGTGGTGAAGTGCTGTATTTCCCCTGTGAACGAAGGGGAACGGTGCAGTTTTTTTTAAGTTTCACATTAGGCAGCTGCAAATGTTCTGTAGGTAGAATGTCCCTGTGGGTCGCAGGAGACTGTCCTTGTCCAAGCATCAGAAGGTTTCTGCGCAAATCAGCTCAGTGTCCTTAGATTTTCATACACATAAAATTCAAGCATTTGTAATTATTTTTTGACATGAGGGACTCCCAGGAGCACTCAGAGGGTTTGCACTGAAGACAACTGTCTCACTCAGTGCGCATAAGAACCCATCTAATCAGTCTGTGCCGGTCATTTCCAGTAAAGCACCCCACAAAAGTCTGAGGCTTCAGTATGTGCTTGGTTGGAATATATACAAGCTAATTCCAAACCCTGACAAATATTGCAAAGGGTGAATTTGAGCAGAGATTGAGATCGAAGGTGTTAGGTTATCAGACTCAGTGGGTGGCATGTTAATGAGTTTTTAACTCGTGGGTATAAGTGAGAGGTTTTCTCTACAACTGAAAGAAAAACGGAGTTCAGAGCGCAACAGATATTCCTGAGTAGGTTTGCATTCGTGCACTTACTTCATGCCAGTGCTGACAGAAATATGCACAGTGCAACTGTTTCAGAACAGCCCTATGGTATGGACAGTTCTATAGTCCTATATAGACAGTAGAATTAGGTTTCTGGTCTAAATATTTAAATTAAATGTCTGTAAACAGTATCAGATAACAGTCTCCTGTAAGATCGTGGTTCCCATAAATTTCACTGGCAACACCTTTGTTTATCTGTGTAACGGGGGTCGGGAGAAGACAACAAGAAAACAGATCTCACAGCGAGTAAAATTTCAGAACAATTTCACTTGGCTCACAGTAAAGAAAATGCATTGACACGTGGGAGAACAGGGTAGGTCCCATTTCTGCCAGCATCTGTTTATGAACATCATTAAATCCAACAAAACCTCCTTCTTTTCCTTTACCGCTGTTCCTTCCTTTTTTAATTGTTAAAGTCCACATTCAGAGTTGAAAAAGACTTTCTGCCCAGTGCCTGAGTTTCTGAAGTCAGGAGGCAAAGGAGCAGGATGCATTTACTGCATTTTCTCTTGCTTCCTCCAGCATCCACTTTTCTTGACAGTGACATCAAAGCAGTTACAGTTCTACAGCATCTACTGTAGCTTAAATTGTTTTACAGCAATTTTCCTCATTTAAAAAGTACCTTCCCTTCTCCTTAAAGTGATTAGAAATGTCACTCACGTTTCCCTTTGGATGCGAATTGAACTATTCCCAACAGCCACTCAAAAAATACATAATCACCGTAATTACTGGTGGCATCTAATTAACATTCAACTTCCCCTCTGCAGCGGCTACAGCTGGACAACCCATTTATTTCAGCCTAAACCTAATGCTTTCCTCATTCTTTCCTGTCACCAGCAGCAGCCCTCCCTTGTCCACCTTCATGGACGTGTCTGCTGGGCAGCAGCAGCCTCTAACCAACACCCCATGCAAATACAGGGACTCACTCATACTAATTTTACAGTTGATGGACTTGTTAGCTTCCTCAATCAGGATCTGCCCCAGAAAAGAAAAAAAGGCAGTGGAGCCGCTCAGCATTGAGCACTCATTCTGAATAAACTGGAGTATATATAAATCCGCTGCACCCTAGTCGCTTCAGGCTAATACTGATGTTTCTTTGTAGCTCTTTCTACCCTCATCCATTAGTCTGGCAATTTATTAATTCTCTTTTATTCTCCAGACAGATGTCCTGGTAGGAAAAGCAATGCCTGCTGCTGCCATCTAGATGAGCTCCACCTCATTAGCCCTCTGTTCCTTTCCAAATCTTCCCTGAAAATATATTTGCTCTCTTTTGCTCACACCTTTCCATTTTCCTCTCTCTCACTGCTATTATCCTTCTAATTATATTGTTTCATCCTATAATGCATGTAGTACTTATAGGAACGATGCTTTGCAAAATTACCTTGTATTTGCATGAACATTTGAGCTTTTATCATTACACGGACTAGATAAAGGGAGCTGAGAAGCAATCTGACAGTTATCAGGAGGAAGCTCTAGCTAAACTTTTCCCCAGCTTGAGAATGATTAATTCTTTATATTTATTTATTTATTTTTCCTCCCCCGCTTCCATTTGTCACCTTTGGCATGAACCTCTGCAGCAGTCTCTCACCCCAGGGAGGCACTAACAGGTCTCTGCCCAACCCAACCACCAGGATCAAGTTTCTTTAAGACAAGTTAACTATTCCAAAAGGTATGGGGAGGAAGAAGATGAAACAACATGGTCGTGTAGGCTTTATTTGCTTCAGAAAATCAACTTAAAACGAATACCAAAAACAAAACCCAGCAGTTATAAGGACAATATCACTGTGCTTACTGATAAAACAGCCAGTCCCACATGTAGCATAAGCACCCCACAAGTAGTGGGCATAGTGACCATGGGTTGACCAGGTGATTTCAGTGGTCTTTTTCAGCCTTAATGATTCTGTGATTCTCTTTTCAACACCAACACTAGAATGGCAAGCCCCAGTCAAGCTCAGAAATTCAGTATTTTTGAACACACACAAGAAATTCCCCCACACAATCACTATTTGCTGAGCAGTAAAGCGTCTCTAAAACGAATCGTCCAGCTCTCCCCGAACAAGTTCCCAGCTACACAAAAAGATAGCACCCAAGATGCAGTGGACTTAGGAAGCATTTGAGGCAAGGTGATGTTCAAACGTTAAGAAAATACCTCAGCTCTCATCAGGGCAAATCAAGCCAAGACAGATCAGAGAACTGAAATCTCAGCATTTCATAAATCAAACGCTGCTGTGTGCTCCCACTGGCTGTCCATCAGCTCTCATCTTTGAAGGAACAATTGCAAAGCAGTATGCTTTCCCGTTTTAACTGCCAGTGAAGCAGAGTAAACCCAGTTTAACCACAGGGAAGAGCTAAATGTACTGTGCCCCAGTACAAGGCAGTCAGACCAGCAACCTGTTGGTGAGCACCGATGCTACCCAAGCCCTGCACATCTGCCTTTCAGTGCTCCTCACCCTGGATTCCTGCTGTTCACAAAAGCACACTACTTTGGCAAGCACTCTCAGCAGAGGCAGTGCAGGTGGCTTTTTTTTTTTTTCTTTTTAAAGAAAAGAAAACTTCCAGAAAGAAAACAGCCTCTTTGACACCACACCGCGCTTCCCAATTGAGCTGAAACCGGCCAGCAGACTCAAATATATTCCTGTACCTCATTGAGGTTCGGCAGGCAGCTAGCACACAAGCTGACTCACAGCTGAGATATTTCAGCTGATGCTTAAAGACAGGACTTGCAGCCAATAAAACAAACATCCTGCTCAAACTAATTGCCCTCCCCAGCAGCCAGGCAGGTAGCAAGCTATCGCTTCAAACCTCAGCTAGCACTTGCCTGCATCTCTAAGTGCTCCTTGTCTCCCCTCGAGGCAATTAACTCCTAGCTCTCTGACAGCTTCTGTCTCCAAAAAGCGGTTCCCATTTTACCAGCACAGGACGGACTTAGCATTCGCATCTCCAGCTTCCATGCTTTTACTCCCTTTCTTCTGCAGGGCTTTGCATGTGTTTGTGTCTGGGTGTGCGTTTTCTCACCCCAATGAATTCATTATTTATGGAGCCGAAAGAGCAAAGATCCTCAAATGGCTGTTGATCATTTGGCTCCTCTGCAAGTCTCTCAGAGGCATAACAAACATTATGGGAAAACGAACATCAAGCTCAACAGGAAATGGAGATAGAGAGGTGCACCAACGTGTGCTGAGCTGCCTGCCCGACCTCAGCTTCCAGCCCCAACACAGCACAACACAGCACGCGGGGCTGCGTGCACGAAGGGATGCTCTGGGCCAGCACCTCCCCAGGATCGCTGCTAGCTGGGATCTAACAGCGCTGCTGAGCGGCGCTAGAGGGCAGAGCTGTTTACCCTCAGCATCTCTGATTCAAGTTACGGCATACAAGTCACGCTTATTATCTGAATTCTCCACAATGTGAAAGTCCAACGCAATTGCGACCCAAAATATTCTCATTTGAAAAGCCTTGTTTCTTTGCTCTGAGCATCTCTTCAGAGCATCCACGTGCAGGACTGCCTCTTGCTGGCACAGCAGTGCTGCCAGCCTGGGTTCATCACCATCAAGGATGCAAAGGGGCAGCTACAGATAACCTCCACAACAGGGAGACAGAGAAACCTGCTTTCTTCCCATCACTAATTTTGAGGAAGTGGCCTTCCTAAGCAGCAAACTTTGATCAGACTTGAGCCAAGGCAGCACTCTGATCCTCCACTGCCTAAGACTGGTGTTTCTCAACAGATGAGAAACACTTCCAAACAGACACAATATTTCGGACTTTATTGAGCTCTAACTGAGCAGCCAGCCGCAGCTCATGGGAGCCCCACACCCAGACCATCAGCACAGGTACACCCACCCCAACCGCACAGCACCTGCACAGAGCAACTCCACTGCCAACCACTACCAACTCAGCAACCTTTGCTGGTCACAGTCCTCAAACCTGACCCTCCTGCCCTGTGACAAAGCCTTGTGGATGGTGTGCATTTTCCAACTTACTGCACTTGGCTGATGCACTCCTAGTGCGGACTGCCTGTGGACATGTCCGGCTGCTGTACATCAGCAGAGCAGTAGATGAGCACGCAAGTCCAAAGAATCCCACTCCAAATCACTGGCAAATCCTCCTCTTATTATTTCCCTAGTGCACATAGTGTGTTTTTCTTTATTATCATCACAGTCAGTCATCCTGCAGTTCTGCCTGCTGTGGGAAGGGAAGCGGAGGATCCTCATGTCAGAAAGTCACTGTTTGTTCCAGAAGCTGAGGAATTTGCTTACAGAAAGCTGCATGGCATTGTACTGGAGCACCTGGCCCCGCTTCCTACAATGGCACTTCATAAGAAAATCTCTCCTGAGAAAGTAAATGCCTGCAGAATACAGCTCAGAGCACAGCGCATTAAGGGCTTCATAGTGTAGAATTATGCTGGCTATCTTGGTAGAACAGAAAAAATAAATCTATTATTAATACTTAAAGAGAAGGAAGAAAACAGCAGTTATATTGATTTCAGGTTTCAGTCATATCTTGCCCCTTGTCACAGCTGTTTTATGCCACATCTCTTCCTCCAGGGCACAACTTGCATCTCCTTCCTTGCAGAGGAAAGACAATATATTGACTTCTGTTTATGCAGAATTCGTTGTTAATGTCACCATAACAGAGAGGATTGAGAGGAATCTTGAACAGAAGCGGACAGCCTGGGGCAGGATCAGAAGGCTCATTTCTTAGGGATGTTTATCTGACTTCTGACCTCCAGTGACTGCAACTCCACAGCTTCCCAGGGCACATCTATTCCAGTGCATCTCAACCCTCGTGTTCAAGTTACATATCCCTCAGTATTGCTTCTGCCTATCCCAGCCTCCACAGATGCAGAAAACTGCCCGTTCCCTTCCATTCTAGAGCAGCCCTAGAGGATTCAGGATCAGTGATCTCTTCTCAAGGAGAGGAAACTGCAATGAGACCAAGCAGCCTTACTCCTTTTCTATCCCCACAGCTTCTGTTCTCAACTCATTTTAGCTGTGTTTTTTTGGGTTGTGTTTCTCTAGACACATATGAAGGATAATAATCCAAAACAGAATGCTTTCTCAAGGTGTACCCAGCAAGGAACAAAGCAGGAAGGAACACTTCCCCCCATCAGGCAGCCCTCAACCTGCTGCACCCCCACAACTATTTGGGGGTTCTGTTACTCTCAGCCTAGGAAATACTACATTGCATAAAGCCACACACCACAGTTTATTTACATTTAAAAGCTTTTAGTCCCCTCACTTAGCAGCACTGCAGTCTCAAGCACCCTCTCAATCCCACCCTGCCCATCCATCTACTCACAAGCCACAGAAGAAGCAGCCAGGCACAAGGACCAGATTTAGGGATGACTTTACACAAGGACACCTATACAGCTTGGATCTACATCAGCCACCTGGCCAACAATGCTGCTCACTCTGCCTTCCCCCCTTACAAGCAACTGCTAACGAGGTCTTCACAGATGCAATGGCTGATGGACTCTGAACCTGACAGCCTGGTTGGCCTGAGCCCACCTGCACTGAGTTAGGCAGCCGGCCTTTGGCAGTTCAGATTTCCAGCTGAACTTTGCCCCTTACTGTGTGTTGAACAGCTTGCCATGCTGTTATCATCTTCCAACAGAGCCGAGCAGAACATTAAGATGGATATAGCTCCAGTTCCCCAAATAATTGGTAACAAATTACTGCTGGAAAGAGCAGCATTGTACTAATAGCAGATACACTTTTTCCCTGGCTGCATGGTTGTTCTGAGACTGTGCTGGTGGTCATTGTGTGCAGTGGTATTCAAGCACTGTGCTAGGCTTATTTAACTCACACGTTAGCTCTAGGTCTGCTGCAGTCTTGCCACCATTTCTACAATTCCTTCCTCTTCTCACAGAAGCTGGCTCTGAATTACAGCTCACTCAGGCAAAAAAAAAAAAAAAAAAGACACCAAAAAAATCAACTTGTGAAAATCAGAACTCATAAATTATGAGCAATAAATTCACAGACAATACGAAAGGATGAGCTCCCTACCAAGAACACAACATACCAGCAGCTCTGCATGAAATGAAATGAAGCAAGACAAGGTCTGGCACCCCCAGGTCTCAGTGTACAGTGATTTGTGACTTCAGCCCTCACACACATGGCCAACCTGCTGGCATGAATTTGTAGCAGCACACATGGCAGCTACGCAGCAGAATACCTGATTTGCACAAGCAGATTCTCATGAAAATCATAAAGTCACAATTAGTTGAGATACTTCTTCGGTTTGGGAGGAAAAAAAATAATGAAAAGGACTGAAGAATATCTGATGTGACATTTAAAAGCCAAGAATCACCTTGAAACTACAAATGAACATATTCACCTTCCCTTTTTTTTCTTATTCTTTTTGTATTTTTAATTTCGGCCGTGCCAGTTTTATTAAAAACGTGTTCTTTGAGAAAGAAAGGAAAAAGCCTCTTTATTTGTAATACAGCAATTTGATTCTCTTTTATAGCATTTGCATAGTTTTGTTTAATTTTGCAGGACACCAAAATGAAGACTGGGATCAAAGCGAGTGATTTCATTAGAGCTGATAGGTTTTATAGAGCTCTGCAAAGTTCTACCGTTGCCTGAAGATGTTTTAGTGCAGGAAAGATCTTTACATTTCCAGCCTGCCAGTTCCTGTTACAATTAATAACTGCAGCCATGAAAGGACGGCTGCTCCTTACCTGAGCTGTGATTTTAGCACCCAGCCTGGAGGTGACATGTTTTTGTTCGCAGTGGGCAATTTGGGGCTCTCTTGGATATGTGTCAGTCAGGTCATTTTACAGCAGACGACACCAGGACCTGTCGCTTGGGTCAGCTGAAACTGCAAATGCTTCTCTGTACCTCAGGAAGGAATGAGTGGGAAATAAGAAAAAAATAGTCACGGGTGCCACGCTTATTTCACCCGGTCACGTGGTCTACAAAACTTTTCTTAAATGTTCCTTTCATTGTTTCTAACTGGAGTTTGCTGGCTTCCCTGTAAAAGGACCATCAGACAAAGCCTGACAATATCTGCAGTGCATAACTCCAGATGTATGCAGGTTGAAATGAGGCACTGTGGGCACGGTTACTATGAGGTATCAAACCAAACCCATTTGCACAGCTTTGGGCTAACTGGTACCGTTTGTGGATAAATGAGTTGAATCAAAATCAAACAGAAGCCAGACTCTTCCCTCACCTTCACATCCATAAATTGCTGGGAGTGGATGGGGGAAGCAGGCTACGACAGATGCTGATCCAAAAGTAATGCCTCCTCTTTTATTCTGTTGCTCCACAACATCGGAGGTGGATGTCGGTGGGATGGCAGTACAGGTTGAACCTTCCCACCAATATTCCATTACATTTTGTTGCTTTGTGACAGATGGCAGCAGAGGGACAGTCTGACAGATTGGCATCTGACATGGAAGTGCACATGAAACAAAGGGGTGTCACTGAATTCCTCCATGCAGAAAAGGTGGCACCCACTGACATTCACTGACCCTTGTTGAATGTTTATGGAGACTAAACAGTGGATGTGAGCACAGTGAAGCAGTGGGTGGTGCGTTTCAGCAGCAGCAACAGCAACATGAAAGACAAGCCACATTCTGGATGGCCATTTAGATTTTTACAACCACGGCACGCAGGCTCTTGTTCATAGCTGGCAAAAGTGCATAGCTAACTGTGGTGACTATGTTTCATAGCTGAGAACTTGCACCATTAAACAGTGTTACTGTGCTCTTTGTATCAGTTGTAGTTTCCATGGAAATAAATAGGATGCACTACTTTTGGAGCAACCTGTGTATTTACATGGCCAATCTGGACCATGAATTCACACTCTGGAAGAAATTTCTGGCTTCTGCAATTTTTTTCTTCTTTCAATTTTTTTTGCTTCTTTCTTCACAGCGTGATTATCCTGGGAGAATTCATTCAGGATCCACCCCAATCTGGGAAGGCTGTGTTGAGCCTTCAAGATTTTAGCTGGTTAAAAAGCACAGCAGAACAACTTTGCTCCCTCTACCTCTTTGAGGTTTGGACTCAGGAGAGCCGAGAAGCTTCAAGGCTGTTATGTTCAGGGCTCATAGAACGATAGAATTGCCCAGGTTGGAAAAGACCTTCAAGATCATCAAGTCCAATCACAACCTAACCATGATTTCTTCTGCCAGGCTGCCTCTGCTGCCAGTCCTGGTTAGCTGGGGGCAGCCCCAGGGGCATTTGACAAAGAACAATTTGTTCAGAAATATAACATTCTACCAAAGGACACAATTCTCAGCCAACTTTCTTTGAAGAGGCTTGTTGTTAGAAAAAAAAAAGAAGTTATTTCTTGTCCATTCTTCATGTGTCCAGTGACGCTGACCAGTGGTGAGCAATGTTCTCTGACACAACCCAGTTTGCACATCAGTCACCTGTTCTGATCTGGCTTGTCCTGGGTTCCATCTCATGTGCTCTTGCACTTCCCATTGTTATTGGGGTAAAACAATGCCCTGCTAATTTTGTTTTGAGTTTGGTGCCTATGGAGAAAGCATTAGAGCAGAGCTTCCCATGAGAGCACCAGGTTTGTGCAGTCACCAGAGACATCATTAACCTGTGCCCTGGGGTGAGCTTCATGGTCCTGTGAGTGCTCCTGCACCAAATTCAGCAGATAAAGCTTTCTGCAGCGCCTGTGCTATTTCAAGGTCCCCATCCTGTGGTGTACAGAAGTGTATTAAGAAATTATAAAGGCATGTAGAAGCCATTCCATAGTAAAAGGCATTTGGAAGCCCAGGTTGCTTCTGGAGTATTTGTGAGCTCCAGGGAGTCCAAAAAATGATCAGAGTTTTGGTATTTCCTAGGTCGCTGTACAGGGTGTTTTGGAGGAGGTAGCATGCAAAGGAAAGAGTAAGGGCTGCATATTCCCCAGAGCTTACAGCACATAAGAACATAATACCGGTATTTAGTGATCTCGTCACTGCTATAATCCAAGCAAAGTCACAGCTGAGGCCTTCTGGGGCTCTGATTTTAGAGCTCAGCCCTTGTAAACAAGCTGGCTGAACTAAGGGGATGGATAAAGGCAGTGGGAGGTTTTTCTTCTGCGAAGAGCAGGGAAAAAAAAAAATTGTCTTGAAAAAAATTCATCCAAACAAACCCAGGCCCCTATTTAAGCAATTTCCAAAATTTTGAAAAGGATTTCATTTCCCCTTGAACTCGACATGAAAGCAGACATTGCATTTGGGTTAATAAGCACCAGAAGTCAAAAGCAATTAAAATATTATTGTCACTGAAGATAAAGCTGTCTGTGTGGAGCAGCCTTCCAGATTTTGGTGGATGTGGTGTTGAAGTACAAATATTTACAAGCTGAACGTTGCTGTTTCTGAACTCCAACCAACAAGGCAGGATTACAGCAGAGGGCTGTAACGGAAAAGCTCTTCTGCTCAGCCCTCTCTGCCAGGGGAACAGCAGCAGCTGCACTTTGCCACCCCATGTCTCTCCTGGCCACAGCGTTAGGCAAAGGGAAATGAAAATATGAGGTGGAAAAATGCTGCCAAAAAAGAATGACAAATCTCGGGGTAACTATTGAAGCAATGAAATGAACTGCTGTACAGATACATTGAAGAGAAAGCCTTATTCATACCACAGCAGTGGGGCTGGTGCGTTGACAGAAGGAAAAGCCTTGAGATCCCCATAGAGGAAAAGCAGCTCTCCTCAGAAACAGGAAGGAATTGCTTGCCAGACCCTTGCAGAAATGCTGACTCCAGCCAGGAATGAAGCCCTGGTTCCTCAGCAGCATAAGTGTGTCTTAGAAGAAATGCCCTGGCAGTGGAAATCTGTACATAGAAATTAATCCCACCTGATTAAGAATATATTCTTCTGTATTTATGAAATCTATTACTACAGCTCAGAGGGATTTGCCTTGTCTCACAAACATCACCACTGCCCTCCATTACATATCCAGTTATGCCCATGTCACGTATTTCAGTTTAGAGGCAGAGACAATAGTTTTCCATATCATTTGAAACCTTCTACATTAAAAGCTAGAGAACAAGTGCAGTAGCATTATTATGGAGTTATGGCTTAAGTGAATAGTTTAAATTCTTTTCACTTACTCTATCGTGCCCTTTTTATACACAATACCAAAAGATATTTGTTTTTGTTTATGTCAAAGCATGCTGTCTTAAGACTGACAGTCTTCAGTTGCAAGATTCTATCATCTTCAGAGAATGGCATACCTAAGAAGCAATTGCAAAGAAGTAGTTGGGAGTACTGAAGCACTATTTACTTTTGAGGGAGGTAACACCTTTCCACCGTGGCACATATTAGGAATAAGTTAGATAAATCCATCAGTAAGAGTTTATGCTGTTCCTGCACTGGGGCAGGAGGATGAACCCAATGAACTCTTGGAGAAAAGGATGAGAAATAGCTGTGATAAATGGAATAAGGATTACTCATGAGATGGACAAAGCTGAGTCATTATTGATTATATTTCTCTAAACAAGAAGAGGTGCTGTAAGGCCAAGAATAGTCTTGGCTTTGGAAAGACCGTGGAAAGAATTGCTCGTTTCAAGCTGCCTAGTCCCAAATTCACTTTCTGTGTCACATACTTACTCTTACATAACATTCGCAGAGGAAGAGTAGTTACAAATCTATTAGGAAAATGATTCATTTAATATCTCACATCTATGATCCTATGCATCCTCAGAAGGCTGTGGAAGAATAGAGCAGCCAGAAACCAAAAATGAGCTAGTTATTAAGTTCAAGCAATGTGTTAATTAAGGAAAGACACCTACAAACCCTTAGGGAGGAGATGGAAGGAAGGAAAACCACTCCTGCCACATGCCAGGTAGGTTCAACATCCAGACACAGCAAATAGCCTGAAAGGAATGTGCTACAAACCTCACCTTAACCTAACAGAGGGGAATTCCAGCTTGACCTGCAGGGAAGAACTGAAGGTTAATTAACATGCTGAACCAAAAATCCTTTAGAATCCCATTACTGCTTTTGTCAATTTATCAGTTTGTACCCATGCTCTACTTTCACAAATGTATATTTGCCATCCAACCCATCTGCCCCATGGGGCCAGGCTGCTCCAGCAGCTGTCCCCCTGCCAGCTCACGGAGGGCCAGGAGCTCAGCACTTGGGAGAGGACGAGGAACATTCTGATTATCAGCAATGAGAAGAAAACTTGTCTACCATAGCACAAGAAAGCAGGAAGCACACCGTAAGGACAGGGGGCTTGTCACAGTTGCTTAAGGAAAGATACAACAGAAAACAGATGTTTTGATTTTATTTTTATTGGAAGAGAGGAGCATTAGTGAACTCACTGAAAGAAACGCACTATTATACACTAGAATGTGGGTAATAATTACAGAAATTGCTGAAAAAAAACTGTGCAGCCAGTCAAGGATGGGGCCCTTTCCAACCCAAAAGCATTCTGTGACTCTCTGGATGCACATGGACTGAGGTGCTTTAGGCACATGCAAGGCAGCCTTTGTTCCATGCTCCCTCTGGGGCTGCAGACAACAGGGTAATTTAATAATCTGGAGCAACAAGAAGCACAGGAAGTCTATTAAAAGCTGTGGGAGCCTCCTAAGTGAGTTACAGCATACTGCTGGCAGGGGAGCAGCAGTCACTCAGACCCTGCCAAGGACAGCACCATGCATTCTCATCGTATGGAATTATTCCCTATAGCTGTCTCTGATACCAAAGTTACAACCAATGGCACAGCAAATGAGAACTGATGCTTTTCATACCAAATAGTTTTTCCCTGGATTCGAGTTCATCACAAGGAGGTTCTAATATGATAAATGTATGCAGACAAAGGCTATTTTGGCAGCTTCTTTTGTCAGCATTTTTATGACAGTGGATACATACATAATGCAATGAATCCATCCCACTGAAGAAAAAGGTAAGCATTTATGAGAAAATTAGAAAGATCTAGGGACAAAATATTATGACCGTCAGCAGCTTCAGAAAATTGTTCAGTGGTTCCTTCACTGAATAAATGTATTGCAAATGAAGGAAAAGAAAACAGTTAAGGAGTATCAGACAAGCCTCCTAGTTTGTTGCATAGATAAGGACTGATATCTGTGGTTTTTTGTTTCTAATATGCCATGATCTGCTGACACACATAATCCACATTACAGGCTCTGTGTACATGAAAACATGGCTTCTTGCTTGGTCAAAATGTCACTGTCACAAGATTGCCTCCGGGCATCAAAATAGGCAATGCCTTTCCTTAATAAAATAAAATAAAGTAATGAAAATTAATGATGACATTCAATCTGGTGATGCTGTACCTGCTCCTCAAGATGAGACCCATTATATATCCAAAACATATCCTGTATTTGAAGTCTAGAATTGTAGCTGCTGAGATCCTTCATTCCCATAGTGTAACCCCAAGCACAGCTTTTTTGAGCTGGAAGAATCTCTGTAACTGTGATGACACTTTTCCAGAGTGGTTAATGCAACAGACTTTGTCCACCACAAAAGCCAGACGAGCTCACACAGACACTGCTCATTATTTTAGGTTTGGAAAGCTCTTTATTGACTGTTTCTAGGAGGTATCCACAGACACAACTGAAAACAGTGGTCATCTTCAACCCCTCTGAAAATACATATGTAAAAAAAAGATGTACGTATTACAGTACAGAAATATATATATATAAATAAATAATGCACTGGACTTAGCAAAACAAACTGATGCCAGTACATGCTTCTTCACTAGCACCAGTACCAATAAGATGCCACAAGTAAGATGCTGCACACTTAATAAACACAGTTACTCTACTGCACAGACAGCAATACGTGCAAAATCACACACAACTCCATTTTCAGCCCACCAGGATAAATGAAAAGGTTTACTAAGAACACGGACAGAGTGACTTTGATCCCGTGGTGCCTGGGAACGCAGGGCGATAATGAGCTGTCACAGCCACTAACAACTCAGCACCAGCCACTCTGAACAGACACAGCGACCAAGTAATAATGTTTACTTCAGCATTTCTGTCAAGATCAAATGGACACCTCAGGCAGCTTGGAGAAGAACTACTCAGTCAATATACAAAATCCAAACACATCCAGAGGAAACTAATTAAACAGAAAACATGAAATACTTCACAGAATCACAGAATCATTTGAGTTGGAAGTGACCCTCAAAGGCCACCTGGTACAACACCCCTGCAATGAGCAGGGATGCCTACAGCTCCATCAGATGGTCAGAGCCCGTCCAGCCTGACCTTGGGTGTCTCCAGGGACAGGGTATTCAACATCTCTCTGGGCAGCCTGTGCCACTGCTTCACCCCCCCGATTGTAAAAACCTTTTTTCCTTATATCCAGTCTACCTCTCCCTTGTTGAGGCTGTACTTTTGGCCCTGTAGCAGCCAGCAGTACCCAGAGCCAGCCCCAAACTGCTGATCCCCAATCACACATTATGTCACATTTTGGTGCGTGCACCGAAACAGCCAGTAACTCCAAAATCCCCAGAAGCAGGCAGGAATATGCTGCCAAGTTAGGGGATGGCAAGTTTAGCAGGTGTGGAAAAGTGCCAGCACGCAATTATTTTGTTTGTAACTTTTCCCCTTATGTCTCTACAAGATGAGCCAGATATAAGTGAAAAAAATATGATGCGTCTTGTTATGTATGCATTTAGTTAATCCAAAATATATTGAATAAGAAGTCAGCTGAGCTTAGCCTCTCCTATGCCCCACTGAATTCCTCATCTTTTGCAGAAAGTACACTTTGGGAGGTGGGAGAGGAGGGGGACAGCTGAATGCAAGCAGACATAAAGATGTAGGGACAGCTCGGGGACACACACATGCCTGCACAGCCAAGGAACACCATGGGATGCTCCCATCGCTGCACACAATTACCTACCAGGCTTTACCTCTGCAAAACCCTGGAAAACAAAGAGCTCTAATTGGGAGCTGTTTGTCCTTGTTAGTAAACAGCAGCACACTGCAGCAGCACGCTGGGAGAGGGAAGAGGGGATTTGGGGGGGAGAGGGAGCTGCTGGATTTGGGTCACCAGAAAAGTGCATGATTTCCATGGGATCCTGCCACCAGGTGTCACTAACTTCTTGATTAACGCAGCTCGGATCGGAAAACGCGCCTTTATCAGGAGATTTCTTACCCAAGGGAACGATTTTCACCCGATTTTACCTTAGAACAAGGTCAGTGCTAGCTGCAAAACGCACAGTTAACCATCCTGGTGCACATGGTGCTGGGACAGAGTTCCTACGTCAATCAGAAATAACACAGAATTGAGAGCAACGGAAAGCAAACAAGTCAGATGGGGGCTCAGGGTGGTATCGTATCTCAGACCCCCGCTGCAATGCCAGGAAAGGAGGAGAGGAGAAGACATGCTGACAAAGTCCCAGCCCCAGCAGGAACACTCAGTGCTTAAAGAAATTGGTTTGAGGATGATCAATGAGGAAGAATTCCTGTAGCATCTTACCACCACCTTGTCATGTAGAAGGCACTCCTTTAGGGACTCAGTGCTCTGATTTGGGCTGCTATGGATACAGATTGCTTTAACTGGGAACAGACCTTCCCTACTGGTTGATGGGCCCCGGGGTCCTTTGGTTGAAGCAAATAAATCCTCCCAGAGCAACAACACTTAACAGCAGATTTGAAACCATCAGAATAGTATCTAAATCTGACCTTTCTGTCCTTGGGAGCCTTGTCATAAACCCTAGAACTTACAGCATTGCCCTGCTCTCATTTCACTGTATACTTTGAGACTGCTTTCACAATGTCCACCAAAGGCTGGGAACACTGTGCTAGGTTCACGGATGCCTGAATGACTGCCATGTGTAGTTAAAAATCTCTGAGTTCTCAATTCAACACAAAGCTGCAGGTACAAATACCTCTGCTCTGTATTGACTTGAAAGATGCCGTGCAAAATCTGCAGCCTTACTTTGCCTGCTAGCAATTCAGAATCTTAAGGATATTGTACAAGGTGTCAAAAACCTGTGTAATCCAGGAGAGCAAAGCAGAGATTTGTTGATGCTGTGCATCAGGGCAGCAGCTTTCTCACACACCCAGGTCTGGGCCCCTGGCACAGTCTGCACTCACGTGGCTGAGTGGTTCTCTCACTGAAGGTATCTCCTCCCCCGGCAGAGCCCAGCTCCAACAAGCCAAGGGGCCTTGCACTCCTCTTTGATTCTGCATTTCATTATCCCACTCTTCACAGCAAGCAGATGCGAGGAGGCTTTTCACTTCTTGGAGCTTTGCTGTCTCCACACTGGGTAGAAAACACTGTACAACAGCAGACAACATCCCAACTACATCAGTGTGCTATATCCTCTTAACCCTTGACCTTCTGCTTAATCCAGAAGTAATTTCAGATCTCCTCCTGTATTGCTTTTTGTATTTACTGCTGTATGATGATGCCCAGGTTCATTGGCTATAAAAGCCAGGAGGATGCCTGGCAGTGCCTTCCCCCAGCCACGCTCCAATCACAGGGGGAAGTGAATGCCTACCCCACACTGAAGGGCTGTAATTGTGTTTTTATCGATGGAGACCCACTGCAATTTAAGAGCTGTGACAATATACCCCAAATCACACAGGATTAGCACACTGTGTCAAACAAACATATAATTAAGCAGCTTTAATATGTTAACAGTTTGGAATCAGATTAGTGTTGTATTAGGCTAATAGAGTCAGCCCCCATTAATCCAGATCAATTGCTCAACTCTGGTTGTTTATTTAGATTTTATTTTCCCAGAAATTTAGAATCACAAATCTCACTCTCAGCTGAACATGCATGTGCTGCAGGGCAGGATGAATTCATCAAGGTATGCGGGCACATGGATAAACCAAGCTCAGCTTAACCAGTTCAACTGCACAATGCAGAACTAAACCCTCTAATCCTCTGTGATGAGATTTTTGTGCTGTATGAACACTGTGAGTACCACGAGAGGAGACACAGCATCTGGGCAGCAAAGTCCTGAGCACCTTCTCCATGGGTGCAAACAGCACTGAGCCCCCCCAGGGCCACAATTAGAGCCCAGCACCATTGCAGGCTGCAGGCAGAGGTAACACAGGCAGTGCTGCTCTTATAAATAAAAATGTAGGCGTGCAAGGCACATATGCGTGTGTTCCCCAAGCTATCCAGGTTCTAAATGAAAGCCAGCTCAGAAAGAGTCATATTCCATCCGTAGATTACTTGTAAGGATGATTACACAGAAGCATCCAACTGAAAGGAGCTGTGGGTACCAGGGTGAGGAGAGGGAGCAAGGGACAACCCTTGTTGTTCATAGCCTGTGCAGCACAGATGAGGTTCATCCAGCCTCACTTAGCACAGCCTGCTCACAGCACATCATAGATCCAACTGCAGCACGGTGCCCCTTCAAGGTTTGGGACATATTTCACGCTCAGGTGATACTTCAAATCCAGATTCCTACGGCCAACATCACATCTCTAATTCTCTTATATATATATGTATACACACAGGTGTATGTGCAAATATATATGCTCTTGTTACATACATGTAATTTCTATATTTTATACATATTTAGACACTGTATTGCACCAGGTCAACATCATGACTTCAGTTAAGGCAAAAATCACACATTACAGATGCACACTCTTTTAAGTCAATTTTGTGTTGCTTTACTCTAGCAAAACATGCCTTAAACTGAATCAATTGTCCACAGTTTTCTACATCGATGCAAATAATTCATTTTAGCAGTTAATTTAAGCTGATAAACAGAGCAGTTGGTAAAAAAGCAGTCTCTGAATTTACCATCTCCATCCCAAGCAGCGCTCAGACAGCAGGAGATACATCTGCCTTATGCTGCTTGAGTGCAAGTGAGCCACCCAAGCACCCCTAAAGCAGGCTACACACACAGAAGCAATTAGCCAAAGAACAAATTCATCACAGCCCTTCTGAGACACACTGAGCAGTGCACGAGGCAGGATGCCACAGTCACCTGATGTTTTATCACCAAGCTTTTATTTGCTGCAAAATGCTGTTCTCAGTGCAGAGCTCCAGGCCTCAAGATACAAAGCAAAAATCCTGGTCTATGGTGTTTATGCTGCTGGGGACAAAAGGTCTGCTCAGAAATATCACCAGGAAAATGTCACAGCTCTTCGTGATGGAATGACACGGAGATCACGGATTTGAGCTGAGAGTAAAATGGCAGAACAGAATGTAGGTAGAGTTGGATGATGCTGTGTTTTCCAAAGCCTGGAGCTCAGCACGTAACACCAGAAGGAAAAATCACTTGCATCTGTTTTGCTTACAATGGCAGTCAGATATTCTTTGGTTGCTATCAAGCACTTACTGACACGCAGGCTCAACCAGATGGGAATATTTTATGATGAACATATCGAAGAGCGCCCTTGCACCAGTAGAAGACAATGCCGTGAAAAATCAGTATGATATAAATCCCTCTTTTCACATTTGTTAGTATTCACAACAGCGGTAAACAACATGAGAAGCACAGTCATAGATGCTTACCTTCCAAGGCACCTGGAGTGAGCCTCAAGAAGAGTTGCTCTCAATCCACGTAACACACGATGGGTCTGAACTTACCATTTTTTATTTCAAATAATGGACTGAACGGTGCAGCTGGAGCGTTCCCAAAGAATGCTTTCCCCTTTAAAACTTTGATTTGTCACAAATAGTTGTTGACAGGCGGGATGACATGTTCTGTACCGAAATTTTTGACATTGTCAAAATTCTCCTTCTGAAGCTTTCAAAATGAACAGTTTCAGTGGAAAAATATTGTGTTACAAAATCTTAACACATATAAAAAAGAAAGTATAATGGATCGAAATCAAAACCCATCAGTTGACCAGATCTGAGGCTGGAGGTGTTAGTATCGCTTTCAAGGCAAACACACTTTCAAAATTTCAGCATTTCTTCCTGACTTGAAACAGACAAAAATTTGGCAGCTTTGCCTTTTCTTTGGTAAGATGTGAAGGCTGCTTCACTTGTGGCTTTGCCAAGCCGCACTGAAGAAGAAATGAGCCCCATGTGAGGGCACCAGTGCAGGGATGTGGTCTAGGGCACCCACAGGCTGCAGTACATGGAAGGAGACCAAAGTCCACTCAAGGCCACCACCAACCTGATGGGTTTCAGGCATGGCACACATGGTCACACTGTTACACTGAGTTTCTCCTACAAGTGACACATGCAGGAGCTGCTGGGAGTGCTGCTGCAGCCATGGGTGCTCAGAACAATACCGTGAAACCCACAGCCAAACGTTTCATCCCACACTGAGGCAGGGCCCTGGCTGCCACCACCACCTCCCTTGAGTACTTACAGGCGTGATGTGAGGGCAGAGAGGGTTTTTCCCACTCCTTTTGAGAGACTGTCCCTTGTTTTGATAAATCAGATGAGGTCTTGGTTTGGTTTTATGTTTAGCAGAGGAGAGAATGCAGGCTATAGTATTGCTAAAGCACACACAAAACACAACAAAGAGGAAATAAATAATCTGAATCTCCATATTGGAAGCTATAACCATCATTTTATTTGTGTTTATATACAGTGTTGACATTCAGGTGAGACCACTGCACATATCAGTAGTTACAAGCCCAAAAGCAATGTTTTCTAGGTAACAAAGCACTTACAAATACAAATCAGTACCACGATTTCATTCATACACAAATCTGAGGGAAAGAGCTGGCATAAGTGTCAGCTCTATCTTTTTTGACATATTTGTAATTCAATTTAAAAATTAATGCAGACAAGTAAACATTCATGATAAAGGATAAAGAAACACAGCCCAAGCCTCCCACTCCCCTCAGCCTAAGGCGATACATTCCCTCAAATGCAGTATTTAGCTCTGCATTTCTAAACTATTTGCTGTTATTACTATTTTTTTTCCCCACTATAAACATGCCAAGGTATTACTCCCAACATGACTGGTTTCTATTTTGAGGTAGCTGCAGCTCCTGCCTGCCAGCCAAGAGCCAACAGCCGCTCAGAGCAGAAGGACAGAAGCACGCAGGATGCTCTGACTGAGCAAGCCCTGGGGGCAGCAGGGAGGCCAGGGCTCAGACTCCTCCAAAACCACTGTGAGAGCTGCCAAGGAACTCATGGGATGGGAAACTGAGTCATGGGATGCTAGGATTGCCCTGGGAGAGGTGTGCTGGCCATCACCCCTACTGCTGCTTGCTTTTCCCCCCATCCCAGTGAACGCGCTGTAGGATGAATACATCACCATGCATATGGCTACAGCCTCTGCGGAACATATTGCTCACACCAGTGCCAATTGTTTGGCAGTTGGAAGAAATTTGGCCAAGCCCCGTTAGAAGATGCTGTTTGGAGTTGTGCGGATGTGTCATCCCTCCGCCACAGTATTTTTAGAGCTGTGTTTTCCTGCGTTTCTGCTGAGCACTGGTCCTCCCCAGGCTTGAAAAATATTCTATTTTGTCCATAATGGGTGCGCATCAAGGAAAAGCAGCTGACTTATTATCACTGTGCTCTGAACACGCTGCAAGCACACTGCCCTCTTGAACACAGAGGGAGCAGACAGTGAGAGCATTTGGACTCAGATCTTCCTTCTCCAGGTACTGACTTCAAACACTTTGCAACAGCTAAAGAAGCACAAGGATTCCACATTCAGCTCTGAACTTCTCTCTAACCTTTGTGGTGGCATTAGCATAAGGCAAGGAGACATATTTTGACTCCCATCTGTGCAAATCCTCCCCGTGCTGCAGAATCAACATTCTGTCAACCAATTATTTTATGCTGTATCACAGCACTGGGGGGGGAGGAGAGGAGGGGGGAAAATCATCACACCTACAATCAAAAGAGCAAGGTTTTGCAACATAGCATGTACTAAAGATGTCTGTCTTGAGTCAAACTAGCAGCCATATTTTATTCAAGAAGCATGTAAACAAATCTGGCACATTCATTATAAAAAAAATTTAAAAAAAAAATTGTGTACCTAGCATGTTCATCACATTTCAGATATTCCATTCCTCCCTCCTCACTGAGCTCCATGGAGACAAGTCAATCACAGTTAACCATCTGGTAATCCTTAGCCCAGGCTGTGCAGCTGCTACCTACCATTTTTAATCAGGGCTATGTCTTCCATTCATGCTAAATAGGAGGCATGAACAGCTGCTTGGCCAACACTTTCAAGCAAGCTCGCTCGCTCTCTTTAGTATTCCTGGCTTCTCTTCCTTTCAGCTCTACATTTTGCCCATGTTTTACAAGCTTCCATTTAAAAATAAAAAAATAAAAAATAACAGTGAAATGAGAGGAAAATATTTCTAATAGATACATCTTCAGAGGGTATATCTGCGCTAAACACGTTCCTGCAGGAACGCAGACTGCAATCACAGCCTCTGCTGCAATGGTAACAATCAGCATGCCGATGGAAATACGTGTATTCCTTACCTACAGAAACAACTCTGAGCTTATTTTTGAACAGGATCCAACTTCTATAGCACCCAACTCTTCCAGAGATGCATCAGCATAGCAATACCTGCTCCAGAAATCAGAATTTATTTACCCTGTTCAGGTGACACACACATTCAGTTTCCTGGTGTCTCATCAATGTCAAAAAATGTCAGCATTTATTCACAGCAAGTCACTGGGGTTTTTCTGGTGATTTGCTGGAAAATCAACAGCAATCTATGGTGATACCACTGAGGACTTTTTGCAGGCGCATTAGCTGAGCTGGTTTGTTTAGGCCTGCTCCTGCTTGTTTAGCTCTTTTTAGAAGAGTGGTGCCTTAGAATAAGGAAATCACCCACTGCCTCCACATAACTGCATGACAGCAACAGTCAGTGTACACCCAAACACTGTTAGCACATACAGCAGTACAAAACCAAAGAACATTGTTACTTGCTCAGCCTAATAACAGATAAATCCAATACGAAGGTCCTGCTGAAAAGAAATAAAATCACAAAACAGACGATGCTCTACGTAGTATAAAACAGACTTTATTAATGGCATGGCAATGAGGAAAAATCTTGCATGAGCATATCACTTTGTCCTGGCAGAAAATAAACAGAATACATTTTCAGTACAGAACAATGTCAAAGGCAATGCAACCATGCATTCATCCTCATCCACCATGAGGTCAACATCTAACTTCTAAGCATTTGCCACAAGAAAGAAAAATATCAGGCAACAAGACAGTTTTTTGCATGGGAGTGATTGTTCCTTCAAAACACAGAACTCATCCATGCAAATTTTAAGAGAAAATAGAAACGATCTAGCAATGGGATAGAAGGAATCTGTAAAAAATATTGCTCTGGGATAATGAGAGCCATCAAATTGATAAAGTTCATTTTGCTTTATGGTCTTTATGTGTACACACATAAAATTACAACAAACGTTCTGCTTTAATGGTCCCACAGTATTTCATGGGGATATTAAAAAAAAAAAAAAAAAGATTTCAGTGGTTAACCTAAATGTGCAGGGCTTTCCTCCACTGCTGCATCAGACAGTATAGGTGGGAAAATCTCTAAGTTTCTTTGTAAAAGATTGAAGAACAAACCATGAGCCCTGGTAAGTGCTTTTAAGGAGTCTTGTTTCAACCACAGAAGTCCTTCCCACAAGTGACAGACCTACACACGTACACCTCCAGGCCTTGAGCAGATCCGCAGTGGGGAAAATGGGACAAAGGAGAGAAGCATGAGGAAGAAAAATGGACACTGGATAGCACAAGTGTGGATGATCCTTTGGGTGGAAATATAGGTAATACAGTGGAACAGCTTTCCGCCCACTAGCTAAACCAATCTGGAAATAGACACTGCATATATCAAACTGGCCCATGCTGAAGCTGTCTTCTGCGAGTAGGTCAACACTCACAGCCTACCTTTCCCCTTCCATATCCCTCCATGTTACAGAGGACAAAGAGCCTCTTCATGTAAATTTAGGATAGAATAGAGGTATATGCTAACAGGCAGCACTAAATGCTACGAACACTAGGAAACCACGAGAGCCAGCAGGTTTTATGGCAATTGCTCTGGTTGAGCCAGCAACATGGACACCACTGATGGTACCAAGGCTCCTCCAGAGGTGGTAATGCAACAAACTCTGGTTCTGAAGCACCACCTGCACAACTTTTAAGCAAGCTACCACCTGCCAAACAAGCACCAAAAACTCTTCCTGTAACTGCAGTTAAGAGCAGGAAATCCCCTCAGTCATCATGATGCCATAAAGCTGCAAAAAGCTACACTTTCAAACCAAAATACTCTCAACATATTATCTTAAGCAGCATTGCCCACATTGGAGCCAGTGGCTGCTATGTCTGGCAGAAAAGCTCATTCTCTGATGGCACTGCTGATGCACAAAGAGACACCATTTCTGATGAGGAATTGTTTCTGTGAGCCCCTGCATTATTATGCAAAGAGAGAAGTGTCAGTGCCCTTTCCCTGGGCCAGGCACTGCTTTTATAATTAGGAAAACCTTATAGCATTTAGAGCATTTGATAGCCAGGTACAATCAGAGTACCACTGATCCTCAGAGCCTGGCAGGGCAGAATCTGGACAAACGCACATCCACCCCTGCAAAGTCTTTAGCCTTCCACGCCAACGTTAACATGTGCAGATCTACCTCACACTTAGAGTTCAGCGTGCAAACACAGGATGGTGCTGAGCAAAAAGAATACATACAATGATGGGTTTGGATTTAATAACTTCATCTTGTTTGTTTTTGTGTGTGCACATGTATCATAAAACACCACTTTCCCTTGAGGCAAAAATCTTATTTCTACAGAATTTGGTCCCACGAGAAGAATATATTCTTCCATAGATTTCCTCCTGACTAAAAAGCAGCTTGGCATCTCTTTGTTGGCTAGAGACAGAAACAAATCATGACCTGCCAGATGTGAGCTATAATAACAGTGGTGGTGACGATGCTGGTTTTCCCTTCCCTCCCCCCACACCAAGTAAACTAGTTATGAAACAGAGTCTGAAAGGGCTGAAAGAGAATTGCAGCATCTTTAAATAAGAAAACAGAATGAACTGGAAATCTGGAAAAATAACTGGTGACTAATATGCAGATTTTAGCTTGCAGATCGGAAGCCACAGTTTGCTGGAAGTTGAATCCCTTCTGCTAATTTTCTCAGATGAAAAAGGCACTTGTGTTCTCTCTCTATCTGAATGCTTTGCCTCCGTGCTTTTTGTAGCATATGCTCAAGTTTGCAGTTACTATTGATAGGATGCAAAAAAAAAAAAAAAAAAAAACAATTCCTAAGATTAAAAAAAAATAAATCCAAATGCTGCAGAATTCAAATCATAGTTCAGACAATTAACAATCAAACATCAATCCCTGGAAGCTTCACTTGCAAAATTTCTACCACAGATGGAATTTTATTTAAATGAAGGACAGTAATGTTCAGATTGATGCCTCACTGGAGCCTGTGTACATGCATGAAAGCTGGCAAGCAAAATAAAACAGGAGAAGCGTTGAGACTATTTTAGGCTGAGCGTCCTGCGGGACACCTGAAAACTGCTAATGTGGAAAAGGATAGATACATGATTTCTGAGCAAGAAGAGAACCTGCTCTGTGACCATTAGCAGGAACCCTGGGAGCACCCAGGGGATGAGCATGAAGAAGTGATGGGCTGAGAGAGCAAAGCCCCTCAAGTGAAAGATGCGCTGCCACCTTCACACTGTGCACTTCCTGAACCCACCAGCCCTTGGTTCCCCAGCAACAACAGAAAGCAGGAACAAGGCCATTACTCACTTCAGAAGAGGCTAAGCAGGCCAAACTTATGTCATATCAGTGTTCCGCAGTATATAACTCTGTGTAGGAATTTCACAGGGTTAGGCAGGCAGTAAACTAAAGGCACAACGAATGGGAAGCAAATACATAGGAATCTATAGGAATCACAGAATTGCATGGGCTAGAAGGGAACTCTAGAGATCAAGTCCCCCAGTCAAAGCAGGCTCCCTAGACCAGGTTGCTAGCATTAAACAGGAAGATTATAACAATTAATTAGATCTGGAAGAAAAAAAAAAATCCATTTCCTAAGCATTTTTCTAAAGCAGCAACATATGAATACAGATAAAGACACACAAGCTTGTATAATCTCTAAGGGGAACTGACAAAAGTTATCATAATTTGTATGACCAGGTAAGAAACACGATCCTGTCATGCAGAAAACAACACCATATATAAGAAAGTAACATGGAAAATGTATTCCTTATGAGTGTGAAAATACGTTAACCTCTTGGTGCTCTACGCAATTCATTATCACTGACAGAAGGCACACCATAAAATCCAAATCCCAAGTGTCAAAGTTTACAGACATGATACACAGCCATGAGTAATTTTAATTACATTGTTTCATCTGTGATCACCCTGTAAACAGGTTGGGGGCTAATTGGATCAATAAATTAATTCCCATCAAGTGGAACACGATGCACGTTCAGCAGGATAAAAGCTATCCACAGCTACAGAAAAAGCATTTGTTCTCAGCATTGTCAGGACAAGATCACTCCTATATTGGCTCAAACCAATACAGGCAGTGCTGTCAATGGAAGGCAGCATTGCCAGCCCACTTCTTCCCAAAGGCTCCATGTGCAGGGTAAGGTGTTCTGAGCAGCTGCAGATAACTTACATACCTACTGCAATGTTCTCCGTTATATTCAGTATTTGAAGAAGAAAACACTTAACAGGATGTTTTAACTCCTAAAACCAGTCAGTTATGTTTGCTGAAGTCCATGTGAATGAGTCAGTAAGAGCAACTAAGGAGCAAGCATGAAACAAAAGGCCTGTTCTAAATAGGTCTATCCTTTAGAAATTTTTGCAATTACACACTGTAAATGCATTTACATATTCAATGAGTAATACATGTTTCTTGCGATGAGAAAGCCTGGAAAGCTTAATCAAAGTCTAGCTAATCACAGCAAAGGCTAATTGGCTTCCATAGTGCATCATCCTGCAGAATCTAGCATTAGCGCAAGCTCTGCAAACCGCTAGTTGGCAGAAAATCCCAATTTATTTTGATAACATAGGTCTTACCTTGAGGGGTTTCCATGACCACATAATCAGGTGGTGCATCAGTGGCCCATTCCATGCCCTCCAGTCAGCATCACCCAGCTGATCTACTCAACAGACGGGAAAGATGGGAACAGACCACAACTCAAAGAGCAGTTTGGGAAGGGAGAAAGGTGCAGAGTGATACATAATGAGTTGAAATATTTTCCTTTTAAGGGAGAGTGCAAAGAGAAACTAATTAATAAATTGCCATGAGTAATGCAATCCAAAAAAATGTAAAATAATTGACGGACTGAAGTATTTCCCTACAGCGAGCTGTCATCTCAGTTTGTGAACTGTAATGCTGATTTCCTCAGTTATAAAAATAAAAAAGGTCAATTTCTTTTCATTTACTTAGACTTCGTATTTTAGTTGCTGAATCTTCTTTAACCTTCAGTGGGTTTTCAGATGAGGAATAAACCCAATCTCTCTTTTCCTAGACCTGATCTGCATGTGGTCATATTCTAGAGAAACACATCTTAATAATTCCAGACTAGGATTTCCACCAGAACAACACAAGACACTAAATAACAAAACCAAAAGAAAAATCAGACCTTACTGGCTGAGTGAGGTTGAACACACTTTACATAAAGATGAATTTATTCATTAAAACACTCCATTTGAAATCATCTTACATCTGAGTAAGAGCTTAAAATTATTGTAATCAACCAAACAGAAGTATCATAAATATTACTGGCTTGGTACACAACAACTTCAAGGACTCAGAACCAGAACGTACCGCAGTACTGAACCTTGTAAGCAGGAAATACTTTTGTCATTTCAGCTCAGCAACCAATTCAAGGAATAAGAACCAAGATCCCTCCAAGATCACCTGTAAGCTCCTGGCCATCTCCCACCAGGTCACAGCAAAATAAATACCTTTTGAGGCTCATACAGCTGTCAGAGAAGCACTTACTGTACAGTGTGGAGGTAAACAAGACAGCTCTGTAAGCAGTGCAGATCCATCAATACAGCTATTTGTTGCTGAAAAGCTCAGCTAATCAGTAGGATCAGGCTCAGGACCAGCCCAATCCTTCCTATGGCAACCCTGGTGACAAGTGGGCCCACCACCACTTCCAGAGCCAGGGGGCATCTCCATATTACATATGGTGCATGCACTGCTAGCATCTGTCATTCAGAACACTCAGCTTCAGAACTCCTACTACAATGGTTAAATGTAAGAAAACAGTCTAATTTTGCACTTCAGAAGACCAGCTCAATACGAGTCCCCCAATCGGCTGTAAACCCAAGTGCCAGACCTGGGTGATTAGGACCGCATGTTTCCTAGGTGATAAGCCTTTCATTTTTCTGGAAGACATTTGAAATAGAGCATAGGAAGATTAATCCTCCCCAGAGAAGGGAGAGTTCACTGGCTAATTTCTCTTGCATTTAGATGTAATAATTAGGCATATTGATTCTTCTGCTTTGTTCCTTACCGTTATAACAAAATAATTAAGAGAACTTCAAGAAAATATTTGAAAGCTCACATCATGTTGTCTCTTCAAACATGGCTCACCTAACATGTGCATACCCAAAGGAACAGGGAAAGGCAGATTCTCACCGTATTTATCTCCTCAGTTCATCAGGCACCGACCTCAGGCAGCGAAGCACTGCCTCAGGCTCTGCTCCGTGTGCTGAAGATTAGACTGAATGGCAACACAAATGGGATCCAGCTGGAGCAACCAAGGTGAGTGTTGCTTTCCTAAGTTACCAGAGCAGCTTCCTACTGAGGGGGACCCTCAAAATATTACAAGTTTCTGGGGCTCCCCAACAGCCAAACTGTACATCTCTAGGGCTGAACTGCATCCACTGAGCATGTACGCACAGGGAAAGCCAAAGCTGCAACACTTATTAGAAGGATGAATGAAGATATTAAACTCATAAAAAGTTCTGAGCAAAGCCTATTCACCATTTAAGCGGAAAAGGATTTTCTCATGTCTAATTCAACATTACTAATTCAAGAGTTTATAAGAGTTCTCTGATCTCTGCAGCATGTCTCAGATTTAAATAATTTTCAGCAATTTTCTATCAAATAGCCTTGAAAATATTAATACTGTAAAAACACAAGGAAATGCATATGCACTTTAACGCATGCTGGCATCAAAGCAAGCTCAGCTGATACAAAACCTTTATTTCCCAGCTGCTGAGAGGCGAGTGGGACACTTGCTCTCCAAAACATGCAGATACACTACCCTAGAGCACAGTACCTGATGCGTGCGATGCAAATGAGCATTCAGGTCCAAGGTGAGGACCAACCTTTGCAGAAGATGTGCTTAGAGATCACTAGAGCACTTTGACACAAGAAGGGAAGTTGCAGTCTTCCCTACTTCTCCCCTTCATTCAAAGCTCACCCAGACCTTTGTGACTATTTTAGCTCTGGCAAGATGTTAGCTATCAATACTTAATAGGCATCTCTTGTACCTAATGGTCACTCTAACAGTAGGGAGCCAATGTCTTTGAACACTTCAAACAGAAATGTTGGATGTGAATACCTGTTTGGAGGAGAAAACATCTGAAGAATGTGTTTCTCTGATATTTATACTTCCTTGGAAATGAAGGGTGTTTTCTGTATGACTCACATTCATGTTTTTCACTTGCGATATTTTTAAACTCTGAGATCCAGCACTGACTGAGTGCAAAAAGTGCAACATTTCTACCATTCTACCCTGAAGGGGCTTATGGCCAAGTATGGGGGACAGCTGGAGCAGGGAATGGGTCATCTCCATTATACTACAGGGACAGAAAGCCTAAAAGAAATAGTCTGGGGATTTATGAACATCAGTCATACATGGCAGATAAATTAAAGCAGCATGTAGACTCATTTTGTATGAGAACACCATGTGTATTTGAAAATAAATAATCCACCCAGAATAAGAGCTCCTTTCACAGAATCATAGAATGACTTGGGTTGGAAAGGAGCTCACAAATCATCTAGTTCCAACCCCCTGCCATAAGTAGGACTGCCAACCACTAAATCAAAGACTAGATCAGGCTGCCCAGCGCCTCATCCAACCTGGCCTTGAATGCCTCCAGGGATGGGCATCCACGACTCCTCTGGGCAACCTGTGCCCCTGCCTCATCATTCCCTCCCTTCTACCCAAGAGTATCTTTACAGCTTAGTTTGGAGCTAAAGAAAACATTTCAATTAATTAAATAACCCCTAGAAGGAGATATTCCCAAGATGCACAAGTCTTGTTTCCGTGAATTTTTTCCTCCTGTGCATCCCTCCTCAAATCCACCCTGTGGGCATGAGGGTGGCACAGAGAAACCCGTCATGGCTACATAGCAAGGGCTGCACCCAGAGCCCCCAGGTCTGAAATTACACACCTTGAAGAGCTAAAAGACAGAAAACAAATGCAAGAAATAACAACAAAAAGGAATTTTGAAACTGTCCCTTGAGTCCAGCTCCTCCTGCAGCTTGGAGAAGGCTGAATGGAGCAAGGCTCGCCATGAAATCATGCTGCCTTGGTTAAAATGTCTTTAAGAGCAGGCAAATGTAAACACTGCCTTTCTTTAAATGCTATTTAGTTCTTTATAGCATCATTCAAGAGACATGCAAGCCCCAAGCTCAGACACAATTAGTTGCCCAGAGGAAAATCACAGGCAAGGCTGCTCAGGTGGGGAAGGGTTTTGTAAATGCCTTTCTTTCTGCAGGAGGCAGCTGGAGCAGGATGGCTGAGGCAAAGGAACAAGGCAACCAGGTAGAATGGTGCTAAAACCTGGAAAGTAAGAAAGAGGGCTGGGTGCCCAGCCAGCAGGGAGGAAGCAACACCCCTGTACAAATAAACATGGGTGCATCACTGAAACACCTGAAGCAATGTCTTCTGAAAGAAGCAACATGCAAGGGTCTGAAATTTTTGCTAACATTCCCGATCACCAGGAGTAATATCACCAAAGAAAACCTGTTCGTTCTATACAAAAATGTCTCCAGTCCTCTACGTGCCAGGGAGCACACTGTTTTCTGCACAATAACCCAGCACTCTGCATGAGACAGAATTTAAATACATTTCCATTCAGATAACTTATCTCTTCCCCTCCCCACTCGCAGCTTGTTAAAGAAGTGACTTGAACTTAGAGCACCGCAGGGTTTTTTCTACTCGGGTTTTTAAATCACTGGCAACATAAAGACCTTCAGCAACTTACAGTGTGAAGAGCATTCTTTGGACTGCCCTGCTTAACACACTGAGGTTGCTTCATTACTTACATTGCATTACACAGTGGCTAATAAAGTGGTCGTGCCCAGGGGCCAGCCTGAGACAGATGTTCTCCAGCACTCCTCATCTGGGCTGTCCAGCTCCTGTACTGCAGCTGCCCCTCCACAGAGCCAACACTGCACACCTTAATGCTAACTCAAAACTAGGATAAATGAGAGAAATGCTGAAGAAGAGACAGCCACATCATCAGGCTTTACTAATCAAGGTGTTGCAATTAGCAAAAAAAAATTTAAAAAGGAAAAAAAGAAGGGAATTGCAGATGTCCTAATTCTATTGGATTATGGCAAGAAACACCAGAGGGACCAAAATATGTTTTTTCCTACCTTTTGCCACAATATCTGAACTACTTGTCCTCCTGTCAGACAGTAGAACACAAGGCAGATCCTCCAGCCAAGAGTGGTTACAGGGACAGTTTTGTTGAGATTCACAAATTCCACATTTAGCAGCCACGACCAAAACACACACCTTTGGGACCCACTGGGATACTAACAAAATAGCATATTGGCCAGAAAATCCCACAGGTTTTCTTCCCACTCACTGAAAGCAGCGCAATCCCACAGCTCATTGCCCAATTCCATCCTGCTGTTTCTCAAAGACACCTCCCTTCCCCAGCTCCTTCCCATTCATACATGGTGGTCACAGTGCTGATGGGTGGATGATTGTGGAGGCCTTTTCCAATCTTAATGACTCTATGACACATGCCACAAGTTGGCTTCAAGCGTCACAAACAGCACAGGTGATTAACAAACAGAACAGACTGCAAGAAATTCACTTTCCTCTTTGAGAGCACCTGCACTTCTTGGTAGTGCAGAACACTGATAAAATGCCAGGAGGACGGTGCATACAGAACACAAGCGTGCTATACATGGCACACTGAATTCGATTTTGCTGCATGCCACCATATGGAACAGAATCTCAGCGTCATCAAACGTTTACCTAAACTCCATTAATGTCTTCTGCAAGCCAATATTTATAGCATACACACCAGTAGCTGCTGTCAGAGTGTGTATAAATGTTAAACTGAGCTGTTAAAGAAACATAATGACAGATGTAGAGATGCTGAAGAGTGCAATCTATTCTAATTTATGATAATTTATTTCCATCATCTGGAGCCCTATTCAGAAGAGAAAGCTGAATGCATCCCAAAGAGCATCACGGGATGGAGTGTAAAAATCCCCAGAAAATCTCTTTAAAGAGAGTACTCTTGTCCTCACACCCAGCAGCCTCTGTGCAGGAGGGATGCAGATGTGGGGTGTGCAGCTCCCTGCCTCCAGCAGCCCAGGGATGTGCAGATTTCATTGCAAGTAGGGAAGAGCTGGGAACTGTTCGTCCCATGAGATCATTGCTGAGTCACTACTTTTTAGGCACTAAGCTGCGGAAACAATATTTGTTCGCTTTGTCAGAGTTTCTTCAGCTGCATTAACAAACCCATACAACATCCACGGGCGGCCAGTGCTAATGAGCACAGAAACAAAAAGATGGAAAAGCAGTTGGATGGTGTGGCAGAGAGAGCTTCTCTATTTCACTGCTCGGCAGCACAAGCTGTGCTGGCGCGGTTCTGCCCCAAGCCTGTCCTTGCTCTCCTGTTGCTGCACTATTCTGCTGTGAAAACCAGGATGGAAGGGATGGGGAAAAAGGAAAAAAGAGGAGAAAAAGAAGGAAAGGAAAACAACAGAAAAAGCAAGCTGTGCCAGCACATGGTCCCCACAGTGGAAAGTGCTCCGGTCCAGCTCCAGGGAGCAGCACAGGCAAGGAGCTCATTTCCACAGCACCACGGCATCACACCCAGTGGCAGCAGGGACCTTCTGCTGAGCCCACCCTGTGTCCACACATATGTTGGCTGCTGAGACACAGCCTCAGGTGCCTGCCAAAGCCCTGCAATCTGGGACAGCACAGATCTGGTGCTGGGATGGGCTCTGACTGCACAGAACCTCCTGCCACACACACAAAGTATGAGCATAAACTACAATGCCAATATGCACACTGTCTAAAAATCGGTGCTTGACAGCTAAAGGTTTTCCACCAAGAACATTTTTTGCACTTTTGACTTGCGCATTTTTTTCCAAAAAACGTACCGTCTCTGCTCCAAAAATGTTAAACCTTCCCTGCAAGTCCCAGTGCCAAGGGTGCAAGTGGCTCTGCCCCTCCAGCAGGGATCCTGATGTTTAACAGCAGGTGCTGGAGGGGAACGAGGACCTGGTCACCGCTTCTTAAAGGAAAAATCTGCATAGAATATCCCAAGTTGGAAGAGACCCATAAGGATCATCAAATCCAAATCCTGGCTCCACAAAGGACTACCCAAAAATCAGACCACATATCTGAGACCGTTGTCCAGATGCTTCTTGAACTCTGGCAAATTCAGTGCCACAACCACTTCCCAGGGGAGCCTGTTCCAGTGCCCAAGCACCACCTCAGTGAAGAACCTTTTCCTGATACCCAACCTGAGCCACCAGCTGAGCTTTGAGTACAAAGATATGGCCTAGCAACCATATGTAACTTTGGACTAAAATGCAGTTAGGACCCAACAAAAAACACTATGTATATCAGCTCACTGAGATCAAAGGCACGCAGCAGCAAAGAATTTAATTAAAATGTTAAAATTAACTAGAAAGGCCCCCATTGTTTAATTCTTTTGGCAGGCACGTTCTTGAAAAGTGGGACCTAATTCCACTCCAGCAAGCTGGCTGCCCTGGGAGATGGTGATCTGCAGACTTATGGCTGCAGCATTTGGTAGTGGGGGGAACCCCACACTCACTGGGGTTTTACAGGGAGAGGTTTTAAAGAGCTATCTCCAATAAAGCACTTGGAGAAACTGCTCCACTCTAAAGAAGTATGCAAAAGAATGCAGTCTGCAGTAATAAGACAGTTTTCAGGATCCAACCTAACTACACTGAGATGGGCCAGAGAGGCATTTCACCCAGCACCAGGAAGGTGGCACTTAGGGACACAGCAAGCACGGTGGTGATGGGTTGATGGTTGGACTTGATGACCTTGGAGGTCTTAATGTTTCTACAATTCTGTGATTCAATTATGCCAAATATGAGGCACCAGTATGAGCACCCAGCATGCAAATGTCAAAGGGCTGGAGCTGAGGCTTAGCATTTCAAACCAGATACCTTGGATCCGCATCACCTGAGGAGTAACACCAGAGGGCAGAGCACGTACATCAGCAGTGAAGTTTCAGGACAGACATCACAAACTAGTGCTGGAAATTCGGGGAGCTGTAAAGAGCAGTTACCCAGCACCACCAGCTGAGGGGGCAGAGGTGCAGGGCTGCCTATTCACTTCCCACCAATGTTCACTCAGGTTGTTTACAACAGCATCTGATATTTCTCATGGAAGAAGAAACAGGTTTGAAAGGGCAGGAGTTCTGTGGGATAGCCAGATAAAGTTATTTTACCCTCAGTGCCACAT
Organism: Oreortyx pictus; assembly: GCA_036925125.1. Classification (NCBI taxonomy): domain Eukaryota; kingdom Metazoa; phylum Chordata; class Aves; order Galliformes; family Odontophoridae; genus Oreortyx; species Oreortyx pictus. Next base: position 6,187,339 of record JAUPFR010000015.1, read on the forward strand.
CATCACGGTTCTTTAACACCTCCTCCAGGGTCAGTGATTCCACCCCTCCCTTGGCAGCCTGTGCCAGTACCTGATCACTCTAAGACATTTTTCCTAATGTCCAACCTAAACCTCTGCTGGCACAACTTAAGCGCCTTACCATCTGAATATTTATAATGTGCTGGTGAAGTCTTCCGGCTCTACAGTTTTCCACGTGCTTCCTTACCACAGAGACATGGGAGGCTGCATGCTGCCTTCCAGTACTATTGAGTGAACAGCATGCCCACTGGAACCATTTAACAAAGAGATTACCCCAATCCCAATTGTGAGAGCTTTCAGCTTCCCCCTCCACTGCCAGGACACAGCACTGTTCCATGCTGCATTGGGCTGCTCCTCCAGAGAGATCCTCTATTGAGGGCCCACATTTGTCTGATCCTTTGCTGAGCTTCTCCCCAAGAAATATAAAGATACTCAGCCCTGGAAGTAACCGAGCTACCTGCTGCCTGGATTTCAGTCCTGATCACAGCTACAACCCTGAGTGTGACTACCAGTTCTCACCCCTCTGTGTGTCTGAGATTGGCTTTGAGCTATTTGCAAATGTACACAACTCACACATGCAGCAATCCTCTGTGCACTCCAGGATGCGAATGCATGCACAAGCACAGGCTGCCAACAAAGCAACACCTAACGTTCCTGGTTTTATAAATGGCTCTTAGAAAATACTTATCTGACTGAATGCCACTGCCAAACGCTTCTAATGCCATGATTTGTGTCTGCAGTTGCACTCATTGAAAACACCACCAGTTTACATGGCTTATACATTTCCTTGAGCATGGGCAGCACTACTGACTTTTCCAGCTGAGCAACTGTAGTATTCTGAATGGGAAGACACTGCTTCCAGAAACCAACTTGAACAGTTTCTGCAATGGCCAGAAGATGAAACTGTGCAAATTAAACACAACAAAAGCTGGCAGTTGGTCTATAAGATCAGTATTCTTTTCCTTTTGCCAAAAATAAAGCAAGTTGCTAAGGTGACAGCTATGTCTTTGCAGTACACGTGCCACTTTGATCAAACACCTCAAAAGCAGCTCTTCCACGTGTTCCATTCCACTACGCTCCCTGCAGCATCTGCTGGATCCCCCAAGAACAAAAGCCATTATCAGAGAATCATTAAGGCTGGAAAAGACCACTAACATAATCTAGTCCAACCATCAACCCATCACCACACTTAAGATCCCTCCAGCCAGATACCATGCTGGGTGGGCAGACAGACAAGTGCTCTTTGTTGCTCTGCAATCCTGGAGTATAACATTTGATTGCTTTTACTCAGTTCCAAGAAGAGGTTGGGGCACAAGCCCAGCTTCATATGGGGACCACAGGATCCAAAGGATGGCAGCTCTTTGTCATGAGCACATTCCTCCCTGACCACAACACTGGAATCCAGAGATGCCAGGCAGGGCTTTCACCCGGGGCTCCAATTATGCAGATGCTGATTTACAGGAGTGATGACTGAAACATCTCCCTCATAAGAATTGGCAAGGATCCTGTAACTGTGTATATCTAAAGGCACAGCCCTCTATCTCCACACATCTCCTCGCTAGTTTGAAAGTCAGATCATTTTTGTTCTTCCTTTCATGGGAACCTGGTTTGCATATATAATCAAATTTAGCATTAATGAGTTTCTCTCCTCATCTTTTATTCCTGCAGCTTTGAGCAGCCACACTTAAGTATCACCAGCTGAGTCTGCCATCAGGAAGGTGGCTTACCATAAAGAGATTTCACCAGGTTCACTTCCCGAAAAGCACTTTCTCAACCAGACTCACTAATCCAGTGTAACTCCTGGGTACCCAGTCCCACTCAGACTGAGCTTGGCCTGCTTAATCATCAAGTCTTAACAAGTTGTTAGATGACCTTATAAAACTGATTCTGCCATGATTATAGCTTGAGTCCAAGCAGAAATGGCAGGCACACCTCAGATGAAAGATGCTATTTATTTGCAGTGTGGTCAGGCATCGCTGACCTTTCCTCCTTCCTTCTTTGCCCGCTCCACAATTTGTACCACACACAAAAAACATGCATGTGAGCAGCATGCAGAACAGCCAGCTCTGTGCAGTCTGCATGGAAACAGGGGATCACAGAACAGATTTTCTGCTCCTTCATTTGTCTGCTGGGTTTTCAGTCTTCAGGGCTTCCATCTCTCTTCAGCTACCATATGGTAGCATATGGCTTATCAAAGCCAAAGGTTTCAGAATCACAAGACTCCCAGAAACTGAGACTTTAAAACCACAAGGTAAAATACTTCACTGAGTGCTTCTGCTGCCTTCGTCCTAGTCCCACCAATGGTGAGACACGGATTCACATCTCTCTTCAAGCTAAGTGTCTGAAAGTTGCATGTCCAACCACAGGGACCAACACAGCCTGCTCACAGGGCTCGGTTCTGTTGTATGCTCACATCCCCTTGTTCCAAAGTGGCAATTTTTGTCTGTGATGAACTGCAGAGCATTTTGCATGCATTATGCTAAGCTGCCTATAAGAAATCATCCCAACAAGGGTTAGTTACATGGAAATTACCTTTCTAGTGTTAAAATTCCATGGAAATGGGTTTATACTTTTTCATTAAGTAGCAGATGTCGTATTGACCTGACACTGTTCATATAATGTCCCTCAGACAGTAAGTGGGGTCAGGTTTTCAAAAACAACCAAGCACCTGCTTCACATCCAAAATCAGCAATACATCTTTTGATGTGTTCGTCTATCCTGCACATTAAGATGGACAGATCCAACACAGAAAGCAGCATCCTTCCTTGGTGTTGCACAAGCAACATCAGCAGGCAGGAAAAAAGTTATTTTATGTGGCTTTTCTCCCAACCCAAGGATGGAGAAGAGCTAACACCCAACCCTCCAGCCACGCATCCATGAGCATTAGGCTTCAGCAGGATTACCTGACTCCTGCACCTACAGTACTCCTTATAGACCACTCTCCACCCACACCAGAGTAGACAGTCACCTTCTGGTTAAGCAAAACACAACGCAGGTGACCTCTATTATTATCATTATTTATTTTCATCAGCTCATGCTATCTAAGCATGAGCATCTAGGACACACGCACCTACTTAAGTCCATTCATATGCATACAAATATAATCCAACTGAAGGGGACCACAGCCAGATAAGCAATCACCATTAGGACAAAAGATAAGACTCTCCACCAGTTTTTCTGGACTGAGATTCCCTTTGCCTTCCAAGCACACATCTGTTTGCAGGGAAAGGTTGCTAATGCTTTCAGAAGCCGGGGAAAAGCAAGCTTTGCTCTTGCCAGGTTTTTCTTCCTAGCTCCCAAGCCATAAGATCACATCATTAGGGCAAAAGAAGCAGAGCAGAGTTACTTTAGTCCACATGCACAAAGTTTTGAAACCTCTCTGCAATTCATATGTCCAGCTTCCATGGGGAATCTGTTGCAAAATGCCAGACACTGCTCTGGAAACTTTTGGTACCATGCAGAATCATGTGCAGTCACTATCTGCAGTCATGCAAAGGCCAAAATGCAATTTTTCTGAGCAAAGCAAGAACTAAAACAACTCTTTAGATTCAGGTTCATTAAACATCTCAATGTTGACATCTATGCTGTTCTCTCAAGAAAAGCCCCAGCAGTGTTTTTCAGCCTGTAATACCTCTAGTGGCCAAAACCCACAGCTCCAAGACAGCTCCCAGCTACGCACATTGCAACGTACAAGAGATGAGCAGCAGGACAGTTCGGTAAGCAACAGAAGAAAGGGGAAAGGCTCTTAAAAACTTCAGCCTAATTCCATTTACCAAAATGTTTTTGCAGGTAACCCCAGCTCCATAGGAAGCACTTCATGGACATGCCACACTGCAGATGCACAAAGCTCTGTTTTTCAATAGATTCGCTCCAGAGAAGCAACAACCGTGACGCAAATATAACATGACTGACAAACTTGCTTTCCCTGCTTACTTTTCACAGACCCAATCAAAGCAGTCCAAACACATCCAGATGTCCACGTGACGGAAATTAATTCAGGGAGACAAGCGAATGTATTTCTTCCATCTTTCCTTACTCACTGTTGTCAGGTGCACACTGAGGAGTCATTTCTCAGGCAAAGCTGTGACACTGTTAACTGGTCACAGAGGACCGCAGAGCCATAGCAACTACGAGAAATAAACTTCAGCAGCATACCCTTGTCTCAAATGAAGATCAAGCAGGGGGATGAAGGGGCAGAAGAGCAATCACTGCTCTTCAGCAGCTTTCCCCAACACATGCTATGAAGCAAGAGTTGACTCAGAACTGAGAACACACAGAACCCACCTAGCACAGCTGCATGCAGTTTTCCAAGCCCAGAACTGTGAGTTTCCAACTTCCTCCCTCAATGCAGCTCTGGTGTTTAATTGCCACAAGCCTTTTTCTTTTTTCTAACCTATCCTGGGCTCAACCCAGTGTAGTCACCCTAATGGCTTCCAAATGCAATCTCTTGCCTGGAAATAGATTGCAAATTTCATGAGAAATACAAATGAAAACATACCATGAATATTCAGAAGAATCAGTCCTATTTCAGCGTCTTCTCTCAGGGTGCTCAGCGATAATCAAAACAGAAGATTGCAAGAGGTCCAACCCAGTGCCTGCTCCTCCAGACACAGCTCCAGAAGGTAGTTATCAACCTGAGAACCTACAGCCATCCTGGTTGTCTTCAAAGTATTTGTGTTGCTTTTAGGGCAGAGGTTTATCAATAAAGACACGGACCAGTGAGCTACCTCTGCCATGGACCTACCCAAACAGACCACAAGATGAGAGCACATGTTAGGGATTGGTCTGCCTGGACCAGCTGAGCATCTTTTGGTCCCAGTGTGCCACCCATGATGTAGCCCTCCCACCCCTTATGTCCCTAACAGCTTCTGAAATTCAGAACTTGGCTTTCTGGGAAACAAGCATTAAAAAAAAAACAAAAAACAAAACAAAACAAAACAAAACACAAGCTTTCCAAAAGCAGAAATTAACACTTCCATTTAGATGATAAATAAGCCAAAAGAAGGCAATATTAAAACCAGTTGCAGATCCTTTCCCATATCCTAAAGCTCCATGTGTGTTGTGATTCAGGTGTCACGTCATCACACGATGCCAGTCACACCTTCCCATAGGTGATTACTGTAAACCTCAGAGAAACTCATCAGCGTTAACGAGAGCAGCTTTAATAAATTCCACTGTCACCAGCACTTTCTGCATAAAAACCCCACTCACACATCATTTAACACCCAAAATGAAACAGCTGTAAATCCAGCAATTAGCAGTGTAATTTGACTGTTCTGATCAAGCGCACCGAAGGCTGCAATGCTGCTGGGGAATGTGAAAGCTGCCACAGAATCTGCCAGAGCTCTGGGTCTGTTTTGGTTTAAAAAGACAGCTGGAGCGAAAGGAAGGGAGTCAGAGGGAGAGATGAACACTTATTGGGCTCGTAGATGATGGAGAGTTGGTGTATAAGGCAAGAGGAGAAGGACGGGAGCAGCAAGAAGAAGTGAAGAGAGCTGGAATTCAGGTAATCCTGTCTAGTTGATAAATAAAATCTCACTCTTTACGCTAAGGTGTGCTTAGTTCCACTCACACACGTTTCTAAATTTGAAGGAGTCGTTTCTCAGGCCATCTTGAATTCTGACACACTTTGCATTCTTTTGCTCATTTCCAAAAGGCTGATCCACTTCAGCAGTGCCAGAGAGCTTGCTTCCATAACAGACCTCTGTATATATGTATACATGTAAACAAGCAATGCGCAGATGGAGCAACAGGAGAGTTTGTGGCTTTCAACCACGACAAAGGCAGGTTTACATACAACAGTTGAAAAAAGTTACAGAACTGGGCAACTGTCAGAGAAAGAGACCCAAGAACTCCCACACACTGCCCCAAAGACATGAACGCGCTGTGGGGAACTTTCCTGCAAGGTCACAGCTCGTGCCCCTGGAGCTCACTGCCCTGCTGCCACCAGCACAGCTGCATATAGCGAAGACACCACGCTCCCAGCAGTGATTTGCCATGGAAATAGCTTTGCTCCTCATTCTGCTCCACAACTGCTTTCGCAGCGATCAGCAGAGAGAGCCCAGGGCTCAGCCCCTGAGCACCCCAGTTCTCCTGGAAGCAAGAGCAGCAGTGCTGCTGGGAAGCACACAGGTCACCCTTGTGCAGGACCATCTCATCCCAAGCCCACAGCCATGTGCCCATCACCCAGTTCTGCTGCACATGGAGGGCTCTGGGGGTCAGCAACCCCCCAGCACACCCCAACACCCCTTCATTATGGTGAGCACAGTGGGTGCCAGCGTGCAAGTAATGGCACCCGCACGCTGATGCACCCCCCAAAATATGCAGCTTACATAATTCCCCAGCCAGTCGGCGTTAGGGGAATGTGATTAATCCTCCATGACATGTTCTGAACTTTCCGTTCAGAGCAGCTCTCTCCTCCCGCAGACCTACTGGCGATGAATGTCATTTGACCTGCAGACTTCACTACGAATGAGCATCAGAGCAACAAACAGTGACATTGCTCCGCAAACCAATTATCTGCCTCCTTTCCCGCTCGGCCCAGAGACAAGTTTGCTAAACGCATAATGAAATCTTTTATTTTTTTTTAACCGCACAAGGATGGGGGGCACCCACCAACCCCAATCCCACCCCATCCCCGCAGGACGACGGGTCCCCATCCTCAGCCCCGCGCCCGCATCCCAGCTCGGCTCCCACCTGTTCCGCGGGGCTCGCTTCGTAGACATCCCCTCCCTCCCACCAAAATCCCCCAACCCCACATCGACCCACCCGGCAACTCACCCACTCCAACACCCTGAGGAAGGCCAGCGGTTCCTTCACCACGCGGAAAGTCCCCGCGGAGGCGAGCTGCGGGGCAGAGAGAGACAGAGAGAGAGAGAGAAAAAAGCGATCAGAGAGGAGAGCGATCGGCAGCGCGCAACAAGACCCCGCGGAGCTGCTCATCCTACCTGGTCCACCGCTTCCATGGCGCCGCAGCCCCGCGGAGCCGAGCGGAGCGGAGCGGATCCGCCCGCCAGCCGCCAGCCGGGGATGCGCGCCGCTGCCCCCGCGCACGCCGGGCGGAGCAGCCGGGCGGGGCCCCGCACCCCCCCCCGCACCGCCCCGCGGAGCCGCCCCGCGTCGCGGGAGCGCTCCCGGAGCACCGGTTCAACGTTTAGGATGGGTCGGGTTCTTCAAAAATGGGTTCTATTTACTTCGGAAGGGGAAGGTGGGGGAAAGGGGTAGGGGGGTGGGATGGGGGGGGGGGGATAGGGGATTTAAGTCGAAGGGGGGGGGGGGGAAGAAATGGAAGAACGTGTGAAATAAATAAAGCAAGGGAAAATAAAAATAAATAAAGCAAGGGAAAATAAACGAATAGAGCAAGGAAAAATAAATGAATAGAGCAAGGAAAAATAAATGAATAAAGCAAGGAAAAATAAATGAATAGAGCAAGGAAAAATAAATGAATACAGCAAGGAAAAATAAATGAATACAGCAAGGAAAAATAAATGAATAAAGCAAGGAAAAATAAATGAATAAAACAATAAATCAAAGAAGGGAAAGGAAAAAAGAAAGAAAAACTGCCTCCCCTTCCCCCCGCCCACCAAGGAGCGGCTAACGTTAGCGCCCGGTGTCCTCCTTTCCCCTCTCGCCCTCGGCCCCCTGCGGCAGCTGCCTGCTGTCCCGCCCTCCCTCGTGCTTTTGTGGCATTTCCTTGATAGCAGAGCGGCTTTTTTCCGTCTCGCGTTGCCGTTGTTCTGGCCTCGTTTCGCAGCGTAACCTCAATAATGATGCGAACTCCCGGGCGGTACATCCCCGTGTCGGTCCGTGCTCGCGTTGCCCTAGCACGCTGCCAGCGCTTCCAGTTCACTGTGGCTTTAAAAACATCACCGTGAGAGGTTTGGCCGGATCCTGGTCCGGCAAAGGCTTTAGGAAGCGCTGAGAGCACAAACCCACTGAACAGCACACATCCAGCCAGATGCAGTTTTGCAAACACCACTACCCATTCTGCCACCCCAAACCCAGTGCTCCCACGGCAGCTGGACCCCAGTAGGTCAGAGAGCACCCTAGAAGCCCCTGAGGCTCTTGCTCCTCCTGATCAGCCAAGCAGCTGTGGAAGTTTAAAGAGTCTACCGGCTTTATTCAGGATTAAGCTCTATTAAAAAAATAAAAAAATCCATGTCTTCCAGGAGCGAACAAGAGGAATGCAGGGGGACAGGGAATGAAGTTCGCTGAGTTTAATTGGAGCTCTACTGAGAAGATTCAGTGTCAAAGCCGCAGAACCCAGCTGCAGGCTGCAAGGGATGGACTCACCTTTTTAAATTATTACTGTTAATATTTCCCCAATCAAAAAAAAAAAAAAAAAGGGTCAGAATTAGTTACATCTATTTATTTATTTATTTAAGGACAAAAACCCACAGCTGTTGTAGCTGTAGCTCTCCTTTCTCTAGGAGAAAAAAAAAAGAAAGAAAAATAGAGAATTTGCATTATCGAATACTATGGAAGCTATTTTATTTAAACAACAAAGCAATTATTGCTGTTAGGAACACTCCTCAGCAGTTCTCGCTGCTGCCTGGGGTGGCTTAGAGCTGTGGGAGGTGTCAGTGGGTGTCCTGCCATAGTTCAGAAAGTTTCCTCAAAGACTAAAAGAATACCAAAGCATTTGATAAAGGCATAGCTGAGGAGCAGGCTGTGGGAGATTTTTTTCCTTAATTTTGTTGGTAGCATAGTCTGGAAGAAATGAAAGCTCAGTCTCCATTGACTGCCATGGAGAACTGGAAGCCTAATTTGCTCACCCTCCTGTTAACCACGTTTGCTTGTAATGCTGATTTTTTTAACAGCACTTGGGCTTTTTTCAGAAATTGTCAGGCTCAGACAAACAGGAGATGCTCTGAAGACTCTCCCCATGGCAGGTTGGGATGGTTTTCCTGCTGCTTTCTTGCTCCGTAGGCTTGGGCTTGCAGCACCTCCAAGAGATCCCTTGTGCTGCCTTTCCCATTCCCTTTCCACCACCCCAGCCATGTTCTGGTTGCTCAGCCTCTCTCAGCTGGAAATCCCACAGCAGCAGTAACCTGATTTTGCAGCCAGCACTCGGTGTCTCTCCTAGCCATCACCAAGGCTTCCAGATGGCTATTAGCATGTGTACTTCAATACAGCAGAATGTGTCTCTCTGGCTTTCACAGCTGCTCTCACTCTGCGCAGTCCCAGTTAGCTTAGGAGAGCATCTCCTCACCAGTTAGAATCATGGAACCACTAAGACTGGAAAACAGCACTAAGATCACCGAGTCCAACCACCAACCCACCCCCACCGTGACCACTGACCACGTCCCTCATCTCCCCATCTCCACAGTTCGTGTACACTTCCAGGGATGGTCCTTGAGCCCCTCAGTGCTAATCTTGCTCTACAAATGACACTTTAGAGGTTCACGCTTTTTTAGTACTGTGTAATAAATCTCTGCAACATATGTTCAAAGCAGCAGATGTGATAGATCTGCAATTAGCTGAGGAATAGCAAGAAGCTACGCATCAAGGCTGGGTTTTGTGCTAAATCACATTCATTGTGTTCACACCTGGATGGCTGGTGCTTGGCGTGCATTAACCAGAAATGCTACAGAGGTGCAATTAGAAATCATCGCAAATGGAAAATGCTTTGGGGAGAGCAGAGGTGTTTTATAGACACAGGGCCTCACACCATGAGTGTGCTCACTGCGCTGGGAGCCTCCTCTTGTAACGGATCCTCACAGCTCAGGATTAGATGCTGTCTAAGGGAGAAGTGGCTATTGTAAGAGGGGGATTCTCAATTCCAGGGATGGACTTAGCGACGGTCTCCTTTCCCTACTGCCACCACAGTGAGTTGGAGCAGCAAGAGCCACAAAGGACTGGTGGTCACTGAAAGATGGCAGTGGGTACTCATTGTTGCTTAGAGCAACTTTAGTAGATGGTTGTAAGATTTAAGCCAGTGGGGAAAGAGCAGGAAATTATCTCTTATCCTGCTAGACTACTGGACATATCTATGTATTTGCCTTACACGTATAAAAGACTAGCAGCTGAAAATGCATGTCTCCTTGTGCATGTGGGAGCACAAAGCCCAAGGCCGTGGGCTGCCCAGGCTGCAGCAGCCAAGGCCAGACGGTGGGGTCACCCAGTTTGAAGGGAGTTGAAGGCAACTGGTGATAGCACCAGCACTCTATTTTTTTGTGAGCAGTTGGGTGTGGAAATGAGGTCTCACACAGGCGCGAGGAGGACCATATGGTGCTTAGCACACCAGATTTCTCAGCTCCAGCCAGGCCTCAGTCTCACACTCTACCTGTCACTCTTCCCAAGATCCTCACTCTGGAGGGTCATTTTCATCCTCTCAGGGTCTCCATCAAATTTGTTCATAACACATTATCCGCAGGAAGGGAGAGCTTGGTGCTGTCTCTTAGATCTTTCTGGTTTTTTTTTTTTGTTTTTTTTTTTTTAAACTACCAGACACTTAGAGCAGGTTACAATATTTTTTTCCCCATGGCTGTGTTTTGCACTGGGGAGCTTTTAACCTTTTCCTGGCACAAGGAGAACAGACACCCATCCCAGTGGGAATTGTTAGTCATTATAAGGCTTTGTTTCATTTGTTTGATGTCTTCACTCTAAAATTTAATAAGAGATAGGCAACAAAATATGAGCCTAGGAACAGCCAAGAATTATTTCCCAAGCAACCAGAAACCACACATAGGTCATCAGTGGGAGAAGCAGCAGAGACCACTCAGCTTCAGCCAGCTAGCTCTACTTTATCTTCCAGCATCTATGGGTCTCTTGCTCTGATTCCAAATTTTAAGCATCCACTCCTGCACATTAAAAATCCTTAAAAAACCCTCTGTTTCCCAAAGAACTTCATTTCTCAACTGGTGCAGGCTGCCCAGGGAGGTGGTAGAATCACTGACCTGGAGGTATTACAGAACCACGGAGATGTGGTACCAAGGGACATAGTAGGGATGGGCTGATGGTTGGACTGGATGATCTTAGTGGTCTTTTCCACCCATAATGATTTCATGATTCAAATCCCCATCTCCACAGAAGATGCCCAGGTGGGGACAGCAATGCCCTTCAGTGCCCTGAAGGCAGTGAGCTCAAATGACACGGTATTAGGGAATATTCCAACTTCAAAACCTGAAAAAAAAGTTCACAAATTAGAAATCCCTATGTGATCATTTCAGAGCAAAGAAAAGAGATCCTCACTATGTTGCCAGATACATAATGACGAGATTTCCAATTAAATGAGCAGTGCAACCCATCGCTCGCTGAAAGAACAGAATATTCTTGTTAGTTAGTTAGTTTTGTTGAATCGACATTTTATTTTCCAGTAGCAGGTGGAAGGATCATTTGCAGTGTGGAATGCATACAATTGCAGAGCACCTCATAGAGGCATATGGATTCAATCAAGCACTCAAGTTTAGTTGCGTGGCTGATACTGACCCAAAAGCATTAATGGCTACAGATTAAACTATCTTAATGCAATTCCTAGACCTCACACAAGACTTACCATAGTTTCACTCCTGATCTCTATAGCAATCACCTTTGATGTCTCTTTTTGGATTGCTCTTGTGCATGTGAAATGAAATAGAAAATCAGTATTGAAAGTCAAGTTTGCCAAGTCCAAAGGCTTGCTGTGCTGAAACCTTTATACAGTGCACAAAGAGCAATTCTGTCCGATTTAAAAAATTAATCAGTCATTTTCCTATTCTGTCTTAATCCTTCACTGTCATCAAGTCTTGTCATTTTCAATCCTAGCTTCCAGAGAGTATTGTCTGACTTTAATCAAAAGCATTCTGTAATTAGGTTCCAGATAATTTAGCTTAGACTATTTAAAAGTAAAAACAGCCTTGCTTTCTGGTAAAGCCCAGCTCCGTGTCAGAGGCACTGAGCAGGGACAGCTCCATTTTGTAATTATTTTGCTGGCAACTAAACCCTTCTCTTAGAAGCACGGGACTGCAATTTATCCTGGGCATCTTCAGGGTGAGTTGGTACACAGAAGCACCGTTGCAGTCAAATCCTGTCTCACTCCAAAAACCTGGGTCTGGAGCTCTAAAAGGGACACTGTCAGGGCTGGGATCCTTCAAACATGACCTACTTTCCCCTTGCATCCTTTACCAAAAGAAAGGTTTAAACGATATATTTTCTTAAAAGAAGAGGGAAAACATCAGTGCACCGACTTGAATATATGGCTCCAGAAACAAGGACTCTGGGGTACTTGCCCTGCTTCAGAACCATGACCTCAGCTGCCCCAGGCACACATGGGGTGAGCCTGTGCCCCAGCCCCATACTACACAAAGCAGCAGCAGGAGCTCTGAGCCCACCTTGCGCTGTTTCACGTTAGAGCTCTCTCCAGGACAAGATATCAGAACACCAAGGCTGTCTGGTGGTGTCAAGGATTCATACTGCCAGCTCCAGGAATGACATCTGGATGAGAAATACCGCAAACAAACCTTGCCTCCAGGTACTGGTGTAAAGGACATGCACACCATCTGCATCCTTGGGAAGGGGTAAGTTAGGCATGCATACCTCCATATCCCAAGAAAGGTTTCCCTTCTCCTTCCCTCAGTAGGAAAGGATCTATTTCCCTTCTTAATTCTGCAATGTAAAGCCCCACAGTATACAACAGATAGTAATCCCCCTAAGAACCAAGTGGAAAAAGGAAACAAAACCGATGCCCCGTCACTTCTGGAGAGCAGCTCCTGCTCCTCAGCTACAGATGAGGTCAGGTTGAAAGGCAAAGCATTATACACCATGCAGCTCCAGCTCCAGGTCAGAGCAGCAAGCAGGATGCTCCCAGCCAGCTTGAAATACTCAGCAGGTTTCACTGGTGAAAGCCCAGTTGCATTAGACAATAAGGACTGTGACCTACTTGAATGTTCTTGTCAGGGAAATCTCATTAGTTCGTGGTGGGTGGATAGAAGAGGAGAGCACAACACTGATCCCTGTAGTTTGCAAACCCTCCCTCTTGCTGGAAAAGGCAACACCAGGGGACCCTGCAGGACAGAGCAGTAACAAAAACATGGTGAAGGGATGCTGCCAAGCACAGGAAAGAACATGCAAACTGAAACAGGTTAACATTAAACGCACACACAAAGAAGCACTTTAAAACTCTACATAAAAATATATGCAAAAGGCCAATTAGAAAGACTAAGCCAAGAGCAAAAACATTGAGGAGCTACAATTAGGAGATACAAAGGGCTTTGCTGGAGAGTGGGTTTATATTGAGTTAGCCCCTCCCAGAGGCATCATTAAGTCAATTAGGGCTGGGTGATGAAGGCTATGTATAACCCCTAATGGCTGCCAGAGGATTTGTGGGGAGAGGCAGGTAATGCTCTGCTTGAAGCAGCAGCATGGGGTTAGGCACTAGGCTGGCCCCAAGCTGAGCATATCTCAGATCAGTTGTATTCGCAATTGTGTCCTCCTTAAGATAATGTTATGTTCTTTTCTTTTGCTGAATACCTTTTTTTTCTCTTAAGAATAAAAGAATCTTGAGTTTTGAGACCTTCTAAAAAATAAATCCAAAAACCTGCGTGAAGCAGAATGAAATTTTGCAACATCGTCTTGTCTCCCTTCTTAAATTTTGGCTCATATTTTCTCTCTCCTTCTAACTTAGTTGTTTTTTTGTTTGTTTGTTTGTTTAACTTTTCTGCCATTCAAGAGTTCTCCAAGTTTTCACTTGAAGTCTTGCAAGAACATCTTTTTAGGTGTGGAAGGAGCTGGGGGCTATGGCAGCTCTTGCAGAATCCATCAAGGAGATGGGATGCAGAGACCTGAGCTTCTGAAATAACTTATCTGAGAGAAGCAATGAGCTCAGGCTGTCTGAGAGCATTTGTGAGGCCTGAGGAGGAAGGGGCAGATAGAGAAGGAAATAAAGAGAATTCCTTTTCCCTAAGGCTGTTGTCAGCAAAAGTATTGTAGTGATATTGCACTGCTTTGCTCAAAATCTGCCTTGGCAGAAGCAAGTTCTAGAGCAACTTGATCTTTATAAAGTCTGTGTAGTTCATTCCAATGACCTGTGTACACCAGAACTTCTTTATGAGCCTGCAGATCTGTAGAGCAGCCTCATGTTAGTGTGCATATATATCTATGTACTCCTATCTTCCATCTAAACACCCTGGCTGTGTGAGCATGCTGGAGGCTCAGGGCTCAAACCCAGTTTCTCTGTCAGGAACAGCCATTTCCAGGCACTTGCTGCTGGTCCCAGGCTCTGCAATCATCCTCAGCTGTGATAGTGCATCCCCAGACAGGTGCTGTAGTGCAAGAGCTGTCATTCTATCAGAACAAAATTGGTAACTCAAATCTCGGCTTCAATGGGCAAATCTTGATTCTCTCCAGTGGAGGAACCTCACCATGTTGTCATCTGTTCAAAGTGGAGCTGCTTCATGGTTTTCCTTGAAGCGAAGAGAGGGGCATGTCCCCAGACCTGGTTTGCGCAGGCTCAGGTCTCGTCAGGATTCAGTAATCTGGATTTGAAAGCTACATAAATAAAGCAGAAGGCTCGTGAGGCTGCCTGAGATGATCCCCTTCCTCTCCTCTTGAATTTAACCTGGATGCGTTGCTGTGTCCCCTTGCTGACCTCATTGCTGCCATGGGGGAGAAATGGAGATTGGTCTGGGGACTGCAGTGAGAGAGGTGGACCAACTCTCTGTCCCTCCCCATTAGTAAAATAGGGCGAGGAGGGAGAAGAGCATTCACATCAGGAAAATGTGCAAAAAAATAAAGATAGGCCACGGATGTTTTGGTAATGCAGTTTGGAGTTAAAGATCAGTTTTGTATTTTAATGTGTTACTTTCCTGGTATTTGAGCTATATTTTCTCTCTTTCACAATTCAGAAGAAGTATAATCCCACTTGCAAATTAACAGTTCATTCCCAATTGTCATTTGTACAAAGGCCTTGTGAAAATTTTGGTAATGTAAAAGGGTCCTAAAAGTAAGAGCAGTTTGCTGGTCCAGCATGAGAAATCCAGCGCGAGCAACGACCAGACCCCTTACATAAATGCACTGAAAAAAATACTGCTTGTATTCTGTGATGGCAGAAAAAATTCTTGCACATCATGACCCAATTATATGCATATTTACATGTAAATCTGAGCTTCCAAAGTATAAATAAATAAATAAATAAAAACTGCATGCTTAAAAGTGAAAGCCAGGGAAGCCTAAATGTTTTACTGATATCAATTTGTTGGGTGTTTTTCATTATGCCATTTGTCATGGTGAATATTTTTAGCCAAAATTCTTTCATGTTGACATCACCTGGCCTTGGCATGCCTGGCAACACATCATGGTTGCTACTTCCATTCTGGGGCCACATGGCTGTACCTGGTAGGGATCGAGGGGTGCTGTCTTCCACCTGTTTTTGAAATACAAGCTCTAGAGAATGACTTTCACCCCATTGCTTATAATTTGGGCACCATCCCCAGGCAGTTAACTGCTCTAGGAGTGGATGTATGCCAAGAAGTTGGAGAAGGCCAAATTTCTGCCCCGGGGCAGTCCATTCAGCCAACAGAGGGTCCTCTCCTGGCTGTGTGCAGCCCAGTGCAACACAAAGCAGCGATGCCCACAGCTGCCCATGGTGCCTGGCGGTGCTCCAGGCTCTGGGACAGGAATTCTGGAGCAGCCGCCCTCAGCTGAGCTGCAGTCACCCTCCTGATCCCAGATCTAAATCTGGAACAAGTCCTCTGAGAGCCGCAGCGTTTCCCTCGCATAAAGCCATTGTACACGTAGGCAGATTATCCCAGACCAGATGTCATTTTCTGCAGCCACGGATAGCTCCTGCACAGCGGGGGCATGGCTGTCTGCACCTTTTCTCAGCTTTATATCAGTTTCTTGCACTTATCTTTATATCGGGGACCTTAGAGTCTGCTGTTGTTTCTTGTTCTCCTACTTTAGTTTCCAGCAGCTTAGTTTTATTATTCATAGCCACTATTCTGGCACATAAAAACACAGTTTGCTAAAACAAAGCCAAGATGCTTGACAATCAGATTTAGGATACACAGGGATCAACATTTTTTTATTTGAATTGTACCTTGAGCCACCACAACAATGAACACTGTGAGGCTTGTGATTAAATCCTGAGACCCATGGGCTCCACGGAGCAGCCCCTTGACTCAGTCAAACACCGTCACTGCAGTTCACTTGCCATAATGAGCTCTGGTCCTGGCTATAGTGGCACAAAGCAATTTTTTTCCCATTGGGCAGCCCCTGAGCAAGGGAGCACCCCCACTCTCACCAGGAGCATTGCTCTGCCTCTCCTGGAGGACATGGGTAAGCCATCCTCGTGCTACCCAAAGTCACTGTTGGACGATTCATCTTTTCTTTCTGAATAAGGGAAAACTTTCCCCTGATCTTCATTGGCATACAAAGCTGGCTGTCTTTAACTCTGAGCAAAACAGAGATGGAATTTATTACTTGTACTCAAGAGTAATTTTCAGCCCTGGTCATGTGCTAGGAGCTGGAGGAATGGAGAACAAAAATGCTTTGTTTGAAAGCCTTGCCCAGAAAACCCAGTACATATTGGACACTTATCAGATTTACTATCTGGCTTCCATTCCCTTTTCCATAGGTGGCTGTGTTGGTGCTCAGATAGAAGAGACATTTCAGTGGGACATTTCACCCTTTTGTGAATGAGCCCTTGATTTTGCACAGATGAAAGCTTCTTGCCCAGCATCTCTGCAGGCAGACCCTGTCATGCACATTTTTGTGAGAAAAGCAAAAGAGAGAGGTGATCCACACATGGCTGGATATCATCACGATAGGGAGTCTGCAAACACATCTGCATGTCATTTCCATGCTATCAGTCCCTCTCTAATCACTGGTGCAACATTTGGACCTGTATTCTTTGGAGGTTTTGAAGAGCAAAGCACTTCTATGTGAAATGAAATTCCATTTTACTTCAGTTTTAGGCATTGGAAAACATCAAAAAACACCAGAGATAATGAGTAGCTAAAATGCACCTCACTGCTCATTGTACAGTTTCCCTAATCCCACTATGCATATGCTTTCCCTGATGCATTTTATAATCACAGCGTGCAAACCTCTCTTTGGAGCTTCTTTTCACAGGTAGACTTCAAACTTGTGGAGAGAGAAACTGAGCTGACACCTGTTCTCCATTACGTAGCCTGAATTTTATTGTGAGAAGGGAGGAATGGAGCAGAGATATGCTCCATACAGCTTTAAAGGCGTGAGAGAGTAGAGACCTAAGCAATGATTTTTTCCTGAAAACTCACAGCTTCTGCACCAGCTGAAAGCCATACTTCATTCCTATTCCTTTAGTCTTCCCTCACATCAGGGAGAATCGTGCCCCTGTGTTTAATCCATGGGACACCTTCCATCACAGCTCTGGGCAGGAGTATCCTTACAGAAGCAAAATCTGTATTCTCTTGCAACAGTATTCTGCAATCAAGAGTTTGACTAGCTCTTAGCGTTTCCAAAATGGATGGCATAATTAAGTGATTTAATGCCTGCTGTAATCAGGAGTGCACAGTCAATGAATATTCAAGCTGTTCTCATTGTTAGGGATGATAAAGAAACATCTTCTCCTATGGTAGGTTATTTTTATTGTCTAAAGAGTCATCCAGAAGATGGTGCCACAGTTCTGCCTGAAAAATGAATGCCAGACCAGAAGAAAGCCCTTGCACAGAAAATAATACTTCATGGAAATTTGAGAGTAAACTTATTTTCAAGGACAGTTCAGAGCTCCAAAACTGACATTCAGTCAGTGGTAAGGCTCCTATTGAAAACTAGGGCAATGTATCTCTATTGCTTTCACCCTGTGTCACTCCAGGCAAGGTCAGCCAGCACGCGGAAGAAAAAACCCAACCCATCTCCCCATTCCCTGCTGAACAGGGGAAGGATCTTTGGGTATTTGTTAAAGCACACTTTCTGGGGAGCGGCAAGCCATCAAAAACAATAAAGAAGATGAGCACAAAACAAGCTTCTCTCTCAGTGCTTTATGAGGCTGCAGTGGAAGTGGAAAGTGCAGCATAAATAGAGTACATCGCTGTTTCTTTTGGCTAGGGAGGGAAGGCATTTTTAAGGTTTTGTACCACTGAAGAAATGACGATGTCGAGCGTGAAGATCCTTGTAATCAGATTAAATAATCTGATTTACATTTCACAAATCTTTCCACTACTGTAGAATGAAAAAAAAAAACAACATGAGTACCAAGATTTCTATGAAACAAAATCTTCGCTCCTACCAAAAGCACGCATTTAATTTTTTCTTCTATTACAATTTTCTGTTGTCTGAGGTCTCTTCTCTGTAGCTCAAGCAATTTGTCATCTGATTAGTCTGATGAAGCATAGAGAAGTCATTTGAACTGTAAATTTTCTGCAGGCAAAATAAAATGCAAACAAGAAGAGCTTCCTGTGCCTGCCAAAGTGATGATACTCAGAATACAAATAAGAAAAAGCCATGCTGACAGCATAAGCTATTTTTGTATTCTGTCATTGGCTCCCGGGCATGGCAGTTTGAACAGGACCGCATCTGTATTCCCAAACCCAAATAAACCATGTAGTCTTAAGCGAAGTTCATGTCTTACAGAATAGCTGTTTAATCACAGTGAAAGGATACATTGCAGGAAGGATGAATCACGATGTTGATTCACACTTGGGCTGTACATTTATGGCTGGGCTCAAACCGGACAGAAAAGGCAAGGAGAGGAGGGATTCCTGCCATTGCCACGAGGAGCCACGTGGGAGAAGGCAGCATGGAGCTCATGGTGGCTGTGGGAGCTGGGGCACTTCACATGGCCCTTCAGGCATGGAACTTTTTAGAGTCCAGCTCCAACTCTGCTGTCCTTGTGGCCACACATGGCTGCTCTGCCACCTGCCTCCAGCAAAATCCCACCTTCCCCAGGGTGGCTGCTTTCATCACCTGAATGGTACCTCCAGAGCCAAAGCTTGCTGTATGACAGCCCTTACTTGGGCAGTGGATGCTAAACGTCCACAGATGGACACGGTGCATCTCTCAGCCTCACTCCCACAGGGAGTCTCTGTGCAGAGGCAGACGTTCTTTCTTCCCTTCTGCAGAACTGAAGGCATTTAGAAAACAGGAGTGGTTTCTTTTTCTTTTTTTTTCCAACACTGCTAAGCTGCTGAATTAGTGTACAGACGCATGGCACATACTCATTACCTGCCAGGATGTACTTAACAAGTCTGGCCAATTGCACTAACATATTGTTCACATACTCCATTTGCCATCACTGGATCTCAAAGCCTTTCAGGAGGTGAGGAGCGTTAGCAACAAGCAAGGTTTCCCACAGAAAACAGAGCTGAAAGGAGCATGAATTGGACCACAGTTGGCAAGTAGACCATGCAGTGACACAGGAGCTTTGTCTCCGGGGGAGCAACCCTGACCATGGCATGGGGTTGGAACTAGATGATCTTAAGGTACTATCCAACCTAAGCCATTCTATGATCCCAAGACTTACTCCAGAAGAATTGTCTGGAAAATGTTCCTGAACAATCCCCCAGGATGGAGTCCAACCTCGGTGAGCCTCACCACCCCCATGCAATTAAACTAGGGGGCGATAACCCAGCCTGTCATCGAATTTAAATGTAGTTCTTCAGGAAAAGTGGCTGAACGCATTGCTTTCCCCAAGCATTTGCTTGGCCGACTGCTCAGCAGCTGCTTGGGCCATGTGGCTTCCTGGCAAATGTGGGCCGCTCAGTCAAGCAGCCACTTGAGTGGCACCGACAGCCATGTCGCAGCGGGATGATTGATAACACGATCGGAGCCACGCCGCGCTTCCACCCACGCTCGCTGCCAGCCCCTTTCAAGAGTGAGACGCCTCTGTGCTTTAGATGAGTGAATAGAGGAAAACATGCAGCAAGATAAGTCCATCAGGCTTTCTACAGCTTTGGATAAGCCTGCCTACCACTTTAACCCCACTTGAGCATGTTTGGGGATGCTCCCAGTACATTCAAAGCTAGGAGCTTTCTTGCAATGACCTCCCACCATGAATGCATATGGCACTGGCCTTGATATGAAAGGCTGTTGAACCATTTCCCTGCTGGGGAAATATGTCCTGTATCCTAGGTGAGTGATGCAGACCTGAGGCCTCCAACATTGATGCTCACCTAATAGAGGCAGAGCATTCCCATGGAAGCCTCCTGCTTTGAGAAAATGGGGCTTCCTGGCTGGAAAGGAGTTGACCCATGGATTTTGTTTTGTTGTTATTTTACTGTATTATCAGCCCATGCTCTGCAGGAGAAGGTGAGGAGTTGGGCATTAGGCAGACCTGTGTGGGCACTGGGAAGAGGAGGATCCTGAAACTGGGAGATGCTGACGTTGCAGTGACTCGGCCAGCAGAGGAGTGAAGGTTCGCAGGAGAGCTCTGAGCTGCAGATTCATTCTTTCTGAAATCCAAGTCACTCAGGTTCAGAAGAAAGGAAGGAAAAAATAATACCCAGATTATTAGCAGTGATTTTTGCCTTTTTCATTAGAACTTTACCCTGCAGGAGAAAAAATGGAAGGCAGAGCTAACGTCATGGATAAAATTGAAGCCCAAACCTGATTTTCATGCTCTATTTATCACAGTAGATCAGAGGTCTTGTCTGAGATCCTTGGGAATGTAAAGAACAGTGAGTTTGTTAGAGCAAAGAAGCAGATGCAATTTTTCTCCTGCCTCAATACAGAACTCAACTGTTTCCTCAGACTGAAATGGGTCCTTGTTCAACAACTGACCTCAGGAGCAGAAGTCTTTGATGCTGGCCAAGAATTTGACCCCAAATGCCTTACATACAGCCCATCCACTGTGCTGAGTTGGAAAGCATCCCCACTGCCCTTCACTGGAGGATGCAGCACCTCCGGAGTGCAGGGTCTGGTGCTCTGGCACCAGTGCCTTCCCACACCTTCCTTTTTCTCTGCCCAAATGCACCCCAAAACAGGAGCTCTGCTTCCAAACCAGTGATTTCCCCAGTGATGCTATTTTTTTCTGGCTGCTATTTCAGATGTACTGAGACTCAATGGTCAGACCTATGAATCCGCGAGTTTTCTCTTTCCAGGATCCAGCTGGGTGCCTCGGGGGAGTTAGAGATCCTATATCATGAAATTAAAGCAAAAGTCCCAGCTCCCAGTGAGAGGGCTGCATTTCTAGCCCAAGCTTTGTCTTGCAGGGAAAATGGCCTCACTTAGCAAGTTAGCTGCGAGAGCGCGTAGGCTGCGTGCCAGCAATGCTATCATCTTGCTATCGGGTGCCTGCTGAATTACTCACTATTCAGTGACCTTTCAGCAGATTATTGGAAGTGTATTGAATTTCTTGGGGGAATGCTGGAGCCTGTTCTGCTTTCAGGCCAGCTCTGTTAATCTGCCCTCTGTTAATCCCCAGTGTCCTTCCCTGGTGGAACTAATCTAGCATCCCTTCGCTGAGTGATGGTACGGGGGCTCTCCCTGCCCTTCCAAAAAGCGGTGCTCTGAATTCAGAGGTCAATCTTGAGCAAAAGTGAGATTTTCAATTTTCAGCTGTAGTTTTCCTTGTGGGATACATCGAGCTGAGGTAGATGAAGATCAGCTGGTCTTTTCTCTAGGTGTCTGCATTCATTTGCACGGAAGTCATTTTTAGATTGATATTTCCTTAAATGAACATAACAGAAGGTGAGGAGGAGAGAGAATAATCAGCAGACTTAATCACAGAACTGCTTGCAAATCTCAGGTACTCAAGAAGAAAAGCACCTAACTGATGTGTGCTGATGTTAATCACAAATGGGCTGGGGCTGGTCCAGGTTAAAGCAGGGGTCTCTGGTGGGTGATGGAGCAGTGTTCTCAGCTGGACAGGTTCCTGTGGGCAGTGCCAAACAGCTATTCCATCTCTCACATGGAGCAAGGAGAACAGCTCATGAGCCAGTGGCAAGAGCCACTATCAACTTTTCTCATCTGCACGTTTTGTAGACTTTCTCATGACTTTCTGTCCTGTGAATATTTCTTAAATGCACTTGAGACAGAGCTGAGCTGAGACATAGGGCCATGCAGAGAGCAGAGCCTGCTCTCCACTCTTCCCTACCCATGCAGGCAGCATTAGAAAACAAGATATCAAATATTTGTTAACTTGCTTCAAGCCCTAAGATCTGTAACCCTGAACACCACTTCAGTGCCAGTAGCAGCAGCATTCCATTCCCTTTTACTGCTGAGATAATGTTCAAGTGCTGAAATATGCACTTGCAGTTAGTTTCTAAGCCTGTAGCTTTGTGTACTGCATCTAATAATCCACATTTCATTTTGCACTGTTTCCAACAGTCAGAAACTGTATTTGCAAGATTGCTCCACCCTGGGGAGGGGTTTGCAGCTACAGGGCTGATTCCCAGTGCTGGCTGATTTCTGTGCTGGTTTGCACTCGCAGCTGGAGCTGAAACCAAGCGTTGCACCCAAACTCTGTCATTTGTAACACACTTAGGCAGCCCACAGGGTAGTTGTACTCTCCTGTGTGAGGCACAGAGACTTCAATCTGAGCCAAATTTCTCAGCACTGCACTAAATAACTGCAAGTGTATGACACCAGAATCTTACAAACCTGACAACACGTTCCATGAAGACTCACTATTATAAATGGTGAGGCTCAGAGAAAGCAATTCGCTGCTTTTAAAATTAACCGAATTTATTGTTGCAAAGAAAATTACCATCTTCTAAGCTTCCCCCTTTGCAAGTGCAACCACTTAAGTCCATGCTGCTAAAAACAGCCAGCACGCATGGTATTTGCAAAAGAGCGCATCACCAGTCGCTCTGTCTGCTGCAGTGCAATGGGAAAAAGAATTGCTGTAACAGCTCGACACCCCCACGGAGCTGCAATCTACTGAGCTGCCACTGGATGGGGCGGCACGTCTCCTTTTGCAGAGCCGACCCTCGCTCCCCTGCACTTGGTGTCTGTAGCAGTCTAATGATAGAGGGCTGGCACGCAGCACCGGGCTCCTCTGGGCAGGTCAAGTGCTCCACCACTGGTCAGCTCCACACAACACTACGTATTAAGGGCGTTGGGAAGGTGTTTTCTCAGTTCAGAAGCACTTTGAGTTATTTCAGTGCTTTGTTTTCTGTTGAAGGAGGCAGTGGGCTGGGATTACTTCAATATGTCATTGAAATATTGGTCCGTATTTCATTGCCCGTGCTCTAATGTAGTACCTCTGCTGAACTGGTGAGTGTGTGACCAACATCTATATGATCAGTTGATGAAGAATAACCTTGTGAAGACTTGAAGGAAATGAGTTAAGTGTCTGTCCACAGGTGGTGTGGACAGGCTCTGGGAGAGGAGCTGGTGTTGCACTCTTTTTGGTATTTCCATGCTCCTGTGCAGGAGAATCACAGGATGACTTAGGTTGGAAAGGACCACAAAGGTCATTGAGCTCCAATCCAGTACAGTGGGCTGGTTGCCTCCCACTATGTCAAGCTGCGCAGGGCCCCATCCAACCTGGACTTGAGCACCTCCAGGGGTCAGTAGCCATGATCTGAATGAGGGTGACTGCTTCAAACCTGTCACTCACTACTTGGCATAGCTTTCAGAGCGCACCTCCCGTCTGGGCCGACATCGCTGTCTTAATACTTTGCTGTCTGTAAAGAAACTCCCTTTTATTGTGCAAACATGCTGTATGCTGGCAGGCAAAGGAGTGGTGCTAAATTGCATCAACTCTGAATATGAGCTTAAACACAGAGCTTTTTTTATAACACCAGAACCATCTTCGTATGATGAGCGCAGAGAATAAAGCTCATTATCAGCTGAGGGGAGGAATGGGGTGGGATCGCAGCAGTGATGAGTCAAGGGACCGTGTCTGTTTAGGGATGGGGCAAACGGGCTTTCCTTCCTCACATGGTCTGCTTGCAGCCAAGCACTTCTCATTTCTTCCACCAAAGTTTATTCCTTTAAACTATTCAACAGCGACTCTGAGGAACTGAGTCTCTGAGGAACTGGGGAGAAGAAGCTTGAAAGAGGTGGTGCCTCCCTTCACTCTGGTACAGGTCAGCTCTCATAGTTGGGTTGGGTACAGCTTCTGGTATGATCTCTGTTGTCACCATCACAACAAGCCAACATGCAGCTGGAGAAGACCCTTCTGCAAGTGGGAAGGCTACATCATTTCATGGGGTTCCCTGTAAAGGCAGAAAATGGCAGCAATATGGCTTAATAATAATAATAATGGCATAGCAATGTTGTGCTGAGGTTAAAACAGTGAAAGGTTAATGCACTCATGCATTTATAGTTCGCACAAACCACCCTTGGAGCTGAGTCCAGAGCACTTGTATCCAATTGGCTGTGTTTTCAGGGCTTTGAGAGTTTCATACAGGAACATTCTGGGGTTTTTTTCTGAATATTTTAATGAATTGTCACCAAGCAGTCAAGGGAACTTGAGTATACAGCTCAAGTGTTTGAGTTTGTTGGTTAATCAATAATATAAATACAGAAATAGCAACAACATGACCTATTTCCACACTCCTTTTTGCTGTATTTCCTCCTCCTCCCTCGTCCATCAGGAATCTCCTCTTGAAGCTTGGCAGCTCTTTAGAGGAACAGCGCATTGAGATCTTAAATGTGCTCAGAGAGAAAAAAACAGCCCATTTTGCTTGTAAACTTGCAAAAATTTCCTAGAAAACTTACTTCAGACCAGTTCATCTCTCAATTCAGAGAAGGCAGCTTGGTTTCAAGACTGCTGTCTTTGTGGAAACTTTGCTTCATGCTTTGCATAAGACAGGTTAAAAGCCCTGCAGAAGACCTCTTGGAAGCTGTTACAGAGAAATCCAGGACATGGAACATCTGAAAGGTTTCTGCAATTACTTGCTCTTCAGAAAGATCAGAGCTTGAATCAAAGGGGAAATTCTTCGACCATAAAGAGATTGCATTGTTTTTAAACCTAAAGGGAAATAGAGAGTGAGAGGTGGGAGGGTCTCTCTGTCTTACACTTGCAAGGTAATTTGTTCTCGTGGTCATCAGAAAGAAAATGCAATAGGAAAGCTCAGGAAATTCAGATTTGGTCCAGTCATGCCTTCTGCTGCTACAGGGCTGAAACAAGGCCCCGTGCCATTCACATTAACAGCATGCAGCATGTGACTTGAAAGCTCTCCTTTGGCTTAAAGGCTTGGAGAGCTAATTAAAACCCTTTTTACTTAGAAGACTTTTCTGGCTCTCTCCCCACTTCTAATAAGCACCGATCCTTCATTAGGCCAACATTATGCAGCAGGTACTGTCTGACCACCTTGCACAGTTGCTCTGCCATCAGCACTGGCAAGGAGAACAACCCGAGCCATAATGGCGAGGGGCCACAGGAGGAATGTCTGCAGGATTAATGTGAAAAATGTGCAAATCAGCAGCTGGGGGGAGAGGGAGAAGAGAGCTGCCAAGGCTTCATCTGAAAGGGCTCCTCTGCTCAAGGAGCACTCACCCAACTTCAGTCTCATCAAAATGCTTTGCGCTTTGTTTACTCCAGAAACATATTCCTTCCTCTCAGAGCACAGATTCTCCATGAGATTTTAATTTATTTTAATGTGTTTAGTTGTTGTTTTTTTCTTCCCTTTTTTTTTTCCTTCTATGTGTTTATTGATGCATACAGGTGTTTGGTGAGCATTAAAGGAGTTTCTTGGGGGAATAGCTGTTGCCCAGTATAACATATTCTAATACATTTGGGCTCTGCAACACTGCAGAGCAATATATAACATTACAAAAGCCCTTCCAGCAACGGAAAGAGAGACATTACTTCTGAGCTGAGCTTTCCGTGCTTCTGTCTGCTCACATCTCTCTCTGAACTCTTGGTTCTTCTCATGCTGTCATCACTCTCCTGAGCACAACGCTACTGAACTCATCTCTCTCTCCACAGCACCACGTTTCCTAATGAAACATTACAGCACAAAGAGAAGACAACTCAGGGATTCTAAAGTATAGCCCCTAAAACCTGCGGGGATAGGGAGAGAGATGGATGTCTGAGAGCAAGAGGCTCTCAAAAAGGGAGAAAAGGGGAATAAGGTGAAGAAAGAGGGAAGAGACAATCTGTTTGCTGGCACCGCAGCAATGTGAAGTCGGTACCTCTGCCAGCTGACGACCAAGGGTGCAGATTAGGGCAGAAGTTTATGTAATGCAGAGCTCGTCTCTCAGACCTAAGGGAGGTTTGACACCTGTCACCAGCGTCTGGGAGAATGGTTCCCCCTGAACCGGATGGCTGTGTTTGACATAGCAGAGATGTGACAGCTTCACGTGTGAGATACCGCAGGCTTGGGTGAGTGCTGTGAAGGCTGATACAGTCAGTGAATCACAGATCACATCTGAGCAGAAAGAAGATAATCATGCCATGAAGTCATCCCTACATTTTGCTCTTAAAAATCTCAGAAGGTCCCTGCTCTTACAAGTCTTCAGTTCACCCCAGGACAGGTCAGATACCACTGTCAGTGAAGAGCTTTCTCTAGTCACGGTCTGTCAGTGCAGGAAGGCTCCCTGAGCCCAGGATGTACCAGGAGTGCAGGGGGAGGAATGTAGCTCATGCAAGCTGCAGATTAAACCATAAAACAGTTACAGAGATGTGAACGGAGCCGGCAGCAGCCTGGCAGCATCCAGGCTGTGCTTGCTCTTGTCCCAGCACCACTCTGTAGTGAAGAGACGAGGGTGTGGATGGGTGGTGTTTCCTATGGGAGCAGCAGTCAAGAGGAGAAATACATAAAGAGATGAAAGACAGCTGGGCACGTCTCAGCGGCTGATCCTCCGGCCCTACAGGCTTCAGTTTATGCTGGCTACAGCCAAACCAGAAGCACAGGTACTAAATGGGTCAGATGCACAGCTGGGCACAGCACTGTGCAGTGTGCTAACAGAAGCATCTGGATGCATGATCAGAAAGATGGACTTTAATGAGAAGGTTTTGCTATGAACAAAAAAAGGATCGTATTTTTGTTTCTAAATTCTCGGAGTCAGAGGGGGATGTGCTGGTGTGGAGGCACTGGTGTGGATGTGGGTGCTGAGGCACTGTGCTTCATGTGCCCCACAGTCACCTCCTGTATCCCCTATAGGCAATGTGAGGGCAGACAGGCAGCATCGTGTCAGCTGTGTGAGCATCCTTCATCAGGGGCTGAGGAAGAGCTGTGGGGCAGCGTGTGATTCAAAGCATTCCAATTTATTTTGGTGTTTTTTCCTTTCATCACTGCCTTTTTTCCTCAAAGTGCATTTTTTGCACTCTGTATTCCTAGAAACAATGGTGGACAGATAGCTGCTATTATGAATGGACAGTTACTGAATCAGTTAGAAGAAAATCACTGTTAAGTTCGTGGTGTTTTAAGAACGCTGTGGTTACATCAGGTGCTTAAAATGCAGAGGCCTCCACTTGCTGTGTTCCATTTTCCCTCAATCACCCAGAGAGCCAGAACAGCCTGTGCTGCCTGTGGAAGGATTGTGCAGCCCCTTCAGAAGCCTGCAGGTAGAAATGAACCAATTGTATCCCAGAGCCGGAGAGACCCGGAGCCGCCCCAGCGTAAGGCTGGTGCTGATGGATGGCTCACCCTCATTTGCAGCTGAGATACACAGGGTTGGCAGAAAACCAGAATGCAGCAGATGCTTGCAGGAGAAGAGGAAGGGTCTCCCAGAGGCTGATTTTCACATCCTGACTCTGTCCAAATGTACGCACCCACGGGAGATACAATCTGGACCCCTAAAGGGGACAGGCACGAGGCCGCCGCCAGTGATGCTCTCAGCTTTGCATGATTTGCATCTCCTCACTGGCGGCCGCAGCATCCCCAGGAGCAGTGATGCTGCTTCTCATCTCTGCTTTAATCACCCCACGACATGAAGGCGTTATTAATACCCGCACACCCAGAGGGCTGCCAGCCAAAGCCGCATGCTCAGACCAACCAGCTGCACTGGGAATTGTCTCAGAGGTGGGAGAGGACCAGGGAGGTGCAGCAGATACTTTCCAGCAGTGCGCTCCCAGACTGCAGGCTGCTGAAACGCATGCGCTGTTCCTACAGGCAGTTATCTTTGGATGGGGCTTCATGATGATGATCACTGAAAAATGGGGATTTTGTTCCACAGCTGCGTTTTGAATGTGATCCAGATTCTCTCCAATGCAATTCATATTTCATCTAGAGGAGGAAAGCGTCAGGAGGAGGGTGTAAGGATGGGCAGGCAGAGGATCAGGCTGCATAGTGGCCCTGCCTCCTTGCCCAGCAGACATGCCAGATGCCTGGCAAACCGCAGCAGGTGGGAAACCTTCCATCATCTGCATTTCAGGAGAAACTGAAGCTCTGCCTTGGAAGGTGCTGATTTCACCCTCTTTAATCCTCTAAATTGCACTTGTGAGCAAGAGATGCTTTGGCAGCATGCTGGATTCTTTGTTGTCACACTTAGTATTGTGAATCAAAGTTGGCCTTGATTGCCATTTAGATGTACAGTTTGCAAACTCTTTTATCAAAGAGCTGACGTGTTCTAGAGAGGTTGCTTCAGCAGATCTACTTGTTTTGCTGGAGCAAATCCTTGAGTACAGACATTTCCAAATCACTTCTACAAATCATGAAGCAGAGCTCTGCACCCCAAAGATGTGACACACCTGCTAAGTCTTTTCCATTCCATACTTTGTTTTTGCATTATGAAGGCTCCTGGCTTCCAGAAGTGCTTTTACTTTTCCCTTTATGGATTACAGACCCTCACAATTAAAGGAGCTGATCTCCTATTTTAAGTCTCCTTCTCACAGAGCTATCAACGCTGCAGTTAACATCTGAACCACCATCATGCTGCTCCAGTGGCTTTCTGTCTGTGTTTGCCATGCTTCAGAAGCACTGCAGCTGCACAGCTGCGGGTCTGAAGACAGCAGGGTGTATTCTCCTAATTGACAGCTGACATCTCCCCTCTGTTTTTTTTGCTTTGGATCAATTTGTTCGCTGGTTTTATCTGAACAGATAATTATCTTATGAGCTCTCACGATAATTGAGGTCCTTGCCCTGGCTGTATTTCTCAGCACTGCAAAAGATAAGAGCACAGCAGCATGGGCTGTGCTGCAGACAAAGCCCATGCCCTCCCCTGTCCATCGCACTGTCCCTGTGCTGCCACCAGCACCTTGTGGATCTTGTGGCAGTGCCATGGAGCACACACAGTGCTTTGCAGAGCTGCCCAGCACTCTGCACAGATGAAATAATTACAAGCATTGGTCTCTCAAACTTTATTAAGAAGTTTCTTAAAATCTGTCTGCAGTGCCCCACCATTAGATGTAATTAATGGCTGTGCTGCGGACAGGGGTAACCTCGCAGATCAAAGCTGCAGTAATTCATTTCTTCTGTTGCAAACAGCAACAATGCCCAGAGCTCCCTTGAGTCGCTCCATCTTTATTAAATAGGCAGAGCCTCGGCTGCTCAGATCTGATAAATCAAGGGCCAAGATGTGGGCTGAGGTGCAAGTGTGTATCTCCAAACATTCAATCAACCACCAATATAGCGAGCAGAGGGCTGATAATTATAGAAACCTAGCATATTAACAGGCAGAATGTTAATGGCAAAGAACAACACAGGAGCTTATATTCCCTCCGGCTGAGAAGGTAAATTGCATTTCCAAGTTACGACAAACTTGACATTTATTATTATCTATTATTATATTATTTATCTCCTTTAAAGTATCGTTTAGAGGCCTCAGATGTGGTCAGAGTCTGACCGTGCTCTGAAAAGGTTATATTTTAAGACCCTGACATTAAAGATAATATTTCCTCCTGTCTTAGCTCTGCCAGCTCCAGCAGAAGTTGAGCTAATTGGGAATACGTCCTTCCGAGCACATGAAGAAGTGTCAAATGCAACTGTGAAAGGTTCCAGGTGTGTATCAGGTACATAACCACAGCCCATCCACTCACCCTTCTGCATCAACGTGTGCCATTGTAATCAAGAATGACAGCGATGGAGTGCAGATGTGCTGGTGTCGCAATGGCACTATTAGCATTTTGAGATAGTAATTAAAGCTTTTCATTTTTAGCAGCTTTTGGTAATTCAGGACCAATTTGTTGTGGCATTCCCTAACATCCCCTTTATAACCAGGTCTGCTACTGTGCCAAGCAGAGGTGATTTTTATCTTAAAATGACAATCAGATTAAAAACTGTATTCCGTAAAAACAAATTGATGCTGAATATATCTTTCAGGATGGATGAAAAAATTAGAAGACAGCTTTCTTCTGGTTTAACATGGTTATTGTGAGCTTTGCTCTTTCATGCTGATTATGAAACAGGGAGCTCCCAAGCTGCCACAATATTTTGATCTGAGAACAATACATGGATATAGGAATGTATGGTTAAAAAAATGTTTAAAGAACTAAGTGATCGGAGGTCTTCATTGCATGCAAAGCTGTAAATAAGAACACAGAGGAACTGCTGAGAGTCTTGGGGCTCTCATGTCATAAACTGGGGTGTTGAACTGATGTGAATAAAAATAAGAGTGGGTACCAAAGAGGCCCAGAAGGCCACTTCAGCTGAACTTGTGAAATATGGTGACTACTGCACTGGCCAGGAATGCTGTGCTGCAGAAATGGAGCATCTCATTGCTGGGAAAGAGTTCAGCTGGCTCAGGTGCCATCTAATATTTCAGCTGAATGTATCTACAGGTAGGTGCACTCACGGACAAGTGTCAGAAGCATTGGAGCATTAGAAAGCCAAAGTGAATCATGGATGGAAGCCTTCCAAACTCCACATATCAGCTTTTGCTACTTTCAGAAAAGTTACACCAGTGCTCATGGCATTTGCTCTCTGCTCTTGCTTGGATTTAAACTTAACAAGCTGTTAGCAACATCTGTGCATTTCACTTCACATATTTCATACAGAGATAGTCACCGATTCCCCACCTCCAGTCACCTTCCTTCCCTTTCATTCTCATGCTAGGGGCTTACCATGGGAAATGCTAATGGAGCCAGAAATATAGATGGCTTCAAATGGGACGGGCTGCTCCTGTGGAGGATACTTCATCCATGGCTACTGAACAGCATTCTCATGTACAGTTTCCAGCTGTGATGTCCTTCCAGAGCCATTTCTCAGTTTCAGACAAACCCTTTTACAAGTAGAGGGAGATAGGACAAGGGGAAATGGTTTTAAGCTCAAAGAAGGGAGGTTTAGATTGGATGTCAAGGGGAAGCTCTTGACAGAGAGAATGGTGGGGTGCTGGAACAGGCTGCCCAGAGAGGCTATGTATGCTCCGTCCCTGGAGGTGTTCAAGACCAGGTTGGATGGTGCCCTGGCAAACTGTTCTACTACCAGATCTGGAGGTTGGTGGCCCTGCCTGTGGAAGGGAGGTTGGAATCTGATGATTTTTGGGATCCCTTCCAACCCAAGCTATTCTATAATTCTATGAAACCCATCCTGTGCACCCCTTTCTGTAAGTATTTGGGCTGCAGTCATGGCTGGGAGTGCTGCACTGGCTCCAAGAAGGACATTTTTCCAGAAGAGAGATGCTGCAGTAATAACCATTGTTTTCTGGAAAAAAAAAAAACCAAAAAAAACCAAGCAGCCTGATGGCACAAGAGCTGAGGATGCCATGGGTTGGTTGCTGCCACCAAACTGCACTCTGCATTTCTCCAGGTCCCAGCTAGCCCTTACCCATCAGACTGCACTCAGAGGCTTTTTTACTCTGCACATGGCACAGTGTCTCTCCAGCTGCCCCAAGCTCTGCCCACATCCAGTCAGGGACACACCTGGTATCTGCTGCACCACTGCTTACATTTTGGTCTATTTCTTTCATTTGAGACTGTTAGCCTTTTGTTCTCAGCTAAGCTTGTTTAAAACACTGTGTTTTGGAGGTTTTTTTTTAAATGAAACTCCTCCAGTGACCTACTTTGAGTCTAAAATAACCTTATTAGCAACAGAGCAATGATAGTTACCCTTCCTACATACATCTATCTTCAAGGCATTGCTTCAACTTTAGGTAATCTTCACAGTGGCGGTGAGAGGCAGGTGCTCATTGCAGTATTTTGAGACAATTCTGTTAAAAATAAAGATGATGCGGCAGAAAGTGTTTGATACTTAGGCCTATTTTCCACCTGCTTTTATTTATTATCTATTACTAAATCTTGTTGGAAAAACGAGGTCATTAAGAGACAGGGAGCTAATGGCTGTATAACACTCAGCCGGGAGGAACCTCTGTATGAGCAGCCAGGGAAGGGATGACAGCATCTCCTCACTCTTTATTGTCACCAAGACCACTCCTTGCATTTCAATCATCTGGGGCTCTTCTGGGTCATTTGACATAACGAAACAGGCAAGAACAAGCTGAAAGTCCAGAAGAGCATCTCCAAGCTCTCACCTGCTCCAAAATATTTGAGAACATGGCCAAGTCCCAGTCAGGTGAAAAAACTGAGTTGTTATGCTTTTGCTGCTTGTTCTTTCCCAGGCTCTCTTGCTAAGTCCTACCAAGTTATCAAGACTAAATCAAGTCCCTTTCTTATGGAACGTTACACATAACCCTTCCTTGGCCATCTCTGAGATGAATGTCAGTTCTTGCCAGCCTCCATCCTCTTGAAAAGAAGTTTCCAGAGAGAAGCAACTGCTGTATTTTACTGCCATGCTGTTGCTGCAGTTAGATCTGAGTAATTCCCTGAGCAGCCCAAAGACGCCTTGCTGCTCACTTTTTGGACCATGCTAAGGCATCTGATATGCTGCCATATGTTTTGGCCTAGAGACTGGATGGAATGTCAAATAGAATGGGATTCTATGTATAATGTAGTGACTCATATGAATAGACATCACATCAGCACATTTTAAACAGCTGTAGGAGCTGAGTCTTGCAGAGGAGTACATGGAGGAAAAAGTGAGAGGAGAAGCTCCTCTGAGGTTGGTGCACATTTGGCGCTCTAGTTTTAAGCAGCAGGTCATTTATTAACCATAGAGAGGCTTTAGATGCAAAGAAAGGAATCTGAGTTGTGTGTATTTTCTGTATATCCTCCCCCAGGGCATGGGCTGATCTTAACAAAGATTTAAATTGGGGGAGCTCACCCCTCCCAGTTGCAGCAAAGGCACTGACATACTCCCACCACAGTGAGACGGCTTTCCTCTGCACCAGCTTCTCACCTGAATTCCCTGGAGGTGAACCTTGGGTAAGAAACAATAGGCTTTGTGATTCACTCCTTGTCATGTGGGAGAGAAAACCCTGCTGTCAAGGGCTCAGCACAGCATCTACAGCTTCTCCCAGCTCAGTGGGTATATGGGGCTCCCAGGAGCTCCATCCTGCATGAATCACGATGGGAAAGCCAGACCTACACTCTTCCATTTGCTCAGCAGAGACTCTATTGACTCCTTATCTTAGTGGTCTTTTCTGACCTTAATGATTCTGTGAGTCTATGACTATTACTAATAAAAAATGCTTACCACGTTTGTATGTGCTTCTGGGAATAGCCAGCGTTGGCCTCAAATACAGAAATGCCGGAGATTTTCCTACCTTTTATTTGATCGATTCAAATATTTTCTAATTCTTCTAATCTTTTCCTGGTTCTTTTCTGTGGGAGGTTGACCTCAGTCTGACTCACTCATCTTTTACAGGGAAGGAAATCGATGGAGAATGTGGTTCCCATTTTGGAGAGCCAAGAAGTTGTTTTCCATCTCATGGTTTTTCAAGTTTTCATCCAGGTGAAAACATTTTTGGCTTGTCAAATTGAAAGCAGAAATCAGTTCAGTGTTATTTCATTTTCTCCGAAAAGAAATCGTTTTGAGAATATATTTGGATGGAGAAAAGTTAGGTGAAAAATCATGTGAAATTGTAAAATTAAAGCAGTTTTAGTATGAAAATCAAGGTTGCTTTCTGACTGTCCAACCACAGTCTTACCGCAATGACAAAGCCATCATTATTTTTGTTGGAAAGCTCTTTCATGTAGTTTTCACTTTTCATTATCAGTTGCAGAAATCTGGAGATGATTTAACTGGTCTTCGTTTCATTAAGTTTAGCAAGAGATCAACAAAGTGGGCAGATTGGGAGGGGAGATGTGTGAGGAAGCCCTGCCCAAGCGTCTGGGAACTTGGCCCATGCATATGTTAAAACCTGTCTCAGGAGATGGATTGGGTTTCTTAGGCAGGTCCTGTGCTGCAGCTTCGAAAAGAATTAAGCTGAATGTGTCACTGTTCTTAAAAACAGAATATGGCACCATGACTCATTCCACATAAACCTGATGGTCCTAAAACACAAAGAAATGCTTATAAATGTCTGCTGGAAAGTTTTTTTCTCTGTTCACAGAGCTGAAGCAAATGGCTTGGTACCATACAACCCCTCCATTATTTGTGCATTCCATTTGTTTCCTCTGCCAGTAACTTAAAATGGAAAATACCTGCAGGAGACCCAGTATTTTCAGCTGTGCTGCGGTGCATCAGGAGCATAGGAAGGCTGACCTCTGAGGCTTTGAGTAGTATTAATAAATTGTCCCTTTGAAGGCCCTGTTAGCACTGCATTCTCCTCCTTGAAGTGCCATTTGAGTGGTTTCTACCTAACAAAAATTACAGCACCTCATAGGGCTTTATGAAAGCACCTGGTGCCTGCATGTAACCGCTTCTATTGTAGCCAAACTTCTACAAGTACATTTACAAAGGTAGGTTGACACTGAGATATTCCTTGATGAGGAAATCATCAGACTGAAGGCAAGCTGTATAAAGCCAGGGCCTTCCCTGTACTCAGCAGAAAGCAGCAGCTGTCTGTTTAACCAAGGAGAGCTGAGTTGCATACTCGCCAAACCACAATTTGGAGAACCCAAGCACAGAGAAAACAGCATTCATCTAAACACAGAATGAAATTAAACAGAAAATTTGAAATGAGGAAGGTTGTTGGCTGTCTCAAAAGGAAATTACTGTTCCCTAACACAGTTAAGCAGCCTGGCCCCAGGGTGGCTGGGCTGATCACTGTCGATGCCCTGAACACAATGAGGTTTGTAAGGGAGGATGCTCAGATCAAGTTAAAGCCTGTTGTGTGGTGTACCCTCCATTATGGGGTTGATCACCAATGTGGGCTGTTCCTCCTGTGCCACCTCTCCAGGAAAGAGGCTGCAGAATGGGCTTTTTCTCAACCCAAGAAGAGTAGGACCTGTCACAAGGCAGCACTGTGCTTTAGCAATTTGCATTTTCTCAGTTTCCCCGTGGGCAGCAAGAATCATCAAACCCAGCCTCAAAACGACCAATTCTGTGGGTAAGGCCATTCAGCTCTTCATCAGGTTTTGTTTTGATATCATACAGGGGAGTACAATTGAAGATTTCAGCATTCCTGAGATTTCTTGGGAGTGATGAAATGTTGAGGGCAATAGAGAGAGGCCCTGAAATGGTCCCTGGCTGGAAATAACCAAAAATAGACATAACTGGGTGTAAAAAAAGTGCCAGCTTTGTTCATCCAAACTTGAAGCACAACTCAGGGCAAGAAATTTTCCAAGGACAGGGTGAATAAATGATAATCCCCAAGAACAGAGAATAAAGTGTGTAATTGAAAACAGCGTCATCTCCAGTACAGATAGAGAATGGAGCAGATATAACTTAGTTGATAAAAACATGAGCTAAAAGTTCTCCTCCTTTTCATCAGCAGGTCGATGTTTAATGCATATTTCCTATTAGGAAGAGCGGGTATGTTGGAAAAGGTCTTCTGGCAGGTTACAAGTCTTCTATAATGTTTGAACATATTTCAGCACTTTAGAGTTATGTTCACATTTATGCTAATAATCCCTCTTAACTACCAATTCAAACACAAATTCCTGAAGCTGAAATCCATTAAATATATCTGTAGATGAGTGCTGAAGATCTGAGAACTTGTACAGCCCATACTGTACCTTGAGAAAAAGCAGCAACTTGATAATACTAACTGCTTAGTAAACATAATGGAGATGAGCAGAGAACATTGAATACTTAATACAGCTGCTTTGTAAGTGTTAAAGATTGCCTCAAAGCAGTGGGAAAGGAGGTGAGGACTTGGCAGCTTCTTTAAATGAGGTAAAGCATAAGATGTTCAATTATGCATTTCAAGATCCAGAGAAGTAAGTGAAAACATCTTCAAAAGAAAGACTTAAGTGTAAAGATTCCCTGTTTGCTGCTTTCTGCCTATACATGTACAAAATGCATCTTCATCTCAGCCTTATGTTTCGTGGAAATTTGGATTTATCATACATTTAGCTGAGTTTGTGTTGGAAAGCAATTAGTGAAAGAGCTCAAGCAGAGGCCATCAATATTGCTCTGCTTGATTAAAAAACCCATCTGGAGCTGGCAGTGAAGTAGCCTGCTATTGGCAGGGGTTATTTAGTGCATCACCGTTCCTCTGCAAAACTCTGCATTTCCTCCATTATCACAGGGTGAGATCCCTGTGGGCAGAAATTTGGGAGATGGTTTAAAAAGCAAATATGAAATGGAGTGAGACTGCAACGTTTGTCAAAAAGATCAGCCCTGGAGGCTGTTGGCTCTCTGGGTTTTGGTACTATAGATCTAATTGAGGGGCATCAGCATCATCATTTGCTCCTTTAATAGCTTATCACACTAACCAAAGTTATTTTAACTCCTCTATGTTAATCCAAGTGGTAGAAGGACATGAACAGAGCAAGACCTTAAGGGAGAGGTAACATCATCCTTGACATCTCCACCAATAGCTGGAAGAAAAGCCAACATGAGTTCTTTTTTCAGCTCTGATATCTTGTCAGTGTAGGGCTGTGTGGGTTGAACACTGCAAAGAGAAAGAACAAAGAAAGGTAGAAATTAAGCCTACCTTAACTGAGCTTGAATTCTCATTTTCCTGTGCTCAGTCCAGTTTGATTTTGGAAGCTAAATCAGGCAGCGCAGAGATGGAGATGGGCAGCATTTAAGATCGTCAGCCAAGAGCCAAAGTTCTATTTCAGTTGTCTGGGAGCTGTCAGTGACTGAGGACGTCTACAGGTGAGGAGGAAGAGGAGGAGAAAAAGGGCCAAGAGAGATGAAGTAAGGAGTTAGGCACTGTGGATACAGTCTCATCAGTACTGGTTTCAGCTGCACTCTCATTTTCATTCAAAACAATTGATTCCAAAGAAAGCTACTCCCAGGAGTAGAGTCCTTCCAATCTGAAACGCTTTATCTTGGGTGAATCACTGAGTCATTAACAAATGAAACTAGCTTGATTGCTTATTTTTAAACCTGCTTTTCTTAGATTCCTCTGGAAGTGGAATTTCACAGCTCTCACGGCCCAGCCTTTGCTTTCTGCCTGCAGCATCTAAGGGCTGTGGAGGAGCACCTCCATCACATTCCTGGGTGCCAATGTTCAGAAAGGCTGCATTACCTTTCACAGCAATGTATGTGCTATTTCTTACCAGTTAGGGCATCATTAAGCCCTCTTCAGGTCAAGGCTGGCACATTAACTTGAAGGTTTAAGAACCGAAGATAAAAAAACAATGGAGAAATTCTCTTTCAGTCACTGCTGGGACAAAACTCTTGCAGTTCACAAACAGCTGGGCCCAAATTTAGTTCTGGTAGAATAAGGCATGGCAACTATTCAAGCCACTCAGCTTGGATGAAGGACAGTATCAGTCCTAGGGAGCTCAGTTCCTGCTCACTCCCAGGGTCACTTGGCCACCTGAAACCCAGATATCTTGATAAAGGTATGGGATTGCAGGGATCTCTTGCGTGGATAAGGGAAGGTACCAGAGACAGCCTGGCACAGGAGGGTTTCTGTCTCCAGCTATTGCTCATTTGTGAGTGTGATGGGCATGGTGATGCATTGGTGCAGGAACAATATTTACAACTGTAGGTTCTAATTTGTTTAATCTCTCAGTCCATAGAGCATGAAACCATAAAAGATTGCTCTTGCAGAGGGCCCCAGACATGTTCCAAGGAGGGGATCAGAGCAGAGCTGTGCAATGACAGACCTAGAAAGACAGCACAGGATGGAATGTGGAGGGGACCTCTACACTGGGGAAGGATTGAAGGAGAAGGCTGTTTTCAACCATCTGTTATTAAAGCATCTCAGTTCTGCCAAGATCTTTCAGTTATCTGCAGCAGCCTCCCCACAGTGCTGGTTTTCTCTTCTTGATGTGTCTTTCCACTTCCACTCAAAATTATTTACATAAAGGGCATAATGTGAGAATTTGAGGACACTGGAGCATGGCACATCTTGTGTCACAGGCAAGGGCACCCAGGCACTGCAGGAACACAGAACATGATTAAAAAGGTTTAATAGACATTTTAATAGGAAATAAAATGCATAGAAAATAAACAGTTGTTCATCAGCTTTAAGCCACTTTAAAATAAATAAGAGGAGCCCCAGACAATCAGTGTACATACCACTTTGGTTAGGGAATTAACATGTCAAAACATTTCCCGGGTCAGATTTTGCCTTGCCAAGCAATGCTAGTGGTGGGATACAACAGTCTGAAAAAGAACACTATTGGTAGAGCATAATCACACTATCTTTACAGCTAGATAGAAATAAGCCTGTCGTTATTCTTTCCCTTTGTGGGTCAGGCCAAGCTCCCATGTAGTCTCCTCTGCAGAAAAACCATTACAAACAAGAATATAATCCTTAGTAAAAGAAAATACATCTAAACAATAATATAATGCAGTGAGGCTGAGCAGCAGAATATGCAGAAGGGGAAATCACTGAAACCCAGATGGAATGATTACCAGGATGGTTTCACAGATCAGGCAATGGAAACAGCTTTGTTGAATATACTTGTGATCTAACTCAACTGAACGATATCGGTCACTGTGGGTTTTAATTAATCCAATGGCCATGCCTAAAATGCAGTCAGATTTATTTATTCCTTCGCTTGTCCTTATTTTGTGAAGAATTAATGCTAGAAGACAATTCTAGAACAACAACAAAGGAAAAACATAACTCATACAGTAGATATGATTTAAATATGGAAAATTCTTCAAGTCTTAACTACAAAGGAATTACTGCAAAGATTCTGGATGAACTGCCTGATTAATTTATTTGTATCGAAATAATGTTTTGAAGATCAACAAGTACTGAGGCCATATTGCCCATGCAACAGTGAGTGCATCTTTTTGGAAACCCTGGGGACCATTCCCAGCATCATTTGCAGGGGGAGCAGCCCTGCCTATTCCTCTTACGGCTCACTGACTAATTGTCTAGTTTTCTTTGCTTGCTTTATGTATGTGTTTAATGGCATAACTAACAAAACTTTTCTTCCTTAATACAGAAAGGCTCTTCTCTACCAGCCTACCTTTCTGTTTGTGTCATATGTCGTTTGTACAGACTGGGAGGGGGAATACAGAATATGATAAATCCCTGAAAATCACTAACCAGGCTGAATTCTGTGTGAGGGCCTCCCAGACCTCCCTCAGATGGAGCCTGGTGCTGAGCTTGGCAAGCTGCTCTGTGTTTGAAGACACCATCCAGCAAGTCTTCAGCAGCCAAACCTGCACTGTGTAGCAGTCACTGGAGATGCTGGTGAGGTCTTCAGCTCTGAAGAAAAGTTTGCTTTTCCGAAGTTTGCTTTCATTCTAAATGAAAAATACATATCTATATAGATATCAGAATTTTCCTGTAAACATGGTTTATGGTTTTATTTGGTTTGGGAACTTGGGAGTGTTTCTTTTCAATCACAGTGGTTCATGTAGTTCTGATACAGCACTAACTTTTGTTTCAATAAAAGGAAAACAGCTGTAGTCTAGTACTTATCCTGTTATTACAGCTAATATTCTACTGTACCAAAGTCCAAGTGAAACAGCTTCAAGCTATTATGAAGCAAAGCATTTTGACACAATAGAGAAATGAGTAAGCCAAAACGATTCTCTTCAGATTTCAAAAACTTCATCCAAAGCCGGGCAAGCACTTCCAAGGCAGAAAATGCTCCTTTGGAAATGTGTTGTTTATTCCCACCAAATCACAGTCTTTTTTTGCAAGCACAGCCTAGAGGAAGGGATCCACATTTCTCAGACTCTTTCTTCTCCGACATCTGCCGTGGAAGAAGCAGTGAGTGATGCTCCAGTGCTCCAGAAGCTGCAGCCCCAGCAGGGATGGCCCAAGGGACTGAGCAACAGGCTTTGTGCTCTCAGACTCTGGCTCTGTGACAGAGGTGAGACGACTTGGAAAATAATAATGAGGTTTAATCTAATTGAAAATACTTTCTTTACCTTTGGAAAGGCTCAGGTCCCAGCTCAGCCGATGACCTTCAAGTTCTGTGGCGGAAATTCCAGCAGTACTGACGATCATTACATAAATTATCCTCCCTGAATACAGAACAATCACTACAGTTAATACAGTTCACTGGTTAAATTTACTTTATTGTATTCCACACAGCCCTATTTACACTTTAAGACCCAATTTGTTCCTGTCTATTAGAATATATATTGATTTTTTTTTCAGTTTTAGAGTGCTGCAGAGCCAACAGTGGGGTAAAATTCTTAGATTTAGGCTCTTGCAGCAGTATTTACACCTGAAAGCAAGTCCAGCTCTCTACCACTGGACCTGCAGGACTGAAATATTCAACTGCCACTGTAGATCAATTTTATAACAGTTAATAAAAGTCAGAACAGTGTGAAAAATGGTGTGTAAGGCGACAGTACTCAGTCTAGGCTCTGACCACTCATTTCCTAAGCCTTCTTGTAAGGGACTCATTATTTTTTTTCAATATTCCAGTATCAGGAGAGGATTACAGTGTTCTTTCATTCCCTGACAGTGATGCAGCAGTGTGAACAGTGCTTTGAAATATCATGTCTGAAAGTGTCACGCTGGTGAGTTCTTTCATTTGCTGTGCTCATTCACTGTCATCAATAATTACTGCTGCCTTCAAATGAGAGATTTTGGAACTGAAACAAACTCAAGAATTCAAGTTTTTTTAAGCCCAACATCCTTTTGAAACAGAAGTCAAGCAAATAAACTTAGCCCAAAGCTTAACAAAATCATGAAAGGCAATGTCTCCAGTATACAAAAGGAAATTTATTTCTACCCTCATTCTGTTCCAAATCAACTTGAGGAATAACTGCTGGGAAATACCATTATTAAATTGTAAAGGAAGAACATCCACCTGCAGCATCAGGGACCAGTGGACTGGGGTCTTTGCCTATGGGGAGATTTTTTTGGCTGGGAGTGAAGTTTGGAAGCCACAGTCATGCTTTTTTCTGGGTTTTATTAGCAGTTCAGCACTTTTGCCTGCTGCAGAGATTGTTTTTTGGATAATGATCTTACTCACTGAAATAACGATCAATGTCTCTTCTCAACAACAGGCATCTCAGAGGGACAGAACTATACCCAGGTGTGAACCTTTCGGCTGAAAAGAACTGTAAGGGAATAAAATGGGTGAAATGTGGCATTTTGTCTAGTTTTAAAAATACAAAGTTTTTGGGAACGTAAGCCATTTTATCACAACACTTTCAAAGTATTATTTGAGGCTTCATTTGAAAGAATAGTTGTTCTGCTTTTACAATCTGACTTGATTTTCTGCAGAAGGAAAATCTTTACATTGTTTACAGTGAATCAGAGCTTTTCATCCCAAGCCAAACAAAAAGAGTCAAGAATACGCCAACAATGTTTTCATTTACTTGTTTCATCTAGTGGTTATTATTTTCATTTTGGTTAAACCTGAGTGACTTTGCCCTGGGGATGAAGAATGCTTGAAGATTCCCAAAACCACCTGAGGGGTTTGAACAGGGCACAGGGCAATTGCACTTGCTTTATGAGGGAAATAAAAAGGTGCGACAAACATTTAAAATTAGAGATCTGTCTGGGAATAACAGAGACAACAGCTAAGGCAGATATCACCTCACTTCTCTTCCTATGAGTGTTGGTGGCTCTGCATTGACAGCCCTTTTTAAATCTTTCATTTCACGCAGCCCAGGTCCCTCACTTCCCTCAGACCAAGGATCTGTTAGAGCTGTGCTCACCATGTCTTCCATGTAGTGCAGAAGTCATCAAGATCCATGAAAAATTAACAATAATAGGCCTGACACAGGTACTGGGATATACGTAACTGATGGATCTATGGTTGGACTGGATGATCTTCATGGTCTTTTCAGCCTTAACGATTCTGT
Organism: Oreortyx pictus; assembly: GCA_036925125.1. Classification (NCBI taxonomy): domain Eukaryota; kingdom Metazoa; phylum Chordata; class Aves; order Galliformes; family Odontophoridae; genus Oreortyx; species Oreortyx pictus. The sequence goes on from JAUPFR010000015.1 coordinate 6,229,224, forward strand.
GATTAAAAGACTGGCATACACCAACATATGGCACCAATTTCTTCTTTAGAATGTAGTAACAGGCTCCCTTGACTATACTAAAAGAGATATTTGCATACTTGAGAGCAGTATTTGGCAGCATATTACAGTTTCTATGGAAATACATGTTTTTGTTTGCTTGGTATATGAAAGATAATGGCAGACATGGTAAATTCCATTCCAGAGGCTCAGGGCTATAGATGACACCGTGGCTGTCTAATCCTACGCTCTGTGGAAAGTTTTGCTTTGTGATAGAAGGGCTCATTGTTGGCCAGTCTGAAGCACAAATGAAGACTAATGAGCCTATGGACATCTGAATGCTTGCAGTTGCTATCACACAACATTTCATTCCCCTAAATATAAAGATTGATATTGTTACATTGGCTCTAATCACATCAGTTTGTAACATTGATGAGATATTAAAAATGAGGGGAAAAAAAAGTGAGTAAAAAAATGATCAAAAAGAAGTGAAGTGTCCATGATATTAAAATTGATATAGGAATTTTATGGTCAGGTAATGCATAGATCTTTCACCTCAGAAAAAAATTCATTTTTGTGTGCCACCCAAACCTCTGTAGAAACATTGGCAACGTCCAAGGTAAAATTCCTATTGAAATCCACAATGCTAATGTGGATTTAGAGTAATCCCATTGAAATGCACAGAAGATAGCAATTCATATCCAGAGTCAGCAAAGCAACTCAGCTTTCCAGGGTGTCTGAAAACATCTGTGTGAGTACAGCCCACAGAAGCTGCTTTGCTAAATGAAAATGGAATTGAAAGAAGTAGAAGAAAAAAAAGAAATATTCTGAAGGATGCTGGCTGTAAAAATAAATCCCATCTAGGAAGCTTCACTGACAGAATAAAATAATTGTCACAGATGATTCTTCTGCACTATCAACACTAAAAAACATGTGAAATAAAAGGAAACCTCAGTTCAGTTCCCAGCTCCTCTCTGGAAATAGCAGCAACAGTGAATTTTAATCTCAGAGATAGTTGCATGGGAGAAAAAAAAATTAGAGCCCCTGCCTAAGCTATTACAAAACCTGGTAAAGCAACAAGGTTTGGTCACTGATTCTGGATTTTATATTGCATAGGTCAATGCGTGGATCTGACCCTGAGAGATGCAGTTCCTGCTGATCTGTGGGTCCTGGGGGCATTTCCTAACCAAGGGACAGAGGGGATGTGTCTCTGTGATGTGTCTCAAACTGAATCCAGAGGACCCTATCTGAGCTGGAAAAGTAAACTCACCGGTGGAAGATTTTTGTTGACAGACATAGCAAGCAAAAACATTACACAAATTTCATCCTTGCAATTAGAACTCTGAGTTATTCTATTATTTTCAGGTTTTTTTCCTACTGTCCACATGAGGAAGAACTGTTTACTTGAAGGAGAACTTGCAACAGATTTAAAAATAAATCCTTTGAGTATGTGTGCTGATAACATTGAAAATATATCCCTGGAGCAGTATCTGGAGAACATCTGAACAACCCATCAGTGGTGACGTTGCAATGACAATGCTGTCCTCCATCCCTCCATCCTCAGTCTGTGATGCTACTCATGTCTGGAATACAGCAGCACACATCAGCATCAGTACAACGAAGAGAACATTTCATTCTGAGCAGATGCTTAAACCTTACATTCATATCAGCAGGACATAGGCAGCTGCTTAAACGCTTTATTGAACAGGAATAGACTCAAGGAGGCACTTATACGCTTTGCTCCATCAGGACATAAACTAGCTCTGAAGCAAATCAATGAATTTTCCCTTTCTATATGCCAATGCGTAAAACACACACCTGAACTGAACACTAAATCAGAGCCTACTTTCTTCCTCAGTCTAAGTAAATTCTTGTTTGCTCCAGACTCCATCCCTGCCAGATATTTCTCACATCGGCTCTGCTAACAGGCGTAGCAGGCTCAGCCTCCCTGTCTTTAATGAAGTTATTTTGATGGACACAATGGAACATGCTCTGCATGCTCTGCACACAGAAAAAGGTACGCAGAACTCAACAACAACCACCACGCTGCTTCGCCATAGAGAGCTGAATAAAACAACACAGGTGGAGAAATTAGAAACATTAATCTGCCTCTAGATCCAGACTTCTACCAGTCTGAAAAGGAAGGTCTCCAAATTATATAGAAGTGCACCTAGCTAATAACAATAAATCAGCTCCCACCCCTTCAGTTTTTCAGCCCAGCTGGCTGTAGGTATACACAGAGGCACCCATCGGGTTTGCTGCGGCTGAGGCTTTGTCAGCATTACCATTATTAAATCCTGTTTTCATAGTTCTATAACTTGCCTTCGAAAATTTACTCCAGGCTCAGGGATGACATTTAAAGTGTCAGCTAAGAAGAGATTAATTCCTGAAGTCTATCCCTGAATGTGCGTGGCTATTGGTTGTTTTTTATTTTTTATTTTTTGGAAAATAAAAGGAATTCAAAGCTGATGGGTTGGAATGTTTTTCCAAGTAATAAATATTTCCAGCACCCCTGCTTCTCAGGGAACTTTCTAGCTTTGTTTTTATTTAAGACAGAGATGTTCTTGCTCCCCAGGGGCTTGGCCAAAACCAGCTCCCTGATTCAGGTGAGCCAAACTCACAGAGAAGGCTCCTCTGCAAACTGCATCTTCACAAGAGCATGATGCTAATGCAGCACCTCCAGTACCATCCTCTGTCACACTGTCATAGAATCATTAAGGTTGGAAAAGACCACAAAGGTCATCGAGTCCAACCATCAGCCCATCCCCAGCACGGCCTCCAGCCACATCCCTCAGCATCCTTGCTATGCAGTCTGCAAGCTCAATGTGCATCAGTTGGGTACATCCCTACATCTCAACATCTTCCTGCCCTCAACTCTTCAATGTTTCTCTTTCATGTAAATTTTATCCTATTCTGTAGCTGCCTTTATGGAGACCACCCTTCCTTCTAGGAATGCTGCACCCCTTTGTGTTGCTCAGTAATTAACTGATTTGGCCAAGGCCTATCTAAATGACAAACTAAGTTTTTCTCTAGTGGGCATTAAAACTTTGTAAAAACCAGAATGATTGTAAAGACAGTTTAGAGCCAGGAGTCTGGCAGGCATTGCATTTGTCACTAGGGAGACAAGGGCCATCAATCTAACTAAATTGCTGTGTCTATATGAAATACTTGGCAATAATCAGGAAGTGGAAAAAAACAGAAAACAAGCACAAATTGTAGGCTCTGCACCCCCAGCCTTGACGGAGTGAAAATGTGAAGTTTTTTTGCAGCTTCCTCTCTGCCAGTTTGGGTTGTGTGCTGGCAGGGCTGGCTGACATTCGCTATCTGCCCAAGCAGCAACTTGCACAGAGGCAAGGAGCATTACCACACTGCTCAGAGGGACCATTCTGAGCCCTTGCCTTGTTGAATGCAGTCTCATTTCAGGTAAGCATGCTTGGCTTCTGCACATACGTTTTTTGTTTTCCTCTCATCCTAAGTACTCACAGTGATTAGATTTGGGTTACTTGGAGGTTTGTTTACAGAAATACAGCTTTCCCTCAGCCTTCTGTTGCATCGATATGTCCCATCTCTATCCTCTCCCTCAAACTGCCAATCTGATTTGTAAGTGATATCAATAGTTTCCTTACACTGTTTTTGTCTTACTTTGTAAATCATATTCCCTTTGTGGCATACTGTCAAACGCTTCCCTGAAATCATGATGAATGGTGTCCTCTATTACATACTTATCTAGTAATGCCCTGATGTACTCAGAGAATTCAAACACATTTGTCAGGCTCAAGCCTTCCCCCATGAACGCAGCAGTCACTCAGCAGGTCCTGGGGATATCTGCTCCAGTCTTGGAGGACATCAATTCTGCTGAAGAATTCAGGTGTTTTCAGCATCTGTTATGTATCATTGCGTGGGGCTCTATTTCTCAGACAGCGAGAAAACAATCAGTGAGACATACTCAGAGGGACAGAATTCTTTAAAAAAGAAAAAAGGACAAGCCCCCAGGTGTCAAACACTGTTTTTGCTTATTTTTGGAGGAGACGAATTACCCTTTCCATTTACCCAAGCGATCCTTCCCACGTGGAAGAATTGTACGTGAATGTCTTGCAGGTATTGAAGACAATGTGCTCTCCAGCAAGCATCCAACACCTGCAGCCAGCAGGTATCAGCAGCTTGGTGTGAGTCTTTGGCCAGATGAGGCAATGCTCTGGGCTGGGCCTCAGCCCATGGGGTGGTCCTGATGCTGAGGAGCCTTGTGAGAGACCAGCAGGGAAGGGGTTAAGAGAAGCAGCTCTGATCTAACAAACTGTGTGGCTGGAAAACCTCAAAGGCCCTGTAACACGTGGGCTGGCATATGTCCTCTCCTTGTGTGACTGGGTGGGCTGTGCTGTGAGTGATGATGCACTGGCATGTAGAAGCTGCTGCAGACATCAGAAGTGCCATCTGTACTCTTGTGTGACAACTGCCCCTTGTTGGAGTCTGTCTCACATGCCCTTTCTGTACCTGCCCATGTTACTTAGATTTTTATTGCTCCCCAGAAATGCTTAACTAATCTGTTCTGAAAACTGGAGCAGAAATGCAGTTGCAGTTTTAGAGGGTTTTTGTTTGTTTGTTTGTTTTGTTTTGTTTTCAGCAGGTTGGCTTATCTGATTAGTTACAAAGAGGTCAAGGAAAATCAAAGCCATGTATTCATTTCAGCTTCCTGGGAGCCCTAAGCTGGTACTGAGCTGGAGAAAGGGTCCTCTCTGCTCCTCTGGAGAGGGGAACTGGAATGTCATCTCCTAGTGCTGAGGGAAGACGGAATGATGGAGACATTGTCAGTCACTCAGGAATGTGTCCTCTGTGATGGCTTTTGGTGACACTGTCCCAAAGAGCTCCTGGGTATTGCAACTGACCAAAGGTTTGGTGCTTTGTCCATCTGATTGTTGCCTGCAGCAAACACAAGGCACAAGAGATATATGATAGCACAGTCCATACTGCTTGTCAAGTCCAGCATTATTTTTATTTGAAACAGATAAATGCACACCAGGGCCCTCCACCCTGCAGGAAAAGGTACCCTAACAGCATTTATGCTGTCTTCTACAGCTTCCAAAAGAAGCTCTTAGCATGCAGCACAGCATGCCTAAAAGCTTTGGGCACATAGATCAGGTGTATGTGGGACTGCTCAACCTCCAGGGTATCCATTAATTTTTATGTGTGTTTTGCCTGGAAGTCCCTGTCCAAAAAGGGAAGAAAATAAGACATGTCTGGGTTACGGTGCACTAAACCTACAGAGACCTTCAGAGCAAACCTGCACTTGATGCCCCCACAACTCAGGTACTGCTGCTGGCTTGCTGCCCCAGCAGACATCCTCACCCACAGGCCTTGCAGACACCCATAGTGGTGTGCAAATTCATGTATGGAATGGTGGTTTCACGTTGCTTCTGGGAGCAGTTGGTTTGGGAGCAGAAGAGTATTTTAATGACAGTCTACAAATAGAATTTTAATTGTGAACGAGTGGTAAGCTTTGTCTCTGCATCAGTAGTCTCACAAACAGGCTCCTGACCCAATAAATAAATGCTAGTTGATATTCTGCATTTTAAACTGGCTAATCCTCAAAGAACAAGCTGGCATTTCATACTCCCTCCCCATAAATATGCCCATTATATCTCCATCATGCTGTGTCAACCAGGGCCACCAACAGTCCCCCAAGAGGGTCTTTCTCCCTTTTCTATGCAGCACCACAAATATCCAGCACCTGCGCTTGCTCCAAGCCATCATCAAACCATCCTGGGACATGGGCAGGCTGTGCTGAAGGCTGAGATGGGAAAAGGAGAGTGTAACTCTCTGGTGCATCTGAGTGGATCTTACACTTCTCAGATGGACCGGGTGTCCTCGGATCACAGCACGCACCGCTTATGCTCTCATCAAGTGACAGAAGCAATAAGAGCAATTAAACAAAGAGGACTAATGGGAATTTTAATCTTCTCTCTGCTAAATGATGATGGATGTCAGCAAGGGATACGTGGAAGAGAATATCTGATAAGCTCCCCATGCTGTCTACTGTTACCAATGTGTTTGGGTTTGTGGAAAATTTCTCTGCAGTAAATAAAGCACGGTATTTTCAGGGCCCACCAGTGACACTAACCTTGTTTCCTGCTGTTTAGTAGTTGCAGTAAGGTGGTTTCATCCTCTCACCTGTCCACACTGGATTGATTTGCTTACCTCTACTGTCTGTCTCCATTGTTTACAAAACTGGAAAAGCAATCTTAGGAAGTAGGTTCATTACCTGTGTCTAGAGCAATATTGAGACAGGGGTTTCAGAACTACTTCTTGGCTCAGATGGGCTCCTCAGGTGTAAAATTTTAAATTGGACATTTGACTTCCTATGTAGAAAGCTACTGAATTCCTCCTTGTCAAAGGCCATTTGCTTTCCATAAACTCATTAGAGCTTACAAAACATCTTTCCATTTAAAATAGGCAGTTTGTAGCATGCAAAGTGATGTCATCCCACCACCAGATCAAAGGCTTGAAGAGAGATTTTGGTGACATCCTAGTTCCTGCCAACTCATCCTGACCTTCTGAAAACAAATGCAAAACTGCCTATTTCCTCTAAGAAAAATCCCAGTTGGTGATTTTCTGATGGCCCTGTAACAATGTTGGAAGTATTTTTGAGATAGAAAGACTAAGCTAAGCAAGGCACTGGAATAAATCCAACATTCAGGTACAAAATTGATGGCAAAGCTGAATTGTTACACAGGAAATCTATAGAGGAACTCACAAGCAATTAAAATGAATACAGAATGTGAAATGTAGAAAGTCTATTTCCAAATTGTCCTGAAAATGTTACCTTACAAGTAAGTAAAAGCAACACAGTCCCACAGACAGAGCAGCTTAAGTTCAAAGAAAAACAAAAGAAAAGAAGGACTATAACAAAAGAGGATGATGTAAAGTGACTGACAGTGTGTTGGACAGAATTGCAGTAACAACAGAAAGCTCATTACATGAGGAATTATGACACTTGTAGTCAATCAGATTGAAGAATCCCAAGTTGCTAAGGTTGGTTTTGGAGACAGGGTGGTTTAAAAGGGATTGTGTAACACCTTGATGTCTGCACAGCAGAAAATTCAGGAACCTTACCAAGGAAAGGTAAAACATTGCACTAAGATGAGTGCTGCTTAGCCATGGTGCTGTTGGATCCAAACAAAATGCAGTTCGGTTCTATTTCACGTGATCTTACTTCCCTTCCATGATTCATCAGAAGCCTCTAGACAGCTACAAAACTCTAAACAATTCTTGCTTTCAGTAGTGCCATGAGCATAGAGAATTTAAAGCAGAGGTTAGTCATCTACTCAGACATGGTCAACAGCCTGCCTGCTCCATGGCACTTTTCCAGAAAGTCTCAGAAAAATCCAGAGCAGGTCATCATGCAATGGCTGTCCTGCAGTGCCTCCATCCAGGTGGCTTGAGTCCCATGGCACAAAGGGTGCTGCAGTAACCCTGGCATCATACCTCCTACATGGCACTGGAGTCTCTTCTTTCTTACACACTGTCTCTCTGTGAAATATTATGACAACTTTGTACCAAATAGCAAGCGTGCTGCATTTAATAACCATTGAGCAGCTCATGAAAACTTAAAGTTGTGAGCTGGCAATAGGGTGGATGTGGCTGAGTTTAATTTCTTGGCCCCAGAAATCTGATCTGTAATTGTCTGTCTAAAATACCCATGTGGCTGCTCTTTCCAGGGCTGCAAATGAGTCTTCTGGAAAAAAATAAAAAACAGTAAATAATACTATTTGCATAGAAAGGTGTATTTAAAAACCTCCTGAACTTGGTTTGCCATGAGTAGTGGTGTGAGCACTGCATGTTGTAGGCACATGCCATGCGTGCATGCTCATCTCCTTCCAGACTATCTCCTCGCAATCCCCTGGTAGTTCTCTGAAGCAAAAGGAGCTGGGCCCTGTTCCAGCTGCCCTCAGGGTAGGCTTTTCCCAACACAAAGCTGTGGCATGGCAGGGACAAGACATGGGAGAGCCTTGGTGAGGTACAGACCTTCAGGAGAACAGGCTCTGCTGGCTACGTGACTGCTTGCATCAATTAGGCAATGTGCCTCGAGGATTGGAAGGGTAGAGAGATGTGCATCAGCTCAAAATGTCTCATATCTGAAAAATATGAAACATTACTAACGTGAGATAAGAGGGAAAAGTGCTGGGGGCTAAAAATGAGAGGAATTTGGACAGAGAGAAGTGCCATTTTCCTCCTCTCCTCCTTAACCTTGGGTACATCACTTGAGCTTTTGGCCTCCTCATCTCTGCTGGAGGAATTGTTGACCAGTGTTGCCATTAGAGAGAGAATGAACAGAAGATGTCTTAAAAGCTCTGATTAGATTCTGGCAACTGGGAAGAAATAATGTTTTTTAGCTGTTTTTCTGTTGCTCATGAAAAACTGTCCAAAGTCATACCTAAAATCTCGAAGGACAGCCACAAAATTGATCCTTTTTTGACAGAAGTGGGCTGATCTTGAAGGTCTTAGTGACATTAAATGTGTTAAGAGCAATATTTGGAAGACCTTTTAAACTCCCTTTATCTTTTGGCATAAATAATAAGCACCATTATGGTAGGTCCTAACTTCATTGTGTTCGGAAAGCACAGAAAAGAAAAATTGACAGGGACAAGACTAATCATTTACTAATCACTTATCTCTCAACAAATTCCTAGTGACACAGCAAGAGTTATACCCCACTGTGCCACATGAACATTGCGACTAAACAAGTCTTCTAGAGGACTGTATTTCAGCTTTCCAGACACCTTATGTAATGTTTCCACAGGAGAATGAGATGTGCTCCTAACAGTCCGTGAAGGCAGTTTACCTTCAAGCATGTCACCCAGAAAAGGACACGGGAGTACAGGGGGAAGGAGAAAGTGATTGCTTTTTTTTTTCTTTTTTCTTTAAATGCATTTTGCTTACTTACTTCTTCACAAGTCTCAGAAATAATCTAGTAGCCTGACCCCAAACTGAGTCTTGTTTGATGGCAAAATATCTGAAAGCATTCAGACACTTCAATGTCACCGATTTCAGGGGTATTTTTGCAGATCACTTATCTGCCAAACAAATCAAATAACGTATCAAATAATCTTTGCCTGGTGAGGGCAAGGAGGGGAGAAATGAGCAGGAAGAATGACATTTTTTTCCCCTTTTTGACTTTCAGCAACCATGAATCCCCTCAGGGTGTCACATGGCAGGAGCCCAGACCAAAAAGGAGAGATGCCCAGTTGTTGATTCAGTCGTTTTTGTGTTATTCTATTCTGTGTTAAACAAAATATTTTCTTTGGAGTCTCCACTCCTTTTGTACTGAATAACGGCTTTGCAGCACCACATTCTTCCAAGAAAAGTGGTATTGACAGCTCTATTTTCAGCCTCAGAACAACAGGCCAGTAGGATCCCATGAGCAAGGTAAACCTCTGTGCGGAAATCAAACTACTGGGATACATTTTGCACTATTCAAACATGTCAGCTGGCTTCAGAGCATTCCAAGATTTTGGAGAGGTACTAATTAGATGGTCCATCAAATTCTTTAGCTTTCAAGATCAGTGCCTTTTCATTTTAACATTGCAAGTGAATACTCTTTGCATGGTGGTCTGACCAGCATGGAATGGTGGAAGGCAAACAATTTTTTATTTCTATTTAATCAGAAAGAAAAGAAGGAGTAAAAGCCTTTAGGCTCCTGGGGGAAAAAGGGGTTGCTGTTACACACTGGAGAAAGACCCTCACAGACAGTTTCAGAAAAATTACACATATATTTAAAGGGTTGCTGTAAATGCCCATTTTCACTTGTTAAAATAATGTTTGTATCTTGTACTGCAAGTTCCCTTTAAAAAGAGAATTCTTGCTGTGTGTGATGCCTTTGGCTACCCCCAGCATGGACAAGGGTGAGTACTGAGAGTAACTCTATTAAACTGAATGGATAGTTTAAATTTCTGGTGAACTATCAGAACCAAACAGATCACTCAGAAGAAAAGCATGCACCTGGAGTTTTGTAATGTCATGAAATTTTTTAGGAAGGGTAGCATTCACAAGGAGAAGTAGAGCCTTGTCTACAGCTTAGGAAAGGAGGAAGGATTTTGTCCTTTGCTTCTGTAGCCCCATCCACTGCCCCACCAGCCACTGCATCACCCACCATCGAGGCAACATTTGATGGCCATCAGCCCTGCTGCCTCCTGGTGCTTATCTCTTCCTGATGAAGCTACAGTGGGCATTTCATCCCTGGGAATATTATGTCAGCTGAGTCATTCCCCAAATTATTGCAGAAAAGGTCAGCCATGCAGCTTTTCCTGGCACAGTCATGGGAGCTCTTGATCAACTGGAGTGAATTATGCATCATACACAACAGCCTCTCACTTTGGGGGTTATTTTCTGTGAAATGACCATGGTCTTGTAACTCAATTTAAAACAGGTTAAAAATTAATATGTCCACAGATGCTGAATGAGATGAACAATGCAGATTGGACGTGCCTGCATGGTCCTGGCAGTGGCCCATTGCTGTCACATAGCACTCATGGGGTGTTGGATCCTAAGCCTTTTCCTGCTTGCAAAAATGTGGGTGATGCATTCCCTGCCCCACGAAGCTTGAAGTTCAAAGACATGATGGCTAAATGAGATAAAGAAGAGGTAATACATACTGTTAATTTTTAATGTATCATTTTATTTTTTTAAATCAACATAGAGTTGTTTGAGTTGGAAGGAACCATCTGGTCCACCCCCCTGCAATGAAGAGGTACAGCACAGCTCCATCAGGTGCTGAGAGCCTGTCCAACCTGACCTTGGGTGCCTCCAGGGATGGGGCCACCACCTTTTTGGGCAGCCTGTGCCTGTGCCTCACAACTCTTATTGTATAAAGAAAAGCTCTTTCAAATCTTGTGATTTGACCTTTTGATTTCTTTGTCTTGCTTGAATCAAGGCCCAGAGCCTGCAGATCTTTGGGTAATTCTTCCAGGCTAATCCTGAATGATCCTGAGTTTCTTTCACCTCTAGTTAATAACTTAAATCCAAATGTAGGAAAGTAGTAGAGGAGTTTGTGATGCTTACAAAAATGAGCATCTGTTTAAGTAGCAATAAATACATTTCTCCTAAAATTAAGTCTTACAACTGCATGTTGGAGCCACATTAGAGCCATTCTGAGCCAAGTCAGCTCCCACTGCTGCCAGGAACAGTCTTTTGGTTGACTTGAACCAGTGCTGGATGAGCACCAGCCGCTCTAATTGCAGCTGCACACACCCAAATGCAGCAGTATGAGCAATGCATGATCAGCAGCAAGGGCAAAGCGTCCCCAGCAATGCAATGAAAGAGGTTCCTGTTTTGTTCTGCAATTTTGTGATGGGATTCACCGTTTTTCATTTTGTTTTAATTCAGTTTTAAGCAACTCCCTTGGAGCTTTGCATTCAGAACTAGTAGGAAATGATGCTTACCTGCTGCTTGGCCCTGTGAATGATCATCTTCCCTTCTGCTGAAACCTTCTGGCTATGGAAAAGTCAGGACAGAGAAATCAAATTTGTGACCAGCACAGATTGCTAAGTCATTCTGCTGCCTCTCAAAGAGTCTTTTTCAATCGGGGAATTCTGGGGGAATTCTAGAGAATAGCTCAAATAAATATTGAAATGCAGTTTCGGGCAAGCTGGTGATCAAAGTAAAACAAGTGCTGCCTTATAAAAGGAGTGTCTAAATGCGGCATGATATGGGCAGTTATCCCTGACCTATTTAAATGTTTCTGGCCTTGGGCAGCAAAGCTTCGTAGGAAATGAAATGAATAACAATACCCAAATGAGATTCACCTCAGCAATGCTAAATATGCTTCTGAGCTGGAATTATATTTACTTTTAATCTGTATAATCACATTATCTCAAGTGTATTGTATATTGAAAAGAAAAAAGCAATAACCAGCAACCTTATTATGCATACCAGCAGCATGCATTAGGTAAAATATATACATACATATATACATATACATATGAATTAATGCGTGATGGATATTTCTCTGAATTTATATTTTCTGCTTCACTCTTGAGATGTGGCAGCTCATGAATATATTGCATTTCCTGGAAAACATGGAAAATAAACTTCCAGTTCACATAAAAGGGAAAAGTAAATAGAAGGACAATGAGAAATTCAGCCCAGCAGTGCCAGTGCTCTCAGTGTGAACATGTTCTAATGGTACTACTGCCCGCCCAGCAGCTGAGGCAGCCTCAGAGATGGAGACACAACGAGCAGCACAATGACCTCCCCACACCAGGAGTTAGAGGGCTATGGTCAAAAAGTCTAAATTCTAGCTCCTAAATGGATGTCTAGGCATCTGGTGAGGACTTCCAGTGGGAATGAACATGTGCACTTCAGATGCTAGATTTCAGCATCTTCCACCACCAGAAGCTACATGAGCCTCGTGCCCCACAGCTCCTCCTGGTCTGGGTGCTAAATAGCAGCAAGGGATGCAAACAGCAATAAGCAGGGCAGGTTGTCCCCAGCTGACTGCTCACAGCCCCAAAGCTTGGTGTGTGTAAGTGCTGTATATTCAATGCTGCAGTCATTTCAGTATGTGGCTACGTGATTAGCGATGGTCTGTGGCTCCAGCCTAAATGTCAGGCGGATCCGGGGCATTTGTGTGTCATTCACAATGCAAAAGTCAAGGTCATTAAAGTGAAGGGGCTTTAAATATGTATACAACATAAATTAAAGAGGGAGTCGGCGCGTACATATTGTCACATGGTCCTCCCTCTGCTCAGGACCTTACCACACCACATGCTCTCCACCAGCTTCTGAGCTGCAGTGACTGCTGTGTGCTCTGAGCACAAAGAAAATGTGAGATAAGAGGCATTATTGTAACCTCTGTGGGAGAGGTCTAAGACTGACTCACCAAAATTGTATTCTAAATTGAACATTTTCAAAAGTATTGTCATGCTTCAGCTAAGTGCCCCAAAACAGAGCAGGCACTTACTCAAAATTAGATAAACAGCATTATTGAATAATGGCGTAATCTCAGGGAAATTACCTCCCTGCACCCTGCTCCTGCTGCTGAGGAAGAGCAGCACAAGGACTCCTGCTCCCAGCACAGGGCTGTGCACATCCGCAGGGCAGGGACTGCCAACAGTGGGAACCACATCACTTTATGCACAGGTGTGTTTGGAGACCAGAATACGTTTACCCCCCTTCTGGGTCAGGATGGGGCCTGAGAAGCACACGAGCATGGTTTTTATTTTGTAGATATCCTACCAGCAAGTGTGGGAGAAACCTCGTTTGAGTTTTCATATCCAATTTTTCAAATTTCAGATTAAAGCAATAGCCGGGCATGAATTATGTGTTTTGATTAAACATATATTCCCTGGAAATATTAAGTCTTTGCAAATGAAACTATTCAAGGGAATGGACTCATTTTGCTCTACTTTTTAGCACAGAAGTAAAGGGAAAAGTCTCTGAAATGGAACATTTTGGCACTGATGTTTATTGTTTGGTACAAAATCTCATTCTTCATCTCCCAAGCAATATTAATGTCAGCTGTGAAGCTGGTTTAAGAAACGCTTTAACGTAGTAGATACAGATGAGGAGTGCTTTCAATAATCAAAATAACCAGCCCAGATAATTTCCCATCTTCACACATAATTGTGTCCAGATTTTGGCACTGACTCCCAGACTTTCAAACGGGCTTTCTACATGAGTGTAAGTATACATGTATACACATATACATAAAAGTGCTCTGAGAGCAGGTGCAGTCTATCAAAGAAGCATTGGGACTTGCACTCGTCATTGACAAGGTGATGGTTCATGCCCAGTTCTCACACATCCACCTCTGAGCACCTGGCCACTGGGGCATGCTCAGGGAATCAAACAGTACTGAAACAACACTCCAGTGATAAAGTGCTAGCACTTAATGAGCCTCATCTTTTTCTGCAAGATAGGAGTGAAGGAGCTCAGCAGTGTGTTTGTCATGCTGGATGCATCACAGGCTTTGATAGGAATGGAAATGAGAGGAAGGGAGGAGAAAGGATGGCAGTAGGGGAACAATGTTTGGAATAGGAGCAGCTTGCCAGTTTCCTCTGAGGGCAACAAGGGAAGCGAGATATTTTCATTAATGGATAACTGGCATTACTCTACTTTTCAATTTTAACAAACCTTCTGATGATAATTACAGACTTTCTGTATTTATAGCGACCCAATGTGTCTGCAGACAATAGCATCATCTACCAAGCCTTTCTTCTGCTGCTGCACAAATTCAGCCATCAGCTTTCATGCCCTTTGTTAAAATATGAAAGGAGATAACCAATAAATAGCTATGTCGTTTCCCAGTAATAGGAAGGGAGGACTGGATTTAGCTATGGCTAAGAAGAGCCAGAAGAAAATGAGAAAGGTTGGGGAGAAAGGTGGGAAGAGCTGTGCTTAGACACACTCCTGCTGTCAGCACTGGTAACGCTTACGGGAATGATCAAAGGTGATGGAAATGACAGGGGACTGTAAAACCACAAGGTTAATGCTCTAGAGAAGGAGACACATGGCCTGCGAGCTCTACTCTGCACTGGACATTACCAGCCAGTCTGAATTCCCATATGATTCTTTTTCCTGGTTTTCATCAACAAATGTACAACTTGGAAGGGTAACAGACTCAGCACATAAACCTCCCTGAGGTTAAAGAAAAGCTTAAGAAAACTGATTTCTTGATTTTACGTGCTCTCAGATGCCACAGGAAGTATTGGGATGCAAGGCCAGCAAAGAGCCTGATTTCTGACACATCTGCCAGCCCTAAATCCCTCCCAGCACAGCAGACTGTGCGTCCGAGGCATACCCTCCAAAGCTCAGGCTCCTGGCTGTCTCAGGGCTGTAAACCAGAGCAGTCATCATTAAAAGGCACTTTAATCCTGGCTGTAATTTTTATACTGCAAAAAGCGTTTGAACTATCAATTTGCATTAAAATAAGTCATCCAAAACGTGGTACCTGCAGCCTCTGAGCTGCGTAGGAAATTTGCTGCAGAGGTAAGCATGGGGAGGAAATGGCTTTGGGGTGGTTGTTCCCATCCCTGGCTGCCCCAATGGCCTCTCAAATTCATGTGTTTGTATGTTTTTACTGTCCTGTTACAAAGCCATGACCATCTCCTTCCTCTACCAAGCCTGAGAATGCCTCCAAATTCCCCTATTTCTGTTTTCCACCCTTTCCATAATCATGATTCTCCATAGAACTAACTCAAAAACTTCACTACAGCATTTGAAACACAAAAAACCTTGCTTACTCTGTAAAATCTGTGAAAATAAAAGGGAATAGCCCAGAAAGGTGATAGTAAACAACCTTCAGTGTTTTTCAGTAGCAGGGAAGGCTCAGAGGCATTTTCTCTCTCTCTCTGAGACATCGTAATATGAATAAATTCACACAAACGATGTTCTATAGCATGGAAATTGCTTTTCTGGTTCAAAATGTAAATATTTTCACATTCCCTGACTGATCTTAGACATGTAGGGCCGTCTCTTTTGGAGTGCTGCATTTTATCGCTGATAAAGCACAGGCAGTGAGTGATGGAGCAACTTTGTTGGTGGGGGGGGGGGGGGGGGGGGTGGGATGGAAGCTGGAGGGGAAGCTGTTGGGTTGGCTGGAGAGCCTCGAGACTGACAGCAACAAACTCATAGCAGCAGGGCCGAGGCAGAGCCCGCATCCTCCAGAGGCGCTGTAGAGGTTGCATTGCAGTCAGTCGTTTTGTCCCACATCCCGGTGACGCCGTTCGTCACCTGCCCTTCCCAAGGTTATCTAATGATAGCACTTTTATTGATATCCCTAATGGCTACAGGCGAGGACGTTTGGTGGCAGTTCTTCAAGAATTGGTTAAAAATAGCAGCGGCTTTATCAGACTAAGGAGGAAGGCTGTAAGGAATCTTGCAGAGAATTGCTAATCCATGCCTGCAGATTCATTTCTCAGACTTTGGTAATGGAAGTGTTGTTCCCTTTACAAGATTTTATGAATACCATGGCAGTGAAAGATTTGATGTTTAAGTCAATGACATTATGGGCCAAGGGGAGCCTGATATGACCATGAGATATGACCATGTATTTTCTGCATGTTGTTTTATGTGAAATTATAAGCACTACAAGAATTATTTTTCTATTTAATTTTTGCCTTTCATGAAAGCAGTGGCTGCTTCCAAGCTAACTGGCATTTCCAGTCATATTTAGCATTTGTCCATTTCTGTTGTTCTTCACTTTGCATTTTAATAGTTACCAGAAGAGGCTGTTGAAACTGAAAAGTAACTCGTGTTCTTTCTTTACAATGATAAAAGTGCAGAAAGTGAATGTGATGACATTTCTAAGCAGGGAAAAAAATCTCTGTGGTTTACTGCTGTCACAGCCCAACAGTGCATGACCACACGGACCACTCTGCAGACACGCTGCCTTTCATTGCCAGGTCCTTACAGGGAGGGGGGCACCTGCTTGACCTCTCTTGGGAGTTAATGTGCAGGGAAGGTGCAGAGCAGAGATCTGGGTAACAGGGAATTGCCTGATGCAGAGTGAATATAAACAAAGATTTTTTTCCGAGGGCATGAATGTATCACAATGAAGCCATGAGGCCACAAGGAGGAGGCAGCAGTGGTTACTTCCCTTCCTATACTGCTGGTGCTCTTCACCCTCACCATCCTTGGCATCATCATTTTTTAATTGCTACATGATATTTTTTTTCCTCCCTGTTTCCCTTTGCTCTGCGCCTGGCACCAGGCTGTGAGCTGTAGTGTTACACAACCTCCGCCAGCCGTCTGCCTCGGGAAGGCTCACCGTAACCCAGATGTGTCACATGAAAGAAGTTGCTCTGATGACAGTCGGAAATGCTTTTGCTTACTTCTTAAAAAAACCTTCACGGCTCCATCCTGAGAGCAATCCCTGCACAGAGCTCGGAGAGCGTGGATGGAAAGAATTCTCACTGCTGTGTTATGGTGATTTCCAAACGGTGCTTGGGTAGTTGAGATGAGAGTTGGAAGCTACAACACTGCAATGACTGAAGGTGTAACCCTGCAGGGATAGTCACTGTGATTTGGTCAATAAAATTGCTCAAAATTATTGAATTAAAATGGTTTCAGTCAGGCTTTCCCCCCAAAGACTGTATGAAGGTTGTTGCGGGGCTCATTCTTTACTTCCCATATGAGGGAGGACTCTGCTTATGCCACTGAGTATGGCAACTAATCCTTGTGTCCAAAGCAAAGTGGAAATAATAGGAAGAAATATCAGCAGTTCTGACACGCATATCATAGCAATGTTTGAGTTGGAAGGGACCCTTAAAGGTCATACAGTTCATCTCCCCTGCAATGAACAGGCATATCCCGAGGCACTGGGCAGCTCGGGCATTAAATAAACAGTACAATGAATGATCCTGGAAGAAATAATCTTTGAAGCATAATGCCTAAGCAGAAGAAACGTTAGGATAAATTATCACATGAGCCAATAAAATTGAAAGTCAGACCTGAACTTATTTGAAATCAATGAGTTCTCTTACTGATTCACCAAACAGGCTTTGAATCAGATCATAAATAAACCTCTGTGGAAAACTTGATGGATATCAGAATGATGTTAATGAGAATACGAGAAGAAAAATAAATCTAGCTTGAAAATATCCTCCCATGATTAACTCCCCCATGTCACTGTATAATGCAAACAAGCATTTTTGCTGTTTATTAAGTCTGGCACAGCTAAAAGTACAAATGACTTTTAAGGAAATGACATTATCACCGGCTCCAGTTCCTCATCTCATTGTAAGTTATTTCTCACCCTAAAAAATTACTTCTGATCCTGTTATCCTGTGAGTGTAACAGACAGTCCATACCCTTAGGACTGATCTCCTTAAAAATAAATAAGAAATACGTGAGGTCTGGCTCTAATATATGGAAGGGAAATCCTGACACTGCGCAACAGAGACTTCTAGTTTGAATGACCATATATTGTTCCACCGCTGAGGTCATATTCAGGCCTGTTAGTTGGTGACATTCACAGTGCAGATAAGAATTAGTAGCAATTATTCTTTTTGCATAATTGGATTACCAGCAAATACATTCTTTCAGCTTCTTGTTTTCTGATATCATAATAAATGGTGTCACTGAATTTCCATGCCAGAAAAACTTTGAACTTCATTCAGTTCTTGAATAGAATGGCCCCAGCTCTCTCAGCCTGTCCTCAAAGGCAAGGTGTTCCATCCCTTGGATCATTTTTGTGGCCTTCCTGTTGTCATGCTCCAAAATGTCCACATCTCTCCTGTACTGAGGCCTCCACACCTGGATACAGCACTCCAGGTGAGGTTTCAAAGTGCAGAGCAGAAGGGCAGGATCGCCTCCTTGACCTGCTGGCCACACTTGTTTTGAGGAAAGATGAAGCACAGATTATGCCTTTGGTCTGACGTTCTGCAGGCATCCGTTTTTCAGTCTATTATGAAATTCTTCCACTTCAGTTTGCACTCAGGACCAGGGGACATAGAGCACATGACAAAAATAAATGAGAACTTGGTATTCACCAGGATATGGAATTCCAGAGGCAATCCTATTGGCATGAGATACTAAAAAATGCTTTGGACAGAGGAGATAACCCTCCTTCAAGCTTTTCAGCCTCTGGGTTGGAACTTGGCTACTCCAACAAGAAAAAAGGAAAATAACCAGTGCATTAAACACAACATTACCACTCCTAGAAAAAAAAATTAAGAAGAATTTGTGAGTAAATTGATCAGAATCTACAAATTATCTGCTATCAGCATATGCTGTGACGTCTGAGTGTTACTGAAAGAAGGTGCCCGATACCATTGGTCCTGGCAAGGTCTGGGATCAGGTGATATAACTCTTCAGGATGGCGGGATGCCAGTGATCACTGGCACTGCAAGGGGCTCTGCAGCCTGCACCACATCTAGGACTCGGTCCAGAAACTCCAGGAATCAGAGAATCAGCCAGACATGTTTGAAACATTATCGGACACTCCCTGGTGATAATTGAGTTGTGTCCCTTTCACTCTGCACCATCAGTTCTGAAGGGCTCTTTTTTTTTTTTTTACTCCTTGAAAAGCTAGAAAACTGCATCTCATCTTGTCACAGGGGAGTTCAAGGAAAGCTAGTGTATTAATTAGATTTCCTTGCAGCTTAACCAATCACTGCTCTGAGCTTGGGATGAAAATATAGCAACAAATCTTTTTTTTCCTTTTTTTTTTTTTTTGCATGAAAAGATAACTATTATAGTATCCCTTGTTAGCAAGAGAAGAGTCTTGCACTGTTACCAAAATTATTGACATTACTTATGGCTTTACAATGTACCATGTGAGGGCCTGCACAGTCTGTACAACAAAACAACAGCAGAAGTAGGATCACAGATTCATAGAACCACTACGGTTGGAAAGGAACACTAAGATCACCAAGTACAACCATCAGCCCACCCCCACCATGCTCACTAAACTATGTCCCTCAGTGACACATCTACCCTATTCTAGAACACCTCCAGGGACAATGACTCCACCACCTCTGTGGGCAGCCTGTGCCAATGCCTTACCATTCTCTCTGAGAAGGAATTTTTTCATAATATCCAAACCGAATAATTATCATTGTAGCCAGTGTGGCATGCATGAAAGGACAAGAAAGCACTTTTTGACCATTAAAATGAGGAAACTCATGGGTTACTGCAGTCTTCTTGAGTTCATGTGGATTTAGTGGGGTCTTTCCCATTCTTCCTTTCCATTTTCCCTGAGGAGCAGCCATGAGGTGATCTCCCCATAGAAGCTGGTAAGTCCAAAGTGCTCTGGGAAGTGCTAACAGATACAACAAAGTTTTGCTTACAGAAAAGAGAAGGGCTTGGTCCCATGCCAGGGCAGCTGAACACCAGGCCCACGATGGATCTGCAGCTCCATGCAATGTTCAGTAGCTAGTTTATCCGTGCTGCCATGCTAAAGCGTTGGCTTGACACTGCCGCAATATGCCTTAAATTACTTCTATGGAAAAAGCAGAGTGACTAATAATTCCAGGGAGGAATTATTTCACTTTTGGCACCTTCAGTCCATGCAATTTCCAGCTGTTCAACAGATTAATGTTTTGCATTTTAACCTTTCCATCCATCTCGAGATACCATTGTGTCCAAAAGAAAATGCTTTGAAAGAAACTGCGGACCTAAGCTAGCTGAAAGACCTTAAATAATGTAAAGCTCTTAAAGAACAAACAGTTCATTACGTATGTTTAAAACTGTTCATTTACTTGTAACTGGGCCCGTAATGAAAAACCTGTCAAAGCACATCCAAATTCACCACTGCCTGAGTAGCCCCATCAAGGGAGGGATTTTGTTTCCCTTTCAATACTGCACCAAGAAGGCAATCTGGTGCAACCAGTGAGACATTTTTGCAACAAGACTCCTAAGCACTCCCGACACAGTGAAATTGGAAAGTGAGAATTGCTGATGAAAATGAGAAATGTAAGTATTGTAATGCATAATTCGTGTTTGTTTCAAGTTTTTGAGCCATTGCTTATGTCTGGGGTAAGCAGCATATTTCGGCTATTTAATTACAATGTAAACATTTACAAACCAGAAATGTATGAATCAGGCTGTTGTTACTGCTCTGTTGTTAACATCCAATTGCTCTAAGTGATGTTCTTCTCTAGGCATGATGCTGAGGTCTTTATTCTGCTAACCTCAGCCTTGCTGTAGCACCATTTCTTCAATAGGAAAGGGCCAAATCCCCCTGCGACAAAATCCCCCTAAACACTGTCCTTGTCTACGTAGACCTTTATGAGCATGAAACCATATCTCTCTCATTTGCAAGAACACAGTTACTCAGCTTAATATATATTATGCTACATATACACAGACACAAAAAGAGTCAGAACGTACCACCATGAGTTTCTGAAAGCAATTGTACAGAAAATGTTCTCAGGTTGGGACCACAGTGGCCCAGCACTGCCCTGAGAGAGCACTTCCCCAAGCTCCCAACCCTACAGCAGCACAGATTGGGCTTTAATGGGCTGTAATTTATGTGTAGTTTTGTTACCAAGTGAAGCCATTAGTTGTGCACTAGGTTACCCGGTATCTCTGCAATGCTGTCATTTATTAGGTACTTCTCTGGATTAATATTTACTGTTATTGCTGTGTTTATTATCATTCTAATGGTTATGTATATTGTTGTGTTTATTCCGTGTACCGTGAACTTCAGTGCCTGTGCTAAGGCCTGGCAAGGTCTGGCACGAAATGGATTTTCCAAACAGTGCCTGTCCAGAGGCACAGTGTCTCTCATTTAGACAGATGCTAAACTCTGGGGTGGGCAGAGGGTGACCTCAGGCTGGCCCTGGGGTCAGGGTCCTTGCAGGGAGCATTTAGAAAAGCAGCACAGAGGTACCTGCTCATGGCTGTATTATCCAGAGCAGCTCCAATCCCCACCCACCCATCTAAATGTAACGCATCACAGAAGACTGCTGATCAATTAGCATTCCCTAATTGATTCTTGGCTCTTTGCTCGCTGCTGCTTCAGCACCACTTGCTGCAGAACCGCGGTGCTGAGCTGACCGCCATCCACTGCGGCCCGGCCCGGCTGGGAGCACGCCCAGCAAAATGGCAGCCTCAATTTGCAATATTTTAATACCAGCTTTGTTTTTAAATGATTTCCTTTTAAACACCTGCTGTTTATGTTTGCCAGGAAGGCTCTGCATGCTTGGTGCTTTCCTGGTGCATATTCCTTTTGAAAGTAATCAAAAAGATGTTTCAAGATGCTGCTGAAGGAGCCTGGCTGCTGATCAGCAGTAGCTGCTCAATTCCTGAGCATCCCTGGCTTCCAGCAATGCCCAAGCAGGTTTAAAGCCTTCAAAATCAGGGTGAATCCAGGGTGCTGGGAAGGGCAAAGGAGATGAAAAACAGGATTAGGAAATGGGTGATGGTTCAGCATGTTCATTTATGACTTAGGCAACAAGATCCCACAGTTGCATGTGGGCTATTTTAATATTTGGAAGTAGTCACATTGACATATTCTGTTGTAAGTGATCTTATAAATAAATACATAAAGTAAGTAAGTAACTAGTATTTGATAGCTTTCAGTTATAATGATTTTCCAACCTTCATTGCCATAAATGATCTTGACACTGTCACTCAAACTTACTGAAAGCTAGGTCAAGTAATGCATATTAGACTAGCAAATTAAATTTCTTTGTGAGGAGACTGACAGAATTGTGTTTTGTCATTTGTCTTCCTTTTCTCCTACTCTTTTTTCGGATAGGTTGAGTCTGGTTTGGGAGGCTGTTTCATTGGGATGGCCACGGTCTGTGACTCATGAAGTCAACCACCCACTGAAGAACTTCACTGTAAACGTTATGGATTTCCATAAGCCATGACTTTCACAGAAATTTTCATGTTCTCCCATGATTTTTTCAAACTGTAACTTAAAAATGAAGAACAAATTCCCAGCACCATGCAGTCACGAGAATAAGTGACCTGGATCTTCCCAGCCCCAGCTCCATGTTCCATGGGTGCCACTGGAGCAAATTGTGCGCAGATTATGTTAGATGGCACAAGTCTTTGCAAAATGATCTTTCTTGAATACTCTTCTGGCAGTGAGATAAGACTAGGGTTTTTAAACATGCAGCCGGCCTTTGACAGCATTCTTGCTCCTTTGGAAGAAGTCTATGCCCTATCTACCGGTGGCTCAACTCTACTAATGCAGATTTTTACAGGCACAGCATTCAGGCTGTTGTTCTTTGGTGGTGAAAATGCAGAGTTAATGGTGGTGGCCATGCTGAAAAACAGTGATTTATAGTTGAGAATTTTCTTTATGAAATAGTGTTGTGTTCCCTTTGTAGCTGTTGCACTTTCCATGACAATAAATAGGAGGCAGTATTTTTGGAGAAATATAAGCATCTTTTCTGCGATCAATACATGGAAGAACAAATAGATTTTTCATTTAATTTCTGAGTGGAAAACATTCTGTTCCAGCACCTTTCCTACCTTAAGGCTGCTGGGATAGTGAAGTTGTATGATTTTTACCCAGCACTTGAGGTTAGAAGACAAATTAAAATAACGGCACGTTCCAAACCAGACTGGAGTATACGTGCAGGGCTTCTTTCACTTGATTTCTTTGACTAGCGTATTAAATTGAACAGGCTAGTTACATACCTCACAGGGCAGAGAATTATTCAGAGCAAAGCTTCACCAGCAGTGAATTTAGCCTCCTGAGAACCCCAGTTAAACTCTCATTTTCATGGACTGTGACCTGGGCTCTGGAGAGCTGCAGTCTAAGATCTTCTGGACTGGATGTCCACTGAAAATAAAAAAGACTTTATCCCCTACCCCAACAGCACAGTGCCAAAGACTCCACATGCTGTAATGGAGGCAGATTTTGGTCTGTTTAGAGAAGGCCCAAACCCTCTTGCTCAGCGCTTCGCTTCCCTCTGTGCTGTCAGCATCGCTAGACCTTGTACATAAAAAAAGCAAAAAAAAATAAAGCAGTCAGTTCTCACAGCTCCAATTTTAGCAGTATTTTCACACTTACTATTGTGCCAGGGCTCCACATGACATGAGGAAATCTAGTAGGTCAGCAGCTTGAAAATAAAGTCTAATTTTATATTTAGGCAAGTTATATAAGCCTTTGCTAATTAAGAAAAGTGTTTGCCCATCATTCTCCCAGAAGAGAAAAACATACACAATGCTCAAAAGGTTCCTTAAAGTTAAAAACCAGAATTGCACAGAATCGCCCTTTCCATAAAACATTTCTAAGAAATTTTCACAGGCCATATCAATATTTAAAAATAAAACCAAGTGTTATGTTTGAAAACAAAGTGAGAAATGTGTTGGGTTTTAAGTAGCACAAGATGATAATGTTAGTACCTCTGCTAACAAAATCTCTGAAGCGCTTGAAAGGACCCAATTAAATTAACAGGGACTTTTTGTTTTCTGTAATTTGGCTGTCCTTGGCTGGTGCTTTCAATGGAACTGAACCAGTAACCAATTTGCCAGCTACAGAGGGGCAGTAAAAATTGTAAGAGATGACTGTTTTTCACTCAACATGAATAATTAGTGGGGTTGCTTTTGGAAAATCAGCTAAATTCTGAGGTGTGCATTCACTCAGCGGGGAGAAATAGAGCTGACAGTGGCAACATGAGCTGCAGGGTGGAGCACCAGGCACAGTGCTCCTTGGCATGGCAGGGTTTGAGACGTGCTACCCACAAATCTTCTTTTCCTCATGAGAGAGGAGTGCTGCAGGACAACAGACATGGATCAGCTTCTTCCTTAGAAATGGTTATTCAGCCAATTTTTCAAAATGACAGAAGTTCCCAAACTTTTTTCTAAAATGATAGTTAAGAATTACTTACCCACATTGCATCTTATTGATATATGCTAATAACCATCCAGTGCACACTCCCTGCCTGGCTGTCCTTCCAGCAGCAGGATTTAGCTCCGAGCTACTGGGTGAGTTGCGCAGCGAGCCAGCTTTCATCTGACATTAGGATCTTCTTTAACTGGAGGTGTTCATTAACTGCTCATCACAAACTACTGGCAGGGCTTGCTGAAAGTTTTGCCTGGAAATGGATGGCCATGTAGGAGCATCCCAGGCTGGCTTCTCAGCTCAATAAATTTTGTTCCCTGCAGGCTTTGCTGAACAAAACATTGCCCTCCTTCACCCTTTGTAAGAGCACTCTTGTGAGGGGCTTGCAAACCCTTGCACCGCCACTGAATAGACATGTCCACCTTCACATGTTTTACAGCCCTTTTCCTTTCATCAAGGTTTCTGGGTTCACTTAATTAATCATCTTTGTTCCAGTTCATTCTGCTTGATGATTAAGCCCATTTATTCTAACCAGATTCCTTCGAACACAGAGAATTCATATGCATGAAGGATACCTCTCAGCGGTGAGGAAAACAAGCTGCTGAGTGTTATGGCCACATTGCCAGCAGCGAGAATGTTTACAATTGGATTGCAGATACCATTCAGGAGCCATCGATTAAGGGAAAATTCCTAAAACAGTAAACAAAATCTTTTCTTGAGTAACTTAAGCTGTTTGCTTTGATGACTTTATTGGAAATGGTCGACATTATTATTATACCTTCACATTCTTCAGCGAGAAAACCTGATTTTCATGGAGCACGTAGCTATTTTAAGGGGGGTCTCCCTCCGTGAGATCCTTTCCCATGTTGGGCTGGCTGGATGAAGCTCTGAAATAGGAATAAGTGACAGCTAATCTTCCCCTTGGGTCTCCAGGCCTACTGCAGCACTCCTCATTGGAATGCGCCCCACGTCCATCACCTCATTTCCTAACCAGATGAAGCACAATGGTTTCTGGCCCGCCTGGCTCTGGAGCTCTCATTACAATAGCAGCCTGGGTATTAAAAAAAGACAAATACCTCCGAGATCCTTGTCGGCCTAATACATTCTTACTAGAACTAATAAAACACACGTAGTTTAATAGATGAAGACTTACTCATTCTCCGAAAAATATCTTGGTGGGAGTGATGATAAAACTATTCACATTCTTCCGTTTTTGCACCGAGCGTTATTTGTGTCGCTATGAATCACCGCCTCTGCGAGCAGGGGCTGGGGAAGCCGGCATGGTTCCTGCAGGCGAAGGCTCCAGCTGAATGTGGAGAGGGTTTTTATGGCTTTCTGGGAAGCATTTGTATTGTTGTCATTTTTACTGATGCCAAGTACATGGGGAGCTTGAGCTACGAGAGATGTCTCATCAGGTCTGCAAAAGGGAGCTTCCATCAGCACTTCCCCAGCGATGACAAAAAGAAGAAGACCTCAGATTTACAGCGTGAACTCCATAGCGGTTCTGTCCTTGGCAAAGTGGAGAATTTATAACATCCAGAGAAATGATGCATAGGGAGGCCAACAGTGATACACATCCCGCAGCCAGCCCACCTGTTGGCAGTGAAGAGGAAGGATGGGCCACAGCTAAACCCAGCAGGGCCTGCGGGTCAGAGCAGAGCCATCCTCAGCACTGCAGGAACATCAGCAGCTGTTGGGATGGGCAAGTATGTCTGTGCCTCCTTCCTGCGTGGGAAGCCTAGCAAGTGAGCCCAGCACTAAGAGCAAAAGTGGGACAGCAACTCCTGATGTGGAAAGAAAGCCAGCTGGGATGTAGCTCCAATGCTCTGTAGTCTATTCAGCAAATTGTGTTTCGTTTTTTCTTTTTTTTTTTTTCTTTAATTTTTTTTTTTAATTTCCTTGTATATGTTTTCTCTCTTCTCTCCCTCCTTTCCTTTTTCCTGTCCCACACTGCACTTCATTAAATAGATACAAAGCCGCACTACCTAAAAAAACACAGCACCTCTTCATACAATTTGTTACATGTATTTTTTACCCCGAAGATAAAAAGTTCACATCCTGTGCTTTGCAGTGCTTTACGATGACAAGCATCTTTATGAATCTGTGCAGGCCACGGAATAAAGCTGCGGTGAAAAATCCACTACAAATAGGAAATTGCATCTGTTGAAATAACCCTTGTTTATCAGGCCTTGAGTAGATTCCTCATCACGGTTGCATGTGAAAAAAATGAAGAAAAACACCTCAATGTTTTATTGAAGAATAGAGCAGATTAGCTAGCAGGGTCCCCATGCACACACACATGCCAGCATGCACACAGAGCAGCATGCTGTGGTCCCAGTGTTAATGGCCCAGCAGGGATGTGCAAGAGCAGGGTGATAATTAGGGAGCAAAAGGCATTTTTCTGCACTAAATTCAAAACAGAATGACTTGGTGTTCATGTCTGGAAAGTCCTTTATTTCAGTAGGGAAGTGAAGTTTACATTCAAAAACCTGATGAAAACATTTTATTACATAACATGCTGAAATTTTGCTGTATGAAGCTGTTGCTTCACCACCTCATCATCTCTTTTCCCTTTTCCATAAGTGAAGCTTTCATCTCACATTCCTCTGAGAAATACTTCTGTTGCATATTGTTATTATTATTTTTTTCAAATGGGGAAAATTCTTTGAAAAAAATATCTGCCTCCTCTTCCGTGGTTCTTACCTGTAAATGATATAAACACAGGTATAATGAGACATTAAGAAGTCAACACATTAAGCTGCTTAATTAATTATGATTTGCCTATTGAGTTAATATCCTTATAAATCATTCTGCAGATGTGATTGCTTTTTCCACACATAATTGCATTGTTTATCCTATAGAGGCTTTTCTTGGAGTATTTAAAGCAGAAGGTACTTGTTAATTGTAACAACCCATATACAAAGCAGTTATTTGCATCATCTTTCCTTGCCCCAGACTTTCACACATGTAGGCAACTCGCAAAATCCCACGAACTGTCTATTTGCATTTCAGGCACACCTTTTTTCTAAAATCCATCTATAACTATCTCTAATTCAGGTGCACAGATGTATATGTCATACACCATAATTAACACCCTTTGTATCTCACATTTTTTGGGTCCAGTATAGACGCTCCAATTACTTAGTCTATGGGCTAGATAGACTAGATTGCAGATACCTGTACACCTCTGGCAGAGACGTTTAAACTTTTCCCTAAGGTCACGGGAATAGAAAGGTCTGATAACCCCCCTCCCTTCCAGCAGGCAGCTGTTCCCTGCGAGTACTTACACATCATCCATCTATGAAGAATGCTAATTAACAGAACACACATTTTTCCCACCTGATATAACAGAGTTTTGCAATGAGTGATTAACTTTGAACAGCTTGATAATCAGGTACAAATTAAGGAGAGGTGGAAGAAGACTGCTGGAATCATTAAAAGATGAGGCAACCTTCTCTTCTTAGATAGTAAAGCCCCCTAAACATTCACCTTCTCAGCTCTTGGGATCAGAGTTTAGCTTGCTCCAAGGCCAGCAGCTCTCAGGTATGTGCTCCATGGGATCTGGGTCCAAACAAAGTCTGATGGCTCTGGTGCCATGTGGTGGGAGGCTCTGCTCTAACTCAGCTGGGGGAAAATGGGGATTCACTTTGTAGGAAGGTTGTACAAACTGCACAAGAGGGAACTAATTGACTTTAATCTAGTTCTCTGGATGCCTTTGTTTAGGGGGTTTCTGATAAACCTCTTGAGGAAAGAAGCTTGCTCTTGTCTCACCAAATCAGGTGTTCTGGAAAAATTTATGTGGTTGCTTTACTGTAAATCAGGCTCCATCTCAAAAACAGAATGTAATGTTAGATTGATTGTGCTGACCTGCAGGACTGAAAAAAAAACAACTGTAGTAATGTACCTCTTAGTCCTGGAGGTCCTTCCTCTGTTACCTGCCGTGCTTTTTGTTTCTCTTAAGAACCAATCCCTGTATGATTCGGTGATGAGAAGCTTTATAAGAATTCCTCACCTCTTCACATCATCTTTCCCTCTTTGTGTTTCCAGTATCAGGCAGACCTGCTTAATCCTTTCCTTTTAGAGCAGAAAAAATCCTTTCTGCATCTTCCTCCTCTCTCCTTGCAGAGCTCAGACACTGGCCATGAGCGGTAGGACTCGCTGTGCTCAACTTGGTGGGCGCTTTCTGAGGTCTGGGTTATTTTCGAGATTAATAAGCTTATTGTCTCTTCCTGACAAGATTTGTGAAGTGCCTGCTTAAAGAGAACAACCAGCACTAGCTTTAGACCCTTTAGAGTAATGTCAAATTGGGGTTCAAAGTGGGGGAGCTCCCTTCCCATATCTCCCGTCCTACTGCACTGTCTGAGTGCTGTGCAAGGTGTGCAAACGCTATTTTCTTTTCTGCTGTCAGCTCTCTTCTCCACATCATTTACGACTTCAAATAACGCTTTGAAAAAGGAACTCTAATGTCTGCTTTCAGATGAAAAATGACAATTTCTGGGTAACCTGTTCATGCACATTGACAAGAAAGCTCTGATTTCAGGATGGCATCTTTCCCTTCGTAGTCATGAGATTTATTGCAGATGAATGGAACAACTGAGAAGTAATTTCTTAGTCACAATTTTCAATAGATACAAGAGGAAATGCCCTGATAGTCCATTGAAAAGCTACATTAGACATAATTTTTGGAAGTGCTCTCAGTAGTGTTTCTGCCTTCCTTACAGAAAGAAAAGGTGCCTGCAAAAGCATGCTTTTTCCAGGAAAGCTCAGAGGATCTTGTTTTGTTTAAATACTGTAAAATTTGTTCCACTCTTAGCTGAAATCAGAGTATTCTGAAACAGTTTTTCAGTCTGGGTTTAAGTGTAGTACTAACTGTAGGACCAACCACTGGGTTAACTATAGAAATACTTGTTCATATGAGAAATCGCAGTTTCTGCTGTATTTCTGCTGCAGGGAATGTTTCAGTTTGAACCTTGAGGTTCTCCCTACGTTTGTGGCTGTCCTTTCAGCCAAGTGGAGAGAAGTCTTCAACACAGGGTTTGTATCCAAGTGGTACCCACTGATTATCGAATAACATGTTGATGCTTTTCACAAGAGATTGTGATCAACCAGGTGACTTTTCATGAAGAGCTCATTGTCATAGAGATTGACATAAACCTCCATGGCAGGCAGGGCACAATGGAAGTGCTGGCAGCCCTGGAACATGGGGCCACTTATGGTACAGTTACGATAAACACTCTGAAAAGCACTTCCAGTTATTTTAAATTGCTTTATTCTCTGCATCCCCGAACTCTGATCACTTTCAAATTGAAGTGCTCTTAAAAACTTTAAGTACTCCATTAATTTTAAATTGCTCTGAACTGCACAAGCCCAGAAACCCAAAGCACTCTTGAAAATTTGAAGCACTACAATTACTTCGAATAACTCCAAAAATGTGGGTTCAAAATCCCTTTTGGTGTTGTCGTTTTTTTTTTTTTTTTTTTTTTTTTTGTATTCATGTTTTCCCCTGCAGTGCAACAAACAGAGCAGAGACATAACACCTTCATCCCACTAGAAAATGAAATACATATTCATACAAGTCTTTCCCCAGATTGTTAAAGCAAAGAAGGAACAACTTAACAACAACAGAAAAATCCTTAATTGTAGACAAACCATTACAGCCAGAAAATGTGTGTGCCTTCAATATACTTAAACCTACCTCAAATCTTAGATGCAGGCAGACATCTGTGGTGCTGTATCCCTGATACTGATGACCAGTAAATCCTGCGCTGGCCACTCTGAGCAGTATCTGATGGCTGTGCTCCTCTGGGTCACAACAACAACTCTGTTTTCCATTTGGATTGGAAGTAATCCCCATCATACAATTAAGGTTGAAAAAACCTCTAAGATCACCTCCAGCTCCCACCAATATTGCCCACTAACCATGTCTCTAAGAAACACATCTCAAATGCTTCCCGGGGTCACTGACCTCTGGGGTCAGTGACTCCACCATTCCCTGGGCAGCCTGTGCCAATGCATCACCACTCATTCTGAATATAAATTTTTCTTAATATCCAACCTAAATCTCTCCTGGTGCAACTTGAGGCTGTTCCCTCTTGTACTGTCATTCCTGAGAATGGCATGACACATGTGGTTGTGTGGAGTAATGGAATGAGTTATGTTAACTGAAACAGGGGGAGAGTGAAGCTTGTAGGTTGAGGTAGAAGGCTGTGTGTTCATAGCTCATGCTGTCAGCAGCAGGAGGTGGCAGCAGGTCCCTCCCCAGAGATGTGGCCCTGCAGGAGGGTGACAACTGGTCACATACAAATACTTGGCAGCATAAAGCTTCCCACAAGAAGCAAGAATCAGAAAGGGAAACTTACTTTGAGACAAGTACCTCCAGGGATTGGCCCGAATGCTACTGAGCCAGCTGCAAGCTATACATATTTCTCATTCTATACGTATTGGGTACCCTCTGTGATGCTGTTGAAGACCTTGTGCTGTGCACACACTGCTCAGAGGAGCAGAGCTGGGTGCTCTCCCCGTCCTGGGGACAGCTGCCTGCTCCTGCTGCCTTAGCTCAACTCGGGCAGTGCTTAGGAGGAGCCCAGAGACATCAGCTTTCAGCTAATATCTATTCAAAAGGAAATCCCCCTCTGGCAAGGCGTGGGAGGAGCATCACAGCACTGTGCTTTACTGGGGACAAGTCACACTGTGATCTTCAGCTGCAGAAGAGTGCTAGGGATGAGTAATGCATAATGCAGCAGCACAACAGGTTGGGCCCCTGGTGAAGGCTTTGATTTCAGTGGCAGGCGTTGACAAACAGCACCAAGAGATGCTTCATGTGCTTGGGGAAAACCACCTCAATACTATCTTAATTAGAAACTTTAAGTAGTGTTTCATCGCAGAGAAGATATAAAATAATAACAATGCGGGAAAGCTTTTGGGAGCCTCCGAGTCATTTGTTTTACATTTATCTTGCCGGGTTTTTTTAAGTAATATTTATCGCAAAATAAATAATTCAGCATCTTTAAAAACATAAATAAAATCTGTGATCGTTACTTCCAAGAAACAATATCAAATATTTAGGTTTTCCTCTTTTCTGAAGTAACTGTTTCCATCACAGGATTGTGGCCTCCTGTGTGGTTCAGCAATGCAAAGCTTTAATCTTCAGTCAAAACAACTATCAAACACTTTGAAATCCTCCTTGTCATCAGGAAACCTGCTGTTTAAAGGCTCTCTGCTTTTAGGCTCTGATCTCTCTGCTACCTTCAACTGGGAATAAAAATATAAAAAAATGGAAAAATTGTAAAAAAAGCAAATTTTCATCTCTCTAAGGAGACTGATTATTTGGGGAGCACAGTGTTATCCTCTGTTTCCTTTGCTGCATCCTAATTCCACAGATGCGGGGAATTCAGGCTGCACAAGGGCTGCTATCCCTGCACCCCAGAGTGCATCCCACTGCTTCTCCCTCATTGTTAACACAGTGCAATCAGCCCATCCACAAGCAATTAATAACGGCCCTGATTGCCTTCCTTATTCTCCACCCTCCTGCTGGCAGAGGCATCCACTCAGGTCTACCATGAGCTTTTCAGGGCATGCACATTTGGACCCCTTGCTGCCAGGGGGAGAGCAGCACCTCTATCTTTCAGAGATCTGGATTGCTGTCCAGTGCTGATCTACTTCATTTATCAGCAGCGCGGGTTGATTTTGATTATTCTTGAACTCAATTTTAATTCAATTTTAATTAACAGTACCTTACCCCCAAAAGATCTATGCTGATATTAAGGCTGTGTGAATTCACGAGAAATGTAATGAATATCTGCACTTGGACATTTGGGCTCCTGAACGAAGCAGTCAACTGCAGAGTGGGCTGGAAGGTTCCCTGCATGGCAGCAGGCAGCAAAAGGAAAGGATAATGCAGCCTTTGTGTGGTCACTGAGGTAGAACTGTAGAACGGCCTAGGCTGGAAGGGACCTTAAACTCATCCAATTCCAACCCCCTTCCATGGGCTGGATTGCAAACCACCAGACCAATAGCAAGGACCAGAGCTGTTGTTTCTCCTGCCAAGTTGCAATCTGGAGGGTCCAGCAGGCTTTGTGGGGGTGGTTTAACCCCTTCAGAGCCCAATTGCTCACTCTGACCACTTCAGGCACCCCAAAGCTTCTGGCCAATATGAGTACAGCAGAACACCTCAGGTATTCTGGCTCTGTTGGAGGAGTAGCAAGAGGATGGAGAAGAAAAAATATATTTATGGAGCCAAGGATCCAGAAGCTACAAACGTGTCATGCTCCCATAGGAGTGAGCTGCACTGTGGGTGTGGCTGTTCTTGCCTGCAACTGTGGTTGGTGATCCAAAAGGAGCTGCTTGGATGCAAATGGATCCTACAGTGCTTCAGCCATCATCAGCTACTAGAAAGAAAAACAGACAAGAAATAAATAAATACATTTACTGTTTGGAAGGCAAAGGACTGAAAAGTCAGTATGTGCTGGCTGTCAAGTAATGCATGATGAGATTTCTCAGGAGTTAATCATACAAGTTGAAGCACTGTATGAAAGACAGAGGGGAAGGAGGAAGACAACAAACTGCCTACACCGAGAAACCAAACAGAGCCCCCTCCGACTGATGAGACACCAGTTCTGTTGCTTGGGTCTCAACAAATCTGTATGGCAAAGGATAATAGAAAAGTGTAACACTGAGCCAAAACAGCTGCATGGAGTTCAGCAACCTGTAGCTTCTGTTGGTGGGGCTGGGGCTTCAACAACCTCTGATTCAGTGTCTGTCTGAGTGGAAAATGTTGAAAACCATTGGATTTGAACTGTAAGAAAGCAGAGACCTCCGTTCAATAGGTACAGCTCTCATAGCGGTGAATGCAGTCTCCAGCTGTGTTATCACTCCATTAAAAGATGCTGCTTTTCACTGCAGAGCCTGATTTCTACATTTCCACAGTGAGGGGATCCACCTCAGCACTTACGAGTGTCCAACTGTACAGTCTTTCAAAAATAATACCTAATTACTCATCCTCAGACCCAGAGCTCTCTCAGAGGCTATCTCCAGGTCACAGCTCAACCACATCCCTGTTCTTGCAAGCACAGGTGGCACAATCTCTTTCAACACATGCCTATAACTGAAAGAAAATGTGTGCTCTTTCATCACGTTCAGCTCATCAGAATGCTCACCCTGCATCAGGCTCAACCACAGGTCAGCAGCAAGCCGGATCAATTGGGATTTCATGATTTCATTCCTGTTGGCCAGCAAAATATTGCTTGGTGCAGCCCCAAGGAGTGATTTCTGCAGAACCACTTGAAACATACCCACATCATCCAGTCTTTGGCAGCTAATTCTTTAAGCTCATATTTAATTCATTTTGTGTGCTGTGTTGATTTGGCACTGATCTGTCTTCTTGAACATTACATTGTGGGATACCAAGTCAAACATTTTACAGAAGCTAAAATCAACACTATTTCCTTTATTAAGCAAAATTGTAATCTTGTTATAAAAAAAAAATGCAGTTAGTTTTAGGAGACCTATTCCTCATCAGCTCCCATTGATGGGATTAATGGTATTATCGCTTACTATTTTTTTATTTCTGCAATTGTTCCTTATCGCCTAGGATCTATTATCTCCCCAGGACCAAAGCTCAGCAGGCCTATAAATATCCAAATCACTCAGCTTTCCCTTAAATAGCAGTTTTTCTTCTCCTGCTGTAATTTCTCCTGCGCTCCACAATCCCAGTTAAAACAGCATTAGCAGTCCACAAAAAAAACAAAACAAAAACAAAAAAAAACAAGTTATCTTAAAAACCCTTATATGCAAATTATTTAGATGGCTGATTTGGAGATGCTTCAGCAGTTATAACCCTTGCTTAGTGCCCCTCTGTACTTGTGCTGTTATGAAAATTGTTGTATCATTTGTGGTTGTTTTTCTCCCCAGGTTCATAACAGGAATATTTGTTCATTAAAAACATTTGCCTTTCTGCATAATTATTGCCATTTCTATAATTTCAATTTGGTAACAGTCCAAAGACATTATTTGACTTTTCTTCATTCCTAATATATTTTAAAGATCTTATTACCATTTTCTCTGTAGCCTGTCCCTTGTATTCTTTTGCTTCCCTTATCTAGTTTACCCCATTTCTAATTTCCAAATTACATTAATTGCAACTTTCCCCTTCTCTGTTTGTTTTCTGTTTGGATGCCAACATTGCTCCTTTCTTTGTTCCTCTGAGACACATCCGATTTCTACATCCTCTTTATCAAACCCTCAACAACAGAGCATCCAAGGCTCTCAGGGGCACAAGTGTGATATTCTACAGAGAGATTTCTGGATTTTCCTGAGTTCTGTCTCACAGTTTGCCATGCTAGATAATTATTCCTCATTGTGAAACCCAATGGACGTGTGACTATCTGAGATTTTTTCCAGCTTTCCATGAGTTATCACTTGATCTTGTGCTCTCAGAGGAACGGCCACTCCTCTGTCTCGGAGTTGATTCTGCTCCACCAGTCAGCACCAGGTCTGAGAGCAAAGGCTGTCTTGTTGGATATCACATGTTTTTGCATTAGGTGACTGAAATCAGCTCTAGAGCTTCAGTGGGTGCTGACAGCTATGTAGGGATATGACATGCCGCAGCATTCATGATCACAGCACTGAAACAGCCACATTTTACATGACAGCCCTATGGACACATTTATTCCATCCATACACAAAGCTTAGAGGTTTGCCCCAGGGAACCTCCAGGGCTGTCAAGTCCAGTCTCAGTTGTCATGCTGAAACCACCTTACTATGATCTCCAGTGATTTTAGTGAGGAAATACTGTAAAATTATTTCACCCAAAGAGTTTCTGACCATGATGTCCATGTTCATTGCAGGGGAATTAAACCAGATAACCTTTAAAGGTCCTTTCAGCTCAAATAATTACATGATTCTACTACATGTTGCCTCACCTCTCATCTACTCAGCACTGGAAATCCCAGTGCCTCCAGGCTGAGGCCATTTCCCACTGGCCCTTTCAGGGGGATGCAGGACCAGTCAGTGCCACCAGGTGCTTGCACTCACCTCTTCCAAGCCTGCAAGTTATCAGACAGCTTTGGCTGAGGTCTGAGCTGCAGGTAGGTCATGGTGAAATTCATATGATGAAATCTCATGCAGCACCCCAAGCTGCCAAAAGCATAGCCTCAGCCTTCTCAAGACACAGCAGGACCAGTCTCTGCCAGCATCTGCCATTAACTTCCTAGGAAACTTCTAGCAAAGTGAATTAGATTAATCACTCTTGGCAATTAGCTACTGGCGCCAACCCAGCTCTCCAATCACCCCAGTTTGTGTTTTTGCTTCTTCATCCACTTCCAGGCAGAAGATCCTCAGTCCAGATTTACCTTCCTTCTTCCTTCTTTACTCCAACTTCTACTGCTGAGCACGACACTATATAGTGTGGGGTATCCCTCCTGCTACTTCAGTCAGCTGTGCTGGTTTCCGTGCATCTCTCAAATAATAAGGTCTCAATGCAAAATTCAGCACAACCTTCTACCTGCATGTGAGTTGGTCACACGCCCTGTTGGTGATTTCATCAGAAGAGGAAGGCCACCAAGCAATGACAACCACTCCCTCCTCTTTGATGGTGACACTTTTCCTTGTACTTTGCTCAGATAGTTTCAAACAAATTGTATCAACGTCCTTCATACTGCACTGTCTGAATCTTAAAACAAAAACAAAAAAAAAACACTGGGAGTATGAGTAAAAGGAGAGTAAATTGGTATGCTCCTGAGAAGCTTCAGGCTTCTAGAATCTGGCTACCTACTTTGATAACTGCATGTTCCACACAGCAGCCAAATAAGTAGTTCTCCACTAATTTACGTCACTAGATTGTAATTAGTTTCTAGTAATTCTCTCATGCAAAGCTCTGTATAAATACAGAACATAAAAATAGCCCCTTTTCTGGGAGCTTGCAGTTCAAAAGACACAGAAAGTAGTGCCACAGGACCACGATGGGCCTTATTTATCCATAGTTAACTGTCAGATAAGGCTGATAGTAGATAAAGTATAATTAATTCACAAGTAACAACTCTGCTCACTTTGGAATTGCTACAGAAATTCATATTTAATTAAGAAAGAAAAAGCATAGTTTGTGCTAATTTTACTTTATTGTTGAATACAAAAATGGGTTCTGTTAAAGTAAAACCTTGCTAGTACATTCCTCTTATTTTACACCAGCTCATGTATTTGTCAGCCATAGAGATTCTTGGAAATGCTGCTCTTTTCTGCTTAGACCAAAATCTTTGCAATGGCCAACCATAGCTGCTCTGTGGTCAGCAGTGCTGTCTGTGCTCTCTCCAGTGCCTGGCTGCCAGGTGATGGGATGCTCACGGAGCCCACACCCTCATGGTGCCCAGGGCAGAGAAGCAGCCCATTTGCAAAGCACAGAGTACTGCACACATCCATGGCATCAAGCTTCCTTCTGACAGGCTTCTGTAGGAAGATATTTGTCAGACATTTTCATTCTTCAGATCATCGTGGGATCTAAAATTTGCTTTTTTATAGAGAAACAGTAAGTGAAAGCTTCTCCAGGAGCCCACTCACAGCGATGACCTCTATGGTACACAGCAAAATTGATTAAATGTACACTTACTTCCCTGCAGCTTCAGCAAGGCCAGCAGGTCAATCATATTAATATCAGATACTCTGTTTTATTGGAGATTTCTTGCAGTCATAAATGTCAGCGTGGCTACAGTCCAGAAATGTAAAGAGTTGCTGAAGAATTCAAACATAAACGGGTCAAATCTTGCCATTTGACAAAGCTTTTTCCATTGACACACCTCACACTATGGATACAATGTAGGATTTGCTCCAAGGCTGGGAGAGATGTCTTATCAAAGTATCCCAGCATAGCACAGAAACAAATGAAGTGCAGTAGGTGTTGGAATGCAGTCCATGCCCCCCTGACACTGAAGACCATATTCTAAATACCTCCATCTGCATTAGGGGCATAATCTCCTTTCCTAGGAGATCACTCAGCACTTCTCAGACATGAGGTGGCAGACACATTTCAGACACCTGTTATAAAACAAGAGGGACCATAGCTTGCAAGTTTCTGCTGTGCTGTGATCTCTGCAAGAGATGGTCCCTGTTCACAAGGACTGAGCAATTCAGATGACAGACGGCTCATAGGGTGTTTGCAGCAGCATTAGAGAGATGCCCAATCTGTCATTGAGGTTTTCCATCAGTGCACATGGGCTGGAGACAGGGAAGTATGGTATCTCAGGGATTTCTTCTGCTCTGCCTTAGTGCCCCAAACCTACGAACTGAATTCCATACTGCAAAACTGGAAACCTCCAGGAGATTTTAAACCTTGTGCAGTTTATCAAGCACAGAGTACGTTCAAAAGCATAACATCAAATATCATAAGATAAGATGGAAATAAGAGAGAAGGAAAAGGTGAGTGCTTCAGTGGTGCAGTTCTCTCGCACCCCAGCATTGTGCAGGCAGTGTGAATCTAAGCCTGTGCATCCCCAAACAGCTCAAGTACCTGATGCAAGCAGAGAAACAACTGAGACACAAAGCTACCACTGTGTTTTTGTGACTGGCAACTGCTCCCAAAATTTTATGTTTTGTTTACTTACATTCATCCCCATCAGATTAAATTATGGTTCCAAATGGCTTAAAAATATTGGAAAAAAAAATAAGTACCTCACTAAGGGAAGATTTATTATGTGGGTAGCATTGTAAAACTTGTATCTCATATTTTTTAGCACCAGTTTTTCATAAGTTAATTAGCTAAAGCTTTCATGACCAAGAACACCAACAAAACTGCTAACAGGCTGTAATCAAACACTTCTTTGTTAATAAGTGAAGTGCTTGGATTTATGTGTAAAGACAAGTGAAGAGTAGTGCCAGACTTTTGAAGGATATACATTGTGCTTGCATGTCCAGAGACTGGTTTGTTCTGTGATGACTGTGTCCATGGATTACTCTTACAGGCTGTGTGAGTGTGCCCCTCTCTACCTGTAAATCACAGTCAGCCGCAATTGCTCTTTTCCCTTGCAAGGCTCAGAAATGTTTGTGGTCTCAGCTGTTTCCATGAGTCGTCAAGTGTCAAGTCAACACCTCCAAGTCCCACGTCCAGTCCTGAGCAGCAGGGCCAGCTGTCTGAGCATGGTGTGGTAAGGCACAGCAAGCAGCACTCACTGTGACGTGAAGGAAAAAGGAGAACAAAATAGATATATATATATAGAGAGAGAAATGACAAGAAAAAATAGCTCAGAACGAAACAGAAGCTCTTAAACAGGAGACATGGAGAAGATAAATGTTTTGTGAAGAAGAAAAAGAGAGAGAGAGAGAGATTGTAAATATCAGTGTTAAAGGGAATATATTAAAGCGGAGCTCCCTGGGAAGGGAGCAGGGATGAAGTTCAGCCACTGGGACCAGGAGCAGCTCTCCTCAGACAGGAACTATCAGGGGATATCAGACAGCACGAGACAGTCAGCTTATGGATGCTGTTCTGTATGCTCTCAGAGGACTTGCTTAACTGCAGCAATATTTACCTAGTCACCCACTTTCTACTTCAGAGGGAAAAAGGGCAGCAAATGTTAAGGAAAGTGGCCCTGTGAGAGCTTTCTATCTCCCAGTCATCTGCAATCACAAGAATTTTAAGAGATGAGGGACAGACGGCTAGAAATAAACATGACATCTTTATTGGCTAATATATTTTTAGATAGAGAAACATGCCATCCCAGATGCAGGAAAAAATATACATAAGAAAGGTGTACCTGCAATGCTGTAGGGCTTCACATAAAACAGGGCAAGGAATTCAGGTGAGCATTCAGTGAACAATTCTGAGCTGAGCTCCTTAGGTACCTCAGTGTAATTTATTGCCTCTTAAGAGGTGGCTAGACCGAAGCCGACACGAGTCTATGCAGGGAGAGTATATGATGCTGTCACCTCCCAGAAAGTGGTGCAATGAAACGGGAGCTAAACCCAGACAGAAGGCTGAAAAGACAGCAGAAAATGTTTAATAGAGACAGTATTTAATAAGCTGTGTACATACGCCAGGTCCCCCAGTGCCTGAGAGCTTTGCATCAGGACTGGGGATCATGAACCAAGGCACTGTTGAAGTGCAGGCATGTTCAATCAGGAATTATTGGGG
The DNA here is from genome assembly GCA_036925125.1 of Oreortyx pictus. Lineage (NCBI taxonomy): Eukaryota > Metazoa > Chordata > Aves > Galliformes > Odontophoridae > Oreortyx > Oreortyx pictus. The sequence goes on from JAUPFR010000015.1 coordinate 6,268,571, forward strand.
GAGATTCAGTGAGAAGCTGCAGTAAATCTTGAAAATCCATTCCCATCACTTGCGGATAAAAAATATCTGATTGCATCTTTTGTTTTCAGCTTGGGCAGTGCCAGCACAGGGCAGGGAAAGTCAGGCATCTTCCTCCTCCTTTGTGGCAGCATGTCCCTGCCCACCTGCCCTGATACTGCTGTGTGATCACGGAACGAAACCTGCCCAGGTGACAAAAGCTCTGGCTTCTATGGGACCTGGGGAATTCACTGTCAAATTTCTGCTGTTTGTTTTTTTCCAGCTCCTCATCTCCTCCTGCACTTGGACCTAGTGGGCTTTAGCTGATATAGCTGAATTTATTTTTTCCAGCCATTTGAAATTCAGCAAGCAATTCTGCTTTGCTTCTCCCCTCTGCCACTGCTGCTTCCAACAACCCCCCAAAAGCCAGGTTAGAAGACACAGAGAGGCTCTGAAGGAGCAGAGCTCCCAGCAGACTCAGTGCTGACACCTCCACCTTGCTCCCAACCCACCTGGGATCATGTCACCCCATTCATCTTCACCTCCAGCACAAAGAGCTGCCAGGCGAAGAAGCATACAGACCTGCTCCCTCCAGTCTACACACAGTAAAATGGCTGCAGTAAATCAGCTTGCCAGAGGTTATTCCAGAGAGGCCAATAAAACAACGCCTGTTCAAACAGGCTGTCGTGCAGCCCTGCTCTTTGAAACATTCTGTTCAGAAGAAACAAGCTCGGTCTCGATAGGCACAGTTCTACTGGAGAAATGAAGCCTGGCTCTGCAAAACTGTTCCTGAAGTCTTGAATGTGTCCTGAAGCACTGTGATGGATTGACAAGCTGAGGGCAATAAGATTCTGTGGGGAGAAACTCCCGTTAACACTGACAGGGAGCTGGTGGGCATCTGAGAGACCCAGCATCTGCAAGCTGGGCTGCTCCTGAACCAAAACATGCAGCCCCTGGGTAAGACCAAGTGGGGAAAGATGTGTTGGCCCTGGAGGAGCAGTGCTGCTGCCCCTGTTCCATGATGCTCTATGATGTTACGGCATCACAGACCAGCAGCAGCAAACCACCTGCTGGAACAGAGTTCTTTCTGCAGGACAAGCCATGGGCTGACCATGGGCGGTGGTGGAAGCAACTCAGCAGGTCCACAGCCTGAAAAGCAATGCCCTGTGATGCTGACTAACTGCTGCAGCTTGATGTGCTGGTAAGCGTGATCTTTTCTGTTTCTGTGTAATACCTTTACAAACAGAGTTCAGCACCAAGCACCACTTAAGGCTGAAGCAGCAAGATGCTCCCAAGGATATCAGAAACCACAACACAGGAGAATGCCTTTTGTTAAGTGATCTGACCATTCACATTCTTTAGAAGTAGGATGTGAGTTATTTAAAATCAGTACTCTCCTAGGAGCACTTGCTTTTATGTTCTTCACCACAACATGCATGATGAAATATTCATTTATGTGCATATATACGTGGATACACACAGTACTTGGCATCATCCTAGCACCGAGTTTCTTATGGTGAGGGAAAAATTTGCATCTAACCTAAAAGATGCTGCTTACAACACAAGTATTTGGGAAGTAATGGGAAATGCTAACACTGCACAAAAGCTTGGAGGAGATCCAAGAGATCCAAGGCAGTGTTTCAAAAACCTACATCAAAACTTGCAGTCCTGTTGCTGCTGTGGTGCGATATCATGTACAGAGATGCTAAATTACTTAGAAAGCTGAAATCTGTGCAGCTCAGCACCTTTCTTGTCAGTAAATTAGAGAATCAAAGTGAAATCAAACTCTTAAAGGAGATTTCTCTGGCATAAAGAGGAACATTTCCCTCTGTTAATAGGTTTTTAAGGGACAATTTCACCAGAATTTTCTTACCCAACCTGTAAATGCGTAGAATGAGCACAACTGGCACACCGGCAGCACAGACCTGCACCACATTGCTCACAATATTCTCTTACTCTGTGCAGACTTCAGCAGCACTATCAGACTATGATGTTTTCAGAGCTCCGTGCTGCTTTGGGCTGCATCTGCTGATAAGTCTGGAGCAGCTGCATCTCATCCTGGCAGGCACATCCCCAGCTCAGGGCAGGTGGCTGCACGGGGATGTTTAATAAGACAAAGCTTTCTGCTTTCTCCTGTCTGCGAGACCCACAGAGGGAGGAGTGAGGTGTGAATAACTGAAAAATGTCCTTTTGGAGCTGCCAAAGAGGAATTCCTCCATGAAAACTCAACCAAATCCACCAATTCCTGAACAGCACCAGAGGGAACCTGAGCACTCTCCTCTCAGGTGGGTCAAGATGTTCACTAACATTGTGAAAATACAAAGGAAATAGCATTCTTGCAAGGCATGTGAAGTTTCAGTTGGAAAAAACAGCAATCTCTTTTGCTCTGCAATCTCTTTTGCTCTTGCCAGAGCCAGCCGAGCTCCTGGACGGAGCTGGATGTTATTTGCATCCCGTCTGATGGCAACAGCAAAGTCCTTATGAGCAGCATCCGGTCTGCCTGCCAAGTCTGAGCCGGTCTTTTTGCTGAATTAATAGTAGATAACTTTCCAAGTGCTGTGAGCCACGGCCGCACCAACCATCGTGGATGCTCCACAGCACAAGAGTGGTATCTCCAGGAAGCACGCGAGCAGCCGGCTGGTATTTGTTGTCATATTGTTGATATGTAAGCTGGGAGCATGCTGTGCATTTAAATCACTTTCACACTAAATTTGGAACAGAAATCATTAAATATTTATTGTGTGCCTAAAATACAGCTCGGGCGTCCTACTTACGGATATTACATATTAATTCACAAAGATTTTGCAGCGCTGATAATGCGTTTATTTAAAAGTGGTGACTCTGAGGCATTCATTATGATTGTGCTGTTTAATAAGAAGTGAGATTTGTGTCCCCATAGGAGCTCCATCTTTGTCAGTTCTGTAAACCTGAGGAAGTGACTCGTGCAAAGTGAAATTCAAGGGTTCATAATTACTGAGAAAAAAAGCCTTAGCTGGAAGATCTTAGTGATCCGTTGCAAACCAGTAAAATCAGCCCTTCCAGAATAGAAACACCTCAAAGCCTATCAGAACTGACGAGTTATTTCCTTAACAGTGGGAGGATGTGTATTCAGAGAAGCAATCACTGAGCCTGAGCATAATTGCTACAAATCGATTACTACCTTGTCCAGCTGCTTTCCTGAAAGGTGAGGACCAGCAGAAAAACTACTGCAGGAAAGTTAAAACTAAGTAAATACACCTTGACTTGTAGCCACCCTGGGGACTGCAATCAGGCACTGAATGGTAGCAGCAATCCACCCCAGGTTTTGCAGGAGCCCCATGCATGCTGAAACAGATCAGCTGCAATTATTTCCAGGCTCTGGGCTAGCGGAGTAGAGTGCATTTAATAGAGCTCCTTGTTCCTCCTATTGCAATAATACTCAGTCATTTTTAATTACAGACGCCTCAGAAGCTGGGAGCCAGCACTGACTGGGCGGCAAAATATTGTTACAATCTGCTCGCTGGTGTTTGGAAAGGATTTTGGTGCTGAACCTGCCACGGATGTGATGCTGCCAGTCTGGACAGAAAGTGGAGATAAGCGGCTCGCCGGTGGATTTTGCTGAGTAGCTGCAGACACTGAATCTGCCCTCCTTCAGGACCTCTTGGGTGAGGCTAATTTGGTGTTAGTTATTTTAACACCTGGTATAGCAAACCCTTTGAAGTGGCTGCAAAAATCTGAGCCAGTGCCAGAGCCAAGTGTTTGGATGTGCTGAGTCCCCATAGGAACGGGCACTGTCCCAGCCTCAGCAGCAGGGCAGGGGGCCAGGACATGCAGCACATCTCTACCTCTTGCCTCATGCTATCAGAGGATGCAATTCAACCTCTTTTCCTCTGCCCTGACATGCCCCTCATCGTCCCTTATCTCTTCTCTCCCTGTTGCTGGCTGCAGCAGGAGCTCTCATTTCCTTGCAGATGCTCCTCAGGTCTAGAGAGCAGCACACAGGACCCTCAAAGGGGAAGGTTTTGGTGAGGATAAACACAGGCAAACAGCATCTCAGGAGACATTTTGAGAGGCTGGCATGCTTTCCCAAAGCATCTTCAAACACATGACCCATAAATAGATTAGGAGGTGACCTCATTGCAAGCCCCAGTTTTCTGGCAGCACAGTGTGGGGCACACCACTCTCCTCCCCAGCAGGCAGCTGTGCGGAGCAGGACGCAGATAAGTCACCTGTCTTCTGATCTGAGGAAATTTCTAGCCCCTGCTGCTGCCTGCCCTCACATCCAGACGCTTTGTGGGGACAATTTATGAAGTCAGTCAAGAGATTTAAAGCTGCAGGGATGCTGCAGCATACCAAGAGTGCTCAGCACTAGCTAGACCAGAAGTCAGGGTCTCACAAAGAGGACAGGTGGCCCGTAGCAGCAACTCCCTGGCTGCCAGGGCCACGAGTGCAGACCCCAAGGTCCCCTTCCAGCACAAGTCTGCAGTGAAACTGTTACATCGCTAGCCACCTGCCCCACCATGAAGGAGATGAGTGACTGCCCTTTGAGATAACAGCTTGCAAAAGATAAGCAAAATGTATTGCCTGTGTTGTAAATGATCCACACACAGGGCAGGGAGCGGGCTATGCAAATGCAATGACACAAAGAATGCCAAGATGCAGCTGGGGACAGTACAAGAGCCAGGCATGCCACTGCCACATCCAGGCCTGCTGTGCTACCTTCCCCATCCCATGTCGCTGTGTTGAGGACTTGACCAAGGCCAGCATCCTCCCTGCCCTCACTTGCACCTGCTGCAGCCAGCAGCCTAATGTAAATATTAACTGAGTGTGTGTGAATGGGTGAAAAGAGCACCGTTCTAAGCCCTTCTGTTTGGGAGGTGCAGTAATCTATATAACGCTGTTACCAAGAAACGGGAATTGTTTTCTGTTCTATTTTAGGAAACCGTGAAACAACCGGAGCCTCAGACATACCAGGATTTCTCTTTCCCTCCTGTAAATTAGCATTAGTACCGAGCAGCAGTGTTTCACGGTAGCATTCTGCAGCTGCAGACCAGACTCTATTTATGCCTAAATGAAGGACGTGGTGCTGGAACCTCCTGCTTGCACGCTCCTGTAATTCCACACTGCTCTGTAACGTACCCAGCTATGAGGTGCACACCACCCAGGATCCAAGGACATCACAGCAAGTCCTTGGGAGGAGGCATCATTTACTACCAGTAGCACAGAGTAAGCAAGGCTGGCCCTCAGTAGTTCCTCTTCTTCAGTTACTGCTAAAATTTCAAATTTGAATGAACCTGGGATATCTTTCTGTATTTAAGTAGACTTTTTGCCATCTCTTTTAGCTCTTGGTTTTCCCTCCCATGTCACCTGCTGATCTACAAAATCCACACTTGCGTCACAAAACTGCAGTTCCGAAACGAGAGAATCAGCTGAGCAAATGTTTATTCCACATTTTGGTAGCACGCTGCCAAAGGGCCGGGGCTGTGGTGAGCTACAGCCAGGAGAACAAATGTTTGCAGATGTGTGACTCCTGGACATGCCATGAGCAGCAGCCCACAGGCAACATCTAACTGCACAGTGGCTGGCACTGGGCAGCACCGTACCCATGTCTTTACCACCTGAAATCAGCTCGTTCTGAATCCCACCGAGGCCCCTCACACCTCGCAGCGCTTTCAGACTGGCATCCTGCAGGCATAAGGTGCTTTGGTCTGAAAACATCGGAGCTGGGCAGGAGGCAGCGGTGCATTAGGTGCAGAGCTGCCTCCAGTAGGTGCAGTCAGCACCAGCAGCACGCCTCGCTTCCCAGTCAGCTGTTATGGGCAGAGCAAGGGACTTCATGTGCACAAGGGGAACTTCAGTTGAGGTAATAAACAGCACAAGGGATGCACTTTCCTCTCTTTCCTCTTCTAGACCATCTCCATAACTTCCTGCCGTTGGTGCGTGCATGTTTTACAAAGGTGCTGCTTCCAGCTTTCATAAACACACTGGCTCAGCCCTGTAACAGGGATTAATAAAAGGAGAGCAGGTTTGTTTGTTTTTCATGCAAATGTGAGCCTCCCTGTGGGAGCTATTTAGTTAAGCTCTCCCAAGTGGCAGCTGTAAATGAAGTTTACTCTTTTGGAGGGTTTCTTTCCTGCCAGCCTGAGTGCAAAGGCAGTATGCAGCAGCACCTCAATAGGCAGGCAGGGTCTTTCCAATGCTGTGGCCTCAGCTTCAGCTCTGCTTTTCTTTACAGCCATTTCCACAAATCCCTACCAACACGGATTTCCCCCATCTAATGGGAATAAATGGAGAGGGATACAAATGCTACAGCAGTGAATTCTTCAAGTATCAGAGGGGTCTTCCACTTTATGCCGAACAAAAATGGAAATAAATCTGAAACATTTCACAAAATACTTCGAACATCCTTCTACCTGTGCTGCTTCCAATATCAGAGGCCACTGGAGATTTCCTGGCTCAAGCCAGAAGCGGTGTGCAGTGTTATTCCCTCCTGGGATGGTGCAGGCACTCCCAGGTGCATGTGCTGCTCCCTGTTTTTCCTGTAATCAGGAACAGGCACGGAGTTCAGGTACTTCCATGCAGGGTGCATTTCCTCTGACTGGAAGACACAAGAGAGATGGAAATGCAGGCACTTTGGATATCATTAGGTAATTATTCTGGAAAGTGTTTCAGAAGAAGCAATTAACTCATGATGCTGGGAACAAATGACAGGGGCAGATCCGGAGCCTGCTCTGAAGTGAGAGCACAGAAAGGGCTGTGGGTTTTGCAGCTCTGTTGCATCTTGAAAACAAACCGCCCAACATTCTGCATCCTTTTAACCCAAACCGTGTCCTGGACAAACAGAAGTGCACACCAGTATATTATCAGAAATGGCTTAGCTAATGCTCTCATTTGTATGCATTTACCCGCTCATAATGGGTAATTGCACAATTACCTACAGTGAAATATTTCCACTGGAAGTTACACACACACAATTTCCATGGTGGCTCCACTCGCGCTGTTCTCTTCCCACATGACGTGGACAACAGTGTCTATCACGAGGCCTGGCTCATGCAGGATGTCTCTTGCAGTATGTCTCAGGCTGTGCTTTTTGATGCAAAACTCAGGATTTTCACACCATTTGTATTTTTAACAGGGGACCTTGGAGTCATGTGTTTGACGGAAATGCTCCTCCTGCCACCCTTGCAGCAATGGAGCTGGATATGGGGTGCAGATTAGGATATCCCCAAGTTCCAGATCAACGCTAGCTCCTGCGAAAGTAAAAAGGATGGGTGCAGTGAGGCCAACACTGCAAGATTTGAAAGTTCTACTTTTTTATTGCTATTGGAGGGGATATTTCCTGCAGCTGGCACTGCTACAGTAGCACAGCTTTGTAGTAGGATGCCAACAGCTGCGACTGGGAGGTGTTTCAGAGAGAGCTGGGTATGCACAGCTCTCTGGATAACAATGCCTGATGGCACTTGGAAGCATAAAGAGGCCTGAGAGTTTTTGACTTTGTTCTTTCCTTTATGCAGGGAAAAAAAAAAAAAAAAGACAACAAACATTGAAGCCGTAGCTGAATGCTCAGATACAACAACCAGGACAATTGCTGTAAGGAGCATGTGTCCCTGCTTTGCTGGACCAGCAGCACTTCCCATGAACCTTACCTAATCCTTGCCTGATGTCTAGCCAGACCCTGTCAAGCATATCCAATTTCAGAATTATCCAGTGAGCAAAATCTCACCCACTGAAGTATAAATATAATTCTGAAGGCTCCCAAAGAAGAACATTTTTGGAAGGGGGGAGGGAAGCGATTGTGTGTATCTATTTCACATCAATTAATTTAAGAAATCTTTTCTGACAATCTGTCAGGGAGTCAATCTGTCTCTGTAGATAGAAAGGCAATGTCTGTGATGTTCCTACCAGCAAAAATTGCTTCTGTCACCCCCACCTGCTTTTCTTCCCAATGATTCCACCTCTTCCCAGTACTTCCAGCCACTGAGCCAGATCAAAACTGACCACTGAAAGAAAACTTTTCATAAAAATGGTCCAGTTTTCCTCTGATCACCTTAGCTGCATTGCTGTCATGTCCGGGACAGGGAAGACATGGAGATGCAGCTCTCAAACATCTACTCCCTAAACTACAAGGGAGAGCACTCACAGGAAGAAATTTCTTCATTCTTCAATAGAAGAAAAGCATTCCTTTCTTGAAGATCCCAAAGTTTTGTTGTGGAGTTACATACACCATTATAGATGCTGGCGTCATTAATTCTGTTGTGTTTTTTGTTTGTTTGTTTTTGTTTTTCTGCCGGCACAACTGAACTCGTGGCAATGAGGGTTTTCATTTGTTTTTTTGATGGATAATACAAAAACAGTATAATTTAAAATAAATAAATAAATTGAGGAGAACTTTGCAGAGGAGGAGGTTCTCGAGATGTCCTCGTCGTCACACTAGTGATGTAAGAGCCCAGCGCACAGGCAAAATGCCCCACAGCCAGGAATCAGTGTCTGCCTCCTCTGGGAAGTGACAACCACCTACCAACATGTGTAACAGGTGGTGGTTGTTTTGACACTTCCAGCAGAAGCACTACTAATGAAGCAGAAGAAGAAACAAACTTTGCAAGCAGCCACCCACCACAAACACACCCGTACAAGCAAACAAAGCCTCAATCAGATCTGCAAAGCACCGAAAATTAAAGGATCAGACACAACGCAGCGCCTTCACTGATTCATCCCCAAACGCTGCTCCTGGGAATCCGTCCAGCTCTTCACATCACTGAATCCTAAGGTCTGGAAAAGACCTCTCGGATCAAGGCCAACTGGGGAGCAGCCCCCACCATGCCCAAGAAACAAATCCCTTAGTGCTCATCAGGTTGGAGGGGGCCCGCGGGCAGCCTGACCTACGAGAGCACGACCATCCCACCACGCTCTGTCAGCGCGCTGCCGCGCACACACGGCCCCGCCTCGGCCCCTGAGAGACAACGGCCATGGCGGCGGCCGCGCCTCCCCGGCCCCCAGTGGGCATGCGCGGCGGGGCACCTCTCCCCTCCATTCCGAGCCGTGCAGCACCGCGGCCAGCGCCCGCCGAGCCGTGCGCGCCGCGCGGGGAGGGGCGGGGCCGGCCGAGGGCGGGGCGGCGCGGGGACGCGCGCGGGCGCGGCGGCGAGCGGAGCCGGGTAGATCCGAGCCGAGGCAGCCGTAGCTCCGGCCTGAACCGCCGCGATGCTGGACCCGTCGTCCAGCGAGGAGGAGTCGGAGGAGCTGGTGGAGGAGGAGAGCGGCAAGGAGCCGCTGGCTCCCGCCGCCGCCCGCCTCTCGCCCAGCCGCCCCGGAGAGAGCCCCGGCCCCGTTGGCGGAGGTGGCGGCAGCGGCGGAGGGCTGCAGCCGGGCGGGCGCGGCGGTGGAGCGGCTCGGCCCGCCAGCCCCAGCCCGTCGGTGGCCAGCGAGAAGGAGAAGGATGAGCTGGAGCGGCTGCAGCGCGAGGAGGAGGAGAGGAAGAGGAAGCTGCAGCTCTACGTCTTCGTCATGCGCTGCATCGCCTACCCCTTCAACGCCAAGCAGCCCACCGACATGGCCCGCCGGCAGCAGAAGGTACGGCGGTGCTGCCCTGCCCTCCCGGTGCCCCCGGCCCTGCGCTCCTCAGCGCTGCGCTCCGCCGCCCCGCGTCCCCCCGCGCCGCCCGCTCCCGTTCCCGGCCCGGGCGCCCCAAGGGCAGTCCCGGCGCGGGGCGCCTTGGCCCGGTGTGGGCGCCGGCCCCGTCCCGGTGCGCGGCCCCGCTGCCGCCCGGAGCAGCGCTCCTGGTTACGCAATACGAGAATTGGGGATGTCCGGGATTTTGGCCGGCTGGGAGGTTGTTGAAAGGAGAGAGATAGCGTTTGTGACGCGCCGCCTTGTCCTCCTGCAGAAGGGGTCTGCGAGTTTGCGCTTTTACTGCAAAGTTCCTTTCTCTGGGAGTGACTTAAGGAGTTGCAGAGCCTCCTTCCAACTTCTCCCAGCGTGAGCTCCCCCGGTTCCTTGGCAAAGCTTTGCCACGGAGCAGCTGACGCGGTCACGACGTCCTCCCTGTGTGCATCATGGTGGCACCGAGCTGTGCCAGGAGCCCCTCACCTGGATGCTGGGGCTGGCACCGGGCTGGCTGCGGTACCAGCATAAATGTGAAGTTTCTGCAGTACAGGGACACAGACACATCCCACTCGCCTTCGTGGTGGTACGCAGCTCGGGGATGGTCAGCTGTTGTTTTGTCCTGGTTTTAGCTGAGTTTAATAGACGGCCTTTGTAGCCTTGGTAGCATCCTGCCTTCACAAATGACCTTTATACCCAGGGAGACTCCTGGATGTATTGATGGGAATGACATTCATTCAGCTCTGCTACACCAGAGGACTATTATTAGTCATTGCAACATACGGAGGTAGGGAAGTGTATCTGTTGTGCACGTAAAGGCAGTGTAGGACAATCTGCTGCTGCTGGAGGGTTGATGATCTGCTTTGTGAGAGTGAAGTGCATGGCTGTAGATATGACAAGGTTTAGAGTTCCTAATACATTGTTGTTTTTGTTTGTTTTTTTTTTTTTGCTCGCAGCAAAGTTGTGGATTTTCAAAGTCATCTTGACTTTTGTTTCCTGCCTAACTTCTTTGTGTTAAGAGAATGCAGTGGGATTTATGTAATCCTTGTCTTGGAGGAATCCAAGCAAACAAACTCAGCAGCTGTTCCTCACGTGAAAGTGAGCTGAGGACAGAAAGGAGTTCTTCCAGAAGCAGCATCTGTTGGTGTGGGGATGGGAGGCTGGGAAGGAGAGTGAGATGTGGCTGTGAGGTCGGTGCTGCGCTGTGCAGTGACAGGAGGCGATGAGAGTCAGGGGAGGGATGTGCAGGTGGAACAAAGGAATGGGAAGATTGATGACCTGGCAGCAGGACACAAAGGAATGGGGAAGGTGTGTAGGACCTGAGGAGAAAATAATCTGTTCCGTGTGATGTATGGGAAATATGCCTGGCTTCTTTATACACACGGCTCTCGCAGAGGCTTAGGGTCTCCCCAGAAACTTGATCCTTAAATGGAGTTTGGAAAGCTAAATTCAACAAATGATTTCACTCTGGGTTTTCTTCTCCAGTATGTTCCCATATTCAGTTGCCACAAATCCTTGTCCGCGTTCCTCAGCCTGATTCCTGCTCGAGTCCCCAGGGAGGCATGTGTGGGACTCGTTCCCCCTTGGGCAGAGGGTTTGGTTGGGGAGCTTCTACTGGGTTTAGTCTTCATAGTGAGAACTTTGTGTATTGCTGCATGTCCAATAGCACTGCAAATAGCAGATCGCTGCCCCCCCTCCAAGCTACCCGGTGCTGCTGAGTCCACTTTGAAGCTTCCTTTACTTCTCCACGATTCAGTGATGGAAAAGAAGGCGATTGGTTTTGTTGCTGGTGATGCAAGTGTAACCAGGTTGGAAATAGCAGCTTTGCTGCAGATCACTGGAGCTCATTTGGGTCCTTGTGAGAGCCTGCAGGTGGTGTCAGGTGTGCTAGCAAAACTCAGCAAATAACTTAAGCTTGTGCTCTGCTGAATGTTGACTTATTTAAGCACTGTGCTTAATGCAGAACAGGTGTGTGGGATCAAACTGTTAAACCTGTGACAGTGCATCTTGAAGTATAGCATTTCTGCCATTTTGGCAGGTGCTGCAATGGTTAGGAACGTAGCAAAGCTAACACAGCTTTCTAAATATCGTGTATTTCCTCACTCTCCTGGGTTGAGTTGTTGCTCTAATGCTGTTTTTGCACAAGTTCTCTCTTCAAACTGCTGACTTGTCATCCTGGGGCTGGCTGAGGCTCTGGTGGCAGTGGGGCTGGTTGGAGGAGCTGGGATTGTGTGGTCAGGTGCTGCTCTGCTGGACCCAGGAAATCTCAGAGATGTGGGGTTTGCAGCTCTGGAGCCAGGAGAGGAAAGCAGATGGTACTCTTGCTTTCTGTCTGTTTCTTCATTGCTCCTTAGCAGCACAGGGAACGGAACATGTGTGTTGTGCTGAACGGATTGTCTGAAATCCACAGAAAATGGTGGTTTTTCAGTTAAAAAAACCCACTTATTTTGCCATTGCCTTATCTTAATTTAATTCTAGCTGATATTAAATTTTTGCCATAGTTTGGCTATTTATAGGCTCGCAGCTGATGGAATCAGGAAGCAGGTAATTAAATAGGCTGGAAGCTTGGTCTTCGGCTGTTGTAAAACTTTGCAGCTCCTGATGTGGACCGATGATTCCATTTTGGTGGGTGGCATCTCTCAGGCCAGAGATGTTATGAACTGATAGTGGGGGAGACTCATCCAATCGTGCAACCCCTGCTGATGCCCGCTGTTTGCAGAAAGTATAATTTACAGCCTTGCTCTGCATAGTCTAGATGCTCTACTCTCCCCGAAGCATTTTTTCTTTTGCACAGTTTGTAGTTCTTTCTGATGAGTTGTGAGTCACTCGTGTTCAGTTCACTTAAGTGGGAAGTGGTCAGCGAGTCATTTCCCTGTGCAATTCTTTTGATAGTTGAAGAAGTATTTAATTAGGTTTGAGTGCAGTTCACAGGTAGGAATCCAGGCATCACGGTTAGCTCCCACTGTTAGCCACTGCCAGTACTTTATTCCAGAGGAGTACAAGGTAAGCAGCTTGCTTGCGCTTAATTATGTATATGTGATTAATATGTGAAAACTAATAGATACAGTATGATCAGTAAAGCTGTTGCTCAGCTGGTGTCAACATCAGTTCTGCCAGTGGCTTCGGCAGCACCAGGATTTCAGTCTCCAAGTGATCTCTGCTGTAGTAGCTCTCTAAAAATCTAGGTTAATTAGTCCAGTGAGCTCAGGAGAAGGGACCTGTCACTCAGGGGGTTGGGTGAGCCCCTCCCAGGTGGGCTCTGTTTCCAGCTCCCCTGGGAACAGAGTTTGAAGGGAAGATGGACTCATTCCCACTTCTGGGACAGCTTGTAGTACATGGGAGGGAAAGCAGAGCTTGTGGAACTACCTCTGCCTTTCCTGGCTTTTCTTCTGTGTTGGGTGGGCATGGTTCTGAGCACCACGTGTAAGTGTCATCGCTGTGAGTTTGCTGTGAGCATGCACTTGTTGGTTAAAAAGGTGCTTTTAGTGACCATACTCCGCATTGTCTGCCTGCGATTCAGGCTGATAAACAAGTCAGACCTTTCCTCGAATCTAAATACCTGAGTCAGAATGCCTTACAAATGTTTATTCAGCTTGGGGTAAGCCACGCAGCATTCACAGTTATCGTGGTTCAAAGCCTGCCTGTCTCAGAGCAAGATGGGGAGCTTGGACTGCCAGCAGTGTGGCAAATACACACTGCTGGATCGTGACACATCGTTGCTGTGGGACGCACCATGAGCTGTGTAACTCAGCTGATGGCAGAAGTGGGTGGAAAGCTGCCCCAGCACACAAGTTGTGACTCTTGAGCCCTGTGCTCCAGTCCTGCAGCCACATCTGTCCAATGTGGTCTGCCCACACCCAGATGTTAGCCACTGAGCTTAATGATGAGGTTCAGTCATGCTCCAGGATTAGTTTTGCTTAGTCCACTGCCTTTTGTGGGACTTGGGGTTGATGTAACTAAGTGTTGTACGAACACTGGCAAAAGAAGACTGTGTGCTAAGGGTCCCACAGTGGCCACTCACGATCTCATGCACTGATTTACAGTGATGTTTTCCAAGGACAGGACACTGCCTTTAGAATAGGATGAGACAGCCTGCAGCTGCTAGACTCCGTGTTTCCACCTCAGCTCCTTTTTTAGGTGGGATTTACAGCCTCATGCAATTGTCTAGGACAGGCGCCTTTGTCTCTCGGTATGAACTGGATCTGATCCTGTACAGGCATGGAGCAGCATGTCTTCTGCCTGAGGAGGGATCCTCAGGGAGCAGCCTGGTTAACTTGGCAAAGTTCTTGGCAGTTGAGGGGGAATTAAAAAAAAAAAAAACCAAAAAAAAACCCAACAATTTGTTAAGCAGCAGCTTACAGAAATCTGGATTGTTATCTTGTGAACTGTATCGTGTCTGCTATGACTTCTGAATTTGATTCTGCATGCGTGTTGAGCTGGTGTGGACAGCCCTGGGAGTGTGTGGATTCTGTAAGCTAGTACAGAAGTTTGCTAGCTGTGATGCATGTTTGCTATTGATTAGGCATACAGGGTGTGCTTATGCCAGCAGGAGAATTCTCTGGGGAATTTACCATGCTGCAAGTCCAGGTGATGCTAGTTGGCATTGCCTGAGCTTGGAAGCAAGCTCTTCTCCCAGGTGAGGTCCCACCAGCTGATTGCTTCTGTTGCAGGAAGGGTTTGCTGCTCTTGTGTCTGTATCGAAGAGGTGCTAGGGGGTGATGAGAGAATCACACAAGCTGAAGATCAAGCCAAAGGGAAATATCTCTAAGACGCTAAATATCCTTTCCTGGTTCAGCTTTGTGTATTGCCAGCACGGAGCTGTCAAGGCCTCGAGTTTTACCTTCCATCTTAGCTGACTGCTCCCACCCTTGTAATCAGAGATTACAGACTCATTGCTGCCTCGGAAGGAAGCTAATGGGGTGACGCAGCAGGAACCAGCTGCCTCACTACCTGCATGGTGACGATGCAAGGATGAAGGAAGGACACTGAATGCTGCTTCAGCCGGAGCTGTGCTGCGGGCTCAGTGGTGTGGGGTCTCCCTGGCCCACCCTCTGCCAGCCAGACCTTCAGGCAGGGCCCATCTGCTGCTGGTAGCTGGGGATGTGCAGCTACCAGGAGCGGAGAGGGGTTGTTTTGGTGCATGGCCAAGGCCTAGCTGGAGCTGGGGATGTGCAGACAGCATGTGGGGCTCCCAGGTGGGAGCTGATGTGGAAAGGCGAGCGAGGCTGGGAGGGGGAACAGCCAGAGAGAAAAGAGAACTTAAAATGTTTTGTTCTATGTTTATTCTGCATCTCTGCTGCTGGTCTTTTATTTCCAGTTCCTTAAGCTCAGACCTCTGAAGCCTCCCGTTGCAAAGCTCATGCTTGATGTGTGTTTCATGCAGAGAGATACGTGATAGAATTTTTTTTCTTTAATCTCCTCTCTGTAAACTCTCCTTTCTCAGCTTCTGTCTCACACCAGAACATTCCTGCCTGCACAGAAGTCACCCCAAAAGTGAATTGGGTCTTACTGAGTGGGACAGTCTTCCCATCCCCTATTTATAGTGCTTGCAATTACCCTCTATGCATCTCGGAACTCTAATTGCCTTTTTATTGCTGTTTAGCAGTGTGTTAAGGGTTTCTGAATGCTCATCCCTTGTTTTCTCATTAACTCTATTTATTCCTCCTTTGGCTCCCTTCCTCAACCTCATCAAATTTAGCATCTTCTCCTTGCCTTCAGGGCCTTGTTTGACTGTCACTTCTCACTTGTTCTCCTGTGTCCCGGCTCATGTTGCTGCTCCAGGTGCTCTGTGGTCTTGTTCCAGCACTCCATTGGGGCTGTTCCCTGGAAGGGGCTCCTTTGTTGGGTGGGATAGTTTGGGCAGGATGCACTGGTGTGTGCTTCGGGAGCTGCCTTGTGTTGGGCAGGGCTCTTTAGGGCAGCTTTGGCAATTAGTGTCAGGTAAGCAATGCAGGCTGCCTGTGCTCTTTGGGCTTTGGTGGCAAATACTGTTTATCTGAACAACTTCTTGTGCTGGAGAGTGCCATGCTGTGGTGACAGCAGCTCTGTCCCCATGATGCTGGTTTGCTGGTGTCACAGGTGCTGCGAATCAGCCATGCTCTCCTGGGAGCTTTGCAACCACGCATACACAGAGTTGCTGCATCACAAGCTGTCCCTGTGTGATGTGGCCTCTCCAAAGACATGTGTGTCCCCAGCCCAAAGCACAACTGCTGTCACTGGGATTTCTTTATTAGTGGCTTTCTCTCTGAAGGCCAAAATAGAAGTGGGCTTTGTGCCTGTGCAACACACCTGGGACACTGTGTGTGTAACTGGGAGACAACGTCAGCCTGGGTTTGTCTCATGTTGTCCCAGAGTTCAAAGTCCTTTCTAATGTTATTTGCTCTGTGATTTAGCCTTGTTGTGTGACATTTCCATAGCTTGAATTAATTTAATTATCCCCTGAGGTGCTTGCTTGCTCACAGTTGTCCAGGACTTTGTTGCCCTCCTCTTGTGTATTGAGGAGCCCACACGACTCTGAATCATCAGTAAACGTAATCATGGTGTTTGATGTTTGCTTCATGATATATACAATAAATAAACCTGGCCTTAATACCAATCTGTGCCTCCCCTATAGGCACCTACTTTGTTCCCAAATGCTTCCCAGCTGCATGCAGCCCAGCCACTCCATCCTAATAGCATTCCTATTGACTAGAGAGATTAATATTTCATGTGAAATTGTACCAAAAGCTTTCTCAGCCTATAGGTACGTTGTGCCCTCAGCACACCTATTAAACATGATGTCAGCTCTGCAAAGACTCAGTGTCACAGGCTTGGCTCCTCAGCATGTGGCTCTCTGCAGCTCAGCAGTGCGGTGGCTCAACTCGCGTGGCACTTCCCTGGGCTGAGCTGCTCAGCAGGGTGCTGTTTCTTGGTCTGCCATCAGTAAAGCATATATATTTTTTTTCTTCCATTTGAGTGCAGTGGGCCCATGGAGTGCTACATTAATTGTTTAGGGAGCGATGCAATGGAATGCTAGCACCAAACCCATTGCTGCAGTTCAGGCAGTAGGCTGCCCCTTCTGCAACTGTGTGTGTCCTCCCGCAGCCTGCACAGCTGCTCCCTCTTATAATAAGGCAGTTAATAGTCCTGCATAATTCATGCTTACAAGTTGTACACACTTGCTGATAAAAAGAGCCAATGTTTAATTTACACACGTGGGGTGTCGTGTAGACCAGGCTACATGAGCCACGCTGAGATGGAAGGGGAGATGGCAGTGAGGTGTGAAGGGCAGGTCCTGGCTGCTGCTCTCCCCTGGCTTTGCAGGGCTGGGATACTGTGCAGCAGGGCTCTGCCTCTTTGTGTGCAGATGCATCTGTTGGCTGCCATTGCTTCAGGCTCTCAGCGTGAAGCTGCACTGTATCCCAGCTTCCAGATGTTTGTCCTGTGGCTGTGGCACAGGGCTCAGCTGGCTATGGGACAGCCCATGTGAGACCAGTCACAGAGGGGCTGTCAAACTGGTGGAGAAGCTCAGCTGCTTAAGCCCATGTGAGCAGAAGAGCAAGGCTCTCAGTTCCATTCTGTCTGCTGAGAGGACAAGATTCAGTGGCCAGCCAGAAGCAGATGGCTTGCTATTTCTGTGTCCTTTCGTTTCTTTACTGCAGGTCTGGGAGGGAGTTAGTTACAGCTGCTCCAGTAGTGTGGCAAATCATCTCCATTTATCTTGTGCTGTTATGCCTCAGTGATGTCAGATGGTCTCTTTACATTTTGTATATGCTCAGACGAAGCAAATCACAGCGTTTTTTTCCATGAAAACTTAATGATGAAAGATGACACCAAGAGATATTTTCCTTTCTTAACCAGTTGTTTCTTTTGCTGGCTAACCTTCATGCTAATGGTCATCATCTTTCCTTGCTGTGGTTCAAGAGAACAGATGTGCTTTTTGGAGATAGATATATATATATACATATATATATTTACCGAGAATCTCCTCTTCCTTTTCTTTTAATTTTTTTCTCAGCTCTGATTACTTGCATTGTGATGCTGTGACCTATATTCAAGGTGAAACTTCTGATAAGTGCTTGCTTTGGGAAGGGAGGCACACAGGCATATTTTTGAGGAGATTAGGGTCTGTCAGACGGCAGCACACATTTCAATTAGACGTCAAAATGCAAATCATTCAGACTTCAGTGCACATCAAGGTGAGACTAGGAAGAACTTTAATCCGTTCTGAGATAAAGTTGAAATCCTTGTGTGCTTTAGTTATCCACAGTCAATTATGCTTGCTAGGAATTCTGTGGTGGCAAGTCAAAGCTGTACGGGAAAATCCTCCCATGATATTTTTGTCACTTGCTCAGATGCTTGCTGTCCCTATGTAGAACTCATTTCCTCCAAGGGCTATTCCCCTTCAAACAATAGAAAAATGACTCAGAAAGTGGCAGCTGCAGTGACAGCTCTCATGATTTTAATGGCTTGATGATTATTTGTATTTTTGGGTGTCTTAGCCCTGAGCTGGGCTGCCGTGTGTGCTGCCTTGATGTGGTGCATGGATGCTGAGCAAGAAGGCCTGCCCTTCATCCCTGCCCCAGGGACCCATGGGCGATGGGCTGGCTGCTGAGGATGCTGTGTGCCATCAGTGCTCCCATCCCATGGATGCCCTGGGCAGGGTGAAGGAGGGGCCAGGGCAGGGTGCTGTACAGAGCAGGGCTTGGCCAGAGGCTGCTGAGCATCACTAAATAGCAGGTCCAAGAGGTTTCCCATGGCCCTCGTGCCTTTGGGAGGCAGAGCCTAGAGCTGGAGGGCAGCTTGCTGAATCAGAAAGGAGGCTGCTAAGCCCTGAGAGAGTGGGGGCTGGAGGGAGGAATTGCTCATGCAGGCACTCGGAGCAGAGCGGGTATGTGCTTGGGAGGCTTTTCTTCCCTTTGGCTTTGAAAGTTTGAATGAAAGAACTCAAGTGGTGGGAAGGATGGGAAATATTTTCTTACCCTCTGCTCATAGAGCTAAGTTGCAGTTTTAGAAATGTAAGGTTAGTGAAAGATGCTATTTCTATTCTCCAGTCTCTCTGCTTTCCGTGTATCTTCTCTTTCTGGCTTCTCAGCAAATGTTGATGAAAGAGTAGAGGGTGTGAACCAGAGGAAAAAAAAATAAATGACTTTTCTCTGTTGAAGTCATGTGTACAAGGTCATAGCTGTTTGTGTAGCAAATCTCACAGGACTTGAAAAACGTCCTTGGTGTCATCCTGTGCAATTTGTCAGTGGCGCTTATGGACTCGCAACACTACTCACAACAACCATACACTGTGATTATACATCAAGCCTCTTTTTTTTCCCCAGGTTGGATGACTCAGGTTTGTAGCTACAAGGCTCATAAGTTGAATGGGCGGAAAAAAATAGCAAAATGTGAATTATGCAGCAGTTTTCACAGCAGAACACTTAATTATGGTTTCAAATATACTCAGCACTAGAATAAATGATGGAGATAGAGCAGCTCTATAAATGTTCGTGTGCCTTGGAGGTCAGACCTTGCCTGGGGGATTCTCAGGCACTCCCACCACCCTGTGACAGAGGACAGGAGCAAGGCAGAGAAGGGGAAGCTGTGAGCACAGGGAGGCAGAGGCAAGGGAACCTGCATCGCACGGGTTGCTGCTGAATCACTGTTTACACCGTTTCTGTACCTGCTGACTAGATGCATGAAAATAGGATACTTCTATTTTTAGTTTTTACCTTGTGCATTCATGCAGATGCGTGCACTGAAATTTGACTTTCTGTGATGGGAGTAGTGTTGTGCCCGCGTGTGGAGTGTTTTGGAGTTATGGCACAACAGTGATTCCCCATCTCACCTGCACGAGGAGCCGTGTGGGTGCAGAAGTAAGGCAGCATGGGGCTGAGCACCTCAAAGCTACTCTTGCTGCCTTCCTGGCACCAGCACTTCCAGGCTTTGTTCCGTATCCTGCTGGCTGCTTCTGTGCTGGTGTGCTGCCCCATGTACTGTCAGAGGAGCTGCTGCAGCAGGACTGAGCCAGGCAGACTGGGATGCTGAAAACGGGGGTTGATGCAGAAAGTCATTACTGAGGTCCAGCACTGCTGCTGTGACATGGACAGCTCCAAGAAGGCAGGTCATGGTGCCTTCATCTTGAGCTGCACAGCCTCTGCACCTTCCCGTAGGAGATGTACTCCATTGAAACACCCCTACAGCTGAGGAGGTGAGGGATACTGGCATGTTTGCTAAATGTAGTAAATCATAAATTAGAGATTTCCCTGCTTAAGTTTGGTAAGGAAAAAGAAGAGGTATTGGAGGTGTCATGTGGAATATTCCAGTGAAAGCAAGGCTTTTTCTCATCTGACTGTATTGGGATTAAAAATAGCATTTGGGAAAGAGGAGAAATGAAAAATAAGTACTCTGCTTTTGAATGGCTTCCTGATCTGCATGACAGCAGCTCTGTGGCACTGCCTGCACTCACTGCTGTGATTTCAGAACTCAGCTGTGATTCCCTGGGGCTGATAAGATTATCTGACTTAATGCATCCTTTAAATAACATTGCCTAGCCCTTCCCTATCCCACATCTGCAGCCGCAGGTGTTTCCCAGTGGGACTGGGAAGTCAGTGCCCTGAAGCCAGGAGAGCATCTTCTGCTGTTCCTGCAGGTTGAGTAGACGGGCTCTGGAGGAGAGGCCCTGTGTTGTAAGAACCCCATTTCTGGCCCTGAGCTCCCTGCAGCACTGATCTTGGGGCAGTCTTACTCCTCTCATTTTGCAAGTTCCCATTAAGTTTTATCATCTCGCATTACCTATCCTGTTCAGTGCAGGTTTCAATACACTGGTGGTGCCTCTGAATTCAGCTCTGTTTCCCAAATAACCACTAACTGTGCTGTGAGAGTCTGGGCTGGCCAGGAAGAATGACTGAGTCATTATGGTACTTGTTCTGGCCCAGCGAGGCCTGATGTCTCCTGGCTTTCTTTGCTGTCCTTCGTCATAGCACATCCAGGAGAACTCTGTGTCCTTGTGAAATCTTCCTCCCTCACTCTCCTGACAGGGATATTTCCTCCTTTCACTGTAGGATAGGGTTTTCTGCCAATGGAGATGCACTTGCTCTTTCCTCACCTCATCCAGAAAGCCTGGATTGTTTTGAACCTCCACAGCAGGAAGGACCCTTGTTTCTTGTAGCCTGTCCTGTTTGCCAGTGGCACACGTGTGGGTATGAATGCAGCAGTCTTGCATGGACTGGTTTTTCCCTGTGTTTTGCCTGTGAGTTCCCACTGAGGCTGCCCAGCAAGAGAAAGAGCTCTTGTGCTGCGTTGTACTTGGGGGTCTGGCTTTTGTCTCAGAGAGAAACCTGTCAGGAAGTGTTCATTAGTCTATGCTGGAAGCAGTGCCAAAATTGTCTGCCCCCCTTTTGTAGAGAGCCCCACTTATTTTATTAATGCCTCTTTAGGGATCAGGTTTAGAGGGCTATTACAAGTGCATGTTACAAAGCCTGCTTTCTAGATGGGTTTTCCCAATCCTTTCAGAGGTGGATTTGTAGAACCTCTCTTTTGGGGGTAGAAATGCGGCAGTTTTGGACGCTTTGGATCATTACTGTCTGGACCCAAACTGAGATGGAGATCCATTCTCTCCAAGGTTATTTAAAGCCAAGCATCGTGAGACTGTGCAGGGAGCCCTGGCTGTCTCTGGAGCTCTTCCAGGGTGATTTTTTTCTTGAGTTTCAGTAGAGAAATATTTGAAGGTGTATGGTGTTTTGCAACTAGTTTCCTCGATGTTCCCTTGCATGGCTCACGTGGGGTGTTTTTCACTGCTGATGCTCTCCTTCACACAGAGCTCGCAGGTCAATAGTCAGCCACAGCAGATTCCTGTGTCTGGCATGCTTCTTTGCTCCCTAATTGCCTGCTCCTTGCCTCCTATCTGCATCCAGTAAGCAAGCCATAGCAGTAGTTAATTACTGTTCTGGGCTGAGTGCTGTGTTATAGTCTGTTCTGTCAATACTAATTGTTTTATAGAAATATGAAGTACCACTTTCCCTTCCCTCTGAGGGCTTTGAGATGCCATGTGGGCTCTAATGGTATCGTTTTGCCCTTCTGTCCAGTGTGAGCAGGAAAACATGATCTCTAGTTCAGACCAGGTACTTTGGGTCATCTTTTGGAGAGCTGCTTTTGGGGTCTGTTCCCATGCCTTTCCAGTAAAGCTCTTTCCCTTCCCTGATACATTGCTAGTACTGTGTATTTAAAACTGGTTGACCATAACAAAAGACCAGAGTGATACTGTGGTTTGTTCTAGTAAATTTCTTACACTAGGTTGAGGTTCCCTATTCTTTCCTTACAACCTCTGGTTTAATATATCTGTCGCGTAAAAGAGTAAGTAAATGAAATTGATGTGTGTGGGGATCTCCTGAGAGTTCACGCAGCAGCATATAAGGAAAACTGTCCTACTCGTGCATGATGGAAAATGGCAGCCCCCGGCTTTCAGAGGTGTACTTGATTGTTTGAACCACCTCCAGTGTTCGGTTGCAAGGTAGCTATCCACTGGTGGCATCTCTTTGGCAAGGATGTATCATTCTGCCTCTATTTGTTGTTCTAGAATAAACACCAGGTAAAGATGCATTTGTTTATAATTAGAGAACGGTAAATTAAAATGTGTCCCAAGCGTGTTCTGCTTCAGTGCGTCTGCAGTGACGAATGCTTTGGGGCTGTGTTTTGATTCTCTTTGCCTCACTGGAGGCTTTGGTCATTAACAGCCTTGGACAGAGCAGGATAAACCCCAGGGTTAGGGTTTTTTGCATCTCATGGCATTTATAAACAGCTTATTCTGTGTGCTCTTAGGTTTCCCTTATCCCATTAAGATAGCCATGTGGGACAGCTTTTTAGGCTTGGTCTCCCTGCTGTCTGTTTTGAGGGCTGGACACTTTGGCAGCATTGTGAGCAGAGGTGTGCTGTTTGGTTTGAATTTTTATGCAAGGGCTTCCCATCCCAGCTGAGCACTCACTGACTCAGGTGCTATTTTTCCCTGCAAGCATTCAGCAGTGTGATGTACTGCTGCTGTCACCTGCAGAAGACCTTGTTCCATGACCTTAATATGCATCTCGGCTTCAAACTTGCTCAGTCAGGACTTGCAAAAGTCTGTGTTCATGTCCTTTGTATTGTGTCACCTGCGCTCGCTGAAGGCTGCATGTAAATTGCTCTTTGCAAACAGTTTTCTGATCTCAGCCACAAATCTGATTATGGTTACATTAGGGAATGGAAGCATGAGAAGCCAGGTCGTTGCTTTAAATTTTGGCATTAAAGGTCAAGTTCTGCTGATTTTTAATCCTCTTGACAGCAGCAGCAGCCTCCTACCTCATGCTCCCATAACTTCTCCACAAGAAGCATGCAGGCTTGGCGCAGGCTGTGGGTTCTTCTGCTTGTATTTTGGGGCTGTTTCCTTCCATTCCTTATTAAAATGCACGTGTTTATCCTCATTTAAAGTTATCATCTGTATCAAAAAGCTAATGATCACAATACCTGGCTTACTTTTCCCCAACAAAGATGACAGCAGTGATACGGATCATTATGTTGCTGATAGTAAAATTGCTACCTTCAGGCACGTCTTTATTTTAGGGCTGGATTTTTTGGCTGCTGCAATTTACAAGAGAGACAGTTGGAAATTTTCTCCTTTAATAAGTAGTATTCATAGCTCTCAAGTTTCTTAATCGAGTCAAGCTGCTTTAGCTACCAGACTGGAAAGAGCAGAAGATTCAAGTATCTTTTTCTTTTTAGTATGCGACTATGTGTATAAGAATATTGTGGCATTCCAGAGGTAGGATCAAGTCGGAAAGGCTTCCTGGTGGGCTCTTGCCATTGCTTGGCTGTTGTGGTCCTTGCTGTAGCAGGCAATGTGTGATGTCCTGTCTTCCCGCTGCACCAGGCTGTCCCAATACAGTCACAGCACTGGGTACTGAGGGCCCCCCAACCCCAAGCTGCAGCAGGCAGAGTCCTGCTGTAGGTCTGGAGCCACCAGGGTTTAAATTTCTAGTTTGCAGAGTGAAATCTATGTGGGATTATAATGGAGCATCACATGAGAGCATGATTTGATTTTTCTTCCTTTCACCTAAGTGTGGAGGCATAAATGCCTGCGTAGGAAAACCAGCAGCTGTAGGGAGTATCCCAAATGCCACCATCTGCACACCTCCCAATGTCCGAGCGCTGCTCTCTGTAAATGACGACAGCAGACTCTATCAAGGCTATGACTTGTATTTAATTGTGTTACAATCCCTTTAATCTAGGATTATATCCAGTTGTTTTCTTCATGTGGGATGTAGACTGTCAGATAAAAGCAGGAGCAGCTGGGAGGAGAAAAATGGCTTTGAAACAAGGCTGAAAACCTTGAGCATCTGCAGATGCTTTTGTCAGAAGCATGAACCCATCTCCCAAAACCATCCAGGCAGGCACACGAGCTGCCAGGACCCTCTGGCTTTGCTAACTGAAGACCCTGGGAAGGCAACCGGCTGCAAATGAAGTGGTGATTGCTTTCCCCTCACTGAATGAAATCTTCTCTGAGGCGATTATGCAGATTAAAGCTTCCCACTGTAATGTACCAGAATAAATATAGTGGTGGCTGTGTGCTGTGGGACTGCATGCAGGGTGGCTCTGGGTGCAGAGTCTGGCTCCTTGCAGGGAGAACTTGTGTTGGTTGCCTGCCCAGGCTGACCTCCTCTGATTTATCTCATGACCACATCATGATACCACAAAGGTTTACAGTATGTCACAGGGCTGGGAAAGACAAGTAATATGATATTTTGACTTGCACAGGGCCTTTTAAAAGCAGCTTTACCACTCCTTGGCAGGAACATTTGCAGCAAGCATTCACCATAGCCCTTGCTTCCTGCCTGCTCAAGAAAAATGCTTACAGGGAACCACTTCCAGGATAGTAATGTTTTCAGCTCACTTAGTGAAGAAACTGTCCTTAGGCACCTGGGGAAGGAAGAAGTTCTGGAGCTGAGGATGGAGCCTGGTCTGGCCTGATCTAGCTGGAGTCCAGAGTAGGAGCCCTGTAAAAATAGGGCTGGAAGGATCTGTCTGAGCTCAGTGCAGGCCTGGGGGCACTCAGGTCGCTTCTGACACCCTCACTGCAATGTACACCTTTTATTTCTTATTATGAACATGGAGGATACATTATTCTCCTCTTTGCAGATTTCCCAAGTGCTTGGAGGACTCTTGTGGGTGTTTGCAGGCTCCCCCTGCTCCACATCTCTTGTGCTGTTCTTGCTCTCCATCTTGATGCCCCTCTCCCGCTCCCTTGTGCACCCCTTGTGCATCTGATACTTTTGCTCTTTTCTTCCCTTGCAACACAGCACAACTGTATCTGTGTTCAGCTATATTCTACTCAGCTGACAGCTGAGTAACACTGTGCAAATGACTTAATGGACCCCCAGCTATGCACTCCAAGTGTTAAACTATTACCCTCAGTAACGGGTGGTTTTTGCCAACCTGATAATTGGCAGTAGGTGCCACTTTGACCAAGGTACATGGGAGACTTTGCCGTGCCTACACAAAATCATTTTCTTTCTTTATCGCAGCATGATTTAACTACCCGTTGTTGTTAGTGCTGTTTGATTGGGTTATGTGCTGTGTAATTCCAAATGCAGTGTGTGCACTGTAACCACGTAGCGTATTATAAATTTCTCAAGTGCAGAAGTCATACACGTGAGAGCCACGGAGAACCTTCTCCTCTGTAATTAGCTCCTTTCGAGGAGGGGGAGAAAGAGAAAGCAGTGGAAAAGACAGTTGGGTTTGGTGTGTAGTAAAAGTGGATTTGTTGTAGGCTGGGCCGGGGGCTGTACAGTGCTGTGTGCTCCTCTCTGCTTGCCGTGGCCTTGGGGTTGGAACTGCTCATGGGTTCCGTGGACCCTCACGGGACTTTGAGTTATGAACACCTTTGGGTGTGAGCTGGTGGGTTGTTGTCTCAGGGAAGCAGTGGTAGTCCACTTATCAATAGGACAATCACAGTAGTTTCAGATCAGCAAACCTGGAGCTGACCTCGGTGCTGAAATGACGTTACATCTGCTTTTCACTTTTTTGACACTTAATTGTTGCACTGTTGTAGGATTTTTGTTTTGTATTTGGCTTTCTCTAAAGGATAAAATCTGTATTTACATCTCGGGGCTGGATTTTATCCAGGCTTTTGCATATCCAGAGTTTTTCCACTGGTACAGACGTACCTGCAGAGATCTGCTGAGTCCTGCTATCTGTGGCTAACTAATGAGATGTAAGAAGTCGGAGGTGCTAGCAGTGTGTGTCTGTCAAATTCCAGTGCTGCAGGAAGAGCAGTCTTTTCTTTAAAAATGCTTGATACCTGCAGAAGCCTGTGGCTGTGAGGAGTCCAGCCTTGGAGAACGGACTGTTTTCACTGCAGAGCTGAGAAATCGTGCTGTGTTGTATCCAAAGATGGAGAATTCTGCCTGAACCCGGTCACCACCTTCCCAAGGACTGCAGCCAGTCTTCACTTTGGCTGTTACTCCTCTGGTTACCACCCATCCCGGCACTTCTTCAGAGGCAGCTGAGCTCTTGAGGGCCTGGGTCTTTCCTCATGCTCACAGCAGCCATCGTTTGCATAGCACAGCTGCTGGGGCAGACTTAATGCAGTTCCATACTTACTGAAGGCGATCATCAAGATGGAAGGCTTTTTGGCTTCCTGACTGCCACTGCTGTCAGCAGTTCCTATTAACACTAATGGAAATCACAATCTGGTGTCAGCAGCACAGCACGCCCTGTGATGCTGCAGGATTGGCAGTGTGGAGGTAATCCTTGTGTGTGACATGGAGCTTTGCTGCCAGTGGTTTTGCTATAATGTCCGTGAGCAGCAGGTCTGCATGCAGGCTTGGCAGGAAGCTCAGCATCCAGGCTGCTCCTGAGTTCTGCTCAGGCTGCAAAGGGGTTGCAGGGTGCCTTACCTTGCTGACTCATGTCAGACCTTGGGTGGCTCAAGATCGATGTCTGTACCTTATTGTGCATTTTCTGCACATGTCTGCTTGCTGTCAGGTTCCTTTGCCACGTCTTTCTGATGCCAGTTAGTTTTGTTTTTTTCTCCTGATGCCGTCTTCAGTTTCTTTGGTTCCCAGTTGCATCTGGATGAGTTGGGATTTGTTTTGCTCGTTTAAATCCCATTTCTGAGAAAATTGTCTCAAAAATAAATCATAAAGCTCAATGAAATAGCGAATGGTTTGAAAAGAAATGATCATAGTGGAGAATACTAAAGGAAGTGAGAAATTTTGCCCCCTAAATTTAAGGAGAACTTAGGTGTACCCCAAAAGATAGCAGGTGGGAAGAAGGGAAGTAGCAAAGTTTAGCAGACAGATGCCCATCGCTCCTGATGAGTGAGGCTTGCCCAGCAGCTCTGCACCTGGGCTTGGCAGCTTTGCCTGGTGAATGCAGCAGGGGGAGGCAGCTGGGTGCTGGTCTGTGGCGAAGACTTGGGCTTCTGCACCAGCCAAGGAAGAAGTCGTCTTGCCAAGACTGGTGCTGGCTGTTCCCTTCCTGATTGGCAGTGTACTGAAGTCCTCAGGTACCTTGTATTTCCAACTTTCCTGGCTTATTCTTTCCAAGACTTCCTGGAATCGAGGGAAAACTCATTGCTGATTCTTATGTGTGCTCTGGCAAATGATTTCTGGCTTTCCAAGCCTGCAGGCAGGGTTTTGGTTGGAGCTGACAGCTTTCTGTCTCCTGTGCACATCAAGCCAAGCTCTGAAGGCTGACTGGGAGCAAACTGGAGGTGGAACAGAGTTTCACACCAGTTTGTCCCTGTTCTGTTAGCGTGGGTAGGATACTTGCCCACTCAAGTAACCATCTTGTGCAGATCTCCAGAGTTTGAGAACTTCACAAGGGACTGAATAGGAAAATAACGCTAGTGTCAGGATCAAGAGCTTGGATGCTTCCCCACATGAAGCTGCAGGGGGGTCTGGTCCTTTGGGGCAGCTGCCAGGCAGCTCAGTGCTGCGATGTGAGGAGGCATTTGTCTTGGAGACAGCGTCAATCAGCAACGCCTCCTCAAGCACCAGTGTGTGGGTCCCTCTGCAATGTGGCACAGGCTGGTGGCAATGCTGGCAGAGCACCCAGCACCCCGAGTGAAGCACCCAGCTCGATCAAATGTTTTGGGGGCTCTCAGGTAGATGTTTCTCAATGTAGTTATTTAAGTTTAGTGTTTTCCCTTTCAATCTCTGCAGGTAACAGTTATCTCTAATGGTTTGGTGTAGGCTGAGGTTTTAATAGCACCGTTCCAGTTTGAAGCGGGGCTGAGGTGAGCTGAGCTGCTGGAACCTGTGTGCACACATGTGATGTGGGATCTGTTTTGCCAGTGATGGGATCACAGGGTCCTGCCCTAGGAGCTATATTCCTGCTCTGTGTTCTGTTGCCCGCAGAAGCCTGCTGCCATGGTGTAGCTGCTTCCACATGCTTGCTGGAGGAGGAAAACAAGAAGGTAGTGATTTGATACATTGTGCTCATTCTTTAGGGCTTATTTTTCCCCTTTTTCATGTTTTTTGACTCTTACAGTTTCCATCACCGCTTCTAGAGCACCTGGGGACAGAAGGGCAGCTCCAGGATGCAGAATGCCTTAGGCAAATTCCAGCACAACTGCCTTTCACAAAGAATAATCTGATTTTGTTTTTTTTCCTCCTTCTCTATGCCCACATATTTTCTGCTCCTACCAAGACTGAAATTATGTGCTTGAAATCTGCACTGTCTCTGTTGCTTTCTGTGGGGGTTTTGGCTTGTACTCTCAACACACAGACACTTGCTACCAGATGCAACTAAAGGCACTTCTTCCTCCTGCTCTGCAGGATGGGGCTCTGCCTGCAGCCCACTCCCATCCCTCCCTCAGGGTTTTTCCAGCCAGCAGCACAGTGATAGCAGGAAACAGAGACACTCCCAGGAGAAGTGACTGGAACTTAAAGCCCTTAAAATTACCCTGCCTCAAGCCTGAAGAAGGAGGACTCCCTTCTCTTTTAGGGACAGCCTTCGTTACGCTCCATTGCAGAGGATTCCTTAAAACAGCTCTTACTGCTGTAGCTGAGAAAGTCTTTCATGTGTAGCTGTTTTTGTAAAGGCTCTTTATGCAGATCCGTGTACAACTGATGGTTGAAAATTGCCGGACTTTAGGTGCTTATGTATATAGTAATTATATCAAACTTGCTTTTTGCCTGTTAGAGAAGCTGGGTTTTTCCAACTGATATTTCTCCTTTGCCTCGAGAAGTTATGGATGGGCACTCGGGAACCAGATTGCAGCAGTCCCAATTTGTCTGCTTTTACTTCTGTAGGATTCTGGAGCATGGAAAGCAGCATTGAGGGGTGTTATTTGGCTCTAATTAAACTGAGCAGGAGACTGAAAGGTGTAAGGAAACCAGCATGTCTGCTAGAGGTACCAAAGGAAGAGACATTCTCCCAGGAAGTAGTGATATCCCTCCTGTCCTTACCAGATGCTCACGAGGGTTCTAGCAGACCTCAGACCACTTGCTACAAAACCAGCCAGCAAATGGCCTTTCTCTTATCATAAAGACTGTTATCAAGCTGCACGCCTGATTTCATGCAGGCAGCTAATTGCCCTCCTTGCAGGCACCAGTGTGGGACCTGCATGTGCTGCATGCGTGCTTCATGTGCACCACAGCAAATACAATTTTGCCATGGCTACATTTTATTTTTATTTACAGAATGAAACCGAGAAATAGGCAGTGCTTCCTCCAGCCTCCCCTGTTGGGTAAGTGTTCTCTGAACCTGGAGATCTGGAAATGTGTTTGAGGTAAACTAGACCTGGAGGTATATCCCTGTGGGGCTCTCAGCCCCTCCCTGGAATGCCTGATACAAGTCACCAGGTTTGCCTCTTCCATTTTCAGCCTCCTGCAGTATTCTGGTTGAATACAGGGGCTTGGAAAATTTGGATATCTTTACTTACATTAATGAAAGGTACTGTTAATAACAATGGTAATTATAAACCTTTTCCAGTAGAAATCATTATGATTCCAAATAATGCATCCTAATGCCTTTCTCAGCTATCTGGGTACGTACCAGGTACCATGCAAATGCCTATTCTCATGCCTCATGTCTCTGCACAGCAATGGGGATGCAAATGCTCTGTTTTCTAGCAGCAGTTTGCTGCCTTGGGCTGAACTACCTTCTACCAAACTTTTTCTTCCAGCTCCAAGCAACGTGCCCTTGTAAAATCTGAGATTACTCACTTCAGCAGGAAATGTGAGGAGGAGGAGGAGGTACACTAAAGTTTCACACCTTTTCTCTTGTTTTTCATCTAGAAACGAGTTCTGTTCTGGCTTGAGTGACTGATTGAACCCTTTTCAAGTGCTGTCTGAAGGAGACATCTTCTACTGGATCACAGATATGTTTGGCTCTTAGGTTTTTAAAACTGAGAGTGTTTTCTTTCTTACAGTTTGTTTCCTGGAAGCCGTAGCACATGCACAGAATAAGGGAAAACTTCAAGCATGACAAGTCGCTCTTAGCCATAGCCCTGGTGTGCTGGGGTGCTTTACAAAGCATCTGCCTTTGGGCAAGACCCTTTTCTCTGACTTACCTGTGCTTCCCCTTCCACTCCATTAACTCCACCTCAAGCTGCTTTAGATGGCAGCCCTCACTTCTGTGGGGCTGACAGTTTTTCTCGGAGCAGAGCAGCGTGTGGATGCAAGCAGGGCTCAGCACTTCATCCCTGTGTGCCTGGAAGCTTCTCGCTGGTTCCTGCTGTATTGTTCAGTAGCATCAAAGGTATTACCCCCCCTGCTATCTTTGTCAGGCTGAAAATGGCACTTTTCACAGAGGCTGGGACACACCAGGAGTCCTTTAGTCTCCATTCATTTGTCCGTCTCTTCTGCTCAGTAAGAAGTGTTCTTAAAATAGCTTGTGAAATGGAGGAGAGAGTCAGAGCTTAATGATGAAAAAGGTATGAAAATAACTCAAATGGTGGTGGACACGCGTACTTTTTTTGTTCAGAAACAAGACTGTTTGTTGTTTGTAGATCTGAAGTGTCAGTAGGAAATCTTTACCTCACATCAACGCTTTCAAGTCATCATGAGCTGCTGTATACATTAACCAGCAAGGACGATTAGTTCTGCAGTACGTAAGGTCTGTCTGGAGTGGGAACATTGAGATGAAAATAGTTCAAATGGTGATTTGAAAGTGTCCCTCTAAAAAGTAGCTTGCTTTCTTCTTGCACAGCTCACTATCCCCGTCTGTGAGAGGTTCTCAGTCTTCTCATGCATGTAGTCGCTTCTGAAGAGAAGCAAAGTGCTGCTGTTCTCCTTTCTCAGATGGGAGATGAGGCACAAAAGAAGCAGACAGTTGGGCTGTGGGAGAGCAAGGACTTGCTTGGGGTGCTGCTCTCTGGGGGACACGGAAGCATGGTCAGCCTGTGTTCCCACCCTGTTCTTCACCCACTTTCTGGGTTCATTTAGATTTTGGATAGTTAGTGTTCTTTAGGTTGTGCCTGGGATCTGCTGGTGCCTCCCTTCCCACGAGGGAAGGGCAGGAGCCTGGCTGCTGTGCCTGGGAAGATGCATTGCGGTTGTCAGGAGCCAAAGCACAAGGAGCTCTCCGGTAACAAATATGAAACTTCTTTGAACCAACCAGGAAATATGCTGTTAGGCAGCTGGGAGGGCTTCCCTGAGACACACAGTTAATACTGCTTGCTGACGTTGATAACAGAAAGCTGGTGACGTTCAGCACTCTGAAAAAGCAGCCACATCTGCCTGGGAAAGAGTGCAATTAAAAAGATAAATGCTGAGGATATAAGCCACCCCCTGGGGTTCCTTCTCCTGTCAGATGCAGCAGCACCGGCATGGGGGGAATGTGCTGCAGTTCCTGGCTGCGTGACAGGGACTGGGTTTGTGGGGTCGTGCCCATTGCTGGGGCTGTGGGGC